>CM037161.1:29786426-32378926 GCA_020921065.1 Vaccinium darrowii | reverse complement strand
TTTGGGCTAAGGTGGGCTCCAGCTGAGGTGGAACAAAAAAATAAAGGAAAAAAAAAATTATGCAAATTTTTAGGCCAATACAATTTAGTTCGGTCCCTGTAAAATTTTTTTAGCCCAACCAATTCAAATCTTGATCCAAACTTAGTCCAACCCAAAATCCAGGGACTGATAAAAAGGGTCGGGGACGGATTTGAACTGAACCTGAAGTTTATTGCTCGGATCAATCCTTTCCCGCTCATTTTTTTATGATTCATTGATTGGACCATTAAAAATAAGTTTTGAACAAATTAAACGGTTCAGATAGTTGAAATTTGATCAGAAAAAGCGATTCCTTAAAGTGCGGAATCTCTCATAGGAAGGAGGCCTAACATATTTTATTTATATATATATTGTGTGTGTTGGCTTAACCCAGGGTAGATTTATGTCCTAACTCCGCCCTCGCCGAGATCAATGACTTAAATAGCACCCTACATAAATGCTCTGCGGCACCCCAAATCCTATGGCCAGTGGTAAAAACCTGCTCACCTTTCATCCGATTAACTAGCTTTTGAAAGCATATATGTGCATTAAACTCTTCTTGTTATTCGAATATACAACTAAACGAAATAACGAATAGAGGCGTACCGTTTGGCAATGGGCATCAGCAAAGAGGAGCCGGCTTTCATCATCTCCACTTCTCCAGTTATCCCTTGACCATAAGCCAAGCTTGAAGTGAATTTTTATAAGGATCTGATACAACGAAATTCTATTAAAATCCCTTCAGTAGACTATTCGGAGTGATATGATCGCTGTCCTCTATTTTCTTCCTCCAACTTGGACTATGAAACCTTCGGAATACAGCTGGTAGGCATTAATGGGCACAAATTAGTTGTGGGCCCTAGACAAAAGTATGTTTCTGACGCAGCGAGTCAGCAACAAATCTTTAAAAGTCAAGTTAAAATTTTTCGGTTCGGATTGCTCAACCCAGTAATGGTTATTGCGGGTTGGCGGTTCAACCGCTAAACTAGACCGGTTCTCATTTTTTAGACCGGTTTTAGAATCTGAACGATTATTGGCTGGAACCGAACCGGACTAAGGGCCGGTTGACGAGCCAACCGGTTGAACCGGCTGGCCAGATCCGATTTTCAAAACATTGTTTTGGATGACCCAGATGCAACGTTTGGGCACCACATGGGCTCGTCCACGTGGTACCCATTCGGTACGCAAAAATTTTCTATGCAAGGATATCAGAAATCAAGTTGAAAAAAAAGGAAAATGCTTAAAGAAACCCGGGCTTCTGTTAAGATTTAAAAAGTGTATTAAAATGTGTGAAAATTGTATAAGAGTTAATCAAAGTCTTTTTCTGTGCTTAATGGAAACCCTGTGGGCTTCCGTTAGCAAAACCGAAAGAAAAAAGATATCAGAAACTAAACGTTTTGTTCGGTTGGGTTTCTAAGAACCTAAGAACCCGGTTTTAAAACCTCCTGCTACTTTGAAAACCTTTGTCTAAAACTGGTTGTACATGGGGCCCCTCCCTGTTGGTACTTCTTTCCCGGGTGTTTTTTTCCAACCATCCCATAGTTACGGATCATTCACACATAAATTGGATACCGGCGGTGTTTTTGGTCCCACACGAATAATCCAAGCCGTTCATTCATCTTAAAATAATTTTTTGAGTGGCCATATCGAAAATCAGCTCAATCCAACACGCATAAGTGGTTGATCCAAAGATCCCATGTTTCATTCAAAATCGTTGTGATGAAACAAGGGATTTTCGAATCAACCACTTACGCGAGTCGGATTGAGCTGATTTTTCGTAGAGCCACTCAAAAAATTATTTTAAGATAAATGAACGGATCGGATTATTTGTGTGGAACCCCAGAATGGGTCCCACACGCCGTTGGTACTCCATCTGTGCATAAGGCACTGTACCTATGATTTTGCTGGAAGATGTGAACGAGGTCATGAGTCCTTTATCATTCAACACCTTTTTGCTTACTTTTTTGACACTATGGTGTACAAACATGAATATGGGGAAACCGAACAAGGTTTCACAATGGTATAACAATGGGCACCGACTAAAGGTGCACCGACCACGTACCGATGGCGTTGGGGACGCAGTTGTGGGTCCCTATTTTGAATGAAATGGGGGTGATTTTGGATCGAGCTCATACAGCCGTCCGATTGCCTCGATTCCCACGTAGGCCCACTCGGAATTCGATTTTGAAAAGGATGAATAGCTCAGATTGATCGGTTGGGACCCACAACGGCGTTCCCGACGCCGTTGGTACGTGGTCGGTGCACCATGGTCGGTGCAGGTAGAAGGGTTCTTTCACAAAAAAGGGGTCTCCAAACCGGGTTTTGAGAACCCAAACGAACAAGGGAACCCAATAAAAACTTCTCACATGTCATTTTTTTCTTTCAAAGTTAAGGGGGTGTTCCACTAACTCAGTTTTTTGAAAAAATTGGTTTTTCACGGTTTTTTATGTGATGTGTTGTGAGAGAATGACCTGTCTCGGTCTTTGAAAAAAACAATTTTTTGTTAGTGGAACACTCCCTAAGTCTCGGCACCACGTCTGACAACTTTCCCCTGATTAGGAGTGCTCTTTTTTTTTTTGAACAGAGGTCATTAGGAGTAAATTATAGAGCACATTTGGAGCCGTACAATTTTATAACACGTGGTGAAAGGAAATTTATTTTGGCACTTTTTAAATTACTAACCACATTATAAAAAAGGAGTGTCAAAATCAATGCCCGTGTTAAAGTAAGGAATCACTTAAAACCATGGACATGGCTATGGGTACCGACCTAGGGTACCAAATACAAAAATAACAAGTGTACAATAACTTAGCTCCAATATGTCTCCAACACACTCACATGGTGTACATGTATTATTGTTGTACCAAATATGTACATATCGTATGTGTGGTCTACTTTTAGGTCCCACATGAATAATTCGAACTTTGCAATAATTTTAAAATAATTTTATGGGTGTTCCTGCTAAAAATCAGCTCAATTGAATATTCGTAAGTGGATGATCCAATATTTCAATTTTTTATTCACAATTTCGGATCCTAAATTCTGAATGAAAACTTGGAATAGCACCATTTATTTGGGAAAAAAAGAAAAGAAAAAAAAAAGAGAAGAAAAGAGCAGCACTGCCAAAAAAAAAAATGGTAAAAAAGGAGAATAAGTGAACCCTGAAAAAGTCTTTTCGCACAAACAATTGGGAACAGATCATGCACATACATTCTTGCAGGGCCCACCTCAAGTATTGCAAAATTTATATGAAGCATTCACTTTTTTTAAAACATTTTTTTTTTCTAGATTTTCATGAAAAAAATCAATTCAATAGGATACAGGGAAAGGATTTTTCCAAAAATTTAGGGCTAATTACTCAGTTTTTCCCTACCAATCTGAGAAAATCTTTGGCAATATCCGTTTGAGTTAATTTTGTGCAAAAACCGATAAAACTGTTTTAAGAAAAATACTAGTACCATGTTTATCATCTTTGGGGATTCGGAGTTAGTCCCGTAAAAAAACGTTCGTGCATAATAGAGTAATGGTAGAGGCAGTAATTAATATGTACAAACTGTCATTTGTGTGCGTACATATTTGGGGAACTAGCTTACATAGCTTACTGTTTCGTTTTTTCTTTACAGAATGTGAAAAGGAAGGGTCGGTAAAAGCCAGTTGAGGTTAATTATTACTCCTCCACGCCAATTTGCTGCACAACACAAATCAATTATGTTACTGCAACTCGGAAATTGTTACATGTTACCGATTTCTAAATTCCAACCCTGCTGAAGTGGTAAATTTACTTATTTGCTTCGTGTAACATAGCACATCTGGACCGGTCTCTAATGCCTACACCTAGTATTGGTCTGTTTTGTCAGAAAGTACCCGGAGCCGGTCGCCTTTATGCGTTATGCCGTATTCTTTGTCTAGGTGCTTAGTAGTCTTGGTTCTTTTCCGTTTTTTGCAATGAAATCTTGTAAGTACCGGATGGCTTTCTCATAAATGAGATGTTGATTTGATTATCAAAAAAAAAAAAAGAAACCTAGCACACTTCCCAGGCTACCTTTACACTATTTTTTTCCCAAAACTCTCCCTCTTCAGATGAACTTCCCCATCACCTCCATCACCACCAACTCCTCTATACACCCATCAACACCCACTGCCTGTCCAACAAACCCATAGTACGCCACCCACCGAGAGAGTCTGACCAGCGACCACCACCCCTTCTCCTCCACCAAGACCGATCAAAAGGTACCGATCTGATTTGGACTGAGGAGGTTGGAAAATTGGTAATGATTTGGTCGTAATTTTAGAAACATATCTCCAAAATGGATCATAATGGGAATTGAATATCAAATTTCTTCACCATATTCAGTAAACAATTCTCGAAAAACGTAACCTTTATCAGTAATTTTAAGTCGAAATATGGTTCGGACATTAACTCCCAAAATTTGATAGACATTTCGGGGTTTGACTACCGAATTTTTAGTGCAATTTCAATAGTTAATTACAGAAAATATGAATGTTTTTCAGGACTGTGCTACCGAAAACAAAGCGAACGCAGACCTCTCCTACAAATTAATGGGTTAACTCTTGGCTCATTTTTTGATCGAAAATCTTCACCATTTACTTCTGTGCTTTCTTGCATCGCTTCGATCTTCTCTATTCGTGGAGTTTGAAGTTCCTCCATTACTCTCCAAAATTTATTCTTCAAAAAGTAATGAGTGAGATTGATCTGGGTTTTTTTTGTTAAGAGAGATGAGAAAGGAGGAGGAATGTATTTGGTTTTGATTTATTGAGGAGTATTGAGGAGAATGAAGGATTAAAAACATAAAGGGAGGAAGAAGAAGATGACCGTGAAGAAGAGGGGGAAGAAGAAGAATATAAGTAATTTAAAGGGCAAAATTGTCTTTTTGCATGAGAGGATTTGATATTTATTTTTACCGGGCTGCATGTAACAATTCACAGGTTGCCAATAGAATCACCCTTTTGCAATAACTGACACTTGCATAGAAAATCATTGATAAAGTAGGCGCGTGGAATACACTGTAGACAACCCTTTGGGTTGTTTCTAGAATTTGCCTTTTTTAATTTATCAAAACCATCTAATTAAAACTCGAATTACTAGATTTAGTCTTAAAAAAAATTATCGTACGAAGATTTCTTTCATAATAATTTGGCCTCCTCCGACTTCGATTTCTGACGCCATCACTGCCTACATCATGTGACCGTCCTTTTATTGTACTATCACCTGCTCAAACCACTTTCCACACATATCTTTATATATATTTGTGTATTTCTTTACATTTTAACAACGCTCTAGCAACACCATTACAACGCTCATTAACTTAATGAGACATTTTGTCATAACAACATAAAATGAGATCTTTTTTTACACTTTTGTGCCGTATAACATACCATTTTTAACTCCAACCGGAGATGGCCTTACACCCATCTAATTGAGTTGATTTTTCAAGGGCCCTTCTAAAAATCATTTCAAATTTGACTAACGATTTGCATCATTTGTATGGAACCATAAAGTCATGACCTCCACAAACCGTCTGTGCACCACAAATATTCTGCCCGGTTAATAATAAATTAGGGTCTTGTTAGGGGTGCGTGAAAAACGCTGCGGGTCTAAACTTACAGTGACGATGAAATGAAGGCCAATGTTAATGAAAGAGGCCGACATGGCCAGTCGTGAGCATTTGGTGGCCCTAGGCGTGGAATGGAGCACATTAATTTTCTCAGAATTAAATAAAGAGTTTCACTAAAACACAATGATGGAATGCAATTTTCTTGCTGCATATTTGAGCCTAATTATAAGCTTTTGGAATAATAATTCCAAAGAAACACTGTAACTTATCGTATTTTCATAGCAATGATTTTACTTGAATTCAGTTTTATCATTTTA
The DNA here is from genome assembly GCA_020921065.1 of Vaccinium darrowii. Lineage (NCBI taxonomy): Eukaryota > Viridiplantae > Streptophyta > Magnoliopsida > Ericales > Ericaceae > Vaccinium > Vaccinium darrowii. The sequence continues at coordinate 32,373,015 of CM037161.1, read as the reverse complement.
GGCGTTATAATGAAGAGATCGATTATTAGAGGTAAGTTTGTGCAAGAACTCTATTTTGATAAGATCAATCTTTGCTTATGTCTGGGTTTTGATGGGGCCAACGGTACCCGATAATGCGCTACTTCTACATGGCGTAAATTTTTTTTTATTTTTTTATCAGACGGCATAAAATAGGGGGATTAGAGGAATTAGTAGAGTTAATGAATCACTTTACACTGCCTCCATCTGTGTTTGTTTGTTAACATTCACTATTCTACACCCCTTGAAAAATTTTACACATCTTTCAATGCGAATTTCAAAAAATATGGAATATGGATCTTATTTGACAAATCTTATTAGTCCTATAATACAAAATTTTTAAAAATCATAAAACTCTTTATAAATTAAAAGATATAGATAATTTAAAATATGACACGAATGTCGAAAATAGACCAATAAAGACGGGCAGAAAAAAATTAAAATAAGGGATGATGACGTGAAATACAAAAATTGACTAGCAATGCGGTGGACTCTCTGGAACCTTTATTTCATAGTCCACACCTTACACCTGTTTTGATGATTTATTTTTTTGGGGTGTGGGGGTTTTATCACCTTAAACTTTTACAAAAATATATGTTGAAATTATAAAATTTTATTGTATTTCATGTTTTTGATATCCGTGTCAACTTGCATGCATCTCTACTAATGTTCAAGGATCAATCTCCATCTACTTGCAAGGTTTCTAATTAAAATCATAACACATCTCTGTATGAACGAACCCTTAAAGAGTTGATCGAACCTAAAAGTTTTCGAATATGAAATATTAGAAGGGAGTAAACTCCTAAATTGGATACTTTAACCACCAATTCAACCCTTTAGATATTAAGATGCCGTGGTTTGAAATAACGGGGCGTTTGGCTGGTGGATTTGATTTTGGGTGGATATAGAAGGAGGGCGGATTTGAGAGTGGATTTGTAAGGAGGTTGGGCCAACCTTCTAAGAACATCACTAGTGATATAATCAAAATTGGATAATCAAAAGTTGCCACATCACACGTTGATTATCCATACAAAACATTTATAAAGTTAACAATGTGGAGCGCCACAATGATATTTTGTTTCCATAATAATAATAAAAAAAGAATCACTCACTTTATTTTTATTCATAAAATGGGTACACCTTTAGATTTGTAGATATACTTTTTACTCCCTCCGTTCCTATTTGTTTGTCCCACACTCTCTCTCTTGCCTTTTTTCAAATCAAAAAATTAAGTGATTCCGTCTATTATTTTTTAAATTTTTTCGCACCGAATTAAAATACACGATGAGTACTTTAATTCAGTGTAAAAAAATTTGAAAAATGATACACGAAAACACTTTATTTTTTATTTGAAAAGTGGCACGACTTTTCGTAGAAGACCAACAAATAGGAACGGAGGGAGTATAAAATTAGTACCATTTAAAAGATATTCACAATACCTTTAAAATGAGACCAATCTTGAACATATTTTGGTAAAGATTAAAAATTGATAATTTCAAATTTTTGAGAGAAAGTGAAAAAAATAAACAAAGAAGTTTTGAAGTATTTGAAAAATGGAGAGCGAATATTGTTACTTTTGAATTCATTCTACTAAAAAAGACTTATAAAATAGGGTGTGGTCCCCAAAATTTGGTTATTGAGAAAATGTTGTTACATTTGATTATCCAAATGCCAAAATTTGGTTATTGGCTAAAAGGTTGTTAACTTTGATTATGCCAATGTGAGACAATTTTTGGACAAACATTGCTAACTTTGGTTATTTAGATGTTTCGATTATCTCATTGCGGATGCTCTAAGAAGGGTAGATTTGTAACGAGGTGTCTGGATGGTTTTTTGAGAAGGAGGATTTGGAGGGTGGATAAGATGGCAAATGACTAAATTGCCCTAAGTTTATTAATTTCATTATAATTACAATAAATACATGATAATTAGAATAAATACACAATAAATATATAAATATATAAATATATTTATACTATATGAGATGTTAAAAAAACAATATTTCCGGAAAAAAATTATTTTTTTACTTACAAAATATTTAAACCATATTATTAAATTAAAAAAAATTATTTTTTCTGTATCCTTCCGGATTTTAGGCAATAAAGATTAAAATTTAGAAAAAAATATAGAGTAATATTAAAAATCAATTTTAAAAATACTATAGTAAAATTCTTTCATGACCCACATTGTGTATAATTTATGAAGAATTTTGTCAAAATTAGATAGTACTCATTTGCAAAGATTTTTGATTTTTTTCCTTTGTTCTATCCTTTGAACATATCCGTTGGATCAAACAAAAGAATATCCTCCACCATCAGATCATGTGGAATGGTCTAGAAGACTTTGACAATTGAGAACACACATGAGCCATTAGCCCATTACTCAGTTGTTCTTTCTCCTCTCCCTCTCTCTTTCTCTCTCCCCCACAACGGAGTTAATTTTCTCTGGCCGAAACATGACCGGAAGTCATGAAATCATGATCGTGGTGGCCAGTCACTCCATTTTCCAGGTGAGTTTGAGATCTACCTTTTCTTCTCTTTGTTTCCCAAAACTGTGTTTCTGAAATTTTGCTTCCCCATGTCTTTGTTCAACAATCACCGGTGAAACCCACATCCGGTGTGATCGGCGAAACCCACAATGGTGGCTTCAAACTGATCGATCTGGTCCAAAAAACAAAGAGAGAGGATGGATTTGGAGGGGTACTTTGGTACAAAATACGCCCGGATTAGCTAACGACAAGGGTGAGACCGTCGTTAGCTAATACACCTGCGGGTGGATTTGGAGTCCCAACAATAAATTAGTCCGGGGAAGGAAAATTTTACCCAAACACCGAATATGAAGTGGGCCCTGGATTTGTAATCCGGCCGCTTTGCAAATCCGCCAGCCAAACAGGCCCTAAGAGATGTTAGGTGTGTCAAGATTCAAATCTTTGACCTTTTACTAAGGAATAACAATCCTAGTCAATAGCCGGCCTTAATTGTTGTTTTTTGTTTACGTCTTCACCATCTGATAGATAATTTTTTTTTTTATGCCAGTGGGTACCACGTGGTGCCCAAACGCTGCCTCCAGGCCGTCCAAATGTGTTTTGGATGGCCCAAATCAAAACCCTCTCTCTTTCTCCCCTTTGTCTCTCCTGTTTCTCTCGGCATAATCCAAACCGTTTAAAATCAAAATGGACAGTCAGATGCTCGAAAAATTGCTCTCTGATATTGGTGTATAGCAAAGAAAGAAATTGTGAAAGGGAGATGTGGGCCTGAAAGATTAGAGGTGGGACCCTGTTTTAGACTAGGACTTTAGGAGTACTGTAATTGGAGAAATTAACAAGTGTAACAAATTAGTAAAAATTTGTGCAGAAAAAGCTAGTGAATAATGCATAATTTTCATTTTAGCTACTCACATTTTTTTCAATACTCCAACAATAATATCAATTTGAAAATGGCTACAATACACATCCATTAAAGGTGTGTATCATATGCACCTATTGTACGTTCCAGATTTTGTCACATTTTTAGCAATCGTAACATTTTTTTAGTGTTTCGTAACTTTTCAGCAATATGATTCGTAACATTTTGGTGTGTTTTGTAACTTTTATTAAAAAATAAAATCATAACTTTTTTTTAAAAATCGTAACTTTTATAGGGGTGCCAAATACGGAGTGCGTATTGTAGCATTTTCCTATCTATTTTACCTATAATTCATTAAAATATTGATTTGAGAGAGAGAATGAGAGAAAAGAAAGAATAATGATAGAGGCACACATACTCAACCACACACAACCACACACACACTCACATGTGCTGGGACCCACCAGTGGGTCCCAGCACATGTGAGTGTGTGTGTGGTTGTGTGTGGTTGAGTGTGTGTGTCACAATCATTTTTGGAAAAGAAAACAGTAAAAAAGTTGTTAGAGAGAGAGAGAGAGCAGAAAATAGTAAAAAATAAATAGGTGGTGAATAGTGCCTAGGTAAAAATGCCTAGTCACTATTCATGGACGTATTTTACCTTTGGCTTTGTTGAGACTGCTGGAGGCTTCATTTTAAATTTTGGACTATGTATAATACCTAAAAATGTCATTTACCTATTCTCTTGCACTTTCTAGAGCATCCACCCGCTAGGCATATTTTGGGGAGAATTCGTTGCCATTTCTAAAAAATGATAAAAGAAATTGCAAATTCGGTATCATGCTCACAATGTCAAAATTCTCTTAAAATTTTCAAATACTAATTTCTTGGTCATATATGACAAAACTTATGGCAATGTTGCACAAAGATAGAGAGAGAGACAGACAGACAGAGAAGTAGGAGTAGCACCCTTGCCATTTTTTTGGCACAATGGTACTCTTTATTGCCAAAAATAAGAATGGCAATGGAAAAATTATATTCGTGCATGGATGCTCTTATGGGTATAGGTGGGGTAAAATTGGTGGTTTTTTTTTTTTCCCAGAAAGAGGATGGATATTATTTAACTAGAAATAGGGTCCGTAGACCGAACATCATCAAGGGCAAGATTGGTAATCCATTGGGGAACACGACCTCCCCAACTTTCCAATCGAGCACCTAATAGGGATTTCATAGCCAACGAATGGGCTACCCTATTGCAAGAACGCTTAGTATGTAGAAAAGTACAAGAGGAAAAAAGAGGCAAAAGCTCTAAACAGTCTGAGATAATAGAGCTACAATCAAAAAAATCCTTCCCCTCCTGTGTGAGTCCTTGAACAATTTTGGCCGAGTCACCTTCCACAATGATATGCGATAATTTTCTGTTAGCTGCAGAGACTAGAGCTTCCCGAAAACCTAAGGCTTCTGTAGACCTCGAGGTGTAGAAACCAGTGTATGGAATAGAGATCGTCCCCAAAATTTTTCTGAGATGGTCTCGGGCTACTATACCCACACAGACTATACCTTTTTGCCGATTGACAGCACCATCAACATTGAGCTTGATAACGCTAGGTGGAGGGGGCAGCCACATAGGAGACGATAGGACAATAGCAGGCTTCGGGGGTTGATGCTTAGCTGGCATGGCTGCATTCATTTTGGAACAGATAGAAAGAGCCTTATCTAGGATAGCAGTACATGACCATTGCTATTGTTCAAAAAGAAATTTATTTCTTGCCTTCCATGTATACCAGCAAATTGAAGCTAGGAGAGCAGCAATATCGAAGTCAGTTTCCTTGTCATGAACGGCTTGAGATGTAGATTCCCACCAATCAAGAAAAGGAAGGGAGTTCCAGGAAGTGGACATGGCATGAGCAAAAGGAGAAGACAGCCATACAACTCTAGACTTTTTAAATTGGAAAAGCAAATGTTCAATTGTCTCATAAGCAGATTTACACCTCGGGCATATGGGGGAAGCATCAACGTGCTTTTGATTCAAATTAACAAGGACAACAAGAGCATTATGGGAACAACGCCATAAAAACATTTTGACCTTGCTCGAAATTGGTAGAGCCCAAATGAATTTCCAGAAAGCGTCGCGAGGAGTGCTAGAGCTAGAGTAATGTATTTCAGAAGGTTTTTGCCTAACAGGGAGACAGTGAATAATATTTTGGCAGTTACTTAAAAACAAAAAAAGATCTTTCTTCAATAAGGACATGATATTAGAGTTAATCATGGAAATAGGACACAAACTAATTCTTTAATGCCAAGAGGACAAATCACCTACACATTTCAAAATGCCCCCGTTAGCCCATGAAAGTGCCTAAACCCCAAACCTAATGAAAGTACCTAAACCCCAAACCTAATGAAAGTGGCTAAACCTAAACACTATGGTACCCTACTAAAGTGCCTAAAACCCTAGGGTACCCTATAACCTAAAACCCTAGGGTACTCTATAAAAGTGTCTAAAACTCTAGGGAACCATATGAAAGTGTCTAAACCACTAAAACCCTATAGTTAGAAATTGCACCATAAACCTAAACCCTAGGGTACCCTATGAAAGTGCCTAAAACCCTATGGTACCCTATGAAAGTGTCTAAACAACTAAAATCCTATAATTGGAAAGTGCACCCTTAGTGTCTAAACCCAAAATGCATAAACCCACTATACTTTACACTAAAGAGCCTAAAGCCCCTAAAATTAAACCCTAAAATTGAACCCACCTTCAAAATTGAAAAGGGAGAAACCCTGCATTTGCCGTGCTTAATGGCATTTGTTCTGAGAAGAGAGAGAAACCCGCGTTGGCCACGCATGACCAAATGAGAGAGAGAGAGAGAGAGAAAGAGAGAGAGAGAGAGAGAGAGTTGGACTCAGATTGGGTAGAGTGATTATGGAGATGGCTGCCCGATTTTCAGCAATTAGCTCACGGGGTGAAGCGCTGCATGTTTTGGAGAGATGCAGTGGCAGAGCGTCTTACATCCAAGGGCCATTTTGTCCATTAATGGACTTTAGGCATTATAACTTTTAAATTGATGTATCCTGCACCTTATAAAAAGTTATCATGGCTTAAACGCTCAATAGGCTCATACTTTTGGATTTTAGACCAATTGTCTGTTTTATCAAATCTCGATAAATGTTTTTGGGAAACTAGGCCATAAGAAAATTACAAAAATTCATCCGTTGGAGGAGAAATTGATTGCAAAGTCCCAGTTTGTGCAATTTTAGAACCAACAAATTCACGTTCATAGCCAAGTTTACTCACCAAAGGAAAAAGAAAAACTCTAGAAAAATTCTCTTTTTGATGGCAATCCATAACACTTGTTCAAGAGAACTGTTTCTTCAGTGCCTCTCCCAAAGCAATATTGGTAAGACTATAACCTCCATCAATCACAAGGTTCATTCCGCTCACATACTTGGACTCGTCGCTTCCCAGGTACAACGCGGCTTGTGCCGTGTCTTCTGCCTCCATCAGTGCTTCTTTCAAGTTCGCAATCTGACAAACAAACTCCTCCACCTCTCTATTCTCCGTCATTCCCATCGTTTTCTTCATCGTAGGGGTCGCGGTTCCAAAAGGAGAGATGCAATTGACTCTTAACCCATGCTCCCCCAACTCGACACACAAGTTCTTGGCAAGTCCCACCACAGCATGCTTCGACGCTGAGTAGGCGTGTGAGACGTCCCCGTAAGTCGCTGAAGCGACACTTGATGTGAAGACAATGCTGCCTTTCGTTGCCGGGATCATTACCCTCGCGGCATGTTTGGCACACAAAAAAGCTCCAAACACGTTGACATCGAAGACTTTTTTCATGTCTTCATAGTCAGATGATAAGATTGATGGATCCGTGTTACCTAGTGTGACAAAACGAACAATAAAGCCATTAGATTGCATATACAAGAATCTAACTCTCCACTAGGAATGACAACAAGATGAATTGATTGACGAAATCAAAATCGGAATTTGAACAGAAGTGAGTTTTGATAAATGAAAATTCTGATTACATCCTCAAAAATAAATTACGACCTACTACATTTAACACCAATATACCTACAATACCAGCATTGCTAAACATTATGTCGAGCTTTCCGTATTTGTTAATGGCAGTTTCGACGACGTTTCGCACGTCGGAATCACGACTAACATCGCAATGGACATAGGAAATTGCTTCATTGTGTCCAATGCTTTCACAGAGGGAGTGGGCAAGTTCATCCTGAATATCTGCAATCACAACCTTAGCACCATGTTGCACAAAAAGCCTAGCACTACTTTCCCCAATCCCACTGGCACCACCTGTTATTACAGCTACCTTGCCTTCTAGCCTGCAAAAAAGAAGAATTAAAACAATGAAGGAGCTATTAAAAAATGAAAGATATATTGTGTAATTCGATGGAAAGAACATTCAGATAAATGACACTCAAACAGGGCCAGCCTTGACTTTTCACAGCCTGAGATAAAGAACAAATCTATGCCTTTCATTGAACCAGAAGAAGACCCCTCTCTCTCCCCCCCATGGTCTCGACTCTGTTGCCATTACCGGCAACACTAGCTATCAAATCTGAAAATTAATTTGATTAAATATCAAGAACCAATTTGATTTCGAGAGAGCCGCCGATCGAAGGGAAAAAAAAAAAAAAGATTTCGGGAGCCGACCAAGAACAAATTAACACTTTACATTTTCAATTTTATGGGGGTTTTTTTTTTTTTTTTGATTGGCTTCAATTTTCATGGTTGACCTAGTGATCTTCTGTAATTTTTGGTCTGATAGAGAGACAGAAGAGAAAGAGAGAGTGAAAGGCTGAGGTTTGTTCTTGGGCACATGGCAGTTTAATAGCATGGGGCAAGAGATCCCAAGCCTAATTTGATGCAAGTTTTACCGAAGGTCTGATATATTAACAACGCTAACCAAGCTCTGATCATTGATCAAGTCTCAGTACTACCCTAAAAGAGTAAAAGTTAGGCAAATACATCCTTATTGCCACTGAAACACCCCTATAATGCAGCATTGGAGGCGTCAGATGTGTTTTCAATGATATTGATTTTATCTCAGGACATCTAAGCTGTCTATTGTCAAGATAAAATCCGAGCCAAATATTACCGAGATCAATGACTTGAATAGCGCCCTACAGGAATGCTCTACAGCACCCCGAATCCTATGGCCACCTGCTCACTTTTCCCCATTTTTTAGTGGTAAAAACCTGCTCACCTTTCATCGGATTAATTAGTTTTTGAAAGCATAATATGTATGTGCATTAATCTCTTGTTGTTATTCGAATATCTATAACTTACTAATAAGGAAATTGAAGGCTGGAAACATGGTTTGCATTTTTGTTTCCCAGTGTACCCTGCTCAGTTTTCTTATTTACACTTTTGCCAGTCTAGACTCTAGGGAGTTGACACCTGTAGACCAAGTGGAAGGAATAGGGGGTTTTGCCATTCCAGACTTTGCCATGTTTACGTTTTCCTTCTTCAAATTGCTTCCCGAATTCGGGCTTGAGATTCTTTATGAAGGAGGCATTTTCTCGGGAACAATTCGTCATCTCTGTCCGGGAACTTTTCCAGGTAATTGCATGTTTCCCGGTAACTTGGTAAATTGGTTTCTTGTTCTTTGTTTTTTTGGCTATGAGGAAGGAAATTACTTGTGGGATTTTGTACACGGAGCAAAACATGGAACAATCTGTGGAGATTTGGATGCGTTGATGTAGACTTAAATATATGTGTTTTGTGGCTCACATTGGTTTGTTAAAACATGGAATGAGGCTTATGCCTACCAGTTGTTTGATGTAATTCCTCAAAGGACTATACTAATTACCAAAACAAAGACAACCCCCTAGGTTTGAAGTTTGAGTAATGGTAGAAGATAGAAATAGAAAGAGCACACTTCTGAATTGTCTAGGTAGAACGAATGCAAGATAGAGGCTACGAAATAGACAAGTGGTTTGGGAATACCAATAGATACAAATTTAACTCGGTTTGGGGGGCAACTGGAGGACCTCAATTAGAATGGTATGTCGTGGTAACGGCCTGTTCTGTTCGAACAGAAGCTGTGAGTCAACCGGTCATTCCACAACGAATCGGAACCCCAATGATCATGCCCATAGAAAGTTGTTACGTTGATCGCCCCTTCTCACTCTTTTTGCACTTCAAAAAAAAAAAAAAAATAATGTAGGTATTAAAACTACTCTGACGTCTTTTGGCTTTATTTAAATAAATTTGAGTTTGGAACATATTTTTTTACTCTTTCCAATTCTTTCGCTAAAAGAATTCACTACAAGGGTGTAGTGAGTTCCATTCGGCTGTCCATCTCGGCACCAATAGTGAAGCTCCAAATGATCAAAGCCGACCATTTTTTAGATTCAAATCTGAGCGTCATTGTTGCCAAATGGGCTCACTACACTTCTGTAGGCTCTTGTTCCAGTTCTACTTATGATAGCTTCTATAATAACGACACCGAGTTTTTATTTCCCTTAATCAAAGAAGCACGAAGAGGACACTTATTAAAAATAACAATAGGGTTACACGCATATGTTTCATATTTTGCACATCTTTTGTAATATTGCTAGCATATTTCATAAATGAACAACCTATTGGCTAGCATATTTCATAAATGAACAACCTGTTTGTGTGCTTTGGTTTTCATATATTGGTGGTGTAGATCCTCATAATGCAGAGGTGGTGGATTATTTGTGTGTACTACAAAACAAATTGATTGTTTTTTTTTTTTGGGTAAATAACAAACAAATTGATTGTTGTTTCTTGCTAATGTAGGGTTTTCTGGATTAAAGAGGATCATTTATTTGTTGCGCTAGGTATAGATATAAAGAATAAGTTTAGGCCTCTCTTTAACGGATTTTCCTTTTATCAGTTGTTTACTACCAAAAAAAAAAATATCTTATGAAAGTTTCTCTGCATATAGGTTTCTAGCTCTTCACCAGGGCTCAAACTCAAACTGGGTTTTGTATGATTGAAGTGTCACATTAATGAACCCTTTCCGATAAATTTCATAATTGGAGGCCATGTTTGAGTCACTGGGCTAATCATACAAGGATACAGAATGTCATTTAGCTAGAAGCAACAATAAGAGGATTACTAAATTTTAGCTAATAGTTGAAAGCCATGGTAATGATCAAGAAAATTAGAGTTTTTTTGTAAGCAGCTGGATGTAGTTATAAATAGTTACAGAGATGGTCTGGTTTCCCATCACGAGTTAGTCTAGAAGATCTTGATTCAGTTTTTCTCCCCCTATCTCAGCTGCATCAGAAGAGGCGGACCACTTTGGCAGTTCACAAAAACCCATCGTTTCTCTCCCCCTTTCCCTCTCTCGATCGATTGAACTCTAAACACCGAGCACACGATATCGTGCGTAGCACGAAGTCCCCAACTAGTACAACTAAACGAAATAACGAATAGAGGCGTACCGTTTGGCAATGGGCATCAGCAAAGAGGAGCCGGCTTTCATCATCTCCACTTCTCCAGTTATCCCTTGACCATAAGCCAAGCTTGAAGTGAATTTTTACAAGGATCTGATACAACGAAATTCTATTAAAATCCCTTCAGTAGACTATTAAGAGTGATATGATGGTTGTCCTCCATTTTCTTAACCTCCAACTTGGACTATGAAACGGTAGAAAAGTCATGCAAGGGAGCAATTTTTCAGCACCCGCGAGCGCGATCTAGTTCATTCATTTCGATTTTGGACGGTTCGGATTATGAAAAGAGAAATAGGAGAGAGAGGGTTTCGATCTCGTCCGTCCAATACACTTTTGGATGACCCGGATGTAATGTTTGTGCACCACATAGGCTCGTCCACGTGGTACCCATTTGGTACCCAAAAATTTTCCCATGCAAGAATATCAGAAATCAAGTTTAAAAAAAATGCTAAAAGAAGCTCAGTGGGTTTTTTTAAGATTTAAAAAGTGTACTAAAATGTGTGAAAAAATGTGTAAAAGTTGATGAAAGCGTATTGGAGGGTGTTTTTCTTGTCTTTTTCTGTGCTTAATAGAAACCTGTGGGCTTCCGTTAGCAAGACCGGAAAAAAAATATTCAGAAATCAAATTTAAGTTACAGGAACCCAATAAAAACTTCTCACTTGTCGTTTTTTCTTTGAAAGCTAATCCTTTAGCTAAAAAAAACCAGTTTGGTTTTTTTCGTTATTTTGGATTATTTTTTGTCTTTATTTAAAAAACTTTAAATTTGGTTAATAATAATTTTACATTTTTTAGATTCCTCTCGTCGAGACAAGCTAAGAAATCATAAAAAATCAATGTAAAAAAAAAAAAATGAATAAGGACAAACGACAAAAACCAAACTGATTTTTTTTTTTTTTATAAGGATCTGATACAACACCCAATAGGTGCTTCCGAAATTCTATTAAAATCCCTTTAGTAGACTATTGAGTGATATGATGGCTGTTGTCACGGGGTTAAAACTCAACCCAGAAATTTTCCCGTGATGGCACCAAGTTCCCAACAACTTGATTCAGCTAACAAGTGTTTACACACACATTCAAAGTATGTATGAACGTCTAGCAAGCATACACACGTTTATAGGAACCGTCCCAATCTTTTATTGCACCAACAATACAAGGAAACACTTTAGAGTACTAGACAGAACATCCATCTGCCTTAGACTCGAAAATGGAGTGCCATAATAGGCTTACAATCAGGCAAACGAGATACAAGCATACAAGAGATCATGGTAATTGCCCATGATCTGCAGTTGACACCCCCAACTGCTGTAGGGTTGTGCTGGCTTGCCCATAATCTGCCAGCATATCAAGGTAACTGTTTGGCTTTGCTGTCCACAGCATTTGCTGGAAATAACTATCCATTGGTTCTGCTTGGGACACCTGTTCAAACTTGCTAGCAACATGTGCTGAATGTAACCGCCGATAACTGCTTGTTCTTATCCATGCCTTAGCCAAATTCGTCACTCAACCCCAGCTCAATGCCTTAACTGAATTTCTGAATGCTTTGCCCCATAAGCTAGCTGCAACTTCATGCATCCCCACAATATGTCTTGGGCCTTCACTTGCAACCATCATAGCTTACTCGATAACGGGACTGTGTTGACACCGGCCAACACTTTACTTTGCCACGGCATGCCTCGTACTCATGTCTTATCCTCGCTGACTAACTTGGGTGCAAGGTGCCACCCTAAGTCCAGCGTAGCACGCTTGAAAGATCAATGTTCTAACAACTGTCCTCTATTTTCTTAACCTCCAACTTGGACTATGAAACGGTAGAAAAGTCATGCAAGGGAGCAATTTTTCAGCACCCGCGAGCACGATCTAGTTCATCCATTTTGGTTTTGGACGGTTTGGATTATGGAGAGAGAAATAGGAGAGAGAGTTTCGATCTCGTCCGTCCAATACACTTTTGGATGACCCGGATGCAACGTTTTGGCACCACAAAGGCTCATCCATGTGGTACCCATTCGGTACCCAAAAATTTTGCATGCAAGGATATCAGAAATCAAGTTGAAAACTGCGTCATTTTGCTTGATTTTTGTGCACACTTCCAAAGCTTCCAAGGGCCTTGTTTGGAGGAAGAAAAAATCATTACAAAGTGCCTAAACTCTAAACCTGAAGTGCCTAAATCCAAGTGCCTAAACCCACTATACCCTACGCCAAAGAGCCTAAATCCCCTAAAAATGCCATTTACCTATTCTCTTGCACTTGCTAAAGCATCAACCCGCTAGGTATTTTTTGGAGAGAATTCCTTGCCATTTCTAAAAAATGATAAAAAAAAAAATTGCAAATTCGGTATCATGCTCACAATGTCAAAATTCTCTTAAATTTGTCAAATACTAATTTCTTGCTCATATATGGCAAAACTTATGGCAATGTTGCACAGAGAGAGAGAGAGAGAGAGAGAGAGAGAGAGAGAAGTAGGTGTAGCACCCCTGTCATTTTTTTTGGCACAATGGTACTCTTTATTGCCAAAAATAAGAATGGCAATGGAAAAATTATATTCGTGCATGGATGCTCTTATGGGTATAGGTGGAATAAAATTGGTGGTTGGGGAATCGAATAATGTTGAGAGTAAATTTAAGAGTAATGTATTTTAGCAGGTTTTTGCCTAACAGGGAGACATCGAATAATATTTCGGCAGTTACTTAAAAAAAAAGGGTCTTTCTTCAACAAGGACATGATATTAGAGTTAATCATGGAAATAGGACACAAACTAATTCTTTAATGCCAAGAGGACAAATCACCTACACATTCCAAAAATGCCCCCGTTAGCCCATGAAAGTGCCTAAACCCCCAAACCCTATGAAAGTGCCTAAACCCCAAACCTAATGAAAGTACCTAAACCCCAAACCTAATGAAAGTGCCTAAACCTAAACCCTATGGTACCATATGAAAGTGCCTAAAACCCTAGAGTGCCCTATGAAAGTGCCTAAAACCCTAGGGAACCCTGTAAATGTGTCTAAAACTCTAGGGAACCCTATGAAAGTGCCTAAACCACTAAAACCCTATAGTTGAAAAGTGCACCATAAACCTAAATCCTAGGGTACCCTATGAAAGTGCCTAAAACCCTAGAGTACCCTATGAAAGTTCCTAAACAACTAAAACCCTATAATTGGAAAGTGCACCCTAAGTGTCTAAACACAAAATGCATAAACCCACTGTACTCTACACTAAAGAGCCTAAAACCCCTAAAATTGAACCCACCTCCAAAATTAAAGAGAGAAACCCCTGAATTTGTCGTGCTTAATGGCATTTGTTCTAAGAAGAGAGAGAAACCCGCGTTGGCCACGCATGACCAAATGTGTGAGAGAGAGAGAGAGAGAGAGAGAGTTGGACTCGGATTGGGTAGAGTGATTATGGAGATGGCTGCCCGATTTTCAGTAATTAGCTCATGGAGTGGAGCGCTGCATGTTTTGGAGAGATGCGGTGGCAAAGCGTCTTACATCCAAGGGCCATTTTGTCCATTAATGGAATTTAAGCATTATAACTTTTAAATTGATGTATCCTGCACCTGATAAAAGGTTATCATGGGTTAAACGCTCAATAGGCTCATACTTTTGGATTTTAGACCAATTGTATGAAAAAAAAAAAAAAATTTCGGCAGTTGATCATAGGTCATTTGGCCGTGAGGTCTGGCTTGTTAACCGATTGGGATATTTTTTGGAAACTGATCGAAGAGATAGAATCCACATATCAACTGGCTAGATCACAATTTGAGGTACTAGAACTATACTATACTTACAAAATCACCAAGGTACTTTTCATCGTTATCTGATTTGCACTCTCATTGACATTATGCTATAATTGATTCCTACGAAGTAGTTATTGAAATAATGAATCATCTCTCTTATTATGGCTCAAAGTCATCAAGAGCCAAGTGTGTTCCTGTTGAAAGCCAGTGTATTCCGGTTGAAGCAAGTTGTAATCCCTTGAAGATAGTCTAATTAATTATGTCGTTCATAAAGCTACTTCTATTGTTTTGAGCTATTACTCTATGTATTGTATACTTCTTGCGTAATTAGAGGGACTCATTTGGTACTCGGGTGGAGCGAGTTAGGCCTATTTTCCCAAACGATTTTATCAGGTTAAAATCAAGATTTGATAAAATCAAGATTTGATAAAATCAAGACAATCAAGATTTGATAAAATCAACCCTTGATTTTATCAAATGATATCAAATGAGGAAGAGATTTGATAAAATATCCATTAGCTTTTTTATTTGATAAAATCAAGGGTTGGTTTTATCAAATCTCGATAATTTTTTTTGGGAAACTAGGCCATAAGAAAATTGCAAAAATTCATCCATTGGAGGAGAAATTGATTGCAAAGTCCCAGTTTGTGCAATTTTAGAACCAACAAATTCACGTCCATAGCCAAGTTTACTCACCAAAGGAAATAGGAAAACTCTAGAAAAATTCTCCTTTTCAATGCAATCCATAACACTTGTTCAAGAGAACTGTGTTAGAAGTTAATTTGTAATTTCCTAAAAGGAATTTGAAGAGTCTTTCCACATATTAGTTTCTAGAATGGTGTAGAATTTGTTTAGTTAATTTAGTCTTATCTATGAGATGGAAGGTTAAGTGTTTAGTCCTATCTAGATTGAGTTAACCAAAGTTGGAAGGTCAAGAGTTAGTCTTATCCTGTTCTAATCATCAAGTATAAATGGGAGGTTCTAATGTAATCTTTGAAGTACCCAACAAATAAAATTCCAGAAAATACTTCTCCCTACAACAACAAAATACTTGTGAATCTTGGACAAATCCATCTATAGCTTTTTGTTTGCGCCAACAAATTTGGTATCAAAGCAATCTTAAGCGGCCTTCCATTCCTTGCTTTTCCAACCTAGTACTACCGATGATGGCGTCAATTCCAGCCCCTACCATGTTTAAATATTCTCCAAGTCAAGTCCCTATATTTGAAGGAGAACACTATGACTATTGGAGTAGCGAAATGGAGAATTTTTTCGTATCTGAAGAAGTTTGGGAAGCTGTGGAAAAAGGCGTGCCGAATCAACCGGAAGCTGGGACACAAGCAGCACAAAAGCAACGTAAGGAGAATAAGAAGAAAGATGCAACAACACTCCGCTACATAGAACAAGGGGTAAGTAGATCCATCTACCCCAGAATTTTCAATGCGAAGACTTCAAAAGAAGCATGGGACGTGTTGAAAGACGAGTCTCAAGGAAATGAAAAAGTTGTTTCCATAAAGCTGCAATCTTTGTGGAGAGATTTTGATAACTTATCAATGAAGGAACTGAAGGCATTAGAGATTTTTTCTCAAGAGTTGCTGAGATTGTCAATCAAATGAAAAGCCATGGTGAAGCCTTCAGGATAAGAAGGTAATTGAAAAAATACTCAGGAGTTTACCTCCCAAATTTGATCACTGTGTTGCTGCCATAGAAGAAGCCAAAGACTTGTAAAAAATGATTATGTTTGAATTGATGGGTTCACTTCAAGCACATGAAGAGAGAATCAACAGGTCTTCCACTCAGTCAACTCAGCCGGTAGACCAAGCATTTCAGGCCAAGCTCGACATCTCAACGGGAAGGAACAACAAATCCCAACAAGAGCAAAAAAGAAGTTCACATGAAGGACATGGTCAACATGCAAAAAAATTTCAGAATCAGAACAATGGTTACAAGAATCAGAACAAATGGAGAGCCAATGGAGGAAATTGGCTGTCAAATCCAGGTAACTTTAATCTTCGCTGCATTATTTGCAAAAGGCCAAATCATGAAGCAAAGAATTGCCGTTTTAAATGCACCAAATGCCGAGTCCCTAATCATTCACAACAGGACTGTTGGTTCCAGAAGGGGAAAGAAAGGAATGAGGCAAATTTCACAAAAGAAAGCCAAGATGAGCAATTATTTTACTCTTGCACGGCTGCTAATCATGAATCTCAGAACATATGGTACTTGGATAGTGGTTGTAGCAATCATATGACAGGAAATCGGGATATTTTCATCCATTGGAGGAGAAATTGATTGCAAAGTCCCAGTTTGTGCAATTTTAGAACCAACAAATTCACGTCCATAGCCAAGTTTACTCACCAAAGGAAATAGAAAAACTCTAGAAAAATTCTCTTTTTCAAGGCAAACCAATAACACTTGTTCAAGAGAACTGTTTCTTCAGTGCCTCTCCCAAAGCAATATTGGTAAGACTATAACCTCCATCAATCACAAGGTTCATTCCGTTCGCATACTTGGACTCGTCGCTTCCCAGGTACAACGCGGCTTGTGCCGTGTCTTCTGGCTCCATCACTGCTTCCTTCAAGTTCGCAATCTGACAAACAAACTCCTCCACCTCTCTATTCTCCGTCATTCCCATCGTTTTCTTCATCGTAGGGGTCGCGGTTCCAAAAGGAGAGATGCAATTGACTCTTACCCCATGCTCCCCCAACTCGACACACAAGTTCTTGGCAAGTCCTACCACAGCAAGCTTCGACGCTGAGTAGGCGTGTGAGACGTCCCCGTAAGTTGCTGAAGCGACACTTGATGTGAAGACAATGCTGCTTTTCTTTGCCGGGATCATTACCCTCGCGGGATGTTTGGCACACAAAAAAGCTCCAAACACGTTGACATCGAAGACTTTTTTCATGTCTTCATAGTCAGATGATACGATTGATGGATCCGTGTTACCTAGTGTGACAAAACGAACAATAAAGCCATTAGATTGCATATACAAGAATCTAACTCTCCACTAGGAATGACAACAAGATGAATTGATTGACGAAATCAAAATCGGAATTTGACCAGAAGTGAGTTTTGATAAATGAAAATTCTGATTACATCCTCAAAAATAAATTACGACCTACTACATTTAACACCAATATACCTACAATGCCAGCATTGCTAAACATTATGTTGAGCTTTCCGTATTTGTCAATGGCAGTTTCGACGACGTTTCGCACGTCGGAATCATGACTAACATCGCAATGGACATAGGAAATTGCTTCATTGTGCCCAATGCTTTCACAGAGGGAGTGGGCAAGTTCATCCTGAATATCTGCAATCACAACCTTAGCACCATGTTGCACGAAAAGCCTAGCACTACTTTCCCCAATCCCACTGGCACCACCTGTTATTACAGCTACCTTGCCTTCTAGCCTGCATAAAAGAAGAATTAAAACAATGAAGGAGCTATTAAAAAATGAAAGATATATTGTGTAATTCGATGGAAAGAACATTCAGATAAATGACACTCAAACAGGGCCGGCCTTGACTTTTCGCAGCCTAAGATGGAAAATGAGAGCTTTTTGTTGGACTACTTTAAGGTAAGGAGTATCAAAGTAGGAGATTCTTAAAAAAATTTAAAAAAAAAAATTGGGGGCCTAATTCCTAAGGTGGTTGTGTTAGCAATTTTCTGTAGGTGGGCCTACATAGATCATAAATTAGATGTTGTATATTGTCTAATACGGTTTGAGTGGTGTCAGTATTACCAATTGAGTTGTGATCGTCTAATAAATATGACCGGGTAATTGACAAATCTCTAGTAGCGCGTATTTGGGTTATATGATGTGTGTTTAGTGGTACGGGTTTATTATTAAGTGTAGAGACCATTAAAGGCCCATTAGGGTTCCATCTGTTATGATGGGCTATGATGGAACCATGGCTTATAAATATGTGGTTAAGTCCCCACTCCAAACTTTAATCTCTTTCTCATACCATCCCATCGCGTGTGAGGCTAAGGTCAAGATCAAGAGTAGGGCTTTGGAGGTGGAAGAGGAACAACCACACACACAAGGTGTTCATCCTCCATGGCGACAGGTACGCATCCACTACTATTTTCTTCAATGGTTTGACATGAGTTCTTGGGTTAGGGTTTCTTATGAAATCCTACAAGTGGTATCAGAGCCTCTTGTCAGATTATTGAGGAAACTCAAATTTATTTTACGAGAATCATGAAACTAGTGTTCGGCCATGCGGGCAGTTGATATACACGATACTATGCGGTTTGGTTGCTACTCTTTTGTTGCTCTTGAAGCAAACCCTCTAGCTTATTTTAATTAGTCTATTTGAACTAATTTTATTCTCTTTATGGTGTTGGCACTGTAATATGGATCATTGATCATCTTTATGCCGCACGAGAAACGCCGTATTGGGGTCGTGTTGTCTTACCTTGCTGGAGCATGTCAATCTTGTTAACTTATAGTAACAAAGACAAAAGAATTATTGGGATATATATATTTTTTATTTCCAGTTTTGGTGCGATAACCGCTAAAGCCGTCTAGTATTTAGTTATTTTTATCTTGTTTGTCAAGACTGCCTACATCATAGTCGATCGCTATAGTTATATCAGTAGCGTTAAGAACAAAATCGGCAATGAATTTTATTATTTGTTCTTACGATCAGCCTTCTATTGCCAATAGTTTTCGGTTCGGGTATATAATGATCCGAGAATAAACAAACAAGGATTGTTTCTTTTCATGTTTTATTTTGATAAGCTCCACCAATGTTTTACTATGTGTTAGTGGACTTGTTTTTGGCAATGGAATCTATGTTAATTCGATCATTTTTTATATCAGTGGTATTTTTGAGGTTGGATTAACACCATTGGTTTGGTATACTACTAATCTCAGTTTTTCCCATCTGCTACTGTTTAGATTAGTACTTTTGATCCGGCCATTTTTTTGATACTGAGGCTATGGCAATTAATATCAATGTGGTCGTTTGTTTCTATAATTGACTAAAGAAATAATTTAAATTGGGGCATAAAGTTTTTATTTCGTAGTCCATACCTAGGGTTTAAAAGAATTAAAGTAATAAGCCGCCAAAGTGGCTCTATTATGGAGATTTTCTTAAACTTGAAGATAACAGTTTTGGATTACATAAAATTACATTTAGATCCATGCGGTTAATGATTGGCCCAAAGGAAGGTTATTATCTGGCCGGATTTTAAACGGTATAAGGTAGTTATTTTTGAATAATATAATTTTTTAGAATTTACCTATGCGTTCAAAAGTCGACCCAAAGGAAGGTTTTTGATTGGCCAGGTCTAATTTTATATTGTTCAGGTTAACTAGCGAATTTGCCTATGCGTTCAAAAGTCGGCCCAAAGGAAGGCTTTTGATTGGCCAGGTCTAATTTTGTATTGTTCAGGTTAACTAGCCTTATTTATTTTTGAGAAGACCACTTGCGTGTTATAATTACTGTCCAAAGACTTGATTATGATGATGCGTTAGGTTTCTCGACAGGGCCCACCACTAAAGACATAATATTTGTGATTTTTAGTTTATGTCTCTTTGTCTAAATTGTTTGCCCCTACAATTAGACAATTTTTTGCATGATAATTATAATCAAGTTTCTTATTTTTATCATCGCGTTATGGATATTTGTTGATTGTGAGTTTTTCTTTTATGTTACTATAGTGAATGCATCTTCGATATCTGCAAATTTGAACAACATTCCAACTCTTACCGGTTCCAACTTTGCAAAATGGAAAGAGCATGTTTCAATCGTTCTTGGGTGTATGGATTTGGATTATGCACTGCGTGTCGATGAGCCTGCTAAGCTCACTGATAACAGTACAGCTGAGGAAAAATCTATTTATGAAAAGTGGGAGCTTTCTAACCGTATGAGTCTTATGATAATAAAGCATTCTATATCTGATACTATTCGAGGTGCAATGCCTGAGGAAGAGAATGCCAAGAAATTCCTTAGCCAAATTGCAGACCGAATTGTTGCATCGGAAAAGGTGGAGGCATGTACGCTTCTTAGCAAACTTGTCACCATGCGGTATAATGGCAAAGGAAATATAAGGGAGTACATTATGGAGATGTCCAATCTTGTTACCAAAATGAAGGCACTAAAGTTAGAATTTTCTCAGGAAATTCTTGTCTACCTTGTTCTGATTTCACTTCCTACACAATTTGGTCCATTCAAAATTAATTATAATACTCAAAGGGAAAAATGGACTCTTAATGAGCTTATAGCTCAATGTGTGCAAGAGGAAGAAAGGATGAAACAAGAAAGGACAGAAAGTGCTCACTTGACAACTCATTCTCACGGTTATCCAGGCACTAAGAAAAGAAAGTTCAATCATAAGACTAAGGGAGTTGCAGATGCTGGGACTTCACAGGCAACTGTGCAACAGAAACAAGATAAAGGTGTTCCTTGTTTCTTTTGCAAAAGGGTTGTTGGTCATGTGAAGAAGGATTGTCCCAAATATCACAAGTGGCTCGCAAAGAAAGGTAATCAATTTAGTTTTGTTTGCTATGAATTTAATTTAGCTGAAGTACCACCCAACACTTGGTGGATAGATACGGGTACAACTATTCACATAAGTGTGTCCATGCAGGGTTGTCTAAGGAGCCGGATACCCAGTGATCCCAAAAGGTTCATTAATATGGGCGATGGCAATAAAGTTCGTGTTGAGGCAATTGGAGTTTTTAGACTTAAATTAGAATCTGGTTTCTAATATTTTTGGATTTAGATGAGACTGTTTATGTACCGTCATTTAGATGGAATTTAATTTCTATTTCCAGTTTGGACAAATCCGGTTATACTTGTTCATTTGGACATGAAGTTTTTAGTCTCTATCAAAATTCAAATATTATTGGTACTGGATCTCTAGTTAATAGTCTGTACAGTTTAAATTTGGATGCCTCTCACTTAAAGTTTAATAAAACTTTACATGTTGACAACTCCGGTACAAAGCAAAAATTAATTAATGAGAACTCCTCTGTGTTGTGGCACAAGCGTTTCGGACATTTATTGAAAGGCTTGTGTCAAGTGGAATTCTTGATTCCCTTTATTTTCCAGATTTCAAAATCTGTGTTGAATGCATAAAGGGGAAGCAAACAAACATAAGGAAATTTGGTTCCAAAAGGAGTTTAAAACCATTGGCTGCTATTTTTTTGGATACTCAGAAGGTTCAAGAGGTTTTAAATTTTATTACCCTTCCACAAATACCGTTATTGAGATGGACAATGCCAAGTTTATTGAGGATGTTGAAAGTAGTGGAGTGCACAAACTAGGAATTTTTTTATTTGAAGAGGAACACGTTGAGATTCCTATGATTCCTGTTGAGACTGTTGAGGTGGTCACACTTGTACTTGTACAGGATGCGGATGCAAACCACCAAAACTATTCTTGAGCTGTCTCCTACTAATACGAAAGATTTCAACAAACTACTAATACGGAAGATTTCAACAAACTCAAGTAGAGGTGCCACTTAAGAGATCCAATAGGGAGAGGAGATCAGCGATTCCTGATGAGTATATGGTTTATCTCCAAGAACATGAGTTTGATATAGGATTGGAAGATTACCCCATATCTTTCAGTCAAGCCAAACAAAGTGTTAACTTCCTAAAATGGATGAATGCCTTATTGGATGAGTTAAAGTCCATGAGTGACAACGACATTTGTGATCTTGTCGAATTGTCTAAAGGTGTCAAGCCTGGTGGTTGTAAATGGATATTTAAAACCAAACGGGACTTTAAAGGCAATATCGAAAGATATAAGGCACGTCTTGTTGCTAAAGGCTTTACTCAAAAGGAAGGCATTGACTAGAAAGAGACTTTCTCTCTGGTATCATCGAAAGACTCTTTAAGGATTGTTATGACACTTGTAGCTCATTATGATTTAGAGCTTCAACAAATGGATGTTAAGACTGCGTTTCTCAATAGTGACGTTGAAGAAACTGTAGACACCCCGATTTTGAACCCAGGATGCGCTCGAGCATTCCCGATGATGAAATAGACCAATCGTGCATACCTCGAGGCTAAGAACAAGGCTTGAACTCACCGAACCACCCTAAACCATTCTAAACCCTCCTAAAACAACCTTAAACCAACCAAAATGACCAAAATACCCTTCAAACCATCCATAAACCATTTCAAAACAAACCCAAGCCTACACCATATTCTAGTACATTCAAAACCCTCTTTTTTGATATATAATATGTCCCAATCCATTGTGAAATGAGGGAAATGTGCCCGTTTTACCAAAATCACTTGCTTTCCCGACCTTCTGAGGGTAAAATGGTCACACATTTTGATGTACAAATCATCTTGGGTCCAAATCACTTGGGTTAGAAAGTAGACCTTTCAAGCTTTCCAACGCTTCAAACCACGCACGAAACGGAGTTCGGTAGCACCCGGGACGGCCCCGCAAAGTTTGACCTTTTGAGCAACAGCCTTGAGCGCTCAAGCCCTGGACCTTGAGCGCTCAAACCCAAAAATCCCACCTTGAGCGCTCAAGCCCATGGCTTTGAGCGCTCAACTCTGTTCCAGATCAGTTTTCTGCAGAGCATCTAATCATGATATTCTACTGCAAGAGGAGCGTCTACCTATGTTTTCTACTGCCTAAATACACTTCCTAGACCCTTGAACATTTCCTAATCACCCCCCAAACCCAATTCAAAAATTTAACCCATTTCCCTCCCATTTCTCTCTCTATATAAACCCCCTCCACCCCTTTGGCTGAGCTCTTACACACTCTCACACCCTTCATCAGCCCTCTCCACTCTCTCTCATCACTTCAATCACGTTTTAGCCTTTCTCTCCTCTATAGCCACCACCCTCCATCATCTTCAACCTCCAAAACACCCAAAAATCTCATCTTTAAGGCCTACAACACATGGGTCTTTGAGAAACCAACTTCAACAGCCCCTCTCTCACTCTAATAAGCCATTTACAGTCCATACACTCCATCAATTTCGTCCAAACCTAGCTCTTCCATCAAAACCCACCTCATCCAAGCCAAAATCACCATTTTAAGCTCAAATACTCCATCATCCACTCAATCAATCACTCAATCAGCCCTACACTCACACTCCTCTGTCCAAAATACTTCATCTATAGCCTATAAACACAGCCACTACCCATCCATTCATCAAACCACAAGTTCAAGCCTTGATCAAGCCAAAAGGTAGTTAAAATCATGTGAAAAACAATGTTTTGGTCTTGCTGAGGGAGACCAGTGGGCTCATTCAAGTTCCTCATACTTGAAATGAGCCTACAAGGTCTGAAAAGTATCAAGAAAAGCATTTTTAAAACCTGTTATTTTGGTAGGATTGAGCGCTCAAGCCCAAGGCCTTGAGCGCTCAATCTGTTTTCTAAGTTCATGTTTCTGTCCAGTTTTGGTAAGCAAACCATAATCATTGAGTTGGGGTTGTATGAATGTTCAAAGTCATAAAATAGCAGAATTTGGCGATCTGGGAAGGGCTTGAGCGCTCAAACCCCAACAGAAAGTCAGTCACAGTGTTTCAGCCATAACTTTTTACTCTGAACTCCGTTTTGGGCGTATTATATATCAAAACGTAGATAATTTGAAGGGCTACAACTTTGTAGTTTTATGTTCTTCTCATTTCTATATCAAAACCCTCCAAAACATGCAAATAGTGTCGGAAAGACAAATAATTTTGTTCAAAATGATGTTTTAAGTTCTATTTTTCTCCTTCGTTGTCATTTTCTTTGTTATACCATTCTTTCATCGCATTGTGTACTTTGCACAAGCATCCACCATCACTTAGTTTATGTTTTAATATTCATTTACGTGTTTTGCCATTCCCGTATCCCCCATTTCGTGTTTAAAGTTGAACTTCAAACATTTCCAAAATCTCACAAAATGTTGAGTAGAGACCGGTTCACGGACCGGGCGAGAGGGATGCCGTAAAACCCTTCCCCTCTCGTAACCAAACCCCCGAATCCGAGAAATCTTTGGTTCCGCCATGATCAGTGAAATCTTTTTCAAATGGGCAAATGAGTCACATTTTTGATCGGTTTCTCGGGTTCGGACCTCAAATCTGGGTGGCGACTCTAACAATCTTCAATCTTTTCAAACGCGAAACCGCACCGATTCCCGTGGGCCGTCCACAGAAACCATATATATGGTGCAACCAAAAAGTTTTCAAAAGAACGACTTGAAATTGAAACAAATGGAGGACATCCTTATGCATCAACAGTAGGGAGTCTCACGTATGCTTTAGTTTGTACGCGTCTGGATATTGTGTGCACAGTTGGAATGTTTTGTAGATGTTTGTAAATGATTTGCTCACATATCGGAGAATCTAATTATTATTGTTGGATATTCGGACTCCGAGTTTGTTACTGCTTGCTATAAAGCAACAAAGTAAGCGTTGTGATTGCAGAATTTTATCACCTACCTTCATACTGTTGGTAACTCAAGAAGCCAATAAGGATTTACTGTGATAATCAGGCTGCTAAATTAGGACAAGAGTTTGTCAAAATCAAAGCATATTGACATCAAGTTTCTTGTCATTAAGGAAAGAGTTCAGAATCGTCTTATGTCCATTGAGTACATTAGCACAGAACTCGTGATTGCGGATCCGCTTACTAAGAGCTTACCACCTAAAGTGTTTAAGGAGCATGTAGCTCATACAGGAGTGGTTAGTTCTTGTGAAGTATTTGATTAGTGGGAGTTGTGCTACTCATATTATTAATTAATTGACTTTTGTGGTGATTACTTTTGGTTTAGTGATGATTCTGAAATAAAGTTGAATATTTTCAAATTGTGGTATATACATTAAGTTTTGAATATATGCATGACTAAGGAACTCTGTTGAGTTATAAGGTTGGACTAGTTGGAAATAGGCATGCTAAAGGATCACATTTGCATGTAATTTTCATACTACACTTCCGTACTTGATCTATGTCGTTGAATGCATAGATATTTGTGACCATGGATGGGTCCTGCCATGATAAATATGGCAAAGGCCGCCATGATCCTATATTTGTGTTTTCAATGGACCAGATTGTTTTGAGATGTCACTCATAAATTTCGACAATAAAAGTTTGAGCTCTTAAAGTTTACAATGTCTAATATCTGGATGACCTATGTGGCCCAAGTGGGAGATTGTTAGCAATTTTCTGTAGGTGGGCCTACATAGATCATAAATTAGATATTGTATATTGTCAAATACGGTTTGAGTGGTGTCAGTATTACCCATTGAGTTGTGATCGTCTAATAAATATGACCGGGTAATTGACAAATCTCTAGTAGCGCGTATTTGGGTTATATGACGTGTGTTAAGTGGTACGGGCTTATTATTAAGTGTAGAGACCATTAAAGGCCCATTAGGGTTCCATCTATTATGATGGGCTATGATGGAACCATGGCCTATAAATATGTGGTTAAGTCCCCACTCCAAACTTTAATCTCTTTCTCATACCATCCCATCGCGTGTGAGGCTAAGGTCAAGATCAAGAGTAGGGCTTTGGAGGTGGAAGACGAACCACACACACAAGGTGTTCATCCTCCATGGTGACAGGTACGCATCCACTACTATTTTCTTCAATGGTTTGACATGAGTTCTTGGGTTAGGGTTTCTTATGAAATCCTACAGGTTGCACCTTATTTCGAACTGAACTTCCTTTTTGTCTTTAATATTTTTTATTTTTATTTTTGCTCTTAACCAAAAAATTTGTACTTTTAAATTCGGCTTGTGTAGGCGAATAATTTGGCGCAAGTTTTTTTACCATGATAGATCAACCACGCTAACCACGCTCTAATCATTGATCAATTCTCAGTACCACCCTAAAAGATTTAGGCAAATACACCATTATGGCCACCTGCTCACCATTTTTCCAAATAATAACTCATTTTTTACACCATATATGTTCAGTACTGTTAAACGAAAAGAGTAATCTCTCAGGGCAGAATTGGAGTCCTTCCTTCGGGGCATGCCGGACTTCCCAATCTAAGTTTACACCATATATGTTCAGTACTGGTGACTCAGTTCCATTTAAGGTCCTTTATGTCGAGTCTTTCCACTCTGGTTTAGTCGGTTATAGCTAGAATTCGTTTTCGGACTTAATTAGGCTGTTGTTCTTCGTACTTTCGTAGACTTCAGGCCTTGTTCTCTTTCCTTTTCTCTCTACTCATTATCTCATTATTTCATTTCTCTCTCTAATCATTATCTCATTATTCTCATTTTCAAAAATTCAACCAAACACTATCTCAAAAATTCTTCTCAAAATTTTCTTTTCAAAACACATCCAAACACAAATAACTTAAACGAAAAGAGGCGTACTGTTTGGCAATGGGCATCAACAAAGAAGAGCCGGCTTTCATCATCTCCTGCCTCCAAGTTATCCCTGGAGCACAAGCTGAGTAGATCTGCCCCCGTTTGAATCAAGATTTGTTTTGAAAATTGATAAGTTTGATAGTGAACAAAAATAAGTCAACACTTAACTCGGGAAAACAAATCATAGAACAGAAAATTGGTGTAAAGGCCCAATTTAGTAGTTAAATGGGCTACAAGACCAGCCTAGTTTTTTTTAATGGGCCGAATCCATTGTATTAGAAATAGTGCTGCCGGAGGTCCATATATGGACAAAATTGCCCTTATGATAGCGGGTATAAAATGCTGGGTTTTCAAAATCGATTTGCAGAGATTGATCAGTACGTTTCTCGCGTACGTTCCTCGTGTGTCGCGCCGTCTCTCTCTCTCTCTCTCTCTCTCGTTGCGATTTTCCGGCGACTGCTCCATTCTCTCTGCTGCGATCAGCTCCGGCGATCTTCTCCAGTGATCTTCTCCGACGATCTTCTCCAGTGATCTTCTCCGGCGATCTCTGTTCTCGCCGTTTCTTTGTGCGCGATTTTTGCTGTGTTCAGATCTGTTTTGCTTGTGAGATCTCTCTCTCTCTCTCTCTCTCTCTCTCTCTCTCTCTCTCTCTCGCTCTCTCTCTCTTTGTGTACTGTTGTTGTTTTTGGATGATAATAGAGGGATTTCAGCAAACATTGATTCGAGATTTTAGGCTTAGCTACTGTTTTTCTGGTCTATGTACTGTTGTTGTGTTTTTTGAAGAAGATAATGTATATTGATTCAGATTATGCAATCTACTGTTCTTTTGTTTGGAATATAGTGCAGATTAACCTAGATTATGTTATTTGTTGCTGTTATTGAGGCAGATTATGCAATCTACTGTTGTTTTGTTTGGAATATAATGCAGATTAACCTAGATTATGTTATTTGTTGCTGTTATTGAGGCAGATTATGCAATCTACTGTTGTTTTGTTTGAATTATGATGCATTTTATTATAGATTATGTTATCTAATGTTGTTTTCATTTTTGCAGTGAAATTTTGTTTACATTTGATAATGGAACCTAGTATTCTTCTTCTTTGCAAGTATGGATCATTCACTGTTGTTCTTACTATGACAAGAGATTTTCGATTTGATGATCTTGTGCAAAGTATTTGTAAGAAGTGGCAGGATTTAGTTTTGCAGAGATTTCAGCTGTTATATGATGTGTCTGATCACCATAATTGTCACTTAGATAATGATAATGATTTTGCCAATATGTTTGCGTTGGCTGGGGCCTATGGTGTTAGTTGTGTGGATGTAGGTGTTGAAGTGCTTTCTTCTTCTTCAGTTGAAAGTCGTGAATTGGAAAGAACTTTTGATGTTGGTGAAAGTAGTATTGTACATGGAGTGGAAGAGGATCCGCTTGAGAAATTTTGTCCACACCATGAGACTGTTCGTCTTTCTTCTGGCTGGGCTAAGTTGATTAGTCATGTCGGACAAGAGTTTAGAGGTGGAGTAGATGACTTTAGGAGTTGTTTGGCAAAGTTTGCTATTGAAGTTGGTTTCGTGTATACTTTTTTGAAGAATGACAAGACTAGGGTAACAGCGGTGTGTTCAAAGAAAGGGGAATCTGGTTGTGAATGGTTTATTCATGCAACATTGAACAGAGCAAATGGTTTCTTTCATATTAGGGAGTTTGTTAAAGAACACATTTGTGTTGGTGTTTTTGCTAGTTCCAAGAATCCTCAAATGAGTTCAAAATTAGTTGCGCAAGAGATTAGGGAGGAAGTTCGTAGTAAGAAATTGTATGCACCGATACAAGCTGTGAAATTTTTTGAGAAGTATTATGGGAGTAAAATCAGTTGCAATCACGCTTGGCTTGGCGTTGAGAAAGCCGGTGAGGAGTTGTATGGGGACTACGCATTGTCTTTTGACCAGCTCCGGTGGTATGCTGAGGTTGCAAAGGAGAAAAACCCAGGAAGCGTCATTGATGTTGAGTATTGTGAGACGACTCATTGTTTTCGAAGAATATTTGTTGCGTTTGATGCATGTATCAAAGGTTTTAACTACTGCCGCCCTTTGTTGGCACTTGATGGTACTTTTCTGAAGGGGAGATACACAGGAACTCTTCTGGGGGCCACAGGAAAAGATGGCAACCAAGGTTAGTTTTTTATTTTTTTTTTGTTTTTATTGACAGATATATATGTATATTATGTAATCTGTTATTGTTGCCTTCACGAAACAGAGACCAGATGGTCAAAGATTACCATATGTGTCTGATTTGTTTGCATTGTACAGAGTCCAGATCATTACATATTTGGTAATCTGTTATTGTTGCCTTCATGAAACAGAGGCCAGATGGCAAAAGATTACCATATATGTTAGCTTTAAATGCATGATACTGACTGCTGATCTGTACATATTTGGTAATCTGCTTATTTTGTTAAGAGACAACATTTTTCTAATGTTGTTTTTGTGTTATTTTTTGTGGATTAGGATTATTTCCTGTGGCATTTGGTGTTGTTGATTCTGAGGATGACGAGAATTGGCTTTGGTTTTTGAGGAAGTTGTCAGGAATTCTATCACCTCGTCCGATTACATTCATTACTGATCGGCATTCCGGCCTTTTGAAAGGTATTTCGGAGGTTTTCCCCAACGGACATCATGCGTATTGTTTGCAGCATTTGAAGAATAACTTGAGGGATAAGCTTACCGGCCGATTGTCGAATGGCTTTAGGGAGCAAGTGATAAGTTTGTTTTCTGACTGTGCATATGCACCAACGCTGTTAGACTTTGAGGAAGCTATACAGGAACTCTATACAGTTGGCGGGGCAAAGGCGAAAAACTTTGTTGAATCATTGCCGAGAGAGAATTGGGCGAATGCTTATTTTCAAGGCAAAAGATATGGGGAGATGTGTTCAAATGCAGCTGAGTCTTTTAATAAGTGGATTTTAGAGGCACGTCACCTTCCCATATTGAGTGCAATCGACAAGATAAGGATTCAATTGATGACACAAATATGTGACCGGAGACAGAAGTCGACGAAAATGAATGGGATTGTGTGTCCTGAAATGGATGCTAGGTTAGTTGAAGCTTTCAGCAAGGGGAAGGTGTGGACCGTTGCACAGTCAAGTGAAGAGGTGTTTGAAGTTTTCTCTCTCCCAACGGTGGTTGTTGATCTTCAAAATCAGCGTTGTACATGCTCTCGATGGCAGATCAACAGTTTCCCGTGTATGCATGCAATCACGGCCATTCAAAAGTTTGGAAAACAAGTTACAAATTACTTAGATCCGTTTTACTTTGTTGATGCATATCGATTCAGCTATGAGCTCTCAATAAATCCTATCCCAACGCTTGGAGCTCCAAATGTGCCGAAAGAGTTCCGTATCATTCTTCCACCGAAAACAAGGAGGCCTCGGGGCAGACCAAAGATTCAAAGGATACAATCAAGGGGAGAAAAGGTGAGGCAAATGAGGTGTTCAAGGTGTAAGAAATTGGGGAAACACAATAGAAAGACTTGTAAAGAGGCAGTTGATTGATTTTCCAATTTTTTTCATATGAATTTGAACATTTGTCAATAGATTGTTACTTTACTTGTTGAAATGGAGAGAATAAAATTTCAATACTTTTTTTTGTTTTGTTTTGTTTGCTTCAAAAAGAGGACAAGTCCCAACAGAGTAGGGTATATGTCTGTAGATCTGCTTTTATCAGAGTACTGATCTTTACATATTATGTAATCTTTTTCATTTTTGGAATGTAACATCTTTACATATTATGTAATCTTTTTCATAGGGCTGTCAAAAAAAACCCGCGAACCGCGAATCCGAACCGGACCGAACCGAACTGTAAGTTTTGGATTGGGTCCGTGGATTAATGGTCCGGACACGGATTGAAAAATTAGAAAACCGTGCTTCGCGGTTCGGTCCATGGATTTTCATAAAAGAACCGTGGATAAACCGAACCGGACCGTGAGAATTTAATCAATTAAAAATATAATATATATATATATATATATATATATATATATATATATATATATATATATATATATATATATATATTATTCTTATATATATAAATGGTTGAGTGGGAATGGGACTAGTACCTTGAAGAAAGACAAGGTAAATTGCCTAAAAAATCCAAAGAATCAGAAACTTAAGAGACAGAAAACACTAGCATCATTTGTTCAAGTAAAAGGAGAATTTGAAAATGGACTTGGGCTTTGAAAATTTAACCAGAAGGCTTGTAGAGATGCTTTGGCTAGGATTTGGCTCATGGATGAATTACCTTTTCTGTTTGTTGAGGTGAAGGTTTTCGTGGGAATGAGAATGGGTTCCAAAAGTTACATTTAGAATGTGAATGTGGAATATGTTTTTTTATTTTGTGAAATGTAATAATCCGTGGATAAACCGTGAACCGAACCGTGATTTTTTTTATTGTTTCTGAACCGGACCGTAGACTTTTGGTTTGGACACGGATTGTCTTACATTGAACCGTAGACTTTTGGTTCGGTCCTCGGATTCATACCAATCCGGACCAAACCGGACCGTTGACACCCCTACTTTTTCATTTTTGGAATGTAACAGAAAGTAGATTACAACAGACTACCATATATGTGTGGAGAAATATGTTCTCATGAGAGTACTGATGTTTAGATATTATGTAATCTTTTTCATTTCTTTGGAATGTAAAAGAAAGCAGATACCAACAGACTACCATATATATATGGAAGAATATCCTTGTTCAGAATACGATATTGAAATATTATGTAATCTGTCAGTGTTGTTGGGCAGAATCAGAGAATGGAAAGAAACAGACTACCATATATGTCAGCAAATGTGGCAAAAAACAGAGTGCAGACAATAACATATTATGTAATCTGCACCTTAAAAGCAGCAAAAAGTAATTACAACGAACCATCCTATGATTACATTCTGCAAAAAGTAATTACAACAAAGCATCCTACGATTACAATTCACCAAAAAGTAATTAAAACCGCACAGAAGTAGCATCCTACAATTAGACCTACCAACATTTGTTCCTACAGTTGTGTCAAAACTAGAGAAACTGTCCTACACAAAATTCTGCACAAACACAAACGAACCAAAAGAATTTCGGTCAGATTTTCAGTCATGTCGATTTGCTTGTTCTCTTCACAAGATTTTCAGTCAGGTAGATGCGCTTGGATTTCTCTGGAGTTCCAGTCTGCAATTGACCAAGATCTTGGTGGATCGTTCAAGAAGACGTGTACCAAATGAACTCTGAATTCAGAAACATCATCTTTACTAACTGACGGAGGAATTGGCTCATGATTTGCTAATTTTCCCATTATGTAGCACACAATGATTCCGCAATCAACCCTGCAGGTTTTTTTTTTTTGTAGATAGCAGTTAATAAGCGATGATTATATAGGACATCTTTTTGTTGGTTGTATTAGATTAAGAAATTACACTAAGTGGAACTTACGTTGTTGCAAATTGCTGTGGTGCATCTTGAGCCGAGGTGATTGGAGCATTAAAATCATGGCTTTGGAAGAGGGTTCTGGGAGATGAAAAGAGGTTGAAGGATGGTTGCTTTGTTTTATCGCCATGCCTATGCCTCATGAATTCTTCAACATATTTTTTCTGCGTTTCCAAAACAAAACATTAGTGTTTGTGTTATTGTTCAAATATGGATTTATGAGATTTTCCAATAAATGTAAATGCATTTTACCACTGTGATTGCATCTTGTAGATGTGGATCTGCACCGTTTCTCTTCCTCAACGAATTATAGTGTTTCCATTGCTGCTCATGGACGTCATAAAAGAGAATCGTCCAGTGGTACGGATTCGAATTTTTAACTCGAGGCCTGTTTCCCAAGGAATTCATAGGGAAAACCAAGAACCGGTAGTAGTCGCTGCCATATCTCTCCATGTTGTCAAACACATGTTGTAGTTTTTTGACGAGGAGAAATTACCTTAGTTCAGGATTTTCCGAGTGGATTAAAGTCTGTGGAATGACAGTTGGTTAGTTATTTTCTCTCCAATACTAATATGGAATGAGAGATTCGTAAAATCAAATGGAAAATGAAAAAATAACAGGGAATCCATTTACCCAGCATGTGGACAAGAAATAAACATTGTTTCCTCTCGTCTTTTGTAGAGCTTCCTGCATGTTCTCAAGGACCAAAGCAAAGCCATCGATTACCGAGTTTGAGACATCTCCATCATCCAAGAGTTTAATTATGTCACTCAATGCCACGGTATCACTCGATGAACTGTTTGTCCAGACAGCGACACTGCATTGGGTAAAAGAAAACATCATGCACAGAAAATAGATTACATAATATGTATACATCAGTACTATGTGTAATGCCAGATTTCAGACATATATGGTAGTCTTTTGAAAACTGGACTCTGATTCATGTCAAGAACACTAAAAGATTACATAATATGTTCATATCAGTGCATTTGATAATGCCAGATTTTATGACATATATGGTAGTCTGTTGGAATCTAGGCTCTGATTCATGTCAAGAACACTAAAAGATTACATAATATGTTCATATCAGTACATTTGATAATGCCAGATTTTATGACATATATGGTAGTCTGTTGGAATCTAGTTTCTGGTTTATGCCAAGAACACTAAGAGATTACATAATATGTTTATATCAGGACTGAAAAATGAAAGATTTTATGACATAAAAGCAACATTGTTTTGGTGATTTTATGCAATGGGAGTGCAACAATGTGGTTGTACTTACTTTGGATCATCATTCTCACAATCACACAGCTGATCCAATTTCTCCATGTCTTCTGCCGACATCAGTTTATACAACTTCGACATGTCAGGCCTCCATTCTTTCTTCTTGGTTGGTTTCTTCTTGTTTCCTTTCTTGTCATCAGGGTAGACGAAGTCCTCCAACCTCTTTTCTGTTCTTGTGGTTATTTTCTTAACACCCTTGACAAGTGAAGACGGGTCACCTTGTGCCTTCTTACCCTTTTCTGTCGCCGGATTGTCATCACCAAGTATTTCCGTGTATGCTCCAATCGTTGTTCTATCCACTTCTTCATCTGGAACCATTTCGTCCTGAAGTCCACCTTGTTTTTTCTCTTCTTCATCCTCTCCAACATCTTGATTTTTCTGTTTTATCGAAACAATGAAAACTGGTAAGTCATCTATGTTGTTCCTAGAGACGAAAAGGGAAAAGAAACGAGCATTACACAAGGAAGTATGTTCAGTGTACCTTGTATTCTTGCGTAACATTGTGTGTCTCCAAGTCATCAATATTGTCCAACAACTCTCCGATTTTTTCTTCATTCTCTTCCACTTGCTCTTTCAAAATGTCGTTAACAACCAAGAAAGTTCCGATCTCTGATTCCCTGTTGATAATCTCACTCTGTAACACCTGCTTCTCACCCTGCAAGACTTGCTTCTCAACGTGCACGGTCTCGACTTCAAATCCAAGGTCAGCAATCGTGTCATTCTCAAATGCACGTTGCTGAAAGCTATCATCCCTCTGCTGTTCAAGCATTGATATTGTTTTCCGAAGGTCAACATTCTCTTCCTTCAACCTCTTGACTTCATTTCGGAGCATTTGATTTTCTACCTGTAGCTCCGAATAGGCATCCGTAGGACGCTCCTTGTTTTCCACCTTCTGCTCCATGCTTGGCTCCTTGTCAGCCGGCTTTACAGCCTCCTCGTCATCATCCGGCTCTGGTTTCACAACCTCAACAAATTGCAACAATTTTTGCTCTTCATCAGTTGGCACCAACTCAGACTCTATCACCTGTAATGAAAATATGTCAAACACCATGATATTTGAATAGAAAGTACTTAATGCAGGAATAAGCTTACATTTTTCGGTTCAAGAGACTGCAAAGGAGTCTTTGCCAGCAACTCAGTTACGTCACTTAGCCTCCATTTGTTAAATCTTGGGAAGTCTGTCGGTGCTCCTTTCTTCACCAGAGTTGTATGCTCACAAAGCCAATACTGTTTTTAATGAAAATATGAATTAATTTGACATTCAAAATTGCCAATAAAACCAGTGATACAGAATTACTGATCAAAAACACCAAAGATATTCTAGTCTTTCACAATCACTGATCAAAAACAGTAAAAGATATGGTGGTCTTTTACAAATACTGAATACAAACAGCAAAAGATATGGTAGTCTTTCACAGTTTCTGATCACAAACTGCAAAAGATATGGTAGTCTTTCACAGTTACCAGACACAAACTGCAAAAGATATGGTAGTCTTTCACAGTTTCTGATCACAAACTACAAAAGATATGGTAGTCTTTCACAGTTTCTGATCACAAACAGCAAAAGATATGGTAGTCTTTCACAATTTCTGATCAAAAACTGCAAAAGATATGGTAGTCTTTCAGACTTGCAGATCACAGATAGCAAAAGATTGTCTAATCTAATCATCAAACATTACAAGTAATAATATCCAGATATGGTAATGTTGCAGGTTCCAGATTAGTAATACCGACAAACAGATAGCAAAAAATTATCTAATTTGTACGTATGATATGAGAAAGGATAGAGATTATTACCAGAAGTCCCACAACACATCCGCCAACATTTTTTGGTTCCTTGGTGTCGAGTTCATTAATCAAATATTCTATAATGTACGTCGACCACGCATACGATGTGCTGGCCTCCAAGTCTTCAACAAATTCTAAGTAATTCCAATTTAACCTTGATGTGGTGTGTGGGCAAAAAACCGTAGCTAGGAGGTATAGAGTGAGCACACGTGCCACATCCTTTGCATCTTGTGGCGTATTCTTCTTCACAACTTTCTCAAAGCAACCCCTCAGACTAGCAATGTTTATAATCCTATCAGTCTTGGCACAAATTCGGTCAGCAAACTTTGTATTTGGTTTCTTTGCTTTTGGAGACAATCTGATCCTGTTGGGGCCGGATTGTAGTCCAAATATAAGGGTCATCTCCTTTTCTGTTATCTTAACAGTTTTGTTCCCCAGTTTGAACCTTCCACCATGGCCTTGATACCGACTCACCAATTTCAGAGTCTCGAAATCACTCTTCTTCACGTAGCTCTCATCCATCATCTTCTCAATAACACAAAGAAGAAGATTACCAAAAGGTGATTTTCTAATCTCCTCTTTTTGCAATTTCGAGAATTCTATTCCCCTTACAAGTTTTACCAAACTAACGAGGTTGGACCTGCAAGAAATTTGCATCGAAAAACAGTAAGCAAAATGCTAGTTATTTCAGACTAAGTACATTAGGACTGCAACAGACTACCATATATGTTCATTGTACAGAGTAGTAATGTAGTCATATTTGGTAATCTGTTTGTTTTGAAAATCATGAAACAGAACCCAGCTTCCAAAAGATTACCAAATATGTTTCAAAATTTTGTAAAGATATATGGCAATCTATTGATTTCATTGGCACAAAAATGATGCAGATTGCAGAAAAACTACATCATATAGTTGATTAAGTGGAATTATACAAGGTACGGAAACAATGCTAACCTGTACTGAACACCACCTTCTTTGACGTTCACTTCTTGAACCTCCTCTTCTTCGATAACAGCTTTCTCTTTCCTTTGCTTCTTCACCTCTTTCACCTTCACTTCTTCACTTTGTTTTTCAAATTTTTTTGGCTTCTTCTCCTTTGGTGTTTGAATAGGACTTGGACGCTTCCTCTTTTCACCCTTTGTTTTACTCACACCCTCCATCGTGTCTGATTTTCGTTTCTCATTTGGCTTCTTCTTTTGTATAGGAGTAGGGCTTTTTGCACTAGACCTGCATGCATTTGGAGTTTTCAGATTTCAAAATGAGACAGATAATGTAATTTGTAGGTATTTTGGCAATGATACAATTTGAGTTAACAAACCTTTGTTTTGAACGGGCGGACTTTTTTGTCTTAGCTGTCATCTTGTAACGGTAACCATACTGTTCTTCTTGTTGATCTTCTTCTTCCTCTTTTTCCTCTTCTTCTTCTTCTTCTTCTTCTTCTTCTTCTTCTTCCTCCTGCTCCTCATTCGTCACTTCTCCTCCTCCTCATCTTCTTCATCCTCTATTTCCTTTTCTTTTGCCTTTGCACTGCGCCTCGGCAATTGTTTTGCAGGTTTTTTTGCAGATGGTGATGCCTTAGCCTTCTTGTCAGCCTTCTTTTTTGGACTTTGCAAGGCTTCCTTTCTGGTGGCAGATCTTGTTCTTTTGGACGGACTCAATTGTTCTTCTTTTTCTTTTGCGGCCCTCTTCCTCGGACTCTGAACAGGACTCAACTCTCCTTCTTTGTCTTTTGCAGCCCTCTTCCTTGGACTCTGGACATCTTCGGTTTGCTTTTCCATTTTCTCCGTTCTTGCTCTCTTCTTTGGACTTTTCTTTTCAGTTTTTTGGTCTGCTTTCTTCATCTTGATCTTAACCTTTTTAGCAGGCAATTCTGTGGTTTTTTCCTTACTCTTCTCGTTTTTGACGGAATAGGAGGAACTGCTGCTAACGGCTTAGTTGCATCATATTGAGAAGGTACCAATTCCAGACCTTTGGGTTCAGTTGTTTCTTCTGCCACTTCATGGCTTGTTGATTCACTTGATTCTTCTGCCATTTGCTGAAATTACAAAATAAGATATTAATTTCCTGAATCCACAGATTATAATATCTACCGTAAAATGAAACAACTTATAACAGCCAAATTTGGTAATCTTTCAAAATTAGTAAACACAAAAAAACCAAACATATGGTAGTCTTTCACAATTTCTGAACACAAACAGCAAATGATATGGTAGTCTTTCACTATTACTGAACACAAACAGAAAAAGATATGGTAGTCTTTCACAATTTGTGAACACAAACAGAAAAAGATATGGTAGTCTTTCAATATTACTGAACACAAAAAGCAAAAGATATGGTAGTCTTTCACAATTTCTGAACACAAAAAGCAAAAGATATGGTAGTCTTTCACTATTACTAAACACAAAAAGCAAAAGATATGGTAGTCTTTCACAATTTCTGAACACAAACAGCAAAAGATATTGTACTCTTTTCAATATTACTGAACACAAACAGCCAAAGATATGGTAGTCTTTCACTATTACTGAACACAAAAAGCAAAAGATATGGTAGTCTTTCACAATTACTGAGACAAACAGCAAAAGATATGGTACTCTTTCAATATTACTGAACACAAACAGCCAAGATATGGTACTCTTTCAATATTACTGAACATAAACAGCCAAAGATATGGTAGTCTTTCAAAAACAGCAAATAATATGATAGTCTTTCAATATTTCTGAAGACAAACAGCAACAGATATTGTAATCTTTCACAATATTTCTGAACACAATTTCTGAACCAGGAAAAAATTACTAGAGCAACCCTAATCAGTAGAAATAGAGTAGAAAAATCCACAAAACAAGTAATGAAGAGAAAAAAACCAAAGAAAAACCATAGAGAAACCCTAATCAGTAGAAATAGAGTAGAAAAAAACAAAGAACAAGCAATGAACAGTAATCTAGTGGATAGATATGAAAAGAAAACCCTAATCAGTCGGAAAATCAATCGGAAAACGGAAACAGAACGGGAAATCATGTAGATCGTACAAATTAGATCCCCAAGTTGGTACCAATAGAGTACAGGAAAAGCCCTAACTTACCGGAAATGGTGAAGACGACGGGAATGACGACGACGAAAGCGAGTAAGAGCAAGGATGCGACGATGACGGCGACTACGACGGCTACTACGACGACGACGAGCGCGAAGAACACTGCAAACGATGGACGAAACGGTTTCGCCTTGTTCTCTCTCTCTTTCTCTCTTCTGGTTCGAAAATCGAAACTGGCGCAATGAAAAGTGACGGTTCAACTTCATCCACGTTTTTATATGACAGTTTGGGGGTATTTTTGGAAGCCGGGTACAATTTGTCCTGTTGGCAATACGTAAAAAGTTAATGTCCTTATTACATTAAAGATCCCTTTAGTATGTCCTTCCCAAAAACGGACCCCAAAAAAAATCGAAAGACGATACACGGAACCACTTCATTTTTTGATTCGAAAAATCAAGATTTAGCACCTTGGTGCTAAAATCTTTTGGAAAACTGGGCCAGGCCACCCCAAATAGAAAATTTCCACTGAGATTTTTTTTTCTACTAATTATTCAAATATCTTATGGATGAGTCACTCCTACTTTAACATAGAACTCCACAGGTCAACAAATTTTGTCTTTTAGGCTGAGTTTCCATTAAGGTATTTTTAGCATTTTTATTATTTTTAAACTACACAAGTTGTCAAATTAGTTGATGTATGTAGTCCAAGAATGCTGAAAATACCAAATACCCTACGAAAACATCACATGATTGGTCCCTGAAAGAAGAATTTTAATTAACATTTTCAACTCCAGTAAATTTAAGAATTATTTAAAATCCACACTAGGGGGTTTGTTTTGACTCTGGCCTCAGGGTTTATTTGTAAAATGGGGAATGAGTCTCACAGTTGCTTTGGGTTTGTTCATCGAGATGGAAATAAGTTCCGACTCAGTAACAAATGACTTTTGAGATTTAAAGGACAGTCACACTAACCGTTTATACAATACTTTTTACTCTTTTTTTTTGGTTTATTAAGAGCACGTAGATATTGTGTTTTGCATTCGGTACTATTTAGACATTTAATTGTTTTAGATATTAAACTTGAATTTTCAAAATTTTGTTATTTATGAAATCCTAGCTTTGTCCCTGTTCGTTAAGGCTTAGCTCTCAAATTCAAATTTTAGGCTCTTTAACTCAAGCTTGAACTCGAGTTTCAAGCTTCTCTAATTTGCACCCTGATCCTGACCATTTAGAGGCCCTAGGCATTGCATGGAGCCTAAATATTTTCAGAATTTGATGAAAAATACAATAGCCAGGGTAGTCACCTAGTGTTAGATTTGAGCAATCCATTCAATCCACAAATCTTACGGAGCTTTGAATCCATATAATTTAAGCCCAATTTATCCGGATCACCGATCGCCAATCGGACTGTAGAGCTGAGCTCACTATACCTCGTAATGAGTTCGGCTCACTATAAGCCCCCATTTCACCTATAAATCACAATAATTACACAAACAAAAAGGCAAAGTAAGAAGAAGAAAAAAACAAGATAAACGAGGTTCGACAACGTGTCTACTGTCTAGAGTAATGATTGTGCTTCTAAAGGGGTGCTTCTCTAATTGTGATTCTATGGTGTGAATTGACATTGCCAAATGTAGAATTCGAGAGAGCGAAAATACCGAAAGGGCTCTTAATTGCTTTTCAGATTGATTTCAGGAAATGCGGGGATTGCAGCAGTGGCAAGCCATAATGTTAGCTAGATGATGGGTTTCTGATGCGGCCGTGGTTGAACGGTTGTTAGGTGATTATGGCAATTTGATGGGATAGACAAAATGAGAATATAGTACACTCTACGGGCGTTTGGTTGGTGAATTTGATTTTGAGTGAATTTGTAATGGGAGTGGGCCCACCTCGTAAGAATGGTGGATTTGTAATGGGGTATTTGGATGGTTTTTTGAGAAAGGGAATTTGGAGGGTGGATAATAGGGTAAATGACTGAATTGCCCCCAGTTTATTAATTTTTTACTTACAAAATGTTTAAACCATTTTATTAAATTAAAGAAAAAAATTCGGTATCGTTCTTGGATTTTATGCAATAAAGATTATAATTTAGAAAAAAAAATATAGAGTAATATTAAAAATCAATTTTAAAAATACTATAGTAAAACTTCTTTTCATGACCCACATTGTGTATAATTTATGAAGAAGTGTCGAAATTAGATGGTACTCATTTAGTATAAAGATTTTTTCCCTTTGTTGTATCCTTTGACCACATCCGTTGGATCAAACAAAAGAATATCCTTCACCATCAGATCATGTGGAATGGTCCAGAAGACTTTGAAAATTGAGAACACACAGGAGCCATTAGCCCATTACTGTTGTTCTCTCTTTCTCCTCTCTCTCTCTCTCCCCCACAACGGAGTTTTTTTTTTTTGGCCGAAACATGACCGAAAGTCATGAAATCATGATCATGGCCACCAGCCACTCCGTTTTCCAGGCGGTTGTTTCTCCATTTTGTATATTCCTTATTTTATTTTGGAAGTGTTTTGGTATAAATCTGTAATTTTAAAGGGTTATCTCAAGGGTTGAGTTTGAGATCTACCTTTTCTTTAATTTTAAAATTTTGCTTCCCCTTGTCTTTGTTCAACAATCTCTAGTGAAACCCACATCCGGAGTGATCGGCGAAACCCACAGCAGTGGCTTCTTCTAAAATTTTGTTCAAAAAACGAGATGTGGGCCAGATATATGGGTAGTAGACCAGCCGGCACGTCGGCCGGGAACTCTCCCCCCCGCCCCCCCCCCCCCCCCCCCCCCCCCCCCCCGCGCGGAAAACTCCATTTTTGACAAATTCAAGCTCTTTGATAACCAAAAACTGATCGAGCTGGTCCAAAAAACAAAGTGAGAGGCTAGATTTGGAGGGAGGGGTACTTTGGTACAAAATACGACCGGATTAGCTAACGACAAGGGTGAGGCTGTCGTTAGCAAATCCACCTACGGGTGGATTGCATCTCCCAACAGCAAACAAATCCGAGAGGAAGAAAACGTCTCCAAAAAGTGGAGATGGGGTAAGGCCAGGATTACTAAGGGGGGGGTGCATGCTATATCCGACCTCTAATCCACCAGCCAGACAAGCTGTTAAGAACTACTACCTAACAATTTTTTTCTAGTTTTTGGGTACTCTTAGAGCATGATGTGATATTTTTTACAAATAAATTATTGCCACCACACTTTATGGACCGGCCATTATCTCTCAAATATCCAATAAAAGTGAATGATAATTATCCATACTAGATGGTTTGTTACTACATAATTGGTTAGAAGTATCACGTGAGAAACGCCATGTGGTAATCCGGAAACGCTGAATATGGTTTCCTTGACCATTATTTTAGTATCAGAGGAATTCCCTTCTCTGGGTATAGTCCAAATCACACAATAAGTCTTGATATGGTGAGGGCTGGGCAGTGTGTCGTGTCATGTCGTGTCAATTCAAATTCGTGTCAGAAAACCCGCAATACTAACCGGATCTGTTAGTAATCGTGTCGACCCATACACAACACAGGTTGACACGATTACACAAAACCCTTGACTTAATAACCTCTTTGCATAACCCGTTTGCACTTGTTTGTGTTTCTAGTTTTCAACCAATCTCCATCCAAAAATTAACCATTCTCAAGGACTTGACACTGCTATTTATGTAATTTAACATTGAAGGAAAAAAAACTTCTCAATGATGTAACTTTTGAAACCAACACTAAAGGAAAGAAACAAAATAATAGTAAATTACTGTAATTTGGAAAGTAGGTTTTTTTTTTCAATCGGCAATTTTTTCTTTATTAATCTTTGAAAAAGATATTAAAAGGATCAATGCACACCAGCAAAAAAGCTGCCCAAGAACCAAACTCAAAGGAAGGTAAGAAGCTAACGAAAACCCAACACACCTCACAACCGCTAAGACACCCAACAACTTAAACCCCAAAACAACTTCAAATTAAAATTCTCGAGAAAGAGAAGCACCAATATCGGAGCAATCATCGTCCTCCAAGGTAGCATCATCCTTCAAATTATTGAGAGCATTGATCATACCCACTATTTTCTCTTCTTCCATATCAACAAACTTGGGAAGTAGGTTGACC
Source organism: Vaccinium darrowii (assembly GCA_020921065.1). Taxonomy (NCBI): domain Eukaryota; kingdom Viridiplantae; phylum Streptophyta; class Magnoliopsida; order Ericales; family Ericaceae; genus Vaccinium; species Vaccinium darrowii. The sequence goes on along the minus strand of CM037161.1, from coordinate 32,330,493 downwards.
ATGTCATTTACATATTCTCTTGCACTTGCTAAAGCATCCACCTGCTAGGTATTTTTTGGGGAGAATTCTGTAACGACCCTGATTTTTACTAAATAAAAATTTCGTTTAATAAATTGATTTTTCTTTTCTTTAATTATTTTTGTTAATAAATTACTTAAAGTTATTTTTGGTAATAATTATTTTGTCAATAATTGTTTTTATACTAGTATACTAGTATATTTATACTACTAGATTTTCTCCCAATAAATTCCTAGATTTTTCCCCTAAATTTTCTTAGGAGTTATTAGTCTTGTGTTTGCACATGAAGGAAGGAAGGAGGGAGGAAGCTTCCTAATTAGGCTATGTTTGATAAAACTGAAAACTGAAAGCTGAAAGCTGAAAATTAAGTACTGAAAACTGAATGCTGAATTTTTTAAGCGGAAAAGCTGTTTGATAAAACAAATTAAGCACTGAATTAAATTTTTTTTTTGGGTTTTAATTGTGTCTTAATTTTATTAATGGTCATCATGTATTTGTGGTAGTGGTGGAGTGGTGATTAAAAGGTGGTGAGGGTGGTGGCGAGGTGGCGGTGGCAGTGGAGTAATGGTAGTGGTGGAATGATGGTGAGTTGTGGTGGCAGTGGAGTAATAGTGGTGCAATGTTGGTGGTGCAGTGGCGGTAGTGTGATGGTTATGACGTGGTAGTGGTTGTGGTGGGCAGGGTGGAATGCTAGTGGTGGTGGTTGTGGTGTGGTGGTGGTGGCGGTGTGGCAGTGGTGGTGGTAGCGGCATGGCGGTAGTGCAATGGTGGTTGTGGTGGTAGCCACCGGTGCAATGGTGGTGGTGGTGGTGGTGGTGGTTGTGGTGGTGGTGGTGGTGGTGGTGGTGTGGTAGCGGCATGGCGGCAGTGCAATGGTGGTGGTGGTGGTTCTAGTGGTAGCCACCGGTGCAATGGTGGTGGTTGTGGTGTGGTGGCGGTGGCGGTGTGGCAGTGGTGGTGGTGGTGGTGTGGCAGTGGCAGCATGACGGCAGTGCAATGGTGGTGGTGGTGGTAGCCACCGGTGCAATGGTGGTGGTTGTGGTGTGGTGGTGGTGGTGCTTGTGGTTGTGAAGGTGGTGGCGGTGTGGCAGTGGTGGTGGTGGTAGTTGTGGTGGTAGCGGCATGGCGGCAATAGCGGTGTAATGGTGGTGGTTGTGGTGGTAGCGGCATGGCGGTGGCGGCAGTGCAATGGTGGTGGTTGTGGTGGCGGCGACGGCGTGGCAGTGGTGGTGGTGGTGGTGTAATGGTGGTGGTGGTGACAGCGGCGGCGGAGGTGTGATGGTTGATTGTAAGCACATAGGAATTCACACATCTCTCACCCTTACATTATCTCCCCCCCCCCTCTCTCTCTCTCTCTCTCTCAAACTCAACTTCGATTGCTTCTCTCTCCCTCCCTTGCCGCCGACCCACAATCCACCACCATCGCGGACTGACCCAACTTTGGCCAACCACATCTCCAACGTTTCCAGCCCTAACTCCGGCATGTGCTCTCTCTCTCTCTCTCTCTCTCTCTCTCTCTCACTCATGGATGGACACACAGGAGCAAACAAATGAAATTTCAAAGCCCAATAAAACTCGTTGAAGATGGGAGAAAGAATAAAAACTAACAAATGAATACAAGGGGGAAAGATTCCACAACCAATGAAGGCAATTGTTCTTACTGTGCTAATTGAAAAAACAAATTCCGCTCAAAAAAATTGAAAAAACAAATGAATACAAAACTAACCCCAAAAAAATAAAATTCCTCAAGGCACAATTGCATCAAATGCACCCACTAGAAGAAGGCCAATTCGGCATCGTAGCATTATCTCGGATCTAATTTGAGCATCCTCAACTAACCTCAACAGCATCACCGGTCATTTAGAGAAAAAAAAAGGTCATTCAAGCATATCGACAAACACCTCATATGCGTAACAATATTGCACCTTTGCATAAACCCTTGAGGAGAATCATAAATCCAGTAAAAAAAATAACCTCAACAAGACATATCATACAAGAAACTTCATCCAAATCAGCTCAACAAAAAAATGAAGTCAAAATTTCGATTGATAATCCAATCCGGATACAGTTAAGAATTATAAACTAGGACATTGTTATACTTACCACTGTCAGGTATATATGTGATGAAAAAGGAGTATTGCCAAAATCAATTATTGAAAATTACTTACTAAATTTAATAGTATAGCCTATTCCAGGTTTGGGAAGTTAAAGGTTTCCTAGTTCAGTGAAGAATTTGGATCGGATATCTCAACCTATATACACATCCTCTGTGTTGAGTGTTTTGTTGATTTTAGTATCCACGCATCCTCCGTCTCTAAAGAAAAAATTAGGAAGTAAATTCCCTGCCTTGGGCATTCTATATGATTTTTCTTCCTTTTAGCTGCAAACTTCAAGGTGGGTTGCCGCCAGGGGCTGAGGGGCGGTACCAAGGGGTGCTAGGGGGGTGCCCGGCCCCTGCACAACTTCAAGTATTCTCACGTGTCATACTAGTTTTTAAGGTTAATTAACAAAAATTCTATGGGGTTGGCCCCTGCAAGTCCCTTGAGTGAAAAAAAAATCTTAAAATTTCTATTTGTGTAGGGTAAAAACTCCTAAAATTTTAAGTTATTAATAATTTTTTAGGCTGCTTCTATAAAATTTAATGGTGACTACGCACATACACACAATATCATCTCTTATTTGGACCTTGCAAGTAGCAAAAAATACTTACAAAAAAATTTCCTTTTATGAATATGAAAATACACGTATTTCGGGCCCTGCTTAACTCAAATCCTACATCCGCCACTGGACTTGCCGCAACCTGTCGAAAAATAGCAACTTGTTCGTCCATGGAAGAGAGAGAGAGAGAGAGAGAGAGAGAGAGCACGCCAGAGTTAGGGTCAGAAACGCCGGAGATGTGGTCGGCCGGAGTAAGGTCGGCCAGCGGTGGTGGTGGATTGTGGGCCGACGGTAGGGGAGGGAGAGAGGAGCAGCGACGATGGGTTTGAGAGAGGGATAGAGTAAGGGTGAGAGATATGTGATTGGGTGTAATAACCTATCTTCTAATCTCAGCCATTGGTTTTAGTGGCTGAGATGAAGTGTCAAAATTTGTGTTTTTTTAAGTGTTAGTGGAACCGGTCCCATACATAAATAAATGCCTAGAATCCCTTAAAGTGCAAAACAGAAATTTCCTAGAAAGTTCCTATTATTTAATCCATTGATTTCCTTAGGCTTTGTTAGACCCATGACCATTAGTTGGCATTAAATTAGGGAATTACCTAGAAAGAGGGAGGAAGGAGGGTTGCCCAACCATTGCCTATAAATAGAGCTCATGCCCTCATTGTTTTCTCACACCAAAACTCACTCTTCCTTTTAATCTTAAAGTAGCTCTCTAGTAGCATAGTTTCTTGAGTTTTTCAAGTAAAAACTCAAAGTGTTCTTCCATATTCAAGAAGCTCCACCACCCTCCACCACCAAAAACCACTCCTAGATCCAAAAAGTAGAAGTTAGTTGGTAGGAAGTTGTTTGTGCTTACGGTAGTTCTAGTCCGGAAATCAACCTAGCTTATCAGCTTCCGATTAACACTCGGAAATTAAGGTAGCTTTCCTAACCAAATTTTAATTAGTCAATTTCCATACCGTTGTAATGCTTGTGTTACTTTTAATTTTTCCTTAAAGTTGCTTAGTTAGCATTTTTCCAGAAACTTAGATTCATGTTCTAAAAGCTTATGGTAAAAATTAGTGGTTCTTAAAGTAACATTTTTCTTAATCACACGTAATCGTTATAATGCCCAAATGAAGATTGACTTCTCAAAATACGCAGTTATAATGCCCGAATGAAAATTGACTTTTCGAAATTAAGCCGTTATAATGCCGGACTGATTTATGGAAAATGAGACCGAATAAGACTTTTCTTAAAGTAACTTCTTTAAAGTAAATGTTTTGACTGTATTTGGACGGTGAGATAACACAAGGTTAACACCCTAGAGGGTCTGTCAAAAAGACAAGTTTCGCGCTGTTTAAGAAAGGAATGGTGATTCTAACTAGACTCGTCTGACCATCCGATCTGGGACTCTCCTAGTTATTTCATTTGTATAGAGAAGGTCACAAAAGCAAATAGATTTTTATGAATGACTTCATAACCAAATGGTACTGTTTTTCAGTTACCCCTAGATTGGTTTGAAAAGGATAGCGCGTATGAAAGCTGTTATTTTATGTAACACATTTTTTCGATACTCCGCGCTTTCTACTACCCCCGCCTACTAGAGTGGGTTGATGCCGTGCTTGGTGATAGGCGTCACAGAAAGGTTTTGGAGAAGTCATACGTTCTAGAAGCCGTCAAGATTTCTCCAAACTTGACGTTGAACAGGGGGAACGAGAGCCTCGATTTCCTGGTGTCGCTCTGAAGTAGCGACACCCATACCTTCGTCTTTCCTTGGGGAGAGTTCGGCCCCACCCTCCAAGATACCAACGATCTCATGCATCTCTCCTCTCACAGCGCTCAAGAGTACGAACCCCTGAGGGCTCCTTATGTAGATACTGAGGTGGTGGCCAAATTGAAACTGGCTTACAAATCTACAAGCCATCTGGGCTCCCAATAGGACAATAGCGGCAAACGACGACCTGCAACAGGTCCCAAGAAGACCTCGTGGAACAGTTGAATTCGCTACCTTGATGCTGGACTTGATCTTTGTAGCTCATTATCCTCTTCAGAATGGCGATTACGTAGTGAGGATGTGGATCGTATTTTATAGTAGAAGAGTATATGAGGAAACTTAAGTTCGTGTTCAACTAAAAGAAATGGATTCGGAGATTTTAACCTCAGACAACTGTGAGTGTGATTATGGTGCCGCTGGGGGTCATTCCCACACCGTCCTTCGTTTCCATGAGCAGTTTACCTTCGACCGTGTATGGGCTACCTCCACGAGGTTCACCCATCGTAAACTCCTGAGTTCGTTCTCTAGAGGCCTACCTAGCACCCGATGGCAGTTTTATGATAACCTATGACAAAAGCAGGAGTTTGGAAAGTTTCGTTGGATGAGACTTCTATTGGAATACAAGCTTTTTCGGTCAGCTGGCCGTTCATTCAATTGCACACAAGAAGGCTAGAAAGTTAATTAGGCAAATACTCAAAGTTCTCAAGTACTTTCACGAGGAGGGTGTTTCTTTTCGAGGAGGGTTATTTGCAAGTGACATCATTGTTGTTGACAGTACACTCCAACTAGTTGGAGTCAGTGCCCACCAATTTGATGCTATCGGCAAGAGTGAAAATTTTCAAGCAGTGGCTTGGATTATTGAACGATTGTATGAAGATCGCGAGATGCCATAGGAGTTTGTCTCCTTGGTGCGACTATTGAAGCGTGGCGGGATGCACCTTGGATTTGACTACTCAGAGCTTGTATATGTGTTTGGTTCTTTTACTTCTTTGCAATGGAAAATGATTGTGTGCGAGCGTGCCAGAGAGAGTTTCAATCTCCTCCCTCAAATTAACTTTGGAGAAACCAAATCTAATCAGGCGATTGTGTTTTATTGGTTCAATTACCTCAATTAAGAGGATTTTTTCAACAAGTGAAGAAATGTAAACTAACAAACTTAGGAAATCGAAGAACAAAAAGAAACAAGATACTTCGATTAATAAATCAAAGGTAAACTTACTTCGAAATTGTCTCCAACTTCAGATACAAGAACTTCGAACAGGTGATTGTTACAGGAACAATCGAGATTAATCCTAACTACTTCCTAATCTACTTCGAACTGAGTTCGAGGTCCTAAACTACTTCGAACTGAGTTCGAAATCCTAAACTATTTTTGCCAATGAACAAACCAAGCATCAGTTTTTTGATAGCTGTTTGTTGAAGATTTGTCCGGGGCTTTTACTTCTTCAATTTCTTCTATTTATAGACGCTGCTTGTAGTTTGAACTTCCCGCTCAATAAATTTTGAACCTTGGCTTGCTTCGAACTCTAACTTCGACCTCCTTGAGTTGGCAGTTTCTTCCTTCCTCCACGTCTGAATTTGAACTCTTTAAATTCTTCCTCCAGAAGCTTTGATTTTGAATCTGCACAGTTACTTAATCAAACTCAAATGATTACATGTTAAGGTGAATAACTGCCTTTCGATAAGTATTCCACGTGTTATAACTGCCAATTTACCTTGTTTCCCAAGTTCACACGTGGAGTTTATGTGTTTAGCAGTTAAAATCATGACTTCGAAGTCAATCCTTTACAGCAACAATGGCTTGTAACTGCCAATAACCGCTTTTCATATTTGAACACAATACGACATCGTATTTGCTTAAATATATTCTTTTAATCCAGTGTGTCTTTATTAACAAGTAATTGCCAACGTTTGGCATTTTCGATTACGTGTCAATTAATTATTGGATTTGTTAATTTTATATGTAAACAATATGACCATCCTGCCACGTGGAAATCGAGTCGGAGAATCAACTTTATGATCCATGTTTCTGATTGGGTGGGCTTCGCAGATTAGGATGAAAGAGATGCATACAATGAGGCAATTAACAACTTTTATACCCCCTGGCTGATTGATTGGAGGGGTCAAGTCCCAGAAGGATCCCCACTGCATGCTTGTCGTTCACGCCAGACCTACCCTAATACAACAACAGGTTTATCTAGGTTTATTAGGAATGCATGTGGCCATATTTCACAATACTCTCTTCAGGGCATGGAATTCAAACAGTCAGATATTGATGACATCATGGCGTATTTCTTCCCCTTGTTTGAATTCCGTGCCCTGAAGAGAGTATTGTGAAATATGGCCACATGCATTCCTAATAAACCTAGATAAACCTGTTGTTGTATTAGGGTAGGTCTGGCGTGAACGACAAGCATGCAGTGGGGATCCTTCTGGGACTTGACCCCTCCAATCAATCAGCCAGGGGGTATAAAAGTTGTTAATTGCCTCATTGTATGCATCTCTTTCATCCTAATCTGCGAAGCCCACCCAATCAGAAACATGGATCATAAAGTTGATTCTCTGACTCGATTTCCACGTGGCAGGATGGTCATATACAAGCTCTGAGTAGTCAAATCCAAGGTGCATCCCGCCACGCTTCAATAGTCGCACCAAGGAGACAAACTCCTACGGCATCTCGCGATCTTCATACAATCGTTCAATAATCCGAGCCACTGCTTGAAAATTTTCACTCTTGCCGATAGCATCAAATTGGTGGGCACTGACTCCAACTAGTTGGAGTGTACTGTCAACAATAAGGATGTCACTTGCAAATAACCCTCCTCGAAAAGAAACACCCTCCTTGTGAAAGTACTTGAGAACTTTGAGTAATTGCCTAATTAACTTTCTAGCCTTCTTGTGTGCAATTGAACGAACGATTAGCTGGCCGAAAAAGCTTGTATTCCAATAGAAGTCTCGTCCAACAAAACTTTCCAAACTCCTGCCTTTGTCATAGGTTATCATAAACCTGCCATCGGGTGCTAGGTAGGCCTCTAGAGAACGAACTCAGGAGGTTACAATGGGTGAACCTCGTGGAGGTAGCCCATACACGGTCGAAGGTAAACTGCTCATGGAAACGAAGGACGGTGTGGGAATGACCCCCAGCGGCACCATAATCACACTCACAATTGTCTGAGGTCAAAATCTTCAGATCCATTTCTTTTAGTTGAACACGAACTTAAGTTTCCTCATATACTCTTCTACTACAAAATATGATCCACATCCTCACTACGTAATCGCCATTCTGAAGAGGATAATGAGCTGCAAAGATCAAGTCCATCATTAAAGTAGCGAATCCAGCTGTACCACGAGGTCTTTTTGGGATCTGTTGCAGGTCGTCGTTTACCGCTCTTGTCCCATTGGGAGCTCAGATGGCTCGCAAATTTGTAAGCCAGTTTCAATTTGGCCACCACCTCAGTATCCGCGTAAGGAGCCCTCAGGGGTTCGTACTCTTTAGTGCCGTGGGAGGAGAGATGCAGGACAGCGTTGGTATGTTGGAAGGTTGGGCCAAACTCTCCCCAAGGAAAGACGAAGGTATGGGTGTCGCTACTCCAGTGCGACACCAAGAAATCGAGATTCTGGTTCCTCCTGTTCAACGTCAAGCTTTGAGAAATCTTGATGGCTTCCAGAACATAGGACTTCTCCAAAACCTTCCTGTGACACCTATCATGAAGTAGGGGTGTCCACGGATCGGATACGGACGGATCGGATACGGATCCGATCCGCTCAGAGCGGATTATGGTTTTTAAGATCCGGAACCAAACCGAACATTCACGGATCGGTTGCGGATCGGATCGGATAGGGCGGATTTGACAGATTAAAGAAGGATTATTGAGCGGATTGAGCGGATCCGATCCGATCTGATCCAGATCCGGAACCGCCAGATAAGAAATTCTCGATCCGAAACCAAACCGAACATTCACGGATGGATCAACAGATGGTTCGGATTGGTTCGGATTGACGGATCGGATGATTCGCTGGACAGCCCTATCACGAAGCACGGCATCAACCCACTTGCTCTAGGCGGGGCAGTAGAAAGCGCGGATTCTTCCAAGTAGGATTAATTAATTTATAAAAACCGCGCTACCTATTAGAACGCACAATAAAAATAAAAAAAAGGGTCAATTTCTACGACGGCATAGAAAATTCAGAAGAAAATTCAATAATTCCCTCGCCATGAAAGCAATTGATTTCTCTGCTTGTTGGGTGTGGTGATGGAAAGTCTCTGCTTATGCTTTTGGCTAATTTCCTTATTGACGCTGCTACCAACGCACTGGTATCCTCACCCGGCATGGGCGACGGCGAGTGAGTCGGAGACGGAGTTACTGAGTCGGGAGCTTCTGAAATCGGCAAGGGAGCCCGAGTTGTTTGAGTGGTTGAGATGGGTTCGAAGAAGGATTCACCAGTACCCGGAGCTGGCGTTCGAGGAGCACAACACGAGTCGACTCATACGATCCGAACTCGACTCGCTCGGAATTCAGTACTCGTGGCCGTTTGCCGAGACTGGGGTCGTGGCTTCAATTGGGTCCGGGGACAAGCCCTGGATTGCTCTCAGAGCTGATATGGACGCCCTCCCCATTCAGGTCTCTCTAATAAAAAAAATTGCGATTTCAGTTAACCTTGTATGCGTGGAATGAGGTAGTTTCTGTGGAAATAAATTTTGTTTGAAGTTGTTATTTCTGAAAATTTTCGTGATTATACTTCTATTTCTGACAAAGTGTAATGAGTTCAACATAAAATAGAAATTCTGGAGTTAACATAAGGGGGGAAAAACATGTGGACTTGATTCTATGGTCAAAAAAAAGAAAGAAGTAATTCTACTAGCACAATAATCAAACATATCACCTGATAACGCGAGTTTCACAAACTCTTTTGACGATTCAAACCATTAATTTTATAATGGTTTGATTGGGCATTGGTAGAAATCTGAAAAGTTAATCTTCTTGGAAAAAATGAACCCTTAAAATTCTTACCTCTCATGATTGATTTTGAGTTAGAAGCTTATCGATATTTTTTGCATTGTGATTTTTTGCATGAATGATTTGCATGTTGGGTAAAAATAGGTTGTGAGACCATGCTAATGAGCAGTGTGTTTGAGAGGTGTGTTCGAAATGGTTTTGTACATAACAAGACTCTTGCAAAAATTGTATGATGTATGGAAATAATTGAAAAAGAGTTTGATCCCATCAATTGTGGCATGTTATGTTAATCCTCATAGAAAAGTTAAAGCCATGAGGCTAATTAGCTGAATTAACAATTTGTTACTTCTGTGATTCTCTAGTTGAAGTTTTAATTCTATTTGGGTTTATGCATAATCTTTTTAACAAAATTCTACCACTAAAAGACCGAGGGAAATGCTTTGAAAACCTTAAAAATATTATGAAACGAGGCCAACAAGGAGATGTTAGAGGCCAATATGAGCTCATTCAAAAAGGTAAAAAGGTAGTCACTGGAATATAGGTTAGTAGTTACATTGTCTTTCATAGATAATTTAAGAAGGGTCAAAATGGCCAAAACCCATACCACCTCTGATGGAAAAAGAAACAAACCAAGAATATGAAGTTATTATTTCATTACCTTCAATTGATAGTTACAAAATTAACTATGAGATCATATCAAATGAGTTAGTATCTGAATGGGACGTTCGACACATTGGCAAAGGTGAGTGAGATGAACCCAACAGGTGTAAATGGTGTTTTCAACAAACAAAAAAAAGTGTGCAAATTTGATTTTATGCATAAAGTATGCAAAATTTTTGTGTCCTGCTTGACATGCTCTATTTTACTTTGTAAATAGTAAACAGTACCTTGCAAACTACTAAAAAGACAAATTTTACAGTGCTCTCTTGTACTTGGATATGGAAATGATAAGATGAATCCAACACTTTGGCATAAACCGTTCTCGACAGCTGTACTTATTAGTCATGTAAAATGGTTATAAAATTGATGCTTTTGATTTGAATATGACACTGCAGAAGTTTCAATAAAAATCTGTCAGTCTTAACATCTGAATCTGCATTTTCTTTTGAAGGAATTGGTAGAGTGGGAGTACAAGAGTAAGGTTGATGGCAAAATGCATGCTTGTGGGCATGATGTTCATGTAACTATGCTGCTTGGAGCGGCTAAGTTACTTCAGGAAAGAAAGGATAGACTAAAGGTAAATTAACAATCATGTGATCATTCAAAATTAGCCAAACCCGACGAGTCTTTTATTTAGATACATATAAGTCTGTTGTTGTAATTTGTACGGACCCAGAGACCAACTCGTGACTTTGCACAGAACGCTCATGCACTAGCTTTGGACCCAGAGGTCGCGGCTACTAGTGTTTGATGTTTCGAGGGTTATGTACTAATTTTGTGGTTGACTCTGAAGCCAACATAAAATCTGGCACAGAGCAGTCACGATACTAGTTGCTGGCCAGCAGCTGCTAGCCTGTTAGTGTTCGGGTATCATGTGCTAACTTTGTACTTGGTTTCAATGTCGGTTTCTCATATGTAAACTGAGTTTGGCATGATCTATTTTTAAGGGAACTGTCAAGCTTGTTTTCCAACCCGCAGAGGAAGGTCGTGGTGGTGCTTACCACATGTTGAAAGAAGGTGCTCTAGATGGGGTTGAAGCCATTTTTGGGTTACATGTTGCACCGGACATAGCCACAGGTAGCATCGATTCGAGACCTGGTCCGATGTTGGCTGGCTCAGGCCGTTTCACAGCAGTAATTCAAGGGAAAGGTGGACACGCTGCTGCCCCACACAAAACTAGAGACCCTGTTCTTGCTGCATCGTTATCAATTCTCGCACTCCAACAGATAGTTTCCCGAGAGACAGATCCCCTCGAGGGCAGGGTAATTTCGTTATAGAACTTCTAAAGATCTCACGAAATTGTGGCTTGGATAAGTACCTAGGGAATGCATTCTGGTTTTCTTAGATTTATTGATCCCATGTATAGCGCACACTGTCCGCCAAGGTTAAACACTATTCTGGACACACTGCAGTTTTTTAATAATCCATTTTTGGATTACTTGTTTAGCCTCTGTCGAAAAACTCGAACAATATGTTTATTCATCTCACAAAGAGGAACAATATATAGGCAGAGTACAAGAAGAAATAAAGGAAAAATCCTCTAATTATGCTACCTACCTAATCTGATTGATTGCCTACCTAATAATTACAGCTAATTACAGAAGATGACAACATAATTACAAAGGATGACAACATAATTACAAAGTATTTCAACAGCCTCAATTACCCAAATGTAGCATCTCTTCTACACTGGTCCGAAATTGGCTGGCTCAGGCCGGTTCACAGCAGTAATTCAAGGGAAAGTTGGACACACAGCTGCCCCACACAACACTAGAGACCCTGTTCTCGGTCCATCATTGTCAATTCTTGCGCTCCAACAGATTGTTCCCCGAGAGAGAAATCCCCTTGAGGCTAGGGTAGTTTCCTTACAGAATTTCTAAGGATCTCACGAAATTGGAGCTTGGATAAGTACACAGGGAGTGCACTTTGTTTTCTTAGATTCATCCCATGTTCAGTGTACGCTGTCCCCCACTGTTAAACAATAATCTGTACTTTTTTTTTTTTTTTTGATATGTAATTATCTGTACATCACACTGCACTTTTTGTGCATATTTCTTTGCCACAGTTTTCTGAACTCTACCTAAAGGTCTTTGTTTTTCAAGAAAGAAAAGCAAAGTACAGGAATATCAATTTTCAGTGGTTCAGTTAACCAGAAACTTCTAGGAACCACGTCCTCATCTTTTCCACCCACAATAGTTTTTTTTTTTTTTTTCCCCTCAAAACTTGATCTGTAAGAAGTAATTAGAGAATTGGCAAGAATTTATGGTGAAGTAATCTGCAAGTAAACAGCAACGTATATTTTAGTTTTATGTAAAACTCTTTAGTCAACGAGAAAACATCGGGAAAACAAGTTTTTTTTTCCTCCCATTTGTTACTTCCCCTCGGAACAACTTTTCCACACAACATTCCACTGCGCCTATTATCATTGTTGCAGATAATCAAGTTTTGGTTGTCCAAATGTGTCCATTTAGCAGCTTTAGTTGAACGTCTTATACAATCCTGTTTGTTCATTTCCAACTCCATAGGTAGTCTCAATTGGGTTCATAGAGGGTGGCCAAGCAGGAAATGTAATCCCCGAGACTCTGAGATTCGGTGGCACTTTCCGAAGCATGACTGCTGAAGGAATGTCATATCTTCAGCAAAGGATCAAAGAGGTAATTATTGATTTATCTGGAAAGAACTCACCAACAAAATGGATTTGAACTTAAATAGATTTATGTTACATAGGTTTGCATATGGAAATCGGGTGCTAGTACGTCAACAGATTTATCTAATTTTCATTTCAAGAGTATGTGACACACCGGAATTTTTGAAATCCTTTTATCTGGAATTCTTTTTCCAGCTTAAATGTTGTTTACTGGTTGTCTTAGACCTTTTCATGCATATATAGGAGTTCTATGCATATCTTGTCAGAAATTTGAGTTAGAAATTTGTTATATGAGCAGTATGTTTCAGAGGCTTGTTTGGTACACAATGCACCGACGCACTGCATGGTTGCCCCTAAAGCATGTTATTTTCACCCTTTCAGACAAAAAGGAATTGGTTTTGTATTACTAGCCACTAGAGTAGTGTTGTTTCTTCTGATTTGTCTGAAAATAGGGTTTTGATTGCCTATACATTTTTTTTTCCCCTGAAGGAGTCGAGTGTCCAACACGAATACTTTCACATTTGGAAGGATCCATGTAATATTGGTATGGATTATATGTGTCAAATTTCCAAGATTGCATTTTGATCCTGGAAGTGTGATGGAAAAGAAATGGAGAAATTTGGGTTTTAATTGTTGAAATGCTTGAATATCTTCTGTCATATCATTGCTTTTTACTTGACCAATCTAAGGCACAAACACGATATTTACCACTTCTTTTCTTTTCCCATTAACCACTCCACAAATCCAAGATTCCAACACTGAGTGACAATTACACAGCCTTTAATGAAAACATGCAATAGTTTTTGTCTTTTTGAAGCTCTGTAACATTATTGCCAAGCGTTTCCTACTTGTATCGTATTGCAGGTCATAGAGATTCAAGCATCCGTGCATCGGTGTTCTGCTGTGGTGGACTTCATGGAAGAGAAAATGAGGCCATATCCGGCAACCATTAACGACGAAGCAATGTACAGACACGCTAAGAGGGTTGGGGAAAGCTTGCTTGGGGAATCCAATGTGCACCTTGCTCCGATGACTATGGGGGCAGAGGACTTCAGCTTCTATTCACAGAAAATGGCAGCTGCGTTTTTCAATGTAGGGATCATGAACAAAACAATAAAATCGGATCACCATTTGCATTCCCCGTATTTTACTGCTGACGAGGAAGTTCTTCCCATTGGAGCAGCTCTCCATGCTTCAATTGCGGTCTCTTACTTAGATGACCATGTCCAGAATCAGTAAATACTTCGACATGCTGTCCTCGATCTGGAAGCCAAAATTGGATATGGTGAGAAGCTTTGCCAATATAGTAATGTTATAATTCTTTGCAGTCTGTTTTCATTTTTCAGCATTCATAATACCCAGTTTCGTAAAAAGCTCTCTAATTCTTCTTCTATGTTTTTTAGAAAAAGATGTACAATTTAGAAAGAAATCAAAAGGACGTTTTCCCAATATATAATGTCCACAAAATATAAGAGATGGTGACTGATCAAAATTTGGCAAACAAATTCATGGACTAATCAAAACTGACTTCATTAACTTGTGTCAAGGGACCACATTAACTGATGTTCATGCTCGGAAACTCTCTCTAGATCAATGTCTCCACCGCGTTCCCCATGGAGTGTTCTACGTTGTCTTTCCGATGTAATGTTTTCATGTTTTGATTGTGCAGATAATGGATGACGACATGAAGGGCGAAGAATTTATGTTCAGCAACCAACTCTAGATGTTGATCGGAATGAGTGGAATGAGTCCCGCAGGCGAAATTTGAATAGACATTTAAGCTTTTGTTTGTTGGATTCAATCATCATTGAGGAGGAAGAGTTTTTAGAGGCATGGGAGGTGAATCTGATGCACAAGGGGTTGAGATGAACTCTTTCCGGAAAAGAAAATATTAGTTGGCCGCGTGCTAGGCAGAATTTTTCAATTTGGGGCCTTATAAGTTATATCATACTCCCTTAATTTGTCCCAAAATTTTTGTCCGGTCCGAAAAACGATGACTTGAAAATAATACAAAATTTTCAAGAAAAATGCAATATTTTTCTGACAAGTTTACTAGATATTAACGAGTACTTTAAATTATGAAAAAAATTTGAAAATTTTCTTTTAAAGGAGTTATTATTTTTAGGTTCTCGTTTTGCGGACCAGGAAAAAATTTTGGAACGGAGGGAGTACGTTTTTGTTTCTTTTCGTTAATCCAAACAATCTGACGTGTAAAAATTATAGTAGTCAATTTTAGTAAAAATTAACAGAAAATAACAAAATAAATCTGTGGCAAGAAGACTCCTAAATGGTTAAAAGTTCAATTCCTACAAAATTATGGTTAAGACGTAGGAATAAAAAAATGTCGACGTAATTTCTAAATAGTATCAAATTTGCAATTATGGGTTTGCCCCATGTGTCTGGAGAAAAACCTTAGGACAAAAACCATAGGTTATAAAGTTTTACAAGAACCATTTCAAATTATTATATTTTTTTAAAAGTTCTACAATTAAAGTATCCCAATTTTTTGATCATCTGCTGTCTATAATGGTGATCACTAATCACTATTATCTACCACAAGGACACAGAGAGAGAGAGCGGCAAACCCATAATCACTATTATCTTAACCATGGTTACTTGATTATTATCGTAAAGATAAAGGACCCACAATTCATTGAGAGTATTAGTCGGCTTGTTAATGAGTAACCGTACAATATTGGCTTAAGGGGTGCTTTGGCAACAAAAAAAAAAAAAAGGTTTTTTGGTTTTTTGGTTTTGGCTTTATTCAAAAATTTTTTTTTTTGCATTAGTTAGTTTTGGCTCAAATTTTCATAGTTTATGGATTCGTCTCGACGAGACGAATCCGAAGAGTATAAAATTATGGTCGAAGCTAATTTTTTTTTTATAAAGCCAAAATTAAACCAATAAACTGGTTTATTTTCGGCTTTATTCAAAAAAATATTACGTGAAGAAATTTCTCTCCCCCTATAAATAAAAGTGACAAAAACCGGCTTGTTTGGCTGATGAATATAGGGGTGGAATATAAGTTGGTCCCTCATATAGATATTCGGGTGAGCTATATCCCTTGTTTTTTTGGATGATGAATATAAGGAGGTAAAGGTCACGGTGTACTATTTCCATTCCCCTTTGTTTTTTTTTCTTTCCCTCTTGTCTCGCTAAATGAATAACTTATCGTTTGATTTGTGAGAGTTATGTCTCTCGCTTTTGTATGAGTAGTTAGTTTTGTTATTGGACGAATTTTTTCGTCTACAGATTGGGTTTGTGGACGTGGTAACTTCACAATGGTATTCATGCAAACAATGCTCTAACCATACCTGATATCTTCAGCGGGGTGACTCATGGTAGCTTGAAAGATCTATAGTTTTGAAAGTTCATTCGTACAGAACATACACACTTGGTTATAATGGCAGCTCTAGGAATTTTCAGAAGGATGTTTAGAAATATCTACTAACTCTAAAAACCATAACCACACATAAACAAAGAAATTTCTGTTAGTATCAATAATGCCACCAAAATAATAATAAAGTATATATGATATTACAACTGTCCTCGACGAGTTTTAAATATATTTCAAACCGTTGTATAATAGCTTCGTTACCAACAATATCAAATACACATCACTCTCAATATAAGTAACCAAACAATCGTTTATCCACTGATCTCTCATTCGATTGTGCAGATTTCTCTTTAAACAAAATTTATTATACAAAATTTGAGAGATTCCTATCAATAATGCATTAATTGGGCTATTAACTAAACTTTATATGTATAAGTAACGAATTAGTTTTTAGTAAAATTTTAAACTTCAGCATCCGAAAGGAAAGTATTGTTGGATATTCTCTATTGAGTGGATATAATTAGATCCATCTGAACGGGGGATGTGTTGTTCCCGAAGGTACATCATGGATGTTGGGCGATCACGATTGTCCTGGTCGACCATGGATGGCTCAAATCTGTTCGGCAATGGATGGTTCAAATTTATTTGGACAAGATGTGAAGTGGGCCATCCATAGTCGACCATGAACGATTGTGATTGGCAAGCATCAATGCTGTCCCCGAAGGAACATGACCAACCCCGTGTTCGTTAAGATAGGAATTCTTTCTTGAATGAAATTTCATTTCAAAAAATTAGAGTATTATATTGTTTTCATCTATCCCCCTATATTGTTCATATCAAAATTTTGTGGGCTTATTTTTGTTTGAATGTTCAACATTTTTGGATTAATTGTTCAAACTTCTTAGGTTGGGTGTTCATTTATTGGGTTGGGTGTTCAAGATGGCAAAAATAAAAATAAAAATAAAAATTTTACTTGTATTTCAACAAAAAGTAAAAAGGGTGGTTGTTCGAATGACCACTACCCAATACTATATGTAGAGCAGCCTCGACTTCGCTGGAGCCCATCTAATCATCTGAGTACTTGTTTTTTGTCTTTAGGTAGTATTGTTCTGTACTGAGACTGATAGTTCTATATAGGAATTTTTGACAAATCAATGTGTGTAAGGCTCAATGTCTGGGCTGGAATATACGACATCGAATGGTATAGGTGGTACGAAAAATCTCACACCTTGCGGTCTTGGAGAGAATTTTCTAGGGTTTTACTCCTTAGATTTGGGGATGATGTATATGAAGATGCTACAGGGCAATTGACCAAACTTAGGCAGTGGACATCTGTCAAAGCTTACCAGGAAAAATTTGAGGAGTTAGCAACTAAGACCACGGGACTTTCAGAGGAATTTTTTATCAGTTGCTTTGTGAGTGGACTTAAGGATGAAATTAAAGGAGGGGTGGTAATGTTGCAGCCTAGGACCATATTCCAGGCCATGGGGTTGGCTAGGTTACAAGAGGAAACAGTTGAAGCTCTAAACAAGAAGAATAGGGTGTCCTCAAAACCTGATGTCTCTTTCATTACAAACACTAAACCCCAAAACTTGGTCACTAAATCTGCAGAAGCAGGTAGGGATATTAAGAGACTAACCCCTAAAGATTTTGACGAAAAAAGAGCAAAAGGACTATGCTTTGGGTGTGATGAGAAATACTTTAGGGGCCATGTATGCAAAAAGAGGCAGTTGTTTATGATTGATCTAGATGATGAAGAAGAGGAATTTATGGAGGCTCAACAAGAAATGACCCAAGAAGACACCACTGAAGAGTTCCACATTTCAATGCATGCTTTATCAGGGGTTCAGTCCTTTAAAACCATGAGAATCAAAGGGTTTATCAAGAGGATTGCCGTAAACATTTTGGTGGATTCTGGAAGTACCCACAATTTCCTGGATCCAGGTGTAGCTAAGAGGGCAGGAGTTGTGATTCAGAGTACCAATCCATTGACTGTAACTGTGGCAGATGGCAGCAAGATTAGCAGTACAGCCATGGTTAAGAATTTGCAATGGAGTATGCAGGGAACTGTTTTTTCTACTGAGATGAGGTTGCTGGCCTTAGGGGGGTGTGATATGGTGTTAGGGGTGCAGTGGTTATCAACCTTGGGGCCTGTATTGTGGGATTTCAAAGATCTGCAAATGCAGTTTGTTGTAGATGGGAAACAACTGAAACTGTGGGGTGATACCACAACAGATGTGCAGATTGTGGAAGCCAAGGAGATGCAACAACTACTCAACAAAAGGTTCCCAGGGGTAATGGCGCAAGTGTGCAGCATCCAAGCAAACCCATCCACAGAAGAGCATCCAGATCTTACTTAGATTCTGCAGGATTACAATGACGTCTTTGAAGAACCAAAGGGTCTACCCCCTTTCAGAGCACATGATCACCAGATTCCTCTTAAACCAGGTATCCAACCCCCAAGTATTAGACCTTATAGGTACCCTTACATTCAGAAAAACGAAATTGAAAAGATAGTAAAGGAGATGCTTGCCTCTGGAGTAATTAGGCACAGTGTGTCTCCATTTTCTTCACCTGTGCTATTAGTTAAAAGGAAAGACCACACCTGGAGAATGTGTATTGATTATAGGGCATTAAACAAGGATACAATAAAGGATAAATTTCCCATCCCTATCATTGATGAGTTATTGGATGAACTGCATGGGGCTCGATATTTCTCTAAATTGGATCTAAAGTCAGGTTATCATCAAATTAGAATGCATCCCAAAGATGTGGAAAAGACAGCCTTTAGAACACATGAAGGACACTATGAATTTTTAGTCATGCCGTTTGGATTGACTAATGCCCCTTCCACTTTTCAAAGTCTCATGAACAATGTGTTTAGGCCTTATTTAAGGAAATTTGTGCTGGTGTTTTTTGATGATATACTCATTTTTAGCAAGACATGGGCAGACCATGTGCAACATGTTACATTGACCTTAGCCAAGTTGAGGGAACACCAACTGTTTGCCAAAATGAGCAAGTGTGCTTTTGGAAAACAACAGGTGGAGTACTTAGGTCATGTGATTAATGAACAAGGAGTGGGTGCTGACCCTACCAAGATTGATAGCATGCTTAATTGGCCTAGACCACAGTCCATCAAGGCTCTGAGAGGATTTCTTGGACTTACGGGGTATTATAGGAGATTCATCAAAGACTATGGGAAAATCTGCCAACCCCTGAATTTATTTCTCAAAAAGGATGTTTTTGGTTGGTCTGAGGAGGCTGAAATTGCTTTGAACCAACTTAAAACAGCCATGACTACAGCTCCAGTCCTAAAGCTACCTGACTACACTAAGCCCTTTGTTTTAGAATGTGATGTATCAGGGAAGGAGTAGGGGCAGTACTCATGCAGGAAGGGCAGCCTATAGCTTTTTATAGTAAGGCCTTGTCATCAACTAGCTTGGGCCTTTCTACTTATGAGAAAGAGCTTTTGGCAGTGGTCATGGTTGTCACCAAATGGAGGCACTATTTGTTGGGAAGAAAGTTTTTTATCAAGACTGATCATCAAAGTCTCAAATTTCTGTTGGAGCAACGAGTGACCACCCTTATGCAGCAGAAGTGGCTCACTAAATTGATGGGATATGATTATGAGATTTCTTACAAATCTGGAAAGACTAATACAGCTACTGACGCTCTCTCTAGGGTGGAAGAAGAGGTACACTTGCTGGCCTTAACTGTGGTTTTATGTAATTGGGTGAAAGAACTTCGGGAAAGCTGGGAGCAGGACTCAGATTTGCAGAAAATTATTGGGGAATTACAGTCCAATCCCACCAGTCATCCTCATTTTGCCTGGCAACACCAAATGCTGTATTACAAATCTAGGCTTGTGGTGGGTAACAATTCCATATTTCGTCAGAAACTCATTCATGAACATCATGCAACACCAGCTGGGGGACATTCTGGTGGTGAGAGAACTTATCAAAGGCTGAAACAGGCCTTCTATTGGAAAGAAATGAAGACAGCTGTGCTCCAATTTGTGGCCTGTTGTGATGTTTGCCAGAGGCATAAAAACGAAACTTTGGCTTCTCCGGGATTGCTCCAACCTTTGCCTATTCCTGATAGACTTTGGAGTGACATCTCCATGGATTTTATTGAAGGGTTACCTAGTTCTAATAATAAATCTGTCATTTTGGTGGTTGTGGATCGGTTAAGCAAATATGCTCACTTCGTGGCCCTCTCTCATCCCTATACAGCTTCTACTATCGCTCAATTGTTTCTGGACAATATTTTTAGGCTACATGGCATGCCCAATTCCATAGTTTCTGATCGCGATCCCATTTTTACCAGTCAATTCTGGAAGGAGTTATTCAAATTGCAGGGCACAACCTTATGTCTCAGCACTGCATACCACCCTCAGTCAGATGGACAGACTGAGGTTGTTAATAGGTGTGTTGAGAACTATCTAAGATGTCTCTCAAGTGACAGACCAACAGCTTGGGCCAAATGGCTTCCTCTGGCTGAATGGTGGTATAACACCACCTTTCACATCTCCACTGGAATCACACCATATGAGGCTTTGTATGGTCAATCACCCTCGAACTTGATGCATTATGTTCCTGGAGGGACAACCGTAGCAGCAGCTGATGCTTTACTACAGGATAGAGCCACTATTCTACGATTGCTTAAGGAGAATTTGGTCATTTCTCAACACCGAATGAAACAACTTGCAGATCAACACAGGTCCGAGAGGGAATTCAGGGTGGGCGATTGGGTATATCTTAAGCTGCAACCCCTTAGGCAGGTCACTATCGCTTTCAAGAGGAATCCTAAACTTGCTCCTAAGTATTTTGGCCCCTATCAAGTGCTTCAGAAAGTGGGACCTGTGGCATATAAACTGCAGCTTCCTCTTCAGTCCAAGATCCATCCAGTGTTTCATGTTTCTTTGTTGAAGAAAAAGCTTGGTGATGGTGCTGTGATTCAGACAGAATTGCCTTTGGTGGGGAATGATGGCCAAGTCCAGCTTGAACCAGTGGCCATTCTGGACAGAAAATTGGTGAAACGACATAACAAGCCTTACTCTCTTGTGCTGGTCCAGTGGTCTAATTCCTTACCTGAAGATGCTACGTGGGAGACTTGGGCTGATTTGCATCAAAGATTTCCACACTTTCAACCTTGAGGACAAGGTTGTCCTTTACGGGGGGTGTAATGATAAGATTTGGGGTCTCTCTGTAATTGTTTGCTTGTGCCAGGACTAGTGTGTCATTTACTTACACCATACGTACACATTACGCGTCTGTTGCAGTTTGTTGAAACTGCTAATTAGTTAGTTAGTTACGTCTGGAGGGAGATATAAGGAGATGGAGGCATAACGGAGAAGGGGTCGAATGTATTGTTTCTTTTCCCAATTCTGAACTTCTCTTTCTCTCTCTACTTCTGTAATCTTCTCTCTCGTTCTTCTCCATTTCAATGTAATATATTCATCAGAATTACATCAATAAAGCTTGAATTCATTTTGTCAAATACCTCGAGTGCATTAGTTCTATCAGTTTTGTTCTCAATTTCGTCCATTGTTCCAACTTTCCCAGTTCACTTGCTGTTACAACTCCGCTATTATTTTAACTTAAGCATATCTATCTCTTGATATTTGTCAATTTTATCTTTACTAGAGTTCGGGCACATGCGATGCGTGTGCAAGTCTAATTTTGTTACAATATGCATTTGTGTATCTATATATGTACGTCTATATAACAGAATGACAAAGAGGACCACTAACAGGAGGAAGAAAAGGTACACAATCTCATTTTTGGAGGACAAGCCCCTTCATATATTAGAATAGATATATCTTGCCCCGAACGGTGGGATTGGTCCTAGATTAGTGTAGAAGTATAATTATAATTCAGAAAACTTGGTACTTTGAATTTTTTGGTTCATTTCTAATAATGCATTATCGGATTGTCTGTCAAACTCCTAAAAACCAAAACTGCATTATCCAAAAGTCAAAGATCAAGCGGCCAAACAGGCCCTAATTTTGTGTTTAGTTCACCGACTTCATGCGTTTGTGTAGTTCATCTCTTAATGTTCCTAGCTTTTGATTTTCTTGATGATGTAATATGAATATCATGTTTGAATTTTATTGTGGATGGAGATGGATGTTTAAGATTTGTGATATTACTTTTCTATTCCACTTTGACCTAGTGTTTGCTTGCTCAAATTTATGGTCGTATTTCATGGTTCATGATGTGAAGTGATATCTTGTTTGAATTGGAATTTGGAAAAGCAGATTGATATCTTTGAATCTGGCATGTCTGATCAATGTCAAGACTTTTGGCCGTGCAGTCCCATTCCACTTGATTGTTTGGTTGCTCAAATTTCTGTGGTGGTAGAAGCCCATGGGCTGTACACTTTTTTCTCCAAGAACAAGCATTGGCGACGAGCATCCAGTGGGGATCCAGCTGGGACTTGACCGCGCTTATCAACCAAACAGGGCGTATAAAAGTTGTTGATTGCGTTAGTGTATGCATTTCTTTGTTCCTCCCCCGTAAAGTCCACCCAATCAGAAACTTGGGTCATAAATTCGATCCTCCGACTCGAGTTCCACGTGGCTGGATGGTCATATACAAGCTCTGAGTGATCACTATTGAAACAAAAAAAAAAAAAAAAAAAATTAATACAGCTAACAGTTTGACCGAGTAAAAAATCCAAAGCCTGCAACTTACATGCCATAGTTCATCCAGCCACCGTTCAATAGTAGCACCAAAGAGACAAACTTCAATGGCATTTCGCGATGTTCCTTCAATCGTGTAATAATCTGAGCCACTGCTTGAAAATCTTCACTCTTGTCGATAGCATCAAATTGGTGGGCACCGACTCCAACTAGTTGGAGTGTACTATCAACAATAATGATGTTACTTGGAAATAACCCTCCTCGAAAAGAAACACCCTCCTCATGAAAGTACTTGAGAACTTTGAGTAATTGCCTAATTAACTTTCTCGCATTCTTGTGTGCAATTGAACGAACGACCAGCTGGCCGAAAAAGGTTGTACTCCGATAGAAGTCTCGTCCAACAAAACTTTCCAAACTTCTGCCTTCGTCATATGTTATCATAAACCTGCCATCGGGTGCTAGGCCTCTAGAGAACGATCTGAGGAGGTTACGATGGGTGAATCTCGTGGAGGTAGCCCATACACGGTCGAAGGTAAACTGGTCATGAAAACGAAGGACGGTGTGGGAATGACCCCTAGCGACACCATAATCACACTCACAGTTGTCTGAGGTCAACGAAGGACGGTGTGAGATTTTGACCTTAGACAACTGTCAGTGTGAATATGGTGCTGCTGGGGGTCATTCACACAATGTCCTTTGTTTGCATGACCAGTTTACCTTCGACCGTGTATGGGTTACCTCCACGAGATTCACCCATCGTAACCTCCTCATATCATTC
The DNA here is from genome assembly GCA_020921065.1 of Vaccinium darrowii. Lineage (NCBI taxonomy): Eukaryota > Viridiplantae > Streptophyta > Magnoliopsida > Ericales > Ericaceae > Vaccinium > Vaccinium darrowii. Next base: position 32,307,035 of record CM037161.1, on the reverse strand, counting down.
TCTAGAGGCCTAGCACCCGATGGCAGGTTTATGATAACATATGACGAAGGCAAGAGTTTGGAAAGTTTTGTTGGACGAGACTTCTATCGGAGTACAAGCTTTTTCGGCCAGCTGGTCGTTCGTTCAATTGCACATTCGGCCAGCTAGTCATTCATTCAATTGCACACAAGAAGGCTAGAAAGTTAATTAGGCAGTTACTCAAAGTTCTCAAGTACTTTCACGAGGAGGGTGTTTCTTTTCGAGGAGGGTTATCTGTAAGGAACATTGTTATTATTGACAGTACACTCTAACTAGTTGGAGTATGTGCCTGCCAATGTTATGCTATCGGCAAAAGATGATTTTCAAACAGTGGCTCAGATTATTAGACGATTATATGAACATCGCGAAATGCCATTGGAGTTTGTCTCCTTGGTGCAACTATTGAATGGTGGCTGGATGAACTATGGCATGTAAGTTGCAAGCTTTGGATTTTTTGTTCAGTCAAACTGTTGGCTGTATTAAATCTTTTTTTTTTTTCAGCAGTGACCACTCAGAGTTTGTATTTGACCATCCAGCCACGTGGAACTCGAATTGGAGGATCGACCGATCGACTTTATGACCCCCAAGTTTCTGATTGGGTGGACTTTACGGGGTAGGAACAAAGAAATACACACACTAATGCAATCAACAACTTTTATACGCACTGGTTGGTTGATTGGCGCGGTCAAGTCCCAGTAGGATCCCCACAAATCCAAGATTCCAACACTGTGTGACAATTACACAGCCTTGAATAAAACATGCAACAGTTTTTGAAGCTCTGTAACATATATACCAAGCGTTTCCTTCAACACAAGCCCTACGCTAATACAACAATAGCTTTATCGAGGTTCATACGAAATTCGTGTGGGCATATTTCGCAGTTTTCTTATCAGGTATGCTACAGTAGAACTATATTGTTTTAGCTTTCTCGTACTGTGATTATTACTGAATTTTTTTTAGGTGTTGTGCTTTTATTGCACAATTTTTAAACTAGGCCTAGGCCTATGGCACTCTAAATCCTTGAGTCGGCCCTAGGTTTTCCTGCCTTCACCATGGATTGCCAAGTGTCCAAGGATGCTCGCATGAACTCCATCCACTAAGTTCATGCGCAGTTGCTAGAAGTTATTTTGCTCCACTTCAGCAATGAAGGGCAGTTACCGGAGGCTTCATTCCTTCCGGCTCCTCTTATCGTGCAAAATTAGAGATCGTGGGAAGAGATCACTTTCCTTATTTTACGAAAATGGGAATCATGGGTTCTTCTCCCTATTTGCGCATGACGATAATGAAAAAACATAAATAGCCCAATTAATGTTGGAATTACAATGGACCAAACATGTCCAAAAATAATATTCAATGTGCCAAATTTGAATATAAACACTATGAAATAGAGAAATAAAAGTTCTGAACATGCTCCAAATATTTACTAATTTTTGAGGATCTATCAGCCAAAAGAAGTTCAAAATCTAGTAGAAAGACAAGATTAGTGGAACGGGATCGTAGTTCGCTTTCGTGACTGATCTAGTAGAAAATATTGTAAATATTTTCATAGGCTACACAACTTTAGTATTAATACCGAATTCAAATTGTTGTAAAGTTAACTTTCATGAGTTCATTTTGAGCCTCATTTGAATATAACAGGCAATAATAAGGCAGTTGCACAAACAGGGAAAAAAATAAGGGGAAAGGCTATAATACAAACTTCTTATTTGGGTGTGTACCATATGCACTTTTAAAAATGTTATGAATCGGTTTTCTTTCATGAATAAAAAAGTTACAATTTTCACAAAAAAAACAAGTTACAAAAATGCGAACATGTTACGAATTATGGAGAAAATGTTACGAATCATATTGCTGAAAATTTACGAAACACTAAAAAAAATTACGATTGACCATAAGTCGACAACTTTTAATAGGTGTGTATTGTAGCTATTGAACAAGAACTATTTTCGAAGTACCCAAAAGAATAAAATAAAAAAAAGACAAGAAGAAAAGAAAGACACATAAGCACAAGTGACGCAGCATTGTTGCGGAAGTAATGACTAGACGTCGTTCTAGTAGACAAGTTGGTTAGAACTCTTTCTAACAGACGGTTTTCTTGAATCCACGAGAATAAGATAAACACCTTGAATACAAGGACAAGAGAAATCTCTTAATTATAAAGTTTGATTGAATTCCCTTCCATAAGGATTACAACCGATATTTATACTAGATAAAGAGATAACTAGATAAGCCTAACAATTAATGACTTTGACTGACCCTTTGACTCCTGTGTGAAATACAAGGAACCTAGGAACTAGGACTGACACTTAATGCAAAACATTACTTTAGTACAAAGTACCAACCTAGGAACTTTAAAAGACACTTATTTAGAATTCCCCTAGAATTAATAAGCAATTATTAGACTACTTTGACTTGCAGCGGTCCAACTTCTTGAGAACCTTTTCAGCAACTTTGTCCTGCATCAGCAAGCCTCTAGATCAATTTATTTTCATGCTTGAATTCTTTTTTTTTTTTTTGTTTGGATATGTACATATTTGAGAAAACCCAATTCCCATCGGGAGGTGGGTTTTGTTCTTTATCTAATATTTCCAATGGAGATGGGGGCGGGGATGGTGAAAAACCCTCTAATCGGAGATTGAAAATGGAATAGGATCCCCTGATCTATACTCTACCCGTTGCCATCCCTATTAACACACCTTTATTTTTACGGCCTTATAACATGAATTTTTCTTTTAGGGGTCTAGTTGTCATTGACCAAAGGAACGGGTGGGGAATTGCAATTTTGAGCAAAGGACAACTTTTGTTTTTTTAGTTTATTTATAGGAGTAGTTATGTTAAAATGTGCCCCACACGGATGATAAAGTTCATTAAATGAGTCTAATTAAACATTTATTTATTTGCATGGAAAATCTAAGTTATGCATTGGAAATCTAAGTTATAAACAGTAGGCACGAACTCTTTCACTACTTTTGCATGGGAAATCTAAATATATCAATTAATTTTACTATTTTTTATAAAAGTAGATTTAATTAGACTCATTTAATGAAACTTATCATTTTCTGGGGCACATTTCAACAAAACCCAGTATATCTTTTTGCAATTTTCCCCAGTATTATTAACCCATCCCACAAATTCCACCAGGGGTTTCTCGTTCTTCTGGTATTATATATACTAGAGGCCGGGCACACGCGAGGCGTGTGCAAGTCGCACTTTGACAAAAAGAACCACATGAGAAAGATGGCATTTGAAAAAATTATGAAGCTGGACTCGCACACGCATTGCGTTTGTCTCGACCTCTAGCTCTTATATAAATATTTTTGAAATCATGCACGTAAATAAAGCACGACATGAGAAACTATGCTCCAAATTTAATGCTTTTTTTTTTAAAGGAAGCATGTAAACAATTCAAATATGCAGATATCCTACCTTTAAATTAACTTCCATTTTATCACTCACACTTAATACTATTCAATTTCGATTCTCCGAAATCATGAAATTATACTCCCTCCGTCTCGATTTATTTGTCTAATTTCAAAAATGCATACGATTTTTCGAGAGAACCCAAATAACATGAGTAGACAAATAAATTGGAACCGGAGAGTTTCTAATTCAATTTCAACATCAGAAAAACACCGTCATAAAACTTACCGGATAATTCATTATGGAAATTTTTTAGTGCCGAGCGTAGTACCCATGCGTGTGACCTGGGCCATCCACACTGAGAGGCTGTTTGGCAGCTTCTTTTTTGCTTTCTCATTTTTGCATTTTCAACTTTTAAGTGTTTGGATGACTCAATGCAAAATGAGTTCTGTGAGAATGATTTCTTTGTTTTTACGTTTCTAGAGCAAAAGCCAAAAAGAGGGTTGGAGCTCTTTTTTGATTTCTACTTCTCATTTTACCTTTCCAAAACACATTCTGCACATTTCTCCCAAACACTCCTCCCACATCCAAAACTCATTCTGACCAAAAGCCAAAAAACCAAAAAACCAAAAAGTCAAAAATCAAAAGCTAAAAAGTAAGCTCCCAAACACCCCCAAAATATCAAATCGTTTTCACTGTAGTACCAATATCGATGTCGATGAAGAGGAAGAGGACTGATGTGGGTTCCTTGTCGCTGTCGTCGTCGTCGTCATCTAAATTCGACGATTCGGAGATATATCTGCTCTACTCTCTCTACTGTAGTCCTGTTAGATATGTGATGTATAAGCTTGATACTAGTGCTATCGGTAACGATGATGATGGGGGAGGAAATGATTTGAGGAGGATACCAAATTGTACTGCTGTATTTGATTTGCCTAGTGAAGATTATCACTGCGCTATGGGCTCTTTTGCCCTGGGCTCTAGGATCTATCTGCTCAGGGGTGAAGTTGAACGTCACTGTGGAGTTGATATCGTTTGTTTGGGAGGCAGGGACGCTATCCGCCTTTCTGAAAAAGTGTATTTCTATGATACTGCCGTTTCATCATCCTCCTCCTCACCTTTATCGGTGGCACCTCCTATGGGAGGGGGTAAGAAGTCACCGTTGGCCATTCGAGCAAATGGTTTGGCCCCTGGCCATTCAAGCAAATGGTTTGGTATACGTCATTTCAGACCTGCCTGGCACTTACTACAGTGAGAGGGAGCCTTTATTTGAGGTTTTCAACCCAAGGGGGGTAATGAGGGTGAGTGGTCTTCCTCAGTTCCTTGCCCAGACCTCCTTTCTATCCCCGCTCTAGTGACAATTTGAGCGAAGGAAAACGTGTTCTCTCACATGCTGTTGTTGGCCAGCTGATTTGTTTTTTCACTGCCAAGAAGCACCTTTCGTACAAGGGAGTTGAGGCTGTCTATGCTTTCGATGTCCTCTCCTGCCATTGGGAGCATTTGCATGACTTTAAAACGGGTAATAGTAAGCCGCCCTTGAGGGGGGCAGTCATGCAGGTATCTGACTCTGCGTGGGCTGGCCTTTCTTCTTACCGTGGTGCTAGTAGGTCCCCTATTAGTACTTTTGATCTCTCGGCAAATTTTGGAGTGGTAGGGAGAGGTGTTGAAGGCCTTGAGTTCTGTCTCATTCGTATGCCACCTCGGGCCTATGACATTTCCTACCATCTCCTTGACATGAGGAATGGCTGGTTTTGTCTTCTCAATTTTGGCACGGTTAATGAGACCATGCCACCTTACGCTTTGCGTGTTCTCGGTGACATCGGTGGTATTAGAGCCTTACACGAAGGGAAGAAATACATTTCTGCTAATGTCTTTCGCCTTGTCAAAAGGCGCAAGGATAAGGTCTCTTTCTGCGAATCAAGGGAATCAGGTCATTGGCGCGGTCAAACATTGTTGCCCCCATCGGATGTCCCAAGGGATGTTAGCAAGGCTGTTGGGGAGATTCAAGTATTTGGTGCTGAAGAACTCCGCAGCTCTTTATTTGCCGCTGGGGTCAAAAGCTTCAATACATCTTATCATTTAGTTGGTTTCTTTGCTATGTAAGTTGCTTCGAACCCCTGCCCATTCTTTTCGTTTTCTATTAATTGCTTTATTACATTGCTATTTTTTTCTGCCATTTTTTTTGTCGCTTGTTTCCTATTTCCTTTGGAACCATATTTCATTGTTACAATATCACCTTAACCTTTTCTTCCCCTCCGAGCGTGGATTGTGAGTGTTTTTGTTCTCTACTTCTAGTTGCATCTGGTTGAGAGTTCATAAGATTGCGAAACTAAAGACTTACAAAAAAGGGGTTGTAAACGTCTTCTTGCAGGACCAGATAACTAACTTATTTGATCTGGCGCTAGTAGGAGCTTTTTGTAATGCTTTAAATTGACAGGAGCTATCTGACAGTTATTTTGCCCATGAAATAAAATAAAATAAAAAATCTGAGAGTGATAACAAGTTATCTCAGATGAGCTATAGAAGGGAATATCCTTGTATCTAGATATGAACTGTGGAAGACATTTTAGGGAATATCCTTGAGCATCTTCAGTATTGTCTTCTAAACAGTGTGCGTGATGACAACTCTTCCTTGTTCATCATTTTTTTTTTCTTCCTTCAAAACCCCCTACGATCATTTTTTTTTCTTCCTTCAAAACCCCATCGTAGGGGGAAAAAAAATGAAAAATGCACCATTTGTTGCGTAATGAGTAGTTATAGTGTCTGATCCTTCCAGCTAGTACTCTCAAACATGAGAAGGAAAGGAGTTTGGTGGTCAACACTCAAAAGTCTTAACAACTCTAATTGAACATTTAAAAATATACTTTGTGATACTTTGTGTTCTGTTTGTTGAAGATCAATGGTCTTACTTTGCTTCATGTTGTCCTATATTTTATCTTCAAGGAGATCCTTGTGTCAGTGAAGATTGCCTTCGATGATCAGGAACCAGAATGCTATTGGTCTTACTGTAGTAGACGCATTTATGCTTTGAACACCAACTGATGCAGGACAAGCGTGGGGGAAGTTCAGGATTTTCAAGACAGTAGGGTCTTGGAATGAAAAATGTAGGAATTAGGAGCTGTGGACAGTACAAACTGTATTTTATGTAGAAAATAAAAGAAGAAGATGGGAAACAAGAAGATAGATTTAGGAATCACTCCTAGAGCAAGGCATCACACCTAGATTCCCAAGGCATCGATCCTAGGTTAGAATTGCGTGACACAACTCAATGAAAGCTTCAAAGCTCTGAAATTTCTGTAATAATCAAGTCTGGTTTATTTAGATGCATAGCATAGCTTATATAGCTTCAAGAGACGTCCTATTCCAACTGGGATTCCTAAGTAAGAAAAAGGAAACAAATCATTACTTCCCAAACCTAAACAAACTCATAAGGACTCAAGTAAAATTAAAACCTTTCTTGACCCCCAAGACGACCCATGGGCGACTCCTATGGCCCATGTCCAGCAATTCTGCAAATTACCAAAATACCCTTGAATTGTAAAACTACCTAAAACTCATGAGTAAAACTACATAAAACTCACGAGAAACATATTTAACCAAACTGAAACATAAATATGACTACCAGGACTAACTCTACATCACTATAACAGATCCTATACGAGCTTGGCTTGCAACTACGTAGTTTCCACACATGAATGCTTCCTTGGTCTTGTTTTCCCTAGCTCCTCTATTGTTCCCCATCACCAACGGGCAAGCTATATGCTATAGCTTTTGTGGGTTTGGTCCTATGCTTGTTGTTGTGGAGTGAGTCGACCTCATTTGTCTGGTCAATTTACTAAAGGACCAACTCTGAACTCAATAATCTGGTTACCTAATTCATCTTGTAGCGGTTTGAAGCGATATTTTACAGAACAATCTTGTGTCGCGGGCTCATGATATGGAATTGCTTTCATGTATTGTAGTAGGTCAACTATCCTCAACTAGTTGATTGTTTACACCCCTGCGCTAATTTGCCGAAGAGTAGCATTCAATTGTGTACACGACATAGATTTTAGAAATAATTTGTAATGCCTATGAGTTGTATATGAAGTTACCTTTTCATAGATTAGATTCATTAGAATGAGTTGGAAGCAGGTCGTGCTGCACTGTTTGTATGAAACTATTACAGCATTACGTTGATGTTAAAGAGGTAAAGTAAGTTAACAGAAGACATTGGTTGGGGCAACTGCATGCCAGCCAGGGGGAAGGATGGAAGAAGCCATTGTCTGATTTGCAACTGGAGGCTAATTTGTAAAGCAATTAGCTTGTGGCCTGTGTTGTTGATGCTTCTTATCATGGAATATCTAAAGTGTGCTGAGCAGTTTCGATTTTCTAATAAGCTCATTGTGTGTGTATCTGTGGAGGCGTACAATTAACTAAAAATCTGTGATCAAAATTTACACGTACAGTAAATTGTGTTTGCAATCACATGTATGTGCTTGTACATGTATTTGTTTGCCTGTAAAATACATGTTTGCCTGTAAAAAGTATGGATTGATATGCCAAATCTATACATCTGTCAAGCAATCACCTTGTGCAGTTGTACAATGTGTTTTCATTTCTCCTGTAGACCCAAAAAAGAAGGCCAAGTTGAGTTAAGAGTCTCCTATCAACCCAAAAATAGATGGCCAAGTTCAGTTAAGAGGTTTTCCTGTCGTCAGATGGTTGTGTGGTCATCTAGATGTATAAATATTGATATTTGCACTTGCTTAAAGTGCACATTTCTCTCTCCGTAAATTGACAGAAACCGCAATGGGATATAAATGTGCACATTGTTGTGGACTGGTTATCTAATATATCTAATACGTATGTATGAATGTTTTGCATGGGTTTGAAGAGAAATTTTAGAGGAGTGTATTTTTAAGCTACCCCAAGAAGAAAGAATAATGATGTTAGTAAATTTACAACCTTATCCATCTCCACTTAGCGTAGACGACTAGATGGATGTCAACGGAAAGTTCACATTGTACCAATTTAAAAAGGGCCAGTTGCTCCCTAGTCCACTATAGCTATTTACTTATGCTTCCAGTCCACCTAACATTTTTCTAACACCTCTAATCCACTCCTTTATAGTTTCTAAGGTGTAAGGTTTACTATACCCTAACCCAAAGAGTGTAAACCCTAAGTGCCTAAACCCTACACCCAAAGGGTCTAAACCCAAAGAACGTAAACCTAAACCTATCCCAAAGGGCCTAAACACACTATACCCTGCCCCAAAAGAGCCCAAACCCAAAGTCACTATACCCAAGGGCCTAAAATTGACAGCCCAATTACCCCCTTCTCTCTCCTCTGTTTCTCTCTCATCTCCTCTCTCAGCCCAATCCCTCTCTCTCTTCTCTCGGCCCAATTCCTCTCTCTCCTCTCTCGGCCCGGCGACTAGGCATGTTACAAATTGCCTATTAAGAAAGTAGAGTGGACCTTGCACTTTAGAAAATGTAAAAGAGTGGAAATATTAGGTGGATTGAAAGTGTTAGTAAATAGCTATAGTGGACCTTAGAACAATTGTTTAGGGTTTACTTTATAATCCTACATGTTTTCAAGTCATGATGTTTTCAATTCATGACTAGAAAATCTAGATGAACAACCGGGCAAACACAAGTATGCCTTTTTCCTGGAACACGCGAGCCTCGTCTTTCTGTGGTTCCTCTTTTAAAACAACATCAACAAGCACGGATCCATGTGTCAAACTGCTGCTCTTTAAGAATTTTAGGCCTCGTATTCTTAGTTATGGGAAATGGAGAAAATTGTACACCTCACTATGAAAACTGTTGTAGGTTGGTGGTTTTTGTTTCTCTTTCCATGAGCTTGTACAGGCAGGATGAATTGTGAAGGAATAAGCTGCTTAGATAAAGTACTTGCAATTTTAGTTCCAATTACTTAACAAAAAAAGGTTGCCCTTGCGATGAACGAGGCAATTGTAGATAAACATGATTTGATGGGTTATTTATTTCACTTTTTAAAGCTTTGCTGACATTTGCTTTGATGTTTATCGCTAGAGCTTTTGAATTTTTCTGAATCTAGTCTTGCAGGAAAAAAGAATGTACTCCCATGCCGAACCAAAAAAAAAAAAAAAAAGAATGTCTTCCCTCGAATTATCCAGCCTGTCCTCGGGGAACAGAATGCAATTAATCTTGTAGTGTTGGTTCAAGTGGTGTTGGAGTGCTAGCTTGATAGTGGTAACGAAGCTTGGATATGTAGTCTCCTTTCCATCTTTCTTTTCATTTTTCTGAGTATATCGAAGAACATCATGTAACTATAGAATTGTAAGCCTAATCTGGCTTTCCCTTCATTCTCCATCTCCTTTCTGGTGATATTTGATTGTGATGTTTGGGCTAGGCATTCGCCTTTTGTTAATTACTCCTATAGATTGATGAGGCATGATCTTATGAAGCTATCAACTGCTTTGCGGGGTAGTAGTGGTTTGGCATTGCATTATTGTATCAGCTTGTTATTGCATAAACTAGTTATTTGCTGATATTTTACTTCTGCAGAGTTCCCATGATATTGCACATTTGCAAATTTGCAGCATTTTGAAACACAATTTACAGATATGTGATAGCGAAGTCATAAGTTGGTAATAGAAATCTGTAAATAAGTTTTTAAAAGTATCTGATATATTGTAAATGCAGCATGTGTGTGAATAGGTCAATATAGAGGTGTTGCTATGCTGGTCATCTTTGCCATTCTTTTATTGCACAGGAAGAAAAAAAAAGATGAGGGCATTGCTCTTTTAACCACCGAATCTCAACTTTTAGAATAGGTCAATATAGAGGTGTTGAATGGGCCAGGCTAGCAGCCACAACATGCTTAGCACCGACACGACCAGCATGGCACGACACAAACACTAAAGAGGGTCGTTCTGGGCCGTCATTTTGGAGTCTACGGCATGGGGCACGACACACAGGCTTGGTGAAACAAAAGCACAGCAAGGGCACAACACGAACACACTTTTTTTTATGTTCTAAAAAATATACTAGTAAGAAACGTCCGAAGAAAATACAAATGATTAATATTTGAGTAGGCGCCCACCTAATTGGGATATATTCAAACCACAGTGATGCATTTAATACTTATAATTAGATTCATTGTATTATAAAGTTTAATTATCAATGCTACTATGTTCTATAATAAATGTGTTATTGTTAGCTTCGTAAGGCTAGATTGTGCATGAGAACTGTCAGGATACGAATTGTGGTGAGCCGTGGACAAGGCCGAGTGGAAGATATTCTGAAATATTGAGACATGACACGTTTATTAAATGGATCGTTACAGCACAACACGAAGCATGGTAGGCACTAGAGATTGCAATTTGAACCAATTTTCATGGACCCGCCAAAATCTATACAATTATAATCAGTCCAAACCCACCCCATATCCCAATATAGTTTCTAATTAATCCAACTTAATGAACCCATTTATGTTTGGTTTTAGAATCTTTAGATGGGTTGGTAATAGGTCCAACTTAAAGAAACTCATCCATTCTATTTACCCATACTTTACGTTTCTCTCTCTACCCAAAGGCGGAGGAGGGTGTACAGCTGCCGGAGACAAAGGTGGTGGCAGCGGTGGAGAGTAATGGAACAATGGGTGGGCCAGTGTTACTTGACGAGAAGCAGTTCAAATATTTTTTGGATTGAGGCTCCATTTGTTTGGGCATAAAATATTTTTCTGTAAATTATTTTTTAGTATTTGGGTTGCGCAAAATGTAGTAAAAAATAGTTTACATGTAAAATAATTTTCGCCAATGGGAGGAATATAACTTTTAGTCAAAGCCCCCGTGAATCATTTTCCCAACTCCGGTTGATACATTATTACATTTTGTCCCACGGAAATCCCAATTTTGCTCCAATCTCTCTCTAACCCATTGAAGCGAAACTTTATCCATTAATTAAACCCATCCTTTTTTTTTTTTTTGAACTGGAACCCATCCTTTATTTCATGTTCTTTTCCCCTGCTCTCTCTCTCTCTCTCTCTCTCTCTCTCTCTCTCTTTGTCTCTCTCTCTCTCACACACACGCGCGCCTCCGTATATACTATACAGTAGAGGCTAGGAATCATGCACCAATTTCATCCCATCACCTCTCTATTCGAAGTTCTACGTCCGTATAAGTATATTTTCAAATCAATGTTCAAAACACTATTTTTAAGAACCTACCAAACACCCAAAACCAGAAGTTCAAAAAATCGTTTACATGTAAAAATATTTTCCATGAAAATAATTTTTGTTGTAAAATATCTTACGTCGAAATAAATGGAGCCTGAATCTCACAATAAAAACTCCTGATAGTATGAATTTCAAAAGAAAACGAAAATGCATGCACAATAAATAGAATATTTAATCTCCACCCAATCTTATACTACCTATATATGTTTGGATTTTACTTTTGACTTGATGTCCATGGTGCTCTGTTTCGTAGCTATTTACACTTGGTTAGAGAAGATGGAGAGAGAGAGAGAGAGAGAGAGAGAGATACTGTAAAGAAGAAAAGGAAACGGGTCGGACCGGATCCGGGGTGGGTGCTATGCGGTAGACGTTGTGTGTCGTGTTGTGCGGTAAAACTACATCATTTTGTTTGATTTTTGTGCACACTTCCAAAGCTTCCAAGGGCCTTGTTTGGAGGAAGAAAAAACCATTACAAAGTGCCTAAACCAAAAGTGTCTAAATCCTAAACCTGAAGTGTCTAAACCCAAAGTGTCTAAACCCATTATACCCTACCTGAAAGAACCTAAATCCTCTAAAATTGAACCCTAAAATTAAACCTTACACTTAACTCTCCAAACAGGACCCTTGGATATACTAAGAAAATGAGCAAAACGACGTAGTTTTGCCGCACAACATGGCGCACAACACCAACCGCACAACGCCTCCCCCGGATTTGGTTGGACCGGGTGTGAGTATGACTTGACATGTATTAGGTTTAACTTTTGAAATGCTTGAATACCCAAACACAATATTTACTACCCCTCGATCCCAAACTGATAGTCCGGTTTGCAAAACGATAAGTTAAAAAATAATATTTATTTTTTAAGAAAAAGCTCAATATTTTTTTATGAATTAAAATAGCTCATTGATATCTAGTAAATTGCTACTATAAAAAAACATCTGAATTTTCCTCGGAAAAAATGCATTATTTTTAATTTATCATTTTGCGAACTGGACTATCATTTTGGGACGGAGGGAGTATTTCTTTTTCCTTTCTCTTTATGCACTCTACAAATCCAAGATTCCAATACAGTGTGACAGTTCTGCAGAGTATTAGAAAAAAGTTGTTGGTATATCTTGGAGTCGTGACGCCTGACTCACTATAACTTTGTGATCCACAAACAGGCCTCAAACAAGAAAAGCACTAGTTTCTTAATCTCCATAACGATATTGCCAAGCTTTTTTCATAATTGTATGTAATATTATAGGTCATAGAGATTCAAGCGTCTGTGCATCGGTGTTCTGCTGTGGTGGACTTCATGGAAGAGAAACTAAGGCCTTATCCAGCAACCGTTAACGACAAAGCAATGTACAGACACGCTAAGACAGTTGGAGAAACCTTGCTTGGGGAATCAAACGTGCACCTTACTCCGATGACTATGGGAGCAGAGGACTTCAGCTTCTATTCGCAGAAAATGGCAGCTGTGTTTTTCGCGATAGGGGTCAGGAATGAAACGATAAAATCAGATCGGGATTTGCATTCCCCATACTTTATTGCTGATGAGGAAGTTCTTGCCATTGGAGCAGCTCTCCATGCTTCAATTGCCGTCTCTTACTTAGATGACCGCTTTCAGACTCGATAGATATTGTGACCGTGCTGCTGTCCTCAATCTGGAAGCAAAAACTGGGATGGTGAGAAGCTTTTCCATTATGGTAATTTTATAATTCTTCGTAGTCTGTTTCATTTTTTCAGCATCCATACTCAAGAAGGGATAATGCCATAATGGTTACAAGAGTAAGCATACCAATGAATTAATTTCAATGATGTTGGTTTGTTAATAGGATGGGGTTCCCGTTCAGACAACGACGCAGAACAAGTAGCGGCCTAGTTTTATGATCAGTTGGACCGGTCGAAATGTAGGAGGCCCAAACAATTATTAATTGAAAATTGACAATTTCGGCAATTTATCAATGAGCCCGGAATAGGCTAAAACTTGGTGGGCTGAAGCAGAATCGCGCTGCGATCAATACTGATGGTGGAATTCGGCCAAATTCATTCGTTTAGGCCTTCAATTTAGTAATTTTGCTATTTTAGGTAATAACTAGATTTCGAATTACTCCGCGTGTAATTCCGTTTACGTTGTTTCCAATTATGAATTTCTTATTTTTCTTTCTAGTTTTCAATTTTCGGAGTTTCCCCAATTTTCAAGAATTTTATTTTTTAGTAAGTTTTTGCTAGGGTTTGCTAGTTTCCCCTATAAAAGGGCATGTAACCTCTATTATTCGGTACCGTTTATTCAATAAACAAATCAGAGTTATTCTCTTCCTTCTTGTGGATTCAAGAACTCTCGAGGATTCGAGATTTATCTACTTTTGAACTACTTATCTACTTTTGAACTACTACGCTAACTAGTTTCTCGTGAATTCCGCTGCGTCAGACAAGCAAGATCCTTTAGCAAATAAACCAAATCAAGAAACACGGACTCGTTGTGACTAGGGATGGCAACGGGACGGGTTGGGGCGGGTTTTGATGATCCCGACCCCGACCCTAAAATTCCCGACCACCCCCTAACCCGCCCCTAATCCGACCGGGTAATTTATCGGTACCCCCACCCCCGCCCCTATCGGGTATCGGGTTTACCCGCCCCGCCCCTCCCCTATTTTTTTCACATATTAGCAAAGTACATTTTAGACTCCAATATTAGTGAGCACAAATGATAAGAGTTCACAAATAACTTTCACAACTTAACTAAAATCTACTATCTAATCTTGTATTTTAGTCGTAAAAATAAAATTATAAGAATACAAATAAAATTTGATGCATATAAGGGAGAAAATATAATTTCACATATATAAATATAATTACATCTATATAATAAGGGAGCTCAGCTTTTGAATCCCAACATAAATCTAACGGTCCAGACTTAACCTGCCCTAAACGAATGGCTGGGATTTGTTTTAGAGCCTTAAGAATTGGCGCCCAAAATCACTCCTCAAGTCAGAAGACTCAAGAACCCATTCTTCATCAGTTCACCCTTTCCCCACACCCAGGTTCCCACGAACAACGTCTCTCTCTCTCTCTCTCTCTCTCTCTCTCTCTCTCTCTCTCTCTCTCTCTCTCCATTCCAGTTCCTGAAAAACAAACGCACAAAAAAGACGCTCAATTTAGGTACTTCCAATTTTCTCTGACCCTCTCTTCCTCAATCCAAACTCAAATATTCGGGTTTTTGCTGTTGCTGCCTTTTTTTCTCTATTGGCATTTATAATTGTTGCTACTGCTTGCTCAATTCATTTACATGAATCGATTGCTCTAAATAACTTGGCCCGGCCTATAGCAATGTGTTTGCTCTTTTCAATTTATTTGCTGTTTCTCCATGTCATTGTAGGCGAACATGATTTCCATAGCATCAAACATTATCTTGCAGTAGGGTCCTCCCTTATTGTCTTGATTACTGTTTTTTTAGTTGATTTGGAACATTGATGAACTAAGGCTAGCATTCAAATTGGTTAGATTAAAAATGTTGAATCGGACACTCTTCGATGTCAAAGTGCTTTTGGAAATGATAAGTATTTCATTCCAAAAAGATCAACATCCGTTAGATGGAAGGCTGGGTCAACCGCTTGGTGAGTGTTTTGGAATTTTACAGGTTGAAATTTTATAGAGGTAATTAATTATCCATCCAGATTTTGGATATCACGTACGTTTTCATCTTCCTATTTTTATGGGGTTATGTTTTCATCCTCTCGTAATGTGATTTGTCATAATACCCTTTCTTCAATGAAATAAGGACTTCCTAAAATCTAGTTTCTTTTTTTAGGGAATAATGGATTTTTCAAATATTGTTAGTTACAAAAATTTTCTTTTAATGATTTTGGATAATCACGGATTCAAAAATGGGATGATATTACTTCGGATAATCAGGGATTTCAAAATGGAATGATTTGGCTTCCATAAATAATGATTAATGGAGAGAAACATATCATTTTTGCCATAATTATTGTATTGAAAAATTATACAAGCATCATGGTAAAATATCTGTAGTCATGGTAAAAATGTTAATGAGCAACAGTAATCATGCTAAATATGAAGTGTTACATCCAACTCGTATTACCATGTTACGTCCAAACATGGTAAATTTAATACATTAATAAGGAAACATGATAAATTAGTTAATAAATTACTACGGAATCATGGTAAAAAAATTCTTATCACATTTTTACTTTGAAAACAGACCATGCATCCTAAAAACATGGTAAAAAAATATGTCACTTTCAATAAACACGGTAAATTCAAGTAAACATGGTTAAAAAAAATGTCCCTACGAATGAACATGGTGAATTTGAATACTATGAATACCCCCTATCAAATTTCATGGTAAATAATTTTTACTATGAAAACAAACAAATCATGCATCTTCAAAACATGGTAAAAAAATATGTCCCTTCCAGTAAACATGGTAAATTCAAGTAAACAAGATTAAAAAAAATGTTCCTACCAGTAAGCACGGTGAATTTGAATACCAGTCAAGCCATGAGGATGGTGGACCAATCAAGGGAAGACAAACCCAAACTAGATCGAAAAAAAGAAGAAGGAGAATAAATCAAAAAACAAAGATACGAACTTGAGCCGCATCAGAGCACAGTCGAGCCATGAGGATGGTTGTCAGAGATGGATGGTGGTGAGGTGGTCGGCCGCGAATGAGGATGGTGGTCAGAGATGGCCGTGGAGGATGTCATCTCCTTGTTCCGAGAAAGAGGATTGTCGACAGCAACGTTGGACCGCCATGGGTGAAGGTTTTGATCGGCGATTTGGGACTGCATGAACGACGAATTAGGATGGCAACCGGTGTGAAGTTTTGGTCCCCAAAAATGGCGTAGAGATTTTCCTTTTTTGGTTTAAAATGGGGGTGATGATTGTGCGTAGATTGTGGGATTGGGTTTTTA
Organism: Vaccinium darrowii; assembly: GCA_020921065.1. Taxonomy (NCBI): domain Eukaryota; kingdom Viridiplantae; phylum Streptophyta; class Magnoliopsida; order Ericales; family Ericaceae; genus Vaccinium; species Vaccinium darrowii. Next base: position 32,290,532 of record CM037161.1, on the reverse strand, counting down.
TCTCCCAATCCCTTAATTATAGGAATGGTCCTCAGAAATTTGAAAAACATCCAAATATCTCTGCCTATATATGCAACTTTTAATTTAGTCCTCAATCCCTTAATATGTTACAATTATATAATTATATATATATAAAGGGCATTTTAGGGTTTTTTTGAATCTCGGGATGGAAACATAACTTCTGAATAAGCTCAGGATGATTTTCTAATTTCATGTGACTAAAAAGATGATTATTTAAGTTCCCCAATTTTATACCGGATAGTTTTTTACTCTGATTTGCAAAGACCAAAGAGAATAGGAAAAGAATCCCAAAGGAAATGCACTTTCCACTTGGCCTACTCCATGCTTTTCTACTTTGTACCTCTTTTATCGGACTCAAGTCATATATTTGTGTTTTGCACTTGATTGTTGATCAGGTCGAGATTTCCCATGACAATGGTTGCAGCAATAGCTTATTATCATTACTGGAAAAAAAGAGTATACAATGAACACATGATCAAACATATACCGGATAATTTTGTGCATACTATATTGCTTAAATATCTAAAATATAGCTTATTATCATTACTAGAAAAAAAGAGGATACAATGAACACATGATCAAACATATACCGGATAATTTTGTGCATACTTCATGGTCAAAGTCCGACTTGCACACGCATTGTGTGTGCCCGGCATCTATTGAAAAAATGTTTCATGAAAATTTTCTCACCATTTCTCTCCGAGTTCAGTAATTTCAGCCATGTTTAGTCCAGGCGCTCTAGAGTTATCAACTAAGTGATTGGAGACCATTAAAATCAAATGCCACAAAAAATGTACCAACTTTAAAGTCTGATTTTCATTTTGCTAGATGAGCAGATTCACGAATTAATGTGAGAAGCAACAGTCCTTTACCTTAAGCCTACCACAACACAAGTGATGAGCAGATTCTGCTGCTGCCTTTTGTGTAGTTCTATCTCCATAATATTTGAATTTTTTTAGATGTTTTCTTACACCAACGTCAGCTACTTAATTCTTGAGTTTTCTTATAATTTGGTTTGGTTAATTCTAAAATCTAGCCCATTCGCAGGATGATGGTGGGATGTGGACATGTGGTGCACAGCTTGGAAATTATGCCACGTCTTTAGATATGACGCCAAAGGGAATGATTAGAAGTGTTCTACCCAAATGGCGAGGTTATTATTCTCTCAATATGGTGAAAAGGCATTTCTTACATCAGGTTTCTTACGTTGTTTGAGGCAACGTAAGTTATGTCTGGTGTGCCTTTTACTTTTTTAAGTGCAATTATCTATCTTTAAGAACTGTTTATTTTGATGAATTTTTTTACTAGGTGGATGTGTTCTTTTTGCCCCCAACTATAAAGTTGCATTAATTTTGTTTTGCCCAATTAATAGTCATAAAAGGATTAACATTTGGGCCTGAAAAGGCCCCTTTTAATGCAGGACTGTTTTTTCGGATTATGAAGACACAAACTAACTTTTAGGGCTCTAATGGCTGGGGCTGGGGCTGGGGTTGGGGTTGGGGTTGGGTTTGGGTTTGGGTTTGTCCAAGGGTCATGAATTGATCTCATTAACTAACTCAACATGCCGCCCAAAAGTGTCAAATCCCTATGAACATTAGGAATACGTCTCAGCCAATATTAGATTTGTGCAATATCAGCCGTCTGATTTCTGGATCAGCGTGTTAGACACGGTGAAGCAAGTTTGGATGTTTGTATTTGTTTAGTTTTCAACTTTCAAGGAATTAAGAGCTCTCTCATTTAAGGCTTTAAATAAGGTTTTATGATCAATCTTTTACTCGAAATTCTGAACTTCTTCCGTCTAAAATACTTTCGTATATGTAACCCCATCTCAGTCAAGCTCACTGGTTGCAATTGTTTTAGACAATTTTTTCAAACACTTGCTATGTCTGTAAGGCAAGAGCCTATCTACTAGGACTTAAAATTTCTACCAGAGTAGTCGAAGCAATGGTGGTAGCCTCTAATTTTAAAAATAGTTTCTGCTTCTCAAATGAGCCATTATTGACTGTTAAAAACAGAATGTTGTACATTTTGAAATTGTCCTTTATTTGGTGATTGAGAAATATGCTAATCCAGAAAGTGCTTTACGATGTTTTATTGCATCTCAAAGATAATGCGTCATGAGTTAAAGCTAGGTCATTGCTTAGAATTTGGTCTAATGGACATGTCAACTGTATGATATATTGCTTGAATGAAATATTTTGGGAGTAATTGATTATGAACGTCGGAAACTGTGCTTGGAAGAGAACAATGGTTATTTGAGTTTTGTTTAAAACGCATTGCGTCGTGTTCATATTGATTTTACATTCAATATTTGTATTGATCAATTGGATGTGGTAGCTAGCTTCATTTTCTTTTCTTCTTCAAATTCAATTACTGAACCTTTTTTCCTTTTGAATACTTGGCAATTTCTAGGTGGTACTTATGAATCAATTTTATGTTTACTTTGCCTTGAGTTATTATGCTCAACTCTTTTCTTTTTATATATATATATAGGAAAATGTTTACGGTGGTCAATAACAAAACGTTATTTCATCAAGTTGAGCTCAAATGACATCGACGTGTCGTGCCTTTAGGCACGGGCATTTCAAATATCTATTTTATCAATAGGAGGAAAGAAGGGCAGAGGCAATAGTTGTGGAAAAAACTAAAGGGAACCTCTATGGGTAAGGGAACCTCTATTTCCCAGGATACATGGTATTAATATAGCAATTGGTATTTTTAAGACTCTTTTAGGCTGAGTTTCGATATTGGCAATGTGGGAGGGAATTGCAGAAGGAGAATGGAAGGCAGAAGTGTTAAAAACATAATATCAATCGCATTTTTTTTCCTCTGTGATTTCTTCTATGTATCCGAATAAACAAAAACAGCCTTACTTGAATGTATTCTGTTCCATTTGTGTAAAAAATTTGGCTTTCTGCTTACAGTTTGGGAAGGCAATACTTTGTTCGGATGCAGCTGCTAGGTACGGGTTTACTGCAGTGGAGAGGCTAGAGGGTTTCTTGGTTTTGGCTATTGCCTCTCTGGGTAAGCATGTCACAGAGTTCAATCAAACACCTGAAGCAGAGGTATGCTAAGGTCTGTCTTCAGATTTTTGTCCATCAATCATTGTGTTTAACTTAAATGTCTTCAGATTTTTGGAGTAATAGTTGGTTTGAGAGATTGAAAAGCGGGGTATGCTACTTTATGTATATTGTGTTTAAAATGCAACGTGTCGTGCTATTAGAAAGGTACGGGCAATTTCTAGAACAAAAGCCATTGAGCAACAAAAACAAAAACCATTGAGGCAAAACAGTAGTTCATGAAGTTGAGTTCAATTTTTAGAATGGCAATTTTTAGAATGACATGTGTAAGCAACACGTTTTGGATTTGAAGTTTTTGTTACATTGATGTTTGTTTTGACAGACAAGGTTTCAAAGAATGGTGTTGAAGCCAGCTTTCTGACATCCAAGGGATAATGCATGTGCCCCACTGGAGAAAGAGCTCAATTGTGTATGTTTCAAAAACTGATTTTTTTTTCTCTTTTCTTCCTTCAACGTTTCTAATCTAAAACCTTCATTATTTTTTTCTTCTTCACCCTCAGAATTGCACTTTCTTTCTAATGAAAACATTGAGTTTATTTTGTTGAAATCAATAAAAGCTATGATGGATTATTTCCACTTATGACCTATAATCCATTTTTCACTTTTGGCAAATTGGGTTCTTCTGATTTTCTTTATTATTGTTCGAGTGCACGCTAATTGTTCGAGCAGTGCCTTTAGGCACGGGCATCCGCTAGTACGTATATATGTCGGGGCGGGGTGACCATACCCCTGCCCCTACCCTAACCCTAGCGGGTTTTTCAAAATCACCCCCTACCCCTACTCGTTACCCAAAAAAAAAAAAAAAAAAAAAAAAAAAAAAAAAAAAAAACCTACCCAATCGGGACAGGGTAGGGCGGGTTCGGAGCGGGGCGGGTTGAATTGTCATCCCTAGTTGTGACTTGTGAGGCCCGGCTGAGTATTTAAATTTGACGGGTCTAGTAGCAAATACTCGGTTATTGTGTATAATGAAGAGCACAACCATGCCCTTGAAATACCGGAGTGCACTCAAATGTGGCGATTTTCTCGCAGAAAACTATAAAAGGAATTGAATTAGAATTGGCGGAACAATCTGGATTTCTTTTAGGTCCGCATACGAGCGCATGGGTAGACAAGCTGGTGGAAGGGATTCTCTTGGGTTTCCAGAAGTGGATCAGAAAATTTACCTCCGATCTAGGAGGAAAAAAGCTGGTAGTATTTTGAAGTGATTTCAAAGAAGAAACCATGGAGAATCCATCTTCTTTTCATCCAATCCAATTCAATTGCGAGGAGCAGAATAACTATATACAGGGCTGATGCTCAAATGATATTAGACCATGATCAATTTGGTGATGCTATAAGCTTTGGCATTACCTACAAGAGAAATAGAGAGAATAGACATTTAGGGGTGATTTGGCAAAAAAACTAAATCTGGTTTTTTGTTTTTTTCATTTTGTCCTTATTCAAATTTTTTTTTGCATTTGTTAGTTTTGCGTCAAGATTTTATGGTTTCTGGATTTCTCTCGACAAGACGAATCTAACAAGTATAAAATTATGGTCAAAACTCAAATTTTTTTAATAAAGCCAAAATTGTGCCAATAACCCATGTATTTTCAGCTTTATTCCAAAAATATTTGGTTTGACCATGTAAGAGTTACATAGTCCATGTAATGTAAGAGTTACATAGTTAACTCTTACATGGAAGAGTTTTTTTTTTTTAATCCAGACCGTCGATTCCTGAAATGAACGGTCCAGATGTGTTCGTGCGCGTACGTACATGTGCGAGTACATATCCGGGTTTTTTTTTAAATAGCACCAAATGTGCAATGGTGGGTTTGCCCCATGTGTCTCAAGAAAAACCTTTTATTTGCACGCTACTTAATTGCTAATATCAGTACTTTCTTTGGTTTTATCCAACGCTTGCGTGCGCCCATTAGCATAACCGTATGAGTAATATTGACAAAAACCACAGGTTATAAAGTTTCACGAGTACCATTTCAAATAAAAAAAAAAAAAAAGAGTTCTAGAAATAAAATGCCCCAAAATTATGGATCATCTACTTAGTCTATAATGATGGTCACTAATCACTATCACCTGTCACAATTAGGACTGAGAGAGACAAGGAAAGTTAGAGATGGACGGAATCTTAACCATGGTTAGCTTGATTATTATTGTGTAAATGTTAAAGACCCACAATTCATTATAAGATAACGTGTCGGCTTGTTAACGGGTGACCGCACAATATTGGTTTTAACGGAAACTACGTAAAAAAATTTCTCTACACATAAATAATAGTAGTGATAAAAAACTTAGGTTATGAAGTTCGACAAGACGTTTCTAAAAAAAAAAAAAAAAAAAGAGTTCTACAAGTCTGAAAACTCAACCGTTACAAATTTTTTTCTTCTTTTTTTTCCTACCCTTTGGGATTTCAATAAATTTATACGGCGGAGGGAGGGAAAGGCTATGGTACTAGGTTGGAGTCCATCTAATCGTCTGGGTATTTGATGTCTGTTGTCTTTAGCTAGCGTTGTTTTGTATTGAGACTGCTAATTCTAAATTAGTACTCCCTCCATCCCAAAATGTTTGAACAAAATCATTATTTACACCTCTCGAAAAATCAGTTATATTTTTTAAGCTATAATGATAGATGATTTTTGAGAGGTGTGATAGTGATTTTGGCCAAACATTTTGGGACGGAGGGAGTATAAATCTTCGATGTGCATAAATCTCAATGTCTGGGATGGGATGAAAGACATATGGATTGACTTGTGTTTTTTTCTCATTTTGTATTAGTGAATGATTAGTTTAACGTTATCCAAAATATTTTTATTGAATTTCGTTATGTAATTGCCACTGGACTTTTATTAATATAGGAGAATTCTAAAGCTAGCCCATTGGGCTGACATTAAGATTTAAAAGTGAATGATTAGTTTAACGTTATCCAAAATATTTTTATTGAATTTCGTTATGTAATTGCCACTGGACTTTTATTAATATAGGAGAATTCTAAAGCTAGCCCATTGTACTGACATTAAGATTTAAAAAATGTACTGAAATGTGTATAAAGAATGTGAAAGTTTACTGAAATATGTAAAAAGTGTACCTATGTATGTTTTTTGTCTTTATGTGTTTTTATTGTCAGCCCATTAGACTGATATTAGGGAAACCCTTCCATAATCTTCTTCATTTTGTAAAAGAAAATAAATTTCTACAAGTGCCGGGTCAAATAATTTAAAATAAGTAATTGGTTTTCACATTAATTTCTTAAAACCACATTCCATTCATTGGCCTCTTGTGATGTGAATTTACAAGATTAACCTTTCCTTTGTAGACTCCTTTACAATTGGGAAGACAAGCACTATAAATTCCCAAGAAAAGGTTCTACAACAAATAAATATAGTCTGTAATGATGATCACTATCATCATCTATCTTTCGTTTCTCACATTTTTACACCAACCAACACAGCTATCATGGGCTTTGGAGATCGAGCCGACGATGACTCGGGACCTGCTGGAATCGGCTCGAGAGGCCGAGTTCTACGAGTGGGTCAGAGGTGTCCGAAGGACAATCCACCAGTACCCAGAGCTGGGATTCGAGGAGCACAGGACGAGTCAACTCATCCGTTCCGAGCTCGACTCGCTTGGAGTGGACTACTTGTGGCCGGTGGCCAAGACTGGGGTCGTCGCTTCGATTGGTTCCGGGAATCAACCCTTCTTCGCCCTCCGTGCTGACATGGACGCCCTCCCTATTCAGGTTCCTCCCTCCCTCCCTCTCTCTCTTGGCATCTCTATGCATAATAAGTACTTCCTTCTGTTCAAATTTGTTTATTAGGGCCCAATCAGGTCCCACACGGATGATCGAAGTCGTTCATGTTTTTAAAATACAGTAATGTTTACTTACACCCCATAAAAAATCATCTCAATCTGTTCATCCTGTTTTTGGTTCATAATAAAAAATTGGCCAACCTGATGAGTATTTACTGATATCGAATTGAGCTAATTTTTTATGAATTACCTATAAACATTATTTTGAAGAACATAAACGGCTCTGATCATCTGTGAAACCCAGAATGGTCCCAAAACAACTGATTTATACATTTTCTGTACAAAAATTTATGTACGCCTAGTACTATCCGGATGAGATAACACTAGGTAAACCGAGCCTTACTTGAAGGGAAGATGGTTTGGTACTCTCTGGCTCAGTCGGCTTGTCTTTGCTAGAGCAATCTCCCAATCCACCCCCAACACCCCCTGTTTCATCTATCTCCAAGAAAGCCGCTGTCTATGGTGGCCTCAAAGCTTCACAAGCTCGTAGCGAGCTACTAGTAACGACTCGAATAGTATGTTAGATTGGGAACATTATCTATAGATATTAGATAATGTGCTTGCCTTTGAAGTTGCTACTTTTCTTGATTGGTGATCTTCCACGAAACCAACACTACCATATCGAAGGAACGTGTAGATTGGGATTACAAAAGCAAGATTGACGGCAAGATGCACGCCTGTGGTCACGACTCTCATGTAGCAATGCTGCTTGGAGCAGCAAAATTACTACAAGCAAGGAAGGACAATTTGAAGGTAACTTGAAAATTGAAGAATATGTCTATATCAAGTGATGGATCTTGTATACATTTTGTACCTATTTGTTACTAAGCTATGATGTTCCAACATGCACTTGTAGGGAACAGTGAAGCTACTTTTCCAGCCAGGAGAAGAGGGTTATGCTGGCGCTTATCACATGTTACAAGATAGTGCTCTTGATAACATAGAAGCCATCTTTGGTTTGCATGTTTACCCATCAATCCCCTCTGGCACAATTGCTTCGCGGCCTGGTCCAGTTCTTGCTGGTGCTGGACTTTTTGCTGCCACCATTGAAGGGAAGGGTGGGCATGCAGCAAGCCCCCATACAACTAGAGACCCAGTTCTCGCGGCATCATTGGCTATCATTGCTCTCCAGCAGATAGTATCACGTGAGACAGACCCTCTAGAGGCCGGAGTAAATACTTTTTCCTTGTCTTGATTTCAAGTACTTCTAAAATTGCAATGTTTTTATGCTGCTAGAATTACAGAATGAGCACAAACCAAGTCCAGAAGACCTGCAATACTAAACTTTAATCTACAACCGCTTTGTATTGTTGGAATTGGTAACACGAAAAATCACGGTTTATCACCAAATCTCTCAATTTTTTTTTGTGTGGCAAAAGCTGAAATAATGGATCAGTAAAAATCTCATCTCTTTTACTCGTTGTTATTAAGAGATAGGATCCTCATTTGTCTTCCATTCTCATGTTTAGCAAGTGTGGCTTAAACATGAAGCCACAATGGGATAAGCTTGATACACCAAATCCAAATCCCATTCGGGGTTTAAGTTAAATTTGGTTCCATTTGAAAAGGAAATGGATCAATTCTTTATTGCCTGTTTATTCTAATAAGAATTCGGTTCTTTTTCCGTCAAATCAGTGAAAATTTGTAGATGTCCATGCACTGTTTGTGCAGACGCATGCACTTGTTTTGCACATCACATTGTACAGAATTCTTAAGAGATGCTAATACTTTGTCATGGAATCATAAGCTCCACAAATTACCAAGGATAGTTCATAAAACACATGACAAGGTCCCATATATGTTTTGTTGTTCAACCCACTGAAAGCAACAGAGATGATTTCTTCCACTTGTAGGTGGTGACAGTTGGTTACATAGAAGGTGGCCAAGCAGGAAATGTCATTCCAGAGATTGTTAAGTTTGGTGGAACTTATAGAAGCTTGGCATCTCAAGGTCTCTACCACATCCAGGACAGAATAAAAGAGGTAAATATGTTCAGGTTTTGCATTCCTATCACAGAGCGGAATTTAGACGTTCCACATCGTGTTACCAAAAATACGCTCATAGCTTAGTTGTTCAAATTTTGGAACTCACGTTCTCAAATATTGTATATCTCCATCGGTGAGGTGAATTTACCGATCCTAAGAAATCCTCGAAATTTGATCATATATTATTCCTTAACATTTTGAGAAAACAAATCAAATATCAAGAATCTAGAGTGCAGCTTTGAAAGACAAAAAACACCAGCGGGCCATAATACTCCTAGAAATGGTTTTTGCGTGAATGTTTTTAAAAAAGAAATTACTTTCATCTAATGCACGTTCTACTCGTGTAATCCATGATGCCTATCCGTATCATAGGACAATATAGGGCATATTGAGTACCATGTTCCTATTCATGTTCCTTGCTGGGACCAAAAATTTTGATTCCAAAAATTTCGCTCCTTGCTGAGATCAAAATTGGGCTTCCATATATAATCTGGGTCAGTTAGGAAACAAAAGCTTTTCAGAATTGTATCTGAAACATTAAAGAAATGTTCTACGATTTGGAAATGTGAGGAGTTGTCATTGTTGGAATTTTGAAATTGGCATTTTGAAACAACTCAATATTTAGGACTTTTAGCATTGTCTCATTGTAGAAACATTTTGATTTCGGGTTCCACTAATGTTCTGTTACAGTTGCCTAGGAAACAAAAATATTTCAGCTGTTTCAAAGGAAGCAAACAAAATTGTGTTTCGAACGATCTGCCTTCCATAAAATGTAAGTTCCACTTGCAGGTTATAGAGATGCAAGCCGGTGTTCACAGGTGCAATGCTACAGTAGATTTCAAGGAGGAGACACCTCTGCCTTACCCCGTATTAGTTAACGACGAAGGATTGTATGAACACGCCAAGAGAGTTGGAGAAGTACTACTTGGGGAAGAGAATGTGCAGTTTCTTCCGGTGACCATGGGGGCAGAAGATTTCAGCTTTTATTCCCAGAAGATGCCAGGCGCAATGTTTGCGGTCGGCACGAAGAACGAGACGCTTAAATCGGATCACCCGCTGCACTCTCCTTACTTTGTGATTGATGAGGGGGCTCTTCCAATAGGATCAGCTTTTCATGCCGCTGTAGCTATGTCTTACTTGGATAGGCGTGATACTGAAGAAAAATGATGGTATGTGGTGAAGGATCTGCTGCTATTTGGTGAAGTAAATTGAAGTTACAGTTTTTCATTTCGCTTCTGTATTCTTGATGTTTGGACGGATTACAAAGATACGTTGATTGGAAATGTGGGGAATATTCAGAAGGGTGCCATATATTTAGTGGCAGCCACTATTAGCGGAAAAGAGTGCAAATACACTTTAAGGAGTCAAATGTATTTTAAAACCGTATAGCATGTAGTTGTAATGGACTGTGTACAAGCCATAAATTGGGAGTTTCAATTTAAACGCAATTTTTATCTCAAGCAAATTTCTCTTCTACTCCCTTTGTCCCCTTTTAAGTGTGCAACTTCATAATTCCAAATTATTAAGGTGACATTATCATTTCACATTTTACATTATTATTTTTTCCATCGTTTACCTCTACTTTTTAAAATTATCCTGCATTTTTACCCATTAACTATTTCTCCATTAACTTTTCAAAATAGACACTTATTAAAGAAGTGTCCAAAATGGAATACCACTCTTATTTGGGGACGGAGGGAATAGTAAACTGCTTTTAGAAAGTTCAAGTTGCAATTGTATTTTTCCCAGTTCATGTAATGAACTCACCCATCACCACCCAAAACCACCACCCCAGCAGCTTCAGCCACCAACACCACCACCGCCTAGAACTGTCGCCTCCTTGTAGATGGGCTGACTATGGCATCCCAGACAGAAGACGCACCTTCAGCCCATACAAATCCCGTTAACTCAGTGATTTACGCAATTAGCAAGTCACGCAACCTAAATTTCCTAAATTTTGCAATTATCCATATTGAAACAAAGAGCAAGAGAGAGCGAGCGAGAGAGAGCTAAGTGAGAGAGAGCGAGAGAGAGCTAAGTGAGAGAGCGAGCTAGAGAGAGCTAAGTGAGAGAGAGCGAGAGAGAGCTAAGTGAGAGAGCGAGCGAGAGAGTTCATCATTAACATTTCTGAATAGATAGGTAAAATGTGGTTGACATTCCTCTTTGCTCCACAAACTACAACCCCACCTTACACTCACCTCACTGGAAATACAATAACATGCTAACGTGTTCCCCTTTTTTCCTTTCCTCTCCCCCACTCCCACACAAAAGATTACCATTTCAAAAAAGGAAAAAACAAGAAAAAAATAAAAATAAAAAGTGTCAGCAGAAAAGGGGATGGCTACAAGTAACAGACAATAACCAACCCAAACACTAGGGTTTACCATTGGGTTTTGGCGAATTCAGCTCAAACTGGCGATGATAAGGAGAAGCATGCGAACCATTTGGTATCGAAAGACTCCTCGGGTGCTGCTGCCCATTCCTAGAAAAGGATCCAGCCTGATTTCTCAGCCCGTTCCGGGCATTTGGGCTCGAACCGACCCGGTCTGATTGCATGGTCTGGAAGTAATACGACGAGCTGGCCATGTCCTTGAGGCCTGGGAGGGGCTTCAGGTCTTCCACAACTTCGCTCATGAGAGGCCGGGCTTTTGGATCCCGGTTAAGGCAGCGGGCTGCCAGCTGTGCGGCTTTCTGGGCACCTTTTATGGAGAAGTGGCCTTCGAGGCGGGGGTCTATTAGCTTGTAGAACTTTCTTCTCTCTCCTAGATGTGGCCTTGCCCACTCCACTAGGTTGTGCTCCCCATTCGGACGATTTTTGTCCATCGATCTTCTACCGCTTAGCATCTCTAGCAAGACAACGCCAAAGCTGTATACATCGCTCCTTGATGTAAGGTGGCCTGAGACAAGAAGAAGAGTAAGTCGCCAGAAAGAGAGCAAAATCACAAGCCCTTGCTTCACGATATTCAATACTCAATATTTCAACAGTAGAGATATTAATATCATTGCAATGGTTAAGAAAGTTCCGCCACTGAATTACAAACCCAAATAACACAATTTGAATAAGAACTTGTGATTTCCTTTTTCTCTTTCTGATGCCCATCCATTATGGTTTGGAGCCGTCCTAGGACAATCATATAGAATGGTAAAAAATTAAGCATTGAAATTAAATGAACATTGTTGTTCATATACGAACTTCTAAAATGACAAAATTGTTGTCTGCTTGCCACGGCATACTTCAAAATATTAAAGTTGGTAAAATTACTAGTCTTGACAAAAGGATAGGCAAAAACGAAGTAAAACTACTAGTCTTGACACTGACAAGTACTATATTACAGCCTACATCACAGAGCACGACAGTTTTGACAAAGAAAATTTCCCCTGAATTTTCAAAACATTTGAAATGAAAAGAAGAATCCATAGAAGGCAGATGACAAGAATACATGTAGTAGACGCTAGAGAAGAGCCTTCTTTATGCATACCAAGAGGGCAAGCCGAAGGAATCAACAGTTATCAACGAGCTATTACACTTACCTGTCATCACATATTCAGGAGCTGCATAACCATATGTACCCATCACACGAGTTGAGACATGGGTCTTATCTCCCTCAGGACCATCCTTAGCAAGTCCAAAATCAGAAAGTTTGGCATTGTATTCCTGGAATGACACTTCATTAGAAAATGAATAAATCAGAGAAAAAAGTCAATCTTTCTAGAGATCATATTACGTACTGCATCTAGTAGGATGTTAGACGTTTTGAAATCTCGATAAATAACCGGTCTTTGGGCTTCCTCGTGAAGAAAAGCAAGGCCCCTTGCAGCACCGAGAGCAATTCTCATCCTGATGGACCATGGAAGAGGCAGCGACCCTGCACATGATGGTTACAAGGAGAAAATTAGCAATGGTTCTATAATTCAAAACTTTGATCTGAATAGATCAAGGATAAATTGATACGTACACAAAATAGCACAGTTTCAAGCCCATGCCATGTTAACAAATACATATAACAATTACTTGCCCTACATAAAGGCATTGCAGAAAGCCAGAAACTGTAAAAATACTAGAGTTGTGCCTTTTTGAGAAAAGATAGTAGGTGTTGACTGTCGTCGGTGAGGAGACTGCGGCTCAATGGGACTCATGGTATGGACCAAGATGACACAAGACCACCGGATGTGCGGAAGAAGCTAAAGGCAGCCTTGGAGTGAGAGACGTGGCAATGTATGGAGGCTGAGACGTCCTTTTCTAAAAAAGTAGGACCTTGGAACCAGAAAATTCTTGGGAGTTGTCTCATGACATAGTTGATTATGTGTCAGACACTTGACGACGTATCACTTGACTTGGTCAAGATCTGGTTATATCTTTTCGCAGAGGCCTCTTCCTCTCCTGCGTAATGCTAACTTGAGACACCCCAAAGGGGAATGACCAAGCAGCTTTGATGATCCCTCAACTCTACCCACCAACTTACAAGTGCCTAGTTATCTCATGAGGGTCATGAATTGCTCAAACAATCTAACGACTGACACACTAATCGTGGGATCCCTCGACCAACGGGGAAAAAACAATTATTTCATTTCCACTGATATGGCCATAAAATATATTTTTTCCTGATTATAAACAATGAAAATTTGTGGTCCGGAAATTCTGTCACTTAAATAAGAAAATTTTGGCAGAAAATAACAAGAAAAAGCAATCATACAAAACACAAAGGCAGTTACATACTCCTAAAAAGGTGGTTCTCCAAGCTTCCTCGAGGCATAAACTCGTACACTAGTAGCCGTTGATCATCTTCGATACAGTAACCAATCAATTTCACCAAATTAGGATGAATGAGGTCACCAAGAAAACTTACTTCAGCCTGCCAAATGGAATGATACTTGATAACAGCTAACAACAAAAAGTGACATAAAAAAAACAATGAAGGAAGAAAGTGGTCAATAGGGGGGAAGCATTAGGGGAAAAACAAACCAGCCATTCTTTGTGACCCTGAAGCCCATCATGGTTTAGAGTCTTTACAGCAACAGTAAGTCCTGTGCCAGGTTTCACTGGAGCAGTTCCATTCTCTTCTATCCAACCCTTGAATACACAACCAAAACCACCTTCACCAAGAAGACTCTCCGGTCTGAAGTTTCTCGTTGCCCATTTAAGATCGTTAAATGCGAATTTTCGAAGCCGGGAAGAAACTTTGAGTTCCTCTTCTAATTTGGAAGTGGAAGAATTGCTTTCTGCATTACTTGTGGTTGTTGATGGTACTAATGGACCAATAGGGTGGTCTCTGCTTGTATCATTGGGAGATTTACTATCTGCTGACAAAAACAAGGAAGCAACTTATGAAGAACAGATATAACCAAGGTAACAGGAAAAGCCTAGTTGGTTGGTCTTTTTTAGCCAAGTAAAGAGCTTTGGTGCCCTATGCATAACGGGTTATGTTCCTCTTTTTCTAAATCCTTTTCATTTTTGGAATAAAAAAAAGTTATACTTCTACATTTCAGTCACTAATGGAAAATAAGAAAACATACCAGTATTTATTCTTTTCTGAACTTTCTGCAAAATCTTGCAAAATTGCTCGATTAAAGGGAAACGTAAAAAAAAAAAAAAAAAAAAAAAAAAAAAAAAAAAAAAAAAAAATTGACCAAAAATTAAGAAAAGTTGATAAAGATGGCAAGAATTTTTTTTTTTTAAAATGTTTAGAACAGTCCAAACTCGGCCTTAGCACGAAACATTGCACTCTGCACTAGCCCTATAGGTGTAAAAATAAATAAATAAATAAATTACGAGCTCCATGCATGAAAACGACCAGTCTCGCAGAGAGTATCACATGGATGGTGTCTGACCACATCACCCAAGAAGTGAAAATGACATGTTTACATAAATGACCACAATTATACTATCATGCTACAAAAAAACCAATACAACATAAGAGTAGCCAACAAACATGTTGCTTACCACATGCAACTTATTTAATACGAACTTCCTATACATGTGTATCAATGACATTCTGCTTAAGGCATAACCAGGCTTAGCTTACCAAGGTTGAGATCGAATTCAGGGGAGCAATATATGTTGCAACCAGTAGAAATTTGATTTATTGCTTATTATTGATTATAGTTAGCCATTACTACAGTTATTAACTTGTAGAAGGACACTGTTCTTAGTACCATAAACTTTGTTGCCGAATCAGAGTTGGACTTAATTTGGTACCACTCCTGGCCAATTTGGTTCGATGGATAGATAAAACCACCACCAGATGGATAATAATACATAGCTTGCAAAATGGCAGGAATTTCTGTGGCCAACCAACATATAACTTTTTTGCCGATCAAAAAAAAAAACCAACATATAACTTTCCATCCTTAACCCACGAAAGGAGCTAAAGTCCCACTAGTAGTTGCTCATGGAGCTTACATTTCTGGAGACGGTACTCATCACAATGGTCACTCTAATCCAATTTTATGGTCACCTACCAAAAAGCACAAGACACTCTAAAGAACGTGACATGTCTGGGTACGACACGTGTTGGACACCAAACAGTTCCCGAACATTTGTCCAATGCTTCCTTTGTCGTGTCCATATTTAATAAATGAAAATCGTAATTCAAACATTTGTGTGACACTCCTTGGCAATGTTTCCGACACTTTATAGATGTCTATAAATAATAATTTGGATATAGTTGACCCTCCTGAGAAACATGCTTAATGCATAAAATTTCCAAATTCGGCATCACTATCTAAAAAAAGCTTACAAATATAATTGTCCAGACTTAATTATATTAAAAATTCACTTAAAAATTGTAGAGAAATGGAAAAGGTACATTTATGAATTGTTTGGACTAACCATACGAACAATATCTATCAGGATTCTTCAAAACTTCTTGAATCTTATCTACTATTTAACTCGAGAAGTAAAATGATGGTGAAAGACATGGAACAGTATATTCATATATATATGTATAGTTCAATGTATCTCTAGTGTGTCCGTGTCTTACTTTTCAGAGAAAGTGTATCCGTATATTTGTGTAGTGTCATATCCCCGTCCCACGT
The DNA here is from genome assembly GCA_020921065.1 of Vaccinium darrowii. Lineage (NCBI taxonomy): Eukaryota > Viridiplantae > Streptophyta > Magnoliopsida > Ericales > Ericaceae > Vaccinium > Vaccinium darrowii. Next base: position 32,274,610 of record CM037161.1, on the reverse strand, counting down.
CGATATCCATGCTTTTGATGTCACGTTCACAGATACGTATATGGACAGACAACCAAAGTCGGGATATGGCAACTCGAAAAAAATAGAGACAGACACGGCAGGACACGACAAGGAAAAAAAGAAGTCCATAATTTAGTTTTCATATGGACATTTTATCCACAAACAACCAAAACTAGTATTATAGTATGCAAATCTTACCTTTTGCTGTTTAGATATCATAATTGAAACTAGGATTTTCTCATGTTAACATGTTCTTATTCCCACTTTTTGCTTCTTATTTTTTATGTTTCAATATAACCCTCAAAATATGCACTGTGCTCTGATAATTACAAATTTGACTCCAGCTATGTCCCACCCATGTCTTGCTTAAGAGAATCTCCAAGCGTGTCCCAGCCAAGCCCCTGCCTAAGAACTAATAACATTAATCCTGGCATGTGGATATGACTACCAGTTATGCAGGTCGGCCCTTCATAGATGGTCACCATATAAAATCAATATTGGCTTCACTATCGCACACTCTGGGCAACACTTATAGAGGATAAAAGAAAAACTTCAGACCATAGTCCTTTCAAAAACTTTTCATTATGTGGACTACCCTAATGGCATGTCCATTTCCCCGGATTGGACCATAAAAATAAGATGACACATATAATACCTTTTGTTTTGCAATGCGGATTAGAAATGTGTCGGATTCAAATACATGAGACATATATCCTTGGAAGGAGTGGTACTATTCTTCTGCTCAGATCTGCTTCTTCTGCTGCTGCCAGATATCCCCATCCACTCCCATCTTGTTTAGGATTGCGCTCCTATCTAGGCAGAATCGCACTCCGAGCATAAATCTTATTTTGGAGTGCAAACACGCGCTCCTGTGTCCGGTGTGAGACTAGATATCATGATCCCTAAAACTAAGTACACACCATATTAACCTACCCTGCCCGTGACATACTACTTGCCACATTTTCCCAACCTTTGTTCACTTCCTTAATATCCATGACGAAGTATCCATTGTTAACGATTCACTACAATCCCCTCCCACCTACACAAACAATACTTGAAAACTACATCTCGATCACCATTAAAATTTTCCCTCGCCCCAAAGTTTCCCAACTAGATCATCACAATAACCTTAATTTCCCCCATGAATATAGCTTACAAAATCCTACAAGCCATCGACTTCGCAGTTCGCACGACGACAATAATTCTCATCTCCAGATTCACAGAGATTTCAAGAGAAATTACAATTTGAAGATTTGGACTGATACCACCATCCACCTGCACAAAACAACTTTAGAGAGGGGCCACATAAACTACCAGTCTACCACCAAGTCTCCTACAATACACATTTTCACATTTTTGTTTGTACACTTTTGAAGCATCCAACACAATGGTCATCACTCATCCCTATATCATCACCATTTCCCCAATCAGATCAACACCTCTCCTATTTGATATCAATACAATAACCTCCACAAACACAAATAAAACAAGAAAAGCTCTATCCCGACCACAACTACAATTTGTCAGGGCCCTTAAGGTCCCTGAACACATTATCAACACCGCCATACCTAACAGAAAACACCATAGTTTAAAACATCTGAGTCACCACTCAACATCTCACTATGATAACTGACCGCCACCTCCATCTTATTTTCATCATGTCACATATCCACAATTTATTCATTTCCCATGCCATTGAATAATCAAGTTAAACACTGCCATTTATCCTTTTTATGCAAAAACTAATTTCCTTGTCACAGGCAGTGGGTTTTCCACATTTGCATTCTTCTGTCCCTTTTCCCCTTATTCTTTGGATAATAACTTGTAAGTACAGTCCACCAAATTTAGAGGACAACAAAAACAGCATCATGTCTCCGACTCAAATTAAAAACTTAGCCTAGATGGCCAAAGGAGCACGGGTGAAAGTTCCTCCATCCCAAATGGTCTTGGTTATGAATCCCGCTTGCAAGTTTTAGGGGTATTCAACTAGATGTCATTCTGAATGCTGTGTTAGAGGGCATTTGGTCCCACTCGCACCTTAGTGGGGCTATGGTGACGGGCTGTGCTCCTGACAGTGATTAATTCACACGAACACTCAATGGATACGGCATAATCAGGACAGATAGCCACAGCTGAACATTCCATTGTGGGTGGGAACCCTATTGATCACCCATTCCCATCCTTTTACTTAGCAAAAATAACTAAAAACTAGAGTAACAGCTGAAATTAAATTAAAAGCATTCGCCCGAAATATGATCACATAGCATTAATATAATTCCTTCGGAAAAGAAAGGAGTCAATGGAATAAATTAAACTACTTTGAGATTAGAAACTTCATGGAAACAACAAAATGAAGGCTCTAACACAATATAAAAAAGTTCCAAAAGGAAAGCAAGGGATTACCACAATGAGTACTGATGCCACTAACAGAGCTATCCACTTTAGATCTTGAAGAAAAACAGCTGCCAACAAACCTCAATCTAACCCAACATCCAGTAGTCTCCTCCTTAGCACACTCTTTCTTCTTCTTCCTACTACTACCTTTTGATTTTCTCACGTCCCAAGACTCAAGCTTTTCAGCATCCTCACCTAAACCCATCTTTCAGAAACCCTAAATTCAAACCCAGATATCATCAAAAGTATCCAACAGGGCCGGCCCTGGGCAGAAGCCTAGAACGCTACCACCCCTTCAGACCCAGAAATGAATTTCAAAAAGAAGGGTTTCTAAGAGTATAATGAATACTCCTAGATCTGAGTTGAATGGATTCTCACTCCTGCTTTGGGGATCGGACGTACCCTTCTACTCTCCTGAAGGTGTTATTTTTGTACTTTTTACAGTAAACCCCAAAGCTATACTGCTACTCTTTAAGCATCTAAATTAGCCCTAAAAAGAAAACAACAACAAAAGGAGAGATAGAGAGGGGAGACGACCAGAGAGAGGTTGAAGAGAGAGAAAGAGAGTGAGGCACCTGTTCGATGAAAAGATTTTGGGCTGCTGTTGATTCTGATCGAAAAAGAAAATTGGGTGAAGGGTGAACTACACCATCCACCATTGAGGTTTGCCACGGTAACATTAGTACCCGTGACATTTAAAAAAATTGCTCTTTAGTACCCATGGTTTTCAACTTCTATGACTGATAAGTCAACAGGTACGTGAAATGAATTGATAATGTCAACAACCAATTTTATCAAAGTTTCACTTTTTAGCCCGTGAGTGTTCTTTTTTGGTAGGAAAAAAAAACCGGAAATGAAGGTATGGTACACACCATTTCTGCAACGACGTATTGTCTTGTCACATCACACTATTATCTACACAAAAACCCATCATACTTACATAGGTATTGAAACTAAGGTTCCACAACGTGTGGCTCATGTTAATAGTAGTCTAACTGCAAAAAAAGGCTATGGAACTCAAACCGGCATTAACTGCTCATTGCTGCACGTAAAGGCCCGTTTGGTGGACTGGTAAGGTTTTTGGTGGACAAGGAAGAAAGGGTGTATAAGAGGTGGATAAGGAGGGAATGTTATATAAGATGAGGTCTATGTTTATAGAAGAGGAATAGTATATCTGGTATTTATTTTGGAGCTGATATGGGTGGATATGAGTAAGGGATAATTGATAAATGCAGTGTATTCCTCTTTTGTCTTTGTTAAGTTTTGGAAATGTTGAAATTGCTTTTTTCGTTTTTTTAGCCCAACAACGTTAACAATATAATTTTCAAAAGTTTTTTTGGATGGAACCTTGCAATTCATATTAAGGGGGTACAATTCCTCTTTTATACTTACGATAGAAATAGATTTAGGTTCCTGTAGTGCCTAGGGGTATCGTGCCCAAGATCCGACTATCTATGTCTGCAATCGATAGTTCATTTTTGCATAAGTCCTTCACCTATAAAAGCACACTATTACCGCTAAAAATTAACCAACATGTCTAAACCATTGATTGCCAAGATGGACGGTTGAATCAAGGATACTACACCCCTATAGTGTTTGGGGCACTGAAGGAACCCAAATCCATATGAAATACATACATGACTTTTATAATCTAAAACCCATTTTACTCTTCCACCAACCATTTTAATCTAAACTCAGGGTATTTACTATTGAGCTTTTAGAAGAGATGTAAAAGAGCTGAGCTCGGCTCGTTCTAACCCTTAATAAGCCGACACCCAGGGTAATTTACTTAACGAGCCTTCACGAGCTGAGCTTTTCTGAGTCAAGCCGAGTTTTCTTGACCTCGTTTACTAAACGAGCTAAAATCTCGAGCTTGAGCTTGGCTTGATTACTAAACAAGCCAAGCTGGGCCACAAGCTGCTCACGAGTAACTCGATTCATTTGCAGCCGTAGCTACTAATAACCCATGTGGTGTTAGATAGCCCTTTTAACCCTAGTTCCACTACGTGCCCCCTTTTTCCCATTCCCAATGTTGTTTCTATTTCTTTTTTGCTACTAATGACCCATGTGGTGTTAGATAACCCTTTTAACCCTAGTTCCACTACGTGCCCCCTTTTTCCCATTCCCAATGTTGTTCCTATTTCTTTCTCTTGCTCTACAAGTCCTCTCCTTTCTCTCGTTCCACAAGTCCTCCCATCTCTCTGATTTTCGAGTAAGGTCCTAGTATCTTAATCTCTTTGAGGAGCACGATCCCATGAATGAGGGTAGATCGACCCCAGTAATCTATGTAACGGAAACTACGGCAACAATCGAACTCATGCAACAGTTACATAGGTGCCTTTTCTACTTTTAATAGATTTGTGTAAGGTGGACTATAGGGTGCACCATTTGATAGCTACATAGGTGCTTTTTGGGGTCCTGGATAAGATGACAATGGGGGTATGGGGAAGGATTGGTATATCCAACTATTAGGGGATATGGGTGAACCCAGGAGAGCATAACCGGGTGCTTAAAATCAAACGACCTCCGAAGATGGGTGGACCTAGGATACCATATCCGGCCTCCTTATCCCTCCAACAAATAGGCCCTAAGTGTTCATCGCATCTCTCCTCACTCTAAAACATTTCCCAACCATTTCCACTGTGAGCAACTCCAATGGGGTTGTATAAGTGATTCTATACCCATAATATGGCACAAATTATAAAACTAGGAGCTCTAATCATGATGGAAAAGAGGTTGGAAAGTAGCCAAGGTCTATACTATGATGACTACACTCATCCTGCGAGGCTCACAAACACCAACTGATTTCTACTTTAAAAAGGATGCTAGAGTTACTTGATTTAGTTGGAATAGTTGTCGGACAATGTAAACTCACTAGAATCTGTTGACCAATTGCTGAAAATCACTGAAATTGATGACTTCATCGAGTTTGGCCATTGTGAGGCTTCATCATGAATTGCAAGGGTTTGATCAAGTGAGCCGAAATTGGTTTGACGATTAAGGGGTTGATCGAGTGAAGGTTTCATCGGTGAACAATCCAGAAAGCTTTCAAAAAAATTCGTGTGCGTTTTAAGGGGTATTGAAGCTGTACATCAAAATGAAATGACCCATCAAAATGAAGTAATAAAATAGCGAAAAAAGAGGCGGAGTAAGTTCTAAAATAGAACCAATCATAGAGATAGTTCCATAATTTGACCCCAAAAACACATTTTAATGCTAAATTATGAAAAAAAAGTATACTCATTTTGCAACTGCCATTGGAATTGCTGTTAGCATCTTCTCCATCACCCTAATATATTTATGCTAAAATCTTACAAGAATTTATACCATCGTAAGTCGTAACCCTTATCTAATTAATTCATTAACAAATTATGGTATGAACTTCATCTCCGTACCATATATAACTTCACTCTACTTTGTGTAGCTTCATAATTGTTGGCCCCATTTCTCAACCCTCTTTAACTACTATCCCAAAGAATATTCAGGAATAATTGAACACTTCGTCCCAAAGGATTTTTTTTTTTTTATCTTTTCATTTGTCATTCCAAATCTATTACATGGGGAGGGAGGAATGTGACTCGATATCATAATGTAGTGTGTGACATCCACGAGCTCTACCGCATAAGCTAGCCACCACTTACGTCCCGAAGGATTTGAGAGGAAAGAGACTTTTCCCTAGCCCTCAATCATTTAATCATCTTAATTAATAAAATGGAATTTCAAAATAGGTCAAAAAGGTATGGAGGGAGTATAATTCATAGCAAATCATTAAGGTGGTGGAAGGCTTTAAATACTAATTATAATATCTCATTTAGGAGACATTAACTAATGAGTAGAAAAATCTATATGCACACGCACTCATACATAAATAGGAGGATATACAAATATATACATATATAATTTAACATGGAGAGTGCGCGCGCTTATTTTTTCTTTTTCCCACTTAGTATTTAGAATCACCAACTCACAAGCCTTGGTGAATATAGTTTAAGTGTAGAAGATGAGTAAACGATTGAAGTGCTCAATTAAGTATGGGATATCTTGATGGTCCCGTTAAAAAAAAAAAAAAATCATTTATAGAGCTCAAAAGTTCAGGATCGATCCTGGTATCCAAACACCCTAAAAAAAAAAAAAAAAATTCCCTAATAGACCATTTTTTAAACTATTTCTTACAAAGACATGCAAAAAAAAAAAAAAGATTAAATAACCGAAACCTACTTCATAATCAACTGCATGATCCAAGTACAAAAATACAAAAAAAATGCCATAGTCAAAGGTTCTAAAATCTCAACAAATATGACTCAAATGTGTTGACCATTTGAAAGCTAAGCTATAAACACTAATTTCTGAAAACGAAATGAAAATTGATTATTTAATCATGCTATTGCAAACGATTGGTTCACTCTAATCAACATTAAAAAGAGTTGAGATTACTTAAGCAAAGTGGAGTTCTACAGAGAAAGTTGGCTGCCTAAAATGAACAAAAAAGACCACTCGCCCAAGGATGAAAGGCATATAGGCAATATTACTCAAGAGAGGGTTTTTGTTTTTTACATGATAAGTTACTTTGTATATTTGTCAGAGAATTTTGTTTAGCACCATATAACTATCTTTAATAGATCCCGCCGCACTTATATTGATGAAAGTTATGGTCCCACCACATGATACACGAGCACGAAAGAGTATGTTTAGTCTTACAAATTGATTACAGAGACAAAGATATAGTAATTGAGGCTCCATTCTTTTGTCTTTTCATTTTTTTTTCATCTCGCGGTATAGTTTTTGAATTAATCATCTCGATGAGAAAAGCCTAAAAACAAAAATTTATGATCAAAAAATAAAAAACGTATTCACTAAAAAACGAAAAAAGTATCAAACAGGTGTCTTTTTATTTATAGTATCGTCTTATATGAATTTTTTTCAACTTTAGACCGTATTTTTATAATTTTCTAATTCTTCTTGAATGATTAATCCTAAATATTAAAACGAAAAACTAAAAAAAATTACGTAAAGTGAAAAAGGTCATTTAGATAAAAATACAAAAGAATGGAGTATGCGTGCAACTCCAACAAGTTCTTGAACAATGGAACAACGGGCATGGTGGGCTAATAAATGGCATGTGTCCAGATTCATTGGAGATAAAATCACTTTCCCACTTCATTTGATAAAATCACCCACTTGATTTTAGCAAATGTCCATTTTATCAAATGGAAAACTTAACCTAAAAGGGTAGTTTTTTCTCTTTGGAAATTTAACGAGGGTATTTAAAGGGGGAAAAAACTGCAACGAGGGTAGTTTGGGAAAAGAGGGTGAGGCAGTTCGGGCAGGAAGAAAGCAGAAGACACGAGTTGTGTTGGGCAGGTGATGGAGATAGAAGTGAGACCCACTTCACTTGTGACGTACCAATTGCCTTGTGGGACCCACTTGGGCGGTGACGTGGCTAGCTTTGCGCCTTTGTCAATGCGTCATCTCCACTTTTTTTTTTTTTTTTCTCTCTTTTCTTTCCCTTTCAAATTCCACGCAGTACTGTAACAATGTAAAACTACTCTCCGGTTTGTTATACGAACAGACCTGTGTACAGATCTCTGTGAGGCTTACTTTTAGGTCTCATATAAATAATCTAATTTGTTCATTAATTTTAAAATAAGTTTTCAATTAGCTTCATACAAAATCAGCTCAATTTTAAATGCTTTATCCAAATTGTTAATTTTTGATCCAGTGTGTAGAGCTATGGAGTAAAAAATTAAAAAATAGGATTAAGTACTTAGAGTTATTCATTAATTACTTTATTCAAACCTTTAATTTTTGATTAAGTGTTTAGAGTTATCAAAATTTGAAAGATTGGATTAAGTTCTTCGAGTTCTTCAATTGAGTTGATTTTTAACTGGAGTCATTCTTTTAAAATCAATGAATCGCTTGGATTGTTTGTGTGTGGCCCCAGAATACACCCCACTATGAGATAGATGAATGGCGTATCGAATGCACCCAAAAAACAAGTCCAATCCAGACTTGAAGTTCTATCGAAACCGTTGATTTTGTTCGACTCATTGCATGAAATATTCATGGGAAAGGATCAAATTAAGGCCACCGCACTGCATTTGTGGAGTGCTGCTTCATTTTTCGCTATTTTGTGGTAATTGATTTTCACACTGCCTTTTTTAACACGTGCATTCCTTTTTCTTTTTCTTTTTTTCATATTACTTTACATCAAGGCCCTTTCTTTGAATGAAAAATTGAGCCGAGGGAAAGGGCTATATAGTAATTATGCATAAATGAAGACAGAGAAGGAAGGTGGATTGCTTCACACAATTGAACAAGAGCAATACTATGTACCCATAAAAGGTATCCCGAAAGCTACTCAAAACTCAAAAGTAAAATTAGCGATCCAGATTCACTTGAATATACATATCTATAATTCTATATCACTGATTTCACTTTCGGAATAATTTTTTGCAGTACTTATCATTTTTCATTCAACAGGCTGTAGCATTGGGCCGTGGATCCTACACGCGTGTAATCCATATTTTATTGTGAGAATCTATTCAACCCTGTCATTGTAGAGTGTTTGGGTGAACCTGTCTTATGCTGCCGTTCACAAGCGTCAATTGCGTAACATGTTTTCAAAACCATGCGCCATTAACAATAGTCGATCAACCTTTTTTCCCCTCTTACGGTCAGAGGGGCATGATCAACTTACGCACATCTCAATTAATTATCTCCTCGTTTTGACAGGCCATCTATGTCGGGGCTAGAGAATTAACAAGAAATTATTTTCTTGCGGCTTCATCCAAGAATCGAAAATTGATCAATTATGCGGAGAACAAACTTATCAACCAATCGATCTGACCATTGGAGTTGTTCAACTTGTTGCTTTGTCCTTTTGTAGTAATAGCAACCATCCTAAAACTCAAGCCTTTTTTTTTTTTTTTTTTGTCATTCGATGTATATCAATGGGGGGTTAGTGGGAGAGTTAGTGAGTTAGTCCAGAGGAAGTCTAGAAGAGTAGAAGCTATCCATAGCCCTAAACCTCAAACGCGTCAGTCGAGACTTGAATCCTAATCTCCTTTGTGGAAAACTTGAGCCATTTATCGGTGAAACATTTGATGTTGCCTTTTCTGCTGGACCGCCGCCTATTTCGACGCGGTCTTTACGAAAAGAGAAGCATGAACTGAAGAAATTCTGCACATATTTTTGAGAATGCTATGCAGTTATAAACAAAATGTCATGAATTCAGGCCAATTCGAGTAACGCAGCCCGTACAGTACAGACTGGCAAAAGAACGTGTGTTCTAATACTTACCATTAAACAAAAATACAGATAACCAAAAAACCGCGAATCTCTAACTATCTCAAAATATAAAATGATGTTGAGTAGGTCAGAAGAATTCTGATGACATCGTTAACAAAGACACAAGTTTGTTCTGTCAACGCCATTGTTATCATCACGCGCGAGAAAAATAATTCAGAAATATACGCGAAACAGAAATTAAAAATTGACAGAAAATAATGCAGCCCTTTAAAAGCATCCACGTTTCACTCCCTAAATCTCACTCTAAACAAAAATGGAGAGAAAAATTGCAGTCAAATCGCCCGTCACCACCCTGGATTCCAACAATTTACTTAATCCCAGGATACAGTGCATTGTTCACTCCATTCTCTTGTTTTATGACATGTTCTCTCTCCCTCAACCACTACTTTTAAAAATACTACGACAAATAACACGTAAATAGAATATTAAAAGAAGAAAGAAATTAATTCTAAAGGGTGACTAGCTAAAATAAAAAAGTGACTTTAAGAGTATAATTTGGTCCAAGATGTGGACACTTTAACAAGAGGATCCATACCTCTTGTCTATCAAGTATCGGCTCACCAACCAGAAAATGGAAACAAAAAGGATGGATTGCAGAAACTGACCTGATAAAAGCATGCATAAATGTGTATGTATTGTATATCAAATATCAAATAACCGGGTCTCGAATCACACTCAAACGATGGCAAGACCATCACACAAGATCGCCAATAGCTTTTGATCTATTCTTTTCGCTTTTATTTATATATGACCCCTACGAGTGGAAAACGGTTTTGGATACAGTTTGTCTAATAAAAGGTACACGCTTGATTTCCAATTACGAGGGTACAACATTTCCAGAACATGTGTTGCAAAATTAGCTACAAGGCTTCCTACTCGAAAAAATTCACACAAAGATTTCCGGGCTCTCGCAAGGGACAAAAGATGTATACCTCAGCTGTCTTTCTAAACAGTGTGGCATTCCTGTGAGCTGTGATGGAATACTGTGCAAGCAGCAATTTTAAGGATGTTGTCCCGGCTATAGAAGTATGTCCAGGACAGGAAACCTCCGGAATAACAATCTCATACAATCCCTGTGGCAATGCTGGACGTTGCATTTATCTTCAGCGAGTGCTCAGGGACATATGTCACACCTGTTAAGCCACAAAAGAGTTATCCACAAGATTTCATTTGTTTACGATTGAATCCTACCATTTATATGTCAACTGAAGGTGGGAAAAAATGTGTGTCAAGCTACCCAACAATATCACAACCCAAACAATTAAAGTTGGCTGCTTTTATTGATATAACTAAAAGATGACCACGAGATTGTCAAACAGTAAATACAACAATGGGATTTTTTGAGAAAGGTTGTCAGCAATCAAACTAGCATTACAAGCAGCTATTCATGCAAAGAAAACAACCTTAGAAGGAGCCTTGTTTCTCCAAACATCTCCAAGCATGAAAGGGTATCCCCCCTAAAGAAATTTTGGCAAAGAGAGCATATGAGAAAATCCATGCTTAGTAACAGTCCAAACCTGTCCCTGTCCTTGGTGAATTTTGTGCACCCCTCCCCCCACCCTCCCTCCCGGCAATATAACGAATCTTCCATTCCTTCAAAGGCCTACGGAACCAGGCCCGGCCCTGAGATTTTCAGGGCCCTAAGCGAATTTTAACAATGGGGCCTTCTTAAAATTTGTATATATATTTGTTGTTCAATAAGCACCATATGGTGCAGTGGTCATGTGAGATGAGTAATACCTGGAACACAAGGTTGTGACTTGCGAGTTCCATTCACACTGTCTGAAGTACTTTACAACTTTTTTGTGCATATTCCAAATATCTTGGTGTCAAAAAAATGTGAGTAGGAAGACACGAATGCGAGACCTGAAGGTTACAACAAGGAAACCTTACCACTGAACTGTTATAACGTTTCTGCTCAGCAGCTGACTTATATAATATTTATTTTATTTTAGAAACTTGGGGGCGCTATTATTGGGCAAAAATTGGGGGCCCTAAGCAATGGCTTGGTGGGCTTATGTCCAGGGCCGGCCCTGTACGGAACTCATGATTCAACATAACAACACGCACACCAGGGAAAATCTACTGATCAACATTGCATAATGATCTAGCAGACCAAAGAAGTTCCAAGATACCTACCTAGGGTCTATGACCACATTAAAGGTCTAGTTTCCTACCATTGCCCAGACAATTCATTCCACATCCTCATAATTCCTGTCCACATCCCACCACATAAGTGCTTTTAAGAAATTAATTTCTAAGTCAAACTGTTCACAATAATCAAGTTTGAACACATTGATGCTCTGCGCATATATTCAGTATTTGTACATTCCGTCACTTTGCTAGTGTAAAGTAATTTGGGCATTGGATCTCGAACCCTCGGTAGAAACTTTAAGCAGTAGTCATGCCAACATATCTCAGATATACCTGAACTATTGACAAACTAGAGCACAATAGAAGTATAGCTAATCTCTTTAAATCTTTCCAATCTTTAATACTATCCTTGCAATATGACAGAACGCCGTGGTTGTAGTTTGAGAACATAAGTTTAAAGCCTGGACTTTTCCAATGAACAATGGAGTGTAAGACACAAGCAGAAAAATACCTTTCTCCTTAACATCGATCTGTAAAGAATCAAGTGTAATAATTCCATCAGTCAAAGGGAGTAGCTCAAGCTTGATGGTTGCTGTGGATTGCGAAGGGACACATCTAGTACAACCACAACAAATTAAATCACCAGTCTATCTCATACTACGATGAAGAAGAAAAAGAATATACTGATTCATTACCCTAGTGGAACTCTGCTCTGCAACCATAAATGCGTGCAACCCAAATCAGTAATTGGAAGGACATCAGAGATGGGAACGGCACCATCTCCATTCTGTCTCTGATTTTCCAAAGCAAGAGATGCTGAGCTGAGCCTCTGTGTTGCCGAACTTCCTCTTTGAACGCTCATTTTTCCTGCCAACTCAGAATGACCAACAAATGGGCTCATTGGTGTTGAGGGAGAAGAATTCAAGGACACCACTGAAGGAGGTGAAGTAAACGAGGCCGGAGCAAGCACTGTTAATGTTAGATCCTCAGATGCTAAATTGGAAGCCTGAAGAGTTAAGACCTGAAAATTTGAAAAAAGTTAGGGAAAAACCAAGTGCTAGTCAAAACAACTCTTCAAGAATCACTAGAAACCTGAACAGGAAGTTGAGGGACTCTGTCATTGGGACTTGGATTTTGTCTTGACATTTCAGACGCAACAGAGATCATAAGATCCCGAGAGACGCGTGGTCGCCAACTAGTCGGCTGCTTGAAGAACAATTTTGATTCTACAGATGATGCACAGAATGGACAACACATGCGGTTATAACAAGATCAATTAACTCCATCGGATGTTTTTTTATTCCCAAGAACAGAGCAAAGAAAAGCCAACATAAATACCTGTATAGTTGCACCGACATGATACTAGAACTGCATACTGATCAGTAGTTGAAGCATTCTGCTTTCCTTCAGAAAGGGTGATGGGAAGACTCAAACTTGATCCAGCCTGTGAATGTGACGACTGATTTCTTTCTACGCGACCCTTGGCACTCTTCCACATTGATATTGCTGGTTTGAGAATAAAAGAGTGTTCTTCACCTCTCCTGCATAAGACATGAATCATACACTATTGAGACCAAGCAGCAATTAAGGATCCAATAACATGAGCCACTCTTTTAACTTAAAATGCAATAAATAGTTTACGGACGACCGGACGAAATAGGTGCAATTTTTAGTTTAGGGACTACATAGAAAAACTGTGCATAGTTTAAGGGATAAAAGCAAAAAAAACTCAAACAGAAACAATGACCAAACATTGCTGAATCCAATTTTGGTCAGAAATTTGCCATTTGGGGGATATAATGGTTAAAATCCATGAGATTTGGACTCTTCAACAAACCCAAAGGGAAAAAAACAAAAAAGAGAATAATTCCAAGAAAAATAACATGTGAATTTTACTACTTGTCTCTCTGAAAAAAAGATACCTCAATAGAAATTTATTACAGAAACTTTGTGACAGGTTAATTTTATTCCCAACCATCGTAAATATGATTGACAAAAGAAGTTAGACTTTAGCAAACATTTCTGCTTTATTTAACACCAAGATGAACCTGCTTTGTCCTAAAGAAACCCCTTGATTACTATGACGAACCCTGGAAAGTCCACAAACCCAATTGGTCCTACACCAGATCAACTAAAATCAGATTATAACCAAAGAAGCCCCATTATCTACTTCTAGAAATTGAGCAACGCCTTTCCAAGACCAAAAATTTGCCATTCTCAAGGTCTGAAAAACAAATTCATCCTTTGGAACTAATCCAATTGAGTTGTTATATAATAACTAATAAGGATAACTGTGTCTTCTCTGTAGCAATGACCTTGAAGAAAGTTTTAAGGTGACCCAACAACCCTATCAAATCTAGTAACTTTGAAAAGTATCGCGTTTAAGTTCAGGTAGACCTGTCGTGATAAAACTTAACCCCACTATGGCATGTCTTTCATCACAACTAATAACACCACCACCAACAACAATAACTTCGACAACAATAGTCTTCATTAGTCAGTTATTTTAACTTGGATATTGAAACATTTATTGCATTTATACAAACCACATTTCAGCTGCTACAGTAATAAGATTGACATATCACATATTCACTCACTGGTTTTCTAACCATCTTTCATAAGTTTTGCATTACCTTCACAACAGATGTGTTTTAGATATGCTAGTGTTGCCATTTTAAATAAAATCATCTTAGAATATGCAAATTTCAAAACAAAGAGGCTAAGTTCGGTCCTAATGTGCATAAGGGATTTCATAGAACAATAAAAAAATATCCGAGAACATAATTCGCTAGGCAATAAGATCCCATGAAAAAGCATATAACTGACTCATTGTGTCGCTAGTTACGAGCATCTGACATTGAACAATTCTGAACCCAATTTTACCAAACTCAGTTCAAAATGCCTAGAGGAATAATTTGACAATTAAAGATTCTATTCATCGCTCAAAAGATGGAGACATGAAAATATAGCCTTTCATGGTTAAATAGCCAGGGTAAAAACTCATCCTCAAACATCAATCATCATAAAAAAAAAAGATTCCTTAGGCAGAATACAACCTGAGGGCAAGATTTGGCAAGCTGTGGCCATCCCCAGCTTCAATGCACGCAATTGGTAATGAGATATGTGGTCCACTTTTGGATACCTCCTCAAAAACAACTGTTATGGCATCCAAATATACCACAATATCGGGTGCATGGACAGGAGAAACATTCTGCAAAATAAGTAACAGTCGTAAGTAGAGCGTGTCACAGGACTAATAACTGCGTCTTCAAACATCTTGATCACAGAAACATCATATAAAACCCACCTTTATCTGAACACAAAGAAGGTCATCTGTATTACAATCAGCTGCAAAAGAATGAATTTCTATAGGTTGAATAATTTCAATTTTCCTTCTCCACCTTCTTCCTGGTATGTAAATGCCTTCCAATCCGCATCGAACGGAAAATCTGTCAGGCTCCAGCGATACACCTCGGAAGGATAAAAGCTCTTCACTCCCAGGTTTTTTACTGTTTACAGACTTCTGAGAAGAGAACTGGTCCCAGTCTTCCAAATCAGTGTTTGATCGTGAACTGGGGGTTGTGACAGATGGAGATGGTACAGTATTCGGAGGAAGTGAGGACATGGAGTAACTTCTAAAATGACCAAAAGAGAAGAGTTGAGAACCAGACGAAGCAGAAAAGTTTGACTTGGTTGATGTGCTACGAATAGATGAATTGGAACTCAATGTGGGAGGAGATAAAGGCCGGGATGGAGGGGGGATAGAATTATCCAAAGGGAGCAACCATTTTAACAGCTCCCCACAAGGATCCTGATTTGCACATAGTAAGTTGTTTTCGGTCTCATTAGCCAAACTTCTAGCCTGATATTTCTCAAACTGGAATATTTCTAGGACAGGATCTCTGACAAAATCAGCGCCAACATTTACCTGTAAAAGCACCTGCATTCTTCCAAAAAAGAACAAAAAATGAGAATGAGACACCCTATAGCCAACTATCATCCAGCCATGATTGGAAGACATATTCAACACTCAAGTCAATACACAGCATGATTCAAAATTCAAATATGTGCAATAAAGCAGAAGGTTGCTACAAAAATGCTTTCTCAATTTACCAATTTAACCTCTTGTATAATTCTACATTGCCAACATAAATAAGGATCAATACATTGAGTCTGAAACGTACGAGGATCTGCCTTGGTCGAGGAAGCATTTGGAGAGGATTGTGAAGCAAAAGATTACTTTAAAAAGAGGGTGGTTTGATGTAGGACAGTATTGTTGGTCTTTAGGGCCATTGTTTCTTGTGGGTAAAGGCTAGCAGTTAACAAAATTACAAAGTTTTATGCATTTCAGAAAGCGAAAATAGGAGGTTTTCAGCATTGTGAATGAGTAAATAAGGTCTTTTCAGATAGCAAAATGAAAGAGAGGAGACAAAAAGGAAGATTGATGCAGGGAGGCAATATTGAACAAACACGTGACATAGGGATCTGTTTTTCTAATTATCAAGACTTAACCAAGTCACCCTAAGGTTTACAATGCTTATTTACAGTTTATGAGACCCGTAACACACTAGGGAAAAAATATAGCAAAAGACATACTTGCCAATAAAGCCCAAAGTAGAAGAAATACGAAAATTACCAAAACAGGAAAAAAAAATAGCGAAATAGTAAGGAAAATCTCACAAATTACCAAAAATAACAAAATATGACCAAGACATAGTTGTGACTTCTACTACTAATTTTTGTTGACCAAGCAAAATATGAAAAAGGAATATCAAATTCACGCTAATCAGGAAACTAAAGTATATTACCCACGTCTATAATTGCATGATTCCTACAAAGTACAAACTAATTAAAATCAAAATATTACAAATTTAGTATACTATTTCTATGCTTAAACACTTTTTTAATTTTTAAATCCCATCTACTTCATTCTCACCGACTCGCGAAAACTCGTCCTCGAGTTTCCATGGCTTGAAACAATTCGATTCACTTTCACCTATCCGCATAAGTCTTGTACTCAAATTGATTTTCTCGAATTTAAATAATGAAAAGTCTTCAGAAACTAGAAGAACAAATCCATGGATTCTCACAGCGAATGAGCTCCAAACATATGCCAACTGCAATTTCTTCAACAGGTTCCTTACCATGAATAGGCGGCTTACTCCAAACCCCTAACTGGCTGAATAATATTTGTAACGAATTGCTACTCAACCGCGACCTTTTTCACCACAACAATCGAAATCTAGAAATTCTTCCAGATGCATACAACCTTTGAATGTTGATTTGCCATTTCTAAGAAACGACTCCCATCGTGTAGAATCTACTCACCCTATGGGTCCTCACCTTCGTGCCATATTCACAGCAAAAGGGCAACCATTCTTTTCTTTCAGACCATCATCCTCTTCTTCCTCCTCCATTACCTCATCCTCCTCAGGATGTTGATTAGGATAATGGTGGTTAGGCTGTGTTCCAGCAGATAGAGCAGCCGTCTACCCTGACAATGCACCAACCGATTCCTGCATTGCCATCAGAACTCCCACTATCCACTGAAACCTCTCCTCCACCTGTGCAACATCCTCCCTCGCATACACGTCTTCAATGGTAATTTATAGAGAAAGCTATATTTTTTTCTCATTATTGATACTCAACCGAGTTGCCCTAAGGCTTACAGTGCTAATTTATAGCCTATGAGATCTCTAACACACTACGAAAAAGAATAACAGAAGGCAATACTTGAAAATAAAAGCTAAAATTAACCAAATTACCAAAAAAGACACTTTGTTCACTTCACATTTCCAAAAAAATTTCCAAAAAGATTCTTTCCCCGTATCTCATCTCTCCAATCATTAATCACATTTCTCTCACTACTCACACCCCTCTCTCCAATCATTATTCTCATTTCTCTCTCTATCTCTCTCCAATTATTACACCTCTCTCTAATTATTATTTTTTCTAAAAATCCATCCAAACACTATCTCAAAAATATTTCTCAAAATATTATTCTCAAAACTCTCAACCAAACACAGCGTAGAGTTTTTCTTTAAGCGAAATGGGAAGTTGAATCTCACAAGTTCCCCAAAATAAAAAGATATGACCAAGACCTACTTGTGACTTCTAGAGAACTCTAGAAACTACTAATTCTTGTTGACAAGCAAATATGAAAAAGGAGAATCAGGAACTAAGGGGGTGTTCCACTAACTAGTTTTTTCCAAAAACTAGTTTTTCTCAAAAACCGAGACAAGTCATCCTCTCACAATACATCACATAACACAAAAATCAAGGCAGTTTTAAAACAAAACTACCTTAGTGGAACACCCCCTAAGACTTTGTAGTACATATTTCCAAGGTTGCATGATTCCTAATAAAATAACTAAAATCAGAATATGAAAATTAGATATTCTATTTCTAAACTTAAACGCTATTTTTCTAAAAACTCCCATCTCCATCAAAGACATTGGGAATTACTACTAAAATATCTTAAAACTCAATACGAAAGTAGAAATGCATTACACAACATCAAAATAGTGCAACTGTTTAAAAGGATAATATTACGACCCACAATTATTCAGGTCTAAAGATCGTCAACTATCAAGTCTAGTTCAATCCTTAACAATATGAAGCAAATTATCATCAGAACGGATATTAGTTTTCTATCAGATATGATCACCATTGAGCATAGAAACAAATGATAGGCATTGCCCAGAGAACGACTCTGATTCAAACAAGAAATCTCAACCAAGCCCAGAAGAACTAGTATGGGCACATAATTACCAAGAAGCATTTTTGGTACCCCATGACCTAGGACGTTTCCCAGTGTGGGTCCCATGTACGAAAATAACACATCTTCATCCTTTGACCTCGTTACTAAAACATTAGCTCAGTGAACAAAGAGCCAAAGTGCAACCATTCTTTTCACAGGAAATAACAACATTTGACCTTAGAAAGGCATTCAGGCAATGCTACCTGAATACAAAAATGGAAAGGAAACCATCAACTACATACTTTCATCTGTTTCCCACACATTAAGGCTCGTTTTCGTAGTGACAATTTTCTTCTAGATGTTAGTTTAATTTTCTTCGTGAAGATTCCAGAATCTACATTCTACATTGGACGAAGATGACTAAGGTTCTTCATCAGGATTGAGCATCAATGATGAAATAAAAGTAGTTGAACCAATTTCCATAAAAATGGATGAAGTAATAGCCAGACATTTATGCAAAAGAAATTTTCTGTTCCTTGTTCTATAGAATGTTTCTCCCAGGATAAGGTACAAACAAATCACGTTTGAAACTTGGAACACCAGATAAGCTTCCTATGACATTAAAAAACACAGAAAATATAGTACGTTAAGTATCAACCCAGGAATTCACATTGGTAATAGAAAAAGAGGAAAATATATGCTTGCATCCTCCTCTTTATGGGGGCAGCAAACAAAAAATCAACCCATAATTTTTTTGAAACATACCATTATGTCTCCATTAGAAAGGGAGCAACACTTGACGGCATTTCTTGCCAATCCACCAGATACGCGAGCATCAAAATTTCCTCTGTCAATAACTACACTTTGGGAGCCCCCACTTTTTGCAGTTTTCCTGGTTCCTGTCTTATCCGCAGAGAACTTTTCAGAGACCATCTTAGAAGATTCAAGACATTCTTCTGGAGAATTTCTCTTAGACCAAAGTGGCTCATCTGACTCTGAAATCCGAACAAAGAAGTGGGAATTCTCAAATCTTTGCAACAATGCCTGTGTTTGTCTTCTGTGATCTTCCATTCTAAGAAGAGATTCACCAGAAGAAATATCCTTCGCTGCATCAATCTTTTTTTCTAAGAGGTTTTCACCATTCTGACCTATATCATGACTCTCTGGACTGGAATCAGCATTTTCACCAACAGTATGAGTCTCATATCCAGCGTTTCCATTCTGTTTCTTAGTGTTTTTTCCAACACCATTTTTACTCATCATTGCTGCAACTTTAAATGGGGTTATTATTTCTGTATCCTGTTTATATGCGGACAAACATGCCAGGATATGGACTTGTTCACCTAGAATAAGAAAAGGGTTCAGATTTCGGTTGAAATAAAAGAACCTTCCAAGCCACATGGCACACATACAGAAAACTCCTCAAATATGAAATCTTGTTACATGTCAATGGTAAAAGCAATGAATTCAAAATTCAAGAAGGAAAGCCCACCAGGAAAAACAAAGCAGCGGTCCAGTGAGCGAAATGAAAGAACGTCTGATGCTTCACTCCAGTTATCAGGAAGCTCCTCTAAAAAACACATGCAGTCACAAGATTTAAATACGGACAAAAGAAATCCCAAACCTTAGTGGAGCTAATTATAGTATAACTGAACAAAAAGTTGTATCTTTGACATGTACACTTGGAGTCTAGGGCATGTCATCAAACCATAAAAACCAGCTATAGAACTCCTAGAACTAGTAAAAAAATCAATAGCGATAAAAACATGTACCAGAAAAGGCCTCAGGGTACTGCAGTTCTACTCAGAGAATATCCACTGTATTAGTAATTCAATATGCTGGAAATAGGAATCTGTTGAAATTCATAAATTTCAGAAGTTTCTCATGGGTTTTAAACAATGTTTTTAATGTGGCGTGACTGCTATGACCCATTAGAAGGGTACATATATGCGACTGGTATGCCTCGTTAGACAAACACCCAACTAGTATACGTAATAGTCAAGGTTACAGAAGCTACGCACGAGACTTGCATTTGATGCATAACGATATGCTATACTCAATTCACTGCAGACAACGATATAATATTGGATTGATTGTGGAGTTCTTCTTTTCTTATTTGCCCCTTAAGAATAGTATCTGAGCTTTGCAAAAAAAAAAAACACCTAAAAAGAAGCATAAAATGTAGTTGTGTCCTTGGCCAAATGGAACTCTTAGCCATGCCATGCAATGGAGGCTTGACCTAACGTGACTAAAAAGACATAACAAGAAAATCCATCAATAGCTTATTTCTTTCTAATTTTATTAGAGAAATAGGTTGTCAAGTGCTTTCCTACTCTCATTTAGCAAGGATAGGTTTCTTTCACAGGATTCCATGGCAACCCTACACAGGAGATTAGTCATATTCTACTTGCTGTGGGCAGAGAGGCATGGCCATAAGGATATATTTACCTTCTCATAGCTTGGCTTTAATAGTGCAACGCCAATGCTCTGGATGCTGAATGAAAGAAGCATGGTAATGTGCACATAAATCAAAATGATTCTTGGGTCTGCCCTCTCTGATGCCTTTTGGCTTTGATTTGAGGGCATGATTCCGCAGCAAATGCGATGGTATAGGGGGATCACTGTTTCAGTGGTATTCTGTGAACAGCCACTTTGTGCATTTATTGCCAAAGGTTAGGTCTGTCTCCAATCCATCTGTTTCAGTGGTATTCTGGGAGCAGCCACTTTGTGCATTTATTGCCAAAGGTTAGGTCTGTCTCCTATCCTTCCCCCGCCCATACCCCCAATTATTGGGGACTAAATGGGTTATGTTATTGTTGTTGTTGTTATAGCTTGGCTTTACAAGGCAGTATAGATTGAAAGGCAGATGCATGTATGCATGCTACAACCTGATTAAACAATTAAGAGAAATGACATAGAGAGATGATGCAGACGTACTATATGGAATAGTTATCCATCCTTCATCTTCAGCAACGTCAATGTGATTCTCCACAATGGGAGTGTCACTCTTCGAACTCGGTCCCATAACGCTCCCATTTTCACCCCAAATTCCATCAATAGGATCTTTCCCCTGATCTTCACTTTTGGAATTATGAAGATCTTCGGCTATAAGACCCCCCAACGTCGTGCCATCCTTTGAAGCATAGTTTGCATCAGTCTGATACTTTGAAAAAACAGAGGGCTGCTCCGCTGCTGTTGCTGTGGCAGTTTGAGCAGGCCGCAGCAGAAAATTCATTGTCCCACCAAATGTATTTCTGTAAACATAAAAGAAAATGTCTATAACAGGTTTTGTTGGGTATGCAAAAGGATGGGATCCAAACAACATACAACGGGAGAACCCATTTGGCTTCCTCGTCTATGTGAAATTGCGCAAATTTTCTACTTTCCCAAATTATTAAAAGGACATTTAGCTTTATTGAGAGCTCATATAACAAATCCTTGGCTTTCAGGGTAAATTTGGAAACAAGTTACTTTGAATTTAATTACTGCACTTTAGCAACTCCCCAACTGTTTCCTCGATGGCCTGAAAGTCCCAGAATCTTAAAACTACCGATCCTATCAGCTGTGATGCTTATAGAGTTCTCTGGTAATTTGATCCTCAATGGATGGTGGTTCCCCATTTCTACAGAATGGCAAGAGCTATTACACTCTTCAATGAGCTCCTAGAAAGTACTTTATCGCAATTGTGCAGTTATGCCGTAAATATCCAGGGACGATGAATCACGTGGACTTACTGTTATGTATGTTTAAGTGTGTTCTCTCAGTATTAACTAGAATTCTTCTTCTTCAATCAACTTTAGAACAAGAAACTAGATCTTTATATCCAATTATGCACATGTAGTAAGCATCTGGATAGTTACATTAAAGTAGATAGATAGAATCTGTTGGATTTGCATATGAATGCCTAGCACTATATGTGTTTGCCATACATGGGTAAAGCCTAATAGGACACACACACACACACACACACACAAATGTTAACATATGTATGTGTATCAAATAAGCAAGCTCAGTTTATGAAAAGGATCGCGGATAAAGGAACACCCTTTTTTTGTGAACAACAACATTGACACTGGGACACATTTTGCCTCTTACAAGAATAAAAACGGATTTAAACTACCCAGCACACAAAACAGTTGGACCCATATCCGCATATCAAAGGGAATACAGACAATTGAATATTGGTAATTACCAACACCAAACCCCTATAACCATGACATTTACACCTTTTCTTCTTCAGATCTCTTCAATTGTGCACTATGCATCTATGATCTATCACTAATGAATGGTTGTTTAGCCATGGATCTTTCATCACTTGCACATGAATCGCGCGTGCCTAACCACTCGTAGCAATATATACATGTAGCTTACTTCTTATCAGATGGTCCAGAACAATGTAAGTACCTCCAATTTTGGCGTGTTTCATGTTTTATATGACATAGGAAGTTACTAAATTAGTTGAGTGTGTTCAATAGTAGGACACTGGGGTTGATATAGCTTGATGTGGTTGTACTGGGACTGCTTCACGCAGGGCCGGGCAGGGCCGGGGCAGAAGCCTAGAAAGCCAAAGCTTTCATGCCACCAAAAATGCTACGAAGAAAGGCTCCTAAATGTATAATACCACTACATCTGAGTTGAATCTTGAATGGATTCACTCCTGGCTGGTGGATCGGACATCCTTTTACTCACGAAGGAGTGTTTTTTCACCACACCCCAGACATTAATCTCAATTTCCGATAAGAAGAGAAAGAAAACAACAAATTGAGAGAGAGAGAGAGAGAGAGAGAGAGATACCTGTTCGATTTAAGATTTTGTGCTGGTTCAGATTCTGATCGACGAGAAATTCAGGCGTATAAACCAAACGAATATCTTTTTTCAATAACTACATAGATAACCTAAAACTTGATCCGTGTGTCAAATTACTCCCCATACTTGTATTTTTTCGGTTTGAACCCGAATAATTCTAATTTGACAATAATATTAACCCTAGGAATGGAGAAAATTTTAGGTGCTGGCTAAGTACCACGTGGCGGTACCCAGCACGTATCTCGGCCGTCCAAAAATATTTTGGACTGTCAGGATTTTAGAGAGGAAAGAGGAGAGTGGGAGAGAGAAATGTAGGCCATCCAAATCACTTTTGGACGACTAAGATACGCGCTTAGGCACTATGTATATCCTATTTGCACCTAAAATTTTCTCCTTGGATGACAGGGTCTTTCAAGAAAAGATGGGTTCTGAATAGAGAGTTATGTTGTTTATTAAGAGGGGTATTAGAGCATTCTTTATTGCATGAAAGAAACAACTTTGCTAAGTGGAAAATAAGAAGCTATGTACAATTTATAATTTGCCTAGTAGTTGCTTTCTTGAGGGGGGGGGGGGGGTGAAGAAGCTACTTTGTTTGAGTAGTTTTCTATTGTTTGTAGTTTCTGATTTTTCCCTCCTTTATATTTTCCTTGTACAGGTTCTCAACATTATTCCTTTGTTTGATAAACACTCAAATGAAAATGGAATATTCTAAATGTTTTATTGATATCAATGGTAGAAACGATTTGCAAAGAAGAAAAATATGAGAGAGAGAGAGAGAGAGAGAGAGAGAGAGTCTTATACTATGTAACTACCCTACTCACACCACCCATCTCAACTTATAACAGATGCTAAGTAACTACTCAATTAACTACCTAATTACACATTAGCCACTCTTGTTATGATGAATACATGGTTAGCCCCACTCCTACCATTCCCACACTCTTAAGAGAGACCTTTCCTCAAGGTCAAAACCAAGAAAAGTGCCGGTGCAGGTCCACCCAAGACTCCTAGGTAGCATCTAAAGAAATTGTATTAGCCCATTGAACTAACACCAAAGTATGAGGCCGATTATGTCGCTGAACCAACCATTTTATCCAAAATGGCCACATGCTTCGAAAGTTCCTGATCTTCATCATCAGTAGGTGGCAAAGTAGGATGAACAACACTCCGTGTACCTATCTTTTTCTTGAGCAAGGAAACATGAAAAACTGGGTGAATTTTTTAGGAATGAGGAAGATCCAACTTGTAAGCAACAGACCCAATCCTTTGAATGACTTAGAAATGACCAAAAAACTTGGGAGCTAACTTGATATTTTTGCGCAAAGCAACAGAAGCTTGTTTGCAAGACTGTAATCTAAGGTAAACCCAATCACCAACATCAAATTCGCATTCAATTTTGTGAAGGTCAGCTTGCTGCTTCATTCAATTTTGGGAGCGAGCTAAATGTTCCTTAAGTGGCCTTAGGATGGCATCTCTATCTCAAAGCATGTTGTCTGCAGCAGCCACAGAGGTACCATCTGGAGTATAATACTTGTGGCTTGGGGGACTTTGACCATACAAAGCTTCGTAAGGGATAACTCTGGTAGAGATATGGAAAGTTGTGTTGTACCACCATTTAGCCATCAATTACCAATTGGCCAAGAATGAAGTCTATCTCCAGATAAACATCTCAAATATATATATACATTTGTTTACCACCTCAGTTTGCCTATTGTCGCGCTCTGAAATTTTCTTGATGCGGCGTGAGAAAAGATCTAGACTTTGTGCGACGATATTGTGAGAAATGAGTTTGACAGCTGTGACTTTTATTGAAAATTAGAGTCACCACTTAACATACAGTTCAGGTGTGTTAAGTCAGCCCTAAAGATGCTTTCTGATGAAAACGTCTTTAGAAAATTATTTTCAATTAAAAATGATTTTGTTTGAGTTCGCGGTCTGCGAAGTCAGAGATGGGTCCGGGGATTTACTGTTACGAGTAGGGAAGGTGTTAGGCACCCTACATCGCCTTTTCGGTACTTATTTTCTAAAATTAACCCTTTTCAAAATTATCTCTGGCCAGGGAAATAAAAAACTAAAATGAACGATATTTACAATGATAGGTGAATCAGAGGGTATACAAGGCAAGATGGCAGAGCCTACTTTTGCTGTGTATACCTTCAATTCAACCACACATGCGAAAATTGATTTGCATTGAATTGGTTAAATGAGAATGAACACAAGTACAAATCTCATTTTTGATACCGACGACAGTGTACTTAATTCGACGGCGTCGGTATCCTCAATTCATTGCAAATAGATTTCGGGTGACTATGTCAAGAGTAAATTGAATCAAAACCGATTTGCATTGACTTGGATAAATGAGACTCGTACATATTTACAAATCTCATTTTTGATACCGACGACAGTGTACTCAATTCGACGGCGTCGGTATCCTCAATTCAATGCAAATAGATTCCGAATTACAAAAGCGGATATTCACATCTTGGATCAAACAGAGAGAATAATAGTGAAATGAGTTAGACCACAGCGGAAGACAAAATATGTGCAATAATAAATGGACGATACAAAAATAAAAAAATAAGTGCTTGTATCAAAGATAACAATGTTGGCACTTTGAAGAATGGTGGGCAGGCGGGCGCCTTTCTAATGAGAAACTACGCCCCGCGGATTATACACGCGAATCCTGCTTTCATATCAAAGTACTAACACTGTTAAAAATAATAATGTCAGAAATTTGAAGAATGCTGGGCAAGTGGGGCCTATCTAAAGAGACAACTGCCGCACCATCTTGCTTTCATATCAAAATCGAGACATTATTATCATGAGAAGATTATTTACATTTTGTATTTTTTTTATAAATTGAAAAGAACAATACAGAAATTTGAGTTGAAGGCGAACATTAATACTACCTTGCTTCTATATCACAACTCGAAAGACAATGTTTTGCCCGGTAAATTAAACCATAAATCGAAATAGCAAATTAGCTATTGCGAGTTATGCTTAAACCTAAGCGCACAAAATCTTTCTAAACCAGACGATTTCTTCCTTGGAAATATGTAGGCTTTCAACAACCCCTCTCCTCAGCCAAAAATGGATTTTTATTTTGTAAATTGAGGTTCCTAATCAAGCTGGAAAGCAAAACATTTTGTTTTTGAAATGGGCTGGGGCAAATCATTTAGGAGAGACCTTTGTTCTAAAAAAAAAAGAAACAAAAACTGAAATTCACTTCGGAAACGATATTATTCAAAAATTCCGTACATTTACAGAACTCTTGTTCTAGGGGGATATTACACTTTGTTTGTTTCCTAAGACAATCTAGCTTCTCTCTTTTGAAAGATGTCAAAGGAAAACCAAAAAAAATCAGTAGTGAACTACCCTCCTCCCCTTCTTTTTTTCTTTCTTTTTCTTCTTCCTTTCTTCCTCTCTTTCCTTTCTTTTTTCTCTTCTGGAGGACCTCCCCTACAGCCGTGGGTTACCGAAACAATTAATGGGTCTCCTGCCATGGTATCCTTTGGCACCCATTTCAAGAACTACTCCTCCCGATGTTCGGTGCATCATCACACGTCTTCGCAATGTATTTATTCCGGATATATTTTGGACTATTGAAACGGTCGATCTTGTCCAATTGAGTTACAGGATATGTCATTTTTTATGTAGCGGTGCCTACATTATAATGACAAGGTCGCTGATGCATGTCCAAAATTATCTCCTGGGATGATCGACCCATTGAGCATTGCAGTTGAAGTGCCAAATGTATTTTTATGCAACTCTCTTCATCGGATTTCGAATTGTGATCCTTTTTAATTAATCCGGAGTGGCGGGGCAAAATGGGTTATCAACACCTATCAGATTGAGGGCGATAGGCAGAGCTAAAAGCGAGTTGGGTCCCTTGCAACTTGAACAATGCTTGCCAAAATTGGCTGGTAAAAACTGTGTCCCTATCAAATACAATGGAAGTAGGCAAACCATGTAACTTGTACACATTATCCATGAAGGCTTGGGCAACAGAGGATGTTGTATAAGGATGGTGCAGTAAAATGAAATGGGCATATTTACTAAGTCTGTCCACGATGACCAACACGACTAATTTGTTATAGGAACTAGGCAAACCTTCAGCAAAATCCATTGAGATGTCACTCCATAATCTGTGGGGAATTGATAGGGGCTGTAATAAACCAGGAGAAGCCATCGTTTCATATTTATTTTGTTGACAAACATCACACTCAGAAACATATGTCAACACATCTTTCTACATACCATTCCAAAAAAAAAAAAACCCTTGTTTCAGTTTTCTATAAGTTTGTTCGCAACCAGCGTGGCCAGCGGTAGGAGTGTCATGGTGTTTGTGGATCAGTTTCTGTTGAAAAGAATGCACTTGTCCCACCACCAACCTGTTCTTGTAGTACAACATGTTGTGCTACCATGAGTAATGAGGATGACCAAGAGTAATGAGGATGAGATTGAGGATCCTGAACCAAGTCAGTAATTAACTTTTGTACCCCTGGATCTTGTTGCCAACTTAGCTGTAAACCCTTTATCCATCCACATATCACAACCAGCAAAGCTGACCTAGTAGCGCTCACTTCTACTGGAGTTCGTTCCTCGGCCATATTCCGGGAAAGGGCATTTGCAACTTTATTCTCTTTCCCACTTTTATACATAATCTCATAATCAAGGCCTAACATTTTGGACAACCACTTAGGCTACAAAAGAGTTATGACCCTTTGTTCTAATAAAAATTTAAGACTTTGATGGTTAGTCTATATCTGAAAATCTCTACCCAACAAGTAATGTCGCCATTTAGTGACAACCATAACCACATCCATCAGCTCCTTCTCATAAGTGGAGAGGCCCAAATTCTTAGGAGATAATGTTTTACTATAAAAAGCTATAAGTTGTTCATCCTGCATTAGAACTGCTCCCACCCCTTTTCCTGAAGCATCACACTCCAGAATGAAGGGTTTGTGATAGTTAGGCAAGGCCAAAACTGGTGTAGAGGTCATGAGAGTTTTCAACTGTTGGAAGCGAGTACTGCAAATTCTGACCACCTAAAAGCATCATGTTTTAACAAGTTTGTGAGTGGTTTACTGATCTTCCCATAATATTTGATAAATCTCCTGTAATAACCGATGAGACCTAAGAATCCTCTTACAGCTTTAAGTGTCTATGGTCAAGATCAAGAGGTCATACTCTCAATTTTAGAAGGATCGGCAGCTACTCCCTGCCCACTAATAACATGTCCCAGTACTCCACTTGAGTTTGATCAAAAGCACATTTAGACATTTTAGCATACAACTGATGGGCTCTGAGTTTGCACAAGGTTTGGTTCAAGTGTACTAAATGGTCTGACTAAGTCTTGTTGTACACTAGAATATCGTCGAAAAAGCACCAGAACAAATTTCCTTAAAAGGGCATGAAAACCTCATTCATTAAGCTTTGATGGAGCATTGGTCAAACCAAATGGCATGACAAGAAATTCATAATGCCCTAAAGCCGTTTTTTCTACATCTGGTGGGTGATCCAGATCTCAAGCCCAGCTTGGAATAAAATTGGGCTCCATGGAGTTCATCCAATAATTCATCAATAATTGGAATGGGAAACTTATCTTTAATAGCGTCCTTATTGAGGGCCCTGTAATCAATACACATACGCCAATTATGGTCCTTATGTTTAACTAACAATACTGGTGATGGAAAAGGACTCACATTGTGTTTAATGACACATATTTCCAACATTTCCTGAACCAAATGTTTGGTGGTTGGCTATCAAGTTTTAGGGGAATTTTGTGGCCATGAGATCTTTGAGGTGGTAGTTCCTTGGGTAGACTAAAAATGTCAGAAAACTGATGCAAGATTTTAATAATATCTGAATGTACCTCTGAAGAAGAAGTTGGACGCAAGCAACATAACTGAACCATCATACCCTGGACATTCTTCTTAAGTAGATGTTGCACAGAATGAACTAAAACTTGTTGAACTTCCAAGAATTACCCCCATGCAGCACATATTTTCCCCCCTCCATTGTGAACTCTATTTTCAGATTTTGGAAGTCCCATAAAACAGGCCTTAGAGTCGATAACCATTGGTACCCCTAATACCATAATGGTAATAGCCTCATATTGGTAGTAAACTGTGTACCCTGCATTCCCCACTGAAAACCCTTGATGGCTACCTTACTTTGAAGCTTTGTACCATCTGCCACTACAATAGTTAAAGGGAGATGTAAGTTGTGCATTTGACCCAGTTCTTTTAGCCACATTTGGGTCCAAAAAGTTGTGGGTACTTCCAGAGTCTATTAAAATAGTAATGGGATGTTTCTTAACTTCCCATTTCAGTCTCGTAGTCCAATAAGAAAGAGTTTCAGACAAAGCATGGACAGAAATGATGGGTTCTTCTTGAGCATCCGCTGGTTCTACGAATGACTGCTCTTCTACACCACATTCGTACCACACCCCTTCATCGATCACTTTCTGCTTCTGATAGGAAAAGTTGCTTCTTTTTGCATACTTGGCCCCTAAAATATTTTTCATCGCAGCCAAAACAAAGCGCCTAGTGGTTTTTTTTTTTCAATTTCCTTTTGGATGAACTTACGAATGGGTAAAACAAATTCAGGTGGTTTAGTATTCACAGTAGATGTGTAACTGCTGGTGGTATTTCTGGGTACAAACTTGGGTTTCTTGTTCAATGCCTCTACTGTTTCTTCTTGCAATCTGGCTAAGCCCATGGCTTAATTGAGAGATGTTCCTTGGCTAAAACATCTGTACCCCAGCATTGATTTTATCATTTAGTCCACTAATGAAACAACTAACAAAGAAAGTTTTAGGAAGGCCATTGGTTTTATTGCGTAATTCCTCAAACTTTCTTGATAAATCTTGACAAAAGATATCCGTCTCAATTTGGACAATTGTCCCATGGCATCTTCATAAAGATTGTTCCCATATCTGTTCGTGAGTGCCCAGGTAAAATCCTTCCATGTGCGTAGGGTATGAGACTTCTCAAACCACCTAAACTGGTGTAGGGACTTTTCTTCTAGATGAATAGATGCTAGTTTAACCTTC
This sequence comes from Vaccinium darrowii, assembly GCA_020921065.1. Taxonomy (NCBI): domain Eukaryota; kingdom Viridiplantae; phylum Streptophyta; class Magnoliopsida; order Ericales; family Ericaceae; genus Vaccinium; species Vaccinium darrowii. The sequence goes on along the minus strand of CM037161.1, from coordinate 32,244,251 downwards.
TGAGTCTCTTCAATTCCATTGATTTCAAAAAAATTCTCACTTTTGTAGACCTAACCCTCAGGGTCTTTGCCAAAAAAACTTTGGAAACTCCAATTTTGTGAATCTTGATTGGCATTGCATATTTGTATTACCCAAGAACAATCTCATTTTTTTCCTACGTATATTTGGCATTTGTAATTAATTAATACTCGTGTTTTAACCCTTTCAAAATATTGATAATTTTATTTTAACTGTCCAAATTTGAATTTCTTTCAGCAATATAATTTTCTCCAAACTCAGAATTAATTTGAACATTTTTGTCAATATAGAATCTTGAACTTTCACACTTTTCTTTGAATATCTTTCCCACAGTTGGATTATTTTGATTAGTGTTCAAAGTTTGAACATTGCCGTTTTCATTTTTGCACTTTTCTAAGAGCCATCCCAATCAGGACTATTTTGATTGACTCCATCCTGAATATATACAATGTACTAATCTTTCTCTAATTGGATTATCATGACCAGTGATGCAAGAATATTAATTGGTAACGAGAGATTTCATATCCATTAATAAAAATACATCTATTATGTTTGGTTATTCTTTAACTTTTTTCTTTTGTAAATTGGGTGACATGGCATGATATTAGTGGTTAGTTTGCCGTGTTTGAGTTGATCCAGATTGGGTTGGCTCTTGGCCTAAAGTTAAGATAACAAATGTAGCTCTTTTTTGTTAGACTATATATTATAAAGGGTACCACAAATTATTAAAGGGTACGACAAATTATGACAGTCCTCAACGTTCATTAATTTTTTTTAACTAAAACGGCCACATCTCGAACTATAACTCAAGACCGGCTTTGGATCCAGATGACCTTTACCCCAAGATCTTGTCAATTTTTTTCTTATTATTCCTTCCAGCTAAGGGAGCCATAGACTACTCTCATTCTCAACAAGGCAACAAAGAACTCATCTAACTTTAAGTACTTAACGCCCCACCCTTGTCTCTCATTTTACAAATCTTGTATCTCTCTCTCTCTCTCTCTCTCTCTCTCTCTCTCTCTCTCTCAAGCCATACATGAAAAAAATGGGAATTAGGTTCATATTCTTATGGTTTTCACTCTTCTCTTCTACTATCTCCTTTGCCAAAGCTAGACCTAAATTCCCTTCTTTGATCCTCAGGCCAGAAAAACTCTCTCTTTCTACTGAAAATGAGCTTTACAAAACAAAATACTTCACTCAAATACTTGACCACTTCACCTATAATCCCGAGAGCTATCAGACATTTCAACAAAGATATTTGATCAATGACACCTTTTGGGGTGGTACCACTGAGAAAAATGCTCCGATTTTTGTGTACACCGGTAACGAAGGCGATATCGAGTGGTTTGCTCAAAATACTGGTTTTGTGTACGAGATTGCTCCTCATTTCAAAGCTCTCATAGTCTTCATTGAGGTAATTTCTTTCATTAATTTCTCATAATAATGTAGCTGAGCATAAAATAAAATAAAAAACTTTCATAAATATTCTCAGTCTTCCTCGAGGTTGAAGAATATAACATGATATGGCCCAATTGCTCCTTAAAAATTGGTTTAGTTTGCTCCTTAAAAATAAATTGATAAGTTGAAATTTTAAGAATTTTTTCCACTCAAATATAGAAATTTAAAGAAGTTTTTTCACTCTAGCAACTTATAGAATTTTACATAGGATTTTTTCACCCTATGGGGTCAATCTCATAGAATTTTTCTAAATTAACCTAAAAAAATTAGTGTAATAAGTGAGAATATTTTAGAGTTGTGCAGGGTACCCGGCATCCGCCACTGCTCTCAAGTTCCTCATTTTTTTCATGATAAGATATGATTCCACTAAAAGTCTATATGTCCCTCATTTTAGATTTTGATTGTTTGACATGTCCACAGCATACTCAGTATTAATGTAGGTGCACAATTTCTTGTATGATGTAATGTCTCAGCTACCATTTGAAACCAAGTAACTTGTTATTCGGTTTTCCAATTTTTTTCTTAGTAAAACCAAGCAAGTATATATAGTCAAGAAATTAGAATCACACTCAAAATAGTATTTACGTACCAAATTTTAAAACAAAATTTAAAGATGTGGTCATTTTTGCTCTTCTAATATAAAACCAAAACACGTCAATTTTGCGTATAATCTAAAAAATTATTTCACGAAATACGATATATCAATATGGATTTTCATTACCCAAAAAGATTAAGCATTTTCCACGAAGGGTAATGATATGCACACAAGATTTTTGTACTAAACTCCGCTGGAAAGGTATATGGTCATTCATTGTCATTTTATTTCAAATCAACGTACAAATCACTATATTTAATACAGTAATTTAAAAAAATATCGCGGTCACATCATTGTTGATGAATGTTTTTTTGTGTACTATTTGTGGTATTTTCTTTCTCAAGAGGGGGTTGATGGTTTAAGCTTTTCCGGTTTAATTATCACATTAATTGTTTGAATTAATTGCAGCATAGGTTTTATGGACAATCTATTCCTTTTGGGGGTGACAAAAAAATAGCCTATGAGAATTCAAGCACACTTGGATATTTGAGCTCAACCCAAGCATTGGCAGATTATGCAACTCTTATTATTGACTTGAAGAAGAATTTGTCGGCACCGGACTCTCCTGTCGTAGTGTTTGGAGGTTCCTATGGGGGAAGTTAGTATTTTTCCTTTTAGAAAAAAATTTCCACTCTCTCTTTTCATGAAATAGTGACTTTGAATAATTCAAAAAACTTATTTAGATTTTGTCTTTATTTTATGAAATTTCTGGACCGGCAACAAATGTCTTATTTCTGCATAAAAATACTAAATTTTTAATTAAAGTGATTAAATTGTTTAATTCTTCAACTTTGCTTTCTATATGTTGTATTTGGAGAATTGTTCCAATCTCTTTTTCAATTAAACTGACTAAATTTTTGCTTTTATTATGTGAAATGTTTGGGACCACCAACAAATTTCTCTTACTTCTCAATTAAAAAAAAACTAAACTATTCATGTACATTATGAATTATGCAGTCACTTTTTTTTTTTCCCTTCCACTTTGCTTTTTATATGTTGTTTTTGGAAATTATTAGGACAAATTAATAAGTGAAATTTTTTTGAATGGTGGGATATGGGTTGGAATTTGATTGAATTTGATCGATGCATGGCAATTTTCAGTGCTGGCAGCATGGTTTAGGTTGAAGTACCCACATGTTACCATTGGGGCTTTGGCATCTTCTTCACCAATCCTCAACTTTGAGAATATTACTTCTCCTTATAGCTTCAACAACATCATCACTCAAGACTTCAGGGTCTCTCTCTCTCTCTCTCTCTCTCTCTCTCTCTCATATTGGCTGCGGATCTGCTGTCTCGAAAACCCTGTCCTGACTCCCTATCCCGTTCATCCCGTTCATCTGAGCCGTTCATCTGAGTACTCGACAGCTTAGATTCACAAATGAATGTATATGGCTCAGATTTGTTTGTGGTGAGATTGAATTTGAGCCGTTGATTTCTTGGGTGAACAGTTCAGATGGATAGGACAGAGAGTTGGGACAGGGAGTTCGGGACAACGGATCCGCTTCCCATATAGACACACACGCATATGCATATGTATACACCTATGTATGTATACTAAAGTGCTATGGACTTAAGGAAGGTATCTTTAAATTATTCAAAAAAAACAAAAATACGTGGATAATATTCTTTTAATTACTCCGTAATTATTATGACTCACAACAACATGACTACAATTATTTTTTTGAAAATTTTCAATACAGATTCTCTTTTTATGTCTCTATATTAATTTGTCCAAGAGACCTTAGAGATGAGGTTTAGGATAAGGTTGCTTGTCTATGGTCCAAAACATTCATTATTAATTACAGGCAAGTTAGTCTTTCTCTATCTTGGTCCAACAATCTGTTTAGACTAATAGGAACCAACCATTGATTTGTGACAAATACTAATTCAAGAACTATTGAACATTACGTATTTTTTGTTTGCATTTTAAAAAAAGAAGAATAATTTATTTCCCTATATATGTTGAAAATCAGAGTGAAAGTGAGAACTGTTACAAAGTGATCAAAGGGTCATGGAAGCAAATTGAAGACACGGCAAACCAACCTGGGGGACTTGACCTACTCCAAAAATCATTCAGAATTTGCAAGTAAGAACTTTCTTTTTTTTTTTTTTTTTTTTTCGCGATTATCTTGCCGAATAGACGAGTAGAGATTTGATAAATTTTCTCCCATTTTCCCCAGTTCTAGCATTGCCGACTCGTTGGCGAATTGGCTTGAAACAGCATTTATTTACACTTCCATGACGGATTATCCTACACCTTCCAATTTTCTTAGCCCGTTACCAGCTTACCCAGTGAAACAGGTACTGGTTACAAAGAACGCAGATTTCATAAAACTTTGAAGGAAAAGGCTACAATACACACTCTTTGTTTGGGTGTGTATGACACACACCTTTACAAAAGTTACGAAAAGTTACGAGAGACACCAAAATGTTACGAATCATATTGTTGAAAAATTACAAAAAACTAAAAAATGTTACGATTGTCAATGACGTGACACAATCTGGATCATACAATAAGTGCATATGGTACACATCTTTAAGGGATGTGTATTGTAGCCATTTCTAACTTTGAAGGGTTGTCCAACTGGAAGATTTTTCTTTTTTTTTGTGTGGAAGGTGGACCATATGATTATCGGAAGGCTAAAATGTTATTTTCAAAGCAAGAAAACAAGGAAGGGGGGTTAGTGCACAACACCGTGTTGTGCATCTGAACCGTTCACTATCGTGCATGTAAGATAAAATTTAGACCGTTCATCCGAATTCCGAGCAACAGATGACCCGAATGTTCACAGTACTGTGCGCATCCCCTCTTCCAGAAAACAAAGGCCAAAATTTTGTTCTTAGCACCGAAAAAGAAGAAAGTGAAGTTTTTAACTATTTTTTGTTAATGTTTTCCAATTGTGCAGATGTGCAAGGCAATTGATGATCCAATGGGAGGGAATAACACATTTGCCAAGTTGTACGGTGCAGCTAACATCTACTACAACTACAGTGGGGATGCCACGTGTTTCGATCTGAACGACAATTCTGATCCGCACGGTCTTAGCGAGTGGACCTGGCAGGTACCAGAATATTTCCCCACCTCCCGGCCCAGTCATTTTTCTCATAATAGTCCAACGAGCATGCATCAAAAGTTTTTCTCTGACCACAAAGCCACAAGGCCCACAACCTCACTAGCCCTGGTCCTGGAACAAGACTTGAGAAGGGGAGGGACCCCCAGGGGTTGGAGGATGTGATTTCCGCTTCGAACCGAGGGATTTACTTTCTCCTAAGGTTTTATGTTTGATTTTCCTTGCTAGTAACTTTGAAGAACATCTCACTCTTTGCAAAGTAGGAGTATATGAAACTGCCGTGAGAGAGACTATAGGAATTAATCTGAAATGGGTGTAAGCTGGCTTAGAACATCCAATATTCTCAGGAAAAAAATGGGGCCAATCTAGTTATAGTTGAAAATTCCTACATTAGATTCATGAGAAAAGTAAAAGGAAAAATAGCCAATTGCTAATTTTGAACAAACTTTGGACTCATAGTGTCACTTTTTTTTTTGGGTACCTGTTTGTGCACATAATGCTTAGAGGGTTGGGTTGTAACTTTCGCAGAAGATGAGGGTATTATGGAGATAGACTAATACTCCCTCCGTCAGCATTTGTTGGTCTGCCTTTGAAATCCTTGTCATTTTTAATTGTTTATATCTTTATATGAATCTCGAAAAATATGCAATATGAATCTTGTTTAATAGAGCTCAATTACTTCTGTTATACAAAGTTTGCAAAATCATGGTAATTATAATAAATTAAAAAATATGAGTAACAAATAATGGCACAAATTTCAAAAATGGACCGGCAAAGGCTGACGAAGGGAGTATAATTTTTACGGGTATAAAAATAATTTGGGTTAGAAAGAATATTCTTGGATTCAAATAAGTAAATGATCATCAATTAAAATAGAAGGGAAAAAACCAAATAAGCATGTAGTAGTCTTAAAATAGAAGGGGGAAAACCAAAGAATATTCTTGAATTCAAATAAGTAAATGATGATCATCAATCAAGTAATAGTGATATCCGGCGAAGTTAACTATTTGTGTGTTTAATCTTCTCAATACCATTCAAGTTGACTAGTCTTAAAGTATAGAGATAGGCGTCAGGTGGGCTCACAAATGTGCGACAGAGAGAAGAACCTCTAATCAGCTTTTCGGGAAATTTTCAAATATCAACGAAATGGTCCCAATAAAGCTAGACTTCCATGAACAAAAGTTGGCCCCATGAAGAGAATAAAGTTAGTAAAATAATGACTTGAATTTGCAGGCTTGTACTGAAATGGTAATGCCAACTGATGGTAACACTAAGGAGAGTATATTTCCAGCCTCAGAGTGGGACTACAATGATCGAGCCAGCTTCTGCAAAAACTACTTCAACGTTGAGCCCAGGCCCACTTGGATTACCACTGAGTTTGGTGGCCATGTAAGTACCTCGTCTCTCACTTATTCTACCGCACTAGCATTGTGCCCGTCAAATACACGGAGACGAAAATAAACGTCAGTGAGAAAAATTTTTGTTTGAACAATAAAAGATTTATTAATCTTTGAAAACAAATTACAAAGATTAAAGGAATCAAAAGCTAGAGGCATTATGACGGAGGAGGAGAAAACCGTCGAAGAAGAAAACCACACGCCGACAATCTCATGCCGCCAGGACTCAAGAAGGAAATAACAAATACCTAAGATTGTCAATATGGGAACTGAAACCACATAAAAAAACCCACCCCCACCAATTAAACCTTACAAGGCCCCAAGAAAATTTAACAAAACCCACCAAACCTTACAAAAAGACGCGACCATAGCAACCCCAGAAGGCTTCCAATCGCACCCAGGGGCGACGCCACATGAACTGAGGGGGTCAACCAACTCCACTACAAAAAAAAAAAAAATACTATTACTACGTTAATTTTTTTTTTTAGGAAATTCATATATGAACCCCATAAATGTAGGACTGTCACCACTGGATAATTTCCCAACTTTCATCCCTCCTCTTTGTGTGGCTTATTTGAATCCTAATCACTCGTTTTGTTCTTTTGATGGTATGGAGAGGTTGATCTATTTTGCTAAGAAAGTATTCCCTCCGTCCCAAATTGTTACTCCTAGTTACTATTTTAGAATTGGGACCTCTAAAAAAATTATTCAGATTTTTAATGATTTATATACAGATCTTGTTTGATAGATCTCAATTAATTTTATCAAACACATATTTTAAAATCATACAGAAATTATAGATTATAAAATATAGATAATTGTTTGAATGGTTCAAAAAGTGAAGCATGCAACGAATTCAGAACTTGAAATAGCGTCGAATGCAATTGTAGAAGCTTGTATAGTTTTTTGTTGGTGGTGAAAACTGGAAACAAAGAAAACTGTTTTATGCCTTTTGAAGATGATCTTTTGTTTAATAGGCTGAGTTTTAAATGTGATTTTTGTTGGAACAAAATTTTTTAGTTGCCATTACTGCGATGACCTCACACTTCCGAACTCCTAGAGTCGCCACTGATCCCACCCGTAACTATCTCCTAACCAACACCTTAACCTCACAGAGCAAAGAACTAACCCTCCTCGTCCAACATAGCTCTATACCACTCTTCATCCATTACCTCCGTTTGAGCAATCCTTTTCCTCATCATCACCATCATATCCAATGCCGAGAGACTCATGAAAATCCCACTCTGCTTAATTTGGCCTTACTTAAAGCTTCCTCGGTGAGAATATGACGGAAAAAAAAAAAAATTCAGTGAGAATATTAACGCGATTCACAATCCTAACTTTATGCGCGAATATTTGAGTTCACAGCATTTCTTTGTATAATTGCACATTAGATACATGTATATATATACGTGTGCAAATATGCACACACGTGAGTTCGTAATACGAGTGTGTCTAACATGGCTGTACATTTTCATTGATACGGTAAGATCAATTTTGTTTTGCTTTATTTTATGGTATAGGACATTTACAGAGTTTTGAAGCGCTTTGGGAGCAATATTATTTTCTTCAATGGTTTAAGAGACCCATGGAGTGGCGGAGGGTAGGATCTCTCTCTCTCTCTCTCTCTCTCTCTCTATCTCTCTCTTTATGGCAAATGTTCGGGCCAGCTTGTGCGCACTTCGACTAATTCCAAGACTCTAAAGTTAACGATCGGACCAACATCCAATGGACCTAAAATTTGGAATGTTTGGCCTCTGTGGGATTCTCTATGTTAATGATGTTGAGTGACTTTTTTGTTATGTCTGGCAGGGTGCTAAAGAATATATCGAAGAGCATAATTGCCATAGTAGCGAAAGAAGGTTAGTAAAACATATGTTTAGATATTTCAAAAGAATAATGCATCTAAAAGAAATACAAAAAGAAAAAAAGAAAAAGAATAGCATATATATTACTTAATATTTTGGCTTTTATCATTGTGTAAAAAAACTGCCTGATTGCTGATATTTTTCGAAACTAAAAGAAATTTCAGTTGACAATGATAAAATTGGTTAAGATCTTTTAGAAGGCACAACAAATTGTCTCCTTATATTTGTGTTGGATACAAGATTTTTGTACATCTAATTCAAGATTCTTAATTTGCGCCAAAAAAAAAAAAAAGTAAAAAAAAACTTCAAGATTCTTTGAAATGTTTCACCACACGCAACATGTAATGTTCTAAGATTAAACTTTTAAATATCTATCGTTACATTTTTAAGCACTCCGTTCAGTTATAGACCGAGAAAAACTTTTCAGAATTCTAGATCAATGGTAGACATTTATTTAGATGTGTGAGTTGTGAATCTAAACCGTTCATTTTATATGCAATTCCTTACAATTTTCTTGAAATACAGGGGCACATCATGTGGACCTAAGGTTCTCAACGAGAGAAGATCCAGAATGGCTTAAAGATGTGAGGAGAAGAGAGGTCAAAATCATAACAAAGTGGCTCTCTCAATACTACCACAGCTTGACTCATTCTTAAGATTTTAATTTTAGTTGATATTTCGCGAGTACGCTTGAAGACTTATTTCAAAAATACTAAACGGCTCGGATCATTTTGTAAGACTAGAAAGTGGGCCCAAAACACCGATCTTTGCACCATCCGTGCACAAAGGGTCGGTACCCGGTTGATTATGATGGCGATTGGCCCATGGAAAGGTGCCATGCAATGCTCAGATCTATCATTATGTGAACGTTTTAAGCTTCGTTCCATCACAAACTTTGGGCCGATTAGCCCACTGTGTTTGAAATTAAGGCCCGTGGGCTGTAACTAAGCCCATGTCAACTTCCTGAAGAGAATGAATCTACTAAGGCCCAATTTGGAACTTCATTCAAAAGAACTTTTCCAATTTGAATTAGCAATTTCTGTTAATTGTCTATTTTTGTCATCAGTATTTCTAAAATGAGTACATATAAGAAGGCGAAAAAGGCCAAAAAAAAAGAGTCTAATTCTTTTTTGTCGTCTTATATGATTTTTTTAAATTTTGGTTAATTTTCATACTTTTTCAATTTTTCTCGTCGAGAGGAAGGATATGATGAAAAAATATGACTTGAGTCTCGTAAAAATTAAGAGAAAATAATCAATAAGGCCATGCCGAAAATGCTCCAAAAAAAATTAGGCCCAAGGTAGCCCAACTTATCATCTCTAAAAGTTACGGGTCAATTTTTGTTAACCTGAAAATCTACAAAAAAAAGTTTGCTTAATCCTATTTTACGTGACCACATTTGTAGTGCCTCGATTTTCAGAGATTATTTAAATAATCTCTTTGAAAAATGTTTATTTGGTCGAAAAATTTGACATAAATAAGAAGTGGAATTTAATTATATTAAAATGACGTGGTCTAGGTTGAGATCCCATTCCGCATAGGTTTCCTGATTGGTAGTCGGTTCTCTATTCTCACAGTATTGAGTCTATTGACTATCTCCATCTTCTTAAGTACATGGCGTAAAATGCCAGGGCCACAATAGCACTGTGAGTGAATAATCACCCAATAGATATCCTTTACCCCCAAACACTTTCATTACAAGCAATTAACAATTCACATCAATATAGTGCGTAATAGAGAACAAGTATTTGAATTCACTTATCTAGCCTTTAACTTAGGTGTTTTCATAGAATCTCTCGAGAATATCCAATCATTCAATAATAAAATGCACAGTTTCTAGTGATCTTTCCGGTTGACGAGACTTTGGTTTCAATTATATGATAATTGGCACCTTTTGGCTTACCAGGCTTTGGTTCTGCTGACCACACCTTTCTATTACAAAACACTGGTTCTTTTGTTTGAAGAGGCATTGGTTTCGTTAACCCGATATGTGGGACCTTCAATTGATCAGACTTTGCTTCTGCTGACCACGCACTCTGCTTATCTTTCGATTTTCCTAACCTAGTAACATCTTATGTAATCTCTGATGTATATATGTGTGTGTGTTAAAACTATTCTCTAATCACGATCACAAACTCTGTAAAAAGTAAATTTAACCGAATTATATTTAAGAAATTTTCTTGATTATTCCGTGCAACCATTTCAATTAGCAAACTTGTGAAACATGTAACTTCCTTATTAATTATTGGAACACACCTTCTGAATACAATTTCGGTCACAACTGCGTCCAGAACCGTTCGATGTATATGGATTCATATACGCCGAGCGGTCTATATATATCGAACAATTCTGAACGCGGATAGACTCAGTTTCTATTCAGAATGGTGTTTTAAAATTGCGTTTCTATCATTTCTCATTAACCGCCCTGAGTATTTATCAAGAGTATGAAAATCTTTGTCCTAATCGATACGATGTGGTTTGTTGCTTCTGTTAGTAATCGTCATTTAATCAACGGGTATTTGTAATCTTAACGTGGGGAGATTAATAAGTATTTAATAACGTGGAGCTAGAAATATAATCGAGATAAAGATGGGAGTGCAATTATAATTCTTTAGTGGTATGAACTATAATTTGTGAAATAAGAATAGAATCCGGGTGGGATTAGGTTTTCTTATTTACACAAGGAGCCCAGATTTACTTCTCCTTAGGTCCCTGCTCTAGCCCTATAAATATATCGTTATGTTCTCTAGGTCACACAATAGTCATTCAAAAAATTAGAATAGAGGCTGTGAGAGAGAACAAAGATATCACGTAGAAGTCCACACTTGGCTACATGATCGAGATATAAGGGAATATGGCAGAAGATCATGAGGTACTGTCGAGCAAAGCTTGTTGCATACAGTAATTAGGTCTGTCAAGTTCTAAAATAAACAAGTCAACCAGCGTTCGTGTCTACGGATGAGAGGTAAACCCTAATTCCGCCTTGTAGGGTTTGTGTTTATTTTTGTTGTTTAATCTGTAAGCGTAATTACTGGATTCTGGGATTCGTTTCCCACAGTGGCATCAGAGCAGGCTGTAATCATGCGTATGGATTAAACAAGCCATGTTGTCCGTAGAACATAGATATAGAACTGTGCTAACCGTTGTTTTGCAGAGTTCTAGTTTGTTCTAACGTCTGTTTTGCAGAATCGATTATTCCACTATTATGGTCACGCATGTTTTTGATTGTGTGATTGGATCCCACGCTTTGTAATTATTTTATGCGTGGTTACTATTATTGTTTTTTGCGTGGTTACTATTATTGTTTTTTGATTACAAATTTAATTAGTTTTGTAATCTGTAATAGTAGTATGTGGGAGGTATTAGTTTTTGATGTAATCTTTATTTTTTCAGTTGTATCGTCTTAGATATATAGATCTGTTGTTAGATTACAGATTCTGTAATGGGGCATACAATGCGGAGAAAACAATCCTTTTTGACAAGAAGATAAGTTTTGTCAAGAAAAAAGAATGTTTGGCTCGCAGTAGAATTTTTTCAGATTTTTAGGGTCAGATTGCAAGGCTGTTTTGACCCAGTAAACGTCGGAATTGGAAATTCTGTTCTTCATAGAAGTTGTAGATAATTGAATTTCGAATCCAACCCAATTGGAAACAGTTCAATCGGAGTTTGGATGAGGGAGAAAAGTCTAAAATACTGAAGGCTGTGCAGTTTACTCGGGAAAAATTTCAGATCCGATTTTTCTTGCCTAAGTATGGTTGGATTTTGGTTTCATTGATTGATTCAAAGTATCTAAGTCTTCAACATATGTATTGCTCAAGGATATATGGAGAAAACAATCTTTTTTGACAAGAAGATAAGTTTTGTCAAGAAAAAAGAATGTTTTGCTCGCAGCAGAATTTTTTCAGATTTTTAGGGTCAGATTGCAAGGCTGTTTTGACCCAGTAAACATTGGAATTGGAAAATCTATTCTTCACAGAAGTTGTAGATAATTGAATTTCGAATTCAACCCAATTGGAATCAGTTCAATCGGAGTTCGGATGAGGGAGAAAAGTCCAAAATACTGAAGGCTGTGCAGTTTACTCGGAAAAAATTTCAGATCCGTTTTTTCGTGCCTAAGTATGGTTGGATTTTGGTTTCCTTGATTGATTCAAAGTATCTAAGTCTTCAACATATGTATTGCTCAAGGATTTCAAGTTTGGAAAGGATTCCTTACTGCTTAAGGATTTCAAGACTCGAAGGATTCCTGACTGCTTAAGGATTTCAAGACTGGAATGATTCCTTATTGCTCAAGGATTGCATCTTTGACCATAATAGTTAGGATACATATTATTAATGTTTCCTTTTTATGAATATTTGTATATTCATCTTGTTTGCATGTGTGATAGTTTACCATATTTGGACAACATGATAATATTTGGCTTTTGACCTAGATCACGTTTTTTGCAAACATGTTAATTTTGATAACCCTCACAAAGTTTTTAAATTACTAAGTGGGGAGGGAGTTTATTTTGTATAAATCCCATGGTCTCCATTACTAGTATGTAGATGATATAATTAAGTTTTGTGTGTTGGTTTTAGTGCCTTCCTCCCCATCGGACAAAATTAATTATGGCATCATCAGTACTTACTTCCTTAGAGGATAGCTCCAAAATAATTGTTGTGTGGACTACTCCTCCATCTGGGGTAGTTCATTACGGAACAATGGATCTTGAAGTTAGTTAATGGTATACACTTAGCTATAAATAACAAGTATCATCTCCATCTGAGTCGCTACTTTTATTTATAGGACCGAAGCAAATTAGCTATTTAATTTTATTGGGCGCGGTTTAGTGTCTAGATAGTAAAATTAAAAGGTTGTGCCTATCTACACGAGTGATGAAGAGTAGTGGACCTATCCATCGAGGCATACTCTTCACGGTGTGTAGGGTTGCTAATGTTTTTCTTTTAATAGACTGGTTGAGGGAACCAATTTAATAGAAATACAAAAAGTTTTAATTGCCCTTCATAATTGTTGTTATGTGATTCTCAGATTCAAAAAATGGACTTTTTCAATCCACTTGATGACATTGTCAAACAAATTTACTGGTCTTAATTATATTGACTAGAAAAGGATATGGATATTGTGTCGACTGCTTAGGGGACCAAATTTGTGTTCTTTGAGGTGTGCTCTATCAAACCCACTGAAATTGCAACAGAACCTGAAATCCGGTATATAAAGATTGGGTTACAACTGATGAGATGGCGCGGTGTTACATTTTAGCTTCTATGTCGAATGTATTGCAACATCAGCATCAGTTTTTTGAAAACTGCCTAGGACATGATGCATAACCAAAAAAAAAAAAAAAGGTTTGGGGTGCGGCTAGGCAAGTTGTAATGTGGGATTTGGGAAATTAACCATTGGTGAAGAAACCCTAGTAAAGGGATTATGTTCTGAAGATAATAAGTCTTCTGAATGAACTAGAAATCCCAGGAGCTGAAATCAATGGGGAAACCCAGGTTGATGTTGTGCTACAGTTGCTTACCAAGTTTTTTCAGCAGTTCCGCCTGAATTACAATATGAACAAAATGTATTATTATTTGACGAAACTGCTGAAAGAAAATTAAAATTAGCCAAGGGTCTTTTGGTTAATAAATAGAAAACTGTGAGTGTAGTTGAAGAGGTTTCTACTTCTTAGCCGGAAGGCAACAAGAAGCAAGAAAAGGTTCAACAACAAGCCACGGTTCCTCAAACAGTTTATGAGCTTGGAGGTAGAGTGAAAAAGTCTAACGGCAAGTGTTTTCACTATAAGCAGAAATGACACTAGAAGAAGGTTATCCGAATTTTCTCAATAAATTGAATAATCAACGATTTTTTTTCACTAGTAGTTTAATCATGTTTAGCGGTGTTATCTACCAGTACCTGGTGTGTAAATACGGGTGCCACTAATCATGTTTGCAATTCATTGCAAAGGTTCCAGGAAACCAGGAGACTTAGTGATGAAGAGATTTATCTATATATGGGAAGTGCTACAAAAGTAGCAGCAGTTGCAGTAGGCGTTTAATTTCAAGAGATTGTCTTTATGATCATTGAATTAGGAGAAACTTAGTTTCAGTTTCTAATTTGGTTATAAATGGATATTTGGTTTATTTTTAATAACTCTGTGGTTATTAAGCTACGTTATTAATGATATCGTTCCTACAATGCAACTAAATGAATTGAATAACACTAATAAATTGCCATATAAGAGAAATGAGCCTTATAAGTTGAACCAAACGTATCTTTGGCACTTACGCTTAAGTCATATTTATCTAAACAGAATTTCTAGACTGGTTAGAAATGGATCTTTGGGTTCATTAGAAGTGGAGGCACTTCCAGTTTGTGAATCATGTTTGGAAGGTAAAATGACCAAGATGCCCTTTTTCAGAAAAAGGGAGCCAATGAAACGTTGAAATTGGTTCGCTTTGATCTGTGTGTACCTATGAACATCCGGGGTAGTGGTGATTTTGAGTATTTCAATACTTTTATTGATGATTACTCAAGATATGGTTACATTTATTTGATACACCGTAAGTCCGAATGCTTTGAGAAATTCAAGGAACATAGACCGGAAACGGGAAAGCGTCTGGATAAATGTATCAAAACACTGCGATCTCATCGTGGTAGCGAATACCTCTTGGAAGTATTTAGGAACTAGTGGCAGCAGAAGGGATTACATCCCAGTTGTCTGCGCTAGATATGCCACTACATAATGATGTAGCAGAAAGAAGGAAAAGACTCTTATGGATATGGTGAGATCAGTGATGACTTATTCAAATTTACTAAATTCGTTGTGGGGACATGCACTATAAACAATAGCATACATTCTTAACTTGGTACCATTTAAGCTAGTACCAACTGCACCCACAGAACTGTGGACTGGGAGCAAAACTAGTCTATGGCATGTTCAGAATTGGGGTAGTCCAGCACAGATGCTGAAAGGGAAAGCAGATAAATTGGAATCAAGGACAAATGTTTGTTTGTTTTGGTAGGGTACCCTAGAGGAACGAAAGTTGCTCTATTTTATAGTTCTAAGGATCATAAGGTCATTGTTAGCACCAATGCTTGATACTTAGAAGAAGGCTATGTCATAGATCACAAGCCCAGTAGTAAGATTGTTCTAGAAGAATTGAGAGAAAATAGATCAGCACAAATTTCTTCAACACCAATAGTACAAGAGACTACATCACATGAAATTGTTGTTAACACACCAGTACCTTGTCGTAGTGGGAGGTTTTCGTAGTGGGAGGGTTATTGTTTCACCCAATCGGTATATGTTGTTGGGAGAATCTTATAATATGATCCCTGGAAAACATGTCAAACCCTGAAACTACAAAGAGACACTACAAGATAAAGATGCAGAACTTTAGCAAAAGATCAGGAGCACGTGTTGTGCTAGCTTAAGAAGTCCATTTGTGGACTTAAGCACGCATCTAGGTCTTGGAACATCCATTTTGATCAAGTAATCAAATCTTTTGGTTTTGATCAATGTCTGGATAAGTCGTGTGTGTACAAGAAGCGCAATGAAAATGTGGTGGTGTTTGTATTGCTATATGTGGATGATATCTTGTTCATCAGAAATGATGTCGGAGTGTTATCTTCGGTATAGTTGTGGTTATCCAGCCAGTTCGATATGAAGGATTTAGGAGTAGCCGGTCACATCCTTGGGATTAAATTTTTTGCGAGATCAAGCAAAGGATGTTGGGCTTCTCAAGCTTCCTATATCGTTGCAATCCTTACCCATTTTAGCATGCAAGATTCCAAGAAAGGATTGCTTCCTTTCAGATACGGAGTCAATCTATTCAAGGATCAGTGTCTTAAGACATCTGAGGAGATGGAGAAAATGAAAGGAGTTCCTAATGCTTCAACAATAGGAAGCCTCATGTATGCTATGCTATGAAGTAGACTTGGTATTTGCTTTGCTGTCGGCATGGTTAGCAGATTTTAGTCTAACCCTAGACAAGAAGATTGGACTGATATAAAATGTATACTCAAGTATCTAAAAAGAACTAAGGATTATACGTTAGTGTACCAGTCAGACAGTCTAGTACCTTGTGGGTACGCAGATTAAGACTTTATGTTATATAAGAGTTCCAGATAGTCAACATCGAGATATGTGTTTTCCCTAAGAGGTAGAGTCATGAGTTGGTGGAGTATCTAGTGATTGTGTATTATAGATTCCACCATGGAGGCCGAGTATGTGGCAGTTTTTGAAGTAGCCAAGAAGTCGTTTGGCTCAAAAACTTCTTGATGGATCTAGAAGTGGTACTTTCAATACAATCAGCAATTTCAATCTATTGTGACAATAGTAGTGCAGTTGCTAACAATCTCCCACTAATCAACATCGTATAAATAAGTATTTAATAACGTGGAGCTCGAAATATAATCGAGATAAAGATGGGAGTGCAATTATAATTCTTTAGTGGTGTGAACTATAATTTGTGAAATAAGAATAGAATCCGGGTGGGATTAGGTTTTCTTATTTACACAAGGAGCCCAGATTTACTTCTCCTTAGGTCCCTGCTCTAGCCCTATAAATATATCGTTATGTTCTCTAGGTCACACAACAGTCATTCAAAAAATTAGAATAGAGGCTGTGAGAGAGAACAAAGATATCACGTAGAAGTCCACACTTGGCTACATGATCGAGATATAAGGGAATATGGCAGAAGATCATGAGGTACTGTCGAGCAAAGTTTGTTGCATACAGTAATTAGGTCTGTCAAGTTCTAAAATAAACAAGTCAACCAGCGTTCGTGTCTACGGATGAGAGATAAACCCTAATTCCGCCTTGTAGGGTTTGTGTTTATTTTTGTTGTTTAATCTGTACGCGTAATTACTGGATTCTGGGATTCGTTTCCCAACAGCTTCACCTGGAGGGATATCTGAATAGTAAATTGGATTAATATGGTAAGAATGAGACCCACTTTATTCCTTAATTTTCTTGGTCGGTGAAAACCCAATAATGAGATCGATGTGGCCATCTTTCCACTTCAAAAGTTAGGCCAAGATTAGGACTGGTCGGTCCATTAATATTCAAATTGGCAGCAAGGTGGGCTTTGTCACTATCTTCGCTGTTCAAAGTCCAATGTTTCACACATACTAATGTGCCATGCAAATTTGACTTTCAAACTCCCCAAAAAGAACTCCCAAATAGCTCCATGAATGATTAGGGCATGTCCGGATCGTTTCCGATTCATAGACCGGTTCATGATGGTTACAACCGATCCTTAATCGTTGCAGCTAACTACGGTTTTACGAGTTTTTATACAAAACTTAGCTACAATGGCTATGGTCGATTCTTGCTACGTATTGTTTTGTGCTTCCAATATAGTTGCAGGGCTATTACTTGTCCCGATAACGTTATTTTAAGACCTCGCATAACAGCTACGAATCCGACCTCGACACGTAGCCTAGGTGCACTTGACATGGCATTTGAAATAATACAAGTTTAGCTACCCAATTATCTAACAGGTGAGTGAAGAAAAATCTCAGTATTCTTATACGATAATAGAGTTAAGTACTAATGAAAAATGGACACGTTTTTGTTACTTTAACTTGTTGATAAAGACACATTATGTTCACTTATTGATTGAATAATTAACCGGAACTCATGCTTTCAGGTGTGCTGTGGATGGAGGGTGCAACAGGGAATTAGTTCATTGATTATTCCCAACCTGTTGAGAGTGATGTATTCTCTATAAGACTAGCTTTCCTGGGGACAAAATGGGAAAAACATGCCATGATCATTTTACACACAGTGCTTCCCAACGGTTATATTCCGGTGAACACAAAAACCGGATATTGATTTTCTCTGTTGATTTATATATGGAGCAATATCGATCCCAAAGGATTAATATCTCACGCGTATATATCGCAAGGATTCTATATTACTTCCTTTATCTCCGGTTAAATAAACGAGACTGGCCATCACTTTTTCGAGGGGGAAATTTCATTTGAGGGGTATATGGGGCAACAAATTGCACATGAATGGTACATTTTGAGGAATTACGGGTGGCATTGAACATAGAAAAATAATTGCTCACACACAACACCAACTATTTAATGGAGAAAAATACCCTCAGATTAAAAAAGCGATATAGAACCGTCAATGGAATGTTATTGCACCTTTTGTTAAACAATCATTGCACCCTTCAATATACGAACATAGCTAGCAATTAAGGACAACTAGGCTTGGTCATGTGATGTCTAAAATAAAAAGCACCTTTTGTCAAACATTATTGCACCCTTTAACATGCGAACATAGCACGCAATTGAGGATAACTAGGCTTGGTCATGTAATGCCTAAATCGAACTTTTTATTTTGAGAAATCAACCATTGCATCGTTAATGAATAGGTATTCTCTATGCTAACTGTCATTGCACCCTATACAAAAAAGATAAATCTCCAACAAAAGTTTTCAACACACTTACATGGTGTGTAGAGCCCACACGCACTTCAGTGTTAGAGATGTATTGGAGACTTTTGTTATACATGTATCATTGCAAGCATGTGAAGACAATGCGGCCTTGGCAGTGTTGTCACGAACAAGGAGTATTTCTCTACGATGAAAATTACCATGCCATGAATCTGGGATTAATTCTCCTCTTACTATCATGTTATGATTCCCAAAATCTCTCCCACTAATGCGCAATTTCTTGTCCTAATTTCTACTGAAAAGCAATTTTCCCTGTTCGAGTCCACTTTTTAATGTTGATAGGGGTGGACAACCGGTAATTTCGTGTCATTTTCCTGTTATATATCAGAATCTTATTTTTGAATTCTTCCCCCAATATTTTTCAAGTCACCAAATTTTCGTGTCATATTTCCAGTCGTGTTGGGTTCGTGTTGTCTTGTTATGTAAAAAAGTCCTACTTTTAGCTAATGTCCAATGCATAAAATTACTCATAAAAATGTTTATGTTTAGGTCAATTATATAGATTTATTTTATTTGTCGCGTCAAGCATGCCCAGCCCTCTGTTTTTGTAGTAGAATAGAAGGTACAAAAAGTAGGGGGAGTAGAAGCATCCTGGAATATGTTTGAACAATTATGCTACAATTACACCTATTTACACATTCACATTCATAAGTTTGTGAGCTCTGCACACTTGTGAATTTGGATGTGTAAATTGGCGGCAATTCTATATTTTTTATTGTTAAAACACCTCTATTTACTTTTAGCCTGAAAGTAAAGAGAGGTGTTTCCAAAATTGAGCTAAAAAAAATGAGGGAAGCGTTTGGCCTGAACTCTTCCCTCATTTTCCAAGCTCAATTTTAAGAATATACTGTTGCAAGTTGTCCTCAAAAGTTTGTGGAGCCACTAATTTAGCGAATCTCACGATCATAGCATCACAATCATGGGCATCACAATAATTCAAACCTCGGGGGAAATTTTTCTAATTAAAGTCGGGACTATGAGACATTCTCCTTCATTTGTATCCTCTAATCTTGGTAAAAGATAAAAAAAAAAAAAAAGGACAATTATTTCAACTATTCACAACCTATCCCTTTCGTTGAGAAATTTTCCAGTACCGAGCGGGTATCACGTGACGGTATTCGGTGCACATTCCGGTCGTCTACAAATATTTTGGACGGTCTGCATTTTAATAAATTTTCCCATGGAAGAGTGAGCTTTTTTATTTAAAATCTGAACCATTGATTTCTTAGATGGACGACTGTGATAGGGGGTTACGGGTACCACGTCAGGCGTCTTGTGGTACCCGCTCGGAGATAGCAATGACCATGTCAATCTCCATAAACTATCAAAAAATGAATCCTCCATACAACAATTAAAACACAACTTGTGAATTTTTTTTTTCTTTTCAAGACAATAGAATGTTATGAGGAATTATGAATTAGCTATGGCAACGGGAGTCGAACACCTCCTTCACGATGACTCGAATTCATGATAACAGTGCTTTTCAATCTTGTGAAGATTTAAAAGTACACACATGAATCGTCAACCAAATGCAATTGAACCACAGACCCATGTGCATTTTCCTTCAACGTTGGCCATCATGGCCCTTTCACCACCCCATGGCCGAAAATTGGACCACCCTAATTAGAACTTTTGCATGATGGTCCCACACGTAAACAGTACTCCACTAGGACCACTACTGCTATCCAATCTAAAAGTCCGAGAAAATTTTGCGTGCAAATAGGGTATCGCAAACATGGTACTTGAGCGTGTATCTTAGCGTTCAATAGTGTTTTAAACTGTCCAAATTTCTATCTCCCTCTCTCGGCCTCTTTCTGTTTTTAAAATTTAGACCATTCAAAATGCTTTTGGGACGATTGAGATGTATGTGGTACCCAGCCAGTACCCAAGTTTTTCTCCTAAAGTCCAACACTGTCACTTGGGATCTGGGGGCATGTAGCGTCCCAAAGTGCTACAGGGTTGTAGCCTTCAATCACAGCTGTCCAAAAGTGTTTTTAATGATTGGATTCGCAGATGCTTTTGGACCGGTAAGAAGCTTTCTCACCGATCAAACATAATCCGCAAATCTAGACCATTAATTGTCAAGTTAGATGGTACAACCCTGGCGCTACATGACCCCGGACCCCCCTCACCTGCCACTTGGTATCAACCCAATTGCCTCTTTTCTTTCACATGCACACAAAGAGAAAGAGAAGTTGGGGAAGTAAGGGGAGATTTTTGGAGGGCCACAGTATCGAAAATATTGGAAATGGAGGACGTCCAGTCATAAAAGACGAGAAGACATATTATTTGTTTTTTAAAACTAATTTTGCCCTTTATTTTCTTGTTAATGTACTTTGAAATTTGTTTCTAAAGTATAGTTTAGAATTTGTATTGTGTGACTGTAATTTTAGATTCTAAAATACAAACTTTATTTAAGGAACATTTATGGAAGAGTGGAGTGCAAAAATTCTTATTATTAAAAAAAAAATTGAATGAGAAGAGAAGACATTAGCCTGTTTCAGTAAATTGACTTATTGGCTTAATTGACTTATTATGTTTTACGAGACAAGTCATTCTCTCACAATACATCAGCTCAATTCACTCAGTAAGCCACTAGTTTCACCGACTCATTGTCAATTAGTCAGTTTGTGGAACACCATATCTACTACTCTGTCCGTTCCAAAAGGCAAAAAGTTACGTGTAATTTTCAGCTTAAAATGGAGTACTTCCTCGCATAATTTTTTTAAATACCTTGACGAATTTATAGAGTACATTTTTTTTTTTTTTTGGGCTAGGGTATATCAGAGAAAAATGGTGGGTGGGGCCCCCTACAAGAGAGGGAGGAGGAGGTGGTCAATTGATCTGAGGAAGTCCATCTGTCCATGCACGCCTTCTGATACGACAGTGAGAGTTTTGTTTTTCAATTTTCAGCAAGTAGTAGAAGACGAAGAACCTAAGGACCATTTTAGAGATATAATGCAGGCCGACAGCCCAGAAAAAAAGGTGGCTTCTTCTATATATGTAGTTGTAATCCTATGCTTTTCTTATTATTTGTTGATTGAGATGAAGTTGTCTATATATATATACAAAAATTTAACTATGAATAGATATGTATAACGATCTTAGGTTGTGAAATGAGATCGTACCTCAACAGCATGCCAATGCCTCCCTTAGTGGTGGTCAGAGTTCAAGCCTCATTAGGGCATGTGGTGTCGTAAGATTAGGTTAGTTTAGATTTCTTATTTGTAAAAAAAAAAAAAACAAACAATCTTTAGGTTGTGGTGGTGTGTTGCTTGTGTGTTCATGCCTTGGGAAATTGATGTTCTGCCGCAATTTGCCTGTTAAATTAGGGGTGAAGCTAAAACCGGCTAAAACGATAAAAGTGGAAAAATCAGACCGAAAAATTGATTTGGTTTGGTTATTTCAAAATATTGTTTCAGTTCGGTTTTTAAATTTCCAAATTTTTTTGAACTGGTTCGGTTTCGGTTTGATTGAAGTATAAACCGTTAGAAATCGAACTGAACCGTTATATTTGTATATAAAGATATCATATATTATATGTGTGTGTGTATATATATATAAAGCTAGGGTACCAACAAAAAAAAAAAAAAAGACCTACTTATCCTTACTACAATATTTGGGCTGTAATTATTGTTGGGCCAGGCTATTATTGTGCTACAATTATGGTTTAGGCTATTGTATGTGCTTATAATGGAGTTCTAATCAAAGTTTGTGAATCTTTTGGCTCAATAATAGAAAAAAAATTAAATAGTGATCCATTCTCAGTTAATATTTTTTATCCAACCAATAAAATACAAAAAAAAAAAAAAAAAACCCAAACAACCCGAATAACACCGAACCAAACCAAATTGTATATCAAATGGTTTGGTTTTGGTTTATATATTTAGAAATTGAAATATTCGGTTTGGTCTGGGAAAATGCCAAAAACAGGACCGAACCAAACCGATTACACCTCTAAACTAAACCGTATTTTTGGTATGTCGCACTTGTTTTTCCACTATTGAAGACAAGTCATTTCTCCTAACTAAATGGACTAGATGGGATTTTTAGTGGAAATGAATTATCTTTTGTCATTAGGGTCAAGAATAATTTTTTTTTAGGTTATATAGACTAAGGCTAAATTTTCGCTAAATCCTAAGTGGTCCTTTTTTTTTTTGTGTGTGTCTTTTTATCCGGATGGGATCAAGTGGTCCCTTTTTCCATGCTCCATCTCGTGTGTGTTTGCCCTTCTCCTTATTCTTTTTTTTTTGGCACTTCGGAAATAAAATTAAAACTAGAGAATAAGGTTCAGCTGCATCAGACGAGCAGTTAATTTGTTACAGACCCAAATTAAGCGAGGCATTAGCAAGTAAGACGACATAAAAAGCAACTAGTCCAGAATCGATCTAGTGTTTAGTCTATCCCTATTCATAAATTCCCTTATCTCAAGGGGGGCTGGTCAATCACCACAAGATCTTCGGTTTGTTCTGCTCCAAATCTTGCAAGGAAGTCAGCACATTCGTTAGCCCTTCTCCTTATTCACTAAACGGTATTTTTGGTATTCTACAATAGTTTCTATTCTTCCTACTTTTTGTATTTTTTGGTATTATTCACTAAACTAAACCGTATTTTTGGTATTCTGCAATAGTTTCACTAAACAGTATTTTTGGTATTCTGCAATAGTTTCTATTCTTCCTACTTTTCTTAAAAAATTTGTACTTTTTGTCATAATTTTATGGATTAGTCATTCATCTCGACTAGAGCAATAAGACGATATAGAAGGCAAAAATGTATTTTAAAAACTTTTTTTTTTAAATGTATTTTAAAACTTTTTTTTTTGTCTTTATGATTTTTACTTATTTTATATTTTCCGCGAATTCCGTATATATTTAGCTTTCTTCGTCATATGATAGAAAAGTAACATTGGTATTCATAGTACAAAAATGATAGGTACACACCCTTTCAACCACTCCCCACCACACCCTCTCTCACATGTGTGGTGGGGCTCACCCAGTGGGTCCCAGTGGCCCCCACCACACATGTGAGAGAGGGTGTGGTAGGGAGTAGCTGAGAGGGTGTGTACCTATCATTGTTCTTCATAGTATTAATTTCAGTAGTATGTACATATATAGGAACGGAGCACTGCATAATCAGGTGAGAGTCTGCTATAATTGAACCATGATATCTCTTTTAAATACAACACAAGAAATAGCAAGTCCTGTACTGATGGAAAGATAAAAATTGAAGGAAAACTCTCTAAATGAAATCAGAAAACTAATCAATTCTTGCATTCATCAAGATTTAATTAATCCGATGGGTGGCTTCGAATTTATTGAATAAAATTCTGCAACAGAAAACAAGAATAGCTAGAAGTTATAACAAAAAAGTGGCTATTCGAAGCTTTGATATAGGTGATTTGGTATGGAAGGTAGTATTGCCTATAAAAGAAAGAAAGCAAGGACTTGGAAAATGGGCTCCAAATTGGGAAGGCCCCTTTCAAGTACATAGAGTGCTTAAAAGAGGGGCATATCATTTAAGAGACTTGAATGGTTTTGTCCATAAAAGGAAAATTAATGGAAGATATCTAAAGGCCTATGTACCAACTATTTGGGAATCCTTTTGTAGAAGATAAAACTAAATATAGTTTGTCTTTTGTTTGCTTGTGCTGTTCAAGTTAATCATGATGATAAGCAAGCAATACTAATTGTTGAAAGCTCAGAATTCAATTTTTGAGATCAACATTTTTGAAGCAATTCAAACAATTATGAAGATGAAATAACAAAACATTCCATTCATTAATTTAAAAACTGTACAATAGTGTCTTTCAAGGTGCTCAATACTTCAGCCCATTTATTACAAATAAGGTCATAAAACTTCTCTTGATCAGTAGTTCAATTCAATTGAGTTTCAAGGTTTCCTATGTTCTCTACTGCTGCAAAAGCTTTGCTTACAAAAAGTCTGCATGTTCACGGTTGTTTGAGTAATTTCTCCCCTAACTGCAACTAGAGCCTCCTCCAAATGTGCTTCTTCTTCTTTTAATTGTTGTAGCTTGGCAACTTCAGCATCATAAGAAGAAGCCACACATTGAGCCTCATCTTCTAAGCCAGACAATTTTGCCTTCAAGAATTGCCTCAACAAGACTTATATGAAATATAGAAATACCTGGCTTCGAAGGAGGTGAAACAGGAACTTCAGCAGGTTCTTTCCTTACCCTAGTTTTCTTGGGTGGAGAAGATCAAGCATTTCGAGGTTGTAAATAAGAAAAGGAGATATATTAAAGGCAAAAAAATTACTTTGCATAGTAATAAAGTTACCTGGAGAGGGAGCAGTAGTTTTTTGCTTTTCAGCTCTAGTGACCATCTTTGGCACAGTCTGAAGGGGTTTGACATCAAAAGCAAGTCTAGAGTCTAGAGACACTAAAGTAGAAGAAGGAGAAACATGTTTCTTCTTTTCTTTTCTCTTACTTTGTACTTCTAATGTTTCTTCCTGTTGTTCTCCTTGAAGTGTACCTTTCGAACCAGCCCCAAACCCATCATCTGATATTGAATTAGACTGGGTTGCACCTTCAGGAGTGATGCCAATATCTTTGGCAAAAGTTTTAACAACTTCATTCTGATTATACAACTCCATGGTATTGTGCCACCATTGGGAGAATTTGGGAAGATAAGAACTTTCAATAACAAATTTGTACGGTTGGAATGTTGCTCTAAATCTCCTGTATTCCACATTAAGGCGTGAGATTTGGTTCTTATCAACTTTGTGCCTTTCAAAAAGAGTGATATTTACCTCTCCAGGATAAGGGCAAGGGATAGCCTGAACCAAGCCTTAACTGTCTAGCAAACTGTGCAGGACAATAAATCTCAACATGAGCTTGTCTGCACCCTCCAATGTAAGGCCCTATGATAATTTCTCTGGAAGAAGAATGCTTGCCCAAGCATCACGATAAGTATTGCTCCTTCTTTGCTCCATTATTCTTCTTATCCATTTAGGACCAACATCCCAGTCATCAAAAGGAAGGAATTCTTTTTCCTCTTTATCCTCTCTCATTCTGTGAAAATACTGTAAATATCCAACTAGAGTAAGAGGAATTGAGCCCAGAATTGTGAACTTGTCCCCATAAATAGAAAGAAGAGACATCTCAGCAACTTTATGATCGGGGAAATAGGCTAAAAGCCTGCTTGACCAAATCCTAGACCTAAATTAATGGGTTGCCCCAAGCGTAGGGCTGAGACCGGTGTAGCACAATACCCGGTAAGACCGGAATCGAATCCACAGAGAAGGTGGAAAGTGCTTACTAAAAAAAACTCGGGTTGTCAAGTTTAGCACGGCTCTTAGGTAGCCACCCCTTGTAATGTGATGGGAAGAGTTAACTAAACTAGAGTAAATCTGGTTTGGTTTACTTAAATTACTTGAAAGGAGGTACGGTCCTAAGGTCCATAACACAAGTGACCAGGTCCGGATATTCCCTGCTCCATTCGGTGTTCCAAAGAAACATTTGATTTTAGAGAGAGAAAGATACCCCGAAAGATGCGAATCCTCGCGGTTGCCATTACCCAGGTTCAGCGGAGAACAAGTTTTGGTCCCCCGTTCCCCACGTTACATGGGCTCTGACTAAGCTCGGATTCGTCCAACGGAAGTTCTTTAATAACCTAAAATTGCTTTTTCCATTATTGATTTTGAAAATAGGAGCAAGAAATTACCCAACCCTGGCCACGGTGTGTTAATCACCCCGCGACCATACCTATGCGACTACTCACTCATAACAACTTGAACAAATAACAGGATTCTGAAATAAAACATGCTATTAAACTCGAGTATGGATTAAAGAAATTTATTCGAAAGCAAAACACGGACAAACTCCCGTGAACTGAGATTAACGTAAACAAAATGAAAGTTACCGAAGCAATACTTGAATCTGCGAACGAAACTTCAAAAATTCCAAACAAACTATCTCCGGAAAGTAAAATCTCCAAAAGGAAATAGTCGGCTGCTAATTGGAAGAAGAGAAAAACAAAATTCGAACCCTAATTCGGAACAAAAACGGAGTATTTATGTCTTTCCCGAAGTCAAAACACGTGGCAAAGTCAAACGCTGATTTTAGGGCTCTCGGTATCGATACAGGGAAAACCCTGTATCGATACCCATAGGTTCTGTTCGCTTGCTGACGCCTGGGTATCGATACAGGGCTTTACCTGTATCGATACCGACACCTTCATATGGACTTCCAGCTTGCTTGCTCGTCCTTACTTGGGTCCCACCGGTTCCCAACATGCCCGATTGCCTTGTGTCCACTTTACGTGCTCTTCCGGCCTGTTTCCTACAAAAACAAGCGAAAATACCAAAATAAAAGACAACACCGCATCAAGTGGAAAATGGAATAAAATGCGCCTCTAATGCGCTAACTCGCCCTACTTAGGCGCTTATGTCCATGATATTGCGCGTCTATCAAAGCCAAAGTTGTAGGAACCAGAGAGGGGCTCCTAGATTGAATGTAAGTGGTTTGGCATGCATGATTGTCAGATCCAATCTTGTTAACATAACCTAAAAACTACGAGTCCAGATCAATGGCATCACCTTTTGAAAGGGTATAGGCTAAGGGTACAAATTCAAGCATCATCTTCTTGCCAATGTGGCAAAAAATCATTTTACACAAGGTGTACCAAAGATATGCAAAAAAATTCCCTATCAGATATCTCATCTGTAAATCTCCTCTCAGCATGTAAAAAGTTGCCATATGAGGCATGAGTACCAGAATGTCTGATATCATGTAAAAATGGTACATCAATAGATTCGGAGATATCAAAGACAGGCCCATAAGGGGGAAACCCAGTTAGAAAGGCTATGTCTAGAACTGTGGGAGCCATCATTCCACAGTTGAATAGAAAACAATTGAATGATGGGTCCCAAAAAGCAAAAACAACATGTATAAGGGCAGGGTTTTGTTGAAGCAAAGAGATGACGTGCAACAACCCAGTATCATCCAACTCCTTTTTGGCCTTTCGTATGAGTGTGGTCTAGTCCTCCTATTCTTCATCATAATTTGGCCAATAGACGAAATTTTTCTTTGCCCAATTGGAGAAATTTAGAGACCTGTCTTTTACGAGGTCACTTTCTTCGAGAATAGGGTAACACGGTGTAAAATTCAGAGGAAGGTCAAGGAATGTAGGTTCAAGGATCTGAGTATTGGGCTTAATAGGGTTTTCAACAAAAGCATGATTCTGTAAGGCACCACTATGGGACTGCGATTTTAAAACCTCCTTATCAACTAACTTCTTGAGAATGAAAGAAGGAGTACCCTTTAGTGTTTCGCTCTCAGAATCCATGATTACAGAGGTTTGAGAGTGGAGAAGGGAGAAAGTATTTGAAAGTTTGATAGCAAAGTAACTATGGAAATATTTGGCCCTAAGATATATATGTTGCGATGAAACGATATGTTGGTTCGGGTCAAATATCGGGTTAAAGATTATTGGGCCAGAAATATTATTGGGCCCAAATGCAAAATTAAGTCTTTAAGTGTTCTTTGGATTTAACTATTTTTATTGGTCTTTATTCTTCTTTGTTTAAAATTTGGTTTCATGCCAAATTCAGAATTGGTTTGGGGTATTTCAATATGCTTTGAATGGCGTTATAGAGTACAAGACAAACAATAAAGAAACTAAATTTGCATTTAACTTAAGAAATATTACATGCTACATAAGAGACTTATTACATCAAAGAAGAAAACTAAGCATCTATTGACAATGGAGCAGCAACTGGGGTTGGGATGATTTGAAAATAGTGAGGGAAACTCCAAGTCACTAAGGCATGAAACCTTGCCCAAGTAAAGGTAAAAAATTGCCTCTCCATTTCCCTAACTTTGTTCTCTTCATCCAGTTTGAGTTTTTTCTCAATCAATGGTTTGATTTTCAAAACCAGATTTTTGGCTTTGACTTCGAGTTTGGCCAACTTGAAAGTGTTCATTTTCATGCACCTTTTAAACTTCTTTCGAAGTTGTTTTGATGATCCAATTGGGATTTCAAAGGAATTCTCCTTCAAGTCTTCTATTTTGTTATGAAGCCTGGTGACTTGATCATGAACAATTTCATAATCGTGAAGGTCTTGGTTGAACCCAAAGGCAGCATGGCTGGTTTTCATCCACATTCGAAGAAGAGGGAGTTGGCTCAGAAAAGAGTAAATAAAAGAGCCAGTTTGCTCAGAGACAACAAAGTGAAGGGTCTCACAGGCCGATAGAAAGTTCTTGTAAGGAATATCTTCCTCTAGAATCCCCATATCTAGGAAAGCAAAAGCAGCCAAAACTTCATTGGCTTTAGTAACATCAGAATGGGGAAAGAGGGTGTAAGAGTAGTCAGCATGAGAGGTAATGGGATCAAACTTGATGTTCTTTAGCTCTTTGAACCAGTTGGGATTTTTCGGAAGAGGTCGAAGAGGAGGTGAAGTGGGATCAACGAAGTCCCCAAAATGAGGCCTTCAAACCTTATTTAACCAATAGATATATTGCTTAGTAGCCCTCTGTTTGAATTCGCCATAACCAGCAAAGCCCGATTACTCTAATTCTTCAACTTTGAAGAATTGAGGTGTAAGGCAGGAAGCAATGAGATTATCCAATAGAGCCATATTTGGATCATCTTTGATATATGGAGAAAAATACCTACTCATAGCCAATGAACGATATTTAACCCAACATTTGGCACCAATAGGGTCATCCATTTTGACCACTACTATTTCAGATGGTAAACCCCATAGTGATGGCTTTGGAGTAGAAAGAACAGGAGGGTTTCATGAATCAATAGGTGTTTGCTCCTCCATTTGGATCACCACATAAGAATGATCACTTTGAATTTCACCAACAATTGGTGAAACCAAGTTTTCAATTTGAACAGGAGTGAAACCATTAAGATCCATGTTTTCGAAAGTATTTTGGGTAGCAGTAACATCAGCCATTTGTGTTTTCTTGATCAGAGAAGTTTGAAGAAACAATTGGCGTTGAAAAATAGCCAGCAATGTGATATATTTATAGATGTGTGTTGATGTTGAAACAATTCAAATTCTTGTAAGTGGAGAACATGCAAGTTAACTGCCCATTATCCATAAATTTCTCATTGGAAATGTCAAAACTGTTCGTGATTCTCTCGTTGGAAGTGAAAAGAACTGCCAATAACTTCCACATTAGAAGTATATAGGAATTCAAAGCGATAAAGGCACATTAACACATATTTAAATTCCTTGAACAACGATGTTAATACGGGGGGTATGTTTACATATAAAATTAACATATCCAATAATTAATTGACACGTAATTAAGAATGCCAAACGTTTTTTTTTAACAGCGAAATGAATATCATTCATTGAAAAAAACATAACAAGAGTGTAGTAAGGCCACACAGTATATGCCATGAAAGCCTAAAAAAGAAAATGGATGGTGAGTGATCATCCAAGAAAACCACACCACAAAAACAACTACCAGCACTCCCAGAAAACAACTACAAAACAGCCACAAAAACTTGAATAGGAGAGCTGTAACATCCACGAAAGTCAGCAAGGATCAGATGCAGCAGCGATCATCCAAAGTAGCAATAGAATCCATCCAAAAAAAATCCACACACACCCAAGTGGGTCCCAAGTTAGATAGCAACAAGGATAAACTTCAATCTGTAGATGGAGTCATTTACAGAAAAGTCAGCAAACTCCCAACTGGTTTTGACCCACATGGCAATTCTGATCTTGATTAGCTCCAGCAGTTTATCCCACTCAGGCTCTATATTTTGAAAGATAAATTCATTCCTCAACTTCCACAACGACCATAATATAGCAAGTGGGATACAGTTCCATATCACTCTAACCTTAGGTTTAAACTTGGTATTTACCCACCAAGAATGCCAAACGTTGGCGGCTTAACGTTAATTAAAAAGCACTGGATTAATGGGTTATAAATGGATCAATACGATGTCATATTGATATCTGATTTGGAAGACAGTTATTGGCAATTACTCCCTCCGTCCCAATTTAAATGTCCTCTATGGGAAATCGAGCTTTTTAAGAAGTTCAAATTTTTGCTCTAAATTTCCAAAAGTAAACCTTAAAAACTGTGAGTCAATTAAATGTATTTAAACTGTAGAAAAATATGTCATATGGATCTTGTTTGATAGATTTCAATTAATTCTATTATACAAAATTTTCAAAATCATGAAAAATATTATATGTTGAAAGATATTGTCAATTTAAGAATGATACGAATATCAAAAACTGTCAAATCAATGAGTACTTTTTTAGTACTTTTTAGGGATAGAATTGAAAGTTTGGTATGTTTTAATGGTTATTTATAGAAAGTGGACACTTATTTTGGGACATTCCAAAATAGAAAGGTGGACATCTAAAATGGGACGGAGGGAGTAGTAGCTAGTGGATTGGATTCGAAGCCATGTTGTTAACTGCTAAAGACATGAATTATAAGCGTAAACATATAAAACAAGATAGTTGACAGTTGAGACACGTGGAACAAGTCGTGCAAAGTAGTTATTCCTTAAAACCAATCACATGATTTGTTTGAGTAACCAGCATATTTAAATTTAAACTTATGGGGGAAGATCAAGGCAATTTAAAGTCAGATGATTGTGGAGGGAAGAAACTGCTCATTTGAAATACAGTGATGGAGTTCGAAGCAAGCCAAATTTAAATACTTTGAGCGGGAAGTTCAAATTGCAAGCAAGACTTATAAATAGAAGAAGTTGAAGAGTAAAGAACCCCCGGACAAATCTTCAACAAACAACACACAAAAATGATGCTTAGTTTGTTCATTGGCAAGTAGAATTGTAGTTTAGGATTTCGACTCAGTTCGAAGTAGATTAGGAAGTAGATGTTAGTTGTTCTTTTAACACTCAAGTGTTTGAAATTCTTGTTATCTTTCTATTTGAAGTTGAAGACAATTTCGAAGTAAGTCTACCATTGATTTATCAATCGAAGTATCTTGTTTCTTTATTATTCTTTGATTTCCTAAGTAAATTTTGATTTGTATTTCTTCACTTTGAAGGAAAAATCCTCTTAATTGAGGTAATTGAACCATTAAAACACAATCGCTTGATTAAATTTGGTTTTCCAAAATTAATCTGAGGGAAAAGATTTAAAATCTCTCTCTAGCACACTCACACACAATTATTTTTCATTGCAAAGAATTAAAATAACCAAACACAGGAGTATGGTCAAGTTGTGCTAAGGGACACTCTAATGCTACATATTCTCATGGGATCTCATAAGATCTATGATCAAGAGTCTTGACCATCTCAGAAATTTGTGATGCTGGAGTGTCCTAGAGCACCATGTTACCGTGCTTCGAGATTATTGAATAATTACTCTGACATATATATCTCTAAACCTGTTTTATCCACTCCCACCAAATCCATATCACAGTATCATGCATCTAATTATCCGTTCACAAAAAAAAAAACATGTATCTAATTAAATTCAAGTCTCCTCAGAATCAAGGGGAGGGGTAGTTATTCATTATGTCCAAATGAAAGATGTATTAATCATTAAGAAATGTCATATTGTCATGACTGGATTCAACCCCACCCTAAAGTTTAAAGTCCAATACAACGGCTCCCATAGTCGCATGGCTCTTACTATATATACAGCTAGACATACATATGAAGGAATTCTGTGTGTGTATCATGTGGTCCATGTCAAGACATGTAAGGTCCCCTCTAAGAAAAACTTGCATGCCGAATAAGTACTGCTATGTGGTACCTGCTGACTCATTTGAGTTGTCCAAATATGTTTTGGATGACCCAAATTTAAATGTGACATTTTTGTAAACTTTGGAGGCAAATTTGCCTCAACAAATATGGCCGTCCAAAAGGACCAAAACATGCTCGGATGTAACAACAAGTATCACGTGGCGGTACCCTATCCGAATGCAAGTTTTTCTCACCCGGCCCCACATTATAATTTTAGCCAAATACAAATAAAGTACTTTTACCAATTGTTTTGAATCACTTTGCATCATAGCTGGAATGATAGTATCTCATATTCAATGCTATCACTAGCTAGGTTATTCGCTGTGCATTTTTCTTGGTTCTATTTTTTTTTTTTTTCCCTCAGTTCGTTCACCTGATATTTCCATAGTCAATTTCGACGAAATTTATGGGGAAAAAAAAAAAAAAGAGATGAAGTAAATAAACTATATTCTTCCCGTTGGTACTTTCACGTAATTGGTAATAATAATAATAATAATAATAATAAAAATCGAACCTATCGTCGTGGTTTCTATTTTCTTAAAATAATTATAAAATTTTGACAATAAGAATGATTTTCACTCCGATAACACTAAATTATGGTGAATTATACCATTTGATAACGATCTTGCATTTATCAAATGATATGATAACAACAATACTTGAAATTAATTTTTCAATTTGTCAAAACCGTCACGTAAAAATTTGAATGACTGGATTTAGTAATAAAAAAATCCTCAAACTGAAATTTCTTTCATAATTTGCCCCGCCCCCCAAAACTTCAATTTCTGGCTCCACCACAGTACAGGCCTGAGGCCCCCACTTTAATTCGCAGCATCAACAGTACCACATAGCAAACAAAAACAAAGTTTGCTACTTGATCTTTATCTCTCTGATTATTTAAAAATAAATAAATTAATATCATGGCCTGACTTTTGGCTTATTTTATGATCAAACTTTTTCAATGAATCACACATATGAAACAAAGGTAAATAATGTCACTATTACCAATATATGATCGGATCATCGGAAACATAAATAGATTCCCAGATTAGACGAATAAATTACATAAAACCATGATTAACCTAATACAAATTCAGATTGCGTATCAAGCTTCGGATTTTGGTACATTGTTCATGGTCTAAGGTACATGTTTGGGATTCTATTCACTGCAGATACGATCTCAAGTGCTGCTGTAAAGTTAATATTAACTAGTTTTGGAATTATTAAAGCAATATTCCTGCTGAGCTAGAGGCAATAAAATAAATGAAATTACATTATTTAATAAATGTGCAGTATTGTGATGTAATTATAATTTTCTATGGAGTTCAGTGGCGGAGCCAGAAATTTAAGTCGGGGGATCATGAGAAAAATCTTCGTGTGATAATTTTTTCAAAGCTAAATCCAATCATTCGAGTTTTAATGAGATGGTTTTGATAAATTAAAACATTAATCACGAGTATTTTTGTTATCATATATCATTGTCGCAAGTTATTATTCACCATAATTTAGTATTCTTGAATACAAATTGTTCTTACTTTTTTATTATTTTTAAAATTGTTGTATAATTTTTTACAAACATCTACAAAAAGATATGTAAAATATACTCTAAAATAGGAAATCGGGAGGGGCCAGGGCCACCTTCGGCCCCAATGTAGCTCCGCCATTGATGGAGTTTATGTTATAAATCTGAATTCTAATCAAGAATACCACTTTTAAGAATGCGGGTCAATTATAGGTACTATGTACTCTCATGTATTTGATTAATCGCAGTAACTACAATTACTTTTGCAGGGAAATAAAATTCAAAATGTGTGGCCAAATATTAATTGTATTCATGACTAGTTTGAGCTTGTTTTACGACTATATCAAGCCGAGCAATGAAGTTTGCTTGACTCGTAGTCGACTAGATAACTCGTTTGAGATTGACTCGGATAATAAGCTGGTCAAACAAAAACATATAGAAAACTCACTATATTCACATGTTAATATTATTATAAATATAAGAACTTTCGAGGGAGTTTCTCACAGCCAGACTGATCTTGAGAAACCAGGTGGGTTTCACTTGGGAATTGGGAAACTCCAAATATGGAAATATTTAATCAATTTTTTCTTATAATATCACAAATATGGAAATATTTAACCATTTTTTCTTATAATATCACTAACTATTGAGTCATCACTTTCCACAAATATCTCATGTGGTTGTCTTCTTCCCTCAGCCTTTGGAAAGAAAAAATATGGACATTATCGCCCAACATGTGCTCGAGTCCCCAACCAAATTGACATCATTTTTAATATTTCTAGTAAATTGTGCCTTAATTATTTATGTTTTCTATTTGGTAGGTCTCTTAATTCATTTATGTATGATATGATAACTCTAATATATTGTATTCTCTGTCTACGTATATCAGACCTCGAGATTGTTGCTAATGATCGGAAGGAGAAATTAACCACTAACAATCGGTTACCCTTTCAAATTCGAACCTCAGATTTTCATATATAGTCGATCATGTAGCCTTCGGCCACCTGAAGCTTGAGGATTTTGGATTAATGACTGCCATAGATACAGTTTAATTAACTCGTTATTGAAATGAAATTTCATGCATATAAATCAGCATAGAATTTGGTGTGGTGATTAAAATGACACATGCATGTTGTTTGTATCATAAGTTCTATGAATTTTATAATAACAAATTAAGGCCAACTACTTCTATATATATTGAATGACAACTAGTCCAACCTTTTGTAGGGAGGAAAAAAGGGTGCATGTCCGAATCCACCTGGAAATTGAGGTGGGTTTTGTTTGAAACTCATAACAAACACACACACACACACACATATCACTGTAAACCAACAATAGAATACAAAATTGTATGAGATAGAGACCTCACTGAGGCCCCCAAGTGAGTGCCATTAATGTTCTTCATGTAAATAAATAGGAGTATATATATATATATATATATATATATATATATATATATATATATATATATATATATATATATATATATATATATAGTCCGCTGGTTGATGAGTTTGTTCTTTACATAATTGATCAAGAGCTCGATTCTTATGTCATGCCGCAAAAAAATAATTTCTTATGTCAACTTTTGACCTGATTGAAGAAGGAATTAGTTGAGACGCGTGTAAACTGGTCTGGATGTTGTGACTGTCGAATATATACAGGGAGTGTGAGGAGAGGATTGAGACACGAGTGTAAGAGAGAGAGAGGAGTCAACAATTGGACAAATCTTATCTCATCCATGGCTCTCAGCTTATTGGAAAGGGAAGGGATCTCTGGATTTTTTTTTCTCCATCTAGAAACTACCATGGTTTTGTTTTCTCCTATAATAAAATAGGTGTGGCCAAATAGCAATAATGCTTTTGTCATGCCTGCAAGTGACAGAAATTAATACCGTTATCATGATGAAAAATAACATCAATATTGCTACACACATATATTCGGATGCAAATTTAGATATAGAAGTATCTCGAGTTGTCCGATGTAACCGAAGTGCACGTGACGTTCGTAAAATTCATACACATGACTCGCGAGTCTGAACACATTTCTCTCCTAAGTTTTTTCTTGACAATATTAGAAAACGTAACGCAGAAAATAACTTGAACATAAAGCCAATGTTGAGCTGGGTCTTACTAGCGTAAAAATATACCACTTCTTAGCGAAGATTTTGTGTATAAATAACATTTTGTATGGAAAAAAAATGCCTAATTCCTCTCTTGAGGAATCTTCCAAATAATTCGATCTGTTTTTCAATTATATTTTGAACTCCGTGAACAAGTTTTTCTCTATGACTTTAATGCACCTCCATCAATTTATACACAGCCATCATTGACAGCCGTTCAATTGATTTTGAATCCAATTGAAAATCTGATACGAGGAGTCTTACCGATTGTGACCCATCGGGTGGAATTTGTGAGCAATTGGCAGCCATTGGATCGATGGTCTTGGATTTCAATCAGGTGGCGCCACCTCATGACCATTTCTGAGCCAGCATAGTGACATGGGTTGTTCCTCATAATTCCACACTGAACTATTTTGTGATATTTTACACGCCTCAACATTGCCAGCAGAATCCCCGAAGGTTTGTCCAATTAGTTGATAGATGTGCTCTGATCGTGTCATACTGTTCCAAAAATAGGTTTATACTTTATAACTCTTATTCCAGAGAATAGCGGTTAAGTCCGGGGTTGATGCAAGGACAGATTAGCTAAATTACGCTTGTTTCGATTAATATCTAAATTAATTGTACGAGAACAGTTGATTGAAATTTGATTGTTGTGAAGGCTATTAAACTGAAGAGAGAAATAATTAAAAGAGTGAAACTATTGTATTTGGGAAAAGATCTAAGGTTTAGAATCCACCCCAACCGCATAACCGTGCGCTGTATAGACTGGATTAATATTCGTATCGCAAAGGATTATCCCCAGCGCTTGCAAACCCTTTCGATAATCATCAAGAGAGTATAGGAATTGATAAAAGGCATGGACTATCCTATAGCATAGACTACCTTACTAGCGCGGGTCTGCCCTCTAACGAGCATAATCCATCTTAGAACTCCAGCCATATCAGTAAAAACCATTATATGAACTGTATTTGAAAACATGTATACAAATATTCAACAAATTGAAATAAGTAAACGATTCTATTGGATTCCAAAAAACTGAGTTCTGAATATATAATCTAATTCGAATGAAAACCCTACTCTATACAGAGAACAAGGTTACTTGGTGTGGAGTTTCATCCTCCTCATAGATTAAGGGTTTAGCTGGCCATGAAGCCTCTCTCCAACTTCAGAAACCTTAATAATGATTTAGGATTTCTTTTTTATAGTGGTCACAACTCTCTTGGATTCCAAGCAGAAGAATAAGTTTAGGCAATCAAATCTCAACCAAACTCCCCAACAATCCTGTTTTTGCCTTCTACAGCTCGCTTCCAGCCCAATTTCAACCTCCTGAAATTTGGAAAACTCATAAACTGGAAAGTTGTAGGAAATTGAATTTCCTTTCAGGTGCCGCAAACCTAACCTCAATCGGATACTCAAGCTAAAAGATATGACCAAATTACTAAAGGCTATCCAAATTCTATTCCAATTCGGGATTGAATGATTTTCTTTCCAAATTGCACTTTATTTGGCTCATTGATCTCCAAAGCTTACAAACACATTAAACGAATTACTCAGCACCAAGTAACAACGTAAACGGATCCACAAGTATAGATTAGAGGGCTTAATTGAGTACAATTAAGCACTTATCATGCTCCCTCCACAATTGATCAAGATTCAATATTTTAGATAAGGCTGTAAGAAAATAATTTCTAGTGAATCAAATTATTCTGGCGTGGATAATCTGTTGACCAGGGAGAAAAATAATTGAAGTTTGTGTAAACTGGACAAGGCATCTTGCTCGTTAGGAAAAAAACAAAAAAGTGAAAAACTATCACAACATTACACCCCATATAAGTTACCACAGATACAATGAAGTAGGATATATTAACTAAAAAATACTTAAATTTAACACAATTATTTTCTCACGTACTGTAGCTTCTGGCTAACCATGTATATTTTTTCTTCAAATATTGGTTACATGGTGGCCTTGGAGCAATATCCCGCAACATTCATATTGAGACATCGTCATTTGATGATTGAGATCTATTCTCTATCACATTACATATCGTGGTGGAATTTGTATAAATGTACGAACCGCACCACAATATTCTTTCCCTAAGGACGTACACCACAATATTTCCCTATGGACGTAGACTTCTTTCAAGTCATTTTGGCTATGTTCGTTTCTTATGTTTAGTTTAGTTTTAGTTTTGTTTTGTAATCATTACCCTTATTTATCTATCTCTCTCTCTCCACTCATTACCTCTATCTCCAAAATTAAACTAAACTAAAACTACTAAACGAACAAGACCTTTATCATTTTTATTTGAAGAGGAATTCTCTTTCATTTTATCTAGGAGTAGTAATTTTTGGAAACGGAAGTTCTGTAGTATACATTCAGACCGTCTAAAAATGTTTTCAGTGGTTCGGATTTAAAAAAACTCCTTGTTGGATGTGTTAACTCTTTGTTGGAAGAGTCTTTTTAAAATTCGTATCATTGATTTACAAGATGAATGGTCCGGATGTGCACTATATAGGATGCACTACAGAATTCCTAGATCCGTATTTTTCGGGTTCGGATTTGCTCATAACTCTTACAAGCTAGAGTTTTTTGAACATATCCTAACAATTAATTGCAACAAACTGGGGGTGCTGATGTGCGCATGCTTCCAAGCCGTTAATCTCGGCAATCAACGACTTGGATTTCATCCTAGAAATGGATGGCTTGGATCTTCAAAATGTCGAGATGAAATCAAGACTGTTAAAAACACATCCGATGCTTGGGCACACTAGAGCCATCGGGAAGCCCACGCCAGCACTCTCTCTTCTTCCAAACAAGGACCGAAATTGATCCAATTTCTAATACTATCACACAGACACAAAAAAGAAAAAAGAAAATTACTACGTATGCGTAGACGTGAGCTGCAACGGTTTGGATTGACTTTTACTCTTTCACCGATAACTCTTACCGAATCATAGAATATTTAAAATTCGGACTGTTGATTTGTTGAAACGAACGATTGCGTACCTCGTACGTCAATATGAACAGCCGGACTGAAAAAAAAAAAACCAAAAAAACAAAAGTGTAAAAGGAGACACAAACTGTAAAACTCTCATCGAGAATATAATGATTGAAAAATTACTCCACCACGCAAAACCTTAAAAGTACTCTCCTACCACTACTAGTACCACAAGTCACACCTCCTCCCTTCTCTCTCTCTCTCTCTCTCATCTCACACAGTACACAAATGCCCATAAACCAATACCCTTCATCAGACATCCCTCAATCACTCTGGTGGATTCACCCCCAAGTCCAACAACCCCCTCTCATGGACCCCACCACCCCCTTCAAATTCTCCGACCAGCAACACCACCGCCCCACCGCCCAAAACACCGCTTTCAATTTCAACCTCAACCAAGACGACGACGAAGAATTAGACGCCAACGCTCTCGATCACGACGAGAGAGAATCCGAAACCCACCACCAAGACCGCCAATCGGTCAACCTCGACGTGTTGAAGGAGGCGATGTTCGAGAAACCGCTGACGCCGAGCGACGTCGGTAAGCTGAACCGGCTCGTGATCCCGAAGCAGCACGCGGAGAAGCACTTCCCGCTGAGTGGACTCGGCGACTCGGCGTCGGGTGGTCTGCTGCTGAGTTTCGAGGACGAGTCGGGGAAGTGCTGGAGGTTTCGCTACTCGTACTGGAACAGCAGCCAGAGCTACGTGCTGACCAAGGGGTGGAGCCGCTTCGTCAAGGAGAAGCGGCTCGACGCGGGCGACGTCGTCTTGTTCCAGCGCCACCGGGTCGACGCCGATCGGCTTTTCATCGGATGGAGGCGGCGCGCAGAGGCCAACGCGGCGGCGGCGGGTCAGTTTCCGGTTAATGTTGGGGTGGGGCGGAATAGTAGTGGCGGTGGGGGTAGTGGGTGGGGCCGGATGTACTATTCATCTGCAGCTGCTGCGCATGCTTATCCTGTGCAACCGTATCCTCCTCATGGAAATGTGCCTTGTTGTTTACCATACCAACCTCACTGTCTTCATGCAGGTATCATTTTCTTCTTCCACAACCCTATCTCCTTTTTGTTATCTTATCTCCATGTACAGTACACATATATGTATATGTATGTGTGTATATATATACACACATTATACGCATGTAATTTTTCGAATTAGTTGAAAACTAAAGTGCTTTCGAGATTTATTTTTAAGAGATATTTGTACAAAATTAATGTGCATGATGAGTTCCTGACCTGAAATTTGGTTTTTAAAAATTTTCTAAACATTATTATTTTATTTTTTGATTTTAAAATTGCACAAACTGGCCAGAAATTTGGGATTGATGGAGTTCATGTAAATGCATCTATGTATGTATGTATGCATATGTGCAGGAATACATGCTCTTTTCATGCGCATAGGAGAGAGCGTGGCACACACGTCCCAACTACTTAGGGAACAGTGCATATTTGTGTGACGGCCATATATACATATACTTATGGGTGGTGTTGAGTGGTTCGGAGCACCACGTGACTTTGCTCCGGATCGTAATTATGTGAAGACGTCTTGCTAAAATTCTTACTATCTGATAAGGTTTACTACATTTTCCACATTTTTTCTGTGTTCTTTTGATCTTTGTAGCCAAAAAAAAAAAATCTCAGCCTAAAAAAAAAAAAAAAAAAAACAAGAGCAAGTATTTGGACTTCAGAGGTTTGCAATTCAATGCAAAGGCAGAGCCAAAATATGAAGTCAATGAGGCAAATATTATATAGAGGTGTAACTATTTCGTTTTTCTTGAGCTAATTTTTCCATTTATTGGAGTTGCTTCACCCCACCTTTTTTCATGAATGGTGCTGGAAGTAGCTTTGTACGAGTTCACATACATACGCATCGTTTTAACTGCAAAATGGGAAACGTAGCAATGTCGGTATATATATCGGGCGATACGTGATCTGAACCGTTTACGCTACAAGATATGACTCGGCGTCCTTTATTTAAAACCCCAACACACAAATACGTATTTGATTGTCCCACCTCACATTCTTATAAATGTATTTTCGAATTTCATGTTTTTAGGGAGTAATGATAGTTTTACTTTGCCTAATTTTATGATTAGTTTGAGGCGCATGCCAAGCTGATTCATAACCCAATGCATT
Organism: Vaccinium darrowii; assembly: GCA_020921065.1. Taxonomy (NCBI): domain Eukaryota; kingdom Viridiplantae; phylum Streptophyta; class Magnoliopsida; order Ericales; family Ericaceae; genus Vaccinium; species Vaccinium darrowii. The sequence goes on along the minus strand of CM037161.1, from coordinate 32,202,899 downwards.
GCCAAAAAATAGTACTAATAATCATAAAGGTCACTCCATTGACAAGCACAGTGCCATCAATAAACTCAAGAAATGACAAAAACACACCCTTCAACACACATTCCATACGCATTTCAATATACTTTTTGATGTTTTTAGCATTTCTCAAATCATAATAATCATAAGATACATGCCCACTTCCTGTAGCGTCGCCGCCATCCCGACGGGAAACGGTGCTTCATCCATCCCCCATTCAAATATTGGTATACGTATAAATATGTTTGTACTTTGTATTGAATAAGACAAGTTTATTTGGTAATGATAGTTGGGTGTGGGAGAAACTGATCAGACAAATACGTGTGTTGTCGTGGTTGTATATATTGATAGGGGCAGGTGGGCAGAACCAAACGTCGACCCCAAGTGGAAACTCCAAGACACTGAGGCTGTTTGGGGTGAACCTGGAGTGCCAGCAGCAGCAGCCGCAGCCAGATGAGTCCGAGCCATCCACACCAGATGGTTCGTCCACATCGAGCCAGGGTGGTCAACCCTACTACTACCACTACTCCACCAACCTACCTCATCCTTCAATCCACCAAACGGACACGGTAAGTCGCAAAAATAAGAAAACGTAATCGGGTCTTGCTAACCTGAGTAATACGCATATTATCTAATGGCAAACAAGTTCAAATTATGCATTTCACGGATATCAATTCACTTTTCCGAATATCGATATACTTTTACATGTTACCCACTGCCCTAAGAGGCTGTGGTTATTGTTTTCCTGCATAAAATTCTATGAAATTTATCCTCCTAGACAAATGATTTTTTTTTTTTTTCTTAAGTCTTGACTATTATTCCTACCGCGTCATTTTAGATTAGTTTTTGTGTCCAGAAATTTTACTATTGTTAGCAATTATTTGTATTTTAATGACTATAAACTTAGAGTGAAAGAAGGGATTATGAATAGTACAGTTTTCCACAATGATACTGTTGTTTCCTATAATGAGACAGATACACAAGGACTCCAATAGTTTAGTTTACAGACAAGATGTTCTATATTAATTAATCTGCTGTTTAGAGTTAAAACTGGTACAGGCCCCAGTCCCCACTTGCCTAACAATTAGATTAAAAGAACAAGAAGAAATCTTAAGAGAAATTATTGGCTCGAGTCTTTTGATTTTTTTTTGTTCGATTCTATTCCATGGACAGATTCATTTGAGGATCCTGTTCATTGAATGATTGGTGTTATCGGTTCGGGATTTAAAATATGAAAGAAACTAAAATAAGAATTGTTAAAAAAGGAAAAACCCTTTTAACTTGATATGAAGTCTAGTTGAACAAGTAAAGATCCCTTCTGGTTCAATGAATATAACAAAAGAGAGAGTATTTTAGGATTACTTCCTGAACTAGGGAAACATTGTCTATACCATAAGAGTAATACATAGACAACTTTTCTTTTTCTTTTTTTCCTCAGTAAAAGGGTAGACAAGGGGGAGACTAGGCATAGCAAAACCCTCTTTGGGACATGACCATAGGAACTCCAGACCCGCGCGCCGCCCCACCCAAGGCCGAAGAAGGCAATAAGAGGATCATGAGACTTAAATGGGGGCAAGGACGAAGAAGGCAATAGGTGGATCGTGAGACTCAAATGGGAGCGAGGGAGCATCGGCACGCCTCAAACCGCCCCCACGCTCCTGTGACCACATGAGAGCCAAACCCAATGAGAGTAACCCATTGCCAACTTGGCTACCACCCTGGTGGTTAATACATAGACAGCTTGTCTATAATACATAAACACTCATCCATTCATACATACATAAATTTACACATGTCGGTCATATCTGCATGTAGGAATCCTGGTCTTAGGGTAACCCATGTGCCAAGTTGCATTTTTCCACCCACTTGAGGACCTCTCACAACTTTGTGAAAGGAATTGAGGGCACTTACATAAGTACTGAAGAAAAGAAAAGATATAGTACATGATTGCTTACAGTGGCACATATATCTACATCAAATTTATGGGGGGGGGGGGGGGGGGCCCATCTAGATCATCAACCATACTGAGAGAGAGATTACTTTTGCTGGGTGTGGCTAAATTGGTGGTCCTGAATACCTACCTAGCGATATGTATTGGAACCATAAAGTCAACAATTGAGTTCAAGCAAAAGGTACATAGTTAGAAGCCAACCAAACTCAAAAGGGCTAGTTTGGTTTGAGATTTGCATTCTGGAATTGCACCTTTCATTGTAGTACAAATAATGATAGGTCTGTCTCCTAACATATAACCATAGATATACAAGTTAAATATAAGTAACACACAAAAATAAATATTCGGTAGAAAAATCCCAGTATATTGTTTTGTGTAAGAGCTAAAAATACTACTCTAAAATAATTGTGTCCGGAACCATTCTATGTACATGCATGGGTCCAGAGTTGTGGTTCAAAGTTGTGTTACGTAGACTTCCCGGCTGTGTAAAACTGAAGCACTACAATTGTCATTGCCATATCATCATTCAGTTGTATTTGCTGTACGAAAGTCTTTTCATCCATCATTTTTCACATTGATTCATTGCATATAGATGAGGCATTAAGCACAAATGGGTTAGGAGTTACGACTTAGGACACCCTTTTTGGGGAAAAGTGAAAATTAGTGGGGTTGATTTTCGGGTAAGGTCAAGATATATAGATAGTGATAAGAACAACCAAATTCAGTTCTAATTGATGTTCAAATGATTTTGAGAAGATAAATCCTGGTCAATTACAATGACAGTTTTTAAACTTAGCCCCTTGTACCAATTGGAGAGCTATCGCAACTACCAACTGATACATGAGGATCAATATAAGTGCCGAAATTTTAACGCTTTATTTAATTTTTGGTACGGTAAAACAGTGATCAATCACGATAGGGTTTATGGAAAGGGCAATGATTTCTACCCTCTTTCTTTTTCTTTTTCTTTTTTTAAAAAAACTAATTTCTATCTTATGGGTAGTTTCATATATATTGAAAGTCAAGGTTGTAGATTTGGACGTAAAAGGTCAAAAATTGTCTATATTTTGTAGTTCATAATATTTTAAAAAGATTATTAAAACTTTGTCTGATTGATTCAAGTGATTTCTATCAATCGAGGCCCTTCCTGCATATAAATAAACCCTAAATCCGAAAACATAGATAATATTACGAATAATATGAATATTAGAAATTGACATGTTTTATGTCCATGGAGGAGTAATTAATTACCTTGATTTTATGCTCCATATTTAGTTTTTTTTACTCATTTTTCATGGTTACTGCTGAGTGGAGAATGTACTAATTATCACACTGTATTGTGTGTGCACAACAGGCACAGGATATCAACTTCTCAAGAGGAATACACCAGATGAGATATCACCAAGGATAAAGATCTGTGGATGTGACTTCAAGGATATTTTTGACTATTTGAGGAACGTCTTGGAGTGTTCACCAAAACAATGAAGAAGAAAAAAGGGAATGGAATTTACAAAGAGAGGGGGGAAAATCCCAGGTTTCCAGGAAACTCTCTCTCCTTTGCAAAGAATGGGTATATCACCATCACATCATCAAAGCCCCCAGCAAGTAAAGGAAAAATCTACAAATACACCTTCTGGGTTTTTGTTGTGTCCGAAACCGTTAAATGTACGTGAACTCACATGCATGTAACGTTTTGAACACCAAAAATGATACACGTGCAACAACCCATATACAACAATGCTCCAACGTACTCAAATGGTGTGTGGAGCCCACACACACTTCACACTCAAGTGTGTGGGTTTCACACACCATGTGAGTGTATTGGAGCAATGTTGTTGGAACTGAGTCGTTGTACGTGTATTATTTTTCTTTGAACACAACTGTGTGTCTCGAGTTGTGTTTTAAAGTTTTGTTTCTATCATTACTTGGAAGTAAAATGAAATGAGAGAGGGAGAGTTGGGGGAAGGCATGGCTTAAGTTGCGTTGGGGCCCATAAAAGATAGGGCTGACGTCATACAGGCCCAAATGGGGGAATGTGGATGTTTTCCACCAGGAATATATATTACCTTACGGTTACGGTCTCTATTGGTAGCTAGATATGTTTTGGAGGGGGAAAGAGAGATAAAGAGGTGGATATGGTCGGAAGGATAATATTTGATTTGTTTTGTTGTTGTAAAAGAGAGATACGAAGGGATGGATAATGTATAATTGTGTTAAATTCCTATTTTACTCCAAATAAACAAATCAGAAAATAAAAAAATGGCGGGGCCAAAAGGCAAAAGTGGTGCATGATCTCTCTCTCCCCCTTAGAAGCGGCAGTGGGGTGGGGTGGGGCCACAAGATCAATTTGGCCCTGCAGGGCATATAGGTATATACATATCTTGGCCAAACTATATTCGAGAAGCAAAGTTGAAACAAACACGGATATTGACCTAGTTTTCCATTTGATAAAATGAGAATCTCATACTATCCCGACAAATCCAATATCTCCTCTCATATACTGCAAGGGGTTAGGGGCTACTGTTGGGATTCTATCTGAAGATTTTTTTTTCAATGGGGGAGGGGCCCACTCATTATTAGTCCATTATAAAAGGACCTGGGAATCTTGTAGTTCACATTCAAACCGTCTTGTAGTTCACATTCAAACCGTTCGTCTCGACAATCAATGATTCAGAATTTAAAAAGAGTCTTCTAGAGAACTCGTCTCTAGAAAATTCTTTTTAAAATGTAGACCATTTAAAACAATTTTAAATAGGAAGAGTTTTTTTTAAATCCAAACACTTTTGAACTGTCTAGATGTGCACCGCAAGATGGTGCACTGCAAGATTTCCGAATTCCATAAATAGTGGGATGGGTGAAGTGAGTGGAGAGGTCTGTGGACTTTGATCCATGATAAGATTGATGGCAAGCCCATAGTACTAGCCCAGGCTATGCAGCTTCTTTGTTTTTGTCTTTATTTAACTTCTCTTTTGACTTGAATTACAAAATACTGAAATTAGAGTTACAAAAAGAGGTCCAATTACTTTTCAAAGAGTCTAGGAACACAATTTTAGAACGCTATCCCAAAAACAACTGTGTTCAGAGCCTCGATGTAAGCAGCTTATATGTAGGATCCGGGGTAGGTGTTGTGCGCTGTGTTGTGCAGTAAAACTATATCATTTTGCTTAATTTTTGTACACATTTTCAAAGCTTCCAAGGGCCTTGTTTGGAGAAAGAAAAAATCATTATAAAGTGTCTAAGTCCAAAGTGCCTAAACTCTAAACCTGAAGTGCCTAAACCCACTATACCCTACCCCAAAGAGCCTAAATCTCCTAAAATTGAACCCCCAAAATTAAACTCCACACTTAACTTTCCAAACAGGGCCCTTGGGTATACTAAGAAAGTGAGCAAAACGACACGTAGTTTTGCCGCACAACATAGCGCACAACACCTAGCGCATAGCGCCTCTCTCGGATTCTTATATGTAGCATACGATTCTGGACCCAGTTGTGTTTTAAAATTTTGTACGTGGCATGGCTCGTTACTTTTTCACGTGATGATTGTGTGCGTCATGATGAGTTTCTATTTTTTCACCTTCACTGTCATCAACATTGAAGCTTGTGCACAAAAATAATGGGAAGAAACAGTAGTAATTGCATGAGATAATGCAAGGGTTCTGTGACTGCTGTCTACAATTGTGCGCTTCCTTGCTACATTATGGATGTATGTCTCAGTTCTAAATGGTAATAAGTCGTCAATTATACAACAAGCTCATAAGTTGCCAAAAGTAAGGGTACAAATGAGCTGAGCCGAGCTTTGTAGTATTTGAACTCAGCTCATTCATTAAACAAATCTAAAACTCAAACTCGAGCTCAGCTCATTCTAAACGGGCCGAGCCCTTAACTAGCCAAGCCTGGTTAATTTACTTAACGAGTCTCTTCAAACCGAGCCGAGCTTTTGAGTGTTGAGCTCAACTCATTAACTAAACGAACATGAAACTCAAACTCAAGCTCAGCTTGATTACTAAAGGAGTTGATCTGAACCAAGCCTTAACGAGCCAAGTCACGAGCTGCTAGCGAGTAGCTCGGTTCGTTTGCAGCCCTAGTGACCTATATCAACTTATCAATTTTCAAGGGCAGAGGTGCCTCTACATTATAGACTCGCTAGTCTTCAATTCTCGTTGCGTCCCTGCCATGCCTTTACCTTCCTCAAGTGCTATTGTGTGATGATGTAAAGATCCACCTATGTAGAGCTAGAGCTAATGTTGAGGATTAAGCAAAATCAAAGCAGACTTTAAGTCGAGATTTGCCAAAAACCAAAGCTCTGTTACCATACCTAATTACCAAATCTCTCTTAAAAACTTTAAGCTTTTAGGTAATGTGCCAAACATTATATATCAAGCTTCCAACTACAAACATGTGTTGTCTGGTTCCTCGGGTGCCAACATATTTGGAGATGTGTAGGACCGGTTGTGATGCCATCTTGCCCTCTTACCTTTAATCTTTGCACTCTCTTCCGAAGATCAATCGGAGTAAAACTTTCCATAAGAAAAGGAAAAACAATAAACAAGTGGGAATCACAAGTTATTGTTCACTAGGTGAAATAGCGTCAATAAGAAATGAATGTGAACATTGGTGAAAAAAGGAGAAGGATTGAATTCAAAGATGAAATTTATTTCCGAGGTTCAAGGGGAGGAAAAAAATGTCGACAGATAATCCTCCACATTGCATTCTTACCAAAAGCATCAAATTGGACAAATACAGAGAAATATACTCTTAAGAAATGGTTCAGAATAGAGAAATTTCATTTGATGGCAGGGAAAGTTTCACAACATGAACACCAAAAAGAAAATTTAGCTAGAAGAAAGCTTTTTTTCTTTTCTTCTTCTTGTTATTGGAGTATAAATATCAGAGAATCCAATACAGTGAACAATTGAATTAGTAATTAACAAAAGTTCAACAAAATTGGTTGAATTACCTCATGTAAATAGCCAAGTACAACTGTTGATGCGAGTTTTAGTGCCTGTAGAGATTATTCAAGGTGTGCATAAGTTGGTCCAGACATCCCGAGTTATCTGGAAAAAAAAAAAAACAGGGCCCATAGAGATTAAGACGAGACGAACGCCCGTTGACCTCCGGTAGCGCAGGCGCCAAACGTTTGGTGGTTCTGCGAGTGGGCGGGTCCTCAGATGTAGGTAATCATTGGTCCCAAGGAAGTTATCAAACCAAGAGCACAGTTGAAGGGACTGATGTGCTTGCACTGAAAGAAAAATAATTGCCTTGTGCACAAATAGGCCAAGTGATGATACTTCTTCCTCTTGCACCTGAAAAGAGAGAAAGAGACACCTTTTGTCACTTGAATCTCATCAAGGGTGAAAACCATGCAAGAAACATTGATACTAGCAACTAACAACAGTAACGAGGCGTTTCTTTACCCGGTAAGTTGACCGGGTTCAAGACTTACAGCCACAAGCCCAAGCCCCCTGTTACTATCCAACAAGCGAAAAAGGGCAAAAAGAAAGGCGAAAAAATAAAGGAGTTGATTCATAATCATACAAGCTTTAACATCATTTGCAGTTTACTGCTGCAAGTCCCTTCTCCTATTACTCTCCTACTTATCGCGAGGAAAAAAGCACAGGATACAAGTTAATTCATAGCCATTAAGAAATTCTTGTACTCAAAGAAATGGGATAACCAAGCCTACTAATCTCTCAATTATGGGTTCTCCCTTGAAGACAACCACTTTGAGCAAACTATGACAACGGTTAGGCTTGTGTCCAATCTACCGATCCCTTAGATCCGGTATTAACTGGAACACCTTTTTCTCATAACATCCAATGGCCAAGAAATTCGTCAAGGAAGGTTATAATTTGAATTTGCAGATCTGTTTCCAACATCATGCAGCCAATATGTTGATCCCAATAAACCACCAAAGATTGCCTAACAAAGAAGGCCACATAAAAGCCACCAAATGGGTCCATAGCAACAGAACCAACCCGAAAATGGTCAAACTGGTAAGAACCTCTCAAAGGAATTTCAATTTTGTGATCATAATGCAACAACTTGACTGAAAAAGTGCGGCTCTACAGCTCGGGTGAAATGACTTCTAGTTAAACCTATAAAACATGACATCTAGACGCATACGAGCACCTTTCAAACACAAGTGCAAGTCATTTTCAAGCGTCCCTCACCCCACACTCCCACCACCACCCTTTCTGTTTTTCTTCGACTATATCTGGTGTACTAAACCCCCTCATTCAATGTCAAATCTAATCAAACTCCGCTTTCTGTTCAACTTACAACCGTCTCTCTTTCTCCATCCATGACCACATCTACATATGCTAAAAGTCCTACATTCAATTCCAACTTCAATCAACAATGCAATAGGTTCCTTTCCTTCATTCAAAATAGTTCTATTGCCATGTTTGTTGAAATCTGAAAGAAACATTAAGTTATCACGCAATCTCACCTCATGTTTTCAGTGCAACTCAAAGATCCCAAGTCTCGGTTTTGATTCTTTTGAAGCTTTACCGGTCAATCAAACCTTGAGCCGCGAAAAATTCATCTGATTATCAGCAGACTATTCCAAAATATACAAATCATTAGTATAATGGGAACGGAAACCCTTGCTTTAGATGACTACAAGAAGGAACTTTCCGCACTGCTTCCACACTCTGTATCACATGTTAGAGTAGCAGCGATAGAAAAGATCTGAACCAAAACCAAAACACTAGTTAGTCAGACTTGGCTAATTGCAATCAGATATAAACAAACAACAAGAGCAATCAAACATATCAGTTGCAGTGAACCTAAAAACATAGGGATACAAACGGGAAACAGTCCTTAAGCATGATAAGAACTGCACCGATTCTTGCTGTGTCGGGCACATTTTCGTTCAGATTCTTCGGAATTTTTGTCACCATAACAGAAAATCAATAACAGCCGAAGTGAAAAAACAATCATAATTGGAAGTAAATATGAACAATTGAATATTTCAACTTTTTTCATTTAGGGAAATTTAACATTTCCTATTAACACAAAAAAAAATACAAGTACCCAACATGAAACAATACCACAGGCATGTTTCACGTGGCTTTTTTGTCTTTTTAAGTTGCCGACAAAAATAGGTTGTTTATCTTATAGTGGTTTCTTTTTTTTTGGGGGGGGGGGACTTTTGGGGCTTTTGTGAGGAGAGACTTTTGGGACTTTTTGCACTTTTTGAGCAAAATTTGGGACTTTTTGCACTTTTTGAGCAAAAAGTCGAAAAAACCGAAAAAGTCGATAGGAGGAATGGGGCCTACAATGAAAGGCTAATTACTCTTTTAACTCCCTGTGGTTTCCGTCATACTAACCTGTTAACATGGACAGCAAAAAGTTGGAAAGACAACAAAACTGTGCACTTTAAGGTGTGCTCCTAACTCTTTATGGAGTAGTATATGTAAGTATCAAGAGCAATACAATCTTTTAACAAGTTACATAAGGAAAATGAAGTAGTTCCAGCCCAGCAAAATAGTCATTCCCTAACAAATATTTTACACTTCCGCATTTTGACTTGGAAAAGTTCGTTTGTGAACTCAAGGGCTGCTGATGTTATTTAAAAGTTGACAAAGTGTACATGATTCTGCAACCACAGGGGAGCAAACAGTAATCTTCCTTAAGAACCAATGACATGGAGTTCACAAAAGAGTCCAGGAAATGGATCACACTTGATTGAAATGGAAATGAAATGTACAAACATTGTCCATACAAACTACTCGTATAAAACTACCAAGCACCGAAGGGGATGAATCATGTGAGTAGCATCTTACAGAAACCCGTAGCACTAAAAAATCTAATCTACTTGTTCAAGTGGGTTTTGGAGGGGTATCCTTTTCCTCTTGAGCTCTAGAATCTTCTTTCTTCTCCATGACTTGTTGTATACCTTCTTGATACCCTTCTATGAAGCTCTTGAGTGCATCTCTATAAGCCGAAGCTCGTGTCATGTAGACACGTTGCAATGCAGGCCTTAGTGTCTCCATTCCACCTCTAGCAGCCACCGCTAGTTAATTTAATTAAAGAAATTGGAACATATCATAACTGAGATCAAGTAGAAAACAAGTTCAAAGAGCACAAGCAATAAAAATTTAAGAAACAAACAGTTCTATGCAATAACCCCAGAAAGCTATTAAAAACATTATGCCAAAAATCAAAATAGGAAGAGTACTATTAATATAAATAGAGATCCAGGAAGATGTCCAATGTGAAGTACTGGAGTTGCTCTTTACCTTCTTTGATTTCTATATCTACAACCTGAAAATCTAATAGAGCTAACAATTTGTATTAGCCATTTCATATATAATAAGGGAAAGAGTCAGAGTCAAGTTTCAGTAATAGGGTCCTTCCTAAAATTTTAATTTCCGTACGGTTGAACATTTTCCTGATGAACTTCTTTGATGCCAAAGAAGTTCATCAGGAAAATTTTCCTGCCAATACAAGTTACATGGAAAATATCTGAAGTACAATATAAGCAATGTTCTAAGGACATTGTTGCGACACATTAACTTGCCATATTATGTAAAGTACAATACAACCCAATGAAGTCAAAAAGTTTCAAACGACGTGTGATGTACACGCATATGAAACTATGCTGGTCTGAAAGTTTATGTTGTTAAAATAAATAAATAAATAAATAAATCCTGGTCCCATCCAGATTTAATTGGAACAGTAATACAAACACGTTAAACTGTTTTTTCACTAAATAAGTTGCTGAGAAAATTTTCTTTTCATTAACTCGGAATATGATATATCCCTAATCAATAGATTTCAAATTATGGAATTCAAAAGTATTGGGTAAGACCAATAGAAGCGCCATTACACAACAAAATCAAGAGCCCAACATATATAAAATACAGTCAGATACACGCTTCTACATCATGCTCTTAGTACAAACAGCATTCCAGAATCAAATGGCTACTTCTGGCCATATCATGCCAAATAATAATGCATCCCAAAAAGTACATATCTCAAATTTAGTGCAGATTGCAGAACCTATAATGTTCAATCTCCGCATACCTTAATGCCACATATTGAATGCATAACATCTAATGGTTCATTCTCCGCACATCTTAATCATACAATTTCCCAGTAACATATTCGTCCTACAAGCCTAGCAAGAGACTGGAGGCCTAAAAAATTTTGTACTGGTAGTAAGCAGTTTGAGTAATGAGTATTCTCATGTTTGTGTCCTGTGTGATATTGCTCAATGCCTCAACCCTCGCAAAAGTGAAGCCAACAAAGTTTCATCCTCGTTCGATCTTCCGATGCTTCTCTTACCCTCCATAATGCAACCAAGTCAGTGTCAAAGCAGTATTATTCGTTCTACCAAAACAATCCCGTTTCTGAAAACTTAACCACTCAATGCCGAACCTAACACTTAATCAAAACCATTTGCCTTCAATCCAACAAATAAATCTTAATTCTTAACCTATCAACTAATAAAACTAGCCTCAGCACTATAACTAACTAGCACTCCAAAAGAAATTGTAAATTCATGATGAGCCAAAATTTACACAATCAAATTGAAGAAGATTAGGCAGGGATTTCTCACCAAGATCTTCCAATGTAGAGGGTTCTTTATCTTTTGTTGTGCCATTTACGCCACTGGTTCTGTCTTCAGTGTCCTCATTCTTCTTATACTCATTTGGCCGGAGTTCAGGACCAATATCTCTTACCCAACTGGCAGCGTAAAGTCTCGACGCTTCCTTCAACACCTAACGGAAAACCACAAAAGGTTAACTCTAGGAATGTACACATGAAATAAAGAGTACTTCATGTGGACTTGATTTAAAACAGATAATTTCCAGGGCTAAAACAAAATACAGACAAGCAGGAATCTTACAGCAATTAATCAATCAAACACCAAATTGAAACTTTAAATATGACTAGGCCAGTCAACTAGTTGATGGATAAAATCTGAAACCTGTGCAATTACCAAAAACTGAGCCAAGCGATATCACGTAAGCTGCCAAGAACTGGCCACGGACCCAAAGGAGACATGTAAGATGTGATCCAATGTGCTGCCCATAAACATCACTCTCACCTTTATCTTCCTTACAACCAGCAGTCCATAATAACTATCCATTCCCAACGTTTTACTTCATCATGCAAATTCGAATCTATGAAAACAAACTATTGGTTGTGATTCTTAGGTCCATCAAAAAAGGCAATAAAAGCTATCCCAAAAATGAAATCAGAACAAGAAATAGATCCAATACCACTACAAGAGTTTAACTGAAAGATATACCGAATGATAGAACACACCAGATATCGCTCTTTCCAAGTTAATTTGCGACGCTTCTTAATATGTGGTGGATCAGGCAAAGACGACGGGAATGCAATTTCTTTCAGATCATAACGAACATAATCATACACTTTCCTTGAAACTACTTTCAGCTTCATTCTGATGCCTGAATCACTTCAGCATACTCTGGAAAGACAACAAAGGGACACCCTGAGTTTGAGGAACACCTGGAGATTATAGAATCTGTGAATAAGAGGACACAAATAAGGTGGATGTCTTTTAAGCATAATTACATACCAAAAATTTAGAAACATAACCCTATTTGAAATGCCCAGCAAGGAAAGTGTGGAGTGAATATGCTTGTTTGTATGCTAACTGAGAATTTTTTTTCTTCTTTCAGAAAATGAACACAAGAAAAGCATTTGGTAGAAGAAATTTTCAAAACATGACAACAAGGATGAGATTTTTGTTTAAAACCAAGACTATTGATTCTTCAAAAGTAGGTCTCATAAAAGAAATTACTAAAATTTGAATCAAGTGTTATCAAAACTTGCATTATCTCGAAAAGGTTAAGATCTGGCATTGTTTTGTAAGACTTACTTCCACTTTCTAAATCACCTAAATTGAAAGAACATCGAGAACTGCAGCTGTTTACTCCAATTTCCAAAGAATTAGAAGTTCATCGTTTATGATAAGAAAAAAGGTTTGGAGTGATAATATAGAGTCCCTACAACAATGGAAGATGTTCAGCACATTTCTAAGTAAATTACCGAACATTTTCCTGAATGCACTATGCTATTCATGATTTTGCCATGAGATTCATATTTCCAACAGTTAGTAGGCTAAAGTCTCTTGAGGTTTAGACCATTTCTACAACAAAATCATCCCTACTGAGAATAATAGGATCAATAGGCAATGTTATCCCGCATACCTCCAAGCAAACGACGAATTGCTACGACTGACTATCAAATTTCTTGTGGCCGTTATCATCAATCACAATGGCCCACTATTATGAATATTATGATAGAATTGCATCCCTAATGGTCTAAAACGCATGGAAACTTCTAATTTGGTTGTGTGTTGTGTCAGACAAGGTCTTGTATACGAATCAGCCCGTCCATGTTGTGTCAATATGACACAATATCTTATCGTGCCTCCCTGTCCATGGTACTTAGGGCCTGTTTGTCGGACAGATAAGGTTTTGGGATAAAGAAGAAGGGGGATAAGAGGTGGAGGTTTATCCAATTGGGTATAATTTCAGTGAGAGAGAGGTTTATCCAAGCTCCAGCGTCGACATTGACAACTATCGCAAAATCGTGAACAGGAAAATAAAACAAGAAAGAGAGAGAAAAGGAAACAAAAATAAATCAAAGGCAAACATTACCCAGTTCTACCCTAGAAAATCGACCAGAATCCTGTGTGTGTGTGTGTGTGTGTGTGTGTGTGTGTGTGTGAGAGAGAGAGAGAGAGAGAGAGACGAACCCTCACCTGAGCAGCGGGAGTCCGAGCGTTGCAGATTTGTTCGGATTAGAGCCTTGAGTGCGCCGGTGGTCAGATGTCGGCGGAAATCATCCTGTTTTCTTCTCTCTCTGTTTCTGATCACCGGAGGTGAGAGAGCGTGCAAGATTTGGGGGTGAAAGGATTTGGGTCCCGCAATGACCTCAAATGTGAGTCATCAATAATTTGTATTTGGAATCGGAACCGTACAATTTATCAAGAATGTTGAGTAGATAATTCATATAAAAAATCAAATTAATTGGATATTAGTAGTCATATGATCAGATACTATTTATATATATATATGACTAATATCATTTGGAGAATACAGTGTAAGACAAATTTGTCTCAATTGTATTTCTACTAATCTCCGATTGTTATAATTTTTTATTCCCTTAATGTGCTCAACATTCTTGAAAAAATAAATAGTTTCAATCCCACATGAAGATTTCAGAAGGTCCACAATTAAGATCACTATGAAGATTTAGTGATTTAGGTTACTACTCGAACTTCTAATCCGTAGTAAAAAGGGCAACCCAGTGATATTTGGTGGCAAGATAAGGTAGCGGGGGAGAATTTTTCAGGGCCGAGCAAATACCACATGACCAACGTGGTACTTGTGGCCAACCAAAATTTGAGTTAGATTCAATTGGCCTTGTCTCCTTGGGACTTGTATGATTTCTAAACCCTTTATAGGCACTTTGGATGGTGAGAGAAGAAAGGGGGAGAAAGGGATCCCTCTCCCTTATTGATGAGAAAAAAAAAAAAGAAAGGGGAAGAGTTTCTCACATCTAACCAAACAATCGTGAGAAATCAATCCCATTCCAGTCATTTTTCTCGTCTCCAGCGACTTTCCGGCGACCTCAAAATTGATTTTTGATCACAGATCCGGCTTCTCTTCGACGAGATGAAGACAACGGTGGAAGTTTGACGACGATCCGACAACGGGGTGGCCTGCATGTGCCACCGTCGTTCTGTTTCTCACCGAATCTCGCCACTTTTGGTGAGAAACGGAAACAGGGGAAAATGGGGGGTAAGGGATTCGAACTTCTCACCATTTCTCCACATCTCCCACCCTTTTGGTCATCCAAACAAGCGAGGGAAACTCCTCCCCTTTCTTCTCCTTTTTTTTTCTCCTTCCCCCTCAATCCAAAGGAGCTGTTAGAGCATCTTCAACCCAATTCTTCAATTTGAAGAACCAAAGGTGATTTTGAAGAACGTCACTATTCACCTTAACTCTAACGCAACTCTTCATTTCTTCCTCTAGAAATTTCCCTCCAAATATTCCAACAATTTCCTCTCCAAATATTCCCCCAACTAGAGCTCTTCATTTCGTTTCTGTCCAAAAAAAAAAAGGTTCAACACTGGTGGGTTAAGTTTTTTGCTACAATTTTTTTGAGTTGAGTATTTATTTATTTCCTGGTAATCAATTTTACAACTTCTCTAATCAAATTAGCCGAGAAGGAAAGAAAATGAAATCGTCAACTAAAATTTGATTCTACTTCATTGAAAGGGCTACCAAACTCCATTGGAATACCAAAAACGATATGGGTAAGTTACTAAGTTAACGAGTACTTGAGGCCATGAAGCATGAACTTCATATAATCATATATAACTCGGTGTAAATTCTAGTATTGTGTTTCTCTGATTTCATTTGGATGTTGTCATAGGTCTAAGCTCAACAATTCAGTCATGTTGAACCATGATGTTTTCTATTTCTGTTTATGCAACAGTGATTTCATGGGATTTCTCCTATTTCTGTTTTTGTTTATGCAAATGTGACTTCTAGGATTCAGGTGATCAAGCATTTTTTTTTATGTGGAATTATTTTTTTTGTTTTATTTTGGTGGGATGGAAAAATACATCCCCTTTGCTTCTCTTTGCTTGATTTGCATTGAGTCAACCCCCACCCCCCCCCCCATCTTTTGCTGCAGGGCCGGCTCTGATATTCGTGAGGGCTAGAGCAAACTTTTTAAAATGAACACATCAATCTACTTTGTATAGTTAAAAATACTTGGGTAAAAGAAATTTCATATGAAGTCATTACAATCAATTAAGAGTATAAATACCCAAAATCGATAACCCTTACAGTAAATCAATTTCCCTATAGGCCTAATCGTAATAATTATATGGACCAATAAAACTAGGGGCCCTCAAAAATGGTAAAAAAATCAGGGGCCTAAAGCGGTGGCTTTACGAGTTTTAGCTCAAAGCCAACTCTGTTTTGCTGGCAATGAAAATTGAGAGTCTATTTCTTGGCAGTGATGTCTCCATTATTAACTTTTCTTAGCTTACATAATTGTACGTAGGCGTACCATCATTCAAATTGGTTTACAAATATGCCATAATTTTTACTTGCTGAATGCTTAAATTGCGGGATACACAGTGTTGTTTACACGAACTTCTAGATGATCTACTTGCGATTCTAAGTACATCAAGGTTTACCAAATGGAAGTCTAATAATAAAAGAACATGTATAACAGCCATATACTAATGAAAGAAGAAAAGTGGAGGACATTAGTTTTTGAAGTTGCCAATTTTACCCGTCCTAATTTAACAAAAACACACCAATATCCTATGTGATCCGGGATGCCATGCACCGTGCGGTGTACTACGGGCCATCCGATACTCAGATGGACGATCCAGATTTGATCACCTGCGCACGCCAATGAACGGATAGGATGCAAAGCTAAGCCGTCCATCCGGACATCGAACGGCCTTAGTGCACCGCACGGTGCATGGCATCCACCCCGGTTCCTATCCTATGGCACAAACACCAGATATTTATTTCCAACCCAGTTTTCACATTCCCTCCATTTTTTTTCCCTCCACCACAGCCATATACTCAAGCTATTTGCCTTCCCCCTCCATTTCTTCCTCCATTACATAGAGAGAGAGAGAGAGAGAGAGAGAGAGAAAGAGAGAGCTCTCAGGTAAGTTTCTGTAAAATCTCTCTCTCCCATATTTGTGAACGTAGACTCTGTATTGCATCATGGGTATGCTGTCCTCTTTTCGCTTTTATTAGTGATTTTGGCATTTGAGGTTTAACCTTCCAGCATTTCTGTATTCTTGGTTGGGCTTTATTTGGGGTTGCGCCTTAATTGACGGTGAATTAAGGATGAACTGTTTGAACAATTGTGCTATGTTGGTAACAAAGCTTGCTTTGGGCTGTAGCAGAACAACTTGATTTGGCAAGTTTGGATAGAAAAGAAAGGAAAGGTTATATTGGTAAAAGTACATATGTCGCTCCCTTTTATTTTCTTTCACGTTGTCTAGCCAAACAAAATTGGTACGAAAGGATGGGAAACCATTTTCGCTTTTATTTTGTGTATCCAAACGAGATGGTGACAAACCACAATTCTTTCTTTTCTTTTCATGAGTAAGGCGATTCAAGTGCCACACAATATTGTACACACAAGTAAAAATGTGTCTTCTAGCATTTTCTTGGTGTGCGATAGCCAAAGTCTGAAAATCATGTCCGTGTACTATTCTAGATGATGAAGTGATCAACATGGGCTAACTACTTATACAAAATAAACTAATCAGACACACACCATTGTTCACTGTGACCTAGTCCAAAGCATGAGGTAACCCATATTTTAGTTTTAGTTCACATAGTAAAAAAATAAAAATCAATGTTGGGTGCACTAATATATTTGTCGGGGCCGGTTCCGTTACTGCTTTTAACATAACATTTGACACTCCATCTCATTGTTGAAACGAATGGCTAAGATTTAAACATAAAAAAAAGCAATTGTATCCCCTCTGGATACTTTATTTTTTTCCTCTTTTGGGGGGTGAATTGATGGTTGACGGTGTCGACGGCTTCTTCTCCGTTTTCAATAGAATGAAATAGCTACTTCTTCAAATCAAAAGTTTCACTTTCTTTTTTCCAAAGCACCTAACTGATCTCCTCTTCTCGTAGATTTTGCAATTGATTTCTTTCTTGTTTAAGCTACAGAAGTTAGGGATTTTACTTTGTAAAAAGTACAGTGTTTGTAGGGGCAAAAGTGTCGCGTGAATATAATTGTTGTGGCATTAGCATTTAATGTCATGGCATTATGAACGTCCTTTTTTTAAACTGGTATATACCCAATTCAAATAACAATTTCACTGTATACATGTATATGAAATATAGAAAAGGTATGTTTGTGGAGAACAAAGATTGAGAATCGGAATGGGTGCGATTGGAAAAGATAGCCACAGAGAGTGTGTGTATACCGGGAGAGATGGAGTGCCAAATCTTAGTCATTGGTTTGAATGACTAAGATGGAGTGTCAAATGTTACGTTAGTGAAACTAGCTCCTTAATTATAATGTATATAAAGATAGATTTACCAAAAAAGTCTAGAACCACATATTAATGTTTTGTGGGGACCACACATTCATTGTGTGCAATAATTCTACAACCATACACACTTGCACAAAATACTTTTACACATGAAAACATTCATGTATGGGTGAGTTTGTGTGTAAAAGTGTGAGATTAAAAAATACTTGCATTGTGTGTGCAGAGTGTGAAATTCTTTAATCGAGTCACGGAATTAAATTAACTTGAATAATGGAAAAATAATCAATCGCACAAACTAGAAAAATAATCAATCACGCACAACACAAAGATTTACGTGGAAAAACCCAAAACGGGAAAAAACCATGGGAAGGAATCATGCACTATAATCATTGTCTAAATACAGGAGATCTTACTCAGTGTTCGTGTATCCTCACAACGAAGCCTAAAACCTACTTGCCGAATCCACGTTAATCACACTTCTGCATGATTGCCGAATCTTGAATCCTCATGCCTTCCTACTGATTGCTTTCCGAACTCCATGAAAGGACTTTGTTATGAAGAAAAGTATTGTTGATGTAAGAACACCCCTCGAAGATAATTTTGAGAATCAAAAATCCATTCAATCTTTGTGGTTTCTTTGAGGTGCACAAAACCCTAACCGCCGAAAGTGATGGATAATGGAACAAAGTGTGCTAGGGTTATACACAGCAGAAGTAATTGTTTTTGACCTAATGATGTGATATATATATAGGGAGCAATAATGAGAAATAATCTGACGTAGTCGCTGCCTCATAAAACGCTGGTGTAGCTTGAGCAAAAACTTTTTGCTTGAACAAAATAAATCTGCTTCAAAATCTCCCGAGTAATTAAGGCCCATGTTGCTTGGAGCGATTCTCACCGTCAAAAGACTTGACTAACAACTACCGCACTCATGTGGAAAACTAAAAAATACAAAGATTGAGATTCCTTTCCACATCCTAATACAGACGCTCTAAAAAATAAAATAAGTTGAACAATAAAGAATACAACTCAATAAAAAGGGAATACAGGCAAATGTGTATTTTGGTCATGAACGTGCCAACCCAAAAGGGAGCTCGGCTTATGGAGCTTACAATCTCCCCCTTGATACTTCAATGACAAAACAAAATACACGCAATAAAGTACATATCCCCTAACTAAACGACGTGGGAGAGAAAACCTGCAAGAGATCGACATAAAAAAACAACTCACAAGACAACCATTAGCATTAGAATAACTTGTTCTCCCCCTTTTTGTCATAGAAAGACAAGGGGACTCTATCCAACATAGATAATTGATAACCATGCAACAAGCAAGAGGAGGTAATACTTCCTAGCAATCAGAATAATGTAGCTAGATTAACCATATTATAAGTCAATGAGAACTAAACTTCATTTAGAAGGCTACCAAAAGAACAGAAATAACAATTAGGGGTGAAATCGGTTCGGTTTCGGTCGGTTCGGGGTGAATGTTTCACGGACCGATTCGGTTCGGGGTATGATTTGTGTGAACCGATCCCGACCGATTATACTAAGGGACCGATTCGGTTCGGGCTGTTTCGGTTCGGTCGGGGTTTTTCGGGGTTTTCGGGGAAATCGGTTTAACCAAAATGGGCCAACTTGGGCCTAATAAAAAAATTCACTTTTGGGCCAAACCCAACACTTGTATAACAACCCGAAAATGGGCCAACGTAAGCCTAACCCAAAGTTTACTTTTGGGCCATATCCCACATCAAACCGAATGGACCAACTTGGGCCTAACAAAAAATTTGGCTTTTGGGCCAAACCCAATGTTTTCCAAACAGAACTTGCAGCCAAACCCAATGTTTTTCCAAACAGAACTTGCAGCTAAAAAGTAAAAATTACATTCCAGTTTCCAGCATCAGTTTCGAACATCAATTTCCAGCAAAAAATTACATAGTTTCCAGCTAAAAATTCCAGCATCAATTTCCAGCATCAGTTTCCAGCTAAAAATTACATAATTTCTAGCTAATTTCTGGCATCAAACCATCAGTGCATCATATAACCACACACTTAGTTAGCAATTACATAGTTTCTAAATCTCCATTGTTTAACACATTATACAAACCAAGAAGATAAGAACACAAAAAGAAGCAACAAAAACACTACTCCAGCACCATAATCCACTGGATAATTTTCAGCACCGTAAAATCCACCCATCCACAGCCAGCAACAATACTTCGCTAACAGTCTACCATTTCTGAAATAAGGCAAAGACAGCAACCCTTAGGGTGAAATCAAACAGTTGACACATGTAGTTCAAGTTTTGGACCGAAGTCCAAGTGTCCGTAGTGAGACACAACCTTTGGCTCTTAAGTTTTCTCTTCAAAGATTTTCTCTCCTCATCGTAAATGCGCATACATACTGTTAAATGTTAATCGAAAAAAATATAATACATGAAATAAAATGGATACCTCGAGGCCAGACATTTCTTCTTCAAGCTAAAATCAGATTCTTCACTCTCCACTCTTCAATTTAGTGTTTGAAGACTGTGACACAACCAAAAACAGTAGAACAATCAATTTTTTTCAAATGAATATTAGAACAGTCAATTTTTTGCAAAAACAGTAGAACAGTAGACTCGGCCACCAAGTTTTTTCTATTTATGCAAATGAATATTGTGAGAGATTGTACTCACCAAGAAAAGAGACCAAAAGTCACTAACGGCAATGTTACTGAAGTCCTATATAGGGCTCATCAACTTGATCTTATGAAGTCCTATATTATTAACTCTAGTTAATAGTTATAATGGGATGATTACAAAATCTAGTATAATATGATATAATCACAACTCACAAGTTTAAGAATCGATAAAATTCCTGACAAGTTTAAGAATCGAAAAAAAAATTGACATTTAAGCATAATGTTTGGTGTGATTCCATCAAGTGGATTGTGTGATAATCAAACAGTTGACTCAACAACTAGCTTAAAAATCCATGAACTTTACATTTTACAATTAGCATAAACTTAAACAGTTCTTTACATTTTACAATAAGAATGACCTTAAACAGTTTTTGCAAATGAATATTAGAACAATATTGTGAGAGATTGTACTCACCAAGAAAAGAGACCAAAAGTCACTAGCGGCAATGTTACTGTGAGCGGCGAGCCGGCGAGCAGCGAGCGGCGAGCGACGATGTTACTGAGTGAGCAGCGAGCCGGTGACCGTGGAAGTCAGATCGTGGAAAAAAACTAGGGTTTCATTGATGAGATGAGATTGAGAGATTCTTCATTCTGAGAGGAGATGGTGGGCGGGCTGTTTGATGGGAGAGAAGAGATCTGAGATGTATTAGGGATTTAGGGTTACTTTTACACTTTTAGGTTGGACGGTATAGATCAAGGGGGGTTGGACGGTGTAGATTAAAAATCGCGAGTACTAGTGCATGTAATTCGGTTCGGTTCGGTCTATAGTCGGTTCGGTCTATAATCGGTTCGGTCTTTCGGTTCGGTTTTATTTCGGTTCGGTTCGGTTCGGTTCGGTCCGACAGTGATTATATTAAACCGAAACCGAACCGATAATAAATTTCGGTTTTTTCGGTCGGTTTTTTCGGTTTTATTATAGCTTGGACCGACCGAAAACCGGACCGAATTTTCGGTTTTCGGTTCGGTTCGGGTTCCGCCGGTTTTTTTTTCACCCCTAATAACAATGGCGGAATAGTCCAAAAGAGTGAGAGGCGAAATAGTCCAAAAGAGTGAGGCAAACAGCTAGATTATGAGAGTTGTTAAGGGCAACAAAAAAAAAATTACTAAGGCAAGAGAATAGATTAGACCTTTTGGTTGCCAAATAACGATTCATTAAATAAGACAAGAATACCTTTAGGCCTGAAGCAAGAAATAGAGCACATGGAGTCGTGGACTATATATATTTATATAAAAATGAATATTTTAAAGTTTAAACACACATTTACAGCATATCCGGAAAATCAAATGATGGTTAAGGGCATTGATAAATAAGCACACCAATAAACTAGTGTATGCACTCAAACCAGAGTGACAAAGGTGTGTGTGTGAATCACGACAAAGGCACTTAAGCTCAATAAAATCACAATTTCTTGGTTTCTTATGAACACATAGGAGGTCTTAAAAACTCCCCCCCCAAGAAGTCAAACCAAACATTTTTGGATAATCTGTCAATAAAAACATCAACTCCTCCACATCGTATTCATACTCCACCTCAACATATTCCAGTGGATAAAATGTGAAAGTGCAATGCCTTGGTCCTTTAAGCTTTCTAATTGACCCATGTAGCGAGCTTTAGGTCAGTGAAACCCAAACCAGACTGCTTCAGGGCACTAGATGTAGAGAACACCCCAACGGACTTACTTACTCGAGTAAAAAAGTCTACGAACCTAAGCTACTCACATAAGACAATCTCAAAACTCTCTACTGTTTGACGTGAACACTCACTGCTTACTGAGGCAAAAAGCCCGGTTACTAAGTGAAAAGTCCGAAAAAAAACCACAATAGAAAGACTTAATACCACCACACATCCTTTTTTCTTTTAATAATTTTTTTCCCGACTAAACGCCCAATACAATATCATAAATGTTAAACGGTCAATCTGTTGGGAAAAAATCAAGACCTCTCCATTTTCATAAGAAATGACAGGAAAGGATATTGTAGACACCCCGATTTTGAGCCAAAAAACTTATCAAGCTTTCCCGATGATGAAATAGACCAACCATGCATACCTTAAGGCTAAGAACAAGGCTTGAACTCACCAAACTACCCTAAGCCATTCTAAACCCTCCTAGAACAACCTTAAACCAACCAAAATGACCAAAATATCCTTCAAACAATCCAAAATGCTCTTTAAAATAAACCCAAGACTACATCAGCTCCTAGTACATTCAAAACTCTCTTTATTGACATATAATACGTCTCAATCCATTTTGAAATGAGGGAGATGTGCACGTTTTACCAAAACGACTTATTTTTCGGACCTTCTGAGGGTAAAATGGTCACACACTTGGATGTACAAATTATCTTGGGTTCAAACCAATTGAGTTAGAAAGTAGACTCGATAAGCTTTCGAACGCTTTAAACCACGCACAAAATGGAGTTCGGTAGCACCCGGAGCAACCCTGTGAAGTTTGGTCTGCAAGCCCTTTGAATGCTCAAACCTTGCGCGCACCGGAAACTTTTCAAGGCATCTTTCAACTGGTTTTCTAGCTAATCTATGGGCTCCCCCTGGTTTCTATGCTTCGTTTTCACGTACAACTCTCTAATTTGAATTCAAATTCAAAATCCAACTTTCCCTCTCACCCTCTCTCTATATAAACCACCCTCCACCCTTTGCTTAAGGATTCCTTGGCTGATTATCTCTCTCACACACCCTTCATCAGACCTTAACCACTCTCTCTCATCTTTCAATCACGTTTTAGCCTCTCTCTCATCCATTTCCATCATCTTCAACCTCCAAAACACCCAAAAACCTTCTTTAAAAGGCCTAACCTCCATGGGTCTTTGAAGAAACCACTTCTCACCAAGCCTATTGCCCTCAAACCTTCCTCAAATCCTTAAACTCACTTCAATCAGTCCTTGTTCATCACTGATCATCCCATTTTAACGACTCAAACACTCAAAAATCTCATCTTTAAGACCAAATACACATGGGTCTTTAAGATACCAACTAATCCTGGCCTCTTTCTCACTCTAAAACTCCATAGTCAGTCCCTCTCTACTGTAATCATCCATCAATTGCAGCTCCATCATCCAAAATCAAGTAAACCCACTTGATCATGCCAAAAATGGTCATCTAACCTCCAATACACCCCCATCCACTCGATCAATCATCCAATCAGCCCTACACTCACACTCCTCTGTCCAAAATACCTCAACTCAAGCCTATATTCTAAGCCACTACTCAATCATCCATCAAAACCACAAGTTCAAGCTTTGATCAAAGCCAAAAGGTAGAAAAATCATGTGAAATGTTACGGGCTAGTCAATCTGAGGGAGACCAATGAGTTCATGGAGGTTCTATATACCTTCTATGAGCTTACAAGGTCCAAGAAAGGAAGAAAAATAACTTTTGAAAATATCAAATCAAAAGGGTTTGAGCACTCAAACCCCTAGTTTAAGCGCTCAAACTGTTTTGGCCATTTTGTTGTTTTGTGGTTTCTGATGCTTTCTCATGTTGATATCATCATTTGATGGCTTTTGGTTGGTTTAGATACTCTCAAATGAGTTTACTTCACTCTTGATCATTATTTAATGGATCCAAAAACCATAGAAATGGTGTTTATCATCATCAAATCATGAATAAGTCTTTTTTATGGGATTAGTAAGCCTATCTCACTCTCTGTGACAAATATCAGAAGGTTCAAGTTCACTAAAATATCAAGGAAAGTCAGAAAACCACGAAAACTCTCATCCTATGGAAAGGATTTGAGTGCTCAAACCTTATGCATTGAGCACTCAAACACTCTCTTGATTTGTCTTTGTTTGTTGCTTATTCTGACTCCATATCATGTTCTAAGTTCATTGTTGTGTGTGTGTGTTGTTGTTTGGCTATGACAACCTGGTCCTCTCTCTCTCTCTCTCTCTCTCTCTCTCTCTCTCTCTCACACTCTAATCATACTTACGCATGACCCAATACTCATTTCTTACACATGCAAGTCTTTCAAGCTTATTTATTGATGTTTCTGGAATATCATAGTCATTTGTATCATTGTATATTGTTTTGATGTTGTTGATGAGTCAAACAGAGGCAAGAGGGTCCAGAAGGCTCAAACCATGAAGATGGTTTGAACGCTCAAACTCCATGCTTTGAGCGCTCAAACTGTCTTCATACTCATCAAATGTTTTCATCATCTAAGCTGTCTAACAGGGTTTTGGGCATTCTAAAAGGTCTCATAGTATTTTATTCTCACTTCTTATGTCTTTATTGCCTTGTTTGGTTCATCATAAAGCTTCAAGTTTATGTTACCATGGTCATACCTTTCTGCTTAGTCATCAAAGTATCATTTTCAAGCAGCTTAAAGTGTATCAAACATGTTTTCATCAAAACTAGAATCATCAGAAACATCACAAGCATGTGTGAGTGAGTATGAGTTTGAACGCTCAAACCCCCACTTTGAGCGCTCAAACCACTGGAAGTGGATCAGATTGGTTTAGCTTGTTTTACGTATGTTCTTGCTATTTCCAATTTTTAGTCTATGTTAATCATGTTCTAACATTGATGTTTGTTATTTTGTGACTTTGTTAGTTCGTACTTGCATTCCATTATCACTCGTGTAGATCACATCTCATATGCATGCACTGTAGTTTGTTGCTATGTTTATCATCGTTATTTGGCTTCCCATCCCTCATCCCCCGTATTTGTTCATGGTTGAATTGCATTCATTTCACATAATTCCACAAAAGCCAAGTAGAGACTGGTCTACGAACCGGGCGAGGGGGGTGCCGTAAAACCCTTCCCCTCTTGTAACTGAGCTCCCGAACCTAAGATAATATGGTGATGACGGGCCATCAATCCTTATCCATTGAATGAGGCACGAGTCAATCGAGTTCGGTTCCTCGGGGACAATCCGCTAAAACCCGGGTGGCAACTCCGAATCGAAATCCTCTGGAGGGGCGTCCACAGGTACATAAGCATATTACCTTTGTCGTGAAAAAGTGTAGAACACAGAGGTAGGACCATGCTCCAACCAATATAATTGCATTCCACAGATAGGAAGATAGAATGAAAGCAAACACAGCTAATGTGTCCTTATCCGAAAATAACGTTAACAACCACTTCGATCACAGACAAATGCTTCAAAAAGTGTCCAAAATGTCATCAAGGTAGACAACGCAAACTTTTAAAAAAAATTAACTATATAATGAAAAACTTCAAATAGAAATATAAATCAACAGAGGGAACACATAATTAACTGAATTTTTTATTTTTATTTTTCTTAAGATAATGAAGAAAGGCTAGCAAACTAAATAATAAAAAATATAAATCAACACGAACCATAATTCTAGGTAAAAAATAGAGAATGTAAACCAACCTAGACCATGGGAATGAGACCAAGCCTTAAAAGGCAAGATCAACTCCTCCGGATGATATAATGTCATCAAGAGGGTTGGTAGATAAATTAGCGCGTGGTTTCATGTCCGAAATTCTCATCCAAATAGGTCTAAATTTGACCTTCTCAACTTTTCCAGTCAATTTGGCCGCAGGTTTAGGATTCACATTCTTATTATGTCTACGAGGAGTCACCCTACGTCCAGGTCTTTGGGTTTTATCCCCATAATCATTAGCATGGTAATAACGGGAAGAGGCATTAGGATACCCATAGAGTTTAAAACAATTCGGTCGAGTGTGACCTTTCACCCCACAAAAATGACCAAAAGGAATAAAATTGTTATAATCATGAGAATGTGAAGGAATAATATTATCATAATCATGCGAATGTGCAAAGTGTGCACGTGAAGTATAAAGGCCATGCAACTTCCTACATTGAGGCCTAATGTGGCCTTCAACACCACAATGATGACAAATGGGAATAAATTTTTCAACATTATTCTTTTGATTGTATCTAGGAATTTTGGCAAAAATATTAGGCTAAGCAATATTTTGAAGGGGTTTAGCTTTTACCTCCTTGTGCTTATTCTGAAATATTGAAGCATTCACTGGGACTTTTGATACACCTTCCATAATCTTTTTGTGAGGCAACTTTTCTCCTTTTCTTGACTAAATGACGAGGCATCATATCCAAGCCCAGATCGATCGTTGGCTGGCCTTTGAACCTCAAGAATGTCATCCAATGCTTTAGATCTTGCATTGAAACGCTTGAAAATACCATTAGCATTTTTTAATTCATTAGATAAGTTTTGTATTTTACCTTCATTCAATTTGTTGAGTTCTTCAAAACCCCTGACTTTCGAACGAAGTTGAATCACTTCCTTCTTCAGACTATCTCTCTCTTGTGTCATACATTCCAATGATTCTGACAACTCCTTGGCTGTAGATAAAGTTTTACCTAAGTCACAGCTGGCTGCTTCAAACTTACTACCAACTTTGATGTTCTGTTTAGTGATTTTAGCACTCTCCTGATACAACTTATCATATGCCTCTTTTAATTCGTCAAAATCAACCAGTTCTTCTTCAAAATCACTATCAGTTCCTCCTTCATGACTCAATTTTCCAGTAAAGGCTAAATAATTTTTTCTACAGTTTTCATTATTTGGGTCACTTCTTGATTTTTCACTATCAAAGAGTCCTCATTCCACATCTTAACTTCGTAGACTTTTTGCTTTGCCTTCTTATTAGCACAATCCTAAGCCAAATGTCCATAACCATGGCATTCATAACACTTAGGCCCTGAGGGTGGTCCTTTCACTCCTTTTCGTTCCTTGTTATTAGAAGACTCCAATTTACCTCTACCATTTTTAACATTATTATTTTTATCTTTTGTCTTTTTCTTAAAAAAATGTTTAAAGTTATTAGCAAATACAGTCAAAGCTTCCATATCATAGTTATCATCACTGTCTGACTCATTCGACTCTTTATGTTTGCTAGAAAAAGCAGTTGATTTTTCAGAAGTTTTAGCCGTAGATTTAGAAGAAACGTTTTCATCCTCTACATGGGTGAATTCATAAGTTTGAAATTGACCAACAATGTCTTCAACAGACATCTCAGCAAGTTTCTTTTTACTCTCTAAAATATCGACTTTGGTTTTAAATCGTTTTAGCAAAGAACGTATTATTTTTTTAATAACACGGAAAGGAGTGATAGGCTCACCCAATGAGTAACTTGTGTTGACAATATGATTTAGCTTGGCGTAGAACTCATCGAAAGTTTCATCCTTCTCCATCCGAATCATCTCAAACTGAGTTGTAACACGATGTAACTTCCCCTGTTTCACCGTGTCAGTTCCCTCATGGGTTGTAACCAAAATATCCCACGCTTCCTTAGCAAGTTTGCATGTTGAAATACGATGAATGTATCCGTGTAAGTAAAGAGTATATTTAGTGCACGACTGTTTGCAGCCCTTTCAATCTTCTCAGCTTTAGGCTTAGTTTTTCATTTGCTATGTAATATCCCAAATTTTCAAAAAATAAAAATTGTGATATTTGTAAATACTAATTTTCCTAATTTAATTTTACCCAATTTTGACTTTAGTTGACCATTTGCGGGTCTCTTATTTATTTATTTATTTATTTAGTTATTTATTTTTATTTTTTTTTTTTTCCTTTAGACGAGTTAGTGCTCGAGTTGCACAGAATGATTTCAACCGACTTGTCACCAGTGGGCCCGAACGAACGGTCAGAATAATGTGCGTAATGTGGAGGATGATTTTGAGCTACGGATGGTCCTGGTATGACTACTACGGTTGTGGGACCCAGTAATGCGTGCCCAACTTTTGAGATTTTTCCAAACGATTCCGAGCACACGATGATGTCGCCCTCGATTTTCTAAGCTAGTGCAAATATTTTGGTATTTTTCTGAGATCGAAGCCCGGACAGTTTGAACACTGCTCGGAGTAAATTGTACTGCATTGTGCCGCATCGCGTGCCGCGGGGCCCCCCCTCAAATTACTCCCATACTCCACCTACCACACTTCACTCCACCACTCATCCCACCTACTCCCACACTCCACCTACCACACTTCACTCCACCACTCATCCCACCTACCACCACCCCATCTCCCCTACATAAACCCATCACCCCTTTTCCCCTCATTTTTCGGCAGAAAAAGAAGAGAGAAAGATTGAGAAATTCTGGAAAAGAAGAAGAAAGGAGGAGAAGAAGAGAAAAAGAGGAGAGAGATCACCACCACGTTTTTCCATTCTCGTCAAAATGCGCGCCCATTTTCATGGCCAATTTCCTCCTAGGTAAAGTCGTTTTTAGACTTAGGTTTCTAAACAAAAGTTGTAGAGGGCGTCGAGTACTTCGATTTCGGTATAAGAATCATTCAAATCGGTTGAGTTTTGAGTGAGTTATAGCCTTCCAAAGTTCAGTAAAAATATCGGGTACATTTTCCTGACAGCTCCCTAACCTTTCACAAATCTCCCTTTTTCTCCTCGTTAAAGTGGATTTCGGGTTTAGATTCCTTCTCGAAGATTGTAGATCACTTCAAGCCCTTCGTTTTAGGTTCAAGAATCACTCAAAACGGTTGAGAGATGACCACGTTATTGCGGCCCGAAGTTTCTGGACTAGTCAAACCGAGCAGCTCACTGAACCTTTACAAATCTTCATTTTTCTCATTGTTGGAGTGCGTTTTAGGCTTAGACTTCTTCATCAACGTTGTAGAGCACTTCGAGAGCTTCGTTTTAGACACAAGAATCGCTGGAAACGGACAAGGTTTGAACCCGATATCGCAGCCCAAAGATTCTGTTCACAATGGAATTCTTCATTGCCACTCGAAATACCATCGGACTTTACCGTCGAGCTTTTCATCCGGACCAAAGGTAGAAAACTCTTATCCATTAACCCTAAGTATATTTAGTAGCCTTAGACTTCATATTGGGGCTTGCAATGAGCCCGAACGAAATGAAATCAAAATGTGAAATGGGTCGAGAAACCCACCAAATCGATTATGGCCGTAAGGCCTAAAGATGGTTAAAGTTGATTTGTTTAACAAGTGATGATGTATTTTAATAGTCTAGGAGTAGTTTAGAGTTGATGGGTTAAATCCCCAATTCAAGGGTTTCACGAAACCCGAGCCCAAACGCTATGTGACCCTTGTTACTCCAACCCGTGTTTTCGTGCTTAATAAACTTTAGATTCATTGTGGTTCATTTTTTTTTATTTATTCCAAGCATGTTTAATACTTTACTAACTGTTTATATGAGTTTCTCCATGAATTTATTGTGCTTAACCTTGTTCTTGATCGTTGTGTTAAAGTTAGGGGTTTAAAGTGTAATTTTGTGAAATTTGGCGTGCGTACTTGTGTATTATTTACGAAACCTATTTTTATCAACTAAGTGTCACTACTAGAAATTTAGGAGTGTAACGAAATGACCAGAATGCCCTTCGGGTGTAAAACGACCATTTTGCCCTTGTGTGTGTAAATTACATAATGTGTAGTTTTGTACTTAGTAAGAAAATCAAGGAATTGCGTTTTGTGACAAGTTAGGACTTTACTAATTAAACTAAAGTATTTTTACGTATTTACCCTTGTCGGTGGCAAAATTACCTTTTTGTCCTTGTATTATGTTTATTTACAAAAAGGCCCCTAGAGTTTGTAGATTACATTAAGGACCCTAGAGTCGTGAGATTATGTTGGACACCCTTATACTTACCTAAAATGACGTTGGTGACCCATACTTTCTCTAAATTATGTTTTGACCCCAATAGTTTAGTAAATTACGTTTTGGTCCCTATAGTTTGAATTTATTATGTTTGGACTCCTAGTTTTTGTTTACTTGAATTTCGTGAACTTGTGAATTGAGATATTCAGTTGTGAGCCTTGAGATATCGTTATCACTTTGCTTCTACTGTTAATTGCACATTTCATAAATGCGTTGAATGCTAGAATGGACTACTAGGTTCCCGGGTTGGGTGATCGTACGTGGATATCACATAGACGATGAGGTTAATGGAAAAGTGAATTGAAATTGATTGATGGGGAGTTACCCCGAGATTGTTGTTGAATGGCAGTTCCGCCAAGTGATTTGTTTCGGAGGATTGTTTGGCAGTCTGCCTTGATTTCGAAACCCTAGGATGTGACACTCTGTGATTTGCTTCATTTGAATTCTGAGGCGTTATAAGGGTGGAAGTATTATAGACCGAGTTACGGCTATATACCTACAGGACCTGGCAGTTGCCATACGTAGCCCAGTGGTACAGTTTCGTCCCTGGGAAATTCATGCTTGCGAGGCGGCTGACGGCTGGATTAAGTACGTAACTTATACCTTCCGTCGGGGCTCCCGAGTGAAGGGCAAGCAAGGGGGGAGTAAATCACAGTTTGGTCATATTCCTTAGTGGTTAACCGGGAGGAAAGTTCTCTAGGTTGAGAGCTTAGATGAACATGTAAGTTAATGGCTAGTAATGAAATCAGCTATGTATTTAATTTCTGCTTTACGATTTATATTCCTGCGCATTCCTTCAATTACTGCTTTTCAATCATATATTGTGTATTGCTTGTAAAGTAAGGGTTAGTGGGCATAAGGGTTAGCTATTGAGTGATTTATCGCTCACGGTGTTACACTTCGTGTGACCCTGGTATAATACCATGATGTTGCTTCGCGACTCGGACGTATTATGCTAGACTATGATCAAGCAGGTTCTGTTGGTGTCGAAGGAGAGGGTTATTTCAGAGACAAGGGTTTTCCGGCAGACCAGACTCAGGAGGAACCGTGGAATCCAGAGTTGAACCTAAATCTGTAGAACCCACCCCTTTATTTTTAATGGTGGATCTGTAATATTAATTTCTCAAACCGTACTAAGTATTTTGTAATGGGTTACACTTCACGTTTTCCAACGTGTACTCTGATGGAAACTCTTTTTATTAAATTAATCATAATTAGTTGTCTTAATTAATGCCCCCGAAAATTCGGGGCGTTACATGCTAAAATGCACATGTGTCCAGATTCATTGGAGATAAAAATCCCCCCCCCCCCCCCCCCCCCCCTCTCTCATTTGCTAAAATCACCCACTTGGTTTTAGCAAATGGAAAAGTAAGCCTTTAGAGTATTTTGCGTTAGGTTTTGGTCTAGTAACTTCGTCCTCTGTTTCAATCAGAGGAGTGTATTTGACTTCACAAGCCATCCATACATCTTCATGATCAATAGCCTGCATATATGCCTCCATCTTCGCTTTCCAATTATCAAAATTTGTGCCATCTAACACAGGGGGCGATTGGCGCTTTCCATTTTTTCAATAAATTAGGACCTGCTCAAGAACACAACGATTCCAAAAAAAAAAAAAATTAGAGCGACCCGCTCTGATACCAAATGAAATTCCTTAATCGAGTCACGGAATTAAATTAACTTGAATAATGGAAAAATAATCAATCGCACAAACTGGAAAAATAATCAATCACGCGCGACACAAAGATTTACGTGGAAAAACCCAAAACGGGAAAAAACCACGGGAATGAATCATGCACTATAATCATTGTGTGAATACAAGAGATCTTACTCAGTATTCGTGTATCCTCACCATGAAGCCTAAATCCTACTTGCCAAAAAATACAAAGTGTGAGATTCCTTTCCATATCCTAATACAGACGCTCTAAAAAATAAAATAAGTTGAACAATAAAGAATACAACTCGATAAAAAAGGGAATACAGACAAATGTGTATTTTGGTCATGAACGTGCCAATCCAAAAGGAAGCTCGCCTTATGGAGCTTACAGAGTTTGTGGGCCCCACAAAAAATACGAGTGTGTGTGCATTTGTATATATCTAATGGAAGTCGAATGTGGTGGTAGCAAATCTGTAAATTTAGGTGGTCCTTTATTGAAAATCAACGTGTACGTGGGGCACTTGGTCCACTGCAATAATGAATAATTTGCCCTTCCCACACGGATTGGGTAAGTCAAGTCGGGCGTTTTAGACTTCATTAAAACTAGAGTGTAGCAGTTCAAAAGAAAAGTGTAGTAGCTAGCTATAGCTGAGTCAGCCGTGCGATGTCACTCGGTCAATTTTTTTTGGCTCGTAGAGGAATTCTCTTTTTTTTTTTGAGTGGAAAAAGGGTGGGAGGGGCCGACTGGCGTAGCAACCCCCCTTAGAGCAACTTCAACCCATCTTTATTTCTCCAAAATGGAGAATGGATGTGACACATTGAGGGGAGATTTTATAATTAATGTCTTCTTTTTTTCACTTTTTGTACTTTTTTGGAGAATCTTGGAGGGACCCATCGTACTTTTGGTACTTCAACCCATCTTTATTCCTCCAAAATGAGATTTGGTTCTCTATATTTGGAGGATCAAAATAGTTTTGGAGGACCAAATCTCTAAAAAAGACAATGGGCCTCTTCAAGATTCTCAAAAAATGTACAAAAAGTGAAGAAAAGAAGACATTAATTACAAAATCTCCCCTCAATGTGTCACATCCATTCTCCATTTTGGAGAAATAGAGATGGGTTGAAGTTGCTCTTAGGCGTGACCATAGGGGCTCCCGACCCGCTGTGGAATGTCCAGTTCGAGCCATAGCTACTGTCCGGGAGGACAGGCCGTCACCACAGCACCACCTGAGTGCACAGCTGGCATAGAGCCCAACATGCAGCCCTCCAGCACAGACATGTATTGCGACTGGAGGGACTCGAACCCGAGTGCACGCGTGGGAAAGGCATTCAAGCCCCATCACCCATGCCAACTGGGCTACCACCTCGGTGGTGCTCGTAGAGGAATTCTAATCTCTTCATTTTAAGAGTCCATTCAAACAATTATACATATGGAGTAGCTGTTGTGCACCATCCGGGTCGTATGTTGCTTGAATAGACTGTCTAGATTTCATTTTATGCGCACGACAACGAATGATTCGGATGTAAAGGTGCTGAGGTAAATCTAAGCCATCCATCTGAGTAACGGACGACTCAGATGGTGCACAACACTTGTTGTGCATGTGTTGCACATCAACAACCCCATCGGTTTGTACATATATGGTACATCTTTGGTTAGTTTTGGCCTTTGCTCTATTATTAGATTATTTCTCCTCAACTGTTCATCTAACAAGAACTTTTGGTAGTTTTTCGTCAAATTTTTATGGATTGTTGTTTCTCAATGAAGAAATTAAGGAAACAATTTATAAAAAAAACTTAATAGAAGTTGATTAAGTGTATCTTGTTTAAGTACTTTTTATGGATTGTGATAATTTGGTTTAGAACTAATGCTGCAATTAGCGGTGGCAGACAAAAGTCAACGCTTTCAAAAACATTAGTAAACAAAAGTCATGGTCTTCCAGGCATTATTAAATTCTCATCCACATTTCTATTTTTGTCATGGGCAAGGCCTGACGCGAAATTTTTGGGTTTTTGGTAAGAAGTTTCAATAGACAGACTTAAAAATGGAACATTCAATAGCAACAAGGTTAAACATCCTCACTGGTCTCTGTAAATTTTGAGCTAAAAATACTAGTGAACAGTGCTATTTTCACTTTACCTATTCACATCTCTTTCAAAACTTTAACAATCTTCTCTATTATCTCTCTCTCTCTCTCTCTCTCTCTCTCTCTCTCTCACACACACACACACAGATGGTGAACAGTAGCTCTCTAAATGGGGAAGGAACAATACAAGTGTGTGTCTTTCGTGAGGTAATGTATTCGAATCCCACAGAGACCAAACATTTCAAATCGTGGGATCAATGAAGGATTTTTTTAGGTCGTTAATTTCAGGGCCCTAAAAGTTTGTAAAGTTCACAAACTGAACTGGACACGTGAGTGGAGGACGTAGGTAAAGAGATACAAGTGGGTCACCGGTCACAAGACCCTCCACTCATTTTGATTTCCAACATGAAAATTTGATAGTTTGTAGCTAAATTTTTGTAATTTAACCTTACAAAAAAATTCTAAACTACCCAAACTTGCTTCAAATGAATAGAAATTTCAAAGCATTCTCTTTTTCCCAAGTGTGGATAATATTAGTATGAATCAGGCAATCAATCATCGTTTTTCAAAATATATTAAATGAAAAACATACTAAACCTTTTTTAGACCAATTATAAAAGAAAACTTACGTTTATCAGCATATATCTACTTTAGTAATCAATTAACCTATTAATTTCATCGTTTTTTTAAACAAATAGAAAAAATAACTTGTAGATTTTTCTTATTTTTGACCCCGTTATCAAAAAATTCTAGCTCCGCGTCGGCCCGATTATTTGGTTAGCAAAAGAATAATCATGTTCGGATGTTCTTTACCTATAAAAACTTAAAATGTCAAACCTCAACCTCAACCTCAACCTCAACTCTTGACTAGCTTATCCCTCGAGTCCAGGTACAGCCACCAAATTTGGCCGCAATTAAGAGCAAAAACAAAGGGTATTTCTGGGAAACACGTGTTCACACTAAACACCCACCCACTCACTCACCCATCCATCTTATATAAACCTCACAAGATACAATCCATTGGCCAAAAGACCTCAAAAAAATGTCTAACTTGTCCCCACCACCCTCCGCCACCGTAGGAGGCGGCGCCACCACTCTCTCCGACCTCCACAAGGACGTCCTAAGCACCCACATCCTCAACCGCCTCGACGGGCCCACTCTAGCCTCGGTCAGCTGCGTTTCCTCCCAACTCCGCTCCATCTCCTCCCAACACCACCTCTGGACCACCATCTGCCACCTCACTTGGCCCTCCACCGCTACCTCCCCACTCCTCCGCCACCTCATCGAATCCTTCCCTGGCGGCCCCCGTGCCTTCTACTCCCTCTCCTTCCCCCTCCTCCACCCCACCAGCACCACCACCGTCGCGGCGGTGCCGCCGCCGCAGGAGCTCGTCTTTGCCGTGGACATCCACTACAAAAACAATTTAATTTTCTCCAAAGTCCATGAGACCGAAACCGTATCCGATTGGTTCCGGTGTTCCCCCTTCCGGGTGGACTTGTTAGACCCGAAAGAATCCGTCCCCACCGCCATCCGCCACCCCAATTGCGACGTCGCGTGCGACGCAGTCGCAGCAGACATGACTTTGAGCTGGGTCTCGATCGACCCGGTCGGGGGCCGGGCGGTGAACCTCTCCAGTTTTCAGCCAGTGGCAGTTAAGCGCCACTGGCTGAGCGGAGAGGTTCAGGTAGGGTTCGCCGCGATACTCCCCCGTGACCAAAAGAGGGCCACGGGGGAGCACGTGCAGTGCGGCATAGTGGTCACGTGCGGTGGGTCAGAGAAGGGTGAGATGCAAGTGAGGGAGGTGAGTTTGCAGATGGAGGACATGGATGGGATGTATTTGACTGGGAAGGAGAGTTTGGTAATTTTGCAGAGGGCATTAATTGAAGGGAAGAGAGTGGGAAACAAGAGGAGGGTGGAAGAAGGGAAGAAGAGGTATAAAGATTACTTGGAGATGAAGAGAGAGAGAAGAGAGAGACAGTTGAGGAATGAAGGGAGAATGGACAAGTTGTGTATAGCTATTGGGTTGGCCATTTTTGCTGCTTGGGTTAAGTTCCTATTCTTGTGATCAATAGTTGAAGTGCCTGTAAATTGGCCTTGGTCAACGAGTTCTAAAAAAAAGAAGAAAAAAAGTCGTACGTCGCTTGGTGGAAGCTAGATGGATGTATTATTTAGCACTTACAGCAACGAGTGAGACGACCTCAGTTTCTACAATTACGCAAGTGCAGAGTGGAAATCTCGACACGGCTTTCTGAAGCTAAGACAATACTGTCTCGCAAATACGTAAAGTTGTTTATCTGTGTATTTGTTTATTTATTTGTGTCAAAAAGAAAAGAATGACATTTATAAATTCCATTTCATATAGTATATAGATTTTTAGCCTTAGAATAGAGGAAGAGATAAAAGGAAAGGAAAGAGAGGTTCATAATTGAGTTTAGGAAAGATTGTACTAATTTGTAAAGTATGATTCTATGTATAGCAACATCAAGGAAACCAGAGATTGTGGTTAAGAATGATTTTATTAGATAAGATGTCATATTCTGAACAAGAAAACGAGTGAGAGTTATTAATGCGTAACTTGTTAAAGTTTTCAAATTATTGTGATTCAAGCAATTAATACAGGTGAAAATGAAATGCTCTTTTATTAGCTTCTACCTTTCTAACCTTGCCGCCCGCAGACGACATTGAGGTTGAGTTTCTGCTATTGACTAATCAATTATATATTTTCGATATTTGATTCAAAAAATTTTACTGTACTATTCAAGAATAGTCATTTCCTCTAGGATTAAATGGTTAATAATTTAGAGAAAACGAGTGGTATTTTCTATTGGAGTTCGTGTTTATGGGTGCTTTAATTTAAATAACTATACATTTTATTCTATTTTTCGTGTGAAGCGTTGTGGAAACTTGAACTTGGTAGAACAAGGCTTAGGTTCAAGTTCTCATAGCCCTTATTAGAGCTAAATTAAACGTACTCCTAACACCACTCACACGTGGTGGGATCTTAGCTTCGGTCCAGACATAGGTGCGGTGAGGTCTGGCTCTTACAAATAGTGGTATGGTGTGACGGGGCAATAGTCTCTGATGGAGGTGACGGTGTACGTACCATACTTGCACTTCCATTTTAAGAACCAAAGAAAGAATATGGCCACGTGCTGATGTAGAATCAACTATTTGCAAATTTGTGAGGAGAGCCATAATTTAAATTCAGGTTGTCAAAATTAGAAGAAATCAATCACTGATAATAAGATCTTTATATTTTACTAATACCCAACAAAGTATTACATGTCCTAAAGTTAACCATTGATAATACCCAAAAAAAACACACATTTTTAAAGTTAACCACTCAGAGTTATCTGTAATACATAAAGAAAAAAATACACATGTTCTAAGATTATTCACCGAAAATACCCATGAAAAAAGTACATGTTTTGAAGTTAATCATCAATTTTTCCCGCCGATAACTTAATCATCTATCAACATACAAATATAGTTTAAAGTGATTTATCAAAAAAATGAAATTAACTCGATGCTCTTTCAAAATTTCAAAAATTGTCTAAGATTAATTCTAAATCAAATTTCACAAAAAGAATTCTTTCGATGTATATAAGCGAAGTGTCCGACACAAAGTCATCTTAATTTATTTAGTAATCTTATCACTTGAAATTATCGTTTTGGCCCACTACTTTTGGGTGAGTCTGGGAGAACATGTAGTCAAGCTTGAAAATGAAATTTGTGTTTCACGTGTGTGACTAAGTATAGGTTTGTCGTGAGTGCGAGTCTATTTCAAGTTAATTTCAACACATACATACATTCGCATATATTATGTAGGTGGCGGTTTCCTTCACACAACGAATAACACAACGCCTGACACAAATTTTTTGTGTGAAACCCACACAAATGATCGAAACTGTTCAACTTGTTTAAAACATGTTTTTAAAAGTTCCCGTAAAAAAATCAACTTATTTAAATATCGGTAATGACTTGATTGGTTCATTCAGTTGATTAGAGTGGAGATAATAGAAGGGGTGATTAGGTATAAATGTTTGTTCGGATGGGAGAGAGATTGATGAATAAGGTTATTTTTGTAAATAATAATGACGACAAAGCTGTAATATTGAAGGTGGATATGGAAGGGGATATTACTATCCCCCGAATTTCTTATCTCCATCAATATCCAACTAGCAAACATTGAATACGGAGAGTAGAGAATTGCTTATCCGGCCGGATTTGTTATCCCCTAACAAACATGCCCATAATTTGTAGCTCATTCTCTCTAAGGCTCTGTTGATTTGTTATCCCCTAACAAACATGCCCATAATTTGTAGCTCATTCTCTCTAAGGCTCTGTTTGGAAGTTGTGGAAACTGGAAAGGAAAATGGACAAATGGATAGGCAGAAAAGTGTCAATTAAGGAAAATGTATATCTATGTATATTGTTACACCGGTGATCCAGTCAGGGATCCCGGATTGAAGGTAAAATGGTGTTTTCGAGGTTTTAAAAATTGTTTTTGCATAATCCGAATCGTTCAATGTGTTTAAAACGTGTTTTTAATGGTCCCCTCAAGAAATCATAAAATAAAAAAAGATCGGGAAGGGATTGATCCGAGCAGTTTTCACAAAAACTGTACCTATACAGTTTTATGAAAAACTGCTCGGATCAAGCCCTTCCCGGTATTTTTTTTTTATGATTTCTCGTAGAAACCCTTGAAAACACGTTTTAAACACATTAGACGGTTCGGATTGTGAAAATTTGATCCGAAACTATGAGTCCAGGATTCAGGATCCCTGACTGGATCGGGACTGTTTATTGTTATTAAAACTTAGTTTTCTTTTTTTTCCTCTAAAAAATTACTTTGTTTCTAAACCAAACAAGGAGTGGAAACATAATTACTCATCCTTTCCTTTTCACACGTTCCAAACAAACTCTAAATCCTAGAGCACTCAAAGCCTCCTTGCATGAAAGAAACCTTATAAGTTGGGTCAGAGGAGTATCTTATTCCACTACAAACGGGACCGACCTATATATCGGTCAGGTGTATTCATTAAGAGAGTATAGCGATATCGAGTTTGTAGTTATCAATGTGCTATGAACATAACCGGTTTACGTTTTAGAAAGTGTCATGAATGAGAGATTTATTCAGTGCCTTGGGACACCACGTGCCACCTCCTCACCACACATTCATGCAGGCCCGGCCCTGAGTTTTTCGGGGCCCTAAGCGGGATTTTCAAATGGGGCCTTCAATTTTACTATATATATATTCTTTGTGCAAAGTCTAGTAAGTTTACCTTGCAGTTCAGTGGAAAGATTACTGGGTTCCATGATGAAGGTCCTGATTTTGAGTCCCAGTGCCTTCATTTTAAAGCAAATTTTTGTAAAACATCGAAAAATTGTCGCATCAAGCAGGGATTGAACTCGCAACCTCTGTCTTAAGAGGTGGAAACGTTTCCACCAAGCTACAATCGCCGGCTGTTCCAATGGTTGACATATATTATATTTAATATTTTCCTCTATTTGGGGGCCCTTTTCTCTGTTTGGGGGCCCTTTTCTTGGACCAAAAACCGGGGGCCCTTGGCGGCCGCCTGGTTTGCCAATGCCCAGGGCCGGCCCTACATTCATGCGTAGTTGATACACTCAGTCTTTAAATGCCACATGAAGGTGTGATGAAAATGATTAAACTTTGACAACTACGTGACGGCGTCCTGGGAGTATCGACCCAACATATTTGAAATCACAATCAAACGAATGTGCTGCAGTTGTCCAACTTTGTTAATTCTCTCTTTCGGTCATCCAAATGTGGGTACAATTTAATTATAGGCCCTACTTAGGTATAGACCCGCTCTGTTTTAGAACCCAAAAAGGAGGGCATTGAAGAAGCCGTCAAGTTAGATATCTTTCAAATCCTTCTGTCTCTCTCACTACACATCACTTCTCTCTCTCTCTCTCTCTCTCTCAATTTAATTTATTTTTGACATTTTCCTATGTCATAAGAAATATAAGCATCCATTTTATTTTTTAACTAAAGTCAATTATAAAAAGTAAAATAATGTGGCTATACGGGTCTTTATGTACCTTCATCTTCAATAACTTAGAAATACGGAGTTTCCCATTCTCTACGAAATAATGTGTAACTATAGCAAGCTTAATTAACCAATGCGCTACATATGATGTCGATTGTTACAAGCTACATATGTGATCGATTATCATAGTGCACCTCGTCTTACTCTTCTTGATTGGCTAGGGTTATAGACATAGCCTCAAGGCTTTAGCATTGGTGTTCAAGTCAAAATTTATTCGGGACAGACTAAAAATTTTAATAAGCCCAACTAGCATACATTTCTTAAATTTGTTACCTCTTAATTTGTCACGATAAAGAAAGAAGTCAAACTCGGATATATTTGACCTAATATTTACTCTGTCATCACAAGGATTAAATAGAAATGAGTTCAAGAAGTATAAAACCGACGAAAAATAAAGAAGTCAAATTGGAACAAAAAAAAATTCTTCACATTAATCCCTTGTGATGACAAAGTAATAATTTCAGTATTGATTAATTAGAACTAAATATTAGGTCAATATTATTTTTAAAAGAAACCAAACAGTTATTTTTGCAACCAAAGGTGGTGGGTCTTATCTCTAGGCAGTACAATTGGACTGGACCAATGTGAATTTTCAACTATGGCATACTAAGAATTATCCATGAATAATTTTTTATAGCAACATAAATCCTTGTGATGACAAAGCAATAATTTCAGTATTGCTTAATTAGAACTAAAATATTATCTGAGGCGCGTGCATGAGTGTTAATCTCATCTGAGCCGTTCGTGCTTGGTGATTAACGGCCCAGATCATTTCGGTAATAGATGGTGCAGATCTGTTTGGGTCCGAACAAATTTGGATCGTTGATCGCCAAGCACAGATGACTCAGATGTGGTTAGCACGCATGTTGTCTCTCGAGGGACAGCACGCCCCGACTAGACAGTTACTTTTGCAGCCAAAAGTGGTGGGTCTTATTTCTAGGCAGTTGGATTGGACCAATATGAATTTTCAACTATGGCATACTAATGAATCATCCATGAATAGTTTTTTATAGCGACATTATAATAAAATAAAAAAGTAGGTTACAGATTGCAGCACAAAGTCATGGGCTAAAATTATGGTATGCAGGAATTAATAAAGATTTCATCCTATCATCATCATTGAAAACGTGAACAAGAAAACAGGACGGCACTAAAAGCATGACCATAGTCCCTAGGGTTTTTATCGGTTGGTGGGTTTGGTTTCTACAAATTTGACCGAGATCGATTACTGGGGTCAGATTGTAAATTCAAATTTCCCTCGTATTTGACAGGATTAAAGTGGAAACCAATTGAGGTGCGCGTAAATTGACGAGACACTTTTGACTGTCAAATAAATACTACTGTAGAAAACTATCTCCGCCTCTCTGGGTTTGTTACACCATGCCGTGTCTAAAATGTCTATGTGGAACCCAATCAAGAAAGAATTATGGAGAGAGAGAGAGAGAGAGAATTCTTGAAACTTGTTCAATTATCAATACTGGTCAGAAAATCTAATTTTTGCAATTTTGCAGTCCGCATGTTGTCTCATGTCATCTCTCTTTCCCCCATTACTTAGGGTCGCATCTTTTCTAAATAAATTTGAATCATCCGCTGTCAAACAGATCTGCGCCTTTCATGACCGATCATGGACAGCCGTGATCGGCTCAGCACCCATGCCGGGAACAGCATCATCCCCCGTTCCATTTTGGAGCACTGTCACGTGGTGCCAACACCCTTATGCACCGCATGGCGTGCCCCAAGACAACCAAATAATTTTTCCTCAAACTTCGATTGTTCCAATTCAAAGTTCAAACTCATGATAAAAGATAGCAATTGCACAAACATTACGTGAGGTCAATCTATTACGTATAGCTTATCTCGTTCATAGATCAATGGATTGGCCTTGGAAAATAAGAATTGTACTCCTTGGTAAGATCAAGGTCCCCATCCAAGTTGCAAACTTTCCTCTTTGTCGCCCTCCCCATTAAGTAAAAAATTATTCAATGTCACGTGATGCTCCAGGTCTTTCCTCAAACACACATTTCCATACGGCTCAATACTAATATTATGGACCCCATAGAAATGTGCAAGGAGAGAGGCCTAGGACATTGCCACGTGGGATGACGCAAGCCAAGCCATTGTTTTGATGCTTTTAACATTCGAAGAGGTTATCTAGTGCTCCTAAAGCAATGTTCCACACCAATTAGGACATGTCACTTATCATTGTGTTAATGTAATTTATCAACACAAAAATCATGGATCTTGCGGTTTATAAATCACAACACGCGCGTGGAGCACCACAAGTCCTTTATCTTGGAGCAAAGAATAATTTCTCTAACATTACAAGATTCAGCAAGGTTTGGCCTAAAAAGCCAACTTAACTTATTTTTTTTGTCTTTATTTGATTTTTTTTTTTTTGCGTTTGTTAGTTTTGGATCGATTTTTTTAGTATTATTGGTTCGCCTAGCGAGAGGAATCCAAAAAAATAAAAGATTATGACTAAAACTCTCAATTTTTTGAATAAAATCGAAAACAGTGTAAAAAGATGACTTTTTGGCTTATTTTTGTCTTTATTCAAAAAAATTTATGATTCGATCATAATTTTTTACTTTTTTATTCCTCTCGCCAAGACGAACCAATAATACACAAAAAGTTGATGTAAAACTAAAAACACGAAAAAATAAAAAATAAAGACGAAAAAATAAGTCAATTAACTTTTTAGGCCAAAACACAAATAAACCAATGTTACAAGAAAGAAAGAGAGACACCACCGAGGTGGTTGCCCGGATGGCCGGGGTGTATGGCACAAGTGTGTGTCCTTACCTCCACGTCTAGAGTTCGAGTCCTGCGTGCCCCAACTACACCCTTTGGGTGGCCAGTTGGTGCAGGGCATAGCTCTCCCTGTGGCGTGGAGGGCCCTCTGCCATCCGGTTCACACGGTGG
The DNA here is from genome assembly GCA_020921065.1 of Vaccinium darrowii. Lineage (NCBI taxonomy): Eukaryota > Viridiplantae > Streptophyta > Magnoliopsida > Ericales > Ericaceae > Vaccinium > Vaccinium darrowii. Next base: position 32,159,865 of record CM037161.1, on the reverse strand, counting down.
TGTCTGTGGTGCCGGCCTGTTCTCACGGACAGTAGCTATGGCTCGAACCGGACATTCCACAGGCGGGTCGGGAGCCCGTATGGTCACGCCCAAGGGAGTCTGCAACGCTGGTCGCCCCCTCTCACCTTTTTTGCTGATCAAAAAAAAAAAAAAAAGAAAGAAAGAAAGAGAGACTGTAACCTTGCAGAGATCAAAGCAACATGCGTCAGCATCAAGAAAAATCACACTAGCATTTTTCTCATTATCCTCTAGTAGATTATTCTGCATCACTGTCGCACCATATTTTTATGGGCTGCAACACCAGAAAATAACTTCTTATCAACATATCCTACATATTGCTTCAAAAAAGGCTTTGTGCAGATGATCTGGTTCGGACAGGTAAGCCGGGCAACCACCATATCCTGTGAGCAATAACTGAAGGAACCAAATCCCGTGTTCCAAATTCCCCCTATAAAACACAAGAACAAAACTCACCATCTAACGGCCCAAATCCCCCCATGCAACAAGAACAAAGGGGGTTTTGAAACAGGGGATCTGAAACGATAACTAAATATCAAAGAATTTCAATTGCCTTCTAATTCTTTCCCAAAAATTCGTTTTGGGAGGTTGTATGTAAATGTAGATGATTAATTATTGTTTTTCAAGTTACAGGAATCAGTTCCAACCTACACATGCGCGCGCATACACACACAAAGCGATCAAGTCTGCATATTACTATCTCTCTCTCAGGTTTGCTAATATTTTTTTTGTCGAGAGTATAGATTCGTCAAAACTTATTCTTTCGAATCGAAATCATAAAGTTCAAAAACCAGAATCGGCTTTCGAAACTGTGACATAGATTTGAAAGAGCCAGAATCCAACAGTTGCTGCTGTGACAAACACCCCACGGCCCATACGAGCTAGAGCCTTAGGCTAGCTCTGGGGTTGTGAATTTGGATCAACATAACATAGCCTAAGCAAACCATCGGACAGAAACTTCTTCACAAAAGCAGACTCTGTATCTGGATTTAATATATATACACAAATTGAGTTGATCATTAATAACTAATACAACGAAAAAATAAGCAATAGACTGCTCCTGTGATAGCCAAAAAATGTTAAAGCTTGACAAAGTTACACAGGCTTATCATGCCAAATTTCAGTGGCGCACATCTGAAATCACCACAACTCAACTTTGATGGCGCACATCTGAAATCACCACGACTCAGCTTTGAGCATTTGCGATAACGAGAATGAAGATGCAACTAATAGAACTGGTATTGGATACCTTCTGCGGGTATCCTTTGAGTAGAATCATAGCTTCATAGGAATAATTAAAGGTCGGTGATTGGCTCCGGAGGACCTCTTGCTATCGGCATCCCACCATCATCATATCTTCGAGGCTTTGCGTATTCCACCAAAATAACACGTCCATGAAGTGCCTGCTAGCAACTAAAACCCGTTACTGATGAAGTCAGGGCTGTGACTTAAATCTTAATCATGGATTTGTGGACTGATTTAGCAAGCTAAACGAAAACGATGAGGAAACAGAACAATAAATGTAAGTTTCTTCACTTGATTATCTTCTCGTCTTTTCTTTTACATTTTGCCTTTCACTATCCACAACAGTCACCAGTCAAAATTGCTAGGTAAAATCTCAAAATGGTATTTTAGCCAGTGATTATCTTTTAAGGACTCCAACAAGGTTAGTTATTCTAATTTTAAAAAAATAGAATTTTCCATTGTTTCCTCTTCCACGAGTGCAACCGATATCAATCGACCTACAGAATGATTCATTCCTTCAATTTCAAAGTTCAAGTAGCAGATGAAACAACATATCAACTATGTGGAGTACATGGGTTCAGACCATTGCATTGATTTAAACCTATACAAGAGGAAAAGACAAAAACCCTAGCGAGCATTTGATTAGGAGTGAGGAGGGACTTTGTAGTGTGGTGAAGATTGAGATGATAGAAAGTTGTTGAGGTTGAGAAGTGTGGAGATTCAATCTTTTGGAACTTCCATTGCTGAGTTGCAGAAGAAGTGATTCATAGGTGGGTGAGGGTTTACATTTTTTATTTCAGATTTTGAGAGTTCACACCTTCCAGTAAAATTTCAGATTTTAGATTGCAACTCTTAGATTCAAACAGGGTTTTCATGGTCATCACGATTCACACACAAATCTCTGATTTCACCTTGAAAATCTCATTTTGGAGGAGAGCTTAACACCTTGTTCGGTTTGGGTCTCAAAACCCACCCTGCACGGTCCCCAATAAAATTTTCTTTAGATCTCTCTCTACTCATTACCCCAAAAACCCTTCCTCAAAACCCAAACCGAACAAAGCCTTTAGGCAGCATCAGGAGAGAGAAACAAGCAAGAGACAGAAAAGAGTGGAGAGGAAATATAAACTTTTATGTAGCCAATAAACAGCAATTCAACAAAAGTAACTAGTTACTGTTCACAAAACTGAAGTGGCTAGCTGTCTATTGAGTCTACTGGACCCCTACTTTTGAGTCTTGGCTAGGTAAAAAAAAAGCTAAGAAAGTCCATTTACCTATCCTGCTGCGGATGACCTTAGCCCCTTCAAAAAATTCCATTATCCAAAGAGAGCTTAAATGTTTAAAAAATGAAGACGAGAAAAGTTAAAAAGCAACCTTTCCATCCATTTCCATTTTGGCTTTCTCCGCTTCATCTACTGATGCGAATGTCACAAAACCAAAGCCTTTTGACCGGTCTGATACTCTATCCATTACAACTTTAGCTGCCAAAATGAACAGGGTCACAGTTTCATTATGTATAACAGGATTCATAAGCTTAAGGAGATAGTTTACTAAATGGTTCAAAATATCCACAAGGCACCTTCAACTACTTGGCCATATTGGGAAAATGCTTCTAATAATCCCTTCTCTGTAGTGTAAAATGATAATCCTGCAACACGGTGAACAGAAATGACAGGCTGATGAGAAAATGTTCCAAAAGGAATATATCGTTTATCCAAGGCCAAAAATAAAATTGATACACATGTATATTATAATTCAAGTTCTTTCGTCCAAAGCAAGAGACATCTCAATAGATTACACAATTTTTCCCCTGCACGTTGGCATCACAAAGAGACAAATGACTTGGAATCCTCAGCATATTTGAATTTAAAAGATTATATTGGTACGAAAACATCCCATCTAGCAAATAAACTCATTTTCCTTGTTCAAAACATGCTAAGAAGAAAAGATTCCATAGAACTTATGTTCATTGTTTATGTTTACACGCGCATGGAGTGCAGGTAGATGAGGTTGTCGAGGTGCAGCCTCAACAACCAAACTGATCGGGTAGCCTCTACGTCAGACGACGAAACTATAGCCATATCATGAATCTCCTCAGTGGTGATTAGGTAAAGATGCAAGCATATAGTTTTGTTTTAACTCGTAATCAAGAAGTTAAAAAAACAGCCTAAACAATGCCAAGCTTGTGCCTCCAGTGACGTCACAATAACTGTTTCTTGTTATGACATCATGCATGACGATTGCCGAGTGCCACGCTGTCAGATAGCATGTGACCGGAACAAACAAATCGGCACTGACATGTCTCAGGCTCTGCTAGACATTGCCATGCACGACCCGACCCCATTCATTGGCCCACCCGTGATGACACAGGTCAAACAGCTTGTCCGACTGTTTGGGGCATTGGTTGCCGGGTTGCCTTGGCCTTCCCATATTGGGCCAGTTCGAGCAGCCTGGGTTAGAGACCCGCCATCCGGCCAACCCCCATTTATATTGCCAAAGATGGCTCTTGGTCCCTCATGATTATTGTAGTCAAAACTTCGACTTCATGCTTAAATTGGAGGAAGAGATAATGTCATCTCTCATCAATTTGATGCTCTTCACCAAAAAAAAAAAAAAAGAAGAAGAAGAAGAAGAACAAAAAGAAAAGTTCATTTTGATTTATTCTTGATACATTAGCAGACCAAATTTTGATGGCCCAAATTAATAGAGGTGATTAGTGCCAGTTTGGTATGTTTGAGGCCTCTCATCTAGTCAGTCTTTTTACAAATTTAGAGGTAGAGAGGTATTGGAAAATACACTGAAATTCCTAAGTAAAGCTATGCACTTCTTGTCAGTTGTCACCTATGTTACGCGGACTCTCGTAATAGTATTAAGTACCCGTGTCGGACACTCGACACTCGGATAAGGGTGTGGGATATGTGTTCGATAAGTTTAAGAAGACACTTCTATAGAAAACCTAATTGTAATTTGAGTTTATCATGGAAGTATGCATAAACCTCTTTTATTATCCATGAAATGCGCCATAGAACCTTAAAGCACCAATTTACGTAAGAAAATACACAAAAAATAGAAACAAATTTGAATATTTTGCCGTGTCCCCATATCCTTGAAATGAGAAATAGTTGAATCCGACACCTAGATACATACCCGCACCCGACACCCGTACCCGAGTCCAAGTAACATAGGTTGTCACTGACCATTGCATTAATGGTTTCACAAAATTTTATTACAACAGAAAAAAGGAGGAAGAAATTGTCCTAGCTTCTGCTTTATATGAAGCAGTAGCAGTCTAGCACTTGTTTCAGGCTAACTTCTTTTTAGCATATTCAATCACGGTTCATCAATTTCTAATGGCACACTAAAACCAATTACTAAGAACGAACGAGAATCAACTCAATGTTTTATTAAACACAAAAGCGTTCTTGGAGGATGGGATCTGAAAACTTCCCTTAAAACTTCGTTGCACAAATGTTTCCAAGAAAGACTTCCCTTGAAAAGTTGCTTTAACTCCTCAAAAAGTGTAGACTAGCAACAATTGACAGCTGATTTTTAAAATTTGTGTGAATAAATCTTTGAAGCTACAAAGTGATTTCCTAGATTGTCCTGATAAATATGAAACTTTACAACTGCTTTGATTATTGGGAAAGTCTACAATACACAACTCCTTAAAGGTATTTACCATATGCACCCAATGTATGGTCCAAATTGCATCACCTCATAAAGATTCATAACATTCTGCTACGTCTCGTAACTTTTATACTAAAAACTCGTAACTTTTCAGCAATATGATTCATTACATTTGCTTCTCGTAACTTTCCAGCAATAAAATTCATAACATTTTCACTCAAAATCATAACATATAGGCGTGTGTCGTAAGTTTTAGACTAAAAACTCGTAAGAGGTGCATACGGTACATATCCAATTAGGGGTTTGTACTGTAGCATTTCCCTTGATTATAACATGAGTTAACACCTAGCAAAGTGGTTAAATTAATCGAACCCACTAGCACACCCAACATATGTACACACGCCACGTATTCGCGGGGTGCGTGCCCAACTTCTAGTGGCTAGAATGTGAATTCTTGTTCCATGCCTAATTTTAAATGTTCTCTGGGAGAAAATATATATGGGTAAAAAATGTCGCAGATGCCAAAAGTCTGCTTCAGGGTAAATCCAAATTTTAGTCAATACCACAATACCTTAGGTCCTTAACTAAAACTAAAATTTAGTAATACTATGAAGTCTAATCAAACCTAAATCATTTGAATTTTTTTTTTTTTTAATACGAAAACATCCCATCTTGCAAATGAACTCATTTTCCTTATTCAAAACATGCTAATGAGAAAAGATGCCATAGAACTTATGTTCATTGTTTATGTTTACATGTTCATGGAGTGCAGGTAGATGAGGTTCTCGAGGTGCAGCCTCAACAACCAAACTGATCAGGTAGCCTCTAAGTCAGACAACGAAACTATAGCCATATCATGAATCTCCTCAGTGGTGATTAGGTAAAGATGCAAGCATATAGTTTTGTTTTAACTCGTAATCAATAAGTCAAAAAAACAGCCAAAACAACGCCAGGTTCGTGCCTCTAGTGACGTCACAATAACTGTTTCTTGTTAAAGAAGGTCTGGACTATGGAAGGCCGAGTACTCGTTGCCTGAGCGATAGACGGCCCCTCGCCTACAAGCCTGACTAATTGTCCGACCAGACGCCAAGTACTCGGCCCTGGAAGGTAGAAGGTGCCCGGCAGCCCTGGGAGCGCCTAGCGAGTTTTAGAACGTGACCAAAATTTTTTTGATTGATTCTTGATACATTAGTAGACCAAATTTTGATGGCCCAAATTGATTGAGGTGACTAGTGCCAGTTTCGTATGTTCGTGGCCTCTCATCTAGTGAGTCTTTTTACCCATCTAGAGATAGAGAGATATTGGAAAATACACTAAAATTCGAAAGTAAAGCAATGCACTTCTTGTCACTGACCATTGCATTAATGGTTTCACAAAATTTTATCACAATAGAAAAAAGGAGGAAGAAATTGTCCTAGCTTCTGCTTTATATGAAAGAGTAGCAGTCTAGCACCTGTTTCAGCCTAACTTCTTTTTAGCATATTCAATCGGTTCATCAATTTCTAATGGCACACTAAAACCAATTACTAAGAAAGAACGAGAATTAACTCAATATTTTCTTAGACACAAAAGGATTCTTGGAGGTAGGGTGTGAAACTTCCTTAAAAACTTTGCGGCGCAAATGTTTCCAAGAATGACTTCCCTTGAAAAGTTGTTTCAACTACTCAAAAAGTGTAGACTAGCAACAATTGGCAGCTGATTTTTAAAATTCACGTGAATAAATCTTTGAAGCTACAAAAGTGATTTCCTAGATTGTCCCGATAAAAACGAAACTTTACAACTACTTTGATTATTGGGAAAGTCTACAATACACTACTCTTAAAGGTATGTACCATATGCACCCAATGTATGGTCCAAATTGCATCACCTCATAAAGATTCATAACATTCTGCTTCATCTCGTAACTTGTATACTAAAAACTCGTAACTTTTCGGCATTATGATTAATAACATTTTATTATGAATCATAACATTTGCATCTCGTAACTTTCCAGCAATAAAATTCATAACATTTTCACTCAAAATCATAACATATAGGTGTGTGTCGTAAGTTTTGACTAAAAACTCGTAAGAGGTGCATACGGTACATATCCAATTAGGGGTTTGTATTGTAGCATTTCCCTTGATTATAACATGAGTTAACACCTAGCAAAGTGGTTAAATTAATCGAACCCGCTCGCACACCCAACATATGTACACACGCCACGTATTCGCGGGGTGCGTGCCCAACTTCTAGTGGCTAGAATGTGAATTCCTGTTCCATGCCTGATTTTTAAATGTTCTCTGGGAGAAAATATATATGGGTAAAAAATGTCGTAGATGCCAAAAGTTTGCGTTGGGGTAAATCCACATTTCAGTCAATACCACAATACCTTAGATCCTTAACTAAAACTAAAATTTAGTAATAATATGAAATCTAATCAAACGTAAAGCATTTGATTTTATTTTATTTTATTTTACTACGAGAAACATAACATTCCCCGTCATGATTTTGCAGCGAGGGTTAGTCATTCTTGAACCTAGATCGAGATGCACACGCTGAATTTGAGCAAATCCCATACAAATTTGGCAGCTAACACTATATGCGATCGCAATAGCTACCAAAGTTCCTCAAAACACATAGAGACCAACGGTGGTGAGAAAAGATATAGACGAATTCATTCGAAAGGGATTAGTTACCTTTGACGAAAAGCTTGGAAGCGAAACCTCTGCGAGAAATGAAGAGAGAAGGGGAAAATTGGAGCGAGGAGGATGGAGCAAAACTGCTTTGATTTGATAGTTGGCCCAAAATATGCTTAGGGATTTTCCTCAGGGCCGCCATGACGAGAGAGAGAGAGAGAGAGAGAGAGAGTGTGAAATAGTGCCGAGACCGTTGTGGTTCGTAGTGTAAATCTTCTGCTTTTCAGGTTACGGGTTTTGTAGTGTATTTTTTGTTTAGCCAAAAGTGAGCGTAGTTTTCCGCTAAATGATTTTTTCTTTCTTTTGGGGTTATAACACGCAAAGATAGTGACTTGTGAGAAAATTCTATCGAAAATATCTTAGTGAAAACCTTAGTGATATTCAAGTCCCAAGTGATATTCAAGTAAAATAAGTGAAAGTCGATAACATTTGTTAAAATTCATAAAATGGACAATATAGTTTAATGTATGATCACTTGCTAAAGTGGAGAGTGAGTTTCACCTTATGCTGGTCCTTCCTAAACATCAAAGTAAATCAGAGGAGCAAGCTCTAAAATATGTACCAGTAACTCAGTATTTAATGTTAAATCTGCAAGAGAGATGGGAGAGAACTGACGAGGACTCTGATTGACTATCCAATAAACGAACGAAGGGAGAATCGAGGGGGTGAAGACTATATTTTTAATGATTATTTGTTACACATTCTCACATAAGGTGGATGTCTTGTATGTGTAGGTCCAACCCATGTGAGTGGCATTACAAATAATCGTTGCATTGAAATTTTTATTGTGATGACTAAAGAGGAGCTATGTTATAGCCTTTTGATTTTGTGTAGATATGTCGGTTTAACAATTAATGGGTTTCAAGATTAAAAAATTATCTTTTGTGGTGACGATATCAAATGGGTTTGAGCCCTTCAGTTTGTAATCTCTCGAAACTATTACTAGGTTTTTGGAAAATTATGATGTATGATGACAACATATCAAATGCGTCTGAGCTCTTTAGTTTGGTATTTTCTCGCTACTTTTAGTGGGTTTCAAAGATTAACAAGTATTTCTTGGCATTAACATCGAATTTTTATGGGGTCATTTATAAATTATGAACAAAATTAAACATAGTAATAGAATTTTTTTGAATTCCCATGGGGTCGCCCGGCTCCATAACTTTATGTGTGGCATCGCCACTGGCTTTATGGGAAGTGAGTTTCAAACAATAAAAAACATATGGAGTAACTTTTGTGAGTAGGACTCACCATTTTTTGATATTGAAATATTAAAAGTTAATAAGTTTGGTTATTAAAAGGCTCAAATTTGGTTACTGATTAAGAGGTTGTTAAGTTTGGTTATTCCAATGTAAACCATTTTTGAGGCCAACATTGCTAACTTTATATACTTTTTATTGTTTGTTATGCCATTGGAGATAACCACTTGGATTGCCATACCCTGGTCCCAAAATGTTACCCATTCTTTCATTTTTTGACTGTCCTAAATTATGTGGTAAATTTAAAAGGTTAACAAAGAAAAGTTTGCACTCTTTTCTTTTTTTTTTTGGTACAATTATGTACAGTTCAAAAAAGTTGGATTCCCGAAACAGGAGTAACAATTTGGAATAGATGGAGTAGTATTTAGATTTGGGATTTGTAACTAGAGGGGGGCACCGTGTTGTGTTATGCCGGGTTTGTATCGTGTCATTTCATGTTTCGTGTCTTTCGGGTTCATGTCAAAACACCTATTAACACAAACTTGTCAAATACCGTGACAATAACCCAACTTGCTTAATCGTATCATGTGTTGGGTTGACACTGTTAAGTAAGACCTTTAGAGCATCTCCAACAATGCCTCTCCTCTCTAAAATGAAGAGTGGAAGTGACACATTGAGGGAAAATTTTGTAATTTATGTCCTCTTTTCCTTAAAGAGTTGTACTGTTTGGAGGGACCCATCCACCTTTTTGTCACATCCACTCACCAAATTAATTTTCGGCTCTCTAATTTTATTGAGCCGAAAATTAATTTGGTGAGTGGATGTGACAAAAAGGTGGATGGGTCCCTCCAAACAGTACAACTCTTTAAGGAAAAGAGGACATAAATTACAAAATTTTCCCTCAATGTGTCACTTCCACTCTTCATTTTAGAGAGGGGTGGTCCTGTTGGAGTTGCTCAGTAGGAGTAATTTTTTTATACTTACTCTGTTCCTTTTTAAGTGTGTTGCTTCATAAGTCCAACTTATTAAAATGATTCACGTCAACTTTTTTTACCTTCACTTTACACATTTCACATCAACTTTACCTCCATTTTCAAAATTGTCCTTCACTTTTAGCCATTGATTCTTTACCTACTAACTTTCAAAAGAGCAAAATAATAATTGCACAAACTTTTACCTATTAATTTTTCAAAACACACTTACTAAGAAACAACCAAAATGGAATAGAACAATTAAAAAAGGGACATAGCGAGTAGTAATTTTGGTGACGTGTTTTTTTTTTTTTCCTTCTTCATTGGGCTTGAAGAATTTATTTAATCCAAGAACAATGAATATGACTTTTTCAATATCACCACAACAATAAATCATGACATTGAAAAATGGTTTAAGCCACATCTAGCCTAAATGAATTTAATACAATGTGGTGGGTAGGTTTTCTCCTTAGGAAAGCAAGCCGCCGAAAGTCGTACTGATTAGGGTTCTGGCGAGAGACCTAAAAGACTCAAAGAACGTTAGGCTACACGGCCGGGGTTTGGCCAGAATACCCCTCTGATGCTTAAGTCAGAGATTTAATATAGGAGAAGAGAAGAAACTACGGTTTTGTAAGTATGTTTGTGTGTGCCTTTAGTTTTAGGTGAACACCTATTATAGGCTCTCCTTTCCTGTCGTCCAAGATACCTAGTCCGTTCGAGATACACTCGTATCCCTAAATATCCAGAGCTTCACCCTTATCGGGACAATCGACGATGCCTATTAAGGTAGCTTCCCCGATTAGGGAGGACTCCAATCTCCACTAGATCTCCGTATCCGGAGCTTCGCCTTTATCGGGATACTTGATGACGCTTATCAAGGTAGCTTCCCCAATTAGGGCGGACTCCTATCTCAAGTAGATCCATTAAGCATCTTCTAGAATAATCTCTACGCCGCCTGGACTTTTACTTTGCCCATTGAGACAGTCCATCCCAACTGGGCCTAGTTCGTCCAGGTCACGCTCCGTTCTAGCTCGCTCCGCTAGTTAGACCCAATTAATTCAGGGTCCTAAAATTCGGCCCACCTCATACAGTTATAATTTAGACTTTTTTAGATGGAAATAAATTTATCAGGAAATTCAATATTTAGTTAATTTTGTTCTTGGAAAAAAAGTTTGTAATGGGTTTGTGTAGAAAACATGCATGTCCTGGTTTTCCATAATAAACACACTTATGGGTTGGCCTTTTTTAGTATCGCGCTATATCGTGTTCGAGTCATGTCTTGTCGTGTTAACAGATCGAAATGAAAAATTAAACAGTTATTTGTATCATTATCGAGTTACACAAATCAAACCTATATTCAAACCGTTAAATTGTCGTGTTGGCGGGGGGTCATATCAATTTGTGTTGGTGTCAAAAAGTGGTCGATCCAAACCCTCTAACTGCGCATCGTGTTCGTGTTGTGTTAACTTAGTCATGTTCATGCCGTGTTAACTAGTCGTGTACAAAATTCCCAATCCTATCTGTACCCAACTACCTGCTCGTACAGAACCATTTTGGATCCGTCTCGAATCTCACAAAAATGATCAGTATTGCTTATTTTGTTTAAAATATTCATTTTGGATCAATGTAAAAGGTCAGCTCAATCAGATATCGGTAAGAACATTTACAATACATCAAACTTTGCTTTAGAATTCAAACGAAGTTGGATGTTTCGTCAACGTCTTTACCGATATCCGATTAAGCTAACTTTCTTTCAAGAATCCTAAAAAAAAAAAAAAATTAAACAAAATGAGCTACTCCGATCATCTTAGGTCCAAAACAGATCTGTACTTTCTAATACATTTCCCCAAAATCTTCAAACAAAGCAAAAATCATCTTCCGGCATTTCATAGTTAATTTCTCTCCTCGAAACCCATATACTCCCAACAGAATTGGACTCTTTGCTTATTTCTTTTTCGAAATATATGCTTCCCTAAAGAAAAAAAAGCCTTCGATAATCTTCCCCTTTTCTTTCGTGATATTTAGACACAATTTCGTTCAATTCAATATTCGTGAAAAAAAAAAAAAAAAAAAGGCAGAAGAAGAGAAAAATATTATTACATATCCCACTTTTTTTTTTCCTGTTCCTCCGGTGAATAATTCCATAAATCCAAGATGCCGATATCTTGCATACAATAAAAATTTATTCTATTTGCAACAAATAGAACACTGGTCTGCTTCTTCTCAACACAACAAACAGCTACAGCTAATTAGCACTTCCACCACATTGGTCAAAAAGAATTCCTTTTCCTTTCAACAATTCCAATTATATAAACCCAGAAAAGGGAAAGGAGAAACATCAACCAAAATTTGGAAATTGTCACAAACATTGAAAAATCTAAAGACAAGTTTATTTCTAGCTCAGCGCAGAAAACTCTACAGCACTGACATCATGCATTTAAATGCCCTTATCAACTGGGATTGGGAAACCCCAAGTCTACTACAACAAACATCTGATTTCAACAGCGCAGAATAAGGGGAAGGAAAAGAAACATATTTGAACAAACCAGGCAGGTGAAATCTTCAAAGGGGATTAGCGTAGCAGCTCTCCAACCACACGAGCCGAGTAAACAACATATGTACAGATCCGATCCTACATGCATCTCATACTCTCTTGTAATCTATAGACATAACCCAACTGGATGTTGTAGCAGTCACGATTGGTGCACTTTCAGCAACGCTTGGTAGACCATGTCGATGAATTGATTGTCCTGGGAAAATGACAAATCCAATGGTAAATAATTCAGGCGTAACTTTTCCTTTGGCTTTTTTCTTTTTAACTTTTGGTACAAATGTTTGGTTTTTCCTTTTTTTTTTTTTTTTTGAAATGTATGTTTGGTTTGATGAGAGGAAGCCGAAAAGTTAAAAACAAAAATGTAAGCCCAAAAAAAAAATTTCCACTAAAGACAGAACAAAGTCAATATTCCAACTTATTTGACCTCTCTCTCTCTCTCTCTCTCTCTCTCTCTCTCTCTCTCTCTCTCTCTCTCTCTCTTTTTTTCCCCTCTTGTTTGAACTTATTTTAAATTTGCTTTATGTTCTTTTGCTTCTTCAGAGTCCTCTCCTCGAGAGAATGGTTAACCGTAAAATGACACCCTAAAAATCTTCACCGAAGATTAAAAGAAACAAAAAAAAGAAAAGTCAAAAGTTAACTCTTCAAACTCGTGCTCAGTAAATAAGGTACCAACTAATGTCTAGAGGCACTAAATAAGGTACCAATCAACTAATGTCTAGAGGCACTAAATAAGGTACCAACCAAATGTGCTAAAGGTACATGTGGCCAATGACGGATCCATGTATTGCCTCATGCATTGATGTGGTAATACCATGTGTACATTTAGTGTAATAGTTAAGTTATTTAGTGTCTGTAGCATTGCTCTTTGATTTTTACATGATAGACATTTCTCAACGGCTGCTAGAGAAAGTAGGGAAAACAAAAAGAAAAGAAAATGAAGAAAGAGCAAGAAATACCTGAACAAGAATTAGAAGAGCATCGCGAACTTTCTCTCTGCTAACCAGTCCATGATTTGGAGCGGGAGAAGGAATAGGAGTTAGCAATGGTGAGGGTGTGGGTGGTGGAAAGGGTTGAAGCACCGGAGTTCCATGGGGACGTTGTTGTTGATTCAAGGGCGGATGAAACGGAGAAGTTGGAAAAGATAAAGAGATAGGTGGAGTCATCAACATAGGGGAAGAAGGGGGAGTATAGAAAGAAGAGGGCTTGACGAGATTGGCGACCCGATTGCTAATGGGGTCAGCAGTGTCATGTAGGGGGACGGGAGGTGCAGATGTAGTTGAGTAAGGAGCAGATGGCCCTTTAAGGACCGGAATGGGGGAGGGAGTAACACTAGGAATGTGAGATGATAAAGGAATGTTGGGAGAAATATGATAGGGTTGTCCAGAGTGTAAGATACTGGGAGTGTTGTTACTGATATTCATAGCAGTCTGCAAAAAGAAGTTCAAAGAAATTAGCACATTATCATGTCTTGATAAGCCAAGGAAAACATAAGCAGAATAAAAATCAAGAAATTTTAGTTACAAAGGATGAAACGCATCAAGAGTGACAAGGCCACGTGCATGAGTGTCAATTGATGCAAGTGTCTGACATAGTACACAGTTTCGAAGAACACCACCATCAGCTCTGTAAATTACTCATACAATAACCTTTTATGATATAGAACAATCAGAAAGCTGTTGCACCCAAGACCCAAGTCATGGGTACATACAAGCAAAAAACCTTTTTGTACCTTACACTTTCTTCTCTCTTCTGAAAACATTACCACTTTTTTTTTATAAGTAAAACATTACGACTTTATTCAATGGTTATCTTCAAGATCCATCCTCTTTGACTTTATTTTGGTCATTTTTTCTTTGGTTACCTTACCTCTTTTGACCCAATCTCACACAAAGAGAGTGCTCAACACCTGCCTTCACACACACACATGACAGAGAATCATGAATAATCCCAGATTTAGCAATGAACCATATGAAAATATTTCCTCTTGATCAGTTGAAGAAGCAGAACATTGCTACCATAAACTGGAACAAGTTCCATGATCTATCTTGTCAAAGAACTATACCGTTTTAGTCCCCATCTATGATGCACAGACACGGACACAGATACGGACACGGGAATTCTAAAAAAATGGGGATACGGACACGGCAGGGGCAGTATTGGCAAATTGTGAAATTGAATCTGATAAACAACCATTTATACATGGCTGAAATACAGAAATACGAAAAACAGAGGGTTTTCTTCCCTTTTCTATCAGCACCAAAAAGATATTGCTTGAAAAAACTTCACAGGTTGCAATATCAAACGATGATTGATGAAAACCAGCACTTGCTCTCTATATATAATCACACACACAGACGAGAGAGAGAGAGAGAGAGAGAGAGAGAGAGAGAGAGAGAGAGATCTGATCGTGAGTTGTAGCTTCAAGCAGAGTCGTTTGATCAACTTATTAGGGTCCTAGAACTTCCAGTCGATTGATGGGTAGAAAAGAAGAGAAGAGATGTATATATAATAGGGTTAAATTACACTTTTTTATCAAAAGTTTTAATTAATTATAAATTTACCCCAGTAAGTTTTAAAAAAATTCAAATTAACCCCCGCCGTGTCCCCATCCGTGTCACCCTCCAAAAATTCAAATGAGCCGTGTCCCTGTGTCGGGACACTGCGATATGGCGACCCCTAGAGGTGTCGGTGCTTCATAGGCTCAGGTAGGGGTACAGACAAATAGTGTAATTAGAAGTAGAATGAGGGCCAAAGTAGAATACATACACTAAAGAAGTTTGCAAAGGACGAATCTTCAGGGACATCAGCAGAAGTTGGGGCAGGAAATGATGGTTCCAGTGGCCCTTCAATCACTGCGGAGGTTGGGACTGCTTCAAGTTCCTCAAACTCACTGGAGATAGATATAAAATTAAAACAGGAAAAGGAAGTTAAAAACAAGGACTAAAATAGAACATCATCAATAACAAGACAAAACAATTGAAGCAACAACTTAGCACTATAACATGGCACATCAAAATCAACGAAGAGAAACTGCTCATTGGATAACCAATGTCAAGAGAAGGCTTTCAAATTTCTATTCTTGGAGACACAAATGTACGTCAGTTGGCACTGAGGAACTTTGATACAACCAAATTAATTTGACAAACTTCGAAACCCTTAAGTTCCATGCCAACCTCGATTTTCTAGTCAGTTCATCAGTGAGCATGAAGTGTAATAAAGAATACTCCCTCAAAATTCTAGTTTTGCTTACCAAAACCATGTTCTCTGAGAGTACAAAAATTGATGCATCCATGTCAAATTCAACAGTTTTACCTGACCTATTGTCACCTCAATGCTCAGCCTCATGACCATGTCCTCAATTATTTAAAATAGTTACTCCAATTCATATTCCACCCAACTGAATCCAAACAGGACATTAATACCATCAAAATCCGAATGATTCTCAAAAACACTTTATTCTTCACTCACTCCACACCTTTCCCCCTTTCATCAGACTATCACTCAATACAACAACTAAAATTTCAGTTCCAAGGACTTTGTACAGATTTTCTTGCCTTGTTCTCAGACATAGGTACAACAAAAAACCTTTCTCATGGATACATCAATTCTGTTTGGTCTTTGAGTGGTGTCTTGTGTACAAGTGTGACTATCAATAAAAGTATATTGTTTGGTCTGTCCAAACTCAACATAGAGAACCCTTGCCCATTTGATCCATTGCAGGCTTGCTTTGTTAGCAATAGGACCGAGTACGTTTCATCTACTTTTAAGTCCAGGACACCAGGTGCATACAAACCGATACTATTCACAATTGACAGTTTCCTCAAACCAACTCAACATTCAACTTGCGTTGTCAACACCGAGTAATTTATACTCCGTCTCTAGAGTTTGGAGGATTTGAAAGAGGATAACTTTTTATTCCTATAGAATGAACCTAGTGTTCATCCAATAAATGGGATATTAGAGTTCAAGGAAGATTTAAGCAGCCACTCAAACTTTGAAGCAGAAGGAGAAGAGATTAGTCTACACATGAAAAAACAAAACTGATATTCTTGACATATAATGAAGTATAATCTAGGATAAAAAATCAGCAAAACATGATATTAGGCAACAGATGACGAGATAACAAATTTGTTCAGTTGACCTAAAAAACCAAGATTATGAGAACTTTGTCCCAAAAAACCATTTGGAAAATCAGAATGGCATACAATAATGAAGCGAATGAATAATTAAGCCATCACTGCTATAAGGAATCACTCATTACCTAGGTTTTGGCTTTGAAGGGACCTTTGAGTATGCACCGAGTATCCTGAAAGAGAAAAAGCACAAGCAATAAAACAAAATTCGTCGTGTAGTCATATAGTGCTTTCCAATATAACAAAGATAACATGATATTCCCACCAGATATGAAGACTGAATATAGCATAGATTTCAAAACCCTTGTTCTAAGAAGCAAGTGTATAGGAACTAGAACCATAAGGGTACATCGATACAGCCAAACTTAAAGAATGCAGGGTCCCAATACGGCTGGGGTACAACTGTATTGAATGTATTCTTATAATTTAGAGCAATGTATTACAAGTAATAACTGCACTTAAGATAAAGGAAATATTTATAATTGACTTGGGCGATTCAGAATCCAACATCAAATAACAGTTTAAAACCATAATGTAGAGATATGAGTTTAATGTCATTACACCAAAGGACCTACACATTAAAATCTTTATTCTGCAATCATGCTGAGGACCAAAAAATAAGCCTTATCAACTTAGTTTGATCTCTTTTCAGGTATGGCTTGAATATTATTGGGGTATTCCTTGGGTACACTAAAAACTATAAATAAAAATTTAGGTACAGTACATGAGTACATGGTACGTATTTAGAAGTATCGTACAAAGTCCTGTACCCGGTACACTACGAGTACTAGTACGAGAATGTTTTCGTAGTACCCATTTTTCATAGCCCTTGAGCAATTCCTTTCTATGATACTTGGAAAGCAGATTGTTTGCACACAGAAATACCAACACGGTGGTATAGCATGCTATCTAGCATGGTAACAAGTGTAGATCATACTACCAGAACTTAGAACTTCTTGGATAAAGCTCAGTTTGGTTAGGTTTGGTTTGGTTTGGTTTACAAAGGCCTCTAAAATAAAAGGTTCATATTTTTCAAAGTACCCATACAAAGTTCCAATTCTAGGTACTTATGGCCTAATTTTTCATCTTTCCTGACCCAACTCACTCTATCTTGATTTCAATTTTAAAGCCATGGTTTTTGTTGTTTTCCTCTCCCGAGGGAAAGTTTTAAGATGATACGGAAACAAACTGAGATCACTTTGGATCGTTTATTTATCTTTGAATGAAATTGTACAATTTTATAGAACACGTGTTCCCAAAAGCAAGTCGTTAGGGTATTAGTTCTCTGCTAAGTGCTAACAGTTAATTTCTTTGGTAGTAGACTTAACCACTACCACACAATATTGACACTAACAAAGTTAATAATTGCTAAACAATTTACGTAAATAATAAATCGCAAGTCTAGCTAAGAAAAAATAGTTTTACTACTAAAGAACAACCAGCTTTACATATGACCTAAAAAACAGCGGTTATATGCTTAACAAAGTCACCTACAAACTCAATTGGTTGCAAGATCAAAGGCTCATTGACCCAGTATGCTAATCCACACGGACCAGTGCATATTATATACAAAACCGCTATTGTCCAAGCCACAAGGAAACTGATCCCAATCAACAGAAATAGGACATAAAAGAAGTCAGTCAGCCCACACTTCCATCTCTCATTACAAATTTACCTATTCCAAAATTAATTACATTTAGTTGCACCCCTTCTCTTGGTTAACTCTCTAGTATGATCTATCTAACCCTTATCATCTCTCTCTGCTTTTTCCAACCTTCTCTTTCTTCCCAACTCCCACAGTCTATTTAAACAAAATCAATGTTTTTAGCGCAAGATCTCTATTTCAGCAGGAGGGGTTTGGTTACAGTAATTGCTTTGCCAACCATTATGCTATCATCATTTTGACTGTATAACTCGACCAATAAGCCCACACAAAAGGCTTAATCCTTACAGTCCTCTTTACTACCCTGAGTCTTTATATTCCATCTTCCAATACACATATCTAAACAAAATACTCTTAATTCCAGATCTACTTAGGCAATAAAGCCTACCATACTTCGAAGATTGAACTGCTTTCTTTTGCTATCTATCTTTATAGGCCCCCCCGGCCCATTCCATTTCCTAAGATCCGTCAATTTATCAGTCATTAAATAAGGAGATCAAGCAGTTGCAAAGCTAAAAGTTTGATTTCTGATCCAGTGAGTGGTTCTTTGGAAAAAAAAAAAACCCGAGCCTTATGTCTCAATTAATTGGGGTCGGCTACGTTAATATACTTTCTCCATTGAGCTCTGTCAAGGGTCATATTCATAACCGCATTCATGTCACAAGGCTGGCTGTTAGCTACCTATCACACAACTCTCCTTAGCCTTCTTTTATTCAAGAGCAAATAATGAAAACAGTTGAACCAAGGAGTCTTCTTTTATGTTCTCTGAAATTCTTTTGAATCATTTAAGTTTTTTCAAGTTCCTAAGCGTCTTCTAAGTTCTTAAGAGTCTACCTACTTTTTAGTAGTCAAAAGTCTTTATTTTTCATTAAGTTCTGGAAATCGTAGTTTATTCTACCTATGTTTGGAGGGATGTTCCAAGTTCCAACAACTCCTATTTAATCCTTTGCTAATGAATGAAATGGAGAGTTGTGTGTTTGAGTTATAGCCTTGGGCTTGTGAAGACTAGTTCTTCTTTTATGTTTCTGTATCTCTTTGGTGGATTCCATTGAGTGGTGAGCATTCCGTAACCCTTTACCCTTGCTAGACGCCTCGGGTGGTGATTATATGTATCCCGTTTTGTTCTACTTGGGTGGTGAGCTTCTACCCTTTATCATTTATTACCAATCCAGTATCAAAAATTGTTCTTTAAGAGGATTGACAGAACATATTCAACCTATATCTGATTGATATGTTAACTGAAATAAAAAACCTAGACAGACACGAGCTTCACTTAATCTCTGTTACAAATATTAACTAAGAAATGTATAAGAACCACCCTAAGTATTCACAAACTGCAATCGAATAATATTGAATAGAACATGTAGCAGACTTTTGAACGTTTGAAAGACAGTAAACTACCTATTGAAGAGGTTTGCAACTTCCTCACATTCCCGCTGATTGTAGAACCAAATTCCATTAACTTCTTGGGCAGCATTCCGATACAAAAGATATGGAGCTTGAAGCTCAAACTCAAAATCCCCCAGGAGGTTCTCCACTAGGTTATCTGTTTGATAATGAATGACAAGTTAGCAACATTTATCACAAACACGCAGATGGTGGATGTCTCCAAATGCATGCTCCCAAGAAAGCACACTCCATTTCAACAATTCACCAAACTCACATTCATCTTGCTGCAAGATATCACTATACAGTATAATTCCTTTTGTCATCCAAATCAGGCCCATAGAAGATCATCCAGAGCCGCGTATTCTGTCTTATCACCATGTGATATCAATCATCACATGTGATGGTAAACTAGGCAGCATATCATAGTTTCATGTAGGCTTTTATAACCAACCCAAATTCACATTCGACAATTGATACTACATCCAATTCCCACCTATGTTTGGGATGTCTTAGGTTATAGCTTCTTTCTCAGCTATTTTTGTCGTTTTTGAACTTCTCTAAGACCCAGACAGTCGACAATTGGTACTACATCTAATTCCAGCCTATGTTTGGGATGTCTTAGGTTGTAGCTTCTTTCTCAGCTATTTTTGTCGTTTTTGAACTTCTCTAAGTTCTGGGCCTAAATTTTAACTCATAGAATTTGTCTCGTCATGACGAATTTAAAAAGAAAACGTGAATCAAATTTTAAAAAATCACTAAGGCAAAGCAGCAACCATCAGAACTACTGACAACAACTGTATAACATTACTTGTTCAATTTATTTCCCTGTCACACAAGGTAGCCAACATTCACTCTATTGAATAATCAAATAGACCCTTTCTCTCAACATTAAATACATAAAGAGAATCAACCACCACCAACGTAGAGCAGAAGACCAAACCTGTATTCCGCCGGTTCATGACAATGAACTGAAACCGAGGCTGAGTGTTCCTGTAAATACCAACATCAGCAGTCATTACAATACATAAGAAAATTCTTCATAAAACTGCACAACTGCACACTATTCTTCTGCAATTCAGTCTCTCCCAGAATGGAGTGACAGCTAATCAAAGATAATGAGTCTAAGACTCTAAGTCTGTCATGGATTGATCGATGATCCTACAATTAGGATCTATTGACTTTGAATAACTGCAGATTTCAAAAGAACAGATTTGACAGTTCTGATGGGATTAGTTCAAATTAAAGGTTTAGTAGTTTGCATAGGGATTTATGCCGAGGTCTATCATGATTTAGAAGTCATTTGGAATACTTAACGTAACCAATTGTAGTTATGTAATAATCCAAATAGAACACATCACTTGTATCTAGAATCCATCCCCATTCTTGTTTCACTAACCACCTATCACTAAAACCTCTTCTACCATACTATTGTGGAAATTAAACACCATATGCCTTCAGTTAAAATCCAAATCTATCCAAACGGAGCCTTTAATAACTTCCACAACTTCAATTATACCAAAATAACCCTTATTAGTATTACCTCTTGACCACAAACAGAGACCCTTCAACATCCTTGCGACTCTGCAACCAAACACACAAGGAAGCAACAATGGGTAAATAAGCTAAAGAACGTGACAAAAAACACACTTCAAAACCCTTTTACACCCTTCAATACACTTATAACACATTTCAATGCACACTTTCAACCTTAGCAACAACCCATTAGGCTGTCTTCGTCATTTTACATCAACAAAATACCAACTGATCATACCAAACACAAAGGAAAGTTTAATCCTACAGTGATCAGAGTAATAAATTGGTGCAAGTGAACAAACCCATTGGTTAAGATCGATGTTGAATTCGTAGAACGTGACGTGTGCGGCGGTGATCAAGATCTCTTCGATGTAAGGATCCATTCTCTGAAGGACAGTGAGGTTGAGTACTTTGGTGGAGTTCTGGTCCAGATTCGGCATCAATTTACCGGTCTGAGACATTTTTGCTCAAATTGGAAGCCCTAAACCCTAGAGGGAGTACAAGTAGAGAGAGAATACAGTTCCGATCCAATCACAGATCCAGTATATGAATAACGCGCAGAGAGAGAGAGAGAGAGAGAGAGAGCAGTGACTCTGTACAACTTGGTAACAGTGGGGTGTAGAGAGAGAGAGAGAGAGAGAGGACGGGGTGGTTTTGCTGGCAAAAGAGGAATTTTACTCCTACTCGCAAAGGTTTTTCCTAGGAGTTAGTGCGTGGGAGCTCTATGAAAGGTAGCGGATCGCGTCATTTACAGTGAATGCTGTCTCCCTCCAACTTTATTCACTCTAATTTTATTATTGGTATGACTAGATAATGAGTTGTTTTATACAGTATATAGTTAATTAATTTGTCATGCCTTTTATATATTTCCACGGATCGGTTTTGAGTGGATTGAGTCGGTTCCCAAGCCGATCTGCTAATCATGAATTACCGTTTTCTCCATTCGCACCCGTTCGTTCGTGAGATACGGTTAGGTTGGTTTGGTTGCGGATTGAGTGGATAAGGGAAGTAGAGAATGACTATTAGGTGGATCGAATCCAAACTGAATACGCCAAAAGTAGAATATTATGATTCGCATTCATCCATAACATATGTCGGGTGGGTTCGTGGACGGTTTAATTTGGTCGATTTGGACGGATTGAGTGGATATCCGATTGAACCGTTGGACACCTGTAAATTTGTATGCATTAGGAATCTTACTTGATTGGTATGTTAGTTAATCCTTTTAAAACATTTTTTCTAAATAATTTTAAAATGACATAAATTTTTTATTAAAAAAAAAAGGACAAACGAATTAGAATGATACAATTTGATCGAGAATATTAACCATGTGAAAGATCATGCAAATCGAATGTTGATAAATATAACCTAAAACAACAGCTTTTGGGATTGGCTCATTAGCATTGCAAAAAATGTGTAGCAATAAGGTGTTTGTTGATATCTACCTGACATTTATTCGTCTGGTTGATATTCTTAAAGGCTTGTAAAAGTGAAAAGATTTGACTAACAAATAAGATTTTAAACGACTCACAAATAGCCTTAGACCGTACAGTCATTAATTTCCAATGACCAGGGAGGAGTTGAACTTGGGGCCAGCTCTAATATTTTAAAGGCCTAAAGCGAATTTAAAAATTAAGACCTTGGTACTTTGTGAAAAAAAATTCAATACAGATGGCTAATATAAGATAAAAATATTAAACATTGTATTTTAGTTTCTTAATTTTATCAAAATAAAGTTTTATAAATATTTATACCATTAGAAAAAAACATAAAGATTTACTGCTCATACTATACTTTTTTTTTCCAAACTAATCATGTTATGAACTCTTGTAAGAGCACCATGTATAACAATAAAAAAAAATTATTTATTTTTAATCAAAGTTTGTAGAGTGAAAATAAATTATTTTGATTTATTCACAATGATTTATTTGAGAATTCGATATTAAAGATGAAAACCGAAGAAAACCAAAAAACTTATCAAAACATTTATGGTGTACAAAAGACATGAACCTTAGATAAACCTAACATTTACAACACTAAAGCAACTAATTTTTAATACAGGTGGTGCTGAGTGTTTTATTTTATCTACACTAGATCCAACAGAAGAAAAATAAGGCAAAACATTACTTGACTTCTATTTACAGAGCTTCCATAAACAAGAAGTTTGCACCGAGCAGAACTCTCTCTCTCTCTCTCTTCTCCTCAAAAGCATGCAGAGTTAAAAACAAAAATAAAATTCGCGCATTAATCCAAGCCGTTAGATCCCGGAATGCACGACCCGGATTTGTTCGGCGCAAACTCCTTGTTTACGGAGACTCCGTAAATACGTATTTCTCCAAAATTTAATGTTAATTGCAAGTCACATTGCCACAAGCCAATCTTCTCTTGACCTTAAATGTAAATTAAACACTGCATGGTAAACTACAATGTTCTGCTATTGCATCTTCTTACATAACTAAAGCAGATTACACTTCACATTTCTTTCTTTCTGCCCACACACATTGACGAATAAAATTATGGAAAAACCACAAACGATAAATCAGAATTAAAGACCACAAAAACCCCAACTCAAAACAGTTCAAATCCGTCTTCTTTTAAGGTTTTTTCAGAATGACAGCAGACAACACTACTAAGAACATGAAGCCAAGCATCGCGAGGAACGCTGCCACCACGGCTCCGCTGGTCCTCTGGCAGAAGTTGTTGAACTGTTGGCATATTGATAGCCAATTCGCGTTCGAATTCCCGACGTGAGCCAAGTACACTATGGCCGCGGCAGAGCTAGCCGCTGCAGTGGTCAAAACAACCATCCCCTACCACAAAACCAGCAGATTAATATTAGTACAAACAAACATATATAGAAACAAAAACGACTCCGAAAATTGAACAAAAATTCAATAGGATCAAACAGATTATCGAACTTGGGGTCTTACTAAGTCGAAGAAGATAAGGAGCATCCTCGCTGCCACTGCGTGTGGGCGAATTATGGAAACAATAGAGAGAGGAATAGAGAGGCCAAGGTAGACACAAGCTATTGCCATTGCCACCACGAAAAACCTGCATACGTATACACACGTACCTTACATCAATATCAAGGACGGAGCCAAGAATTTCGCTATGCAAGGGCAAATTTTTTTTTCTAAAATATTTTGCGAGGGCGAGCCTATATAATACATAGGTATAGCATTACTCCATGAAACTTATACGTACTGAAAAGCGGGTAGATCATCGTAGCTGGCTTGGAACTGAAAGAACTGAGTGAAGAAGGGGAGAGTCTCATCAGTAGTCGCCATGGTAGCTGTTGCAGCTATGGCAGCCACAAGAGTACAAAGCCTTACCACAAAGTCAAATATTGCAATCCCCCTCTTGTACCCTCCACCCCTCCCCGCATGCCTTCTTAGTCCCATAAAACCTCTGCTCTTTCTGTCAACTTGCCCCGGAGGATCTGCCAAAAGGGGAGCTTTTCCCTTGGCCTCTCTGCTTGTCATTTCTGTTTCTGCAACGTCGATCCTCGTTGAATCCGTCGACATTTTGAGAGAGAGAGAGAGAGATATGAGAGTTGTAGGTTGTGAAGGGAATAGAGCAAGATGTGAAGCCTTATATATGTGTTCTGCAATGGGTTTAGTCAAAAGGACTGTGTGTGATGTTAAAGAATATTGTTCAAGTGTGTTAAGTCTTGTGTTAATGGAGCAAGAAGAGTTGTTGATGTCATTTCTCTATATGGTTGAATATTATTTTTTCTGTCACCCTCCAACACTAAGGTAGAGAAGTCTTATTAGCCTTGTGGATAAAAAATTAAAAAATGATGGGATACAGGAACAACTTCCCCGAAAACGTCCAGGAAAGAGAAATGAACGGTTCAGTCTGAACCGTTCATTTCTCTTTCTTGGATGTTTTTGGAGAAACTCTTCGTGTATCCTATCATCCTTCTAAAAAATTGGAGGGTCAAACTTATATAGCTAACTCAGTTCAAAAAAAAAAACCTTATATAGTTAACTAAATCTGAACCATTCATTTCTCTTTCCTGGATGTTTTCGGAGAAACTCTTCCTGCCCCCTATCATCCCTCTAATAAAAAATTGAAGGGTCAAATTTATATATAGCAACTGAATGAGTTAGTAACACCCACTCCCCTTACTAGACCATGATAAATTGAAGTAATTGCAGATAGGCAAGATTTTGTATACTTATTTGTTTAAGTAACAATTCTTTATTCCCTTAATCCGTCAACTAAACAACCACCATCTCTATTCCACTATTGCAGAACAGAAGGCTCTTTCCTCCCCTCTTGCGCTCTTAATTTCCCTACTGACAAGTGACAACCAAGTCATTTCCCGGAAATTAAATAAGTGAAAACACCTGGAAATGATGCAAGGCTTATTTGTTATACATCATTCGATACTTATTTGTTACAATTCTTTATTTCTTGTGCGTCCAAAAATAGGTAATCCTATCGAATCTTGTAACGAAATCCTCAAATCAAACTCTCTTGAGCACTGCTACATACCCAAAATGGGTACTTGCACGGTCCAGATTCACTTCAATTCAATCTGGACCCTGCAATTTTGAATTCTGAGTACCCATTCTGAATATCTAGACTTTTTGTTTCCCCATATAGGTCTTGTGTCCGAGCTCGTATAAAACTGCAACTTTTGTTCCCGAAATTTCCTTGTTACTGGTCACAAGAAAAAACCACCATTGAACTTGGGATTATTAACAACGGAGGCTGCGTTTGTGTAATTCATGCATTTTGCTGACTCCCAAATCATCATACATGAATGGTTACCGAACTTGACACCAGTAAAACCAGAAACACATTGACTTCACTGGAACAACTAGGAATCACTCCTTTCAATTGCCACATAACTCAAGAATCTCCTATGTCATAAAACTCCCGCAATCGAGATGAGTTGGCCAACACATTCTACTTGAATTCCACGGCATTCCAACATCCCACTTGAATTCCTCTAAGAAGAAAAAGAAAAATATGAATCGCCTTATATTTTACAAACCACGCTAGCATCTATACTGCGGGGAAAAAAAAAAGGAAAAAAAAAAAAAGAAAGAAAGACTAGCAAACATATCTAGTATGAGTTTGCAAACATTTTCGCCACGTTGCAATACACTAAAATTCTGTACTTAATAGAACAAAATTAGAGACCGAAACTATAGCCATCATCTCTTCCGAAACACTCCAACCAATGCAACAAGTTGATGCCACCCTAGTTTAACTGTAGCCTCAACTTCAGCAGATCAAGCCTCAGTTGCTATATATGATACAGAAGCCTAAATTCCAATCGGGAATAGAACCAAGAATGCCTCCATAAATACCTCATAAACTCATCTGTCAAAGTCAATTTCAGCTCAACTTGCCTGAATTAGTGGGCTGAGTCAATTGGGCCCCGTTTTCTTCGCAGGAGGAGAGATCCAACATAGGATTCGGCACCACATTGAATCCGTTCGTCTTGACTGATCCTAGAGGGCTTTCTCTCGAGGTGATAGTCTTTGTTGGCTCTGAGAACCTCTCAGATGGCTCTTCAGAGGATTCCATTCGTTTTAAAGATGGCACGTCACCTTTACAATATCTTCTCCACATGTTCCGGTATGATGACTCCAGACCAAGAGTGAACTTTGAACCGTCACAGAGGGGGGACTTAGACATGAGGCGTCTTAGATCCATTCTCAAGTTCGAGAGGGCTGTTATGTCTGAGGCCAACTGCAGTGCCAATTTGACATAGTCATCTTCATTTTTTGCAACCAGATGGCCCAACCCTGAATGCAATACAGAGAACGTCCATGTTAGTTGGACTCTAGGTCCTTCTAGTACATACAAGCTTCAATGCGCAGATGTTATGAAAATTAGATAATATTCGCAATTGCAGCTATAGCGTAATATGAGAAAAAGTGGAATCATGCCATATTTTCTAAGGAAGGCTCATGAAATATAGAGGCAAGAAAAGAACACTTCCAAACTTAGGGTGGAATGCAACAAATATGGTAAAATCTCCCTATTTAAACGGGTGCTATAGTAATCAATAAAATGTTGAGGGGGACCACGGGAACCCTTGACCCCACTCTCCCTTTGTCCCTGCTACGGTGAGATTGCATCAGCAGCACAAGAACACGACATAAGAAGAAAAACAACAAGATACATATGCACACAACCAAAAGGCGATGAATGATCAGATACGAATGCTGAACTGCTTTGGGAAAATGAGTTTAAAATTTACTTGCACGTATGAAGTAGAAAATATAAGACTACTCAACAAACAATTCTAAATAGAAGAAGAAAAAAGGGAAAGCCAAAAAAGGTAGTAAAAAGAGATGCTCCTCACCAACTGTACTGAGAAGACTCACACCGACGTTATGAGCATGCACTGAACCTCCCATGGTGACGCATGGAACTCCCATGTACAAAGATTCACAAGTAGTAGTCGTCCCAGCATATGGGAAAGTATCCAAACTACAAGAAATGAGAGGAAAACTATATCAATGTCCTCAAAAGGATACACACTAGAACTACCAAACTAGTACAAGATAGAAACCTCTAAAAGTAAAGCTGATCTGTTCCAGCTCTTACTCAAAACAACGTATTTGGCGAGGCAAATGAATCAAACCACAGGTAGATATATCAGTTTCTTCAGACATGAGGAAACAGGTGAATTATAAACTCAACAAATTTTCATCTTCACTAGAAGAGAAATAAGTTTTCTTGCCAACATGCTCGCTAAAAATAAGTATTTACACTAGTCACTGACAATTTTAAACGAAAAAGCCACCTCAAGAAAGTACAAAGAAATTTTGATTGAATGAGGATGCATGTTCTCGTATTCTTTTAATTCCTACACAAGGACGTCCATTAACTTAAGTGTTCATAGCTTCTAATCAATAACAGAATCCACCAAGTGCAAAGGCTTACAATTGGGAAAAGTGAATAGAGATAAAACAGTGTTTTAATAAACACCAAAGAAAATAATGGTCGTTTCAAGTAGGTTCTTGAAGTAGCAGATCTGGTTCGTACCATTTCAAGGAGCACAAGTAAAACGTGTAATGAATTTTCTCTCTCCGTCTCTCGGAAAACCAGTAAAAGAACAAAGTACTACCTTATGTCCATAAGAGCATATGCTTGCATATGGTCATGGTTGAGAAGAATTAGAGGCAACAGATCAACGCGGAGGGATTCCAATCCTAACTGCTCCAGTGTTGAAAGGAATCTCTGCCTTACACTATCACAACAGAAAGGCTTGCACTTTACAACAAGTCGAGAGTTCGGAACTGCACATAATATTCTTGCCCAAACTTGTAGCACTTTAGGTGTGATCTGATAAGAGAGAAAAAGCACATGGTCTAAGTTTACTAGTGAAATATTGCTTTCACCACATTTAAAATATACAATTAGACAAATTCCAATGTTTGACACTCTCAATACCTTCGCTAGATTGTTAAAGCTGCCGAAAGTAATAAAGCCATTGGAAAGAGCAGGAGTTGGAGTTGGGGGCCCAGCCTCAGGGGATGGTGTATAACAAAGGAAACAATCTGGTAAGCGAACCAACTCCTCAACATGCCTGTCATTTTAAACATTCAATTATTTAGACTTTGGAAATCCACATAGTCCCAGGAATAGAACATGGAAACAATGTGACTTACTTCTGTCTTGTGTCAGGTGGGTCTGCCAGTGAATCAGTGATTCTATAATCAATGCTTGGCAAACCAGTTGTATTTGGGTAGCCAATCCAAGTCACCTATCAAAGAGGCATGGCCACAAGAATATAAGAAGCCAAAGCTCCAAACAACTACCAGAGGAGAAATTCAGCAACAAATCCATCGCCCAAATAATTAATGTCCTTGGATATGAATAATTACGTTTATCACATGAAGTAGCACAAAGCCTCCTCTGAAAAATAATTTATGAACAAATACATGTACTAGGAGAGGATACTCATAACAAGTTGTATTGGTCATAAACAGATATACATCATGAAGCAAGTTAAAATGTCTACCATGCTACAAGAAACATGCACTAAAGCCTCAGAGCATATCCACAACTAAGCCTAACATAATAGCTGCCAAGGAAAAATAAACGAAACAAGGCAATGACTCGCCATCCTACCCAAAATAGGCATTTCAAAAAATATATGCCCGCATGAATAAACTATTTTGGCAGAACTAACATGTATACATGTGTGTGCGTGTGAGTGAGTGTGCGCGCGCTCTTTTTGGGGACACAAAAACAAAGCAACCGAGTATAAGGAGAAATAAAAAAATGCACAAGGATTTTGTCCATGGTGATATCAAGGAAGTGCCACGGAAGTGTTTTCTCGCTACAATATGCCTGAATTCACCGTATGTATCACGAAGCCGGAGGTCATGTACCATGTTGGACATATGCTCTCTTGAACTCTCTGGACATGTCTACGACACTCAACTCAGACAATCCTATATTTTTTTCAACTTTTTCCATTTGAACAGTCTAGAGACACTCTAGGACACGCTTGGGACATTCTAGAACAATTTATGAACACTTGTGGGATATTTTGGGAATGCCAAACGAAATAGGAAGCTTTAGTTAATATTTATGGGAAGTCTTCTTATCTTGTGACAGATAATGGTGATTGGTGATAAATAATGAAGAGTGAATGGTGAAAACACTGAAAAGTGAAACACTTGTTGGAAAACTTTTGTGAACGATCTACTCCCAAATTTGGATGAAATAATAGCATATGCGACTGAAGGTATGTAGAGTATTTATGTTCTTCACTTTTGTCAATTATCTAATCATAAATTTGATTTATACTGAAACGGCACAACCCGCACCAGCACTGCACACTTCATCAAAGCAACTTGAGTTGCAAAGGAACATATCACAGAGAGATAGTGATAAGTCATTTCCTTCAAATACCTGAATAGGTGCCGGTCGACATGCCATCATTCCCAACTTATTATTAGCAGTATGACCAGTAAGTTCTACCAAGATATCAACACTATCTTCTCTGACCATGCTCGCAACCTTCTTCTCATCAATACCATAAATATCTCTCCATACTCCTCCCTTTTTTAAGACCTTGTCTCTGAATCTATTAGTTTTTGCATCTGCCTGCAACATAAAAGAAAAGTACAAATTCACGGACTTCATCTCCACAAAGGGCAGTAGACTGCTCATTTAGGTTATGCAAGCACAGGGAACTAGAGATTCTAAGAGATTAATAGCTCAAAGTTAACCAAGCATCTAAGGACTAAGATGTCAAACAAGTTCCAAAATGAAATTCCAAAGTAACATGATATGGTGCATAGTAAGACCTAAAAATTGAAAGCATAGGTTGGTGATCTATCACTTCTAAGATTGCAGGAAAAAATTAAATAAATAGTGAAAAGGAGTACCTTCACGACAGCTGAATAAACTACCACCTTGTAATTCGCATAGTCATGAAACACAAGAGGTGCTTCAATAAAATATGATACAGAGTGAGTAAAATAATCAGGTGATACATATCCAATTACAAGTGGTCGTTCTGGATCTTTTCGGTTGTCCCATGAAGTGTATTGTTGATGTAACCTCATAAAGCGCCTACCCCAATCTCTGCAAGGATAAATTCTACTTCAGACAATGCCCGAAGCAGCTAAAGATTCATCTATGTGAGTGATAAAATCCCCATAAAAAATCTACATTCCCAAAAATAAACTAACATGTTGAACACTTAATAACAGGAAAATATAGTCCACACGGCGCAACCAAGTGGCTCAAGCTTAGTGTCATTTACTCATATATAAACAGTAATACACAAGTAATATACCCATATGCGATGTTGGGGAGCTGAGTCAATCTTCCATTTGCAAATTCAAGAAAAGCATTTCATAATGTATTTACCATGCGCTGTGATTCGAGAAGCAGCTCATACCAATATAGGAAGGTCTTCAGGAGCAAGTATAAAAGACTCCTAGAAAGATTACGGCAAAAAAACCACTGTCTCATTCATTTCCAAACAAGTCTACCTCTCCAACCAACTCTTCCTAGCCAACACTAGCACTCCAATACCGTTCCTCTAGTATGTTATGCTTTCTGAAATGCCCAAGACTCTTCATGAATTATACCACCAAAGTAACTCTTGGGCAGAGGTTGCAGAATCAACGAAACAAATACCCCATAAATCGAAAATGACTTTTAAGTGTAGGCAAGTTGGATAAGTACAAGGAATTTAAGTAACTATTTGGACTTGAAAATTCTACCGAAGAAAGTTCTGTTTCAAAAACAAAAACCTAATCGTTGAAAAAATAAGTGCTAGGTAGTTAGCTGTCATATTCTCTTCTCAACTAGACGTGGTAGAAATTTTTTACAATGAGCGTTAATGTTAAGAAGACAACATAAATAATTGGCTATGAAAATTTCTCTAGGGTACAGTATTTAAATATAAATTGAAAGCACTACAGAAACATAAAAGCATGTACACGTAGCAGCCTGCCTTAAGAAATTAATCATGTACAAGATCAAAATCTCTAAGGATGAAAATGAAGCACTCACGCAATTCCACACATTTATATAACTCTTCGAACACTTTTGCCAAAACTGATTCCAAGCAACAAGAACCAAGTCCTATAAAATTTAGACCACAACTGCCATCTATTCATTCACTACTAGCATATCACCATCCGCATATTTATGCTTAGCTTGCATAAGAGCATGACATTATGATATTTGCAAGTCTGACTCACAAGTTGTCAATGTCAAAGATTAAATCCAATATTAGTTTAAACTCTTGCTTCAGACCTTACATTTCAAAGGAGCATACTAGCGAAATGTTTTTGACAATATGAGCAGGCAAACAGGAAAAACAAAAAAAACAAAAAAAAACAGGTGTTTGCTTTAGTTTGGGTGGGCAACTATACTCGCTTTTAACAATATAAAATTATTGAATCCTTTAGAAATAGAATAATCCTAGGAAATGCTACATATCAACCTGGCTTCCACTTCATGTAATATCCCACTAGCAATTGCTCAGAGTTGTCTCGGTCACTCGGCTATAAGCAGAATTCAAAATCTCCACAAAAGACTTCTTTAGAAGAACTCAACAGGGCAACAAATTCATGTAGCCAACCCCAACTGATTGCGACTTAAGG
Organism: Vaccinium darrowii; assembly: GCA_020921065.1. NCBI lineage: Eukaryota > Viridiplantae > Streptophyta > Magnoliopsida > Ericales > Ericaceae > Vaccinium > Vaccinium darrowii. Next base: position 32,127,750 of record CM037161.1, on the reverse strand, counting down.
GTCTATTTAGTTTGGGTTCGGTTGGATTGGTTTGACTTCTTTAGACACATTACAAGCAGTCAAATGCATATACACAGTTTATTGAACCTGTGAGCGTCAAATAGTTTGTCGTCAGCTCCCTCATCTATGTAGTTCATAGCAAGCAACCGGTTCTGTAAGAAATGGACAATAAATTGCAGATAAGAGAAAAAATTGCTAAATGGAACTTGCACAATGCAACAACAATATCAATAGCCAAGTAAATAGAAAAACACCAAATACATTGTATTTGCATCCATGAAAAAGCTTGACGTATTCAATCGAAGTAATATCACAAATTCCTATTTAAAATCCATTCCAAAAGCATCAATGGCAAGCAACATGAGACATCAACGAGGAAGTCTTTTGCAAACTTCAATGCCCAACCTCCGTAGACTGATCATTCTGTATCTGGTCCATTTTTTTGAAAATTGTGGCACCAAATAAATTGTATTTGCATCCATGAGAAGGCTCGACATATCCAATCGAAGTGATATCACAAAGTCATAAAGCAGCAGTCTTGTAAACATGAGTGTCACCTCAAACACAACATTATCAGTTCCCTTTAGATTAAGACAATATTTGGTGAAAGAGAGAAGTTTTTTATACAGACCATAAGAAGATCAAATAAAAAAGTGCAAAACTAAAGAGGCAATAAAGTTTGGAAATTATTCAGTTTCAAGTCGAACCCACTTGAAACAATTGAGCTCATGGGCCAACGATTGATGACAAGCACAATGTGAAATTTCATGTAGAGTTCACTTGGTGCCTTTTCAAACCATATTAGGGCTATTTAATGACACATTAAATGCCCTTTAGGTTTACAATGCTGCTGGATAATTTAGTGGCATTAAAGTAAGTTCCAAAATTTGAGTACAATGTTTTCGTATTTTGGACACGAGTAGTGGTCATAGTACATGGATAGTTAATGGAGACAAATAATATTACTTGGATTTCATCTGGGATTCAAGTTGGACTGGAATACTTTTGGGGTTGCCAAATAGTTTCTAGGCTCCACTGCTCTCAACGTAAAATACTGTAGACTTTAGTCCAATATTTCCCCCATGTGAAAAGACTGTAGAAAAAAACATGTTCCTTTCTATTTTTAGGGGTTCATTAAAAAAGAAAATTCTCGAAATCCAGATTGCACTTCATCTAAGAAACAACTAAATGTGACCAACATAAAATTGATACTTGGAAGTGAACATTTGCAATCTTGGATCGAGAACGGAAACTCCGTGCAAACTGTCCAGATAGACACGTAAACCAAATCGCAACAATACCTGGCCTGCATTGCGAGAATCAGGGTCAATCTTAAGGCATTGCTCATAAGCTTCAATGGCCAGAGATATACTGCCAGCATCTCTGTAAAGAACCCCTACACAAAAAAAGCGATTTTAAAAAACTAAGTTTGGGTAACCAATAAATATAATTATGAGAGAGAGAGAGAGAGAACTTCCACAAGAGATTTTTTTTTTTGGGTCTCCAGACAATAAAATCTATAGCAGTAGACATCCCATGATACTATAAGTGACCACATAACAGAAAAGCACTCAGCTTCAACAATGCTTCCAATTTCGGGCGCATAATTACATTAAAGGATTCAAAGGGCACAACATCTGGACACTGCTCGTCCACTAAAAGCCAACTATATCATACACATAACTATCTCATAATTCAGCAAATAGCAAAAGATGCATCACAAACATTCCCTTACGCCAGAAATTCAACAAATCTAAAAAGGCCAATTTTAAGTCTATGAATCTCTATGCCTAAGAAATAAACAAGATTTCAAGTAAGCATAAGACCTCTAACAACCCAGAATCCGGCTAAATAACTGATGAGGTATACGGTGGTAGAACTTCAGGCAGACTACTAATAAAAAAGTGAGATAGGTTCCCCTATTGCCAGGACATAAGCAGGAGACATCATTCACATCCTGGCTCCACCCTACTCCTATGTAGCATGCACACAGACATGGGAATTCCAAAAAAAAATAGACACGGACACGGCGGAGGACACATCAAAAATAAATGTAATGAATAATTAATTATACATGGAAATATATTATATATGTATGCAGTAACAGTTCACATGTATAGATATATACACTTTTGTTTTGATATGTAAGCCACACATATATACATGTAAGATACACACACACCGACGGAGATATATATACATCGAATATATACAAGTACATACGTACATAAATATATTTATACACACGCACACACACATATATAGATACAGCCAGAGAGAGAGAGAGAGTCAGAGAGCGTATATGCGGGACAAGCATGTCCATGCCATGTCCCCCGAGTGTCCCCCTCCAAAAAGTAATTTAATTTAAGGGACGCGCCACAATACGTGTCCTCCAAGTGTCCCCATGTCCAATACACAGACATGGCATCCTCTCAAATGTCGGTGCTTCATAGCCCTCCTCGAATGTTGAGTAAGGGGTGGGAAAAAAATAAGTCGGTCATAGTGCTGTGATGTGTGAACTAAAACACATCCCCTAACCATCTCGTTGGCTTATGCCTTGAATTCTACGGGACCATATTAATGTCCATTTGCATGTATTAAGATTGGTTGTGCAGTCAAGAGTACACTGGAGTCCAAGAGAACCATATTGGATACTCTCTACATCTATTGGGGATTAGATGTGAGTCCAAGAGTACCAAAAAAAAGATGTGAGTCTAGAATTCAATAAGCAAATTTAACTTTTCACAAATGGTCTACTCTCTACACCTATTGGGATTTGGGTGAGGAGTCTGGAATTGACTATTAATACGTGTAGGATTTGACTATACATAGTCAAATTGGAAATTTTAGTAACGGTTTAGAGAGTAGATCATAGGAATAGAGATGCGGGTGAAACAGTGAAACACCTGGCACCTAGGTGACCATTGAGCTGGAAAATTGGTCATTGGTTTAGGGCTCAGGTCTAGACTCTAGTTGTTGACAGTTTGTACCCTTTGAAGTCAATGGATTCTCTCTGCTTGTGGAGTTAGGCAGGTTGGTATTGTACCATGAAAATTCCATGGTGTGCTTTTTCTCTTCACTTTGTGAATTGTTGTGCATCCATTGACACTCATGGGAATGGGAATTAATTCCAACGCGTTCGTCTTCTATATTTCCACCCAACATATTACATGGCATAGGATGGCTTATGTCGAATGTGACGAGAAGAATGCTTATGTTCTTTGTTACCACGTTTGTACATTAAATGTCAGATGTTTTGAGCAATTCATTAGTTTGGGAAGAACTTCAAAATGTAAATACACAATGACCCCATAAAGCTAGTGAGAACTGCAAATTCAAATCTGCTCGAAAGCCACAAGTGAAACTCAAAAAGGTATGTAGAATTTCATTGGATAAGTTTCAAAAATTATAAATTTGCATACTCATCCTCATTAATCTAGGTCTAGGACACTTATGAAGCAAGCCAAATAACATCATTCACACATACGCGCGCGCGCGCGCACACACACACACACACAGAGAGAGAGAGAGAGAGAGAGAGAGACCTAGGTTATTATATGCTTCTGCATATGTGGGGTTCGCAACAATAGCTTTTTCAATCATGCTTGCAGCAGCATCCATTTTACCCTGCAAAGAAAGAAAAAAGCAATACGCCTCATCATTAATGATCACTTGTGATGTGTCCTTCAAAATTTCTTAAGTCATATGAGTACTCGACCTGTACTGTGTAGACAACGCCAAGATTGTTCAAGGACTGGGAGAAGTTTGGTTTGATGGCTAGAGCCAACTGCAGAGAAATGAAAAGCAATTTGTCATCCCTAAAGCCACTTCAAACCTATAATGACCACATAGCATAAGCATTAAAAGTTGCCTGATAACACTCCACAGCTTTATCAAGGTTGTCACGGTCTTTGTAGATCACGCCTAGATTGTTACATGCCTCTGCACAATGGGGATTGAAGTGGAAAGCAAGCTCATAAAACACAATTGCCTGCATAGACATTAACTAAATCTTGTCAAGTTCTAGGTTTCAAAATAAATCGAAGTTCCAACTAAAACAACAACTGATGAAAAGGTAGAAAAGGCCACTAGGTTCTTGAATATGAACACATCTTTCCTTACAAAGGCAATTATTCGAGTGCACCGGTTCCCTAGAGGTTGCTTCAGACTGTGACACGTGAAAGACAAAGAAATAGAGGACATAAATTTACTTCATATTATTTACCATGTCAAACTTCAGCATTTCCCCATAAGCAACTCCGAGATTATACATGGCATCAGCATAATGCCAGTTATAATACAGAGCCTTCTTGTAGTAAGCTACACCTTGGTTGATGTCTCCCTCTAATTTGACCTGAATATATCATGAATTCAGAATGAAATAAAAAGGTAGTAAGTGGCTTCACTCAAGTTCAAACCCATAACCTTAAGGTTGCAATAAGGTTTAAGCAACTAATCCATGAGTAATAGGGAAGATTCTCAAAATTTGTCCAGTCAAGGTCCCTGAATGTGAACCCTAAAAATGTTAATATTGCATCATAAATTACGTGAATGAAAGGATGACATAGAGTTCAACAACTACCATACTTGAGCAACATGGGCTGTTACATCATAAAATTAGCAGAACATTGCACCAACTCCGACTAGTCTAGCATTAGACCATTCGAATTTTTTATGATGATGCCACGAGGAGTCAAAAACAAAAACTTGTACAAAATCGCCAAGGGAATGCTAACTCAGTGACTCTATGGACGATAATACCCTGAACTAGACTGTGTAGTTTGGTTTGGCATGCGAGAACAAGAAGATTAACTTTGCAACTAGCAATTGTCTCAGAAAACCACCTTTGTTCCCAAATCTGTCAGTGCAATAGCCATGTTGTTCTTCGCAATCTCAAAGTTTGGTGACACAGCCAGACACCTGAGAAAGCACAAGGATAAAGCACACATCGTCATCAGAGGAAAACTATCTATCATGAACTATGTATCTTCAGGCCAACCAGTAAACAACACAATTCCTCACAAGTAGCCTACCTATCATAACAGGCAATAGCCGATTCCAAGTCTCCACGATTCTTATAGATGACACCCATGTTGCAATATGCTTCAGCATACATGGGCCTCTCTAATGCAGCCTTCTCATAGCATCCAAGGGCCATATCATATTGCATCATTTCTGAATAAACAACACCAAGGTTGTAGTATGCAGGCTGCACAAGCAAACTCAACTCATTAGAAATTGTGCTTGTGCATATAAATACGTATGAAGCAAACTAAAAGCTCATTGCACAAGGCACTGAAGAAGCAGAGACTTGAGCGAAAATGAATTACAGCATAATGGGGATCTATCTTAATAGCTTCATAGTATTTCTGTATTCCCTCCTGAGTGTTGCCGGCAAGCTTTAAGCTAGTCCCGAGATCTGTCAAAACAATTGACAGGCATTCTGCTGCTGCTTTGTAAGAAGGGTCTGCTCTCAGAGCCTTCTGATATGACTGCATCAAATAAAATTGGATGTGAGATGTGACAAGCAAAAAGACTCATTTTTTGCAAGAATAGCTATCCTGAAGGTTCAGTACTTGAATCCAACATACCAAGTGAAGATAAATAGAAAGCAAAAGAAACTGGTAACAACAGAAAAAAATTGAGGTAAACAACCAGGATGGTATGATACAAGTTCAACCTCTCGTGTTCTGAAAATAGCCTTACCCAAACTAAATATTGGTAGGTGGAGTTAGGGTTAATCTAGCTCAATCAAAACATCAAATGCCAGAAATATCTTGTTGCTGCCAACATGTTATAGGAAAAATACAACTCCATTTCTACATAGATTAGGGAAAAGAAGGCAACAGAAGACAGGCAAGACGAATGACAATCCAAAGAATCATTCATAACCTTATTCATGTTCTCCAGGAAGCAAGCATGGACCAGAACTTCTACAGGCCTACTCTTCCCATAAATGATTCCTTTTGAAACATTAATAAATACATCATAGTATTATGTAATGCTACTAACAAGTTGATAGTGCCAGTGCACATAATGCAGATGATTCTATTAAACTCAAACCAGCAATAACCTTGTTAAGAATAAGCAACAGAAATGACAAGCAATATATGGAAAGGAAGTGTATGCTGAATATAACTAAAGCCACTGCATCAAATAACCACTACACTATTTATTTTGATCAGGATATGTTGTTAAGCATACCTCAGCAGCTTCAACGAGCCGACCCTCTTCTTTGTACAGAATGCCACAATGAGTAAGAGCACACGCATTTTGCGGGTCCAGTCTGATGGCTTCAGCAAAACTCTCGAAAGCAAGCCTTCCCATATTTTGCATCTGCAGGCAAATCCCTTTGCCAATGTGAGCTTCCACATTTTCATTATCCTTCTCCAATATACTCTCATAAAGAGAAAGAGCATCAACAAATTTGTTCCTGGAGCGAAGAATGTTGGCGTATGACAGAGGATCCTTCCCTTCAAATTTCTTCTTCCCAGTGCCAATGCAACCGAGAGAGTTACTGGTAGTAGAAGCATGCTGCCCTTCTTTCAGGAATCCGTTGTCTCCAACTAGCTCCCTGTGTTTCCCATTGCCGGCATCCTTTTCTGTCCACGCCATCTGTGTAAACTACAAACAAGCTCACTTTCCTAAACTCAAATCATCAAAAGTAGGAAATTAGAAGTTCTGATCCAAATCAGGAACACGTGATCTCCAACTGGATCCCTTTGCTTCCATTACCGGCATCTTTCTCCGTCCATACCAGTTTTCCTAAATTAAGATCACCAAAACTAGGACAATATAAGTTTTAATTCAAATAGCAAACTCAAGAAAGCAGTAAACTTTCCAGAAACTAACAGGCACCCCTCATATTTTATGCTATGTCAGCTAGTTTTAGCTCTTTTATCCTAAACATTTCTCAAATACAAGATATAGATATACAGAACCTATATGTGTGCGTGCACGTATGCAATGTATATCTATCTATATCATTCAATTTAGTACGAAAGATCAAAAAACCCCAACTTTACTGGCAACTCAAATTCATAGCCTTGAATGTTGCCTATAATCGGCTATGTTTAACTTTGCAACTATGCCATTACACTTTATCTTAGTTGAGGAGACTTGAAGATGAATGTCTTCAATGGGGGTAATACGACAGCAACTGTCATGTACCATCTATGCTCCATAGCAATTACACAACTAAAAATTCCTAGGTAAACTATGAACTGACATCCATAGGCAAAATCACCAAAACCAAGATAATGTAAATTTTAATGCAAATAAAAGATATACGTAAACGCGTAGACTCTTCAGAAACTGCTATAAGGCAACCCTAGATTGAATCTCTTCAACATCAAATAGTTTTAGTTGTTCTTCCAAGCATTATTTTATCACACAACAAATATACATCCGACTTAGCAATATGAACAAAAGAAAACAATTCTTGTTAGACACAGAACTGGAAATTCTAATTCGTATACTTTAATACTCCTCCTTAATGCCGTTAATGCAACCTAAGCTGATGGGGTCTAATTTGCACTACACAAGTATACTCAACTGATACCAACTTGACCAATTGAAGAACGGCTCTGAATACATATAGTAGGATATACACGTGTGTGTGTGCGCACACAAATGTGCAATTCCCGAATAAGCCAATTGAGCCCTAGGTAATGTACAAGCGATCAAAGTATCACACACGCTTTTAATCACAGTTGATCACCGAAACCCTAAGGACAACATGAAAATTAGGGGTTTTGAGAGAGAGAGAAACAAAAGAGTAGGGTTTTAAACTCACATTCGATGTATACCAGCACGCGATGCATCAACTAACACCACTGCATATCCGAGAGGAGGGTAGAGAGAGAGAGAGAGAGAGAGAGAGAGACTGGTAATGCTGGGGAGTTGTCTGAAACCAATAGTGATATACAAGTGTCTGTATATCTGTGTGTGTGTGTGTATATATATATATATAGAGAGAGAGAGAGAGGAGAGAGAGAGATGGGTGAATGGAGGGTAGGGGAAGTGGCCGACTCTCTCTCCGACACACTGGTCTGTCTGATGTCTCCCGAGCAGCACCGGAGCCCCTCTCTGAGTGTTCTTCCGTTCGCTGCATATACAGCTCTATAAATACACGCCTAGTCTCTCTCCACACCCAGCACGTTGGCTTGCCCCTTGTGTTAAGGTTTTCCTTTTGGTCACGACTTGTGTAAAGTTCATTCGAAGTTTCTTTCCAAAAAAAAAAAAAATGCGCTGCTCTCCTTTTTAAAATGGACAGGAATATCGGAATAAATATACAGTGACCCCCACCAATTAGCGTGTCAACAAGCCGAGCCGAGTCGAGCCGAACTTTGTAGATCTTGATCGTGGCTGGTTTAGTAAACGAACCAAAAATCGAGCTCAAGCATTCGTTTTGCCCACCAACAAGGGTGTGAATGAACCGAGCTCAAGCATTCGTTTTGCCCACTAACAATGGCGTAAACGAGCCGAGCCGAGCCGAGCCAAGTTTTATAGAGCTCGAGAATGAGTCAAGTCAATGTAATTTACTTAACGAGTCAAGCCTATATAAAACAATCCGAGCTTTTGCGAGCCGAGTCGAACTTTACAAGCTCGTTTCCTAAATGAACCTAGAAATTGAGTTAGAGGTCGGCTCGAGCCGAGACAAGGCGCTTGGTTCGTTTGCAGCTCTACCCACCAATAGGGATCGTAGACACTAAAATTTTGGCACGATTTAATCGTCGTCCGAATTAATTGAGACAAATAAAATTACTTGTATTAATTTAAGTCAGAGCTGGTCAAAGCCTTCAAATAAATTTGGGCCACCAGAATTGTGGACTCAGGCCTAGTTTTCAAAAAAAAAATTAGCAACTCAGTTGCGATTTTAGCAAATGAGTTCACCAGGTGCTAAAATCATAGTTTTGAAATAAAAAAATGAAGTGGTTCCATATATTTTTTTCACACCAAATTAAAGTACTCCTCGTGTACTTTAATTCGGTGTGAAAATTTCAAAAACTAATACACGGAAACACTTAATTTTTTGAATTGAAATACCATGATTTTAGCATCTGGTGAACTCATTTGCTAAAATCATGGTTGATTTTTAGCAATTGGGTTGCTAAATTTTTTTGGAAAACTAGGCCTCAATCCAATTAGGGTACAATAAAGGCCAAATTAAGGTGGGCTAATTTAAATTAGTGAAATAGGCTCACCAAAATATGGGCTCAATCAAGGGCAGGAACAAAAAGAGGAAGGATTGACTTAACCAATGAAGTGGGTCATAAGTTTGGAACAATCCAAAACTACGGACCTAGTCAAATTTTACTCGATAAAAATAATAATATTATTATTAGTTTTGACTTTATCTTGTTTCTATAAGAAAGAAATAGAAGGAAAAAAATCCACTTTGTTCACTTCACATTTTCCAAAAAAAATTTAAAAAGATTCTTTCCCCATCTCTCTCTCTTCAATCATTAATCACATTTCTATCTATTCATATCCCTCTCTCCAATCATTATTCTTATTTCGCTATCTATCTCTCTCCAATTATTACACTAGGGATGGCAACAGGTAGGGTATGGATCGGGGGATCATATTCTACCCCTGATCCCCAATTGGGAATTTCTTTCCCATCCCCACCTCCATACCCAAAAGGGATAGTGGACAATCCACCATACCCGCCTCCCATTGGGGATTGGGTATATTCGGGTAAGTCCATATCCGAACTAGTTGGAAAAAAAAAAAAGGATAAGATCTAATTTGTGTCCTATACTAACAAAACCAACAATTTAAAACAAAATATAATAAAAAAGTTGCAAAGAAATAATAGTCTACCAAGAATATATACAATTTTAAAGACTACCATCATTAAACTTGTTAACCATAGTTTTAATTCGGAACAATATACATAAATTATCCCATTATGCACACTTACACACACACACACACACATTTATATACTACTATATACAATTTGAAACGAGTATTCAAAGACAGGTATCACAAAATCATACCCGCTCCATTTTCAACCGGGGATTCTTTAAGTTCTACCATATGCATTCCTATTCGATGAAAAATTGAATAATATCCGCCTCCAAATAGCCGGGGGGTGGGGCGGTTATCCATCGGGTTTGGGAAAATTGCCATCCCTATATTACACATCCCTCTGGTTATTATTTTTTCCAAAAACTCATCCAAACACTATCTCAAAAATATTTCTGAAAATATTCTTCTCAAAACTCTCAACCAAACAAAGTGTTCGTCTCTTAAAGGAAATAAAGATATCCTCTAAAGTTCCTGCCATATTCACCATTCCTCTGCTTTTCCTATAAACGGAGGCTCGTATGATGGAGAAAACACCTTTTGCTTGGCATTCTACAATAGCTCCCAAGCACTCTTAAGAATCCTAGCATTCACAAGTCCTCCTCTCTCAAACTTCATCTAAAAAATTCCATACTCAACGCCTTACAAAGAATCATCAAGCACTCAAATTACGTGCCGATTTTTTCACAAGTTTCTACCTAAAATCATTCAACAAACCAAAACTCGTGAAGGTTTTCGAAGATCAATCTCTTCTCGAAGATTTTTTTTGGAGTTTGTTTAAACCATTTTCAAACTTTGTTTTTCAGTTCATTCAACTAGAAGATTCAAAGAGAGTTACCGCTTGAGCAACTTAACAACAAGCATCCAAGCCATTGAAACTCCATCAACGTTGAAACTCCATCAATTCCGAAGATCGAATCAGAAAATTTTGTTATTTTATTTGTTAAAAGAACATTTTATTACAAAATTGTACCCCTTTCTTCAATTAAAAAATTAATAGAACAAATATATTTTTTGCATCTTTTTTCTTATCTTTATTGCAGAATTCAAATTTGTGTGTTACAGGAAACCCGAAAATAGTATACATCAAGTATTTTGAAACTTTCAATGGTATTTGGAACAATGTTCTGAGTCTCGTACTGACTAGAGTATTGATTTTTCTACTGGTGTGGTAGGGTAACTGTACCGGTTGGTACCGGGTAGCGTTTCGAATTTAGCGATACTATATATATATACCCCTTCTAATAAGGGACTTTTATATAAGTTTCTGTGGACCTAGCCCTATTTTCGACTTTTTGAGAAAAATTTAGACGATCCAAACCGCTCAATGTAAGGGTTTGGAAACGCTGAACAATTCGAATCGTCAAAATTTAGTCTGAAAAATCGAAAATAGGACTAGGTGCGCATGAAAATTTATGTAAGGGTTCCTTTTAGAAGCTCCATTAATTCACTTTGAGATAGTCTCCCCTTTGAGCTAGCTTCTTTTTTATCATATCGGCCTTGTTCGTTTTGAATTTTAAAACCTAATTTTCTCAATTATTTAATCATTACCTATATTTTCAAATATTATTCTTATTTTTCGCTATTTCTCTCCATAATCATTAATGTCTATTTTATATTATTATCCCTATTTGCCCCCTTAAAAAAAAAAAAACAATACCCAAAACCCAAACCACCATTTTCTTGAGCTAATACCACCTCAAGGACAGTTTCAAGCAACTTCTTCGGGCTGGCATTTTGCCAATTGATCGCAGTCTACTCATCTTCGGTGGATTGTCTCAGAGAGAGAGAGAGAGAGAGAGAGAGACAGTGAGATCTAGACGACGAAGAAACGAAGAGGACGCAGCAGGGCACATCGAAGAAGAAGAAAAGAAATCAAGGCTCACCAAGGTAGCATTATCTTCATTTCCTGATAATCTCACGTACTTACACTTTCGAAGCTGATTTGTTCACAATTGCATTCACCGTTCATCTCTACAGCTGCATTCACTCCTTTTGCACTTGACGTAATTCAATCCCTCAGTTTTCTGTGGCCTTTTTGCTAATTCACTCGATTTGAAGTTTAATTCAGCCTTAATTTGTCCAAATTGGCGTCTATTTACCGTCTCATGAAACTTTTTTCTGCCAGATTTACTTTTACATTCTCGAGATCCCGAGGTTTCTCAGGCTTGGCTTTGACTTTGACTTTGACTTAACCGTCTGCTTGGTACTGTGAAACTTGAGGGAAAGAAAGGATATCGAATTTGTATCTTGTGATTGGTGCTGGTTTGGTATTGGAAGAGCAAACCAGTCTGATTGAGCTTTATCCAGGGCTGTCAATTAGCTGTGTTAAGGCGAGTAGTGTATCATGTTCGTTTGAAAATTTAGCTAGCTTTGAAAATGTGTTCAGGTTAGGTTTTTTGTTTTTTGTTTTTTTTTTCCTTGGCAATGCGTAGTCAATTAGTAGATTGTTCCAAATAGTATAAGCTTATTAAGCCGAGTAGCAATTTATTTCGATTTGGTTTGAAAATTTAACGAGCATTAAAATTATGTTTGAGGTTAGTTTGTTAGTCACTAGACAATATTATTAGGTTGTTCAGTCATGATTCTGTTCATTTCACGGCCCTAGGTTGATGTTTCTCGAAATGGGTTTAGCTTGATGGTTGCTTGCCTTTTATGGAGAGTATTTTAAGTACTCATTAAATTTCATATTTCACTTGGATTTAGGTGGTAAAGCAGGTTGCATTGATTTGGTGATGTACTTCTGAAGCTTTTAGTTACCATGGAAGAGTGAGTGCAGTTCTAAAGTCAGTCTCGAAGAATTTCAATACCAGGAAAGCTGGGTTCTAGCCTTTATGATTTTTTTTTCCTTTTAAATTTATAGGGAGAATGCAGTTGAGCTTCTACAAAGATATCGGCGGGACAGGCGCATACTTTTGGATTATATACTATCTGGTAGTTTTATTAAGAAAGTTGTGATGCCCCCCGGTGCGGTTTCTTTGGATGATGTGGATTTAGATCAAGTGAGTGTTGATTATGTGCTCAGTTGTGCTAAGAAAGGTAGCTTAATTCAGAATTTGCTTTGTTTGTTTTTTTCATTAAGTTGCTATAATTTCAATAGGAAGAACTATTTTCCTTTTGGTGAATTGTTGGTAATGCAGGTGGGATGCTTGAACTGTCAGAAGCTATTAGAGATTATCATGACAACACTTTGTTCCCGCACATGGTAAGAGAGAACTTGTAGTTTTCTTGCCCATCACATTAAAACTCTTTTGTTACGTAATTCTGGACTTTTAAGCTACTAAAATATTTTGAGATTCTTATGACTCCTTAGTTTTATTGATGTAAGTTATTAGTAGCTTTACATTTGAATCCCTAACTGTTTAGAATTTTGTGTTTTTAAATATTTTCCATGAAAATGCATATGTTTTCTAGAGTTTAAGCATCCTATTCTTTAGTTGGAATTTCATCTGTACTACTCTGGTTACTGTTACTTAGTTTTTTATGCTTTTCCTTTTTTCCCCAGAATAATATGGGTTCAACAGATGAGTTTTTTCTGGCCACAAATCCTGATCTCTCAGGTCCACCACCAAAACGGGCACCACCACCTGTCCCCGTGTTTACACCCTCACCCATTATGCCAAGTCTGTCAAAATCGGTGTCTCTTATCTCTACACATGAAGAAGAGTCTCTTGAATCCACGCATGTGGAAGAGTCCCTTAACTCCACGCAAGTGCAAGAACTTTCTGTAGATGACATCGAGGATTTTGAGGATGACGACGACTTAGAGGAAGTTGAGAGCCGTAGGACTTCAAGACGAGTTCCAAACGATGCTTCTGATCTTGCACCAGGGTTATCTTCATTTGCAACTGGTATAATGCTCATAAATCATATTTGTGTTCAACAAACCAGTGACGTTCTACTATCATTCTGTGGTTTGTTTAATCAAATGGCTGGAGTAAGTTTATTCTTATTTCCGTTGGTAGGCTGTATCTATTTGTCTTTAATGGTGGCATTTAAGATGTAAAATTGGAGTTTAGCATTTCGAGAGAAGCAGAAGAGTGATAGAAGGAAGATGGAAACATATCATAGCAAAAGTGTCAAGTGCTCCATTAGCTCCTTACCAGACATCTACTTATATTATAATGCCACCCAGAATAGCATAGCTAAACATAACAAAGAAGTAACTAAAAAGTGACACTATAACCGTGGTAGTATGTTTCTTATCTGTAATACTGCCAATTGGTAAAGAGGTTGCATCCCTTTCTATAGAAATAAGTACGGCACAATAGTCAGAGACTCAGAGTTTTTCAAAACACGGTACTTTTGACGATCCAGTTATCAAATGAATTCTGATATTTCCCTATGTGGTCTTTTTTGGTTGAAGCTCACATCATACAAGTGGATTGTTTATCTTGTAACATGGGTTACAATGCGTTCCTGTGCACTTGTAGCTTTTACTTTGTCTATCAGCATTAGAATACAACCAGTCCCAATGCATGGTACGAAGTCCTCGAGTTGGACCAGATCTGATTCTACTACAGAACATGTAATTAAAATGGGCAAGATCAGTACTAACCATAAACCATTTCCCAAGGCCCAATCAGTGGTTGCAGTGCCTGATCCACAAGTACTAACTAGGAGCTTCATGACCGTGGCCTGATGTTGCAGTCACTAGTCAAAATGATGTTTGGAAGAAGGGCAAACCAAATAGTGCTTGTTAAAAAAGGGCACCTTGAAAGGTTATCATCAGGTTGAGTCGTAAGTAGGTTGGATTCATCCTATACGCTTTGTGCTCCATGTTCTATAAAAGAGGTGAATAATGGTTTTAGGAATTTTCCTTTTGAATGGAGTCTAAACAAGTGATTTTTTTCTCTCTTGAAATATCTTTCAAATTGTTTATTGAAATACTGCCACTTGTTGAATAACACTGTCGGATGGAGAAAACGAGTTTGGGTTATCTATTTAATTATGCAAGAAATACTGCAAAACATTGTTGGTTTCTGAAAAAAAAAAAAAAAAAAAGATTTGTACAGAAATGCCAATTTATTTTCTTATGACTATCCTCGGCCATCCAAACAAAGTAAAGCGTTTAGCTTCTCTCACTTTATTTTTCTTTTTCCTCCGTTTGTCCTTTCCGTTGCAGTTCCCTTGACAATTAACTGTAACCGTAGATATCTAGGAGCTTCATGACTGTGGCTTCAGGAATTTAGGTTGTTCTAACAAGTAACTGTATATTTGATATCCGTTATTGTATATGTGGCTGGAATGAAGATGGGGATTAGAAAGGGCACTAACAAAGTATAAGATTCTTGCTGGATGCTGTCGGAATAATAATAATTACTTCAACAAACTTATTTCTGTTGAACCAACCTGAGTTCAACTGCATCATTGCTACTAGAGTTACCATCATTGATATTGTGTATGTGAGCAGTGAGCTGGTTGTAGTCATTAAACTCTATATTTACTTTTTCCAGGTATTAGCGATGATGATCTTCGTGAAACTGCGTACGAGATCCTATTGGCTGCTGCGGGGGCTTCAGGGTATGGTACCCCCAACCTGTTGTTGTTTGCAGATATCTTCACAGTTAGTTTAATGTCATTTCAAAGTTCCAATTGTATCCCTTCTAGTGTGCCACATGTTTTAGTTCTCCTTTCCCCACTTCCTCAATAGCTTAGTGTCATTGTTGTATCCCTTCTTTGTGCCACAATTTACTATGTGTTGTGGTCATTGTATAAACAGGGGCCTGATCATACCAACAAAAGAAAAAAAGAAAGAAAAAAGGTCCAGATTTATGAGGAAGCTTGGACGTGGTAAAAGTGAACATGCTGTGAACCAGTCCCAGCAAACACATGGGTTAGTTGGTTTGTTGGAGACAATGAGAGTCCAGATGGAGGTATCCTGTAGCCACATAACTTCTTCTCTCGAGCAGTTTCTTTAAAATTATTTTCCTGCTTCCCTCATACTACATAGAAATGCTTAAATTGTTTCAGAGTTCATCTTTTTATTATTGACTTAGGCATGCCACTGCAACTTAGGATGAAGAAATTCAGTGGATGAAGCATATGAACTAGAGGATCCATAAACTGCCAAATACCAAAAGAAATTAAAGCTGTAAAATGGGGAATTATGTATTTCCATGTATGTCGACTCTTGAGTACTCGCTTGTTCATTTTTTCTTGTGCATGTATTGGTTGTCTGGTTGATCATGCTTCCAAAATGGATGCCGTAAATGCATTTCTGTCTTGTTCTTCACGTTCTTTTGGGAATATGAATATATAAAATTTTCTGTTTCTTGTGAGTAGTTAACTCATTTTACATTATTGTAAAAGCCAAGCATGCTGATATTATTTCGTGGATCTATGGTTCCAACACCAGGGTCTCAGAATATGCCGATTATTCATGCTAATGTTAATTTATTATTTTGGTATTTGTTTGATAAAACTTAGATTTCTGAAGCAATGGACATTAGAACGAGACAAGGGCTGCTTAATGCACTGGTGGGAAGAGTGGGAAAAAGAATGGATACTCTTTTGATCCCTCTCGAATTGTTGTGTTGCATTTCTCGAATGGAGTTTCCTGACAAGAAGGCTTACATACGGTGGCAAAAAAGACAAGTGAACTCTTACTCCCTTTCTTTCAGCTCTTTTCCTTTTACACTTTTCTTTTTGGATGGGTTGGGGTAGGGGCAGGGCAGGCCAACAGGGAATTGTAATATATTTATCGTGTAAAGATGAGGTTGTTCTGGATTTTAATCTGTAGCGCACAAGTTTTAGTTCATGATTCAGTCATAGAATATTTGGCATTATATATACCTACTCCCCTCCTCTTACATATTTGGAATTTTTGTCAGTTCAGTTAAATATGCTGGAGGAGGGGCTTATAAATCATCCGGCTGTGGGATTTGGTGAATCTGGTCGCAAGGCTAGTGAACTAAGGATTCTCTTGGCTAAGATAGAGGAATCCGAGGTGAGCATTTCATTGTCCAGATGGTGATAGGTTTTTCATTATTTATTAATATACTGTTTTTGTACTTCTCTTGATTTGTTAAGCTATTCTGTTTGTGTGAGTTCCTGCATTAGGTTATATTTGATTCGGTGTCTTAATCGTTTTGTTGTTCTTCTTCAAATGCACCCATCTCTATGTGCTCAGCTCCATAGTTGCTCAATTGTAATGCTTCAGTTATATGTGTTCACGTGTTTTGCCTTTTCGATGTGGCTCCCAATTATTGTTGTGTTTTTGTGCTGGTAGTGAAAGACAATTGGAAGGTTAAAATCTCTTTTTGCTGTCATATTTCACCTGCGAGGATTTCCTCTTCGTCATCTTGCTTTACTTTGTTTCATTTCCTTATTATCTGGTTATAAGTTGGCACTGAGCGATTTACTCTTGTATTTGAAAAAAATACTTTCTTATATTTATTCTTGGAGGATGGTGGCGTTTTGTTTACTGTTTCAACAGCCCTCTATCGTCTCTCTAAGGCTTCGATGTACTAGTACCTGCCACCAAATCATCGTGAAGTTCAAAATCATAATTTGCGATTTTTCTAAATTGTACTGCCCCAGTATGTCAACTTTTAAAAAGAATTTTGTGGTTCTTTCATTATTCCGGCTTCTTGATTTTAGGGCTTGATAGTACTAAGTAGGTGAATTTTTGGTGGCATCGGAAGATTTATGTGGGATTGCATTGTTGTTCCCCCCAAGGGGTGATTAGGTTGGAGCGAACTGCAGAGATTTTTGGCAATGAATTTGAAGATTTTCACTCTTTGGGATAGATCTTGATATATAGCTTCTTTTTTTGTGTGTGTGTGTGTGTGGAAATAATCAGTCGTGAGGGTATTCCATTTTCTTGGTTTCTGGAGATTGGAGAGCATGTGTGATGTATCGTTTTTTAGCTTTGGCTATTTTATATTTTCCTCTTTGGTGGTGTTTTCGTCCTTCGATAATCTTGGTACTTTTTCTGTTCTCATTAAACTCTCTTTGTTGCGGATTAAAATAGTGTTTTTTTTTGCTACATCATTGGAACTTTGGAAGTTTGACTGTTTGATTAATATGCTGTATTGGCTAATCATAAGAGATATATATTTGGTTGTAGACTGCAATTATTTGCATTGCTTTCTAGGAAAATGGCCTCTTATGCGCAGTTATAAGGGTCACATCTATTGTTTTTCCATGCTTCCAGGCTCTGTGTTAGTCCATTATCTTTTCTTATCCTTGCTTTGCTGATTTTGTTTCTCTTTTCTCTTTCTTTTTTTTTTCCCTCCATGTTAGTTCCTCCCTTCATCTATGGGTGAACTCCAACGAACAGAATGCTTGAGATCACTTCGAGAGATAGTGATTCCACTTGCAGAGAGGCCAGCTCGAGGTGACTTGACTGGTGAAGTCAGCCATTGGGCAGATGGTTATCACCTTAATGTCAGACTATATGAGAAACTGCTTCTCAGTGTGTTTGATGTCTTAGATGAGGGAAAACTTACGGAGGTGAGTATTTGGGTGAACTGTTAGTTAATTTTACACCATCTTGACTCATTACAATATAAATCTTATGTGAAAATTTCAGCTGTTTAGTTTTCAACATAAGGGATCGGGTTTAAATTTTGGGTAAAATACTAACAAAAGCGAAAACCAAGCTCTGCATGTCCATTAAAAATGAAAATTTCCTGAATCGTATAATATAGCTCATGTTATGTCCAGGAAGTGGAAGAAATTCTTGAGCTTCTGAAGTCAACGTGGCGTATTCTGGGAATCACTGAGACCATCCACTACACCTGCTATGCATGGGTGCTATTTCGTCAGGTATGCTTATCAATTTCAATTTGAATGTTATGTAACAAGGTTGTGTTAATCTTTCTTCAATTTCCAGGAAAGACTATACAGTGATGAAGCAGTTCTTGAATAGTCGACATTAAAAATGAAGATGAGATGAAAAGTAGAGTTTCTCTGTTTCTATATATTTTGCAATTGGAATATGCAGATCTCATCTGAACTAGAATTCTAGACTAGTTATGCATGTGTGATAAGTCCAAAAAGTTTTTCTTTAACTCTCCTTTACAATGCATCCTTGATATCTTTCCTATACTATGTTCCAAAGAGTTTTAAGATGCTTGTCAAGCTGAGGTTTTCGTTCATGTTTGATAACAGTTTGTCATCACAAGCGAGCAAGGAATGTTGCAGCATGCCATTGAACAGTTAAACAAAATACCGATGAAGGAACAAAGGGGCCAGCAAGAGAGGTTGCATTTGAAAAGCTTGCTTTCTAGAGTTGAAAGAGAAGAGGGGGTTCGAGAGTTTACTTTCCTGCAGTCCTTCTTGTCACCTATTAAAAAATGGGTAGATAAGCAGCTGGGGGACTACCATCTGCACTTTTCTGAGGTTAGATAAAGTGTTAGAGTAGTACAATAATTATGTTCTGACTTAGGTTATGGGCATATCACGTATGTTAGATTGCACACAAATTGATATTATTCCTGTGCTTCATTGTTATCTGGATTTCCAGGGACTAGAGAATGTGAACTGCATTGCATGCATGTATAGTTTGTATATTCCTGTGAACTGTATGGCATGCATTGTTATCTGTATTGCATACTTAGGAACATTCTGCACTTGCCCCACATATACCATACCACCATTTATGTTCCACCATTTTGAGTTTGAATCGCAACTCGTCTGTCTCAATGTTGTATCCATTGACTTGGAAAAACTGGTTGATCTATGTATTTAGAGCAACTGAAGGTTAAGTTAGCGGAAGGGTGACTGGAAGGCAGAAGTCAACAGTTGACCTGACTATAGTCAGAACTAGGGCTCGTGAGATTCAACTTCAAATAACTGTTCTTGCAACCTCCACGGTAAGCACCTGATACCGTAGGGGGCCAATACGGAGTCCTAATATTTTCTTCAACACAGCCTAAGCAAGCACGGATACATTGTGTTTGTTTCCTGATCACGTTCAAAAGCTGCGCCATCTTCTGTGTGTTGTGCGATAATATGGGGATCGACTGGGTTCGATATTGCTTTGAAGCCTGGAAGTTGAACCTTTGCCTTCCTTTATGGATTGTGGATACATTTAAAACTTTTTAAGGTGCAGTGCATATATAAAAAAAAGCGTAATTATAGTCATAATGTTCTAAAAGCTTAGACATAATTGTCCCTGTGACTGCTCAGCCTTTTAGAGTGCATTTTTTGCTTATTCCATTTTACTAGTGTTGCAACTATGGGGTAGTTTCCCAAATGATAAAATCAAATAAAATCAATTTGATTTTAGCAAATGAGGATGCCATTGCTAAAATCAAAGATTTTTGCCGCCTAACTATCATTTCTCTTCTATGACTCTCCTGCAACTTGTAGGATTCAGCTTTGATGGAGGGTATTGTAGCTGTTTCGATGCTTTCTCGGAGACTGCTTCTCGAAGAACCGGAAATGGTATGCTTGAACTACCATTTACTTAGAAGATTTTGTAAGTTTTGTCCAAATGCGAATGTTAGTTATAGGTTTGACATTGTAAATTATATTTTATACTTACTTATTGGTCCTGATTTTCTTATACTCTTAACATAAGAAAACTAAAGAATTCATTTAAGACTGTCCTTTGAGTTACTATTAGCTTGCTGACTTCTTTCACTTTGTGCATGCGAAATATAGCATATCATAGCTTTGACTTTTTTCTGCAGGCTCAGCAATCTGTCACGGACAAAGATCAGATAGAAACATATGTATCACTGTCCATTAAGACTGCATTCGCAAGGGTAAGTGAAGGTCATCAATGGTTGTAGTAGGGTTCATGGCTGCCTCTATATGTTACTCCCTCCGTCCCAAATTGCTGGTCCTTCTTTCCTTTTCTGAATGTCTCAAAAGAATGTCCACTTTGAAAAGTAAACATAAAAAGTTGTGCAACTTTACTCTTTTGCCCTTTCTTTTTACACTTAAGTGTCATGTCAACCAAGCATTAAATAGGGGTGTTCAAAAAAAAAAAAAACCAAGCATTAAATAGGCGTAAAGTCAAACCCAATTAAATGTCCCATCATTCTCCCCATAAAAACTCAATTCGCCAAAAGGGGCAAAGCAAATTGGGACGGAGGGAATAGCATATTTTCCTTGTTTTTTAAACCAAACCAAACCATGTTGAGCCTCAAGGCCCAATCAATTGGGGTTAGCTATACGGGTCCTTTTACTTGTTTTTTAGTTGATCATAAATTAGGGTTAGTTAAAATAAAGTTGAAGTGCGCACTATTTGGGGAAGAACTGTTGATGTGGGGTGTAGTTTGTATGAGGCGACAACCCATGATGACGTTTTTCCATATGATGTTAGTATCTTGTTTCAAAAATCTGTGTTTGGGAAACAATGGAGCAAGGATGTTGAATGTTACAATGAAACAATTTTGGGCTTAAAAGGAAGGGAACACACCTGACTTTGCATCTAATGTTAAAGAAGAGTATGTGGTTAATTTGAAGAATTGACCATCTGAACAAAAAACAAAATTTGAAGAATTGACCACATGATCAACGGTCGAAATTAGTTTGTCATGAATTTTTCTAAATGGTTGTCTGTTGTATATGTTTGATAGCTGAATGTATGAAAGTATTTATGTGGACTATGAAGGATCTTACAATTCTTGATTCGTGAAAAGGTTATTTTTATTATGATTCGACTCTTGATTGGCAACTATGATAGGTACTAACACCTATCATGGAATGTAGCATTAGTAAAACAAGATACAAGGATGCAAATAGAGTAAAACTTGATGCTTATAGGATAGAAAGATTGGAGGGACGGAATGTAAAACTTGGCCCATGAATGGATCGAATGTAGGAGTGAAACAGGACTGTGGTGTCATGATATGATTCCTAAAAAGTTGAAAGGAGAATTCTATAGGCCTGCTATGATGTATGGTAACGATTGAAATTTAGCCTAACTGAAAAGAAAATGTTGAGATGCTGAGCAGTGTTACAAAAATGGTTCAAAATAAAAATCCCAAAAATTATCTGTTTGGAAGAAGTTAGAAGTGCCACCAATTGAAGATCAGGGAAAAATGTTAGAGAGGTATCAGTTATGTCAGCAAAAACCAAGTAATTCACTGTGAGGAGAGGTGATTTGATTCATTTGGAAGGTGAAGAAATCGAGGATAGACAAGTGTAAATATCATTTGAGTTTGATAAGAATGAACTTGAGTATCATAAATTTAATTACAGAAGATACTTTAAATATATCCAATTGGAGAAAATGAGTCTCTGTAAGTTATATCGCCAATCCCAAGTAATTGGGACAAAGGTTTGTTGGGTTTAGACTTGAACTGAAAAAGAGTAATTGTAATTGTACAGGGTACTAGTGTACTACTCGTAGTTCCATAGATTCCTTCCAAAGAAATGGAAATTTGATGAAAATTAGTAAAAGGTCTTGTTCTCAAGTGCTCATAGGACCATTTACCCTAATTGATCAAGTAATATAACTCTTCAAGTGAAAATATTGGAAGCACAAGAGGCACGCCAGTTACCAACAACACTTAAAAAGCTTGATATAGTTTAAAGATACATGTAAATACAAAAAAGATACTGATACTTTCTGTGGTTATTTACAGAAGAGGATGATACTGTTTTTAGGTATGCAAAAGGATATATCGGATTTCTTTTCCTTCCTCTACAATAGAAGTATGTTTCAATTCACCCCCCATCGGCACATAGTCTTCTTGCCTTCCCCTATGTTGATTCTCTCGATACGTGGGAACAAAATCCCTAGCAAAGGAAATCAAATAATTACATTTAAGTGAGTCATATTGGAAGAGAACTGCTGCAAGTGACACCTTTTTACATGTAACATTATACTTTTACCCTAATATTTTTATCCTTATACTAAAACCTAGGAAACACGGGTACTGGTACGCGGTACGGGTACGGGTACGCGATACGGCAAAAACCTAAAAAAGTAGGGTACGGGTACGGTTGGGTACGTAAGTGTAAATTTTTTTTCCCCCTATTTTACTATGTTCCAATGCACAAAATGAATAATAAACCCATTTACCAACAAAAAGCAACATAAATAAAAGTTATAAGTTCATAAGTGCATGGAGCAACATTGCACCAAACCTTCTCCTTCACTTCGTGACTCCAGATCTGTAGAAAGGAGGGGAAGAAATACATTAATACATTGATTTAGTGGGTAACCGAGAGAGAGAGAGAGAGAGAGAGAGAGAGAGAGAGAGAGAGAGAGAGAGAGAGCTCGTATGGTGTTGCTTGAACAGTAGAAGAATGGCTGCTGCTATTTGAGAAAAGCCCTGACTGATGAAACCCAAATCACGTTTGTTGGGTTAAAAGGGGGTCAAAAGTGCACATGAACCCCTGAAGTTTCTATAAATTTCATTCGGGTCCCTTGAAGTTTTAAAAATTTTACAAAAAAGTCCAAACGTACCCAGCAAAGTACCCAATCGGAGTACCCAGGAGTACCAATGCCGTACCCGAACAATGCAAAAGTACCCTGTACGTATTTTGCCGTACCCAGCCGTACCCGTACTCGGTACTCGTACGGCGACATTTTTGGAGTACCCGTGCTTCATAGAATAAAACAGTTATATTTGTAACCTAATATCTATATATATATATCTATATCTATTTACCCTTATATTTTCACCGTTATACTTAATACCACCTTATATGTAACTACTTCCTTCTATTTTGCTTTGAGGTTAAACAAAATTTTCTCATTTTTTATGGGGCGGGGTTGGTAAACCTGACCGCCAATTGGAGTTGGATGGCAGCACCCACAAATTACCCGGTCGTGGTTTGGGTGGGGGCTGTGTAATACTTTCAGGTCGGGGTATGGTAAAACCTCCCCACCTAGCCTAGGTGTCATCCCTAGCTACCTGTAAGCCAAACCAAACCAAACCAAACCAAACCGGGCCTTAGGTCCCAAAAAATGGCCACATGTGCCAGACCTAAAAAAATGACTGCACATGGAATGTGGGGGGGGGGGGGGGGGGGAGAACTTTAATATAGAGGGATCTCTCTACCTAATAGCTTAAGTTTTTGGATTGGATCTAAAGTTTGGACAATTATAGTTAGTAGTCAAGGGTTAATAAAATAAGAAACTTGGTAGTTTTGACCTAGCATAGCTGTGTTTAAGGGAGTAGATTCTAGGGTGGTTTTCTTTCTTGCTGTAGTCGCTTGTGGTGGTTTTGTGGTCTTCCTTGTTATGTTTCTGGATCAGGAGTTTCTGGTAGCCAGGGTTGTTTTTTCTCTGCTTTGGCTGGTTTCTTGCCATCCAAGTAGTGTCTTGTTATTTCCCCTTTTGGTTCCTTGTTGTTCTTAGCCTTGGGTCCATTTAATCTTTGTAATTTGTTTTCAAAGATTAATAAAAATTTTTGCCGATAAAAAAAAAAGTATGAGAGACTGGCATCAATGTTACAGAACTGCCAGATTTTCCCCTGAGGACAAGGATGGTACCAGGTTGAACAAAGCAACTAGATGTAGTTTTCTCTTTTATTTAAAATGTTATATATCCTGGAAGTTCGATATCCGCTTACTATATTGGCAAACTTCGAACCATATATCTTCAATCTTTCGATGCCCAGATAATAAAGTACAGTCCTATATTATAGTTCGTTTTGAGGCAGCTTTTAGGAGTCAATACATATAAAACGTATCAATATTGATTGGATTTGGTTTGTCGGCTGATCGAATTATATGATTGATTTTAACTTCTCTATTTTACAGGCTTTACATGAGGTTGAGACAGTAGCTGATGCAACAAATGAACATCCTCTTGCATTACTTGCTGAGCAGACCAAGAAACTTTTACAGAAAGAGGCAACCATGTTCATGCCGATCTTATCTCAGAGGCATCCACAAGCTATTGTTGTTTCAGCATCTCTTGTTCACAGACTTTACGGGAACAAGTTGGTAAGCTTATACTGAGTTGGTTGGGATGTGAGAAACTTTTATTACTCCAGTTTTGCAAACTCTGTGTTCGAAATGCTTATAAGGAAGTGTGGCGGCTGAATTAAACTTCATTTGTTCAGAAACCTTTCATCAATGGTGCTGAACATCTTACTGAGGATGTTGTATCGGTATTTCCAGCCGCTGACAGCCTTGAGCAGCATGTAATGACACTCATCATGTCTGTCCATGAAGAGGCAACTGCAGAGGCCTGCTTCAGGAAACTGACTCTATACAAGGTGAGTGACTTGAAATCTCTTTATATGCCTTCTATCGACAAAGGAATGTAAATCTTCTTCTGCTTAACGGAGACGCAATCAGTCTGTGTTTAGAGCGGGTGTGTGGGGATAAATGTATCAAGTCTACCAGGATGAATTCTAGGAGGCAACGGAACTTGTCATTATGCAGCATTTTAGTCTGAACAGATTCATATAGGTTTCCTCCTACGACTCTTTAGACTCACATAATGAGGTTTTGAGGGATGTGATGGGAAGTATGATTCATTTGACTTCTGTGCGAACAGTGAGGGGTGTGACGGAAAGTATAGTTCATTGGCTTCTGTTCAATGCTCGTGTTTTGTTTTTAGTTGCACGCTTTTCACTTGCTGTACATGACTACAGGGGCCACTTGCTAAAGGGGTGTCATATTGACATATGTTCTGGACTCTGGAGATCTTCCTGTTGATCAGATCTATTAATTCCCTGGGTGAAGAGTTTACCACATCCAAATGTAGACCCGAATCTCCGGTCACATGTTTCTTGAAAACTGCCAATTGGTGGTTGGATCTTTTTTTCCCTTCCTGTCTCTTTAAGTGGTAAAGGGGGTTAGTTTCAGTGTTTGGTATGCTAGTATAAGCTCGAAAGAGAAGAATGAGACAGAGTGTGGCGGGTGAGTTGGGTGATTCATAGAGGGATCTTAGGATCAGTTCTTTGGTTTCTGTATATAGCATATACCACTGCAATAGTACAGAAAAAAATTCCATGTTCTCTCAGAGAAAGCATTTCTTGCTGACATTTCCCATTGTGGGTGCATAGATATTGCAAATGCTCTACTTGCTGAATATGGAAATTTAAATAGCAGTTTCTTCTGATACTCATCTGAGATATGGTTGTTGTGGATAATTAAAACTTTTCTTCAGCTTTTCCCCCTCCTGCTTCAAAGTCCTTGCTTCAATAAGTTTATCTGGTTTTGCTGCGCCAAAATCTCAACTGTATATTTGATAAGTGGCATTATTATTAGCATTCAGGATTAAGCACTACAGATTAATCAATGTAAGGGGCCAGCCATGAGCCAATGAATCAAGAAATTCAAATATGTAAATATATATCCGCTGGCTGGACTGATACAACGACTTGTATGTTAATGGAGTGTTGAATCTTTCATTAGTGCTTGTTTCTCCTCATTTTCCCGTTACTACGTCTATCTGGTCATGTTGTGTAATGGAAATTTAAAAAAGCTTGCTATGGCTAATGCTCTTCATCTGTTTTCGTTTAAAAAATGATTCGATGTCACTTTTTTGTTGACTACTTAATTTTGCATCGTGTGTTATTCTTAAGTTTTTGTTTGCCTGTCTGTAGGTGCACTGGCTATTTACTTTTTTACTTTTTGTTTCTCGCTTTCTATTATGACTAAAAAGTCATCTTGGGGCTGTGATATTTTTCTAAAATTTTGTTAAACTTGATCTTAAATATCTCTTCACATTCTTCCTTTTCTGCTTAGATTGAAACCATATCTGGAACGCTAGTGTTGCGCTGGGTCAATCAACAACTCGGAAGAATTCTAGGTTGGGTTGAGCGAGCTATTCAACAGGAGGTAATTGGTGATGCTTATTTTAGTCATCTTAGAAGCTTCTGGCTTCTTCACTTAATAGAATTTTTAGAGAAATGATACTGTTATGGTGACATTGCTATTGTACTTTGTTGTCTATTTCTATCTTCCTCCAGTATGTGCCTGCCTGTCTGTATGTCTCCGACACTCTATCTGAATTTTCTGTCTCCTCGTCACCTCCTTCTACTATGATTCTTGCAGTACTTTCCTAATTGCTTATCATCTGGTATTGGAAAAAGGGGCTTAAATTAAAGGACATCGACCTCTATTTTGTTGTGTGCCCCTTGCCATTATCATGCCTGGATATTTCTACCGCCTCGATTTCCACTATTGCTTAGCCATGCTTATTTCTTCTTTGAAATCCATGTATCTTGTTAGATTTCTTGGAGGGTTCCAACCTAAAACCAATTGGCAACAGGTGGAGTAGCCTCTAGAATTGATTAACGAGGTTTGGGTGGCTTAGATGAGCAATGTGGGATAATTTAACACTCCCCTTCACGTGCAGCCCGGATGCACGTGGAGGAACGAATTGAGAAGACTAGGAGATTTGACTCGGGCAAAGGAGACTTGACCACGTGAGATGAGGCCACCCAAGACCGAGCTCTGATACCATGTTAGATTTCTTGGAGGGTTCCAACCTAAAACCAATTGGCAATAGGTGGACTAGCCTCTAGAATTTATTAACCAGGTTTGGGTGGCTTAGATGAGCAATGTGGGATAATTTAACATATCTTAAAGTTTTTTGTTTTTTCCTGTCGTAATTTTCGGTTTTATCACAGTGAATTCAGGAGTTGGTTCAGATACAGGATATATTGTATGTAGCATACTAGGCTGTGAATAGGATGGTATGCATGTGCAACAGTTGCATATGTACATGGACTTTGTTGCTATATTAGACTGCACAAGTTCACTTACATATTCTCAAGTTTGTATGTGCATCATCTCGCCTTCTGAAATTACATAAACTTTCTCCCCTCCTTATCTAGCCAGAAAAAATGTAGGCTTGTAGATGGGTCTGAGGTATGTGAGAGGCTTCCATTCTCAATGTCCTTATGCACAGCATACCTTGTCTTCATGATTTTCTTGTCTGAAAAAACATGGTGCTATTTACTGTACTCTCATCGTACTACTGTCATTGTCTTTCAGAAGTTCTTTTTATTAATATGTCTTGAGCAATACCTGTACAAGATTGTCATATTTTGTTTCCCCGGTGGTCTTTTTGGCTTCTTGCTTCTCATTACATTATTTAAGTTACTTTGATGCTTATACGGATTGATGCATGTTTTGTTGTACAGCATTGGGACCCAGTATCACCTCAGCAGCGACATGGAAGTTCAATTGTTGAAGTTTACAGAATTGTGGAAGAGGTACGAATGCCATCTGACGGTGGCACACCTTGCTTCTTATATCTTCAGGTTTTGTCTGGGTAAATTCCCTCGAGGCAATCTTGTTGCAAGGCATGATTTTACAGTAAGGTGTAGATTCCATCTAATGCGTATAAAGAATGAAATGCTAAATCAATAAGCTCACTGACGGTGAAAGTGTATTAGTGAATTCCTACTTCTAACAGAATCCCTTGTTGCACTTGGCTTGATTTGAGTGGATAGTTGGGGAGGTGGGACGAGAGGGATGCTGTTGTCGGTTCGGAAACAGGACACTGGTTAAGGTTTCTCTTCAGCATTATGACAGGCATAAGAGTAGGAATAAGTTTGGAAATCTGGTGGTCCAATGAGGAAAAGTTGAAGGATTGTATGGTTCTTATATTCGTTACGATTCATGAAGACCTTAAAACTGGAGTAATGAATCCCCATCTTTTTCCTGTAAAGCTCAAACACTGTCAATACATTCACAAGTTTATTGTACCTCCTCATTCCATTAATGCAACCCTCGAACTCTAGTGTGGAGAACCACTCAAAGTCTGGAGGAATATGTCTTGTTAGAGATGAATGGGGGAAGGACTGGATGGCCCAAGCTACTATATCAGTGTTGGTATGAATTGGTGAGCTACAATCTTTTTTGCACCACTAAGCAAAAAGTTACTGGGGTGGGAGTGGAAGGATTAGAATGCCACTTTCTGAGCCATCTATGTAGTGTCACACTACTGTGCTTAACATAAAACTATTACGGGGTTGAACATGTTAAGATTCACACAGTCCTGCTTTACTAGGAGTCATATGGTTTTTGCGTTTGAGAACTTGAATTTGTGCGTGTATGGATTTGTTTAATCCCTACAATGCTGAAGCGTTGCTTCTTATCTTTCAACCAAGCCGTTACCAACTTACAATACTGGGGGTACTGTTCAGACTTCAGAGCCAGCACAAAGTAGTTTTACTTTGTGTTAAAATAACTTTAAGCTCATTAAGTTCTGAGAAAACCTAACCTTTTTCCGTACACTGTCCGACCAATAACTCATCTTTATTGAGTTCTACGCAACTGTACTCTCAGTAAGAGGTTAGAGGGTCAAATCATGCCTAAGGCAAAAATTGATTATTATTTCTTCTTCACAAGGGAGCTTTCCTTTGGTCGTTTATTTCTTCCCTATTATGGGGCCACTTATTGGGTTGTTCTTTATGTTCTCCTGATTTTTCGCTTTTGCAGACAGTTGATCAATTCTTTGGTCTGAAGGTCCCAATGAGGTTGGGGGAATTGAATAGCCTCTTTCGTGGTGTTGACAATGCATTTCAAGTTTATGCAAAACATGTTGTTGACAAAATAGGTATACTGTGGCTTTATTGGCGGGCGCACTTATATATTCTTGCTTCAAGTATTACGAATGTCATTGTTTGTGTAAACTGACAAGCTACCTTTAGAAAGTTAGACAAGTATATCATAGGCTTGGAACCATGAATGACTTGTTTCTTATTTTTCTGTTCTTCTTTTTGCTATATAAGCTACTAGACTTTGGATTGCCTGCAGAAGTCCAGGATATTGCGTCAACTATATGGTCTCTTCTGTTGACTAATCATTCAAAATCCTATAGTGTAGTACTCGATGTCTTCATAAATGCTCTATGCTTCTTCCCCAACTGAAGATTTGTTGATTTATTGCACAGCAAGCAAAGAGGATTTAATTCCACCTGTACCTATCCTTACACGACACAAAAAGGAACTTGGAATTAAAGCCTTTGTAAAGAAGGAATTCATGGATCCCAGGCTACCTGATGTGAGAACGTCTACTGAAATTAGTGTTCTGACGACGCCAACCCTTTGTGTTCAGTTGAATACGCTTCATGTACGTTCATTACTCTAAGTACAACTTTTTTTCATCTCGACTTTAGTTCTTTGTTTTTCTTTCTTGTTTGTACAGCAGCACTTTAATTTTCTTTTGCCACTTGTCATCACCATAAAATGCCCTATTCTATGCTGGTCATAGAAGTAATTATTTGTGCATTATTGCTTCTTATTTGGTTTTTGATTACTATGTATACAATCTAAATGCGACTGTATGTAAATTCTATTACTCTACGGTATGTCTTAAGTCATCAAGTCCTTGACTCTTGTCGTTTCTGGTAGTCTGTTTACATGAAGCTTTTTTATAAGTGGCCTTTTCATACTGCATGTGAATCTGCATTGTGCGTACAAATAATTAGTTCAAGCAAATACTCCTTCATCTGTTGTGTAAACGCTTGGCCAATCAAATAAGTTGTAGCAAGTAAACTGATGAGCATGGTTTCTGAACTAGCTGAAGAAAATCTGAAAACGGAGAACCAATCAGTTCAGCTCAGTGTAAAGCAAAGAAGCTTGTACAATTTTGGAGGCCGGAAATCGTTCTGAATGGTGATCTTTGTTCACTAGATGGAAGAAATCCTTTAGAATTGATATGCAAGTGGGGGGATATGCTTAGTGTAATTTAAAGAGGAGCTGGGAAGATAGTCCATTAGTGCATGTATTTGTTGCCACAGTAATTGCTTTCCGAGAACATTCCCTGCAGAAGACCTGCCCTGCTGTGAGCATGAATAGCTTGAATTAAAATCTAGTTAGTGAGATTAGTATGTTTTTTTTATACATTTAACCCAAGCGATTGGGAGAGGGCCTCCTATGTTAGCTCAATGTTGTCTTTAATGGGTGAGTGGTAATAATTATGCTAATGAGAAACTGTTTGCTGGAGACTCTTTAATTGTGGTATCTTTAATTTCTATTACTTGCCTCAATCGTCAGGAAACAGTAGATGATGGCAATATTGTATCTAACACAGGCTTTTTGGCTATTAACAGTATGGCATTAGTCAACTGAATAAGTTGGAAGACAGCATTTGGGAGCGGTGGACAAGAAAAAGAACACAAGAAAAGTTAATCAGTATGTATATAATCATTCAATGTTTACCTTATTGATGCGTTTTATGAAATTGGTTGCAACCCTACTCTAATCACTAGCCATCAGTTGACAGATTACTTGCCATTAAAAAGTGACATTCCCTTCCCCTTTAAAGGAGACATTGAGACAATGAAAGTTGCTTTTTCATTGAGCGTTATGGTTCCCTAATAGATGGATCTGGATTTGAGGTTATTTGTTCTGATCAAAATGGGGAAAGTTGCAAGAATTCAATTTTTTTTCTCTTAGCTTATCCAACTGAAATTCCTCTAAATTCTTTGCAAACTCTTAATACCAAAACCTTAACTTAGAAGTTTGTTTTGTCTTCTATGAAGTTGGGAATCTTATCATTGCTGCATATGAAAGCCGAGAGATTAATTGGACGATGGCTACTGTAATAAAGTGTACATGTGTTTAATCAACAATGTGTGTTTTTCCTGACTTTTTCAATTTATATTCCTCGTACACAAGAATGTATGTTTTCATGATGGAAGTTATTCAATTTAATACGTGTGAGCTTCTCCAGTCAGCTGTTTGGATCTGTTTTTCTCCGTCGTTTTTAATAAAGCTCTACCGTTGGTCAAACTCCAAACGTTCATGTTTCTTCTCAGCACATGTCCTTTACTGCCGTAATCCGGGTCTCCTAGAGTATGTCCTCGGATTATCATTGTTCATGATTCCTTTCAGCTGTTCCTTGGGCTCCAGATGCCTAATTCTGATATTGTGGAATGCTAGTTCTCTTCACAGTAAAATATGGCCTGGATCTCACTATCTACAATATGTGATAGTTCTCTTTTCATAATAAATTCTCTAAGTTTTTCTTTTTTTGGTGGAGTCGACAAAGTGCTTTTTAGTTTTTTAATATTAATCCATTTTCACTTGCATCTATAGAAAGGTCCATTGATGAAAATTCGAGAAGTTCCATGCAAAAGGACACGTTTGATGGAAGTAGGAAAGATTTTAATGCAGCTATTGACCGTATCTGTGAGTTCACAGGTGAGTATTGTTGTGTCTGGAACATGTCGGATCAAGGCGAATTGACCACTAATTGGTATTTGGTTTTAATATGCAGGAACAAAGATTGTTTTCTGGGATCTGAGGGAGCCGTTCATTGACAACCTGTATAAACCCAGCGTTTCCCATTCCAGGATGGAGGCGCTAATCGAGCCTCTTGATATGGTATGATTTGCAATAGAAAGCCATGTACTTGAAGGATTCCCAGTTTTATTTTACGTTGAATACCACTGGTTTCTATCTGGGAACTTGTTTGCTGAGGAGTCCTATGGCGAACAATATCGCAATGCATGCATTAGTTCCATACTCGAGGTCAAGGATGCTCTACGGCTAATTGCTCTCTACTTGTTTCATGGACATAAGCAAGCTATCAATTTTGCAATGCTGTATTCACAATTTATACTGTTCTATCGCAGTGCACTGTTCAAAACTTGCTGCCACATGCGTTCTTATGGCTGGTAGCGGCTTACAATGCTATGTAATGGCACAACACCACTTTAATATGTTTATGTAGCTCTATGCATGTTATTATATCACCAAATAGGTTTTTTTCACTCCTCATATCACCCAGTAGGTAATTCTTACATTTCTTCTTAAGAAGTGCAATTGTCGAAAATAGACTAAAAAATAACTAGATTATATGGTTCATCCTCTACAGCTTGATTTGTTTCTACATTTTTGAAAACCAAAAAAAGGGTGAACCCAGTGCATGAAGCTTCCGCATATGTGGCCATGCGGGATCTGGGCAACAGTTGATGTACGCTGCCTTACCCCTTCAAGTAGGGAGACTGGTTCCAGGAATCAAACTCGTGACCTTTTGGCCCTCAATGGGGTAGCTTTACTGCTACGTCAGCTCCCACATTTTCGAAAACCAAAAATCCTTCGTTATATATTCTACCCATATGTTAGATGTAGCCAATGGCGTAATTATGAACATGATGTATTTGTTGCAGAAATGTTTCAAGACACATTTTGGATGCATGAGTTGTGTCCCAAGGATGCAATACATTTGATACTAAAGTGATTCATAGGTCATGTCCAGGAGGGTCCAGGAAGTTTTGCCGAAGTTTCCATGAACTATCGTGGACATTACCGATGCTATAAATATGTACAGTAACCAACGACACATTCAAGAAGTCTCGGACTAATTTCTAGTAATTACATGGCCACAGCTCCTTTGTAGAGGTGTCTATGCTACTTTGCTGATTAACTCTTATCTAGTGCAGTGCTTGATCACATGTACTGATTGTTACAGAATAAGGCATGCCAAAGAAGCCATGAGGCTCAGTTGCAATAGAAAAGGGGGAAAAAGGAAGAAGCTATGAAACCTTTCCTGGTTTTACCTTAGACTTTGTGGATGATTGTTTTACCCATCAATGAAGATGTTTGTGACTATTATTATCAAACTGTCATATTTTTTATGGAATAGCATTCATGGATGATGGAATGACCTTGTAGTTAACTTCTTTCAAATTCTTGTGGATTACTAATGAAGTTGGTTTGACTTCTTTGTCAACCTCTGCAGGAACTGAATCAACTATGCGATATAATTGTTGAGGCATTAAGGGATCGAGTGGTGACTGGTCTCCTTCAAGCATCATTGGTCTGTGCCTTTAACCTTTCAAACAAGAGTCTTTGCATAGATATCAATATTTCTCAAGTTAGTGTTGACTTAAACTTTTCCAGGATGGTTTCCTCCGAGTTATACTTGATGGAGGCCCATCACGTGTTTTCTCCCCAGGCGATGCTAAGCTTTTGGAAGAAGATGTAGAAGTACTTAAGGTAACAGAAGTATCTCAATTTTTCAACAAGTTGCTTGTAGGAAAGGGGAACCTCACATGTCGGATGCACATTTCTTACTTATATGGTACTTGGTTTTCGCACTCCTTTTACTCTATCCACTCCTTGGCTTTATTCATGTGAATTTCATTTTCTTGTTCCCATGGATGTGGATTTGTAATATTCCCTTTTCATGTGTGAACAAAGAAACAAACGCAAGGGCAATGCCATGAATTCACATGCATAAGGACAAAAAAGGAGTGACAGTAATAAAAAAGTGAGTTCAAAATCATTACAATTTTTATGTGATAAAAATCAAGGGTGAATTCACAAATGGGTGGAAATTATAGATTCTTCAAGAGAAACGCTTTGTGATATGTTTTATGTAACTTCGATCGTGTTTCCCAGGAGTTCTTTATTTCTGGAGGAGATGGGCTTCCTCGTGGAGTAGTGGAAAATCAAATAGCTCGTGTTCGGCATGTGGTCAAGTTGCTTGGTTATGAGGTTAGTCTTGTGAACTATATTGGAAAAAAATGCAAAAAAATAAAAATAAAATATTGAATTGATAAATAATGATTGCCGAAAGCCATCTGATTGCACCTGTTTATAGGATATTTAAGTGGCAGATATGCCTTGATTTTTAATAATGAAAATAAAATTATCCATGTTTTCCATATTATTGCTGGCTCAAGTGCCCACAAGTATAGGCTAGATATCATAACAAACATGTCTACCAACTATTAGTGATCAAATTTCAAGATTTCGCATCTGTATTTGGTTAATGTAGTTTAGTCATCTTCACCACTATGTATCCATGCGCTGATGGTGCCAATTACTCATCTCTATTTGGTTGCAGACGAGAGAATTGATCGACGACATAAAATCTGCTAGCGGGGTAGGAATGCAGGGTGGCAGAAGCAAACTGGGTGCTGATACCAATACCCTATTGAGGATATTATGTCATAGGAGCGACTCGGAGGCTTCTCAATTCGTCAAGAAACAGTTCAAGATACCCAAATCCGCTGCTTAGTGTAGTAACATGGAACTCACAGAAGATTACGGGAGCATGCAAGAGAGAGCGGACTTCGAAATTGCGAGAAAAATCTCCTTGTTAGGATGTAGTTCATTCGTTTTCTTCCTAGAAGTACTGTGGTTTTTCAGTTTTTTTTTTTGGTCGTATCTGCGTACCTGTACCCTTGCCGCGGTAGAAGTGACATGTTGATGTTCCTATTGTTGTAGTGCTATATTCTTGTTCAAGCCGCTGTTCTTTTGTAACAACCACCAAATTTTTTGCCCAGTTTATTATTGAAATTTTAATTTGATTCAGATGGAAATATTTTAAGGAAAGTTATAAAATCAGCCCACATATTTATTTATCGTTAAGGTTAAAAGTGTATTGAAATGTGTGAAAGTGTACTAAGAAGAGTAAAAAGTACACTACAATGTGTGTATTTTTTCTCTGTTTTTTTTTGGCTTATTGTCAATTCACTGGGCTTGTAGAAAAAGAGCAAATTGAATCAGACAATGAAAAAGCACAATTTTTTTTCCTTCTATCGTCGTCTTGATACTGTAAGTCTTTAACGTAATTGGAAGCCCAACCCTGGCTCTGTCAATTGCCGCCCAAACCCAACATTGTAGGCGGGCTGAAACTGCTTTGGTCCGGTTCGTGGGGTTTTTAGTGAACCGTAAAAAACCGGCTCCGTAGAAATAGAGAACCGAAACCGATTTTACAAGGTCGGTTCGGTTCTCGGTTCGATTTACCCACCCGGTTCGGTCTAGTTTAAAGGTCGGTTCGGTTCCGGGGGTAGAGAGAGAGAGAGAGAGAGAGAGAACAAAATCGAGAAAAACAAACTGATCTCTCTCTATATATACACACACGCATATACATACATGAATCGACCGAGATATACACGATCTATATATCCATTTTTAGAAAACAAACTGGTTGTGATCATATCCATTTTCATCTTTGATCTACACACACGCGCGCACATACATACACGAATCAGGATATACACACATACA
Source organism: Vaccinium darrowii (assembly GCA_020921065.1). Taxonomy (NCBI): domain Eukaryota; kingdom Viridiplantae; phylum Streptophyta; class Magnoliopsida; order Ericales; family Ericaceae; genus Vaccinium; species Vaccinium darrowii. The sequence goes on along the minus strand of CM037161.1, from coordinate 32,092,081 downwards.
TACACAAATCGAGTTATACACATACATGCACGAATCGATCTCATCTTCATCGTCCAACTTCATCATCATCTTTATTGTCCGATCTCGATCTTAGAAAGAGAGAGAGAGAGAGAGAGAAAGGTGTTGCCGCACATTTGAGAGAGAGTGAGGGAGGATTTAATTTTAGGATTTCAAGTGGTGCGTTGTTATAACATTATAACAATGTGTGTGTGTGCGCGCTAGGGCTAAACGAGTTAGTAATAAATATAATTATTTCTTACTCTTTTCACAAATGGTAGGCCAGCCAAGTGGTAAGAGTGGCGACTCCTATGTATAAGGACGTGGGTTTGACTTCCACTCCTACTGTTTTTTAAGTAGTTAATATGCATACTAGTTCCGTTCTTGACACTCCTGAACTGGAAACCGAACCGGTTTCCCGGTTCTTTCAACTCTCCAAACCGGAACCGAACCAGATAAATTAAAAGGAACCGAAATGAGCCGGTTTGGTCTGGTCCCCCGGTTACTCTAATTGTAGCAGCTATATTGCCGTTTGCCAATATAAAAAAATTGTCCTTTTGTAACTTGTGAAATATTGTAGAGATGTGAAAATAACTTTCACAGGCTACAAGGAGATAATTTGTTTTGTGATAGGGGTAATTAGAAATTTTGCAAACGCGAGAGGCAATTTATAATTATTAGAAATTACAAGGGTGGGTTTTGTAATTTATTTGCCCAACATTTAATGTATGAAACTCTGACAAAATTATATGTAGGATACTTTTAGCAAATTCAGACAATTAATTGTTAAAATGAAAGATGAGATTAGACTGGAGTGATCTCTGCTATTGGACTAAAGACAGAATATGAAATAATTGGCCAAGATTGAGGGTGCCACTCAATTAAGCAATCAGAGGAAAAAAATAACTTACATTACATGTCAAATGTGATATGAGAGAGGAGATATCAAATGACATATAAAGCTCTCCTTGTTTTTGGGCTGAAAGCATTTACTAGGAAAACATTTTCATATATGAAAAACAATTTCTTCCGTTGGTAGGATGGAAAAATAACATATGGTTGAAAATGTCATTCTTTCACTTGACACGCTAGTTGGAGTTATTTCACATGTCAATTCTTTCACTTACACTATGCATTCTTGTGGGATCCACGACCAAGTGCTTAAACCAATCATAAATGGGAAGTGCTACAATAATTGGAGCAACCATGTAGCTGTGCTCTAGAATTACTAAATAATTACTTGGTCTACCCTTTTGTAACGAAGGGAGTTGCAATTTAAATAGGGATTGCAACGGGTTGGTTTGGCCGTTTGGATATTAGCAAAATCAAAACAAAAACTTATCACTAAAAACAAAACCGTAAACAAAATTGACGGTTTTCTTTTTACCTAAACCATAACCAAAATTGTCGGTTACTAATTTTGCACCAAAATTGAGGAAATATTTTAACCACTCAACCTTAAGAGGCAGGAAAGTCAAAATGTAAAAAGAATGGGCATGAATAAAAAGCGTTCATTGTCTAATGGATAGGCCAGAGGTTTTCTAAAACCTTTGGTATAGGTTCAAATCCTATTGGACGCAATTTTTCTCAAGTACTTGTGACTTCACTCACATAAATAAATTTGTGACCTTGACCATTGGCAAGTGCAAGTCCTTGTATGTCATGTGACCATTGATATACATAAATTTGTAACTTCATTTCTTTTTTTTTTTTTTTTTTGCCATTCGTTAATCCCAAATCTACTCTATCCTAGGGGACTTGGGGAGGGGGATGGGTGTTTACGGGAAATTTGTACCATTCGTTTACTCGGGCCTCGAAATTTATGAAATCAAAATTCTAGTGCATGGGCCTAAATAGTGGGCTCTTGGGCTAAACTACTTGCCTGGGAGAGTTTAGCATGGACCAAGTCTGGCGTAGTTGTCGCCTTTGAAAATTGGGCTAACATCAAAGGCATATCCCGTGTGATTATAGAGAGCTTTCAAAAATGCTAGGATCCACAAAAAATTTCTCCCAGCACGAAAGAAAAATTAACATTGATTTTTCTTTCGTGAATAATTTCGGAAAAACTTTTCTTGTACCCTATCATCTCTCGAGCTTTCCATTGTGAGGGTATGAGGTGCATTACAGGGCTCAAATGAATTGCATAGTTGACATCTTGGCAACTATAATTTCATGATTTTTGTTGTTATTTTTTTAAAAATCAGAGTCTGAGTACTAGATTGAGATTTTGCGAGAGTAACATCACTCGACGGGTCCTTATTCACTATTTGAATTTCTTTTGATGCATTTTTTACTCCTAGATTTTATATTTTTATCCCCGGAATATATAAAATTTTATTTTGCTAATAAAAAACAACAACAACTCTAACAAATCTAACAAACCATGGCCAAACATAAGAGTCATTTAGCATTCGTTTGAACTTTGAACATTTCAATAAATACAAGGAAATTATATCTTTCCTAAATTACAAAAATTTCTACTACACTACAAGAAACTTGAGATACCCCAGCGGCCAAAAGCTAGCATTAGTAAAGGTGCCTAAAGACACTGCTATAGACCTGTGAGGTCTATACCAATACTTGTAAAAGCCACTGACGTCTACCCGCTGCTATATCCCTTTACCAACGCTTTTTGGCAAGCGTTGGTATAGCATTTATTTTACCAAAACACAACCCCACACCCACAATAACAAAAGGTAAAAAACTTTTCTCTATACCTCATCAGTGATCACATAATTAACTTTAATACAAAGTACTTATTAGCACTAATAACATCAAGTTTGTCCCCAATATTGCATATAATTTTGCAAAACAGGATATTTGTACGTTAGTTTTATTCTTTAATTATTGCAATTTTAGTACATCTTAATTATTTCTTTTCATAAATGTCCTCCTCATAACTCACTTCACCTGACTGCTGATCCTACATTTTGATTGTTAATTCCCCTGATTAGGACAAATTAAGTTGTTCCCAAATGTCCCACAGATCTTCATTACTGTCAACACCCATGTCAAAGCAGTAAGGATTATTATGATCACTTGCCAAAGTTTGAGAATTAGGGTTTGCATGGTCTCCTGAGGAGCTTTGATCTGGTGGTGAGGTGGTGTTTATTCTCCCCATCATTTGCTGATCATTAATCTGACGATGATCGGGCGGATCTTGGTCACCGCGGTGATGATCATGAGCTTGGTTAACCGTTACAGCGCTTGTTGTAGCTGATGATGGTGGCCGCCTATCGAATGTACGTAGGCATTTTGATCTTAGGTACACTCTGCACAAGCTGAACTCTTCCCTTAGCTGCATATTATATAGCACAAGTGCAAAATGAAAAATGTTAGGCAGCTTTTGACTCTATAATTACATCGATGAAGATTGCAAACGTTTATCGTTATAACTCAAAAGAAAGTGTCTATAAATGGTTAACTGGTCTAATCTTGCCTTCGGCAACAATTAATTATTCTACATACCCCAAAAATATACTCAGAATTTGCCTAGGATTTGAAATCAGTGATTTTTCTAGACAATTTCTCTAGAATTTAAAATTTTGAAATTAGTGATATTAAATTCTAGACAATTTTTGAGTATATTTTGTGGGTACTTAGCATTTTCCATTTTTCCATTGTGCTTAGTTATTGTAGATCGAGTCTCACATCATAGTACATATACTATCGTATTCTTGGTATTCTCGTTTTGTATGTTAATGTAATTCTCTACTATAGAACTTTAAAATCATAACGCGTTCTAAAAAACCAATCCACAATGGAACTTTAAAATCATAATGCGTTCTAAAAACCAATTCTTGTTGGAATCGCAACAACCACCATGTTGTTATTGTAGTTGTTCTCGTTCTTGTCATTGTTCTTTCAATGAGTTTTCTTAGGGTGAGTTTTCCGTTTTTAGATAAAAAGTTCTAAAAGTCATAAAAATTGTAAAAAAAACTCTTAAAAGTAATTGATAGATAAAAGTTCTAAAAGTCCTAAAAATTGTAACAAAACTCTTAAAAGTAATTGATATATACAAGGAGAATGACTCGTCTTGAAATCCGTATTTAGGAGTTTCAGGAAATGAGAAACTCACCCTAATTTGGTGCACCGATAAATCGCCCTCTACAACTGAAGCACACAACATGTTGGATACATATATATAGTTATTACAGACAATGATAGTCTTAGATAGAATTAATATGTGCTCATAAACATTATGCTCTCATGGCATTTAAGTCACAAACCTGTGGAAATTCTCCATCAGTAGCCGTATACTCATTCATCTTCCATTCAGTTTTTATTCCATTTGGAGCTCTCCCCTCGTAAAATACCATAGTTTTCTTCCAGCCAATTATCCGGTTATCGGAAGAATAGACGTAACCGGGAGAGCCTGTAGCTTTCCAATACCCCGTAGTGGTGAGACGGTTAGGTCTCCCACCGCGGGCTTCTTTCTCTTGTCTAGGAACGAAGAAAAACCACTGTTCCGGATCATTTCGACACGGTTCTCCTGCGAATTCTGATACCAAAAGGAATAGTTTAGCCAAATTTTTTTATGAGCTTACATTCTATATAAGCACTTTAAAGACTTTGACTTTATTGTCAATTTCTTGGGCTTGTTCTTGTTTTTAATTTGGAGAAATGGAAGAAACGAAAATGAAAGCTAGAGATCTTAATTAAAAGTTAAAACCATTACGAGTAATTAAATGACTGTTTAAGGTTTTATTAGGACTCGAGCTCTTGATTTGAATTCTGGCAAAATTGAAAGAGATTATGAAGGACACTAAATTTTGTTTTCCCTAACCATCTGGACATCTATATGAAACCCGAAGAGGTAGAGAACTAAACGAGATCGATCAAATAACCAATTATCCTTTATCTTTATGCAAAGAACAATATTAGCGAAAACGAATGAATTATTTTTTTCCTTATAAGAAATAAAGAATTCAAGAAAAGGACCAAAATTAACAGAAAAACTGTTCTACTCGAAACTTTTTTTTTTTTTCCTTCTTGAAATCATTTTTCAGACAAAAAAAGAAGAAGTTAGAAACCTACTTCAAAATTATGTTAGGAAACATAAAAACCAATTTCTGGAAAACCCGCTTCAAAGTAGTACTAGTACTCCATCTGTTCCATAACGTGGGTCTATTATGATAAGTCTCACCATTTCTTAGATTACAAAAAAAAAAAAAAAATCAATTCGGTACATATGTAACTTTTTAAGTTTTTTTTTCACCAATTTGACGATAAATCTCATCTTCTCAATTACTTATTCAAATCATGGTGTGTGATTCTTTCAAAAACCAGAAAAAACTACAAACCAAGAAGCACTTAATTTTGCGATCTAGAAATTAATACAGTTTTATCATGATGAGACGGAGGAAGTAGTAAGGAAAAAAAATTAAACAAAATTGTTGGAAAGGGCGAGAGAGAAGTAGAAGACAGACGTGGGAGATCCCATGGTTTGAACTCGTATATGTAAAGCACCGGTATAACGCGCTTGATCACCTCTTCTCTCCTTCCTCCTATTTTCTCCTTCAAGTAGAACGAAACCAACTCTTCTTCCGTCGGGTAGAATCTAAAACCTGGTGGCATCAGATCATCCATTCTCTCTCGTCTCTCACGATCTCCCCTTTTCTATTGGCAAAATGAAAATGTATATGATTAACTCGATAACGGGTACATCAAAAGAAAAAGAAAGGAACAATAAGGAAATCTCTCTCTCACCCCTGCCTTTTTTTTCCCTTCTTTTTCTTGGCTAGCTGTAAATTACAGTTAATTTGTTAGCACATTTGGGTTTGTATATAAAGAGAAGGGAACAGTGGGGTGTTTTAGGGTTAGGCAAAGACAAGCGAAAGAGAGACGAGCCGATGAATTAAGGAAAAAATGGTAAGTGGGGCCACTTTGACGTTTAGTGAGGTTTAATTTCATGGAATTGTTCGAGCGGGTCGACATGCATTTCAGCCAAGTCTAGGGTTTTGTCTATCAGCCAGCCAATTAACCACGTTGGCGGACCATGTAACTTTTCAAAACCAATTAACACGGTACATTCCCCCTGAGCTCCAGTACTAAATGTATAAATGTCACATAAATTTATAATTACGAAAAACGTTGGGACTACGCACCCGATCCTAAAAGGTACGAAATTGGAAAGGCACGGCTGTTCGGAACAGAACAGTCTCCGGATTGTTGAAAATTAAGCTCGAGTTTTCTATTTCCCACATGGAAATTTTAAAGTCAAAGATCGGATATGCATTGGAAGATTTTTGTGAAAACTTTCGAAGGAGGAAGAGTTTAATTTGAAATTGGTGATGGCCACTAGTGTTCACACCCCCATATTGTATGCCTATATAAAGATGTACTTGTGAGTGTTGAAAAATATGAGTAGTAGAGAAAAAGAATACTAAAGTGTTCTTGAGAGATTGAAAGAATCCCCAGTGGGGGTTTCTCCCCACACACAGTGGGGGAGAACAAATCACGAGTGAAGTGATTTGAGTCTGAGGTTGAGTAGAACTCCCTCTATTGTATTTGTATCTACCTCATATAGTGAAATACTCTCCTCCCGTGGACGTACCTGATTTTAGGGAACCACGTAAAATTCTTGTGTGTATGTGTATGTGTTTGTGACGCTTCCGCAATTATCAGAGCCTCTATACCATTCCAACACGGATGAACTGATCCACAGTTCGCGAACAGTCATGATTAAACGGAAAGGAAAAAACCTGTTGGGATCAAACTGTTTCAGTAAGGAGAAGAAAATAAAATTGAAATGAAACGGACCCGGTTCAACCCGGCCCAGTTCGCATGCAACATTCCAGTAAAAAGACGTCATGTATAATCACTGATTAAGTAATCCAAAGACAGCAGACTTTTATATTAAGTCATGAAGTGTCGGATTAATTCCCTCGATCATACTCCTCTTGTAGTCAATGTGCATGTTTAGCACATGTGTACTCCTCTTCACTTATCTGCATGTTTAGAACATGTGTAATATAAAAATTAGTCATTGTAACATGTGTCATTTCTTTCTTGGTTTTTGTATTCTTCCAACCTAAAATGATTAGGCAATACGTGAGGACGAACTTTGATTGCCGTTCAGACGAGAGTTACTGAGAGCAAAACTGAAGTTGCAGGCGATTCAGAAGACCCGTACCCATGACCCGCAAGTATTGTTTTAACCCGTTTCATCCCTCAGCCGTTGGATCAGATCCAACGGCTCACGCGAGAGGTCCGGAAATTTGCAAATTCCGGGAGTTTGGAGGGGAAGCTTATTGTGTGTATATATATATACTCCCTCCGTTCCTAAATAAGAGCCCCAAGAGCCCCACTTTCTCTCTTTTACCATTTTTCAAGTCAAAAAATAAAGTACTTCCGTATATCATTTCTTGAATTTTTTCGCACCAAATTAAAGTACTCGTCGAGTACTTTAATTTGGTGCAAAAAAATTAAAAAAATGATACACGGAAGTACGTCATCTTTTGATTTGAAAAGTGACACGACTTTTCGTAGTGGACTCTTAATTTGGAACAGAGGGAGAGTATATATATATATATATATATATATATATATATATATATATATATATATATATATATATATATATATATATATATATATATATATATATATATATATATATAGTTGTTGCAGGCGAAGGTAGTCTTCGTTTTTTTGGGGGAATAATCGCTGTTTTCCTTTGGCGAAGGTAGTCTTAATTTACCTACATCGGACCCTACCCACAAGACAATTAATCTCTTCATAAAGTTTGAACCCCCAAAAAAATGGTTTCTTTTAAATGAGATCTTTTACGTATTTTCTTTATGAGTATTGCTGACATCCACCCATTAAGTGAAAGATATTAAGATACATATAATAACAAACAAGTTCGGATATAAATACACATTTCTCATGAATATCAGTATATTTTTCTTGGATATCGATACACTTTCACCACATTATCCTCCTCCTCTAAGGGCCGAGGTTAACTTTTCCTTTCTTTATTCGTTAACTAGAATTAATATAGTATGCTTATAAACATTCTTGTTAAGATCTCACGGTATTTATGTCACAAACCTGTGGAGATTCACTAAGGGATGATGAAGCTAATTCTCCATCAATAGCCGTATACTCAATTCATCTTCCATTGAGTTTTTGTTCCAGTTGGAGCTCTCCCCTCGTAAAAGAACATAGCATTGAAAATGTCGTTCTTTCACTTGACACGGTAGTTGGAGTTATTTCACATGTCAATTCTTTCACTTAACGTGCTTATGTCAAATTTGACATCTTCAATTGGAGATGCCTGTGCAAAGGCCATGGCTAGTCTTATTACTCAATGCTCTTGAAGTACGACCATTTGCTGCTCCGGGGCTATCTAACACTATGCATTCTTGTGGGATCCACGACTAAGTGTTTAAGCCAGTCATAAATGTGAAGTGCTGGAATAATTGAATCAACCATGTAGCTGTGCTCTAGAATTACTAAATAATTACTTGGTCTACCCTTTTGTGACGAAGGGAGGTGCAATTTAAATAGGGATTGCAACGGGTTGGTTTGGCCGTTTGGATATTAGTAAAATCAAAACCAAAACTTATCACTAAAAACAAAACCGTAATCAAAACTGACGGTTTTCTTTTTACCTAAACCATAACCAAAATTGTCGGTTACTAATTTTGCACCGAAATTGAGGAAATATTTTAACCACTTAATCTTAAGAGGCAGGAAAGTCAAAATGTAAAAAGAATGGGCATGAATGAAAAGCTTTCATTGTCTAATGGATAGTACAGAGGTCTTCTAAACCTTTGTGTATAAATTCAAATCCTTATTGGACGCAATTTTTCTCGAGTATTTGTCACTTCACATACATAAATTTGTGACTTTGACCATTGACAAGTGCATGTCCTTGTATGTCATGTGACCCTTGACATACATAAATTTGTACGAAATTTGTACCATTCGTTTACTCGGGCCTAGAAATTTATCAAATCAAAATTCTAATACATGGGCCTAAATAGTGGGCTCTTGGGCCAAACTATTTGCCTGGGAGGGTTTAGCATGGACTAGGCGTAGTTGTCGCCTTCGAAAATTGGGCCAACATCAAAGGCATATCCCGTGTGATTATAGAGAGCTTTCAAAAATGTTAGGATCCACAAAAAGTTTCTCCGAGCATGAAAGAAAAATTAACATTGATTTTTCTTTCGTGGATAATTTCGGGAAAACTTTTCTTGTGCCCTATCATCTCTCGAGCTTTCCATTGTGAGGGTATGAGGTGCATTACAGGGCTCAAATGAATTGTATAGTTGACATCTTGGCAATTATAATTTCATGTATTTTGTTGTTATTTTCTTAAAAATCAGAGGCTGAGGGGTACTAGATTGAGATTTTGCGAGAGTAACACCACTAGAAGGGTCCTTATTCACTATTTGAATTTCTTTTGATGCATTTTTTACTCCTAGATTTTATATTTTTATCCCCGTGATATATAAAATTTTATTTTGCTAATAACACTACAAGAAAAAGTAACTATGGCGACGAAAGCTGGCGAGGAAATTCAAATTGAATTTCCTCGCCAAATGGGTCTTTATGGCGAGGAAATCGATTTCATCGACAAAAAGTACACTATGTCGACGAAATTATACATTAAAAGTTGTAGAACTCTGCATTGAAAAGGAAGTTGGTGGTGTGGAAGGGTTGCGTAAAAGCAAATAACAATTAAAGTTTTAAGAACAAGTTTAAAGAAACACTACAAAGGGACTAAAATTAGATAGAAATTTTTTTTAAAAAAAATTTAGAGAGGTGAAAACAAGTAGAAAAAGTTTATATATTAAAAGTTGTAAAACTTTGCATTGAAAAGGAAGTTGGTGTGGTGGAAGGGTTGCGTGTTGTTGTAGGGGGGGTCACTGGTTATAAACTTTTTTTTTTAGTTTTAGGAGTTTTAGGACAAACTACCTCGCCAATTGTTCCGCATAGGCGAGGAAAAACAAATTTTGCCGCCAGTTGTTTCAAATAGGCGAGGAACGATTTCCTCACCAAATGTTTCGAATAGGCGAGGAAAACAACATTTCGTCACCAATTGTTTCGTATAGGCGAGGAAAATTTCTCTCTCTTGTTTCGTATAGGCGAGGAAAAATTTCCTCACCAATTGGCAAAATAGGCGAGGAAATATATTTTTCCTCGCTAAGATTCTTTCTGCGACGACCATTAGTCGAGGAAACGGGCGACAAATTTTTTCCTCGCCAATTCGTTTGGCGAGGAAATTTGATGTTTTAGGGACGAAAATGATTCGTCACGATACATGAATTTTGTTGTAGATATAAAAAGCAACAACAACTCTGACAAATCTAACAAAACGAGGGCCAAACATAAGAGTAATTTAGCATTCGTTTGAACTTTGAACATTTCAATAAATACAGGGAAATTATATCTTTCCTAAATTACAAAAATTTCTACTACACTACAAGAAAGTTGAGATACCCCAGCGGCCAAAAGCTAGCATTAGTAAAGGTGCCTAAAGACACTGCTATAGACCTGTAAAGTCTATCCCTTTACCAACACTTTTTGGCAAGCGTTGGTATAGCATTTATTTTACCAAAACACAACCCCACACCCACAATAACAAAAGGTAAAAAACTTTTCTCTATACCTCATCAGTGATCACATAATTAACTTTAATACAAAGTACTTATTAGCACTAATAACATCATGTTTGTCCCCAATATTGCATATAATTTTGCAAAACATGATTTTTACGTTAGTTTTAGTCTTTAATTATTGCAATTTTAGTACATCTTAATTATTTCTTCTCATAAATGTCCTCCTCATAACTCACTTCACCTGACTGCTGATCCTACATTTTGATTGTTTATTCCCCTGATTAGGACAAATTAAGTTGTTCCCAAATGTCGTCCCACAGATCTTCATTACTGTCAACACCCATGTCAAAGCAGTAAGGATTATTATGATCACTTGCCAAAGTTTGAGAATTAGGGTTTGCATGGTCTCCTGAGGAGCTTTGATCTGGTGAGGTGGTGTTTATTCTCCCCATCATTTGCTGACCATTAATCTGATGATGATCGGGCGGATCTTGGTCACCGCGGTGATGATCATGAGCTTGGTTAACCGTTGCAGCGCTTGTCGTAGCTGATGATGATGACGACGATGATGGCCGCCTATCGAATGTACGTAGGCGTTTTGATCTTAGATACACTCTACACAAGCTGAACTCTTCCCTTAGCTGCATATGATGCATATAGCACAAGTGTACAATGAAAAATGTTAGCCAGCTTTTGAGCCTCTAAAAATGTAAAATGAAAAATGTTACCCAGCTTTCAATGATTTTTCTTATTAGGTTAGTCTCCCGTTTATAGATAACAGTGCTAAAACTCCTAAAAATGGTAAAAAAAAAAAAAAAAAAAAACTCTTGAAAATAGTTGAAATACATGAGGAGAATGATAGTCACCCGAATCTGAAATTCGTATTTAGGAGTTTTAGGAAATGGGAAACTCACCCTAATCTGATGCCCCGATAAAATCGCCTACTACAACTGAAGCACACAAAAGGTACAGTCATGGTGGATACGTATATATAGTTATTACAGACAATGATAGTCTTAGATAGAATTAGGGAGAACATTCTTTACATCGGCGGTATAAACCAAAGTTTTCTCCGAATGTATTACATTGCGTCATGTGTCCAAACAATGGTCCCAAAAGATAGAACATGGACAAATGACGCAATGCAATCGATTTGGAGAAAACTTTGGTTTACACCGCCGGTATAAAATACGTTTTTCCATAGAATTATTAATATGTGCTCATAAACATTAAGCTCTCATGGCATTTAAGTCACAAACCTGTGGAAATTCTCCATCAGTAGCCGTATACTCATTCATCTTCCATTCAGTTTTTATTCCATTTGGAGCTCTCCCCTCGTAAAATACCATAGTTCTCTTCCAACCAATTATCCGGTTATCGGAAGAATAGACGTAACCGGGAGAGCCTGTAGCTTTCCAATACCCCGTAGTGGTGAGACGGTTAGGTCTCCCACCGCGGGCTTCTTTCTCTTGTCTAGGAACGAAGAAAAACCACTGTTCCGGATCATTTCAACACGGTTCTCCTGCGAATTCTGATACCAAAAGGAATAGTTTAGCCAAATTCTTTTTTGAGCTTACATTCTATATAAGCACTTTAAAGACTTTGACTTTATTGTCAATTTCTTGGGATTGTTCTTGTTTTTAATTTAGAGAAATGGAAGAAACGAAAATGAAAGCTAGAGATCTTAATTAAAAGTTAAACCATCAAGAGTAATTAAATGACTGTTTAAGGTTTTATTAGGACTCGAGCTCTTGATTTGGATACTGGCAAAATTGAAAGAGATTATGAAGGACACTAAATTTTGTTTTCCCTAACCATCTGGACATCTATATGAAACCCGAAGAGGTAGAGAACTAAACGAGATCGATCAAATAACCAATTATTCTTTATCTTTATGCAAAGAACAATATTAGCGAAAATGAATGAATTAATTTTTCCTTTTAAGAAATAAAGAATTCAAGAAAAGGACCAAAATTAAATGAAAAACTGTTCTACTCGAAACCTTTTTTTTTCCTTCTTGAAATCATTTTTCAGGCAAAAAAAAAAAAGTTAGAAACCTACTTCAAATTTATGTTAGGAAACATAAAAACCAATTTCTGGAATACCCCTTCAAAGTAGTACTAGTACTCCATCTGTTCCATAACGTGGGTCTATTATGATAAGTCTCACCATTTCTTAGATTACAAAAAAAAATAAAATCAATTCGGTACATATGTAACTTTTTAAGTTTTTTTTCACCAATTTGACGATAAATCTCATCTTCTCAATTACTTATTCGAATCATGGTGTGTGATTCTTTCAAAAACCGGAAAAAACTACAAACCAAGAAGCACTTAATTTTGCGATCTAGAAATTAATACAGTTTTATCATGATGAGACGGAGGAAGTAGTAAGGAAAAAAAATTAAACAAAATTGTTGGAAAGGGCGAGAGAGAAGTAGAAGACAGACGTGGGAGATCCCATGGTTTGAACTCGTATATGTAAAGCACCGGTATAACGCGCTTGATCACCTCTTCTCTCCTTCCTCCTATTTTCTCCTTCAAGTAGAACGAAACCAACTCTTCTTCCGTCGGGTAGAATCTAAAACCTGGTGGCATCAGATCATCCATTCTCTCTCGTCTCTCACTATCTCCCCTTTTCTATCGGCAAAATGAAAATATATACGATTAACCCGATAACGGGTACATCGAGAGAAAAAGAAAGAAACAATAAGGAATTCTCTCTCTCTCTCTCTCTCTCTCTCTCTCCTGCCTTTTTTTTTTTTTTTTATCCCTTCTTGTTCTTGGCTAGCTGTAAATTACAGTTAATTTGTTAGCACATTTGGGTTTGTATATAAAGAGAAGGGAACAGTGGGGTGTTTTAGGGTTAGGCAAAGACAAGCGAAAGAGAGACGAGCCGAGTGAATTAAGAAAAAAATGGTAAGGGCCACTTTGACGTTCCAATTTTATCGGATGTCCCCGAAGGGACGGCCACTTTGACGTTTAGTGAGGTTTAATTTCATGGAAAATTCCATTAACCGACTGTCTCTATCTCTATGGAAAACAAAGCACGACTTTATGGAATTGTTCGAGCGGGTCGACATGCATTAACCACGTTGGCGGGCCATGTAACTTGACCACGTTTCAAAACCAATTAACACAGTGCATTCCCCCTGAGCTCCACTACAAATGTATAAATGTCACATAAATTTATAATTACGAAAAACGTGGGGACTAGGCACCCGATTGAAAAAGGTATGAAATTGGAAAGGCACGACTGTTCGGAACAGAATAGTCACCGGATTGTTGAAAATTAAGCTCGAGTTTTCTATTTCCCATATGGGAATTTTAAAGTCAAAGATCGGATATGCATTGGAAGATTTTTGTGAAGACTTTTGAAGGAGGAAGAGTTCAATTTGAAATTGGTGACGGCCACCAGTGTTCACACCCATATCCCGTGTGATTATAGAGAGCTTTAAAAAATATTAGGATCCACAAAAAGTTTCTCCGAGCACGAAAGAAAAATTAACATTGATTTTTCTTTTGTGGATAATTTCAGATTTTTTTTTTTTTTTGTACCCTATCATCTCTGGAGCTTTCCATTGTGAGGGCTCAAATGATTTGTATGGTTGACATCTTGGCAACTATAATTTCATGTTTTTTGTTGTTATTTTCTTAAAAATCAGAGTCTGAGGAGTACTAGATTGAGATTTTATGAGAGTAACACCACCAGAAGGGTCCTTATTCACTATTTGAATTTCATTTGATGCATTTTTTACTCCTAGATTTTATATTTTTATCCCCGTGATATATAAAATTTTATTTTGCTAATAAAAACAACAACAACAACTCTAACAAATCTATCAAAACCAGGGCCAAACATAAGAGTCATTTAGCATTCGTTTGAACTTTGAACATTTCAATAAATACAGGGAAACTATATATTTCCTAAATTACAAAAAATTCTACTAGTATTAAGTTTTACCAAAACACAACCCCACACCCACAATAACAAAAGAGTCAAAAACTTTTCTCTATACCTGATTGTGATCATAGGAATTAAATCCTCTGTTTCAGTGCATTTCCAGCCATTGGATCACATGAAAATTTTAAAACAGAAAACAAAATACCTGCAATCCAACAACTCAAAACAATTGGGCACAGAGGCACACCAATTTTCGGAACAGGCGATCTCAGATGGTGATCATATAACTTTAATAAAAAGTACTTATTAGCACTAATAACATCATGTTTGTCCCCAATATTGCATATAATTTTGCAAAACAGAATTTTTACGTTAGTTTTAGTCTTTAATTATTGCAATTTTAGTACATCGATCTTATTTCTTCTCATAAATGTCCTCCTCATAACTCACTTCACCTGACTGCTGATCGAACATTTTGATTGTTATCCCCCTGATTAGGGCAAATTAAGTTGTTCCCAAATGTCCCACAGATCTTCATTACTGTCGACACCCATGTCAAAGCAGTAAGGATTATTATGATCACTTGCCAAAGTTTGAAAATTAGGGTTTGCATGGTCTCCTGAGGAGCTTTGATCTGGTGAGTTGATGTTTATTCTCCCCATCATTTGCTGATCATTAATCTGATGATGATCGGGCAGATCTTGGTCACCGCGGTGATGATCATGAGCTTGGTTAACTGTTGCAGCACTTCTTGTAGCTGATGACAATGATGACGACGACGATGGCCGCCTATCGAATGTACGTAGGCATTTTGATCTTAGGTACACTCTACACAAGCTGAACTCTTCCCTTAGCTGCATATGATGCATATAGCACAATTGTACAATGAAAAATGTTAGCCAGCTTTTGACCCTCTAAAAATGTAAAATGAAAAATGTTACCCAGCTTTCAATGATTTTTCTTATTAGGCGAGTCTCCCCTTTATAGATAAAAGTGCTAAAGCTCCTAAAAAAGGTTAAAAAAAATCTTAAAAGTAGTTGATATACGTGAGGAGATTCGTCTTGAAATCCAAATTTAGGAGTTTTACGAAATGGGAAACTCAACCTAATCTGGTGCCCCAATAAACTCACCCTAATTTGGTGCACCGAAAAAATTGCCCTCTACAACTGAAGCACACAACATGTTGGATACATATATATAGTTATTACAGACAATGATATATAGTCTTAGATAGAATTAATATGTGCTCATAAACATTAAGCTCTCATGGCATTTAAGTCACAAACCTGTGGAAATTCTCCATCAGTAGCCGTATACTCATTCATCTTCCATTCAGTTTTTATTCCATTTGGAGCTCTCCCCTTGTAAAATACCATAGTTCTCTTCCAACCAATTATCCGGTTATCGGAAGAATAGATGTAACCGGGAGAACCTGTAGCTTTCCAATACCCCGTAGTGGTGAGACGGTTAGGTCTCCCACCGCGGGCTTCTTTCTCTTGTCTAGGAACGAAGAAAAACCACTGCTCCGGATCTTTTCGACACGGTTCTCCTGCGAATTCTGATCCCAAAAGGAATAGTTTAGCCAAATTTTTTTACGAGCTTACATTCTATATAAGCACTTTAAAGACTTTGACTTTATTGTCAATTTCTTGGGCTTGTTCTTGTTTTTAATTTAGAGAAATGGAAGAAACGAAAATGGAAGCTAGAGATCTTAAAAATTAAAACCATTAATTAAGAGTAAATGAGTGTTTAAGGTTTTATTAGGACTCGAGCTCTTGATTTGAATAGTGGAAAAATTGAAAAAGGAGATTAAGAAGGACACTAAATTTTGTTTGCCCTAACCATCTTGATTATATGAAACCCTAAGAAGAAGAGAACCAAACGTGATCAAATATTCAAATAACAAATTCTTTATCTATAATATTTGCGGAAACAAATGAATTACTTATAAGAAATAAAGAATTGAAGAATAAGACCAAAGTTATGATGATCATCTGGGCTATGGATTGTACCGTGCAATAACTTAGGAGAAAAACTGTTCTACCTTAAAAAAAAAAAAAAAAATCCTTGAAAACCCACTTCAAAAATCATCTTTCAACAAAAAAAATTGTTGGAAACCCACTTCAAATTAAAAATAGTATGTTAAAAAGATATAAAAACCAATTTCTTAAATACCCACTTCAAGAACTAGTACTCCATCCATTCCATAACATAGTCTATTATGATAAGTCTCACTATTTCTTATTTCTTTGCCGCTCAAAAAAAAAAAAAAAAAGTCTCACTATTTCTTAATTTAAAAAAAATAAAAAAATTCGGTCCATAGGTAACTTTGCAAGTTTTTTGGCACCAATTTGGTAGATATATCTCAACTTCTCAATTACTTAATCAAATCTTTCAGAAACTACAAACCAAGAAGCACTTAATTTTGCGATCTAGAAATTAATACAGTTTTATCATGATGAGACGGAGGAAGTAGTAAGGAAAAAAAATTAAACAAAATTGTTCGAAAGGGCGAGAGAGAAGTAGAAGACATACGTGGGAGATCCCATGGTTTGAACTCGTATATGAAAAGCACCGGTATAACACGGTTGATCACCTCTTCTCTCCTTCCTCCTCTTATTTTCTCTTTCAAGTAGAATGAAACCAATTCTTCTTCCGTTGGGTAGAATCTAAAACCTGGTGGCATTAGATCGTCCATTCTCTCTCGTCTCTCACAATCTCCTATCTATTGGCAAAATGAAAATGTATATGATTAACTTGATAACGGGTACATCGAGAGAAAAAGAAAGGAACAATAAGGAATTCTCTCTCTCTCTCTCTCTCTCTCTCTCCTGCCTCTCTTCTTTTTTTTTTTTTTTCTTGGCTAGCTGTAAATTAAAGTTAATTTGTTAGCACATTTGGGTTTGTATATAAAGAGAAGGGAACATTGGGGTGTTTTAGGTTCAGGCAAAGACAGCGAAAGAGAGACGAGCCTAGTGAATTAAGAAAAAAATGGTAAGTGGGGCCACTTTGACGTTTAGTGAGGTTTAATTTCATGGAAAATTCCATTAACGGACTGTCTCTATCTCTATGGAAAACAAAACACGACTTTCTGGAATTGTTCGAGCGGGTCGCCATGCATTTCAGCCAAGTCTAGGGTTTTGTCTATCTGCTAGCCAATTAACCACGTTGGCGGGCCATGTAACTTGACCACGTTTCAAAACCAATTAACACCGTGCATTCCCCGTGAGCTCCACGACTAAAGAGTAAAAATTTATTAACCAAACTAAAATTTTTGTGAATAAAGATAAAAATAATCCAACAATCCACAAAAATTTGGATTATTTTTGCCTTCAGTGATTTTTTTAAAATTTTGATAATATTTTTTGATTTTTTAAATTGCTCTCATCTAGACGAACCAATAATTCATAAAAAATCAACGCAAAACTAACAAATGTAATTTTTTTTTTGAACAAAGATAGAAAAAAAGAACATCCATTTACACAGAATATGAAATGAGTGTGTAGGTTGTTGTAATTGAGAGAGTTGGTACTCTTTTTTTTATTATATGAGTTACATGAATATCCAACCGTTATTGTAATAGTTAATTTTGTAATTAGAAAAAAGCTTGAATTTAATTGATTTAGTCCAAACTTTGGGTAGACTACACGTCCACATGAACCTTCTTCTTTCACAGATAAAAACCTTCAGTTTAATTTGGCACTAATATTTTGGTGACCACATTTTGGATTTCATGTAATGTTCCACAAATGTTTCGGTAGAATGTGTCATATTTGTCATGTAGTGGAACACATTTTATTAATGCAACGATGACACATAACATGGTATCCAAATTGTCGTACCAAAATATGGTCATCATGGCATTGTTCATAATTACTTAGGATCCTCTCTCTCGACCCTTGTGGTTTGACTCAATAGTTATGTAACACAGCGCAACTTTGGAGCGCGAGGTTTGAAGTTTGATTCATACAGATAGAAGGTTAATTTTCGTAGTAATCTAACAAATACAAACATACTAAGATCGTTTAGTATAGAGATCCACTTTCGAAACAGGAAGGCGTGTCTAGCTAATTATTTGTTCCATGGAAAATTAAGCTTAACGAGGTCATGGTGGAAACATGCATGCTGAAAAATTAGGGTTCGTTAAAAATCCGTAAGAACCCTAACAATATGAATGCGAATCACTAGTTAATACTACCAGCAGAACAAGCAGTCAAATTCCACAATCCAGAGATATATGTGGAAAACCCTAAATGAGTAAAAAACTACGGAAAGGAATCAAAATCACTATACTCATTGTGCAGTGACAGATATATCTATCCAAACAATGTAAATCCTCACAACGTTCTAAGTATCACCTGCCGAGTCACATGTACATTGCACCCAATGATCTTGATCGCCAACGCCTTGAATCGCACAAGCCTTCCTTGGATACTTTCGGAATTCCACCAAAAGTATTCCCCAAAAATCACTTCTAGATTGTAGAGAACTTCTTGGAGATGAACATATAGTTGTACGATCGTTCGATTGCGTAGAAACTCCAAGGTTATCACTCAAAAGATCAAAAAACTTTTTCCTCTCTCTTGCCAAATAGTGCAGCTGCTGTAAGTTATGAGAGATAATAAAAAAATCCTAGCACATCGGTATTTATAGAGAGCTGTCCGCACCCGACTTGCTCGACAGGTTGCTCTAGCAAGTCCTGAAGAATTTGTCTTCACATTCTTGGCATAAGAGTTGCTGGACAAGTTGCTCGAGCAAGTTGCTAAAGGCAGCCCACTTGCTTGAAGTGTAACTTTTTTTTTTGAACAGTAAAATTTTATAACCTTT
This sequence comes from Vaccinium darrowii, assembly GCA_020921065.1. NCBI lineage: Eukaryota > Viridiplantae > Streptophyta > Magnoliopsida > Ericales > Ericaceae > Vaccinium > Vaccinium darrowii. The sequence goes on along the minus strand of CM037161.1, from coordinate 32,072,783 downwards.
GAAAACGAAATACAAAAAATAAAGGCAGCCAACTTGCTTGATGTGTAACTTGTATGTTGCTTGAGCAAATTTCTTGAATAACATCAAAATAAAGACCGTAATAAAAGAATTACATATTGATTTCCTTTCACACCTAAACAGACACTCTAAAAATTAAAATTACAACTCGATGTAAATGTGTATTTTATCAAACGAAATTGCCAAAACAAAAGACTCCAGAACTTGGTCCTTACACATGCAAAAGCAAAAACTAATTTGAAGTTCGAACTTCGAAGCATTTTCCTTCCTGGTATCCTTTCGAGATTAAAGGGCCCCCATGGTTTGACTTTCTATTCCAACGATCTACCAATGTACTGTGTGCATCATTGCAACAAGATTTGGAAAATATTAATGTTAGTTGTTAGAATTTTTTGAGTCGTTATTAGATTGTCAACCACCAACTCATCTAAAAGTTTAAGTTGAGAGAACGATAATTTTACTATTTATATTCTCAATATGTCCCCTTACGTGTAGCCAGACTTTCCTTCATAAGCGAGCTAAACACGTGTAATTAATTTTAATCATTAGACGGACGGTGAGGTTTAATCACAAGATCTATCGACTGCTCAGATACCATATTAGATTGTTAACCATCAACTTTTTTTTTTTTTGATTGGCAACAAAATTTTATTAAAACTCGAGAAAGGATACATCGAGGGAGAAGGCCACAACCAAATACAAACTCATCTAAAAGCTTAAGCTATTAGAGAGAGCGGCAACTGTATTATTTATATGCTCAACAAATTGAATTTAAAAATTGCATAAAGTCCAAGTAGACCGAGTTGATACTTGGTAAACTATTTATTTCTGAACAGCAAAGAGAAATTTATTAATCCTTCAAAATGGTTATAAAGATTAGAAGGACCAGAGGCATTAAGCAACACAACCCGAACAAGCATCCTAACTATATTGATACTCAAACTCATGACAATCATATGTCACCACGGACCCAAAGGGAAGAATAAATAGCATCCGTCAATTATCAAAGTTACTTCTAGAGAATTGTCTGTAATCCGTTTCCAAAGGTTAATAAAGTCCTTTTTGCCTTTCAAAAAACTTCTAGAGAATTGTCTGACCACTTCTTGGAGTTAATCTTCCCAGAATATTTTGACTAAGAATGGGAAAAAACCTAGCAAGAACCGAAAGGGGAATTTGACTACTTCAGTTATAGCTTGACCGAATTCAAAGTCTCCTTCAATATTAATGTTCACATAACGGCTGCTTATATTTATAAGTGATTTTCACACTCTTTTTATATTTTATTTTTTTTATAACAACTTTTTTTTGTCTTCTTATATGCAAATTTATATGATTAGCCTTTCGTGAGTGAATTTTCTTACACTTGGAAGGGTAGTATTGTAAATTCACATCACAAGATGACAAAAAAAAGGTGTAGTTATAAAAATGGGAGTGTGAAAATCAATTACCTATGTCTATTATACACTATATATATTGGTAGGAGAACAAATGGCACGTCTAGAGAATGTTTTGAAATAAAAGGGTGTCGAGGAAATGTCCAATAAATCTTTTCAGAATACAAGTTTAAAATGGTTATGGCCCTGTTTGTTATCACTGTATCTTAAAATTTCAAATTATGAATTTCTACTGTGAACTTAAATGTTTTACCCAAAATACCCAAAAAAAAAAAAAAAATTAATGATTTCTGATGACTAGAATCTCCTTCATAATCCTATAGACAGTATTGGAAATAAGTTTTCTGTTGTCAATTAATGATTTTCTACGGTTCTAAATTAGCAAAACAGCTATAAATAGGTTAACAATGTTATATATATATATTTTTATCAAATAAGCTAAAAAGAATTAAGTAAGTGAACGTTTACATTTACTATCAAGTATCATTCATCAACTTTTGTAACTAATTGATTCAGCGAACAACTCCAACGAAATTGGAGTACCTTGCTCCCAGCTGCAAGTCAGGCCCTCTCAAATTCCAGAAATTGAGCTTCTGGTCGATCTCAACAATAAGCAAATCATCTCTGATTCTGCTCAATCTGAAGATGAGGAATCTCAACCAATCACCACAAGTAACAGATTTCAAGTCCTTGCAAATCACAGGAAAATCAGCAGCAGCCGGCACAACAAACTCAAAGTAATTGCTGAAACAAAGGCAACAATAGCATCTGGTTTAGCATATGGGGTAAAATTTCTTGATAAAGATGAACTTTTGCTGAAGCAAATGATAGACTTAGAATTCTCCACTCACTATCAATTGTTTGAGAGGAGGCAGGAAACTTGATAATCCATCCCATAAAATAAGAAAGGGTTGGCTGCACAAGAGTTGACAGAGGCTTACGAGCTTTTATTGATTTCTTGAATAATTTGGAAATCCTGGACACTCCGATGCAAGGCAGAAGATTCACATGGTCTAACTTTCAAAACCAAGCCATCCAAAGTAGATTGGATAGATTCTTACTCTCACAAGAATGGTTGGACAAATTCCCCTTAATTCAATGGGGTTTGCACACGCCAATTTCCGATTATTGCCCAATTCTTATTGCAGATGATTTCAGAGAGATTGGGGGCCAAAACCCTTCAGATTTTTTAATGTATGGTTATCCGAACCAGCTTGTCTTGAAGTGGCAAAAGAGGCTTGGGATGGAGAATCTTCTCCTCCAACATGGGCAGGAGTTAAAATAATGAGGAAGCTTGATGCTATGAAAGAAAGACTCAAATTGTGGCACAAGGAGGATTTTGGAGATCTCAACAAAAAGCTCACAAACATTCAAAATGAGATGCACCAACTTGACTTGATAAGTGAAGTCAGGCAACTATCAGATAGAGAAAAGACCCAGAGATCCAAAATCAGAGACGAATTATGGAGATGCAACAAAATAGCTGAGTCATTTTGGAGACAATTGGTTCTTGGTTTCTTTATCTTTACTTACTATGTTATTTTTTTCTGGGTCTCCAACATTTCGTTGATCCCTTTTCTTTTCCTTTTTTGCCTTAGGGCTTTTCCCCTCTCTCTTTCTCTCGATGTACCCTTATCGAGTTTTATAAAATCTTCTTCTTTCCCGATCAAAAAAACTAAATAATCTAATCTGAATAGCATTCGGTAATCAGGAAGTTCCCAATAAGCATTTATTGTGGTAAGTCCATATGGAAACCTTATATCTAACTCACATCCAATTAGCTAATTGATCTAATCTCATTCCATACACAAGCAATGTAGGACAATTATTAACACAATCCTCACGTGCAGCTGCATTTAGGTCTGTCAAGTGAAAATTAGTTGATTAAAATGTTTTGCCAATTACTTTTGGAACAATGTCATATTATTAGATCATAAAATGTTTTACCAATTAATTAGTAAGCCAAGCCTCATAAAATGTTTTTAACCATCTGGGGGAGTGCATGTGCGTGCGAGAGAGAGAGAGTGCGTGTGCGTTAATGGGTGTGTTTTATTTCATTTTTTGGTAAGAGCCTCGGGAGGGGAGAGAGCGATGGGGAAATGTTTGGATACAGGAAAAGGAAAACCATACATGAAACAGTTCAACAAAACTAAATTAATGGTTGAGACTTGAGAGTGATGAGAACCAAATTCAGACATTTAGCATATCAACAACTCTGCAAACTCTAACAAGTCCAGGCCTAAGCACAAGAGTCATTCAGCATTCAATTTGAATATGCAATACAAAAACTATATCTTTCTCCAATTAGGTAAAATTCAACTAACTTTTACCAAAACACAACCCGACCCCCATAAATACAAAAGGTATAAAACTTTTCTCTACATCTAGCTGATCATTTAAGCATTATTACAAAGTTTAGGTTGCAATTTAGTACATCATATTTCTTCTAATATATAAATGTCCACGCGCGTCACTACGTACTTACTTCACTTGATCTGCTTATCCTTCATTTTGATTGTTTTTACCCTGATTAGAAAAATCAAGTTGCTCAAAAATGTCCCATAAATCTTCATTACCACCACCACCAATGTTGCAGTTAGAATTATTCCAGTCCTGATAAGTTCCCAAAATTTGAGAATTAGGGTTTGCATGGTCCCCTGAGGAGCTCTGATCAGGTGAGACGGTGTTTATTCTCCCCATCATTGGATGATCATTCTGATGATCATGACAGGTTGTTGTCGCCCGATCAGGATCAACGTAGTGATGATCATGAGCTTGGTTAACCGTTGCAATGCTTGTCATAGCTGACGATGACGATGACGATGACAATGGCCGCCTATCGAATGCACGTACGCATTTTGATTTGAGGTACACTCTGCACAAGCTGAACTCTTCATTTATCTGCATATTTAAAACAAGCGTAAAATAAAAATTAGTCACTTTAACTAAAACGAAAATGCCAATATTTGCAACTTTAGGGTGGGTTCTCCGTGAATCTTTTATTTTTAAACTTTTTGCGGTATTTCTTATTTTTCTTAACTTTTTGTTTATCTTTTCCTCATAATTTTTAGTTCAATTATTCGTCATGACAAGACAAATAAGAAAAGTATGAAAATATGCACCGATATTTTATAAAGTTCATATAAGACAACACTTTAGATAAAAATAAAAAGGCCGCTGTTTGAATTTTTTTCGTCTTTAGTGAACTTTTTTCCCTTTTGGTAATAATTTTTTACTTTTTAGACTCCTCTCGTTGAGACGGACGATTAATCCAAAAATATTATGTGAATCTTCAAAAATTCAGAAAAAATGAACAAAATACACAAAACGAAACAGAAAAAGCAAGACATGGAAAACCCACCCTAAATGGTCAATTAGTCTAATCTCAGCGGCAATTAATCAATATTGTGGGGGCCGAGCATCGGGTTTACGGCCAAGAAGTCTATGACAGATTGACATGCAGTACCCACAAGCGTCACAGAATGACCTGGAAACCTCCTAGGTGATTCGCTGAAAGGTGACGCCGGAGGGATCGAGTGCAATTTTGTTCACCCTCTTTAAAAAAGGGTGAACAAAACCTCTCTCTTATTGGTTGAATTGATGTGGGTCCCACCACAAAATGATGCCATACTTACTTCTGCAATACACTTTTGGCAAGCATGACATCACTTTGATGTAAACATGATATCACTTTGTGATAGGATCCATATTTTTCAACCAATAAGAGAGAGGATTTTATTCACCCTCTTTTAAGGAAGGTGAACAAAATTGCTCTCAGAGGGATCGGTCAGTAGACATGGAAGGTCTGCTATTTGCAGATTACATCAACGACTCGACATAAGGTCTAGGTACCGCACCAACGTCTTAAACGTCCCATGTTGCGTTCCATATTACTAAAGCTTCTCGGCGAAATGACGGTTTGGAGAATAAGGCCAGGACCATTAAGCCGCATCTGGGCAACTGGAGCCAAGAGAAGTATCTATGCCAAAGGGTGATTACCTAGGGCTGTCTCAACACGAGTATGATGCATGTGAATAATGGAGCATGTGCCTGTAACCGTTTCCTAACATAAAAATGACGTCAACTGAATGATCAACTACACATGTCGCTATTCTAGTGGTGGCATGTGCTCGTAACAAGTGGTTTCTTGTGGTTTTTCTGTTGCAAGAGATCATAAGTGGTGTTTATTTGAGGCGTTTCTTGTGGTTTTTTGGGGGATGATGAAGAGATTATAAGTGGTTTTTCTGTTGCAAGTTGAGACTGCTGTTGGTGGTGTTTGTTGGTGGTGTTTGTTTGAGGCGTTTCAGTTGGTTTTTTTGGGGCGTTAGTTTTAATGTATTTTTTCAGGTGTGATTTCTTCTTGGGGGGTATTCTTTGTGAATCTTCCCTTCTTTCATCTTAAGGCCTTGTTCTTGGATCCTTTTAATCTTTGTAATTCGTTTTCAAAGCTTAAGAAAATTTTTGTTGTTCAAAAAAAAAAAAAAAAAATGTGCTCGTAACAAACTCGCTTGCATTCATTATAGTGACGTCAACCGAGCGGTTGTCTCGCGTGCAAGGCACGCCTTGCACACTTGGAGAGCAAGTCACTCATTCCTTATATAAGGGAAAGAAGCAAAAAAACAAAGAAAGCTCCAAAACAGGAGAAATCATCATTGAAGAGAGAATCCCAAAGAAAGCAGCAAACTTCACTGAAAATCCCTTCCCAGCCGAGCAAAAACCGTGTCAGGGCCAAACAAAATAGGTAGCATCAGATATCCAAGAGAAACATCTTCACAACTTCATATATACGTATCGTTCCAATTTTATCAAATGTCCCCGAAGGGACAACTTAATATATACGTAGCTCTGACATTATGCTAGATTTCTTACAAGTTTCCAACTAAAAATCAATTAACAGTAGATGGAGTAACATCTAGATTATATTAACCAAGTTAGAGCGACTTAAGTGAGAGACGGGGGAGCTTATTTCTTGTGGTGTTGTTTATTGTGGATAGTTTACTTATTGTAGACTCTAAATTCTAAATCTTGTCCTCTTGAGGAAATAATACAATTAAAATTTATTGGCTTAATTCTAAATCTTAATATTTGCTCCCACACCAAATAATAGGCGCTAATATAAGTATATTCATAGTAAGAGAGGAGTTGATTAAAAAAACATATCCTATTTGGGTCAGGAAAGCCCCCAAAACCCCGAAAACGAAAGTCAACCGTTCCCGAGTCGCGGCCCGTCTGGACAAACTTTGATTGGTTTCTAGACGAGAGTTACTGAGAGCAAAACCGGAGTTGCAGGATCGACCATCCTAAAGGTAGTCTTAGTTTTTTTGGGAGAATAATCACTGTTTTCTTCTTGAATAATGTTAGAGACCTAATTTACCTACTCCGGAGTCCGGACCCTCCCCACAAGACAATTAATCTCTTCATAAAGTTTGAATCTGCCAAAAAATGCTTTGTTTTAAATGACATCTTTTACGTATTTCTTTATGGGTCTTGTTAACATCTACTCATTAGGTGAAAGATATTACTCCCTCCGTCCCCAAATTTTGGTCCCTCGTCCAATTCTAACCGGATAAAAAACAAGCTATAACTTTTAATCGGTGATCATTTTCCGTTCTTTATTCATAACCAAGAATTAATATATGCTTATAAACATTCTAGTTAAGCTCTCATCATGGTATTTATGTCACAAACCTGTGGAGATGCACCAAGGGACGACGAAGCTAATTCTCCATCAATAGCCATATACTCATTCATCTTCCATTGAGTTTTTGTTCCAGTTGGAGCTCTCCCCTCGTAAAATACCATAGTTCTCTTCCAACCAATTATTCGGTTATCGGAAGAATAGACGTAACCAGGAGAGCCCGTAGCTTTCCAAAACCCCGTGGTTGTGAGCCGGTTAGGTCTCCCACCGCGGACTTCTTTCTCTTGTCTAGGAACGAAGAAAAACCACTGTTCTGGATCCTTTCGACACGGCTCTCCTGCGAATTCTGGACGCAGAAGGAATAATTTAGCCAAAATAGTACAACTTTTTCAGTATTTTCATAAGCTTAAATTATATATATAATATAGCACTTTACAGGCTTGACTTGAATGCCAATTTGTTGGACTTGTGTTTGTTTTCATATTCAGAAAAATGAAAGAAACGAAAATGAAACGTAGAGATCTTAGAACCATAAGAGTAAATGACAATTTCAGGTTTTATTACGACTTGTGCTCTTTATTTGACTGTTGGCAAAATGGGAAAGAGAGATTAAGAAGGACACAGAATTTTGTTTTTCCCATATCTATATGGAACCCTAAGAAGACGAGAACAAAACAAATTCTTTAAGAAAAATTAACTGCAATATTAGTCGGAAACGAACTATTATTTCCTTGAAAGAAATAAAGAATTCAAACACTTACCGAAATGAAGATGAACCCATGTATTACTTTCACATAAAAAATATAAGGTAAAAAACCATGAGTGAAATGATTAATCATCCGGGCATGCGAATTGTACTCTGCAATAACTTAGGAAAACCCACTTCAAAAATTATTTGTTAGATAACAAAAAAAAAAAAAAAAAGAAGAAGAAAGAAACCCTCTTCAAAAAGCCGATCGAAAAAAAAAACCCACTTCAAAAGATAGTACAGTAGGTGAGAAGAAATAAAAGCAAATTTCTTGGAAACCCAACTCAAAACTAGTACTCCATCCATTCCATAACCTTTAAATTTTCGATAAAAGAAAATAAAGCACCGCATAACTTTTAATGTTTTTTTTTCCATCAATTTAAAGATCTCAATTTTAATCACTCAATTTTGCGCAAAAATATTTCAAAAACTGCTGCCTGAAGTACTTTATTTTGTGATCTAACGTTTTGTAATGGATTATAAATAGGAAGGAGAAAAATGAAACAATTTATAGAAAATGTTTGGCAAGAGAGTAGAAGACAGACGTGGGAGTTCCCATGGGTTGAACTCGTATATGTAGAGCACCGGTATAACACGGTTGATCACTTCTTCTCTCCTTCCTCCTATTTTTTCTTTCAAGTAGAATGAAACCAATTCTTCTTCCGTTGGGTAGAATCTAAAACCCGGTGGCATCAAATCATCCATTCTCTCTCTCTCTCTCTCTCTCTCTCTGTGATCGGCCAATAGATAAGGTATTAATAACTCAATAACGGGTACTTCAAGAGAAAAAGAAAGGATCGACAAGCAACATGATGTGAACCATGAGGCAAGTTTTAGGCCAAGAAAAGAAACAATTATTCATCCAACGAAGAGTTGAATGAAAAGAGAAAACAACCAGAAACTCTCTCTCTCTAATTTTCTTTTTTCTTGGGTTGCTGTAATGTTTGTTAGGAGATTTGGGTTTCTATAAAAAGGGAAGGGAACTGGGGTTGTCTTAGGTTTTAGGTAAAGACGGAGAAAGAGGGCCGAGAAGAGTGAATTAAGGAAAAAATTTAAGTGGAGCCTCTGTTTACGTTTACTTTTTAAGGTTTCGTGGAAAATTCTAAGAGGCAGGTGTATGGAATGTAAGCATGTCCTTTGTTTGGTGAGTAATTATTTATTTATTTAGTAGTTCTTCGGCAGCGCCACGCGATGCTCGAACCCTTTATTCACTTACTGTATATTTTTGTGGACCTTATAGAAATATGTGATAAATAAGGGTGTTAGGACACAATGTGACATAAATTAGGATGAGCATAGACCAGATTGGTCTGATTTTGTGAAAAATTAGAAATCAAACCACTATATACGGACTATGAATTTAGAGAACCAAACTAACCTATAAAATTCATAGAACCAAACCAATCCAAACCATTAAAATACGGTTTGGTATTAGTTTTGAACTACGATCTGCTTGTAATTGAGATATCATTTTCACAAATAATTTATGCTATTAAATTTGCATAGTTAAATTAAGCCAAAATTTATATTAAAGCCAATGCTGTTAAAATCACTAAAATTCACTTCCATCAATCAATTAAAAGAAAAGTAAATTGAATATCAGTGAGTAAATTGAATATCAGTGATTAGTTAAGGAATACGACCATGAAATAAGAAAATTAGTCACCAAGAAAAACATTAGGAAATCAATTGACTAAACCTAAGCCTTGTACTTTTCGTGTAAAAACCAGGCGTTTTCCATGTATCTGTTTTCATTTTCTTCTTCTTTCAATTTCAGCTCTTCGTTGGAATTTTTGTGCCTCTATTATTCACATGTGTTTGGTGGTGACTTTCACCCTCGATGTATCCATTGTCGAGTTTTTAATAAATTTTGCTGCCGATAAAAAAAAAAAAAGTGGTGGAGTGGAGTGGAGTATTAGGTTTGGACACTAATATACTTTAGAGAAAAAGGTTATATATACATATAAGTATATAAATATAAATGGTTCGGATTAGTTTAGAACCGGAACCATTGACATAAATCCACAGACAAAACCATATAACACGGTTTCTAATTTTTTGAAATCGCTACCAAACTATATTACTAAAAAACAAATCAAACCACCCGGTTTGGATTGGTTTGGACTGGATTCACGGTTTAACAATTATTTTGATCACCTCCAACATAGATAAAGGTGTTAGGACACAACGTGGCAGTGCCCCAAGATCACCAAATTAAATTTTCATGCTTATGTAATCAAACAGACACAATTTCGTGATATTTTAGCCTGCATGCGAGCATACGCACACGCATAATCATATAGAGGCTCCTTCCTATGAGAGATCTCACACTTTGTTAATGTGTGGGACTCACCTTTTTCAATCAAATTTCAACGATCCAAATTGTTCAATGTGTTTAAAACGTGTTTTTAAAAGTCCACGCGAAGAATCATAAAAAACAATGACCGAGAAGGGCTTGATCCAAGTAATTTTCGATAGAAATCTTATTTGTACAGCTTTATCGAAAACTACTAGGATCAAGCCTTTTTCGGTCATTTTTTAATGATTCCTAGCGTGGACATTTAAAAATACGTTTTACACACATTAAAAAGTTCAAATTGTCGAAATTTGATCGAAAAAATTGAGAATTTAGTGACTCGCGCATTTTAAGCAAAGTGCGGGATTTCTCACACGTGGACCATAACTTGACCGCGTGCCAACACCATTTAACACTGCAATCGTGTGAACCCAACTACTTTTAGGGTATTGACTAACAAAATTTATGACTGAAGAATACTGAGAGGCTACGTGGCAGTGCACCAGTGTCCAAGATATTTCTCATAGCCCACACCCAAGTACTGAACTTCAAATTCATTCATTGACCAATCCTACAAGAAGAGAAATACTTCTTCTGTCCTATCTCAAAAACTATAAAAACATTATATTAAATTAAAAAATATAGAGAAATAAAAATGACACTGATATTCATACGGATCAGGGAGCAAATAAAATAGGACATAATAAAACTAACTGAGATCTATAAAAATAAAACCCATATTGTATCTAATATGTATTGGAAATTGAAAACTAGAAGAGTTAAAAGTAGCAAATAAAATAGTACGGACGGAATTTATTTGAAAACAAAGATGCTAGGCAGGGATGAGAGGGATTTGGGGTGCTGGTGATCACCCCTGGAGAGCGCATCTGAATTGTCCAAAAGTGTTTTAGACGGTTCAGATATTTCCGTGGAAGAGTTAACTCTTGCATTAAAAAAATCCTAACCGTCGATTACCGAGATAGACGATCCGAATGCGCTCACCAGTGGCCCCTCACCAGCACCCCGGGTCTGGATGAGTGGGGAAATCCCAAAACATGTTTGGAGCCAACCCCAAGCCTCACATAGAACAAAACACTTAATTTTGACGGACTAAAATACATGTATGGTTGAGATACGACGACCTTGGGAAACGTGATACTATCAAACTTTGACCAAAATTAAAGTGACACTTAATTATGTGACTTCTGAGAAATTCGATATGTGTTCATCAAAAACATTTTCGTTATTTTGAGCCAAAATTAAAGTGAAACTCGATCCAACACTTTTAAACCATTGCAATAATTACTAAATTTCCTAAAGAGATGTATAAAAAATTCTCTCTTAAAGTGGGCTTGTGAAAACAATATTGAGGACAATATTGGGTTTGGTCCCCGAGGGGTATGGCCGGATGGGCTTTGACAAATACTCCCTCCGTCTCAATTTTTTCGTCAAGTTTTATATGTTTAAGTGTCCCAAAATATTTGTTTATTTGATTCTGAATAAACCAAGTTTCGAGATTGGACAAACAAATTGAGATGAAGAGAGTATACCACAACCGCAAGCGTGTCGGGGCTCACGGGTCTTTGGTGTTTTGGAAGAACTGCAAGGAACATTTCCTGTGTATTTCCTCAGAAGAGCATTTTCCGCCGACACAAAATGGAGTATTAATTTCTTGCTTTGTCACGATCAAATAGTACAAGATTGGTCTCTGCCTATTCGAAAACATGCCCTATGTTTGACCCTTCATGTACGGTATCTTTGACTACAATTCTTTGTTCAGTCCATGGAAAGAAATTAACGTAGTGTTGGAAAAACGCATGGAAAAATTAATACACGCAAAAGCAACCCAAATCATGGTTAATTAATACGACTCAAACGAGGCTGCTTTAATTCAGTCTAGATTAGAATTTATGGAGGGAGAAGTTATATTGTGGGAAAAAATGAAAAGGAAAAATAAACTTGAAGATTTAAACCCCAAGGGATGTCTGATAGTCACAGTCAGAAACTCTCTCTCTCTCTCTCTCTCTCCTTTTTTTTTTTCAATTGGAAAACACACTATTTAGTATATAGAGAAAAAGGAGATACAAGTAATTAAACTTAAGAGTTTGCTCTGTCTTGCCCGATCAAAAAGAAAATAAAGAGTCTCTATCTCTTATATTTCAGTTGCTATCAATTTTTTTAGAATCAGTCCATAGGAGAGATTTGTCCCGCTCTAAATGAATTTCCCACTAGGAAAAACAAAACTTGAGGATTGAACCCCAATGAGTTAGTCTAGCGGTCAAGCTGAACTTAGCAATTTATCCCTCTTAAGTTGCAAGCCCAAAAAGTTGACAGGTGCTGTTAACTCGTTTGGGTTAGTACTTTAAATAGCTTGGTTTCCCCCCTAGTGGATAGTGATTAGTTTACTAGAAACTAATCGATAGGTTGAGCCCAGTCACCTTTTTCGACTAACGATCCTTTTTATTCAGGCCACATGGAGCTTCAAGTCGCACAGTCAAAATTGCATATGGACCCAACCCTATGCGAGTATATGTCGAAACTAGAAAAGTGTGTTTGAGGAGATCGCGCTAAGGATTTGATACACTTATGACAATGATGGAGGCATGGTTTGGACTTAGTAGGGACCTGAACTACATATATTTCTATATTATAAAAAAATTATATTGTATAATTACTATATATAATCACTTGCTAAGCCTGATGAATGATCGATGAAGTGGCAAAATTGTGTGAAGATATACAATTGTCATTTCACTTTACATGCCCGACCAAAAATGGTTGACAAATTGATATTTTAGGAAGTATTTTTTCCCCACACATGTATGAGAATTTATAGAATTTTGACACACCCAGAGCACTTGCATAAGCCCCTGGTTAGGCCCAGTAGGAAAAAGTTGGCTATGATTGTATGATCGGGAAAAGACGTCAATTTTGGGACATACTACTACGTAGTAATGCCTTTCAGTCTCAAACTGAGGCAACAACTCATAAGGGCTATGACTGCAATCTTTCACGACATGATGCATGCCCCCACCAACAAAATAGGATGCGTACGTCGAAATCCAAGACACGAGAAGGACATCCGGAAGCTCGGTTTGATTACGAAAATCTCCGTTGAAGATGAACCCAAAGAGAAGTGTGTGTTTGGTCTTTCATAGTGCGAATATATTTGTAATTGTGTAGGGGTCTGGGCGCCCTGACACCCCTCGAGCTGCAAGAGGAAGCTGCAGACGCAGGATTCGAGTCAAGCGGGGGCCGAATCGCATGTATTTGCAAATTCAGAAAAATATATATTTTATAAACATTTATCGCTACTTGTGAGGTCCGAATAAGAGACGATATTGTGTGTATGTGCATAGCCACTGTTAAATTTTATAAAAGCAACCTAAAAAATGATTGATAACTCGAAATTTTAGGAGTTTTTACCCCACACAAATAGAAATTTTAAGAATTTCTTTTTTCACTCAAGGGACTTGTAGGGGCCAATCCCATAGAATTTTTCTTAATTAACCTGAAAAACTAGTATAATACGTAAGGATACTTGAAGTTATGCAGAGCCGGAGTCCCCCAGCAAGCCCCTTGATATCGGCCCTGGCAATAGGGAAACAAAAAATTGGATTCTCCACCTTTTACAAAATTCAAACACCTCTTTAAGGATTGGTCACCCAACTTCACTACAAAAGTAGAAACCCCATATGCATAACAGGGTATGTGTTGTGCCCAAGGGCGCAGCACGCATGATTAGGCACATTTACTTTTTTAAGCTCATACTAAAACTTTACCCCCCATATGCATAACAGGGTATGTGTTGTGCCCAAGGGCGCAGCACGCATGATTAGGCACATTTACTTTTTTAAGCTCATACTAAAACTTTACACAGTGGTACAAATATGTTTATTGGATAAAAACATATTGGTATGTTGAATTTTTTTAGATTGTATCCTTTCATTTTAAGCTTATTGTATTTTGTTAGACATTAAAATATCCACTGGCAATAAATTCTGAATTTTATTAGTTACGACTATATATAGCTAGAAGGAACATAGTATATGATTTATGAACCACGGTAAAATAAAAATAAATTTATTTGATTAAGACTTTAAGATAAGTTCTACAATTTTGGGGGCAATTGCATAAATTTTGTGAGATTTTATGAAGAAATGTGTTATCATATGGGGTGTCAAGTGTAATTCTTCAAAACTTGGGGGCAGCCCACCGCATGTTGTATCTCCATCTCTCAGTAGGTCATCTACGTAAGAATTCAGACGATCGGATACCGATAACTATGTGATTGGAGCATATTTATCGTATACCATAGCATGAAACCCACATAAAGGCCATATGCAATCAACTCGCTTTATCAATGCGAATGCCTAAAGGTCTCATCGTGTCGAACAATTTGGTACAGGCATGGTTGGGGCCGACTTAGCATGGCATGACACGTCACGTCAAAGATTTGGAAGAAGTTCATAACCATTTGGGTTATTATTGGCAACGTCAGAAATGACGTTAGCTGTATAGTGCACAACATGTGTCAGAGGACAACTCGGTGCATGTGTTGGGAACCATCTCGATCCCCATCATTAGGCATGATGTCAACCGAAAGGTTACAGTGCGTGCCAGGCTTGGTGGTACTGGGAGCCCAAGCCAAGCTCTCCCTATAAAAGGTAAAGCGCACAACCAGAAGGAGGTTGACGCTCAAACTTCTTTCTTTAACCCTAGATCTAAGTACTTTCTTCTATCCTTTTTCCACTTAGTACACCGTCGGAGTACCATTCTAGAATTCATGGTCCAGTCTGGGGCTAACGCGGGTGTTCAGTACGCCAGCGAGTAGCTTAGGTGGGGGTTCAGTTCATAGGTGGGGGTTCAGTTCATGCATCTCTCTCACTAACGAGGTGGTTCAAGGAAGGCTGAAACCACAAGTTGAGACCCCACACAACCGTTTCCCTGATAATCAATGCAACAAGCTTTGGAAAATGTTACCAATGTTTAAGGGAACCAGGGGGTGCTTCGGCGGTCTGATCGTGTTTTGGAGGGCACAGATGTGTTGTGTAATTTTGATTTATTTTTACCAGTAAAAAATTAAAACACTTCCGAACCGTCCAAAACACGATAGACGGTCGAGGCATGTGCGACACCGCGCACAACACCCCCTAGATTCAATGTTTAAGTGGTTGCATTTACCAACTTTTTGAAAAAAACTAAAAAAGTGTATAAATCCTATAAAATAGGCTGATACCATCTGGTATTGTCCCGCTACTGATCGGTACATAAAAGGAACAAATAAATTTAATATTAATATTAGTCTGATATTTTCCGATATTGACTAGTACCATTCGGTAAGCCCGATATTTGCCCGTACTCGACCGGTTGGGCATGGTATTGGACACAGTGCAATATTGAGGGTCTTAGGTACCATTTTTATAAAAAAAAACTAGTACGTACCGATCGGGACGGTATGACATTCATAACCTTGATCTCTCGACCCAATTTTTCTTTTGTTTCTTTTGAAGGTGTGGGGGTCCAGGGCCATCCCATTCACCCAACCCCTGAAGTATTTTCTATTCCTGCTTTGCACATGCAAGAGAGCGACAAGGTAGGGAAGAAGACAAATCTTTTGACTAATAATAATGCGTGATCGTAAGAAAAGGTTGGAGAATTTGAAGTCAAGAGAATTCAACTACAGAGAGTGAGGCCTTGTTCTCCAATAGATTTTAGGTACATAAAATCTCATATTTTATGATACTCCAATTTCAACACATAAAATGTAAAAGTTATTTTATGAGATTTTCATAAAATCTTTCTAAAATCTATAGGAAAACTACTACATTTTATCAGTTGGAAAAACAATTCCATTTTATCATCTCTCCATAAAATACTCATTTTATGAGATTTTCATAAAATTTACTTAAAATCTATTGGAGAACAAAACCTGAATATAAAAAAAAAAAAGTGATTAATTTATGGAAACTCGTGCTTTTCTTACGCGGAAGTTGAGGAGGAAAAAGGCGATCCTTTTCACATGCAAGAGAGCGACAAGGTAGCGAATAATGCGTGATCGTAAGAAAAGGTTGGAGAATTTGAAGTCAATTGTTGTTATATACTCCTAAATCGCATTTTATGTCTTTTCAGTTTTCAAACCTGTTCAATTGACAAAACAATTTGCTAAGAGCATCCTTATGTAGCTCTTTACTTATAAAGAGCAGAGTCTCCAAAAACCTTAAAAATTAGGCTCCTTAAATGTCTCCCTAATTTGCTACATTTTGGAACTTTGCTACAGTAACCCCCCAAATTTAGGGAGGCACTGTTCACGCACCAAAAGATGAGAGGGAAGGAAGAGTAAAAGTTTGAATAAAGAGTCTGATTTTGTGAGGTTTTTTTATAAAGTGACTTGCTAAAGTTTGAATAGAGAGTCTGATTTTGCGAATTTTTTGAAAAGTGACTTGTTAAATTATAAAAGATGTTTTTGAGATTAAATTTGGTGTTTTTTTTAGTGGGTGAGATAAGGATGCTCTAAAAGACATTTGATCAGAAGAAAAAGAAAAAAAAAAACCTAGCTAAATGACATATACTTTCAGCAAAATATTAGAACCACACTGATGTTTACCTACGCAAGTGCACATATACTCACATAAATGTTGCGGCTCTACCCACACCGATCCACAACTTGCTAAATTACATACAATTACAACAAAAATACTAGAACCACACTTATTTTTACACGTACTAAGTGCACATATAATCAAATAATAAGTGTTGGGACACCACACACGCTGAACAACTAGTGCGTTGGGCCAAACACTTGTGTGAGTATCTATTTGTGTAAAATGAGTTCGTCCGTAGAATGATTATACTTATATAAGTGTTGGGGTCCACATACACTCCACGATTGCATGACATTAAACTTTGTTGTAAAAAACATACTACTAGAAATCAAACATATATGCAAGTATGCAACCCAAAGAGAGAAATAAAATCACAACACATAAACACAAGAAAGACGAGATTTACGTAGTCAAGTAATCAAATACTCACCTCCGCAATCAAACACACGAGAAAATGATTCCTTTACCAGTGCTCGATAAAGTCTCGATGCTGATCAACCAAGTTTTGTCAATATTCTCTTTACCCCAAAACATAGAAAACTTAGGTGCCGGACAGGTTTGGACCATTAATTGCAGAGATGCACAGTTGTGATGGAGCGTTACGGGTATCATGTCGGATACCACGTGGTACACTATTCGCACCCAAAATTTTCTCCGCCAAACCATACGTCTCTTTGATCAGTGATTACCATATTAATTCCCTCGTGGCCACCCAAGTAATGCCCCATGGCGCTGAATAATCACGGCAATGGTACGGGATATGTATTTAACGAACGATTGTGTTCACTTACAAAGAATATGACACTATGTACAACGTTGTTGTAATTGAGAGTTGGTGTTTTTTTTTTTTTTAATTACATGTACATGAGTATCCAACCATTATTGTTCTTGTTCTCCCATAGATTTTAGATGCATTTTATGAAAATCTCATAAAATGAACATTTTATGGAGGGGCGATAAAATGGAATTGTTTTCCCAAATGATAAAATGTAGTGGTTTTCCTAAAGATTTTAGGATGATTTTATGAAAATCTCATAAAATTAATCACTTTTATATTTTATGTGTTGAGATTGGAGTGTGATAAAATGTGAGATTTTATTGAAAAAAATGTGTTGGAGAACAAGCCCAAAATAGTCAATATTGTAATTACAAAAATGCTTCAATTTAATTGATTTTGTCCAGGCTTTGGGTTGACTACACCTCTCAATATGCATGTATCTTCTTCTTTGACCGATAATAAAAACTCTAGTTTAATTAGGTACTAATATTTTGGTGACCACATTTTGGATACCATGTAATGTTCCACCAATGTTTTGATAGAATGTGTCACGTTTGTCATGTAATAGAGCACATTATATCAATCAGTGCAATGATGACACATTGACACGTCACATGGTATCCAAAATGTTGCACCAAAATATGGCCATCATAGCATTGTTCATAGTAATTAATTAGAATCCTTTGTCGACCTTGTGGTTTGACTCAATAGTTATGTAGAGTAGCGTGGCTTTGGAGGATAAGGTCCGAGGTTCGATTAATCGATTCATATAAATAGAAAGTTGACCTGCATAGTAAAACAAATCAAGCCCTTTGATATTTTCATTTGTCTCATAATGAAATGGTAGAAGATTGTTTGAATTCTTCATGATATCTTTGACAATAATCTTCATTTGTTCCTTGGAATTGGAAAAGCTTAAACACGCATGCAGAAAAAGTAATTTGGAGTTCGCACTTGGATTCATTGCAATTTTTTTCCTTGCGTTCAAACTGGTTTTTCCCGGATAATTAATGCAACGAGATTTGGGAGTGTTTGGAAGCCTACTTTTTTACTTTTCATTTTTAACTTTTTGTCTTTTTGGCTTTTTGAATTATGGACTGAATGTATTTTAAATATGGTAGAGTATATGGATGAAAATGTGCAGAGAATGCATTTTGCAACAAGAGTAGTGTTTGAGAGATATATGTGTAGAATACATTTTGTAGGTATTTTTGTTAATCAAAATGTGAAAAGTGAAAAATGAGAAGTTAAAAAGCTCTTCCTACCCTCTTTTTGACTTCTCTTCTCCTTTCTTCAAAATTGAGAGAAGTCATCTGTAAAAACAATTTCTACTTCGAGGCAGCCAAACAGCCAAAATGTGAAAAAGATAATTAGAAAAGTTGAAAAGGAGTTTGCCAGATAGCCTCTTGGAAAATATTAATGTTAGTTGTTGAATTTTTAAATTCGTTATTTGATTGTTAACTACCAACTCATCTACAAGTTGACCTTACTTGAACAGGATCTCATCTACAAGTTTAAGCTGTTAGAGAGAGCGACAATTTTATTATTTATATTTTCAACACGCCTCGTAAAAGTGTAGTTAGGCTTTCCTCCATAAACGGGCTAAACACGTGTAATTTTAATCATTAGGTCGGCGGTGAGGTTCTATAACAAGATTTATCGCCTGCTCTACTATCATATTAATTAAATTGTTAGCCACCAACTCATATTAGAGAGAGCGAACAACTTTATATTTTATTTTCTCAGCAAATTGAATTTAAAAATTAGATAAAGTACAAGTAGACCGAGTTCATACATGAGGAAACTATTTATTTTTGAACAACAAAGAAAAATTTATTTATCTTTGAAAATGGTTACAAGGATTAAAAGGGCCAGAGACATTAAACAGCAAAAAGCGAACAAGCATTCCAATTTTATTGGCACTCAAACTCGCGACAATCAAATACTATGCCACCACTAACCCAAAAAGACGAATCAATTCCTTCTCCCACATGGTTGAAACTAAACACGGATGGCTACTGGTATATCACGTCTCAAAAGGCTAGCTGTGGTGGTCTATTTCGGGACAAATAAGGAGAATGGATTTTGGGTTACTATGGGAAACTCATATGGGAGACAAGTCTGGATGCAGAACTATGGGCTATCTACAGAGGTTTAACCATCATCTTAGAGAAAAACATGCAAAATGTGATCATAGAATCAGATTCTCTCGTTGCAGTCAACTTGATTAATGAAGACTTTGATGGTTGTCATCCTCAAAGCAACATGATCTTTGAAACCAAAGCTTTGAAGACACGCACTGGTGCCACTCTAACTCACATACCCTGGAGTGCTAATGAGTGTGTTGATCATCTTGCACGGCTAGGCGCTGAGCTAAATGAACATCTTCTTGTTATGGATGCAATGTCAGTCTCTCTCAGAGAGTTTTGGAATAGGGACCGCCTCGGTATTAGACATGTTTTGGATTAGTTTTTTTGCCTTTGTTGGATTCAGTCATGGTTTGGACTAGCTTCATGCTTTTGTTGGTTTGTAACCTAATTCACCTCCTAGTTCTATCAAATTTCCGAATTATCCAAAAAAAAGAAAAAAATAAAGACGAATCAATAACATCAATCAATTATCGAAGTTACTTCCTGAAAATTGTCCGACCATTTCTTGGACTTAGGGCCAGTTTTTCAAAAGATTTTAGCACCCATGTGCTAAAATCATGATATTTCAAATCAAAAAATGAAGTGGTTCCGTGTATCGTTTTTTGATTTTTTTCCGTTCCGTGTACTTTAATTTGGTGCGAAAAAAATCGAAAAAACGATACACGGAACCACTTCATTTTTTGATTTGAAATATCATGGTGCTAAAATCTTTTGAAAAACTGGGCCTTAATCTTTCCAGAATATTTTGACTAAGAGAATGGGAAATGGAGAAAACCTAGCTAGCTAGAACCCAAAGGGAGATTTGATTACTTTGGCTATATATAGGTTGACCGAATTCAAAGTCTCCGACAGTATTAATGTTTATTATACACTCTATATATTGGTAGGTGAAGTGGAGAACAAATAGTCTAGAGAATGTTTTAAAAACAACAGTGGGCCGGTCAGGCAAATGTCCAATGAATCTTTTCAGAATACAAGTTCAAAATGGTTATGGTCCTGTTTATTATCACTTGTATCTTTAAAATTTTGAATTATAAAATTTTGTTGGATCGGCGAAAACATTTATTATCACTTGTATCTTTGAAATTTCGAATTATGAATTTATAGAACTTAAATACTTTATCCAAAATACCAAAAAAAAAAAGATTGTGCAACTTTTGATAAATTTGGTAGAAGTTCAAAATATTTGATTACCTCAGCTATAGAAAAGCATAAATTTAATGTCTACAATGTCGTCCTTCATAATGATTTTTTTACGGTTCTAAATTAGCAAAACAGCTATAAATAGGTTTAACAATGTTATATTTTTATCAAATAAGCTAAAAAAATTTAAATAAGTGAATATTTATAGTTACTATCACATATAATTCATTTAGGCCCGTCAAGTGAATGCAGCATGAAGCATGTCCCATGTCATTCATTAAAATGTGTTACCATTTACCTTTGGAACAATGTCATATATAAGATCATAAAATGTCTTACCAATTACTTACAAGTAAGCCGAGCCTCAAAAAAAATTTAATCATCTCCGAGAAGGCCCATCAAGTGAATGCAGCATGAATCATGTCCCATGCCATTCATGAGAGAGAGAGAGAGAGAGAGAGAGAGAGAGAGTGTGTGTGTGTTTTATTTCATTTTTTGGTATCTAGCTAGCCTGGGGGGAGGGGAGAGTGATGAGAATCCAATTCAGGAATTTAGAATATATATCATCAATTCTACCAAGTCTAACAAGTCCAGGCCTAAGTACAAGAGTAATTTGTCATTCATTTGAATATATATATATATATATATATAT
Organism: Vaccinium darrowii; assembly: GCA_020921065.1. Lineage (NCBI taxonomy): Eukaryota > Viridiplantae > Streptophyta > Magnoliopsida > Ericales > Ericaceae > Vaccinium > Vaccinium darrowii. The sequence continues at coordinate 32,051,361 of CM037161.1, read as the reverse complement.
ATATATATATATATATATATATATATATATATATATATATATATACATACAGAAATTATATCTTTCTCCAATTACATAAATTCTACTAACTTCTACCAAAACACAACCCGATCCTACACCGCAAATGCAAAAGGTAAAAAAAAAATTCTCTACATCTAGCTGAGCATAGAACCTTTATTACAATATTTGTTTTTACTAGTAACATCATATTTGTCCCCAATATTGCATATAATTTGTTGATGCATTGTGGAGTTTCATGGGATGTCTGGTCACAGATTATAAAGTGGTGGGATGTGGTTTGGGTTTGCCCATCTACTTTATATGAGCTAATGTGTGTTGGTGGATTACAAATAAGTTTAGAAGTGTTGAAAATGGGTGCTGGGAGAGCAGCTTTTATGCTATCTTCTGGTCCTTGTGGCTTGAAAGATATAAGATCGAATTCAATGCTAAAACTGTGGAGGACATTAAAAGATGATGAATTGCATCAAAACCAAAATTGCAACGTGAACTAAGGTATGCTTCAACATTCAAGACTATTCTGTGGAGGACATTAAAAGATGCTTACAAGGTATTAGAAATTAAGCTGAAATTGGCCAAAACTCTTCTGTACTAATCTAAATTAACGGAATTTCGAATTATATCCGTTAGTTTTAGTCTTTGCATGCTCTTTTAATTGTTGCAATTTAGTACATCTTATTTCTTGTAACATATAAACGTCCACGTCACTACTTACTAACTTCACTTGAGCTTCTGATCCTTCATTTTGATTGTTTTCCCCTGATTAGAAAAAATCAAAGTTGCTCCAAAATGCCCCATAGATCCTCATTACTATCAACACCCATCTCACAGTTAGGATTATCATGATTAGTTCCCAAAGTTTGAGAATTAGGGTTTGCATGGTCCCCAGAGGAGCTCTGATCGGGTGAGGCGGTGTTTATTCTCCCCATCATTGGATGATCATTCTGATGATCATGACAGGTTGTCGTCGTTGGATCATGATCAACGTAGTGATGATCATGAGCTTGGTTAACCGTTACGACGCTTGTCGTAGCTGATGATGATGATGGCCGTCTATCGAATGCGCGTAGGCATTTTGATCTTATGTACACTCTGCACAAGCTGAACTCTCCACTTATCTGCATATTTAGCAAAGGTGTAATATAAAAATTAGTCATTGTAACTATAAAAAAAAAATGCTAGTATTTGCAACTAAATGGTGAATTGGTCTAATATTGCATTCGGCGGCAATTAATTAATACTCCTTTACGGGAGTTTCTTGTTGGAGATTTGCAACATATTTAGCACATGTTAGGTGGCTGCATATCTCATTTGGATTGCCTCAAATTCTAAGATGATTTCTCCAGCTTACATTCTTGACTTTTGAGGCACCAACTTGATTCAAGCCTGATCAAGATCACAGTGGCTATTTCTCCCTATAAATACTAGCAATTGTAAAGCTTAAACTTGTTGCAAAATTGTAGAGAGTTTTGAGGGAGAAAAAGAAACCAGTGGGGTTTTTTTTTTTCTTCTTTTTTTCTTTATAGGTTTTGTGTGAGAAAAAACCTCCGTAATTTCTGCTCATATTGAAACCCGCTACCCGTGGAGTACGTAATTTGCTGGACCACGTAAAATTGGTGTCTCTTTGTTTAGGTGTATGAATGTGTGTACATTTCTGGTTGTCCCTAGTCACAACATTTCTTTCTTGGTTTTTTGTATTCTTCCAACCTAAAATGATTAGGCAATACATGACGACGAACTTTGATTGCCGTCCAGACGAAAGTTACTGAGAGCAAAACCGGAGTTGCAGGATTGATTGCCCTATTATCGTTCAGATAGGGCCGAGACTCTGTCAGAACGGAATATATTGAAATGCCAATTATCCTACCAAAAATCAACATATATATTGTGAATAATGTTAGAGACCTAATTTACCTACGCAGGAGCCTACCCACAAGACAATTAATCTCTTCATATAATTTGAACCCGCAAAAAACTGCTTTGTTTTAAGGGACATCTTTTACATATTTTCTTTATCAGTCTTGCTAACATCTGTCCATTAAGTGAAAGATACTAACATGCATATAATGACAAACAAGTTCGGATATAAATACATGTTTCACGGATGTCAATATACTCTCATCGATATCAACATATTTTCCTTGGATATCGATGCACTTAATTTCTCCACATTATCCTCCGCCCTTAACGGCTGAGGTTAACATTTTCCTTTCTTTATTCATAACCAAGAATTAATATATGCTTATAAACATTCTAGTTAAGCTCTCATGGTATTTATGTCACAAACCTGTGGAGATGCACCAAGGGATGACGAAGCTAATTCTCCATCAATAGCCGTATACTCATTCATCTTCCATTGAGTTTTTGTTCCAGTTGGAGCTCTCCCCTCGTAAAATACCATAGTTCTCTTCCAACCAATTATTCGGTTATCGGAAGAATAGACGTAACCAGGAGAGCCCGTAGCTTTCCAAAACCCCGTGGTTGTGAGCCGGTTAGGTCTCCCACTGCGGACTTCTTTCTCTTGTCTAGGAACGAAGAAAAACCACTGTTCCGGATCCTTTCGACACGGCTCTCCTGCGAATTCTGGACCCGAAAGGAATAATTTAGCCAGAATAATACTACTGTTTCAGATTTTTCATGAAGCTTGCATTATATATATAGCACTTTATAGGCTTGACTTGAATGTCAATTTCTTGGATTTGTGCTTGTTTTCATATTCAGAAAAATGAAAGAAATTAACGAAAATGAAATCTAGAGATCTTAGAACCATAAGAGTAAATGAAGAAATCTATACGACTCGTGCTCTTGATTTGACTGCTGGCAAAATGGGAAAGAGATATCAAGAAGGACACAAAATTTTGTTTTTCCTTGATAGATTGACATATGTATATGGAACCCTAAGAAGACGAGAACAAAACAAATTCTTTAAGCAAAAATTAACAACAATAATAGTCGGAAACGAACTAATTATTATTTCCTTGAAAGAAATAAAGAATTCAAGAGAAGGATCAAAGTGAAGATGAACCCATTTATTAGTTTCACATAAAAATATAAGGCAAAAAAACAAAACTTTAGGAGGGAAAAAGAAAATGTTTTACAAAATTTTTTTAGATAAAAAAAAAAAATTAGAAACCCACTTCAAAAGCCGATCGAAAAATTAAAAAAACCCACTTCAAAAGGTAGTATGTGAGAAGAAATAAAAACAAACTTCTTGGAAACCCAACTCAAAACTAGTACTCCATCAAAAGGGTTGTAGAAAGAGAACCCAGCCATAACCTTCAAATTTTAGATAAAAGAAAATAAAGCACCGCATAACTTTTAATGTCTTTTTTTTTTTCATCAATTTAAAGATCTCAATTTTAATCATTCAAATTTGTGCAAAAATATTTTATAAACTGCTGCTGAAGGAAAAAATAAAACAATTTATATAGAATATGTAGGGCGAGAGAAAAGTAGAAGACAGACGTGGGAGATCCCCTGGGTTGAACTCGTATATGTAAAGCACCGGTATAACACGGTTGATCACCTCTTCTCTCCTTCCTCCTCCTATTTTCTCCTTCAAGTAGAATGAAACCAACTCTTCTTCCGTTGGGTAGAATCTAAAACCTGGCATCGGATCCATTCTCTCTCTCTCTCTCTCTGATTGGCCAAAAGATAACGTATTAATAACTCGATAAAAGGTACATCAAGAGAAAATGAAAGGATCGGACCTAGCCAAGACGTGAACCACGAGGCAAGTGTTAGGCCAAGAAAAAGAAACAATCATCCAATGAAGAGTTGAATGAAAGAGAAAACAATAAGGACCTCTCTCTCTCTCTCTCTCTAAACAATCATCCAACGAATAGTTGAATGAAAGAGAAAACAATAAGGAACTCTCTCGCTCTCTCTCTCTCTCTCTCTCTCTCCCTCCTTTTTTCTTGTCTATAAGCTGCAAAGTTGTTAGCAGATTTGGGGTTGTATAAAAAGGGGAGAGAACAGTGAGTTGTCTTAGGTTTAGGTAAAGACGGAGAAAGAGGGCTGAGACGAGTGAACGAAGAAAAAAATTGTAAGTGGGGCCTCTGTTTACGTTTACTAAGGTTTCGTGGAAAATTCCGAGAGGCAGCAGTATCAAAAACAAAAACGTCCTTTCCTTGCTCAGTAATTAAGCGGTAGTTCTTAGGCACCGGCCATCAAGTGATGCTTTAACTCTCTTATCACTCCGTATTTTCGCGAGGAATTGGACTCCACGGAATATGTGATGGGTAAAAGAGCAATTTTATTCACTCTTCTTCAAAAAGGGTGAACAAAATTCTCTCTGCTATTAGTTGAAACGTGTGGATCCTACTAAAAAGTGATGTCATCCTTACTAAAAATTGTATTGCAGAGATAAGCATGACATCACTTTGTAATATGATTCACACCGAATCAACCAATAGGAGAGATGGTTTTGTTGACCCTCTTTAAAGGAGGGTAAACAAATTGCAGTCGATGGATAAGTGTGTTAAAACATAACGTGGCGGTGCCCTAAGACCACCAAATTAATTTTTGATGCTTATGTATCGAAAGAAACACGGCTCCATCCAACCCAGGTTAATTCTGTGGACCTTAATCCATCTGGGTCCTCGGCACGGTGATTGATTCCTCATTTTTTGGGGGCTTTAATTTGGTTTTGATGTTCTATCTTTGTGGGTGAGTACTGTTTATTTGGTTGCTGTAAGGGGGTGGGTGTTTTTCTCTGCGGATGGGTGAGTGCTTTTTTTCGGTCTTGTGTATAAATTGATTTGTTTCATGTTATATATGGAGCAGGCTAAAACATGTTGAGGATCGGAACAGATCAATTTCATGTTATATATGGAGCGGGCGGGTAGCCCTTATTTTTTCTTCTTCTTCTTCTAGGACTTGGGGTTCTCCGGTTACTACTCGTCATATTAACTTTAATTGTGGGTTCTCTGAAATTTTTATTTGGGATCACCACCAAATAAAATTAAAAAAAAAAAAAACATCAAACTTTACCTTTATAGTTGAGGTACGACGACCTTGGGAAATGTGATACCATCAGACTTTGACCTTATGAAGGGTGGTTTGGGTAAATTGAAAAAACTGGTTTTTTGGTTTTTTTGGTTGTCTTTATTCAAAAAAAATTGGAATAATTAGTCATAAATACATAATATTTTGTCTATTTAAAGGGAAGGACGAGGAACATTTGCAATCATACATAAAGACAAGGAACATTTGCAATCAAACACAAAGACACAATAAGTGGCTCTATTAATTATGCCATTACAAATTATGAACTTATGAAGTCTATCCAAAGTACCAAAAGGAGCATTGCCCGTTTAGTGGCCCTACTAATTTTCCAAAGATTTTCTGGTACGAACAATTGTTCCTCTGGTCACAATTTCATAGAGAATCCCAACCATCCGTATTGTCTCTGCCCCATCCTCTTGCCCCTTTAACCCAATCTCTTAGTCCATAATTCCATTGCCCACGTCCAATGCATGCTCATAAATGAATGGACATGGGTCCACCTGAGACCAGGGGACGGTTGCGTACCGAGTGATGTTCTAGAGGATCGCTTTACTAAAGTTTTGAAGAGATGGCATATGATTGTCTGCAGGGATAGAGTTACGATTTAAACATAGATATGACATCCAAAAAGATCAATATATACACTCTTTATGTCTCACTAATTTTTTTGAATTATATGTTCGAGAATAGAATTTTTAAAAATTAGTAACATCTCACTAATTTTTTTTTGTTGCCAGAAGTGGTCGGCCAAGAGGTGGGGTGGTAGTCCGCCGGATGTGGGGTGGTGATTTTTTTGAATTATGTGTTCGACATTAGAATTTTTAAAAATTAGTGAGATCTCACTAATTTTTTTTGTCACCGGAAATGGACGACCAGAGGTGGGGTGGTGGTCGGCCGGATGTGGAGTGGTGATTTTTTTGAATTATATGTTTGAAATAAGAATTTTTTAAAATTAGTGACATCTCACTAATTTTTTTAGTTCCCAGAAGTGGTCGGCCAAGAGGTGGGGTGGTGGCCAGCCGGAGGTTGGGTGGTGATTTTTCTGAATTTTATTTTCGAAATTAAATTTTTTAAAAATTAGTGGCATCTTACTAATTTTTTTGGTCGCCGGAAGTGGTTGGCCAGAGGTGGAGTGGTGGTCGGCCAGATGTGGGGTGGTAATTTTTTTTAATTATATGTTCTAAATAAGAATTTTTTAAAATTAATAACATCTCACTAATTTTTTTGGTCACCGGAAGTGGTCGGCCAAGAGGTGGGGTGGTGGTCGGCCAGAGGTTGGGTGGTGATTTTTCTAATTTTATGTTCGAAATTAGAATTTTTAAAAATTAGTGACATCTCACTAATTTTTTTTGTCGCCGGAAGTAGTCGGCCGGAGGTGGGATGGTGGTCGGTCGGAGATTGGGTGGTGATTTTTTTAATTTTATGTTCGAAATTAGAACTTTTAAAAATTAGTAACATTTTACTAATTTTTTTTTGTCTTTATATTCGATTGCAAAAGTTCCTTGTCCTTCCATTTAAAAATGTCAAATATTTTTTGTTTTTATGTTCGATTTCAAAAGTTCCTTGTCCTTCTCTTTAAAAATGTCAAATGTTTTGGATTTTTGGCTAAGTGGCCCAAAAAAATTTGCATTTGTTAGTTTTTGATCGATTTTTTGTGGTTTCTTGGCTTGTCTCGACGAGAGGAATCTAAAAAGTATAAAATTATTAGCCAAATTTAAAGTTTTGTGAATAAAGATGAAGAATAATCCAAAAAACCGGTTTTTTTGGCTAAATTTTTCGTCTTTATTCACAAAACTTTAAATTTGGCTAATAATTTTATACTTTTTAGATTCTTCTCGTCGAGACAAACCAAGAAACCACAAAAAATCAACCAAAAACTAAGAATTGCAAAAAAAATTTGAATAAGGACAAAACCAAAAAAACCAAAAAACCAATTTTTTCAATTTACCCAAACCACCCCGAAGTTATGTGACTTTTGGGAGATTGGATATGTACATCACATGTGGTTACGCCTTGTTCTCCAATAAATTTTAGATATATTTTATGAAAATCTCATAAAATGAATATTTTATGGAGGGGTGATAAAATGGAGTTGTTTTCCCAACTAATAAAATGTAGTGGTTTTCCTATTTTATGAAACAAAAATATGTTGAAGAACAAAGCTTAATCAAGAAGGTTTTCGTTATTTTGAAACAAAATTAAGGGAAAGTAAGGAGAAATGCTGCAATACACACTATTTTGAGTGTGTATCATACGTACTCTTATAAAAATTATAAATCGATTACCTCATATTAATAAAATAAAAAGTTGCGATTATATATATATATATAAACTACGAGACGCATCAAAATGTTATGAATCATGTAAAGTGTTATAAATCATATTGCTAAAAAGTTAATAAACAATAAAAAAATGTTACGATTGCCAATGAGGTGACCCAGTATGAATCATATAATAGATGTATATGGTACACACTTTAATGGGTGTGTATTTTAGCCATTTAAACCATTGAAAGGATCTTAATTTCCTTACTATGAGCTATCTGACTCTTATGAAAAAGAGGATGCCGATTTAGTTGGTAAAATCAAGGAACAGTAGTTAGCAGAATTTGATCAATGTTTTTGGAATCTTTCTGAAGTGGGTTTCTAAAGATGTTGAGGGTATCTAGGTATTTGTGGACCTCAATCCAACTGAAGTTGTAAATTGAGATGAAAAGAGTATACCACAACCGCAAGAGTGTCGGGGCTCACGGGTCTTTGGTGTTTTGGAAGAACTGCAAGGAACATTTCCTGTGTATTTCCTCAGAAGAGCATTTTCCGCCGACACAAAATGGAGTATTAATTTCTTGCTTTGTCACGATCAAATAGTACAAGATTGTTTTTCGCCTTGTATTATTCGAAAATTGCCCAATGTTTGACCTCTTCACGTACGGTATCATTGAGTCTTTGACCATAATTCTTTGTTAGGCCCATGGAAAGAAATTAACGTAGTCATTGTGGAAACACGGATGGAAATATTCTCGTTCACGATATATTTTTTTTATATTTTTATGTACCCCTATCGAGTTATTAATATATATTTTTTGTCGATCCAAAAAAAATAAAAAGCATGCATGCTAAAGTACCTCTATGGTTAGTTATTGATATAATTTTTTTTTTCCCAATTGGCAAACAGGATACTATGTCGTATATAGAGAAAAAGGAAATACAAGTAAACTTAAGAGTTTGCTCTCTCTTGCTGATAAGAAGGGAAAAAAAAGGATTTTGCATCTCTCTTATATATGTTTCAGTAGCAATCGATTCTTATGGAGTCAGTCCATAGGAGATTTTTGTCCTGCTCCAAATGAATTTCCCGCTAGGAAAAACAGAACTTGAAGATTGAACCCCAATGAGTTAGTCAAGTGGTCAAGCCTAAGACTAGCAATTTGTCCCTCTTTAAGTTGCAAGTCCAATGTTGCTCAAACAAAAAGTTGCAAACCCAAAAACTTCATAGGTGCTATTAACTCGTTTGAGTTAGTACGTTAAATGGCCTGGTTTCTTTTTGGTGGACGGTGAAATTAGTTTACTAGAAATTAGTCGATGGGTTGAGCCCAATCACCTTTTTTGACTATCCTTCCTTTTTATTCAGGTCACATGGAGCTTCGGGCCACACAGTCAATATTGCATATGGACCCAACCATATGTGAGCATGTGTAGAAACTAGAAAGGTGTGTTTGAGGAGAGGTTAAGGATATTGATACCCTTAAATTGGGTGGTTGAACAAAATCAAACCCTAAGGAGTTCCTAAAAATAAAATTGCGTAAGAAACATTAATTCTTGTGTATTTTCTCACAAGAACATGTTTCGCCGGCACAAAAAATGTCCAAATCCTAGAAGATAGCTCGTAAGTTTCCCAATGTTTGACTTCTTCATGACCATACTTCTAGTTCTTCGTAGAATCCATGGACAACTAGTGTGAGTTTCTGCTATGATATTTTCGGTATTTTTGGATTACAAGTTGTCAAGTTGATGTATGTGAGACAATACTTGTAAAAAAATATCAAAAATACCGTAGCGTGAGCAATCGCCCTAATGTAAGTGGTCATGGTTCTTGGTTAATAAAAGACTTCTTTTTCCCCTTGCAGTTTTGGGTACGGCTACAATACACCTCCATTAAATGTGTGTGTCATATGCACCTATTGTATAATTCATATTGTTTCACATCATTGGCGATCGTTAGATTTTTTTAGTGTTTTGTAACTTTTCAGTAATACAATTCATAGTAACATTTTGGTACGTTTCATAACTTTTATTAATAAGAGGTAATAGATTCGTAACTTTTGTATGAGTGCATATGATACACACCAAAATAAGGAGTATGTATTGTAGTCTTTCCCTCCAGTTTTATGCTTTGATCAAGTTTAGGTGGTCTTTAGATTTTGAATTTGTGAAGGAGAAAGTTTTAAAAAATTAGGGGAAAAAAAAAAGAAGATGAAAGGAAAACATCACTACAAGAATTAGCAATGACAGTGACGAGGTAGGATTTAGATTTAGCAGGGGTCTGAACCACATATTTCTTTATTACAAAAATTTAAATTGTATAAGTATATATAATCACTTGCTAAGCCCGATGAAGAGTCAAAACTGTATGAAGATATGCAATTGTCATTTTTTTTTTATTTATTTATTGAACATATGCAATTGTTAGTTAATTTTACATGCCCGATCAAAAATGGTTGACAAGTAGAGAGTTTTTTTCCACACATATATGACAACTTAAAGAATTTTTATACAACCAGAGACCGGACTTGCATGAGCCAATCTCATAAAACCATTTCAAATTAACTTCAAAAACGTCTAAAACTAATAGTGCGAATATATTTGTAGTTGTGCAGGATCCGGGCGCCTTGGCGCCCCCGTGAGCTGGAACGGAGAAAGAAAAAAATTGAATTCTCCATTTTTTACAAAATTCAAACAATAATGTTTAAGTGGTGGAATTGTAATGAAATTCCTACAATTCCTTAAAACAAAAAAAAAAAACAAAAAAAGAGAGGCCATAGTGGTGGAATTCTGTTCCTCCTCTTGCATGGAAGAGAGAGCGACAAGGTTGGAGGATTTGAAGTCAAGCGAATTCAACAGAGGAATTCAACAGAGAGTAAATAAAACGAATACAAAAGGAGAAGTGATTTGTGGAAAGTCTGACGTGCTTTTCTTACGCGGAAGTAGAGGGGACAAAAAGCAATCCGCGTAGTACGTGCCCTTGTCCTGTTCAGCGTGCAAAATGTTGGGTCACTTGCTGGGTTGCTGTTGCGTAGCCCCTGCACAACAGCTGCTATGTACTATCCGAGTCATTCGTTGCTCGAATGGACGGTTCAAATTTCACCTCAGTACATTTGCATCAGAATTGTTCGTTGTCGTGCGTACAAGGTGAAATTTGAACCGTCCATCCGAGCAACGGCTACTGTGTGGGGGCTGCATAGCAGCAACCCCAAATCCGGACACTTGGATCTTTCGGTGTACACTGTACAAGAATGCGGCTGAACGAACCGTTCATATAGGCAATGAATAATTTGAGTTTTATCTCGGTGATGGACAGTTCATATTTGCACGGACCGAGATGAAATTTGGACTATTAATTGTGAACTGGACGACATGGAGGCCGCACTACACCCCTGTAATGCAATTCTGCACTTACCTGTAATGCACTCCTACACTACAGGGTCCCTGAATTTCAATTTTTGGGTCAATTGTTGTACTATAAATAGCATATTACGTCTTTTCCACACCTGTTCATTTGACAAAACAACTTGCTAAGGGCATCATTATCAGCCCACCCAAAATTTTCACCAAATTTAATTTCAAAAACACATTTTATAAATTAGCAAGTCACTTTATCAAAAACTCACAAAATTTTACTATATTAAACTATTTCCCTCTAATCTATTAAAAAAAAAATTCCCCCTAATCAAAAGCTAATCTCCCCGTCTAGGGAGATGTTTTCGGTGCAATAGTGGACCCCCCCCCCCCCCCCCCCCCCCCCCCCCCCCTCCTCTTTAGCCATTAAAATATTGTCTCCCCCATACACAGGTAGGCATGTGTCCATGGAAAAGCAGCCGGAAGAAAACAATAAAAAAAAAACAAAAGGTGCTTGAACAGTGCCTATTCAAATTTGAGTAGGCACTGTAGCAAAAATAATTTGAGAAGGAAGAATAGAAAGCCTGATTTTTGGGGGTTTTGGGGGGTTTGGCTCCCTACTTTAACTCAAAAGTTAAAGTAGGAAGCCAAATAATCCTTAAAAGTTATAGGGAGCCAACCCCCAAAAATCAGCCTCTCTATTCTCCCTCCCCAAATTATTTTTGCTACAGTGCCTACTCAAATTTGAGTAGGCACTGTTCACTCGCCTGTTGAGTTTCCGTTGGGTTTATGGGAAGTTTCCGTTGGGTTTCTGTAGAGAGAGAGAGAGAGAGAGAGAGAGAGGGGCAGCACTTTATGGGAAAAGGTACTACTTCTTTGTACTTTACTGGACGAAAACCAACTCCCAAGGCAGGGAGATTAGTTTTTTAGGGGATTTTTTTTTTTGTAGACTTGAAGGGAATAGTTTAATATAGTAATGTTTGGATAGAGAGTCTGATTTTTTGAGTTTTTGATAAAGTTGCTTGCTAAATTGTAAAAGGTGTTTTTGTGGTTAAATTTGGTATTTTTTTGGGTGAAGCTGATAAGGATGCTCTAGAGCACATACACTTTATCAAAAATACCAGAAGCACACCCATATTTACCTAATTGCACATATACTCACCTAAGTGTTGCGGCTCTACCCACACAGGTCCACAACTTGTTGAATTACACAAAATATCAACGAAAATGCTATAAGCCTATAACCACACCCATTTTTACATTCACTAATAAGTGCACATACATTCACGTAAGTATTGGGGTCCCACACACTGGACTACCTGGGGCCCAACACTTACGTATGTGTTTGTGTGTCAAAATAACTATGGATGTAAAATACTCACATAAGTGTTGAGCCCATAACACACCCGACGATTGACTGACATGAAATTTTGTCGTAAAAAATATGAAAAGTTACTACAAATCAAACATGTATGCAACCCAAAGAAATATCTTTAACAAGTCCCACCAAACCATACAGCTCTTCCATCAGTACTGATTACCACAAAGCTCTACTTTTTAGTTTGTTCTCGTGGAGTCGAGGTAGAGAAATAACATTAAAATATTTATATAAAAAAAAAATAAGAGAACAGTACATCAATTACTGGAAAACGTAGAAAGAATTACTGATATTTTGGATAAAAAAATCAAAGGGTTTCACCCTTGCAACACATTAAACCCTGAACTTTTGATTTAAACAATTAAAACCCTAGGCTTTGTTTTCAATTACATTCCTCAACATCCGTAAATGCCATGTCTACTTTCATTAACCCCTCATCTGGTGGCGGAAATATAACTATCGAAAACCTTCATTTTTCTCATTCAAAACGCTAGTTTAACCTCCTCAACACACGCCAACCCTTGTTTCTCACAAGTGTCTAAATGTATAGTAACTCGAGAGGCACCGTAAACTCTCAGAGATAATATGAACCAAACTGCCGAAGACAGAGGCCATCTCATAGCGGGATTATAACTATCGAGAATGTTCATTTTTCCCACTCAGAGCCCTTGTTTTCCCCCTCAGCACACGCCAACCCTTATTAATTCTCACAAGTTTCTAAATGGATAGTAACTTAAGAGGAACCGCAGACCCTCAGAGATAATATGAACCAAACTACCGAAGACAGTGGCCCAAAATTTGGGGAAAAATCATGCTGATAAATCATAAAATTGCTTTTTCTCAATGTTGATGGATGATTGATACATTTTTTTCCGGTGAACATAAACTTTGTTAATCATAAAAGAATATCAAATTTAGCCAACACCACAAAATGAGGAGTTTAAAAAAGGTTGACGGAGCGTTACCGAATGTTGAGGAATGTAATCGAAAAGAAAGCTCAGGATTTTAAATGTTCAAATTAAAAGTCCAGAATTTCATTTGTTACAATGAAGCCCTAGGGTTTAAAGGGCTGGGTTGGGTTTTGGGAAAATAGTAACCCGGACCATCTTGGACACAAAGTGAAATGGATAAATCAACCATAAATTTTAAAGCCTGCCACAAGGCCGATGATCTTGAGCCCAATTTCTTTACCCGATAGATGGGCTTGGGTATGGTACCTAGTCCTTGGGCTGGATTGGGATCTCTTCAAGGATAGCCCAATAAGCCCCACCAACGAAATTACATAAATAAAGAAAAAAGAAAGCAAGAAAGAAAGAAGACCCTAGCTTAATGCACATCCTATAACTTGTCATAACATATACGTTAGAATACTAATAATAATAATAATAATAATAATAATAGTTGCTCGTAGAGCACACCGCGTGGTGACACATTAATTCGTGTGTGCTTCACCGCCAAATGTATAGCTCCACACCATTGGGCGGCAGAGAAAATCATTGGAGCACTATGTGGTGATGTTTCAAGTGAACTGAACAATCACTTGAGTACCAGACACCCCAGGATGACTCATACTATACCTGTCTGAATCCAATCCTTGAAAATGTGTTCGTTCATTATATTGAAGCTTTTGACATCAATTCTCTTTTGAAATTACAAATGACGCAACTCCAAGCGCAACAACCTCTTGAGATCGAGTGAGACTCCACTCCTGCTATTGCTCTGATCAACGAAGAGCACTTAGAACATTCACCTCACCTGATTTTGATCAAGGAATGCTAAGCTTTAATGGAAACCACTGGATGCAACTTGAAACACACGCCCTGTGAGGACAACAAGGTGGCCGACAGACGTGCCAACATTGTGGCGGACCAAGAAGACAAGATGGTGTCACACATTACTCCGCTAAATGAGATCATACCACTCGAGGCAGACATGAGAGGAGTAGCGTTTTGAACGTCATTAATTTTTGTTTTTTCATTCCAGTCAACCAAAAAACAAGAAATCATCCATCCTATTTAATCTTTTTTAGGTCGCTTTTTAATTTCTTGAATGAAATTTTGTTGTAATAGGACGTTTTAAAATTTCAATCAAAATGTCATACGGTAGTACTGGCTTGAAACACCAAAACAAGTACAAGTAGGAGTAGTAGAACAAAAATTTCTGAACACAAGTAACTAGCCAAGTTAGAGAGAGAAAAGGTATTGGGAGCAACGGCTCTATGCAATCTTAGGCACCGGTCACGGCTCCCCTTCCGATCGGATCCTCAGCGGAAAACATTACTACTGAAGAAGAAGATCATCTCGTCCGTAGCACCAAAAAAGTTAAAAACGACCACGATTTTTCGACAGACATGGCACAAGATCCACCAAGCTCTGAGATCTCGATGCCTGTTCAAGATATTACAATGAGCAGCGAAAGTGAAATCCTTCAGGAGCCCCAGCCTCCTGAGAGTGCTAATCAAAAGGTTATTCCACCAAAGGTACTTTCATTCAAACAAGCTCTGATCTCTAACAAGGAGAAGGAAATCCCCTTCTCAGATGATGTGGAAATAATAGATCTGGGTGAGGAAAATCCTGGAGATAACGAGACAGAGAATGAAGAAGATGAACAAGATGGAATTCCTGTGATTCACCTACCCAAAAGTCTCCTTGAGTATGCGAGGGAACCGTGGAAAAATGCTTTAATCGTGAAACCTATCGGATATCCCATTGGGTATAAATCACTCTGCTCGAAAGTTAGGTCACTTTGGGACCTTCAAGGTGATTTTTCAGCTCTGGACATTGGCATGGGGTTTGTGGTGTTTAAGTTTGATATGGGTGTTGATCGCACCAATGTGCTCACAAATGGTCCGTGGATCATCAATGACCAGTACATTACAGTGAGAGCCTGGGAACCGCGATTCAAACCTGATGAGGCTGAAGAGATCAAAACTGCCGTGTGGGTCCGCTTCCCAAATTTTCCTCTGGAATACTACTATGAGAAGAACATGTTCCGCATTGCTAAGCGCCTGGGTCGTCCGATTAAAGCTGACTCAACCACGGTGGAAACTGAGAGAGGGCGTTATGCTAGAGTATGTGTTGAAGTTGACCTTAGCAAACCCCTCAAATCGAGAGTCCTTATTGAGGGGAAAATTTACCGCGTGGAGTATGAACACATTCCTCTTATGTGCTTTGGTTGTGGACGTGTAGGACATCGCCGCGATCAGTGCCCATGGGCACCCCAAGTAGCTCAGCCTATTGTGGCTGAATCACCAAGTCCACCGGTAACGGCTAGTGAACAAAATTCCGGCGAGAAGACTTACGCGAAGACTAATGTTAATCAACCCGCTTATGGTCATTGGACCCTTGTTCAGAAAAAAAGTAGAAGGCCCAGTATGGGAAAAAGGTCGCATGATCGAAACCAATTGGCCCATGGAAGTAGACCTGCAGGCCCAAACTCCCAACGACTGGAGTCAAAAGAGAACCGTTATTCCCTCCTCAACTGGTTTGATGCAAGTTCCTCGGGGTCAAGAAAACCCAATACAACCAACAAGCCTAGTGGAGAGCCCAAATCGAGCCAGCCAACATGGGCTAAGGTAAAAACAAGTGAAGCAAATAAGAACCCCACGAGCTCTCCTGCAGGCCCAACCATCATGGAAATTTCTAGCCCAAAAGTTAGCCCAACCACTTTGAACAATAAGGTATCCCTCTCTAGCCTTAACAATTCCCAAACCCAGACCAACCCCACACCTTCTCCGTCTAACCTAGCCCCCAATCACCCATCTGAGATTTCTCATCCTCTTCCCACGCCTGCGGCGGGTTCTAATCCATCCATCACACCACCCACAGCTTTATCTCCCAATGGACCCTTCGACAATAGACATCTCCCACCTCCATCAGAGTCCAATCTGCACCCTAATCAAACCAGAGGTAGAGGAAGGAGCACTGGTAAAGGTTGAATGGACAACGAGAGCAACAAGCATGAAAGTGACGGCACCAGGATTTAACGCAGCCGGAGTCCCTTATTATGTAGTAGATCTGGAGAGCCAGAACGGGACGGTGAGGGACCAAATGGCGGTCAAGAAGCTGGTAGGTTGGAATGAATTGCTCCCTCTTCCCTTCCTCCACAAACATTTTTCCATGATTTGTTTAATTTGGAATTGTAGAGGTGCGGGTAACAGCGTGTTTAAAAGAACCATGGCGGATCTGATGAGGACCCATAATCCTGATTTTCTGGTGTTGGTGGAAACTAAAGTGCCCTTCTCAACTTTACATAATTTTTTCCAAAGCAAAGGTTTCACTGCGAACTCCTACTCTGATCCGGTGGGTCGATCTGGTGGGATATGGGTCTTATGGGATCCAACTAGGGTCAATGTTTCGGCGGTGGAAGTTACAAGCCAGGTCATACATGCCACCATAGCCAGGGCTGATTTTGAGGAGTGGGTCCTTTCTGCTGTTTATGGTAGTACCAATCCTGTGGCAAGGGACCTTATGTGGTATGACCTCCAACAACGTGCTGCTGATGATAACAGAGAGTGGTTCTTAGCAGGAGATTTCAACGATCATGCTGAAAGTTCGGAAAAGAGGTGCTATCAAAGAGGTAATTCGTATCACAGATGCAATAAATTTAGTAATTTTCTTAACTCCTGCAATTTTATCGATTTGGGTTGCATTGGTCCTAAGCTCACTTGGTCTAACAATAGAGCTGGGCTTGCGAACACTATGGTTCGCCTTGATAGAGCCATTTGTAATAGCAGATGGCACTTGGCTTTCCCAAATGTTGTTGTTAAAAACTTGCCTAGGGTGTACTCTGATCACTGCCCCTTTATTGTTTTCACTGAGGGGATCCCTGATTCCCATCATACCACCCGTCTTTTCCGGTTTGAGGACATGTGGGCTAGCCACCCTGATTTCTCTAGACTTATCACTGATTCGTGGAATAGCCCTGATCTCTCCTTTATGGAAAATCTTAACAACTTGACAGACAAGATTTCCATCTGGAACCAGGATACTTTTGGTAATGTGTTCAAAAATAAAAGAAGACTTCTTGCTAGAATTGAGGGAATTCAACGCAGTCAATGTATAACCTTTTCACAAAACCTTTTCTTGCTGGAAAAAGACTTAATCTGTGACTATCAGAAAATTTTAAAACAAGAAGAATTGCTCTGGTTTCAGAAGTCTAGGGCCAAATGGTTTTTGGAAGGGGATCAGAATACTAAGTTTTTCCACCTCTCTACTGTTGTGAGAAGAAGAAGAAATAGAATCCTTTCTCTTAAAGATGCTAGTGGGAACTGGATTGATGATATTCATGAGCTTAAACTTCTCATTAACAATCATTTCATGTCTATTTTCTGTGTTGATGAGAATAATACTTCTATACATTGGAGTCATTGGATTCACAATTGCATTAGTGAGGAAGACAATATCATCTTGGCCACTATTCCCTCGAATGAGGAAATCTTCCTGGCTATCAAAGGGATTGGAGCCTACAAGGCTCCAGGGCCGGATGGTTTCCAGGCTATTTTCTACCATAGATATTGGGACACTGTTGGAGCTTCACTTTGTGATTTGATCAAGAAGTGTTTTGTTAATAAAACCATTCCCCCTTTGCTTAATAAGACCAATATTGCCCTCATCCCCAAAACTGATAATCCTGAGACCATTAATCAATTTCGGCCCATTGGCCTTTGCAATGTGTCCTACAAGGTGGTCTCCAAAATCATTGTCAATCGTATTAGACCCCTGTTGGATGACATTATTAGCCCATTCCAGTCTAGCTTTATTCCTGGGAGACAAACCACTGATAACATAATTATTTGTCAAGAGATCATTCACACTCTTAGGTCTTGTAAGTCTAAGGCTGGGGGCATGATTTGGAAAATTGATTTTGATAAAGCCTATGACAGGATCTCTTGGGATTTTCTCCTGGATACACTTAGATACTTTAAATTTAGTGAGGACCTTATTGCTATTACCATGAGTTGTGTTACCACTGTGGAAGCCTCTATTCTCTGGAATGGAGAACCCCTTACCCCTTTTAGGCCTTTAAGAGGTCTAAGACAGGGAGACCCCCTTTCTCCATACTTGTTTGTCCTTTGTATGGAGAGACTCTCAGCCAAGATTAATCAACGGGTGGCTCTTAATAAGTGGGTGGGCATCAAAGCATCTCAAGATGGCCCCTGTCTTTCCCATTTGTTTTTTGCCGATGATATTATGTTTTTTGGGGAAGCCACTATAAGCCAATGTGATATCATGAAGGATACGCTTGATTTGTTTTGTGAGGAGTCAGGCCAACTTGTTAGCTCCCACAAATCAAAAATTTTTGTGTCCCCCAATATTTCTACTAGCTTTGCTAGAAACTTGAGCCATAAATGTGGTTTTACCCTTACTAAAGATCTGGGTATGTACCTTGGAGTTCCTCTAATTCATTCGAAAGTGTCCAAAAGAAGTTATCAGTATATTATTGAGAGACTTTCCAAAAAGCTTGCGGGGTGGAAGTTTGATTCCCTTAATTTTATGGGTCGTGCTACCCTTGTCAAATCTGTGACTACTACCATCCCCTCTTATACTATGCAAACCACTGCCCTCCCCACTTCTATCACCAACCATATTGACAAGATAAACAGGAACTTTCTCTGGGGTGATAAGGCTGACAGAAAAAAGGTGCATTTGGTTAATTGGAACAATGTTTGCAAGTCTAAAAAGTGTGGAGGCCTGGGGATTAGGAAGGCTGGGATTTCTAACACTGCCTTTCTCTCTAAACTAGGATGGAGAATTACTTCTGAAAACAAACCGTTATGGATTCAAGTGCTCAAAAAGAAATATCTTAAGAATCATAATTTCAGAGATTGGCCTGCTCACAAGAAGGCCTCTTATACGTGGAGGAGCATAATTAAAATTCGGGATTTCACTGTCAAGAACATAAAATGGATGGTTGGCAAGGGTAACGATATATCTTTCTGGCATGACTGGTGGTGTGGTGACACCAGTCTTGCGAAGAAAGGTCATGTGGTTACAACTAATGAACAAGACAGGGTGAGTGAATTCATCACTATGGATAATACTTGGGATTCCCCTTTGATTACGGATGCCTTGGGAAGCAGTGAGATTAGTGTTATTACTAACACATTACTGCCCAGAAACTCTGAGATGAAAGACACTCCTTGTTGGGTGGCCAATTCCAATGGTTTGTTTTCTGTTAAATCAGCTTATGAGAAACTGGCTGGTAGCCCCATTGAGGAGAATGGTTGGGGGTGGATCTGGCAATTGAAAGTTCCTGCCAAAATCCAGGGTTTCCTCTGGACTTGTATGCACGGGAAGATCCTCACTAACCAACATCGTAAGACTAGGGGTCTCTCAGATAATGATCTGTGCCCACGTTGCGATATGGTGACTGAAGATCTTTTCCACCTTTTCTTTACCTGTCCTTCGAGTGCTGCTATTTGGTCTAGATTACATCATGTCCAGGTGATCACCACAGGAGACATTGAAGATTGGAGGTGGTGGCTAAAAAGCAATGTTAATCAATCGAAAAGAAATCCAGGGAGTATTCTAAATCCTATCCTTACTTTGGTTACTTTGTGGAACATTTGGAAGATGAGAAATAGGAAAGTTTTTGAGGACATTAGTCCTAACCCCACGGTTACCCATCTGGATAGTCTGAATCTTGCGTATGAAATTGTTAACCTTTATGTTCCAGCCTCTGTCGTTAAATCCAAATACACTAAGCTGGTTTCATGGAATTTTCCAGGTCTAGGTAAGTTTAAATTAAACACTGATGGCAGCAGCCGAGGAAATCCTGGGAAAGCAGGCTATGGAGGAGTGATTAGAGATGATCGCGGCTGCTGGGTTCTGGGGTTTTATGGAAGATTGGAGGATTGCTCCAGCTTGGAGGCGGAGCTATGGGGTCTTTTCAAAGGATTGGAGTTGGTTCAAAGCCAGAACATGGAAGGCCTGGAGGTGGATTCAGACTCTACAACAGCCATCAGCCTCATCAACGAAGGAGATTCAGCACACTCCCCCCATGCGGTACTGATTCAAGAATGCAAAGCTTTGATGGCAAGGACTGGATGTACCCTGAAGCACATTCTCCGTGAGGGAAACCAAGTTGCGGACAAGCTAGCCAACCTAGGAGTGGATCAAGAGGAAAAATGGATCTCTCACATTTCGCCACCTGATGATATTATCCCCCTCCTTGAGGCTGACATGAGGGGTGTGGCCTTCGAGAGGCTGTAGCTGTTTTCTCTATTTCCTATGTATCAAAAAAAAAGGAGTAGTAGAACAAAGTAGTTCACCCTTGAGCGGATGTTCTGGCCCAACTTCTATTGGATGAGTGAAGAAGGCCCAAGAGGTGTTTGTTTAACAAGCCCGGGGACTTTAGTCAGCCTGTTCTCTTAAAGCCACCCAAAACTTATGGCCCAAAATAGTAGGAAAAAAGATTCTCATAAATGAATATACAACACACGGAACCTTTATCTTCAGTTCCGACATAAGTGCGATAAAGTCCCTACAAATAGTGATGTGACATGACAATTTTTCGTGACAGAAGTCACGGGATATCATACCTACATTTTGACGATAAAAAACAAATATAAATAGACAATGATTGTTTGCAGCCAAAAAGAAAAAAAAAAAAAGGATTCTCACAGTTTTTTCAATAACCACTGCTTCAAATCCGTACTTACCTTCCGCCGATAAAAAAAAAAATGTAATTACCCTTCTATTAGTGAAAGATGTATGAAGAGGTGAGTGGTTGATGTATGTAAGAGCAGTTTTGCTATTGTGCATATTGAATAAAGAAAAAGTTGCATGGTTAACCAACCCCGAGTCGTTAACGAAAAATTTGAGGTTTGGCTCGTTAAGTACTCAATTTTGTTTTTCTATTTCATTAATGATCTGAGCTCTAACAGATTTTTTGACTCATATAACTAACAAGCGGAGCAAGCTTGGCTCACATAAATAAATACAGCTCTTAGGTTTGAGATCAATTCACCTATAGAGACTGAGCTCAAGTTGAACACAATAAAACCTCACATCCTTTACACCTCCATCAACGCGGCCCAATAAAAGGAAGGATCTGGTGTTGTTGCTATGCAGTCTCGTGCACATTCGGGTTGTCCGTTGCTTGGATGACAGTCTAGATTTCATCTTGCAGACACAACAACGAACAGTTTGGATGCAAAGGTGCCGAGGTAAAATCTGGACCGTTCATCCGAGTAACAGACGGCCCAGATGTACACAACTTCTGCGTGCACGTGGCTACACAACAGCAACCCAGGTGGGCTAGGTCCTAAAAGGAAAGGCTAGATGTGGATAAAATTGACATTCAGTGAGATAAAAAGGGCTACTATTGTCATTCAACCAAACTGTTTGAACCACTATATAAACCCTACCCCCCTTCTGCTGCAGCGGTCGCCTCTCTCGCAGCCTCGCTAGGGTTTTTCTTTTCTTCTTCTTCCATTTCTCTATTTGCAGGTCTGTGTGTACCAGTTCGTATGATTCTTTTGCAGTAATAGTGTAAGTACTAGATCAATTTCGTATCTCTCTATGCGCAGCCCTTAAGATCGCCTTCCACTTTCTCCCATGGAAGCGCTTCGAGTCATAGCTGCGCTACATCAACGCTCTACATACACTCTTATGTATACGCATTGCTCGTACATATACGTGTATGTATAGTTTGGGGTTTCTCTTTAGGGTTTTCCTTTTGAGACCCCTCTCACCCACACTCATCATTTTCTGGGGCATCTCAAACTCTTCTGGATCTGAATTTCCATTTTCAAGACCCTTTGGATATTTAGGTTTTCTTTTCCTTTTTATCTTTAGGTGTCTTTGTTAATTGGATTTCCAGCCCAGAAATTCAATTTGAAATGCTGATTTTAGGTGGGGGACATCCAATTCACACTAGGGTTCTTCTTAGTTCTTAACTTTTTGTGATTTTATTTGGTTGGTTTTAGTTGAATCAGCTGATTTTGTTGTCTTTGCTGCTTGCATTGTGTGCAATTGCTTATTTTGTTCATACCCATGTGAAATAATGACAGCTTTGAGCAAATCTTTTAGTGTTTGCTGTT
Source organism: Vaccinium darrowii (assembly GCA_020921065.1). Lineage (NCBI taxonomy): Eukaryota > Viridiplantae > Streptophyta > Magnoliopsida > Ericales > Ericaceae > Vaccinium > Vaccinium darrowii. The sequence continues at coordinate 32,029,301 of CM037161.1, read as the reverse complement.
TTTAAGATTTTAATGGAAGGGAAAAGGGATGTATGGTGGCATGAATGATGAAACAATTAGATGTCTGAATGGAGTTTTCCCTGAAAGAAAATTTTGAGGCTTATTGATATTCTGACATAGCCACTGTTTTTCCCTGTTTTCCCTTGTTTTGTTTCTTTTCTTGATTTCTCTTTTGCTGTTGGAGCTCTTTGGATCAACAGTACTGATAGGGAAATTACACTGGGGAAATTACGGGGAACATGTCATATAGTGCTATGGTTGTTGTATGATACGAGTGTCCGAAATAGTTTAAGTTGAAACCTCCATTCTTCTACCAATCCTGCTTTAATTTTCATTCCTTTTTACTCTTTAGTTATCGATTTTTCTCGTTTGATCTTTGATGTATTCGTGTTAACTTGTTGGTGAAAAAATGGTAATTTGCGATTGGACGAATGATTGTGTGTAGTCGGAAAATGTTAAGATACGCATTTTGGTTTCCGGAAATTTCCAAGCTCCCTTATGGAGTTATGGGGCTCATTGTCTTTTGGGGAGAGAAAGGAAAAGCAAAGTGTGGCAAGAATGATGAAACAATTAGATGTGTGAATGGAGATATCCATGAACTGAATTTTCGAGGCTTATTGATATTCTGACTTTGCCACTTTGTATCCTGTTCTTGAATAAGCTTATGTATCTGAGTTAGATATTTTTCGATGAACATGCTACGTACGCAGGTCGTGGAAATATAGAAGTAAACTTGCACTCAGGTCGTGGAAATATAGAAGTAAACTTGCACTCAGGTCGTAGAAATATAGTAGTAATCTTGTACTTGCATTTGATCATATGTTTGGTGCAAATTTTGTTACCTAATATGTGTTTCCATTTTTTGTTTGAATTTTTTAGTTGTGAAGTAGCAGTCAGTGTGCGGAGTAATTGGTAGTTTTGAATTTTTTTGTCATATTGTTTGGCTCCTATTTTTTGTAGGTTTTAGTTAAGAAGAGTTTGTTTTGCAAATATGGGATTGTAATGATGTTACTTCTGAGTAATTATTCAGCGGTCTTGGAGGATAGTCACATGGTGTCCCTACTCCCTAATCTACTGCACATTTCTATGGGATTCATACAAGCCGGCTTCACAGAATTGTGGACACTTAGTACTGGTTTCATATAAATGTGTGGTGGATAAGGGTGTTGGGAGATCACGTGACATTCTCCCAAGACCGCTACATACTTTTTCTATTTATACGAAAAAAGAGAGTCGGTTGTAATGTTGCAGTTACATCTCTTAATAAGTCTCAGTTTTGATTTTACCAAGGTAGATGAGAGTTTATTTGTTTTCTTTGTCTTTATCTTTTCTGCTTTTGTTCCTTTTTGTATTTGCTCTTATGGAGTATTTAAGCAGTGATTGCTTTTGTTCCATTATATCTTCCCAACCTTATACTCCTGTTATTCTGTGCCTTGTACTTTACCATTTCAATTCTCACTAAGGCCTTGTTCAGCTAAAAAAAAAACAGTTTTGTTTTAACTCAAAAACTATCCCATTTCACTAACAAAAATCACTTAGTTTTTTTTGCAAAACTAAAAACCAAAAAAGCCAAAAAGCTAGTTAGTGGAACAAGTTAGTTTTTTTGCAAAATTAAAAACCAAAAAACCAAAATACTAAAATACTAGTTAGTGGAACAAATTAGTTTTTTTGCAAAATTAAAACATCCAAAAAAATCAAAAAATCAAAAAAACCAAGTTAGTGGAACACTCCCTAAGACTATCTCTAGCCCTTGCTCAAAAACTTAGATTCGAATTTGAGTTAAAAAACACCGAAAACAGAGCTCCAATCGTTGACCAAATCCAGAACCAAATTGAGTTTACTCAAAATTTTCACCAAATTTGGTGAGCGAAATTCTTCACCAAAATTTCAATAGCTATTTTTTGGTGGTGTTTGTCGCTGGAAGGGGGAGAGAGAGAGATGGAGGAGATCGATCGAGAGGGGGGGCATGATTTGTGGTCGTCCTCACCCAGGTGAGGGTAGCTCCGGTGGCAGTGAATGGCGGAGGACGGTGGTTAGTGAATGGCGGAGGACGGTGGTTACTGGCTATTAGGGTTTGAAATCAGAGTAAAGGACTGTAGAAGCCCATAACAAATCAAGCTTTTACTTAAATTTTTACTCAAATCTTAGAAAAAACTGAGTAAGGCTTGGAGATGCTGGCCTTGTTCGTTTTCCTGTTTAGTTTTAGTTTTAGTTTTGGAGATATCATCATTTTCCTTATTTCTCTTTCTATCTCTCTTCACTCATTGCACCTGCTGATATCATCAAAACTAAACTAAACTATCTAACCAAACACAGCCGCTGTAACTCATGCATTTTTTGCTTGAGAAATTATGGTGGTTTGATAGGTGGAATGATTATAGTTGATAAATGGAGAAAAAATGTTTGGTATGTGTAAGGTTGGTAGTATTATTAATACTCCAGGTAATTGTTTTCACACGACCAGTAGGGATTGTATAGTAAAATACAATGAATTTTCTTTCGTGCTTGAAAATATAAACTATCATTGCAAAAGGAGATTCCTTTTTTTACCTTGATCAGTAAAATAGCTAGTTATCTCGGAAGTCCAACAGAAATAAAAAACCTCAAGTGACGTAGATAGAAGAGATTCCCTACATGATTCGTTTCGAAACTGAAAGTGGTAGCCTCGGTAAGAGTGAGTGGGCTTGAGTCATCCTTCCCTCCTATACACAATTCGTTCAGGTTTGAATCTTGTCAACTGCGCAACTTGCGTGGAGAACTCGTTGTCCATCTATTACCTAAGTAGTGTTGTAGTGACGGACTCGCTTTTTTCGGACAGTAGTTATAGCTTAAATCGGACATTTCACGGTGGGTTAGGAACTTATAATGAGGGTAGTCTTACCTAGTTTTCTATCATTACCGATCCAGTTATCCAACCAAAAGGAAGTGGACTCTGCATTTCCCACAAGGACCTTAGTTCCTTCTTCAAATAAAGGAATACCTTTTTGATACCTGTGAACACCCCGCGGAGTTGTCCACGAAAACGGTTGTGGATTGAAAAATGATTTGATTGGTTGAACGGAGTCGCCACCCAGATTTGAAAAATGACTCTTTTGCCCTTTGAATGGAAAATATTTTACTAGTCTTGCCAACATGAGATTTATCGGGTCCGGGAGCTAGGTTACGCGAGGGGAAGGAATTTAAAGCACCCATCGCGCCCTGTGTAACCACCGGTCTCTACTAAATGCTTACGGGATTTTGAAAATGTTGTTTGAATGGACTTTGTACAGATATTCATGTGAAAGCACGAAAGTGTATCAAAAAGATCAATGAAATATATGTGGATGCTTGTGCAAAATGTCATGTATGGACGATTTATATGCATAGAACGTTGAAACTGGATTGAATCATGCTCAAACTGCCCCAAAGTATCCTAGAAACTTATCATAAACACCAAAATTGCCACACCTGAATGACCATCTGGGCACCTGGATCAGGCAGATCCAGGTGCTTAGATTGAATGCAGGCACCTAGAATGAGCGAATCCAGGCACCTGGATTGAATGCAGGCGCCTGGAATGGGCGAATCCAGCGCCTGAAAAGCTTACCAGACAGCAACTTCAAAACTTCATTTTTCACAGTAAGCACCAAGTGTAATACTCTTTACTCATTCACATAAATTTTAAATGATATTTAATGACTCTATGGACAAAATGGACCTTTAGATCAACTTCATGGCATGATTAGAGCTTTGAAAAGCATGATCTTGGATGATTAAGTGGTGAAATGCAATGCACCAAACATGTTTTAAACCAGATATATCACATTCACGTATATAACATGCTATCTGTGCAGTTTATGCTTGTAGCAAAGTGAAGTAAAAATTAATCTATACTAATGATGCAATAAAAATGCTTATATTGAATCCCAGTAATGTGGAAATGCTTAGATGACATGAGAACTTCCCTAAATACATTTGAAACTTGATGATTAGACCCTTGAATGATTAATGGACTAATACAAACTTTCTTTTCTCATATATGTTTTTGCCTTCAAAACACTCCAAGTATCCATTGTAGTGAAGATAGTGAAGATTTAGCCATAAGATGGGATTAACCAAACATAAATGCATGCAAATGATCTTCCATAGACTGATTAAAATGCAAGAGATGCAGAAAATATGACAAAAAGGAAGGGAATCCAGGCGCCTGCATTGAGCAGATCCAGGCGCCTGGATTTGCTATTGATACACAAAATAAGTTTTCTTCCTTGTATGATTCAAACCTCTTCCAAGTCCTCCACTAGTATAGAAGACTAGTAAGAGCTTGGTTGAGTTCCCCTTAGGGCCTATTTGAGCACTTTGGTAGGAAAATCTACCTTTGAGCTTGATTGGATGAACTTTTGAGGCTAGATTGAGTGGTATTTGATGGTTGGATGAACTGAAAATCAGTTTCTGGAGTTATGAAGGGCTGATTGTAGGAATTGTGGTTGAGTTTTGGTGATGGGAAATGGAAATGTGTTAATTCAAGTGGCAAAAGAGTGAGTTTTTGAGGTTGGAAGTTAATGAAAGGGGAGGGATGAACTGGAGATGGAATTTCTGGAAATTTTCAGCAGAATAACAGCATGAGAGATAGGGGAGAACTGATCTTCCAAAATAAGGCAAGAGGGGGGGTATTTATAGAGTGAAAATTATTGATTTTTGGGTGAAAAAGAGAGGGAAATGACAATTTGAAGTTAAATTTGGGAGGGATGCAGTGATGGGGGGAAATTTGAGTGAAAAAAAAAACATGGGACGATGTAAGGTAGGAGCCCATAGTTTCATCAAAAGCCAACTGCAAATTGCTCACTAGAAGTGATTCTAGGCGGTTGGAATAGGGGAGTCCAGGCGCCTGGATTGAGTTTGGGCGCCTGGAATGGGAATTCAGGCGCCTGGATTGAGTATGGGCGCCTGGATTAGGAGACAACACAATATATGAAACTTCGCAGGGCCGTTCCGGGTGCTACCGAACTCTGTTTTGCCCATGGTTTGAAGCGTTGGAAAGCTTGTCGAGTCTACTTTCTAACCCAGGTGGTTTGAATCCAAAATGATTTGTACATCAAAATATATGACCATTTTACCCTCAGAAGGTCGGAAAAACAAGTCGTTTTGGTAAAACGGGCATATCTCCCTCATTTCAAAATGGATTGGGACATATTAAATATTAAAAAAGAGGATTTTGAATGTACTAGATGGTGGTGCAAGATTGAGTTTATTTTGGAGAGGTTTTGGAGGGGTTTCCAAGTTCAAAATCAAGCTCCGCGTGCTCTTATCAGACATTTTCATCATCGGGGATGCTTGATAAGTTTCTCGGGTCAAAATCGAAGTGTCTACAATACCCTACCAAGTAGTGGATGGTCTAGTGCATCTTGGATTGCGAATGTTATAGCGGCCCCGAATAACACGAGACTGTTTGTACCATAGCTGGACCCTACACGTGATAGATTTGGAAGAGAGGAGAAAATCGTGAATACACTAACTGATATCCCTACAATTTAAGAGATTGATATCTATAAAAGAAAAGAGATCAGGCGGTTACCTAAATTGTAGGAACTATTTTTGAATTTCCATTAGGCCGAAATAACATGTGAGAAATTACTGAGATAGTGGGTAGTTATCTCTCGACCAAATAGGACACTTGTCAGCCATTCATCATTGGCGGAATGGAAGAAATTTAAAGAAGCAGATTTAAAGGATTATGGTCCTAAATGGTGGAGGGTTATCTTCAGCGGTTACAAGACTCATTGATTCTATAAATATTAATCATTGGCCACCATTACAAAGGTCCACGCACCGTCAAAGCTCATAGCAGCAAGTTTTTTTTGTTTTAGTATCACTTCCTATCTATCTAGTTAATCGATCTCCTTTCTCTTTCTTTCTCAATCATGTTTTCTTCTTCTTATCACTTTCCTCCTTCTTCCTTTTCTTCTATGTAATCTTGTTATCTTAGTTTGTTGAAGTCCTTTTTCAAGGCATTCGAACCGTGTTAACGTAGTTTCTCTTTATAAAAGTTATCACATCGCTTGAAGGAGGTTTTTGTATATAGATTTAGGCGCACTTTCCATCTTTATATTTGGAGATTTTATATCTCCTGGCACGTCTCACTTTCACAACACTACTTAGTGTTGGCTCTATAATATCTCCTGCCCCTGGAGAAATTCGTGTCAACAGAGACCAAAGAGATTGATCCTCGTTACGGAGTTTCCAAACGAATTTAGCCATGGAAACGGTGTTGGTGAGACTCGTGCTTTTGAGTCCCAAACCGTCCAGACTTTTGTAGCATCATGCTCAACTTGGGAGCGTCACAGCCCAATGACAGTGGTGTTTGAAAACTTGTGTCTGTTTCGCAACTACCGACTTAAATTAAAATAGCTTTAGCTTGTTTCGCAACTACTGATTTAAGTTAAAATGGCATTAGCATTTTAAGCTAGTAAGTTAAAGACAAGTTATTCCATTGACTTTGAAAAAATTGCTTCGAATGATCCAATAAGAATGTTATTTCACGTTCTCACCCAATCTGAGTTTGAAAAAATTACTTGGAACAACGTGACTTGAGAATGTGTGCTCTCGTTATGGAACACCCTATCTTCACAAATAAGCTAGGTGTTGCGGAACGGGTATGTCTTTACAAATCTTATGTCAGATGTTGCGAAACGAGTTCAATTTCCACTCAACCGGACTTCCCCTTAAATCAGGTGTTGCGGAACGAGTTTAATTTCCACTCAACGGGCTTGCCTCTTGTATTTTTTTTTTCCCAAGAAAAAACGTAGTGCTATATGTGGTTTTACATTTTTCGCACCTTGGAAGCAAAGCGCACATCAGCCACGTCCACTGAAAACAAAAACTAGACTCTCCGATGCGTGGCAGTCACCTCTGGGCGTAACGTAGCTCTTACCCCAAGCATAACCCTCCTCACAGAGACTCTCTCTCTCTCTCTCTCTCTCAGGTCGACGACGAACCAGTAATCTGCGCAGAGAGTCGTCTTCCCATCGATCTCAACTGCATCACTCAAACCTCTGTTCTCCCCCAATTTCCAATTACAGCCATGATTACGCAGGTAATTCCGGATCTGCAACAATACCATATTGTATTTTGTATGCGTATGTAATTATGATGGTTTTTGGTTTTGGTTTTGATCGGAATATGCAGCAAAGGAGTTTATCGGGGTCATCACAAAGCCCTAGATCTCCATCTGCTCAACCGTTTCTATCTGTCTCTGTTACTGATCCTGCTAAGATGGGAAATGGGGTTCAAGCTTACATCTCCTACAAAGTCATCACTAAGGTATGATAATAGGGTTGGTGTTAATATTTCTATTAGTTGTTCAGAGAGAAGTTTTTTCTGGACGATAATCATTATGTTATAGGAGTTTCTAGATAACAAAATTCAAAAGTTGAATAAGGTTTATCTAGATTATCAAATGGAATTGTTCGATATTTTCTTGATGTTAATCCGGAGTTTAGAGTTAATTCATTTTATACATACGACTGAGCTTTTTAATTTCCCATGTTTTGGCCTTGCAGCTCTTGTTCTGAATTGGAGTAACCTTTTGGAAGAGTGTTTTATTATTTTATTTGAATTTTTTGATTGACAGTTCTGTTTTGATCGCTGGGTGATTTAACCGTGGAGAGATGGGTTTGAAGTGAGGAAGATTTTGGACAATTGCTTTGTGAACTTGAAGTTAAAATTAGTTTTTTCCATTTCATAACGGACACCTGAACCGGAGTGGTATTGGGAGACAATATCACTTTGTTTTTTTTTTTGTTTTAGCTTAGAATGGTGTGTGCTTTGCAAATTGAACATCTGTCAGATTCTTGGATTTAATGAGGGAAGAGAGGAAAGTAATTCGTAGCGGTTTGCCTTCTTTTACCTCGTATCTGTAATGGGAAGACGGAAGAATGGATCGAGAAGGGTTTAACGATATTTGGGAAATAGATTTATTCTTTTGCTAGAGATGTGAGATTAGTACACACTTTTCTCGGAATACGAATTACAACTAGTAAATTAAGTGATTACCTGGCTGGAAGGAAACATTGATTACATGTATGCACACATTATTTTATGACGTTCTTTGATGATAGGGCCTAACCCTATAGTGCAGGTGCACCGCAGGGGTGTGGTGCGCGATCCGAGCCCTTCATCCTTACAATCAATGGTCCAGATTTCAAAAAGCATCCTACGGGTAAGAGCTACTTGTAGCAAATCTGGACCATTAAAGATAATTTTGGATGGCTCGGATTGTGCACTGCACCACACCCTGGACTACAGCATCCCTGGTTCCCTAGAAACATGTTCAGGAAGAAATTTAAATTCTTTGTCGATGTTCATTGACTAGGGCTTCCTTGAGGGTAGTGTGTGGGTGGGTGAATAGGCAAGATTGTTTATGATATGGATGAAAAATTTATTCAGTAGGTTATTGACTCATTTGTAAGCTCCATCACATTAATCAAGCACTTGATACCCACACAAAATAGTGCATTAATGGTTACGTAACAGGGTATGATATCTGCAGACATAATAGAGGAACTAGGGTATCTGCACATGATAGTCCAATAATAAATCCGTTGGATGGCTGGGGACTTTGGAAAGGCATCTCCCTTATTAAGGATACTTTGCTAAGGTGTCCAAATGCAACAGCACTGCGGCAGGAGTTCACATAGGTTGTGATGTTATTTTCCTTTTGATTTAGCCTGTTCTTGTAGAGGGCCCTGTGAGTAACAACACTGTATCCTGGCAGCATCCTCTGGGTGCCTTTTTTTTTTTGTTGAGTATTTTCACACTTATCTATAAAGAAAAATAGTAAATTACATGTATTGATTGAGAGATAGACATGAAAAAATCTTTTAAACAACCACCTCTGCGATAGGGTAATAAAAAAATATTGGTTCACACCTTAAGTATTTAGTACTATATATTCACTAGACCAATTTTTGTTGTTCGCGTGAATTGTGAATTATAATATTGATTTGCATTACCTGAGTATATTCCTATCCGCTCCCCATTGCTCCCAAACAAGGAGCTTCTGTGATCCTCCGCCCCCCACTCCCTCCCCCACCCTTTTTTGTGCAACATAGATATACACATCTCGAGAATGATCAATGTGATTGCCATTGGGGTCTTGAATTGTGAACTCCCAGATTCCCGTGTTATACAAGGCTCTAATACCCCTGCCCTTTTCTCTTGTCTGGATTTCTGCAACTATTCTAGCTCTGTTGCAAGCAACCCTTTACGTGAATTAGTGATGCAGATAGAACGATCAAGTGCTTAATGTGTATAGTATTATCTACAAAATAAGATACTCACTGGACATTTGGAAAGAAATAAATGCTTGTAGGAAAAATGGAAGTCTGTATCATATTATTATTTTGTATGTTCAGATAGAAAGCTCAACCCTTGAGTCCTATACGTTATAGATGGTCTCTGGTTAGCACAAGGTTAAGTTTTGCAGTATATGGTTTATGTGGATCTTCTTGGCTTATGCTAGAGATGTGAGGTTATAACACTAAAACTCAGAATTCCTGGCGGCACATTAGTTTTAAGTAATGTTATACTCTGGCTATAATGGAGAATTCAATTACATGTATTAACTGTTGCAAACATATAGACGTACAGTTAATCTTGTGGGTGAGATCCGTAATCTTTTCTATGATAGCATTTGAGTTATGATTTTACTCTCTTTGTAATCTTTACTACTTGCCTTTTAAACTTTTTTTGGCAGACAAATTTACCTGAATACCAAGGGCCAGAGAAGATAGTTATTCGCCGTTATACTGATTTTGTTTGGTTACGTGATCGTCTTTTTGAGAGATACAGGGGTATTTTCATTCCTCCTCTTCCAGAGAAGAATACTGTAGGTAACAATCCCACCTCTTTCTCTGTTAATTTCTTTCTTAGAAGATGTCTTATCTTCCATGATAATATAATTGCTTTGCTTTCATTATATTTTTGACGTTGTCTTGTAGAAATATGAAAACAAGTAAAAAGATAAAAAGGTGGAAAGGAGAACACATGAGGTTTACGTAGTTCGGCTGTGGCCTAGGTCCACGGGCATCAGTCAATAGCACTGCCTTCCCCTCTCAAATGAGTTCAGTGTCCAATTCTATTTTCACACTAATGGATTAACAAGGATAGCATTAGCATTTAGCTCATCTTTCAAACCTACCAAAATCTTGTAATCCACAGAGAGAAGAATCAGAAAATCATAGAATTTTTATTCATTAGAAAATCCTTCAAAACTTGTTAGTAGCCATGTAACCCTTGAGGTGATTTAATTTTCTTCGTTCTTTAATAACTTATTCAATAGAGTAACTTTTAGTTGTGATTAAGGAGTTAGGACTATGAATAAGTTTCTTATGAAATTGGTTAATAACTGCCTTCTATGTTTGCTATTAAGCTATTTTATTGAGCTATACAAGTATGACATGGTAACTTAGTGAATGGTTCCAATGTTCCATTGATGATGTTATCTTTAAGAAATATGTTACTATATTAGTCAACCGCAACAGAAATTTGATCTAGCCAGATTGGTAGAGAAAGAAACTTTAGCACTATTTTCCAAGGTTCTGAATCCCGTACTGGCTTGGTTACCAGTTTTCCTACTTGTACAGTACCGGATACCGTTTTGGATTTAGCGGTACTACCTGTATGTGCGTGTGTGTGTGTTTGAAATTTTTTCTCATGTCATCCAATTCATCATAAAGTAAAATAACCCCCTTAGCAAAATACTTTCAATTAGCATTAGCAAAATACAGGTATTATAAAGTACCAAACTGTAATTACGAGGGCCTAAACTTAGTTGTCAAGCTTTATGGGGTTAAACGTGTAGTATTATAAATTTGTGAGGTCTCCCATGTATTACAAAGAGATATATATGTATCAGTTGTCAACCCTAAATCGCTAATCGATCAGATCAGAACCTCCACCCCAAAACTTTCGATCAGCTCCGGCACTGATTACTTGATACCTCTCTCTCTCTCTCTCCCCAACACCAATTGATCAGCTCCGGCACTGATTACTTGAGGTAACCCTCTCTCTCTCTCTCTCTCCTCTTCCCGATATCTCTCTCCCCTTCTCTCTCTTCCATTCACCCCTCTCGAACGCCCTTGATCACAATACACCGACATATACATACAGTCATACACATATATGACCCCTCCGTTCAGTCCAACACGAAGCTATGGCTGTTTAAGGTGATTCCCCAAATCTGCAAAATCTTGGACGAAATAGCAGAACAGTCATCTCGGCCGGTGTCCGGATCAGCCGGTACCGTCCGGTATGGCCCGGTATTGAGACCGGGACGGAATTTTAGGTGTTAGGTACCATTTTTTGTCAATCCGGTATGTACCGGCTGGTATTTTCAAAACCTTGCTATTTTCCATTAAACGACCTGAATTAATCCAGATTGAGGAAAATTTTGAGGCAAAACTCTGTTCAATCTAGCCAGATCAGTTAGTGAAGTGTGATGTAAAGCTATATATGAAGTGTCCCTAAATTTGAATCCTCGTATCAAAATGTTAAATTCTGACTGTCATACTGGATACAATAACTAACTCTCACATACCATGTGATGAGTTAATTTTTTTTGCCTGTAGTTGAGTTGCATGAGACTCCATGGTGAACAGGCAGCTAGTGCCCACCATCATCCACATCATTCCCTCAGACTGTACTCCACTTAGTCATCTCGTTTGCAGAAAGATTGCTATGGTAAAGATTAAAATGGTTGACATTAAACGTATCCAAAATGCGATAACTTCCGATGGACCAACTTTTACCGTTGAACTTGGCGTGCATTCGTGGTTGCATCCTCTCTCTGCTATTCAGTGAGAACCACCCCCAAAATCCCGACATTGAAAACCACTATCCTCCTGTGCGAATCTGGTGCAGCCTCGTGCATAGCATTGTTTTCCTCAATTTTTTTGCCTGACCTGTCCCTGCAAAATCCTCATAACGCTTACGTCTTCAACCTTCACATTGCCTTCTCAGAGTGATCGAGTCAGGATGCTATTAGGCTTCGCAGTTGCACCATTGCCAATTTGAACAGGACACAATCAGGCAATGTAGTTATTGAAAGAATTTTAGGTAATTCAGCAATTGATAGCTCTTGAGCCCAATCACGGGGGCAATGTAGTTATTGAACGAATTTTAGGTAATTCAGCAATTGATAGCTCTTGAGCCCAATCACGGGCTAGTGACCTCAATTGAGGGCCTGAACTTTTATTAGCATTTACGGTTTGTCCCATTAGGTGGTGGATTCCAGGATTTGATATAATCCATCCCCTTTGCCAATCTTCTTCCATAGAGTTATCCAGAAAAAATTTAAAGTATCTGCATCTGACACAAAAGAGACAAGCAACAATATTAGAATCTGTTGGCTTCCAACAGGTATGAAATAGGCCATCTTTGAGAAATCTATGCGCCACGGCCATTACGAAACTTTTCTTCCTGATGGGCGGTAATCCAAGCCCAAAACCCATGTGAAGCAAAATGCATGGGCAATTAGGTACTGTAGTAGCACATATAAAGGCCAGAATTTGTGATTGATCCTTTAGCTCTTGCCTCTTTGGCATGCTTGACGCTGTTTGGCATTCCTCGAATCTCTTTCTCCATGTGAGGCCAAAAGTTAATTGTATCCACAATTTTCAGATTTTTGTCTCACCAAACTGCCCTAGTTGTGCTGTCATTTTACGATTTCGTCCTGTAATGAACTTTTCAGCACATTCTCACCTCCTTGAATAGGAAACCATAACAAATTTAACAATCTTTCTGCCATCGAGTAGTAAGTTCTTCCACTCATTCTAGATGTGATCTTAGGCAGTGTTTACATTTATTCTACAATCGACCAGCTGGATAATGCCAGTTCTCATAGTGATGTAGCCTTTTTCAGTTCATACGTGATCATAAGATAGGTGATCAATGGAGTTTCAGAAAGTCGTGTACATATTTGAAGATCATATGAGGACTAACTAAAGTCTTTGTTATGCAGAGAAATTTAGATTCAGTGCTGAATTTATTGAGATGAGGCGTCAAGCATTGGATATTTTTGTTAATCGGATAGCTTCGCATCATGAGCTTCAGCAAAGTGAGGATCTGAGAACATTTTTGCAAGCAGATGAGCAGGTATGGTGGCTTAAAGAGGATAATATAATTCCATTTGCTACCATGTATTTTGGAAAATGAAGTTCTCCATGGTTTCTTTTTGTTAAGATTTTGCAAGTTCCTTTTGTCAGTACGACGTTAGGAATTATTTTAAAAGATGAAATATTTACCCACCAAATTGGAAGCAAAAGATTTCGTACTAAAACTTTTCTTGATGGAAAAAGTCCTGCGTGTTCATAGATTGCATGTACCATCAACAGTGTCATATTTCACATGTGATTGAAAGAAAAGTTTTCTTCCTGGAGCTCGCTTTCATCTTTCATGTACTGAATCTACACAGATTGACCCAGTGTTTACAACTAATTTGTAGTGGAACTTGAAGGCGCCCTTTTTTAAGAAAGAGTTGAATGAGTTTATTATAAGAAAGACAAAGGTATGAATGTGGTGAGGATATAAATGGGAAAAGTTATGCTACTTCATATACAAGTGGCAGCTGAAAAACAATGGCAAATCTCTAAGTGAGGGCCCTGATAGTCATGGCTCACACTTGATTTGCCTTCTTTAGATCAGTGTGGGGAGCAACTGTATTTGAAGCTTCCGCAACCTACTTCGCCATCCCAGGGTAGTGGTTTGTGCTCTGATTCGAGGATTATCAAATTTGTCGCTAAACTGGTAATCCTCAGAGTTGGTTCTTGTTGATTCACAGGTTCATCTGCGATTCAGGATTTCATCGCAAAGATATCTTTTTTACCAATAATTTGGGACACTTGCCCATTGTTGGAATCTTGTCAGGCTTTATAATTGTGCACCTAGATGCAGCATATCCTCACCAGGGTTATTTATTACGATGAGTGGGCCACCTTCTTATGACAAATCATCCCCACACCTAATGCCGTTTCAGTCTTAAGCAGTAACCAGGCGTGAAAGCATTACAGAATCAACTTGTGCCACTGTTTCTGAATTGAACTGATGGGCATGAAGTTATAACTTCATGAAAACTGTGACTTCCACTATGCTGGTTTGTTTGTTTGTCACATTTTTTTTTTCTTATTTTTTTAATAAGTCTTGTTTTTAATCAGTTTGACATATCTAAGAAAACATACACAAACATGAACATACACAAACAGTAGACAAAATTTATATTCATATGGATGCTCTGGTGGTGTTTTCGATCTCTGTTTTGTAACTTGCAATCTCTGAATGCACACAGTGGGCGTGTAACAGTTAACTTAATGGAGGAGACTATTTATTGCCTCTAAATAAGTCACCGATAAGAAGATCATTAGAGTAATGAAAAGGAAAAACATATTTAATATCCACCTTTGCACAAATTTAGGAGGAGAAAATTGATGGGTTGTCACTTAGTGGTTGTGAATCATACAGTGATTATAGTATTTCTGATGCGTAAAATGGTTAGCTACGTTGTGGGAAGAATTTCATTTACCCAAGTGCTTAACATAACATGAATATTGATCGATAAATATTATTCCCGTCAGAAGCTATTGAACTCTCTCTCTCTCTCTCTCTCTCTTAGTTACCATCGTCAATCTGATGTCATGTTCTTGCCTAATGTTGCAGACAATGGAGAGGGCCAGATCGCAAGAGACTGGTATTTTTAAGAAGAAGCCAACAGATTTGATGCAAATCTTCAAGGTAACTCACAGTAACTTAAAATAAAACAAATCCTTATTATCTAACGGTAGTTTGATTGCACAAAGCTTTGGAGAAGTTTTGGATATTTAGATAGGAAGCTTCTTCCTGTTGTACAGTTTGTTGGGGCCAGAAAGATGAAGCTTTTATCAATAAGGTTTTACATTAACTGACCAACTTCTCAGAAGATACATGTCATGGGGAAAAAATTCCCCCCTAAAAGTTATACTGTGTTTAGTTGGTTATAAGAATTGGGCTGTTATTTAGTAAATGGATATAGGACATGGCACGTGATAAAGAGTATAGCTGTGAGGTAGTTCCTGAGGTTTTTTAATTGCTGTGAGGTAGGTCCTGAAGTTACGATTCTTACTCCATAGTCTGAGTTAGGGTGGATGGTATTTCTGCAGAACTATTAGCATGCAATACAACGAACTCCGAATTGTTCTGAATTTAGAAAAAAGTGCTTTCCAATCCTGGCACCAATCTCATAGCGACTGCTTTTTCACAGACAATTAATTTTCTGAGTCAGTCTTCATTTCCCTCTTGAAAGATCGTGGTCTATATTTGGTCTCAATTGGGCCTTTTAGGGCCCACTTAAATAGAAAGAACCTCCATTTGAAAAAATGAAATGACCTATCATTTGTTATCGACAGGAGGTACAGTCGAAAGTGAGTGACGTTGTACTTGGAAAGGAAAAACCAGTTGAAGAATGCAATCCTGAGTATGAGAAACTGAAACATTACATCTTTGAACTTGAAGATCACCTAGCTGAAGCCCAGAAGCATGCATATCGTTTGGTAAAGAGGCACAGAGGTACTAAGGACTTCAATTTTAATTTGTCCTTTGTTTTTGTGCAATTTTTAAAAATTTTTGGATGGGCGTGGTATGCTGTTTTTTCTTACTTACGTTCAACAGATAGTCAAGGGACAAATGCAAGGACTCAGATCCTCTGCCCCAATTGCTGTGCCACCCTCTCAGCCATCGATCTCGGCAACTGACCGTCCGGATTTCACTTGGCAATGGACAACTCAGATCAAGAGTGCCGGCATGAGATCCGGACCGTCAGTTGCTGAGATCAATGGCTGAGAAGGGTGGGACAGCAATGGGGGCAGGGAAAAGGGGGCAGAGGATCCGACACCCCAATGCAATGGGGGGCTATGTTACACGATTTCAGTTAAGAGTATCGGGTGCGGGTATAGTAAAGGAAGATGTATTCGCGTATTAAAGAAACACAAATTTATGATTTTTTAGCAAAAGAAAATAAAAGCCCAATATATGTTATTTTAGCAGTCCATAAAGAATTGTGGAGTCTATTTTATCAGACCTGCCCAAATATATCTCCCTAATAGTAGCCCAAAAAGAGCAAATAAGCCCATTTCAACAGATAAGTCTGATTTGCAACCCCCAAAAAGAAGGAAACAAAACCTTTTTACGAAAAAGCATCTTTGATGACCTTGTAGCATCGTATATCTTGTCTTTTCATTGCCTTCTTTGCTGACAACTTCGCAGCAGCAATCTGGCTCCCAATTCTCTGTCAAACCAGAACCCCACTGCCTCCTCCTCCACCTTCTTCAGTGAACCCAAGCTGTAACAAAACGGATGTATTCGGGATTTTTTGGCCGCATCCTGTACTGCACCCACACCCGTGACTTGTCGTATTGGCGTGGGTGCTTTGCCCAAAATAGGGGATCCGTGTACCATAGATATGGGGCCAAGGGGTGGCCATGGTCCTCCACTACTTTCAACTAATTGGGCTTTTATCTCTATGATTTATGGGGGATTTTTGCAATACATATTACATATAGAATGACCCGCCTTATATATTTAAGCATTCTTGTTAATGCCCCTCTATGTTTGAATATTTCTCAAACAACATGGCATGTCCCCGCTTGATTCCCATGTAATCTAATCAATTTCTTCTGGAGTTCTGTTATTTCTTAATTACAAAAAATTAGTTAACTAATTCATATAAGTTAGTTAACCACCCATATCCCTCCAGCAAATGGTGGTGATTAGTAAGCCCCAATTTACTCATAAAACATTAAAAGTACTCTGGTAGGTTTATTGATTAGTCTTGCTATTTTTTTCATTAAAGTTGTAGTTTTTCAGAAGTTTTTTTTGTTCTCTACACTTTTGGCCCTCTGAAAGTACAATTCTTGGCATCGTTCCTGTAGTTTTTTTTGTTGTGCATCAGCTTCATGTTTGAAATTATCATGTCAGTCTCTTCCTCCAATGTTGTTATACTACATTGGATCATTGACAATTGTATCATTGTCTTCGCACAGAATTGGGGCAATCCCTGTCAGATTTTGGGAAGGCAGTAAACCTTCTTGGTGCCTGTGAAGGAAATGCTCTTGGTAAGGTATTTTCTGAGCTTGGTGCAAAATCAGAGATGTTGTCGATTAAGTTGCAAAAGGAGGTAAGCCTCATTGTTGGCTCATGCATTTTGTCAAACAATAAGTTGATTTCCATCGTCTTTGTGATGAAATAGCTGCCCTTTGCTATCATTCAGGCCCACCACCTGTTAATGAATTTTGAAGAGCCATTGAAGGACTATGTTCGTGCTGTGCAATCTATAAAGGTGAGTTTTGTTGGCTCATCCAATTTTTTAAATGGTATAATTGTCCGCATAAGGGCTTCACATGTTTTCATCTTTCTTTGTTAAGCTAATAGTGAAGGGAAAGAATTCTGTAGGATAAGTAATCCTGTGGGATTAGTACTGAAGGGATACGTCCCCAAGATGTTGGTATCCCCTATTTTGTGGGATGAAACACCCGAAGGAGATTTGATCCTAGCCCTAAAATTTCCAATCAACCATGGGATATTGGTTCTCTTGGGTTTGTATTCCAATCCGGTGCTGTTATCCGGCCATTGGCCAACAAAAATGGCCTTGAAGGTTGATGGCTACTTGTATACTTAAAACTCCTAAAGGGAGCAAATGACAATAATTGTGGATATTTTAGTGGAATCTCCTGTTATGGCGTTAAACATTCTTTTGAGCATCACTTAGATTTGTTATAAAAGCTAATTCTCTTGTTTCTGTCTTTTCAAACAGGCCACTATAGCTGAGAGAGCCAATGCTTTCAGGCAGCAGTGTGAACTGGCTGAAACCATCAAGCTGAAGGAAATAGATCTGTATGGTTCTTAACTTTTTTTTTTTTTGTCTCTTTCTTGCATGTGACATTGAACTCTGCAAATATAAAAATTGCTTTCGTAAACTAAGCAATCTTTAATGACAATCCTTTGTTAGTAATATCCCGAGTTATGATAGTTTGCAGACTTCCAAGACTAATAAAATACTCAAGTTTTGAGTGTCTTGCTCAGATTATGCTTTCAAACGTGCCGTTTTGTAAGACGAGATTCACGTCATTACAAACTTTACCCTCCAAAAAACTAGGAAATTAAGTGAATGTACAAATAGGAGAGACCTTAGGTCATTCGTCATTGGTCAATAAGTTGTTCACAAAACTTACTTTTTCATGTTCAAAGCAAAACAATTGTGAGTATTGTGTCGGGTGTTTTCAGATGACCTACTTGTCTTATTGTTTTTCCCCCAAAAGGATTCGTGTCTTCGAAACATCAGATGCTGTGAGAAACTTCAGTTTACTAAAGTCCATGTCATATTTTACATTATAATTATCCTTGTCTTCTATTTTTGGTGGTGGATTCAATAGAAGTCATCAAATAAGTTTTCTTCTCACATGTTAACAGAAATCGGAAGAGGAAGGTTGTGAACTAATCACCCTTTCAATCCATGGACCAATAGGTTATCAAGTTTTAAGTTTTCTGTTTTGTGCTCGGTAATTATGTATACTTTGGTTGTTTGCAGGGATAGACTCAGAGTTACGCGATCAGAAAAGCTGCCAGAAGCTGAGCGTGATTATGAAGTGGTTAGTTTAATGTTGGCATCCTATATATGTATTATTCTCTCAGGTAATCTTTTTCATTTCGGTGATATTGTTTTTGTGAATGCAGCTAAAGGCAGACGGTGAGGAAGCAACTAGAAGATTTGAGACGATTGTGAAGCTGATGAATGAGGAAATTGTGCGGTTCCAAGAGCAGAAAACAACAGATATGGGAGTTGCTTTTCATGAATTTGCAAAAGGACAGGCACGTTTGGCAAATGGTATAGCTGATGCCTGGAGAAGTCTCCTTCCCAAACTCGAGGCTTGCTCTTCTTCATGAAAAAGACAACCATCTGCAACCGAACCGAACCAACTTTTAGGAAGTTACTTCTAACTTACCTAAGTGTTGTATTAAACTCTGGTAATTTTCTTTTTCTGTCACTTGTAGAAATTCACAGCAAAGTAAAAAGCTGGATCTGTGGGACACTGTTAGCATAACAAAATACATGTACCCTAGACTTTTTTTTTTTTTTTTGAGCAAACAAAGATCAACCTGAAATCTATATTGCATAGATGGTTTTTGAGTTTTTTCGTTGTTTTGTTTTCGTTTTAGGCCCCTCCGACGATAAAAGTAGTGCCGAATATAAGTGTTTGGAGCAAATATATTTGGATACACTGCTACTATTTCTAACGGCTCTTTCTCTGCTTTGTTTCTCTGTTTCGATCTGGATGTTTTAATGCTTATCCAATGATGCTGCTTGATATCTGAAGATAAACCCGACCGAACCGAACCGATTTTGACTGGTAATCATATGGTGAAATCGAAAGAGAGAGTGGGTCCCCAAATGATTTTTTGTTGTTGTTGTCTTAATAACACATTTTTAAAATAGTTCTTATGATGTACTAGTACTAAAAAGGAGAACCAATAAATTCAGGTATTTTACTGGAAAATAAGTTTAAAAAATTCGGCAAGTTAGATGTCAAAAAGTTCTTTAATAGACCCAACACTCTGGATTGAAATCACTTTTTCTCACTCATTCCAAGATAAATATTTTAAAAATACTTCTTAAGATGTATTAGTACTAAAAACGAGAACCAAGAAATTCATGTATTTTACTTTAAAGGAAGTTCAAAAAATTCATGTTATTTAAATTTCCTTAAAAAAAGTTCTTTTAATTTGTTAAAAAAATCTTAGTAATTTTTTTAAATTAGGATCTTTTTAGTTTTTATTTTGCATACCAAATAATATTTTGGAACAAAGTAATATATATATATATATATTATAACAAACAAAGTAACATTAAGGGTTTATTTGGAATGGAATGGGGAAAAAAAGAAAGAAAAGAAAAGGAAAATAATTTTCTGTTGTTTGGTTTGAGAGAACTCAAAGAGAAAGTAAAGCGCAATGAATTTGCTACAAGGTTTCTTTTTCTTTTCCTTTTATTTCCTTTATTTTTCCTTTCCTTTTCTTCCCTTCCCTCAAAGCTTTCCTCAAAGTTCCACAAGCCGTTGACTCATTCTTTTTTGAAAGCAGATCCTCTCCAGTAATGGGAGAAGAGCTTCCCGTCCAGTTCTGTCTTTTTTGGACTCATTCGAGGCTCATATTTGTGATCAAAATTATAGATCTCACCGAGTACTTCAATCATGCAAAAATTAGCGGTGATTGGATGCCGTTTAATAACTAAACTGATTACATTAGTCTTCAAAAAAATATATCTAACACTTTGGATCGAAATCACTTTTACTCACTCATTTCAAGATAAATGTTTTTCTATCAGGTTTTTAATGGTATTTGATCAACACAAATTTTAGCATAATTTAAGCACTCGACGAGATCTATATAATGTACAATTTCGATAAAACGTAGGCTCCAAAAGATGGGAGAGGAAGGGGGAGCTACTTACCACTGAGGTGGTAGCCTAATTGTCCAAAGTAAGTGAGATAAGATTTTCCTTTCTCTCTGTGTATGGACCTCTTATGTTCAAATCCCTCTCATGTAATTGCTTGGACTTGTGTAGATTTGCGTGGAGGGTCTTTGACCAACTAGACGCCAAAGTGGTCCGTCATGGTGACGGCTCGTCCTATTAGACAGTAGCTATGACTAAACTAGACTTTTCACAGCGGATCCGAAGCCCTGATGGTCATGTCCACGGGAGATTGCTATAATGCAGATGCTATCGACTCGTCTTCTCCACCACAAATTTGCATTAGCCTATCCTTTCACATTCCATTCCCAGTCACTCACATCCATGGCATAGCTCTCTCTCTCTCTCTCTCTCTCAGCCATGGCTTCTGCTACTGTTAGGCAACTCCTCCTCCCAACCTTTGCCGATCCCAGCTTACAATTGCGGGCGTCTCCATTCGTTCCTTGCTCACTTCTATTTACTTCCAATTATATCAGTCGATGCTCTAGACTAATCGAACAACATTCATGCCACCGGAATTCAACACCTGTCCCCAGGGCATTGCCTGGAAACAAAGGCGGCAGTTCGACGGTGGCGGATGACGAGGACGGAGTCTCTTTGGGGACCATGAAATTGCCGGTGGACACCGACATTCCCAGATTCGAAATCTTGCTCTTTCAGGTACTCTCAATCGTGTAGTATATGTATGTATCAGGGGAAAAATCGGTTTTTTGTGAATTACTAATATTTCCTCCTTTGGCTCTTGCAGTGGGCTAACAGTCTATGCCAAGGAGCCAATTTGCCACTTCCTGTGCCTCTCAAGGTTGGTAATTTTGTACAAGTTTCACCTCATGACATCTAAGCCACTAGAAATATTCATCCGTTCAAAGTATTTTAGATATACATGGGGTTGATAAACTCCAGTGGCTATGCGTACGGACGTACGGGTACGCAAAATACACGAACAATGCTTAATTGTTCGTTCCAACATATCACCAATTCGGATTTTAAACACTCTTTGACCGGTAAGAGTTAGCTCTTATCAAAGGTCAATCCGGACCATCGAAAATACTTTTGGACTGTCAAGATGCACCGTCTGTGCATTTGACGTACATAGACGTGTGTACGCGTAGGAATTTTGCTTTACTTCGACTCCTTAGATCAGTGTATGGTTAGCATAAATTCCAATTGAAGGAGGACTAGGCGCTTTACCACGTGTTTTCTTTTCTCGTTAGGATACAAAAACCACCGGTTGCGCAAGATTGTTAGATTGGTCCATAAGAGGTGAACCAAGAAAAATGATAGAAATAGCATTTTTATGCGATGAGGCTCGACCAACCTTTTATCGAGTGGCCTATTATAACCGGATATTTGATTACCAAATTTCTTCGTGTCTGATTAAATGTGAACAAGAAATTGAAGCCAGATCAAATAGACCAATAATGTATGTTCTTCCTTGGTTGGGCATGCTCTATACATGTGTTGATATAAATTAGGGATGTCAAAACTAATATATACATTTATGTAGAAATTCAATGCATTGAAGCTATACACTGGATAAACTTCTACATTTGAAGGGTAATTTTGTTATTAAACATATCCGGTTCGGTTTAGTTCGGGAAATGGTTCGGTTACCAGCTCAAACCAAAATCGAACCGAACCCGTTCGGTTATCTGACATCCCATACCATATCTGCACCCACATAAAATATTTTGGTTATGATTCGGGGGAAAAAACCGGTTACGGTTCGTTAACCCAGCGGTTCGGTCGAGATTGCCATCCTTAGTATAAATCGCTAATTCCCCAAGCGAGTTACATATTGGGACACTCAATATGGAAATGGTACACTAACAAGCCGAAACAATAAATTTATCCATCCAAAACGAACATGAAGCTTTTTCCTAGGGAAAGATTTTAGGGTACAAATCATAACCTTATACTCCTATTATTATAGGGGCAGTGTCGTAAAGAAATCTTGTCAAAAAATGCATTTGAAAATGTGTTTTACATCCGTCGTAAGAAAAATGGGTTGTTATAAACTAGTCAGCGAGGGACCTTCTAGTGCCTAAGCGGCGAGTACTCGGCCTTCCAAACCATCACTGGTCGTAATCGTTCTACAAGCCAATCCACAAAGGATTTGCTCTGATCTGACCAAGGAACCTTGTGAAACATCAAACATGTGACCCTAAGAAGCATTTTCACAGGCATACCTGTACGACGACTTCTAAAAAGTTTAGAACGCCCACATATTTATTTTTTGACTTGTATCCATATGATACATATGTTTTTTGTTTTCAATGGCAGGAATATATTTGATTTAACACAAGTTGAATTGACGTATGCCATATACATGTTCTAAGTCTTTTTTTTTTTTAATACTCGTGATGGGCTTTATGGACGTTTTCCAAATGTCCGCAGTGTCTTTGGTTTTAAAAACACTCAAAACACTCGTAAAATTGTAACGTGTCGTTGTGCATACGTGTCGCTCAAGATTGTCTTGCTAAACAACTAATGAAACATATTGGTGCATTTTAGACCATACCATTGCAAGTCCCAACAATGACCTTTCTCACCTCCTTACCCAAATGTTGAGTCAAATTTAACATTTAGTAAAGCTACCCAAAACAAAACAATAATCAACTCTTTGACTCAATCCTACATCACATGAGGTTTAGAATAACTCAAAGTTCTATGAAAATGAAAGGAGACTCTTTCTTTCCCTCAAAATTTTCAAGGCCAATTTTGACTTTGACAATCACAACGCTGTTATCAAAGGCTACTTAAATTATGTACTTTGATATAGTAGATGTCTACTTGGTCATTACGACGATGTTATCAATTTTGACTTTGCCTCCTTCTTGACTCAAGTTTGAGTACAACTTCGAGTCTTCTCCAACTTTAGTTTATTCAGTTTATTTGACAAACAAAAAAAATTCATGACACCTAAAATACACCAAATTAAATACGTGTTGTGGGTGTTGCTACGGTACACACCCCCAACAAATTACTCCATATGAGATTTTGTGGCTAGAGGTATGAAAGGACATACGGTATGCATCCCATACGGATGGATGACTGATATTGCGCCACAAATGTTGTGTGGGATTTTGTGTCACCTTTGACCATTGACCATATCGAGATAGTGTGTATATCGATATGAGAGTTTGTGGACTCCAATATTTATTGTTGTGATTACTGATATGAGAGTTTGTTGGACTAGCTATGAGATTTGGTGTTCCAATAGGAGATTTTGTGACTATCCATATGAGGTCCGCACTAAGTCTGCACGGTCCGCACGGTTTCAATATGAGATTGTATGGCTCCAAATATGAGATTTTTTGGACTTATATGAGATTTTGTGACAATCCGTATGAGGGTGCATACCGTATGCCCTTTCATACCTCTAGCCACAAAAATTTCATATTTAGAGCCATAAAATCTCGCATGGAGTAATTTGTAGGGGGGTGTACCGTAGAATTCTCCGTTGTCCAAAGCCAACTTCTTGTGCGGTTGGGTGCACATCAGATTCCATCCACCCACTGCATTGCTGTTATTTCATTGAGAGTAACACATAACTAGATTCTCAAATATTGAACAGGTTGACAAAATTCCAGGTGGAACAAGGCTGGGTTTCATCACCATTGGTGATGGAGAGACTGAAGTCCTCGTCTACATAGACTGCCTAGTTTTTCCGGCGACCGATGGCTCCGGTCCGATGTTTCGAGCGATAAGAAACGGACCCTCCAGAGATCAACCGCCTCCCGGAGAGCCCCGGATTATGAGGAGCCTTTTAGAGGCAATCAAAAAGTCAGCTGCAATAGCTAGGGTCTAAATGACTGCTTCATTCGGATTGTAATGACCTTGTTCGTTTCCCTGTTTAGTTTTAGTTTTGATAACATCATCATTTCCCTCATTTCTCTCTCTATCTCTCTCCACTCATTACACTTGCTGACATCATCAAAACTAAACTAAACTATCTAGCCAATATACGTACGTGATTCTTTCATTACTCTTGTGACACAGGAGTATATGTACATTGTAACCACACTCCAAAATGTACTACGTTATTTTTGTAAACATGGAGACAACAGAGGTTTGGATGATACCGGGCTTTTGTGGTGCTCAAATCTAGTCTTTGTTTCAAAATGTCTTGGAATGCAATTTTAGGCCACAACTCGTGTTTGATGCGCGTGTTTACATTAATCGACGGCTCCTGATACTATTGTCAGTGCTGTGTATGGATTTGTGTTGTAAAATTGTGTTTCTAGCTTGCTCTTTTTCTTGGGTTATGTCCTAGCAATAAAACACGGGTCTGGCCGGTATTGAGTCTTTTTTTTTTATTTTTTATTATTACAACAAAGGACCAAAAAAGTCCGAACAAAATAAAACAAAACAAAAACAAAAATAAAAACTAGGACACAAAAAAGAAAGAAAAGCCGAAAAAAATAGTTGTATTGTGTTGGAATCACCGATCTGCTCATGAATGTGGCTTGGACGAAGATGGAGAAAAAATTATATATGCGCCTTGGAGCTTAAAAACACTTCCTCCTAGCACAGTCACCGCTGTTAGGCGCCAGCACCGCTTTTGCTCGAGGACTCCTAAATCTGTCGCCAATGTTAATCGGATAAAAGAGCCAAAAATTCAGAACTGGTTTCTCATAACTAAACTGACTGCCGAGGCCAAAAAAGATGGGGATTGTGAGAGAGCTTCCCTCCATAAGAATAGAGTATCAACCATCTCATAAACGTGGAGATAGAAGATGGAAGAAGGAAGAGAACCAGTAAAAAATAACTAAGAAATCAAATTGCTGATAAAAAAAAAAAAAAAAAACTAAGAAATCAAATTTTAATTCTATTTACACCCCAAATTATTCCTAATAATAACCTTCTATGCTCCCAAACATAACGTGTGAACGTTGAAACTGTGTCTGTGTTTTCCTCAGCTCTCTCTAAACCAACCCCAAACATCTTACCTAATAAACACGTAAAACATAATTGGAAGAAAAAACAAAAAGAATTTTGCTCAACTAATTGGCCGCCAAGTGCTACATTATAGGCCCATAGAGAACCTTGACTCGCTTTGGTAAGAATATTCCGGACCATTGATTTTCGCAAACGGCTATGATTGCTCACTACACCGAGTCCGTTACAACTCTGAAGATTATAAGCAGGGACCACGTCAAGTCCAATTGACTTGTTCTTTCGGAAGTTACCCAGTACATGTGATGAAGCTAGAGATACAAGTGGTATTGTTTTCCTAACTGATAAGCTCTGTATATGTATCCCGTTCATCACTTGTCTCTCTATTATTGAAAAAATCTCAATCAGCAATGCAAAGTAACCCGAAAAACTATTCTGAAAGTGAAATCAGTAGTTCAGATTCACTTGATATTTATCTAAACCATTAATTTCACTTTCGGGGTACTTAACATTTTCCAATCTAAATTGTTGGGAGTTTTCCAAATCGACTAAAATTGCTAAACACAGATTTATCATCTCATCACATGCATTATTTATTTTTAGCACTTTTAGCCTTTTTGGAAAACTTAGGGTTACTTTGGCTAATTTAGTTCTTATTCAATTTTTTTCGTATTTCATAGTTTTATACTTTTTAAATTCCTCTCATCGAGATGAACTAATTATAAACCACAAACGCAAAAGTAACAAATGCAAATTTATTTTAAATAAAGACAAAAAATTAAACTTTATTTAGCCAGAGCAACCTTTAAATCGTCGAGCTCTAGCCTCTGTATGTCCAAGCAGGATGACGTTGTTCGCTTTTACGGACATTGAAGTCAAATTTAAACATCGGAGCGTTTTTTCGTGTGGTTCCCGCAGTGCCCATTTCAACAATACTAATAGACCTTTTCTCAATATTATGGGTGCACAAGAAAACTGATATAACCGTCAAACCCGATCTGATTTGGACTGAACCGGTCTATTTGGTTGGGTTTTACGGTTCGTTGGTCTGGTTATGGTTTTGAAAACTAAGAACCAGTAATTATGGTCCGGTTATTGGTTTTCAATTTAATTAAGAACCATGGTTAGACCGAACCGGATTGTATAAAATTAATATAATATTTATTAGTATACTTATTCATGTACCAAATTATGTATCTTAATTTGGTAATTTAATATTTTTTTTTCTAGTAAGGTATTCTTTTATGTATATTTAGCGTAAAAATTTATTCATGTGTTGTGATAAAGTGTTCCTTAATTAGGTAGAACTAGAACTAAACCAAAAATCGGTTTCGTCTTGCGGTTTGAATCTGGGCAGGTTCTGCATGTGTATTGTTTAGGTTTTGGTTCTTCATTTTCTAGAACCGGTCGGAATAGTCCGGTTATTGAATTTCTAGATAACTAGTCCAATCCGGACCGTGTGCACCCCTACTCAATATCATATACTCTCTCTATCCATTTTTGTTAGTAAATTTTGGGGTTTCTAATTTTTTAAGAAAACATCATGATTGCTTTGTATAATTCTTATCTTTCTAATTTTAGTCTTCAATCATCATTGATTATTTTGTTAATTCAATACTATTTGAAGATAAAGGTAACAACGTAAATGAGTAGAATTAGTCGAAATTCACACAAGCTGATCCGAATATTTGGTTATAAAAAAGGTAAAAGAGTAAAATTGACACAATTTACTCATTGATTTTCGAACATAGACAAACTTTAAGAGACATGAAAAAATATGTTTGAGAACTAATAAGCACAGCTGTTTAGCTGGGAGTGTTGTGTGGGATTTGTTGTGTGTGTAGCATTGTTGCACAACACAGACAAGAGCGAGTACTTTTATGTGGACGAAATTTAATTGAGAAATGATACAATACATGAAAACAAAACATGAAATGGGACCTGAAGGCTCTTGGATGCACTTTCATGTTTTGCTTTCCCAACTTAATTTATTGTTAAACAAATTAAACTTTTTTGACGTTCGGATTCTTCGGAACTGATGATGTGTTTTTTCTTGACCGGCATGGTTTTTTTATGTTGTTGGAAGTCAACTACGAGTAGTATCCTAGTTACGACCGATTTAACTGGGATTTCCCCATTTGTTTACATCCATAACTGGGATTTCACGATGGAAAGACGGATTTCCGCCACGGAAATGTCTACAATACACACCTCTTATTTGGGTGTACCATATGCACCTATTGTATGGTCCAGATTGTGCCACCTCATCGGAAATCGTAACATTTTTTAGTTTCTCGTAACTTTTTAGCAATATTATTCATAACATTTTCTCTGATTCGTAACATTTTAGTGTGTCTCGTAACATTTATAAAAAAATTCGTAACTTCTACAAAAAATTCGTAACTTCTACAAAAAAATTCGTAACTTTTATAGGGATGTGTATCAGATACACCCAAATAAGGGGTGTGTATTGTAGCATTTTCCTTCTGCCACAACCGATTACAACGGTAAAGACGTACTGATATTCGGTTATTCTATTATCATAAGTCGTTATTTTTGTCAAAAAATCAGTTTTAGTAGTTAGAAATGTGACACTACTAATAAGTCTTGATTCAATAAAAAAAAAAAATCAGAGTTAAGTTACTACTATGATCCAAAACAAATTCCTAAACATCCTAGACAATGTACAGATGATGTGTGGGATCCATTTTGTGGACTAACAAAAAATAATCCAAACCAAATCCGAACCTTTTATTGCTTTTAAACTAAAAGTTTTTGAGAGGTCTAGCAAAAAATCAGTCCAATTGGATGAGTGCAAATAGTTGATCTAAATTTTCAAGTTTTAGTTCAAAATTAAGGATCTTAAATACAGAATAAGAACTCGTAAGATTAGATCAACTACCACTTACGCATATCCATTTGCGTTGATTTTTCGTACGGCCACTCAAAAAATTATTGTATAACCAACAAACGCTATGGATTATTAGTGTGAGACCCGAAAATGAACCCACACACCGTATGTACATCGGTACTTCAATCATCCAACTAGGACTGGGTCCGAATTGGCTGCCACTGACTCTTGGACATTTAATACAACAGCATATACATTACCCAAAAAAAAAACACTACAAAAGTAGTATTTTTGCATTAACGTTCAGCCAACACGATACAGACTTGTATCTATATATATATAGTGTATATATGAATGAATCTGAAAGAAAAATTCCCACAACCCCTTCACTTAAGGAATTTTTTCCCAAGTAAAAATGGAGAAAGTGAATGAAAGGGAAGAAGATGGGTATGATGCTATTGTGGTGGGATCTGGGTATGGAGGATCGGTTGCCGCTTGTCGGACGGCGATGGCGGGTGTAAAGGTGTGTTTGCTTGAGAAAGGTCGGAAATGGGAATCCAAGGATTTTCCCACCAACAGTTTGGAGATACTGACTGCATCTAGAGTTGAGAACAAGAATTTGGGGCTTAGCTTTGGTCCTAAAGATGCTTTGTTCCAGGTCCTTTTCTCTGTCTCCCTCTCACATAAAGAATGTGTTCAACAAGGACGCGGGGAGGTTGCTGTGCAGAATTACAGGCGTCCACAAGTATTTTAAGCAGTTCGGATTGAAAACAAATTATTCTCGTGAAAAGTTAACTATTCTCGTGAATAGTTTGTTTGAAATTTGGACTGTCCATCCAAGCAACGGACGACTATGATTCTCCTATTGTGTACAAGCTGCATAGCAGCCTCCCCGCATCCTGCTGATGGATCACATGAAAATCCTCTAACATATTACAAATTGCTAAGCATGAACATTTTTGGGTATTGTTGTCACTTATTAGGACCATAAGATCCATGGTACGTATCAAGCCTTTGAGTTGATACGTTAAGCTATCAAGTCGTATCCGTGGGTAACTAATTTGAAGACTAAAACTCTAC
Source organism: Vaccinium darrowii (assembly GCA_020921065.1). Taxonomy (NCBI): domain Eukaryota; kingdom Viridiplantae; phylum Streptophyta; class Magnoliopsida; order Ericales; family Ericaceae; genus Vaccinium; species Vaccinium darrowii. Next base: position 31,999,941 of record CM037161.1, on the reverse strand, counting down.
GTTTTGTGATTACCCAAGTCGAGTATCCCATTGATTTAGGCATTAAAATGATTATTTCTACGCCACAATATGGTTAACAAAAGCCTTAATATTAATAAACGGATCGAATAATTTGTGTGGGACTCGAAAGTGGACTTTGTGCACATCGGTGCAATCCCGTCAGTTCCTATGCATCGATCGTTTATTTACGCCGTACATCCCAAGAATAACCTTCCTTCTATCTACTCAAACATAATGTGTGAACGTTGAAAACTCTCTCTAGCCCATTATTTTTTCCTGTCTCTATCTAAACAAACCCCAAACATCTTACCTAATAAACATGTAAAACATAGGCACATTGAGAATGTCGCCAGGTGCTACATCATAGGCACATACGTGGAAGAAAAACAAAAAGAATTTTGCTCAGTCAATTGGCCGCCAGGTGCTACATCTTAGGCGCATTGAGAATGTCGTCGTAGCTTACAACTGTGAAGATTAGTGATGGAGTCAGAAGGGGGCCAGTAGGGACAATCGCTCCTGCAAGAAAAAATAACTTCTAGTATTATATAGGAAAAAATTAAATTTTCCTATGAATTATATAGGCTCGCCCCTGCAAAGTATTTTGGGAAAAAAATTCGCCCTTGCGTAGTGAAATTTCTGGCTCCGTCCCGAACTGAAGATTGCTAATATTTCAAACAAAAAGTTGGGTTTGCATCTTCATAATCCTCAATAGCTACTCTATCATTTAGAGAATATTCATCCCAAGCTGCAATTATAATCAACAAGACTATTTTGAATCAACTCTGTGCACCACCGGTGCATTCCCGTCAGGTCTATACATCCTTAGTTTTGGATTTGTTCACTTCACATTTCCAAAAAAATTTTCAAAAAGATTATTTCCCCATCTCTCATCTCTCTAATCATTAATCACATTTCTCTCTCTACTCATACCCCTCTTTCCAATCATTATTCTCATTTCTCTCTCTATCTCTCTCCAATTATTACACTTCTCTCTAATTATTACTTTTTCCAAAAACTCATCCAAACACTATCTCCAAAATATTTTTCAAAATATTTTCTCAAAATTATCAACCGAACACAATCAAGTACCCTAAAAAATTACCCCGAAAATAAAATCCTAGCGATAACCTTTTATGCACTCAAAAAATAATATGTGAACATTGAAAACTCTCTTTAGTGTAGGAAGAAGTTGAATTACTAAGATAGAGCTTTTTTCAATATCATATACTCCCTCCGTCCCTTTTTAAGTTATCCTTATCGGAATATGTGCAATTTCAAACCTCTAAAAAATATATACTTCTTTATATAATTTTTTATTTTTTTTATACCAAATTAAAATGCTCATTGAGTACTTCAATTTGGTGCAAAAAAATTAAGAACATGCTACGGAAGTGCATTTTTTAACGGTTACAAAAATACACATTTCTCAAATATATCATCTAAAAAGGGACGGCGGGAGTACTTTTATGTGGATGAAGTTAATGTTAAATAAATTTAACTTTTTTGACGTTCGCAACTGATGATGTGCAAAACATTGCATTCTTTGGACACGGACGGCTCGGGTGGTGCACAGCAAGTGCTGTGCGGTGCGGGGGGCTGCACAACAGCCAGTGGGTCCCACTGGGTCCACTCCATTAACGCTATTTTTCTTTTTCTGCTTTTATTTTTTTTATCGGCATTTTTTTTTATGTTGTTGAAAATCAACCACTAACAATTATTCAAATTTTTTTTTTATTTTTACGCAAAAGACGATGAAAATTACTTCCCTACTTTTAGTATATGGACGGAAATTACAATAGAAAATTAATTCTTCCTTGTTTTTATTATAGGTATGCTATTGACTAATATAGAAGCACTTGGTCCGAAATGGCCGCACAATTAGACTCTTGGAAATTTAAAACAATAGCTGTCACAAACTACGAAGTCATTACCCCAAAAGAAATTCACTACAAAGTGGCATGTGCATTAGGTTCAGCCAACATGATACAGACTTGTATATATATGAATGAATCTGAAAGAAAAATCCCCACAATCCCTTCACAGCTTCACTTAAGAAATTTTTTTCCAAGTAAAAAATGGAGAGAGTGAATGAAAGTGAAGAAGATGGGTATGATGCTATTGTGGTGGGATCTGGGTATGGAGGATCGGTTGCCGCTTGCCGGACGGCGATGGCGGGTGCAAAGGTGTGTTTGGTTGAGAAAGGTCGGAAATGGGAATCCAAGGATTTTCCCACTAACAGTATGGAGATACTGTCTGCATCTAGAGTTGAGAACAAGAATTTGGGGCTTAGCTTTGGTCCTAAAGATGCTTTGTTCCAGGTCCTTTTCTGTGTCTCCCTCTCTCGGATCTGGGGGGGTCTTGTAGTGCGGTCATGTAGGGCACATCATGAAGAGTTTTATTTACCATTCAAAACGCTTTTGGACGGTCCAAATGTGCTCTCCAAGGCCGCCCTGCAGGAAGCGTCCTACAGGTTCTGCACACATGAAAATCCTTTTAACATACTACAAATTCCTAAGCATGAACTTTTTTTGGGTACTGTTATCAGGACCATATGATCCACGGTACGTAGCAAACGTTTGAATCGATACATCAACCTATCTAGTCGTATATGCGGGTAAATAACTAGAAGACTAAAACTTTACGATTTGTGACGCGTATCGAACGATTCGGTTTGATATAGTAAAAATTCAGTTCACTTTGTCAACTTTGTTGCTTCAAAACGAATCATTTGAAGACTTAAAAAGGTTATGGGTATTGTCATATTGAAAACTTTTAAAGAGAGTAATTTGACGCATGAACTGCAAAAGTTTTCTTATTCTCTCATTTCCTGAAAATAGTTGATGAACTAAAAATATTGAACCTATTTAATTATTTTCTCATGGCATAATATAAGTCCAAGGACCCTGCAACGGTCATGCGAATCCTCTTTCCTATAACAAATATGCAAAAAATCGCTTTCATCGAAGAACGCTGCTATGGGTATCCCAATTGCACCCCACTTAATCGGGGCCGTTCAAGGCTTTTTTGGGTGGTCTAGATTTGAAGTGCTTTATGACCTATGACCGGTCATAAAGTACTTCAAATCTGAACTGTCCAAAAAAGTGTTTGGACGGCCCAAATGAGGTGGGGTGCAATTGGGGTACACTTGATGGTGTACCCAAATCATTTCCGTTCATCGAATCCATCTCTCTAGTTATACAATACGTGACCCTTGATCGATTACCCAAGACGAGTATCTCATTGCTTTAGTCATTAAAATAATCATTTCTACACTATAATATTGTTTATTCAAAGACATACACATCCTAACGTATGCTAAAAATCGTGGCCGAATTTGAGTAATTCAAGATTTAAAGAAGACCATTTGTTTTCCGATTTGATTTGTGATTTGATAACTACTGATTTCTGGCTATACACCGAGTTCAAGATAACAGTTTCAAAAACCTAGGGTGGGGACCCCAAATTTTGAAAGGTCTAATGAAACAAAAGAAACTAATTTTTCTGAGTCAATCTTCTCTTCTTATAAACAAAAAGTATTTTTTGCTCAAACGTGGCCCCTAGTTGACCATTTAGAAAAGTTTTAACTTTTTTACTCATAGCTTTAGTTCAATCAGATATGTACCAAACACCAACAGTCATTGATTTATTAGTAAAATAACATAAGAATTTGAAGTACCCAGTTGATCATGTCATGTCATTTGATCATGTCATGTCATACCATACCAAATTTATTTTTATTAAAACAAAGAATTAGCCCTTACTCCAAGGAATAGTGGCTATGTCCACGTATCATATCCGCAGGGATAAATTGGCTAAGTTAAGAGAATTTCGATTGGCTGCAAATTTTAATTCGAGGGGAAAAAGAGTTGATTGATTGATTTGATTTTAAGAAATTAAGGGGGTGTTACACTAAGGTGGTTTTTTTGAAAAAACTGGTTTTTCATGATTTTTTATGTGATGTATTGTGAGAGAATGACCTGTTTCGGTTTTTGAAAAAAAACAATTTTTTGTTAGTGGAACACCCCCTAAGTGAATAAAGAAAGCAAAAGTTGATTTGGTTGAAAACTAGTGGATAAAGGATCTATAGTTTCGAATTCACCCCGGTCACATAACAACAATATGCATAGGCTAGGTTTAATATTCAAATCATGATGGATTACCGTTGGGACTTGCAAACCCTTTTGATAATTGTCTAGAAATATTATTGAGTTGTCAAATGGCATGGATAAGGCCCGTCATACTAACATGATCCGTCCAGTTAAAAGAAAAAAAAATACTAATCTGATCCGTCTTTTTCATGTACTGTCCATTAGCATGCTCCATCATACAAGCATAGCAGACTTGGGGTTCCCGTAGTGATCTAAATTACTACATCCCCGTAGTGACCTCAATTGTGGGCCCTTTGAAATTTTCATTTGATATTGGAACCATTCATTTTCATTTGATACCCCGTTTAATTTGTTGTTAAACTATTTTATTGATCAAATTGTACAGTTATATGAACAAGATGACTCTATGGCAGTAGTGGCCTGTGGGCTCGGCGGAGGCTCACTGGTGAATGCAGGAGTTATGCTACCAACTCCCCTCAAGGTGAGGCGGAACCCGAAATGGCCAAAAGAATGGGAGAGAGACTGGGAGAGTTGTGAGGCTTCTGCTTCCGCCATGTTGAGAATACAAAGTGTCCCCACCAAATTTCCTAATGCCAAAGTTATGGAACAAATAGTTGGAGAAGAGTTTGAAGAAACTAGTCATGGGCCATTGAAGCTTGGTATCACTTTTGATATAGAAGACAAGCCAAACAGGTCACTAGAGAATCAAGAAATGGGTAGTTGCTTAGCTTGTGGAAATTGTCTTGCTGGATGTCCTTACAATGCCAAAAACTCCAATGACAAAACCTATTTGGTTTCTGCAGTCCAGGTGCCTGTCCTTATTCCTCAACTATTTGAGCTGCAAGTTTTATTTGTTTCCCTTTTATGGGAAGCTGCTGGTCTACTGTCTGTATTTATAGGGGGTCCGCTCCATACTTCATCTCTTCATATCCCTTCCATACTCCTGTTGTGGTCCTCACTCCTGAGTCGGCACTCATGATCCAAATCGTTCATTTTCTATGCCAAACCAGCTTCATTGGAGGGAGATGTAGAAATACAAAAACAAATTGCATTTTGTTCGGAAAGATAGACAGTGTAAGTTTCAATCACATGTGTCATTCATTTGATGAAACAAAATGCAATAATTTCTACATTTTTACAAGTCCAATGAAGCTCATTTTTGACACTTGCAAACATCAACGGGAGTTATACGAGATGAACAATTCAGATCATGAGTGGATTTAGAAGTAAGGACCACAAGAGGAGTATGGAGAGAGTCCATCCCCAATTTATACATTTGTGTTTGCAAATACAAATATAGTTAACAGGATACCAAATTCTTAGTGGCGGAACCCGAGTTTTATTTGTTGGGTACCAACTACCAAGTCAGAGTCCCGTCCACTCTGCAATGCGAGCATGCTGGTATTCAACAAATCTGGTATCCAAATTCCATGTTCAATATTACCAACGGGCATAAACACAAAACTTCGTATTATAACACCTCTCTTGTTTTGACATAAGGTTGAACGTTTTGTAAACGTCAATTTCATAGCAGTTTCTTCAATCATTTTACTCAATCTAGAAAGTGTTCGTTTTAACAACGTTGTAATAGCCGGATAAAAAAAACAAAGGTTGGATAAAAAAAATTGAACAACTTGTGTGGCTTAATTTGGGTTGTTGGAAAAAATAGTAAATGTGAGCGTGCCTACCAGGATCAATCGTTTCTTACATCTAGGGGAAAAAGGAAAGAAGGTAAGAATCCAACCAAAAGTTGAATGATTTGCCTCGGAGTACAAGGAAAAGGGAAGAAAACAAGAATGATGCAATTACAAACAAAAAACAGGATTGGACATAATCAAATCCTAATGCCAATAACACCCTCAAGACATCTTTTGAAGTCTTCAACAGAGTAATCAGAGATATTGTTCTATCCTTTGATCCATAGGGCCCACATCTTTCCAAGCAATTTTACTTTGCAAAGCTTGCCAAACAAGGATTTTGATCCTAGCTGGGCAAAGATTTTCCAAATGCTGCTCAGAGTTGTACTTTCCCGGTGCACCTTTAACTCCCATTCTGATTTAACAGTGAAACAATGTTCAGAATTCCTAGACCAAAAGAAAACTGATTTAAGAGTTAGACAATTGTCAGTATTCCTTGACCAAAAGAGGCAGTCACTTCTGGTTCTATTCAGGTTTACACATAAGAGCCTTTGCTTCAAGCTATCCAATGGTTCTAGCTCCCAAACAAAAAGACTCCTTCTGAAATGTAGATTCCAGATTTTGTTTGAATCACTGAGCATATCACAAACAAAGGTTCCATTTTGGTTAAAAAGGAGAAATAATCTGGGAAATGTAGTCTTCAAAGGGCAGTCACCCAACCAGATATGCTCCCAAAAGCTAGTTGCATTCCATGGGAATACTATGGTCTTGAACCCCTGCAATATGATCTTTCCAACATAGGATTCAGTGTAACCTATGCCACAGATTTCCTTCCATACTGTCGAGACTCTTTCTGTGGTTGGCACCTCCGGCCACCAAGCAAGCTCATGAAGCCCATATTTTCTAGTAACAACCTTCACTAAAAGTGATTCCTTTTCTCTGCTATATGCCTATACCTCTACCACCATATAGCTAGGAGATTGTAGTTGTGTTGTAGAAGCCTTTTCACACCCAAACCTCCAAATTGTTTGTTCCTTGATACCATGCTCCAGTTGACAAGATGCAGCTTTTTCTTGTCTATAGAGTCTACCCATAGGAAGTTTCTTTGGAGCTTTTCAATAGTCTGGCCACTGCAAAAACAATAGTTTCTTTGGGAGACTCTGATAAACCAGAGTATTAATTGCACGATAAATGAATTATTAGAAAGGGAGGAAAATAGAATTCACCTTTCAGCATTTGTTGTGAACCCAAATTCTTGAATATATATGCCATTTTTTGCTCAGCTTCTTGAATATTCTACGTCCTTTAAAAGCTATATGCAACTCAATGACTAAACTAACTATATTCATGTTCAGTCATACACTTCTATATTAATCCCCCCCCCCCCCCCCCCCCCTTTTTTTTCTAAAATTTTATATTACACAGGCAGGATGTACTATTAAAACAGGATGCCAAGTACAATTTGTGGTAGAAAACCCAGATTATATTTCCAGAAAAGAAGAAAACAATGGAAGAAAAAGGCGGCGTTGGCGTGTCTTTCTCAATGAGATTGACTATTTAACTTCGGATTTTGTTATCCTCTCAGGTAACAAAAATTTCCTCAAGAGTCTAGCACAATTTGATTGAAAAACTAAACTCTAGTTCTTAACTAATTTGTTAATCTAACTTTTTTTTTGGCAGCTGGAGTGCTTGGTACTGCTCATATACTTTTCCAGTCCCAATTGAGAGGATTAAAATTCTCAGAGAGACTCGGATCAGGGTTTAGTTGTAATGGAAACGTCGTTGCTTATGTTGCTGGAAGTCCTGCACCTTTGAATGCTTATGGATTAGGCAAAACTAATTTCTCAAAAATACCTTTCCAAGAAAGGCCTGGACCCTCCATTTCTTCATCATACACCTCTTCACTGGGATTCACAATTCAGGTTAATTTCATATTCATCAAACAATCCTTTTGTGTCACTAGTACCATCTAAGGTTGAAACTTTATAAGCATGAAGTATCCATGACATGAAATAAGATATTGACACTAAGCCTTCCACATTATAATTTTTTCTGCTCAGTGAAAGACATGGACATGTGACACGACAAGGTAAGATATGGATAAGTTGGCACAATGATGTTTTGAAAAAATCCTAAATACAAACCGTGGAGGAAATGTGCATAATAAAACTTTTTTGTTGTAGTCAATTTATTAAATCATCATCAACTACCTTGTTTCCATTAAAGCCGAGGCAAATCCCAATTTGGACATAGAAATATATAGGATGCAGGTGACTTGAATCCCAAACCAAAGGCTTCCTAAGGCACCTAGTTGCCTGGTGATTATCCCAGTGCCGATTTTATGTCGTAGTCAAATGGCACAACTGATTGTAAACAACGATATATGTCACCATTATGAATTTTAATGAGAAGAAAATAGCACGCCGTATGTAACACTTATTTAGTAAGCAAACTTAAATAACTATTTTTTTGCCATTCAATTCCACTCAACTTCTAATGTGTTTCATGCGTCTGTGTGACTGATGAAGTGTTCTTCAACTGTCGAAGACATATCAGACTTTAGTTTCGAGCATACTATGAATTTTTTTTACAGGCAATAGATAAGTGTTCTCCAAGTATCTAAAACATATCGGACTTTGAACATCGTGTCTGGTGCACCTTGAAGTTATCACTGAGTGTCGTCTCGATTTCTGCAACCATCATGCTAACTTTCTAGAAGTTTCTTTGTTTCTTAACTCATCTCCTTCATTTTATGATTTGGCAGAGTGCGGTGCTCCCAACAGCATATCCCTACCTGCTATTTAAAGGCATAGTGACATACGGATGGCCATATGGCTCCTGGTTCTTACACGGTGTCATAGACAAGCTGAAGCACATCTTAGGATTTAAAGCATGCAATGCAATGATCCTCAATGCAATGGGGTATGACCAAAGTGATGGAAAAATAACATTTGATAAGGACGCAAATAAGATATGCTTTAGCCCTCCTCACGATCGTCTACTGTCAAGAAAGATAGAAGCCTTCCAAAAGTTGACCAAAAAAGTAGGAGGGATATTGTTCGTGTCAAGGTATAGAAGCACATCAGTTCATCATTTAGGCGGCTGCAATGCTTCTTCCGATCCTTCATCTGGGGTTTGCAACCCTAAGGGTCAAGTATTCGATAGACTGTCTCATACTTCCTCAGTTCACCTGGGGCTATATGTTTGTGATGCCTCATTGTTACCTTTCTCTGTCGGCGTAAATCCTTGTTTGACCATCGCGACCCTTTCTGAGCATGTTAGTAGGCACCTTGTGCAGGATGTTCTGAAGTACAAAAACAAAGAAGGAACTACATTTGGGGACCAAGAGCCTGGTTCCATAACTGGTGTGAGTAGGGAAAGGAGCTTTAATTCAACGGTCTTGTTTAAAGAAACCATGAAAGGTAATGTTGGGGGTATGCCTTGTTCAGCTTATCTCAAAATACAGATGAACCCAAATTCTAGGACTCCAAAGGAAGTGGACCAAAAGAGTTCAAGTTTGAGAGTGTCTCATCCTCTACTTAGGGGTAAGGTTGGTGGGTATGTTGTATTTAGAGCTCTGGAGGTGGATGACTTACATATAATTGATGGCGAAGTTGATTTGTGTGAAGTGGATGAACGAACTCCATACACTCAATATATGTGCTATCGCCTCCTCCTTGCTGCTTCTTCTGGTTCAAGGTCTTACACAGTTCAAATTTTAGTTTCTTTTGTTTCTAAATCTATATTTCTTTTACTTCTAGAAAATTATAGGAATTTAATGTGATGCAGATATATTCTAGAAGGGAAGAAGACGATGAATCCTTATCTCTTTGGATTATACACATGGAGAGAGACAACAACGATGCACGTGAAATTCATTAAAGCGGTCATGAATGATTCAAAGGAAGAAGGGTTGAAATTAGAAGGGAAGCTTAATATTTCAATGATAGAGCTCCTCAAGTGCTTAATAAGCCTAAAAGGGAATGCAAGGGGAACCTTCGTGCCTCTTTTATTACTGACTTTCTTCAGAACCTACATCTCACAAGTTCCGCGAGGAAGTCACAAGGAATTCGATCCTTTGAAATTCCATCAGAAACCTTATCCAAACAGTACTCTCCATGAGATACAAACAGGTATCCCAAGCACAAAAAAATCAAACTTTATCTTATTACACATCGTAATGATGAATTTTACATTGGCGCTCTTTCTATGGCCTTTTCCACTTCAGTTCCTAATATACTTTATTTCTTTTGACATTTTGCAGAGGATGGGTTTACAATCAGTTGCCAACAGTGGAAATGCAATGAGAATACATGGAGGGTTGAAGATGGAGAGAATAAATTGAATCCAGTTCTTCTTATCAATGGATATGCAACTGAGAGTTATTGGCTACCAACAGAATCAAATGATTTGGTTAGAACTCTACTAGATGAAGGGCATGAAACATGGCTACTCCAACCAAGATTACACCATTTGAATTCTTCAAACAACTTCACCATTGAAGATATTGCAAGATTTGACATACCAGCTGGTAAATCACTAACATCAAGTTTTCATTCAGATAAATGGATTTCAAATGAAGTGATTTGATATTAAAACAGAGTTCGGTTACTATAAATTGATTGAACATATAAAGAGGATGATAAAACTGGAGTTAGTAACTCACTATAATGTTTGTATTATATGTAGAATGTCAAATCAGGTACTTCTGCATTCTGATTTCAAGTCCAATAATGCATCATAGTGAAGCACTCAAACTCTAGTTCCAATCTATGTTTGAACCATGAAATATGAGTTTTGTGCTATTTTCATTTACTAACTAGGGTCGAATCCTTCCGTTTCTAACCCATGTCTCCGTACGCAGCCTAGAAATTTTACTTCAGCCAAAATAAGAAAAACTCATATGGTTGGTGTACTTTTGACTTCTATTCTCTTTTGTGCAGTGATCAATTCAATCCAGTATTTGCACGGACCAATGGTAAAGATACATGTGGTTGCACATTGTGTTGGGGGCTTAGCCATTCATATGGCTCTTATGGGAGGCCATGTCTCTGCAGCCCGTATAGCCTCTTTGAGTTGCACAAACTCTTCAATGTTCTTCAAGCTCAATGCTTCATCCAGATTCAAAATGTGGCTTCCCCTCATCCCAGTAAGCTTTTATTTCTGCCTTTTTTTTTTTTTTTTGAAAATATGTCTAATTTGACAAACTTGGATTAAAAATTCATGTTACATAAAAGTTTTTTTTTTTTTCCGTTAATCGACGGGATAGATCATTTACATCATGTATGGATTACAAAGTACAAGTCACCGGACACTACGGCAATTGTGGGAGAGTCCACGAGATAACTAAACCCAACAACTAAAGCAACACAAGAAATAAGTCCATCATAGGGGAGAAATTATCAACTCTTGCTTTCGGCAAGATTTGACCCCTTGATCTCCCAATTAGGAGTGTTCAAGAGTGGTCAGCCGAGCTAGACCCAAAAAAGTAAATGGAGAATGATGATATAGCAACAAAAAAAACTCAAAAGCTGTTTTTCTAATAGCTTTTCATTTCCTTCTTTTTTTTTTTTTTTTAAGATTTTCATTGTTTTTGCAAACCTAATGGAAAACTTTGAAAAAACTCGTTTTTCTTTGTTATTGTGGTGTACATCTTTTTGGTGTTCCCTGTTGGAACATTTCCAAAATATTTAATGGAAATTAAATGTTGTAATTGGTGAACGGTTTTAATCCAATGGATGTGTCTATTCAAGTTAAATGAATAGATGCAGCTGTTGGATTAAAAGCAAGGGGTGTGCCTATTCGGTTTAAATGAATAGACATAATCACACCAAAAGGTACGACTGTTAGGGTGAATTGAATAGACATGACTATTGAATTTAAACAAATAGATGTGACCATTGGCCAACGGTCACATCTTTGCCTATATATAGGCTAGGGATTCACTCAAAACGTATGTATGAAAACACAATCAATCACTCTCCCTCACTAGAACTCTCTTCCTATATTCATAATTGGTGGCTCGCAGAATCCAAAGGTATTTTGGTTCTTCTTCGTCTGTGCATGACGCAGTTGGACAAACAGTCAATTGGGACTGGGCTTGATTGTATCTTGGAGTTGAATTCGCCAGTAACCCGGTGCACACCAAATTCACTCGAATTGGTGGGGGCAAATATCGTCTTAAGGAAAGCGACTTTGTAACTCGCCTTGAAGCAACCGATGTTTTCTCTATTTTTATACACTTCCATCGATTATGTGATATTTGCACCAACATTCCCTAAGAAAGTGAGCTTAGTAATGCATATTTTTGGAAATAATTCGCAAAACCTTTCTTCATTGTGTTTTAGAAAAATGAAAATATGAGAACATATTAAGAATATCAAGCAATCCTATTACTTAGGGCACTACGCCCTTAGTGCCTTTTACAAGATAGTCGCACGGTTACAACTTATTCATCTATAACAACGATTTTTTATTGATTTATGCTTTTATTTAATCTTAACTCTGATTCCATTGCAGATATCGATGATCATACTAGGAAAGAACAAGGTCCTCCCTCTACTCAAAACATCAAATGCCACTTCACGCCAACGCCTCTTGAAATCTATAGCCCGTATGGTGCCACGGTACGAGAGATGCACCTGTGACGAATGTGAGGTCCTTTCTGGCATTTTTGGCAACGCATTTTGGCACGATAACATAACGCCCACCTTGCACTATTGGTTAAACAAGCAGAACTTACCACATCTTCCTATGGCTGCATTTCCCCACCTTAGGAAGATATGCAACACCGGTTACATAGTAGACTCCAATGGTGAAAACTCATACTTGATACACCCAGAGAGAATGGCTCTCCCAACGCTTTATATATCTGGTGGGAGGACTCTTCTTGTTACTCCTCACACTTCTTTTCTTGCTAATAACTACATGAAGCTGCACCAACCTGGTTTTAGGCATGAAAGGGTGGTTGTGGAGGGTTTCGGTCATTCAGATTTGTTAATTGGGGAAGAGTCCTATGTGAAGGTTTTCCCTCACATACTAATCCATATTAGATTAGCTGAAGAAGGAAAAAAGAATGGGATGGGTGGTGAGAGGAGAAAGTACAATCAAGAGGCCTTGGCATGGGTTGACGATCCATTTGTTGATGGAAATGGTGGAATTTTGAGTCATTTTCATTCTTTAGTTACCATCTCGTTACTATTGATGTTGGTCATTGTAGTTTGTGTTTTGTGTTAGGATCTTGTTTGGTTGCAAGAATAGAGGAAACCATGTAAGAAAAAGGATTTATATATTCCACTTTGTTGCATTTTTCTATTTTCTTGAGTTCAATGGAGAAAAACAGGGTGGGAAAGGATAGTACGAAAATATTGAATGATGTAAAGTGGGCAACTAATTTGCAGGCAATGATCTTGTAATCTGCCTTAATGATGTAAAGTGGGCAACTAATTTGCAAGCAATGATCTTGTGATCTGCCTTAGGCATTTGATTTAGTAGGTTCGGATAGGCCTGGTGTGTTAGTAGAAATTAACTGGTATTCTCTTGGTCCTTATTTTCTGCATCGTTTATTTGTTTCAGTTTTGATGTTTTAATGCTTATCCAATGATGCTAGTTGGTATCTAAAGATAGGAAGCTTTAGTGTATGAAGTGTTCTCTATGTTTAGCTGCTCTCTCCATGATGGTGGACTGATTGGGGCAGGAAGTGGATGGTGAGTGTGGGTTTTGAATATTGACAGAGGGGTCTTTTGTGTCTTATAGAGGTGTCTTTGTGTCATACTAATGTCTTTTGTGTCTTCAAAAGTGTCTCACAAAGGTTTGGGTCTTACACAAATGTGTATGTGTGTGTGTTGGAATGTTTTCTTGCAAATCTACTACTAGAGAATCAAGTCTACTGCTTCGGAATGAAGTAATGTTCTGCTGCATGCTGCTTGGAGTTGATGTTCTGCTTTTCAATGCTTTGATACTGCCATGTTGTTGTCACAAAAAACCGTACTTGGTGGTGTGTGATGTGGATGAAAATACAACAAGAATGCTCAGGTTTGTTCCGTAGCAACAGAACAGTTTTAATCGTTCTAATTGTTCCCCACCCTCTCTACTTGTGCATGAAAGGTCAAGTAAGCTTAACCTGAGCTTATTAATTCAATTCATGGTTTCTTTTCAAATCCTCAGGCAAAACATGAAACGGTGGAAGAGAAAACCTTAACAAAAGCAAAGCAGTTCTTCATATCTGGCACATCACCAAGATAATAAGAATAAGGACGCCGCCATCCACCACATGCAACTTGAACAACCTGTTCTAATTTTGAATTAGTCATGCAAACGTGTAGATAACTTGGAAGACACAGGTAAGGACAGAAAGAGAGAGTAGCTTGGCCTCAGTACTCAAGCTCCATATATATCAGGAAGTTAGTTGGTGAAAAAGCAATTGCATAGTTGCCACAGGGCGAATCATTGGAAGACATGGAAACAGAGACACATCATACCAAACTCAATCCTTTCACTTGTTTCATCCCTAAAAATTCCAAATTTTGTTGATCTCCGTCATACTCCAAATAGAACATGAACCCATCACCCAAACTCAATCCTTTCACTTGTTTCATCCCTAAAAATTCCAAATTTCAGACATGGAATTCTGAGCAATCTTTGTCAAGCCATGATGGGCCTCTCTTCAACTGTATTGTATAGTACGGAGCACTTTTGAGATCAACTAGGCCACATTGCACCGCATTATTGTGAATGGGGGAATGTGATGACCCAGATAAAGGACAGAAGTGTGCAAACCAGAACCTGGACAAACCCAAACAACATTTCAGTCCTCTTTATATTTTAGCAAGACAACACAACACAACACAAATCAACGACGATGCAGCTGGACATGAAACAATGCAGTTTATCTCTCTATCATTCTCTCAGTACAATTGCATGTTAATTTCTTCAAGGAACAGTTATCCAAGGATCAAAACTTCATAAGGTATGATGTTTCAGTTAGCTAGGAAGCGGAAACTGTTTCGAAACACTTTGAAAGCCTAAACAGAACATACTGGAAATGCCGAAAGAGCTCGAGAATGTACGAAGATGTTACTTTGCCATAATTCTAATAGGTGTAAAAAAAACTAAACATTTCCATGGGCTCATTGACACATTTCAGTGTGCGCGTTGAATTTTGACGTACTTCAGTGAGTCACCGTTTCTGTCGAAGAAACGTTAACACTTTCGGGATTCCTCTAGTGGTAGGTTTTGGTCTCCTAGTAAATAGAAAGGCGTCGGCTGTTTTGCCATGCTTTAGTGCGTCACAGTATCTGTCAGTAGAAACATTGAAATTTTTAGGATTAATTCCTCCAAGGTTTGGTTTTGGTCTCCTAGGAGATATAAAGGAGTTGGCTGATCAACGTACACAGCTATGCTTTAGGAAGGCACTTGACCGGGAATAAGAATTCGTAATGGACAGGTTTATCAACTTTGCTCACCAAGACCAATAAAAGATGCAACGCCAAAAGCCAACCCACCACAGTCCAATTTGCAAACAATGATTAAGCTCTTCAACATGCTGCAAAACAGGTCAAGAATAAATATTTCCTTTTAAATGTAGCCATAACAAAAGAACCTTAATAGGTGGAGGAAAAAAGGGAAAAGAGAAGGGAGGATTATGTAGCCATAACAAAAGAACCTTAATATTTTTTTTTTTAAAATGTAGCCATAATAAAAGAACCTTAATAAAATTGAACCTAGTTTTCTAAAAATTTAGGCAACATAGATCCAATAAATGAATTGAAAGGAACACCAAAGACAGTGGCTTACCAGTGCAAATGATGAGCTGGCAAACCAAAGTGCGGTATGTGAAACATATCGAGTTCCAAACGTGAATGCATCAGATAAAAAGGGAAAACAGTGGGCCATCCGAAACCCGAGAGAGAGAGAGAGAGAGAGAGAGAGAGAGAGAGAGATGTTTTTGAGTGTATGATAAAAGCAGTAATGGGACTCCATGAACCCGAGCAAATAAGAGTTCAATGGGAGAGAGGCCAAGAGTTTGACACAAAACTAAATGCCTTGTGAGAAGGAAAGTAATAACTGATCTCAAGTCTATAAAGGGCTATGAAGAAACCCACTTCAATGTGACATTTTTATTTGGACTTTCTTGAGTATGCAAACTCCTTTTGGTGAAAGCATATCTCCAGAAATGGTCTTGAACTTGGACGAGTTTGCTTGCTTTATTCACCACTTATATACTCTTAATGTTTTGTTTTTTTTTTCGTTTTACCCAAAACATCCTGGGATCATAACGACTTTGTTTAAGAAATGATCTTTAATTTCGGTTATAGGTGGTGTGTTCCAGTGCAGTGGTCCTTTCATTTTCAAGAGCAAAAAAATCTATGACTCCTAGTTTGGTGCAGGGTTGTGGCATTTTTAGTTACAAGTGCTTGTTCTTTTTTTCTCATGTATTTGGTAATGATCCTTCTTTCACCTTTGATTGACGTAACAAATCTCAAGCATCAACCAGCTACCAATTGAAACACAATTTTAAAGTTCAGAAATCAAAATACTGAATAGAAATTTGAAGGGGACAGAAAGCCCTAGCATTTAAAATGACATACAAATTCAAATACGTAAAATCCCTATTTGTTGTGCTGCTCCGCACCTACATTTGAGACGAAATCAAAAGGGACAGTGAAGATTTGAAACTTACAGCCATAATCAATTTCAAGCAAAAATTCTTACATGATTTGGATTGTTCACGAGCGGAAATCTCCGTTGCAATGTGATGAGTTATGAATTGAAAAGGGAGAGGTCTCAAATTCTGAATCTAGCCCACCACTCGTATATGGTCCTTACTACCTATTTTGCAGGTAAAAGCATTAGAGCTGCCTTTAAAAGAGGGGGACTGTATCATGCCTTCTACTCAGGCATCCTTGAGTGAAATCTACAATTGCCACTTCACGCCATGGCCACTGTTGCCATCACATCCGGCACCACCAATCGATGATGATTTTAAAACACGGATGGTCCAAAAACCTTACTTTGACTCCCTCAAATACAAATCGGCCGTACATACAGGGCTTACAGACCCTCTATCTCCTCCCTGCACATGAACTTACAAACCCACAATCAAACCCAAACTAACTGAAATCAAGAAAAAAATCAAACTTTGGAGAGAGAACCAGGCAAAAAATTACTTTGCTGAACGATTTTGAAGAGGAAGAGACCAGACCATCAAATCTACAGAAGGGTACATATGCGTACGTTTTGTGCCACAAATTAGGGGAGAGAAAAGTCTACTTTCGTACCAGGAAGAGTACTCTGTGCAGCCGCTGACACGGTGACTTGGTTGCTTCATGCCAAAGACAATGAAAGCTTCCAAGAACACACCTTCAAGGACGACTACATCAGCAGCTGCTACAGCAGTGGTTCTACTCTGTCACGCCGCAAGAACAGTCTCCTGGCACTTCTGTAAACCCATTGAGATGAGCAAAACGGTGGAGCAAAAGTGGCAAGCGACTGGTTGCCCGCCCTACGATCTTTTTATATGTACAAGTGTCGGGCTACGTGCTTCGCACGTAACCGCGTGCTCATCAGTATTTTGTCATTAGGTGATGCTAGAAACTTGGGAAAACATGTTTCGATATTTGGCAAGAGTATGATTGAGAGAGGAACAGGGTTTTAAGGAAGAGTAATGTAAAGTGCTTGCAGCAAAAGGGTAAAGTCAGTGATTTCAACCATTAATCACAAAAAAGTTTGGATAAGTCTTGCATCTATTTGCAGTTGAGTTGGCTTCTTCAACATGCCAACCAGCTGGAGCATTTGGTTGCTGAATTGGGAGTGTAATCGACCACTCGTAATTGACATGACATCCATCTTGATTGGTATTTCATAGCTTGGGCTTCTGATCTTTGGACAACTCAATTGCTTTAGCTCGCTTCCCTAGAACGGCTCAACAATCCCAGTATTGGGCATCATCCTATAAATAGAAAAACCAAGTTAAAAGTAACCCAAACTCTGACCCCTAGTTCCAGGGAAAATCGTATGCTTTAGGAGCAACATTTCACATGCAACCCACCAACGAATGTAGAAATTTCGAATGCAGCATGCAAAATACATGAAGTCTGCACTATTTTTCCTTTTCCATTTATTATTTTATTCCAAAATACGTAAGTTGGCCAAGGTACAATGAGAATGCTTCTGATGGGACACTTATAAAACGACACAATGATGGTCATGTTTCATGGTTTGCTGGAACTAAACAGTCAGTGTGGGACAATGTTTTTGCATGACCATACAAACTCCAAAACATTGAAATATAACGAAAGAAAACTATGAACTATTTTAACTTCATAAGCTCTACTTCGCCAGTCACATTAACTCTCATTTCTTGGTCTCACTCTCTCTTGTAGAATGGGGGAGTGTTGACAAATTCAGGGCTCAATACCTTCCAAAAATGAGAGCAATCGAAGTAGTGGTGCCAGAGAAGATGTCAAGAAAACTGTCATTTGCAAATGATGATCAGCCTTGACAGAAGTGTTTTTAATTGCTTTCTTTGTACAAAGAGTAAAATGGGAATCCTCAGACTATGAACTTGAAGATGTTCTTTGTAATAAATGAAGCAGCATCTTTACCAACCTGGCCATCAAACACCTGCCATAAGCTAATAAATATCAGCCATGAGAAAATACAAAATCAACTACTATAGGAAAGGTTGAATTCGCAGTCCATTCCATCACTATATATCTTCATTTTGCAGTACATTAAAAACTATGGAGCTCATCCTAAACAAAAACCAAGACTGGCCAATGCCCTCATATCATAATATAAGTGAAGTAAAAACATGCACCCTCAAATGTAATTGCCAAACTATGGTGAACAACCCAGTCTACAGGCGATGGGCAAGGACATATAAAGACTTGCAGACAGTTTTTATACTGCAGAGATTAGACAACCTAGATTAATTTCAGAGACAGTTTCTAATCATATAAGTTCACCATATCCCAAGTTAGGTAGGACACGTCATTTGACCTGTTTCAAATATGACAGATTACACCAAGCGAGATAATTTTAAATCTTTTTTTGGTCGCTGCCATAGTGAAGTCTCAAGAAGTCTTGAACCCACAGAACCCTTGCCGGCATATACCAAAACCACTTGCTCCAAAGCATACGTAAAGAGTCAGGCCAAGAACATTGTATCCTAAAATTATCGCACTTCAATCATTGTAGACTTACCAATACCAGAATTATGGAGGGCAATGTCATGCCCTTGGCTTCGAATCAAAGCCTTCATCACTAATTGAAGAAGGGGCAACTGAAGAAGACCCCTTCACAAAAAAGAAGAAGCTTAAACTCAGAGAAGGCCTAAATATACAACATGCACATTCTGCTTTCGAAAAGGGAAAAATAAGTGCTGTTCTAAATTAATTTGTGCTTTGCAAGTTTGGAATTAAGCTCCAGCACAGTACTGCCTCTAATACTCTGTAGCGTGAATTGAACCGTCTGCATTAGAGTTCTCTTCAATCGGAGAATTTTGGGACTTGTGAGATGGGCTATCTACAGAATGGATTGGACTTTTAGCTCGACTCCTAGCTACTTTCTCTTCATTGGTCCATTAGGCCCTATTGGCTGGATTCTGGTGGGTTCGATCACACTCTGGTCCAGCTACAGGTTTTCTTTTGAAAGAATACAACTTACCCATTTTCTTGAAACATAATTCACCAAAAAAGAATAAAAAAGATCTATCTGGACATGTAATTCACTTATGTTCCTTATTTTCCTAACTATGCAAGGGGGCTCATTCAAACATTCCCCCCCCCCCCCCCCCCCCCCCCCCCAAAAAAAAAAAAAGAGTAATGGAAAAAACATGTTCTCATTTGTTCTTGTGCTGCTTATTCCAAATGCAATAGACCCTACTATCAGTGTCCTTCTCTAAGGAATTCTCACCCACGGCCTTCCTTTTGAAAGAATTTCTAACTATGCAAAGGAACTCTTCAAACATTTCAACAAGCATGTATTGTGGAAGATAACTACATTCAAATAAGGTAAATTACACAATCGTAAGCTTCTTGCATGCACTTCAACTGACCTCATTACGATTCCTTTAGTGATTTTGTGACTCTTCACTTTTTTCTTGAACTTTAAAGACGGGAGAGTGGCAAACCGTACAAAAATTGGATTAGTTGTCCAGGTTTTAAAAAACATAGAGAATCTCTAAGGCAACAAAACAGAAAGAGGGGAGAGAAAACATCTAATTAGTACCCAAATACGCAAAATCAAATCCACAATAAACAACGATTCAAATAAAATGTAAATCAATTAGTTATACCTGGTGAAGGAAAGAAAAAAGATGAAAGTGGAAGAGAAGGAGGTGAGCGAGGGCGTCATCTTCTTTGACTTGTTCATTGTCTTTGTCATTGTTAGGGGCTTTCTTGTTCAATAATTTTGATGACCTAATAATGCCATTGGAGATGACCCTCCATGGCTTCCTCGTCTTCTGCTTAGATTTGTTTTAGGAAACAGTTACTACACTTTAAGAAAAGAAAGACATATATAAGAAACCAAAACCTGATCAATAATAACATGAATTCACCTCATCAACGCTGCCTCGTCTCTCCCCATCTACCTTCCTGATTACATGGCAGACCACTTCAAGATCTACACGTACCTCGCCTCTGCCATCTACAACAAGGTACAACTCAATCCTCCGTTATGATTCTGAGATATCATACGATCTGTCTTTTACTCTTTCTCAATACGCTAACCTCCATATATGCTACACAAAAGGAAGAAGTGGGGCAGTACAAAACACTTTTAGGATAATACACTTGCTCTGAAGAAGTCAGA
Organism: Vaccinium darrowii; assembly: GCA_020921065.1. Lineage (NCBI taxonomy): Eukaryota > Viridiplantae > Streptophyta > Magnoliopsida > Ericales > Ericaceae > Vaccinium > Vaccinium darrowii. The sequence goes on along the minus strand of CM037161.1, from coordinate 31,979,378 downwards.
AAACCTCTGCAGGAAATCCGAGAAAAAGGGCGAAACCATTTCGTCTTCTTGTGAAGGATGGTGATGAATGCTACAGAACTTAAAAACATAAACTTCTAGTCTTCTACTTCAATCTCTTTCCTGGTCCATATCAAAGGACTTTTTGAACTTGATATTTTAAATGAATGCTTGAGAATCACCAATTAACCACAAATATATAATTAAATGAACCAAAAAAATCTCTTCTTTTCTTGCACATACATTTTCAACCTTGTCTCTTCAGAACCAAACATGTAAAACTCATTTTCTCCAAATTTTTCGTACTATAATTTCCAAAACACAAGTTCTAAACACTCATTTATAAGTTCTAAACAATCATCTAAGACACAAATCAACACATAAGGAAAAACACTTCGGGGAAAAACAGGAGGAATTACCCCTGAAATGATACAAAGGCAATAGAGAAGAAACTACCATTAATAAATCGTGAATACACATCACAACAAATCGATTCCTACTTTCCTTCAACACTGGATATCAAAACATTAAGAACTCGAAAATGAAATTCAAACAGCCGTCACCACAGTGCTATACTGAGGGAGCCGCACCACAGTGCAATCTGGAAATCTGCTTCTTCTTCCTTACCTCTTCTCTCCCCATTTCCTTTGCTCGTACAGTGAGGGAGCATGTGAAAAGTACCAAATTTACAAGCAGAGAGCCATAAAATCCGCAATTTTCTCTCCATACACCAAGTGTTCACACTACATGGTTTCCTTCATCTCCAAGTTTTGAGCTTCAATTCAAAAAGGGATTCCACTGACAATATGAGAAAATTACAAAACTACCCTAATTTGAGAGCTACCTCTATGAAATTCCAAAACTATCCTAACATTACAATGAAATTACAAAATACCCTAAGTTGGCAAGCGACCACACTTGTCTCCCTTTATATACAAGTGTGTTGATAAAGGAATTAATAAACCAATTGAAAACTGGCACAAACTCCCGGAAAGGACTAAAGAATGGAGATGGAGGGAGTAGTATGATAGGATGAAATTTCATGTGGTTTCAAATTCAGCCCATGCAAACCTAGAACAATAATTCACCTAACTACCAATACAATATTGAATTTGGTCTAGTCATTCTCATTCAAAATGCACCAAAAATTTTCAATTAACTTTTTATTTCGAATGGTAACATGTAACTGGTCGATATGTCTGGACATAATGCGCAAGCAATAGCTATGCTGCTTCGGTTTTGTTTGTACGCTGCTGATAGCACTTAGCAGAAGTGCACAGTGGCAAAAGCAGCATATATATGAATGGGTTCATGCTTTCCAGGAAAGTTCTTAGCATGAGCTACTACTGGTCCATGGAGTGTCCAGGCCATCTTCCGCGCCCTCAACTAATGCCTGGGCACCCAATCCAACCGTCCACTAGCAAGGAGTCCAAATAAAGTCGGGGTAAAGCCCATATGGACTGGCCCGTAAGAGTTGATAGTTCGAACATGAGACTTTAGGAAGTGAGCAAACCCCGCAAACAATTTGAATAAATAACTATCATCAACAAAGCGCATAACACAAGTATCATAGAGAAATTTCATTCAAATGTATAGCTTGTGAAATAATGGTCAACGACCTGGCATTACATAAAAAATTACCACATTCGACACTGCCCAAAAGACCTTTTAGCCATTGTTTCCTCCAAATCAAAACCTCAATTAGTCACGAACAACAACTGACATCACCAACAATAACGCAAAAACCCAAGCTAATCTTCGTCTTCATTTCTTCTCCTTTTCTTCTTCTTTTTCAAACTACTCTGCCCCGCCGAATCCACAATCTCTTCACTCTTCCTCTTCCTTTTCTGACTAAATTGGTTCTCTTGCTCGTGCTTCACTGTTTCTTCACTGAAAGTACTCTCTTGCTTGACTTTTCGATCAGGTTTCGAAGCCTTGAGCTCTTTGTGGAGCTGAACTAACTCGTCGAACGAGGCCGAAGCGCGCCTCAGGTATGAGGATACTGCTTGGGAAGCTCCAGTCTCCGCATTGATGAAGTTTGATAGGACTTTGGATGCTTTGGATAGAGAGATTGACTTTGTTGACGTGATTTTGCCTGTAATTGATTTCATAGTACGGCGGCACAGAGCAGAGACCTAGAAAACAACCGCTTCAGGCCCCTCACAAAAATGCAACAGTCAGATATACAGAGAGAGAGGAGGCGAACGGAAAGAGGAGAGAGAGAGTCTTCTTGTTGCCGGAGCCGCCGCCGATGGTTGCTGGATGTGCGAAAGAATTTGGGGGTTGTTGAGAGATTCCGATCAATTAGAAATATAGGGTTTTTGGCGGCTTGGCGCTTATTTATCGACAGTTGGAATCACAAATTTAACCCCTTAACTTTCGTCGATTATATATCTACCCCACCCAAAAACTTTGGGAATTTTTCTTTTTAAATCCAAAGCAAACATAAATTTTAATTATTTTCTCGAGTTTTGGGGAATTTTTCTTTTTAAATCCAAACCAGACATAAATTTTAAAGGAAATGATAATGCCAAAACCATTTTTGTTTGTACCAAAATCATAGTGCATAAAAGGTTTGTACCTTGCACATGGTACAAGGTTTTTAAGCACTGCAATTTGGCACAAACAAAAACGGTTTTAGCACAAACAAAAACGGTTTTGGCATTAGCACCACCCAATTTAATTATTTTTGTCGTGAGTGAACCTTTTAAAGCTCTTTGTCATATTTTCTAAAACTTTTTAAATTTCTATCGTTGAGACAAACAATAACCCCAAATACATATGCAAATTTAAGAAAAGTTCATAAAAGATAAACAAATTGAGAAAAACTGATTCGATAATAAAATTAGGTCAAATCCACCTTATTGACAGTAATGTACCAACTATGTACCTTCGTATACTTGCACTAAGGGTGAACGGGATAAGTAATCAAATAAGAAAAATGCTAACGGGTGTCATAGTGCACCCGTTAAGAGTACAAAAAAGTACACAAAAGTACATTTGATTGTTTGAAATCACTAGACGTAATCATCAACCTAGTGGCCTTTTTGAAAACATGTCCAAGCAATCATGCTTTTTTTTGCTTCAATTAACCCATAGGAGAGGGCAGTAGAGAGTTTTAGAGAGAGTGGGGGAGACTTCACCAGGTAGGTTTCCCCTCTAAGTCCCCCATCGCTGAAGTCTCTCTTTCCTCTTAGCTGCTCCTCACTACCTCTATGGTTGTGAGGTGGATGAGACTTTCTTCTTAGGGAGAAAAGATCTCTCACTCCCCATCATTTTTGGACAATGGAGATCCAGATCAAGGTACTGACTCATTACACGGAGACCTGGTTATGGTGGTGGCTTGCTGAGCTCTCTCAGGACAACGATGAAGGCACATCTGAATGCAAATTCGGTGGCAATCATTCGGCCGGAGTCCGAGGTCCGGTCTGGTGGTGATCCTCCATCCACCTAGCTCCATGAGTGGAGACTGCGTCCGACATTGGTGTTGAGTGGCTTTTGTTTTTTATTGTGTTCTTTTTTTTTTTTTGTATTTCAAACCGGTAGTGTCCTTTGTACTTGCATTTTTTTTATGTTTTTGGTTCAAGAAAAAAACTCGTAGATTGTGCATTTACTTCTTTATTTGTACGTAAGAGGGGCTAAACAAAATGAACAGACCCAACATCTTTAGTTTTCCAGAGAGGGAGAAGCAGGGTTTAGAGAGAGTGTAAGGTTTGTAAATTACATGGGTTCTTTAAGGCAAGAACATAATACTTTGTGGGGAAACTCTACAAAAAAAAAACACAAAAGTAATACAATCAATTTGGAGAAAACTTTTATTTCCATTGGCGGTGGAAATAACTTAATCTCTATTTTAGAAGCTTTTTATTAATACTCAGTGGGGTAAAGTGACCCCACTTGCCACCCTTCTTCCTAGTGTGTTACTAGACTTTCTAGTTTCTAACACAAAAAGAAAAATAAGTTTTAATTAACACTAAATATTATTGTAATTAATCGAAATTATTCACAATCTATTTATGCATATCGTATACATTTAATCGTAATTGACTATAAAGTAAGACGTTATAACTAACCATGAAGTTCGTCATTAACTATGAATATGCATAACTACATTTTTACTTAGTCGTTTAGTATGCATCTTTATTACCTTGAAGAAGCGTGTTTATTTCACAATTTTCTTTTACTTTTCTATTGTTGGATATTTGAAAAGGTTGGTTTGAAAAAGTTAGTTGTCTGCTGGTTATGCAGTGAATTACATTTGGAACAAAGACTTTACGTGTAAGAGTGATTTCTTCACCAAATCAGCAGGTAAGGTTTTACGTGTTGGATGGATTGTATCTAAGGTTTCAGGTGTTGGAGGGGTTGCATATGTTGCTGCTAGATTATTTGCCATGTCACAATACATAGAATTCCTTTCCATGTTGAGCCTTTAAATGAAAGTTAGCACTTGAGATGTGTGTATCCAACAGATAAACCACAAGCAAACTCTAAAAGCTTCACCCAAAACCTACTAAAACGACGATTAGTTCCAACAGCCACAACTATGTTAAAAGCTTAGTTCTTTGACCAACACATAAAGGTCAACACCATGAATAAACCCGTTCGACTCCTTTTTTGTTGAAGACAATAATACGGACATCCGAAGGCTCAAACACTGTCACCAGAACAAAATCAAGAGGCTGCAAATCTAGCGTTTTCAAGAAATGCCTCACACTTGTGCGACAAAGGATGTCCATTTCGTCCACCAATAACCCACCAACGAAGTCACATGCAAATACTCATTTCCTCAACTGGTTCCATCTTGTGCCCGACAAGAAATGGTGCCAATCAAGCTGTAAGCAGCAGTTTAAAATAACACCAAAAATTCCATTAAAATAAAACACTAATGCTTTCATTTAAGAAAAATAAATACACAAAAATACAAACCTCAAAAAAAGAATTTGGAGCACCACAAACATAACCAAATTGCACGATGCAACCTTCTGTTTTGTTTGTGGCTAGCCATCTAAGTGTACTCATGTGGCCTTTTTCCTCTAAAGCCTTAAATGCATATCCTGTGCAACTGGTACAGCTGATGTAAAAAAATGTTGTTATAATTTTGCTAACTACTACATGAAACAGTGTCCTATGTGATAGTGGGTACAACCTACTGTGGTATGTGATAGGCCATTTTCTATAATATCATTGCCTTAGTGTGGTATGTGATGGTACAATTGTAGCAAAATGTTGCTTAATATCTGCTGTAACAACTGCAGTAAAGCAGTACAGTTCAGTACAAAACTCAATTTCAGTAAGCAAATTTGTGCAGTCACTCAATCATTTAAGGTTTCTTAAATGAGGGGAAACAAAGACTTTTGAATATCCCTATCTCAAAATAGGGGGGGAGGGAGAGAGAGAGAGAGAGAGAGAGAGAGAGAGAGAGAGAGAGAGACTTAAAGTATCCTTTTGAAAGAACAAACAATCAAGAAAATACCAAGTTACTAACCAAGAGCATATAATTTGGCCCGGTTCATTTTTCAAAGTTTCAGAAATCGTCTCAGATAGTCTACTGAAAAGGAACAAGAGTCCTTAACACAAAATGTGGACTGGTGCAGATCCACCATAAGGGGTCCTGCCCAGGATACCATCAAGTGAGCACTTTCCAGCATCTCACACAATTCCATCATAACATAAATCAAAATAGACATCCAATCAAACACCCGCTTGAATATTATTGGTCGAGGATAGGCAATATGAAGTCCTTCTGCCAAGTACAGGGCAATGCCCACCATCTTCTATGGGCAAACACCTTGTTCAAGAAAATGGAACTGGATTAACTCAGGGCACAGCCACATGTCGAGATGCTGATTGGAATATTCAAGCTCTAAATTTTGATGTTCCTGGTTATGAACTTTTCTATCATCCCAGAAGACCTGAGAAGTTAGAAGTCCTTTCTTGTGTAAAAGACAACTGACAAATCATTACCTAGTACGCAAGTCCATCACTATCAATTAGAAATTTGGGGAATAACGGTCTTTGGTTTTCTCGTGGACAAAGCTATGCACAGTACAGAGTTCTTTCGAAATTTTCTCCTAAGATAGGAGCTGAAAATCTGCTCCCATTTCCCTCGAGGTCAAAACTACAAAATACACACTAACCCCAAGACTATGAGGCTACCCAACAAACTGCAGGGGCAATCATGGAAGGATTGTGGAAAATGTGGCCAGCGATGGCAAATGATGTCTTTGTTCTTATTAGATACTTTTTCACATCTGAGCAAAAAGAGTCGATTCTCCTTTGAGAAAATTGTGTCTGGACTCTTGCAACCATTGCAGATGACATCCTTATCTGTACAACAAGTGAACAATGCATCCACAACGGGAATTCAAGGATCCAAAGACCTCAACAAGAATGTGCACAATTGGAATTAAGTTCATGGGGCATCAGAAGGACAATCCATATCAATCAATTTTTAGACCCTTTTGCCAAGCAATGCAAATACGTCTATGCAAAACAAAACTGAGCAAAAAATAGTATCTTGAATTTGCACAGAATCTGTAGCAATTGGATTTAACCATATCTTGAACTTCATCCCCTTCCACCTCTTCACATAATTTCGACAAAATGTGAAATCAAACTTTAATTGCGGCCCATGATGAGATAGATAGGGTGAAGTGATCTTGCCAGAATTTAGGTCTTGCTATGTATCATCAAATAATAAAGTGCTAAATAGGCTCATTGAACACAAGAAAATTTTAGTGTTACTAAGGTTATGCTGATTTTGTGAGGCAATGATGCAGCCATGCCATGGAATGTAGAAGGTACTGGTTCATTGATAATTCATTATATATGTTTCAAAATCTTGAGAGTTCCCTATGCCTTTTAGTTTCTTAAATTCCAACAAATGCACACGCCTCTTGCTTCTCCAAATGTCTATTTTCTTCTCCCTTTTGTTCTTTCCTATCTTGTGGAAGTTGAGAATATAAATGTTCGACATATTCACTTAGCTGGAATAAAAAAGGGATAAGGATGCAAATGGACATTCAATGACAGCATATAAAAGTGAAAAAAGCAGAACCAGTAGAAGAAGAATCAAAGAATATATCTAAAGTATGTAGAAGTGCAAGCGTAGGGAATTTCTAGCCTTGTGAGGCTCAGTAAAAGCTAATGAAGAGGGTCGAATTATCTACCTGGAGATCAAAATCACGCTTTGCAGATATATCTTTGGCAGGGTCAGAGAGACTAATGGGTACAACTGCTCTTGCCCAATTAAATCCCAAAAGCAATCGCTGGACTTCCGGGTAAAACATGATGACACATATTTACCGTCAGGCTATTCCGACTATTTTCAGTAGAAATGCCAGAAAAGCTACAAGTGAACAATCAGTTTGAAAAGGGGAAAAAAAAAAAAAAAGACTCTACGAATGTTTCTGAAAAGTCGGAAGCTCACAAAAATAGACTAACTGCAAATAAGTGAAAGACAGAAAGTTGTGAAGAATTGTGTATGCATGCATCCAATCATTACAAAACTCAAACTACACAAGTCATATCCAGGTAAATTAGAAGAGAATGCAGTTTGATGTACTTATGGTATTACGCTAAATGTCGTATACAAGACACTGTCACCAAGAGCTTTGCCAGAACTTGGACATAGACCATATCCAAGTATAGTTCTGAACTGCCTACAAAGCTAAAAATTGACAATCATGCAGGCAAAAGATTCTTGATTGTCAAATGACACCAATACAATTGAACACATAAAAACAACTCAAAAAATGGCATACAATGTTAGAAATTATAAAAGTTTACAAAGCCACACAAAAAAGCATGCTTTAAACTCACAGTTGTTCCATACTTAGTACTTACCAAAAACTGTCAAGCATCCAGCCAAGCAAACCTATTAAAGCGTTTGATAGCAATCCTCGTTTGATTCCTCACCTTACCTTTGTAAACTACATTAGGACTTTTTGTGATGTTCAGAAACTATGTTCTTTGCTGCAAATCCAAATGTAGTGTTTCTAAGTTGCTCAATTGTGAATTTGCAAAGCGCGGGCAACTCATTGACTTTACTCTTCTCCTCCTTTTCTGCAAAAGAAACATAGATTTTGTCAAACAAAATCCATCACAAAATTGATTGCCATGACAAATAATTTGGAATTCGAAAATCAGGTCAGGCTTGAAGTAGAAGGCTCCCTCTTTGTAAAATGAAAGAGAAAATAGTCAAGCACCAACCATTTCTTCTGATGACAGTTCAATATTTTCCTAAGGAAATGGTATCTGTTCAATTATGTAAAATGGACTATCAGTTCACATACATTTCATGTTAGTATAAAGTTTCAGCAAGTGCTAAACCAGGTTACACGAGTCACATCCATATCAAATAGTAATCCAAATAGGAAATCCCAAAACAAATACTTAGTGACCTTTTCCACCAAATTAGAATTGTTTCTCATAATTTACTACATGTAGGACAAACGCATATCTATGTAGCACATTCTTCCTTTTACCATGCTTAGTCGTTTTCATTTCAATAATTGCATATCTATGGCCAATTGTAAAAGAAAAGTGTGAAATAAACACGCTTCTTCAAGGTACTTGTCAATTGACATAGGAATGCTTCTTGTAAGTAGTACTTCTTTTATGGACTCAAAATGATACAGTTGCTTTCAAATGGAAAAATACTAAGGCTTTGTTTGCAAAATGGGGAAAGGAAGGGAAAGGGAGAGAAAGTTTAAAAATTCTCTCTTCCCTTGTTTGGTTGGAGAGAAAAGAGGAGAGAACGGCTAAATAGAGTTATAGGAACAGTAAAAAGTTTCCCCTCATTTTCTCCCATTTTCTTCCTAAGTATTTCCCTTCTCTTCCCTCACTTTCCATAAGTTCCAAACAAAGCCTAACACACGAAGCCTGGAAAAGGAAGGGTGAGGGACAACCATGGTTGCGTATGCCAATCAATCCATTCCAACACTTGAATTTCTCTCTTTTTAGGTTAAAAGCTATTGGACAACACTTCAGATCTGATGATATGTTCCCAAGTAATTTGAATAAAACATAGTTCATAGCAAAAAGAGAAAACATAAAATACACTTGAACAATAGTCTGAGAAGTCATTGGAACCACTGCAAGTATTCAACTGATGCCTAAGATGACTTGAAAATTCTCATGAACCGTTAAGAGCATTATTGGTAGAGTATAGGAGACAATACTCATCCAAGGCAAAACTCACCACTGTAGACACCCCGATTTTTACCCGAGAAACTTATCAAGCATCCCCGATGATGAAAATGCCTAATAAGAGCACGCGAGGCTTGATTGTGAACTTGGAAACCCCACCAAAACCTCTTCAAAATAAACCCAAGCCTACACCACCTTCTAGTACATTCAAAACCCTCTTTTTTGATATATAATACGTCCCAATCCATTTTGAAATAAGGGAGATGTGCACGTTTTACCAAAACGATTCATTTTTTCGACCTTCTGAGGGTAAAATGGTCACATATTTTGATGTACAAATCATCTTGGGTTCAAACCACTTGGGTTAGAAAGTAGACTTTTCAAGCTTTCCAACGCTTCAAACCATGCACAAACGGAGTTCGGTAGCACCCGGAATGGCCCCGCGAAGTTTGGATTGTTGTGCAGTCCCCCAGTCCAAGCGCCTGGATTACCCTAATCTAGGCGCCCGGACTCAATCCAGGCGCCTGGATTCCCCAATTCTAGGCGCCTGGAATCACTTCCAGTGGGCAATCTACAGCTGGTTTTAATTGAAACCATGGACTCCCCCCTACATTGTCCCACGTTTTTCTGTACTCAAATCTCCCTCCAACAGATTATCCCTCCACATTTGAGTTCAAATTTCCATTTTTCCTCCTTTTTTTAGCCAAAAACTACCCCATTCTCTCCCTATAAATACCCCCACTTCTCCTCATTTTAAGGGACCAGCTCTCCCTTCATTTCCTTACTGTTATGCTGCAGAAATGCTCCCAAAAACTTTAATCCCAGCAAGTCTCTTATGGTTTCAACCCTTTTTCTAGCCTAAAAACCCATCCTTACATTACATTAACCATCCATACTCCATCTTCTACACCCAAACTTCCACCCTTCAACTATAATCAGCTCTCAATAGCTTTGTAAACCCAAATTCAGTAGCCATAAACCTACAAAATCCACTCAAAAACTCATCCAAAGTTCATCAATCAAGTTCAAAAAGGTAGTTTACCTACCAAGTTGTGTTCAAAGGCACTGAGGGGGACTCAACCAAGTTCTTACTAGTCTTTCTATACTAGTGGAGGACTTGGAAGAGGTTTGAAACATGTAAGGAAGAAAATCATTTCGAGCATCAGTAGCAAATCCAGGCGCCTGGGTCTGCTCAATGCAGGCGCCTGGATTCCCCTCTCCCTTGTTGTGTTTTGTTGCTTTATCTACTCTTCTTTGGTTATTTGAATCATAAACAGGGCATTTGTGCATGCATTCATTACTGTGTAATCATGAGAATCACCTTAAGGCATGGAAAATGATGTTTAGGAAACAAAATCATGTTTAAAATGGGGTTTTATGTTGAGATTATGGATCATATGGCATTACTTGTTGGTTTCAAAAAGCATCAAGGGTGTCACAATCAAATGAAGAAAATGCATTGTGTATATATGTACATATCACATGGTCTCTCAAGGTGCCTCATGGTTTAGACATATCTTATTCTCTTTCCCTTCTCTTTCATGATCCCCAATAGACCTTAAAATCCATCATGTGCATAATAGTGTTTGATGTATGCCAAGATCAGTTTAGTATTTTCATTTTACTCATCAAGACATGTGAAAATTATGAGTTTCAAAGCATATATCATGTAGTAAGGTTGATCTTGAAGTCCATTTCAAATATGAAACCACTAAACACCATTCTGAGCATGCGTGCATAAGTCATGAGCATTGCACTTGGTGCTTACAGTGAAAAATGATGTTCTGAAGTTTTTGTCTGATAGCCATCCAGGCGCCTGGATTGGCCTATTCCAAGCCCTGCATTCCATCCAGGCGCCTGGATCTGCCTAATCCAGGTGCCAGACTGTTATCCAGGTGTGATATGTTTGATGTTTGTGATCAGTTTCTGGGACACCTTGGAGCAGTTTGAGCATGATTTGATCAAGTTTCAATGTTCAATGCATATAAATCATTCACTCATGACATTTTGCACAAGCATCCACCCATATCTCATTGATCTTTTTGATACATTTTTCGTGCTTTCACATGAATATGTGTACGAAGTCCATTTAAACAATATTTTCAAAATTCCTTTAAACATTTAGTAGAGACTGGTGGTCATACCGGGCGTGAGGGATGCTTTAAATTCCTTCCCCTCACGTAACCTAGCTCCCGGACCCGGGAAATCTCATTTTAACGAGACCGGTGAAAATATTTTCCATACCAAGGGCAAAAGAGTCATTTTTCAAAAGGTTTCTCGGGTACGGTCCTCAAACCGGGTGGCGACTCCTATTCAATCAATCAAAAACCATTTTCCAAAACCAACAAATTCATTTTCGTGGACATACTCCGCGGGGTGTTCACAATCACCACAGCAAATTGTTTTTTGAAAAAATGGAATCGACTACCCCATTCAACATGTGCAGTGGTTGTTGTAAGAACCTTGGAACTTATAGAAATTTTGTCGAATATCATACTCAATTTATATACTAAGCGGAAAGAAATAAAGAGCAAGCATAACAGTTCCTTTTTGGGCATTAATTTCATTTTCAACTCCTAAGTTCAGGTAAGGGGAAAAAAGCAATTTGTATTTTGTGCAAACAAAACATTTAAGCATTGATTGAATGGATTTTTGTTAACATCTAATGACCTTTTCATTTATAAAATATTGATAAACATTGATTGAATTTACAAAGATGCAAGAGCTACACACTTACAAGTGCAAGATTCACAAGGTTATAGAGATAGCGAACTTATACCAGACAGGACAAAACCGAATGATAATTGGTAGAGGAGAGAAAAGAGAGTGGTGCGAGGAAACTTGATAGGAAGGGTAAAGGGAGTCGCAGAGAGGACTCAACACCGACACTACCTCAAAGCGCCAAGCTTAGCAGGGTGTAATCAAATGGGGGTTGTGAATAAACAACAACATTGCTACTTTTGTTTTGCAGGAACTGAGACTAGACCCCAGTCATTCGAAATGTACAGAGAGAGAGAGAGAGAGAGAGAGAGAGAGAGAGAGAGTATTACGAAGCAGGGGCGCTGCTGTCCGTTTGGGCCATTAACCGTTTTTTTTTTATTAATTAAAACATGCATTTTTCAACTTTATTCCAAAACTACGTGAAAATGTGTTTGCTAAACACACTTTTTTTGGGTTGGTTAAGATGGATTAACAAAAAATTAAGTTAATCCTAAAAGCGTGTTTCCAAAACACACTTTCTAAAAACGTGTTTATAAAACACCCTTTCTTCCTAGGAAAAAAGAAGCTGTGAACGCTTCTGAGGCGGTGATGGGAGAGTTGTTCTTTGCATGGTATGAAGAAGGGGATAGATGATGAAGAAGAAGAAGTCCGATGAAGAAGAAGAAGTCGGGTACCTTTGGATGAAAGGAAAAATGAGTGTCGATCAAAAAAGAGAAAAAAGAAAAATGAGTTGCATCTCTAATGAAGCATCTCAAAACCCTACTCAGTCTCTGTATATACCTACTCCATTTCGAGGATGAAGCGTGTTTGTTTTTTTTTTGTTTTTTTTTTCCTGAGGATGAAAGCGTGTATATATACCCAATAATTATATAGAAACCTAAATCACAGATTTCCCCTTAAATTGAATCAGCCCTACTCATCCAATTTCAAAGACCATTTTAGTCGATCAGAGTCATTGTGTGTACGTTGGTCTCTGGGTTTGGAGCAGGAGAGAGAGAGAGAGAGAGAGAGAGAGAGAGAGAGAGGTGAAGAAGTGTGTTCACAAAGCAAATGGAAGTGGCTGGAGTTTAAGTTGCAGACCAGGAGGAAGAAGAAGTGGAAAAGAGGAAGGTCTGAGTGTTAAAAGACTAAAGTCGGTGGAGTAGTTGAAGTCTGTGTTAAGGGGAAAATGGGGTTCCACAACAAAAGGCGTGTTTGCTAACCATGCTTTTAGTAGTCGTGTTTAGCAAACACGCTTTCAGACCGGATTAAGATTAATTAAAGTTTGCGGCTAATCCTTCTTAACCCATTGTGAAAGCGTGTAACCAAAAAGCGTTTTCTAGAAAGCTTGTTTGCTAAACATGTTTTCACGTAGTTTAGGAATAAAGTTCGATAACACGCGTTTTATTTAATAAAGTTTAAAAAAACGTAAATCGGTTAATAAATTTTTAAAAAACACAAATCTGTTTGGGCCAGCAGGCCCTACCGACCATTAAACTGTGTCATTTTGGGATTCGATGTTGGTGTTGTGCACAATCCTCGCTGTCCGTTCGGCAATCCAATGGTCTAGATGGAATCTTGCAATGAACGGCTCGGATGTCACAAGGCTTGGATTCAATCTGGACCATTGGATCGCCGAATGAACGGCGAGGATTGTGCACAACACGCATGCTGTGCACGGGTGCACAGCGTTGTGCGGAAGGCCACCCAAGACTCAACCACACCCAATACAATTGATGGTATTGAATATTGAGTCCAAGAACAAATAACTAGTTAAGAAGTAAACCCATTTAACCAAACCAAACGTGAGAGAAGGAGAGAGAAAACAAACAAAAAAAATAGAAAGACACACAGATTTATGTGGTTCGGCCTTACTTTGGGATGTAAGCCTAGTCCACGGGCAGTTGATCAATGGCTTCACTAACAAACGAATGCTCAAAAGAGCTACAAAGAAGAATTCTGCAGAAAATCTTCTACCCAAACTCTCCAAAAGTCAAAACAAAGGCAACTCTCTCAAAACCCTAACCCAATGCCCTAATATTTGCTCTCACACCAATAAAAGAGGCATAATACATGTATTTATACTAAACAAATGAGTGTCCAACAAGAAATAACCATATTGGGCTTTTAAGCCCCAAAAAACCCTAAAAAAACCTTCCATAATCCTATTTCCCGTCGCCATGGTCCGGACCAAGTCCAAGCCGGTCCGGACCAGAGATGCTGAGACCTTTCTTGACCATAATGACTTGATAGTCTGGACCACCAAAATCCTCGTCCGGACCACGGACCTTGGTCCGAACCACCAAAACCTTGGTCAGGACCATGCGTGCAGAAACTTCCCAAACTGTTCAGACTTGCTTAGTCCGGACTAGAGAAGCCTTGGTTTGGACCATAGATGCTGTGAACAAGGAAATCGAGCCAAAAACCAACACACAACACCAACTCCGAACCCGTCGTTTTGGCAAAATACGGAGGTCCCCATTTTATCTCTTCTTTTCCTTGTTTGGTTCCCAATAAATGGGCAAGAAACACTGCAACCTGTTATCCAATGGGACAAAAAGCATATACGAAGCCCTGCTTAAAAAAACGTCTTCCCGCAAATATGAGTCAAACAGCTTATTATTCCAAAAATATTTTACACTAATTCACAGCTTGTCAAACAGCTCCATGAGTGTGGCGTGGTGTAAGAGATAAGCGGTGATGGGATATAGGTATGGGTGTGATAGGGTATTATGGTGTAAGGATAAGATTAGGTGGGGTGGTGCCGTGGTGGTCATGATGGTGAATAACATGATCTAGAACTGGTACTGATTTCGACTCAGTAAAAACACGTTTGAGTTCGACTCGATTGCTGAACCAATCGAACCTAAGCCTCAATTTTAGGCACATTTAGTAAATGAGCCGAACTTGGAGTATATATGTGTATATCATAAGAATTTCACATATAATCTTGAAGATGTATAAATTTTTGCATGTACATAGTGAAAATTTTATAACTTGTTAATGTATAAACCTTTGAAAGTATTATAAATTTAAATTTTAATACATATTTATAATTTTATATATTTATAAACTTATTCATGTAGGAAATGAAGTTTTTATTTGAAGTTTTCTAGACCGGTATAAGAGTATAATTACTTATTAATATTTTTGACTAGTTAAGGCTCGTGAACAAATTCGAGTTCAACTCAAATCTATGAAAGTTCTGCTCAAGCTCAGCTCAACAAATCTTCATTGAGCTTGAGCTTGGCTCGAATTTGTTTAAAAACTTAATGAATGAAACTAAACATTCTAAAATTCGACTCATTTGCAGCCCTAATGTCGGCCCCTTCTTTACTCTCTTTTCTTAGGAATAAAATTTCCAAAACTTATCTCTGAATTGCTAATCCAATTTGAATTGGAATGATGTATTCCAAATGTGCAGTCTTTGGGTACAGGGAAAATTGAACAAGTGACTGGGGATTTTGGCAGGATTAGAAAAAGGAAAAGGAATGCACACACATTGAGCAAAGATTGCTTTGTGAGGCTCACTTCGGAACTCCACACAAATAATCTTAGCTGTTGATTAATTTCAAAGATACTTTTTTCAAAATGCCTTGTCAAATATCAGCTCAACCTGATAACACTAAATGCTTGATCATTTTTCAATTTTTCATTAATCAAAACACTAAATCAAAAATAAAATATTTGGATCAAGTACTAAAAGTTATGCTATTGAGTTGATATTTTCCATGCCCCTTTGGAACGTGTTTTAAAATCACTGTACAATTGGAATAACTTTTGTAAGACCTTGAAATGGGCCCCACAAATCCTGTGTGATACGTGCACATAGCGAATGTTATTAATTAGAAAGATTTCACTTCTCTCTACAGCACCGACGACAGCTTGTCACTCAAGTGACAACTTTTTGGATTGTAAATACCTTTCCGTTTTTTAAGTTAGAATCGAAATTAAGAAACAAATCAAAATTGGGTCCAAAATTATAAACCGAACAAAGCAAAGTGATAAAGGTGTGGCCTTCGTTACTACTTCACCGTTCTGGATGACTCTTTTGTGGAAATTCACCGTCTCAACACCCTCTACAACTTTGATGCAGAAACCCAAGCCTAAAACAACTCTTTAACTAGGAGAAAAATAGACTTTTACAAAGGTTACATGAGCTATCCGAAAATAGAGATGGTGTTGTGGCCTGTGGGTGCATGGAGGAATCATTTTTCCTCCTCCCTCTCTTTTCCCGATTCTGCATCTCTCTGCTCGTACTGGTCTCTCTTAGACTCAAAGAATAAAGAAAGTAGTAAATGAAGTAGGTGGTGGTAATGATGATGTTGGGGACAAGAAACAAAACAAAGGAAAAGAAGTTTAGAAAAGTGAGGACTCCAAACTGCTACTGATTTCGACTATTCGTATGAGTTGGACTCGATTGCTAAATAAATTGAACCAGAGTTTCAATTTTAGGCACATTTAGTAAATTAGCCGAACTTGGAGTATACATATGTATATCATAAGAATTTCTCCTATAATCTTGAAGATGTACAATTTTTTGCATGTACATAGTGAAAATTTTATAACTTTTTTTTTTTGCACGGCAAAAAAGATTTCATTGATCATCGAATACTCGATTGGAAAGAAGCCAATCGAGGGCCACACCTAACAGGCAGAAGCCAATCTAGGGCCACACCTAACAGGCAGAAGCCCACACCCAAAAGGCCACCATGCCAAGATAAAAAAAATACAATACAGAAAACCCTAAGCTGCCCCCAAAGACCAGCAGCCAACGCCCAAATGCCCAGCAACCGCCATCACCCACGACTGCAAATAGTGAGACGAAGCACCGACGCCGGAATCCCGGGGAACAGGCCCCTGTTGCTGACCCAGAGACCGGAACTACCGCCACACCAAAACCAACCGCGCAGCATCACCAACAAACCGCCGCCCCGCAATGCTCAATCCACCGCCACTGCGTCCCAAGGGCCAAAAAGCCCAGATCTGACAATCTGCTCGTGAAGAAAATGATCCACCCAAACCCAGACAACACGCAGACCACCAACCACACCACGCCGACCAACCACCAGTCACGAACACCCAACGCCGTTAGGCAACGCACGATCCACCCAGGAATAGATCGGCAGGGTGACATGAGAACATCGGAAACGAACTCGCCGTTAAGCAAAACCGGCACCACCAAGAGAAGGAAACCGGCGTTCGATCGATGGGAGGGAGGTAGACAAGGAGAAACAGGAAAGGGCTGCAGAAGAAATGGAGAAGGAGGAGAAGGGAGAGAGAGAGAGAGGAAGCCTGGGGGGAGGAGGGAAGGAGGGGCGCCTCCCCCCCCAAGCCCGAAACCTAGATCTAGAAAGAGCAGGAAGAGAGAGAGGTTAGAGAGAGAAGGAGACGGTTCAGGAAGAGAGGAGAGTAATTTATAATTGAAAATTTTATAACTTGTAGATGTGTAAACTGTAAAAGTATTATAAACATAAATTTCAATACATTTTTATAATTTTATACATATGAACTTATTCATGTAGGAAATGGAGTATAAATATTTACTAATATTTTTGGCTCGTTAAGACTCGTGAGCAAATTCAAGTTCCACTCAAACCTATGAAAGTTCGGCTCAAGCTCAGCTCATCAAATCTTTCATTGAGCTCGAGCTCAGCTCAAATTTGTTTAAAAACTTAATGAACAAAACTAAACAAAGGGCCAACCTTGGGCTAAGGCCTAATAGGCCAGCGTCTTAGGCCCCCCAAAAATGACGTAAAAACAGGGCCCTTAATATTATTTTAATACCCATTATATAAGCCTTTTTTTTTTTTTTTGCATGGAGGCCCATTTAAAAACCCAAATGACCAATTTACACTAATGGCCATAGGCCGAATCTGAGATTCTTATTGCATCACAGAACTAAAAGGGAAAAAGGAACAAGAGAATTGCAGGTCACGATTCACGGAGGATCCCTTGAGACTTGCAAATACAAACTCTCCTTTCAAACCTCTTGGATGATCAAAAAAATCTCATCTCGCAAACTCTAGAAGATCTGAAACCCTCAATTGCCAAACCCCTAGCCTTCAGCTCCACTATACTATCTCAGCCAGTCGGAACCCTCGATTGCCTTTCTGCCTCTCACTCTGGTTTCTCATCAAAGAAGATTAGAAACCCCAGTTCTTATCTGCCCCCCTTTCTCCCTCTTTGTTGGTTCAGTATCTCGATTGCTTGTTCATTAGCGAACTACTTAGTCAATTCGATAAGTAGGATGACTAGAAATCCTTGAATCTATAAACTTTAAATGGTTGTTGATACCATTTACTCTCCACTGCGAGTCTGTGATTTGTGATTTGTGTTGAGCTCTAATTTTATTTTCCAAAGTCAGGGCGTTATTATTTGATCGTGAGGGCCTAATTAGTAGTTTCCTACTAAAACTGCAAGAAGAGTCATGTTTAAGTGATGATGGTGGTCGATACTTTTGATTCTTATAATGTACTTTTCATTCTTCAGACCATGCAAAGAATAGCTCTCCCATCACCGCCTTAGAAGCGTTCACAGCTTCTTTTTTCCCGGGAAGAAAGCGCGTTTTAGAAAGTGTGTTTTGGAAACACGCTTTTAGGATTTACTTAATTTTTTGATAATCCGTCTTAACCAACCCAAAAAGAGTGTGTTTAGCACACACATTTTCACATAATTTTGGAATAAAGTTGAAAAATGCATATTTTAATTAATAAAAACAAAAATGGTTAATGGCCCAAAAGGACAGCAACGCCCCTGCTTCGTAATGGTGCTTTGGGTAATAATTCGGATTATGGTTTTTTAGTTTCGTCTTCATTCAAATTTTTTTTGCATTTATTATTTTCGCGTCAAGGTTTTGTGGTTTCTGGATTCCTCTCGACGAAACGAATCTAACAAGTATAAAATTATGGTAAAAACTCAATTTTTTTTAATAAAGCCAAAATACTTGGATTATTGGCCAATAATCCAAGTATTTCGATTTTATTAAAAAAAATATTTGGTTTGACCATAAATGCAATTTTTTTTTTAATAAAGACGAAACCAAAAAATCAAAAAACCATAATCCGGATTATTACCTAAAGTATTCTCTCTCTCTCTGTACATTTCGAATGACTGGGAGGACAGCTGAAGAACAGCAATGATCTCTCTCTCTCTCTCTCTCTCTCTCTCTCTACTCTCGTCTTACTTCTCTCTCCTCCTCGTCTAGTCTCAGGGGGTGTTCCACTAATTGATTTTTTAGTTTTTTGGTTTTTTTTGATCTTTAGTTTTTCAAAAAAACCAACTAGTTCCACTAACAAGTTTTTGCTCTTTTGGTTTTTTTAGTTGTGTTATGAAATTACAAATCTACCCTTTTACCCAAACAACTATTGCTCTCTTTTTTTTGAAGGGAGGGCAGATTCGTAATTTTACATGATTAAAGTACATGTACTTGATTGTGCAATGATTTGGTTTTTTTTATGTTAGTGGAATGAAGTGGTTTTTTTGTGGGGGATTTTTTTAGTGGAATGAAGTAGTTTTTGATGTAAAACAAAACTAATTTTTTGTTAGTGGAACATGGCCTCAGTTCCTGCAAAACCCCAATTTTCCTCAGAGCATCTGTCCATGGAAACCCTAACCACGTCGCCTTGTTCCGTAACGCTTTGCGGAGTCCAATCGTCATCTGTTCTTCTACAAAGGACTCATCTGATTCCGTCCCTGCTGGCGATAACGTCCCAAGGTTTTACGCTCTTCAAACCCCCGTTTTTCTTGATTTTTTTATTTGGATTAGTTGTTATAGAAGTGCTAAATTGGAGGTCGGTTCGGGATAAAGGGGATCAGAGTTGCTAAAATAAAATTGGTATATTACCAAAGTTTTATCTGTGTTCATCTCACTGTCATTGTTGTATGGTTGAATCCATGTTTGGTGCTTGTTTGCAAGAAATTCCACGTAGTGGAATTTGGTAATTACAATTGTTTCTGTTTGTCAAACAATCCTATTGAAATTTCCATATTCTGCTTTCAATTTTTATTGTTTGCTAACAATCCTACATACCAATGAGTGTTGGTTCAATGGTGGAAACTCGGATTTGGTTAGACAAGGCCCAAGGCCCAGGTTCGAGTCCTTATACCACTTATTAGGGCTAAACATATTCCTAACAAAACCCACACATTGTGAGACATTCGTTTCGGTTCCTAAATAGGTGTGGTGGACTCCCCTGCCAGGCCCGGCCCTGTGGGTAGGCTGGGCAGGCCCGGGCCTGGGGCCCCCAAAAAATGGGCTATTTTTTGGGCCCCAACTAGGTACATATAATTGGTAAGTAATAAATAATTAATGTAGTGCATGTATTACCATAAAGACTTTCAGCACAATGGAAAAGCCTCCCGTCTCTAGAGTGTGCGGCAGGGTTCGAATCCCCCTGGCACTCTTTCTTTTGTTTTTGTTTTTTTCCGCCGTGTACTACGGCAATGTAAAGAAGAAGAAGTCAGGGTGCAATGTGAAGGTTCATTCTCTTTCTTAATTTTTTTTCCCTCTCCATGAGATTTCTATTATAAATTTTTTTAGGTTTTCTTTCACATTAAACGTTGGTAGACACCTTTGCTTTAAAAGATTTATACTTGTTTAAAGGTTGTTTCATTAAATTTTTAGTTCAAATTACCTCAAAAAGGTGTTTCAATTGTGCGACTAATGATATAAATATTATACTAAGTTCAAAACTATCATCTTAGAAGAAATCAATTGCGTGAACATATTATTCCACCACATCCATATTGTTTGTTTACTTTTTTAAGAAAAATTTGTCAGTATTGTCATCAAGGGAAAATAAATAAAACACTTCGTGTGTATTCGTAAAATATTTGCATCGATTTGTTGATTTCAATATTTTTTTTATTGTTGCAATAAAAATGAATAATTACGACCAAAAACTATTGTTTATTGACATAACGACAAATTACAAAAAAGACTAAATATAGAACGAAGTATTTATCATTTGAAGTTAATATTGGTCCTCTAAATTTTTCTTTTAAGAAAAAACATAGGGCCCTGTTTTACATTCTCGTCTGGGGCCACGAATTTCTCAAGGCCGGGCCTGTCCCCTGCAGATAGTGGTGTAGTGTGCGGATCATATTTCCCTGGCGGAGGTGACGGGTACCTTACCTGCACTTCCATTTACTGTACCAAAAAAAACACTATCCTATTAACATAGCCAAGAATTCCTGATAATGGTTTAAAAATCTGATTTTGTTTGGGGTGCCTTTAGGATCATATTTTGGATTCGAATTATTTGCAAATATTACCAGCTTTTGCTTCATTTTGATCATAATTTTCCAGATGGAGCTCATAAGTTTATTCGCTTCTATTAATCAATAATTCATTATTAAAAGTAAAATCTAAAGCTACGATGTAAAATTTGATTTCAAAACTAAGCAAATGACAGCTAAAGAATCTATACAAGTTGATAAAGAAAATGAATCAGATGAGGATATCATCAATATAGCTGCCACCTAGTTAAAATTGGGCTCGATGGTGTGGTTGTTTTTCATTCCTCTCTTTTGCTGTATAAGGGAGTAGTTCCAAAGTGCAAAGTTTAGCTTTCTTTTTTTGATTTTCATTTTTCTTTTTATGTCCATTATTACTAGTGAAAATAAATGATAAAAAAAAATTATGGTGGTTTATCACTTTGTTCTTAAATACTGTGTTTTTTTCCTCAAAGTGTGGATGTTTTGTAGCGGTTTCTCAATGTGTGATATTAAGTTTTATACTGTTTTCCCCTGTTTTTCGGTGTGAAGTTTGGGTTCTTTAGTTTAAGTTGATAGTGTAAATGAATTTTGGGTGGATGGAAATGGAAATTACATCGGGCCTTTCAATTGTTGGACTTGTTCTTGACAATTGTTGGGGTTGTTGATACTTTTGTGAGTTTAATTGAAATACCTGCAAACTTGAGAGGCTTATGGGGGAGTTTTTTTTATATTTATTTTCGAGTTTGATAGTCATTGAAAGAAGCTATAAAAACAAATCTATCACCTATGTACAATATATTCATGTTAGATCATTCAGTAAAAAAGCATTAGAGCATCTCTATTGCACTACCTAAAATTTTTTTGCTAAAGTGTACACCTAAGCACATGTGGACCCTATTTTGTGTGTTAAGAACTTAGCTAGCTAGCTAAGGAGAAATGAACTTTAATGGGGCTCCCTAAAAATGTTTATTATCTTTTAGAGTGGGACCCATTTAAGTGGTAAGGGGTGCCAAGTGGTTCCACAAAATTCTTCTCTCCTTCCCTTCTCTCTATCTCTCTCCTCTTTCTCTCTCCTTAAGTCTCTCCTCAAATTTAGGTAGTCACTTAGGGCACTTTGTAGTGAGGGGTGCCACCTAGGATTTTAGGGAGTCAATTTTTGTGCACTAGAGATCATTTTTTTGCGTTTTTCTTAGCTAACTAGTTAGGGCACTTTACGGAACTCTTTTAGGTAGTGCACTAGAGATGCCCTTATGTATGCCAGCCAAGGGACTTGTACATGGACGGAGCACAAGAGAGAATGAATATTATTCATGCTAAAAGATCAAAATCGTTCATTTTGTAGGTCTTCGCTTGAACATTGTTCGTGCCCAAAATTAAGTTGATGGAACATTGGTACTTGGTAGCAACCTTAAAATCTTACATCAAGAAAAATGGATCGTTAAAATTCTTCAGGTTATTCACAAATATTGAATAAAAACCTTATAGATATCTGATCGGTCTAATTTTTTGCATAAATGATACAGACGTCTATAGCTATAAAATGAATGATTTTGGCTGTCAAAATATGTTGTGAGGCCTCACAATATTGAGTGGTGTGTTTAAAAGATGTGTTCGAAATAGTATTTACGTATCAAAGCTCAACAAAAAAAACTCAAAAAGCCTCCTCTTGTCTTCCAAAAGTTCCAAAGCAGAAAACGGAGAAAAACCTTGAGACTCTAACGGATATTTAAACTATATTCACCCGTGTTGATGGATATTTGACTTACGAAGATATGTTTTTTTGTGGTCTTATGTATGAATTTATCTTAAAAATACATTTTGTTCTAGTATTACATGCATGATTTTTTTGAGTGCCACCCCCAGGTTCAATTCCTGACTCCGCCCCTAGACCTGTTCGTGCTCTGTTGATAACAATGTTGGAGGTTTAAAGCTTGATATACATTCTTTTGTTGGTTACAAGTGACAACCAGAGCTATGCAGTATGCACGGTGCTGTGACAAAGGCTTCTATGATTCTATCATTCAAATGATGGGAATTATTTTTTGATGTAAAATAAGCAGTTAAGCACTATAGTCACCACATACTAATTGAACCTTTGCAATTAAAATCACCACAGTATTCTTTTGGGACGAAAAACTAATGACCGTGAAGTAAAGTAAAATTTACCTAAAGAATAGTCCATGTAAGAGAATCAACTCTGTATTGCAACTATAGAAATTAAACCAAGAAATTTTGTTTTCCTCCCAGGGGAAAAAAAAAAAGAGAGCAATATTTTTTTTTTTGGTACTTCGGAAATGGAAAAAAGAGAGAGCAATATAAGCGACAAATTAACACATAAAATCACAATAACACCCAATGTAAAAGTACTTCGAAAGGCCATCTTACAGATCACTACTCCACGCGTTACCCAAGTTCAATAACCATTATGGCAATGGCATCTTTATTAATCAAATTTCAAATGTTTCACTCTCTCAATCCCTTTCAGCACCCGAGGTGAAGATAAATTCTTTTTCGAGCAAGCTTCCTTTGACTCACTTTACAATATTTTGAATCCCTAATGCTCCATTATTAGGCCACCATCCACCTCTCTGCTTCTTAGTAGAACACATCTCTCCATCAGAGGAATGCAATTCCTTCACACAAATTAACATTCAATCCCTCCTCGATTCTGTTTTAACATCATTGCAGAACCCAACACATAGTTTCTCTCACTCCATCTCCCTCCCTCCACTCCTATTATACCATTTCCATAGTTTATGCTGTTTTCATGGTTGGTAGACGAGTAAGGAAGAGGAGGATGAGATATTGGGATGACGTTTTTTTTTTTTTTTTTTTTTGGGGGGGGGGGAAGGGAATATGAAGGAATGACCCTTGGGATACACATGCTTAGTATATAGTATAGATGGATGTAAATAAAGCCAACATGATCACCAGCCAATGGGCTTGCAGTTACATTTGATAAGAATGATCCCTTGGTTACAGATCAATTAACTGAGACAAGACGGGAAGAAAAGGAGAAAAAATCTATCAGAATGAAAGTTGTTTAAATTATTGATGCATATTATCTGCGGTTGTGTATATAAAGTTATCAACCATTGATTTGGTAATTCAGTATCATCCAAGTGTATTTTTAAGTATCTTGAGTAGTGTGTTTTGAGAGTTCAAGAATGATCCTGATAGTGATTAGAAATTTAAAGGGAATTGGTAAATTGTTGTTTCAGCAACTTCTGTATATATTATAGAAGGACCAGAGACCGTTCAGGATTTTGTTCAGATGCAGCTGCAGGAAATCCAAGATAATATAAAGAGTAGGCGCAACAAGATATTTCTCCTCATGGAAGATATTTCTCTTCAGCCCATATTGCCTCTTTGTGTTGCACAAACTCTTCAATGTTCTTCAAGATCAATGCTTCATCCAGATTCAAAATGTGGCTTCCTCTCATCCCAGTAAGCTTTTCTCTACCCCTTTTTTTGTTATTTTTGTGTGCAAAATATGTCCAATTTGACAAACTGGGATTATATAACCATGTTTTGCAAGTGTAATTGGAGAATGTTGATATAGCAAGTAACAACAACAAAAAAATTCAGAAACAGTTTCTTTTAATTGTTTTTCTTTTCCTTCATTTTTTTTTTTTTAAAGGTTTTCATAGTTTTTGCAAACGAATTAGAAAATCTTGGTATCACTTGTTTTTATTCCGTAGTGTGGGGAGAATCTTTTTGTTGTTCCCTAACAAAGTGAGTTGTTTTCGTATTATTCTAGGAAAATAGTACTCAATCTTTTTGGAAACAATTGCAGAGAAATGAGAAACTAATAAGAATACCAAGCAGTCGTGTTACTTAGAACTATTTGTGTCAATGGATTAGTTTGATCAAAAACTTGAGATAATGGGTGTAGCCGAAAAAAGACTCATAAGTAGTTGTTAATGGAGGTTAAGTTACCAAATTTTGAGGAGTCGGTATCAATTTATGCCTAATTGCTACACATATAGTTTCTTCAACCACATTTTCTAAACGAACAAAAGCCAAGCCGAGTTGATCTTGTAATAATTAATTAGGACCCCCCACCTTTACTGACTTAATTTAGTAAAGTTACAACTTATACATCTCTAGCAGCACCAATTTCTACAGATTTATGCTTATTTGATCTTACTCCAATCCCAATGCAGATGTCAATGGTCATACTAGGAAAGAACTAGGTCCTCCCTCTGCTCAAAACATCAAATGCCACTTCATGCCAATGCCTCTTGAAATCCATAGCTCATTTGATGCCTCGCTACGAGAGATGCACCTGTGACGAATGTGAGGTCTTTTCTGGCATATTTGGCATCACGTTTTGGCACGATAACATAACCCCCAGTTTGTGCTATTGGTTAAACAAACAGAACGTACCACATATTCCTATGGGTGCATTTCCCCCACCTCAGAAAGATGCAATACCGGTTACATTGTGGACCCCAATGGTGAAAACTCGTACTTGATACACTCAGAGAGAATGGCGCTCCCAACTCTCTATTTATCGGGTGGAAGGACTCTTCTTGTTACTCCTCACAGTTCTTTTCTTGCTAATAAGTACATGAAGATGCACCAGCCTGGTTTTAGGCATGAAAGGGTGGTTGTTGAGGGCTTTGGCCATTTGGATTTGTTAATTGGGGAAGAGTCCTCTATAAAGGTTTTTCCTCATATTTTAACCCATATTAGATTAGCTGAAGAAGGAAAAAATAGTGCGATGGGTGGTGAGAGGAAAAAGGACAATCAAGTGGCCTTGGAATGGGGTGATGATCCATTTGTTGATGGGAGCGTAGGAATTTGGAGTCATTTTCCTCCTTTAGTTACCATATGGCAGCTCTTATTGTTATTGTTTGTCGTTGTAGTTTGGTTTTGTGTGAGAGTTTAAGAGGCTTAGCTAGCGGAAACTATATCAGAAAATATATAAATTTCACTTTGTTGCATTTTTCTATTTTCTTCAGTTCAATGGAGCAAAAGAGTGAGAAAGATTGAATAAATATTGAATGATGTAAATCTAATTTGCAGGCATTGATCTTGGGATCAGCCTTAGGCATTTGATTTAGTAGGTTCAGATTAACCTAGTCAATGCAAGGAAAATGGATTTTTGCATCAAGGCAAGCTTGTCACAAAGATAATTACATGGCTGAAGCTAATATAGTCTTTTGTGACAGCAAGGTGGGGGATATGATTGTGGGGTCTCAAAAAGTTTTTTGTGCCGGCCTATAATTATGATGACAAATATCCTTATTTGTATTGGCTTGGCTCTAAACTCAAAAAGACAAAAACACATACAATCATTAGCACCGGGTGGCTCTGCAGTTGTAAATAACATTTCTTTTCTAAAGGCTTAAAATCATTGCCAGAGCTGGGGTTCATACTTTTCTTTTTTCTGCGTCTGGCTTTATGCCATTGCAAAAAGGAAAACATCCAAACCTAACTGGGAGCAAATTCTGCCCATTTTATTTTATAATTACACTAATCTGCAAATGGACATTGAAAACAACAACAATCCATCCAAAACATATACTTAAGCTTTTTTATACAGAAACCATCATTCATCTATAAAATCAACACTCACTAATCCATTCGTTCAACCCAGAATATCTATATTACATCGCTCAATAGGTAATAAAAGCTAAAGTAGACTACGCCAATAGTACGACAAAAGACCTTGGTTTAGTTTAACACAACCATATGCAAAATAAATGAAATCCAAAATATTGTGTTTTCCTGGTCGTCACACTTTAGTCCTCAACAAACCTGAAAAAGAAGATATACAAGAATGAGACGCTAATAGGTATTTCTGAATTTGTAATCAAATGAAACAAAAAAAATTCTTCATAACATGCATCACTAGACCGCCAATCAACAATGTAGGCAATGGCTTCCCCAACTATGCGAAATTATTTGCGAGGTCTTTCCAAAAAAGCATGAGGCTCGATTTCTTTGTTAATTAACACTTTCCAAAACTCAGAACCCAATGGCTTTCCGTCTAGTTTTATCAAGAACAATGATAGGTACACACCCTCTCAACCACTCCCCACCACACATGTGAGAGAGGGTGTGGTGGGGAGTGGTTGAGAGGGTGTGTACCTATCATTTTTGTTTTATCAAAGGGTCCGTACTAATAACAATTCCCTCTGCCACATTATATTTCGAAATAGTTTGACTCACCAAGCATACTTTTGGTCCATCCTACAATCGCAAGTAGTATGAAATTTTAAGTATCCACAGTTCTTATAACTAGCAAAGAAGAGATTATAATGACAAACAAGAAATATGAAAAGAGAGAGGACACAACAATATAGCTAGCCCGAAAGAGAAGAATAAGCAATAACCAACAACACAAGCAAATCAAACACTTCGAGCAGCGAGCCAAATAGTAACAACAATAGGAGAAACCAAGAGGCCAAGATAGATGCAACAAAAAAACAAAACAAGAAGTTATTTATTATTATTAAATAAATAAATAATGGTAAATGACTGGCCGTGAGCTACGAGGCTAACCCATGGAACTGGCAACATAAAATAAAATAAAGCAAATGAACACTAAATGACCATTCTTAATTATTAAACAAAATAAATGCCAAGTTTGTCTCAAGATAAGCATGGGGAACAACCATTCCATAAACCAAACAATAAAATTAATCACTAACAATAATAGTTAATAGAAATGCAATTTTACGAACAATGTTTGACCAAGTGCAAAAGCGAATAAATAAAATCTCCAGACTAAAATGCAACATCCTATTAGGTCAACATGACCAGATGGCAATAACGTCCCAAGGTTTTATGCTCTTCAAAAACCCTTAGTTTTTTTTTCACAAATTTATGTAAATTATCTCTGTAGAAGTGCTCAATTGGAGGTGGGCTTGGGATAAAGTGAATTAAAATTGCTGTAGGAGTGCTCAATAGTTAGCAATTCTGATTCACTTGAGCAATCACTTTATAATGATTTTTGCACTCCACTTCCCTACAACAACAATACTATGGGTACACCATTCATGCATTCCAAATGCGCACCTAGCTAAATCTTACGCGAAAGAGATTAACTGTTACACGGAAGAGTTGTAACTCTTGTCTAGAAGAGACAGCTTTGTGTGCATTTATTGTACACCAATGGTGTACCCATAACTTTTTCCTTTGAATGAAAGGCGAACACTATTCTACATGTGATTGCTTCCAAATGTTCCAAAAAGATGCATGGAGCATAAAGTAGTGATGCTGTTTTAATAACACCCTTACTAGTTACTATTAGGCGATTGCGATTACCTATCCCATGACATTATGGACATCAGGCGAAATAAAAAGTGTACACTCATGAAGCTCATTGCTATAGATAAACTAAAAATTATACAAGCTAATAGTAGGGCTTATGTTGGTAAAAAATAGCAACAATGAAAGGACTCGGCTTCTCTGTAACCCAGGCTTGGACTGCATGAGGCCGTCGCTTCTCGGTCACCTATCTCAATATGTAATAGTCCAGATTTATGAAAGATTCTTATCAGTGAAAAGAAGTATTGTACCAGTAAATATGTGTTGAAAAATCTGGATCATGAAAAATACTTTTGAGCACCTGCAATTGCACGGACCATCGGCTGGATTCTCCTGAAAAAGCAAACATTCAGCGAGATTAGGACATGAGTTACCGGGGAAAGGCAAAATAGTCATGGAGGTACAAGTAATATTTGAAAGTAAACAACCTGATGCAAAAGGTGGCTGATGTGGTTCAGCATATCGGTGATTTGCCTTTTCTTTTTTCATCTGCTATTCCAAACCCGGAAACGGGGATGCTGTAGGGCGCTCTACAACACCCCCAAATCCTCCAAATTCAGTCTTCAATTCATTGCATGAATTGATTTTGCGAGTTTTCAAACTTTCTGGCGGCTGGTTCGATAAGTGAAAGTTTTTCAGCTTCGGGCAACTCTGGAGAATCAAAGTATCAAGTTTCCCGCTTCCAGCATGAATGCTCTCCAAATCAACAACGTTGGAAATGCACAAGGTCCGTAAGCTTTCTGCAAATCTTATAGTGTCCTCCAGTTCCTGCAGTTTAGGGCACTCCCACACTGTTAGAGTTTGTAGGGCTGGAAATTTGCATCCAATTCTCTTCACCTCCGGAAGCTCCCACAGATACAGTGTCTCCAACTTCCATAATTTAGGATTTGATGATGTTTCTTCAAAATTGAATATGCTCTCCAATTTATCGCAAAATTTGACTTGAAGAACTCTCAGATTTTCTGGTAGCTGGGACAATGAAAAAACAGTTGAAAGCTTCGGACAACAATCAAGATAAAGACAAGTAAGGTTCTGAAAGCCCCCACCACCGCATATAGTTTTCAAATTAACAGCATTTGAAACCCCTAGAAACTGTAATTTGTTCCCCAGTTCAGAAATATCGTCTTCCTTTCCCGTGTCGAAAACACCCTCCATTTCCTTGCATCCCTCTATCCAACAGCCTTTCATTGCCTCTAGGCTAGAAATACCGATATCGGACAACCATTTGATGAAAGTGTTATCAGTGAAAAATAAGCAGTCAGCAATGGAGAGCACATCCTCAATGCCCCTAGGGAAAACGTCGAATCCGCGGATCTCCAGTGATCGTTGCTCTTTAAAAACATGAAATTCTGCAGCCTGGAAGTGAATGTCTCTGAAAATACAGTCTTTGTTATAAGAATGTGAAATACTGCTCTCCTTTTTCTCCTCGGTAGGACGAACACATAAATGAAACTGTGTGAAGCTTGTCTTCAATACAGAGGGATTTTTCTTCAGGAATTGAACGAATAGCTGACCAGATACGGATATGGAAGGCTTTTCAAAACTGGAGATGCCCCACTGATAAGGTACCACCTCTTCTTGTGAGGAATCTGTATTTCCGGTCTCTGCTGCTTGAGTATCTTTCGTGTTTGGAATATCCAGGAATTCGAGATTAGTCAAGTTTGAGATTCCGTAAGGAACCTGATGAGCAGTGTTCCCCAACAGGTCAAGCATCTCCACTGGCAAAAACCCTTCCAAATTTGGGCATCCCCTAAGGAGGAGTTTCCTGAGGTTGCTAAAATTATCCATAGGCGGTAAGCAAGTGATCGCTGTTCTAGAAAGATCTAGAACCTCAAGCGCCGTCAATTCTTCCAAATTCGGCACCCTTTGTAAGCGGTGGCAACCGCTTAGATATAGTTGATGAAGGCCTTTGAGGTTTGACATGGGCGGTAACTCAACCTGAGTGTCAGAGAGGTCAAGAATCTGAAGTTTGCTCATGTGCTCCAAAAATGCGGCTACCTTTTCCTTCAAACAGTTAATACCGCACAAATTCAGCTCCTCAAGGTTTGACAACGTTTCAAGTGGTGGAAGCTTTTCCAAGTTGGTACAGCCTTTACACGAGAGCACAGAGAGGTTGCCAAGATTTGAAAGGGAAGGCATGAATTTAATACGACTTTCAGAGAGGTCAAGATGTTCAAGGCGGGACATGTGCTCAAAGGACTTATCTTTGATTTCTATCAAAGATTTGCAGCCCGATAACAGGAGCTGACGGAGGTTAGTTTTTTTTGAAAGTGATGGAAGACTTTGTATGCCAGTTTCCGAAAGGTTGAGAATTTGAAGATAATTCAGATTGGTAAAGAATTTGTCTTCAATTTCAACCAAACTTGCAGTACCTGAAAGATCAAGTACCTCGAGTTGCGTAAGTGTTCGAGTGAATTTCAGTTTTTGCAGCTCAGAGCAACGTTTTAGAAAGAGACGATGAGGATTCATCTTTGAAGGTAGATGACGTAAAGATGTCTCAGATAGATCAAGAATTTTAAGGCCTCTAGGAAGTCCTGGTGTCTTTTCATGGAATTCCTTAAACTTTCTAGCTCCTGAAAGATCAAGAACTTGGAGACTTGTCAATGAGTGAGTTTTAGGCAGTCTTTTCAAGTGCTTACAGCCACGTAGTGAGAAATGAGTAAGCTTGCTAAGCTTGAAAAGTTTCGGTACCCATGTAAGAGAGGTAAACGAAAGATTAAGCTCTCGAAGATGTGGAGTGTGGTTAAAGGCTTTGTCTTCAAATTTTACCAAAGAGGTAGCACCAGAAACATCAAGTACCAAAAGTTTTTTGAAATTTTTTAGACTCTTTAGCATGTGGAAGCAAGAACACCCTCGAAGTATGAGCGAGCGTAATTCTGAAAGATTGTACAAAGACGAAGGTAGAGGATTGACCTTACACTCGGATATGTGCAGGCTTTCAAGTTTAGGAATATGATCGAAAAAATCATCTGGAAATTCCTTCAAGGAGCTTGCATTGGACAGCTCAAGAACAGTCAGTCTTCTGAAATCAAACTTGTAGATATTCACCAAAAAATCACAACCTCTGAGCACAAGCACAACAAGCTCTTCAAACTCATATAAGAGTTGTGGCAG
Source organism: Vaccinium darrowii (assembly GCA_020921065.1). Classification (NCBI taxonomy): domain Eukaryota; kingdom Viridiplantae; phylum Streptophyta; class Magnoliopsida; order Ericales; family Ericaceae; genus Vaccinium; species Vaccinium darrowii. Next base: position 31,947,917 of record CM037161.1, on the reverse strand, counting down.
TGATTTGAAGGTTGGGTTGAAAAGGGCTAGAACTTGGAGTTGTTTTTGTAGTTCCTGCTTTGGCTTGAACAAACCATCCAGGATTTCCCCACAGCGGCTACCATTAAGGAAAAGTGTTGATAATTTCAGCCCCTTTATGCCTTTGCAGACTGATTTCACCATTCCATCTGTATATGTCAGTCTGCCAAATCCCTCCCAGTCACTATCCCTAGACAGATCAGCCAACCAAAGACTTGCTGCCCGCTGAAATCCATAACGATCTACGTCTTCCAAATGGTTAGTTCCACTACCCACCGTAACAAAACCACCCTCCAACTTTCTGAGCAGCTGACAATCCACAAGCTCAATGAAAACAGAATGGCCCTTCTCATATGCCTTCTTAAGACAGTCGACGTGTCCAAGATATCCTTCCAAAATCCAGTAAGCTATCAACTCATTGTAATGGATGCATTTCCTGCGGCTCAGAAAGAAGTGACCGTCTCCCAGACAGCAGTCGATTATGATGCTCTTAGGTAACACGTGATCATATCCGATGCGTTGAAGCTGGTTTAGATTAAAGCATTCCTCAGTGGATGCTTCCTCCAAAACCCTCTTAAGCATCCCAGCCCCGCAACCGAGTTCACCAAAATAACTTATGGTTTTAGCCATCAAGATAATTGAAGCAGGCATATATTTTGTCTTTTGAATGAAATTTTCACCAAATGACATGATGGCTGGAACATCATAACCACTTGTCTTAACCTTTTTTTGCAATAAGAACAGTGACTCCTCAACAGACAAGGGCTTCACTTGTATAACTCCTTCAGTTTCCGGGGAAGCATTCACCCTGGTAATTATAACCTTGTATGAGCTTTTGTGGCCTAGATTCAGCATGGTTTCTAACTGGGGTATAATCGTGCCCTCGACATCCAAAATTGGGTCTTTCGATCCAGATGCTGTCTCTTTTCGAACCGGACGGCTTTCCGATTCAACAGTTTTCTGTTTAGAATCCAAAATTGGGCCTTCCGATTCGGATGCTCTCTCTTCTTCATCCGTTAGATTTTCCCATTTGGACTTTTCCCGTTCATCATCCATTTTTTCAGATTTGGACTTTTGCTGCTGGACATCCATTTTCCTCCTGCCCTCATAATCCAAAATTAGTAGAAGCTTTTTCCCAGCAATTTTTTTGACCATCTCTTTTTGCAAGTCTTCATTGTTTTCCACCTTCTCTGCCTCTGCCTCCTCACCATCTACAACCGTAGCGTCCCACTCCTCAGCATAGGGAAGGAGAGATAATTGACGAGCAATACTCTCGCGAGCAGCAGCCTCGTTATATTCTCCATTGAGGAATACCCAGAGAGTGATATCAAACAAACCTTTTTTCATTGCAAGTTCGCTTACCATTTCAGCCGTCCATGTTTTCCCAACTCCAGAATCCCCAGTTAGAGTAACTTTCTTTACTCTGTTGTCCCTTAATAGCTTTAAGATAGCATCCCTCCGCTGAACCACTGAACTAGAGGCCATAGCAGACGTAAGATTGATTACTGCAAAAAAGAAAAATTGGCCACAAAATTAATATGGAATTTGACGAAGCAAAGATAGCAGCAACCTCGGCTGAGACTGAGGTTTGGGTTTAATAGAGATCCCATTGAGGTAATGGAAATTACAATTATATGTGGTGAGGTGGCTGCTATGCGGAGGCTGCGTATTTTCAAGGGGGCTACATTTTTTAGAGAAATCGCTGCCCATGTCATTATAAACACGATCTATGAGGATCAAATTACAGAGATACAGAATCATTGTTTTCAGGGTCGCACAACACCAGACAAACATAACTCCGTAAAACTATCCCGAGTAAAGAAACTAAAGTATACTCGACAATGACAAAAGCGGCATGCCTACACGCCGATGAAAATCCCTAATCCGTTATGGGCACATTGTCAGGTGGAAATTACTATCCCCAAGTAGTACGAATAAGGCTAAAGACAGTTGCTTCGATATCGGGTTCCACTCTGAGGACCAAAACAAACAACGAAACCAAACATTATTATCCCACCACCACAACCCACCGGATCTGGGGAAACCAAACCGGGACCAAACAAACGATGGACTCAGAAATTAGCCAAGAATAAAAGAAACAACGGGAAAACAGGGGGGGGAAAAAAAACAAAGAAAACCATATCCTACTACCACCTCATTATTACCTTGCCGCTAGCCAGTGTCATCTTGATTTGACAAGACAAGGCAGAGATGGACGATTCAGGTCCACCCATCGTTGGCCGAAAGCCAAAAACGTTGGAGGGTTGACTGCTGTAGCACATCGTCACTAGCCAAAGCAAAACCCGGAGAGTAGATACACCAAACGGAGAGAAAGAGAGGGAAGGAGGATTGGAAAAAATGTTAGGATCCAGGAAAAGTATTCCCGAAAATATCCAGAAAAGAGAAATGAATGGTTCAGATTCATGTACCCTACTAACCATCAGATCAAAAAATTACATGTGTATCGGCCGGTTCCCGTTGCGTGTTGATTTTTGTCTAATTCATGGCTCTTATAGCCGGTACTTGACTATTGCGGATTATTTAGGTAACTAAATAAAATTGGTCAAAAATGATTTTTAGAAAATTCAGGACCGCTATAACCAATACTCGTTACGTATCGTTCGGTACTCCTCATACCTTTTCGTTCGTACTCCTACACCGTTACGCGATGGGTGTTACCGTTACGTGTGCCGAAACCCTTTTTTTAGACCTTGGGAGTTGGGAAAGAGAAATGAATCAAATAAGAGAAAAGAGAAATGAATGGTTCAGATTCATGTACCCTACTAACCATCGGATCAAAAATCACATGCATACCGATCGGTTCCTGATGCATATTGATTTTTGTCTGATTGATGGCTCTTACAACCGATACTCGAAGCCAATTGGAAGTCGGGACTCACGCTGTTTGAATTCATAGAATGATAGAAAAAGATTAGCTATTCGAAGCCAATTGATAATCCCACGGGTCAACGGGACTTTGTACCTCGCTTGATCCTTTTGTAAGAGCAAGCTATTACTCAAAATTTAACCCCAAATTTATTTAAAATTTAACCCCAAGGGGTTGGCAAAGTAGTCTTGCCTTGGGACTTATGAATTTGCTCACCCCTACGGTTTTCGGTTTGATTCACCTTCCCAACAATCTCTTGGGGCCACTGGGGGTTATGCCCGGTCATTATCTAGAGCCCCGAAAATAGTTAAGATGCGCGCAAGCTGACTCAGACATCAAGTTATAAAAATAAAATAAAATGAAAGCTTCATTTGGTGTAGAGAACTCCAATGGGATTTTGAGAACTTGGTATTGCAGAACAAATTGAAATCTATCAAATAAGATCCATATTGCATATTTTTGAAAATCCGCATTGAAAAGATATAAGCAATAAATACAGAAAAGATAGAAGGTATAATGGACAAACAAAACGAGATTGAGAGTATTATTTTTTAATCAAAATAAACTTCATTAATTGCATAGTTTTAAATTTGAGAGAGAAAAGTGGCTTTCAAGAATTTAAGTAAAGACTTAAGTCTCCCTTGACTTGATTAAAAATTAGAGTACAACTGTATATGATATATGATATGGGTTTGAGTCAAAGGTTGGAGTGAGATATTGGAAGTTTTTCTCACATTGGTCCAGGGTAGATATTGAGTAAGGGCTGAAGGTGCTCTAAGGTTTTTGTTTTGTGGAATGAAATTTCAAGAGTACCAACAAAATAAAAAACAGTTCAAACAAAAACAAAAATAAAAAACGGGAAAAATTAGATAGAAAGAGAAAATTAAATAGGCATCCCAAATCTGTCCTCTACTTATTTTCCAGTTCATGACATCATCATTTGTTATCTTTTCCCTCTTGCATAAACACTCTTTTCCATAATGTTATCATATAAAACCTGCCTATCTATTTGCTTGAGTCTCATGTATATTAGGATAAAAACAATATGAACCAATAGTGATGAGTAGAGGCAAATCATTGGATTGGGCAGGATGCCTAACACCTTCACTCTACACCTTAGCCTCCAGACTAGTCTGTGGTGATGCAAGAATCAAGCTTTTCCATAAGAGTCATTGTATAGTTTCTTGGACCTAAAACCAAGTGACGACTTGGGTATGTGTTGAGTTCTTGGACCTAAACCCGTCTGTATTTCGTTGTGATTAGTACAACTTCGTAGTTTTCCTCCTCAATGTGTGTGACTTCTGTGGCACAACAATAGGTATCAAAGCGACAAAACGCCCATTTGGTCCGAAGTTGAAAGGACATCCGGACTCCGGAGAAGGCTCATGCGGCCATTGCAGCAGCGCGTGCAACATGCATTTAATCTACTCGTGGCTTGTGATTCATAGAGAAGAAGTCTGAAGTACAAAACGCCCATTTGGCGACACGTCAACAAGATTAGAGCCACGTTGGTGCCATGTGAGTCGCAAACGTTGATTGAAGGACATGACTATGCCACATAAGCGCCATATCAACGCTAGCGAGGCGCCACTTCAGCCGATTCGCTGATGTGCCCGATACGACAGTTTTGGTTTGTGTAGGCGGGTGGGCCCGTATATTGGCTGCTTTAGTCTATTTTATTTCAGCAATGATACATACCCAACCCCAAAAACCCCAAAAATACACAACCCACACACAAAGTGTGTGGGCTCCACACACACTGCAGTGTGTGTGGAGTCCACACACTTTGTGTGTGGGTTGTGTATTTTCGGGGTTTTTGGGGTTGGGTACTTAGCATTTTCGATTTTATTTCTGGCTTCCTATGTGTCTCGACATTCCAAAACCAACCCCTCGTTATTAGTCTTTATGGCTCCCTACGTGTCTGACGCACTCTTGCCTTTTTTGGAGTCAAACTCTTCTCTCCAATGGTACTGGCTGGGCCAGAAGCCCCGGACCTATTAGCCGGCTAAAAAAAATTGGGGGCCAGAATTGAACTCATTAAACGAGGTCCACTCTATATTTTGCATACAAAGGTCGTTAATAGAGAGTCTTTATAAAAACCATTGCAAAACGTAAACGTATATTTATCTAAAAATAAACAACCATTACAATACTTTAAAATTCATCATTTATGTATAAAAGGCTTAGACAAATATTATCCGGGCCTCATACATATAGAGGTTCTAAAAAAGTGGAAGCTCCCATTTTTAACCTTTTTTTTGGGCCTAAAGCCCAGACCGTTGAAAGTTGTGTTAACTTTATTTGTTTAATTAAGTAGATACACACATGGTTCATGTACATGGTTTGGTATATGTATGAAGGCCAAGAGTCTTTTGTTAAGTTCAAAAGTCATTAGCAATGTTCATGTATGTAGTCTAAGGGTCATTCATAAATCTATTTATTATCTAGGTTTACAAACTTGACTAGGAACATGATAGGAGGGTCCTACAATAAATACTAGAAGTGTTTGAGAATTCATGTATCCTAGTATTCGAGTGGAATAATAAATTGGAAAATAGTATTAGTGTTGAGTACAAAGCTACTGGTGTTTTCTAGGAGCTCTGTACGGCCTTAGGGTCATACATCTCCGCAATTTTGTTATTTTTACTTACCCTCCATTTACATGATGGGTTATGTATACTTATCCTGTGTGCGCCCACCATATTCCCCAAAGACCCCAAAATAATAGTGTTTGTTATTTTTCAAGTTGGTATCAGAGCTCATGGCATACGATCTTTTGGGCTGACTAACACCATTTTGGTGGGGTAGCACGGATACTCTTGGTGAAGCCGGAAAAATTCCTAGAGGCACTCGTTGGAGTAAGGTGCATGCCATATTGTGGCACGCAGCAAAGAGGCTCTCGATGGAGTAAGGTGGATAGCTCTCGATCGGGGGAGTAAGGTGGATAGCTCTCGATCTGGGGAGTAGGTCCAGTGAAGAGGCTCGTTTTGAAGATTGTGGTTTAGTGCACAACTAGTTAAAAAAATGTGGTTGTGAATAGACAAGCCGGAGATGGCCAGACGTTTAGATAAATACTCCCAGTAGTAGAAATTATGGCGGATGACAGTGTTGACGGCGTGGCAAGAAATTTTCTACGGCATTTGATTTTGGCAGTGTAAACACTTTGGGAGAGGTGTGGATCTCTTGGTTGAGTTCAAGTACGAGAGATGAAGTCACGATAAGCACCCGAGTGAGAGGGTGGTGGTGCACCAGATGAGGGGGTGCGAAGTACGGTGAAAATTTGACAATGCTGCATTATGAAAAATCTAGGGGAATGCGATTTTCTCACCCTACGTATGTCTACGGGTGGATTTGGCGCTATTTGTCAAGAGGACAGTCTGCCAACTAGATTTGCTTCTACTAAATTAGAACTCGAGACTGGAGTTTCTTGAGGAGCGTGAAGGCCCGAGGACTACAAGGGCTTGCAATCTGGAGCTATGAAATAGCTGATTGAAAAGGATAAGTTTGGGTTGCAACAATCGAACGGCGATCATGGCTATCTAGAATCTAGTTGAAGTGACGGTGTCCGTCAATTGTTCTCAAGGAGATTCTTGAGAATCTTCCACAGGCAAATCAATGCATTTGAGCTGGTTGTTCTTTTAATGGGAAGGGCTGCTTAGGGGAGAGGGCTAACCGTAGCAAGAACAAGGCTACGAGTCAGCCAAGAGGGGATATGGGCTACTTGTTGTGGGGTGAAGCTACCCAGAATGGAGCCGCTAAGAACATCAATTGTGGAAGTGTAGTTGTTTAGTTTAGTTTTACGGAAAGGAATACTTAGGAGAGGGCTACCCGAAGCAGGAACAAGTGTGAGTCATCCAAGAGGGATACGGGCTACTTCTTGTGGGGTGAAGCTACCTAGAGTGGAGCCGCCAAGAATGTCGATTGTTGCTTAGTTCATTTTTTGGTGGGATTATCTCAGTCAGTTAAAGTCGTTCTGGGACTAACATGATGAAGGGTCAAGATTGGTACCTGAGGTAGTTCTGACTAGAATTGTGATATAAGTTGAATCCATTAAGGTTTTAGAGTTGGTCGATTAAAGAAGGTCTAAACCAGTTACAGTGATGCTATCAGAATTTTGTTCCAAGACGATGAAATCACAGCGGGGGTCTGTGAAGAATGAGACGGCTGGGGTCCGTGCTCCAGATGTCCTTGGAAGGAGATTGTTTCGAGATTACGAAGCTAGGGACTGTGATGAAGGAACAGTTAGGGACTATTTGTGGGGACACGACCAAAGGTTGTACAATAGGGTCCTGCTTAAAAATATCAAGAGATCGCAGCCCAATATGAGGTGTCGAAGGAGCTCCAGGTTTTTCTCCATACAAGAGTCATGTGCCCAGAATATGAAAGAGTCAAATTCTAAATTACGGGGGAGTGTTAGAATTAATTGAGAATTGGTAATTCGTCTTGTGCTTGGTTTCTCGTGTTAACACAAAGGGGGAGTGTTGAAAGTTGTGCTAACATTATTAGTTTAATTAAGTAGATACACACATGGTTCACATACATGGTTTGGTACATGTATGTACGTAGTCTGAGAGTCATTTGTCAAGTTCAAGAGTCATTAGCAATGTTCATGTATGTAGTCTAAGGGTCATTCATAAATCTATTTATTATCTAGGTTTGCATACTTGACTAGGAACATGATAGGAGGGTCCTACAATAAATACTAGAAGTGTTTGAGAATCCATGTATCCTAGTATCCGAGTGGAATAATAAATTGGAGAATAATATTAGTGTTGAGTACAAAGCTACTGGTGTTTTTTAGGAGCTCTGTACGGCCTTAAGGTCATCTCTAGTGCATTACCTAAAAAATGCTCTCTAAAGTGTACACTTAAGCACATGTGGGACCCTATTTTGTTTGCTAAGAACTCAGTTAGCTAGCTAAAAAAAATTTTACTTTAATGGGGCTCCCTAAAAATGCTCCCTAAAGTGTATGTGAGACCTATTTAAGTGGGCCTCTATAACCAAAAAAATAATGGCAGATTTGATGTTATAAATGCCAGCAACTTTCTCTCTCCTCTTTCTCTCTCTCTCTCCTCTTTCTCTCTCCTTAAGTCCCTCCCCAAATTTAGGTAGTCACTTAGGGCACTTTAGGTAGTGAGGTGTGTCACCTAGGATTTTAGGGAGCCAACTTTTGTGCACTAGAGACCATTTTTTGAGGTTTTTCTTAGTTAACTAGTTAGGGCACTTTAGGTAGTTATTTTAGGTAGTTCACTAGAGATGCCCTAAGTTCGTACATCTCCGCGATTTTGGTATTTTTACTTACCCTCCATTTGCATGATTGGTTATGTATACTTATCCTGTGTGAGCCCACCATATTCCGCAAAGACCCCAAAATAATAGTGTTTGTTATTTTTCAAGTTGGTATCAGAGCTTGCATTTTTTCAAGTCAAACTTCTTGAGCTTTGCCCATAAATCGGCTTTGTACCTATAAGTCTACCATTACCATTACCATTACTTTATGCCCTCCTTTCCATCCCTAAGCTATAGACGAAAGAGAACAACTAAAATATATATAATAGAAATACGTACGGAATCCTTCCAATTCTCTGCAAAGACCACTTACCTCCATTTGACACTTTTAGGCCACTTTAGTGTTTGACTTCAGGAAACTAACAAGTTAATCCATTTTTGTCCCCTCTATTTGATCTTGTTAGAGGGGTTTTTTGCAGTTAACCTTTATGTGGGACTCTAAATGGGCGCGGCCTGTGGCACGTAAGGTAGGGTGTTGTAAATAGGACCCAGCCAAGTCCAAAAGAGAGAGAAAGAAGAGAGAATTATAGAGAGAAAGGGAGGAGAGAGAGGAGACTGACGTGAAGATAAAGACTAGCAGAGAGAGAGAGAGAGAGAAGAGAGAGGTAAAGGAAGAATAATATATGGGTGGGTCGCACTTCAATTCTCTTTTTTAACTTTAACAAACATTAAAAACACTCCAAGAATATCAAATGGACCATTTTTTCATTCTATACTTAATAACTCTTAATACATAATTTTTGGGTTAACTTTTGACTCTTTTTGTCATATAATAAAATTTTTTTGCTAGTGTAAATGCGGATACTCTACTCTTATGAGTCGGACAGTAGAGGTCATTGGTTTAGGGGTATTGCTTTCTAGTCAGGAGTTGGACGATTCTCTCATTGGGTGGGGGTGATTGTTGATTTCAAAGTTCAAGAATGCACCGTGAAACCTTTTGAGAGTGACACCCCACCACTTCAGAGGCTGAAAGTTAATGACCCGAGTTTTTTGGTCGGCAATAAAATTTATTAGTGACCGGAATTATTGTTGAGATGATTTCTCATTACAAATCCAAACACCTTCAGATTTGAACACTACCCACATACCCAAGAAAAACCAATAATAAACGTGAAAAACTACCAACTCCAAAACAGAACCTTATAGAGAAAAGTCCCATTTTTCTTGGAAACAATTTTCTCTAAACATTAATTTCAAGAAAGTAGTGAGAGAATGAGAAAATGAGGCCTTTATATAAATATAATTTGCGATTAAATCCCATTAATTTCTGAATTATAACTGGAAATAGGAAACCCAAATGAGAACGATTATGAGAATTAATAAAACTAAATTCGAACAACAAATACATGCGTCATAAAAAAAAAAAAACAGTGGCAAATTATGCCAAACAAGTTGTCGTAGAACAGAGTTTGGATAGCATACCAAGGACGAGAAATTCAGGAGCGCGTCGAACAAATCACACTTTTTGTCAGCCACTCGTGAAATCTTCAGTTGTTTACAGCTATTTTTCGTTTCTCTGACGAAATACAATCTGGATTACTAGCTACTATAATGGGTTCTGGAGATCGATGGGTTGTGGAAGACGGTAAAGAAGGAGTGGGAGAGGGATAAGGGTATCTAAACGCCAGTGGCTTGTTTCGCAGGGAGCGTGAAGAAGAAGTTGATATGTTCAGAGGAAAGAGAGAGCTTTTATAAAAGTGTTTTCTTAACTCCCAGTATGCATGATGTTGCTCTCAAGAAAATAGACTGGAGTCTTAAATTAGGTGGTTGCAAAAGTTGTGAATATAATATGACAGTCTCCTTTTTTTTTTTTAAACGCATATGACAGTCTCCTTACTTTGCTACGGTAAGGGACTCTTATTTTCCGACCATTTTTGATAAAATTTTGATGATCCGAACCGTTCAATGTGTTTAGAATGTGTTTTTAAGGGTCCACGTGAGAAATCATTAAAAAAAATGACCGGGAAGACTTCATTGGAGCAGTTGGATCATCAAAATTTAATCGGAAAGCTTTCATATGGAATCAAGATACTTCATACTCTAGTCTACTGGGATTTCTTGGATCTCTTTGTTGTAAGTGTACTGAGCTTATTGTAATATCTAGGGAGATTTTATTTGAGCCCGTCTTGTATTTGGCTTTTTAGTGGTTGGCCTCTTGCCAACTGTTGATTGGGGTTTGGAGTGGCAAGTGATTGTCGAGGAGTTAGGTGTCATTCTAGTTGGGATGTTTCTCCCCGTTGTGATGCCTTTTCTCCTTCTCCCTTTAGTCATTGTATTACATGCCGAGATTAATAAAATTTTCTTTTTCGCTGTTCAAAAAAAAAAAATTAATCGGAAAATGGGAGTCCCTTACCATAGCAAAGTAAGGGATCCCTTATTGGATGATTGGTGTATAATATGAGACGTATTATTTTTTTTTTTTAATAATCAAATGTCCGGGTCAACTTGCGCGCACCTCAACTAATTTCAGGTCTCTAGATGTAACAACCTGATATAACCTTCAGTTGCCCCAAGAGTTTGCTCGCAGGGAGAATCGAACCTGAGACCTTAAGTGAGCAAACCCTAAGTTCCAAGATAAGACAACTTTGTCGAATCCTTGGGGTTTTGGGATACATATTGTTGCTATCCGCAGGAAAAAAAAAAAAGAAGAAGAAGAAGCCAAAAAAAAGTATTTCTAATAAGAATTAGAATTGATCCAGAAAATTAATCATGTAATAGTTCTTGAAGAGCAAACTTTTGCATATATTTTAATTGAACAAATATATATATATATATATATATATATATATATATATATATATATATATATATATATAGGGTAAGCTTCTCCTCCGGACTCCGGACTTCCGGACCTCCATGATCCGAAATTTTTTTTGACGATCCGATCCGTCCAATGTGTTCAGAAGGTGTTTTCAAGGGTCCCCACGAGAAATCTTCAAAAAAAAATACCGGGAAGGGCTTGATCCAAGCAGTTTTTGCAAAAATTTTATATTTACAGTTTTTGCGAAAACTACTTGGATCAAGCCCTTCCGGGTATTTTTTTTTGAAGATTTCTCGCGTGGACCCTTGAAAACACCTTCTGAACACATTGGACGGCTCGGATTTTCCAAAAATAATTTGCAACACAAAAAAACTCACTTTTTTCTTATTTTCGGGAGGTTTGGACTAGAAAATCCACCTATATATATATATATATATATATATATATATATATATATATATATATATATATATATAGATGATGCTTAATTTATATTCTACGAGATTTAGGCTTAGTTTTGCAAAAGATTTTAGCAACTCATTTGCTAAAATTGACCATGATTTTAGCAAATGAGTTGAGTTGCTAAAATCACTCGAGTACTTTAATTTGGTGCGAAAAAAATTGAAAAACGATAAACGGAACCACTTAATTTTGTGATTTGAAATTTCCATGATTTTAGCAACTCAACTCATTTGCTAAAATTAAACTCATTCGCTAAAATCATGGTTAATTTTAGCAAATGAATTGCTGAAATCTTTTGCAAAACTAAGCCTTAGAAGAAATCTGTTAAGTTTTAAAGACCTCCATTGTAGTAATTTTCATGTTGAAACCATATAGGAAGAAATGATCTGATGATCGAAGACTGAAGTGGACTTAAAAGGGACCCACAGAAGGCCACTGCAACACTGTCTAGTCTCTTTCACGGCAACAGAAAATCTGTGGGATCATGACCCTATGAATCATAAAGCAATGCTGCATGACCCTATGGATCATTTCTCCTTTCTTCTTTTTTTTCATTCATGATCTGCTTATCAAGATTCCAAAACATAGTTTAAAAAGAAGGTATAGCCTAAGCGTACCTGCTTAATTATTAATTTTTTTTGTTTTGATGGGGAAAGAAGAAGATTATATAAAACTCGATAAGGATACATCGAGAGAAAGAGAGAGGGAATTATTGGGGTTTCTATCTCACGACTTTCGATGTCTTCACAAGTTTTAAAGGGAGCAGATGCAGAACAAGTGAGGGAGAGAACCTTTTGCTTTGTGTTAGAGTGTGAGGGTTACATATGGTGTTTGTGTCTGGGGAATTCTGTTTTAAAGGAGTAAAGAAGGCCACACCTTTATCACTTTGGAAAATTTGTCTTCTTCTTTTACAATGTTGAATTAAACCCGGTGTGTTCGTTTCTTAGAAAATCCAAAAAGCTATTGTTGAATCGACGGGTCTAACTTTAAAAAAAAAAAAAAAAGGATTTACTATCTAAAAAAAGTTCACTTGAGTACCAAGTTGTCGATGGCGTAGAGAGAAGTTGAATCTAATGACATTTGCTTTGTGCACAGATCACGCAAAGAGTTTGCGGGGCCCATTTTAGGGTTTAACAAAAATAATTCCAGTCTAAAGATTAGATTAATCACTTAAGGCTCTGTTTGTTTCGGGCGGAAATCATTTTCTAGAAAACCTTTTCCATGAAAACCATTTTCTAGAAAATAAAACATTTTCTGGTGTTTGATTGTGAGATACAAACATTTTCTATCGTTTGGTTGACAAGGAAAACTACTAATATGGTAAAATGACCACAAATAATTATAGGGAAAAAAAAAAAAGCACATCCCAACATATCCACCACATTGTTTTACATAAACAAACCACACACAACCCCCTTCCATTCAATTGCAGTACTAAATAGTAGTAAATACCAAAATCTAGAGAGAGAATCAGATCGTTCACACGGTTGGAAAATTTTGGTTGGCGGTGGAGGAAAAATATGGAGGCGACAACGCAATTAACCTTGTCTCTTAGATTCATCACAAATTCTTCTGAAATCAGCGAAGAATTTCAACGGAAGACAACACTCAACAGATCTAATGATATAATGATGTAACAGAGGAATCGCCACCACGGGTTGATGAAGAATTTGACGATTATGATGACGAAGAAGAAGAAGAAGATTTCTCTTTCTCTTTCTCTTTCTCTTTCGCGTGCGGAGGTAATGGAGATGAATCTCCGATTTCGGCCGATGATTTGTTCCACAACGGTCAGATCAAGTTGTTTAGGTTTTGAGATCTGCTAAATTGGAGCAACAGTGACGAGAGAGAGAGAGACAGAGGCGATTGGAGTATGTGAATTGTCGGGGTCGGGATGGTTCGACTGATAGTGCAAGGAAAATGTTTTCTGGGACTCTAATCCGGAAATCATTTTCCAGCCCAAATGGTTCATTTTCCATTGATTGTCGGAAAATGTTTTCCATTGACTTTACTTTTCCGTCGTACCAAACACTGGAAATTGTTTTCCCCGGAAAACGTTTTCCCAGAAAATGTTTTCCGCCCGAAACAAACGGAGCCTAAGTGTTATCCGATTGAACTGATATTTGACAGGGCCAAATGAAAACTTATTTTATGTGAAGCCCCAAAATAAGCCTCACAAAGCGATCTTTGCGTAATGTGCACATTCTTTTTCTTTTTTCTAATCCTGCCAAAATCCCCCGTCACTTGTTCAATTTAGTTTCCCTCCAAATACTGCACATTTGAAATATATCATTCCAATTCAAATTGGATTAGTAATTCAGAAATACAGTTTTGGAAATTTTATTCCTCGGAAAAGAGAGTGAAGAAGGGCCGACATAAGGGCTGCAAACGAGTCGAGCTTTAGAATGTTTAGTTTCGTTCATTATATTTTTAAACGAACCCAACTCGAGTTGAGTATAATGAAAATTTGACAAGCCAAGCTCGAGTCAAACTTTCTAAGGTTGAGTAGAGCTCGAATTTATTCACGAGCCTTAACGAGTCAAAAATATTATATATTTATGCTCTCATAGGTCTAGAATTTCAAATAAAAATTTCATTCCCTACTTTTATGTATATAAAATTATAAAAAAAATGTATTAAAATATAAGTTTGTAATACTTTTAAAAGTTTATACATGTATAAGTTATAAAATTTTCATTATGCACATGTAAAAAATTATAAATCTTCAAGATTATGTGTGAAATTCTTATGATATACCCCAAGGTCGCAAGCCTAACCAATTCAGGTTCGGCTCATTTACTAAACAAGCCTAAAATTGAGGCTAAAGAAGCCTAAATTGAGGCTTGGATTTAGTTCGTTTAGTAATCGAGTGTAGCTTTTACTGAGTCGAGCCTCGAAGAGTTCACAAACGGCTTGGTTCATTTTCAAAATTGCAGTCATAGCTGATATCTTTATTGCTCTGGAAGGGTGAGAAGAAAAAGAAAAAGAAAAAAAGTTTCCCTGGTACAAGAATTTTTTTTAGAAGGATGATAGGATACAGGAAAAGTTTCTTCGAAAGTGTCTTGGCAATGGAAAGCAATGGTCGAGATTAAATATGAATTTGAATCATTGATTTTCCTTTCCTAGACATTTTTGGCAAAACTTTTTCTGAATCCTAACATTTTTTTTTTTTTTAATCCGGTCCAGTACTCAACTTTAGGGTCAGCCAGTAGTTTTGCTGACTTAGTGGCCCAATCATCAAACTGAATATCCTACCATTTTAGGGTTTTGCGGAAATAATTCGAGCCGTTCATTAATTTTAAAATAGGTTTTAAAGGGGCCTGGAAAAGATACCAGCTCAGTCGGATAACTTTAAGTACTTAATCCAAATACTTAAATTTTGATTTAGTGTTTTGAATAATCAAAAATTGAAAGATTGGATTCAACACGTTGAGCTAAATATTTGACAAATCCAAATGAAAACTTATTTTTAAATTAATCAACGAATCAAATTATTTGTTTGAAGCCCTAAAATAAGCCTCACAAAGCGATATTTGCGCAATGTAGAATGGGCAGCAAGCAATCTTTCCTAACTGTTGCGCACTCTTCTCTGTTTTCTTTCACTTACATTGGGTCCCATCCACCATACAATGGGCAATTAGGGTACTCCCAAAATCTGACCTTAAAATTGGTCCCTTTAAATGAATCTAAAGCAAATGGGATAAGAAAAGAGAGAAATGTTCGGTTAGTGATAGATCAGAAAATCAGAAAAAAAATACTGAACCTAAAATGGTCAAAATTGATCAAATGGTGATGCTCTTACACAGAAAGTCTAGGTACCCAAAATGGGCACCCAGAATTTGAACTTCAACGGTCTTGATTCTGAGTGAATGAATCTGGACCGTTAGGGAGTTTCTGGGTACCCATTTTGAGTATGTAGCAATGCTATGCTCTTACAACATCACACCCATACCCTATCCCATCACACATCACCGCTTATCTTTTACACCAGACACATGCCTCTCATTACTTCCCCCACACTCCACCTGTCCCCAAAGTTTTATACTCCTTCTGTTTCTAAATAATAGTCCACTACAAAAAGACGTGCAATTTTGGAGAAATAAAATGCTTCCAAGCATAATTGGAGCCAATAAATTTTAAAAATTATGTCGGAAGAATTTTATTTCTTGATTCAAAAATTGCACATTTTTTCGTAGTGAATCATTATTTAGGTACGAAGGGAGAAAATTCATTTCCACTCCCCCATCTTCATTTTTACAGCAAATAGAGATAGGAGTTTGGAGGAGTGTGAGGGATACTCCTCACTTTTCTAAACTTCTTTGTTTCTTGTCCCTGTTTACACCATAAAATTAACATAGTCATATATCGATAAGGCTACTACGTGGCAAACAGTAGTTAAAAGGCACCCGTTTTATGTCTATTTTTCATTTAACGTTTGTTCATCGATAAGGTTAAACAGATTGCAGCCAGAGTTAGTTTTGTTTGACACATGGCGGGGCCAGTAAACAAATAAAAGAAATTTGGTTTAAGACAAAGGCAATTATTTGTCCGGATCAATACAAGGGTAGTTACATTTCAAGTGGAGGCTTTGATCAAAGTAACGAGACCCCTAATTCAAGGAGATATCCCCTTAATTCAAAATCAAGAGGGAAACTACTTGAGGATTTGCAATTCAAAGGAACAAGAGGAAGCCTATAAATGCCAGTCATCCACAAAGTTTGAAGGATCCACGATCAACCGCTACAAAGACTTTTATTTTTATCTTTTTTACTTCTCTATACTTTACAACACTTTCTAGTAGTAGGAGTGACGTAATTCACTTATGATTTTTCGAAATGACTCGTTTAACTTAGGAAAAAACTAGTGAACATATGTTTGTTTATGTCTTAGAATGAAACGAATCAACTAAGTACACGAGAAAAAAAAAACGGTGGAAGAGGTTGGGAAAATATTCTAAGTTATTCTATGTCAATAACTTAGGCTACTGTAAATCTCTAGTTCATACCAAGAACTTGTGACAGCACTTCTTAGCATCTAAGACCATAATCAGAGGATTTTAAGTTGTTAAGTTGTCAAACTTTTAGTGCTTATAAGTTCATCTCGACGAGAGAATCGGAATTGAGTAAAATTCTGACTTTTATCCAAAATACTTGGATAATTCTCATAAGTTTTATTTTTCCGAATTCGATCTCATTTCGAGACAAACCTATAATTACTAAAATTTTGACGTAAAACAAAGAAACGTAAAAAAAAAAACAGTGAATTATAAGGACAACCAAAAAATCCTTAAGTCAATGGCAGTGGAACAACCTTTTAATAAGCTCCACAAGAGCCTCAAATTTTCTCAAGTCTACTTCAAGAATTTAGCACAAACTGAGCACTTAATAAATACTATCACGCTCGTGCACCCGGTTTCGAACACTGAGATAAGGGGGAAAAAAAAAAAGTCAAAAGCAAATTATATAACCTTTTTTTTTTCCCTTGCATC
The DNA here is from genome assembly GCA_020921065.1 of Vaccinium darrowii. NCBI lineage: Eukaryota > Viridiplantae > Streptophyta > Magnoliopsida > Ericales > Ericaceae > Vaccinium > Vaccinium darrowii. Next base: position 31,931,012 of record CM037161.1, on the reverse strand, counting down.
TTTCTCTCTCTACATGTTATTTTTTAAATCATGACAAAAATCAAGAGTTTCCGGGAAACCATCTTTTTGTGTTTCTTTCCTAATCACCGGAAAAAGAGAGAGAGAGAGAGAGAGGGAAAAAAATGTCAGCAACACAAATAACGTGAATGCAAAATTAATAAACTTGCATTGGCAATTGAACTGCAGGACACCACCAATCTTGTGATTATTTATAGTTTAGATAGATGGGAAGCAGATAGATGATTGAGAAATCTATCTTCCCTGGTGGATCTTTCTTTGTTTTAAATTAGCGAGGGTTTATTTTCTTATATTTATTTCGAATATAATTGGTAAAGATAATTTTGTTAACCATGGAAAAAGGTTACAAAAATAGAAGACAATTAAGTAGACTCATGGCAGCAGAGCTACAATTAAATTAAACAAATACAATTACAACAGCGAATAATTAAGTTACAGCCAGTGCACTTGCAATTTTTCATCTAATAAAAACAATCAGAAATGGAAATGGAAGCCTTGAATTTACACTTTTTGCATTCAAGCAAAACAGCACTGGAAACTTCCCCTCCTTTCATCTCTCTCTTTAAAACTGTAGTAACAGGACACGGGTGTCCGCGAGAAATGATTTTGGCCCCTATCTTGACCTTTTTATATATAATTTGAGCATCTCGACAAATGCACTCCGGATGAAAAGCGTAGTCGCAATCTCTGCTGCTGCAGTAGTAGAACCACTCTCTTGGGTTTACAGCTCTCTCGCAAATTTCACAGTAATACTCCTTGGAAATGATTCCGACCGGCTTGTACTTTAAGGTGAGGGCATGATCGTCATATTTGTGTGTAAGGGTTCGAGGCAATAAAGCACATTCCACGTGTAGACTGAAGTTGCAATATTTAGTTGTACATACGTATGCCCCGAGTGAATAAATATGACAAGCGTTGCACATTAGTGAGTAAGGTTCTTGTTTCTGAAGGCTGAGGAGGTGCTTGTGAGCTTCGTGTTTGATTGTTGTCGGTAATGAGGAACACTGGATATCAAGATAGAACTTGGGGCGGCAAATAGCACAATGAAAAGCAAAGCCTGTGCATCCGTGTCCACAGCGGCTACAGAGAAAAAATGACGGATTTAGAAGAGTGAGCAGGTGATCTGGATGTAATGGGTGATGTATCTGACTCGGTAAATCACCACAACTCTTGTGTAGAATTAGGTGACATTCAGGACAATTGTAATAGGGAGCTGAAATGGGTAGAACACAACAATCACAGATTTCATCGCTTGGTGCATCGAAGAAGACGATATAGTGCTTGTCAGAAGTGCATTGCCCACTCCGGCTCCCACTCTCATCTGACCTCAACGACCTCATTTGCCCTATCAGACGGGTTACCATATCAAGATAACCAGATCTATCAGGTGCGGGCATCTCCTCTACTGCTTCTGTTTGGTGACTTTCGGCACTTGCTTCATTTTCAATTGAACTAAAACTCAACAAGGAAGAATTTTCAGAAAACATTTTTGACAAATTTAATCTTAATTTAATGCATATCTAAATTGGCCGTCGTAAACCAATCGGTGTAAGTAACAAAACCCGGCCGATAGTTGTTTTTCAATATGTAATGGTAACAGAGGGTAATAAAAAAAAAAGGCACTATATATGTTCGCAAAATCACATGTGCCAAATTAAGAATCAAAACAGCTCAATTGAATCTCAAGTACGAGAAGAGACATGAGGTGAGAGAGAAATTAAAGAACAACTGAAGGAAGGAGACATACCGTGTGGTGGTACAACCGACACAGGAATAATACAAACACTGTGCACGGTAATAGACCGACAGATGTCACAGTTAGATCGTAAACTGGGTAAAGTACTCCTCACCCAATCGAAATAGACCGACAAGAGTAAGAGGATGGTCGTGAGAAGTATGTAGGACGCTGTTTGACAGGGAAGCACATTGTTCACTTATCCAAAACGTGCAGGATGCGCAATGGTAGGACGAGCGACAGGTCTCTTCTCTGTCACAAGCATCACACGTGAAAGTTGATTTCTTCCTCCGCTGGAGATGTAATGGGTGGTCGTGACTGGTGTGCTCAATTGTCTTTGGGAAACGAACACAATTTATGCAAAACAGTACGCCATTGTTCTTTTCCTCGTACATTAAGCGACCCCACGATTTGCAGAGAGTGCAGTACCCTTGTTTTGTGATGAGGGTGAGATTACCGTGGTCACTCGCCCTGAAATGTTGCTCGGGGGGTGGGGGTGGGGGTGGGGGTGGGGGAGCATACGTGTACCGCTCTGCCTTGGAGGGTAGTTCTGCACATGATTTATGGAGATGGAATCGCTGAAATTCGTATTCGTTGACAAAGCATGTTTTGCAGGTATACATTGGATCACTCCGTAATATTGATCCCCGACACCCAAAGCATTCGAGTTCTTTTTCATCTCTTTCTTCTTGGCGGAGAAGAGTCAGTGGATGCTCATGAGCGAAATGTTGAATCTCCTCCATATGATCTGCGTGTGTCTCTCCCTCCTGTTGACTTTGTCGACAAATGTGTTCCTCCCAATTGAGTGATCAGCGGTGTGCTTGATTTTGAGGATCCAACCTTAATTAATTAGGTGCCGGCAGCAACCATATTAATTGCACCCACTCTCTCGCACGCCTAGTCTTTACAATTGCTTTGTCTCTGCCTCTCCTGATTGTATATAGTACTATATTACTTGTATAGGGAGAGGGAGGAAGGATTTGGAACAGATACAGAGTGAGTGAAATGAGAGAGAGAACAGAGAGTGTGAGGGTTTTTCATGGTGTTAACATCTGGGGAATTCCGATTTAAAGGAGCAAAGAAGGCCACACCTTTATCACTTTGTTTCGTTCGGTTTACAATTTGGGACCTAGTTTTGATTCGTTTCTTAGTTTCAGTACTTACTTATAAAAGAGAAAAAGTGTTTACCATTCGAAAAGTTATCCCTTGAGTATGGCAAGCGATTGATGTTGTAGAGAGAAGTGGAATCTTCCTAATGACATTTGCTAGACTTCTTTTTCTTTGTTTGTTGGAGAAGGAGAGAGAGGAGTCGTCCTCACTTTTCTAAACTTCTTTTTCTTTGTTTTGTTTCTTTTCCCCATCTTCATCATTACTTCAATTACTTTCTTTATTCTTTGACCAAGAGAGACCAGTTCGACCAGGAAGATGGAAAATCGGGAGAAAGAGAGGGAGGAGGAAAAATGATTCTATGCACCCACAAGCCCACAACACCATCTCCATTTCCGGATAGCTCATGTACCCTCGGTAAAAGTCCATTTTTCTCCTAGTTAAGAGTTGTTTTTTGGCTTGGGTTTCTGCATCAAAGTTGTAGAGGGTGTCCAGACGTTCAATTTCAATTCAACATAAGAGTCATCCAGAACGGTGAAGTAGTAAAGGAGGACACAACTTTATCACTTGTTTTGTTCGGTTTACAATTTGGACCTAGTTTTGATTCGTTTCTTAATTTCAATTCTAACTTAAAAAAAGGGAAATGTATTTACAATTCAAAAAGTTGTCACTCAAGTGACAAGTTGTCGGTGCTATAGAGAGAAGTGAAATCTTCCTAATGACATTTGCTATGTGCATAGATCACGCAAAGAATTTGTGGGGCCCATTTCAAGGTCTTACAAAAGTAATTCCAGCTGTTCATTGATTTTAAAATACGTTCTAAAGGGGCATGGAATGTGGAAAAATATCAGCTCAATTGGCTAACTTTTAGTACTTGATCCAAATATTTTATTTTTGATTTAGTGTTTTGATTAATCAAAAATTAAAAAATGGATCAAGCATTTAGGGGGTGTTCCACTAACAAAAAACAATTTTTCCTAAAAAATCAAGACAGATCATTCTCTCATAATGCATAACCTAAAAAACTGTGAAAAACCAGTTTATTCTAAAAATACCATTAGCGGATAACTAACTTTGAAGACATAACTTTAACCATAACTAGTAAGAATTATAGAACACTAAAAGAGGAAAAGGCCACACCTTTAGCACTTTGCTTTATTCGGTTTATGATTTTGGACCCAATTTTGATTCGTTTCTTAGTTTCGGTTCAAACTTATAAAAAAGAAAAAGTATTTACTATCCGAAGAGTGATCACTTGAGTGTGACAAGCTGTCGGTGTTGTAGAAAGAAGTGGAATCTTCCTAATGACATTTCCTACGTGCATAGATCACACAAAGAATTTGCAGGGCCCATTTCAAGTTCTTACAAAAGTAATTCCCGTTGTTCATTGATTTTAAAATACGTTCTAAAGGCGCATGAAAAAATATCAGCTCAATCGGCTAACTTTTAGTACTTGATCCGAATATTTTATTTTTGATTAATCAAAAATTGAAAAAATGGATCAAGCATTTAGGGGGTGTTCCACTAACAAGAAATAATTTTTTCTAAAAAATCAAGACAGGTCATTCTCTCACAACACCTCACCTAAAAAACCGTGAAAACCCAGTTTATTTGAAAAACACCCTTAACAGATAACTAACTTTGAAGACATAACTTTAAGCATAACTAGTAAGAATGATAGAACAGTAAAAGAAGAAAAGATCACACCATTATCACTTTGCTTTGTTCCGTTGATAATTTTGGACCCCGTTTTGATTCGTTTCTTAGTTTCGGTGTAACTTATAAAAAAGAAAAAGTATTATTATCCGAAAAGTTATTGCTTGAGTGTGACAAGCTGTCGGTGTTGTAGAAAGAAGTGGAATCTTCCTAATGACATTTGCTACGTGTATAGATCACACAAAGAATTTGCAGGGCCCATTTCAAGGTCTTACAAAAGTAATTCCCGTTGTTCATTGATTTTAAAATACGTTTTAAAGGGGCATGGAAAAATATCAGCTCAATCGGCTAACTTTTAGTACTTGATCCGAATATTTTATTTTTGATTTAGAGGGTGTTCCACTAACAAAAAACTATTTTTTCCAAAAACTGAGACGGGTCATTCTCTCACAATACATCACATAAAAAACCATGAAAAACCAGTTTATTCAAAAAATCACCTTACTGGAACAACCCCTTATCGTTTTGATTAATCAAAAATTGGGAAAATGGATCAAGCATTTAGGAGGTGTACCACTAACAAAAAACAATTTTTTCTAAAAAATCAAAACAGGTCATCTCTCACAATATCTCACCTAAAAAACCGTGAAAAACTAGTTTATTCTAAAAACACCTTTAACGGACAACTAACTTTGGAGACATTACTTTAAGCATAACTAGTAAGAAAGATAGAACCATAAAAGAAGAAAAGGCCACACCTTTATCACTTTGCTTTGTTTGGTTTTCAATTTTGGACACAGTTTTGATTCGTTTCTTAGTTTTGATTCTAACTTATAAAAAAGAAAAAGTATTTACTATCCGAAAAGTTATCACTTGAGTGTGACAAGCTGTTGGTGTTGTAGAAAGAAGTGAAATCTTCCTAATGACATTTGCTATGTGCATAGATCACGCAAATAATTTGCAGAGTCCATTTCAAGGTCTTACGAAAAGTAATTCCCGTTGTTTATTGATTTTAAAATACGTTCTAAAGAGGCATGGAAAAATATCAGCTCAATCGGCTAACTTTTAGTACTTGATCCAAATATTTTAGTTTTGATTTCATGTTTTGATTAATCCAAAATTGAAAAAATTGATCAAGCATTTCGAAGGTGTTCCACTAACAAAAACCAGTTTTTTCTAAAAATTAAGACATGTCATTTTCTCATAATACATCACATAAAAAACCGTGAAAAACCAGTTTATTATAAAAACACCCTTAGCGGATAACTAAGTTTGAAGACATAAGACAAATCATTCTCTCACAATACATCACATAAAAAACCGTGAAAAACCAGTTTATTCGAAAAACATCTTTAACGGATAACTAAAGTTTGAAGACATAACTTTAAGCATAACTAGAAAGAATGATTGAACAGTAAAAGAGGAAAATGCCACACCTTTATCACTTTGCTTTGTTCGGTTTACAATTTTGGATCCAGTTTTGATTCGTTTCTTAGTTTCGGTTCTAACTTTTTAAAAAGAAAAAGTATTTACCATCTGAAAAGTTATCACTTGAGTGACAAGCTGTCTGTGTTGCAGAGAGAAGTGGAATCTTCCTAATGACATTTGCTATGTGCATAGATCACGCAAAGAATTTGTGGGGCACATTTCAAGGTCTTACAAAAGTAATTCCAATTGTTCATTGATTTTAAAATATGTTCTAAAGGGGCATGGAAAAATATCAGCTCAATCGATTAACTTTTTGTTCTTGATCCAAATATTTTATTTTTGATTTAGTGTTTTGATTAATCAAAAATTAAAAAAAATGGATCAAGCATTTAGTATTATCAGATTGAGCTGATATTTGACAGGGCCATTTGAAAAAATATTTTGAAAATTAATCAACAGCTTAAATTATAGTCTCGAAGTGAGCTTCACAAAGCAATCTTTGCTCGATGTGTGCACATTCCTTTAGCTTTTGTTAATCTTGCCAAAATCCCCAGCCACTTGTTCAATTTAATTGCCACCCAAGGACTGCACATGTGGAATACATCATTCCAATTCAAATTGGATAAGCAATTAAGAGATAAGTTTTGGAATTTTATTCCTCAGAAAAGAGAGTAAAGAAGGGGCCGATATTAGGGCTGGAAGCAAGTCGAATTTTAAAATGTTTAGTGTCGTTCATTAAGTTGTTAAAACAAATTCGAGCCGAGCTCGAGCTCAATGAAAATTTGATCAGCTGAGTTTGAGCCGAACTTTCATTTACTAAACATGCCTAAAATTGAGGCTTAGGTTCGATTTGATTAGCAATCGAGTCGAACTCAAACGAGTTTTTACTGAGTCGAAATCAGTACCAGTTCCAGATCGTGTTATCCACCATCATGACCACCACGGCACCACCCCACCTAATCGTATCCTTACACCATCATACCCTATCACACCCATACCCTATCCCATCACCGCTTATCTCTTACACCACACTCATGCCTCTTATTTCTTCCCCCACACTCCACCTTTCCCCAAGATTTATATATATATATATATATATATATATATATATATATATATATATATATATATACGAAAATTCTCTTATCCACACCCCCGGATTTAAGGAAAAAATGGGGTTTTTTTGTGTTGCAAATTTTTTTTGGAAAATCCGATCCGTCCAATGTGTTCAGAAGGTGTTTTCAAGGGTCCACGCGGAAAATCTTCAAAAAAAATACCGGGAAGGGCTTGATCCAAGCAGTTTTCGCAAAAAATGTAAATATATATTTTTTGCGAAAACTGCTTGGATCAAGCCCTTCCCGGTATTTTTTTTTGAAGATTTTCCGCGTGGACCCTTGAAAACACCTTCTGAACACATTGGACGGATCGGATCGTCAAAAAAATTTTTGGATCACGAGGTGCGGAAATGAAAGGTGCGGATAAGAGCCGGATCCTATATATATATATATATATATATATATATATATATATATATATATATATATATATATATATATATATATATATATATATCTTATAAGGGTTCCCTTACAAAAATTATGCGGGAAAAACGTGTGGACCGTTAGATCGCGTAAGGCTATCAACGGCTAAGATGGGACGATACACACGCGGGTCATTTAGGCCGGGTAAAACCATTCGCGGGTCAAGATCCGGGTTAAAACCCCATCCGGATCTTGCCCCTCCCCATTTCACGTTTTTTCAGTCGACAGAAGAGAGAGAGAGAGAGGCGATTTCAAAACCCATCGCGTAATCCATCGATCGAGCACCTGTTCTTGACGAAATCGAAGGTGAATCTCTCTCTTCTCTCTTTTCCCTCGCTCTTCTCTCTTCGTTAATCAACTCGAAATCTAAATTCGATTTTTGAAATTTGAATTTTTAGGGTTTTCCCACGAACACCCTCTTTATCTCGTCCGAGGTCGATCTACTCAAGGTTTGATGACTCTCTCTCTCTCTCTCTCTCTCTCTCTCTCTCTCTCTCTCTCTCTCTCTCTGTGAATTGATTTCGACTAATTTCGATTTGTTGGCTTTTAGCGTTTGAAGCATATATGAACAGAAATCGAAGAACAAGAGAGAGAAATAGGTATCGTTCTCTTCTCCCTTTCGTCTTGATGTCAATCTTCTGTCTCAGAGAAAGTAGAGTTTGGTGATTTTGAATTTTGAAACCCTGCTTTTTTATTTGAATTTTGAAACCATAATTTTTTATTTCAAATTTGAATTTTGAAACCCTAATTCATGCATGCTCTGCACTTGACCTACCAAATTACCAAGATTACAAAACAAAATCTCCACATAAATATAGGTAGAGTTCATTAAGTAATCAGTGACCATTTTCTATGCACTTTTTGAAATGGGGTTCTATGGAATGAGGTGGGTTTGGTCACTGGTGATGATATGGTGCAGTTAACCATTCCTATCAACTGAAACTGAATGTTGTGTGGATATTTGCTTTTGTTTTACTTGCCTGTTCTCCCAAAAGAGGCAAAATCAGAGGTATATCATTGTCTATTCCCTAAGTTTACATTCGATGGATGACTCATTAAAAAGCTCCAGGGTATCCAAGTTTTGGCGATTTCACGGTCACTATGTTATACTTGGCATTTAGTTGCATTATGAGATCACATGTTTCTGAGGTGGATTACGTAGTCGAGTTCTATTAGTATTTAGCTTAGTATGCAGCACACTATCTATATTTACAATTGTTATTTGCAGACTCTAGTTTCGTATATGTTTTTGTCTTGTGATTTGCTTTGATAATTGTGTTACGTAGTCGAGTTCAAAAGGCTACCTTATTTCTTTTTTCCTTCTTGTTTGCTTGCCAACAAAAGGCTACCTTATTGATTACATCGTTTCCATCTTCTACTAGTTATCTGCTAGTATTTTTTTAGTAGCCCCTTTCAATTGTATGCATTTCCCGTATTCGGACAGCTGCATCATGAATGTAACGACTGATTTTGCTTTGGGATAACAGGTTGCATGCACAAGCGCTAACGCTTGGTGCATTGGCTGGAGCTGCAGTTGTTGAGTATTATGACCACAGGATGGGAGCGAAGGAAGAGAGTGAGGATTTTTTTTGTAATGTCAGAGAGATGAATTTTGTAACTTGTACTCAGATGATGTAATTATATTATACGATCAATAAAAATTCAGTTCAAGCTTTCTTTTTACCCATGAATGTTGCAAGGTTGCCATGTGTGGATATCTGCTTTTGTTTTACTTGCCTGTTCTCTTGGATGGTTATTCTGTTCATCAATTCTGAACGAATGTTAGCTAGACATGTTCTTGTGAGGAATGTTTAATCTAATATGAATTGCCTTTGAACTTGTACCATATTTTTTTGCATTTCGATCATCTGGGTTTCAAATTGTCCAGAAGTAGGGAGTCGTCCACCGTCTGGAGGCCGATCGTTCAATCAATCAGATTTGTATGCAGTGAATCTCGTTTAAAAAATGTTGCATTCATCCCACTGTCAATCCTCTGAAGGGGAAAAGAGCAAACTGCAGGGTTTATTGGTTTATTGAGGTTGTGAGTCACAGAGTCAGAGAACTGAAATTGTGAGATACCGGATATGTGGTCATTGAAGGACTATCGAGGTAAAGAGTGGTAAAACAAAAACAACTTGAAAATATGCGTCAAACAACTTCTTGAAACATAGAGTTTGCAAATGCGGTACCCAAAATACATAGAACCCACAAAAAATGTTGCTCTTGCAAATTGGAAACGTTGTTCACTCTGCAATGTTGCTCTTGCAAATTCCTACAAAAAATGTAAAAGCCATCTTACAAAAATTGTAGCTAAAGGTCATTAGTTCATCTCCCTACAAAGTACAACTTCATTCCGAATCAAAAAAATGTGCCAACAATATACATTGGGCTCACGTTCGACCACAATTTGTAATTCCAATGGCCTTGCCGACGTGGAAGCACAAGCACCAACGCTAGTTTTCTTTTTTAGTTGACTGAATTTGTCCTCGTAAAATTTGCACGACGCTTCTTCTGCCTCTTCCAATAGTATGGCATTGCTATGGAAACATAAACAAGAAAAAAGGTTGTAAGCCAGCTTAGTACACACCCGAAGTGTGACAAAAAAAGTTCAACTTCGAATAACAATGGTCTATCAAATTAAGTTGAAACTTGAACGTAAAGACTAGAGTTAAGAACATTTCGGTAGGTTGGTGTAGTGAAAAAATTTATCTCATTGCCAAATCCACCCCTTTCAGAACTATAAACTTGTAAAAGCCATCTTTGTAATGCCTTACGAAAATGAACCCCATAACATGACCAATACGGTTAAGCTGCTGTGCATGATTTTAAAATCGAAATGCCATGTTATAGCAACTCCTAGAAGTCTAAGAAGTACCTAAAACATTTCCTTTAGAGTTATTATTGACTCCAACAGAATGAACAAGATTCACTCAATAGTTCACAAGAAACTACAAAACTAACGACATAAACCCAGTTAAAGCAATTCAACTGTAACAATCATAACTTTCTTCCATTGCAGAGTCAGTTTCTCAAATTGAATTAAGGATTTTAAAATACACTGTATGAAATTAGGGTTTAAAAATACAAATTTGAAATAAAAAATTGGGGTTTAAAAATTCAAATTTCAAATCACAAAACTCTACTTTGATCGACCTATATGAATATGCTTATGAATGTACATAGATGAACGTGTGCATTTACAAGGTAGAGTATATACGTACACACGATGATTCACGCACAGAGCTCTACTTTGTTCATGAATACAGTGCATGAAACCCTAAATCGAGTTCAACAACGAAGAAGAGAGAGAGAGAAGAACCTGAACCTTCGCGTTAGAGTTCGACTAGATCTCGGTTTCTGTTCATCGAAACCTAAAATTGAAAAATTCGATTTCAAAAAATGGCCCAGAAAATTCTTGACGAAGAGAGAAGACCGAGATAGAGCGAGGGAAGAGAGAGGAGGGAGATACCTTCGATTGCTTCGCGGATGGCTCGATCGCTGGGGTCTGGTTTTGACCCGGATGGGGTATTAACCCGGATCCTGACCCGCGAACCTGGTTTGACCTGCCGGTTGACCCGCGTGTGTCTTTTAAAATCTCAACCGTTGATGCCCTTTTGTGATCTAACGGCCCAGAAGGGTTGTCCCTCATTTTTTTTGTGAGAGAACCCTTATAAGAAATGTTTTATATATATATATATATATATATATATATATATGTATGTATACAGTAAGCTTCTAATGAGGACTCCCTCATTGGAAGTTCCATGCGGACCAAGGGTTTTTTCCACTTTCCGGATCAAATTTTCATGATCCGATAGCGTTTTTAACAAAAACTGAACGGATCAAGCCCTTCCGGGTATTTTTTTTTCACGAATCCTCGCGTTGGCCTTGGAAAACACATTTTGAACACATCTAACGGTTCGGATCATGAAAATTTGGTCCGGATGGTGAAGTCCGCATGGAAGTCCGCATGAGGGAGTCCTCATTAGAAGCTTATTGTATATGTATATATATTAAAAAAAAAAAAAGGGCCACACCTTTATCACTTTGATTTAATTAGGTGTCGGCAGCAACCATATTAATTGCGCCCACTTTCAAACTTCCTCTGTCTCCAACCTCTGATGGAATCTATATTACTTGTATCTGGAGAATTCTGTTTTAATTGAAGGAGTAAAGAGGGCCACACCTTTATCACTTCGCTTTGTTCGGTTTACAATTTCGGACCCAATTTTGATTCGTTTCTTAATTTCGATTCTCCCTTAAAAAAAGGAAAGGTATGTATATTTCAGAAAGTTATCGCTTGAGTGACAAGCTGTCAATGTTGCAGAGAAAAGTGAAATCTTCCTAATGACATTTGTTATGTGCACATATCATGCAAAGAATTTGTGTGGCCCATCTTCATTTACTTTCTTTATTCTTTGACCAAGAGAGACCAGTACGAGCAGAGAGATGGAGAATCGGGAAAAGAGAGGGAGGAGGAAAAATGATTCCATGCACCCACAGCCCACAACACCATCTCCATTTTCGGATATATTAGCTCATGTACCCTTTGTAAAAGTCATTTTTTTATCCTAGTTAAGGGTCGTTTTTAGGCTTGGGTTTCTGCATCAAAGTTGTAGAGGGTGTCGAGACGTTCAATTTCAACATAAGTGTCATCCATAACAGTGAAGTAGTAAGAAGATCACACCTTTATCACTTGGCTTTGTTCGGTTTACAATTTTGAACCCAGTTTTAATTCGTTTCTTAATTTTGATTCTAACTTAAAAAAGGTAAAGGTATTTACAATTCAAAAAGTTATCACTTTGAGTGACAAGCTGTCGGTGCTGTAGAGAGAAGTGAAATATTCCTAATGACATTCGCTATGTGAACGTATCACGCAAAAGAATTTGTGTGGCCCATTTCAAGGTCTTACAAAAGTAATTCCAATTGTACATTGATTTTAAAATACGTTCCAAAGGGGCATGGAAAAATATCAGCTCAATAGCATAACTTTTAGTACTAGATCCAAAATATTTTATTTTTGATATAGTGTTTGAAAAAAGTATTTTTAAAATTAATCAACAACTTAGATTATTTGTGTAGAGTCGTGAAGTGAGCCTCACAAAGCAATCTTTGCTCAATGTGTGCACATTCCTTTTTCTTTTTCTAATCCTTCCAAAATCCCCAGTCACTTGTTCAATTTAATTCTCACCCAAAGACTGCACATGTGGAATGCATCATTCCAATTCAAATTGGATTAGCCACATGTGGAATGCATCATTCCAATTCAAATTGGATTAGCAATTCAGAGATAAGTTTTGGAAATTTCATTCCTCAGAAAAGAGAGTAAAGAAGGGGCCAACATTGTGGCTGCAAACAAGTCAAATTTTAGAATGTTTAGTTTCATTCATTAAGGCTTTAAACAAATTCGAGTCGAGTTGGAGCTCAATGAAGATTTGATGTGCTGAGCTTGAGCCGAACTTACATAGACTTGAACCGAATTCGAATTTGTCCACGAGCCTTAACTAGTAAAAAATATTAATAAATAATTATACTCTCATACCGGTCTAGAAAACTTCAAATAAAAACTCCATTTCCTACATGAATAAGTTTATATGTATGTAAAATTATAGAAATGTATTAAAATTTAAATTTATAATACTTTCAAAGGTTTATACATTAACAAGTTATAAAATTTTCACTTTGTACATGCAAAAAATTATACATCTTCAAGATTATGCGTGAAATTCTTATGATATATACATATATACTCCAGGTTCGGCTCATTTACTAAATGTGCCTAAAATTGACGCTTAGGTTTGATTGGTTCAGCAATCGAGTCGAACTCAAACGAGTTTTTACTAAATCGAAATCAGTACCAGTTCTAGATTGTGTTATTCACCATCATGAGTTCATGACTACCACGGCACCACCCCACCCAATCTTATACTTACACCATAATACCCTATCACACTCATACCTATATCCCATCACTGCTTATCTCTCACACCACACTCATGGAGCTGTTTGACAAGCTGTGCACAATCCACACTCATGGAGCTGTTTGAATCTGAGCCATGGGAGCCGTTCATTGCAAGATTCCATCTGGACTATTGGATCGCCAAACCGACGGAACGGACAGCGAGTATTGTGCACAACACGCATGCTGTGCACGGTGCACAGCACCAACACCGAATCCCAAAACGACACAGTTTAATGGTCGGCAGGGCCTGCTGGCCCAAATGGACAGCAGCGCCCCTGCTTCCCAATATTCTCTCTGAACATTTCGAATGACTGGGAGGACAGCTGAAGAACAGCAATGACCTCTCTATCTCTCTACTCTCATCTTACTTCTCTCTCCTCCTCATCTAGTCTCAATTCCTGCAAAACCCCAATTTTCATTAGATCATCTGTCCATGGAAACCCTAACCGCCTCGCCTTGTTCAGTAAAGCTTTGCGGAGTCCAATCGTCATCTGTTCTTCTACAAAGGACTCATCTGATTCCGTCCCTGCTGGGGATAACGTCCCAAGGTTTTACGCTCTTCGAACCCCCGTTTTTCTTTATTTTTTTTATTTGGATTAGTTGTTATAGAAGTGCTAAGGTGGAGGTGGGTTCGGGATAAAGGGGATCAGAATTGCTAAAATAAAACTGGTATATTACCAAAGTTTTATCTGTGTTAATCTCACTGTCACTGTTGTATGGTTGAATCCATGTTTGGTGCTTGTTTGCAAGAAATTCTACGTAGCGGAATTTGGTAATTACAATTGTTTCTGTTTGTCAAACAATCCTATTGAAATTTCCATATTCTGCTTTCAATTTTTAGTGTTTGCTAACAATCCAACATACCAATGAGGGGTTGGTTTAGTGGTGGAAACTCGTACTTGGTTAGACAATGCCCAAGGCCCAGGTTCGAATCCTTATACCACTTATTAGGGCTAAACATATTCCTAACAAAACCCACACATTGTGGGACATTTGTTTCGGTTCCTACATAGGTGTAGTGGGCTCTCCTACAGATAGTGGTGCAGCGTGCGGGGCATATTGCCCTGACGGGTACCTTACCTGCACTTCCATTTACTGTACCCAAAAGATAGAAAATTAAAATCCTATTAACGTAGTCCAGAATTCCTGGAAGCTGATAATGGCTGAAAAATCTGATTTTGTTTGGGGTGCCTTTAGGATCATATTTGGGATTCGAAGTTATTTGCAAATATTCCCAGCTTTTGCTTCATTTTGATCATAATTTTCCAGATGGAGCTCATAAGTTTATTCGCTTCTATTAATCGATAATTCATGATTTAAAGTAAAATCTAAAGAAAATTTGTTTTCAAAACACTAAGCAAATGACAGCTAAAGAATATGTACAAGTTGAGAACGAAAATGAATCAGATGATGCTGCGTCAATGGTGAAATAAATAACGATGATACTCCGTCCCTTTTAAGTATGTTACTTCGTAAATCCAACTTATTAAAGAATCATCATCATTACACCTTTCATATCAACTTTTACCTCCACTTTACACTTTTCACATCAATTTTTACCTCCACTTTCCAAAATTATCCTCCACTTTTACCCACTAACTTTTCAAAAGGGCAAAATGATAATTGTACGAACTTTTACCCATTAACTTTTCAAAACAAACACTTATTAAGGGATAACCCAAAATAGAAACATTGACACTAAAAAAGGGACGGAGGGAGTATCATCGATAAAGCTGCTGCCTATTTGAAATTGGGCTCGATGGTGTGGTTGTTTTTCATTCCTATCTTTTGGTGTATAAGGGAGTATATCCAAAGGTGCAAATTTCAGCTTTCTATTTTTTATTTTAATTTTTCTTTTTATGTCCGTTTATTACTAGTGGAAAGGAATGGTAAAAAAAAAATTATGGTGGTTTATCACTTTTTGTTCTTAAATAATATGTTGTTTTTTTCAAAGTGTGGATATTTTATAGCAGTTTCTCAATGTGTGATATTAAGTTTTATACTTTTTTCCCCTGTTTTTTGGTGTGAAGTTTGGGTTCTTTAGTTTAAGTTGGTAGTATAAATGAATTGTGGGTGGATGGAAATGGAAATTAAATTGGGCCTTTCGATTGTTCGACTGGGTGTTCTTAACAATTGTTGGGGTTGGGGCTACTCTTAGATACTATTGTGTGTTTAATTGAACTAGTTGCAAACTCGAGAGGCTTATGGAGGAGTTTTTTTGATTTTGGGTTTGATAGTCATTGAAAGAAGCTATAAGAACAAATCTATCCCCTATGTACCATACATTCATGTATGTTCATTCAGTAAAAAGGCATTATGTATGCCAGCCAAGGGACTTGTACATGGACGGAGCACAAGAGGGGGGAGGTGGCACGTGCCACCCTTGGGTCCAAAAAAAAATAATTTAGTTTTCGAATGAATATTATTCGTGCTAAAAGATCAAAGTCGTTCATTTTGTAGTCTTGAACATTATTCATGCCAAAAATTAAGTTGGTCGAACATTGGTAGCAACCTTAAAATCTTACATAAAGAAAAATGGATCATTAAAATTCTCCAGTTATTCACAAATATTGAATAAAAACCTTAATAGATATCCGATCAATCTAATTTTTTGCATAAATGATTCAGAAGTCTATAGCTATAAAATGAACGATTTTGATTGTCAAAATATGTTGTGAGGCCTCACAATATTGAGTGGTGTGTTTAAAAGATGTGTTCGAAATAGTATTTACGTATCACAGCTCAACAAAGAACTCAAAAAGCCTCCTCCTGTCTTCCAAAGCAAAAAACGGAGAAAAACCTTGAGACTCTGACGGACCTTTAAACTATGTTCGTCCCTGTGTTGATGGATATTTAACTTATGAAGATATGTTTTTTTTCGTGTTCTTATGTATGGGTTTATCTGAAAAATACATTTTTTCTGGTATTAAGTACATGCTCTGTTGATAACAATGTTGGAGGTTTAAAGCTTGATATACATTCTTTTGTTGGTTACAAGTGACAACTTGAGCTATGCAGGATGCACGGTGCTATGACAAAGGCTTCTATGATTCTATCGCGATTGTGTTTTGATGTAAAACAAGCAGTTAAGCGCATACTAATTGAACCTTTGCAATTAAAATCACCACAGTATTCTTTTTGGACAAAAAATTAATGACCGTGAAGTAAAGTAAAATTTACCTAAAGAATCATCCAAGTAAGAGAATCAACTCTGTATTTTGCAACTAGAGAAATTAAACTAAGAAATATTGTTTTCCTCTCATGGGAAAAAAAAGAAGCAATATAAGCGACAAATAAACACAAAATCACAATAACACCCAATGTAAAAGTAATTCGAAAGGCTAACTTTACAATATTTTGAATCCCTTATGCTCCATTATTAGGCCACCATCCACCTCTCTGCTACTTAGGCCACCATCCACCTCTCTGCTTCTTAGTAGAACACATCTCTCCCTCAGAGGAATGCAATGCCTTAACACAAATTAACATTCAATCCCTCCTTGATTCTGTTTTAACATCATTGCAGAACCCAACATATAATTTCTCTTGCTCCATCTCCCTCCCTCCAGTCCTATGATACCATTTCCATAGTTTATGCTGTTTTCATGGTTGGTAGACACATAAGGAGGAGGAGGATGGGATATTGGGATGACATGGTTTTTTTTTTTTTGGGTCGCTTTTGTTTGGAATATGAAGTTATTGACCCGGGTGGGATACAAATGCTCAGTATATAGTATAGATAGATGTAAATAAAGCTGACATGATCACCAACCAATGGGCTTGCATTTACATTTGATAAGAATGATTCCTTGGTTACAGATCAATTAACTGAGAAGACGGGAAGAAAAGGAGGAAAAATCTATCAGAATGGAAATGGTTTAAATTATTGATGTATATTATCTACGGTTGTGTATATGAAGTGTGTTAAGTATCTCGAGTAGTGTGTTTTGAGAGCTCCAGAATGATCCTGATAGTGATTAAAAATTTAAAGGGAATTGGTAAATTGTTGTTTCAGCAACTTCTGTATTATAGAAGGACCAGAGACCATTCAGGATTTTGTTCAGATGCAGCTGCAGGAAATCCAAGATAATATAAAGAGTAGGCGCAACAAGATATTTCTCCTCATGGAAGAGGTAAAGTTATAAAGTCGACCAAGATTTTCCTTCTTGTTCTTCTTTGTTAAAACTGAAATATCACCTTTTAAATATAGCTTGATTAAATACTCATTATTTTGGACATGATTTTTTCTAGGTTCGAAGATTACGTGTACAACAACGCTTAAAGAGTGTTCAAGTTTATGATGAGAACGGCAATGAGGAAAATGAGATGCCTGAAATCCCATCTACTATTCCATTTCTCCCTCACATGGTGATTCTTGAAGCTATTTTGTATTCAAGTTTTTGTTTTTTCCCTTGACAAACTATATGAACTTTCAACCAACCCTACATTGCAAGCATGGTGTGTGCTTAAGTGAATTTCGAAGGATGGCGTACAAGCCTAACTTAACAGTATGCTTACCATATGGAAGCCATGGCGTACGAAATGGGCTTTGTAGGGGTGTGTTTCTGGTGCACACATGGGAAAAAAGGAAAATATTTTTACAGTCAAGCATCACGTTCAACATGGATGGTCTCCAAATTGCTGCGTTGACAGATATCTTCCAAATGGAGAATGTTTTTTCTTAGAATGTTTTTAAAGCTCTCTAAAGTCTAATGTATGCGAACATGGGTTGGTAATTTTTTCGGATTCTACTATTATATACATTATGCCTTACAGACACGATTCTTTTGCTAAACTTGTGCATCTCCATTTGAAGTAGACACCGAAGACGCTGAAGCAGCTCTACCTGACAAGCCTTTCATTCATATCTGGGATCATCTTCTTTGGGGGGCTTCTCGCACCAACAGTAAGCTCATGAAGCTAGTTTCCTTATCTATTCTCAGCATATGGTCTTACTGAATGGTTCAAGTTCTATATTAGTCATCAATCTCTTCTTATGTAGTTGTCATGTGCTTAGGATATGCACTTTATGTTTGAATGCTTTTACAAAAAGAGCTTGAGATAATTGTGCTGTATTTCAAGGTATTCTACAGACCTATCCTGCAAGATAACAAGAACTCACTGTTTTCTTGGTGTCGTAAGAACAGTCTCCAAAAAACAAATGTGTAAAGCAACTGTAGAGATTTAAAGGAGGGGAATGCAACCTTCGAATTCTCTCATCTGGCATCATTGTACCAACTTGCCAAGTGAGCATATAGCCCTTTGATGGAGTGGAATGGTTACAAGAATTCATGTAGCTAACCTGAATTGATTCAGACATAAGGCATGATTTGCTTTAGTTTGGTTTGATATGCATAAGCTAAGGCTGCATTCTTATGAGATGAATAGTAAAACTATTTGGATTACTTCTGTGTTTCAATGCCTTGCAGTTAGGTAGGAGTATTTGCTTTCTGTGAGTTGTAAGCTTTCTTTTCAGCTGCTTCCTTGAAAAATGATAACCGAAGTAAAACATACGTAGAAAGGGTAGTCAAGTTGTATTTAGTTACTCGAAAAGACTTCCTTCAGTTCGGGGAAGTTCTTACCCTAGATATTTAGTACCTCTGATTCTATGAAGGCCAAGTGTACTTTCTTGGCATCCCTTGTTTGATGTGCTTTGATGTAGCCCAATCACAAGTGATTCATCAATGGTTTTGAGCCAGGTTGCATAATCTGAGCCTCTTTCATTTTTTATTTCAACGTACTCATTTCTTTTGCGTTGTAGCCTATTTAAATTGTGCTTATGTTAGTAGCCGATTTAATTTGAGATTGAACTCCTCTATTTAATCTGGAAGAAGAAATTCAAAAGTTTCATTCCGCATGGCACTTTTATAAGCGGTTTATGGAGAACACAAATTCAAAAGCCCTTCATTGTACTGATCAGAGTTTGATTGAAAAATTGAGAGTTTGATCTTGTCGCCCTTCTGAGGTTGAGGTCACCAATTTTGGTCTTTTTAATTTTTTTATATCGAAGCTTGGGCTCTAATTACCTTCTCTTGTTCCGGTATTTCTCCTCTTACATTTACCATCTCCATCACCATCAACCATGATTGTTCATCGCTGCCAAAAATATCGTGAGAGCTTGCTTTCAACTCTTCGACTCAATCCAAGCCGCAGGTCTATCAATGGGTCCTTAGACCACTGCAAACAGCAAGCATAACAAAAGTTCCTCAAGTCGAGCCTACATCTCCCATATAAATATTGCACCCACTGTTCTGACTCCCTCACTCTCTCTAAATAACAGTTGCTCTAACTCTAGCCCCATGCAACTTCTGGAATTTGACCCAAGTCATATAAACCAGTTTAAGCCCAACATAAAACTAGCCATCAACGAACCCATGTTCAAGGAAACCAGCCATGTGCAGAAAAAGGAATAAGAACCTATCTAAGATCCTTGGGTTTGTCTTTATCAAGTTAACCAACAGAAGGAAATCCCATGGGAAAATTAAGCCCCCAAACCTGAAGGCCTTTCTCAGTACCAACTAGAAATGAGGAAATCCCATTAGTAAAATAATGAAGCAGTACAAGCTACTTTTGGAATATTAGTCCCTTTTTTTTCAAGGAGGCTTCAGACACTCAAGAAAATGATTGTGATGATCAGGAAGTTCCAAAGCTTGCAGAAATAAGTTTGCTTTGACAAAAACTTTGGTAGGTTTTGATATCCAAGAAGTTCCGCTTGAGGGACAATAAAATCCCACATGGGAAACGGTTTTCCCCATAGAGGAGGTTCTTGGACATGAAGATGCATATTAGTATGATGCTCTTGATGCATCGTCAACCGATTCTTTCGTCAAGGTAGAAAAGGTTGATTTTATAGATGCTGAGATTTTTATTCTGTTTTCAATCCTTTCTTGTGGATTTGTCAATAGCAATTAGCATGTAATGCAACTTGTAAGAGTTTAAAATGTAGATGAAAATGAAGCAGTGAGAATACTGAAAAGTACTTGATCTGTTGGCATGGATTAGTCCATTATTTGGAAGGTAACTCGATGTTGAGTTCTTTTTTCTAGAGAATGATACTGTATGTATGGGCCGATTCTGGTGGATGCTGCACAATTTGCTTAATTATTGTCCTTGATTATACCTTTGGTATTTAGTTTCTGTGTTCATTTTTTGGTTGTCTATTGTTTTCCGAAATTCTACTTTCCTTCGTAATTAGGGCTGTAAGCCTATAAATAAGAGGCTTCGGTCATAGCAGTGATCAGTGTCCAATAAAGTTGAGATTGTGCTTCCTATCTCCCCTTTCTCTCTTTCCTTCTGCATGACTCTCCCTGGCCCCTTGTGTGCTGTAGCCAGCTAATTAACTTATAGTTGGCTTGGCTGTGTTGCTGCATTTCATATTACTATATTAGTTGCAATTGGGCAAAAGTAGTTTGAAGTTTGTATGTGTTCCTTTTAGCAGTATTTCATGTAAGGTGAACATGAGCTTAGTAAACTGCTTAAACCTGTTTCACATGGCAGCTGGAGCTGAAATTAGGCATAGGAGGCACCTCTTATGAAGATTTCATACGCAATATGCATTTGCCTATGCAATTAAGGTATTTGGTGAAACTTTCTTGTCCCTTCTGCTACTAGAGTTTACTAATGCAGGTTTCTCAGGATATTCCACATTTTGTGGTTATTTTGTTGTTGAGTTACTTCTATGTTGCTTTATCTTAATGTGGTAGCAGATTATTCCTAATTACACTCGTTTATCTTCCCAATGTAGTCAGGTGGACCCTATCGTGGCATCCTTTTCAGGTGGGGCTGTGGGTGTAATTTCAGCTTTGATGATACTTGAAGCTAATAATGTTGAGAAACAAGAGAAAAAAAGGTGCAAGTATTGCCATGGAACTGGTATGTATAAAGAAAAAGTTTATTCATGAGCCGGCCATTCCTAATGTCTTATTATAATCTTCTTTATAGTTCCATTTTCATGAAACAGTGCAAGTTGTTCAAATAATGGGATTGAGAGACCATATAGGTTATCTTCAGGACTAGATTCGATTTTGGTCCTCAACTCTGAAGTTCATCTGAAATTAATCACTGAGTTTGTCAACTAATTTCACATTGTTCGGAAAATTGCCTACTCCATCAGAGGCTGATTTGGATTATAGAGGGTTTACAATCACTCACTCCAACCAGTGTTTAGCCATCCAGCTTACAAGTCACCCAGAGATGTCATCTACATCTTGCCACGCTTTGCAAGCTTTACAAGCAACATATTTATAGGCAAAGGAAATCATTTTCATCACGTTCAAATTTAACTGTGAGCTGGTGAAGTCAAATTTGTGGGCTTTTGATAACCCCAAATTGAATGTGAGCCGATCCAAAGTCTTCAACCACCGAACACAATTAACATGTTATGAAAACCGACAGAAGCTTGCTTTTTATTGATACCCTTTTTCTGGTCAGATTCTGTAGGATACTTACTGGCTAAGAAGCACCGACACGCTAATCAACCTCACGTACCCGTGTACCGGGCATCTGGGTCATGGATACATTCGGACACGTCCTGGACGCCACCATTATTGTTTTTTAGGACACGTGAGGGACACGCTGGCAATACGCCGGTACTTCTCGAACATGGAGGAGGAGGAGGAGGAGGAGGAGGAGGAGGAGGAGGAGGAGGAGGAGGAGAGAGAGAGAGAGAGAGAGAGAGAGAGAGAGAGAGAGAGAGAGAGAGAGAGAGAGAGGAGGAGAGAGAGAGAGAGAGAGGAGGAGAGAGAGAGAGAGAGAGAGAGAGAGAGAGAGAGAGAGGAGGAGGAGGAGAGAGAGAGAGAGAGAGAGAGCAGCTCGCTGCCCTGCTGCTGCTTCTGTTTGTTTTACGTGTATTAGGGTTAGTGCTGCTTGTTATTCATTTTAGGTTGGGCCATCTATTTTGGGCTCTATCATTTAACTCTTTTGAGCCATATCTTTTGGACTCTATTAGCCAACTCTTTTGGGCTCTGTTATTTATTTTTATGGTTTGGACTTGGGCTATGGAGTACTTAAAGAACTTTTATTAAGGCTTTGTATGTACAGTTATCTAAAAAATTGATAGAAAATAATTTTTTGCATAAAATATAGTCAATAAATATATTTTTGTATTAAATGTATACAAATATATATTTTATTCGACGTATTCCCAACGTATCTTTCTCCTAATTTTTCAGAGAAATGGCTGTCCGTGTCGTGTCCGTGTCCGCATCCGCGCTTCTTAGCTTACTAGCTCTGTTGTTTTATTGGACTAATAGTGAAGGAATATGAAGCCTCATAGGGTAAGTAATCCTATTGGACATATAGTGCGGGAATAGTATCCAATTTTCCGTGGTACTATTATTCCATGCTTTGTGGAAATTTCATATCCCTGGGATATTTAGTACTGAAGGCAGAAGTCCGAACCAAAGAACAGGACATGGGGTTGTATCGGTTTTGTAGTCCGATCAAAGGCTTTGATCTAGACAAACAAATGGGGTCATAGTTTGTAAGAACGGCATGCTGCCATGAAATTTTGAATTTGCTGTTGGTATATCCTGACTTGATCTGCCAGTCAGGAATTTGATTTTGGCATTAAAATTTGGAAGAAGATTAGATTTGAATCATTTTTGTCTATTAACTGGCCTAGCTCAGGGACGGAGGGTAAGAATGGGGGAGGTGGCACTTGCCACCACCGGGTCTTTAAAAAAAATAAAAAAATAAAAAAATAAAACTATTTTGGTATTGCAAGAACAATGTTATTATTCAAAAAGTATGTATTTTTTTTTAATATTAAGCGTATTGATGAGTGATTAATCGATCAAAATATGTTGTTAATTTTGGGTATAAGGTATGTTGATGGGTCATTAAAGTATGAAAATGTGTATCCTTCGGGTTCTAGAATAAATCTTAGAGCAATTGTACATTTTTATACTAGTTACACCCCCGCCCGTAAAGATAACCCACTATCCAAAAACCTCCAATTTTCAAATAAAAAAATGACCTGTTCAAAAATTAAAAAAAATAATAAAATGAAGCACTTTCGACCATATTTTTTTAAATTTCTTGATACAAAATTAAAGAACTAATTAAAATTTTTATCCAAAAATTGCAACAACAGCAATAAAAACTACAAAAACAGAACCCATCTAATCGCCAATCATTGGGGTATAAGCGGGAGATGATTGGAAATAGACCTAACCTTTGGCAATATATGCACAAAGTGTTTTCTCTCAAACCACCACTGAAACAGTGGCCCCCCTAAACCTCCAAGAACTGAGGAGCTAGGAGACGTTTTGTCGGAGAACCATGCCCCCAAATCAAAGCTGAAAGGCACCAGAGAGGGCAGGCCTTAGAGACCCAAATCAATTTTTGTGCTCATTACCATTCTTCCTTCATTCATAGTCCAGAACATCGGTATTGCACAACTTATCCAAAAATTGCATATCGTTTTAATAGACTATCTTTGTGGGATGGAGAGAGGGAGAATGTTGATTTTGAATGCCACCTCTGTGTCGAAATCCTGGCTCCGTCGCTGGCATAGCTTATGCTTCTTTAATACAATAATACAAAATCTTGAATTTCCAGTGGAGAATCTTTTTCCTATTTCTTTTGCAGAAGTACCGGAGTTCATCATATTTTTATGATCTTGTTGACAGGATATTTGGCCTGTGCTCGTTGTTCTGCTAGTGGTATGTGTTTGAATGTTGAACCCATTTCAGTATCCAATGCTTCTGCTCGCCCATTAGGTGCACCCACTACTCAAAGGTGTTCAAGCTGTTCAGGCGCTGGAAAGGTATGAACTTTCACTGACTACAGATATGGGACTTGTACAAAAGGGACAATCACCTAGTGTATAATGGGCTTTTGTAGAACTAATTTGTTAGAAAGGCGTAATGTGGCATTGGCATTAGTCTGTGTCCCTTCATTATTCAGGTTTCTCTGTGTTATCGTTCTTTTGTAGGTTGAGTCATTGACATGAGTTCTGCATGACAAAAGATGGTTTAGCGTAGTCGTGCCTTTTTCTTCTTTTTGTGGTGAAGTGCAGCTTCACAAGTAGAAGAGTAGAACCATATTATTTTCAACAGCACACACTTTTTCTGTTTTCTATTCTTTCTTTGGGGGAAAACAGAAGACTTTTTAGGCACTCTCTTTCTGAAAAGTGGTGTGGGGGAAAAAAAAAAAAACTGAAAAATCCACTTTTGAAGAAAACACAAACAAGTGTTCCCCCCCCCCCCCCCCCCCCCCCCCCGAATTTTCAGAAAATATTCCTGGGAGAATAATAACAATGCGGAGATGATGAGTTTATTCAAACTTTGCATTTGCTGATGGCCGGTTACAATTGGTTTTTTTTTTTTTAGGTTATGTGCCCAACATGTCTTTGCACCGGGATGGTAATGGCAAGTGAACACGACCCGCGAATCGATCCGTTTGACTAGAGAAGATTGAAGATCTTCACTTTAGCATTTACCTTGTGTTGGTTGATGTAATTACGTGTGAATGGTAACATTTGTTCTCAACCTTCTCTCTGCCTTGTATCCTGTTCAACCCCTTGTCTCACTCATCAGCATATTGAGTCTCAATCAGGGCCGATGATCCACAAATTTATGTATGCACCGCTTGTAGGAATGCGAACTGAAGAGTGAAATAGTTGCCAGTTTTTTAAAACAATGGAGATTTTCGTCATTACTCATATATGCTCAGCGACTTATGCTTCAAACTGGCCACGTCGACCGACAAACATCAAAAGACATGCAAGTCGAATTCTAATGGCAACAAAATTGAAAGGGAAGCCAAGTTTAACCTGTCATTTTGATAGACATATGGGTGATGGATTTCAAGTGATGCTGCAGCTGCATTCTTGGGTTTCATCTGTCTGGAACTCTAGGCGCTGTCTGATGTCATGCAGCGCTCTCTTGGCGCTGGTAGCGCTGCACTAGCGCTATGCCTTGGGTTTGAGTTGCGCTTCCGTGGCGCTACCTTGTGCTAGGGTAGAGTTATGCTTCCTTCTGGGCTTTATTTGCATATTCGCTACCACTTAATGAGGTTATTAGTTAATTTAATTGCGAAAAATGGTAACCTCAGCCTAAAGGGTGGAGGATAATAAGTAGAAAATGCATAGATATTCGAGAAAAGTATATTAAAATTCGTGAAAGTATATATGGACAATTGGCTAGGAGGCCAAGTTTGGGTTGATATCTAAATTAATTTGTCATTATATACATATTATCCTCCACCTATTGGGTGGAGGTTAGCAAGATCCTTTAATTGTTTATCTTCTAACTAATGGGATTAGCAATATGCAGTGGGTAAGTTGAAAATTCAATTTTTTTTGGACCAACTTTTTGGGCCTGTTTGTTTGGAGTACAAGGGAGGGAGATAAGGTCTAGAGAGGGATAAGTTAACTCGGGTCTACCTTATTCTGTTGTTTGGTTCCCAGTTTGCATCGGGATTACTTATCCCACCCAGCCTCCTAGGATAAGTTTGTTCGGGTGGGTATAATGACCCCATTGCTTCTCAAATCTCGAAAAAACTCTTTTTTGTACTCTCATTACAATGGACAATTAAATAGATTCTCACATTATTTCCTTATACACCTATTCTTATCCATCTATTTTAACGGACCCGGGAACTCTACAGCGCACTAACTTCGCTGCACAATGTAGCGCAGCATTCCAACCATCCAAAAGTGTTTTCAATGGTAGGGATTTAAATAAAACTCTTCATTTGAAGAGTCTTCTCTTTCCCAGAAGAATTTGAAAAATTTGAAAGCACTTTTGGATGATTCCCTATTTTAACTACCAAACAAACTCTTCTTAGTTATGACCCCTTTATATCCACCTCTTATTCATCATTTTTCCTCATCTACACTAAAATATTGTCCGCCTGACAAACAAGCTGGAGGTGACAAAGAATTGCTGTCCACATTACTGTTGTATGGTAAAATAAATACTTGTAATTGAACTTACATCATATCAATATCTAGGACAGTTTGGCCGAGTGGTCTAAGGCGCCAGATTTAGGCTCTGGTCCGAAAGGGCGTGGGTTCAAATCCCACAGCTGTCATTCTTTTTGTTTCGTTTCTGTGTGCTTTCAGAACGCTACGAAACGATCTCGTTTGCCACTCAACGCCGGGTCCATGAAGCTGAGACGATGGCAACATTGGCAAGTGTTGCTTACAGAAAAAGTACTGATCGGTTTGGAAACTCACTTCTGGATCCTACAAAAATTATTCTCGTTCATTCATTTAAAAATAATTTTTTGAAAGGCTCTGCGAGAAATCAGCTCAATCTGATATGCGTAATTGTTTGATACAAAATCTCGTTTCCTTAAAAAAGATCCTGAGAATTTTTGGAATTATTTACCAATTTTTTAATTTTCTGAATTAATCATCGTCGAATCATAGGAATATAAAAATTCATTAAAATTCCCAAAAGGCCCTGTGAAAAATCAGTTCAATCTGATATGCATAAGTGTTTGATCTAAAATCTCTCTATTTCCTTAAAAAAAAAAAAAAAAAAAACTGAGAGTTTTTGAAATTATTTAGCAATTTTTTTAATTTTCTGAATTAATCATTGTCGAATCATAGAAATATAAAAATGCATTAAAATCCCCAAAAGGCACTGTTGAACTTTCTCTTTTTCTGAATTTTTATTTTAAAAATCATGACCAAAAAACTGTTAAATGCTCGATTTCAGGGAGGAATAGAAGATCAATTGGTCAACTTATTAATGGCGAGAACCATCCGAAACAAACCGAGTCTGACTCGGTATCTGAACTCACCGATTCCGCTTCTCCGTCGAATTACGACGTCGAGGTCTCTACAAACCCTAGCTTTCGAAGAGGTCCGGTCATCCTCCACAGAGAAACCGTACGATTTCACAGCGTTTGTGCTTCACGGCCTCTTGGGGTCTGGTCGTAACTGGCGATCCTTCGCTCGTACCCTCGCTTCCTCTCTCTCCAACTCATCTCCTTCCTCCGGTATTCCCCCCTCTCTCTCTCTCTCTCTCTCTCTCTCTCACTCTCTCTCTGTGGATACGGATACAGACGTTTCATTAATATTTTTGTTTGTGCGTACGAAAATTCGATGATGTAGGACGTTTCTAACGTATGATTTATACGAGTACTTCATCTGTGTTCATTGCATAATTGGATTACTCTAGATCCTACTGTCACAAACAACGTTGTGCGATGATGTAGGACGTTTCTAACGTACGATTTATACGAGTACTTCATCTGTGTTCATTGCATAATTGGATTACTCTGGATCCTACTGTCACGAACAACCTTGTGCGATGATGTAAGAGGCAGTCCGGATTCATGTACTTCTTTAGAGCATCTGCAGCCCCTTATTACCCTTTAATTGAGTCAGAACCAAATTATGATCCAAAGTCTTTAAACTTACGCTAGCCCCTCACTCAAACTCATACCAGGTTGAGTTTTACTCAAATTTTTAACCAGCCAAATCAATGTAGTCTGAAACTTTTACTCAAATTTTTGAAGGTTTCGTTTTTCTCTTCACAATTTACAATTATGCCATTAATGATGCATTTACTAAAATTTGTGCTTAGATTTGTGTTTGTCCATTGGAGTGATCAAATTTGAGTAAAATTTTGAGCAAGGGTGGGAGATGCTCATAGAAGGCTATAACTACGCGCGCACTGCCCAAAACATAGGTAAGGAGAGGCAAAGATTTTGGTTGGGATCACATTAAAAGTAAGTGCATTTTTTTGCCCAAATAAGAAGGGAAATCGCTTACTAAGCCTAGCTCTAATAGGTGATAAAATAGAAAAGATAGAAGAATCAATTGATTCAGCCCCCTTCTAAGTTTAATCAAAGTTTAACCCAGTAGTCAAGTGGAACCTAGGGTGGTTTATTTTAATACCCCTTTATACATGTTTGCCTGAACTAATATGATCCTCCTAACAAGGCCAGGAATATCCACGGGCAGCCCAGATGCCGACATATAATTTTATTATGTTTACCATACGGAGAAAATCGGAAAGGGAATCAACTAATCAAATCGGAAATGGAAATGAGAAGTGTCGTACGGAGGCTGTGCTATCTTTTTGTAGGATGTTTCTGTTTCATGGTAATTATATTGTCTAATAAGTTGACCACCTTCAGGTGAAAGTTACTCTATACTTACTGGATAGGTCTTAAGAGTAACAATTGTTTAACGTCCATATCTGTAAATCGTTTTTTTTTTTTTTTTAGTTGACAGTGTTTTGTATTTGGTATTTAGATTGGAGATTGGTTCTTGTGGATTTGAGGAACCACGGAAGATCAGCTGAGATAGAAGGCATATCCCCACCCCATGATATGGCCAATGCTGCTAAAGATGTGGCTGACTTGGTAAATACACAAGGTTGGGCTTGGCCTGACGTTGTCCTAGGCCACTCCTTGGGCGGCAAGGTTGCCATGCAATTTGCAGAGAGCTGTGCTCGTGGTGATTATGGTGAATCTGCTCAATTGCCTAAGCAGGTATTTCTTTACCAAATTATGAGTTGTTATGATATTGCCAATTTGGGTTTGCTAGTAACAGTGTTGAAGGGGTATTGTCACAACTCACATAGTAATTCCTAGTCCATGCAAAGGACTAGAAGTTGTTTTAATTGGGATAGTCAGTCTAGTCGGATAGTCGGGAAGGGTCCTTCTAGCGCCTAGGCGGCGAGTACTCGGCCTTCTAGACCTTCTTTTAAAACACTGCCTCACACACACCGTCCGTATGGATGGAAAACCTAACAGTAGCAGTTTTGTCCAAAAAACCATAGGGAGGTCATTTGGTCATTTTTAAACGTGAGGGAGATCATTTGCAAATCAGGCAAACCATGGGTAGGTAAAGTGCATTTTGCCCTTTGAACTTTTATTTTCTTTTAGGAAACTGGAAACAAGTTTCTATGAACCCACGGTACATATGGCTAATTAGGTGAAATGCCATGGAGATCCCCTCATCGATGCTTGTTTCCCACGCACACCCCCTCCACTTTAAAATCTTCCAAATGGACCCCCTCATTTATGCAAAATAAAAATGAGTGTAACTCTGTTAATTGAATGAGTAATTTGACGAAATTACCCCTCGAGTTTCTCCTTCGTTACAAGATGTCCCCTCTCTCTCACTCCGCATACCCAACTGAAGCATCCAGAAGGCTTCCTTGTCCAGTCCACACTCTGTTGAATATTCTCAGCGCCACCATCGCTTGCATCAATTCCAGCTCTGATTCGCTGCCATTTCCATAACATACCCATGGGTATATATGTGTAACACACACACACACACACACACACACACACACTCGTATTACTTTATTCAATTCCACCAGCAACACAAACAACATTGGTGTCAATTTCCTCTTCGATAAGGGAATCGTCTGGAACCCAGAGTAGCCGTTGTGACCCAACTGAGAATGATCCGAATGTTCAATTTCCCAGCAACCAATTGGAATAAACTAAAAGCCATAAAGAACAAAAGCGTGAGCAACAAATCGGCGTCCTTGTGTAAAAATGGTCCATTTTACTCCAAATCTGCGACATGTTGTTTCCGACTTCTTCAAGCAATGCCGGCTCATCCTCAAACTAAGAATTTTCCCCGCTCTCTCTATGCATGCATGTGTGTGTGTGTGTGTACCCACTCAACATATATAATGCATATTGAAGTTCAGATTCAGTGAGAGTTAGGTTTCAGAAAATTGAATTGAACAAAATTCTAACCCAATCTGCTCTCTCTCTCTCTCATGACTAGAAGCCATTAACCTAAATGCGTTTTGATTTGTCCCCATATTTTGTGCTGAAATTAAAGCTGTTTAACACTTGTGTTCTCATCCGAAGTGAATATGACTTACATGGCAATATACTAGAAGGTTATTATATGGAACAACTTCCAAGGTACGTTGCTCGGGGGGAGCTCAACGGGATTATATAACAAAGATGTGCACCATATGTTGTGCATGTCGAAACTAAAGCTAGAAGGTTAGAGCTGACCATTGAAGTTTACTAGGTTTTATCATTCTTCTGTGACATGTTTAGTAGAAAGAGCCATGTGTAGCTCTCATTTATTCAAGTCAGCATTTTCAGTACAAATTTTATT
Source organism: Vaccinium darrowii (assembly GCA_020921065.1). Taxonomy (NCBI): domain Eukaryota; kingdom Viridiplantae; phylum Streptophyta; class Magnoliopsida; order Ericales; family Ericaceae; genus Vaccinium; species Vaccinium darrowii. The sequence goes on along the minus strand of CM037161.1, from coordinate 31,900,506 downwards.
AATTATCAACTGATGGATGAGAGACCTGATGCAGGACAGCTCTGGGTACTGGACTCGGTCCCTGGAAAAGTGAACCGTGAGAACAGTGATGGGGAAGTGGAGAAAGTCTTGCAGACCTTGCAGACTCTACCTGCATCAATCCCATCACGGAGGTATAGGTCCTATTCTTATTTCACCTGTAGTTGTTTCTTTTTTTCGGATCATCTGCTGTGTTGGTATGCTAATAACTAGCTGCAGAATGAGGATTCAGTGCATGTGCAAGGCTTTTTCATGTGTAGGTTGGTTCTGTCACAGTAAAATATGAACCTGTGTTACCAGAGTATGTAATGCCCCAGCAAAGTACATGGTAGTATGCACGTTCCTATATGATACACCTCCACTCCTTAAAAGTGAATTTGGTGGTCGGTGGTCCAAAACAATCCCAAAGTTTTTCCTCTTTGTTTCCTTAGCTAACACATAATACTACATTAGTGGCTCCATTTTATGTTGGTTATCAACCAAATATATTGGTTAGTTGAAATGAGTGGTGTCAAGCTGAGTACGGCGGGTTGCGCTGTGCTTGGTGAGAAATTGCTGTCCACAGGGGCAGTCCTAAGGGGTATATGTGGGGGCCTGAGCCCCTGCACATGTCCCATTACTCAGGGTTGGGTTGGGTTGGGTCTAAATAGACCCATATTTAACCCACTCATATTCAACTCGCTCATATTCAACCCATAACCCATATCAACCCACCCAAACCCAACCCACCCCATTTGCCACCTCTAATAATAAAAATCTTGCATTGTGGCCTACGAAAATTTCATATACTTTGCAACAGGAGCAGGGTTAGTTCTGAACATCTTTCTGAGGAGATGTTTTCTTCGATTGTTTCAGACACGGTATTGCAAATTGTCTATAGTTTTTAAGTATGCCAATTATTCTTATACAATAATCATCCTGCCTTCAGGTGGCTGGTAGATCACATGATTGAACTTGGCTTCTCCAAGTCATTGTCAGAATGGATGGGCAGCAACCTCAAAACATCAGGAGAACATGAGACATGGGCTTTTAATCTTGATGGTGCTGTTGATATGTTCAATTCTTACCGGTAATTACATGATTAGTTTTTTGTACTGAGGTCAATGTTATTCTCCCATCTGCCTATTTAGAATTGAGCAAGAGTAGCGAACATGCAATATTTTGTTAGGGAGACGGATTATTGGCCTTTGCTAGAGCACCCACCAAAAGGGATGGAAGTATCTATTGTGCGCGCTGAGAAGAGTGACAGATGGGACACTGACGTGATTCAGAGGCTTGAAAGCCTTGCCAGTCGAAGGGCTGATGAATCTGAGGGGAAGTTTTCAGTGCATGTTCTTCCCAACTCCGGCCACTGGGTTCATGCGGACAATCCAAAGGGACTTCTAGAGATTGTAGCCCCCAGAATTGCCTCCCTAGCTTAAATCAGCTCTATTCTGGAGGTTGTGTGACTTGGATGATTTGAAAAGTGACAAGCTTATTTGCTTTAAGGTTTTTCGATGTTCTTCTCCAATAATACAGTAGAAGGGTTTCCGGGAATTTGTTGAATGTTTAATGATTGTTATTGTGATAATCATTTCTCTCTTTGAGAGGCTAATTTACGTGATCATATTAACATTTCGATGTTTGGTCGGGTTTTCCTGCTTAGTTTTGCAGGAAGTTTTTCGAAACTATGTTTTGAGCATGAAAACTATCAATGTTTTGTGGGCATAATGTTTCTGCGAAGAAAAACGATGACCCCTAAACACTTTTTATATCAGATCAAAAAAAAAAAAAATTTAACACTCTTTATTACAAAAGGTGAAGCTCATATTCAAAAGGGTTTCAGCCTCTACCAGCTGCGGGAGGGGAGGGCGACTCCTCTCTCTTTCTTTCTCTCTCCAGGTAGCTTGAGGCTGGTTTTGGTGGTTGGATTGCAGCGATACCGGCGTTTGGCTCTCCTAGGCATGCTATTTTTGGAAGCCGGATTGGCGGCTTCACGGCGGTGCGAAGGTGTTGTTGCCTTTACTGGCTTTGCGGTTGTGATGGCGGCACCTCGGGTCTCTGTTTTTTTTGCAAGATCTCGGTGGCTGGCTTGGTGGATATTGTGGGCGGCTTGTGGCGACGTGCTTTAGTTTGGCGAGAGATTGCGGGTTCTTCTCCCATGGCTTTCTTTCCCGGCGGACTTGTGCTACGGCATCCAGCCGCTTCGTAGCGGCGTTGGTCGCCTAGATCTGTTCGACGTCGGCGGTCTTGATCTGCTTCCTCTTGTTTCGGCCTCACTCTCTCCCTCTTATCTGGCTACCGTCGACCTTTTGCTTTGTGCTCCCACTAATTTCACTCCTGGGTGTTTTTGGTTTCGCCTAACAGCGTTGTGGTGTTCAACCGGTCGGTGGTGGTGTTCCTCCATACAGGTTTGTCTCTCAGATCAATTTGGTGTGCTTAACGGCGGTGTGGAGGCATATCTTCTGGGAGGTGGTAGTGGCTGTGGGAGGTTGTTTGCTGCAATTAGGGTTGGGTTGTTTTGGTTGGGCTTGACCCATTTAAGATTTCGGGCCTCTTGTGCTTAATGTTTTATCTGTATTGCTGTATTTGGGTTTTGACTCATGGGTGTTGGGCTTTAGGTGGATTTTGTCCCTTTGGTTTTGGGTGTCGGATTGGTAACGATGCTTGTTGTCTTTTCTAGCCCCTATTAGTCTTGTACATTTTCTAAGATTGATGAAGTTTTTGCCCCCAAAAAAGAAACATTTCACCAACTTTTACTTTCACTTTCACTTTACATCTTTTACATCAACTTTTACATCCACTTTCCAAAATCATTTTCCACTTTTACCCAAGAACATTTATTTTGGGACATTCCAAAATGAAAAGAGAGATTTGGGGGGGGGGGGGGGGGGGGGGGGGGGGGGGTTCCACTAACTTGGTTTTTTTGATTTTTTTGGATGTTTAAGTTTTGCAAAAAAACTAACTTGTTCCACTAACTAGTTTTTTGGTTTTTAATTTTGCAAAAAAACTAACTTGTTCCATTAAACTAGTTTTTTGTATGTTTAGTTTTGCAAAAAAAAAAACTAACTTGTTCCACTAACTAGTTTTTTTTTTTTTTTTTTTTTTTTTTGCTTTTTTGGTTTTTAGTTTTGCAAAAAAAACTAAGTGGTTTTTTGCTAGTGGAATGAGATAGTTTTTGAGTTAAAACAAAACTGTTTTTTTTTTTAGCGAAACAGGGCCTTAAATTGGGACAGAGGTAGTACACATTCTAAAAAGTACAAATGCATTGCCCAAACAGGACCTACTCATCATCGATCATTCTTTGTCCTTTATTCTTTGTTGCTCCTTGGTATTAACAAAAATAGTTTTGGCATCGTCATTTTCCTTTTATATACTTTGAATTTCATTTAATTTAAGTTTTCAGGGAACTCTGGGGGCTGAGTTCAAACATACCGCTACATATTGGATTGAGGGTGCGTTTCAGCTATAATATTTTCATTATTTTTTTTTTACTAATAGACGTTAAATCAATTGATGTCTATAAGCAAGAATGACTTATGATAGAATATGAGATCAAAAAGGCCGTTCACCTATCCTATTATAAGGCGGACGAGTTCCACCGTTTGTTCAGAGTCGAAACTATGAACTTGGTGGGTTAATAAATCATTAAAAACCAATAATATAAAAAATACCGAAAATATCTAAAGTACTGTAGTGAGAACTTACCCTGATTCCAAATTCGAAATTCCAAAAATCCAAATTTACTGGGGCTTGTTATGGATTCCCAGATTTGGGCCTATTGAAAAATTGGGCCGATCCAGATCCACAGAAAACGAGCCCTAGAAATGGTTAAGTCGGTCTCTGTTCTGTGAAGTCGTCCCCCCGCATCACAATTCACACACGCGCACGCGAGAGCGAGAGATGCAGATATTCGTGAAAACCCTGACGGGGAAGACGATCACTCTCGAGGTAGAGAGTAGCGACACCATTGACAATGTCAAGGCCAAGATTCAAGACAAAGAAGGTACTCTCATCTTTTTGTTTCTGTGTTTCGATGTTTTCTATACATATAATACAGAATGAGGAGTGAACTGTGGATAGTTAACTTCATATGATTCTACGTTGAACCAGGAATTCCTCTGGACCAGCAGAGGCTTTTGGTACTTCAACCCATCTTTATTCCTCCAAAATGAGATTTGGTTCTCTATATTTGGAGGATCAAAATAGTTTTGGAGGACCAAATCTCTAAAAAAGACAATGGAAAAAAGACAATGGGCCCCTCCAAGATTCTCCAAAAAAGTACAAAAAGTGAAGAAAAGAAGATATTAATTACAAAATCTCCCCTCAATGTGTCACATCCATTCTCTATTTTGGAGAAATAGAGACGGGTTGAAGTTGCTTATGGCTGTCTTTGATTGGTTGAGCTGCTAGTTAGGGTTTCGCATACACAATTTTTACCCAATTTTGGGTAAAAGTTTAGGTCAAAACTCCATTTGGCGGTGCCTTCTCCAATGCCAAACCCTTAATTTACTCCAATGTGGTGTTTGTTATGTTTTCTCCCTCTTATATGTAGGTCGAAATTTACAAATAATAAGAAAAGTGTAAAGAGATGTTGAGAAAAATGGTCTGGATTTGTTTTTCCCAGTCATAAGGAAAAGGTAAAATCCGGAAAGGGTTGACAAGAGGGTATGCCATTGGAGATTATTATTATTATTATTATTATTATTTAGTGTTTTAACTCAAATTTGGAGTTTGGGTAGGATTGGAGATGGTCAATAGACCAATAAGACGAGTGATCCATTTAGACTATCAGCCGGAAAACATTAGTAGATCCCAGTGCATCGTGTGTGCAGTGTTTTGTGTTGGTGCGGGACACACCAGGATTCAGAGAGTAGGTGGACGTGAGAGAGAGAGAGAGAGAGAGAGAGAGAGAGAGAGAGAGAGAGAGAGAGAGAGAGAGAGAGAGAGATGTTGTGAGGACTTTGTTTTCTTTTGGTTTTGGGCGTTACGGTTTTACATCCTTTTGGGCTTGTATTGTTCTAATGGATTTATTTATTCTTTTTTAGCTCCTATCTATTTTTTTCGCATATATAAAATATAAAAAATATATATTGAAAAAGTAAGATTTAATGTATTCCGGCACCCATCTCTAAATCTGGATCTCTATCCATGTATCCCCAATTTTTGGAACTTTTTAGGTATCAACACTTAGATATACATCCGCACCTTCGCAACCGTATCAGCGTAACATTGCCTGAGAGTATTCCGACTTCTGAGACATTGGAGCAACCCTTGAGTCATCTGGAGTGAGGTCATGTAGGACTTTTAATCCAACCTCATGTCTAGCCCAGCTAATCAAACAGGATACTAATTAGGACGGATACTGAATTTCACAGACAGCTATATCATGTGTATGTGGAGAGAGAGAGAAAGAGAGAGAGACCTTTCTGGATGTTGTAGTCGGCGAGGGTTCGGCCATCTTCAAGCTGTTTCCCGGCGAAGATCAGCCTCTGCTGGTCCGGAGGAATTCCTGGTTCAACGTAGAATCACATGAAGTTAACTATCCACAGTTCACTCCTCATTCTGTATTATATGTATAGAAAACATCGAAACACAGAAACAAAAAGATGAGAGTACCTTTGATGCTTGGACCTGTTAGATGGGCTTCCACTTTTCAACTTTGTCAGCTGAGGTCATATATTTTCAGTTAGTATCTTCACTTTAGAGTTCAGGGAGTAATTAGTTCTTCTGTTGTGTAACCATGCCTTCATATCCTTAGGATTTAGAAGTGTATGCCATAAATATAAACAAATCATGTTAGCTTCACTTGGATCTTGCCCCTATTCAGATTTTTGGTTCAACAAATGTTGTGTCCAACATGATAGGTGAAATTTAATATTGTTAGATGTAGAATTCTTTTCGACAAGATTTATTGTTAAGGACAATCTGAACATAGTGTGTATCTAACAATCGTCTTTTACCCTGTTACCAAGTGGCCCAACCCATATATGACAACATGGTAAGGCTAACACCACTGGAAGGTGGAAAACATTGATTTTTTAATGTATTTGTTTTTCTTGTGAGTATCCAAATTTGGGGTAAAGTAAAGGTTGCCTGCTTTGATACGAGTCAGTAGGATTGGTGTGCATGGGCTACTTCTGTTGATAAATTTTTTTTTTTTAGAAAAAGACTGGCCTACTTCTGCTCCACTTGAGGTTGGCTCATGGCTGGTCAAGGTTTGTCATTTGTGATATAGTATTCGTGGGTTCCACCACCTAGCTTTATCCTAATGTCCTATTTGCTTATGTTTTTGAACTGGCTGGGTAAGCTTATCTGTGGATTGGGCTATTAGATCATTGAAGCTTTGCGTTTGGATCAATGTTGGTTGATTTGGAGGTTAATTTGACAGGCTTGTCTTTCTTAGTCAGAGCTTTTTGGTTTGGGTTTTGAGCATATTGGTACATGATTCGGGGAATCCTTTTATGGCCTAAAAGTGGAACCTGATGTATGTCTCACCTTTTGGCGAATCAAGGTTTTCCTTATTATTAGTCGTTATGACCAATCCTACCCTTTGAAGATTAATTTTCAATGGTGATGGATACATGGGTTGTTATCTTATGACAATAGTTTGTAGTGCAAAATCTGTCCTTGTGGTATTGTTTAATACTTATAAGCTGCCTGTGTATGAGCAACTCCAGCCCTTACTCATATTTTTACTCAAATTTGAGTTAAAATTTGAGTAAAAGCTTCATTTGATATTGTGTACTCCAATGGGCAACCTCAAATTCAAGTGCAAATTTGAGTAAAAGGTTCATTAATGGCAAACTTGTAAATATGAGGGTGTCAAATTTGCCTTCAAAATTTGAGTAAGAATTTGAGTCTAACTCTATTTGGGTTTAAGTTTGAGTAAAAACTCAATTTGGTGTAGGTATGGGTAAGGAGTGGAGGAGTGTTTTAAGGGTTTGCACTCAAATTTTGAGTTTGAGTCAAAAAGAGAGTAAGGGGTGGAGTTGCTCTAATAGATTAAGCCTTAGGTTTTGTCCTCCAGTATTACCGTATCTAACACCTCCTGTAGAACAACACCATTTTGAATCTAGTTTATCAGAAACTTTATTTGTACAAAGTTGCCAAAAGGGTGAAAAACTGAAATTTTAAACAGTTTTGACTGATTGTAACTTCCATAATTTTTATAAATGCCAAAACCTTCATGTTTGCATGATGAGAGCAATCAACAAGTTCTTTAAAATTTGGCAACAATTTCATTCAACTGGGTTTTTTTGTTGAACATTTCAACTTCTTTCTGGTATAGTTTAGCTGCTGAGCTTAAGTGCTGCTGATATGCATTCCACACTTTCTTCGGTACTTATCATTTGACTTCTGAAGTGTATATGTTTTTGTTGCCAGAATTCCTAAACACTCACCACGTTTTGTTTTTGTGGGTGGTAGATGTTATGCACGCCTTCATCCCAGGGCTGTGAACTGCTGTAAGAAGAAGTGTGGTCACAGCAATCAGGTATTTGACTCCGTTTTCTTGGTTTAGCTGTCTAACACTCTAACTATTCCACCGACTGTTAAGAATTTTGCTTCTCTACAATTTCACGACTCGTTTATTTGTTATTGCAGCTGAGGCCCAAGAAGAAGATCAAGTGAGATGGCTATGTTTTTTGGCGTCTTGATGTGGAACTGGAGCATCAAATTCTAGACAAACTCAGTGAAGTACTTTATTTTATATTTGAAACATTAGACGATATCCCTAAATTGTGTTTTAATTTGGACCGAATGCATTTCTTGTCAGCAAGATACTGTTAGTTGCTGCTGGATAGGATCTTATGGTCACTATAATTTTCGTGTTCAATTTTGATGGATTTGATTGCGTTTGTTGTGTGGAATCGTATTATGAGGTATTGGTGATAATGTCAAAACTGTTTTTGATAGTGCCAAAACTGCACATGACACAAGCCTTTTATGCATTAGAGTTTTGCCACCAACAAATTTAGTTTTGGCATTATCACTTACCGAACTTTATTGTACTCTCTTTCACATCTCATGTGTAGTGTGTACTCTATTTCTCCATCCCTCCTCTCTACCATGGTCTCTCTCTCATGGGTAACACTATCTCTAATGTCTCTCTTTCCTTTTTGTAATTTTAGAATCTTAAATTTTTTATAACTTTTGTTTTAGTTATTCATTTTTTATGAAATTTATATATTTAAAATCTACTCGAAGAGATATACCGAATGAGATCTATATTGAACATGAAATTATGAATAATCTTAATTTCACAGCCCTAGCTGCTCCCCTTTGGGGGGAGACCGTGCACCTCACGCCGGTAAATATGGAATCAGCCCAGTGGCGGCTCCAGGGATTTTTAACAGGGTATTCAAAATTGATCTTTAACTCTACTAGCTTAATGAGTCAGTCACTGGGTGTTCATTCATATTTCGGATGGGCGTTCAAAGCATGGACTAACGTCACTAACCTATAATTTGTGCAAATTTTATATGTGTATTATGAGTGAATTTTTTTTTTTTGGGGTGTTCATGACCATCCAACCAATAAGGTGGAGCCGCTAGTGAATCAGCTGATGCACCAAGGGGTCAATCCATAAATTACGCTAAGTTAATAGCCAAATTAACATTGTTTTTCTTTTTATTTTTTAGCCCCTTCCAGTTTTGGAGGGAAAGTTGGTTAGACGGGAGGAGGAAACACGTGAGGAGTATATAAAGGATGAAAGAGAGAGAGAGGGGGGTGGAGAGTTGTTACTTGCATTTCCTTGTTTCTTTTTCTCTGAATTGTAAACCTTCTTGTTGCTTAATATCAGTGATACGAGATTCAGATTTTGGATCTCGTTTTTCATCTGTATTTCTGCGTATTTGGGTCACAACGTGTATCAGTGGTATCAGAGCAGTCGATTCTCGGCTGTGGAGATCAATTGATATGGCGGAAGGCACCAGATCTCAGGATTTTAAGCGGCTCGAGGATTCCATGAAATTGATGAAGACGAATTCGGAGATTCAAGCGGTGGCGTTGGAGAAGCAAACCGCGGCTCTTGATCGCCAAACAGAAGTGGTGGGTGAGGTGAGAAATCTAATCGCAGCTTTGACGATGAAGTATGATCAGCTGGCTCTACAGGTATCTCAAATTCCCTCGTCTTCAACTCTAGAAATTCCTCAATCAGTGAATCCTCATGGGGGATCTGGGAATTTTGGGGCTACGGGGACCTTACCTCGCTTTAATCGAGTAGATTTTCCAAAATTTACTGGGGATGATCCAGAGGGATGGATCTATCGCTGTGACAAATATTTCGAACTTCACCAAATCGATGCAACTCTGAAGGTCAGGTTCGCAGCTATACATTTGGAGGATCGTGCTATTAGTTGGTATAGATGGTTTGAGAAATCCCATACAGTGAGAAATTGGAGGGAATTCAGTGCTGCCATACGTGATCGATTCAATGAGAATGTTTATGAGGATGCTGTTGGCCAACTAACCAAACTGAGACAGACTTCAACCGTAAGGGAATACCAGGAGAAGTTTGAGGAATTGGCTAACAAAACAAATGGGCTGGGGGAGGAATTCTTTGTAAGTTGTTTCATCAGTGGGTTAAATGAAGAAATTAAGGCAGGAGTACAAATGTTTCGACCAACCACCATATCACAGGCGATGGGGTTAGCCAGATTACAGGAGGAATCCATTTCGGCCATTAAGAAGGCAAAGGGGGTACTGCAATTTGGTCCCAAAACTAACACAACAACCACTTCCACCTACTCTTCCCAAAAACCTACAGCCATGACCCCTATCATCCACAAAGCAACTATACCCCTACCTCAGAATGTAACCAAAACCTATGACACCTTACCCCCAATTAAGACCATGACTACTAAGGATTTTGATGAGAAGAGACAGAAAGGACTGTGTTTCGGTTGCGATGAAAAATACTACAGAGGACACGTGTGCAAGAAGAAGCAACTATTCTCCATTGAAGTAGAGGAGGAAGAGGATAAGGAGGACACCACAGTAAATGGAGAGGATGGAGACTATTCTTCCTCCCGGGAAGACTTCCACATCTCAGTGCATGCCCTGTCCGGATTGCCATCTTTTCGGACTATGCGAATCAAGGGCAAAGTGAAGAAATGCCCCTTGACAATCCTTATTGATTCAGGGAGTACTCATAACTTCCTAGACCCAGTCATGGCCAAGAGAACTGGACAAGTAATTCACTTCACAAACCCTCTCACAGTGGTGGTGGCAGATGGTACCAAACTGTATAGCAAAGCAGCTGTATCTGATTTTAAATGGAGTATGCAAGGAACTGAGTTTACAACAGATGTCAGATTATTATCACTGGGTGGCTGCGACATGGTGTTGGGAGTCCAGTGGTTGACTACCCTAGGGCCTGTGCTGTGGGACTTCAAAGAATTGAAGATGGAATTTCAAGCACAAGGGAAGAAACATGTGTTAAGGGGAGGGCAATCAGTGGATATTCAGCAGGTCAGTGTATCTCAAATGCAATCAATATTGAAACAAAGTTCACCTGGAATAGTGGCCCAATTAACTAGCCTTCATGCTATTGAAAATGAACCAACTCCAAACCAAAGGGAGCCTTACCTAAACCAAGAAGTCCAAACCCTCACCCAGTCCTTTAATGATATATTCAGGGAACCACAAGAACTGCCACCTATCAGAACCCAAGACCATAAAATAGCCCTCAAGCCGAATACCATTCCCCCAAATGTGAGACCCTACAGGTACCCCTACATTCAGAAGGTGGAAATTGAAAAAATAGTGAATGAGTTGCTGCAACTGGGGTTGATCAGACCCAGTACCAGTCCCTACTCTTCTCCTGTCCTTCTAGTCAGGAAGAAGGACAACAGTTGGAGGATGTGTGTTGACTACAGAGCACTCAACAAGGAGACAATCAAAGACAAATTCCCAATTCCAGTCATAGATGAGCTCTTGGATGAACTCCATGGTGCGAGGTATTTCTCTAAGTTGGACCTACGGTCAGGTTATCATCAAATTCGAATGCATCCCACATCCATTGAACATACAGCTTTCAAAACCCATGAGGGACATTATGAATTCCTTGTAATGCCATTTGGCCTTACTAATGCACCTTCCACATTTCAAAGCCTAATGAATGATGTTTTTAGGCCTTACTTGCGAAAGTTTTTGCTGGTATTCTTTGATGATATATTAGTTTACAGTAAAAGTTGGGCAGACCATTTACACCACCTCCATATAATCTTCACCACACTGAGGGACCACAAGCTGTATGCCAAAATGTCTAAATGTGTGTTTGGCCAGACAGAAGTGGAGTATCTGGGCCACAAAATCAGTGACAAAGGGGTATCAGCTGAAGAAGGGAAAGTAGCAACCATGTTGACTTGGCCCCAACCCAAAACACTCAAGGCCTTAAGAGGATTCTTAGGCCTCACGGGGTATTATAGAAGATTCGTCAAGGACTATGGAAAGATAGCCAAACCACTCACTGACCTTCTCAAGAAGGACAATTTCCTGTGGACAACAGAATCAGCCACTGCATTCCAACAACTCAAGGAAGCTATGACAACTACCCCTGTGTTAGCCTTACCAGATTACACCAAGGACTTTACCTTGGAATGTGATGCATCAGGAAAAGGAGTGGGAGCAGTATTACAGCAGGAAGGAAAACCTATAGCATTCTACAGCAAAGCCTTGGCACCAAAAAACTTGGGTCTCTCTACATACGAAAAGGAACTCCTAGCAGTGGTCATGGCTGTACACAAATGGAGACATTATTTACTGGGAAGACACTTCAAAATCAAGACTGACCACCTCAGTTTGAAATACCTAGCAGACCAAAGAATCAGCACTCTCCTACAACAAAAATGGTTGACCAAACTCATGGGATTTGACTATGAGATTAGCTACAAACAAGGAGCTGACAATAAGGTTGCAGATGGACTCTCCAGGATCAACTCAGAGGAAGCTGAGGAAGGATTCACTCAAGCATTAACTGTAGTCTTAAGTGGTTGGGTGAAAGATTTGAAGGCTAGCCTAGTCAGTGACATGGAATTGCAAAGGTTATTGGCTGCAGTTCAAGCAAACCCACAAGACCATCCTCACTATACATGGCAGCATGGGCTGTTATACTACAAGACCAGATTGGTGGTGGGAGATTCACCAGCTCTTAAGAAATTACTTATGGCTGAACATCACAATAGTGCTATGGGAGGGCACTCAGGAGTTGAGAGAACCTACAGGAGGTTGAAACAAGCTTTTTATTGGAAGGGAATGACCAAGGATGTGCAGACTTATGTGGAGGAATGTGATGTATGCCAGAAGTATAAGTCAGAGAATGTCAAAACCCCTGGACTTCTACAACCACTGCCCATACCAACAAGGATTTGGTCAGACATATCCATGGACTTCATTGAAGGCCTACCACTGTCCCATGGTAAGTCAGTCATACTAGTTGTTGTGGATAGATTGACAAAAGCTGCTCATTTCATCCCTTTGGCACATCCATATTCAGCTACAGATGTAGCACAAGCATTCCTTGAAAATATCTACAAACTACATGGCATGCCAACTACAATTGTGTCCGATAGAGACCCCATCTTTACCAGTGCATTCTGGAAGGCCTTATTCCAACTTCAGGGCACCATGCTTTGCCTAAGCACTGCTTACCATCCCCAATCAGATGGGCAGACAGAGGTTATAAACAGATGTTTGGAAACTTACCTAAGGTGTATGGCAGGGGAGAGACCCAAACAGTGGGCGAAATGGTTGCCACTAGCTGAATGGTGGTACATTACAACCTACCATGCATCTACTGGAACAACCCCGTATGAAGCACTTTATGGCCAACCACCCCCAACGTGGAAAGATTATGTCACAGGGACCTCACCTATAGCTACAGTAGATACAACTCTCCAGGACAGACAAACCATGATGAAGATTCTCAAATCTCACCTACAACTCTCACAGAATAGAATGAAACAGATGGCAGACAAAAAAAGAAGCGAAAGGGTATTTGAGGAGCAAGATTGGGTGTACCTAAAGCTTCAAACATACAAGCAAACCTCTGTAGCAGGACGACCTATTCCAAAGTTAGCTCCAAAATATTATGGACCTTTTCAGATTTCTCAAAAGGTGGGGCCAGTAGCGTACAAATTGGCACTGCCTGCAGATTCCAAGATTCATCCTGTCTTCCATGTGTCTCAACTTAAAAAGAAATTGGGATCTGCTGTCCCAACTAACCCTACACTACCCCTTCCTACAGCTACAGGGCAACTACATGAAGCTCCCATCGCAATTCTGGACAGAAAAATGGTGAAGAAGAATAACAGACCCCTCACAATGGTCCTCGTCCAGTGGTCAAACTCTGTGCCTGAGGATGCTACATGGGAACCACTCTACAAGCTGCAGCAGCAGTTTCCTACATTCCAACCTTGAGGACAAGGTGGTTTTCAAGGAGGAGGGAATGATGCACCAAGGGGTCAATCCATAAATTACGCTAAGTTAATAGCCAAATTAACATTGTTTTTCTTTTTATTTTTTAGCCCCTTCCAGTTTTGGAGGGAAAGTTGGTTAGACGGGAGGAGGAAACACGTGAGGAGTATATAAAGGATGAAAGAGAGAGAGAGGGGGGTGGAGAGTTGTTACTTGCATTTCCTTGTTTCTTTTTCTCTGAATTGTAAACCTTCCTGTTGCTTAATATCAGTGATACGAGATTCAGATTTTGGATCTCGTTTTTCATCTGTATTTCTGCGTATTTGGGTCACAACGTGTATCATCAGCCTCCTCTCCCCCACCTGTTTCCTTTTCTTTTGTTTCTCCTGTCTGTCTCGAATAAACTCCACACTCCTCTCCTCCAGCCGCCGCTGCTCCGATCGCCGATCTCCAGTCTCTCGCACTGATCTCCCATGCAACAAAGTTTCGGTACCCACCGGACCTCAGATTATTGTTCTGCAATAGTTTTCCGTTGAACAAGTGCAGGGAGCCGACAATTGTGTTCGAACTGATCAATGAAGAATAGGACTTGGACCGACGATCTAGCCACCGTGTGCCGCCATCTCCCTTTCCGTCCTGCTCCAGATTTGATTTTGAAACAGTAATTATTTCAATTCTGGGGATCCAATTTTATTCCCTTTAGGAACATCTAGCTTAGTTTTCGCTTGCATTAGTGCTCCCATGAATTGAGAGTGAGCAGTAAGATGTTATTTCTGAAGCAAACCAAGTGTTGATAAAATTTCTCACAGAGATCTCTTTAACCAGTAACATCCCTCGCCGTTGTGAGCCGCCTTCTCTGTCTGCCGCCTCTGTTGGTAATTTGTTTTCAGATTGAGCGGCCTCAGGTTGATATGTTCAGTTTGTTCTGGTATTTTGTGATTGGTTTTGCTGTGGGCCTAGATGTGTTGTATTGGGCTGACCCAATCTTTGCCTTGTGTTGGGCTGACCGGGTTTTGTGGTCGATTTGGGCTTTGTCGCTGAACGGATCCTTTGTCTCTATATTTCTGTTGCTTGTGTTTGTTTGTGTAATTGTGTTCTTGTGTGGTGGTGTTAGATGCTTGAATTGTTTCTTCGTTTTGTTGTGTTAGACTCGTTCTTGCATGTTGCTGTTCGAACTCCCTTTCTCCTCTCGTTGTGCAACTTTCCCCGATTAGAATGCCTCCCCCTCCGTTCTGATCATTTCAAGATTGTGGTTGCTTATATTTGCATTCTCTTACTCCTTTTCGTAGTACTTTTTTATAAATATAAAATACAAAATTATTTTCACAATTTCACAAATCCTCTCATACGCATGTTTGGTGTGTACATGCATGTAGCTGTTTGACCTCCTTTTTCCCTTTCCCATCGAGCAGCTTTCCCTCGTTGGAGCCCCCCTTGCGATTTTGATTGTCTCACAATTGTAGTTGAGGAAATGCTTGTTTGTGCATTTTCATATGCCAATTCGTTTTACTTTTATTGTTTTTGGTGTCTTATACATTCCCATCTTCATCTTGCTTGCATGTCTCTGGTCTTTTGAAAAAAACAAAAAGTTTCTTTCACACACGAGCACTGGTTTAGGGCATTTGGTTTGTGTCAGCCCGTTCAATGGTTTTGTGCAATGTCTTTTGCTGTAGCCCTAGGTTTTCTGGGAGTCCTCGAAATCTTTGATCATCTATTGGAGCAGGTAGTACTAGTGGTGGTCTTTGTTATTTTTGGTTACTGGGCATCACATTGACTCTTTGAGGGGTGCTAGATGAAATGTTTGATGTAATGGTACAATTTGGGATTCTGGTACTTCTTGGCTTTCATTGTTGGTCTGGTTGGTTTGGTAGTACTAGTGGTGGTCTTTGTTATTTTTGGTTACTGGGCATCACATTGGCTTTTTGAGGGGTGCTAGATGGAATGTTTGATGTAGTTGTTGTGCCCAGCTGCCACAGGTTTGCCACGCACACACACCAATCATACACAAACACAAGGAAATTTACGTGGTTCCCCAAAACCGGGTACGTCCACGGGAGAAGAGGAGTATTTCACTAATTGGGAGAAAATACAACATATTAAATGGGAGTAACAACCACTCAACCTCACCGTGTATTTCTCCCCCTCACCGGAGCACCGGCTCACTCCGACTCCCTCCCGGAGGAGGAGCCCTCTGCTCTCTGTCTCAACTCACACTCTACTCTCTGCCTCTTCTTCTTGCTATACACAGAACACACATACATATAGCAATAGGAGAAGTGCCTCACACCTCATGCATGAGGTCATCCCCCACAAGGGGAACACTAGGCCCTACCCACTCTCCCACTCACTGGAGCTTTCCTCACATGGGAGACCATGGCCTAATTCCAACAATCACCCCCTCTCACATGTGAGGCAATTGTTCATTCTTGCAGCATCATCCAGCCGCGATCCGCCACTCTAACATGTCTTCCTGCGTTCCAAAGAAACACCTCAGCTCCCTCTGCTCACACCAGAGGCTCCATTCCACCAGATGATCTCACACACCACCTGGGAAGAGTCTGACTCTTGTCTTTGTTGACGCCCACATCCCCCGCAGAGCTTCTCCGTACCTCAAACCTGGATACATAACTCGCCTATCCGGGACGACTTCCTGTACACTAGATCTCCGTGGCCTATACTAGCTATGCCGCCGATATCCGCACCCCCTAACCGAAGTACTTGCACCCCCTGACCGGAGTGCCCGCAACAGAGTCCATTTATACTCGCGCTCCTCTGTGCCTAAGCGCCTGCATCACACCCCCAAATGCAATAAACCGCGTCCGCCAAACTTGGACGCCCGTGCCCAATCACTAGGACACTTTCCGTGACTCCATCTCTCCTCCATCCTGAGCTCTCATATCCGGAGAGATAAACCGTCACACAAATCCACAGAAAGAAGAGAACCCTGCGATGCATCGTATCGTCACCATCTCTATTCTTCTGTCTGGAGCTTCCGTGAACAACCCACAACAACCAATTGCACCCCGCATGCAGAACATATCACACACTCTTCAATTCGGTACCCGGCACACCTGTACGTCTCAGGTCGCGACTCCTCGTACTCCTGTGCCTTTCTTCAGTGTGTCTCCGCAACTGTTGTTCTTCTCCTGTTCACCGTCTCAAAACACCCATACTACTCGTCCTGTAACTGACATTAGCTCCGTTTGTCAGAACTCACCACGAGCCTGTATAGATTGACTGTCATCATCTCCGTGCAACCCGAATCACTATTGCAACTCCCGATGATAGGTCTTCCAATTGAACCAGACTGCCTCCGATCACCGTTGATCATCTCCGATCCGTCACTCCAGCAAGCGCCTGTGTCATTTCAAGTCGAGCCTCTCCGCATCCCCAAACCGGAACACGATGCTGACTAAATGTTTCCTTGCTCACTAGGTCTCCGACTGATCACCACGGCTCAACCGCCGCGAATCTGCAATCACTCGATTGCCTCGATAAACCTCCGATCTCTCCAAGTCTGTCCAATCCCTCCTTGTGTCCGTCTTTCCGCTGTAACACCAAACAGCACTACGGAACACCATTTTTTTTTCATCCTTCCTCTGTGTGTGCTCTCCACTATGATCCCATTTGTCTCGTCCCGTTCACCACTGCAACCTTTGACTTCCATCGGATCAACCTTGTTTGCCTCCGACTCAACCACATTCCATTTGATCGACTTTGACCGCGTCTGGTCCTTCCTCGATCTCTCCGGATGTGTCTAGGACTGCAAAATCCGACTCGAATCCACCAAATCCGAGTCCGCCATTGAATCCGGAATGGTCCAAAACTTGTCCAGGGGCTGAACTGCAATTTCCTGAAATTTCAGGGACCAAATTGCGTAGAACAAATACTCCAGGGGGTAAACTGCAATTACCACCCTCTGGTCAAAGTCAACAGTTGACCTTTGACCAGTCAACGGTCATACTGAGTTCACCGGGTCGCTGTGCCGAGTCGATCCATCGGTTCGGATCGAGTCCATCACGTTCCACCGGGTCCGATTTGACCTGATTGTACCACACCTCACAGGTGCCTGCCACATTGGATCACTTCCATGCCTTGGATTCCTCCATCATCTTTTCCTTTTTCTTATCTTCTTCCCACCTCTTCTGCCACAAAGCAGAAGCACCACGGAAAAGAAAGAAAAAATTGCAGAGCACTCTGCTCCGCTCCGGCGTCCAGTGTATGCACCTCGGTGGTCCGTTTTCCGCACCGTCCGCACCGTTGAACTCCTATCGACGAGAGCTTCACATTGGTGTGATCAAAAGTTGGATCCGGCCAACTTCATTTCCGGGCAAAATCCGGCAGTGCACCCATTTTCGCTCCCCGGAGCTCTGATACCACTTGTTGTGCCCAACTGCCACAGGTTTGCCCACGCACACACACCAATCATACACAAACACAAGGAAATTTACGTGGTTCCCCAAAACCGGGTACGTCCACGGGAGAAGAAGAGTATTTCACTAATTGGGAAAAAATACAACATATTACATGGGAGTAACAACCACTCAACCTCACCGTGTATTTCTCTCCCTCACCGGAGCACCGGCTCACTCCGACTCCCTCCCGGAGGAGGAGTCCTCTGCTCTCTGTCTCAACTCACACTCTACTCTCTGTCTCAACTCACACTCTACTCTCTGCCTCTTCTTCTTGCTATACACAGAACACACATACATATAGCAATAGGAGAAGTGCCTCACACCTCATGCATGAGGTCATCCCCCACAAGGGGAACACTAGGCCCTACCCACTCTCCCACTCACTTGAGCTTTCCTCACATGGGAGACCATGGCCTAATTCCAATAGTAGTGGCACAATTTGAGATTATGGTACTTCTTGGTTTTCATTGTTGGTCTGGTATGGTGACGTTTGAAATGGTTTAGTCGATCGGTTCCTGCCGGGGGGACCAATTTTAGAGCTTTGTAGTTGGCCTCGGCAATGTAGTTGCACGACTGTTCACTGTTCCGCGAAGCTCTTGACTATAGGTGCAACAATCACTTAGTTTGTATCAGACACTTTTTGCATGGAAGTTTCGTCATTCGTGGAGCTACCGAGACAACATCAAATTGACAGCGTACATTGATTAGCTAGATATGTATCCTTCATTTGTTTTAGTTTTGTTTTATGTTCTTCTCGTCTGTATGTCGTTCATATTCTGTGTCCTTGTATTCAATGAATAACTCAAAAGTTTTATGCAAAATTTTTAGTAAACATCAATAATATGTCACCAACAAAATTTTAAATTTTCAATGTGAATTTCAATTATATTGTCACAGAAATTTAGAATTTAATTTTACATGATGTTACATTCAATACGGATCTCATTTGTTAGATCTTTTTGAGTAGATTTCAAAAATATTAATTTCATGTAAAATGAATACAAACAATAAAAGTTGTAAACAGGTTTAAAATAAAACGAGGGGAGAGTGATGAGAGGGAGTGATGCAAGAAAGAGAGCAAGAGAGGGGAGGGAGAGGTAGAGTACATGAGAGAGAGAGAGAGAGAGAGAGAGAGAGAGAGAGAGATCAATAAAGTTTTAAACTCAACTACTCATTCCAATGGTTAAGATGAAGTGTTAAAATTTGTGTTTTTTCATGTCCCTCCGTTCTGAATTTTTTATCATCTTTCCTTTTTTGAATGTCCAAAAAAGAATGTCCATCTTGATAAGAAAACATAAAAGGCTGTGCAACATTACTCTTTTGCCCTTTTTTTTTTACACTTAAGTGTCATGTTAACCAAGCATTAAATAAGGATAAATTGTGAAAGTCAAACTCAATTAAATGACCCTTCATTTACCCTATAAAAAGTTAGGCCATCCACAACAGTCTCAGTAAATTTTTCTCTAAAAAAGTAGTAAACGGTGCATATTTTTTCATTTTACCAACTCACGTCTCCAACATTTCCTTTCTATTACCCTCCTTGATTTAAATATTACCATCCCTATTTGTTTAATCATTAATGGGTTTGGTGAGAGGGGGAGGGGGAGGGAGAGAGAGGGAGAGAGGGCGAGGGTGAGAAAGAATAAAAAAAATGGTGACGGGAGTGAATAGTGACTCCCTAAATGGGGAGTCATTTAGGGAGGCACTGTACACATTTGTATTTTGCCAACTTGTTTAGGGAGTCTCTCGGAGGGCTACCCTCCCTATTTGGCTTGGTAAAATGGCTTGGAAAGGTGTTTAGGGAGCCTCTTGTACTTGCTCTGACTTCGCCTCGGTTCATGATGTCGCCAAATCAGAGTGCCAATCTTTGCCGAATTAACTGAGAATTTGTAAATTTGCACATTCAGTGCGCGTGCGGCACCCGAACTAAACCCTCAATAGCGTGTGGGGACCCTGAGAGTTGTTTTTAGAATGCATGAAATAGCACGATGAGAAATAACACCAAAATTGCACACCAGGGTCTCCATTTCCACCAGGACAGCACATTAGGGTCTCTGTTTCTTTTATCTATTTATCTTTTAAGCATCCAAATAAGCCGGCCAATTGGCTTATTTTTATATTCAATTTTTATTGCATTTATTAGTTTGCGTCAATTTTTTGACGATTATATTTTCGTCTATACGAGAGATATCAAAAACTAAAAAATTATGATCAAAACTCAAAATTCGTATGTATTAATTTTTTGCGAAGATACATAGCTCCCAAAATTACTTATCCAAAAAAAAAAAAAACTATTGAATCAAGATAAGAGAAGTTTCCCGTAAGTTTCTTTTCTTAGAAAATGAACACCTAAATTTTAGTTTTCTTATATAATGACTACCCCTTCCGGACCATGTAATGTAATATAGGTCTGCTAATCTACAAGTGCAAAATAATACACACACACACACACACACACACACACACACACACACACACACACACACACACACATATATATATATATATATATATATATATATATATATATATATATATAATGATAAACAAGTACGGATATCAATACACATTTTTTAATATTAATACATTTTTTTTTAAATATGTATACATTTTCTACTTATTATCATCCACCTATCGGGCATTTTTTTTCCTCATGGCAACGGTTGTAAATTTCTCTCATCAATTATATGTACAAGATAGTGTTTTTTTTCTCGTGGCAACGATGTAAATTTCTTTCATCAATTATATGTACAAGATAATGGGATATGATAACAATGATTAAAGGTAAAACATTATAAAAAAATGAAAGCAACATTAATGTTTTTTAATCACTCGGGTATTTGGGCCAACTTACACGTACATCGATTAACCACCAACTAACATTAGCATAGATAATGTCTGCATACTAACCATTAATAACCAAACAAAAACAAAGTTCACAAGCTAATTAAAAGCTCTTCTGGATCATATATACCTTATAAGTTTATACTTAACCTTCAACCTTACATATTTAACAGAACTTAAGCCGTGCATGCTTAATGTTTCAAAAACTAAAGCCCATGTTGATACGAAACAGCGATTGATGTGGTTGACTTGGCTCTTCCTAAATCTTACTTGTTATTAATGGGAACTGGGGGCTTTGCGGGGTCGGCAGACCCTGCCAACTCATTTGCGCCGTCTGTTTCGCGCATCAACGGCTCGGATTGCATCAAATATAGACGGTTGGGATACACTTTGGAGAGGTGAGATCTGAGCCATTGATGCGCGAAACGGATGGCCGGATGGAGTTGGAACCTACTGCGGGGAAATTGTCAAAAAAAGGAGTAATTTGATCTCAAACTATTTAAAATAATTTAATTTCGTCTTAAACTCAAGTATTTACCCCTTACTATTTTTTTCAACATACAAACTAGCTATAAGTGAGTGCTTGTTTTTTTTCATAATTTTTTTTGAAATAATAGGTTTTCTGAATACAAATAATCAATGAAAATGAGGGTCTCTTTGGCCAAGCTTCTTTGGGACTTTTTCGTATGATTTTTTTGGTTGTTTTCTCTTAATTCTTACGAGATTGGAATATACTAATTTCTTTTCTTTTACTTCTGTTTCTCTCATTTTCATTTTCTTGTGTAATTTTCTTTTTAATCAAACGTATTGGTTGTTTTCTCTTAATTCTTACGAGATTGGAATATACTAATTTCTTTTCTTTTACTTCTGTTTCTCTCATTTTCATTTTCTTGTGTAATTTTCTTTTTAATCAAACGTATCCCCTTAAGGTCTGAGACAAGACGTGGTCTCCCATAAAATCTCAAATTCTACTTATATTATCTTGCCAGCAACCTTGTGGTCACCTTATCCTATACGAATAGGGCTTGCTTGCCCTTCGAATAAGCCCACCAGGCCATCACTTAGGGCCTTCAATTTTTGGCCCAATAATATGACCCTCAAATATATTAGTCTGCTGCTTTGTTGGATTGTTATGGTGGTTCAGCGGTAAGAGTTTACTGTTATAGCGATCAGGTCTCGTGATCGAGACTTTTTAACCCAATTTTTTTTTTTCCACGCTTTTGGTATTTGGAATTTGCAAATAAATGTCTAAACTACTGCGCGAGTCGTGATTGGAACTCACAACCTTACATACCAAGTGCTACTCATCTCAAATGACCACTGCACCAGAGTGTACTTTCAAAGTTTGTTCTGAACAACAAATATACATATACACATTTCAAAAGGGCCCCATTATTAAAACTTGTTTAGGGCCTTGAAAATCTCAGGGGCGGAGCCTGTGTACGAAAGTGCATGAAACGACTTGGATAAGGGCACATAGATTAATTTGAAATGTGTGCAAATTCATCTAGGACACCCTAAACTATTGGCGTGTTTGATTAGAAAGAGAATAAGAGAAAATGGAATATAATAAATTAAGAATCATATACAACCTATTAATGTGCTTGAAGGAAAGACGTCACACAATGATTTCTTGTATCTTTTTTTTCTTGCAAAAAACACAAGGAAATTTAAACTTTATCATGAAACTAGTTATCTAAAAATAGAATTTCAAATTTAATTCCTCTCTTTTGATGCTTACTATTAAGGAAGTTGTTATATTTCAAATGGGCTGGTTCCCTTCACACTTGCAAAAACCCATAAAAAAAACACACGATTTTGTTCCCGGCCCCACTGCGATGTTCTGAGCCGTTGATCTTGTTTAAATGAGTAAAATAAGAGGTCCTGCAAAAATTCAGCTCAATCGGATATCGCTAAGTGCTTGATCCAAACAGCTTCGCAAAAACTGTGACAGGGACTAGTGTTTTTAAAACTGTTTGGATCAATCACTTACCGATATTCGACTGAGCTGGAATTTTACAGGACCTTTTATTTTACTCATTTAAACAAGATCAACAGTTCAAAACATCACAGTGGGGTCCGGAAGAGTAAAGTGTTTTTTTAAGTGTGAGGGGAATCGTAGGCAAGATTAATTTAGATAAAAATATAGGTACTTCCATTCTAACCAAACCCTATGATGGAGGCAGGGTACTATTCTACCAAAGTCTACGACGGAGAATAAATCACCCTTCTACATAATTTTCCACGTAACCAAAAAAGTGCAGTAAAACAAATTCTTTTATTTTACTCTACCATTTTCACTTGTTACTGTTTTTTTCTTCCTACCCTAAGTCAAAATGCATTTACACTTTAATCATAGGTCACTAAACGTGGAATTATTTAATTTTCTAGGAGCTCCGCCACGTGTTGCTCCGGTCATCTGGACGACTCCACTACCAACACAATCACGTGGCATATGAATTAATTCACATAAATTTTAATTTTGGAATAGTCCAAAACACTATGTGGCGGTACTCCTAATAGTTATTTCCCGTTATCCAAGGACGGAGTCAGGAATTTCACTATGTATGAGCAAACTTATATACTCCCTCCGTTCCAAAATAAGTGTCCATTATGAAAAGTCGTGCCATTTTTCGAATAAAAAAATTTAGTACTTCCGTTTATCTTTTTCAAACTTTTTCGCACTGAATTAAAGTACTCATTGAGCACTTTAATTCGGTGCAAAAAAAATCGAAACATGATACACGGAAGTACTTAATTTTTTAATTTGAAAAACGGTAAGAGAGAGAGAGTAAGAGACACTTATTTTGAAACGGAGAGAGTAATTCATAGCGAAATTTTTGCAATTTATTTTTCCCTCTGCAATGGCGACCGCCACTATCGGTATCCGGCTCCATCCTGGCGCCTCGAACCCTTCAATAAATACCGCACAAAGCAATAGCCAACTGACAAACGCACACATATAGTCTCATATTCAACAAAGAAAGATGGTGTGCGCAGCCGGTTACGACCGAACGAAGGAAGTGAAGGAGTTCGACAATTCAAAGATGGGTGTGAAAGGTCTCTCCGATTCCGGCATCACCACCATCCCGAAGTTCTTCGTACACCCACCCGAAACAATCTCCGACCTCCGAAAATCATCGGTCACCGGAGTTGGAATTCCGGTGATCGATCTTTCTAACGTGGATACCGAAGCCGGTAGAGCGAAGGTCGTCGGAGAGATCCGAGAGGCAGCGAAAACATGGGGCTTTTTTCAACTGATAAACCACTGCGTACC
Organism: Vaccinium darrowii; assembly: GCA_020921065.1. Taxonomy (NCBI): domain Eukaryota; kingdom Viridiplantae; phylum Streptophyta; class Magnoliopsida; order Ericales; family Ericaceae; genus Vaccinium; species Vaccinium darrowii. The sequence goes on along the minus strand of CM037161.1, from coordinate 31,876,554 downwards.
GGTACCGGTACTCGATGATACGATTGCTGCCATCAAAGCATTCCATGACCTGCCCATAGAGGTAATCTTTGAAGTGGCTTCCAACAAAATGAAAAATATACTATTTTATTTTAATTTTTTAAGTAGTACTCCCAATGGATCGGATTAAATTTAGAGCTAGTCAGATTCAAATGCAATCCGACTGCGTTATATTCTGAATTCGACCCGAATCTAAGGTCCTCTTTCAGAAACTAGTTTTTAGAAATTGGCTTCGGTTGACTGAGTTGATGTACTGTGACAAAATGGTTTGTATCGTAAAACGGAATAAGCCAATTTTAATTTAAAGAATTTTGGGATAAGTCAGTATTTGATACAACCTCTGAGTTCGATAAATCCTATTTAAGTCGATCAAGTCTAAGTCCTCACTAACCTTGCTCATCTATAGTTGTCGGGGGAAAAAAAAAATGTCCATACAAATTACAGCTTATACATAAAAATGATTCAATTTGGATGTTAATTGTCATGCTAGGAGGCACATCAAGCATAGTAACCAAACATGTATAAAGTAGGGAAAGCTACAATACACACTCCTATAAAAGTTACGAATTTTTTGTAAAAGTTACGAGACACACTAAAAATGTTACGAATCATAGAAAATGTTACGAATCATATTGCTGAAAAATTACGAAAAACTAAAAAATGTTATGATTGCCGATGAGATGACACAATCTGAACTATACAATAGGTGCATATGATACACCTAAATAAGATGTGTGTATTTTAGCCATTTCCTATATAGTATAGCCACCTTTCACATTGCTTTTAAAAAAGAGTAGTAAAGTTAAGTTTCTACTAAAAGCATCATCCTTTCACTGTAGTTAAAAGGATAGTATGTTGTTTCTGCTAAATGTCAAATCAGTTAATACAAGTGAGGAGAGTGACTTATGAAAAAATAAACTACCTGTAAAAACAATTGAAAAAACGAAAAATGGTTTTGGTAGAATCTTAGTCAAAAAACAGCGCAGCCCAAGTGGGGTCCATCCCACTAGCTAGTATCCTTAGAATATTCGGAAGATGATGACCAATTATAATACTTCCATCCATCCCAATTTAGGGGGTGTTTGGGAGCCTACTTTTTAGCTTTTGATTTTTGACTTTTTGGTTTTTTGGCTTTTGGTCAGAATGAGTTTTGAATGTGGGAGGAGTGTTTGGGAGAAATGTGCAGAATGTGTTTTGGAGAGGGAAAATGAGAAGTAGAAATCAAAAAGGAGCTCCAAAGCTCTTTTTGCCTTTTGGCTTAGAATTTGCAAAATGGAAAATGAGTTATGAAAGAATGTGTTTTGGGAGTTGTCATCCAAACACCCAAAATGAGAAAAATAGAATGTGAAAAGTAGAAAAAGAGGGGGCCAAACACCCTCTATTGTGTTTGTTTTTTTTTTAGACGTTTCAAAAATTTGTTTATATCTTTTAATTTATAATATTTTTAAAATTTAATATGAACTTGTTTGATAGATCTCAATTAATTTTGTTAAACAAAGATTTCGACATCATAAAAAATATTATAGATTATGAAACATAGACAATTTTTTGAGAAGTCTCAAAAAGAAAATAGACACAATAAATTGAGATGGAGGGAATAACAAATAGCTGCCCCGTATAAGGGAAATTTACAATAACCACTGCAATTATATTGTAGAACCAAAATGCCGGTCAATATTAAGATGGTTGGTATGGATGATTTTTTGATAACTCAAGGTGTTTAGGTCCCAATTAAAAAAAAAAGGGTGTTTAGGTCAACTTGCGTGCACTTTTATTAATCTATGAATCTGAGATCAAATAATAAGAGTTACGCCACACACCGGGGTTTGCCCCACTGGTGCAGGCGGATACAGCTCATTTCAATAATTCTTTTAATTGCTTTAATAGGTGCTATCACTGTAGCTCGTCAATACTAAATCTTTAGAACGAGAAATCCAAATCAAACTTTGTTCTAGATTATCAAATTCCTTTCTCTTCCATTCTATTTGAATTCATGTCTAAAATCAAAATGTTTTTAGTTCCATCTATTACCAATCTATTCTTTTGTTCCGTACTTATTTAGTCAGTTTTAGTCAATGTAATCAGTTGAATTGTTGTTCATATTGAAATGAATTGAGATTCATAAGGAGTTGGTTAATGATGCTGGAACATGTACTTGTTTTGAGTGCTTATTTATTTTCTATCGGCATTTATGGATTGATCACGAGTCGAAATATGGTTCGAGCCCTTATGTGTCTTGAACTTATATTGAATGCAGTTAATATCAATTTTGTAACATTTTCTGATTTTTTTGATAATCGTCAATTAAAAGGAGCTATTTTCTCAATTTTTGTTATAGCAATTGCAGCCGCTGAAGCGGCTATTGGACTGGCTATTGTTTCCTCAATTTGTCGTAACAGAAAATCAACTCGTATTAACCAATCAAATTTGTTGAATAAATAGCATTTATATAAATTCTAAGATGCATCAATTAATTCCAATCAGGCTTTGGGGGTATTTGTCAAGGTCTAGAGTTTGATTTCTCACAGGACGAGTACCATGTACATAAGTGGGGGGCCGTTGTAGTGTGGCCGCTCTAACTTTCCCTGAGGTTTGAATCATGCAGTTAAGTCCATTAGTGGCCTAGCTGTGGGTCTGTTCCTTTGTCACCAAAAAAAAAAAAAAAAGTTACTTTTATGCTAGACAGAACACCTGAGTTATCAACCAATAATGATTAAACAAATACACACCCCTTATTTGGGTGTACAATATGCACCTATTATATGGTCCAGATTGTGCTACCTCATCGGCAATCGTAACATTTTTAGTTTTTCGTAACTTTTCAGCAATATAATTCGTAATATTTTGGTGTGTCTCATAACTTTTATAAAAAAAAATCATAACTTTTACAAAAAAATTGGTAACTTTTGCAAAAAATTCGTAACTTTAGCAAAAAAAAATCGTAACTTTTATAGGGGTGCGTATGATACACCCAAATAAGGGATGTGTATTGTAGCCTTTTCCTAGCATCTATTTTTGGTGTGTTCCATTTCCATTACCCTATTTATTTATTCTAACAGGAGAAAGCGAAATACTATGTACGTGAGGAGGGCCGTGGAGTGATGTACGCGAGCAACTTCGACTTGCACCGGTCAACCGCGGCGTGCTGGCACGACTCCCTAAACGTGTGGATGGCGCCGGACCCGGCCGCAGCGGAAGAAATCCCGGCTGTGTGCCGGAGAGCGGTGGCGGAGTGGGACATCCATGCAAAGAAGGTGGCGGAGGATGTGTTGGAGCTGCTGTGTGAAGGCGTAGGGCTAAAGGGTGGAAAACTGAAGGAGTTGGGTTGTTGTGATACTAGGGCGATTGTGGGCCACTGTTATCCACCTTGTCCGCAGCCTGATCTAACGGTGGGGATAAAGTCGCATACTGATCCTGTGGTTTTGACGGTTTTGTTGCAGAATCAAGTGGGTGGGTTGCAGGTTAAGCATGGGGGGGATTGGGTGGATGTCAAGCCTATTCATGGAGGTTTGATTATTAACATTGGTGACCTTCTTCAGGTACCCAAAATATCTATGCTTATTATTTTTCTGTCTCGAAATATTAGTCCATTAAGAAAATATGTAAAAATTTTAAATTGAAAATAATATATTTTGTGATCCAAAAATTGCCCGGACTAACTTTGGAAGATGGAAGGAGTATTACACATTTTTTAGATAGAAAATCTTATTGATCGTAAGTATTACGATCCAGGCTGATTTTATGTTAATGCCACGGTCGATCCATTGGTAATGTCCACAATTTGTGGATGAATAAGGGGCTGTTCCACTAAGTTTTTGACATTTTGGTTTTTCGGTTCGTAAAGCATGAAAAGCCAAAGCCCAATAATCAGCGTAATGGAACGGGCCTAAGATAGTAAGATCTTGAGTTAAATGTTGCAGATAATCTCCAATGGTGAGTACAACAGCGTTCAACATCGCGTTTTAGCCAACGGCTTGAAGGAAGATCGAATCTCCATTGTTGAATTCTTCAATGTGAACAAGTTTGATGAATCCGCCCGTTATGGGCCTTTGCCGGAATTGGTGTCGCCGCCTGAGAAGCCATGTATTTATCGAAATTTCACCATGAAAGAGTTCACGGAGAACTTCTACAGCAAAGGGTTGGATAGCAAATCTTTCGTAGAGAAGCTCAAGCTATGTGCCTTGTGATTCCATTGATGTACTCTTCCACGAGTGCACACAAGATTTGCCGAAACATCTACATATGCATGAGTTTTATGTATCCTCCCGAACATGTTTTGAGGGATGTATTAAATGGTGAATAATAGGGTCTGGATTTAGGGACCCTGTAGTGTAGTGTACGGGTGTAGTGACCGATCCGAGCTGTCCATCTTCGGATTGCACTTGGGTACCAAGTGGCAATACCCACTCAGCACCCAAAATTTTTTCATATAGACGACTCAGATTGTGCACTACGAGGTCGCGGCTCCTGATTTCTATAACTAATAATCTGTGAGTTGTTTAATGTTAATCCCTTAGTTTGAGCTTTTTCAAGAGATGCATCATCACTGCACTTAGGGACGGAGCCAGGAATTCCACTACGCAGGGGCGAATTTTTTTCTAAGATACTTTACAGGAGCAAGCATATATAATTCATAGGAAAATTTATTTTTTTCTATATAAAACTAGAGGTTTTTTTCTTTCTTTGCAGGGGCGACTGCCCCTACTGACCCCTCCCTGACTCCATCCCTGACTGCACTTGCATTCAAAGTAAAAGATACGATTCCTCCATCTTTTTAAGTTTAGTCAAATTTCTGAATACATTCTGGGAGGGCTAATGTTACAAAATCAAGCGTTTTATATTTTGACATTAGGAAAAAAGAAAAAAGAATACCAATTTGGTCAAATATTCTTGAATCTATATTGAAGCCACAATGGAATGAGATCATATAAAGAATAAATAATTGGTGATGAAAAGTTCTCGTATCCATTCTGAATATTTCGAAAGGCCTCAGGTCCACACTGTGTGTGTTTTTTTTTTTTTTAAGATAAAATTGCCCTTGTACGTTAAAATCGCATTTCTTTTGGTTCCAAAATAAAAAACGGATTGAAACTGAGTGAGAGATAGCGAGGGAGATATCGATCACGAACGCCAGTCTTCAACAATTCTCGCCAGTGACCGCCTTCATCTTCGATGATATGCCGGTCTTCTCTCGATCATATCTGAAGAATGTGCAGGCGGCGGTGAAGCCCCTGGCTGTGTACTAACGTTTTAAGTGGGGGTTAATTTTGTAATTTGAGATGCGTAGTGGACTGTACACCTTATGAAATTACATAGTGAACCTGAGACTTCAGTAAATTCCTACGGCGGACCTCCCAAAAATTGCCCCATTTTTTGACATTTCAAAAAACAGGACTACTATTCTACCAATTCGGTCAAATATTCCACCTCTGTAAAGAAGATCGTGACAACTGTTTTTCTTGACATTCTGCTGAAGGAGATGGACAAGATTTGACTGAGTCAAATGTTTAGAGGTTTTTGTCAATTTATGATGTCTACTTTGGCAAAAAGAGAAGCGCCAAATTATACACAAGGTTTGGCTTTATTCAGTTCTTCAAAAGACATGAGGGTCAAAAGGTGCATGCTCTTTGATGGCATTGCTATTGGGAATTTCAAGTTTCAGGTTAACTTTGCCAAATTTGCATGTTTGGCTGTAAATAAACTAAGTTCATGAATGATTTGGTGTTCGGCTTGTTTAGGGCTCGTTCGAGCTCGGTTTGTTAAGATAGCTCGAAAAAAATTAATAAACAAGCTTAAACATTAGTATACTCGGCTCAAAAAATTAATAAATTAATTAGCATAAATTAATTAGCATAAAAACTATGCGATTTTAATGTACAAGGGCAATATTGTAGCATTTCCCAATTAGCATTTAATAGAAGAAGATTACATTACTTCTTATTAATTCGAAATTAATTAATATGTTCATATACAATACTCAAAAACTATAGTTAATTGTATCACTATTTCAAAATGGAGCCAACTTTTTCTTATAGATTAAACATAGTATTTAAGACAAATGTACATGCGCAATTAAAACTCTCTCTATTATGCAAGTAGGAATATATGTTTGTCGTTGGCTTGTGAACAAGCCCGGGCTCGAGATTAGTAATGGGCAAATTCACATTTACAATATTTGTCAGGTTTATAAGTAATAAAAGTATGATAAAAACTGATAAAGTCCACCGAAGCTCATTATGGAAATCGACCATACACAGGAGTATTAATCGTAAAAACAATATATCCATCACAATAATTTTATTTCTAATACATGGTGACCGGTATTGAGCACGTGCTGTCACAATAATTTTATTTCTAATACATATCACAACATCTCATGACCTTAAGGCTTCAGTACTAAGGGACTCATTGCAGTGTCTCTAAAGTTCTTAACGGAGTATATCTCACACCATAAGTTTTTCGACAAGTGACTTGCTATCCAGTCCCTTGCAATAGAAATTTTCGTGAAACTCCTTTACGGTGAAGTTTCGATATATAGCTGGCCTTTCCGGTGTAACCAACTCTGGCAGAGGCCCGTAGCGATGAGATTCAGCCCGTTTGTCCATGTTGAAGAATTTGACCACTGAGATTCGAGGTTCGTTCAAAGAGTTGGCCAACACCTGATGCTCGACGCTTATGTACTCACCATTGGAAATAATCTGCGATACAATTTGATGGAGGCAGTTAGTACGTACATGTCATATTTTTTGCGTAAAAAATTAGGAAATGCTACAATACACGTTTTTATTTGGGTATGTACTATATACATACGTACATATTTTTACACGTATAAGTACAACTTGCATTACCTGAAGAGCATCTCCAATGTTGATAATCAACGAGCCAGGGACGGGCTTCACATCCACCCACTCCCCCTCATGTTTCACTTGCAACCCAACCACTTGATTTTCCAACAATACCGTCAATACCCCTGGATCCGTATGGTGGTTAAGCCCCAGCGTCATATCCGGCTGAGGGCAAAACGGGTAATACACACCCGCGATAGTCTTGGTAACCAAAAGCCCCGCGTCCTTCAGCTTTTGGGCACCAACTCCTAGCCCTTCGGACAACAGCTCCGCCACCGTCTCGGCCACCCTCCTCGCCTCCTTATCCCAGGCCACGATCTCTGACCGGCATGCTGCTGGTATCTGATCTACGTCAGCTGGCTCGGGCGACATCCACACGTGGACGTAGTCGTGCCAGCTGGCGGCCTTGGACCGGAATAAGTCGTTGTTGCTCGCGTACATTACGCCGCTCTGCTCCGATCGGACGTAGTGCTTTGCTTTCACTTCTTGGGGTTGTTCGTGGAATGATTTGATGGATTCAATTGTCTTGTCGAGAACTGAAAGGGAAAAAAGTATAATAAAAGCAAAGCAAAAGAAAGAAACATTCACAAAGAGCAAGGATTGAATTTTTTTACAAAACACTATCGTCTTTTTAACCGTCTGTCAATATTGCCCCGAATATGAAATTGGTACAATATGAAAACAATAGAGGTTCGAAGACACTTCTACTACTTCAACTCGCAAGTGCAATTCCTATCTCTAAGCTATCCGGATTTTTTTGGAACCAAAATAAACAAGAAATAAAAACAGAATGACTACTTCAATACTACCACTGATCAGTTGACGACAGGTTTTTTTATGTTTACTTTTTGAGGTTTGATACGAAACATGAAAAGTTTTTCCAAAATCTTTCCCGGAAAGGAAATGTGTGGTTGAGATTCACTAGTGTACTATGCACACAGTACACTGAGTGAATCAAAATAACACATTTTTCGGAAAAGATTTGAGGAAAAATTTATGGTAGATAAAGTTTTCCATTTCGCAAAGATGATAAATTTACATGAGGTCAAGAACCATCATCGAGTTTTAATTATCATCACTAACAACTTCTACAGCCAATCCTACACAAAAACTCCTCTTCTTTTTTCTTTTCTTTTTTTCTTTTCTTTTTTTTTTTTTTTTGCCTTTTCTTTTTGGGTGTATGTGTATATATGTTTCAATTCGGACTCACCTGAAAGAGGTACGCCGTGGTTGATAACTTGGAAGAAACCCCAACGTTTCGCCGCGTTTCGGACCTCGTCAACGATCCTTGGCCGGTGATCAAGGGAATTTATTTGAGAAAGATCAATAAGGGGAATTCCTTGATCTTTCAAACAATTTTGTTTCAGAGTAGACCGAGTTTCCGGCGTCTGTACGAAGAATTTAGGGATTGTTGTGATGCCGGAATCGGAGAGACCTTTCACACCCATTTTGGTTTCATCAAATTCTTTCACTTCCTTCATGCGATTGTATTCGGCTGATGAACTGATGGCTGCCATTTTCTTCAGACTCTGGTTGTATGATAATGGTCTACACACTTGTATTTTTATTGGGAATTCAATGAGAGAAGTAATTTGTACATTGCAGACTACAGATATATGCATATCGAAAGAAAGCATGTATCTTTTTCAGACGGGGAAGCAAGGGCGGAACAAGGGCGACAGCTCACCTATCAAATTTTACTTGTTAGTATAGTAATATAAATTTTTTTAAAAACACTTCTGTTATACTCCCTCCGTCCCAATTTGTTTGCTCACAATGGGAATACGTGCAATTTCAAACCCCAACAAAATATATTTCTCTATATTATTTTTTAATTTGTTTTATACCAAATTAAAGTACTCATTGAGTACTTTAATTTGGTGTAAAAAAATTTAAAAATATTATACAAAAGTACATTTTTTAACATCTACAAAAAATACACGTTTCCCAAAGCGTGCAAACAAATTGGGACAGAGGGAGTAAAAAAAAAGATATTTAAATAACAATTCTGTTCCCTAGTGGATTTGAATATTTATGTTCTCATCCTCAAATTTGAAAAAACCCCGCAATACCCTTATTTATACAAATTCCATCCTTACTATTTGATTGCTACACACACTCTAATCTTCCAATCCACACCCTAAAATGCGGATTATCCGTCCACACCCTATTTTTGTGATCAAATTTTCATGATCCTAACCATCCAATGTTTTTAAAACGTTTTTTTAATGGTCTCCGGGAGATATGTACAGTTTTATCATAAACTGCTCAAATCAAGCCCTCACTGGTATTTTTTTTTTATTTTTGCTGATTTCTCGTAGAGATCCTTAAAAACACGTTTTAAACACATTGAGTAGTTCGGATCGTCGAAATTTGGTCCAAAATTGTGAGGTCCGGATTTTAGTTGTGTGGATGGAAGGAGATTGTATATATATACATAACCCCACAAACCTCAGATATAGAGTACTTAAATCTAAGCCCCATCTCCTCCCCCAAAACCTTTTGCCCAAAACCATTCCGACGCGGCTTGTGGTTTCTCTTTTTCATTGAATACCACTCTCTCTGGATCGAGATCAACCAACATCTGTCGCTCGTACCACCCACATTCTGCCCCAAAACAACTCCTTAATTCTAATCGCGTTTAGTGGGCCTTATTTTGGGTACCGCAAAGATAATTTAAATCACAAGTTTATCTAAAAATGTTTTTTTATGCGTCCCTGTAAAACAATCCGATATCAATAAGGACTTGTTAGGAATTCGTAGGGCGCCCTACGAAATAATGCGTTTTTATAATAGGGCTGTGTTTGCTATATTTGATGCTTTCTTGTCCCGTTATAAAATAGGTTTTTGTTTGTTTTCCCCATTGGGTACCAAACAAGGAAGAAGAAAACTGAAATTTGGACCCTTTATTGTACAAAACGGAAGTGTTTTGAGGTCGGCAAGGGTTGCTGGCCCCGAGGGACAGCAAAGCACTCGCTTCCTTTAAAATATAAGTAAAAGACATTAATTGTCATTTAATTGGAACCCGTGAAACAAATTACTATATAAGACTTGAACCCACTGCCATAAATCTTAGATCCGCCTCTGGAATGAAACCCTACCTGGGTTTTGTTATAAACTTAAGGCAAATAATAAAGAAAGTGCATAAAGTAAAGCAAATATGAAATTAGTTCTAACTAATATGGATCAATCTTCTACGTTGATTTTACTCTCCTTAAAATTACCTTTTGTTTCAGTCTATCTCTTTTCTTTTCCTCAGTGTTTTCTCTCTCAATTTCTGAATGGATAAAACCGATAACTGAGAGCCCCATTTATTGATGAAGTTTTAGCCCCATTTATTGATGAAGTTTTAGGGACCTACCCTTACAAATGAGTTAAGATGAAGGACAGAGGTGTAATTTACTATACACCAACCGCCCTAATAGTCATCTAATCAATAATTCACAGCAGGTTCAATTTTTTTTTTTTTTTGACAAGACAACAGGTTCGGTTTTTTTCAATTTTTTTACACTTTTTGTGACAGCAAAGAACATAGCGGGTACACTTTTTCTGTTAAATAAACTATAAAATTATTTAGTGAATGAACTTGCTCTTTTTTCAATGGTGTCCCTATCATGGAATAGTTGAAACAGTACTTTAAGTTTACTCCTATTTTGAAGTGAATGAACTAGCTCTTTCGTGATCAAAAAAAAAAAAAACTTGCTCTTTTTTCAATGGTGTCCCTATCATGGAATAGTTGAAATATTACGTTAAGTTTGCCCCTATTTTGAAGTCACTGTTTTCGTATTTGGGAGAATTCCAATTAAATGGGTTTTAAAAGTAAATATTCCAATTTCATGCATGGTTTTTTAGAAATTACCAAAAATATGACAAGGAAAAAAACAAATCCACATACATGGCATCAACAAATTACATGTCCAAAATACCCTTCACATTTTTGAAGCCCTAACACACAACCCTTCTTCCCCAAAAACTGAGATCGAAATCGACCCAGAAAAAACAATGATATTGATCGTGACCCATGAAAAATCATCACCAAACAAAATTAGAACAAAGCCTAACTAAGTAAAATGACAAGCACCGCAAACCCATACGACCAAAATAATACCAATACAACCTATACAAGAAAAAATAATCAAATACATAGAATACCAGGGCAGTGGTTCGCATCAAAATTAGTTACAAAGAAATCTCCATCTGGGTCATCGATGACCAACCTTTGCAATCCCCTTTGCCCACCCTCAATATTATACTCTGGAAAAAACTAGGGTTTACGGTGGCTAAAATCCACCTTTTTTCTCTTATGGGAATCCAATCTGAGCAGAATCAACCCAGATGAAACTCCTTCCTCCGCTGTCGATCTGACTCCGATCGTGTTATTACTCAACTCTACCTCGTCCCGCCGTCGATTTGACTCTGATCGTGTTCTAAACCGTTAAACAAACTCTCCGCTTCCAAAGAACTCATCATCTTTGACGCCGACGTGTCGAAAACTTCCACGTCAGTCGACGCCTTGTTAGTGCTCGGCCTAGGTCTGCTGCGAATGGAAAGGCTCAGATCAGCGCTCAACGTCGTCGTTCCGACGCTCTTGTTTAAGATCTCCATAGCTAAAGAGAGAAAGTGTGCGTGAATAGATTAAGGCTGTGTTTGGAAGTTAAGGAAAGAAAGAGAAAAGAAGGAAAAATAATTAAGAAGGAAAGTAGAAGGAAAATTGAAGAGAAAGTGGGAGGAAAGTTAAATAGGAATTTGATTATTTTTCTTCCTCCTTTTGTAGAACCAAATAAAGGAAGGAAATTTTTTTAAATTTTCTCTCCCTTTCTCTTCCTTTCCCTAAGAATCAAACAAAGCCGAAGGCGGTTAATTTCTTGACTCAGTTTTTGGATTTTTCTGTGTGTATGTAATATATGTATAGATTTACTTACCATATAGAGAGGATCAAGGAGTGGTGAAAATGATGGCTTGGCGAGCTCGTTGGTAAAATTCGCCGGAGAAGATGATCGGATCAGGAATTTTAACGGGCACCGGATCGTGAATATGGTCATTTTTCAGTGACCGGAATGAAGAGAGAGGGGGGTTGTTGGAGAAAAAAAAAAAAAAACAATCAGGGTTATTGTGGGCATCACACTCATAAATTGTCATGTATGTGTAATTAATATTTTCCCTTTCATGATTTGGTTATTTGAGAAACCATGACCATGTTTTGGTCATTTTTTGCATACCCAACTACCCATACAGAACAAAATGAACAAAAAATGTACAGAGGGTGTTCGGGGACCTACTTTTGGATCCCACACGAGTGATCCGAACCGTTCATTATTCTTTAAACAATTTTCTGATGGGCTCCACAAAACTTTAGCTCAATCGGACGGTTAGAAGTGCTTGAGCCGAAGTCCCACCGTTTCAAATTCGGATCACTCATGTGAGACCCAAAAGTGGGTCCTCAAACACCCTCTTTACATTTTCTGGACATACTCATCGGTACCCACAGGTTTTCTGATTTTTTGCCTCTAGTGCCATGTTTTGGTCATTAGCCCTTGGTATTTTGGATACTTCGTCACTGTTGGTGGCAATCACATTGAAAATTGGCCTAACGTGGACTATTCTCATCTATTACTCCAACCTCTTCTCATCATGAAGGAGTAATTGAAATTGGATATGATTTCCATCAGTCATTAAAGATGATGTGTAATGATTGGATGGGCGGCTGTAAATAGTTTGGAAAACTACACAGCAGTCCCTCACCTTAATTTATTTACAAAGATAGGTTCATAAAACTTCATCTGTAAATAGGGCCCTTAGTTGTCAATTTTATTCATTCATCGTGACATTGTGTGTTTGCGATCAAATTAAGTTTTAGATTCTGGATTCTAAAATGTTGATTATATATAGATTTTAAGTAATAACAAAAGTACGTAAATGAATTTCGATAATAATGAGCAAAATAAATATATTTAGTAGGATTCATTCTAGAGTTGGCTCCCAAACACTGAAAAGGAGAAAATGATAAAAATGAAAATGGAATAAGAGGGTGGCCAAACACCCCCATCATATTCATCTTCACCATTGTTGCCTTTAAGTGATTATAGATAACCAAATTTGGCATTGCAAATATTTAAGCTCCCACCTTGTGTGAATCCCGATAATGAAACGGTTCTGTATGATTTGATGAGGAACGAAGAGTCTTACGAACTTTGTGTGAAACTCTTAATTAGAAATGAAGGAACACCTTAGAATTAGCAATGTGAGTGTCGTATGTCAATGCTTGTAACGTGTTTTAGACTTAGTGGCTCCGATGAACTTTGTAGTCATTTGCCTTGGACCCACTTTTTATAAACAAAACTTCGTTATTGTTATGCTTGGATTCCACCATCCCTAGGGGGGATTGCATACGTATAGGCACTCTCAGTCAAGCCTTAGAGTGCCCCTCAGATCCTTCATTTAGACGGAAGCAAATGATTGTCTGGACAATGTGTAGTAGATCAACCTCTCACGTTATCGCCCGTGTATCTATTGGACCTCGCTAATCCTATATGTATCGGCTTTTCTTCCTACTCGGATGGCCGGCCATGGTCTAGATCCACACTTGTCTCAATGGGTCTCATGAACGTGGAGGTATATGCCCCCTCCATCACGAGTAATGTACATTACGTTAGTACTATGAGCTTACTTGCACGACTCTGTCACATGTCACGCAAACATTCACGCCACGCTTTATTGCACGATTGGATGGTCAAATCTTGACATGGTCAAAATTCTCCAAAACGCTTACCTTCCCCACAATGTAGATCTTTTTTTCCTCTCAAGATTGTTCCCTAATCCCTATCTATACAAATTGAATTTTACGAAAATTGGCGAATGCAAAATTATTTCCACTACTCATACATTACTCATAGGATTTTATCACAAAAATCTGAATTTAAAGATAAAATATGTAACCAGTATCAATTAATTAATCACACATTGCAACAAATATTACAGAAATCGTCATAGTGACATTGTTCCTTCCGCAATCAAATGCATATTTTCAATGAATACAAAACAAAAATTACTCGTTCAAAGTTTGATCTTATCAATAAGAGACTTGCTATCCAATCCCTTGCCATAGAAATTTTCACAGAACTCCTGCGTCGTGAAATCCCGATAGATAGCTGGTTTTTCAGGAGTCAACAACTCTGGCAAAGGTCCGTAGTATCCAGATCCTTTCCACTTGCAAAGATTGAAGAATATGACAATGGAGATTCTGGGTTCCCTGTTAGAGTTGGCTAACACGCGGTGTTGCACACTTTTGTACTCACCATTGGAGACTATCTGCAAAAACATAGAGTTAATTAATTTAGCATTAATACTATAATGACTGCATTTGCGTGGTAACATTTTGGTGTAACGTGACAGGGAGGGTGTTCACTTGAACACCATTAAAAAAAAAAAAAATTTACGGAAGATTGTATTTTGTCCCATATGCAAGGGAGGGTGCTCCATATGCAATGCAATGAATTTTTTGGACCTAAAAAAAATTAGTTTCTCATTTTGCATAATATAAAATAGTTTTGGAATGGAGGGTATTTTTATTGACCGTAATATTTTCACTAATATATGGAATGGTTTATTGAGCTAGTACTGTTGAAGGTAATTTTTGAACATCATGCTAAAAATTCATGGAGCCGCCACTCTGTAACGTGACGTGACGAAGAAAATTAAAACAAGTAGGCATGACAAATAAAGAAGAGGGTGTTTGGGAGCCAACTTTTCAACTTTTCACTTTTGGCTTTTTGATTTTTTGGCTTTTCAGATTATGGCCAGAATGAGTTTTGAATTTGGGAGAAGTGTTTGGGAGAAATGTGCAGAATGCATTTTGCAAAAGTAATAGTGTTTGGGAGAACAATGATAAAAATGAGTTATGGATTTATTTTTACCAATTTACCCTTGTTTGTTAAAAATGTATTTACTACCATTTAAAAAGGTTTTAAATTTGTGTGATATACTATATTTTTTAATGTTCATCATTTTTAATTTAAAACCTTCAAAAGACTTTTCTGGAACCCACTAGGAGTTCACCGCCTAGTGCCATCAGTCTAATTTCGTGGGTCTCTCTCTCTCTCTCTCTATCTCTTCTCTGCGTGTGAAGACTCCATCTACACCACTGGTGATGGAGATCTTAGCAGTTAAATGGAAACTCCCGTCAATTGCTTCAAGAACCAACCGTGTCCGGCACCGATGGCGTCAATTGCTGGGTTAGTTGATCTGATTGATTTCCAGTTCCACAAGAATCAGATGGTATGATTCAACTGGGTTAAATTTTTTTTTTTAAAATCGATCAGTGTAGAATGTGAAGAAATCAATACATGCATGTATGGATATCTTCGTGTGTGCGTTCTCCATTCTCTCTGTCTTGTATGCCTTCTCCATTCTCTTTGTCGTCTGAGGGTGGGGGAGAAGAACAGCAACGTAAACAAAGGGTAGAAACGGAAGAGAGAAATGAGGGGAAACCAAAAGCCAGAAGTAGAAATTGAAAAGTAGGGCTGAGTCTCTTTTTGCTTTCTTGCTTCTATAGTCTGAAATGGAAAAATAGTTTTGGAAGAAAGAGATTCTGGATGTTGCTGCCAAACACCCAGAAATTGAAAAGGAGAAAGCAAAAAATTGATAAATAGGCGGCCAAAGAGGGCCGAAATGAGATAGGTGACAAGTAAATTGTGTTACCTGAAGGAAATCTCCAACGTTAATTATCAATCCTCCATGCAAAGGCTTGACATCCACCCACTCCTCACCATGCTTAACCTGCAACCCCTGCACCTGATTCTGCAACAACACCGTCACAATCCCAGGATCCGTATGCGATGTAATCCCCACCGTCAGATCAGGCTGTGGACAATAAGGGTAGCAGTGGCCCACAAGAACCCTAGCATCCGAAAAAGTCAACTCTTTGAATTTTCCAGCTTCCAATCCTAACCCTTCAGACAACAGCCTCATCACACAATCAGCCACCTTGGTGGCTTGTAGGTCCCACTTCACCACCTCCCTCCGGCACACAGCCGGAATATCCTCTGCCGGAGCTTGCTCCGGCGACATCCACACTTGCAAAGAGTCGTGCCAGCACGCTGCCTTTGCTCTGTACAAGTCGTTGTTGCTCGCATACATGACGCCGCGTCCCTCCTCTCGTACGTAGTACTTTGATTTCTCCTCGGTTGGTTGTTCATGAAATGCTTTGATGGCAGCAATTGTCTCGTTAAGTACCTGTTACGAACAAATTTTACGAGATGAGCTATAAAATTATTGTTACTACTTAAGGTGTTTTGGCAAAATAATTGATTCATATTATTTTTGTCCTTATTATTATTATTATTATTTTTTGTATTTGTGAGATTTGTTGACAAAATAATACTTCACAAAAAATTGACTTAAAACTAACAAATGTGTAAGAAAAATGAATTAAAAAAAAAAAAAAATCAAACGGCTCATGTAGCCAAACCACCCTGAATTTGGTTTTTGGTATGTATGGCCATATGGGATGTTATTCCAACAATAAACTCGAATAATTCAACTTTCACAAAAATCTATTCCAGAAATACCGATACGGTTACGCCATGGTTGATCACTTGGAAGAAACCCCATGTTTTCGCAGCTTCTCGGATTTGCTCCACAATCTTTGTCCTATGGCTGTCCAAATTTACGTTAGAGAGATCGATAACGGGAATTCCAGTGGACGTCGACGAGGATTTCAAACTGCAAAAAGTTTCCGGTGGGTGTACAAAGAACTTAGGGATGTCGGTGATGCCAGAATCGGACAGACCTTTGACACCCATCTTTGATTCATCAAACTCCTTTACTTCTTTCTTCCGCCTCTGTGATGTTGTGTGTGGGTCGTTATAGTTGTGCATGCACCCCTAACTTTATAATTATGATATACATGGGCGTGACTCTTGTTTGGTAAGAAAGGGTTGGTAACAAAGGCAGAGCTATAGGGTTGGTGCCAAAAAAATAAAAAATAAAAAATGAATGAGGTCAATAAAGTTATCTTCACACTTTTAAGAAAGTAAGAAATAATAATTTTTTTTTTCTATCTCGATTTCAAATCCTGTCATCGACTTAAAAAACTCCTCTTATATTCCAATTCAAATTACTAAATTATTTAGACGATACAGGAGACCCTTTTTTTGAGGGGGAAGTTACGTGTAAGGTTTTAGGAGCAATTTACCGCCGACTCCACATAAACGTGAAAAAGCACCGCCTGCTCCAAAAAAACGTGTAAGGTCAATTCTCTCTCCCTCTCTCGCTCTCTCTTTCTCTCTCTCTAAACCCCAAGTCGTATGAAAGTGCCTAAGCTCCCAAAATTCTAAAAAAAAATGTCTGAACTTTTTAAACCCTAGGAAACTATATGATACCTTAGGTGCCCAAATCCTAAAATTCTATTGAAAGTGCATAAATCTCCAAAATCCTATGAAAGAGACTAAACTTCAAGAATCCTTTGAAATCATGTGATACGTACCTTAAGTGCCTAAACAAAAAAATCCTAATGAAATTGTCTAAACCCGCAAAATCTCATGAAAGTACCTAAACTTGATACCTTAAGTGATTAATTAAATCCAAAATTTTTTATTTTTTATTTTTTACACGGAAATGGCTGTCATTGTCGTGACAGCAAAGAGCAGTAGCAGGTAGACCTTTTTTGCTAAAATAATAGTATACAAAATTATTTAGTGAATGAACTTGCTCTTTAGGAAATGAAATTCCTCTTTTTTCTTACTGGGTCGCAGGGGTGCCCAATGAACATACATCGGGTTGGTTCGAGTTTGGACCAGATTTATACTAGATAATTAGTGGGGATAATGTCAAAACTATTTCTATTAATGTCAAAACTATTTTTATTAGTGTCAAAATTCTTATTCATAGCAGACTTGACAGGTTCTTAATCTTAAGGGAATGGTTGGAAAGATTCAAAGTGAGCCAATGGGGTCTCCCTAGACCTATGGATGAAACTCCATCTCATTTACTGCTTCACTGTAATTTTTCATGGGGCATTTGGTCTGCAATTTTAGCCTGGTGGAAATTGGAATGGGAGGGCTAGTTTCTATACTGTCATTTGGACCCTGTGGACAGCTAGAAATGATGTTGTTTTCAATAACAAAAGCTGGGAAATGGAGGAGGTTGCTAAGCTGTCAAAGACAAGAATGGCAATATGGATAAAAGGTAAGTATGATGTCAAAGATTACAATGTTGAAGACTTCAAAAGATGTTTGGAGGGGATTAAAAAAATCAAGATTTAAAAGTGCCTGTGGTAATGCTTTTCTGGCGTGGGAGTGTCCAGATGATCTACTGATACTGGATTTGTTTTTAGCAGATAGCAAGCGTTTGGTTTTGTCTTTCTTATGCTATTCCTGTATTTTGTTTTCTGTTCTTATGTTAGCTCCTCGGTATTTCGCTGATATGCTAGCTTTGCCTCTTCCACTTTGGAAGTTTGGTTTTTTTCTCGATGTACCCTTTGTCGAGTTAATAAAATCTTGTTCATGATCAAAAAAAAAAAGTTCTTATTCATACAAGCCTTAACTCTACTCATATTACAAGCCTTTTATGCGTTTGAATTTTAATACTAACAAAAACAATTTTAGCAATATCATTTGTCTTAATGAGGAGACCCGTGTTGTGCCGGTGGTGTGTCGCTATTGTGGAAAAGTTAAAATATTATTTTTGAAGTATTAGTTGTGCCGGTGGTGTATTATTTTTGAATTGTGGTGTTTTGGTATTTTGAATATCATGACCCCTGGATTTATTTCTAGAAGTTCGTGTAAGGTGGCCATCCCATTGAAAATTGGCCGATGTTGATTGGGAAAAAAAAAAGCCACAAAAATGTGGAACGTTTTCCTTGTGTTGATAATACGGATTCTCTTTTTTTATTCTTCTTTTTTTCCGGCAAACATAATACTACTTCGTTCCGTTTTGGGTTAAAGATCTACTTGCCTCTTAAACTATTAAATTTTTTTTTACTTTCTCCTTCAACTACCAATTGAACTCCTACAAAGGATAAATCACGTTTTCCATCCAAAATTTGTGACGGAAACCGTTTACCTTTTTTTCTTTTCTTTTTTCTGAACTGATGAAAAAAGAGAGAGGATAATATGGACATTTCGTACACCTACAACAATGAAGCCAACATCCCCTTGTGCTAAGCATCTGATGAAACGTCATCTCCTTGTGCTAAGCATCTGATGAAACGTCATCTCTAGATGAACTATTATTACCGACCCTAGTAATCTTCCACCAGAGCCATCCAATGCTCAAGAAAAAAGCGTCTCGTTGAAAAATCATGCCCAGAGACGGAAGCAGGGAAGGTGCGGGAGCGGGGCTATGTAGAAACTCCCTAAGTTGGGAGTAGCGAGGGAATATTTGATACGTAGTAAATAAATATACATTTGAATAAACTTATATATTTTATATGTATTGTATTGTGCATATGTTTTATAGTTGCCAAGGGAGCGCATATATAAGCATTATATATATATATATATATATATATATATATATATATATATATATATATATATATATATATAGTTTTTTCGTGTTTTGAAGGTTTTAAAATGTGTTTTAAGGGTCCTTGCGAGAAATCGTCGAAAAAAAATACCATGAAGGGCTTGATCCGAATAGTTTTTCACAAAAACTTTTAAGTTTGTGAAAAACTACTAGGATCAAGCCCTTCCCTGTAATTTTTTTTTTTGATGATTTCTCACGGAGACCCTAAAAAACACGTTTTCAACGCATTGGACGGTCCAGACCATAAATAAAACATCAGGAAGGTGGATCCCGAACTGCGGGAATCCCGGACTAGGTAGTTTCTATATATATAGTCACAATCCATTGAGGGATCCCTTATGGCCATTTCGTGCGGACGTCACGGATCAGGATCAAATCTTGACGATCCAAACCGTTCAATATGTTTAAAACGTATTTTAATGGTCTACACGAGGAATCGCCAAAAAATGACCCGGAAAGGCTTTATCTGAGCAGTTTTTGATAAAAACTGTATTTGTTAAACGGTTCGGATCGTTCAGTTGAGAAATGGGTGAGGTTCACACGAAATCATCCTTGAGGGATCCCTCAATGGATCGGGACTCATAAATATATAAACATGCAGGCCGAATCCCATCAGGTACACAGATCCAATCATGTATAGTGCCTGATGGGATTCCCATCAGAGACTCTTACAATTCTCCAATTTTCCGATCAAGTTTTCATGATCCAAACCGTCCAATGTGTTTAAAATGTGTTTTTAAGGGTCCCCGCAAGAAATCAATAAAAAAAAACCGACAAGGGCTTAATCCAAACATTTTTATCGAAAATTGATCATATCAAGCCCTTCCAAGTATTTTGTTTTTCACTGTTATCTCACGGGGACCCTTAAAATACCTTGTAAACAAATTGAACAGTTTGGATCATCCAAATTTGATCAAAAAATATGTAACACCCCGGATTATTTCAAAAATATTTGATACACATTTTGGAGTACTTATGAGAATGTTATTGGATAAACCGAGACCGCGGTTAGTCTCAAGGTAATTTATTGGAGCCATGGTAAAATTTTTAGAATTTTCTGAGGTAATATCTGGACTGCACGGTCGGAGCGGAGCTTGTTTCCGCGGTCGCGGGAGTTCCAGCCGCTTGCTGGAAGTGGAAATTTCTCAATTATGGGAGTGGGTCCTACCCCACCCCCTAAGTCGTCTCTTCTTTCTCTCTTTTTCTTCTTTTCTTTTGTTTTTCCTTCTTTCTTTTCATTTGAGTGGGAGATTAATCAGAGAAGAGAGAGAGAGAGGGAGAGAAAGGGAGAAGTGGGCAGAGGAAGAAGAGAAGAAGGAAAAGAAGAAGAAATAGAGGAAGGAGAAGGAGGATGGACCGAAAAATTGGGGAAAACCCAAATTAAGGTACGGATTGGAGTTTAGTGTCAGAATTCTTGAGTTATGCTGTGTATTTGCAAATTAATTTGGTGTTTTGCATCTCATAAGGGTGAATTGGGGTCTGTTTTTACGAAAATTCGTGGAAGAAACGTAAGGGTGTTCACTGACAGTTTTATGGAATACAATCTGCCATGGTTTTTGGCAAATTTTAAGATATGGTTCCCAAATTTGGAATTTTCTGGAAATTTAACTGGAGGTACCCATATGAGTTCTAGACCTTGTGTTAAATTTTAGTGATTTTATGAGAAGTACAGAAAATATGAAAAAATGTTTTACCGAGCTGTTGACGGGTTCGCGTCTGTGCAGACAGCACTGACACTCTTTGGGAAAACGGTTATAACTTTTAGCTCGGGTATCCGATTGGTACACCGTCTTTTGATTATGAAACTAGACTTGTAAGGCTTTCAGAATTGATAGGCCTTGTAGCTTGATTATTTCCCAGTAATAGCAGTTTTTAATTTGAAGTTGGAGGAAAATCTGTTTTGGGAAGGTTTTAGCAGGTTCTGGGCTAGTGTGACGGTTGATTAAAAATAGTTGCAGAGCTTAGAAAATTCTGAGTTTTTAGTATGTTGTTTCTGCTTGTGTCTATGGTCTACGGTTAAAATGTTGGGATGTTTGGACGGGTGGATTAATTCTATAAATTCGTAGAGCGCAGCACTGTTGAGTCGTAGGATGCATTTTCATGCATTTCATTTGCATTTGGGCATGAGTTTTGGTGGTGAGTCTTACGAGTGCTGTATATTTGGTATTATAGGTGATGATATGGTAAGAATGGTCGTGATTACGCCTCTGGTGCGTAGAGGTTAAGTCTATGGCGGAGTTGGTCCTGTTGTGGCAGGTGAGAATGTACAGCCTCTATAATAAATAGAAATGTGTAGTGTTTATGTGGTGTTTTCAAATGTGTGGTGTGATTATTGATGTTTTGAAAACTCTCCTTGTGATTTTTGTATATGTTAAAAATATTATGTTTGGACGGATTAAATGATTTTCAGTGATGGATCAAATGATTTCTGGTGGGTGAAAAGAGAATATTTTATGCCTCTTGTGCCAATGTTTAGTTTGCAAGGTTGGCAACTTGCATTCGTGGGCTGTGCCATCTGGCTGTGTGCCAGCATTTTAGCCAAAAAGTTGCAAGGTTGGCATCTTGTAGCGTGGGCTGTGCCAATATTTTAGTTTGCAAGGTTGGCAACTTGCATTCGTGGGCTGTGCCAAATGTGAGCAGTGCAAGCTTAGTTCTTGTTTACTGTGTGGATTGCACCTACCATTGGTGATAAAGAATGGCCCTCGTCACCGCCACTATATGTGAGCCTGTGAGCGAGGTAACGGTACCGTCATAACTCCCGGTCGTGAGGTTGGCGACTCGTTGGCACATTGGGTAAAATGATAGGATATTATTTTATATTGTGAAAGAAAATGTGAAATATTTTGCAAAACTTACAGAGGTGTGTTGATGAAATGGGCCGGTGGGCCGTGTTTTTGAGATTTATATTGTGAAAGAAAATGTGAAATATTTTGCAAAACTTACAGAGGTGTGTTGATGAAACGGGCCGGTGGGCCGTGTTTTTGAGATGAGCCGATAGGCCGTGTTTTTGAGATGAGCCGATAGGCTGTGTTTTTTAGATGGGCCGGTGGGCCATGTTTTGAGATGAGCCGGTGGGCTGCATTTTTGAAATAAATATGGAGGACTGTGTTTTGAGATAAAAGCGTGGGTGTGATGCTTTAAAAATTTGTGATCCATCTAAATTGTTTAAGCAAATGTGTTGGTGTGTTGTTTATACATCGATCCATCTAAACACTTATCATTTCCATTTATTATGTTGCTAAGGTACATTCTCCTGTAACCTTTTTGGTTGCAGATTTCCAGTTGAGCTAGACGTCGGTCCACTACAGTGCCAGAGTGCTAGTCAGGTGTTCCTAGAGGTTGTGTTCTGTGATTTTGTCAGTCAGTGGGTGATGTGGATAATCAGTATTTTGTAGAGTTAATGTGGTTGAGTACATGTCAATGATTTTGAATGTACAGTTGTTGAGGAGGTGTGAACACCTGTTTTGGTTATGGCAGTTGAGTTTGGTGTTATAAAATCTTTTTGTTTGCATTTGTTCGAGTTGCAGTTGAGCTTTGTATAATAGCTTTTGTGAGTAGTCTAAAAGGCGTACAGGTGGTGACAGGTGTCCTGTCACTTTGTGCAGGTTATATCCTGCCAGAGTGGGGTGTGACAAAATAGGTGTCCCTGCTGGGAACCCCATTAGGTATACCTGATTGGATAATTGTTATATAAACATGAGGTAGAAAATGACATCCCAAATATATGGACTAAACACATAGGTAAGTAGTAGAATATGAGACGAGCTATGTAGCACGAACATGGATATAGACACAAATACAAAAATGGGAATTCTAAAAAAATGGACATGAAGACGGCAGAGGACACGGAAAAATAACAAACTAAAAAATATTAATTGTACATAAAAATATATCATATATGTATGCAATAATAGTTTATATACACTTTCTTTGGAAAAACCTACGGGTATAGAAACTTAGGGCCAGAAAATGTACCGATCTGCTTGGGGGACCCACTTTTGGGTCCCACACGAGTGATCCGAACCGTTCATTATTCTTAAAACATTTTTCCAAGGGGCCTCACAAAATTTCAGCTCAATCGAACGGTTATAAGTGCTTAAACTAAAGTCTCACCGTTTCAATCAAACCAAAAATGATTGAAACGGTGAGGCTTTGGTTTAAGCATTTCTAACCGTCCGATTGAGCTGAAATTTTGTGGGGGCCCTCGGAAAAATGTTTTAAAAATAATGTACGGTTCAGATTGCTCGTGTGGGACCCAAAAGTGGGTCCCCCAAGCAGATCGGTACATTTTCTGGCCCTAAGTTTCTGTACCCCAAGTCGGGTCGCTTTTCTTTTGATACGTAAGATATATCATTCTGCTCTCGCACCTTCCCATTCTATCTTGTTTTGATTATGTTTTTGTATTTAAGGCCATCCGTCAAGATGTGAGGCAGGCTCACAATCTTGCCCAGAGTCATCTTTGTAATACTTCTGCTTAATATATCTATATCTATTATGTTTACGGTTCAAAAAAAAAAAAAGTAGTAGTAAAAGATAAGATTCCATCTTTTTAAGTTTAGTCAAATTTTTTAATACATTCTGGGAGGGCTAATGTTACAAAATCAAGTGTTTTATATTTTGACATTAGGGAAAAGAGAGAAACTATGGGAAAATTTCAAAAAACCCCCAAATTTTGACCTCAATATCAAAAATACTCCCAAACTTACATTTTTTTCAATCGAACTCCCAAACTTCAATTCCATTATCAAAAATACTCCCACTGTTTGGTTCTGTTACCTCACTAACGGAAAATGCTGAGTTGGAGCTTAACGGAGCCCCAAAACCGTTAAGTGGCCCAAAACGATGTCGTTTTGGGCCTTTTAAAAAAAAAGAAAAAGAAAAAGGAAAGAAAAGAGCTCTCTCCTTCCTCACCATTTCACAGAGAGAGAGAGAGAGAGAGACGAATCTCCTCGACCCACCTCCAACCATCCTCTCCACTGAAGATGAACCCGATTTAGTCTCCGTCAATTCCATCTCAACCAATCCCATCCCTCCGCCTCACCACAGCACCCACCACCATTAGAAATCTCAAATTGAACCTAAACCGAGAGTTTTGCAGCAGATTCACCCTCCCTCTAAGGCACTGCAATTCTTCGTCAGGATGATGTCGTCTTCTTCTAGCAGTAAAACCTTAGTTCTGAAATGAATTCTGAAGATAGAGTCGAATCTGTTTATTCTTATTCGAAGCCATAACTTCAGAGGAGATGGAGGATTCGGCTGCTGGCAAAGTGGGTTCTGGGTCATGTGAAGGGGGGTGGAATCTGGGGTTTGTGGAGTCAGGTAGTGGTTTACTAGTATTTGTTTAGTGGGTTTTTTCTTCCATTGGGTTTTTGGGATTTGGAGGGGTTTCACAGTCATGAGGGTTTTACCTCACTAGCACCTCTCTCTCTCTCTCTCTCTCTCTCTCTCCCCTGTGAAATGGTGAGGAAGGAGAAGCTATTTTCTTTTCTTCTTTTTTTTTTTTTTTAAAAAGACCCAAAACGACGTCGTTTTGGACCACTTAACGGTTTTGGGGCTCCGTTAAGCTCCAACTCAGCATTTTCCGTTAGTGAGGTAACAGAACCAGCTGGTGGGAGTATTTTTGATAACGGAATTGAAGTTTGGGAGTACGATTGAAAAAAAATGTAAGTTTGGGAGTATTTTTAATATTGAAGTCAAAGTTTGGGGTTTTTTTGAAATTTTCCCGAGAAACTATTTACGGATATCATTGCAGCAGCCAATAGTGTTTTTCCACGCCACTCAAATTGGACCTAGAGCCTGGAGTTGTGGGACCTAGAGCCTAGAGTTCTGACTTCTGAGACTAAGGCCTACTTTTACAAAAAAAAATTTAGCAACCCAATTGCTAAAATCATGGTGATTTTAGCAAATGAGTTCACCAGGTGCTAAAATCATGGTATTTCAAATCAAAAAATTAAGTGTTTCTGTGTATTATTTTTTGAATTTTTCACACCGAATTAAAGTATACGAGGAGTACTTTAATTTGATGCGAAAAAAAATCTAAAAACAATACACGGAACCATTTCATTTTTTTTATTTCAAAACTATGATTTTAACACCTGGCGAACTCATTTGCTAAAGCCATAGTTGATTTTAGCAACTAGTAGCTGTCTAGAAAAAGTGCAGTTAAAAATATCATCTCAAATTAACTGTGGTTAAAGAAGAGTGTTGTAATACGCCTTTTAAAAAAGGGAATACGCCTTATGTATACTTTGATACTTGTAATGTATAATTTTGGTATTTGTTGATTTTGCTCAAATTACCAACCGTTATGGATTTTTAAAAAATCACTATTTACGGTACTGTTACGTTTGATTTTGATACTTGTTACGAATCATTAACTTTTAAAAAATTCGCTATTCACATCCTTATTCACAGTAATATATTAAAAAATACGTAACAAATATCAAAATTATAAGAAACAATGCACTGTTCATCTTCTTCTCCAATGCACTTCCAGTGAGTTAACTTCATTTTATTCCCATTCACATCATTTCGTTTTACTCGGGAATGTGGTAAAAAAGAATTTGGCTATTCCATCGGTCCCGATAAGTTAGGTTACCACAAAAAAAAATGTGTAATTTCCAGATAAAAAATAATAGGAGTTAAACAATTGAGATCTTTAAATTGCATGACTTTTCAGAGCAGATTAATTTTTGGGCACAAAATATTTGGGGCTCACTTTGGAATCCCACAAAAATAATCTGGTGGATTTGAAAATTGGTAGAATTTTTTTTTATTTCCTTAAATAATCAATACATCCCTAGGAAAAGAGAAAATTGGATGAGGGTAGAGCATTTCCAATGTACAATTGTGCATACCACAGATGTGGTAGCCTAGTTGGTCCAAGTGAGTGGGATAAGATTCCCATCTCTCCCTGTGTATGGACTTTCCAGGTTCGAATTTCTCTCATACCATTGTTGGGACTTGTGTAGATTTACGTGGAGGGCCTTTAGCCAACTACTCCCTCCGTCCCAATTTTATAGTCCCTCGTTCTATCCTAACCGGATAAAAAAACGATTATATCTTTCAATCGGTAATACATTTTATATGCAATATGGATTTTGTTTGATAGATCTTGATTTAATCTAATAAACAAAGTGTTCAAAATCACCTAAAACATTATAGATTATAAGATATAACACTTTAAAAAGTGGCACGAACTCCCATAAGGGACTATAAAATTGGGACGGAGGGAGTAGTTGGCTAGTGCTTGACCGTTCGAGTGATTAAAAATTAACTAAGATTTCGTCCCAAGCGTAGGACTATCTACCGGTGCAGCACAATAAATCCGGAAGTACCGGAGTCGAACCACAGAGACGGTCTACGGTATTCAACTCAACCAATGCTAGTTCTACGTTTGTAATTGGCTCTCAGGTAGCCACCCCTTGCTCAATTGGTTTGATTACTTAACTAAATCGAACTAATTTAATTACTAGACTCTGAATTTAAAAGGAGAGCACAGCCGTGGGCACTACGGTACCCGCAACTAGTCTAATTCACATTCACTCGGGCCACAATGATTTGATTAATAGGTTAAAAAATATGGAAATGGTTTCTAACAAGTGCACACCACTTGTCACCGATTCCTGCGCGCATTTGGAACGGGCGATGTCCGGGCTTTGTTTGCTAGAAAAATTCCGTATTCAAAAACTGCGCACCAATTAAAGTAATTCGGCTCCGAGGTGAAATATAAATTAGCCTAGCCACGGGACACCTTTGTCCCGCGGCCGTACTCAAAACGACTACTCACACATATTGAAATAAGTTGCAGAAGACAAATTGAAACTAACACTAATCATGCTTTTAATAATTAAAATATAAAACCAATAAGAATCAATACCGGAATTGTGAAGGCAAAATTAATCTTGACAAATAATCTGCAAAACAAATCCTGGAATTCTGGTACTAGAACTTGAAAGTGTAACAACGAACGAAGAACTTCAGATCTGTAGCCGAAAACTTGTAAACTAAAACCCTAGGTAAAAATTGTGGAACCCTAGAATGGGTTTTAACTTAGGTATTTATACTAACACCCCGAATCCTCATAAAAACCGAATAAAAACGTTAAAGAATTAGTTCGACGCCCAATAAAAAGACGTAGTATCAAATCTGATGCTTCCGAAAGCTATCGGTATCGATACCCCTAATAAGGGTATCGATACCGAACCCTTATCTCCTTCTTCCGCGTAAGACGTAGGTATCGATACCCTTTTTAGGGGTATCGATACTAAACATTCTGGACGAATTTGCGCTCTTCATAACCAACTGGTATCGATACGGCTATCAGGGGTATCGATACCGACCCCTTAAGCCGTCCTTTTCAGCATTTCAACTTTAAACTTCGACTCCCACGCCCAGCTCCGCTTCAAGCCATGCAATAGGTGCCAAAGCATCTTCTTACCTGATAAAATCATGCAAGCACCACAAACACTACCACGCACGCATTAAACAGATAAATGATTATAAAACCGCACGTTTAACGCGCCAACTCCTCCTACTTAGGCGCTTATATATGGAATATCACGCGCCTATCACCTAGGCGGTACTGTAGTGACGACCTATTCTATTCGGACAGTAGCTATGGCTCAATCGGACCTTCCACAGCGGGTCGGGGACCCCAATAGTCAAGCTCTTGGGGGATTGCTACACTGGTTGCCGCTTTCCACCTTTTTCGTAGTTCAGAAAAAAATAATGTACAATTGTGCATGATGAAAATGACATTTTCGTAATTGTCCCCCACATTTCGCCTAAACGATGGAGTACGAAACATTACCTATTGTTAACCATAGTTAATAGAAAAAGCTTTTATTCGGTGTGGGTTAAACAGTTTTTGTCCCTCGTCAGTACAACCAATATGGCTCAGCTGCAGAAGAACCATTGGCAACTGTGAAAACTTGGTTCACGGATCAGCCGTGAAAAAGATTTTATCGAGGAAAAAAAGAAAAAGAATACCAATTTGGCCAAATATTCTTGAATCTACATTGAAGCCACAATGGAATGAGATCATATAAACAACTTGGGCAGACATAAACCATCCCCCACCAATTCACAATATTTGACCAAATTAGCCAAGAGATTCTTTGACATTGATCAATAAACAGGACTACCAATTTAGTCAATGTCAAGCATTCTTTGACATTGAGAGAAGCTTTCATTACAGATGGATATCAAACATTCAATTGAAACTTGGTTCTACAGAGTTTTGCTTCCTTGGAGTTGGAGGATATGTCATCTATGCAGGCTGATAAATTCGTTTGTGGAAGTTAAAAAATGGAGTCCTGATTTGAAGGTTGGACACGTCTATTGGTGAGAGTTCAAACCTCACTCCGACTCCCCTTTTCCCTAAAATAGTATAGATTAGGATTTTCTTGAATCACTAAAAAAAAAAATAGCGGGTGTCAAAACTTGTCCCGTAGGCAATTGATCAATTACATCTCATTGTATGTACAAACCCATAACAAAGATTTATCTGTATCTATCATAAAAGCAGAAGGAGGGTTTTTCATTGTTGTTTAAAGAATTCAAATTGATTACTCCCTTCGTCCCATATTGTTGGGCATCTTTACCTTGTTGAACGTCTTAAAAAAATTGTTTATATCTCATAATCTATGATGTTTTTTATCATTCCAATTAACAACTTTGTTTAATAAAAATAATTGAGATTTATCAAACAAGATTCATATTGAATATAATAACTTAATAAATTAAAAATTATCAACAATATTTTGAGACATCCAAAAAAGGAAGGAGGCCCAACAATATGGAACGGAAGGAGTACAATACTGTTAAATCTTTTCCTGAGGGTAAGATCAGGCAGGACTCTCCCCATTTAGTTAGCATATAAATATTCAAGTTTTGTGAGACCCACAATATTGTTGTGCCTCTTTTCCTCATTAAATGAGGCAAACTATGTGGGATCCCCGTCAATGATTTTAAAATTTATAAATAATTGAATGAGTATGATCATATGGGACACATCGCATTTAGCTAACATATAAATATTCAAGCTCTATGAGACTTGCAATATTGTCATGTGAAATATTAAATCCTGCATAACAATGTTGGATATACCCGGGGTATACAATTTAATGGTCACTATAAAGAAACCAACTGAAGCAATCAAATTGATCATGAAAGAGATTGAATTCACTAAACACTGAATTCGGACTTGTAAAATCTAACGTTATAATATAGTTGCAAAAAAGTGAAGATTTATATATGAGTATGTAGGGTAGGTTCTTTGTCTAAGCCAAAATAAATTCAACTTTGGAGGGGCAAACAATAGCTAATGACTGAATTAGAAATAAGTGATTGAACAGGAATAAGAGAGTGTGAGTAGGGGTGAAGGATTAAGCTAAGTGTACAGAAAGAGAAGGCAGCCATGTTCAGTCCATTCCTCTCGAGATCGTAATTACCCTTGAAATCACAGTTCTAGATGAGAATGCGAGCTCGCGAGCCCTAGCAAGAGCAATGCTCTTGTTTCCGAGACTCAGAGTCACTTTCCCTCTCTAGAATTTCCGTGCTCTCGGATGAATCAGAAGATCTCTCCTCAATTTGTGAAGGAATGTCCCATATTTATAGGGATCTGCACCCAATCATGGGGCGGCAGACATTTCCCCAATAATATGGTGACACGTGCTCTTTCCGCATACCTAGGCGACGTGGGTGATGTCACTGGCCGTTAGGAAGATTCCATTAGGTCATTCCAGTGCATCGTTTTCCCTCGCGGCAACCCTTAATCCCTCAAAGCCACCAAACCACTTGTATCTCCTCTGTTCCCGCTGTGTTAGTCATGGTCGCGAGCCCTTTGGCTCGCGCCAAGACCTCTTTCGAGCTCATATCGACTTCCCTTTCCCTGCCTTTTGGTCAGGTGCCGTCGCGAGCCTAGTTCACGTGTTCGCGGGAGCTTTCAATCTTCCTCGTCGCGTCAATCTCTTTCGCTGAGGGTCTCGCGAGGAATGAACCTCTATTGGTGGTTTTTCCCTTATTGAGGGCACCCTTTTCTGGAAGCAACAGAAGTTTTGATGTACCGTACCGCGAGACTTGCTCTTCGCGGTGTCTATTCGCTGATTGCTGAATTCTACCGATGTCTGACGTGTCTCTTGCCTTTTTCGCCCGAGCCACGTGGCTACCCATTACGGGTTGGTCAATTACCACGTCACCAGACGCGCTGACCTATCCTACATAAGCCCCTCGCGCGAGCGTGATTTCGCAGCGCGTGGTGCTTAACGCGTCGAATCGCGCGCGTGCGACGTCAGCAGAATCTGTCATTTTAGCATTTCCCTCCAAAAGGTGGTTATCCCGAGTTTCGAAGTTTTGCAGGCCGATTGGACTGCTGGTGTCGTTTCGACCGCTTATTTACCGTTGATGACAGAGGGGCTAGGTCTATAAATACCCTTTACAAGGCAAGATCGAGTTTTTCTTCTTTCTTATTTCTTCCAAACTCACCTGTGCTGATTTCAAAAAAAAAAAAGAAAGCAAATCCCCCATCTTTATTCCTTTTCCAGACCTTCTTCGAAACCCTAGTCTCCCTTCCCTACGTTGATCATGTTTCGATCGAAAAGGCACGAACCCGATACTGAGGCTCTTTTGGCAAAAACATCGCTCCCTCCTGCTAGTGAATGGAGGAGGGCTCCATATCTGAAGTCAGAGAGTGACACTTTCTGGGCTAACATCCAGAACTACGTTCCCCTTCGAGGTAACCCTAATGCTCAGCGCCTGCTACTTTCTGATGAGGTTAGTGCTTCAGAGGCAGACATGGTCGACCCATCTTTGCTGGTGAGGCTGAGGATTGAGAGGGGTGACTACCCTTTCTCGCAGGTTCAGTATAGGGCCAGTATTCAACCCCCAAGGGATTGGGGCGACTGGGTGGCCACCATCCTTGACAATTTTGAGTACAGAGTAATTTTAGACAGAGTGGGTTTATTGAAGACTGTACAACTCTCGCGGTACCTCGTCGCGAGCCGCCCTCAACGCGATCTTGATTTCGCGGTGTCTCGCTGGAGCCCCACCAGTCATTCCTTTATATTTCCTTTTGGAGAGGCCAGCCCAACTCTTCTAGACACAGAAACCCTAATGGGCCTTCCTACTCGTGGCGAGTACCACTACGACCCCTCCAAATATCCCTCCGATGCTGAGACGGCGATCGAATTCATAGAAAACGAGTTCAAAGCCGCTGGCGAGTATGGCTCGCGTTATGACAACGCGGGGAAACTACGAGCTCCTCCAAAAGCTAATAAGACAACATGGGGTTCTTGGCAGCGGTACTGGTTCCGCGATATTGCCCCTGTCGAGGTGGATGGGAAGCTCGCGATGACGGTGAGCACCTATCATGGGGGTCCGCTGTCCCTGGCGGTTTTCCTGGTTCAATTCCTATCTCTCTTCATCTTTCCTGACCTCCCACACGAAGGTCCCCGTCGCGAGATGATTCCTCTCGCGGCAGTCCTCGCGTCAGGGAAGAAGCTCCCCATGGGTCCCATGTTTTTGGGCCACTTCTACCGTCAACTGGATCGCACCGTACAAGACTTTGAGCGATCGATGGGGAGGTATGAGATTACTTCCATGGTTCACATCCCCTTCCTCCTCGCCTTTTTTTATGAATATTTTCCAAAGGCTGCCCCTTCTCCCCACGACCTCCCTCCTCTGAAGTCTGTCCAGGAGAGGAATGCCGCCGGAGAGATCATCTGTGATGGCAAGGGCAAGCCCATTTTGCGACTGAGCGAAAGGGTGCCGAGGATCATGAGGTGGAGCAAGACCTCCCCAAACCGCCTGTTCGAGGACTGGTGTGATGAGATAACCTCCTTCAACCCTCGTCCCTACGAGCAACCTGCTGATGGCGCACTAGGCCCGGCCGTCTTCTTGGAGGACACCGTCGTTGATTTCCAAAGCCACAGCATCCAATCCCACAAGTTGGACTTCCTCACATGGGTCACTCCTTGCTATCTCCCGACTCTATCCGTCGAGGGTCCTGTTCTGGTGCTGTACAGAGCTGATAGGCTTCAAATACAATTTGGGTATGACCAAGGCATTCCTCGTGGGCCTCCTTCCCCACCCAAGGATTTCTTGACTGGGATTCGTCGCCTTCTCAGGCCGTTCAACCACGAGCTCACCGCGGATTATGGAGGAGATAGGATTATTCCCAGCTCCAAACGTAAAGCGGCTTTTACCCCAGAGAATAGGGTTTATTGGGCAAGAAATCTGCAGTCCTTTATGGACTTTGTGCTGACTCCGGCGGTGGTGCCCTCCGCGGAGCCCATCTCGAAGAAGGACTTAACTCTCCGGACTTTCAAGCCCGGGAAAGATTCTGATTGGCGTGGTCCCTATTCCTGTTGGGTAAGAGGCACCATGATTCCTCTGGACGTGATTAATGCCATCCCCCTCCAGAAGATCCGCCCCGCGGAGCACATGGTAGTCCCAACGCCACAGCACCTCACCGTTCAGGACAAGAGGAAGGCCAAGAAGCGATCCCCTCCGCAGCTAGAGCCTGCCCCAAAGAGGGCAAGGGTAAGACCTTTTACTCCTTTCTCTGTCTCTGTTTTCCTTAGAGAGTTCTTCACGCTCTTATTGACTTGTTGCTATTTCCCAATCTTTCAGGGCCCTTCGCGGAAGGGTCGAACAATGGTGGGGTCCTCTTTCTTGACCGCGGAGCCCCTATCCCAGGCCGGGCCAACGATTCTAATCGATCAAGGTAACACCCCTGAATGGTGCTTCCCTAACTTTCTACAACTCTCTCTTTTTTGTGTACTTACGAGATTTGCGTGTTATCTTTCAGATGAGAAGGCTCAACCGCCCAAGGCCACTACAGATGCCAAGAACGTGCCTCTCGCGAACTCTCCTGCTCGCGATGTTGATCAATCAACTTCTTCCACTGCCCCTCCTCAAGAGGGGGGTTCAAAAGAGGCCGTTCCTGAGAAAGAGGGGGGCACCTCGCAGCTTACTGAGGGGCGAGGTCAAGGCACTCCAGAGGTTGATGAATTCAATGCTATGGACATCGCGAGTAACATCGCGAAGGTGATCGTGCAGGAGGTTGGTGGGCCGAGTGATAAATTGGAGGCAGTGATGCGAACAGAGGAAGCTGGAGGTTCTGGGGAAGGGACCGCGATCACAAAAGCAGAGCCTGCACAAGAAACTGAATCACCGGCGAGCTCCCATGGGGCTGACCCTTTCCTTCTAAACCAAAGTCCTGTCGCGGGTGGCTCATCTTCAATTAAAAAGAAGAAGAAATTGAGGAAGAAGATAGTCAAACCCCCTTCTTCTCCTTCGCGAGATAGAACTCCTTCGCCGCCTCATGATGAGGACGTGGTGCAGATTCCCTATTCCACAGATAAGAGCACAGTCGGCTCCAAACCTGTTCCCGGATCGGTTATCAGCGAGAGCTCAGACATGGACGATGTCACACCCCACTCTGGCAAAATAAAACTTGCACAAAGTGACAGGACACCTGACACCACCTGTACGCCTTTCCGGCTTCTCACAAAAATAATACTCAAAATTAGACTACACCTCGCAGCAGAACCAATAAAAAAATAAACAGGTGTTCACACCTCCACATCAACTGTACAGTCAAAATCATTTGACATGTACTCAACCACATTAACTCCACAAAATACTGATTATCCACATCACCCACTGACTGACAAAATCACAGAACACAACCTCTAGGAACACCTGTCTAGCACTCTGGCACTGTAGTGGACCGACGTCTAGCTCAACTGGAAATCTGCAACCAAAAAGGTTACAGGAGAATGTACCTTAGCAACATAATAAATGGAAATGATAAGTGTTTAGATGGATCGAAATATAAACAACACACCAACACATTTGCTTAAACAATTTAGATGGATCACAAATGTTTAAAGCATCACACCCACGCTTTTATCTCAAAACACAGCCCTCCATATTTATTTTAAAAATGCAGCCTATCGGCTCATCTAAAAAACATGGCCTATCGGCTCTTCTAAAAAACACGGCCCACCGGCCCATTTCATCAACTCACCTCTGTAAGTTTTGCAAAATATTTCACATTTTCTTTCACAATATAAAATAATATCCTATCATTTTACCCAATGTGCCAACGAGTCGCCAACCTCACGACCGGGAGTTATGACGGTACCGTGACCTCGCTCACAGGCTCACATATAGTGGCGGTGACGAGGGCCATTCTTTATCACCAATGGTAGGTGCAACCCAGAAGGTAAGCAAAGCTTACCGGCAAGCAGCAACCAAGCTTGCCCCACATAACGCAAGCAGCAACCAAGCTTGCACAACCACAAATAGCAAGCAGCAACCAAGCTTGCACAACAACAAATAGCAAGCAGCAACCAAGCTTGCACAACATAAAGCAAGCAGCAACCAAGCTTGCAAACATTGGCACAAGAGGCATAAAACGTTTTCCTTCCACACACCAAAAATCATTTGATCCATCATAAAAAATCATTTGATCCATCACTGAAAATCATTTAATCCGTCCAAACACAATACTTTTAACATATACAAAAATCACAAGGAGAGTTTTCAAAACATCAATAATCACACCACACATTTGAAAACACCACATAAACACTACACATTTCTATTTATTATAGAAGCTGTACATCCTCACCTGTCACAACAGGACCAACTCCGCCATAGACTTAACCTCTATGCACCAGAAGTGTCACCTCGACCATCTTACAGTATCATCACCTATGACATCAATTATGTATCACCCATAAGCTCACTACCAAAAATTCATGCCCAAATGCAAGTGAAATGCATGAAAATGTATCCTACGACTCAACAGTGTTGCGCTCTATGAATTTTCAGAATTAATCTACTTATCCGATTCCCACGAAATTTTCACCACAAACTCCAGAATCACACTTCATCATCATATCCAAAATTCAGAATTTTCTGAGCTCCGTAACTATTTTTAAACAACCTCCACACAAACCCAGAACTTGCTGAAAATTCCCCAAAACAGATTTTTCCCCAACTTCAAATTAAAAACTGCTATTCTCTGGAAGAAATTAAGGCACAAACCATACATCGTTTCGAAGGTATACGAGTCTAGTTTCATAATCAAAAGACGGTGTACCAATCGGATACCCGAGCTAAAAGTTATAACCGTTTTCCCAAGACATGACAGTGCTGTCTGCACAAACACGAGCCTGACAGCAGATTGGTTCACGAATTTTCATATTTTCTGTATTTCGAATTAAACTCTGAAATTTTTACACAAAGCAGAAAACATCCATGGGTATCCACTGTAAAAATCTCGTAAATTTACGACTTCAAGAACCCTGTATTAAAATTCGCCAAAAACCATGGTAGATGTGGTTTTTCACAAAACCAGTCAGTGAACCATTCACCTTCCTTTCACGAATTTCATAAAAATCAAACCCCAAATCACTCTTATGAGATGCAAAATCAGTGATTAACTTGTATATGAGCAACATATATCAAGAATTTCGGAAATCAAACTTCAATTCGTACCTTAATTTTGGGTTTTCCCCAAATTTTTCTTCTTTCTTCCTTCTTCCTCTTCTTCTTCTTCTTCTTCTTTCGGTCTCTCTCTCCTTCCAGGCAAAGTCTACCCCTCTCTCCTCTCTGATTACAATCAGCCCAATAAGAAGGAAAAGAAATAAAATATCTGATGCCCAAATTACACTTTAACCCCTCCAACTTACATAGCTATTAGCTTTAAGCCCAACACTTATGAAAATTACCTTTCCCTTCTTTCCCTCTTCCATAATTCGGGTCTCACAAACACCTCAAACCGTACCCCGCGTATATGAGCATATCAATACGTCCACTAGCATCCCGTGAAATGGTATCAAATACTTTTGAAATAACTCGGGGTGTTACAATTCTCCCCACCTTATGAAATTTCTTCCTCGAAATTTTGCTTCCCATTATCAAATAATTTTCTACATTACTTCACACTTTCTCAAGTACCTTGCTCAATCTAATGACCTCGCCACAACATTTCCCCGACAAAAATATTCTGGTGCATAATACTTGATCTCCCGTATACAAAATTTCTCGTAGTTTCTCCACATAGCGCGAATATTCCTCTGATTACCCAAATTTTCAATTCGTCATCTCAATAAATGTCAACACAATAAACTTGACTCTAAGATCCGTAACAAGATGAAACATTTAAGTTCCTTCAGAAATTCTCATCTTTTTCCCGAACCCAAGTCTCCCCACCAAACCAAAGTTAAGATTCTTCATAAGGCCTCACGAATTTTGACTACTAGTACGACATCTTCCCAATTAAAATTTATCGCATAAAGCACAACTTTATTCTTGAACATTAACAATATCTTCAGCACAACCACCAGCTTACCCAAAACTCTTTTTTTTTTCAATACTTCCACTAGAACATAAAATAATTTAGGCTTCCTGAATAACAAAACCTCAAAATCACCATGTGCTTAGTACTAGAAGCAAGCTTTACACAAACCAACAAATAATTTGCAGCTCTATCACATTATAATCATCTTAACAGATCACATATCAAAAACCTTATTCGTTCTTGCTCCCGAATTCCATAACACCCGCTAATAGAAATATACTTAATCACCAAGGAATTTCACAAACACCTATGGTTCACTGCTTTCATATACAACATCTTTCACCCAGAATAATCTCAATTTACACTCACCAAATGTAAAAGTCATACACCTTCACCTTACTATGACATAACCACAAAAATAATCCAAGTATCATGGTCAACAATCCAACTAGAGCAAAATCCTACCAAATCTTTTATCTTTTACCACCCTCTCACAATAACCAAACAACCATTTATACTTCCACATACACGACCAAGATGATATTCCACCAAACTCCAAATTTTCAAACTCTCAAGCAGTAATCAGTCAGTTGTTGCGCACTTTTATCTACACAGAATCGACAATATCCTCATTCTCAACAAATAACATATGAAAAGGACTTTCACCTTATCTCACCTGAAGTAATGCTCGTGAAAACCATGTACTACTCCCTAAAGTTGATCACACTAAAATCCAAAGAAAATCGACATACAACCCCATTCAATGAAATTCAAAATTGTCCAAACCTTTCAACTAAAAAGAATCCAACTAAAGATCTAACTTCCACATTCCTTTCTCCCAGATGTCCTCAGATGTTGCCGTAAAAAGTCACACTTTCCCTTTTTCTTTTTCTCAAACCCCACAAATATTACATCACCCGAAAAATCTACGTACCCACCATCACCCTTGAATTGAACTCATGTCGCTGTTAACACCATACCAGTTTTGTTAGCCACACATTCACTTTCTCATCTATAAAGACACTTATCATATTAATCTCTCTGGTAGCCGTCCGAAAGTAATTTCACTTATTCACATTTAACCACTAATATCCATGGTCTAAGCATGCACTACCAAATCAAGTATAGATCAACCATTGTATTCGGTCCACAGTCCCCTTAACTTCCAGCTTATGACACCCAAGGTACCGATCAAAATCTTGTATCATTGCAAGCTCTTCAGATATACTACTAATAATCCCAAACCTCTAAATTTCCACACGTTTTTGTCTGCCGTAAAAGTAATTCAAAACTAACTCATCTTTCAACTTCTAATAACTTCCCCACACATGCACAATGCACAAAGCACTGCCTCACAGGAAATGTTAAGGACCACACTTTAATAATATTTATGGAAACTCATGTTTTTCCCTTAACCATCGGTCATATAAATCAATTTCGTGAATAAAAGAGTCTTGGAAATTCTTTCCCAAATTCCAGAAGAAAACACAATTTGTATCCTCAAGATTCATCCCAGATTCTTAATGTCAAACTATCATCCATTCAAACTACACCGATAATCTGTTACAAGTAGCAGACTTTGCTCCACACCTGTATAAAAACAATATGCAACCAAGTCGTACCTTTTTAGAACCCGTACCCAACTTTAAATAACAATCAACTCACCAACTATAAACAAATTCTCAACCCAAAATAAAACATTAACAACTTCATCTTCTACAATCCACAATATCACAATTCGTCCATACCCATTTATAATTCTATCTGGTACACCCAATACCTGTTTCCTCTCAGCTATGACAATTCACATACTCAAGTTTACCCTTTAAAAACCATAACACCCTCACAATATTCTGTGTGTCGAAGATAGATAAAAGTCCAAATCCTATCAAATACCTCAAATAACCCCTTTTTTTTCAACTGTACATCTCAATATCCGCAGGACTGCCCAAAACCAATGAACAATGTCTAATAGTGATTCTACCTTAACACACAGCTTTAATAGACCAACTTTAACTTCGCAACCAAATTGATCACCATCACATAATTACTCCCACAATACGCTGGTCAAAATCAAATAAAAAATTAACCTTCACCCAAATCACATATGAAGGTAAACAACTCAATACTAGGAATCTCCAAAGGTATATAAAATCACAGAACCACGTCAGCCCAATCATCCATAAGAAAATTATCTACAAACATCAATTACTTTGACTACACATTTTATTTCATCCATTCATTCTCCTCCATATTCATACCATTGTCTCCAATGCCCCCAGAGTTAAAATCAACATGTGTGTACAATTTCCTCATCACTAGTCTATCTTATTGGAAATACGTACCACATCTTCCAACTAATTTTATACCTTTATAGAACCAACAATTCCAATAAATTCTTTATCATCCGCACCATGTCCTCATTTCCGAACACATTATGCACTTAGCACATCGACCAAACACAGGATCATACACTTTCATAGTAAATACACAAATATGCTCTTTCACTTCGACACCCGCTCTACCGCATGTACTTCTTTACACACCTTCATCCACCCACACGTGGTAATAGAGTGACATCAGAGGTTTGTTTTGAAGTGTGCTGGCCAGGCACTCTTCAAATCAATCCACCATGTCATTCTTAACCACCACACTGGGCATGTTCTCTGCCAATCCCAACATAACCTCTAATATTCTAGCATGTGGGTCAAACTAATTTACGTACTCATGTTGCACCTCTTGTCCCTCCACACCAACTGGCACCACAGCATAGGACACTTCTCTCTCAAAACTTTCCATTTTCAAGCTGCTACAAAAATAAACATAAATATATGCATGAATCTTACATGTATGCATGCACCCACTAATCTCACCACTGTGAAACCCATCTCGACATTCTAGGTTTTACCTAGACTCAACAACTCAAAACAACACCGCCTATGGTCCACCACAAGTGCCACACTCTCATAAAGTCTACAGAATCTATAACCTAAGCTCTGATACCAAAATTGTCACACCCCACTCTGGCAAAATAAAACTTGCACAAAGTGACAGGACACCTGACACCACCTGTACGCCTTTCCGGCTTCTCACAAAAATAATACTCAAAATTAGACTACACCTCGCAGCAGAACCAATAAAAAAATAAACAGGTGTTCACACCTCCACATCAACTGTACAGTCAAAATCATTTGACATGTACTCAACCACATTAACTCCACAAAATACTGATTATCCACATCACCCACTGACTGACAAAATCACAGAACACAACCTCTAGGAACACCTGTCTAGCACTCTGGCACTGTAGTGGACCGACGTCTAGCTCAACTAGAAATCTGCAACCAAAAAGGTTACAGGAGAATGTACCTTAGCAACATAATAAATGGAAATGATAAGTGTTTAGATGGATCGAAATATAAACAACACACCAACACATTTGCTTAAACAATTTAGATGGATCACAAATGTTTAAAGCATCACACCCACGCTTTTATCTCAAAACACAGCCCTCCATATTTATTTTAAAAATGCAGCCCACCGGCTCATCTCAAAACATGGCCCACCGGCCCATCTAAAAAAACACAGCCTATCGGCTCATCTCAAAAACACGGCCTATCGGCTCTTCTAAAAAACACGGCCCACCGGCCCATTTCATCAACTCACCTCTGTAAGTTTTGCAAAATATTTCACATTTTCTTTCACAATATAAAATAATATCCTATCATTTTACCCAATGTGCCAACGAGTCGCCAACCTCACGACCGGGAGTTATGACGGTACCGTGACCTCGCTCACAGGCTCACATATAGTGGCGGTGACGAGGGCCATTCTTTATCACCAATGGTAGGTGCAACCCAGAAGGTAAGCAAAGCTTACCGGCAAGCAGCAACCAAGCTTGCCCCACATAACGCAAGCAGCAACCAAGCTTGCACAACCACAAATAGCAAGCAGCAACCAAGCTTGCACAACAACAAATAGCAAGCAGCAACCAAGCTTGCACAACATAAAGCAAGCAGCAACCAAGCTTGCAAACATTGGCACAAGAGGCATAAAACGTTTTCCTTCCACACACCAAAAATCATTTGATCCATCATAAAAAATCATTTGATCCATCACTGAAAATCATTTAATCCGTCCAAACACAATACTTTTAACATATACAAAAATCACAAGGAGAGTTTTCAAAACATCAATAATCACACCACACATTTGAAAACACCACATAAACACTACACATTTCTATTTATTATAGAAGCTGTACATCCTCACCTGTCACAACAGGACCAACTCCGCCATAGACTTAACCTCTATGCACCAGAAGTGTCACCTCGACCATCTTACAGTATCATCACCTATGACATCAATTATGTATCACCCATAAGCTCACTACCAAAAATTCATGCCCAAATGCAAGTGAAATGCATGAAAATGTATCCTACGACTCAACAGTGCTGCGCTCTATGAATTTTCAGAATTAATCTACTTATCCGATTCCCACGAAATTTTCACCACAAACTCCAGAATCACACTTCATCATCATATCCAAAATTCAGAATTTTCTGAGCTCCGTAACTATTTTTAAACAACCTCCACACAAACCCAGAACTTGCTGAAAATTCCCCAAAACAGATTTTTCCCCAACTTCAAATTAAAAACTGCTATTCTCTGGAAGAAATTAAGGCACAAACCATACATCGTTTCGAAGGTATACGAGTCTAGTTTCATAATCAAAAGACGGTGTACCAATCGGATACCCGAGCTAAAAGTTATAACAGTTTTCCCAGGACATGACAGTGCTGTCTGCACAAACACGAGCCTGATAGCAGATTGGTTCACGAATTTTCATATTTTCTGTATTTCGAATTAAACTCTGAAATTTTTACACAAAGCAGAAAACATCCATGGGTATCCACTGTAAAAATCTCGTAAATTTCCGACTTCAAGAACCCTGTCTTAAAATTCGCCAAAAACCATGGTAGATGTGGTTTTTCACAAAACCAGTCAGTGAACCATTCACCTTCCTTTCACGAATTTCATAAAAATCAAACCCCAAATCACTCTTATGAGATGCAAAATCAGTGATTAACTTGTATATGAGCAACATATATCAAGAATTTCGGAAATCAAACTTCAATTCGTACCTTAATTTTGGGTTTTCCCCAAATTTTTCTTCTTTCTTCCTTCTTCCTCTTCTTCTTCTTCTTCTTCTTCTTCTTTCGGTCTCTCTCTCCTTCCAGGCAAAGTCTACCCCTCTCTCCTCTCTGATTACAATCAGCCCAATAAGAAGGAAAAGAAATAAAATATCTGATGCCCAAATTACACTTTGACCCCTCCAACTTACATAGCTATTAGCTTTAAGCCCAACACTTATGAAAATTACCTTTCCCTTCTTTCCCTCTTCCATAATTCGGGTCTCACAAACACCTCAAACCGTACCCCGCGTATATGAGCATATCAATACGTCCACTAGCATCCCGTGAAATGGTATCAAATAGTTTTGAAATAACTCGGGGTGTTACAGACGATCTCGGCGGGAGTGGGGATGATTGTGAGGAGGTCTCTGGAGGCTCCCAAGGTAAGTGCAGCAGTGACATTTTTGCAGGGATGGAGGACATTTTTCATCTTCCCACTTTTACCCCTTCTAAATTGCTAATGCCAAGCCGTTCTTATCACTCAGAGCCCACTCGCGGAGGAGATGATCAGGGAAAGCAGCTCTTGAAAGAGAAGGCTTCAGAAGGCGAAGACCAGGGAGAGCAACCATCAGAGAAACAAAAGGACTTAAGTGGCTCCCAAACTGAAGCAGAGGCATCAGGCCCTGGATCCTTCCATCAACCTCTATTTTCTGACTCACAGGGCAGTTTTCGATGGAGTATCAAAGCGTCAAACGCCCCAATCCTTCACGTTCTAGAGAAGCAATTTCCCTCCACCTTCACAAACTTTTCTGCTAGCCGCCTCGTAGGGGTCACTTCTCGACATTCTTAGCGAGATGGTGCTGTCCTTACAGGACACCAGGGTGAAGGACTTTTCTATTGAGAAGTACGAGGACATTGTCTCCTCGATCAGAGATATGGAAAAGCTTGGCCTCGACCTCCAATGGCTTCGTGATCACCTGGAGAAGGTTCGTACCACGAAGATGTTGTTCGCGAGCCTCTTCAAGGTCCAGACCAGTGCTGCTCAATTTGCTGAGGCCAAAGAGACACGAGAGAAATACAAGCAACTACTCGTGGAGGCTGAGGAGAAAGTGTCCGCCTTGGAAGCAAGTCATAAACTGTTGGTCCAGGATCACCAGGCCCTAGAGGCTTGTCCGAAGACCACACTTAGTGACATAGCACCTGTTCTCCCACCGTTTGATTCGTTCTCTCAGGAATTCCTGAAGTAGTCATTGTATATATATATATATATATATATATATATATATATATATATTTTTTTTTTTTTTTTGAAATGTAAGCCCC
The DNA here is from genome assembly GCA_020921065.1 of Vaccinium darrowii. Classification (NCBI taxonomy): domain Eukaryota; kingdom Viridiplantae; phylum Streptophyta; class Magnoliopsida; order Ericales; family Ericaceae; genus Vaccinium; species Vaccinium darrowii. The sequence continues at coordinate 31,833,391 of CM037161.1, read as the reverse complement.
TTTCCTTGGGAAGCAAATTTTGTACCCGTAATATTGACATCAATGAAATCTCTTTAGCACTCTGTCTATGAATTTACCACTGCTTTGACTTGCTGTATGGTCACGAAGGGTAGCAAACGGCTAATCTCCTCTTATGTGCCTTTTACTTGCTTTGCATTTCCCTTTTTATTCGCAATACTTCACAGACTTTATATTGAAACTTATTCCCTTTAAAGGGGAGGCCTGGTACTCAATTATGCCAGGGATTTCCTGAGGGTGTTTTTCAACTTTTGAAATCAGTTATTCCAAAGAGATACTTCACTTTGGTTCCCATTTATTTGTGGGGAATGGCCGTCGCGAGGGCATTCCAACAATTAAGTTAGTATTCCAAAGTGAAGAATCACTTTTGGTTCCCATTTATTTCGCAACATATAAAGGCCTAAAATGTATGGCCGTCGCGAGGGCATTCCAACAATTAAGTTAGTATTCCAAAGTGAAGAATCACTTTTGGTTCTCATTTATTTCGCAACATATAAAGGCTTCGCGTATGAGTAAGTACAGCATTTTTGTACTCTTTTTTCTCTTCGCGAATGGTGAATTTTCCCCTTGTGCTAGCATAAATTTATGTCGCAGGGTCACCACTATATTCTATCACTTTTTCTCTGTTTCTAGTATGCTCAGATAATCAAAGATACATAATTTTTTAAACAAAGGGATAGTATTTCTCATTCATCATTTCAATCGATATAGTTCTTCCCAAGGGACGTGTCAAATCATCATCCCTGGGTTACATCAGATTGCGAATAAGTAATCAAAGACAGAACGGTAAAGGACAAGCTAAAATTTGCACAAGTTAAGGGTAATACTTCTTGATGTACTTCGCGTTGATTGGTCCTGTGAGAAATCCGTCGCTGACCCTTGCGAGCCTGTAGTGCCCACTTTCTGCAGCTTTGATCACCTCGTAGGGACCCTCCCACTTCGGTGTGAACTTTGGTAACTTCAGGTTCTGCATGACCCCAGGGACCGACTTCCATACTAGGTCTCCTACCTTGAATTCTCTCGCGAGCACACTCTTATTATAGTACTTGGCCACAGACTGCCAGTACTTTTCTTGGTTTTCAGCCGCGACCTCCCTTCTTTCCTCCAATGCTTCGAGGTCAACTCTTCTTTCTCCTTTAGTTACCTCCGTGGATAGCGCGAGACATGCAGACGGCACGCTTATCTCTGCGGGCAACACTGTTTCAGCCCCATATACCAAACTGAAGGGACTCATACGCGTTGACTTCCTCTTAGCTGTTCTATAGGCCCATAGAGCAATTGGGAGGTGCTCAGCCCAAGTCCCTCCCTTCTCATCCAAATGCTTGCTCAGAATCTTGACAATAGACTTGTTGGTAGCTTCTGCTTGTCCATTTCCCTGAGGGTAATGGGGAGTTGAGGTTTTCTGATTGATGTTGTAGGACGCGAGCAGTTGCTTTACTTGTCTATTCACAAAGGGGGTTCCGTTATCAGAGAGGATTACCTTGGGAATTCCAAATCTGCAGATTATGTGCTCTTTGATGAAGTTGGCCACCACATCACCCGTTGCACATTTTAGGGGAACTGCCTCTACCCATTTCGTGGTGATCTCTGTTGCTACTAAGATCCACTGATTACCTCGCGAAGAGGGATGGATAGGGCCAATCAGATCCATTGCCCATGTATGAAAAGGGTAGGGCGCTCGAATGTGATGGAGCTCAACGGAGGGTGCATTCACCCTATCCCCGTGCTTCTGGCATGCGTGGCATCTGCGAACATAGCTCTTGCAATCCCCTTCCATTCTAGGCCAGTAGTAACCCAGATGTGTAATCTGCTCATACAGCTTCCTTCCCCCAGGGTGCTCCATTTCATGTACCTTAGCCAAAACCTCCTCTGCCTCATTGTTTGATAAGCATTTGAGGGGGATATGGTCAAGGGCCCTTCTATAAAGTTGGTTGTCCTTGATGAAAAACCTCTTCTCGCAGCGTTGCACTTCTCGGATACCACCGCGGTCCATGGGCAGGGCCCCTTCTCTCAGATAATCAATGTATTTTTGCCTCCAATCTGTTTCTTCACTCGAAAAATTGCACTCGTGCTCGATTTCGTGAAGTGAGCAGTTGGGGCATTCTCTAAGTATGATCGCGGCATCATCTTTCATTGTAGGCCAATAGTAACCTTGCCGCTGGACCCTTCTGTACAGCGCGATATCGTTCTCACCACACGTTTCTTCATGAATCTGGCTTAGCAATTCCTTAGCTTCCGTGCTGTCAATACACCTCGCGAGCCATCCTTGTGGGCCGCGAAAGTACAATTCCCCTCTTAGCATGGTAAATTGTGACAAAGCCATCATAGGGATCCCACCGTCGCCCGTCGCGATCTGCGTTTTGATGGGTTCCCGCCAGTCCTGATCTTTGGGACTCTCATATTCTTCAATAAACGATGGGTCAGTCCTTCTTGTGATTTCGATGGCCACGGCGTTTCCTTCAAATTCTGTCTTGGCCCCCAAAGTAGCCAACGCGTCAGGGAACCTATTCTCAGACCTCGGCTTGTGAATGATGCTAACATCGTCAAAATCTTTCCTGAGCCTTTGAACAGTTGCCCTGTATGGCGCGAGGTTAGCTTCTTTTAGGGCGTAGACACCTTCGCTTTGCAAGATTATCAGCTTTGAGTCCCCTACGATTCTGAGTCTTTTAATTCCCTTTTCTCTGGCCGCGAGCAGTCCCAGGATAAGTGCTTCATACTCTGCTTCGTTGTTGGAGCACTGAAACGCTAACTTATAAGACAAATACTGCTTCGCGCCACTATCACTCTGCAGTGTGACTCCTGCTCCAGCTGCATGTCCTCCTGTTGCCCCATCGAAGCTTAGAGTCCAGCTTTCTTGTTCAGAGCTGACTACTAATGCTTCGAAATCATCTCCTGGCAATGAATCGTTCAAGGGTTCACATTCTCCGCTAGGAAATTGGGCCAACAGGTCTGCGAGAGCCTGACATTTGATCGCTCGCGGTGCTGTGCACTCTATATCGAACTCTGCGAGAGTTAGCAGCCACTTCGCGGCCCTTCCATTAAGCACAGGGCGAGAAAGAAGATATCTCATGGGGTCATTTCTGGTAATGAGCTGTACTTTAAATGAGAGGAAGTAGTGCCTGAGCTTCTGTGCTGTGAAAACCAATGCTAGACAATGGCGTTCAATTGGGGTGTAGCGTTCTTTTGCCCCTTGCACTTTGCGACTGATGTAGTACACCGGTTTTTCAATTCCTTCAACTTCTTGGGCCAGCAATGCCCCAATCGACCTCGCGGTAGACGTTAGGTATAGAATCAGTGGTTTCCCCTTTTGGGGGGAAACCATTGTCTGTGGTGAGGCTAGGACGCTTTTTACTTGCTCAAAGGCCAGCTGGTGTTTATCTTCCCATTCAAACTTGACTTTTCCCTTCAGTAAATCACCCAAGGGTGCAGTGATTTCTGCCAGGGCAGGGATAAACCTTCTTAGGTAGGACACCTTCCCTAAGAACCCCTTAAGGGCTCGCTGGGAATGGGGTGGAGGCATGCTTGAGATAGAGCGGATCTTGGATTCGTCAGCATCAATGCCATGTCTATGCACCAGGAATCCCAAGAACTTTCCTGATGTGACCCCAAAGGCGCACTTAAGTGGGTTCATCCTCATGTTGAACCTTCTGCACCTCTTGAACACCCCTTCGAGATCTCGCAGATGGTCTGTCTTGTATTTTGACTTCGCGACGAGGTCATCGACGTAGACTTCCACAGAATGATGGATCATGTCGTGGAAGATCGCTGTCATTGCCCTTTGGTAGGTCGCGCCAGCGTTCTTAAGCCCAAATGGCATCACGGTATAGTAGAAATTTCCCAAAGGGGTTCTGAAGGCAGTCTTTTCTGCGTCCTCAGGTGCCATTTTGATTTGATTGTATCCACTGAATCCATCCATGAAAGAGAACATTTCATGCCCGGCAGTGGTATCAACCAAGGTATCAATGTGAGGCAATGGCATTTCATCCTTTGGACAAGCTTTGTTGAGGTCGCGGAAATCCTCGCAGACCCTGATTTGACCATTCTTCTTTTTTACTGGTACGATGTTGCACAACCACGTTGGGTACTGGATAGGTCGGATGAAACTTGCACTTCTGAGCTTCTCTACCTCTTCTTTAATCTTTTCTTCCAGATCTGGGTGGTACTTCCTCTGTGGCTGCTTCACTGGCTTGGAGTTTGGGAATACGTCGAGGTGGTGAGTCACGAGCTCTGGATCTAAACCAGGCATCTCGTCGTAGTGCCAAGCAAACACATCACTGTATTTGCGGAGCAAAGCAACCATATTAGCTCGAGCAGTGGGTTCCATGGACTTACTAACAAACACAGGCCTCGCGGCGCCTATCCCATCTCTTAGATTTACTTCCTCGAGCTGCTCCAACTGGGGTTTTGGTTCGTCTTGCATGCATTCAGGGGCTGGCTCAAGTTTGTCAATCACCTCGAGCTCTTCGCCCTCCCCTTCTACGTCGCGGGGGTCAGAAGCCTCACAAACGCTTTCTGACCCCTGTGATCGTCATAAGTGGTACACAGTCTTCCCCCCTTCGCTAGTCTTTATGATTTTGCGAGGGGTCAATCTGTCAAACACCGTGGAACGCTTCGCGGGGCTTGGCTCTGATGATTCATCTTTGATGTCTTCCCATTTTGGGATTTTTATCCCAACGGGCCTTGCGGTAATGGCTTCGCAAGCTTCTTCTACCTCAGAAAAGTACACAGCGTCTGAAAGGTGAGCTTCACAGGCCTCGAAGGGCCTCTCGGTGGCAGGTACAGTTACCTTCTTTCCAGCCCAAATGCCCTTGAGGCACTGGTGATAGCTCGACGGGACCACTGCGTACTTGTACATCCAAGACCGTCCCAAGATCACGTGGTAATTAGTTGGCCCTTCAATGATGTGGAACTTTGTGGGTGAGCGAATGGGTCCGACAGCAAGATCGAGCATGATGTATCCCAGGGAAGGTTTCTTCTCTCCACCAAAACCCACTATCCCTACCAGTGACTTGATGATTCTCGGTTCTGGGATGTCTAGCTTCTTCAATGTTTCGAGGGGCATAATATTGATTGATGCCCCTCCATCCAGAAATGCTCGTTTAAACTCCACACTATTAATATAAGCAGTAACGAATAAAGGCCTGTTGTGCGAAAATGGTACTCTTTTGTCTGCATCTGAGAATGCTATAGCATTAGAGTCCTCGCGGATGGTCCTCGCGACGGAGCCTCCTTCCACCACACATGCTTCTTGGCTCTGATTGGCTATCTCCAATATAGCCTTGGTCATCTGCAGTCATGAGCTAGGGGAAAAGCCCAACCCATCATAGAAGATTTTGAACTTGTGACTGCAAGACAGGATCTTATGCCTTTCTTCCTCGCTTACTTCCACCGTTGGCTGATCATAGCTCGCGATCTCTTCAATGTGATCGTAGAAGGAGGTCATGTACACCTCTTCATCCTCATCCTCCATTTCGTACAGAAAGTCGTAATACCCACCGTTGTGGCATTCAGCCATCGCGACCCCTTCCCGGTGTTGGGGGTAGGGCCTGTCGCGGACGTCTCTGTTTACTCCAATCCGTAGTTCGTTATTGTCCTGCTTCTTCTTAAAAATTTCTTTGAGTGTCCAACAATCACTTGTTGGATGCTGGACTCTTCTGTGAAAGATACAGTATCTTGGGTTCACGCGGTCATGGGGGGTGGGTTGGATTTCGACTTCTGGTAGCTTTAAACATCCATCCGTGACCCACGCGTTAACAAGGTCCACAACCTCCTCCATGCTGCAGGGATATGGAGGTGCATCCTTTGCTCTCTCCTTGTAATCTTTGAATGGCTTGCCATTTCTTCTCTTGGGGTTGCCATCACCCCCCTGTGGCTTCCGCGAGGCTTGCGCGGAGGCCGCAGTAGCAATCCCCCCACTCTTCTTCCACATAGTCTTTGGTATCTCTACATCGACAGTACCGCGAATGTTAAACGCTGCCTCCATCAAGGCTGAGAACGTTTGATACTTGCCATTGATCAAGTGTTTCTTGTATTCTTTGATCATGCCGAGGAGGCAGATTTCCACCAAGCGTTTTTCGGGGACTGGTTCGTGACACTGGACAGCTTTGTCTTGGAATCGTTTGATAAAATCAACGATATCTTCAGTCAATTTTTGCTTCTCGTTCACCAAATTTAATGATGTTATTTTCTCCGTCACTTGGAAGAATTTGGTGTAAAACAAATTCACCATTTCTTCCCAAGTGTTTACAGAGTGTGGCTCGAGATTGACATACCAAGTATAGGCGCGAGCTGTGAGGGACTTAGAAAATTCCCTCAAACGGAGATTGGTGTCCTGTGAATGAACCCCCAAGGTTTCAATGAAACGGTGGACATGCTCCTGGGCACTTCCGTCTTTACCGTCGAATTTGATAAATTTGGGAGGAACATTACCCTCTGGGTATGGCATAGCCATGATCGCGGCCGGGTATGGAGGTTGTATCTCAGGACTAGGAAGCGTTGGTAATGTGGCTCTAGCCTTTTCTTGCTGTAACAAAGCCTGAACATCAGCCAAAGTGAGAAATGCTTGTGGCTGTGGTTGCTGAACCACACCCCCTGCTGCTGGTGTTCCTGGTGCAAATATAGGAGGTACCACTGGATTTGGATTTTGGCCATCTTGGGGCAGAGCTGGTGGTGCGGCAAGTGGATTTACCATTTGTGGGGGCTGACCCACCAGGTTTCCCTCCACAACATTTGGTGGGGGCACTGGGGGAGGCGTTTGTGCTGTCGCAGCCAACACAGCCTGAGTAAGTTGGGTTATAGCCATGAGCAATTGAGTTTGGCCCTGCTGCATCTGCTGCTGACCATCTCTGATGGCCTGTAGTGTTTCAGCATTAGCAGTCAGTAGCTGGGTGGTATCCCCCTCTTGGATTTCTTCTATTACTGTTGTCTGGTTCTCCATTGCTCGTTTGCGAAGGGTTTCGATTGCACTTAAAAGATTTTGAGATGAAGAACTCTGTATTGGGGGACCACTTCGTTGAGTATTCAAATGGCTTCTTGTATCAACCATCAGCTATGAAAGCCTCCCCAGCGGAGTCGCCTTATGTAGGGTAGGTTCTTTGTCTAAGCCAAAATAAATTCAACTTTGGAGAGGCAAACAATAGCTAATGACTGAATTAGAAATAAGTGATTGAACAGGAATAAGAGAGTGTGAGTAGGGGTGAAGGATTAAGCTAAGTGTACAGAAAGAGAAGGCAGCCATGTTCAATCCATTCCTCTCGAGATCGTAATTACCCTTGAAATCACAGTTCTAGATGAGAATGCGAGCTCGCGAGCCCTGGCAAGAGCAATGCTCTTGTTTCCAAGACTCAGAGTCACTTTCCCTCTCTAGAATTTCCGTGCTCTCGGATGAATCAGAAGATCTCTCCTCAATTTGTGAAGGAATGTCCCATATTTATAGGGATCTGCACCCAATCATGGGGCGGCAGACATTTCCCCAATAATATGGTGACACGTGCTCTTTCCGCATACCTAGGCGACGTGGGTGATGTCACTGGCCATTAGGAAGATTCCATTAGGTCATTCCAGTGCATCGTTTTCCCTCGCGGCAACCCTTAATCCCTCAAAGCCACCAAACCACTTGTATCTCCCCTGTTCCCGCTGTGTTAGTCATGGTCGCGAGCCCTTTGGCTCGCGCCAAGACCTCTTTCGAGCTCATATCGACTTCCCTTTCCCTGCCTTTTGGTCAGGTGCCGTCGCGAGTCTAGTTCACGTGTTCGCGGGAGCTTTCATTCTTCCTCGTCGCGTCAATCTCTTTCGCTGAGGGTCTCGCGAGGAATGAACCTCTATTGGTGGTTTTTCCCTTATTGAGGGCACCCTTTTCTGGAAGCAACAGAAGTTTTGATGTACCGTACCGCGAGACTTGCTCTTCGCGATGTCTATTCGCTGATTGCTGAATTCTACCGATGTCTGACGTGTCTCTTGTCTTTTTCGCCCGAGCCACGTGGCTACCCATTACGGGTTGGTCAATTACCACGTCACCAGACGCGCTGACCTATTCTACAGAGTATTAGAGGAGCTCGAGAGATGGACAAATTGAAATATTTACAATATTTGTCAGGTTTATTAGTAATAAAAACACGACAAAAACTGATAAAGTCCACCGATGCTCATTAAAGAAATCGACCATATACAGAAGTATTAATCAACAAAAACAGTAATAGTTTAGCAATATTTCCATCGCAATAATTTTATTTTTAATACATGATGACCCATAATTTTATTTCCATCTACATATTTTAGGCATCTCCGCACCAAAATTGGTTTTTACCATATTTACAACCCCATTTATTTTTAACTTTGCCAAGCACGTCGATCATCCCATTTGCAGTCACAAACAATCGCATACATATTACAACATCTCATCTCTAAAGTTCTTATGGAGTATCTCACACCATAAGTTTCTCCACAAGGGACTTGCTATCCAGTCCCTTACTAAATAAATTTTCTAGGAATTCCTTTAAGGTGAAGTTTCGATACATAGCTGGCCTTTCCGGCGAAACCAACTCCGGCAGAGGCCCATATCGACGAGATTCGGCCCGTTTGTCCATGCCAAAGAATTCCACCACTGAGATTCGAGGTTCTTTGATAGAGTTGGCCAGCACCCGATGCTCTACGCTTATGTACTCACCATTAGACATAATCTGCAATACAATTTGATGGAGGCAGTTAGTACGTACATCAGTACATGTCATATTATCTGCATAAAAAATCTAATCAAGTGGTTCTTTTTTGGACTAAAATTTGCACTTTTTTTCATACCAATTCTAAACATGTAGGGACTTTCTCTTATCTCTTTATCTATCTCTACCGGGATAACCACAAACAGTCTAAATCCTACATGGACTCTTAATCCTAAAGGAAAGCTAAGGCTGTTAGACCCAAAAAGTGCCATCATAATCAACACTCCGAGATCCAAGAATTCATTTATAAGTAGTTTAACCATAAAAACAGGGAAAGGCTACAATACACGTTCTTATTTTGGTATATGTATTATATGCACCTCCAAAATGTTACGAGTTTTTAGTATAAAAATCACGACACGCACCAATATGCTATGATTTTTAGTGAAAATGTTATGAATTTTATTGCTGAAAATTTACGAAAAGCAAATGTTATGATTCACAGTGAAAATGTTATAAGAATCCAATTCCTAAAAAGTAATGAGATTTTAGTATAAAAGCTACGAGAGATACATCAAAATCTTATGAATTATTATGAGATGACACAATTTTATTCCACACATTTGGCACGCGTATGTTACATGCATATCTTGCTTTACCTGAAGAGCATCTCCAATGTTGATAATCAACGAGCCAGGGACGGGCTTAACATCCACCCACTCCCCTTCATGTTTCACTTGCAGTCCAACCAATTGATTCTCCAACAATACCGTCAATACCCCTGCATCCGTATGGTGGTTAAGCCCCAACGTCATATCCGGCTGAGGGCAATACGGGTAATACACACCCGCGATAGTCTTGGTAACCAAAAGCCCCGCCTCCTTCAGCTTTGTGGCACCCACTCCCAGCCCTTCGGACAACAGCTCCGCTACCGTCTCGGCCACCCTCGTCGCCTCCTTGTCCCAGGCCACGATCTCTGACCGGCATGCTGCTGGTATCTGATCTACGTCAGCTGGCTCAGGCGACATCCACACATGGACGTAGTCGTGCCAGCTGGCGGCCTTGGACCGGAATAAGTCGATGTTGCTCGCGTACGTTACTCCGCTCTGCTCCGATCGGACGTAGTGCTTTGCTTTCACTTCTTGGGGTTGTTCGTGGAATGATTTGATGGATTCAATTGTCTTGTCGAGAACTGAAAAGGAAAAAAGTATAATAGAAGCAAAGCAAAAGAAAAAAGCATTCACAAGGAGCAAGGATTGAAATTTTTTACAAAACACTATCATGTTCGTTTCCCAATTTAGTTTTAGTTTTAGTTTTAATTTTGATGACATCATCATTTCCCTGATTTCTCTCTTTATCTCTCTTCACTCATTACACCTGATAATATCATCAAAACTAAACTAAATTATCTAACCAAACACTGCTATCATCTTTTTGAGATTCAATAGTGTATACTGAGTGAATCAAAACCATACATTTTTCGGAAAAGATTCGAGGAAAAATTTATGGCAGATAAAGTTTTCGAATCTTAATTATCATCACTAACAACTATCTACAGCCAATCCTACACAAAAACTCCTCTTCTTTTTTTCTTTTTTAGCCTTTTCTTTATGTGTGTGTGTGTATATATGTGTCAATTCGGACTCACCTGAAAGAGGCACGCCGTGGTTGATAACTTGGAAGAAACCCCAACGTTTCGCCGCGTTTCGGAGCTCGTCGACGATCTTTGGCCGGTGATCAAGGGAGTTTATTTGAGAAAGATCAATAAGGGGAATCCCTTGATCTTTCAAACAATTTTGTTTCAGAGTAGACCGAGTTTCCGGCGTCTGTACGAAGAATTTAGGGATTGTTGTGATGCCGGAATCGGAGAGACCTTTCACACCCATTTTGGTTTCATCAAATTCTTTCACTTCCTTCATGCGATTGTATTCGGCTGATGAACTGATGGCTGCCATTTTCTTCGGACTGCGGTTGTATGATAATGGTCTACACACTTGTATTTTTATTGGGAATTCAATGAGAGAAGTAATTGGTACATTACAGATCACAGATATATATACATATACGGGGAGGCTCCATGAACACAACGAATAACACAACATTTGACACAATAATAATCGGAGCCCCACGCTTACAATCGGACCCGTTCAAGTTGTTTAAAATATATATTTTAAGATTACGTGTAAAAAATCAACCCATTTGGATATTGGTAAAAGCTTGATTGGTTCATTCAAATTTATCTTGTAAAACCTGACAGGAATCAACTAAATGAACTGATCAAGCCCTTATCCATATTCAAATGAGTTGATTTTTTACAGGTAATCTTAAAACATATTTTAAATAAATTGAACGGCTCTGATCATTTGCGTGGGGTTCACAGTAAAAAATTTGTGTCAAATTTATATTGAGGATGATCTAATGAGAACCCCCTCATTAAAATTCCGTGAGGACCTCATGGATTGGGGTCGAATCACGACGATCCGAACCGCTCAATGTGTTTAAAAGGTGTTTTTGAGGGTCGCTGCGAGGAATCGCCCCAAAAAAAAAATACCCGGAAGGGCTTCATTCGAGCATTTTTTGATAAACTATATATGTACGGTTATTATGAAAAATTGCTCGGATGAAGCCCTTTCGGGTATTTTTCTTGGCCAATTCCTTGCGTTTGCCTTGGAAAACATGTTTTAAACACATTGAGCTGTTTGGATCGTCGATATTTGGTCCGAAAAATAAAAAAAATGGTAGTCCTCACGAAGGAGATCCGTGCGGAAGTCCTTAGTAGATCATTATTGTATATGTATATCCCCCATATATATATCGGACGTAAGTACGTATCTTTTTCAGATGGAGAAGCAACAACGGACACAAGGGACAAAGTGGAAAGGACTTAAATATCGGCCGATGTGTGACATATCGGCCGATACATATCGGTTTTTCAAGGAATCGGTACCGATATTTGACCGATATACGGCCCGACATAGGCCAATATTGGCCGATATTTGACTGTATCAGCGATACCGTTATATATCCCGATACCGAGATTTAAATCCTTGGGAAGGACACAAGGGCAGCCACTTGCGTTTCAAATTTTATTTATAAATTATAAATATACTAATAAATTTTTAAAAAACACAACCCTGTTATAAAAAGAGAAATTTAAATAACAATCCTATTTGGGGATTTTACCTAAGTTCCCATCCTAAAATTTGAAAAAACCCAGCAATACCGTTACTTATACAAATTCCATACTTTACTATTTAATTGCTACATATATACATAAGTGTGTGTATATACCCACAAACCTAAGACATAGAATGCTCAAATCTAACCCCGAGCATGTTTGGGCGACAATTTATCTCAGTTTCAACTTCTCTTTTTTTCATTTTGGGTGTTTGGCCAACAACACCCAAAACCCATTTTGGCAAAACTCATTCCCAGAATTTCACAATTGAGGACAGAAGCCAAAATGAGCTCAGGAGGAGCTTTTTCACTTCTACTTCTACTTCTCATTTTTTTACCACAAAAGTCTGACGACTTTACCCATCTCTCTTCCCCTTTCCTAATCAACCTTATCTTCTTCCCCTTCCCTGTTTTCTTCACCACAACATAGAGAGAGAGAGAGAGAGAGAAGCCATAATATGATTCTTCAATCTACATCGGTTCTCCTCGCAAATCTGTTCGTCCTCGTAAATCCTCCAGATCTTCACCTCATCATCGATTGTTTGGAATAATGGGCAAACATTGATCCTTGATTAGAGTTTCAAAAGCACTCTTCGAAAGCACTCTTTCTGGGGTCTGTGACAACCAACAACATAAACCTCATGCTCTGAATTTAAGGTCTCCAATTACTAAATTCGAACTAGTAAATGGATGCAGAATAAATCATATGTATGCATTGTCAAATTCAATTTTGGGGATAAAAACTCGAACTCAGAGAGAGGATTTGGCTCCTACCCAGTATTCTAATGTCGAGTATTGCTAAATTTAAGACCCTAGATCACGCCACGTTGTAGACATACGGATGTTATTAATTTGTGTAAATGTTCAACATTTTTTTTGACCAACTCTTTTTATTTTTTTGGCAATTATATTCAATTTACATTATTTTTATTAATTACAAAAAAATATCAAAGTATGGGAGATTTTCAATTAACAAAAAGCAAAGGAAAGAGCAAAAAATATTTTTCGACAAAAAAAATAATAATCAAAATTGGATGGGAAAGGTTTACAAAATATTTCCCAATATGACTTTAAAAAACTTCCCAAAAACAATATTTATCCACATTTCTAATACCATAATAAATAAAACAAGGGCAAAATGGTAAAAAACTATTCCATAACTCATTTTTATCATCATTCTTCCAAACACTACTCCTGTTGCAAAATGTATTCTGCACATCTCTCCCAAACACTCTTCACAAATTCAAAACACATTCTGACCATAATCCAAAAAGCCAAAAAGTTAAAAATGAAAAGCTGAAAAATAGGCTCCCAAACACCCCCTAACATCTCCTCCCAAAAAACCTTCCGCCCAAAACCATTCCGACACCTCTTGTGGTTTCTCTTTTTCTTTGAATAACACTCTCTCTAGATCGAGATCAGCCAACATCCACCGCCCGTACCGTCCACCTTACCGTCCACCTTCCGCCCAAAACAACGCCTTAATTCAAATCGTGTTTAGTGGGGCTTATTTTGGGTGCAACAAAGATAATTTAAATCACAAGTTTACATAAAAATGTCTTTTTATGCATCCTTGTAAAACATTAGTTTGATCCGATATCAATAAGGACTTTTCAGAATTCGTAGGGCGCCCTACGAATTAATGTGTTTTTATAACAGGGTTCTGTTTGCCATATTTGATGCTTTCTTGTCCCGTTATAAAATAGGTTTTTGTTTGTTTTCCCCATTTATTGGGTACCAAACAAGAAAGAAGAAAGGTGAAATGGGGAGCCCTTATTGTGCCAAATCGGAAGTGTTTCAAGGCCGGCAAGGGTTGCTTGTCCCAAGGGACAGCGGAGCACCCGCTTCCGGCCTTTATAATAAATGTTAATTGTCATTTGATTAGAACCGGTGAAACAAATTACTATATAAGACTTGTATTCACTGCCATAAATCTTAGATGCGCCCCTCGAACGGAACCCTATAATAAGAATCGAACCCAAGGATATTTTTTTTTGGACCAGCAATCGAACCCATGGATTAACCTGGGTTTTCCTCAATGTTTTCTCTCTCAATTTCTGAATGGATAAAACCGATAACTGATGGTCTCATTTATCGATGAAGTTTTCATGGTCCTATCCTTGCAAATAAGTTAAGATGAAGGACAGAGGTGTAATTTGCTATACACCAGCCGCCCTAAGGCCCCCGTTTGATACGAGGTTTCATTTTGGAGGGATTGGTAATGAGGTGAGATTGGGATTGAGATTGATAATGTGCTGAGATTATTAATGAGGAGATAAATCCATCCCTCATGTTTGTTTTGCACAGGATTAGATCATGGGATTACTAATAACATGTTTGTTTTGCTTAGAATAGGATTGGGTAAAAATAATTTGTTTCCAATTTTACCCTACCATGGAAACACCATTTTTTATCACCAAAAAAACCATGAAATGCCACTGGACCAAATTCAAGAACCATTTTACCGTATTTCATATTCCTTTGGAAGCATTTTTTTTTTTTGGTCAATTTTTTATTCACATATCAAATGAAGAACAATATTTCTTTCCCAATGGTACATTCTGGGCAAAAGCCAAGTCCATATTTATTTGAACCGCAAAAACAAATAAAGAATAAAAAAGGCAGTTTTCAACGGCACGTTTTTTAGGTCAATTTTTTTTCTTCCAGATTTCATATGTAGAATAACATTTTGGTTTTAGATTTCGAATGATGGTGTGATGAACATGAAATCATATATCCACAAAAAAGAAAAAAAATATGAAAGCTGGGAAAAATTTATACTCCTACTTGCAAGAGGAAAGCTGGGAAACAAAAGTTGGATAATTGTGACAATTATACTTGCACGTATGTGTTCGGTTTTCTAGGTTTTATACTTGCAAGAGGATAATTGTGACAATTGATAAAAAGTGAGAGGTCATAAGTGTCTTTATGCACTCAATCCCTTGGTATAAGTTTCACAATACCAACCCCCTGGGTTGGTGAATCCCATGAATTGTTGGGTTTCACAATCCCGTAGGATTATCAATCCAAACATCAAAAATAAAACAAACACCAACTTAAAGGTCCCACCACTTTCACAATCCTAAACCCAAACTTGAAATCTTGTATCAAACAATGCTGGCAAGTCATCAATCAATGATTGACAACAGCTTCGATCCTTTTCATTTTTTTTACACGAAAAAATGACTTTTTCTTTTTGTGACATCAAAGAACGGTAGTGGGTAGATTTTTTCTGTTTAATAAAAGATAAAATTATTTAGTGAACGAACTTGCTCTTTTCTTTAGTGGTGTCCCTGTTATGGAATAGTTGAAATATTACGTTTCACGTCGTCTAAAGTTTGCTCCTATTTTGAAGTCACCGTTTTGGTATTTTGGATACCTTGTCATTGTTGGGGCCTGCTGTAAGTTAATTAGTTCATTACATGCATGTACTGAGCTCTCTCAGCTGTTCGATCCGAGATCAAAGGTCTTGATAAATTAGAGTTAAAATAAATATAAAAGTGTTTTTTAAAGTGTAAGATGATCTGGACCGTTGATCTCGGATCGCACGACCAAGAGAACTCACTGCACGCCCCTTCGATTGGGAATCATGACCTGTCGATTTATTTCTAGAAGTCCGTGTTAGGTGGCCATCCCAATAAAAATATCAACAATACTATGGGTATATCAAACTTGCACCCCATATGCACATCAATGTGATGTGGCAGATGAAGAGAAGCCCATCATTTCAGGTGGACCACACATTGAACTTCTCTACATACACATCACCTTAATTTGCATGTGGGTTGCAAGTTTAGTGTACCCATATCATTTTCTTAAAAGTATGCCTAACGTGGAGCTATTTTTATCATTTACCTATTCTTATCATGGAGTAATTGAAATTGGTTGAGATTTCCATCAAAGAAAGATGATGTGAAATGATTGATTGGGCGGCTATATGTGGTTAGGTAAATTAACACACCAATCCCTCATCTTAATTTATTTACAAGAATAGGTCCCTAAAACTTGATCTATACATGGAGCCCTTAGGTACAGTGATGGAGGCACACAGGGGCAGGGGGTCACGTGCCCCCCCCCCCCCCCCCCCCCCCCAATTTCTGTTTTTATTTTTTTTTATTTTTACTAATTCACGTCTAGACAATGGCTGAGCTACGTTTGGGTTATGGTGGGTTGCCCCCCCCCCCCCCCCCCCCCCTCAGTATCGTGTGTCGTGTACGATTGTTGCTGTTTCGAATATTTGCTAGAGGTCTGTGGTAAAGGAGAAGAAGTAAAAAATGAATATTTGAATGGCAGTTGAGGTTTTGACCCTCCATAGATTGACCCTTTACTGATCTTTCCAGATTCAATAACGTTTCTGTCTTTCTTTATTGTTTGCATATAGGCCTTGTTTGTTAGGGGGATATGGGGTTGGGATTTTGGGATGTGTTCGAGTGGGTCCTATTTTTCATTGTTTGGTAACTTTATTTGGGATGGGATATGAAATCTCCACTCAATTTTAATCTCCATCCGTACGGTAGAAAGAATCCCATGGGGGGGGGGGGGGGGGGGGGGGGGGGGGGGATTTGGATGGGATTTCTCCATTTTAGTGCAAAAAACCGGATATCCTGAGCAATATCCCGTCAAACACAAACACCGGATATGAATTTTTTCCATCCATTGATATCCTGAGTAATATCCCAAAGATTTCATATCGCACCCATATCCCATAGGATTTCATATCCCATCCATTTATCTCCGGCCAAACAAACGAGGCCATAAGCCCAAAGTCCCTTTTACAATGAAAGAGTTGTTTTTTATGGACTCTCTAGCGAGGCAATTAGGCAATACTTTCAAAATATGAAAATTTGGTCTATTGTGAAAGGGCATATAAAAGTACTTGTAAGGAATATTTTGTTTTTTGTGCTCATGTTTAGAAATCTTTAGAAGCATATATATTATAAGTCGTATTACATAATGGGAAAATTTGTTTCGTATTGTTGCGCTACGCTTTAACTTTGTGTTTAAGCTTATAGAAATTAGTGCCCCCGCTATGAGGAATTCCTAGATCCGTCCCTGCTTAGGTATCAGTTTTATTCATTCACCCTGACATTTCAGGGGTGTTTCGATAATAATGAACATAATTAGTTCTAGATTCTGGATTCTAAAATGTCGATTATAGTGGATTTTAAGTTATAACAGAAGTATGTAAAAGTGTTTCGATAATGAGCAGAATAATATTGTAAAAGGTTAGCGGGTGACTTTCTATTGAGCACCAAACAGCTGCTCCGCAGAGGATTTTTTGAATTTTGCATTCTCAAGCTCATTTTTCATTAATGCATTTTAGCAGGATTCATTCTAGAGTTGGCTCCCAAACACTGAAAATGAGAAAATGATAAAAATGTAAAATGGAATAAGAGGGAAGCCAAACACCCCCATCATATTCATCTTCACCATCGTTGCCTTTTAAGTGATTTTTTTTGCTCGAGCCTTTTAAGTGATTGTAGATAACCAAATTTGGCATTTCAAATATTTAACCTCCCGCCTTGTTGGATTTGTCTTTGGTGTGGCTCCCATCCACTAAGGGAGTGGGAGACACTTGGGTGTCCATTGTGCTCAAAGTGGAGCACTTGCCTTTGTGATGGACCTTGACCTCATCCATGAGGTGTCTTCCAACAGCCTCTTGGCTATATGATCAGCCCTCTGGGCTTTGTAATTGGTATCTCCAGATGGAGACTTGTATGAACCAGAGAGTGGTTCTTGGATAACTACCAGAGAGAGTAGTTTAGGAGCTCCCCGAGAGGGAGACTTGTATCTCTCTATGAGGGATTTGTGAGGCTTGTTTGTAGAGCAATTTGTGTAGAAAAACAGTGAGTGTAGTGAGTAGGAACTCCTTGTAAAGCTCGGGTTTTTCCGGTTATTAGATTGTTGCTCCGGTTACCTCCGTGGACGTACCCGATTTTGGGGAACCACGTAAAATATCATTGTTTGGTGTGCGTGTGTTCTTTGCTTGGTGTTTGGCTGGATCCTTGGGGCACAACAAGTGGTATCAGAGCTTCCGGGTGGCCAAAACTTGAAGCACAGCACTTGTTTTTCGGTTCTGTCCGAAAATTGCGTTTTTTCAAAACTGCTCGGAAAGACGATCTGATCCGTTCATCTTGTTTATCTCGTCATGCCGATTCCGAAAAGGTATTATGGGCCCTAATCGGACGCTTGGATGAAAGGATACAGCCGGTCAAAATCCAGCTTGTTGGGTCAAATCTGGGTTTCCAGATTCTGAATTGTCGTCCGGATTTTTTGGGGAAGAAGACGATGATGTCAGCTGTGACATCAGCGCCCAGTCATCAGCAGAATATTCCTTGAAATATTCCAGTTTTGTTTCGGCGATTTCGGAGCCGTCCGAACTCCGTTTTTCGCAAGTGAATAGTCGATTTCGACTATCTCGACGTTCCGGATCCAACCGTGCACTCTGTTTTCTAAGATTCGATCCCGAAGTTGCTGTCCATCTCGTTTTTTGTGCCGAAGACGCGTTTTTAGGCGGTTTTTGGGCATGGAAGACTTGTTCGGGATGCTCTGTTGATCGACTCTCTTGTTTGTAAGGATGGTACATCCTCTGTTAGCGGCGTTTTTTTGGAGTGGAACTAGTTTGTTGCCTTTGTGAAGCTCGTTGGAGATTTTGTTTTGTTTTCTAGAGTCTTGGTGTGAGCAAGACATGTCTTGGTGTGAGCAAGGCATCGGTTTGACCTCTTGGAGTGTTTGGCATTGTCGGTTTGTTGTCGCTAGTTTGGTGACCATGGTTGCTAAGCCATGGATTGTTCGTTCGATAGCTTGGTTAAAACCGTTTGTTCGCGGTTTTTTGACGACGGAGATCTTGTTTGTTGGTGTTCATCATTTGTCTGCCATTCGGTGGAGTGGTATTGTTAGGATTTACCTATCAATTCTTGGCGTTTCTGGTCAAAGCGCAAGGTGTTCTTGTGGATACTGACCATATCTACGGGACTTTGGCGATAGGTGGAGTCCGTTCGTTTTCATGGTGAAGCCGTCTGTGTTCGGAATGGACCGGACTTGGTGTTTGATCTCGTCTTTGTCAACAGTGGCGTCTGTTCTGTTTGCTATTGGAACTTGTTTTGATAATCTTGCAGCGGTCTTGGATTTGTTTCTGGAAGTTTGTCCGTCTGCATCGGCGACTCATTTTTCGGTATTTGTTTGTCCGTGGTTGTACGGACTTGTGACGGCGGTCGTTTGTGGATTGGTTCGTGTATGGTCGCCAAGGTGGAGATTGTTGGATTTGTCTTTGGTGTGGCTCCCATCCACTAAGGGAGTGGGAGACACTTGGGTGCCCATTGTGCTCAAAGTGGAGCACTTGCCTTTGTGATGGACCTTGACCTCATCCATGAGGTGTCTTCCAACAGCCTCTTGGCTATATGATCAGCCCTCTGGGCTTTGTAATTGGTATCTCCAGATGGAGACTTGTATGAACCAGAGAGTGGTTCTTGGATAACTACCAGAGAGAGTAGTTTAGGAGCTCCCCGAGAGGGAGACTTGTATCTCTCTATGAGGGATTTGTGAGGCTTGTTTGTAGAGCAATTTGTGTAGAAAAACAGTGAGTGTAGTGAGTAGGAACTCCTTGTAAAGCTCGGGTTTTTCCGGTTATTAGATTGTTGCTCCGGTTACCTCCGTGGACGTACCCGATTTTGGGGAACCACGTAAAATATCATTGTTTGGTGTGCGTGTGTTCTTTGCTTGGTGTTTGGCTGGATCCTTGGGGCACAACACGCCTTGCGTGAATCCCGATGATGAAACGATTCCATATGCTTTGATGAAGACCAAAGAGTCTTACGAACTTTGTGAAACTCTTAATTAGTAATGAAAGAACAACTTAGAATTAGCAATGTGAGTGCTTTATGTCGACGCTTATAACGTGTTTTAGACTTAGTGGCTCCGATGAACTTTGTAGTAGTTTGCTTTGGACCCACTTTTTATAAACAAAACTTTGTGCCTTTTTCGTTTAGTAGTTTTAGTTTAGTTCAGTTTTGGAAATAGAGGTAATGAGTGGAGAGAGATAAAGAGAGAAATGAGGATAATGATTACAAAACAAAACTAAAGCTAAACTAAACCATGAAACGAACAAGGCCATTATTTTTATGCTTGGATTACACTGGCTGTGTTTGGTTAGACAGTTTAGTTTAGTTTTGATGATGTCAGCAGGTGTAATAAATTGATAGAGATAGAGAGAGAAATAAGGAAAATGATGATGTCATCAAAACTAAAACTAAACTAAATAGGGAAACAAACAAGGCCACTATCTCTAAGAGGGATTACATACATCTCTAGGCCCTCTCTTCCTCGGCTTTCTCAGCCAAGCCTCAGAGTACCCTCTTAGGTCCTTCCTTTAGACTTAAGCAGCTGATTGTCTAAGCAATGTGTAGTAGATCAACCTCTCACGTTATTGCCCGTGTATGTATTGGACCCCGCTAATCCTATATGCATGGGCTTTTCTTCCTACTCAGATGGCCATGGTCAAATCCACACTTGTCTCAATGGGTCTCATGGAGGTGGCATATGGCCCCCTCCATCACGAGTATCGCACATTACTTTAGTATTGTGAGCTTACTTGCACGACTCTATCACATGTCGTGCGAACATTCATGCCTTGCTTTATTGCAAGGTTGGATCAATGGTCAAATCTTGACGTGGTCAAAATTCTCCAAAACGCTTACCTTCCCCGCAATGTAGATCTTTTTTTTCCTCTCAAGATTGTTCCCTATCTATACAAATTGAATTTTACGAATGCAAAGTTATTTCCACTACTCATAGGATTTTATCACAAAAATCTGAATTCAGAGATAAAATATGTAATCAGTATCAATTAATTAATCACACATTGCAACAAATAATTACACAGATCGTCATAATGACATTGTTCCTTCCGCAGTGATCAATCTCACATTTTTACCTTGTACAAAGATTAATCTCGCCATCCATTAGCAAAGACCCATTTAAATACGTACACACATAGTGAGTTGATATCAAATACATGTTTTCATGGAATACAAAACAAAAATTACTCGTTCAAAGTTTGATCTTATCAATAAGAGACTTGCTATCCAATCCCTTGCCATAGAAATTTTCACAGAACTCCTGCGTCGTGAAATCCCGATAGATAGCTGGTTTTTCAGGAGTCAACAACTCCGGCAAAGGTCCGTAGTATCCAGATCCTTTCCACTTGCAAAGATTGAAGAATATGACAATGGAGATTCTGGGTTCCCTGTTAGAGTTGGCTAATACGCGGTGTTGCACACTTTTGTACTCACCATTGGAGACTATCTGCAAAAACATAGAGTTACTACAAATTAATTAAGCATTAATACTATAATGACTGCATTTGCGTGGTAACATTTTGGTGTAACGTGACAGGGGCGGCTCCATGTGCAAGGGAGGGTGTTCACTTGAACACCATTAAAAAAAAAATTACGGAAGATCAATGAATTTTTTGGACCTAAAAAAAATTAGTCTCTCATTTTGCATAATATAAAATAGATTTGGAATGGAGGGTATTTTTATTGACCATAATATTTTCCATATATTATATATGGAATGGTTTATTGAGCTAGTACTGTTGAAGGTAATTTTTGAACATTATGCTAAAAATTCATAGAGCCGCTCTCTCTGTAACGTGACAAAGAAAATGAAAACAAGTAGGCATGACAAACAAAGAAATGAGATAGGTGACAAGTAAATTGTGTTACCTGAAGGAAATCTCCAACGTTAATTATCAATCCTCCATGCAAAGGCTTGACATCCACCCACTCCTCACCATGCTTAACCTGCAACCCCTGCACCTGATTCTGCAACAACACCGTCACAATCCCAGGATCCGTATGCGATGTAATCCCCACCGTCAGATCAGGCTGTGGACAATAAGGGTAGCAGTGGCCCACAAGAACCCTAAAATCCGAAAAAGTCAACTCTTTGAATTTTCCAGCTTCCAATCCTAAACCTTCAGACAACAGCCTCATCACACAATCAGCCACCTTGGTGGCTTGTTGGTCCCACTCCACCACCTCCCTCCGGCACACAGCCGGAATATCATCCGCAGGAGCTGGCTCCGGCGACATCCACACTTGCAAAGAGTCGTGCCAGCACGCCGCCTTTGCTCTGTACAAGTCGTTGTTGCTCGTGTACATGACACCGCGTCCCTCCTCTCGTACGTAGTACTTCGATTTCTCCTCGGTTGGTTGTTCGTGAAATGCTTTGATGGCGGCAATTGTCTCGTCAAGTACCTGTTACGAACAAATTTTACGAGATGAGCTACAAAATTATTGTTACTACTTAAGGTGTTTTTGCAAAATAATTGATTCATATTATTTTTGTCCTTATTTATTTTTTTTTTTTTTTGTATTTGTGAGATTTGTTGACTGACTTAAAACTAACAAATGTGTAAGAAAAATGTATTAAAATAAAATAAAAAATCAAACGGTTCATGTAGCCAAACCACCCTGAATTTGGTTTTTGGTATGTATGGCCATATGGGATGTTATTCCAACAATAAACTCGAATAATTCAACTTTCACAAAAAGCTATTCCAGAAATACCGATACGGGTACGCCATGGTTGATCACTTGGAAGAAACCCCATGTTTTCGCAGCTTCTCGGATTTGTTCCACAATCTGTCCTATGGCTGTCCAAATTTACGTTAGAGAGATCGATAACCGGTATTCCAGTGAACGTCGACGAGGATTTGAGACTGCAAAGAGTTTCCGGTGGGTGTACAAAGAACTTTGGGATGTTGGTCATGCCCGAATCGGCCAGACCTTTAACACCCATCTTTGATTCATCAAATTCCTTTACTTCTTTCATCCGGTCATAACCGGCAATCGCACCGGCGGCTGCCATTTTCTTCCGCCTGTGCGATACTGTGTCTGTGTCGTTATAGTTGTTTATGCACCCCTAACTTTATAATGATATACAAGGGCGTGACTCTTGTTTGGTAAGAAAGGGTAGGCAGAGCTGTAGCGATGGTGGCCCAAAAAGAAAATGAATGAGGTCAATAAACTTATCTTCACTTTTAAGAAAGTAAGAAATAATAATGTGTTATTTCGATTTCAAATCCTGTCATCGACTTAAAAAAAACCGCTCTTATATTTCAATTCAAATTACTAAATTATTTAACGATACAGGAGACTCTTTTTTTGAGGGGGAAGTTACGTGCAAGGTTTTAGGAGCAATTTACCGCCGACTCCAAAAAAACGTGAAAAAACACCGCCAGCTCCAAAAAACGTGTAAGGTCAGTTCTCTCTCTCTCTCTCTCTCTCTCCCTCTCTAAACCCCAAGTCGTATAAAAGTGGCTAAACTTTCAAACCGTATAAAAGTGTTTAAGCCCCCAAAATCCTATGAAAATACCTAAACTTTTAAAACCCTAGGAAGCCATATGATACCCTAAGTGCATAAATCCTAAAACCCTAGTGAAAGTGCATAAACTCTCAAAATCCTATGAAGGAGACTAAACTTCTAAAACCCTATAAATTCCTGTGATATCTTAAGTGCCTAAACCAAAAAACCCTAATGAAATTGCCTAAATCCCCAGAATCCTATGAATGTGCCTAAACTTGATACGCTAAGTGATTAATTAAATCCAAAAAAGAGCGACTGGCCTAATGGTAATTAAAAAGAGTGACTGAACTTAATGGTAATAAATATTTGTTTTCTTACCTTAATAGTAATTTACTCTTTTTTTAGTACAAGTAAGAAGTCTTATCTACCATAACTTAAGAAGTAGAGAATGAAACCCATAATGAGAATCAAACCCAGGGTTAGTTCCCTTCTTCGATTTTTTTTTTTATAACACGGATGGACCTTTTTTGCTAAAATAAGAGTATATAAAATTATTTAGTGAATGAACGTGCTCTTTAGGAAATGAAATTCTTCTTTTTTCTTAGTGGTGTCGCAGGGGTGCCCAATGCCCATACATAGGATTGGTTCGGGTTTGGACCAGATTTATACTAGATAATTAGTGGGGATAATGTCAAAACTATTTTTATTAGTGTCAAAATTCTTGTTTATACAAGCCTTAACTCTACACATAGTACAAGCCTTTTATCCGTTTGAATTTTAACACTAACAAAAACAATTTTAGCAATATCATTTGCCTTAATAACGAGACCGGCGTTGTGCCGGTGGTGTGTCGCTATTGTGGAATAGATGAAATATTATTTTTGCTTTTGAATTTTAACACTAACAAAAACTGTTTTAGCAATATCATTTGCCTTAATAATGAGACCCGTGTTGTGACGGTGGTGTGTCGCTATTGTGGAATAGATGAAATATTATTTTTGAACTTCGTGTAAGGTGGCCATCCCATTGAAAATTGACATCTAATTCTATGTTGATTGGGGGAAAAAGCCACAAAAATGATACTCCCTCCGTCCCAAATTGGATGTCCATTTTTGAAACCCGTGCCATTTTTCGATTGTTATATCTTTCAATTTATAATGTTTTTCGCAATTATGAACACATTGTATTATAGAACTCATCAAGAACCATCAAACAAGCTCGATATTAAATATTTTTAGAGATTCATATTGAAATATATAAGCAATTGAAAATGGCACGGATCTAAAAAATGGACATCCAATTTGGGACGGAGGGAGTATAACACTGGAATATTCTTTTTACACTCCTTCGTTCCATTTTACTCTATTATTTTAAGTTCCATTTTACTCTATTATATTACGGCGAACACAACATTTTAAGTAGACAATAAGACATTTTTTTTTTTGGGTAATAGAGAGAAAATTCATTATCTGTGAAGTCGCCAATACAGACTGCCGCCAACGATAGGCGGAGACCTTTGCGAAGTTAAGCTGTCACGACAAAGCTTCGGCCTACACAACAGAAACATAGATACATCAAACACAGTTACAACAACCAGATTAAATCTACCCAACTAAACAAAACAGCCTCCATCAAAGATGCCCGCCACCACCACGCAATATATAGCCGCCCGATTAGCAAGACTACCACCGCTATCACCACGCAATGCCATCAAACTAAACGGCACTGTCGCCCGAACTCCAACTAGAAACAAATTGCCCCAAAAGCAGCACCACCAACACCAAACAAGTATCACCCCAGTATTTGTCTTACTCCCATCCAAGCTCCAAACACAACAATAACCTTACTCCCATCCGGTGCTCAAACCTGCAAGATTGGATGAGGAATTTGAACAGGTTCGTGGAGAAGTTCTTCGCAAGGACTCTCTCCCAGGTTTGGAAGAGTGCTATGGGATAATCCGACATGAGGCTGTTCGTCGTGCCACTATGAACGTGGAGTCAAAAAATATGGATTCCTCGGTCATGGTGGCTCGCAATCGGCCGAACTTCAAATTGCAGGAGCAACCCCGTTCCCAAAAGACTCCACCCCAAGATCAATCACGCTCGTATGCTCACTCCCGGGGTACTACGAAACAATCATACAAATGTACCCATTGCGACCAAACTGGGCACACAAAAGAGCGTTGCTACGAACTTGTTGGGTACCCTGAGTGGTGAGATCACAGCCGTGATTCAATGAAAAGAGGGTCTGGGCGGAATGGGATTTTTGCACTTACGGAGGGAAAGGTAGATGGAGACAATGAAGTTACCAAATGTGCCACTACATTGATAGCAACGACAGGTAACAATATAGGTAAGGTTTTTAATATGTCTGTTCCTGTTTTGAACAATACATGGATAATTGATTTAAGAGCAACAAATCATATCACATTTGATTCTAGACAAATTTCGTCCTTAAGACAATCTTCCCAAAAATGTGTGTCCACTGCTAATGGTGTCTCCGCTCTAGTTATTGGAGAAGGGGCCATGGCACTTACAAATACTTTAAACTTGGAGTCTGTTCTAGTTGTCTCATCCTTGGAATATAATTTATTGTCAGTTGCTCAAATAACCTTGACATTACACTGTGTTGTGATTCTTTGGCCTAACTTCTGTGTTTATAAGGATATCCGAACGAGACAAACGATTGGTTATGGTGTTAGGCGCGGGAAGCTGTACTACCTGAATCTTGTGTCGAAGAGTTTAGACAAGTTACGTAAGGCACTGGCAGTGGATAGTTCTGAGGGGGAGAAGAAAAAAGCTGAAATTTGGTTATGACATCGACGTTTGGGACATGCCTCATTTGGTTATTTGAAGAAATTATTTCCTAGTTTATTTTCAAAAGTTGATATTTCTGTCTTCCGCTGTGAAGTCTGCGAACTTGAGAAAAACCATCGTATTTTCTTTCCAGTAACTTTAAATAAAAGTTTAGTTCCTTCTATGCTTATTCATTCTGATGTTTGGGGTCCCTCTCTGGTTACTACCATGAATGGATCACGTTGGTTTGTCACATTTATTGATGATTGTACTAGGATGACTTGCGTATGCTTAATGAAGTCAAAAAAGGAGGTGAATTTGTTATTTCTGAAATTCCATACCATGATTCAGACTCAATACAAAGCGTAGGTTCAAGTTCTTCGTAGTGATAAGAGGGGAGAGTATATGAAATCCGAATTTCAACATTATTTAACTGCACAGGGCATTGTTCATCAAACCACGTGTACTTCCACACCCCAGCAAAATGGAGTGGCAGAGAGAAAAAAAGACCCTTGTTGGAAGTTGTTCGTGCTTCCTTGATTAAAGCTCATATGCTTGTGTCATATTGGGGTGATGTAATTTCCTCAATTGCATACCTCATTAATCGTGTTCCATCAAGCACTATTCAATTTCAGACACCATTTCAAGCTCTACAAGATGCTACCAATGCTCCCATTGTTCCTAATTTACAACCTCGTGTTTTTGGGTGTGTTGTGTTTGTCCACCTTCATAAGCATCAAAGCAGTAAATTAGAGCCTAGAGCATTGCGGTGTGTTTTCTTAGGGTATGCATCTCATCAGAAAAGTTATCGATGTTATCATCCTCCCACAAAA
Source organism: Vaccinium darrowii (assembly GCA_020921065.1). NCBI lineage: Eukaryota > Viridiplantae > Streptophyta > Magnoliopsida > Ericales > Ericaceae > Vaccinium > Vaccinium darrowii. The sequence continues at coordinate 31,806,601 of CM037161.1, read as the reverse complement.
GTCACGCATATTACATTAGATGTGGTTTTTCATAAAGATACGATGTATTTTTCACCTAAGTTTGATCTTCAGGGGGTGCATCACCAGGCAGAAGTTCAAACTCAGACTCATACTTATGATTCTTATAATTATGAAATTCTGAATTATGATTATGCTGGAACATCTGAGGATGTGGATACAAGTGAAAGCAGTTTGGATTCTAGTAGGGTTGAAGACTCTCCCGTTATTGACACGGTATCAATGTCTGAGCCACCCTCACTGCAACTTGACACAAATAACCAATCACTCGTTGAGGATGTTCCTGAGTCGGTTCCTGAGTCTGTTCCAAACTCTCCCATAAGAAATCCTCCTCGTACCAATAAAGATATTCCTAAACCCGTGTATGAACCTGAACTTACTAGCAAGGCCAAGTATCACATGAGTCAGTATGTGTCCACCCATCGCTTGTCTGAATCAAATAAGTCATTTGTGAATCGATCATCTGTTGTATCTATTCCTAACAGTGTGCAGGACGCCTTTGCTAATCCAAGGTGGAAAGCAGCGATGAATGAAGAAATGAAGTCCTTGCAAAAGAACAAAACATGAGAGCTTATTGATCTCCCATCAGGAAAGAAGCCAGTTGGGTGTCGATGGATCTATACCGTTAAGTATAAAGCTGATGGTACCATCGAACGATTCAAAGCTCGACTGGTGGTTAAGGGGTACACTCAAACGTATGGAATTGATTATATGGATACTTTTGCACCTGTGGCTAAGATCAATACTGTTCGTGTTTTGATGTCTCTAGCTGTGAATTTAGATTGGTCATTACAGTAGTTTGATGTAAAGAATGCTTTCCTACATGGTGACTTGATAGAGGAGATTTATATGGATCTCTCACCTGGATGTCTTATGCAAGGGAACCACGAGAGGAAAGTATGTAGATTGACGAAATCGTTGTATGGATTAAAACAATCCCCCAGAGCCTGGTTTGGAAGATTTACAAAGTCCATGAGAGAATTTGGATACCGACAGAACAACGCAGATCATACTTTGTTTTTTAAACAACAAAAGGGTAAGATTACTGCACTCATTGTATATGTGGACGATATGGTGGTTATAGGAAATGATCATGAGGAAAGAAAGGCTCTACAGAATTACTTGTCCAAAGAATTTGAAATGAAAGACCTTGGTTCATTGAAATATTTCCTCGGGATAGAAGTTTCTCGATCTTGCCGAGGAATTTTCCTGTCTCGGAGAAAATATGTCCTAGATTTGCTGAAGGAAACTGGAATGTCAGCATGTGAACTCGCAACTACTCCGGTGGAGGAAGGGTTGAAATTATGTATTAGTTCTAATCAAGTTCCAGTTGATAAAGGAAGATACCAGGGACTCATAGGGAGATTAATGTATCTGGCGCACACAAGGCCAGACCTTGCCTACGCTCTGAGTATTGTTAGTCAATTCATGCATAATCCTGGAGAACAACACATGAATGCAGTGACGTGAATCTTGAGGTACTTGAAGTCTGCCCTTGGAAAATGAATCTTGTTTTCCAAGAGTACTGATTGTCAGAAAATTGAAGCATATATTGATGCTGATTGGGCTGGGTCCATTGATGACAAGCGATCCACCTCTGGTTATTTCACCTTCGTAGGAGGTAATCTTGTCACTTGGAAAAGCAAGACGCAGAATGTTGTTGCTCGTTCAAGTGTGGAAGCCAAATATCGAGGTATGGCCCTCGGTATTTGTGAAGTATTATGGCTAAAACAACTCTTAGAAGATTTGGGGTATCCACCAAATCAATCAATTCAAGTGTACTATGACAACAAGGCTACCTATGATATTGCACCTAATCCAGTTCAACATGACAGAACAAAACATGTGGAGGTTGATAGATTATTTATCAAGGAGAAGTTGGAAGCGAAGGTTATCGAATTATCTAAGATTTGATCTGAGGATCAACTGGCAGATGTCCTCACCAAAGCTGTATCAAATAAATTGTTTTCAAAATTTGTTGACAAGTTAGGCATATGTGATATCTATGCACCAACTTGAGGGAAAGTGTTGAGATTATTTTGTAATTAGCTCTCAGTTAAGGAGTCTTACTTGTAATTAGATTCTATTAGGGTTGTGTATATATACCTGATGAGTGAATGATATACGATCATTAGGTTTTCTCCAATACACATAAATATGACACGTAGTCTAAAAATTGGACTACCCATTGATCAAGTGGATCTTCTCCACAATCTTCAGAAATACTATCAAACGTGGGTTCAGTCAACTTCAGCAGCAATTATTGAATTTGAGCCACACGAAAATCACGACCCTTTGTCAATGGAGTTGCCCATCTTTGTAGTCCCAAGTATAATGAGTCTAATGACTGCCGTCATTCGTAGTATCAGGGAGAGCTTAATTTGAGACATTTTGTCCCACGATTTTTTTTTTTTTTTTTTCCTTCGTTCAACTACATTTCTAGGTGTGTTGTGAAACTAAGAAGGCAATTCAGCAAGTGCTTTTGGAACACGGCCACGAGCTTCGCACCATTTGCATAGCGGAGTCAGAAATTGAAGTTGGAGGGGGTCAAATTATGAAAGATATTTTGGTTCGAATAATATTTATGACTAAATCCAGTCATTTGAGTTTTATGGGGCGCGCGGTTTTGACAAATTGAAAAATTAATCTCGAGTATTAATGTTGTCATCATATCATTCGACAAACGCAGAAACTATGATTTCCCCTCTGATGGTTGTTCGTAAAATGCTTTGATGGCAGCAATTGTCTCGTCAAGTACCTATTATGAACATACTAGATGAGCTATAAAAATTTTGTTACTGCTTGCTAAAAATATAAATAATAAAGTTGTTGTGCGAAATTTTCTAGAATTTCTAATGAATAAAATCAGGGTGTTCATAGGGTCTCACGAGGCAACTGAAAGGACCTCTTCGTGTTCATCGAATTTAGATGATACAGTATAAAAAAATTGTGGTTTATTAGTACTCGCATGTTTAATTCTGGATTACTAGGTGCATCAGTTTTTTTTTCAGAAATTGAATTTTCATAAATCAATTCCCATATTGATTCCCTTATTGAATTCTCCTATTGATTACCGTATTGAATAATTTGGCTCCTCTTTCCATTCCTTGGTTTTGCTTTGATATACCGACAAAAGCTTCCTATTCCATAGTCCTTCCTCCATTTTTCGAGAGAGAGTACAGACAACAATTCGTTCGACAAAGCGATCCAGTAGGTGTTATTGAATGATTGTTTGAAGTCGTTGTATCCTGAGAGACCTGAGGTGGTGAATTTGCTTTAAGGAAATCGTGTCAAACACGGGGCTTGGTTTGCTATTTTTATTATAGTTTTCCAAATAGCTTGTTAAGCCAAAGCTACATTTGATTTTGTTTAAATATACCCAGGGTTTTTTTTTTTTTTGGTCATTATTTGAAAACTTTGCGTTATTAGTTTCGCATCAATTTTTTGGGGATAATTTGTTTAACTTGATGAGTGGAATTGTAACAGAAAAAAGAATGATCGAAACTCTTTTTTTTTTGTTTGCAAAAAAGACAAAAATAAGCCAAAGAATCTGTCTTCTTCGCTTATTTTTGTCAATTATTTAAAAATTTTGAGTTTTTATTGTAAATTTTACTTTTTCGATTCCTCTCATCGATACAAACAAATAATTCACAAAAAATTGAAGTGAAACTATCAAATGCAAAAAAAATAAAAATGGATAAAGACAAAAAAATAATAAGTCAAGTGACGAGCTGATAACTGAGCATGTGTCTACACTAACATTAGACCTAATACGTAAATCGTTGTCATCAATTTTTTTCAAATACAAAAATCTATTTCTTGTTGGATTAGAATTCGATGATGGAAAAAATGTCTATTGTTTCCCATATACTAGTATAGTTTTGCTATGCACGCCTTGAAAAAAGGTCTATTATTATGTGTAATTAAGTTGTGAACTAAATTCCATGATCCAATTTTATTTCAAATTTGTTGCTCTTTGGATTATATTTTTGTTTTTTTTTTAACAGCAAAAATTTTATTAACCTTTGAAAACGAATTACAAAGATTAAAAGGATCCAAGAACAAGGCCTTAACGATGAAAGAAGGGAAGATCCACAGAGAAGACTCCCCTCACACCAAAAGACACAAGCTGCAAGGAACCAAAAGGGAAATCACAACCTAAAGTTGGCAAGAAGCCAACCAAAACCCCCCAACAAGAAAACCCCCCAACCAGAAAACCCCCCAAAAAAATCAACAGAACCGCTTCAAAACAAACACCACCAACATGCAACTTAGCTTGCAACAGAAAAACTACTTATGATCTCATCATCATCCCCCAAAAAATCTTCACCCAAGATCTTGCAAATAGACCGAGAATCCTAAGCCGTATTAAGATGAATCCTGTTAATGTTATCAGAAGAAACAGATAACGCAGCAGCAGCTATAGCAGATCTGAAAATAACGCTTTTTTTTTTGTTTTCGATGACCCTTCTTCTTAGCTTTGGGAAATCCCAACCTTTTTTCAATCCTTTTCTGTTTCAATTTACCTTTCCGAATATCTTCCACCGCATTAGCTGGATTGAGATCCACAACTAACTGGATACCTTCGACATTTTTCTCATTAAAAAATCCCACTTCGGAAAGATTCCAAAAGCCTTGATCAAAATTCACAACCTCCTCATCCTTGTCATTAACGGCTAAAGCGGTATCCTCTACTTCGAAAGAATTAGAAAGAATTGGATGTCTCACATCAACCAAATGACCCACATCATTAGCCATTGAGCAATCCACTTCCTCCTTAGTTTCACCAACCATTGAAGCATTAACAGGAGGTGAATCAATAGCTCAACTCCCAAACGATTCCTCCTGCCTCAAAATTGCATTATCCTCTAGAGAATTATTTACAACTTGATGAAAGTTATTGGACAAACTATCTCTGATATCCAATCTTGCTTCTGCCTTCGCATCTTCCTCATAAGGATGTGAGAGATTCTCATACGCGGCTCGTCTACCTACCTCCACACAAGACGAAATTGGTTCCTCCTTTACCTGGACTCTATAACGGATATTATCAATCTCAATCTGAATAGAGGAGTCAATAGTAGACATAGTCTCAGTGGCAATAAGAAAACGACCTTTTGTGAATGATAAACAATGCAAAGTGGAATCATCAACCTCCATGAAAACACCCCATTTCTCACCAATTTTCCTAAAAGATTCCAAATTCCAAACATTTAGCGGCATCCCCATACAGCTGAGCCACACAAACCTTTCTGACATAGCAACTTCACCCTGCCAAGGCTTAGTCTCACAAAACCATCTATGCAAACAAGAATCCTTAATTATGGCATCTCTCGCTTCCGTAGTCACAAAAGTAATGAGGATATATCTCCCCCCCATACTTCTAATGAGAGTCCCGTTAATTTTTTCCTTTTCGAAATCCCTAATAATATCGTCCACCTCCATGAACTTGTGCAATTTGGCCACCATGCTTCTATCCAACCAATCATTACTTGATGGATCAAGTTTTAAAATGTCTGACTTTACTCCACTACTCATCCCATCTTTAGAGGAGCCTTTCAGCACTTGGGCAAAGGATAATTTACCACCCACCTCCTCACCTCTCAAGCCAGATTCAACACAAGGAAATGACGGACACTCACGTTCTTTGTTGACAACAAGAGCAGCAGTTTCCTTAGAATCCATGTAAGACTTCGAGTAATTATCTTTCACAATGTGATTGAAGCTAGCGAATTTGACAAAAAGTTTCCTATCGCCCAACCAAATCCCGTTAGATTTGGATATAGCAAGATCAACAGAAACAGCACAATCGTACCGAATAAAGCCAAATTTCCTCCTTATCACCTTGCTCCTTTTCTGTGGAATGAAAACATCCCTAACAATGCCAAACTTGGTGAAAAAATTTCTGAGCCAAGCCTGACTAGTAAAATCTGGAAGGTTGTCAATAAACAGAGTGTGAACTTCCTTTGTCCCTCCTAAGTTGGGATTACCGTGACCCGTGAATGAACTAGATAAGCGTTTGGTACCCACCACGGGGACCCAACCATCCTTAGGATTATCCATGAGAATCTCACGCACCAACACTGCCCAAAAGAAGCATGACAAGAACCAAACCCAAAAAGAACCCAGCAACCTCAACAACCAAAGGAATCCAAAGATGAAGAGCACACAGAAATAAACTGAATCGGCCCCCCGACCCAGACAAGCACAGCAAAAAGCAGGGGGAAGACAAATGAGAGAGCAGAAAAAAAAGAGATACCTCACAGCTAGCAAATCTAGAAGCGGCGGTGACAGCGCAGTGCGAATCGTCTGCGAATTTGAGATAGAGCGCAGAACCAAACGATGATTCAGATCCGGATCGAGAGGAGAGGACTGAGACGGGCTGAGATGGCTGAGATGGGTCGAGATGGGTCGCAACAGGTTGAGATGGGTTGAGATGGGTCGATAGGAGAGGAGAGGCAGGAGAAGACGGGCTGAGATGGGTCGAGAGGAGGGGGTCGGCCGGCGATGACCGCCGGAGAGGCGCCACAGGGGAAGGTGAAAGGGTTAGGGTTTCATGAGGATGCAAATCGCTAGGAGACGAGCAAATATTAATATATTATTAAGACCTTGGATTATATTTTTGTTGTTATCAATATAATTCGCATTCATTATTTTTTTATGAATTATTGGTTCACCTCAACGAGAGAAATCTAAAAGGTGAAAAATTATGTTTAAAACTTTAAAAAGTTAAGTAAATGTGTGTCGGATGTTGAAACACCAAGAAAATGCATTAGGGCTTGGGACTATTTTGACACACATTTTAAAATATTGGGGACTAAAATGGTTAAATGTCAAGATTGGGAACCAAATTGGTAGTTCGCTAATACAAAACCGTAAGGGACCGTTTGATTATGAAGAAAAGTACAACAAAAAATGAAAAGGTTTGAAAGTAAAGTGAGAGAAATTAAAAGGAAAGAAAATCCATTTACTTGCATGTGTTTGGTTACAAAGAAACTTTTGTATAAAATTTTAAACTATTTAATTATAGAGTATGGTGACGATGAAAATCACAAAAAAAAAATACATGTAGTTACCTAAATTGACGTCAAATATTTTAGTAAATCAAACAACTTCCTTAACTTTAAGGTAAAAAAAAAGGGGAGGGTAAATTTGAAATTCCTTCAAGAGGTAACTAATTACTTTCTTAAGAAAGTGTAAGTCCTTGTGTTTTTTGCAAGGAAACTGTAAGGACCCGTATTTTATGCATCATTCCCTAAATAACATTGGGAAGTGTGAGGAAATGAAAATAGATTAAAGAGGGTTAATGTGGACTTAGTAATTGCACATGGGTGTCTTTATAACACGTACATTTGGAACATTAGGGGTGTATGTGTAATGTGGGAGGTGTATATACACTTGTAGTAGGGGATTTCTTTTTCAAAAAGCAACACGCACACACTCTCTCTCTATAATCAGCCGACCCCCTCTTCTCTCTCTCCCCTCTCCAAAATCTCTCCAATTGTTAAGACCCATAATTAATAATTTAGAGATTATTAGTATCAATAATTTATTTATCGTTAAGGATAAATTAGAGTAATTAGTTACACAATTATCTAATAGAGATAATTATTTTTAAAAAAAAATCTCTCTAATGTTTATCCTAAGTCTCTCTTATCACTTCATCTTTCCTTTTAAGTCTCCTTCTTCACCAACAATTCCTCTTTCACCCAAAGTCGTCACTTTGACTTCCATAAGAGTCCAAAGTTGCTCCAACTTTATCTCTTCTTCCCATCAACCGTACTACTCCCTCACTCTCCCCCTAAAAACTCTCTTTCTCACTCTCCTATTGGTTGACAACTACATCCCTTTGTTTCTTCTTTTATATAAATCATTATTCTCCTCAAAAATCAAGAACGACACTTTTTCCACTTGATTTTTTTTCACCAGGTTCTTCATCTGTCTTTTCCTCTTTCTCTTTGTCAATTATTTTAATTTTGTTGACTATTCAAACACCACTTCACTTCTTTATTTTTCTCTTCTTAGAATTAATTTTATTTTCAATCTCTCTCTTTCCACTCTTACGGCAATAAATCCTCTCACTCTCTATTTATTAATTTCAGATTAATTAAAGTATTTGCGGTCTCCTACGTTCTTGATCTTCCATTTACCTGCGCTAAGTCGTCGGAAGAAAGGTAGGGTTTTCGAAACTTAACTTTTACTTAGGAATACTGTTTACGTGATTCGTGCGTATATCATATGTTGTGGGGTGATTAAAGAAGTTATAGTTTAGTATAATTTCTGTGGAAATAGAATTGTTAATGAATCGTGTGGTTGGGAGTTGCGTGAAAAATGAGAATATGTGAAGTATGTGCACAATTTCTGTTCTTATAATATTCGAACCATTTCGGGTCAGAAATGAGGAAAAATCATAACTGAAGAGTTGTAGACCTCGAAAAATTAAACAACTTCCATATGGAACTCGTCTCAATACGAGATTCGTAGAATTAGTTATGATTTTTCAAAGTTGGCTGAACTGCACATTTTCGGGACAGATTTACTGTTTGACTTAAAACACTGTTTTGCTCCATTTAGGATTGGATTTAGGCTTCGCTCAAAACAGTGAACTTGTGTTAAAATTGATGAAATATTTTACAGTAAAATTTCGTGATTTTTGAAACCCATTTACTATTTTTAGTGACTCGAAAGATAACTGACGTGTTTGACATGTGTTATTCGATTTCATTATTAAAATTTTAGTTACAAGTTGTAATTAGACGCATGTGATTGTTTGGCTTACTGATAGTATTAAATCCATTATCATGTGTTAATTAATTATTGTGATTAATTAAATAACGGTTAAAAGATGTGTGGTTGTTTATCGAACGTGAAAATGGGACGTTTTATTCGATATGGGTCTTGAGCCAATTATCGCAATATACTCCCAGGGGTATTTGAGCCGTGCCATGGGCCTGGAGAGTTAGGCATGGTGGACGGGAGCCCAATAGATTATTTATATTGTGGATGGGAACCGATATCGGATAGTCTAATGAATTGGTATAAGATACCGAATTCATGAGGTGCATGAGGTTTGGGTTGTGAAACCTTGAGATTGATGGTGAGAATGTTGAATCTACTGAATCTACTATTTTTTTTTTAAGACATGTTGTGATAATCGGGCTATCCTATGCTTTAACATTAATGTTTTATATGTCTAACTGTTGCATGAGTAATCTTTTGTAAAGGGGTAGTTTCAATACCCTATTGAGTGTAATTTTATCACTCACGGTGCTACTTTTGTTGCCCTGGCGTCCCCAACGCCAGGTACAGAAGGAGAGGAAGAGCCGTCTGCTGAATTCGAGGCGATGGAGCAGCTAAGTGGGGGATCAAGTGGCAGACTCTTGGCTTTATCAGTAGGGATTTAGCTAGATGGCTCTGTCCTTAATTTATTTCAGTTGAACTTTTAATAAATGTTTAAGTTTTCAGACTGTTAGAATTTAATTCATTTCAGTTGTAATAAGTTGGTTTACTTTTAGTTTTTTGTCAAAAATTTTAAGTACTCTTTGATATTTTTAATGAAGTTGGCATTTTTATTTAAATAAATTATGAAATTTATTTATTAATGTACCCAATTTTTGGGGGGGTTATACCAATCCTCTAGAAATCAACCTCTCTCACTCAAATACTTCAAGATCCAATCATAAATCCTTCACCTTCGCGTTATTTAGAGTTCGGGCACCTTTGATTTCGCTTAGAGGAGATGTATTTAATTTGGTTGGAATCCAAAAACAAGAGTTGGGGTTTCATTTCTCACCTATTGGAAGCTTAATCTTTGAGTTGGGGGACAAATTTCTATTCCCTCTAGTTGTATTTTGTTGATTTGTTGCATTTACCTTTGTATTGCCCAAAAATTTCTAGTCAACTTTGTATATCACCATGAATATGGGTTTCAATCTTGAATATCACCATGAATATGAGGTTTGATCTTGTTTGATCTTTGATCTCTACTCCCTTTAAGTGTTTGTGTAATGTTTTGATCTATATTTTGATGAATTTCAAGTTGTTCTTGCTTGGGTTGAAACCAAGGTTATGAATCCTGTTTCGTACTGGCCGGTACGTACCGAATTTGTGATATTCCGGTAACCTGACCCTCTAATTCCGTCCCGGCGTTAATACCAGACAGTTCCAAATTTTTCGGCGAATCTCGGCCGAGAAGACAATCCTGTCGATTTCATCCGAGATATTTCACTACCTTGGATCTTTGCAATAATCTCCAAAAACAAGTATTTTTATACACTGGAATCCCCAAATCCTCCCGATCCGCTTCTCCGGTGACCTCTTTCGCACTGATGGATGACTGGTTTTCTGTAAAGCGCATCAATCAGAATTTGTGTGTGTGTGTGTGTGTGTGTGTGTGTGTGTGAGAGAGAGAGAGAGAGAGAGAGAGAGAGAGAGAGAGAGAGAGAGTCTTACCTCGCTAGTGTATTTGATCCGAAAGCAGCCGTTTGAAAGAAGATGAACCAAAAATCAGAGATCGATTGTAATTTTTCTCTCTCTACGTATAAGCAACTTGTTACTGTATAAGAGAGGGGTTGAAAAGAGTGACTTTGCCTAGAGCCGAACAAAAACAGTTTGTAATGAATAGTCTCATTGAAGTGTGTATCAACTTTTTTGAGATAAGTTAATCTACAATCCACCACAGTTTTTTATCCAACATATAATCCTCGCCATTTTTTTAGTTGCTTACTTCATTTATTCAAGATGTTAGATCAACATTGCGTTTGTTTTGCTATTGTGTTATGCACTTGGAACATTTGTTTGTTAGTTTGAAGGCCTTTTTATGATATTTGTTGTCTAATTATAGTTCATTAGATGATATAATAATATACCCACAAAAAAAAGGGTGATACTAGGAAAAATTGATTTTATCTATGTATATATAGGTAGTACTGCTAAATCCGAAATGGTACCGGTACCCGCCCGGTACAAGTACTGTACCGTGCCAGTAAGAAAACAGGTACCCTGTTTGGTACGAGATTCAGAACCTTGGTTGACACCCCCTTCAAATCTGAAAATCTATTAAAAATGCCCACTAAACGACTTGATATCAATACCCCCACGTCTGGGTATCTATATCAGCAGATTCTGTTTTTCTATTGTGCACCGGGTATCTATACCAGTAGGTTCTATTTTTCTGCTATGCGTCTGGTATTGAAACCCCATTTCTGGGTATTTATACTAGATGGCTCTGGACACCAAAATTGCTCTGAGTACTTTTTCAACCTTTGGTTGTCTCAGATCGACCTTCTTCAAATGTTTTGTTAATTTAAAATTTTACTTATTGCCGACCTCTTTATTGATCGGGTTGTTTGCTTGACCTTCCATTGACCTCTGTTTGGGTGATTTGACAGGGCAATTGCCATATTCATCAAATACACTTCATAACTTGTTGAAAGCCTTGTTCTAAATAAATCCGTGTACCGTTGGTTGTTTACTCAAAATCCTGTGATATTTGAAGTTTGAACATATTCTTGGACACAAGACACATGATGATGTCGCGTAAAGGACATGCACCACATTGAGTCGGTTTGACACTTTTGATAAAAAGTTGTGACGATTGGAAAGAAATACGATCGTTGGAAATGTTTCGATGAATAAATTGTATTAAATGCATATTTGAGGATGATAATTATGAATACTAGGGCCACCGACCAGTGCGTCCCTGACCATGGATGCACGAAACCCACGAACTCCGGCAAGGTTGTACGGAACCCACAAAATATGGCAGGGGGATTAACTCCATATTAAATACTAAGTGGTTACTTTTAGAAATGTTTGAAAATGAAGAATTTTATGAAAAACACGGTATTTTGGTGAAATTGGATATCTGGATACGCGTTTGGACACATAGCACAATTGGTAACAGATAAGAAGAGATTGATGGACACTAGGGTTATTTTTGGACACTTTGGTATTTCTTTGGACACGTGGGTACTTTGTGGTCATTTTTCACTTGCTTTAGTCCTCCTTTTCATACTTTGCTCAAATCATTTATGGTATTCAACTTTACTTGCACATATCATACTTTATACGCCTAGCGTTTGTAGAATGATTTTCCTACTGGGCTAGTGAGCTCACCCTATCATTTTAGGGTAATCGGCTAGGAGCATGAGACGGACGCTTGGAGTGTGAGTGCATGGTTTGAAGCACACATGAATCATGGAGTTATTTTGTCACTTTGATACTTAATATTTTTGGAAGACGATTATGTAATTACAATTTTTTTAAATCTTTTGACAAATTCGAGTTGTGTAATAACATTAAACCCTTTTGACACTTATGTATTTGGGTATGGGTATCCGTTCGCTAGAGACACGTTGAAATTGATTTGGAATTGGACATTTGACTTTGACTTTGACTTTTCAACGGACATATGTAAAACTTTGATCAATCTTACATATTTTTGTGTGAGTTTCGATTATTAAAAATGAGGGCATGACAGAAACAAAGACAACATCATCTGCAATAATGGGTTGGAAAAATGGTCCAATTTGATTGGGACATAAGGTTCAATATGGTTTGGTTTTCATATGATTCTTTAATTTTTTATATTTTCTCTCATTCTCTTTCTAATCAAACTAAAAAAAAAGTTGATATTTTTTCTCTTTCCATTATTTTCTAACATTCTCTTGCTAATCAAATGAACCCTAACCTTATGGAACAAGAGGACTCTCCCGTCCCTTTGGGAGAGCAGTGGCAACCGCTCAAGTAACGACGCCCTTTCTTGGGTTTGAAGGGCTCCTAAGTTTGTTCGCTAAAACCCCATTGGGCATAGCAAACACTCAATTTATTTATTGATTTTTTGGAGGGTCATTTCGGGTCTCACAAAGATGATCCGAACCACACATCATTTTTAAAATGTATTTTTATGAATTCTTATAAAAAATAACCCAATCCGATATCAGTAAATGCTTTTTCAACCCGAGTGCAGGGCTTATTCCTAGCCCAATTATGCCTCTGATCTCTGTAGCCAGACGTATTTGGCCCTTACACTTCTCCCTATTTTCTTCATAATTATAGTACACTTTTATTTTATTTTTTGTAAAATCACTAAAGAGTAATCCCCAAAAATCAGGTCAAATTCTTAGTCATGCGTCCACCACATAGTCATGTAATCTAGAGTAAGAAACACTCACGTATGTTGGTAAACATCCTTTTTTGGACGTACATAACTTTGACATTTATGTCACGTAGCTTTTTGACAAGTGAACTTTCATTTTCTTTGCAAACCGAACACTTTCGACTTCCTTGATGATTTAAACAGGAAAAAAAAAAAAAAAGAACTTTGCAAGTTTGCACTCCAGTCACCCAACTTTGACATTGGTTCCACTACTAGCCTTGCAGTAAGAAACACTCCACGTATATTTCCGTATTGGTGGCTACTTTTATGTAGTGTTGGTAAACATCCTTTTTTTGGACGTACATAACTTTGACATTTATGTCACGTAGCTTTTTGACAAGTTAACTTTCATTTTCTTTGCAAACCGAACACTTTCGACTTCCTTGATGATTTAAACAGAAAAAAAAAAAAAAAAGACTTTGCAAGTTTGCATTCAAGTCACCCAACTTTGACATTGGTTCCACTACTAGCCTTGCAGCTTTGGGCTCTCCGAGGAATGGCTAAGAACTTTATGTAAAGTTTCAAAAGTAAGGGAGGACAATATAATTTCATAAACTTTAAAGAAAATTTTTGCATTTGTGAAATTTCAGGAGAGATCAATGAACATGTGATCAGTTAAAAAAAAAAAAAAAAAAGGAGAGATCAATGAAGTTTAGCCTATTTTATTTTGTAGCTTAGCCTAGGCTACTCTTTCCACTTTAATCACTTTTTCAATTTTCATTCATCGATATCATAAGAAACTTTGTTGACTTGTGTGTCTGTGTACTAGTGGTCTGTTCAATTTTTACTTAGCTTGAATTTTTTTTTTTTTTAGCCGATAGTGCATTTTGAGCCCTGCATTTTGGGCCCTGTCAGTCATATTGGGCTGTCAACAAAATTTTGAGTCCTCAATAGACGAAGGCTTCTCACTTAAGCAGTACTAAGTAGGGCTGAACAAAAAAAAAAAAAAAACTGAACCAAACCAGAGAATCGGCCCAAGCTAGTGTATTTTTTTTTTCCTTTTTTTTTACTTAGCCGGTTCGGTTTAGTTCTGAAGACTTTTAAAAGTTAGGAACCGGTTCAGTTCCCGATTTTTGGGACTTTGAACCCGGTTCGATCCAAACCAAACCGTTTTTTTTATATATATACTATATAGGAGTATAAAATATGTGTAATATACTCTTCATACTCAAAATAGAGCAATTTGGGCCCTGTCAGTCATTATTGGCCTGTCAACAAAATTTTTAGTCCTCAAAAGACGAAGGCTTGTTACTTGAGCAGCCCTAACCTAAGTTGGCACTTAGGTGCCAGTGTGTCAGTGTGTCAGGTCTCGTGTTCAAGTTGATGAAGCGACGTTTGTCTACCCTATTAATCTAACTCTATTAACTTACTAACATTCTATCGTCCCGCAAAATAAAAGGCAAGGAATCAAAATTATAATCTTCCCATTGGGCCATTCGTAGCCTAATCCGCTAATTCGAAGTCAAAATTTGGGCCCCATGCAGGCATCCCTGCACAAGCCTCTACCCCAGTCACCCCTTGCTAGGAAGTGAGGTTTAAGAAGGGAACAGAAAAAAATTCCCAGATAAAAGCCTACAATCAGGGAACTTTTTTTTTACAACAAAAAAAGAACTTAAAAATAAATCTCAAAGACAGAGATTACAAGAACTCAAAACACCTAAAAGAAAAAGAAAAGGGCGGCAAGAGGCCAACTAAAAAACACCAAAAAAAAACCTCACCCTTTTCTCAACAAAGGCAACCGAAAAAGAAACAAAACCTGGAACACCTCCACCCATCCTTCTTCCCCTCCTTGGCGGGCTCTATAACGCGCTTCATCAAATTCCTCTAATTCGGCAATTTTGCTAATGACTTCCTCTTCATCCCCATCGCAACCAATTCCCAACGACTTCTCAAAATCCCATGCCACTTTAGCCTCTTCACGAAACAGGCTCTAAAATGTAATTTCATCAGTTTCCTCCATTTGAGCAATTTTACTAATGACTTCCTTCTTCACCAATTCCCAATGTCATCGCGAAATCCAAAACCGCTTGGTCACCTGTACTGAAATTCTTCTATACAATCAGGGAACTTGGTCACCTGTACTGAAATTCATCTGTACCCGATAAGATACTTGTAAGCGATCCTACAGATAAAATGGCACAATAACAAAGGTACATGTGCATGTGAGTTGAGCTCCACTTGGGGAATCCTATGGGTATATAAGTATATTAGATTGGACAACACATCAAGAAGTGAAGATATATAATGTTTTTTTTTTTTCAATTCTTTGAACGAGTACAACACATTGGACAAACATAATTTGCTACGCAATGATATGATTTAGAAGGGCGTTCACATTGATTTTTTTTTTTATGGATTATAGATTCTATTATTTGGCATGTTTGTTTACCAACAATTACAAGTGCGTGCAATGTAGACCTGGAAACCAGTCCTATATGAAAAAGAGCTTACCAATATGCACGTAGAAAATGACAAAACTATCTATATTGGGGAAACTTGTTCCTTTTTTTCTTTTTTTTTTTTTAACAGAAAAAAAATAAAGATTTTATTAACCCTCGAAGTGGAGAATACAAAGCCTAAAAAGACCAGAGGCGTCATGCCGGCATCACAACGAGGAGCAAGAATCCCAATAAAATTGAAACCCAAGCCGCTTGACAATACTATGCCTCCCCAAACCCGAAAGAAACAAAACTGTTAGCAAGAAACCAATACATTGTTGAATTTGTATTCATCTTCTCTTTCCGTGACTGCAATTTTGCTAAGCACCTCATCCTCACCTCCATCTCCTTCTTGATCAATACCAACAGTTTTCAATTTTTTCCCAAACATTTTTTGCTTCATCTACTAGAAATCTATTCTTATATTTTTCAAACAGTCAGAAGAGATAGGGGACACAATAGCAGCAGCATTGCCATTAGGCACCTTCAATTGCCTATCCGCAGTGTTCATCTTACACTGTGTTTTGTTGGTAGCATTGCCAACAATGCCAAATCCCACCTCATGCTTCTCAAGCTCCAGTAGTCAAACTTACCATTCCATGGAAAACTAGCTACTTTTGCATGAAGTTTGTGACCCTTTATCGTCAATCCATTCAGAGATTTTAATGCCGAAAATAGCATCTCTGCTAACGAACAAATCCAAATCTCTGGTATCGGATTTGGACCTTTCTTTTAGTTGGAACTGTTGGAAATTTTGTGAATGAAACTGGGACACTCGGAGGGTCTCCCGAGGCAACCGAGACCACCCCACAGATTCAAAGCGTTAGTTCAATTAACGCTAGGCTACTCCCTCATGAATATGGAGATTATGGCAGAATTCATTCCCCATTCAAATTCGAATTCAAGGCAGGAGTTACAGAATACAGAATTGAATTGGAAATTCAATCTGTCTAATGAATGAGGGGGCTCCTCTTTAATCTCGTATTCAAGTCTTCAGCTCATTTTCAAGCTATATAAAGGCAGTGTTGGTCTTTGGTTTGGACATCAGTTTTCGTGAAACAAAATACTTCAGAATTCGTTCTTGTGAGAGAAAGACAGACGCAAGTTTCAGTTCGCCAAGGCTTCTAGCGGTGGTGTTCCGATGGTCGTGGTTCTAGCCGTTGTATCCGGGGACGAAGACGTCGATTCATCCTACAACACCCACGGTGAAAATGACAAGTGAGAAGAGCTCTGATACACTTATGGGAAGCTCAAGTGTTGTTGCTCCTTTGCATGGAGTTCCCTCAATACTAATGTCCCACGTTGATAAGCCAGGGAAGTTCGGTTCGGGGGTTGATTTCAAGACATGGAAGCAAAAGATGATGTTCTATCTGACCACTCTCCATCTCGCTGGGTGCTTGTCTGAGGATGCCCCAGTTGTTGCTGAAAATGAGACAGGCAACCAGAAGCGACAAGCTCTGGATCACTGGAAGAATTCTGATTATCTGGCCGAGAATTATGTCTTGAATGCTCTTGATGACTCATTGTACTCTGTGTTCAATGAGGCTAAGTCGGCCAAGGAACTGTGGAAGTCCTTGGATAGAAAGTACAAGATCGAGGGGGCCGGGCCTGAAAAGTTCGTGGTGGGTTGCTTCCTTGATTACACTATGAAAGATGAAAGACCTGTGGCTAAACAGGTCCAGGAGCTCCAGATGTTGATAAATGAAATCAAAGCAGAAGGGATGTTTTTGCTTAAGCCGTTTTTAGTGGCTGCTATCATCCACAAGCAAACAGGAACTTAGAAGGAGTTCAAGAGTTATCACATGTTTAAGAACAAGGAGATGACATTGGAGACTCTGTTCTATAAGCTCAATGTCACGGAAGGAAATCGAGCTAGGGAGAAGGCTGCCAAGGAGGCCGAAATGGCAAAGGCCAACATGGTGGAGCATGGTCGTCCTTCCTCAAGTGGTGGTGTGAAAAAGAACCAACATGACAAGCGGTCTGACAAGCAGAAGGGCAAAAGTGTCAATCTGGGACTGAAGGGCGGTGTCGCTATGAAGCAAAAAGAGAAGTTCCAAGGGAAATGCTTCAATTGTGACAAGTTTGGCCATAAAGCATCTGAGTGCAAGAAGCCACCTCGTCCACAAGCGCATATTGCAAAAGCCTCGGGAGGTAGTTCTGACATGAACCTCTCAGCTATGGTATCTGAGGTGAACATGGTGGGTTCAAATCCACGGGAGTGGTGGATTGACACCAGGGCTACCCGCCATAACTGCGGTGACAGGAAGATGTTCACATCACTCGAGCCGGTTAATGGGGAGAAGCTGTATATGGGGAATTCAGGAACCTCAGATATTGCTGGTGAAGGAACAGTGGTCCTGAAGATGACTTCGGGGAAGACATTGACCCTGAACAAGGTGTTGTTTGTGCCAGACATTCGCAAGAATCTAATGTTTGGTTCTCTGCTGAGCAAGCACGGCTTCCGCAAGGTGTTTGAATCAGATAAGGTCATTCTGACAAAGGCTGGATCATGTGTAGAGAAAGGCTATATGATCGATGGGTTGTTTAAAATGAATGTAATGACTGTTATCCCTACTATTAATAAGACAAATGCCCCATTACTTATGTGATTAAGTCTTCCATTTTGTGGCATAGTAGACTAGGTCAGGTTAATTATGAATCTATGCGTAGATTAGTTAACTTGGACCATATTTGTGGATGCCCCTCCGGAGATCTTCATCAATTCGGAGTCGCCACCCAAGTTTTAGCGGATTGTCCCCGATGAACCGAACTCCATTGACTCGTGCCTCATTCTATGCATAAGGATTACTGGTCCGTCATCACCATACTATCTTAGGTTCGAGAGCTTAGTCACGAAGGGGGAAGGATTTTACGACACCCCCCTCGCCCAGTTTGAAGACCAGTCTCTACTTGGCTTTTGTGGGATCATATGAAATGCATGCAATTCAGCCATGAACAAGTACGGGGGATGAGGGGTGGAAAGCCACACAATGATAATAAATGCAACAATGAATTATGGTGTATGCATGTGCATTGTGATCTACATGGGTGATGATGATGGTAAATGAACATAAACTACAAATGACAATAACTAGCAGGGGAACAACATTAGCACATGTTAAACAAAGACTGAGAGCTGGAAATAGTATGAACAACATATAAAAAGTTAAACCAATCTGATCCACTTTCAAAGGTTTGAGCGCTCAAACTCATGTAAACTCACACATGCTTGTGAAGCCCATGATGATTTTGATTTGGTGAATACGTGATTTGATCTTTGTTGTTTGCTCAGAAACAGTACTGGAATAATTAAACAAAATCACATTGCCATACATGCATAGTTTAAAACCCATTTATTGTCCAAATAAAGTGAATAATACAGAAGGAATGAAGACTCAACACTGAAAGAAAACATTTCAAAGTATTCAAGGCTCAGAAACCAAGCTTGAATCACTACAAGAAAATCAAGATCTAGTAACAGTTTTTTTAGTAACAGTTGGATAAACTATTGGTAGAACTTGGTTATAGTAACGGTTCTAAAACTGTTACTAGAAACAGGACTTTAGCAACGGTTTTTATTGAACCGTTAGTATATTAATGTAATATACTAACGGTTCAATAAAAACCGTTGCTAAAGTCCTATTTCTAGTAACGGTTCGAATGAACTGTTACTAAATATCCTCCAACCGTTACTAAATACTCTCCTTTAGTAACGGTTCAAAATTAAAACAAACCGTTACTAAATACCCTCCTTTTTAGGCCCACATAGTATATGCTAATATACGTTCTAAAGACCAATTTACATATATTATTGATTATATCATATAATTATAAACAGTTATAACACAAAAAAATTTACATGAATGATATAATCAATGAACAACGAAATCAATGATCTTGATCGTCATGATCATGTCGCGATCGTGTGGCTACTGAACATCAACTATTTCACAATACTTAATTTAATCTCAATTGCGTCTCGATAAAAGGGCTTTCCAAATCCGATCAGGCTAAAAATTTACATGAAAGATTTAATCATCAAGCACCACGAAATCAACGATCTTGATCATCGTGATTATGTCGGGGTTGTGTGGCTATTGTATATTCAACTATTGCACAACCCTTTAGTTCTATCAATCACGTCTCGATGAAGGGGCTCTGTAAACCCGATCGAGTAAAAAATTTACATGAACGATTTAATCAACAAGCACAATAAAATAAATGATCTCGATCATTGTGATTATGTCGCGGTCGTGTGGCTACTATACAACCACCTATTGCACAAGACCTAATTTCCTATTAAGTAAGTTGAACGTATAGATTCAAAAGGCAATTGTCAAGTCTATTTTTATAATGATCAATCTGAACTGTCAAGATTTCACATTTTTCTTATTTGATCATTGTCACAAAAAATAAAAATCATCAGATATTGACAACAACGTGATCAGAAGATATTAAAACGTCTGAAGGCATTAAAGTCTTATAGAATCCCCTCAAGCCTCACTTGAAGGTTTTTTTTTTCCTATCAAAATCATCTGCCTTTTGCGCAATACAAATTAAATTATTTTGCACTATAATGAAGTAAATCACATATCGCTAGACATTTGATCGGACAGAATATATCATTCAGCATCCAAGATTATAAAATTCTAAATAAAAAAACTAAAAGATTGGATTAATGACTTATAAGTATTCAATTGGGCTTATTTTTTAGGATCTCAATCGAACAATTATTTTAAAATTATTGAACAGCTCGGATCACTTGTGTGAGATTCGTGGACCCCACACAACCATTGGTTTGGTTCAAAGAGAAAGTGATAACCAGTTAAAAAAAAGAAAAAAGAGAGATGAACAAAGAACCGCCATTTTTTTTTTATTTCGGCGGGCTTATAGAGCGGTAAAAGAATTTGGGGCACTTCAAATATTTTATTCAATGGTCCAAACGGCGTCGTTTAATGGTTTTTCCCCCCTTCTCTTCCTTTTCATTTTACTTTCCCCTCATTTGCAAAACCTAGCGGCGTAAACTTGGCGGAGGAGTACAGAGAGAGAGAGAGAGAGACCAAATCTCATTACCGTCGATCGATATCCAGAGACGAACGAAGCTCTTACAGCCTCTCCAGCGCGTATACTTGAAATTTACAGCCAGCGAGGAAGTCCATGAAATTGGCCTTGATAAGATTTTACTTTACTCTCTCACTTCTGTTCTTGACCTCTCTAGAGATTTCGAGATGATTTCGTTTTTCTCTCTATGATTTTCGATTGAGTAGATCTGGGTTTCAAAAATCTCTTGAAGGCTTCTAAAGCTAGGATTTTGTGGCGCACCCATTACTCCCGCTGTAAGTTATTTCCGATTATCTGTAGGATTTTGGTAAACTATGCTTTTATTGGATCATTTTGTTAGGCAAATTGATGTGTACTGAGATTATTTGGTTTAGGATATTGTTACCCATCAATTTCGCGCCTTTGGGTTCTTTAATGAACCCAATCTCTTTTTTTCTTCTTCTTGATTTCTGCTAATTTCTCAGATCCCACAAAGAGCTAGAGATAAGCACAATGTCGACTAGTCCTGGGGCTTCCCTGAAGAACCCTAGGATTAGCAAAAGATGGGCTTATTCGCCCACCCACAATGGCATAGTTGAAGATTCTAAATCGCCTTTTGATTTTGGGGTCTGACGAACCCTTGGTTATAAAAGAAATCATACCTCGGTATTGTCTCTCTTCTATCTATGGTTATCAAGTTTTGATGTAGAATTGAAGCTTTAAATCTGCAAGAATAGAACCATACCTTTTTCTACATCTTTCACTGTAGTCATTTCCTGGAATAATTCATTTAAGTTGTTTTTTCTTTGTTTTTTGTTTTTTAAATGGATTGAATTAGTTCACACATAACATTGGCTTTCCGGTTTGGCTTTTTTGAAATTGATTGTGCTCCTCCAGCAACGACTATAGCCAAGGGCTCTAATTCTCTTTCCTAACTTATGCTATTTGTGAACCCTTTTGATGACCCATGTTTTAGAAATTGTAGATAAGAAATCTGGTTTGATCTCGGCTTGAAGATCAGTAGTGTGACGTTGGGAACAATAACTTTGGATCTGATGGGACAAGAAGAGTTTTATTAATGGTTTCAAAGTTCTTAAATCCATAGAATGGTAATGTCAATGGTAACCATTTAGATCTAATGGTGGCTTTTGCTATTAAATTATGCCAAATCACTTTGCTTTGGCATTACTGATATGCATTTGAACGCCTCTCATTTTACAGAAATTTATCATCAAGGTTGAGACCACAATGTGGACCTAACAATTAAGCTTGTTGGCTATGACCTGGTTCTGTTTTCCCTTGTAAAGCATAAGTTAACTGATCATTTCAAATTTTTTTGTGCAGGTTGTTTAACGAGCAGTTCAAGCGGCTCAAGATACATGTCAAGGGATGATGGCATGCTCTGGACGCAAAAAGGGTATTTTCTAGTAGTGTAGCCAATTTTGCGTTTTTCTAGACATTGAGCTGGCCAGAAACTGAGCATCTAATGGTAAGATGACATGGTAAATGCTGAGACCTATGCACCCAGAGCGAAAGATATGGATGAATTAACAATGGGCCTGCAGCAACTGTGCTATAGTTATTGATTGTTTTGTTTATATGTCCTAGTTTGAACTTTGAATAGGTTTCACTTTTGGTTGCAGTTCTCACTATGGAGTATTTGCCAGGGATCAACATAAACTGAACACAAGCATTAGACCAGTTGGGTGTTGATCGTGAAAGGTAATTTAATTTTCCACTCTAAGCGTTGATTCATTGATTTTGGTATCCTGAGTTTGTATCATCATGCCCCTATTATACAGTTTTAGTTGTGGTGTGTATATATTGCCCCAATAGTTTTAGGGGTAATCTTGACGCTTTCATCTGCTAAAGAGTAATAAGGGCAGTGGTAATTTGTTTGGTGGAAGTCCCAAGGTTATTTATTGTTTATGCCCCATGGTTGGCCTCTATGGCAGCCAATGCCTCAACTTCTCTTTTCCTTGGATTGATTTGCCCACTGAGTTGGATTGCTTTATTACCAGGGCTAGCCTGAATTGTTTTTGTGGAGGACCAAGAAGATTGATAGATTGATAGATAGAAGAGAGATGAAAACGCTCCATGAATTAGACACTAAGGTACCGCTATTAACCTCCCCATTGTGCGTTTGTTCTTTGTAGTGTGTTATGATGTATTAATATTGCCATGCAGCAAAGCACATAGGCTTTATGTAATTGAGTCACTTCTATCTTCTATGGTATAAATAACTGATTGAATACATAAGTATGTCTTAGTTTCATCATGTACAATCACTGGCAGGGATGTGAAGGAAAGCAATCCATTCCATCACTTTCTTCTTTTTGTATCTTTAGGATCTGATCATAAGTATGTCTTCGTTGGATGGACTGAACTCTTTTTACCTAATGCACATTCAGGTTAATTCAAATGTTAAGAAACTAAGGCCTTGTTCGATTAAGTCTTTGAAACCCAGTCTTGAGAACCCACCCTTGTTTGGTTTCCCAAACCGTTTTCTGCCTTTTTTTTGGGAGTAAAATATTTTGCCACAAATCACTTCGGAGTTAGCATACAAAATGAACGCTTTATATGGTTAAGGTGCCCATATGCCACTGCAGCGATATATGCTTGAATTAGGCATTCCTATGGTCAAATTTATTACTCTTATGTGTACCAAAATTCTAAGGACATATTACTCTCTTATGCGTACCCGTCAAATAATAATTCAATTTCATAAGAAAACTAGCAAGTTAATATTTGTAGGAATATATATTGGATACGTTCGTAGGACAATTTCAATTCTTCTAGCTAGTGACGACGACGAAGAGGTAGTGAATAAATATTTGTGTGGATTTTTTTGCTTATGAACAACTAACTCATACACAAGGTTATGTTGCCCAGATTACATGTAGCACTCCAACTACAAAGAAGCCTATTTCACCACTGATTTCTTCTCCATGTATTGGGACTATACTAGAAGTAGAATCTCAGTGGCTCCTACACTTGCCTAAGATTCACCACTTGAACAAGCTTCTTCCTCGCCTACACCAGGTACTTTATTGCTGCAGCCAATCAGAGGAACATTTGTCTTATGGTGTCCACTATCCATAGTTTTATCATCTTGTAAATTCACATAAATTTAATCTTTTCAGCTTCTAGTTTAGCTTCTATCTCAGCTTTCAAATTGGTACGTGTCGAAGCCAAGAAGATTGAATAGCTCGAGGCCTTTATGTGCGCTTATATGCAAGGAGGTCGCGTTGGGGAAAATGCTTCGTGCTAGGTATGTGTTCTCTTCATGAAACCAATATTTTCTCGCATTTTTCTGGATAGTTGCTGAAAGACTTGCATTGTTTGCAACTTAATGAAATATGTTGTTGATCAGACGAGTACTGTGGTCGAAAACAATCTTGATAGCATGTAGTGATTTAAGAACTATCAGATTGTATATGCTTATATGGGGCTTTCAAGTCTTGAAATTAAAAGAATATTTTTTTTTGAAGAAAAAAGATATAATTGGAGTTTGAGAAGTAGCTAGATTGCAGAAACCAAGCCTTGTGTCTCAGTTAATTTGGGTGGTCAAATGAGTTTTGATAGATGAGTGGGCAGTTGGTCATCTAAGAGTTGAGTTCTTGATTTTTGACTTAACTATGACACATATGGTCAACCTTATCAACATTCTTGGTTTTAGTAGTTTATGTTGTAAGATGAGCTTACTGTTGAATGTGAGAGGACAGTTTTACCAATACAATGCTACAGTGGTATTTTGGATATGTTCTAGGCATTTTTGTTTTTTTTTTTTTGCCTTACCTTATTTAGTTATTTTGCATTGCCTTTTTTGTTGCAGGTAATGAGACAATATAAAAGAATCTAGTGGCTGACATCTATTTTGGAGGACTTTACTAAAGGGGAACTTATGACATTTTTTGTGACTTTTTTTTGGACAAGTCTTAGGCAAGGTATAACTTGTGGATGATTTTTGTTAGGCTAAGTATGAAGGGAGATTTGATGTACTCTTTACATTTGACAAGTTCATGTGATGGTTGTTTGAATTATGGTATCAAGGTTTATTTTTTAATGAAATTGCAATTCCTGGACTTTTAGCATTATGGACATGTTATATGATAGCAGGATTTTAGGTATAATATGAAAATAAATGGCGCATATATGGCTGCTATTATTATTATTATTATTATTATTATTATTATTATTATTATTATTATTATTATTATTTTTAAAAAAAGAAGGGTCTATAGTGACGGTTTCAAGTATTGCTATAGATGCTATTAAAAAAAGAGAGAAGGGTCTATAGTAACAGTTCAAAGTGTTGCTAAAGTCAACAATGGCATGTGTCCAAATTGTGGTGTTGTGACGGTTGTAAGTGTTACTAAAGCAACCGTTACTAAAAAGATTGGTGGTACCAACGGTTGCCAAAAGTGTTACTAGAACCCTATAGTGACGGATATATTATAACACTTCATGCGACAGTTGAGCAAGCGTTGGTATAGGTCATCTGGGCCTTTAGTAACAGTTTTGGCCATCTTTTGTAACATTTTCAACTGTTGCAAGATCTAGAAATTCTTGTAGTGAATGAGAGGAATATTTAATGGACCAGAAGACAGTTCGAGCGCTCGAAGAGGTACATTGAGCGCTCAAACCATCTACTGGATTTGAGTATTTATGTACCATTCTACCTACATTTGGGTCATAAATGAGTTTAAAAAAAATGATGTATGATGATGCACCTGTGCTTGAAACTTCATAAACATGGATAAAATAAACTTGAGATGTCCATACAAATGAGAAATGAATATTGGGCCATGCATAAGCATGATTAGAGTGTGTGTGTGTGTGTGTGTGTGTGTGTGTGAGAGAGAGAGAGAGAGGATTAGAATGGACTAAGCCCCACAGCAACACACACACACTGTAGTGAACTTAAAACGGAATACAAGACTGAAATAAACAAAAAAAGCATACATGGACCACAACAGGGTTTGAGTGCTCAGAGAGGGATGTATGAGTGCTCAAACACCATTCTGGGGTTATGATTTTTATAACTTCTGACCAATTTTTGATGTTGGTGTATACTAAAATCATCTCATTATTATCCAAAAGTGTATGATACTTCTGTTCATTTCACAAAACAACATCAACATTTGTTTAATGATGATCAACATCACTCTCATGGCTTTTGGAGTCTTTAATCAATGATCAAGAACAAGATAGAAAGATTTAAGAGAATATTGAACCAACAAAAGCCATCAAAAAGAAGGTACTATCATCAAACATGATCAGAAACAACAAAAACACATGAAGAGCTTAACAGCTTGAGCGCTCAAGCCATTTTGAGCTGAGATTTTCGCAAGTTGTTTTGTTGAATGTTTAAAACCTTGTGAGTCCATTAGAGGTATAGAGGACCTCCATGAACCCACTAGTCTCCCTTAGGAGCACCAATCCATAACTTTTACATGGTATTTATACCTTTTTGGCTTTAATCAAGGCTTGAACTTGGGTGTTTGATGTATGGATGAGTGATGGCTATATTTGTGGGCGCAATGGGGTTGGTTTTGGACAGATTATGAGCAATGTAGTTTGGATTGAGTGGGTTTAAAAGGATGATGGTGTATTTTAGAGTGAGAGGATAATGATAAAAGTGGGTTTTGTTGATTAAAGAGGGTTAAGCTTCAATGGGTGGTTGGGGATGATGATGAACTTCTAGAAATTGAGTTTTAGAGAGAGAGAGTGTGAAGTGTATATCAGTGTGTAAGAAAGTGTAACCTCTACAATAGAGGTGAATGGGTGCTTATATAAAGTGAAATGGGAGGGAAAATGAGTTAGATTGAAACCGAGGGTCTATTAGGACAATTAAGGCTCATTCTAGGGGCTACTGCGCGCATACAAGCAGCACTACGGCTGCTATACGCATGCCATGCAGCAGAGTCTCATCATTAGATACTCTGCCAACAACAAACTGGACAGAGTTTGAGCGCTCAACCTATGGTTTGAGCACTCAATGTGTTTGTTGCACAGAGGCAGATTTTGGGTTATTCTGATAGTTTGAGGGGTGTTTTGGTCATTTAGGATGGCTTAGGTTGTTTGGGAATGGTTTAGGGTGGTTTGGGGTGATTTGGGCAAGTTCAAGCCTCATTCTTAGCTCCAAGGTATGCACGGGTGGCATTTCTCATCATCGGGAGTGCTTGACAAGTATCTCGGGTCAAAATCGGGGTGTCAACAATATTCCAGCTTTTCATATTGATACAAATCACAAGTGTGAAACTTATGTTGAAGCGAAGTTAACTAGGACTTCTTTTCGATCGGTTGAATGAAGTATCGAACCATTGGGGCTAATCCACACTGATGTGTGTGATTTGAAATATGTCCAAACGCCAAATGCAAACAAGTATTTTATTAATTTTATTGATGATAGCACGAAATATTGCTATGTGTACTTGCTAAAGAGCAAGGATGAAGCGTTGGACAAGTTCATTCTTTTTAAGAATGAGGTGGAGAACCAACTTAGAACTAAGATTAAGGTGGTGAGAAGTGACCAAGGTGGTGAATTTGAATCACCGTTTGGTAATTACTATGCTGAACACGATATTATTTACCAAACCACTGCACCTTACTCACCTTAGCAGAACGAAACTACAGAGCGCAAGAATCGCACATTGAAAGAAATGATGAATGCAATGTTGGTTAGTTCTTGGTTGCCTCAGAACATGTGGGGTGAAGCGGTGTTGACCGCTAACTATCTTTTGAATTTAGTGCCTCGCAAAAAGTTAGACAAAACACCTCATGAGTTGCTCAAAGGTAGGAAGCCTAACTTTAAGCACTTACAAGTGTGGGGGTGTCTTGCTAAGGTAGCAATACCTCCTCCTAAGTATGAGAAAATAGGATCGAAAACTGTTGACTGTGTTTATCAGTTATGAACATAATAGTAGTGCATATCGATCCTTGTGTATGAGTCTGGAGTACTAGATATACACAAGAACACTTACATGAAGTCTATAAATGTGTCATTTTTCAAACACATTTTTCCGTATAGATCCATTAGAGAGTCCAGTTTAGTGAAACGGACATTGCATCCTGCTAATCATAGCAGTAAAGACCAAGAAAAAGAAGTTAATGTTGAACCTAGACGTAGCAAGCATGCTAGGACATCAATGTCCTTTGGTTCAGACTTTCTAACTTATTTGTTAGAAAGTGAGCCTTGGACTTACAAGGAAGTTGTTAGCTGTCCTGAAGGTCCTTTGTGGAAAGAGGCTATTAATTGTGAAATCGACTCCATCCTACAGAACCATACAAGAGAACTGGTGGATCTGCCACCAGGTAGTAAGCCTCTGGACTATAAGTGGATCTTCAAGAGGAAGATGAAACCGGATGGGTCGATAGATAAGTACAAAGCTAGGCTTGTCATTAAAGGCTACAGGCAAAAAGAAGGCCTAGATTACTTTGATACTTACTCGCCGGTCTCAAGGATCAAATCCATTCGGATGATAATTGCCATCGCAGCATTGTGAAACCTGAGATACATTAGATGGATGTAAAAACAGCTTTCCAAAATGGTGATTTAGAAGAAGAAATCTATATGGAACAACCCAAGGGTTTTTCCGCGCCAGGCCAAGAGGGGAAAGTCTGTAAGCTTGTTAGATCTTTGTATGGTCTAAAGCAAGCTCCAAAACAATGGCATGAGAAGTTTGACAATGCGATATTGTCGAATGGCTTCTGCATCAACGAATGTGACAAATGTGTTTATGTCAAGGACACTGATGAAGGATATGTCATTCTATGTCTCTATGTTGATGATATGCTCATTGTTGGTAGTAATGACAGGGTCATTCGATCTACCAAGGACATGTTGAACTCTAAGTTTGACATGAAGGATATGGGCCTTGCAGATGTGATACTAGGTGTGAAGATCACCAGAACATCTGATGGACTTGCGTTGTCTCAGACACACTACTTTGATAAAATTCTTGAGAACTTCAACCAATCTAATACAGGCATCGCAAGAACCCCCGTGGACGTAAGTCTCCATTTATTCAAGAATGGGGGGAAGGGGTGTCCCAATTGGAGTATTCTCGGATAATTGGGAGCCTCATGTACTTGATGAGCCGTACAAGGCCAAATATAGCATACTCAGTAAGCAGACTAAGCAGATACACGAGTAATCCAGGACACGATCACTGGAAGGCGATAGTCAGGGTACTACATTATTTGAGGTATACTCGTGATCTGGGGCTGCACTATACTAGATATCCAGCAGTACTAGAAGGGTACTGTGATGCGGATTGGATATCGGATATGAAGGATTCGAAATCCACGAGTGTATATACTCTCGGTGGTGCAGTAGTTGCTTGGAAATCTTTTAAACAGACGTGTATAGCACGGTCTACAATGGAATCTAAATTCATTACTTTAAATAAAGCAACTGAAGAGGCCGAGTAGCTACGACAATTCCTGGAGGATATTCCAAGATTGTCGAAACCAGTGCCAGCTATTAGTATCCACTGTGATAGTCAAGCTGCAATTGGTAAGGGCTTTGAGCGCCAACTACAATGGTAAGTCTAGACATATACGTCGAAGACACAATACCATTAAACAATTGCTCTCAAGTGGGGTTGTCATAATTGACTACGTGAGGTCAAAGGACAATATTGCGGATCCGCTAGCCAAAGAATTATCTCGATAGCTAGTTGAGAAAGCATCGAGAGGAATGGGGCTAAAGCCACTACGCTCATAGTTACCATGGGGATAGCCACCTAGCTGACTGAAGATCCCAAGATCTAGGTTCAATGAGACTACCTTTTGCGTGTAATAGAGACCTATCACTGTAGAGATATGATCTCTTGCCCATTTCTATGATGCAAAACAGTGAAACTTGTAAAGTGGAAAAGGTTAAGCGTTGCTTTTAATGACTCTTATGCGTCGGAGATGCCAAGCGGGGTATAGCAAGATACCCTTTATAAGAAGGTCACCTGTGTGAGTATGAAGTGGGGCCACTTCCTTGAGAATTCTGGTGAAATTCTCAAGAAAATACTTGCAAAACCAGGAAGGGGGGTGTCATGGCCGAAATGAACCCAACAGTGAGAACTGAAATACATCAGGGGAAGTCTTGTGTGACGTCTATTGTCTAAGTTTACACCAGGAGCGGAACAGTTCAAAGAGGGGTCTCACACTGGTCTGCCAGTAAATTCGATAGGCTATCACAAGGGAATGTTCAAGGCCAAAAGCTACTTATCCTATGCAGGAATTATTTGTTGCCTCTCTCTCGGGTCAGCTTTGTACTCTGTGTCAATGTGCCTGCCAATTTTCACTCATGGGGGGATTGTTGGAAATTTTGTGAATGAAACCGGGGCACTTAGAGGGTCTCCCGAGGCAACCGAGACCACCCCACGGATTCTAAACGTTAGTGCAATTAACGCTGGGTTACTCCCTCATGAATATGGAGATTATGGCAGAATTCATTCCCCATTCAAATTCGAATTCAAGGCATGAGTTACAGATTACATAATTGAATTGGAAATTCAATCTGCCTAATGAATGGGGAGGCTCCTCTTTAATCCCGTATTCAAGTCTTCAACTCATTTTCCATTTATATGAAGGCAGTGTTGGTCTTTGGTTTGGACATCAGTTTTCGTGCAACAAAATACTTTAGAATTCGTTCTTGTGAGAGAGAGGCAGACGCAAGTTTCAGTTCGCCAAGGCTTCCAGCGGTGGTGTTTCAATGGTCGTGGTTCTAGCCGTTGTATCCTGGGATGAAGATGTCGATTCATCCTACAACACCCACAGTAGGCAGCGCATCTTTGTTAAGAAGAGTGTGGTTACACACGACTTGGCGTTCAATCTACTGTTTGTATCTGTTTCCATATTCTGTTAATTTCAATTATTGTAATTCGTTGTAATCTGTTCATATATTTATATTGTTAAATTATTAATTTGTAATCTAGAATTGTGTAGAATTTTATAATAAAATATCTAGGTAAAATCTCTAGAAGTGTGGAGAAATGTAATGATGACCAAGGGAGATTTTTTGTATACACACAGTGCAAAATCAAGAGCCTTCTGGAGAATAGAAGGTCGGTGGATCTAGTCAGTTCTTTGCTCTATAAATAGAGCTGCCAGTGTACACTTTCAAAGTAATGAAAAAAGCCCTTCCATTATCAAAGTCAACCTTCAAAAGAAATCAAACAATTCTTGTACTTCTTTTCTCAACAAAACAATTAATAAAGCATTGAAGGTCTTCCACCAACAATCTGTAAAAGCACTACCCTTTCACTCCCTTGTTACACTATCAACCCCTCCTTTACCTATAACTCCAATTATCTCCCTAACTTTCCTTCTACTTTAAACTTGCACCCCAACAATTTTGGTATCAGAGCAGGAACCCCAGATACATCATTGTCCTCCTTATTCACCTATCACTCAACATGGAAGCCAACTCCTCCACTTTTAACTATGCACAAACTCTCATCCCTTTATTTGAGGGAGAGAACTATGAATATTGGAGTATTCAAATAAAGACTCTATTCATCTCACAAGACTTGTGGGATCTTGTTGCAAGCGGATACGAGGCACCGGCAAATGATGAAGAAGAAGCAACTTGGACGGAAGCAAGGAAGAAGAAGTTCAAGGAGAACAAGAAGAGAGATGCATTGGCTCTACTCAACATTCAACGTGGGGTAAGCAAATCGATCTTTTCATGCTCAACTATATGAAACATCGATACAGTTGAGATCGAAGAGGAGATAGTCAAGAATGGGACTCTTCAGAGCGATTTTGTGGCTAATTTGGTGAACACAAGGGTGGCTTTATGGATAAAAAGGAAGTACTAACATCAAAGTGAATTCAGTTGAGGATTTTAGAAGATGTCTAAATGGCATTAGGAAGGCGAAAATATAGTTACGTTAAGTTGAGGTTTTTTTGTGCGCTCATGCGTACTAAGTTCTAAAACTTCTTGATATACACTTATCGAGTTTTTATAATTGTCTTTTGTTAATATAAAAATGCTTTAGTAATGAGAACTCAATCACCGGCGCGGGCCTATTTTTGAGCATCGGAGTTTATTCCAAACACTTTCGGAACGCATAATTAGACTACAGAATTCAGAATCACCACCAAACACGCATTTATTGTTACTCGTTCAGTCTGAATTAAAACATCAACCACGGTACGTAGCATATAAAGTAAATTACAGCAAAAAAACCCTAATTCACCATCTATCATGTCTCAGTTCATGAGGAGAGGTTTGTTCATACTCCAGGCATGCAGCGACTCCACTTTAACGCTCTCAGTGCCATTGTTAAAAGCAAACAGATGAGCATTATTGGATACTGCCACTGTGGGATAAACCCTAGATGTTATGCATGTTTTTCCTCCTGCTCCAAAACTTTCCACAACCGAGTGATCAATCTGCATTGTATACAATAAAACTCACTTTTAGCAATTACACTACCAGAGAGAGGGGTGGGTTAAATAGCGGTAGCGGACTGCGTAGCTGCAGCAGTAACGGAATATCAATGATGTGAGAATTGGGTGCAACGTCGTGAATTTGTAACATTATTTTTTATGCTAGAGCACATGAAGCTGTCATAGGGGCCGTGAAGGGACAAAAATCGGATTCAAAGCTTCGGGTAATATGCTTGTCAATTTATAATATAGCACCAGTATAACGGGTGTAGCAAATGACAAAAAACCGCTACGTAACGATTGGTAGTCTGATATGCTACGATATGTTACTTCTAGAGAGAGAGAGAGAGAGAGAGCAAACTAAAGAACATACCAAACTCCTGAGGGAAAGCTTCTTGTGAGTTAAATCTACGTCCACAAAGCCAGCGAATGATGGCTTATACGGTTTTTCATTCAGAGAGGAACTGCCAATAGTGAAAGAAAAAAAAAAAAAAAAGTCATGAGGAATAGGAAAAATGAAATAATAACATAATAAAAAAATTAATTTGTTCAATGATGCCCCATTCTAATCAAAATTCGTTTTAGTTAGCAAATTAAAAGAGCAAATGTTATTTGGTAATAAAAAAAAATTACTCTAATTTGCTTGTTATTGATTTTCGGATATATAATAAATTTTCATCCATGAGAAAAACATTGGGGGGTCCATAGAACAACTTAAAGAGGATAATTTTTTGTCAAAATAAATTCAAACCTTTTTTTTTCTATAAAACAAGATAACTCATTGACGTCTACAAACTTAACGAAATAAATTTCGACTCCTTTTATTTTTTTTCTCATTTTACAAACTAGACAATCGTAAATCCGGGGAATGGAACAATTACAAACCTCGTTGCATCAGAGCACAGGAGAACAACATGCTTGTCTTGTCGTTTGAAAACCCTAAAAAAGACAGGAGTGTATTCTTCTAGGTGTTTGGATGCCAAAGTTAAGAGCCCAAATGGTCCAACCCCACCTTCAACGGTTGAACCCTTGTGGCTACAAATTTGTTGGGCGTCCATGTCTTCCCAGCTGGGATCGAATTTCTCGGCCTTGTCCAAGCTTTGGAATGCGAATGTCACTTCAACATCAGCCTAACGTCACACAATAAAAATTTTATGATACGTATAATATGTTATAGGCACCCCATGCAATTGTACGTTCTTATTATTCATTCGATACACAATGAAAACTACATTGCGTCATCGATACATATCCAATTGACAAATACTGTAAAAATCTTACTGTCTGTGTTTTTCTAGTTCCATTCTTTGCTTGATTTATTCTTCGTGCCATTTTCAAGAAATTTTTTTTGTACGGAAAAAAAAAGAGATCTATAAAAACTTTTTTTTTCCAAGAATTAACTATAACAAGGAGTAACAGACCTGTGCAGCTGTAATTCCTTTGATCTCAAAACGATCCCCCAAATTGAGCTTTTTATTCTTCAGGTGAACTTTCCTCCCTCTTAGGGTTTCTAACTCTTCAATCGGCCATTGTAGCAATTGTTTTCCACTTTTATCAAGCCACACCATCCTTGGGATCGTCTACAACACAACACAAAGAGAGAAATTAACTTAATCAATAATAAAATAAATAAATTTTTAAAAATGAAATTCTTAAAGAAATATGCAAAAAAAAAAATGTGCTACAACCTTGAATCTTTAATTATGTAGAAAAATACCCAGATAGGGAAATCAGTGGCTCAAATTCACGATTTCACTTTCTGGGTAATATTTTGGGTACTTAAACATTTTTAAAAAGATAAAAATAAAAATTTGCAAGATGTTGATGCTCAAATGTCAACAAGTAGGACCTGAATTCCAGCCCATCCTTTCTGAACATCCTCGTGAGCGGTATCCGATTCATTAGCCCATCCCCACAGGATCCGTCTGTTTTTACCAGCATCGTAAAATGTCTTCGAAGCATAAAAATTCCCATAATCATATCTCAACCCGGCCCAACCGTCGACAGACGTATTATCCGGTACGTATCTATCCTTTTCCTGGATATATGTCCCGATCGTGTAGTAATCATACCTAGTCAAATCCAGGCTCACTTTAAAGACGTGCTTAATATTTCCCTCCACCACCGAGGTCTCCAACCCGGTTTCACCATGCAATGAAACCGGGTAAAAATCCGGGCATTCCCACATACCAGATTTCGCGGACGAGTGTAACGGGTGTTTGGCCTTGGTCCATTTCATGAAATCCCTACTCCTGTACAAATATACCATCCCTCTTTGTCCTCTCCTACTACCCACCACAATCCTCCAATGCCCATCTTTACCCCACCAAGCAGTTGTCGGGTCACGGAAAGCGGATCCATTCACCCCCATCTCCGCAGATACCAACGGGTTGCTATCGGGTTTTACCCATTCTTGTAGGTACGGATCCGAATAGTTAGCGGGTATTGCATAGTTTTGGACCTGGGTGTTGTTTTGGTCCACAATCCCAGTGTAGAGTATGATGGGCTTGTTACCCGGAAGAATTGTGGCCGACCCGGACCAACATCCAAATTGATCGAACGGCTTAGAAGGGTAGATTGCTGGATCAAGAGGTTTCCAGTTGATCATGTCCGTCGATACCGAATGGGCCCACACAATGTTGCCCCACACTGCACCCTTGGGATTGTACTGGTAAAATAGATGGTAGATTCCATTGTAGTACATTGGCCCTGTTCACATATGAATTACAAGAGAGAGGAGAAATGTTAGAAAATAAAATAGACCAAATAAAATATGGAATAGAATTTGTACAAGTAAATTGTGATGAAATAACTCACCATTTGGATCTGTTCGTTTGCAACCAAAATTGATCATGACAAAAAGAAGAAAAAGAAAAGGTCAGTGGCAATAATTTTTCAATGCAAAAAAATGAAAATAAAGATTATTGATCGATTAAGATTATGATTGGTAGTACCCATTAACTGCGACGATTATTGTAGAGTGTAAGACATTGTGCATGTTGTTGTATCCTTAGATTTCTCGTATTAATGTTCTCTATTTTCACTTGAGATTACAGACACTCGTAAATCGTACCGTCATTGTAGTCAAACGGGAGATTTGTATCCGATCATAATAGCTTAACTTAAAATTAGAGACCAAAGTAGAACACAAGTAAAAATCTAGAGCTCACTTGTATAAAGTCAAAATTACAAGGACGAAAGTGAAATTGTTCCGAAGCCATGGGGACCAATAATGGAAGGCCAAAACTCAATTTCGTGACACATATTATTTTGGAAATAGCCCGGCAAATAAACGATGGACAATTTGCCACAGTAGCTTTATTGTGTGAAAGAGTTTCCAACCAAAGAAAGGGTAAAAGAATCTCGCAACTTTTTTTACCATAACTTCCACATACATAAAAAAGATAAAGTTGTTTTGAGAAGAGATTATTCAGTCTCGGGATGCCATCACGTACTTACTATCAATGCACGAGGCATCTCTAGTTGTCTTCACGTTCATATATACTCCATCTGCGACACATCTAGGTGCCCTAGCAAGTAATGATGTGATTTTTGCACAGATTTTTTTTTTTTTTTGCCCCTTCTTTTTTTTCAGAAACAGTTGTTTTCACAGTTGGCAATTCCCTCTTTATGGGCAAGTTTTGACCCAAGCAATATGCCAAAAAATATCATAAGTATCTCCACATGTTTTGTACGGAATGGCAGGCCCAAAAAGAGGGAATATGAAGTGGGCCCAAAAATAATAATAAATTAAATGAGTGTCAAACGGGTTTCACCATCATACTTATAAACCCTCAAAAAAACATAATTTTGGGAGTTGGCAGGCCCTACCATTCCATCTAGGGACAGCAGGGGTCCCTGGTCCCCCGGTTCCTGTTATGTGTTTCACCGCCGTAAATGAAGAATCCCTAAAAATCCTACAAACCCTAGAGGGGAGAAATCAAAACATGCAGTTGCCCACTTCTCATGACTGACTATAGAAGGAAAAACAAAACAAAACAAAACAAAAAATCCAAAATTCAAAAAAAAAAAAAAACCCTTCTCCGTACGTATTGATGCTTATTCGTGAAAATTGTATACTTAGTTTCCTTCCTAAACTCGGAGGCTCTGCATATATTGTTTCTCTCTTATTCTGTATTTTCATAATAAACTCTTTTTTTTCTGTTCATAATTTTCCCACAAACATAAATATATACGTAGCTACTAGATTTGTCACAATCTTTTTATAGGTATTACATACGTATATATTTATGTTTGTACGTAACTGAACAAAAATCAGAATCTAAAAGACCTCTACAATTAATACATAGAACAAAATTCACGTCTCTCAAAAGAGTTATGAAAAACAAAATTAAATTAAATTAGCTTACATTGCCTCGACTACAAAGATCCAATTTTACAGTGACATTATTTTTGAAAAAAATAACACATAAAAACAAAAGAGTTGATCTAATTTTTAAGGAGAAGACATAAAAGTGACATGTATTTTTTTTTTATACAAATATATAGATTTAGGATTAGAGTACCATTGATCCAATGCTTTTTAGGTTGAAAGTGGAAGCCAGTTCTATGCAGTTGCTTCACTTTAACAGCTTCGAACGATTCGAATTCCCGGTAAACCTTGTGAGAGGCTTCAACTCCCTCATTGTTAAGTGTCACTGCTGTTCCTAACACTACCAATATTACCCAGAGGAACTTAGAGGCCTCCATGCAGAGAGAGAGAGATATAGAGAGAGAGAAATATGTATGGAGAGAGAGAGAGAGAGAGAGAGAAGGGGTTTGAGTTTGAAGTTATTGAGGGAGTTTGTTCGGTGGGTATATATAGAGGGAGAAGATGGAGGGGTTAGGATAGGGTTAAAAAACTGGATAAGTCTTCAATAACTGATGTGTTGTTTTGGGGAGTTTAAACTTTTCTAATATTACCTTTTTTTTCACCTCATACTCGGGAGTAAATTCTATCTTCATAAGATTTTTTTTTTGAACAGAAAGATAGGAGTAATTCAGTTCAAAAAAAAAAAGACAGGAGTAATTTGTTTTTAGAACTGGATAGAAGTAATTTGTTGGCCGGTGTCTTTTGGTTTTAGAATTCAAAATTAAGATTATCAGTACTTATATCACTATTGGCGCCTTTTTTCCCTTTAAAAAAAGTAATAAGCAATGCTACTTTGCTATTTTATTTGAAAACAAGAACAAGGAAATTGGTTTATAGTAGTTTTTTTTTAAAAAAAAAAATCTTTTTCTTTTGTTGGTTTTAGTAATTTTGTTAGGGAGTCTTTCAATTTTAGAGATAAGTGTTATAGGTTTCAGTCGTGCAATATGCTATTTGGGAACATCATTTTTTTATGGGACCTACACCATTTCAACCAATAAGAGGGACAGTTTTGTTCAACCTGGGGTGAACAAAAGTAAATTCTGTCTCTCTTGGTTTTAGAATCCAAAAATAATATTTTCTAATTCACATCAGTATTCCGTGAAAAAAAAAATCACGTCAATATTATTGGCTTTCCTATCCTTTTAAAATGTAATAAACAATCCTACTTTGCTTTTTTTATTTGAAGAGAAGAAAACGAAAATTGTTTTAGTAGTTTTTTATTTAGCTGGTATTGCAGAATGGAAATTTAATGTTATTTAAAATTATAGTGTATTTTTTAGTTTTAGTAACTTTGTTAGGGAGTTGGAATTTTAGAAACAAGTGTTCTAGGGTATTTGATTTTCTCGATTTAATTTATTTAGTTTCTAATTTTCTTGTTTTGCTTTTCTTTATTTCCTAGTTCGAGTTTTTTTTCTATTATAAATTGAGTGGTAAGCCTCGAGGCAATTCGGGTTTTTTTTACTATTAATGAAAAATTAATTGAGTCTTAGAGAGAATCTCTCTATCTTGTTTGTAATTTGTCCTCGATACACGCTTGTCACTATTTTTCTTGCATCAGTTGGGTTTATCTATTACTTTTTTCTTTTTTAACCTTTTCCCCCGTATTTCAAAAATCTATATTACTAAATCCTACTTTGTTGTACCAATAAAAACAAGGAAATCCCAAAGGTGGGTTGGG
The DNA here is from genome assembly GCA_020921065.1 of Vaccinium darrowii. NCBI lineage: Eukaryota > Viridiplantae > Streptophyta > Magnoliopsida > Ericales > Ericaceae > Vaccinium > Vaccinium darrowii. Next base: position 31,768,499 of record CM037161.1, on the reverse strand, counting down.
ACTAATTCAATCTTCAAGACTGTCGGTCTTATTGGGTGTTTTTTTTTTTTTTTTTTGAACGGAGTCTTATTGGTTATTTACTGAATTTTTTTTAACATTTTCATCAAAAAAATTGAAATTAATCATTCAGCTCAATGAGAAAAATTATACAAGTGCAAAAATATGAACTGAAGTTCAAAGAAGTTTAGATAAAGAGATTAAATTATTTCCACCTCAGGTGGAAACTCCACAGTTTCCACCATCCCTTTTTTTTTTTTTGATCGGGAACAAGATTTCATTAGAACTCAAAAAAGGGTTCCAACCACCCATTGTGGATCCCATCGTGTGTTTATTCCAATAATCTAAAATGTTCATCTTATAGGGCCTGCGGAATAGTATATCTATGCAAAAAAATTAGCTTGATTGGATATTGAAAGATATATCAACAATAAAATTGGGGAGTGATTTCCACACCCTCCAAATTGTTATCCACACCCCCTTTTTGTCTTCTAGTGAAATTTTCGTGTGTAAAAATTTCACTAAAAGCTGAAAAGGGGGTGTTGATAAGAATTTGGGGGGTGTGAATATCAATTACCATAAAATATTGGTCTATGAAATGGATAACGATTTGGGCACTCCACTGCTTAATTATAATTGCATTTCAAAATTTATATTTTACTGCAAAAAAATACACAATCATTGGACTTTAAAGTTATTTTGACACATCAGACCATCCATTTCGAGTCGTGTTAATTAAAGCATCCAACTCAAAATCAATTGGCAATGAGTGGAGAGGCCGCCCAGGTTCATACACTAGTTTCCGAGGTGATAATTAACTGATGTGGGACAAATTCCAACAAATCAAAACTTAAATTATATATACCTATTAATATCTGATCAAGCTGATTTTTTGCGTGAATATACTATTCTGAGAGTCCTTCAACATGAACGTTTCATGTTTATGCAATAAACACATGGTTGGGTCGACAAAGAGCAGTAGTGGAAACTGTGGGGTTTCCACTTGACGTAGTCAGAATTTACTCTCATAAATCAAAAACTACTCTAAAGACAATAAAATCGTCTTTCTTTAAAAAAAAAAATTTTTGACTTCAGCATTTTTTTTTTTAAGTATTGTTCTTTTGATGATATTTTTTAAATCTCTTTATTTCAACTAGTCAAGGCAAACATTAACCCAAACAATTTGACGAGAAAGCAACAAAAATTCATAGTATAAGATAATCCTAAAAGACACATACAAATTTTACATGCGAGAAATGATTTTCACACTCCCCTTTTATCCAGTCACGCTTTTTTTTTCCTACGGTCATATTGAAATTACTAAACTACCCTTATTTCTCGAATCTCTTTTTCTTTATGAAGGGCAATTTAATACTTCAACTGAATAAAGACAAACAAAAGAGTGTCAATGAAAATTATTTCCATGTATACAAAAATATTCGTAAACCGTGTTCTTTCCTCCGTTATCTTCCTTCTTCTTCTTTTTTTCCTTTTCGTCTAAAGGCCTTTTCTGGTTTATTCAATGGCTGGGGTTTGCGAGGTGGGAAAGGATTGACTTGACAAGGCTTAAAAAATAAGACTTGACAAAACAGGAAGATGAGAGAGATCACGAGATCAGTTAATACATTTGCACTCCCCTTTCATCTCAGTCCGTTGGCCTTTGAAAGAAATGGAAATAGAAGGGAAAAGAAGAAGGTGTATCACGTGCATTTGTTCACTATTGGATGTGCCCATTTAAGGTGGAAGGTGGATTGGATGGGCACATCACATTAAAGTGACCATTTAATATGCAAATGAGCGGTGAAATCAGGCCCCAAAATTACTTCAGAGTGCGTGTAAGTTAACCTAAAAAAAAATCTAAGTTATGCTCCCTCTGTCCCATTTTGATAATCCCCTATGAAAAGACGTTTAATTTTGGGATATGAACATTAAAAAAAATTCGTTCATAATTTTTTCACACCAAATTAAAGAGCTTATCGAGCTCTTTAATTTAGGTGCGAAGAAACTCGAAAAGTTATGTGCGGAAACATTTTATTTTTTTATTCAAAAATTGTACGTCTTTTCATAGAGAACTATTAAAATGGGACGAAGAGAGTGAAAAAAAAAAAGTTGTGTGGACATAACAAAAACCATTTTACTTTTAAAACAATACCAAAATCTTTTCCATCTGCAATATATCTAGAATCTTAGACCCCAAAAGACAATCTCAAATCCTATGGATTGACCCTACAAGAATTGATACCACTTGATAGGCTTTGAACTTTAGACCTCAAGAGGGAACAAACCCCTAAGACTCACACGTTGACCACTAGACCAATCCTTGGGATTATGTACACTCACAACTAATAAAATCAAAGATTGTACAAGAGTTAATGGCACCTGATCGGTTGTAAACCTTAGGCCTTAGGAGGGATCAAACTCCTAGGACTCACACCTTGAAACTAGGCCACCCTTGGGGTTATATACACTTATAAGTAAAACAATCTCTGAATCTACAAAAAAAAAAAAAAAGAACGATATCTCATCTGTGTACATTAAAAAATAGAGAAAGAGATAGGGGTATCTCAGTTAAAGTAGTCTTTGTATCTAAAAAACGAAGAAAGAAATAACAGTATCTCAGTTAAAATTATCTTTGCATCTACAAAATCAAAGTAAGAGATAATGATATCTTATCATGTACAGTCTCTGTATCTACAGAAACAAAGCAAGAGATAATAGAAACAAAGCAAGTGATAATGATATCTCATTTTATACAATCTCTATATCTACAAAAACAACACAAGAGATGACGATATCTCAATTAAAACACTCTATATCTACAAAAATAAAGTAAGAGATAACAATATCTCGTCTTATACAATCTCTATACATTCAAAATAAAGAAAAAGATAAGCGTATCTCAGGTAAAACAGTCTCTGTATCTAAAAAAACAAAGAAACAGACAATGGTATCTTAGCTATAACAATGTCAATGAGGAAAAAGGGAGTGCGAAAATCATTTGAGACTCCTAAAACAATGTCAATGTCAATGTCAATGTCAATGGGCTCTTAAAATAGCTCCTAAGTGAGACTTCTAAAATTTAGCAAGTCATTTGATCAATTATGGTTTTTAATGGACTCTCAATACAAGCTCTCTTAAAAACCTACATTGAGGCATGGTTTCCCATCTGATTTTTATCCTATTTCCTAATTTGCTAAAAGTCACTCGGTGATTTTATCAAATCCTTTCAATTTTTTATCAAAATTTGCTTTTATTAAAATTGATTTTTATTTAATGAGAACAAAAACTAAATTCGAACCAATTATTTAATAATTGTAAAAGCCTACCAAATTAACACGGAGAAGCGTATGATTTTGACAAATTTTTTATACTAAATAATACAATTTTTTTTTTTGGTACTTCGGAAATGTATAAGAAACTAAGGGAGAGTAGCAATCTGCATTAAAGATGCAGGGAGTTTGTTACATGGCCAAATAGACATCAACGAAACCATCAGTACGAGAAATAAGAAACACTAGTCAAGGATCTGTCGGATGTTGAGGCTATCCCTTAACATGAAATCCTTTACAGCCCCGGGAAGGGGGGTCACCGCAAGGTCTTCATCATGCTCCGCTCCAAGACGTGCTAGGCAGCACATTCATTTGCACCACGGTAGATGTGAATGAGATTGCTTCTAGTCCGGTTAAAGGGATACTTCCCATCATTTAGAATATTACTTTGAGGATGATTAGCATTGGCTCCTTCATTGAAAAGAGTCACCGCTGTCTGGGAATCCGACTCAATTTGGACGTTGTTCAAACCTTTTTCCAATATGATTGTGAGACCCTTGTATACGCTCCAGATTTCTGTTTTCAGACTCGAGGCAGCCATCATTTTCCCATAAAATCCCAGCTTCCAAGTTCCTTGCTCATTCCAAAATAAGCCTCCAAATCTTGCCTTACTGTTTCTATCATACCAACACCCATCCGTGTTTAGTTTCAGACCACCTGCATTTGGAGGAAACCATGGTGTTAGGCAGTCTTTTGAAGGGCCAGAAATAAGAGGAGATTTGAAAACTTCCACTATCTCATTCGCATAGGAACATAGAATTTTGGAACTCACTTCTGGCACCGAGTCAACATTATAAAAACTTTTTTTGTTTTAGTCTTTCCAATTTTGCCAAAGAGAGATGCAGAAGAGAGTATTCCAAGGTATACCTAGTTCCTACGTGTAAAAGTTTTTTTCTTTTCAAGTTGTGTGAGATCCAATCTGAAGTGGAATTTCCAAATCCAGCTCTCATCAACCGACCTGAGGGAATCTTATCCCAAAGAGCAACAGCTTTGGGACAATCCCTAAATAAATGCTGTAGAGTTTCAGGAAAATTATTGCATCTCGGACAAAGGTCCGAAGTCGCAATTCATGTCCTCGCACGAAGGTGATTGGTGGGAAGTTTATTAAGAAAGATGAGGTAGAGAAAAGTCTTAAATTGTTGAGGTAAATACATCTTCCAGAACCATTTCCACCCCTTCATGTCATCGTTGTCATTATTAATGAAATCATAAGCAATAGAAGCCGAACAGTTGTACGTCATTGGGTATTTGGGTGAATCCACCCATGCATGTGGGATGATCCGTGGCATGAGAGTCACCGGATAGCATAACATTAAGAATATCATTACAGGAAATAGTGTCTATAATGTGATCAGTAGAAGTTAGATTCCAAGTTCCACTCTCAATAATCACAGCCACCTTAATGTTATCATGAGTGTGTATACCTGGGTGTCAATCCGCTATAGGAGCATTACCGCACCACCAATCTTTCCACAAGTCGACAGATTTTCCATCTCCAATAGTCCATATGGTTCCTTTCTTAAGAAAATCTCTAATGTGCACAATGTTATGCCAAGTGTGGGAAGCGTTACGGTTACAAGCCCAGGATTGGATGGTGTGGTGCTTCATATATTTATCTTTTAGAATTTTAGCCCAAAGGCTATCATTATTATTAGAAAGTTTCCATCCAAGTTGAGTAAGGCTAGGTTTTTGGTTTTAGCTTTTCTCAAACCCAATCCTCCCTTGTCTTTACTCTTGCACACATTATGCCAGTTATTACTCTTGCACACATTATGCTAGTTAACCAGATGGATTTTTCTTTTATCTTGTGTATTCCCCAATAATAAATCCCTATTCAAACGATCAAGTTTTTCACAGACATGTGAAGGAAAAAGCGTGGTAGTCATAGTATAACTTGGGATGGCAGACGAAGATGCTTGAATAAGAGCAATAAATAACTAATACAATTACTCCAGTAATAAAGGCCAAATGTTTTCGTAACTAGCTTAATGATCAATTTGTGATTTTTGTGTGCACAGATTTCCACATTCGAAGCTGATGCAGAATGGAAATCTTAAATGTTATTGCAAGATGATTTTCTGTGAAGAGGACTCTCATCGTGATAAGTGGCACGATTTGGTTGGGTTGTTGTAGAATATTCAGGCAATACATGTGACACTCTTATTATTCAAAAAAAAATTACCTTAGAAAGAAAACATGAATTTAGAATCCACGTAAAACATGAATTTAAAATCCTAGCTTGCCTACCAATGAATTATTCTTATTTCCTTATTAATAGATTGTAAAAGGATAAGACATTACTCACAACTAGCCCAACCAATAAGAATGCCAATTAATTATTTTCATTTCCGATAGAGATATGTTGTAAAGGGAAATGGAAAACAATAACCAGGCTATGAATAAAACTTTTGATTTTCCGTCCTTCCATATATGTTTTCCCTACTTGGTTTCCAAATTAATTTATACACATAAGAGTAGAGTGAGTGAGTGGACCAAAAACATTCGATAATATTCACTAATATACTTATTGACTTATTCTATATCATCCAACTCTCAAAGCCTAGCATAAATTTACTATACGATATTTTCATTTTTCTAATTGCATTGTTATGATCTCTTACATTCATTTTTTTTTTCTCCCAGGTTTTAAAGTTAATCAAGATTTAAGAACGAGTACATGTGCAAATCTTTGGTATCAATCTTTACTTACAGAGTAATTAAGAATAATTAGCTAGTCATACGATCTCTTCTTTTTCTTGGGGCTGTGAAACTAAATGAATCGTTTTACAATTTTTTTCTAACATATGAATGTGATTAACTAGAGCTACTACACGACTCGGCTTAAGGATGTCCTATTTTCAATCCTTCCCGATCCGGTTTCCTATCATTTTTGTATAAAAAAATACCTAATGGAGATGAAGTAGATATGTTAGTGATATATCAAAAAGATGATTATATGCACGATGTTATCATTTAGTTTCAATGTTTCATGATGGAAACCACAAAATTCTTGCCAAATATTCACACCAATAGCATATTTTATGCATAAACATGCACGTTCAATATGCATTTTGATTTTTCCTAATCAATAAGAAGCACGCTTTTTTTTCCAAATGGGTTTCAGTTGGTTTCACTCTTTCTTCAAATATCTTGAAGATATTTGCTGGTCATGTTTGCCTTCCCTCCAACTGTGAATACATCATCGTAAATGGAAAATATCTGAAACATGACAACAAATATCTTCAAGAGATTTGAAGAAAGAGTGAAGCCAACTGAAATGTATTTGGACAAACTAAAGCCCAATTTCAGCCACTAAATAATTAGACAGATAGAAGCAGAGAGAAAATAACAAGTGTACTTCTTCTTGACAAGGAAGGAAAAATCGAAATGTATATTGAAGGTGCACATGCATAAAGAATGTCATTGGAGTGAATATTTGGCAAGAATTTTGTGGTTTTCATCATGAAACTAAATGATAATTGTCGTGCCATATAATCATCTTTTTGATATATCACTTAACATATCTACTTCAATGCCATTAGGTATTGTTTGGTACAAAAATAATAGAAAACCGGATCGGGAAGGATTGAAAATAGGATATCCGTAAGCCAAGCCGTGCAGTAGCTCTTGTTAATCACATTCATAGGTTAGAAAAAAAAATTTAAAACGATTCATGTAGTTTCACAATACAAAGAAAAAGAAGAGATCGTATGACTAATTATTCTTAATTACTTTTGAGTAAAGATTGATACCAAAGATTTGCACAGGTAATCGTTCTTGAATCTTGATTAACTTAAATCTTTCTGCAAAACCCTCTATGTCGTATTCGGAGGCGCTAAAAGGGGGTACTAATGTGAATGGGTATTCAAAGATTAAGTCTGTTATTGTGGCTGAAGTGACTGATTCTTGGCTTCAAAGAAGCGCTATAGCCAAACTTAAATCTTTTCAATCCATTAAAGCTGTTCATAAGCTGTTCTTTGATAAGGGCTTTAAGATTGCTCAAATCAAACCTATGGGTGGTCTGAACCTTGTTATTACCTTTCATTCCATTGAGCTGTTGGACTCTTTGCTTGCTGAGGAAAATCTAGACTTCTCCAATTGGTTTGTTTCCTTCCAAAAATGGAACGGTCAGGCTTGTCCTCCATCTAGGAATGTGTGGCTCTCTTGTTTTGGCGTTCCCCTTAATGTTTGGTGTGACAATACTTTCCTCTCCATCGGAGGTTTATGGGGAGATGTCGTGGCCCTAGAAGAAAAGACTCAAAAGTCTTTGGCTTTTGATAGAGGAAGGGTGCTGGTTGCAACGAACATTATGGACCGAATCGATGAAGTTATCAACCTGAGTATCAATGGAGCATTGGCGAAAGTCAGAGTCATTGAAGATTTGACATCTTATTTCACTTCTTCTGATAATTACAATTTTGGGGATGAGATAGGGGATCGAAAGACTACGCACTCGAAGATTGTTGATGAAGAGGATGATATGGCTCCGGATTTGTGCAAGCTAACCCACGCAGAGGGTTGCAAGATTAATTCTCAAGCTGAAGTGAATGCTCGTAAGGACTGTACAAATACGGATTCCCAAAAATCAGCCATTAGGGAAGATGTATCCGTAGTGGGTGAAACACCAATCAATAACATAAAAGCTCCTAGCGATGTGACTCCTTTGTTCGTCGATCTTGATTCTGGTGCTTCTCAGACCAATAATGTTGAGGACTCGGATCTTCTTGCTGATGGGACTTTTTTTGGCGGCAATAGTCCGACACTTACGGATAAGGGAAAGGGAGAAAAAAGGGTTGATGATTCGATTGAGGTAGCTGTTTGCGAAGAAGATGACATCCCCCAGGCCGTTAAAAAAGTGAAAATTCCAACTCCAGAATATGAAGATCAAGAGCCAAGCTGGAGTGAACTACCATTTCACAAGGAAGGGTTATGTCCTGTAAAGAAAAAGGTGGTTAAGAAAAACAATAAGAGATTGAAAAATATTGGTGATTTAGTAGGTCTTCCAAAAGCTGGAAAAGGTAGGAAAAAGAGGAACAAATGTGTTTTGGTCAGGTCGGCAATAGCTGCAGCAGCGCTTTCTATTTCTTCGGAAGGGATTAAAAACAGAAATAGGATCATTCTCAATGAAGAAGAAACCGCAAGGACAATCTCAAAGATCATGAGTGAAGACTTCATGGGCAATGATGAGGAGGTGTTAAGCAATTTCATGGCTTTGGAGTGATCAAAGGTGGTGTTTCTTGTCTGGTCTCGGGTCTTTGGTGCAGCTTGGGGTGCTCAATAGTTTGGGGTTTCGATCGTCTGGGTTGCTGCTTTTTTTGTTATTCATTAGGTGTGCTTTCCTGAGAGTGGTTTTGGTGTTGGGTTTCGGCCTTTTTTTGTGGGCTTTGCCCCAGTGTTTCTCGTTTGGCTCCTTGCCAACCGTTTAGGGTCTGATGTGGTTTGTTGCGTCTTGCGGTTGAAGTTCCTTCTCCCGTAGTGTTGGGCGCAATTTTCCCTTCTTCCCTTTTAATCTTTGTTCTCGTTTCAGAGATTAATAAAATTTTTTGCCGTTCAAAAAAAAGAATCTTGATTAACTTTGAAACAGGGAGGGAAAAAAATGAATGTAAGAGATCATAACAATGCAATCAGAAAAATTAAAAGATTGTATAGTAAATTTGTGCTAGGCTTTGAGAGTTGGGTGAATATTATCGAATGTTTTTGGTCCACTCACTAACTCTAATGTGTATAAATTAATTTGGAAACTGAGTAGGGAAAACATCTATGGAAGGAAGGAAAATCAAAAGTTTTATTCATGTCCTAATTATTGTTTTCCATTTCCTTTTACAACCTATCTCTATGGGAAATGAAAATAATTAATTGGTATTTTTATTGGGGCTAGTTGTGAGTAATTTCTCATCCTTTTACAATCTATTACAAGCTAGGATTTTTTTACATGATTTTTAAATTCATGTTTTCTTTCTAAGGTAATTTTTTTGAATAATAAGAGTGTCACATGTATTGCCTAAATGTTCTATAACCACCCAACCAAATCACGCCACTTGTAACGATGAGAGTCCTCCTTATGAAAAGTCGTCATGCAATAATATATAAGATAAAAAAGAGTTTTAGAGAGAGTTCTCTAAACCTATCTTGTTTGTGATTGTCCTCTTTGCACGCTTTTCTTTAGTTTTCATACGCTTTCCGGCATCAGAAGCTAACATAAATAGTTCGTTAATTACAATCATCATCGAAAATAGTTTTCACTAATGTTGTTGCTAATTCACCTATATAGAAAAATATGCATAACATATGAACCATAAAGTTTGTAATTGACCATAAGCGAGTATCCTTTATCAGCTTCTTATTTTTTTAATGGGTTTTTTTGCATGTATCGGAGTGGTTTTATTTCATTTCAGCATATGTTTGTTAAGAGTAGGCGTTCTTTTTCATTTTTTTTTTTTTTTTTTGGTCATCTCCCACTAAGGTCTACTATTTCTTGTTTTTATCCTTATAATTATCAACGAACTTCTTACTCTTCAATAAATATTGTTCTACTTAAGTTCAAAGCATGGTGGGAGACATTACTTGGTGCTTTTTACATGTTCTTTCTACTTTCTTATTTGGTTTTATTTAGAACAAGAAACCACTTTCGAGCATGACAACTAGTTTGGCCGGAAGCGATCAATTTTCAGTGGCGTGAAGATGGTTGTGGTCACAACCACAAGTTTCTAGCTAGTGGTTCTTGTCTTTTTCAAAAAGATTTTGCCTTGCAGAAGCTTTACATAATTGAAAATTTTGGTCAACTTATTTTTCCAAAATCAACCCAAAAATTACCTTTACTTAGTGCATCCAAAGTTAGTGTGTCAAGGCAATGTTGTATGGAACTAACTTGCAAAAGGTGATTAACCCTATATATGGGGTTGTGACTCAGGATTTGCTCCCTCTGATTTTTGTAGGTTTGAAACTTCTGAATTGCTATAAACTCTCGTGGATTCAAGTCATACGGAATAAGGCCCCGGCTCTAACTGGCTCGTTGGCTAGTAGATGGTAGAATTAATCTCCAAGTACGTACTGTACTAAATAAACTGAGTATAAACTGGTCCGAGCACTCTAAATTATAAAAAACTTGCGAAGTGTGATTTTGCTTTTTCCATGAAGTACACACATTATAAAGGAAGAAGCAAACGCACTATGATTTTTACACTAGGTTGTCTTCCCACTACTGGCGGTATCGAAAGCATGCATTATGTATGCATATTTCATATTTGTATCATTTGCCTACATGATTCTCTCACATTTTACAATGTCGTAAAGAAAAAAAGAAAAAGAAAGGTTGTGAATGATTTGAAAAAAAAAAGAAAAAAGTTGTGAGACACACCTTTACAATACCCGTGCATATTTAGGCTATGTTTGATAATAGTTGTAATTTTTAGGGGATTCCTAGTGCGGGGAAATTGATATTGAGACTGGGTGAAGATGTATTAATGCCTTAATGGTGAAGAGATATATAATCCTCCTTTGGTTGATTTGCTCCGACTAGGATAACGGATTGGTAATAAGTTGTTTAATTTGCTCCGAAATAAGATAACGGATTGGAGTTATATAATGACAATGTCAAATTAATTTACACCTAACTACCATTCTTTCCTTTTTTAACATTTTGCATGTGTCAATAATTATTTTTTATCACTATTACTCATTTTTTAGTTTATTTATTAGTAAATATTTTTTTTGTAGTAAACTAATATCTATAACAAATAAACAAATATGATGCACTCCCCAAAAAAGATTATATATGTTTTTAGTGAATCCGGGGGAGGCGCCGTGCGGTAGGTATTGTGCGGCAAAACTACGTCGTTTTGCTCATTTTCTTAGTATATCCAAGGGCCCTGTTTGGAGAGTTAAGTGTGGGGTTTAATTTTTGTGGGGTTTAATTTTGGGGTTCAATTTTAGGGGATTTAGGTTCTTTGGGGTAGGATATAGTGGGTTTAGGCACTTGGATTTAGGTACTTTGGGTTTAGGCACTTCAGGTTTAGGGTTTAGGCACTTCAGGTTTAGGCGCTTTGTAATGGTTTTTTCTTCCTCCAAACAAAGCCCTTGGAAGCTTTGGAAGTGTGCACAAAAATCAAGCAAAATGATGTAGTTTTGCCGCACAACACGGCGCACAACACTTACCGCATAGCACCCACCCCGGATCCGTTTTTAGTCCAACATCCATTTTTTTTTTCCCCAACACACATAAAACATAAAGTAAACTTTTTGTAATGTTTTTTTACTTGTCGGAAGAAAATATTCGTAATACAATAGGAAAAGAAAAGGTAAAACTTTTCGTAATGTTTTTTACCTTATCGGCAGAAATATTCGTAATACAACAAGGAAAAAAAGATTGCCACCATATTTGACTATTTAAAGATCATATTGGCTCTTTGCGTAACTTTTACTAGTAAATAAGAAAGAAAAAAAAAAGGAATTTAATTAAAAAATGAGAATCAACTAGAGTGGCAAATCAGGACATTATTGTATTGTATGAAACACCAAAGGCCACGTACTTAGAAATGCTTCATTTACTTGGCGCAGTTTCATGCACACCATGGATGTCCTAAAAAATGGCATAAAATGGACTATTGGTGATGGTAAGTCAGTGGACTTGTGGAATGATTGGTGGTGTGGCATGGCAACGGTCCCCTGGCCGATAGACACCCAGGACTATAAACATCCAATAGCATCAAGGTAAATGAGATTATTGAGAATGGATGTTGGAATCTTGACAGCACGTTCCGTTCGTTCCCCACGACTAGTGAGGAAAGCAACTCGTTCCACTCAGATTTTGACTTCCTTAACAAAACCGATTCCATTGATCATATTGTGGATAATATCTCTCAGAATGATATTGTTGGTACCGCCCTTCCTCTGTATGCCCAAGGCATGGAGCACCCTTCATGGGTGGATTCTCCGAATGGCATGTGTTCTGCTTTAGCTGCCTATGATTTTCTTAATAAAAATGATATGGAACGGGAAGGGGTGGAAGTGGTTATGGAAGATAAAGATGCCCCAAAAATTTAAAACCTTTCTTTGGCTTATCTTTCACAACAAACTTCCCATTAAATCTCCTCCGTGCTAGGAGAGGTATTACTCCGTCGGACCTTCGTCTAATAATTAATAACTCTCCAGAAAACCTTGAGCATTTATTCTGGGACTGTCCTAAAGCCTCTATGGTTTGGGACTTTATTCCCTCGGGTCGGTTAAGGAGAGATAGATTTGCTAACTCAATTTCGGACTGGATCTCTACTAACCAAAAAAAGAAAAAACTTTTAAATTTTGGAACAGAGTTACCTTGGAGCATGCTTTTTTGCACCACTCTCTAGCAAATTTGGAAAGATCGGAATAGGAAAAGTTTTCATAACTTTGACTCAATGCCGGAAGTGAGCTACAAAGTGATGTTCCTACGCGTCCGAAGTAGAGCAAGCTTTTAAATCAGCTCTTGCTGCTGGCCCTCGTAAACACAAACTAACACCTTCGTTTCCGCCATCTACAAGTACCCCTAAAGCTTAACACGGGTGAATGTTGGTACGAGAATAACAGGAAAGCGGGTTTTGAAGGATTATTTAGGAATGAGCAAGGATCATGGGAGTTGGATTTTTATGGGAAGATGACGGCTACTTCAAGCTTGGAAACCGAAATTTGGAGCATATATAGGGGCCTAATGATTATCTTGGAAAAAGGCTAGACGAATACCCAAATAGAATCGGACTCTCAAATAGTGGTTATTGTTTTCAATGAAGGAGCAAACGCAAATCATCCTCAAAGCAACATCATGGACGATGGGAAATACCTCCTTAACCGCACAGAAAGTACTCTCACTTATATCTACCGAAGTGCCAATAAATGTGCAAACTGCCTTACACACCTTGGAGCCAATAAGATGAATAACTGATAGTGTTGAACACTCCTCCCCTGGCCACAAGGGAGTTCATATTAAGGGATAGCCTTAACATTAGGCAAATCCTGGATTAGCTCTACTTTTTCTTAGTTTAGCTTCTTGTTTGCTTCTATGTGTAAACTTATCCCTGCACTCCTGATACAGCCTACGCTTGCTTAGTCCTTTATATATTTCCGAAGTACCAAAAAAAAAAAATAATAATAATAATAATAATAATAATAATAAATCCCTTTTTTTTTATTGGGCACCAACATCAAACATGCCCTTACTTTTATAATTATATATTTATATACGTAACGAAGACACTAAAAAGTTACCAAGTTTATGTTGGAAAATATTTTAGTGTATAATACTTTTTTGTGCGTGCACGTGTGAATGTAAATTAACTTCATATGAAGTCATGTCTTTTCAGTAACGCCTATTCGTCCTGGACGAACGCGTCCTTAATGAACAAATGTGTCACTTTCCTTGGTGAATATATTGAATAGTCACTAGTTGGTCTATAAATACCGTGTCCCTCATTCATACATTCTAATACTTCCTCTATCCCAAAATGTTTGTCCTACTTTTAAATTTTGACATTTTATACACAATACACAATGGTACCCAAAACTTGTAACTTTTCAAGTTTGCCCTCATTAATTAGTTGACTCTAATAAAATAGGAATTAATCAAGTTTTGAATTTAAATTATTTTCTAGAAAGCAGAAAGTTTTGCCGCTAACGTAATCAGAGAACTTTTTCGAAATTTTAGAGCGAACTTTAAACTTTTCAATTATTCTTCTTTTGGTCTCATTGTTTTGATTGTTAAAAAGCATCTTAAGAGCAAAAATGGAACTTTGCAACTTTCCTTTGTTGAATTTTAAATTTGCCCTCTATTTTGGGAAAGCCAAAAAAATATAAGTAGGACAAACTTTTTGGAACTGAGGGAGTAGATTTTTTGGCAAGTTGTTTGTTTTGTCCATACTTTCATCAAGTCGGAGTACAAACAAGTTTGGTGCTGCTTTTGTAGAGTGTTCAATCAAATAGTGTTGAGAGACATGCATCTAATGCAAACAGTACGAAGCACCGCAACAGGGAGAAATCTGTCTTAAGTATAAAGTGTCACCCTCACCCTCATCACCATTTTGTTCCTTTACCAAGTTTTGAGTTCTGATTTTATTACATTTGTACAATTGGTATCATCACAAAAAGTAAACATATTTTTCTAACACTTTTCAAGTAGCAATTAAAAAATATAAAAAAAAAAAAAAACAGCAAAGGAATTTCTTAATCTTTGAATGGTATAATATGTACAAAAACTAAAAAAATGGAAGCAATACGGCATCACAATAAGAGAAAGCATCCCAACTGGGTGTGGTTGACTCTATAATCTTCCCAACTGGGTTGCACACCATGCCAAATATCAATAAGTTAATGTACCTCGAATCATATAACAAGAAAATACACAAAAATTTACCCAAAAAAAGAAAATACACAAAAAAATACACAAGTGGTTGGCAGAGCATGTGCTAAGGGCTTTGTTTGCCCCACAATGTGTCAAGTTTAAAACCCCCCACCCCATTCTTGCTGTGAAAAAAAAAAAACAAATATATAACAAGAAAATAAACAAGTGGTTGGCAGCCCAAGTGATAAGGGCCTTGTTTGCTCTACAATGTGCCAAGGTTCAAATCCGTCCACCCCCATTCTTGCTGTACATACAACAAAATTGATCCAATAAGGGATCCGTGATGGAGTTTCAAACCACACCCCCTACTTCATGATTAAATTTTCATGATCCAAACCGTCCAATGTGTTTAAAACGTGTTTAGTTTTTATTGAAAGCTAATCGGATGAAGTCTTTCTTGGTAATTTTTTTTCTAATTTTTCGCGGAGACCCTTAAAAACACTTTTTAAACACATTGGATGGTTTTTATGCTGAAAATTTGATCGAGAAATTGGAGAATTGGAGGAAAACCAGAAGGAAATCCCATCCGGATCCAGGATTAGATCCAGCTCCTATATATATAATAACACTCGGATCAAACGCAATATCAACTCAGTTAAAAAAAATGCATATCAACTCTACATCTTTCTTTTTCTTTTTTGATGAGCTTGAATACTCCATCTTCGTGCATTGTAAGCCCTGTAAAATATGGATAAGGTCCATACTCCATACACTCAAATTTGTGTGCCTTTTTTTATTATTCTAATTATCTAGAATAATTCCTCAAAAATAATCAGCACGTTGCATTCATTGTACAGAAAAGGTACATCACATTTTCTTTGTATACACCCAAATTTCTGTCATTTTTGCGATTATTCTATTCTAGTTTGTATCACCCTTTTGAATAAAGTTGCAACGTCCACCTCCGTTCATACCAGGGGCGGAGCCAGGATTTTTGACAAGGGAGGTTAAAATTTGAACTTTTAATAGATTTGGGCAAAAATTTGAACTCTTAATAGGTTTGGGCAAAAAAGGAGGTGTGAAGTGGGGTCAAAATAGCAAAAACTTAGGCAAGGGGGGTAAAAATTTGAACTCTTAATAAGTTTGGGCAAAAAAGGAGGTGTAAAATGAAGTCAAAATAGCAAAAATCTGGGCAAAATTATAACCATCATTACAAAAATTTGGATCTCAGGGGGGTCAACTGACCCCCTTTGTCTCTTCCTCCCTCCACCCTTGGTTCATACAGAGTTTTTTCATGACCACGTGTTCGGTCCAGTTTACGCACAATTCGACTAATTTTAGAGGACCATAAATATACCACCCATTAGCGGGGACCCACTTAAACCAAAGGAGTTGATACTTGATAAGAAGTCCATTCATATGGAGTTACAAAGCTCAACGGGAAAATGAGGAGGAAGTACAATTTTCTTACCACCTCTTCTTTTTCGATAACTTTAATTGTTCGGGTCAACCTACACGACCTCAATTAATTAATCCTTACCTGCTCTTTTCCTTCACTTATCTATTCTTTGATGGCTTTTGTGTGGAAATTTTATATCCATCTCAAAACCAATTGACAATGAGTGGAAAGGTTCAAGCATATATTAAGTAGGGGTGAAAAAAAAAACCGACAGGACCCGAACCGACCAAAAAACCAAAAATTTGGTTCGGTGTTCGGTCGGTCCAGCCTGGAAAAAAAACCAAAAAAATTGAACTGAAAAAACCGAAATACATCTCAGTTTGGTTTAGGTTTCCCGGGAATTTTTGTCAGACCGAACCGAACCTAACCGAAAAACCCTAAAATCATCCCGATTTGGACTGAAGTACCCCGAAACCACCTCTATTTGGACCGAAAACCACGCCTATCTCGATATCTTGAAATTGACCCCGCAAAAAATAACAAATCACAGTCGTCCATCTCAATTTTAATGCCGGACCGAAAAACTAAAAAAAAAACCAAAAAAACCAAACCATCCCGAACTGGTCTGTCCATTGTTTTTTTCGGTCGGGATCGGTTCCCAGCAAAATCACCCCGAACCAATCGGTTCGGTCCCGAACACCCTGAAAACCGAACCGAACCGACTGATTTTCACCCTTAATATTAAGTGATCCCCCATTCCACTCCTAAGCAATGAGGGACTCTGGTTCCTTAACATCCCCCTCACGTGCAGCCGCATTTGAGGTCTGTCACGTGTGGTCACTTTTGGGGTCCTAATCGTGCAACCTTTTTGTTTTTGCTGGTCTATCATCGTGGGGTGTAGATTGTGAATTTTTTTTTTTTTAAATGTGGGGTGGAATGGACCCCCGCTCTGATATCATGTGAAAATTTTATATCCATCTCAAAATCAATTGGCAATGAGTGGAGAGATACCAGCATATATTAAGTGATCAATCATTCCATCCACAGTGGACTCCCTAAAAATTGCTCCTAAGTTGTATCCTAAGGTTTTCCACATTTGCATAATTGCGGTCTACTTTTCACTCCTAGAGCTTACTAAATTTAGAAAGGATGTGTACACTCAATGGGCTAGCAAAAGCATTCTCTATTTTGTAGGAAAAAAAATTCAAAAAGTGTGGAACCCATACATTGATATAATTCAAACGGTTACAATATTCCAAAATCCCTAATTTTTTGCATATCCCAACGTCTCTTGTTTTTCTTTTCTTTTTTTACCGGTATGGGTATTTGTATACGGCCTTTGTATCTAATATATATATATAACATTTTTTGTTTGCAATAACTTCATGTCTTTCTTCTCCAAGCAATCAAAAAAAAAAATCTTTTCCAGTAGAACCATTGGATCAATAAACTAATAAAATCCTTTATCTTTGAAAATTTTATATTAAAAAAAAAATTTTAAGACTTTGGGTCCCACTTAAAGTTAGCTACAAGTGTACCTATATTTAACTAATGTGGTAGGAGTCAAACTTAGGAACTTGTATGGAAAGCCCATTGAAGACAATAATTAAGCACGTGGCTAGGTAAATGTTAGGAGTCATTTTGAGAGCCCATTATGAACCTGCCTTATTGGGTTATTGTGATTATTCTACGCCTCACGCAGAATTTCATAACTCTGCTTAGACAAACATTTTGTATTAATTTGAGTACATATATCAAACTAAGTTAACGTATTGTTGTATTATACCAATTGCAAGCTTGGTTCGCAAAAAGCGCGATCAAATGCTATAAATTTCTGTGTAATAGATTGAGAGAGACATTCACATCAAATACTTGAAGTTTCATCTGCTCATCCCGAAAATTACCTTCAAGGTATAATTAGTGGTTCAGATTCACTTGGGTGTTTATCTGAATCACTGATTTTATTTTTAGATTGATTTTCGGGACTTAGCATTTTTCTTTTTCCTATCCTTCAATTTCTTCTTTTTGCTCTTGCTGATATAATAATAAATATAAAAAATAAAATTAAGACCAACCACAATAATCTGAATTGTATGGACCATCATCCGTAGGTGGCCCATTTCCTGGCCCAACCGACCCAACATGCTTTTCTCTGCTCCGATTGCTCATGGTCCAATGAAAATTGTACCCCTACAAGGATACAACGGGTAGCACCGAAAAAGAAAGAAAGAAAAATGAACAATTAGCTTGGGCGCATTTCGATTAATTTTAGCACTCCTATTTTCAATGGAGTTTGACCACCCGAAAAACATGCTAGATTATAAAGCCTCAATCTCATGTTTATGAACAATAAGAAAAGAAATGCAATGCGAGAGGTTGACAGGGTACGATGACTCTTCTTCTCCTTGTTATCAACATAGACAAAATAGATTTCTTTATCTTTCTCCCGTCTTGTTGGTTCTTCTTTCTCCCGTGGATTTTGATTGTAGTAACTACCGTCTTCTCCCATGACCTTTTAGAAAGGGGACCTTTGACGGTTTTGAGCAAAATGAACCACTCCATTGACCCTTGAACGACCTCGTTAATGCATTCCATATGTTAAACATAAAGTACTACTCCCTCCATCCCAAATTTCTTGTCCATTTTTTGGTCGAACATGTCATTTTTTAATTACTTGTGTTTTTCAATCTATATTGACTTTTATGATTTTAAAAATTTTATTTAACAAATTTAATCAAGATCCATATTATATTATTTCAGAATATAAACAGTTTTTTGTGACGTCCGGGATAATAGGATTGAAAACCAAATTTGGGACTGGGAGTACAAAACATGCTAAATGCTACTCAATAGAAAAACACACTCTTGTTTGGGATCTCCATAGAATGGATTTTTCCTAACAATTTGTTTTTAGGACTCTTTCCCAATTTCTCAAATTTTATACTTTCAGATTCCTTCATCCAACAAAACAGAGAAGCATTTCTGTGAAACTTAACTCCAGATTGAGTCCTCAAGTTTGCAACAATTGAGCACACATTATTCATTACAGAATATTAACCACCAACAAACCAGAATCTTGAAGCCTTTTGATCTTACTCCAAGAGGAGAACCCCCCAAAAATTAACATAATGTATACCTTTCGGTTATCGAAAACGAGATCTTACATTAGATAACAAATTCCTCAACTGAAAAAACTTCGATAAATCCCGAGTAGGGATTTATTCCAGATTCGTTAAAAGATATTACATTCAACACTAACAAGTAGTACAAACTCCCTGGGACCGGCGCCACCTTCACAATAAACAGCATACATGATGAATACAAGTCAAACAAATGGCATGAATGAAAGTATGCCTACTACGAATTGAGTTGAGTGAGGGGAGAGCGTGGTATGAGAGACGGCTTTAGTCCCTTCACTTCAAATGATTCGTACGAATGGTTTTCTCGAAATTCCTCTGCCAGGGACTCCATGGGCATGGCTCGAAGCGATTCAATAGTCCCCTTACTTGGAATGTCTGGCTCACTTCTGATTGGTGTTGTGCCAGTAGGCTCATAATCCTGATCATCATTTTAAACCAATCACGATGACAATCAAACTCTAGTTTGAATGGGCAATAGAAAATATGTGTAACTCCTACGAAGAAGCAGAAAATCTCAATCTGGTACAATTCCTCAAGCAAATAGTGATCAGGTCATACAGTTGTCTTTTTTCATAGACATCGGGAAAGAGAGTTGACAAATACTTTTAAACCCGTGTTTTCAGCTTATACCGGGACAACCAATTGAATGAATAAATACAGATGGTAATGCCACATTGATTCTTAAACAAGAAGGCATAGTCATGCTAGAGCTATCAGTAGATTTTGAAAAGAAAAAAAAAAGACGTATCAGATGATCAAAAAGGCATATATTATGATTTTGGTTTCGTGACTGAAAATATATTGGCAAGAGCAATAACGACTTGGTCACAAGTCTCTTATACACATTACGAGGACAGTGGCGCAACATTTCAATCATAATTTGTGCGGGGAAAGAAAAAGGAAGAGAAACAAAAGGAGGAGAGAATTTCTGGAAAGAATCTTCAGGCCTTGTTTTGTTTCACACAACTGTTTTGGTTCCTCAAAAATTATATGGATCCCTAATTTCCTGTCCCTACAATTTTCTGTTTCCCTTGAAACATTCAAGAGCCAAACATAGCGTAACGAGGAAACATCAGTCTATAGTAAGGTTCCCCAAAATTCTTGGTATAGGTTTGCATGCTAGCTTAGATTTCTCTATTATCCTTTGGCCAAAATTGAGGATTAGGTTGTCAATGGACCAAAAGCTTTTCGTAAAGAAGTGGTAGTCAGGTTGCAGTGGGGAGGCCAAGAATGCACAACTATGATGCAACTTATTAGAGTTGGAATCACGAGTACATTGCAAGATCCGCATACCGTAAATTTGTGTTGGAAGGTGTCCACTGCTTTTTGTTCAATGGAAACGGATTGGCTGGAATGATTTTCCTGGAGAACCTCAAGAGTATTCGCATGAGCCTTAACTGCAGTCAAAATACCACTTATGGAGCCTCTTTCTTGCTCTGACACACCTGAAAACAATTCAAATCATTTACATTAAAAACTGGGAAGGAAAAAACAACAGACTTGTTTCAGCTGCACTTAAAGCTCGTTTAGGAATATATGGCATCTGATTTGAAGCGACAAAAATAGCTTTAAGAAAGGGTACACTGACCCCTGTAAGCACAGAAGGATGGATATAACAAAAGAGAGTAGATATTCATATGCTTCACTACCACAATGAAGTAGTAGTGTCCTTGTCTTAAGGTTTTACAGAGCCTCAGCAGCTGACAGAGTCCAGTCAAATTGCAAAAGTTGCATTCACATACAGCAATCATTCTTTCTTGGTCCCAAGATGTTAGTCCTTCCGATTTGGGGAGTTCCAAAATAAACATACTTCGAAAAGTCACGATAGAGAATTTCAAAGCTCTCAATATTGTCACTTAAAAACACAATGAGGATACTAAGTCATGAGAATAAAGGGATTTCTTAAGGGTACTTTTGAAAATCGGTGCCTTTTGATACCGATGAATTTGATGACTCTTGTTTAGAATTTCGAATTCCACAGAAGGTCTAAAAGTGGAGGGAGTTTCCGATAATAAAGGAACTCAAAAGACAACAGGGGATACTTAACAGTTTATTGGCACTGTTTATCGACACTCACACTAATCAAGCAACTTCCTCAGACTTATGACTAAGGCACAAAGTTCAAGGGTGTGGGATTTGTATGGAATCTTCAGTGGAAACAGCAGACACCATAAATAAAGTCTAAAGCACTCAGAAAATATGACCAAAAGGCAAAAAAATCTCAGATCGACGGTATAAACCCGCCAAAACCATCAATGGACTCAGATGGCTTCTGTCATCTATAGTTCGTGGTAAATCTCATTCCACTAAATGACTACATTTAATCTTATTTCACAAATCCGGACATTTTTTAATCCATCTTTGCCACTCGTCTAAGTAAAAATCCTCTTGCCAACCAAACTTATTTACCAACAAAATTTCTGAGTAGCTCCAAGTTGTGTGTATATGAGTGGAGAGGTTGCTCAGACTCACATACTAGTTTTGGAGTTAATAATTTATCAACGTGGAAGAAGCTCTAACAATACCATGAACAAAAGATGTTACAAAGACAAAATAAAGATGAAAAAAAGTTTATTTGGCATTAGCTTTTACAATGTTTTCCATTTAGCATGGCAGGCAAGAATTTTGTATCATGCATGAATTCATATTTAATCGTCTCATGTAAAATAAAAAATAAAATAGAATTTTGAATCATGCATGCGAGGGTTCCCTTGAACCCTCTCATGTTATAGAGCAGTTGCCTCTGAACAAAGAATCGATAATGTAGGCATCACACTGAAAATAAGGTGCTCGTAGGCACAAACAGTGAGTAAATAGGCAACATATTTGTCCCAATGCCAAGTTCCTTCACTATGTCAGAGCATCGGACTCAAATAATATCGCAAGTAGTGGAGAGGTTGCCCTTGTACATATACTAGTATTGGAGCTAACAATCAACCGATGTGGACAAACTCTAGTAAGATCCAGGGGGTGTCTCTTCCAGATATTGGCATTTTATGTTTTGAACTTCACAATAAAATCAATCTTAGGTCATAACTATACATCAGCAGTTGCAAGTTAGAACTGAGTTTGTGATGCAAACTATTTTGAGCCACGCATCAAAGATGGTGAATTTGATGAGTTTGAAGGCAAAATATATTTTGGTTCAAACAACAAAATCTAGCATGACCACATGGACACAACCAACAAACAAGCTACAAAAGTACAAAGTCATGATTGCGTTTGTCAAAAGTCAAACTTGAAATCTAACCCTAACTATGACAGTCATTTCAAAATGATTTTATGTCAAAGTTGAAAACAAAGAGAGTATATCAGAAGTACAAACTCAACAAAATAAGAAGTGATCAATACTCACTATCAAAGCCCTGAATAATATCTTCACTATTCTTTGCCACATCTTCTTCAACTGCAGCCCTTGCCAAGCTAACCTCAGTATCATGCTGCTCATTACTATCACACGCGCTCCTAGAAGGCAAAGTCCAAGAATTATCTCAAGGTGATAATGATATCATGGATCTACCTCGAAGTTAGGAACAGAATTAGAGATAATTGAATTACAAACTCCATCCCAAAATGGTGGTACTTTTTGGAACTGCCACATTTTAGCATTATCTGCAACTAATGCACTAAGAGTCAATTTCAGGTATTGATTTCCAACAATATCTTTTCATTCTCTTACAAATATATACACACATAGCATTATGTAAGGGACAGTTCGCGAAATAAAAAGTTCCTGCTTTGACTTTCCAAAGAGGAGTTAGTTTGGGGGACATCCGAATTATAAAGAGTTAAACAAAAAGGGACGAAGTATATGATGACAATCTGAGCCACACAAACTGAAAAGCCCCATGTTTCATAACTAGAAAGGACATTGAGGTCAAATTATCAATCACTTTTAGTGCAGAACACATACTCTTCTACTTCTTGATGACCAAAGTGAGGGTCACTCACCTGACAAGGGAGACCAACGTTGAAACATGTTGACTACCCATTTCGGTAAGGGTCTCATGTGTCCCTTTCCAGTGCTTTGAAGCTGCTTCAGCAGTGTTTACACTGTGAAGGCAAAACAGAAACCGACAACGAAAGTTCAGTAGTAGAACATATTATACAAGTCACTATACACGGCAGTACATATTTAACAAGGTCCCTAATTCCAAACAAAATTTAAACAGAATGTTCAGAAGCAAACAACACAAAAATAAATGACCAGTGCATCAGCACTTGTTACCATTGCTGGAGGAGTAACTCCATACGGCAATGTTTGGCAGCAGAGAAATCAGCACTATCTTTTGCATCATTGTCTGCTTGTAAATATAACTCTTGCCATTTTCTTTTTGCATCTGTAGTGATACCCTCCATCGAGGAAACATGCCCGTCCAAAAAGGTCTTATTTCCAACAACAGTTTCTTTGAGACGAATGAGTCGTGCATCGACCTGTCAGCATAACCGTTAGTCCTTCCTGAGAAGAAAACAAGAGAGGCAAAAAAGTACTCAAGATAGCAAACACACCAAGTCCTTTTGGCTGCGAATGTGATTAGAGACTAGGCCAGTTACATCAGCAATAAGCTTCTCTGCATTGGATTTTGATTGCTCCTGCATACAGTAAGCTTAAAGTGTGAAGCCCAATTTTTAACTTATTATCTCTGCTCAAGATTCGGGAGATTTACCTCATAAGCCTTCTGAAACTCTACTATACTTCTTGTCTGGATGTCATCAATACTAGTTACATGGCTTTGAAGCTTTCCTGATTCTTCCATCAGCTTATGTAGAAATCCATTAGTGAACTCTGAGATATTCTTGGAGTGCTCCATGCTTACATTAAATCTCTGCACATACACAAATGTGTGAGGAATAAGACATAAAACAACAAAGTCTGCTTTAAATAACGGCAAAACAGGCAACACTAAAAAACTCAAAAATTCAAAGATGCAAAAAAATGGTGAAGAACTTAATGTAAGTCCATGGATCAACTTATTAAGCATCTTCTCTACACGGAGTTTGCAAATTCTTAAGTGGACACTTGTTTCAAAGATTCGACATCAAAGTTGGAATTCAAGCAAGCTATGTCACGAGGCACCATTAGATTTAGATTATTACCTATGGTGAGGAACTAGATATTCTCAAAGGACATGAAGAACAAATTAATCATACCTGGCGAAGATCTCTAGCGAAATGAGCCATTTCTCCTTGGTGAGTTGACAGAGTGCCTTGAAGATCCTCAAAAATAGAATTAGCTTTAACAGCCTCAGCAGCTAAAACCTAATTCACAAATAACAAAAAGAAAACCAGACGGCATTATATCAATCAATCATCAATATTACGATAGCACAAGAAAAGCTATTCAAGCAAACATAAAAAATTGCTGCTACTTACTTGCCCAATAGAAGATGCATGAGAAGAAACTGAAGCTGAAATCTCCTCTAAACCAGCATTAGAGCTTGCATTGTGCAAACGAACAACATTTTGCACTGCCTCAATGTGAGATATGTACAACGCCCCCGAAGCAGTCATTTTTTTCTTCAAATCCATGATGGCCTGTTATAGGAATTTGATTCAACATCCATGTGTGTGCAAAAAGAAGTGGGAACATGGATAAAGCTATCTCGTGCAAAGCAAGTACTTATAAGCTAGTAGAAAAATAAGATCACTGATTAAAGTAAAATAAACAAAAACAATTAGATAGATAGACTGAGAGTGGAAGTAGGAAAATAAGCTCTGCCAAAACATCACCAGTACCTTATTGTGTATGTCCAAAAATGACTGACAAAGTTTCTCAATGCACTGGAGGTGTTCATTTTGTCGAGACATTGAGGTGGCTACTGTATTAGACAGGGAACCAAGTTGCTGCACAAGATTGGATTGGAAGTCATTCACAACTGATCTGTTATCAACATTCAGTTTGTCTTCTCTTGCTACACAAAAATATATCAGGGCAGCAATCAGAAACTTATGAATGTAATCAAGACATGTAGTAGGATATAAAATTTAACTGACATTACGTACCAATTTTTGTATATAACAAAGCATTATCCTGCAGAGATTTCTCCAGGTCAGATCTCAAGACGCATGCTTGATGAGCCAATGCATTTTCTGTTCCACATAGTAATCGACATTAGAAAGATTCAGCAACCAGAAGTATTTCTAAGAAAAAGAAATTCTAGCATACCTGCTTTTTTATGCTCAGATATGACAAAATCACGCTCCTTGAGAGCATACTGGCATCTCCTTAACTCTTCCTCAGTGCCGGCCAACAATTTGCTTGTTTGGTTCAAGTTTCTCTGCAAAACTTAGCATTATATGATGAAAGCTAAGGAAGACTCGAAAAGTTTACAATAGATACAAGAGGCAACCAACTGTTAAAGTGTAAAAAAGGAGCAAACGGAAGACATGTTTCCAAGACTCAAGCTTTGATTTGGCATGCATTGGATGATGCTCAATGCCTCAACCTACTTGGGAGTTTCCTTAATTATGTTTTAGTCTTATATAGTCTTGTTTTAGTTCTGTTTTTATATTCTATATGTTACTGGTTGGTTTTTTCATTCAAGAGTATTTTGGCAATTGCCGAATTTGATGGACATGGGTTGTAAGGTGTTAAGTTACCAACTCTCCCAAAAGCTTAAGTTGTTAGGAAATGGGCCCAACAACGTATATCAAGCTACCTAACAGTCGCCCATGGGTTGGTTTATGGGTCAAGTCATTTGTTTTGTATTTTATTGTCTTTTATTGTCTTATTTGGGTTTAGACTATAGCAGTTTCCTTATTTGAATTAGGAATTCTCTAGTCTACATATAAGGATCTCATGCCTCAATAACAAGCGAGATGAATATTACAGAAAATTCAGAGCTTACAACCTCTTTGATGAATTGTCTGATGCAATCAAACCCTAGGTAGGATGCCTAAGGCTTCTAGGAGTGATTCCTAGACCTATCTTCTTCAGTTCTTCTCTTTTTTATTCTTGATTTCTGTTTAAAATCAGCCCCTGTTACTGTCCACTGAGTACTATTCATAGCCCTGAACATGAAATCAGCCCCTGTTACTGTCCACTGAGTACTATTCATAGCCCTGAACATGAAATAGTATTGAAACATTGCCTAATCACAGCTCCAAAACTGTACTTATTTGTTTCCCTTGCAATGTCTGAAATCCTGCAATCGTCCTACATCAGGTATATATAACAGAATGAAGACAAATTACCTTGGTGGCACCAAGTTCGCTGCTTAAACCAGAGCATTTTTGAACCTGAGCATCATATTTTTCTTGCAGTTCCTCAAGTTGCTAGTCATAACAAACAAATAGCGTGAGGTGACACCAAAAAAAAAAAAAACCACAGAGCACCACAACAGAAGAATCATAGTATTTGTTACAGTTGCCCAAATTTAACTGACCTTCTGATGAATATCTATTGTAACACCCATTTGTTCAATCTGATCAGCCATTGCCTAGACATGAAGAAAGAATATAAAATGGTAAGAGGAGAACGCTAGAAAAGTATAGAAGACAAAGAGAAGAATATCATTAAGATTCAGAAAATCAATAATAGAATGATTTAGAAACCTTATATCGCCTAATGGTGTCTCAATCGAAAGGTTACTCAATTCATGTACTAATGCCATACATTTATCACAAATGTTCACTGAATATTCAAGAAGAAGTAAGAAATATGACCATTTAAAGCAAATGGATCTGATCAGCATTAAAGAGTCTTCTATGGTCAAGGGGGTAGATTAAAAGACTGAAACAAATACAGAGGAAAGAGCTGCTTGAACAGTGAAAGGAAGAAGAAAGATGAGACCAATCCAGTACCTTCTTTTCAGTCTCTTCTTGATAGTATCGTTCCTTGGGTATGTAGACACCATTTTTCTCCCTTGCAGCATAGACCTCTGGATAATAGGTGCATATACGTAAGATAAGTAAAGATATCACATAAGATAAGTAAAGATATCCAACAGAAGTGTAACTAAGTTAATTGCAGGTAAAAGTATCTGTATATCAAAAACAGGTATCCAAAAGTTTTTACCTCCCTTAAGCCGTTCAATTTCACCATAAAGATCTTTTATCAGTGTTGATTTCATCATTTTTTGGTTGACCTACATAACAAAAGAAAAAAAAGAAGAAGTTAATTATGGCCATCTTTGATTTATACCAGCGTCAGCAACAAATGTCTCATAGAGTATCCACTGAGATGAAATGCCGACATTACTAGCAACATGATCCGAAGTCTTATACAAAGTTCAAATTCCGAAGAATCTAGCACGTGATGATTTTAGAAGTGGTTTAAAATTGGCTTTTCCTACCCTGTATATGTTGACTGGACTTGTAAACTAGCAATACATGATTACTAAAGCAGTCTAATGAACACAAGATGCTAACTCATGCAAAAAATCTCAATCAAGGGGATTGAACATGGTTAATTGGTTTCAGAAAACATCACGAAAGGATAACCATATGGAACGCAAATAAAATTGGAAATGTGGGTTGTGGAAGTCTAATGTTCAACGATTACAAATGTGCGATGATGTACGTTATGGGTATGTTCCTGATCTTCAATCTTGCGAATTTGCAGATCATGTGGTAAACGTTATTAATTCTAGATATTGACACAAATGTTAAAATAAGTATCTAATAAACTACTCCTATCAAACTTAGATCTCAATTAGACGTATCTATAATAAAAAAAAGTCAGACAAAAACAGAGAAGAAAGCTCAAAATACAGGAAAAATAATATCATAAATCAACCTCTGGCTTGTTTCTAATATTTTTTGCCCTATGTGCGTAATCCAGAGTACTCAATGTCTCCTCCAAACAATGTACTGCAGGTGATACTGTTGCGATAATGCATGTCTTAGTTCTTCCTCCTAGGGAATCACGAAGCAGACGGGTGAGCTTGCTATCCCTGAATAACATGGCAACAAGTTAATCGGGAACAAACAATGAATTTGAGAAGGAGAGAAGGACAATCTAAATATTCAAAAACAACTTTACCTGTATGGTATGTGCCCAAGATGCTCCACTAGAGCATTAATTACTCGTCCAAGTGTAAGCAAACTTT
The DNA here is from genome assembly GCA_020921065.1 of Vaccinium darrowii. Lineage (NCBI taxonomy): Eukaryota > Viridiplantae > Streptophyta > Magnoliopsida > Ericales > Ericaceae > Vaccinium > Vaccinium darrowii. Next base: position 31,740,279 of record CM037161.1, on the reverse strand, counting down.
TGTTTATCTCTCCTGCTTCTCTTGCACGACCCTGTCAAACATCAATTAAAAGCATAAATAGAAAGGAATCTTCAAAGAAAGACAGAAAAAGCCAGTTCGATATTAAAAAGAGAGAGAGAATCAAAGGCCAAAGGGACAGGTTGCACCAAAGCCCAATCTGCCCCAATAACAACCAAAGGGACAGGTTGAAGCCTACAAACCTCAATGAGAAAATAAATTGTGGATCCTAGTTTTAGTATGTAGTCCTTTGTATGTTACTTTTATAGGTGGATGTGATTGTCAAAATACCTCCCTAGCACCTGAGCGAGAAATATTTTCCGAACCAGCTAAATCAACCAGATTCAACTTGCCACATTTGATAAGCTCTTCACCTTCTGGTGTTGCTTCCTTGATGTGTATAGTTATGGAAAAAAGGGAATGTGACCGACTGTAAAACAAAATATATCTCCTTAATAAACAAGGAAACTAATTACATATCTGACTGCAACAAGAGTGTAAGAATTATTACCTTGATTGTTTGTTCAATAAAGTTTCAGCAGTGCGACGTTTTGCAGACCCTCTTTCAAGTAGAGTAAATATCTCACTAGCACTCGTCACGATTTCCTCCTCTAATCCGCGCACAAGAACACCACCTTTCCCATCTTCCATGAGAGGCAACTGTTTTTTCTGCCTATCCTCCACTGGAACCCTAGTTATCTCCTCAGGGGCGAGCAAGTCAGTAATCTCCTCATTATACAGCTCTAAGAAAGTGACTTTAACACTGTACTCTGCATTTTGACCCTCCAACGTGTCAAAAATTTGCTTCACAGCTCTTGGTATGACACCTGCTTCTTGAGGCAACTCCCCATTAGGCCCACTCTGTCACAAAAGTAGAGACCGCATCAGTAACAGGATTGAACAAATGCAACGACCTTCAAAATTAACTAACCACAAGAACAGCAGTACCTTTGACCTCTTACATTCTCCTTCCATGGTGTAAGTTTTTCCTGTACCAGTTTGTCCATAAGCAAAAATGGTACAATTGAAGCCCTCCAAAACTTCATGAACAATTGGAACAACTGCTTGATCATAAAGATCTCTTTGCTGAGCTGAAGGACCAAAAACCTACAAATTGCACAAATTAACATCAGTATATACCTTGAAAATAATACAACATTTTCAAAAAGACTAATTTCTTTCAATGTACCACACGATTTAGCCTATGCTCTCAATAGATTTTCAATTCAACCATATCCTCCTCTCCATAAAAAACTGACACCTCGGATTATATGACCTACCCTAGTTTTGTGGAACCGTGTTTATCTTTCTAATTCTACATACGAAAACAGGTTTATATGAGTTCTTGATTTGGTGAAACTTAACCCTGCAATGCACATAATGCAGCATTAGCCAAATAAAAGACAAAAATTGAAGAGAATGATGCTTTTTTTGGCAAACCTATAAGATTGACATTGCAGCATGTATGTTATGGGGTTAAAATAAAATTAACATAATCTTCTTGCATGAAAAATCCAAGCTTAATCAGCCAACTCACAAGAATACATACTACTATGCTAGTAGAAATAAAAATTAGGAGAGTAGAGTAGACTTTAACATGGATCAGACATGGACGACTAACGTGAAGTGTTCAATATTTAATAGGAAGAAGCACAAAAAAAAAAACTTCTCCGCATCTTTCTTTTCCCTGTGCCACTTGAAGATGGTGTTGACGAAAAAGAGGAAATCAAATATGGAAAGCCAAAACTTAGGCTTTGCCCTTGTTGGGTAGCCTTACTTCATTGCCTCTAGTTCTCTACCACTCATGTGCAGGTTCTCGATAAAGAACCTAGGGGTATTCTTTACCTAAAAATATATGCTTTTTACAAAAGGCAAGAAGTTGAAATTTACACTGCCCCTGTTTCTTTTGCCAAGATTTAGGAACGCCAAATAGAAGGCAGCTCTCTGGGTCCCTACCAGTGCTGGAGTCCAAAGAACCACAATGTCAGTGAAGACTCCACTTAATAGGCTTGCCTGTCTCATGGCCAGCTAAAAACCAAATGTTGGTTTCCACTTAGTACCAGGTTATACCCTTGCCGTGCTAATTATATATGCACCTCATTCATGACGGATCAACCCTTGGGTTGGAATTGATTTCTAAGTCAAACTCAAGTGGGCCTCAACGTCACAACACAGAATATTGATTTCCTTGTAGAATAGAGTTTCAGTTACACAATTTCCTTTAAATAGTACTTTTTATGCTACCAGCTCTACTCCTTTATTGTTCGAGTTTCCAAGACACTTGTCAATTCTGATGCTGTCTTTCAAGTTGCACATTGGAAACAACATTTTACAGTATTTACCCAACATACAGAAAATTCTAAAACCCGTCTACAACATCAATACAGAAAAGTGATTATGATGCACTCTTCCAGTAGCAAGAGAAACGAACGTAAAAGAAATTCCAGCAAAACTTGGAACTACTAAACAAAACCTCATTTCAAATTCAAATATAGGCAAATACAACTTGAATTTGCCCGATTATACAGCATAAACCCCCCTCAATTGAACAGAATTAAAAGCTCTCAAGACCGAATACCTTGTCAAACGTGAAAACCCTATCGATGTGTTTCCCAGCAATGCTTTGAGAAACTGCGACTTCTCTCTGGTACTCATTGCAGGTCACCACTTGCGGCGCGTTGTTCCTCAACTCATCTTCGCTAAATGGCCTGAAAAGCAAACATTCATAGCACATCATGACCTATGTGGTAGTTCACATGACTGTATCTTTAGATCTCCGATTGAAGACCCAATTAAAAACCCTTAACCCCATGTTTTTGTAGAGAGAGAAGGAGGGGGATTTGGTACCTGCAACGGAGAAGGACTTGAACATTGACGCCTTTCTCTTTCGACATTTTCGAACGGAGGAACGATGAGATGGAGTATAGCACGCGCCTATGCGTTTTTCTTCTGTAGATCCAGACACAAACTCACGAGTTGATGCTCTCTCTCTCTCTCTCTCTCTCTCTCTCTCTCTCTCCTCCTTTTTTCGCTTTGCGCTCTCTCTCTCTCTCTGAATTCTGAAATGAAAGCGGGAGGAGAGAGGGATTTGAAATTTTAGACAGCCGCTCCCAATCTCTCGATCAATGGCTATTATCTTATCGAACCAGCGTGGTAGATCTGATGGTCTGTGCGACGGCCAAATCGGGTTTCGTTTATTTTACCGAAAAGCCCCCACATTCTATACTTTTCCCGTTTTTTATTTTGCTTTATATATTTTGGCTTTTTGAGATATGACTAAAATGTATTATGAATGATAAAGTATTTAGAAGATACGTGCGTAATCTATTTTGCAATATAGTGATATTTGGGAGAAATTTATGTAATTCGTTTTTTTAGGTCTTTTATCTTAATCAAAATGGAAAAAAGTCAAAATTTATCAAAAAGCTCCCATCTCCCTACTTTTGGTTTTTGTTCTATGGACTCAAAAACAAAAAATGCGTTTCGCTATGGGTGACTATTGACACGTACTTCTCCAGGGACAGGAAAAATGATAGAGCCAACACCGAGTGGGTGTGAGAAATGTAAAGGCATGCCAAGACATATGGAATCTCCAAGTGTAAATAAGGGAATGCACCTGAATCTATACCTAAACCTCCTTCAAGCAATACGAAAACTTTATAATAAGGAACTAAAGTGATACAGTTCGAGCTGCCTTGAAAAATGACTTCAACAAATAAATTAAATCACATAGAGGAAGAAGGAGATAAGGAGAGATTGACATGGTTGAAGAAGAAAGAAAAGGGAAACCGACTAACTATATAGTTAGGTATAATACTAAACACACTATTTTGCTACTGTGAGCATTGATGGTGCGTGGACCTTTGAAATGGAGGTCTAAGCTTTAGAGTCATAGGCATGATAAACTTTAAAACCGCTGAGGAATAACCATCCATGATCTTCTCCCATGATGCTTTAAATTAACCTTCATTTGGTTTATAACTTCCCGCCAATCACTATTCTCAGTACAGATGAATGCCAAGTGTCCCCGTTAGGCCAAAATAACAACCCATGATCTTAAATAATTTTCCACATGTTATTTTGGCCCATAATCTCACGGAAATAATATGTTTAATCTCCTATAATTTAGGTAACTAACTTATCATCTTGTCTCAACGATATTGGTCTCCTAAAATATAAAGAATTTGGCTTATCATTGTAGCCAAATCCGCTAGCTTCCTTTAATCATGTGATACGTGGAAGGTCCAACAATGGTATAAATAGTGACTCCATCCAAATACCTAAAAGTAAAAAATGGAAAAATCAAAATAGAATAACTAGATATCCAAAAACCCGAGTGTCGAGCTACATGCAAAAGGTACACATTTGCATAGACACGCATATAAATGTATGGATCAAACGAAATACACCATCTTAAAGCCACGCAAAATAACACGTGACTTAGAGCAAAAACAGTAGCTCTTAGGTAAAAATAGGTTAAATTGCTATTGAACAATGTACTTACGTACTCACATCTCTTTCAATACTCTAACAACTGTGACTCCGTCCAAATACCTAAAAGTAAAAAATGGAAAAATCAAAATAGAATAACTAGATATCCAAAAACCCGAGTGTAGAGCTACATGCAAAAGGTACACATTTGCATAGACACGCATATAAATGTATGGATCAAACAAAATACACCATTTTAAAGCCACACAAAATAACATGTGACTTAGAGCAAAAACAGTAGCTCTTAGGTAAAAATAGGTTAAATTGCTATTGAACAGTGTACTTACCTACTCACATCTCTTTCAATACCTTAACAACCTACTCTATTTTACCTATAATATATATATATATATATATATATATATATATATATATATATATATATATATATATATATATATTATATTCATTTACACACAATATACATATATACATATACGCATATCACTGAAATAGAGAATGGGATGGATTCTAGTTCTACCACCACCAGTGAAAGGACTGAGGAGGAAATCCTTCTTCTCTTCATCTCATTGCTTCAAAGGGCCCCATAAATTAGAAATCAAGTCCCCCCAAACTCAAAAATTTAAGTTGTTTGGAAACCCTAGATCATAACACGAATCTCGGGGTAAGGAAAATCCTAGAAAATAGAACTCAGGCAATGCTCGTAATCGTCGGAATGAATGGCTAAGGCTGATTTTCCGATAGTGGGTGAGAAGAGAGAAACTACTGTTGTTTAATCTCATACCTAAGCTATAGCGGTACACTAATATACCGAAGTACTATAGCAATATTAGGTTGCCGAAGCGTTTTGCTAACATGTTGCACTTGTCTCTTCTTAATTCCTCTTTCTATTTTACCTAAAAACTAGCATATACCTAATCTGCTGTTTTTGCTCTTGCACACAAACACTCAGTACGACTCAATGTGTGCTTAAATATTCTTGTAGCACCATCGTGTATGTGCATTTTATGTGTCATCGTACCATTGTTGTTTTGTCAAAAAAATGTGTACAGATCGCTTCAGGTCCATAAGATTACATTGACACCGTCGAGATTTGAGAAAACTATTATATTCATCCAAGCGACGACCCCGTAGTCTCTTAAGGGGCTATGCGTACTTCTAACATCACTCATATGTGGTGAGACAGTAGCTTTGGTTTTGACACATGTATAATGGAGTTTGCTTCTGATAATGGTATGCTGTGATGGCTGCAATGACAAAAAAAACTTGTATGATATTTAGCACAATTTGTCGAACAATTTTTATTGCAAAGACCTGGAATTATTTATGAGATTTTTTTAAGGTATCACATTCTGAAATTTTTTTAAGGTTCTACCGTCCATCGCTATTATTGTCGTCTTCTGCCGCAACTCTCTCTCTCTCTCTCTCTCTCTCTCTCTCTCCAAACACCACGATTAGACCACCGCTAACCACCACCAAGTTCCATGGGCCACCACACCACCACCGACTCGTCGATCTGTCTTTGATATTCTTTCCGAAAACTTGTGCCGACTCATGCAACCAACGGAAAGCACTAAAAATCGTTACGACAACACCACTCAAATATAGTTGTTACAAATTGGGGTGCTTTGGGTAAAAAACCAAAAACCAAAAACCAAAAAACCACTTTTGTCCTTATTCAAATTTTTTTTGCATTTGTTAGTTTCGCGTCAAGATTTTGTGGTTTCTGGATTCCTCTCGACGAGACGAATCTAACAAGTATAAAATTATGGTCAAAACTCAAATTTTTTTGAATAAAGCCAAAATAGGTGGATTATTGGCCAATAATCCAAGTATTTCGGCTTTATTCAAAAAAATATTTGGTTTGACCATAAATTTATACTCGTTAGATTCGTCTCGCCGAGAGGAATCTAGAAACCACAAAATCTTGACGCGAAACTAACAAATGCAAAAAAAATTTGAATAAGGACAAAAGTGGTTTTTTGGTTTTTGGTTTTTGATTTTTTACCCAAAGCACCCCAAAGTTGAGTTGGGTTTTGGGTTAAGGTCTTCCTTAATTTGATTTGGTGAAAAAGGCACGAGAAATTATAAATGATTAACGCTGGTTTTTGGGAGCTTTGTTTATATTTTTAATACGAGCAAGGGTTGGGTAAGGATCAAAGATGCTAGTTGAAAAAGTGAGAATAATTGAACCTAAGACTGGATGAACTTAGAACAATCATTGAACCACTCAATGTAGCTTGCAAGTTTAAAATGAATAATCTTTGTTTTTGGCATTCATCCCAAGTAACGACATGACTTTTTTTAACACTTAGAAAAGTAACGACATGACTTTTTTAACACTAAAAAATATACAATGAAATCACCTAAAATTTCAAATGTCCAAAAATCCTCAAAATAACAACAATAATTCCTTCGAATAATCTCTCAAATTAAATCCTCCAAACACTCCAATTCTAGTTGCAACTTACTGGCTCCACTACCTGAAAAAATAAATAAGGCCGGTTAGTAGATATTCAATACGATGACAATAAATATTGATAAAAAAGAATATGTTCAACAAGTGATGATAATATAAACCCAACTGTATCAATCTGAAACAATAGGTCATATTTAGCCTTATACCTAGTCCATCTCGGTAACACGTCAAACACCACTGGGGTTCAATGTATATGTATCATGCCCCCCCTAGAGTCGTATAAAAGTACATTAAATTACCCTCGGGAAAATTAATCATATCACCTTACTCGTTCCACCTGGTGGATTTGCAAATGTACCAAATTTGTTTCATGGCTTACAACCAAATATTCCCAGTGCCACGATACAATACGTGGCATTTATTGAATCAATACGCTTAGATATCAAGTTAGTACAAATGTAAGTGAATCAAAGAACGACCTGGGGTTGCTGTTTGTGCAGCTTGTGCACAACAGCTGCTGTGCAGATTCCGGGTCGTCCATTGCTTGGATGGACGGCCCAGATTTGAAACAAAAGAGAAGAATTGTTTGTGCGAACAGTTTGTCTTCAATCAGAACCGTTTAAAACACTCGTGGACGACTGTGATTGTGTGCATCAGCTGTTGTGCACAGGCTACACAGCAGTAACACTGTGTCCAATACTCCAATCAAAGAATACTCTTTGCAAAGAGTTTTATCGAGAAACGTATTACACACTACCCGACACCTTTAATCACGATTGTGAACATCTAATAGCATTGGACCAAATTTAACCTCAAAATCCCCCCCCCCCCCCCCCCCCCCCCCCCCCTTTTTTTCACTTTAGCTAGTCATTTTTTTCAAAAGTTTATAGAATCAAGGTATCGACAACCTTGCTCTATACTCTAATTATAATATATTGAACTATTATTTCTTTCTACTTTTACTTTCCTATTTAAATATCTTTTTAATTTTTTTATTCTTATATTTTACTACTTTCAAACTAACAAAAAGATTTTAGGGAAAAAGACCAATAAGTGGTATTTAAAACAAAAAATGCCAATATCATGGTAAGGTTTTGGAAAATGACCTGATACATGACAAGGAAAATAATAATTCCACATAAGTGGTACCCCAACTAACTTTCCTAAAATACCCTTTGTGAATTAAACCCTAGCACTCAGCCCCTCTTCCCCAATCTTCTTCGGGATATCAATCCTTCTTTGGTCACCAATCACAGATGGATAGGGTTTCTCCTGCTGCGCACCAATGGGGAAGGGAACAAGGAGTTTTGGTACGAGGAGGAACAAGACCCACACCCCTTGTGTGAGATGTGGCCACCGCAGCCTTCATCTCCAGAAGAGCCGATGCTCTGCTTGTGCTTTCCATTTTCGGGCCTTTCACGGTCCGTTTTAGTGCTTTGAACCAATGTCCAAAGAGGGGTTACGGCATTGTCCCAAACACATCGAAGAAATTTGCATCTAAAATCATAAACAGAACTGTTCAATTTGCTTGACTGCCAGAAATCAGAATCTCAAAAATCAAATGGAGCAATTTTGAAGGGGCGATATAATACAATAAACCTCAAAATTGAAAATAAACTGATGGTGCATTTGGTTTATGAGGAACAATAAATATGCGGAATTAAGACGAAGCGTCTGAGCTCGAACAATTAATATGCGTCTGAGCTCGAGCTTGTAACCCACTGATTCAATCGGGCGTCGTCGTAGGGAGCTTCGACCTCGATCACTTCCTCAGGAAGTGGAACGTACGCGCCTCCGTCTACCACGGAAGAAGCCCTAATTCCATCATCCATTTTCGCCCCAAAAATCAGTACACCAACTTTTACATATTCGAGTTCAACCTTGTTCAAATCCACATCTCCAATGTTGTAGAATAAAAGCAACTGTCAAGAACCTTTTGGGACAAATAGTGAGTTATCAGTTCTTTGTCGATCGGGTGGAATCGGAATCCCGTTGGTAAATGGATTTGGTTTGGAGAAAGGGAATACAGGAGGGTATTTTTGCCAGTGAACATGAAAAATACCATGTATGTGTCCTATTTTTTTTCCTTACCATGTTTTGGGGATTTTCCAAACCATGACCACCTTTTAGTCATTATTTGCTTCTAGTACCATGTTTTGGTCATTCTCCCAAGATTTTAATACTTTACCAACGGCTATATTTTAACGTTCATATTTGTAACGGCTACAATCCAACAACTATATTTCAACAGTCATATTCTCTTTTCTTTTATCTTCCATTTTCAAATATAGATCTCGAGTCTTTAGACAATGGAGTATGATTTTCTATGACTCCGATTCTTATGATGACATTCTCAACTCCAGTCGGACCTTGTCAAGCATCCGTGGAAGCTATATAGCCAGTCGCAGGGCATTGCGATTCTAATTTCAGTGTTTTTAAAGTTCGTTGTGGTCAATTTAAGTTTTTCTTGTGATTCCAAATTTTATTAGTGGTCGTACGTTGACATTATATGTAACTTGTTTTAATATTAATGTCAATTTGTAGTGTAGTGAGGTTTCTTTTGTTTTTATCGGCCAAAAATAGTATATCATCCATGCGATTGTATTTTTACAGCATAAAAGAGTCCAAACTAACAGCCTATCAATTGATTTAGTTGTTTAGATTATTTAAAAATAAATATGGGGAATAGTTTTATAATGCATTCAAATAGGCCTTGCAATTTGAGATGGATATGTATGGTGTATAATAATATACTTACCCAATGAACAGTGCTTCGTCAACAGAGGCGAGGAAGTGTAGCTATTTTACATTTTGCCAAGTTTTCTCGCTAGAACAGCGACAAAGGCTGGTTTAACTAGCCTGATATTTGATGCTTTTAGAGCAAGTGCAACAACACTTTTTAACTGATGAGCCTTGGCTCAGTTGGTAGTTCCTGGTGCTCCCCTCATGGGAGACCAGGGTTCAACCCCCACTGGGGGCTTTGGAGTTGCACGGGCTATGGAGAGACCCCACACCACTCATCTGTGGTTAATTCTACTAACACCCCGCTAATCCCCGCTAACACTCCTAAACTATGGCAAAAAAAAAAAAAAAAAAACAACACTTTTTAAAAAATGCTATTGAATAGTGCAATATTTTTTTTTTTACCTACTTATATATCTATCAATACTCCAATAGTACTACTATTAATTTTGTATTTTTTTTATTATAATATCATTATTTGTGTGTGTGTGAGAGAGAGAGAGAGAGAGAGTGGGCTGAAAAAGAACAAATAAGGGGGTGTTATACTATGTCAGTTTTTAAAATAAACTAGTTTTCCACGTTTTTTATGTGATGTATAGTAAGAAAATGATCTGTCTTGATTTTTTGTTTAAAATACTGTTTTTTGTCAGTAGAACACTAAATGGGCTGGGGAACACTTATTTTTACTTGGATACTGTATATCAATTAGGATAGAGAACAGTTGCATGTGTGTTTTGGGTACACCTCTCCACTTTACCTAATTTCATGCCTTTAGCTTAAGGGGTTGTTTTCCAATGGATTTTATCTAAATTTTATCAAGATTAAAAAATCTAAGATTCTATCACTCTCTTTACGAATGGATAAAATTAAAGACTTAATTTTATCAGATTTTGATAAAATTTATTGGAGAACTAGGCCTAAACATGTTGTTCTTAGACCATCTCCAGCAGAATCGCTATCTCGCCGGCGACGCTATTTTGGCGACCAAAACCTATCAAAACAACACCCAGCAGCCTCGCCAAGGTCGTCGCCATTTTCATGGGAGCTATAGTACCTCGCCACATGTGGCGAGGTTTGGCGAGAGATCACGAGCTCGCCAGGAGTTCTCTCTCTCTCTCTCTCTTTCTCTCCTCTTGGTCGGAAAAAACGAATCGCAGGAGGCAAGAGGAGTGCTCTTAAAATCGATTTGATAGAAGAAGGTTGAAGCTATCGACGAGACGATGTCCATGGTCTAAGAATCGTCTTCGGAGAAGATGGCCGGAGCTCGCATGCGCCAGTGAAAGTTCGCGCGTGTGAGAGCGTGAGATCCACTCTTGCAGTTGGCGTGCACGCGCCGTACTGGGTAGAACACGAGTCAAATTTTTATTTTTTTTTGTTGAGCCAAATGGCTAGTCTATGGGTAGAGGTGATATTTTTTTACTATTATATCAGTGTATGGCATACTTTGTGGCTAATTTAGTGAAAATTTTGTTGAATTTGTTGGAGATGCTCTTGCATCTATCATTTTTCTTCTCATAACAAAACTCCATTTGTACACGCAATTCCCTCCCTTCGAATATACTAACACAGTGACATCACGCAAACTTACTTTTGTCGCCGGCCGTTACTATCAAGGGCCCCCCTCTTGTCATCCAATAATTCTACGGATATTGGCCCATTTCTATCCACAGTGCAAACATCGTACCGTGGGGCTCACTTTCTGCCTAAAAAATGATTTGGATCAATTCTTTAGGCCTAATTTGGCCTAAAAGTGGTTTTTGGATTATTGGTTTTTTTAATTTGTCTTTATTTAAATTTTTTTTGCATTTGTTAGTTTCGCGTCAAGATTTTGTGGTTTCTGGATTCCTCTCGGCGAGACGAATCTAACGAGTATAAAATTATGGTCAAAACTCAAAATTTTTTGAATAAAGCCAAAATAGGTGGATTATTCTCTAACGAGTATAAAATTATGGTCAAAACTCAAATTTTTTTGAATAAAGCCAAAATAGGTGGATTATTGGCGAATAATCCACCTATTTTGGCTTTATTCAAAAAATTTTGAGTTTTGACCATAATTTTATACTCGTTAGATTCGTCTCGCCGAGAGGAATCCAGAAACCACAAAATCTTGACGCGAAACTAACAAATGCAAAAAAAATTTGAATAAAGACAAATCGAAAAAACCAATAATCCAAAAACCACTTTTAGGCCAAATTAGGCCTTAATTTTAAATATGTTTTTAAATGGTCTAACAAAAATTAACTCAATCAAAAATTAACTTAATTTTAAATACGGACTCCTTTGGGTAAAAAACTTAATCCAGTTTTTTTGGTTTTTTGGGGTACAAAAAATCAGAGTGCTTTGGGTAATAATCTTAATCCAAAAAACCAGAGTGCTTTGGGTAATAATCCAATAATCCAATAATCCAGATTATTCGTTTGTCCTTATTTAATTTTTTTTTGCATTCGTTAGTTTTGCATTAAGATTTTGTGGTTTCTGGATTCCTCTCGACGAGACGAATCTAACAAGTATAAAATTATGGTCAGAACTCAAATTTTTTTGAATAATCCAATAATCCATAATCTGGATTATTAGCCAAAGGAGAGAATACTTTGGATTAAGTTTAAGAGAAAACCAAACCAGTTTTTTGGATTATTTGACAAAAAACCAAAAAACTGGATTAAGTTTTTTACCCAAACAAGGCCGTAGGATCTTACATTTTGTGAATGAAAAATTAATACTCCTACATTGAATCAAAAGCTTGCAAATGAGAGTTTAATCTATATTACAACGAAGAGCAGTTTTTATTTCATTCATATTTTTTATCCCAGTCATCATATTACATTTTATATCTCTCTCTGCCAACTCTCTCACTCCTCCCTCTCTCTCTCCCATTTTCCTCCACCTGTCCACCACACCTAAAAATTCAAACCACATTCTATTTCACTTTTTTCGAAATTCAAACCACATTCTCACTTTCTACCTCCTCTCTAAAGTTTGATTGCTCAACCCGCGGACATGCACTAGTAGTGCTATATTGAATCAAAAAGTTTGAAGTTATCCAATTAAGCTTATTTTTCACTAAACAACTTGAAAAGATATTTCGAAATTAATAAAAGTAGTATGATTTATTTGTGTGGAATCCGGAAGTGTCTATGGCGTTCTGCTGGTTTGGGTAAGGATCCATAGAAGGATTATCATCAAGACATCAACCAAGGATTCCAAATTTTTTTTCAACAGTGTTGAAGAAAAAAGAAATGAACGAGTCCATATTTATGTAATTTCTCCTGATCTAACATCTTCGTTACAAAAAACGACGCAATTGTCATGTACCATTCCTGACAATCCACAGTCCAATCTCTCTCTCTCTCTCCCCTATGTCTGAGACCACCGACCCACACCCGCCGCAACCCAAGTCCCGCCCCGTCGGCGGCACCGAGCACAGCTGGTGCAAGGCCGTCCCAATCGGCACCGGCACAACCGTCCTAGCCCTCCACCTCTTGAAACCACCAGACTTCTCCCTCCTCCAAAGCGCCCTCCACAAGCTCCAAATCACCCACCCCATCCTCCGCTCCACCCTCCACTTCGACCCCACCACTTCCGCCTTCTCTTTCTCCGTCCCGCCCTCCCCTCCTCCCCTCCTCCAAATCCAGCCGTCCGATCTCCCATCCACGGCCAACGCCTCCGCCGTTTCTCCCTTCCACCTCATCCTCGAACACGAAATGAATGAAAACCCGTGGCGTGATATGGACACTTCGACGGATTGCGTCGACATTGATGTGTTCTTTGCTAGGGTTTATGTTTTGAGTGAGGGCGAGTGGGCCGTGACGCTGCGGCTGCACACGGGGGCGTGTGACAGGACGGGGGCGGTGGGGGTGCTGAGGGAGTTGATGGGGTTGATGGGGGGAGGGGAAGGGAGGGAAATAGAGAGAGAAGGTGAGGTTAATTTGGGGATTGAGGAATGTATACCAAGTGGGAAAGCGAACAAGCCGTTTTGGGCACGGGGTGTGGATATGCTTGGCTACTCTCTGAACTCTTTTAGGTTTTCGAATTTGGGGTTCGTGGACGTCGATTCGCCGCGGTGTTCGCAGGTCGTGAGGTTGCGGATGAGTTCGGGCGACACCGATCGGGTTGTTTCGGTGAGTTTCCACTGCAGAATTTTTTTTTTTGGATTTTGTTGCTTATACCCGTTGAATGATAGAGCTGCCTCTCTGGTACATTTTTGGAATTTCAACTTTTAAAGTAACATACATTTAATGCCCTCTAAAGTTGCATAAAAAAGTGCTTATTAGTTATTACCCAAACCGTCCCTTATCAAATTTTGAAAGTGTTCATACCGGGAAGGATGGAAGATTATAAAGATGCCGGCTTTGAATTTTGACATGTATTAGGGACATCAAAAAAGGTACCAAAATGTTAGGATAAAGTAAAAGTTTTCCCCGAAAAACGCTCATTTCACTTTCCTGGACGTTTTCGGAAAACTCTTCATGTGCTTATCATCTCTCAAAACGGAAAGATGGACCAAACAGTGGAGCGGGGAGTAGCATGCTTTGAAGAATTTTTTTGGAAAAAGCGTGATATGGACTAAAATTGCCAGACACTGGCAATTTGAAGGTTTGGCTAATTTTAGTATAATTGTTGTTGAAATAGAATTTCCGCATTTCAAGCTTATGACCAGTAAGGATCATGCAGCATTTGTGTTGTGAGGGCTTGACTACTGACCGAGCTGATGGAATAGTTTTTGGCACCCCTAGTAATTATCTCACTCGCCGACCCTTCGTTATTTGGTACTTTTTACTGGATCTGGGAATCTTGTAGTGCGGAGCCGCACTACAACCCTGTAGTGCGATATCCGAGCCGTTGATCTTGGTAATCAACGTCTCGAATTTCATCTCGGCAGTGGACGGCTCGGATCATGTAAGTGCCGAGATAAATCTGGACCATTGATTGCGAGATCAACGGCTCGGATGTCACACTACAACCTTGTAGTGCGGCTCCGCAATACAAGATCCCCAATTCCTTTTTTACATTTAGCATCTGACTTTTGCTTTGAAGGTCAGGAGTCGACCGTGGTGTTGGTCTCGATGGACCACCACGTACCTCATATTGATGATCTCAAACCATTCATTTTTTCATACCCATCAATCAGATTGTACATGCACCAAAATTAGGATGATCAAATAACTGTAACCGCATTAACGAACCGTATTTGAAAAATAGGTGGCTTATACAGTTCTGAACATCGTTCATCTTGTTGAAAACAAAATTGATCTGATCATGTAGTTGCGGTTTTTCGAGCATCCCGATTTTGCGCAGGATGTGTTGCTCTGTGGGTTATGAATCTCAGAATCTCAGATCATTAAGGTAGCCTTGTTGGGGGCCATTGTGGCCGAACTATGTTTCCCTCAAGACTAAAGAAGCTAAAAGCCTTGTACAAAAACATGTAAAAAAGCTGATCCAAACATGGCCTTGGCAAGGATGTAACTAAGACCTTTTTTGGGGTTGGAAAAAATTGAGGATTCATAAAATAACCTTTTTTACCAATCACCATCATGTTTAGGTCTGAATGGTCAATAGAATCAAGGCCTTAGGAAAAGAGGAAAGAATCCAAAAATTTGCTACTTAATCCACCAATCCTTGGCCATCCCGTCCTATCTGATTGTTACTCTTCGTCTGGGTTTGGGTTACCCACTGGTACCGTACTTGCATGTGGGGCTGAAGGTCCTAATCAAAGCTTTTTTCATAGATTGGATGATCCAGCAAAAGTCCAGCCATAGACACAAAAAAACAAACAAAGTCTAGCAAATTGGTCCAAATACACATCTCCTCTACAATCCAATGATGTTCCTTCAAGTCATGATTGTTGTTTTAATTTTGAGTTTCTGGAGTTGAAACATTTTACTAAGTTTAAAAGTTTTAATACAGTTATTTCAGGAAAGTATATACAGCATCTCAATACTCATACATTTTCTGTCAAATTTTCAGATTTAAGGGGGTTGGTATTTGTGGCTCACCGAACGCACTTAATTTTGAAACCATTGAATGGATTCAGCTTTGAGTCCCTTATTATAGTACTCAAGAAGGTTTAACTGTTACTGGATAAGGATGCTTTCTTGTTAATTTTGAAACTTATGGACGAAGCATTAGACAATCTAATTCACATATAATATTCCCTGAGTGACATGGTTGGTGGAGGGTAACAAGCAGGCACCATTATTGCAACCCAACTAGTATTTTGCCGTAACCCAACTTGTATTTTGCTGTAACCCAACTTGTATTTTGCTGTTGATTTGTGAAATTTCCTTACTACGACTTGTTGAATTGCATGGACAAAATTATCATATTCTTGAACGTACCCATCAAGCACCCTATACTCTTGCGTGAACTTGGACACTTTTAACTAGGGGAAATTTTTGCAGGGTTGCAAGTCAAGAGGTATTGGACTATGCGGGGCATTAGCAGCCGCCGGCTTAATTGCAGCTCGTTCCTCTAAAGACCTTCCTGATGATCAATGGGAGAAGTATGCAGTTGTAACCCTCACCGACTGCCGTTCAATTCTTGACCCAGTGCTTAGTAGCCATGATCTAGGTATGCCCTAGTCCTAATTCCCTAATCACCCTCAGTCACTTTCCAACAGGGGTTTTTTTGGGGCATCATGCAAATATTTTTCTTGGATGATGGAACTGAATGATTGTGGCATTTTTGCTATCCCTTGTAGTTGATATATGTTGGGCTATGCACTGCGAACCATGTAGGAAAAAACATGTCTGGTCCAGAATGAGCCCAGCCCACCCTTCTCGCCCTAAATAGTTCAAGAAAACTCATCTGAATGATACTGATGCCTTGGCAGATAATTGAAGGGGGTGTTGGGGAAAAAATCAGAATTTTTTAAAGTCTTAAGTGATACCATTTATCCACAATTCATTTTTAACGTATATTATTTAGCTATAACACACGTAGGTCCAATTTGTCTCTCAATCTTAAGAACCATGTCTACGGATTTCCGTTTTTGTAGGAAGAAAGGAAAGATGAAATTGTTGATCACTTAATAAAGCAGAATCCCTTAAGAGCTGCAGGATGCATTAACAAGCAGGCTTCCCAGTATGATGTAATCACCTTACAAATGGTTGGTTGTTTCACTTCAAGAGTGTGTTTTCTATGATCAGATCTGAATCATGTTATACATGAGCATGCTCTGTGGGATCCAGTTGGCTAAGTGAAGTAGATAAAGAAAAATTGCACAACACCTGTTGTGCAACCCCCCTTTCGGTTATTTGAGTTTGACCTTGCGATGCTCCTTGGAACTTAGACAACTGAGATCCACTCTATGACCCTGTTTGTTTGACTAGTCTAATTGTCAAGGGCTATGAAGCCCTATAAGATAAAGTAATTTCGTTAGACTAATAATGATGAGTTTCATAATACCGCATCTCCTAATACTGGTACTCTTCTTTTGTCAGCTCCTAATACTTATACTTGCTTTGCTATTCCAGCCAACCAGTTTTTATCTGAATGCAATAATTGCTTAAACTGTACCTAACACTCAACATAGTTATCGCCCTCCTATTTATGTGACCTCTGCGGTGATAATTTTTGGGTTAGGGAGCTTGCTGTTTTCATGGCATTTTTCGTTTCTTTAGAGCAAATGACAATTGACAACTGTTTTTGCTTAAAAAAAGCCAGATACTCTCTCTTAAGAACAAGATAACCAAATTTCTGTTTGATGATCTTACACAGACTTAATTATGTGACTTTCCTGAACCTGGATGATACAGGGTTTTACCACTCTGCCATCCTAAACACGCACGACATAAAAGGGGGAGAAAAACTATGGGATCTCGCAGACAGAACCTACACGGCCTTCTCAAACGCAAAGAAGAACAACAAGCATTTCTCAGACATGGCAGACCTCAACTTCCTCATGTGCAGGGCCATTGACAACCCCGGTTTGACTCCATCATCTTCCTTGAGAACTTCCTTCATCTCGGTGTTTGAGGACCTCGTGATCGACCATTCAAGCGAAATGCACGTGGAGTTGGGATTGAGGGACTATATAGGGTGTGCTTCAGTGCACGGAGTCGGGCCATCAATAGCTTTATTTGACACAGTCCGAGATGGGGAATTGGATTGCGCGTGCGTTTATCCATCACCATTGCATTCGAGGGAGCAGATGGAGGAGTTGGTTGCGAATATGAAGAAGATTCTTGTGGATGCTTGTTCTTCTGTGGAGAGTGCAAGCTAAGTTTCTTTTTTACATGAGTTACTGGTCTTGCACATGTTCTTTAATGGTAACATTCACATTTCTAAGAATTCAATAAAATTCTCTCTTTCTGCTCTTGTTTAAGAAATAATCAAGTGCTTTCTTCCAACTTTTTATTTCGATGTTAGGGTGCAGAGTTTATTAAGCACAAAAGCTTATCGTGTTTTGTATTATGGAACTCTGGAAAATAGGAAGCAATGTTTGGAAAAATAGAGGTGAGTAATAAAGGGGTCATCTGTCCCCGGTAAATTCGAAATGTTGTATGTTAGACAAGCACATTATAACTGTTCAGCTGCATAAGCCTCTGGCATTTTAGAATTGCATGTGAATCTGAGCCATTTATTTTCAAATTCTGGATGCTTTCTGCGTAGTTTTTCTGTGCATTAGGGGTGAAAGAAAAACCGAAAAAACCGAAAAAAACCTACCGACCGGTTCGGTTTTCGGTCGGGGAAAAGCTGTGTCGGTGGACTTCGGTTTGGACCGAACCGAACCGAAAAATTATCGGTTCGGTCTCGGTTTCCTGGAAATTGGTTTGGACCCAACCGAACCGAACCGAAATCATGCCAATTTGGACCAAATTACCCCAAAACCACCCCTATTTGGACCGAAAACCCAAAAAAACGATCTTGACCCCCCCCTAAATAACAAATCCTAGCCGTCCATCTCAATTTTAACGCCGGACCGAAAAAATCGAAAAAAACCGAATCACCCCGAACCGATCGGTCCATTGTTTTTTTTGGTCGGGATGGTTACCAACAAAACCACCCCGAACTGGTCGGTTTGGTACCGGACACCCCAAAAATTGAACCGAACCGACCGATTTTCACCCCTACTGTGCATGTAGTAGCACTTCTGATTCTAAAATCAGCCCACAACTAGGAGAAAAGAATTTGGGTGCGTGTAGTTTAGGGATGATGTGGTGCTAAGCGTAGCTAAAATGTGTAAAAAGTACACTACACTTTTTTTGTAAAAAGTACACTAGACTTTTTTTTTTTTTTAATCTTTTTATTTGTTTATTGTCACTCTGGCAATAGAGTGGAATCTTTCTATGGTGCCCCAATGTGGTATTGGGGCACCGGTGCCCCACTAATTTTGGACCATTAGATCTGTCATAAACGAATCTCAGCCATAGAATCTCAAAAAGCAAGTGGTTTTGACAAAAAACGAGGTGGTTTTGTGGTTTTCCCGCTAAAAAACTCGCACTTTACTTACCATGAATACTGGAAATATATACCACCAAATAGGCTAAATATTACCACCAAACAAGGTAACACTTACCACGCAAGAAGGGAATACTTACCACAAAATAAGGCGACTGGACAATCCAGTAGCAAGTCACCATTTTGAGCGGGAAAATCTAACTTTTTGGGGTGTTATAACACCACACCACTTTTTACTGTTTCCAGTCCAAATTTTGTCCTTTAGCTAAGATTTTTTTGTAGTGGGCAACATTAGAAAATGAGGTAAAAAAGGCTTTAGTTAAATTTTTTAATTTGTGTAGAATATTTCTTAGAACAATTTTTTGAAATAAAAATATTAATTGTATAATAATAATAATAATAATAATAATAATAATAATAATAATAATAATCTCTAAAATACGTTAAAATAATTTAAATAATTTACCTTTAAATAATTATTAAATATATGATAACCATTTGATAATTTGCAAAAATAATTTTTGTTTAAACACACGCTACAATAATTGTAATAAAAATGTTGAATGACGAAAGATAAATCAATAAGTAATAAATATTAAATAATTTAGTAGGACCTTCCACTGGATTAAGATAAAGTATTTAATACAATTAGATTTAAATGCAAAACAAAAAATTAAATTTATTTTTTCAATTGATTAACGTGATATTGTAACGATTAATAGTTGCAATTGACATTTGGTAGTGCTCGATTGACGATTAATCACAATTATCGGTTATAGTCAGAGTTATTCGACTAAGAGTTTAAGTGATTGATCAACCAATTTAAAAATTGATCAATATAATATAAGTTGCAAATCTAACAACTAATAATCAATGATAAATAGGGATGATTGAGCGAATATTAATACAATTAGCTAATATGAATTGGTTAATATAAGTTGGTATTACCAGTGTTACTACTAAATGTAGTAGTTAACAGTAGTGTTGGTTGAGAGTGACCAATGAATGATTGATACAATTGGTTAATGTAGTAGTTAACAAAATTTGACTAAAATGAATTGGTTAATTTAGGTTGATATTATCAACATTATTACTTAATGTACTACTTCACAGTAGTGTTGGTTGACAGGGATCAATGAGTGATTGGTACAATTGACTAATGTAATAGTAACTACTAACTATTGATCCGTAATCCCTCATTCAATATATTATTTAGTTTCATTAATTATTAAAGATAAATATGTTTCAAGTGCAAGATAATACAAATTAAGCACAACTAAGAGACATTAAATATATTGGTAGTTATGTTCTCAACTACCCTTATTATAGTGCATTTATGTTACATAAATGTATACCTACCCGTCATTAATACCATAGTTACCATAGAATAAGGCTATATATACCACGCCATCTAATCTTTCTTACCACCATAACAAGTCGTATGTTGTGTGAACATACTACGGTTTCTAGTAGTACTTACCTTTTGGAAAGGAAAGACTTACTGCGTATTCAGACTTACCTACCACACATTGTGCCATTAATAGAATTAAATTTCTCCTACCTACCTTAAACTACTCAAAATTATTCTCAATCAGATTGTAGCAAGTATTGTCAACTATTCCATACATCTTCCTTCTTGTCTCACAATAAAGCATAGATCTTCATTCAAAAAGCTATGGATATTTGAAGAACAACAAATTGAAGAGCTTCTCCAAGTAAGTTTCTCCACTATAAGAAAGTTTCAATCCTAGATCTTGATCTCAAATGATACATTTGGCATTTTAATGTAGGCATTTTTTAAGTTTGACAAATATGAGATGCATTTTTTTCAAATGATACGTTAACCATTTGTTAAGTTCATACTTACCATATTTTATGGAAATATCTACCATTAGATAGGAATATAGTTACTGGTAATTTTGTTACCAAACTGTATGGTTTTTTTCAAATCATAAGTAGCCATTTGTTAAGGTCATACTTACCATATGTTATGGAAATATCTACCATTAGATATGAATATAGTTACTAGTAAATTTGTTACCAAACTGTATGAACTTTTTTATCCTATTCAATGTCATAGTTACCACTACCTATGGTCGTTTTTTACCAGATTCTAAAAGATGGATGAAAATGACATGATAGACATTGGTGACAACTTTAGCAATGATGATACATATGATTTTAGTCGGTTAGATGAATCAACAGAAGAAGATGATGATGATAGAAACGATGTTAGTTGGTTGGATGAATTAACTGAATAAGATGTGTATAAAATGAAATTTGATTTGCCGGAGGATGGAGAAAGATTTTATAATGCATATGCCAAAGTGAAAGGCTTTAGTGTCCGAAAGGATAATATTCACACGGACAATGAGGGAAAAGTAACGTCAAGGAAGTGGGTTTGCTCAAAAAAAGCACACAACGTGTTGAGGGAATGAATACATTCTTAAATCGATTCCTGAAACTACATCTAAGGCTTTTTGAATTTGTACAAGCATATGATAGGGCTCTGGCAAGACTTCGACATAGCGAGGCTAAGGAACAAATCGAAAGTGAGAATAGTACTACCTATGGTCCTTTTTTTTTCTTCTAAGGAACAAGTCGATATTGATCATTCATTTTCATACCAAACTGTATGAATTTTTTTCTTCTATTCGAGGTCATATTTACTACTACCTATGGTCCTTTTTTACCAGATTCCGAAAAATGGATGATAATGACGTGATAATAATAATAATTTCCAAACTACATTCAAATATGAAACTTTCTACCTTTAGACATGATGATAGTTATCAGTGATACTATTACCAAACTGTATGGACTTTTTTCTCCTATTTACCTCTAACTATGGAACGGAGGGAGTAGTTAATAGTGATGTTGGGTGATAGTGATCAACGAGTGATTAATACAATTAGCTAAAGTATGAATAACCCATAAATATTGATTCTAATTAATTAATCTAATTAAGAGTTTAACCAAACGATTGTACCATTTGAATTTCATTAATCATATAATTAATACACTTTTTCATTAACCTTAAGGTAATACAATTAGAAATTACCCCAGCTCTAAGGGTTATTAAATTTATTCTGCATTAACGTTGATATAAAAATGTGTACCTACCTGTCACTAATGCCACTATCCATCACTAATGCAAAACTTACTATAGAACATGACTTTTGATACCAAAAAACCTGATCATGCTTACCATCATAACAATCGACTATTTCTTTTTTATGCAAATACACCACGGTTTTTTCTTGTACTTACCTTTCTGTAAGGTAATATTTACGATGTATTAAGGCGTTCTTTTTTTTCAATTTCTTAGATGACAGATTTCTTATGGCATTAATGGTAGCAGATTTCTAGTGGAAACAGTGACTCTGTACTTATACCTTCCTGAATGAAAACAAACAATGGCTATGTATTGAGATTCTTTTTTAACCAGTAGAATTTGGGCGAAAAAGAAAGTATTGATTATTGCCTTGATAACACCAACTAAAATTAGACATTTGAAATTTAAAAAATTAGTGGCTGAATCAAAATTTTCTCCTGCACTTCTTTTAAACTCCACCTGTCCAATTCCAGTACCCATCTATTCTTTCACGCATTCCACCCACATCAGACAAGTTAACCCCGTGGTGTTTTGGACACAGCTCTCTCTGTCTTTCTTTCTCAGCCATCCATGGCTGAGTACTGTGCTCCATTTTTCTCAACCGATCAAGAGATTCAAGATCCATTCTCTCATTTCACCCCAAGTCTTAAGACAACAGATCTGAAAATTACTCTCTGTTATGTGTGTTACATCTTTTACGAAACGAGCCCAGTTGGAAGTTGAAGGAGTCGTCGTTGTGGGGGTCGTCGTGAGATTTGGAGTAGAGAGAGAGAGAAAGTAGACAAAAATGGGGCTGAGAGAGATGACCTGGGTTGGAGAGAGAGAGAGATTACCTGCTGTAGCCTGTTGATAATTTCTTAAATCAATGGCTGAGAATTAAATGACCAATCCAACGGTTGAAAGCATTTGGGGGCACCGGTGCCCCAATACTGCTTTGGGGCACCACAGCCGGACTCCTTGGACCCTTGCTAATATGCAAACATTCCTAATTCCTTTTTTTATTTGACGGTCTGGGGTGTTCGGCTAAGTTTACGCACACCCTCGATTAATTCCTTTCCAGTCCAGTCAAATATTGATCATTCACTCCCGGATTAGGGAATTCAAAAGAAATTATTTTCTTGCGGCCTTCTGATCCTTAGAATTGAACCTTGATTAATTGTGTGGAGAGCAAACTCAAAAACCTACCGAAGTAATCCTTGGGACTCAAAACATTCCTAATTAGTATGAGTGCAAAACACAATCCTATGGTTTAGTTGTCACTTTTCAATAAGGTCGAGAAGGTTCCTAGAACATCAAAGAGTTGACAAATTAATGCTGCCCACTTTCATAATATAATTGCTTATCCAAATTAAAGCATTTCTGGTGCTGATTTTGTGCCAGTATGCACCAGCGATGTGAGGTACTTACTGCAGCAAGTTATTTTAAAAGATGTACAAAACTAGCAAATCGCAATTTGTTGGGTCTAATTTGGCATAAAAAAATAGCATTCAGCATCATATAAATAGGACTTTTTTTTTTTAACTCAAAGGTTAGCCAGCTTACGTGCAAAACGTATCTCGACTCATTTTAGAGAACCAATTCTTACCATCCATTAGCGGGAGTCGTAATTAAAATCAGAACAAAGCCTCGTATGATTGACCTCATAAGAATTGAAAGCTCTGGGAAGGTTTTGAATACGAGAACTAGGAGGAGCATATAGTATACGAATATGTACACACCCTCCATCCCCAATTGTTAATCCATTTAAGAAATTCTAATTTATTAAGAAACATCAACATTGCACTTAGTCTTTTAACCTCTCTTAATTTATTACCTTTGAGAAGCAAAAGGGACATGACCATCATATTTTGGTCATTACTTTTTCCTAGTATATTTTTCAAAAAGGAAAGGGTAAATAAAGACACCCCACCTCTTGGAACTGAACTAATATGTACAATCAATAATGCAAGAACACGACAATCGGTCACAACACCAATGACAATAGCTTACGTGACACTGCATGATTGGTGATTGCAAAGTAATTTCGAAGTGCTCGTTCGGTAGGATTAATCTCTAGTATACTTCATTTGAAGGCTAAAAGATCAAAAACTCTTTTAAGTCTCTCTAAATGAACTCTTCAACCAATTTCCCAAAATCAAACATGCCATGACAGCATTCCACAGCACTCAACACCTCTTGAAAAGCATCGACACTGCAAGGCACCACCAGCCCATTCCTCTGCTCGAACCCAAACTCATTGTACGCCTTCTCCAACAGCATCTTGAACAGAGGGTGTGTCAAGTACCCCGTCGGCACCACGAACCGCCGCCTCTCCTCCCCCACGTACACCGCCAGAAACCCCGTCGGAGTAGTGTCGCCGGCCGATGTCCCCGGCCCTTCCTCCCATTGGACTTGGTCCCTAATTAGCAAACACTCGTATTGTGTCGGCTGATCATCACCTGGTGACGCCCCCATTACCTTCACTTTCTTGGCTAGTTTCTTGACTGAACCCATTTTCTTTCCCAGCATTTTTGAGCTAGAGGGAGAGGGAGAAGGAGAAGGAGAAGGAGAGACAGTTTGTCTTGAGGGAGTGGGGTGGATGTGGGTTTGGAGAAGAGAAGGGCTTAAATAGTGAGGTGCATTTGACTTTAAAATAATGGACCCTGCTAGGGTACCGACCTCCCTAGGTACCAAAATTGTACAAATCAGCAAGCGGGGCCCACTTTTGAGTTTCACAAGAATGATCCGAATAGTTCAATAAGTTTAAAATAATTTTCTGAGTAACCCTGCAAAAAATCAGCTAAATTAGATACACGTAAGTGTTTGATCCAAACTTCAAGTTATTATTCAGAATTCAAGATCCTAAATATTTTGAATGAAAAACTTGAAGTTTGGATGAAGCACTTATGCACATCCAATTGAACTGATTTTTTCGGGCACTCAGAAATTTATTTTAATATTATTGAACGGTTCGGATCATTCGTGT
Organism: Vaccinium darrowii; assembly: GCA_020921065.1. Classification (NCBI taxonomy): domain Eukaryota; kingdom Viridiplantae; phylum Streptophyta; class Magnoliopsida; order Ericales; family Ericaceae; genus Vaccinium; species Vaccinium darrowii. Next base: position 31,715,190 of record CM037161.1, on the reverse strand, counting down.
GGGATCCAAGAGTAGACCCCGCATGCCGATTTGTACAATTTCGGTACCTAAGGAGTCGGTACCCATATTTTTATCGTAAAATAATTGAGAACCTATGATTGTGGTGGTTTTAGTTTCTTTGCCTTTAAAGATTGTACCTTCTTTGTCTTTGACTTACATCAATAGTTTAGGGCAATAAGAAATTATGGTTCAATCCTTAACCTCGTTCGGTTGCTAGGAAAGGATTATAAGTACAAAAATATATAATTGTACGGTTCACGTTTAGTTAGCGGGTCAATTGGAAGGCCAACGCGTCAATAAACTTTATTTTCCGATAAAAAAATCCTCTAATTAAGATTGTCCTAATTTTTCTTTTTTCTTTTTGTTTCATCTCTTTACATAGTTTCTTATACAGTTAAACAACTTTTTTAACTCGCTCACAAATTTTTCTTTATAGAGAATAATACTCATATAGAAAAAATGCATTTTCCCTTCCAGGGATAGGGGTTTTTTCACAAGTTTGTGTGACAAGCCAGGCACTGAGAATATGTCTCGTGGATTGGGTGGCAGCACCACTTAGCAAATGATAAAGGCTTCCCACTTCATAGCATTAGAATTGGGAGATTGGTGCATTAGTGGATGGTCTATATCTAAAGTTTAATTCTATTGGCATATCATACAAAAAAGTAATTCAAATACCAAAAAGAGATTGGTACTAGAATCTGTCATCCAAATTTATGAGCATTTTTTGGGTGCCGGGCGGGCACCACGTGTCCGTGCCCGAGTACCCATCTCAGCCGTCTAAAACACTTTCTAACGATTTGGATTTAAAAGAGAAAAAGAAGAGGGCGAATAAATCTGGACTGTTCAAAAGTGTTTTGGACGGTCAGATTAGGTAATCAGGCACAGACAGGTGACGCCAGGCCGGCACCCAAATTTTTTCCAAATTTATATTGCTTTAAAAGTTTAGAACGGGTGAAAAAATTCAGAATATTGATGATTTTAGAGAATTTCTCCCCCAAAAAGGAATTACAAGTTACACATCACCCGTATAATATAGTAGTATTGCTTTTACGAAACAGGTAAGAAATAGGAATCTAATACCAACTAATTTTTTTAAATATTATCTCTAACTTGTGGGAGTGGAATCTGAAATTGTCTTCCTTTACCTACACAAAAGAAAAAATAAGGTTTGTTATAACCGTTCTATAATTGAGTCAAGTACAATATTTTTAGTAGTTAACTGTGAAAGGAAGAGAGAATTCTTGCACACCCAACGCTGAGGTTGAGTTTCCACTGCAGTATTTCGGTATTCTTGGACTTCAAATTATTAAATGAACAAGTTATTCTCGTTACACATGCATCAAATGATTTGACAACTTGTAGTCCAAAAATACAAAAAATACCGAAAATACCAAAAATGTCATAGTGAAAACTAAGCCTAAATTTTGAACCAAAGGAAGAGAGCCCCAGGTTAGTCCAATTGGCTGGTGGCCTTCCACACAATTCATCATGGTTCAATTCTTGAGACGTGGTTTCTTGGGTCTGTCTTTGACCAGACTGACCGGGGGAGAGATTAGTCGAAGTGTGAATGAGCTAGTCCGGACATTCCCTGACGGTCCAAATAAAAGAAGGAAAGGAAGAGAGACATTCTCAACTCATACCACCCAATATAGCTAGAGATCATAGAGGGTGCGTTTGGTTGTCGGCTGAAAATGATGGATAAAATGTAGTAGTGGGAAGGTTGTAGTTGATCGTGTACTTATCTTTTTTGGGTATTGGAAATGGTTTGCTTTAGAATTGTGACCCCATAACGTGCTTGCAGAAAGGAAAAGAAGCCTATATATACACAATAGTCAACATAATGCTGACCAAAATGTTTGGAAACTACCAGTAAAGCAAGGGCGGCACTGACTACTTTTGGAGAGAGAGAGAGAGAGAGAGAGAGAGAGAGAGAGAGAGAGAGAGAGAGAGAGAGAGAGAGAGAGAGAGAGAGAGAATAGTTGACGTGAGAATGGATCCATTAACAAGAGGACATGGATCTTCTAAAGTGGACTGGACCAACGCATAATCCATTAGTATATGTCACTTTTGAGGCTTGGTTCATGGCACAAGCCCCCCTTGTACAATCAAGTACCTCAATTGTATATAATTGCGAATGGAACAATGCTATGGGTTCACTACTTGTGCACTCTAAATGCGCACCACCCTGATGTGGCGAATGAGGAGAAGTTCAATGTGAGGCTCACCCAAAAAATGGGCTCCTCATTTGCCACATCAGGCTGGTGTGTATTTGAAGTGCACAAATGATGTACCCATATCATTTTCCTTGCGTATATGCATGCATATTAGTACTCCTTCCGACTCAATTTGTTAGGAGTAATTCATTTTCAATGTTCGTGTCAGTGTTAATGATCTTGTTTGATGGTTCTCAGTAAGTATATTATATAAAGATTTTAAAATCTTGGAAACTATTATAGATTGAAATTAAAAGCAATAGAAAAAAGAAAATACATCAAAAATGGACTAACAAATTAGGACGAGAAGAGTATGAATGTGTCTAGTTTTTGTTTTCATTGTCGACATGCAAAAAGTGATAGTTGTTATTTGTTGTTAATGAGATTTTATCATTGGTAGTCTTGAGCATAGAAATATATGGTGCTTACCTGCTTATCAACTTGACTACCACTTCACTTACATAGCTATAGTTATGTATGAGTATCCGTTGGGTTTGTACAGAAATGGTACCCTCATTTAATTTCCAACCACGGGGCCTGTAGTATTTCAAAAGTTCAACTTGTTGGGGGACCTCATTGGACAACCATTTTCCACGATTTCAACTTACTACAATTCTTTTTAATGCTGCAGGATGTCTCGCACCCGCTACTGTACATTTCAGTCTAATCCCTACAGCTTGTTTCACATCTATTTCATTGCGCGCTTACGCATAGGATAAGATATATAGCCCCCAGCCCCAAGTGTTGTTGAGGCAAAAATATGTAGTATCTATATTCAAACGTAAGATTAGGGGTGTACATGGTCCGGATGCGATCGGTTCTATAGAAATACAGGAATCGAACTATATCTAACGATTTCAAAGAATTGAGAATCATAACTAGACCATTACGCATATGGAACAAAATCACACCAAACCATTAGACCGGTTTCGGTTTGGTTCGGTTTCCAGTTCTAAACCATGCTAGCATTCAAAAATTGAAAAAAAAAAAAAAAAAAAAAACATACCACTAATGCACGTATAGGGTTCTTGGGGAGTTGGAGAATTTTGGGAAGTGGAAGAGTTTATGGGAGAGTGGAAGTGTTCGTGGAAAGAGTTTGGTGGGAGTTGGATACTGGGATGTACTCTTGTGTATTATTATTGACATAGATGACAGATCCTAGATGCAGCGTTAAAAATTACAAAATTATCAAGTGAGTGGGTATATATTATATATTTATTTATTTATACGGACTGGTTCGGTTCAAACCACGGATTCCAATTATGAAACCGAGACCAAACCAAAACATCTGGTTCTCATTTTGTTAGAACTAGCACCAATCCATTAAACCATAGAACCAATTCAAATACACCGACTCGGTCCAATCAGTCCATTTTCACGATTTTTTTGGTTTTCTTGTACACCCCTACCTAAGATCTCATGAGGGAGCTAAATCCAAATATTTTTGACCTTGACCACCAATTCAATTCCTTAGTTGATTTACATATAAATAATAGGGTAAAAAACATGTAGACCCTTTCATCTACCACATTTTTTAGATACACCCATTCATCTTTTAAAGTGATCAATGACACCGCTCATCTATTTTAACTTTATCACTAAACCTCTTTCCGTTCACTTTCGTCCACTTTTTGAATGGAAAATAGACATGTGACCCGCATGGGACCCAAAAAAGGAAAAAAAAAATAGGTCGATTATACCCTCCCAAATTGGAGGGAAAATTCCCTCCAATATACTATGCCTATATAACCCCACCCAGATCATGCCAAATGAACTATCCTCCTTCAATCTTCTCCTTCCCATGGGTTCCATCTTGGTCCCTTGACCTAATCATCCAGGTAAAAAATCCTCCATTTCTATCTTTTCTCCTTTTCTCTCTCTTTTCCTTTACCCTTTCCCAAATCCAAACTCATCCATTGGTTTTGTGGATTCAACTGCCTCTTATGCCAGTAAAGTGGACTGTCACACGTGCCTTTACGTACATATGCTTTCACAAAACCCCAAAAAAAAAAAATGATAGTGAGTCGATTGTTATCTGTTTTATATGGGAGATCCCTTTACTCCTGCGCTATTGGTCGTGTGATTGATCGGAGATTGAGATCGAACGAAGAAAGTTTATCAGAGATGGGAGATCGACAAAGAAAGTTGATTGGAGAAGAAAGGTGTTAGAAAGATAGATGGGGTAGATAGAGAGAGAGGAAGGAGGAGATCGATCTAATTTGTAACAACCCGTCCCGGATCAGCACTTCGGCGGGTCCAATCCTGACACGACAAAGGGCCCCATACAGATCATGACCGCACCACGGGACTAGCAGTGGACACCACCTAAAAACAACCTGCAAACTAGAACCCAAAACGGGTTCCAGGAGAGTGTGTGAGACATAGATATAGTTCAAACAAACTTGACATTCAATACTCAAAAGAAATAAGCGTAGCCAGCTCAGCACACAACCAAACCTGTCACACAACCACGACACACCTCCAATCTCGACACGCGACCACAACACACCGCCACCACACTTCCACTGCACCACTCTGATACACCACCACGACACATAGTCCATCTTAACTCACAGCCAATCCCGACACGCAACCACATCACACAACCTATTCCTACACACAGCCAATCCTAGCACACAACCACGACACACATTCTATCTTAACTCGTAGCCTATCCCACCACGTAACAACGACACATAACTTATCCCGGCAAGCAATCTCGTTACACAACCCGACTCGGCACACTGCCACAACTCAATAGTCAAACTCGGCACTTCGCCACTTCCGACGCACAACCCCGACACACAACCATCCTCGGCACTTCGCCCATTCCTGACACACAGCCTCAATAATAATATATAACAAGATCAAATCGAATGAAAACATCTATGAAACAAACACGCACAAGAGTAGAACTCTAACCATCAACATAATCACTAACAATTTGATTAATCAACATCAAAATCAAAAGATCGGCTTTAAGCCACATTTATCGGCACGTTTGCCCAATCCGGCTCATGGCCCCATTATCGGCACGTATGCCACAATTCAATATCGGCACGTATGCCCCGGCCCATGGCCCCTTTATCGGCACGTATGCCACAATTAAATATCGGCACGTTTGCCCCGGCCCATGGCCCCATTATCGGCACGTATGCCACAATTCAATATCGGCACGTTTGCCCCGGCCCATGGCCCCATTATCGGCACGTATGCCTCAATTCAATATCGGCACGTATGCCACAATTCAATATCACAAATCATACCAAAAGGAGTTACATCTATGAATCAACACTCACCTCGATCTCCAAAGATAAAGGTAGGTTCGACTATTGTATTCGGCATCTCGGATGTGCCCGTACATTCCTCTGTACCATTTATCCTCAATTAGCTCAAAACCATTCACAATCAATAATAAAACAATAATTAAGGCCAAAAGTAGCCAAAAGGTTCACGCGTAATTACAAACGGTATGCTCATACATACTTATGACAACTCGACCCCCTTGCGGTCCATGAATTTATAAAATTAATCCACCCGTCCAAATGTTCCAATATTTTCACCGTAGACCACAAACACCAGCAGAAACAATATGCTAAAAACTCATAATTTTCCGTACCCGATAACTATTTTTAAACAATTATCAAATGAATCCAAATATGCAACAACAACCTGTCAAACAGATTCACGATCAACTTTAAGTCAAAAACTGCTATCACTGGAAAATAATCAAGCTACACGGCCTATCAATTCTTAAAGCCTTACGAGTCTACTTTCTAACGCAACAAGCGGATTGAAATTTCAAGCTTCCTAGACCAAGTTATAGCCGTTCCCGTAAGACGCGCAGTGCTGTCTGCCCAAACACGAACCTGACAACAGATTGGTTCACGAATTTTCATATTTTCTGTACTTCTCATAAAATCACGAAAATTTAACACAAGGTCTAGAACTCATATGGGTACCTCAAGTTAAATTTCCAGAAAATCCCGAATTTGGGAACCATGTCTTAAAATTCGCCAAAAACCATGGCAGATTTGATTTCTCATAAAACCAGTCAGTGAACCCCTCACCTTCCCTCCACGGATTTTGTAAAAACAAACCCCAAATCACTCTTATGAGATGCAAAAGACTTGATTAACTTGTAAAAGAGCAACATAACTCAAGAATTTCGGAGATTAAACTCCATTTCTTACCTTATTTTTGCGTTTTCCCCAATTTTTCTTCTTCCTTTCTTCTTCTTCTTCTTCTTCTTCTTCTGCCGACTTCTCTCTCTCTCTCTCTCTCTCTCTCTCTCTCTCTTCTCTAATTGCTATCAGATAAGGAAAGGGAAAGAGAAATATCCCCTGGCAAACCACATCTCACCCCCTCTAACTTTCATTGCCATTAATTTTTAACCCAAACCCCATAATCAGTCTAAAATGCAAATTAAAATTTAAATACCGGGAACGGGTATTACATAATTATTTTGGTTTATAGTTGCCCTAATATAACAAAGGGGAATAAGGTAATTGCACATCCTTCCGTTAACGAAAATAGACAGAACTAGACAGAAGGGGTTTAGTGATAAGTTAAAGATGAGGGGGTGTATTTGAAAAAACATGATATATGAGGGGGTCTAAGTGATTTAATTTTACCCTAAATAATAATGGGGGAAATGATTTTCACAACTCATCTCCAAACACTCCCTTTTTTGTCTTTCACTTGAAGGTACCAAATTGCCCTTCATATGAAAAAAGTAACTCATGAGTTAAGGCTAATTTGGTAATTTCAATGTGAATGAAGATAAAAGAAGAGTATTTGGGGATAAAAGGAGAGTGTGAATGTCATTTCCCTTTCTGATTTGGACCTTTTTTCTTCTTTGTGCATGGGTCATCTAATGCCTGAACTTCAAATATATGTCTTCCAATTTGGACACCATATCTAAGTTGAATGTAGCCAAATTTCAACACAACTACTTAACTGGCATAACATTTGCCAACTAGGTTGTTCCAGACATCAAGACTGATTTGTCTTACATTTATTTTTCGAATTACACTGACCATCCATTTTTTATACAAAATCGTAGAATGCAAAATTTTAAGAGAAAAAATTACACAATAAATCCTAGAGTTTTATTTGATTCACAAATCAAACCTTGAGCTTTCAATTTTATCAACTTAAATGCCAAGATTTGGAGCGCACCACAATGTAACCGGTTTATCCATCTCTGTAACCAAATGTACTTCCACGTTCCTCATTCCTTGAATAATACTAGGGCCTAATTGGATGCGGGATAAGTTTTGGTGGGATTAAATAGTAAGGTGTATTAGTTAGTAATGGTGGACTCACATTGATGTGACATTTACGGAGGTAGGATTAAATAGTACGTGATTTGGATGAATTTATGATAAAGGGGGATAAAGTTAGGTGGATGATGTAAAAACTTGGCAAGTGACTTATTTGCCCTTGTGCATGGGTCATATTAGATTTTATGATATAATAAATACATAAATACAAGACTAATTAAATTAATTATATTTGTGAATAAATATGATATAATAATTCCTTTTATTAATTATATCCAAAATTATAAGATTTAATTATTATTATTTAATTATTCATTTTGATAATGTTCCATAACCCTAAATTTTTGCTTTTTTTTTTAATTATTCATCTTTTTTCATGTACACATGTGTACCACCATTCAGTTTTGGTATGTGGAACATGCATAAGTATACCTAGTGTAATAACATGCTATTTTTTATTTTATAATAGATCTGCTGGGTTGGACCGTTTTTTTTCTAATACATGTTAAAACAAAAATTAATACATGTTAAAACAATGTCAATTTTTAAATTATAAATAATTTCTAATTTTTTTTATATTGAATTATAGATCTCGATTAGTATTTTACTTTGGCGCATAAAAAAATATAAAAAAATTAATGTCGAAGTACTTTATTTTTTTATCCGAAGGATATTGCAAAGCAAACCAACAATGTTAAATTCTAAAGTACAAAAAAATTTAAATTTTTTGTATCGAATTAAAGATCTCGATTAGTAGTTTAATTTGGTGTAAAAAAAAATACAAATTTATGCGCGAAAGTACTTTATTTTTTTATCGGAAGGAAATCGCAACGGCTCGTAAAACATTTAAATGAAGTTCGATTTTCTTTTTAAACACAGTCAACGGAGAGGCAAGGGACAAGGGGGATAAGAGAGGGTAGTGGGGTAATTTTACTGGGGGTATTGAGGTGCACTTAATAATAACACTCCCTCCCCCTGTTATTAATTAGTACCCCTTTAGAGGCATATAGGGGTATTATTCTGATCGGGGTATAACTTATACCACTTCCAAAAAATTTGCCAAACCATACACTAAGTGGTAGGACCGGGATAAAACTTGAGGGTATAAGTTAGGAAAAATTGCTCTAAAATGGTAGTAAGGGAAGTTAATTGCAAAGACACGGAACACTTTTTGAAAATTGCTCTCAACATGAAACGCACTATTTTAATTGCACATACATGGTACCCATAATTATGTTGACTGAAATACCCCTTTGATCTGTGATTTCGAGTGCAATGAATTTGTTGAGGAGTGCAACCGTTGCCAATGTAGAGTGCAATAAAAGTGGATGAAGGGTGCAATGGTCATAAAATCTTCCCAATGTGACTTGAACGCACGCCCTTCTTGAATTTGGATAAAGGAGATGTGATTTTCACTTGAGTAAAAAACGTGCAAAATGGGTGCAAAGTAATTGTTGAAGAGTGCAACATTCCTCTATTAAGGGTTCAACAGAAATGGAAGATGAGTGCAATAGTCAGTACAAATATTTCTAAAAAGTTTGAATTGAGTAAAAAAACGTGTAACATGAGTGCAAAAACAATTGTTGAAGAGTGCAACAGTCCTCCATTAAGAGTTCAACAGAAATGGAAGAAGAGTGTAATAGTCAGTAAAAATATTTCCAAAAAGTTTGACTTGAGTAAAAAACGTGCAACATGAGTGCAAAACACTTGTTGAAGAGTGCAACAATTCTCCATTAAGAGTTCAACAAAAAGTGAAAGAAGAGTTCAACAAATTCATTGCACCCATGTTGGTCCAAATTCAAGAAGGGTGTGTGTTCAAGTCACACTCGGAAGATTTTTTTGACTATTGCACCCTTCATCCACTTTTGTTGCACCCTACATTGACAACGGTTTTACTCCTCAACAAATTCATTGCACTCGAAATAACAGATTCAAGAAGGGAGTATTTCGGTCAACATTATTTTGGGTTCCATATATATGCAATTAAAATTGTGCGTTTCATGTATATGTAATTTCTAAAAAGTGGTCCATGTTTTTGCAATTAATTGCCCCTACTACCATTTTACCGCAATTTTCCCTGTAACTTATACCCCTTCTTAACCCTTAGCCAATTGGGCCCCTAGTGTATATGCGGGTAATTACTTGTAGATTTTGAAATTCTAGCTTTTTCAGAATTAATTCCGAAGCTAAAAATTGAATGAAATTCTGAAAATTCCGAAGTTGGATTTGGGTAGCTTTTGGAGTTTTTCAAATCAGATAATAGATTTTTAGTTTTATCAAAGCTGGTTTTTCAACTTTTTACGGTAAACAATATCACTTTTAAGGCAGCTTACCGCAAACAAGAATGTTGGGTTCTTTTAGTAGTCATTATTTCCCTAATGCAAAATGAAGGATTATGGAATGGAAAAGAAAAGGGGGAAAAAAAAAGTTTCAAAATTTTCCTCCCTCTCTCTATATTGGGTTTGACAGGAAAAAGAAGGGAAAAAGACCCAATACAGTGTGAGCAAATTTTTCCCACACTTTCTTGCTCCATATTTTCCTTTCTTTCCACCGATCCGATTTCCAAATAGGGCGAAGTCTCCGAACACCCCTCTAAAAAAACAAAACCAGAAGGCCGTCGTTTGCCCTCGGAAAAGAAACCCCGTGCCCATCTCCGACTGTCGCAGTCAGGTTCTCTCTCTCTCTCTCTCTCTCACACGCGCGCGCGCGCGCACACACGACTTAGCGTCCAAATGTGTGTGCTTGTATGAGTGTACGCAATTGATTATAACCTTCATTTGTTTAGGCTGAAAGTATTTCTGGTAAGCTGCTTGAAGTATGTTCTCTGAAATAGTCTGAGGGTAGTGTCGAATTTCCTAATAATACGATTCCGTGGTAATTTTCTGGCATATATTTTCTTTGAGTTTATTATATGCAGACGATTAATTTTCTTTGAGTTTATTATTTGCAAACGATTCAGCTGGACTCTCTCAATTCGGATATCTCGATGCATAATATATGGATGTGATCAAATATGCTGGTCTAGAAGGTTTAGTTTTGAAATTGAGATAGGGATAATCTAGGTCTGGGATGGGTGTACAGCCCTTTGGAATGAGGAAATTGGCAAGAAAAGAAAGGAAAACAAAAAAAACAAAAAAACCTGAGTTCATCACCGTATCACGTATTTGGATTGATTGATATGATGAGTAATGAATAAAAGATACATTTTTATCGGTTCCTTTCCCTTTCTTACCACACCCTTTCTCACTATCCGAAGGCATTGTTAGGCTTCGATTCGATTGAACTCTGGAGTCTGGGCTAGAAAGTCTATAAAAATGCAAGTCAATGATTCAAGTATTTTTGTATAAAAGGATCATTGGGTGCTTTTAGAACTAGAACTGGGTAATCGGAGCAAGGCTTGGTAGGGGTAATGCAAAGTATTGGGGATATTCTAGGTTTCCCCAAATCCAACTAAAATAAATGTTTGCCATAACAATTTTCGCTATGCATTTCCAAAAAAGTGTATCTTTTTAACTTTAGTCATAACTAGACATCTAACTAATGTGAACACCGAATTAAATGGAAAAACTATGAGAACATATCTAAATTTCAAATCTAAGCCAATCAGAATAGATTGATTGCAATTCCACCTTGTTTTTCTTGTGTGCGTGCGCATGTGTTTGATTCCATATTACTTATTTTTTCAACCATCGCTCCAATGTTATGTGTAAAATAAGATTTAGTAGAACATTTAAGCGGACCTTTGGCATGATGGCATTGCTTGTACTAAGTACAAAGGGTGGATTCAAAAGAACTTCTTTATAGAGGGAATAGACTAGAAACAGTTGCAGGTACTATATCATGTATATTCATTTTCTCATAATTCTGACAAGACCATGTAAAACATTGAGAATATTGTTAAATTTCTAATCATGAAGCTGTCCTTGGTCCTGAAGTCAACATTCTGCCAATTTCGAGAACAAAGTTAGCGGTGAGCTTCTTTCGCAGCGGTGAGCTTCTTTCGCGACGCTGCTTCTTAATCTTGCTATCCTCATTCACCTTGTGTGGTAGAATTGGTGTAACAGGGTTCCATTTGAGTTTCAAGGGCTCTTTTAAATTTTTGAAGTGCCCATGTCAGACGCTCAACACTTGGGGCAGGCATGTCTCTTCCAACACGTCGCGTCGGACATGCACTGGAAATTTTTTGTTAATGTAAATCTCTTCTTAAGAAAGTAGAGATCTATCAGGAAGCGGTGAAATTTAGTCGTCTCCTCCAGCATTTGGGCATGAGATTTAGATGAATCTGACACGATGGATACAGTGTTGTGTTCTTCGCTGAGCTCTTGTACACTGACATTCACTCCAATTATATCTGAAACTGACTTATTTTGTTGTCATTATGCTGTAGAAGAATGATTTAGCACAATCCTAACATGCATGTCACCACATCTACTGAGAACAAGTTCCACGATGAAGATACATAGCTTCAGTCAGAGGTTCTTTACTTCTCTATCCCCTCTGGTCTCTGTGCAACTTCCATCTCCAAGGTATGGAAGCCACCATTCCTTACGTTTGAATACCATTATAGATTCTTTTAAATGGAGAATTCATTGTTATTCATCCACCATGCATCCAACTCAATTGTTGATAAAGACAGTAGCTGGACCTGCATTTGACTTCGCCGCACACGATTTCCAAGTCTTAGTGTATCTCATTTAGTAGAAACTGTTTAAATTGGTTACGGAATCATGGGTTTTACTCTTTTTGCTCTAGACAGTTACATGCAGTTGAGAAGTTGGAAAATATGTGGAAAGGTGAAAGAAAATAAATTTGGTTGTACTACGCTGTCCTCGTGATCAGGGACGGATCCAGAAATTCAATCCAGTGGGGGCATCTTTATTAATTGCAATCGTGAAATTTTTTTCCTAGCCAACAATTTTTTTAGGGACAAGAAATCGTGTAAGATTGAATCTAAACCTAATATCAGACAATAAATTATTGAAGGCTATGGGACCATTGTGAAAGATCTCTAAAATTAAAAAATATCTAAGTTAAACAATTTTCTCATCATTTTGTAACATTTTCTTAAAAAGAAGGGACAAAATTAAAATTCAGGAAAAAAAATATTAGGGGAATTATTATTTACCATTATAGGTTCAAAATATATAACAAAACAACTGAGTTGTTTTACAATGGATGTTGCTGGTCTAGTGGCAAGAGGAGAGGCATTGGTTTTGGAACCAGAGGTCTAGGGTTCAAACCTCAACAATAACTCTTATTTGATAAGCTTTCAAATTTTTATGGCTTAAAAAGAAGAGCCAAGAGTCGAACACGCGACCGTTGGCTTAGTGTTAGTGTGCCTTACCACCAGACACCACACAGATTATGTTGCTAGATTCCGACTCAAATAATATATATACAAAACTTATTTCCCAATTTTTTTTTTTGCATTGACCCGTGGGGGTCAGCGGGGGCACGTGACCCCCCATGCCCCTGTGTGCATCCGTCCCTGCTCGTGATACTAAGATACCAGATCTATTCATATTTACAAGATTAACAAAAGCTAGGTTTCGTTATGTTCATCTTCTTGCATTTGTATGAGTTCTTAAATATCTACCGTGCTACTGCTTTAGAAGTTGTATGAACTCTGAAAGATATAGGGTAATTTCCAGGGAAACCCATTTTTGGTACATTTTACCGGATGAAGTGAAGAATGCATCCCTTCTTGGTGAATATCTGGAACTCCTATCACCTTGTGAGAAAGAAAATGTGTTCCGCATGCGTGGAGATGAGCTTAAGAAAAGAGCCCTGCTCGCCCGTGCCTTGGTTCGCACTACCATAGCAAGATGTAAGACCATTATCTTATGTAATTGCTCTTTTTGATTATTTTTTTCTCAAAATGGAACTTCTCATTAAGTGGTTGTTATCATCTATGAGCTATCTGGACAATATACTTAGGAGGTCAGAACTTATTCTGGGGTTTCATTTAGGGACCTCTGCATAAACTGGTTCCCGTGAAGAAAAGGCTTGTTTCTAAATATTCATCTGTTATCCAGAACTAGGAAAGAGCTAATGGATTGGATCTATAAACACAGATATAAGACACTAAAATTTAAATGTTGAATTACTTGGGATCTCATGGATGCATGAGAAAATTTTGTTGTGAGGCAGTGCAAAGCTAAAATCTGTTGCAAACAGTTTCATTGTTTATATATTCCTAGGAACTGTAGAATTTCAAAATGAATACTCACAACTAACAAATCATGTTGAGAACAAATTTTACTGGGTACTTACTACTTACAGACACATCTTAGAGGCTACTCATTCCATTATGATTTAGGTTGAAAGGATTCTCCTGGTGGATGCAATCCCTGCCTCTTAACGTGATTACACATATACACTGAAATTTGACAAGATAAGAAAAGTGGAACTACAGGCTGCTTGTACGACATTAAAGTTCTCTGTTTTCTGCTGTTTTGATAATTTTTCTATTAATCATTCAATGACTTAGAGAGATGTCCAACGCCTTGCACTAACTCTACATTGTTCTGATTCTAGATCAGATAAATTCTCAAGTTAGTCCGAGGTCCTTGAAGTTTACGAAGAACATCCATGGGAAACCTGAGGTTGGTTTTTCTTCTGTGAGGGTCTAGAGAACTTCCCATTTCTTTGCTCATATTTTTTATGTTTTCCTTTGGAAGGTAAATATGTTTTCTTGTATGTTGTCAGATTTTCTTATGGAATACGTTGATAGGTGGAGTGGCAACAAAGTGATGATTCGCGCCCACCACCGCTGCATTTCAACCTTTCACATACTTCTTCTTTGATAGCCTGTGGGGTGACTATTGATTCTCCAGTTAGTGCACTATGATCCTTCGCATGTACTACATGTGTATTTAGTTCATTTAGATAATTACCTTGGCTCTCCTTGTGATTTTTTCCTTTTTTAGTTTTCCTTCTGCTTTTTTTCTTCTGTTTTCTGGAAAGTAACTTGAAATGTATGTGATTCCTTTCCTGTCATAGATTGGTATTGATGTGGAAGAAAAGCAACGGACAATAAAGAACGATATCTTGTCTTTTGCTAGGCGGTATTTTTCGCATGAAGAAGTGGATTTCTTAGCTGCTATTCCGAATACTGAAGTTCAGCGCCAGGAGTTCCTGAAATTATGGACGCTAAAGGTTGGCTATGTTTCTTGCATAACTTGTACTAGATATCCTGTTTGTTGGAAAGACTCCATGTTTTTAAAGTTTTAACCGTATATTAGAGTTCAAAGAAAATAAAATATTTGTCAATAAATTTGCTAAAGTGCTTATCAAAAAAATAAACAAATACATAAAGAAATCTGCTAAAATGTGTGGAAAGCCTCAGATAATTTTCATTGTGTTTGCATGGGTGAGATATTCCGCTCTTACTTACATTTGCTTTCTTTAGAGAGTTGAATGACCTAACGTTATCAGAAAATTGAAAACTGCATTCCTTCGTATTTGGTGGTTTTTAGTGGGAATTCTTCTGAAGAAATTCGGAACGATTTCTCTGGAAGTTCACAGAGAACGGATTTATTCCCCAATTTTATGAGGTCAAAACTTTGTTTTCCTCCACCTCCTTGAATGTTAGGCTAGTCCTCTATGAATGTAGTGCAATGTTGTCACTGGCTGGTACCGGCATCAAAATGGTACACATACCTAGGTGTTCCGTACCGGTCAAAATACCTGCCTTTACCGGTTGAAACCAGGCTTGTACTAGCATCTTGGCCATACAAAATTACTCGTGTATTATTTTCTATTGCTAATAACAGGCTTGAATTTTGAAATAGTTCAACAAATTTGGAGTCTATAATATGTTTATCATCTTAATTTGTTATTATGACTAATGTTAAGGTATATCGAACTGTTATTATGGCAACAGGAATAATTGACAAACAGAATGGAACGGAGGGAGTATTTTGTGGTCAATCCAGAATGGTACTGAGATGCACACCGGTACCAATACATACTGTCCCAATAGAAAATGTTATGCTTGGTGGAAGGGGATTGACAACTTTGATGTAGTGGGTTTGGAATTTGTGAATGCTAGGCATATGAGACAACAAAGGAATTGGATTCGTTTCTGTGAATGTCCTGTTTTCTGTAATATGCATTTACATTTCATCAAAAAAGAAACAGCTGTCTATTTTCCAATTAAACAACTGCTCACACGCACGCATCTATTTTTTATTATTTCATTTCCTTTGAGTCTTTGACTCTGTTCATTTTTGCACACCTCTTTTTCAGCCTGGCATATTCTACGAGGAGTTAAACTTCCTTATCATTGTTTATCTCTAGAAGCCATCCATCACTCTGAATATAGGATCTTTAGCCTTTATGGGAGAAGGCAGCCACTATAAACTATAACTTCAATCTAAAACTGCATCTAATCTAGTTCATGAACCCATTCATGATGATGATTTTTGTACCTTCACATGCTACTGGAGATATATCTTATTATTTCGAGTTCCTTTCTATATACTTTCAGGAGGCTTATGTCAAAGCTTTGGGAAGGGGCTTCTCTGGTGCACCTTTCAAGACCTTTACCATCCGGTACCAGCATGCCGCTGGAGGAAGCTGTAACTCTGGAAATTTGAACTGTGAGGTACGTCACAAATTGCGATGTGTCTGGTAACCATTTCAGTCACAGGGCCCATGTGTGGAAGGTGCAATTACCATACACTACTATCCTCTTCGTTGGTATTATGGCCCTTAGTAGCAGGGATCTCCTAAAATGGTGCTGCTCGCACCTTAGGAGCGTGCTTGTGCGCTCCCAACTAATGAGGTTGACGGGATCCCGCTCCTTACAAAGATGTGAGCTTTTGTACTATCCTTATATAGAAAAAAACATGAATTTATTACTTAGCTTTATAAATTGGTCTTCGATGTAACTCATATAGGCATATACATAGCCCAAGTCATAATACCTTGAAAATAAATCATAATTTCTACCACTAGCCTATTTTTCACATTGAGGTGGACTTGGCCCTTATTTTTACTCCCTAAAGTGATTGTAGTTTTAAGTGAATTTCATAAAATATGTACGCGTTCCTTCCACGCTCCCAACCTTGGGAGCTTTTATATTCTCCCGCTTCCCCGCTTCCGATCCCGCACCCGCTTCCGCTTCGTGCAACTAAGTTATGGCCTACACAATGCTGTCCCTCATCCATGTGTCCTTTGCCTCCTTTGTCTAGGTTTTAACTTTCATAACAAGAATTTGCATTAAATTACAACATATGTTAACACAATTTACTAACATTTGTTTTTGACTACTAATATCTCCACGTTGTGCTTTCAGGCATCTGAAATAGTTGTCGATTCTTTTGAAGAGCCCTCCAACTCTGCAAGCAATTGGCAGTTTGCCCTCCTAGAATTGGCTGGTTCTCATTATGCTTCTATTTGCAAGGAAAATAATAGCTCCTCTGAAGGTGGGAATAACTCTGCCTTGAAAAGGAATTGAACATTATGAAACTACGCAAATGCTAAAATATTTCTTCCCTTTTTATGTAGCCAGCAAGCAACCAATGAAGTTGACGGTGTGGAAGACGATTCCATTGGTTGAGGATGAATGTGTTTCTGGGACTGATGCAGTTATAAGAATTGGTGGCTCGAACTAACAGCTATTATATTGTGAGGAGTTTACTTCTAGTGTTAAGTGTTCCAAATTGTTTACATATGATTCAGGCAATGGAAATAGTCAAACAGCAAAAACTTGCATGCTTCTGAACACCATGCTGTTCCATATGGAAAGAAAGAATGTTGTTCCACTCATTTCAAGTTATTTCTTTGAAATTTGTTTTAACTTTTGGAAAGGCTTTTTCCATTTTGCAAGGTACACTTTGATGAAATGGTAGGAAAATGAAGAATGTTATAACATCTCCAGGTTGTGGAGGGAGGGAGGGAGGGAATCTTATGTGAGAATCTGAGTTCATGCATCTGTCAGGAAATATTACCACAAAACCTTATTTGCTGATTTGACTGATTAACAGATTTGATTCATCTTTACCAATTCATCGCCCTATTCACGGCTGTTTCTTATTTATGCAACTTATTCGTGCTGATGACCAATTGGATACTAACTAATTAAATTGTACGCTATATGAATCGTGAATCGTATCAAGATCCTACTTATCAAAGAATAAGTATCTTCTTGATGAGTACAGGTCTTCAATTTACATGTACATTGGGATTTCATCAAATGCTCTCTTTTTTTAAAAAAAAAAAATGCTAATTCCCATCTACTTCTATCCCCAACAGCACACGGCAACTTTTGATTAAGCTCTTGGTGTAGTTTCCTGTAATAAAAACAACTTTTATTCTGACCAGTTGCTGGAGAATTCTTAATCCCCCAAACCTTTTGTGGGAAAAACCCCTGCTGTCCAACTTAAAAACACATTGCAGCTTCTTCCCCTCAGGCATTGATGTTCAACAACCCCAGCAGAAGTAAGGATCGCGAAGAACATATTTTGCTCACAGCTTTAAAATGCCACTCGCATGTCCCTTCTCTGTTTGTGTTTGAACAGAGGAATGAGTGAGCAACGCGCAATAACCTGCCTTGGGAGCATATAGATTGTGACTATAATCGAACATGTTGGGCAAGTCTCACCAGAAGTCATTGCAAGAACAGGCTCCATCTTTAAAATGGTGGAAACGAGTTGCATCTCTAACGACAAACCGCCGATCCACAACCTTGCTGACCAACTTTATAAACAAGTGACAATCTCCACATATCCTCAAGTTCTTTATCACAAGAATCTCCATTCCTAGACCAGTGTTCAAAAGCCCAAACGAAATAGCCAACCTTTCACTGTGCACTCCCACCCCATTTACAAGCTCTTCATTTCTTCTCTCTGGATCAGTTTTCTCATACCCATCAAGTTCCTTCACCAAACCTTCTAACCTGTCCAACATCCTGTACATCTCCTCTGTTTGTGGGTGACTTCTATCTCCTACCATAAAAAGGTGAGTCCGGCCTTTATATTCGACATAACTACACCCGGGATCCTTTTTAAGCTTCCTTTCCCTCATCATCACTCGAACTCTCCTTACCCCTTCCGTGTCTTTTGCCTCTGTGTACATGTTTGACATTAAAACATAGAAGCCGATGTTCCAAGGTTCAAATGCGATGACACGATTAAATGCTAATTCTGCTAGTTCGATATTTCCATGGATCTTACAAGCACCCAAAAGAGCCCCCCATACAACACCGTCAGGTTCCACAGGCATGGATTCAATGAGCCCATGAGCTTCTGCAAGTCGACCAGCTCGACCCAAAAGATCCACCATGCAAGAGTAGTGCTCCAAACCCGCCTGCAACCCATAGTTCCTTTCCATTAGAGTAAAATAACCCAAGCCCTTACCAGTCAATCCTGCATGGCTACAAGCAGATAAAATGCTCACAAACACCGCTCCATCAGGTTTGATCCCCGTCTTGATCATCTTATCAAATAGTTCTACTGCGATTTCTCCTTGCCCATGCATTCCATACCCGCCTATAATTGCTGTCCACGAGACTAAGGTTTTCTCCGGCATTTCATCAAAAATAGAGCGAGCCCTCGCTAAATTACCACATCTAGCATTCATGTTTATCAATGCGTTTTTCAGGAACACATTAAATCCAAACCTACTAGATTCTGTTTGTTGTTCAACCTTCAGACCAACCTTACGGGCACCAAGGTTAGCACAAGATGAAAGAACCCCAACAAGTGCTACAGGGTCGGGACAAATCCCCAAGGATTCCATCTCATGATAAAGCTCCAAAACTTGAGTAGCAAATCCATTCTGGGCATACCCAGAAATCATAGCATTCCAAGTAATCATCCCCTTTTCAGGCATGTCATCAAACAGATTCCTAGCAAGTTCAATCGACCCGCATCGAACATACATCGTAAGCAAACAATTTGCCACAGCCAAGTCAGTATCCAATCCATACTTCACAATAAACCCATGCACAGACATCCCGAAACACATATGCATAGGACCAGTGCAACCCGGAACCAAACCCAACATGGTAACATCATTAACCCACAAACCCACTTCCCTCATTCGACAAAACAGAGTAATCGCATCCAAAAATCCTGAATTATAAGTGTACCCAGCAATCAAAGCGTTGTAACAAACAGTCAGTGTCCTAGACAGTGGACTTTCGTCGAACAGCTTACGCGCATTTTCTACCGACCTGCATTTACAGTACATAGAAATCAAAGCGGTTAGGACAAAGGGATCGGATTGGCACCCGGTTTTGACGACGTGGGAGTGGAGCTGTTGGCCGGAGAGGGGAAGGTAGAGGGCGGCGCAAGATTTCAGGGCGAAAGGGAAGGTGAAGGCGGTGGGAGGGGAGGAGCCGGAGCGGAGCAGGCTGCGGTAGAGGTGGAGGGCTTGGTGGTAGTGGCCTTGTTTGGCTAGGTCTCTCAATTGGGTATTCCATGGATTTGTAGAACTTGCAGCGTTTGTGTAGGATTTTGGTGTTCTGCCTGTGCAGTGTGATGATGAGCAGAGTGGCCTAGTTTTTTTCATTTGTCATTTTTTCGAAACCAACTAGTCGTTAGAAAAATCTCGTCCACGGATATGACTGCAAACTTGCTCGCAAACAACTCGGTACTCGGCTCATTAAAACTTGGCTCTGCTTCATTTGTTAAGTACTCTCAATCAAATAGTACTAGAAATTGAGCTCGAGCTTGAGTTTTAATTCTAATCGGCTCGTTCGTATGTGTTCTGCTCGTTTAATAAGTGTACTGAGTTCAAATTTTAAGCTCGTTCAATAAACGAATTGAGCTCGGATACAGCGAAACTCGACTTCGTTAGACCAGGCTGGATTTGACACGTATACATATATGAAATGATTGGCAGCAATTGGGCAATTTTTACTTTATTTTTTAACTACGAGTTGGGTTTTGGTTTTTAATTTGAGAAAATCAACAAGGAACGAAAATCTTATTGAAAGATTATGAATTTAGGATAAGACCCTACATTAATCGCCCTCTTCAAAAAAGAAATTAACCCCCTCATCAAAAAACTACAAATTAAAAAGTAATTAAATGAGAATCCTAGAGCCAAGCCACCAAATCGATTTGATATGTACATGAAAATTATATTTGGTATAATTAATTTGACAAGGATGAGAACAAAAATTACCAATCTATGAAATTCTAAATTTATTATAGGCTTATCAAATTCTAAATTTATCAAACCCATTTAGCTATGTGATAAATTTGGCCTAAAAGAAATCCAATCATGAGAGGGGGAGATAGAAAATGATAATAAATTACAGATTTTTGAGAAATTTCGGTAATTATGGAAGAGAGAGAGAGAGAGAGAGAGAGAGAGAGAGAATGGAAGATAGTTAAATGAGGGTACTTTGGGATTTTTTTTGGAACTCAAGATGTGATCATAATCCATTAGTTTGACTAGGACACAAGTAGGACTACGGTTTAAGACACTTAATTTAACTTACTCTAAAATTAATTGAACTCCTTTTGGCTGTGTTTAGACTATCTTAATATTTTGTCATTTTGACTCGATAAAAATATTTGACAGATGAAAAGTTTTGTAACTCTATATTATAAATAATAGGGGAAATTGCTGTAAAATGGAACTAGGGGCAAAAATTGCCAATACAAGGTGTACTTTTCCCAAATTAGAGATACATGGTAAGAAGAAAAACAATTGCAAAGACATGGAATGGGGGACAAAATTACCCATGACTGAAATTTTGTTCTCAAAACAAACCCAACCCTCTCTCTCCTGTGGAAATTCGAAGGGATTGGTGAGAAGACGAAGCCGATGATTTTTTGCTGGTAGAAGAATCCGACAACCGGAGACGAAGGCTTTCCGGTGGCGTTGGTCGTCGACTCGTCGCCTTCTGCTGTTGTCTCTTCCGCCATGATGGATTCTTTTGAGCCCTAAAAACGACAAGGAACTATTGAAGAATATTTTCCTGGAGAAGAGCTGACTTTTTCCCTCTATTTATGGTTTCCTTTTTACCCTCCAAATCAACAATTATTTTATTAGAAATTTATGGTTCCTTTGATTCCGTCTTTTTTCCCCTGGAATTTTGTTCTCAAAACAAACCCAAACCTCTCTCTCTCCAAACCCAATCAGTTTTAAAACGCACACAAGGTGTTTGGTTAAATGTCTCAAAGAAGATGCATTTTCTTTTCATTCTCAGGGACCAATTCGAGTGTAATTAATTTTTTGAAGAGTGCAACCACATTCCATGAATAGTGCAACACGGACGTAGGAACGGTGCAAAGAGAAGAATATAGTTTTAGAAAGTGTGACTTGACAACACACTGCAACCCCGTTTGGATCAACTCGGGTGCAATTAATTTTTTGAAGAGTTCAACCACATTCCATGAATAGTGCAACACAGACGTATGAACGGTGCAAGGAGAAAAAATATATTTCCAGAAAGTGTGACTTGACAACACACTGCAACCCCATTTGGACTAACTCGGGTGCAAATAATTTTTTGAAGAGTACAACCACATTCCATGAATGGTGCAACACAGACGTAGGAACGGTGCAAGGAGAAGAATATATTTCCAGAAAGTGTGACCTGACAACACACTGCAACCCTGTTTGGACCAACTCGGGTGCAAATAACTTTTTGAAAAGTTCAACCACATTCCATGAATAGTGCAACACAGACGTAGGAACGGTGCAAGAAGAATAATATATTTCCAAAAAGTGTGACCTGACAACACACTACAACCCTATTTGGACCAACTCGGGTGCAATTAATTTTTTGAAGAATGCAACCACATTCCATGAATGGTGCAACACAGATGTAGGAACGGTGCAACACGGGTGTAGGAGAGGGAGAGGGAGGGGGTTGGTTTACTGGGGTTTTTTTAGACAAGGGTATTTCTGTTCACACAAAAATTGGTACCATGTATGTGCAATTAAAATTTTCCTTTTCATGTTGGGAGCAATTTCCATAAAAGTACACCATAAGTTTGCAATAAGTTGCCCCTACTTCCATTTTTAAGCAATTTCCCCTAAATAATAACGGTTTTTTAGGCATACAAATAAAGTAATATCAATAGCCATACAATCATATTTCCATACTATATTACTCCAAGTTAAAACCGTCAAATCATTTCTTTTTTAAAAGATATAGGGAACAATCAATATACCCCTTTCTCTCCTCACTTTTAAGGTGATGTTCATCAGAGTTGGCCAGAAATGTCAATCTCAAACATTGTAGCGTCTCTTTCTAGCAACTTCTCTACCAGTTTTAGAGCTCCTTAAGTTAACTTCGGTCATCTAGTTGCATGACGTTTATTCGTGCTGCGGAGCTCTCGACTATAGGTGAATGACAGACACTTGGTTCGTATCAGTGAGTTTCTGCATGAAAAATTCATCTACGATGGAACAACCGGAACGGCTAAGCATCGACAAGGCATATGCGGGTCAACAGATAATTAACGGACCGAATTAGCTAGTATGAATGATGTGTCCTTCAATTAATTTTGGTTATATTTTTTGTCTTCCCGCTTGTAATTTGTTAACTTCGTCTATATTTTGTTGATACTCAGTGGCTTTGATCTAATGTATTCTATCTCTTCCGCAAAAAAAAAAAAACATTAAGGATAAAAGTCTTTGTTTCTTCTCTCCTTGGTTCTTCCTTGTATTACTAATTCTTTTTTTGTTTTTGAATGATTAGCTCTACATTATAGTTGGACAAAACAAAAACAAATAAACAATATTGTACATGAAAAGCTGTATATATATTTTCTCATAAATTTGAGTAAAAAAATCATTAAAATTCTCTTCACTCCTTTTTCTTTTTTCCTTTTGTTTTGATCGGAACATTTTCTCCTTGACTCAGCAATACATCACACAGTTTTTATTCAAGATAAATTTAAATCTTTATTCTAATAGTGAAGATTTATATTGATCTTCTAAATTTACAACCATCCCATTAGTCGGAATTTTATTCAATTTAATGCATAAATTTCATAAAAATTGAACATAGAAAGAAGAGGAAGGGCGCCAATGCAATTTCGAGAAATTTAAGGGTTGCTGCCGCGAAACAAACTAGATTAGATACATCTCAAGTCTGGAAATATCTCCATATCTCATCCATTCAAATGTTGGGTTTATCAATTTTGAGGGAACGAAAAGGCAAGACACTGAAGTAATAACCCATGTAGACGGAGATAACACTACAGCATACAAATATACGTACATATGTATATACATCCATGGAGGCAGGAAGAAACTTGCTTACTTTGTCTCCAGCAATCCTCCCTCCCCAAACCCATCATCGAATTTCGTCGTTTTGTTCTTCTTCAGGTACATTTTGTTTGAATAATGCATGGATTTTATGAATGCTGTTACGTTGGGCGTTCAAAAAAGCAAATGGGTATATCAAATTTCGTTTTTTTTTTTTTATTTGGTGTTTACAGCCTTTGGAATTGAGTTCACTGTAAATATGGTCATAAGGTTATCCACGATTGATTATGTAGTTTAATGATTTGAAGTTCTCTTAGCTTCATTTTCTGGATAAGGTTTGTGCCTCTAAAATTAAACTAAGCAGCACCATGTTTGGAAGAATGTATGAAACTTGTGGGATAGGATATGTGGTTATGAACGTAACGAAGCTCTCTCTTTATCATCTCGTGCCAGATGCAAGGATGCAACAAAGGATGAGTCCTTTTTCCTTCTCGGCATTACTAGGAGACAATCGAATTCTAGCTATAGCTAGGGCTAATTTGTCGGTTGTGTCATATTTGATAGTGTTTGCAATTAGTTGTTCCTGCTATGTTTTGTTTTCAATCTGTCTTTAGCTCCTTAAAGCACCTCCACTTCTTGCTTTTAGAAGTTATTGAACATTTGTTTCATTTCCTGGTATTTGAGTAAGGTTTCCCAACTGCTGCTTCTTGATTATCACTCAAAAGTTATACCTACGCTGCAGGCCCTTCCTGCTGACCTCAAGACTTGTAGGTTCAGACTCACTAAATCACTTACGCATAGAACCAATTCACCTTGTTCGATTTGGGTCTCAAAACCCACCATGCACGGTCCCCAATAAAATTTTCTTTCTATCTCTCTCTACTCATTACCCCCCAAAACCTCCTTCAAAACCCAAACCGAACAAAGCGAAATTTCACATGGAAAATTCATAAATCACGTCATCCAAGGTAAGTAATGTTCCTGAAGAAATTTCTATGATAACTCGGCCAAACAAACTATGCTTCATTCCAAGGAGGAGGATTCCGGCCCCAACTCAATGGTTGAATTACCGATTACGTACACTAGTACGCGAAAGTTGCTCATCAAATTCAAAATTTGATGGAAATGCATTGAAAGTAGAATCCATCCATTTCATGAAATTCGTATTAAATCAAGCTACAACATATTTTATCTTCACAGGCTCTTGTCACCAAGTTTCTAAATTTGGTGACACGAGCCTGTGAGGATAAACTTGTGACCTCTTCGAAAGAGGTAATGAAATGATTGAACATGTAAGGATTGGAGCATTGAATTGTTCTACCCAAAATAGTAAAGGAAGGATTTGGGATCAGTTGGGAATGTGCATGTAAGATTTGATGAAAATCCACCGGAGGGTTCCATAGTAAATTGAGCTTTTGGCAAAATCTTGGCTGAAATCTATTGAGATTAAAATACTATAAATTGGTGATTTCCTTATCTCTTATTTGTTTTCCAACTACTTTTAGCAACTTCTATATAGTTGATTTATGGTGTTTCGATCATTAATTGTTTTACTGGGAAACGAAATTTAAGGTGCTAAAGTATCTCATACAAGATTGTCATCTTGTTTTAACAACTCATTTTCTGGTTCCCTTCCGGTCTTCGAGGACGATAGGCCATTACAAATCACGGAGAGACTATCAACTTGTTTTAGCAACTACCAATAGTTTTTTGGTGGCCTTTCAGTTTTCTAGGATGATAGATCTTACAAATCATCTCAATCAGGTAGCTTTGTCCGCAAATTTCATTAGCTTAGGATTAAGAGCGAAGGGGAAGTCTTGGTTCTGTTTGGGTGTTTCCATGAAATGGTGACTTCAAGGAGAATTTCAATGCTTCTTTCATTGCTTTGATCCCTAAAGAGGGTGGACAATTGTCCTAGTGCGTTGCAGCTACGAGTTGTTATTGAATTGTTGGCTTTGAGATTGTGGAGGAATATAGGTGAGGTTATTTTGGACTCTCAAACTGGTTTTGTTGAAGTCAAATTTTGGATGCGGACCATGCGGTTCTTATAGTTAATGAGCACGTCGATTCAAGGCTCAGGAGTGGGTAGGGGAGTTATTTCTAAGATTGAAATTGACTGCAAATTGAACATGGAGACTGTTTACTGGAAGATTGATTGATAGATCATCCTGACTCTAGAAAAAGTTAGGATCACTTTTTTCATGTGATGGAATGTATAGGCTCTTACAACATATGGTGTTTGTGGATTCAATTATATGTTTGTCTACTATCAAGTTCCTAGTTCTTTGGACTTTTTTACTCTTTTAGTGGCCTGTAAGGGCCTTTTTATCATAGTGATGAAGGCTTTTAGCTGCTCGATCAAGAAGGACAAGGAAAGAGGTCTTTGATATGGTTTGAGATTGGAATGTTGAGCTGCAAGGCTACCAATATTTCTAATTCACTCATTTTTAACTATTCAATCGTTTTTGTTGACCAATGTTGAGCAATAGAATAATTTGAGGACTGTTCTAATAGTTTTTCGAGACTATGTTTGGTTAAAGTGTAATGTTGTCAAGAGAGAGATTACTTCCGTGAGTGGTAAATGATGGATGCTTTAGCTTCTGTGATGGGGTTCCGAAGTATCTCTTTCTGCTTCCTGCTTGGGCTTCCTTTGGGTTCCTCTTGAAATTAGGTATAGTATGTGATGTTGTGAGGGGTTTTCCTTGTTGTGTGATGCCTCACAATGCCTTCATCACTGCAAAACTTATCAAATTAGCCAAGACAAAACTCCATACCATTGTTAGTTCTCAATCGTTTTATTTTCTTACCCGTCTGATTCTCTATCAAAATTTTAAACCGTAGTACTCATAAAATATCGAAAACCTCCTTTAGAAGTTACTCAGTGGGACCCCAAAGATCCGAGTGAAAATAATCCACCGTGCCTTTGGTGCGATGAACAGCTATGTTGAATTTGTCCCTGTGCTTGCCGTAGACACAATGCTCGGAAAAATCTAGCTTCCTAGTTTTCTGTCCACAAAGTAGACCCTGATTGCTTAAACTCTCATCCCCCTCTTGCTTATATGCCCAAGACACACATGCCACAACTGAGTCAAATCCGAACCCGAAACCTTTGAAGAAGCGACCGCTGCTGCAGAACCCATAACTGTACTGCCCACGAGTGAATAGAGATTATTACGTTTCTAACCCTTTACCAGCACCAAAGCACCCTTTGAGACCTTCAAAACTCCACATTCACCAATGAAAGTACAACCAATAGAATCTAGAGCACCCAAAGAGATAAGATTTTTCTTCAACTCCGGAACATGGCGAACATCCGATAAAGCCCTCACAATACCATCGTGCATCTTGAGTTGGATCGTTCCACAACTAATAGTTTTACAGGGCATGTTGTTGCCCATTAAAACTGTACCACCATTGACCGTCTTATAAGTGGCAATCACTCCTTATGTGGACACATGTGATATGAACACCCAGAATCCAAAATCCATGCGGTATCATAATGAGAATCTCCCATTGTAACTGATAAAACAGTAACTGACTCATCCGAACTTTCCGCAACGCCGGTAATACTTTTACCCCTTTTTTGGTCCTCTTTTTCCTTCTCCTTGAGTTTTAAACAGTCTCTTGCCCAGTGCCCTGGTTTCTTGTAATAATTGCACTTCCCACTTTCCCCTTTTTTCTTATTTTTAACTGCTGATTTGGATCTTTCCCTATTACTCGTACAACCCTTTTTTGTCGTTCTTCTCCTAATAAACAATCCCTCTGCATGATCATCAACCTCTCCAGGCTCTCTTAACACCTTTTTCCTCAACTATTTCGAGCGAAGACTGACGTTAACATCCTCCATGGATATAGTGTCTTTCCCATACAATAAGGTTATAACAAAATGTTCATACGAATGTGGTAAAGAACATACAAAATTAGGACTTGGTCCTCCTCCTTGATTTTACAATCAATATTTTTCAAGTCCATCAAAATACGATTAAACTCGTCTAAATGATCCTTAATAGGCATTCCTTCACGCATACGAAAAGTATACAAACATTGTTGCAGATATAACCTATTCGCAAGCAACTTCGTTATATAATGCCTTCCAATTTCAGCCAAATACCTACTGCTGAAGTTTCTTGTTCCACCTCGCGACGAACATCATCTGCTAGACTCCACTGAATCAAACTCAGAGCTTTAGGATCCATGTCTTCCCAATTTTCCGCGTTGATGCCAGAACTTTTCCTACCCCTGCAAGGTCTTGTGTAATCCCTGTTAAATTAGCAAAGCCTTCATCTTAACCCTCCAAAGACTGAAGTTGCTGCTCTACCAATCCAACTTCACAATCTCAAACTTAGCCGCCATAACCACAATAGGAAACAAAACCCTAATTTTTCAACTAGGAGCTCTGATACCAGTTTGTTGTAACAAACATTGTGAATGCAACTAATTTTGGAGAAAGCAAATCAAACAACAAGCAGTCACACTAAACAAAGATTTACATGCGTCCATGGGCGAGGAGAGAGAGAGTTCACTATCAATATCAATGTTGAAGAAGAGATACAAAGAGCTGGCTATGATCCATAACTCTAGAGAGGCCACAATATGAGAGCAACAGCCAAAGGGTGCAACCTAAAAGCCCCCAACACTGCTTTATATAAGAAGCTACAGAAAAATTGGGTTAAAACCGGTCAAAATGCGTCACTCGTGTAAATCCGTACGTAACTCGAACAAAACGCCTGGGCAGGATTTCCAGAAAAATGCTGAAAAACTCAAAACTGCCAAACCCGCCCTCCCGGCCCTAAATCCCTACCCGGCCGGCTTTTCTAGAGAATTCCTCGAAATCCTGACAACATGCGGAGCGCGACGAAACTATACACTTCTTCCGAAAAAGCCAAATTCAAAGCACTCTCAACTATACGTCTTTGTTTCAATATCCTTTGGTACTTGTTAGAGTTTGTCACACATTGGTTGATTATAACCTCCAAAGCTAGTATATAGCCTCAGCAGCCTCTCCACTCATTGCCAATTGGTTTTGAGTTGAATTCTTTAACATGGGATCAGAGCTAGCTTTCAGAGGATTTTGGACAAGACTCTCTTCATTATTGCCCCGTTGTTTGTGCCAAAAGTGTGCCATGTTTCGTTATGCCTCCCAATGTTGTGGATCCAATGTTTACCTCTCCACGTGCCGGTCAGGGGTGGCATGTGCGGGAGAGTGATAGAGTATGTCCCACATTGGTTGATTATAAGCTCCAAAGCTAGTATATGAGCCGGGCAGCCTTTCCACTCATTGCCAATTGATTTTGAGTTGGATGCTTTAAGAGTACCCTCCTAAATCGTATTATAATTCCTCAACCATTAGCGTGTTCCAAAGTCTGCATCACGATCCAAAGTTCCCGTATACATTTTTTCTTGTTCTAATGCTATGCATCAGGGTCTAATTCTTTTGACAAGATAGAATTAACTGAACTCATAGTCAATAAATCATTATTTGCTCGTATATATTAGCTGTGCTCTTACTAGCATTTTATAGACTATATGAACCTGCAAAAGTAAAAATAGGAAATGATTGCCAGGGGGGATGATGGATTTCGTGGGGGCTGAGGGCATCTTTCGAAGGGTAACGGTATTTGATGTTGAAGGAGTAATGCTCCTTAGAAGGGCATTGTTTGATGCTTCAATACAAGATTAGGTTTCATTCAGTACAGTTGGGACTTCTCTTGTTCTACCGTATGATAGACAGTCCACATGCAATTCCTCCATTTTCTCAATGTGATGTCATTTCCTATGCAGCAGTTTTAGTTTTTTATGATTTTATTTACCTTTGTTTTAGAGGGCTATTGGAGGATATGATTAAATTCTTTATTTCTTTGCCTTTTTGGTGGTGGGTTGCTATCTACTTGCACATAACTCCATCTTCGTTTTGGTTTCCAGCACATTTTTTTTTTTAAACAAGAACATCAAGCTCATGTAATGCTGTTATTGCAGTTTTGATGCTTCATGAGCAATCAGCTCGTTCACTTCCCTTTTTAGCTACTACTTCTTCAGCTCAACATTTCCAAACCGCAGTTCTTCAACCAGAGAAGAGTGATGACAGTAGGTCTTTGTTGCGCATAACGAGGGAAGACAAAACATGCCAGGTAAAACTCTTGGGATATCAGCTACATATCTTAAGAAAACCTAGCAAAAGTGCACATTTAGTTGGCATATTTCATTCTCCCATTATAGAACCTTGTACAGTTTTTTACAATATGGATTATAGTGTATATCCACTTCTTTGGGTAGAGAATTTTATTGTGGCTCACATTATAATCCACCACTTCAGTGTGAAACCACCATCAACTGCAACTTTTGCATAGAACAACAGGATCTCTATAGTGAGGTACTAATACATCCCTTTTTTATTACGTCAAGGTAATATTGGGGAAGACGCGGGAGGAGATTGAGTCCTCAGCACAGGAAGAAGCTATTACCTATTCTTGTGAACGGCTACAGGATTTAGAACATCGGAGTCTGAATTTGCCCTTTTTGTGGTATCTGTAAGATCTTTTTGCCACCCTGCTTTCGCAATGTTTTATGACCTACATGGCATACTGCATCTTCTTCTCTTTCTTCAGTTTATTAGTTGCTTGTATGCTATCTGTTGCAGATTGCCGTCCTTGCAGAATGGCGATTTAACATCCTTTACTATGCAGTCTGGTTTTAGTAAAACAAAGAGGCTTATGGATGTTGAATCACATGATGTCGTTTCCCTTGCTAAGAAAGCTTTGTCAGCCTCAAAACAAGCAGCTTTGTTAGCTGATGATTTACGTTTACTTGGAACCGAAGAAGATGAATTCCGAACTGAACTTGATGAATCCCAAACACCTAGGTCTGTTTCGTTCTAAAAGTTCCCCCCTCGCACACGCACACAGAGGGCACATACAAAGAAAGAGAGAAATAGAAAGAAAAACCCTTTGTCCGTTTTTCTTGCTCCATTTTTGGAAGTCAACATCTTATGGAGACAGCATAGTTGTTTCAAAGTTTTGACTTTCTAAAGGTGCCCTCCTGTATGAAAATTAATTTGATTCTTTCACTTGTCACTGCAATTTGAAAGAGAAGGCCAAAATAGCAATGATGGCAATTTTTTCCCCCGATTATGGAAAGTGGACTTATATTATGGGACAACCCCAAATGGCCCAAAATAGAATAATGGACTAACAAAAAGGGACAAAGAGAATTTGTATATATGTATATTATCATGTTCTTGGTATGAAGTCAATTTCATATGGGAATCATGTCTCAAACCTTTTTTCAGTTGCACATCCACAAGTTTCTCAAATTTCCTTCTTGAGGAGGTGAAAACTGTAAGGTCAACACGTCTACTAGAGAGGCGATCAAAGCAAAGGAGGGGACCAAATCCCGAACCTATGGTTCTGGAGACTAGATATTCTCCAAGGGAAAAATCAAGAAGAAAATTAAGTAAACCACATGATCCAGACAAAGCTGTTCAATGGTTCCTACGGGGTATAGAAAAGACGAAACTTTTGACCGCAGAAGAAGAATTTGAATTGTTTACTCAGATGCAGGTCCACTTGGTGCTCTAACTTTTTTTCTACCATAAATTTCGAAACACAAGAGAACTGCTTATTACTGTTTATATTTTAGCAGGGTTTGAAAAGATTAGAGGAAGTAAAAAGCAGGCTTCGGTCTGAGGTTGACCATGAACCCTCAGTGGTCGAATGGGCTTCTGCTGCTGGGCTTAGTTGTCAGGCCTTGAAGTTGCAACTCCACTGTGGTAACAGCAGCCGGCAGAGGTTAATTTATGCCAATTTGCGTTTGGTGGTTCATATTGCTAAACAATATCGCGGGCGTGGTCTCAACCTCGAGGATTTATTACAGGTTACACAAATAATTTATTTTCTAATGTCGGTGTTAAGTTACCAACTCTCCCAAGAGCTTAAGCCTTAAAGAAATGGGTCCAACAATGTATATCAAGCTATTTAACACCCTCCCTCACATATAACTCCATCTTGCACGCGGAGATGCAAATTTTCAAAGATAGAGCAGAACAGAATACAAATGGGAGAAACAGAATGCAAACAGAGAACCAATGCAAATAGAGACTTCAACCCAAGACCTCTCGCAACCAGAGCTCTGATACCATGTTAAGTTACCAACTTTCTCAAAAACTTAAGTTGTTAAGAAATGGGTCCAACAATGTATATCAAGCGTCTAACAGGTTCCTTCATTTTTACATAACCTCTTGTCGTCACCTCTCCCAAGCAAACTCAAACCCAGCAGCTCCTTTGCTCTGAAAAAATAGATACATGGAATACCAAATTAAGATAGAAGTTGAATACTTAATCGTAAAGCCTTTTTGGAATTTCTTTACCATAATTTATTATAAGTTTGAACACTGAAAGTACGATTCTCTTAGGAGATAGCATATGGTAATCTATACAGCTTAACAATCATGTTTAGTAAATCGATAAGCATTGCCAAGATAAAAGCAATAATAAAGTTTGAAAACCATTTAATACAACACATCCTGGAAATTTCATCTTACATTTGGTATAGGTTCTTTGTTTTGCTTGTGCTTTGGAGTTGCCAACATTATTACAAGTTCTCTTTCCTTCCCCTGGCAACCAAATGCTCTAGTTATGGAGAGTCAAAGATCATATTTTCTTTACTGATCCATTGGCTTGTCTGTTGCAGGAGGGAAGTGGAGGTCTTATGAGAAGTGTTGAAAGATTCATGCCGCGGGAGGGTTGCCGATTTGCATCTTATGCGTACTTTTGGATTAGGCGAGCAATTAAGAGAGCCATTTGTCGACACTCAAAGACGATTGCTATCCCAGTATGTACCCTCTTCCTTCTCAACTATTTAGTTTCTAGTATTCGACTACGTTAGGAAATTAATCTATTTTTCTCTCTTTCATATTAAGAAGACAGAGCTGTTGAAGACTTATTTGAGCAGGGTTTCAGAATTTTAAAATTGTTGAGTTTGCCACTAAAAAGTTTAATGGTGCAGGAGAGTGCATACGCCCTTCTGTACAAGGTGGTGGAAGCGAAGAGATTATGCATTAAAGATGGAAATCATCGACCAAAAACAGAGGATATTGCGGCACAAGTTGGAATGACAGTTGAGAAGTTGGAAAGCTTTCTGTCTTCTGTGAGGAAGCCTGTCTCAATTGACCAACCTGTATGGACGGACCAAAGCACTACTTACCAGGTATCCTTTTGTGCGACCTTGATTTGCACATGGTATAACTGCAATTAGATTTTGAGGTACTTCAGATTCGCTGATAGGAAAAACGATAAACTTCGGCAAGAGAACAAGAAAATTGAACCTAAAGAATAGGTTTGGAGGTACTTTTGTTCATCTTTTGTTTCATCTCAAAGGTTGCATTCTTTCTCAATCTGCCGACAGTCGTGTGTCTGTCTTGCAACTAGTTCGCAGCTAACAACAATTGGAAACTCCATCTGATGGCCTGATCGTATTAACAGTTGATAGATAACTACTTGATTAGAACAGTTTGGAGTTGCAAGTAAAAGTGAAATGTCGAATATACTATTTACAAGGGTGAGAAGTGGAGGCAAATCAAGAAATGAGGCCATTGAATTTGAATTTCTAAATAAGACCAAGAATATGAGAACCAGGGAGAGTTGTATGTAATGTATTTATGAGATACTATAGTAGGATTCTTACGCGAAGCCTAATCCAATGGCCAACTCGATATATCGTAGTGCTGCAATTTTCTCTATTTTCCTAAAAATTCTACAATTTGATGTGGCATTCCTTCATGATGCCTCTTCTCTCCCCTTTCATCCTCTAGAAAAGGGAAAAATAATCAAAAGGGAAAAGCAATCCATCTACAAATGTAAAAAAAAGAAAAGAAAAAAAAAGAAAAGTAAAAGTTAGATCATATTGAAGGTCAATGGAAAGACAAGTATCAAGCTTGACAGCAATTCAGAAGAAGTTCAATTTTATTTCTGAATTATGATAGTTCATAAAGGTTTTTTTTTTTGGAAGAGAGAGTGAAATATAAAGGTAACCTAATACTGTTTTGGCGCCACCGGGTATTTAAACTCAATAAGTAAATCAAAGTTAGTTTATTTTATTTTTGATGCTTAGTTGCTTACTACTTGAATCAGAATATTGAGGCTTCACTTTGAATTACTACATTAAGTTGTATCAACTATGAAGAATTATATAATTACTCTCTGTGCATCGCAACAGGCACAATGCTTGCTCTAATGGATAGTGTTGTGATTTATAGTTTTGCTACGTTTTGGCTGTGCTCAAACAGGAAATCACCGCTGACCCTGCAATTGAGAACCCAGAAGTCAGTATGGAAAAGCAGTTCATGAAGCTGCATCTGCGCAACCTCCTGAGCACTCTCGCTCCTAGAGAGCGGATAATAATCCGGATGAGATTCGGCCTTGAGGGTTCAAATATAAGATCGTTGACAGAAATCGGTGCGAGTTTGGGGATATGCAAGGAGAGGGTCCGGCAGCTGGAGAGCAAAGCATTGTTCAAGTTGAAGCGAAGTATCAGCAGCCAAGACCGAAGTGCTTATGCAGGTTTACTTAGTTAGATGTATGGATACTTTTCCCCTATGTCCTGGTATCTGCACGGTTAGATTTACTGAAGTGAATTCGTCGGGGAAATCGCGAGAAGGGGACATAACCGGTGATCGCTACTCTTACTCGTCATGTGGATTGAGTTGGTGATCAAAAAGTGTATCGTTACTCATTTATTTTGTAAGTGAATTGGAATGAATTAAAAGATATGTACATTACCTTCCGATGCACTCTCTCTCTCTTCTCTCTTTTATTCGATCGATAGAGTATCGAGTATATTTAATATTTGGTAATGTTCTTCATGGTGTTTAGCCGCCGTGACTTCACGTAATGAGTAACGATACAGTTGGTGATGTTCTTCATGGTGTTTAGACGCCGTGACTTCACGTAATGACAAGTGCATCGATTTGCAATGATGCCTCGATTACCATCTGTTTTGACCATACTAAGGTCATCCCCAATGGTATACTCAAAAAAGGAAATGTTGTTAAAAGTTAGCAATGTTTGGTCTAAAAAATGCTCACTATAGAATAATTAAAGTTTGCAACATTAAACCTATAATCGAAAATTTTCATTTGGATCCTCAAAACTAACAACTTTTTCACAATGCCCATAAATCTTCTCTCTTCCCCTCCCCTCTCTCTCTCTCGACAATGATTTCGAACAATTATTTTTAAAAACTGTTTTTTCAAAAACAGTTTTCTTTTCCAAAACTTTCTTTTTTAAGAAATTGTTTTTTCAAAAAAAAAGTTTTTTCACAAACTTTTTTTCCCGAAAACGTATTTCTACGCAAACTGGTTTTCTCAAGATACTTTAATAAAAACTGTTTTTTCAAAAAAAAAAAAACTATTTTTAATTTTTTTAAAAAAAATTGTATCTACACACTTTTTTTTTTTTTTGTAGTTTGAAAAAGTGATGCAGCAAGTTTTCGGTATCCAAATTTGGAAAAGTAATGGGGGATTTTTGCTTTTTGATTATGGACAAAACACGCCAATGTAAGATTTGGCATTGCTAACTATAAGCAACCTCTAAAATAAATTACGAAAAGCTGATGTGGCAATTTTTTAGTATTCAAGTTTGATTATACCATCGGTGATACTCTTAAGTACATTATAGAACCCTCAATGTCAAAATGCTTATATATGTGATCCATTTAGCCAATAGTGACAGTCGTTCACGCTGAAATCCCTGTACATTTTGTTTTATTTCTTGATGAGTTACAAACTTTGTGGACATGCATTAGCATGTGATTCATGGTTCGATTTTGTTACTTTACTTCCATTCGTTATAATTTTATCGTTTTGGAATAGCTGGTTAGTTACGAATAGACGTACGATACAAACAGAAATATTACAGATTATTATAGCTGGTTACAATTTGTAAGGTGGATTTTTCTAATTTTGGATATCCAGAGTTAGTTAAATCCAACAGCTTTTCCCGGGCAGTTGGCAATTCTCTCTCTTCCATCTGAGCAATACACAATTGTGGGGATACCGACACGTCTGAGAAAAAGTCTCTCTCCACAATTTCCTTGAAAGGAGAAAATTTTGGGTATGGGTAAAGTAGATCCACGTGGTGCCCAGCACCACATCCAAGCCGTCCAAATATGTTTTGGACGGCCTAGATCTGTGGAAGGCATTTTTGTAAAATTTGGGGTCAAATTTACCCCCACAGATCTGGGCCGTCCAAAATATGTTTGGACGACTCAGATGTGATGTCGGGCACCACGTGGATCTACCCTACCCGTACCCAAAATTTTCTCCCTTGAAAGACTCTCTGCTTGCAGATCTGTTTTCTTTACTCCCTTTACAGCAACAAGGCAAAAGCAAACAAAGAATAGAACTTCATCAAATTGAAGGAACAGATTTTCCAATGGAGGGACAATATGGAATTCAAGGAGAAAATAATCAAATATTTCCACCTGCAGATGTGCACAAAGAATTGAATCCTGGCCACAACAAGAATTTTGAGGTTGATCCTGTATCTTCCCAAGTTGCTGCCTCAAAAGAGAACAAGGTACAATATTTATGTGCTTTATAGTGAGTTAATTTGGATGGTGAGAAAGGGCATCAGGGAATCCTTTCTTACCAAATCTTATTAGGGGATTTGGCGAAAAAGAGAAAGGAGTCAATAAAACATACTCCATCTGTCCCTTTTTATGGGTGTTGTTTCGTAAATCCAACTTATTAAAGAAATATCATCATTATTTTTTTCACATTAACTTTTTACCTCCACTTTACACCTTTCACATAATTTTCGCCTTCACTTTTCAAAATTATCCTCCACTTTTATCCATTAATAATTTACCCATTAACTTTTCAAATGAGCAAAACAATAATTCTACACATTTTTACCCATTAATTTTTCAAAACACGCATTTATCAAGTGATAACCCAAAATAAAATACTCAATGATTAAAAAGGACGGAGGGAGTATTAGTTTTGTACAATTCTCACCAACTGTGGAAAGAGTGTTCATATACAATGCAAACAGAGAATAGATCGATAGATCACTTCTCCTGGGGTATGAAGCACTGGTAGTCTGGTACTTCTAAAATTCTAGCGAACTTGTACCCGTAATGTACTGGGTAGCTATGCTTTGCATGGTATTTTTATATCCATACCGGATGCACGAAAGTTGCGGAATTTTTTTCTTTGACTTTTGTTGTCCCCATAAGTACCCCACTATGTATCTTTCCGTACTCAGCACAAAATGAACCTATAAGTTTATAAGATTTCATTTTTCTTTGCTTAGGCTAGGTTTGGCAAAACAAGTTAAGTGGCTTTTTACTGTTCATTTTTTTTTTGTCCTTATTCATTTTTTTTTTTTTTTGTATTTTTAGTTTTGCGTCAAACTTTTGCGACCGATTGATCCGCCTCGACGAGAGGAATCGGAAAAGTAAAAAATTTTGACCGAAACTCTTAAATTTTTTCAAAAATACAGAATAAGTCAAAATAAGCTGTATTTTTGAAAAAAATTAAGAGTTTCGGTCAAATTTTTTTACTTTTCCGATTCCTCTCGTCGAGACGGATCAATAGGTCGCAAAAGTTTGACGCAAAACTAAAAATACAAAAAAAAAATGAATAAGGACAAAAAAAATGAACAGTAAAAAGCCACTTGACTTATTTTGCCAAACCTTGCCTTAACATGATTGTCAAATAAGTATTTTTGTCTATGGGGTTCTATAGAATGTCCACACATAAAACTAATGACTTCAAATCTAAAGATGAGAATTTAATTTTGATAACTGATTTTCACACTCTTCTTTTTATCATCACAATCTTCTTTGTTGTCTTTATTCATAACAATTTACTCCGTAGCATTATCCCTTCACGTGTGAAGAAATGAATCGATGGTGGTAGTGTGGATGGTAAAAAGGCAAATGTTCAATTTGCAACCATGGTTAAAACTTTCCAATTACACGACAAAATCAAGGGTCATCCATCATCGAGTTGAGAATTGAGTTTGGTACTCTCATTATATCTAATCACATTTCTCTTTTTGACTTTATACACGTAAAATTACAAAGCTATCTTCCACATATTTCTTTGATACATATTAAGAAGGTAATGATGTTAAATTACATGAATAAAAAAGAATGGGATGTACTAGAATAAAAAGAGGGTGCGGAAATCAATTCCCCTTTTTTTATTTCATGATTTCATTAGTTGTCCATCTTCCTTGTTCTACTTGGTTTAAATTTTATAGTCCTAACAAAAAGATAATGTGTTGCTCATGTTGAAGGAACAAGCTGAAGCAGACAGAATTCAGAAGGAAAGAGAAAAGAGGGATGCACTTCAAACCCTCAAGTCTGCCCTAATTGTTTCAGGGATTATTGTTGCTGTAGCTGGGGCAGTATTTGCCATAACCAAGAAACTAAAGGAGAAATGAGACCTTATTGGGGGATGTTTATGATATGATAAAAAATATCACCCAGCTATTTTCTTTTATAAGTTCTCTTTCTGTGTTATTTGTTTTGCCATTGCTTTTAATGGTAACTGGTATGACCATATAGGTACTTTTATTCCTACACATTAGCAATGGTATTTTTCGACTTGTCAATTTTTTTTTTTTTTATTGTGTAATTTAGAATATGCAGATTATTTTACATTCACTTCAATAATTTCTGGGACCATTTTCTAAATGTTGATTAAGAAGTAAGATTTTCCTTAATTATCTTGGATGCAAAATCAATGGCAAACAGAACTAAGATGTTTGTGCAAGTGCTATCTATCCATATGTTTAAGGCATTTAGAATTTATTGTGTTAAGTTCTAAATGCACCCACTTTTAGCTTCCCCCCATCCCCCATCCTTTTTGGTTCCTACTCTACCCTAACCTCATCCCATCAAGAATGATGGCATCCTCTTTGGTACTAAGAAAACCAATGCAGTGTTGCTCAATAAATTGTGATCTATTGAGCACCACAATCACCATGCATATATGTAGTTATAGACGCGATATGAAAGACTTAACATGAAACCAAAATTTTGTTTTGAACTGCAGTCTTCAAGAAGTTATGAAATTGAGGCCACGTTCCTCTTATCGACCTTTTCAACTTTTTGTTCAAAAAGTCTAAAAGATTTCTCTTCACAAAAAAGTCTCAAAAGTTTAAAAAAAAAAAAAAACATAATAAGAGAAACAATTTTACTTTTGTTTACAGCTTAAAGACAAAAAGCTACTAGAAAAAAAAAATGAATCTATGGGTGGACAGGTTCATCTTTCCTCTAAGTCTCGTCCTCGTTTCCATCATGTGAAGGGCATCTATCACAGTACGAGATTCCAAATGTAACTTTCCAAATTTTGAAGGGGTTTTGTGTAAATTACTCAATCATCTTTTTGTATCACCACGTAGTAGAGCATCTCCAATCTTGGCCAACGACATGCGGCGGTTAGGGAGGCTGATTGAAATCACTAGCTTTCCTCCCTTTTTTTCATTCATTTTGCCTTCAGTTCACTTGCCGGTCCTCATTGTTGGATGGGCCGGAACTTGGGGTTGTTGGGGCTGTGGGTGGATGTGGCGGTGGTGGTTCTTGTGGCGACTAGGTGGTCAGTTTTTTAGAGTGGTGGGGCGGCAGCAACTTGATTTCTAGAGTTTGCTTTGTTTGGGCTACTTCATTTAAGGTTGACCTCATTGTTTTGTATCGGGTATGTCCTACTTTGGCTAGGCATTTGAGTTCTTTGGCTTTATTGCTATGTTTGGTATGACCCATTTGGGCTAAGGCCTTTAGATGTCTTTTGAGCTTGGCCCTTTGGTGTGTTAGGATTTGTCTCTATGGGTGTTTTAACTCCTCTGATCCTTGGTTGGACTCTGGAGTCCCCTTCCCCCTCCCCCAACTTGATATACCCTTATCAAGTTTTCTCGAATAAATTTTGTTACCAATAATAATAATAATAAAAGCTTGCGTATGCTCCCCCTATTATATAACTAGTATGATCTCTCTCCAAACCTAATGTGGTAAAATCTTCAAAAATTCGTCTCCAATCCTTACCTATTTATTTTTCCATTTTGGAGACACTCAAACCTTTACCTTTTTTTTCAACGTCTACCTTGCTTCACCAGTAGTCTCAATATGATGCCGGATCTTTGCCGATTGTCTCGAAGTGATGACGGAGCTTCGCCGACTGTCTCAAAATGGTGAAGAAGCTTTGCCGGACCTTTCAATTTGATGTCGGAGCTTTGTCGGCTCTTTCGATTTGACGCAGAGCTTTGCTGGAGCTGGAACTTCTGTGGAGTTGATTCCATCATCTCATTTATTTACATATATGCCATTTGTAATTCGAAAAAATAAATTGGGGTTTTAGACAATTTTTTTTTTACTTAAATTTGATTTTGAAAAAAAAGGCAGGGACTCGGATGCTCTCACTCGCTCCGCCGCGCTCTCTCTCTCAAAATGGACACTCAGCTACACCCCTCCCCATAATGGCCCTCCTCCTTCACCTCGCCCCGCTCTCTCTCTCCTCCAAATTCTCACCCAAACCAAACAATCTCACCACCACCATCACCCTCCTCCAACCAACTTTCGCTCTGAAATCCACTCCTCCCATTCGATCCTGTGCAACAGCAACCGCCACCCCCACCACTAGCTCCGACCGCTTCTCTCCGCCACTTGATTCCATCAAACCCTACATTCAATCCCAATGGAGGCCGATCATCGCCGGCTGGGTATGCAGCGCCGTCTCAGTCTACTCCCTCTCTCTCATGGTCCCCAGGATCGGGAAATTCTCCTCTACGGTGGCGATGAGTCTGGTTCGGGCGAGAGAGGAGGCGGTGGTGCTCGGAGCTCTGGAGGTGGTCCGGGCGGTGGCGAGTTACTGGCAGCAGGCGTTTTTGTGGGACGCGGCGTTGAACGCAGTGTGTAGGATAAGGATTTATGTTTTCAAGAGGGTTTTGGAGAGGGATTTAGGGTTTTTCGAAGGTGGCGGTGGTGTTTCGGGTGGTGACATTGCGTATAGGATCACGGCGGAGGCTTCGGATGTTGCTGATACTGTCTATGCTCTCCTCAACGTGACTCTCTCTCCCTCTCTCTCTCTCCGTTCCTCCCGGTTTTGCTGTTCGAATTTTTCTGGAAAGATGGGTCCATTACAATTTAGGCATTGTTTGGTTTACTGAAAATTGGAACCGAACGCTCGTTTTGAGTTTATAATGTCTGAAATACCCTTATTTGGTGGTCATTTGAGAAGCATGTGATAATTATCCATTCACCGCCATTACCAATTGGACCAAGTAAAGGAAAAAATTCAAAATTGAAGGTTAAAATCATCATGATTGATGCTAAAGGGACAAATTTGACGTTGGATGAAAACTAGAGGGATGAGTGGTGAAGTATACCCCATGATTAAAATGCTAGAAGGCACATTATATACGCAATCACCAAGAAAATTATAAAATCTACATTAACATGGAATCATGGCTTTGTGTTCATTTGTGTGAATCAAACACTGCCTTACTGTAACCAACATTTTCCAATTGCCACTGACGGGGCTCTTAGGTGGTGAGTGCCAACCTTCTAATATACAGTATCAGATACGTGAAAAAAGCTTGCCAATTTCCTTGGAGGTACTTTGAATCTGAATTCTTGCCTTCATGCTGCAGACAATTGTACCTAGTATTCTGCAGTTATCAGCAATGGCAACTCAGATGCTGGTTATCAGCCCTGTTCTCTCCTTGATTTCTGCATTGGTGAGAAATGAATAAGTAGATTATTTTCTTTATTTCTTTAGTTTTTTTAGATTGCTAAGTCGTTCAGTTTCTCTGGTTCATTGAAGGTGATTCCCTTGATGGCTTTTGCCACTGCATATCTTGGTGAAAAGCTTCGTAAGATATCAAAGGATGCAAATCTTAGCATTGCTTCTCTGTCAGCCTACTTAAATGAGGTATAATTTTTGTTCTTTACTTGATAAAATAATTGAATGTTTTGTTCCTGTAATACCCCAACTTGGTTATTTGAAATATTCTAGATTCTAGAACAATGCTCAACATATGTTATTTTTAGGATATATTACATTTTGTAAAAAATAATAGGGCTGCGGTTACATTAAACATGGAACTCTTTTGCTAGGGTTATGCTATGTATGCATGTGTATGTATGGGATTATTGTTTAATTTAATACATGGAAAGAGGACAAAGAACGAAGGGGAAGTAAAACATGATAAATGTCTCTTATGGACTTCACTTTGGGTAGAGTCATGTCCTATAAAAAGGAGGGAGAAAGAATGTTAGGTCTCGGGACTTAGAAAGGTGGGAAGAGTGTGTGTGTGTGTGTGTGTGTGTGTGTGTGTGTGTGAGAGAGAGAGAGAGAGAGATGACACAATCGTGTTTAATCAGTTGGTGTAAGTTTACCCGAGGATCGTCAAATTTTTTAGTGTATTCGTTCTGGTTGCATGACTTTTTAAAAGGCCTAGTCTGCAGGCACATGAGAGAGAGGGAGAGAGAGAGAGAGAGAGAGAGAGAGAGAGAGAGAGAGAGAGACGAGACGAGATGAAACGAGATGATGCAATTGTGCTTAATCAGTTGGTGTAAGTTTACCCGATGATCTTCAAATTTTCTAGTGTATTGGTTCTGGTTGCATGACTTTTTAGAAGGCCTGTCCGCAGACAGAATCGAATGCCATTCAGGGTAGACGAGACGGATCAGTCCTCAGCTACTCTAGGGCTTCTTCAAGCTCTGCCCCTTACTGAAAACTAAAGCTCTCTCCCCGTCCCTATCACTCCCGGAAAACTAAGATATACGGATCCTCTATTACTAGGGCGGTCTTCCTGCTCTGCTCACCACCACCTCTATTGGTATTGGAGCGGGCCTTAAACAGTTATTATTTTTGAATGGATTGATTTTGAAGGGAATGCTTCAGAGCTAAGAAGAATTTGTAAGAGATCGAGCAGATGAAAGATGATTTTGGTGTGAGGTAACCGGGTTAAGATGTGCTATAATCTCCGGATTGTTCCCTGGTTATTCCTCTATTTTGGATTCCCTTTCATTGTGTTGTGCTATTCATTAAGAATTCTATGGAATATGGTGGGGTTATGGATGATAAGTATACGAGTTTGATATATGGTGGCTAAGTGTCATGGAACTATTTAGTAGATGGACCGAGTGAAATAGTAAATAGCCTGGGCCAGTTGCCAGAATGAACCATGAAAATTTGTGTGGCTAGTGAGTCTGGTCATTGGTCATGTACTAAGCAGGGCCTGCTAATCTGCTATGACTTTCGGTAATGTGGACAGTTTATTAGAGTCAGTGGCTATTGTTGATTGGTCTCGTTTGTTTTCTCTCTACTTGTATTGTTTCCTTACAGTTTACTTCCCAGGTTGGTTTATTTTTTAAGTTGGATTTGGAAGCAGGGATTGCATGAGATTAACCTCAAAAGATAGGAGATAATTTGTACTTTTAGTATATGGTTGACGCAATTATCTCCATTTTTATTCATGCTATTTAGATTCCGTGTCGTTAAAAATTTCTATTATATGGATACATCCATTATTTTGTGTGTGTGTGTGTGTGTGTGTGTGTGTGAGAGAGAGAGAGAGAGAGAGAGAGCGCTTTTTGGCGGAGTATACTTTGTCTAGTAAATAGAATTTGTATAGAGAGTATACTTTGTCGTAGCAAATAGAAGTTGTATGACCCAGAGAGTAGGGATCCTTCCTGAGATTGTTACAACAATAACAACAATAACATAACCCATTTAGTCCCCAATAATTGGGGGTATGGGCGGGGGAAGGATAGGAGACAGACCTAACCTTTGGCAATGAATGCACAAAGTGGCTGCTCCCAGAATACCACTGAAACAGATGGATTGGAGACAGACCTAACCTTTGGCAATAAATGCACAAAGTGGCTGCTCACAGAATACCACTGAAACAGTGATCCCCCTATACCGTCGCGTTTGCTGCGGAATCATGCCCTCAAATCAAAGCCAAAAGGCATCAGAGAGGGCAGACCCAAGAATCATTTTGATTTATGTGCACATTACCATGCTTCTTTCATTCAGCATCCAGAGCATTGGCGTTGCACAGAATCCTTCCTGAGATTGTTGCAAATGAATAATTTAATTGTTTCAGCCTTTCTAGGAGGAGTTGAACCTCCATTCGAAAATAATGAAATCTTGCCTTGATGTGAAATCATCTGCCATTAAGGTGTCATACCGACATACAGTACCAGCCTTTTGTGCTTTCTACGTCGCAGGCAGCCTGTTCAGAACACCTCCCTGCTAGAACGATATGTAAGAGTGTTCTCCATCAGATAGAAATCATTTATCATCTAAATGTAAAAGTAAATTGAGCCAAGCTTATTTGTGTCGAGCGCTCGCCTCAGTCACTAACTGAGCTTGCATATTAGGCTCAAGCTCATCCATAAACATACTCAAGTGAGTTTGAACAAGCCAAAATGAGCCGAGCCTCAAGCTGTTTACGAATGGCTAGGTTCATTAGCTGCCTCAGTGAGATTCCTTAGAGGTGGGATGTACTTCAATAATTGAGCTTAGACTCCTATACTTTTCTACTCCACCAGTTGAAAATGTTACTGGTTGGACATAGAAATATTATTTTTCTATTCTTACCTCAATTAGTGAGGTGGCTAATCTGCTTCCCTGAAGTTTTTATGCGCACACGCATTGGTTTTTTCCATGCCATCTTGTATTCCTTGCAAATATCTCCTTTTATTTTCTTGTTGATGGAGCTTATTGTATGAAATGGATTCATGTCTGCCCCAATTGATTGGACTTAATGCTACTTTTGGTTTGGCGTTGGTCAACCACCTCGTTATGCTTTAGCACATTATTGTGGAAATATTTTACGAGTTTCAATGACTGTCTTTTCT
The DNA here is from genome assembly GCA_020921065.1 of Vaccinium darrowii. Classification (NCBI taxonomy): domain Eukaryota; kingdom Viridiplantae; phylum Streptophyta; class Magnoliopsida; order Ericales; family Ericaceae; genus Vaccinium; species Vaccinium darrowii. The sequence continues at coordinate 31,670,639 of CM037161.1, read as the reverse complement.
CACATTTTCAAGTGTGATAAACTTTCTCTGTTAGGATTACAACGTATTGTAGAAAAAGTCTTGTGTTTTAGTTTATTTTATTTTGCTGATTAGCTTTATATCATATGTACTAGGTCCTCCCATCAATTCTTTTTGTGAAGGCTAGCAATGCAGAGTTCTCTGAGGGTGCCAGATTTCGGTGGCTAGCTTATGCCGATTTATCCAAACAATTAACAAAGAAGAAAATGAAAGCATTAGTTCCTCAGATAGTACAAATCGTCTATTTTGGGGCATTGTTGATATTTTGTGTTGGCTCACTGGTAGTTTTAGGTGGTTCTTGCGATTGTTCTGGCATGGTTTCCTTCATAACATCATTGGTTTTCTTGATTGAGCCGATTCAGGTAATTATATACCCAACATTGACTTCATGTCTTCATTCTCCACCATGGTTTTGCCTTTCCAGTCTTTTTTGGTGACTATTGGGAAAATAGTATTGCGGTTTCCGTTATGCAAATAAGCTTCCATTAGATATTTATGTGATGCACAGTTTGAGATGGTGAAAACTGAAAACTCTGAACTGTACACTCATATTTGAAATCTGATGTTAAAGAATCTTTTATCTTGAAGTCGCTAGTGCATGAAATGGAAAAAGTGATTTATGGTCATGACCTTAGGTAAGTTGTTCAGGAGCCTGCTTATATCTTCTTCATCTTACAGTTTTTGATGGAATCATGGAACGTAGGATGAGTTCTAGAATCTTGTGTAGGTGTAGGCATGTTAGTAAGCCTATCATATAGACAACAGTTCTTATTCTTATTGCTCTTACGATTTTTTATGGGAATGTTGTATGAGATCTGGATTCGTGCGTGGGAATAGGCATCTTCATAAAGTCAATCAAATAGACACCATCGCTGTGTTTGGTTGAGAATTTTGAGAAGAATTTTTTGAGAAATATTTTTGAGATAGTGTTTGGATGGGTTTTTGGAAAAAGTAATAATTAGAGAGAGGTGTAATAATAGGAGAGAGAGAGAGAGATAAATGAGAATAATGATTGGAGAGAGGGGTATGAGTAGAGAGAGAAATGTGATTAATGATTGGAGAGATGAGACATGGGGAAAGAATCTTTTTGGAATTTTTTTTAGAAATGTGAAGTGAATAAAGTGCATATCTTTCTCCTAATGGTCTTATTTCTGTGGCAGATCTACTTCTCTAGCGTCCTATGTCTTTCTTTTCTTATTTGTATTGCATGTGATTGCCAATTTCTCTCTCAGATCCACATTAGTTCATCCTGTTCAATGTTCGGAGTCATATATTAGTTCATTTTTGTATACTGTTCGTAGTTATATAGTTTTTTTTTTTTTTGGGTACTTATAAGTGCTACTACACACATACTTATTTTTTTGCATCCAGACTCTCTTCATTAGTTGTTATTGAACCTTGTGATGACATGTCTATGGATTAGTTGAGTATGCTTTTTATCACCTACTCAATGACTTCATGACTTCAACTTGAACAGTATGAATTCAGTATATCAACTGACCAATCATCGGATTAGAAGCGGTTTCCTTTGCTCTCCATGAAAATGAAGCCATTGTGGAAGTTTCTGTTCGTTTAACTCTTGAATTCTGAATATCTAATAATCTACTTACTAGGACTGAAGTTGCTTTATATCAGAGTTCAGTTGACAATAAGAAATGCATGTTAGTCTCTGACTTCTGTTGGTTTTCCATCAGACACATTTGAGCTCTAAAATAAAATTCTGTGCCGTTCTTTCTTTTCCTTTCTTCCTTCATTTCTGTATACAAAACATCACTTGCGGGGGGGGGGGGGGGGGGGGGGGGGGGAAGGGTAAAGGAGCTCAGTTTTGTAGAAGAAGTGGATACATATAAACAAAAAAACCATGGTACAGCGTGATATACTAGCATTAAAGAGACAAAGATAAGTAGAAAAGAAATTCTTCAGGTCTTACTTTTATTAATCTTAGACAATGACAAAAAATGAAGTAAGCATTAAATTTGTTAAGCTGCTTCGCGAAATGATGGCATTCTATATCCCTCTCCTCTAACTGCTGCATTATTATATATACAGCTCAGCTTGCAACATGTGTTGTGGATAGTTTTGGTATGTCTTCCTAGGAGTATCTAGAGCCGAAAACATTGTAGTATTATGGCTATCTACCTCATGCCACATCATTATGTAGACTATGTATGAAGTGCATGCATATCATATTTCCAACACTTCAATCATAAATGATAAACACCAGTAGTATCTTGTGGTTCAAATTTTGCAGTTTAAAATAAGAATACTGGATTTTTTTTTGTTGCTTGATTGGTTCGAAATTGATGAAGCGCCTAATCTACCTGTTTCCAGAGTTTTTTTGGCTTATTGAAGGGATATATTTTAGCTAGTCACCCGGAATGTTGTAACAATGTAACCCTTATGGAACTTGAAATATTCAGTCCCAACGAGTGGAATTCTTGGGAACTAGCTTTAAACAATCACGAGCAAGCCGTGTAACATTTTGCCAAAGTGATACATTGGTAAAACGTCCCCTCATTCTGTGACAGGAGCTTGGTTCTTGTGTCTAGGTGGGATCACTGATGCATGAAACCCTACGAGATGCAAAACTACATGCAGATTTAGGTTACATACTTACATTTGTTTCTTTCATTTCACTGGCAAGATGAAAATGGTTCTGCAATTTATAGTCATCTCATAGTTTCTTGATAACCAGTGGATATACCTTTTGCTAACATTTCTTTCATTCTCATTACGGTTCAGCCATTGAGGAGCTATCTTATCTTTCAATCTGAAATTGAAGAATCACGCAGGGGGTCGGAAAAGCATACAATGAGTTGAAACAAGGAGAGCCGGCAATCGAACGCTTGTTTGATTTGACCAGGTTCCAATGCAAGGTAAATTCTTTAGGTTTAATCACGTTTGGAGTATTCAGGATATCCTTTCCAACTAATGTAGACATTTTTTTTTTTTTAATCACGTTTGGAGGACTTATCTCAAGGAATGCATTTTTCCAACTAATGTAGACATTTGACTAGTGATAATATGAAAAGAACGTTAACAAATGCATTCCTTGAGATGAGCTCATGATGTGCTGCAATCAGGTTGTGTTGTGCTTTTCCAATTTGTTCACGTAGGTCTTGAAGTTATGAAAATTCTATTTCATGCCCTCTTTGGTCATAGCGGTCATGGAGACCCGGATATGGGCATAAGGGGATATAGAACTCCGGGTGCTACCATATCCGGTGTTTGTGTTTTTATTTTTCCTTTCCGGATATCTTACCACCCAGATAAGATAATCCCCTTGGAAGGAGATACATTTGGACGTCCCTTGACCTGTCCAAACTATATCCGTGGCGTTGATTACTGAAACACCCCTAGGGAGCCTACTTGTCAAACATTGTACAAGGGCAAATAGGAATTTGACATCATTGTACATTATCATGCCCTCATATCAACTACAAAACAAACCAAGCATATTCCCCTTTCAATTATTAGCCCCCGCCCTCTATCATATCCAACTCTAATCCCCTTCTAATTATATTCCTTTTATCTCCTCTAAAAATTTAACCACTAACAAATGGGATGTACGTATATTTAGCCAGATAGATATTCATCCATTCTTGTATGAAAAGGTAGACAACTTTTGCTGATTTGAGATGCCATTTTCTAGCCACTTAGAGAGCATCATCGTCCTATATTTGAAAAGCCACTAAGGGCACCTTTGGCCAAGCTTTTTGATGACTTTTTTGCATGGTCTTTTTGTTGATTTCTCCTATGTTTTACTAGATTTAGGTCAAAATTTAACATTACATCGAGTTGTCTCGATGGGAGGACTCGGAGAAGTAAAAAATAGAGCAATTTTGAAAAAAGTTCATATTAAACAACCAAAAAGTCATCAAGACAAACGATGTGATGTAAAAATTTGACCCAAATCTAGTAATTAGTAAGAGAAAACTACCAAAAAGAGCCTGCCAAAAGGTTAGCAAAAGTTAGGCCAAATGGGCCCAAATAGAGCATCATCATCATCATCTATTAAAAATAGCTATTTGTTTGACTCAGAAGAAATGCAGAGTTCGATATCACATGATCTTTGCTTTCTGAAAATTTTTCATATTGTTTTTATGTCAGCTTTATTTTATAGATGCACACGCCTCTCTCTCTCTCTCTCTCTCTCCTTTTTTTTTTTTTTTTGACCTTGTCATTGCATGCGCTTCTCTACATGATTTCTTAGGCCTTGGTGCTTTAACACCCTCTTCATTTACAAGGAACTCATAGGCATCTTTGTCACAAAGGTGTCATTGTCAAACGGGACGGGCCGGTATAGGTACGACACATTTAAGAGCGGCACAACTTAGGTAGGAACGACACGGCACAATCCGTATAGCTTGGCTAGGCTAGGCCAGTGTTTTGTGACACGTGGCATGGACATGGCACGGTATGGCACGAGTAAAAAGCAGGAATACTTAGTTTATAGTAGTAACTAAAATCAGGAATACTTGATTGCTACCACAAAAAAAAAAAAAAAAAGCATTGTCAAGTCATGATACATAATAGTTAATTTATAGTAGTAAAATTCAACCATGTGACCGCTTAAGTGCTTCTCCCACCCACACTTAATTTTGTGCTTATAAGGTTTAAGAAATGCAAATGATTGATAGTTGAGTAGGTGCCAACATAGTTGGGATATGTACATAAACTATAGTGATGTAACTCTTACCTGTTTACATCCAATGTATCACGAAATTGCAACTATCAATAAGAGGTATGTATATTTTTGTTGTTCGATTTTGTTATAAGTACTTGCAATTTTTTTCTGTCTAAAAGATTTTTTTTTTTCCTTCTTTACGGTGCCCGATAAAATTAAAGCCCAATTAAGCACGGGCACGGCACCGGAATTGTCACGGGCACGGGTACGGCATGGAGTTATGTTTGGCCATGGGTAAGGTCAGGCTGAGCATATTCTAAATTGGGCCGGCACAGCATGGCTAATAAATAAGCCAGCCTAGGCAAGGCACGAAGCACGTCTGGCACTGAACTAAATGGGATGTGTAACGACCCGCGCCATCTCCCCTCCTAACCCTTAGCTAACCACTTGGCTCAAAAGGTTAACCTCTAGTTATACAGTAGTTGCTTGGGTTGGCTTATATATTATTTACCTTTTTACTTTCCCCACCGATGTGGGATGTCACAGGCTGGGTCGACACGGCTTGGCCCATTTGACACCTCTTGATCTATGTAAATGGCATGGAATATGGAGAGAGTTTCACAGCTGGCAGCATACTTGCCGAGTTGCCGTTGGTTTTATAATCTGTATCTCCTTTGTTGTATTCTCTAAGTTGATTGGTGATTTGATGGTATTCACTTTAAGCATGATTAATAGAGTCTTGTCACTCTTTCTTGCAGCCGGATTTCCTTTTGACATTAAGCTCAAACCAGTTTGTCAGTTTGGTTCCATTAATACTACCTTTCAAAAGTTTGCCACCTTATCTATGCTTTATTTAGGTAATTGAAACACCGGATGCCACCACTTTAGACCGGGTTATCGGGGACGTGAAATTTTGTGGCATCTCATTTAAATATCGTGATGATCTGCCTCTTATATTGAATGGGTTGGACCTTCATGTCAGAGCTGGTGAAACAGTTGCTCTTGTTGGGCCCTCAGGAGGAGGAAAGACGACCCTTGTAAAACTGCTTCTTCGCCTTTATGATCCTCTATGTGGTATGCCATCCATGGTTATGAACGCAATTTTTTTTTCTTTCGATTTTATGTTTAGCATTCTACTATTTAAATGCATACTTTACATTATCTTATGGCGTGGCCTTTGTTTACCTCATGTTAACAGGTTCTATACTAATCGATAACCATAACATCCAAAATATTCGGTTGCAAAGTTTAAGAAGGCATGTTGGACTGGTCTCTCAGGATGTGGTGAGTAATTGGCAATTCCTATTTCCTTCCTGCTGGTTTTTGTTTGTGAACTTAAATGCGCGATTTATGCAAGCAACCATATGTTTCAAAATTTCGTTAGGTTGAATTAGGTTCACCTCCCGGGAAAAGAAGAAGAAGAAGAAGAAGAATTTGGTTCAACTCAACATTTGTTATTACAAAGTTTTATTGAAAATTGAAGAAGCCAGTGAAAACACCACATTGTCTTGACTCTTGATTGTTTTGACAAAGAATTATTCCACATCTGCATTGAAGGTTGGCCCATTGGGAACATACCTATCAAGGGTATAAAAGGATTATAGATAATTTGATTAACTACTTTTTGACTATTGGATTGGTTTTTTAATAGTAGTCCTTGCCTTAACCAGAGATTCCTGCAGTGCATCACAAATGATTTGCCTCAGTTCTAACTCGTAGAGTCGTAGTTTTAGTAGAGGCATTGGATTGAGGCGGTTTTGACATTTTTATGCAACTGCTATAGTGCTATCATTGTTACAAAGAAACATGGATATTTCTAAGAAGGTGGCATGTTGTGTGGGACACTGACATGACACTCGTCAGACACTATCTTCCTACTAATCCTGTGTCCATTAGCTTATTACAAAAACTACCCTCCGACCTTCCATCAAAATCACTCATAGCCACCTGCTTGTTAGAAAATTCAATTTAACACCTGTACTTAAAAACCTCATTCCCGTCGTCCTGTGTTCTAAAGTAGATGCCTAGATGGAATCGGGGACATGGCCAACACCTGGCCTTCTGGTACTTACCTAGATGGAACAAGGCAATGACATGGCATTTGGGAATTGGGAGGGAAATTTGGCACCAAAAGCAAGTAGGCCTGCTGGGTAAACCTAATTAAGAGTCAAAGAGCTCTATTAGCCGTAATTGCCTATGGTGGTTGCAGATTAGGGCTGTAGTATCCAATGTCAAATTCGAGTAAAAGGGTTGTATTGGCCGTGTCACAGACTGTGTATGAGAACCCACGTTGGGTTGTCCCACATCAATGGGTTAGTGAAAGTAAAGGTAATATATAGAACGAATAGAACAGCTACTGTATAACACGAGGTTAACCTTTTGAGTCACGTGGTTAGCTTAAGGGTTAGCGGGTCAACTAGTGTTGGTCGTTTCAGGTGGCATCGGAGCACAGCCCCGGTCTACATGGTAAGGGCCACCTCTAGAATCTGCATGAGTCACCTTTTGAATCCCAGAGTAGGAGCAAAGTGCAATACAGAGCTAAGTGCTACGCCATGGCCAACGGGAACGTTATTGGGCCATGGGGCGCAACAAGGACGTTGTGATCCCAAGTGGGGGTCATTTTGAGAACCCACATTGGGTTGTCCACATCGTTGGATTAGTGAAAGTAAAGGTAATATATATATAAAGAATAGAGCAGCAACTGTATAACTCGAGGTTAACCTTTTAAAAGTTCATTTGTTCATGATGATCTTGATGGAAGTTCGGATGATATTTTGTAATTTCCCCTACCAATTTTGAGGGCGTTGTGGTTTATTGGTATGATTTACGATGTATGGTAACAGTATGGTTTATTTTGTTTTGTTTCTTGAAATTATTGCATCAATACATAGGTGATTAAGTTATGAGATATATTATTATTTTCAATTTTATCTAGTGTTGGGCAGCATTTTTTATTATCTCTCAATAAAGTTTCATACATGGGTCTGATAATATGTTAATGTTATACGTTTAGGTGTGCCCTGCATGTCTTTGACTCTTTCTTTATAATTGTTTGTGTCAGAACTTCGCTTGTTTGTGTCAGTGTGTCCGTATACGTGTGTGTGATACTGAGCTGGGAAACAATACCTTGGGGTGAATGCTTTGGAAGCCATGGGTTTTTGGATGTTAATTTGCTCAAAGTCAACATCTATCTGCAAAGTTTCTATGTAGTCACATCCAAGAACTTGTTTTAACTAATGTTTTCCTACCAGACACTTTTTTCAGGGACAGTGGCTGAAAATATTGGGTATAGAGACCTTATGTCTCAAATTGACATGGAGAGGGTCAAGCTTGCAGCACGAACTGCAAATGCTGATGAATTTATTGAATCACTTCCAGAACAATATGCAACTGATATTGGACCTAGGGGCTCAATTTTAAGTGGTGGCCAAAAGCAAAGGTGGGTATCATGTTGAGAAGTTAGATAAATTCTAGTGTTGAGACGTATGATGTCATAACTCGTTTAAGGTTTACAAAAACACGTTCATGGTTTTTTAAAATATATAGATGCTAATGGCAGTCATTGGGGTAGAAGTGATTGGTTTGGTTGGGCTTTTGTTTAGAAGTTAATGATAGGATTGTAATAGAACTATGTACACTACTAGCTCAACTACCCTCGTAATGGACTCCGCCCGCTGTTAACGGCTTTATCATGCTATCTATATGTGTTGATCCGTTAAATGAAGGTAAGGATAGCATGTCGGTTTGTTCACACAGGCAGCGTGATTGGGGGCTTCGCAAGATAGTTAGTTTGTTCATAAAACAGGCATGATTCAACTATTGCAAACTAGTTAGTTTGTTCATCAAATTCGTGTTGCATGGCTATACTATACACTCTATAAATAAAGGGTCTGCAAGAGAAGCCATAAGCCTTCGTGCTATAAAAGAAAATCAAAGAATTTTTGGAGGTTGTTGAACTATGTCTATGGCTATGGCACAAAGGCTTGCTCAACTTGGAGAAGAAATCGAAGGCGTCTCAGCAACCTCCAAAAATTCTTTGATTTTCTTTTATAGCACGAAGGCTTATGGCTTCTCTTGTAGACCCTCTATTTATAGAGTGTATAGTATAGCCATGTGGCACGAATTTGATGAACAAACTAACTAGTTTGCAGCAGTTGAATCATGCTTGTTTGATGAACAAACTAACTATCTTGCGAAGAGGAGGCTCCGGTGTTCGCGGAGCTGGTTCTCGACGCCTTCGATTTCTTCTCCAAGTTGAGCAAGCCTTTGTGCCATAGCCATAGACATAATTCAGCAACCTCCAAAAATTCTTTGATTTTCTTTTAGAGCACGAAGGCTTATGGTCTCTCTTGCAGACCCTCTATTTATAGAGTGTATAGTATAGCCATGTGGCACGAATTTGATGAACAAACTAACTAGGTTGCAGCAGTTGAATCATGCCCGTTTGATGAACAAACTATCTTTCTTGTGAAGCCCCCAATCACGCTGCCTGTGTGAACAAACCAACATGCTATCCTTACGGAACTTACCTTCATTTAGTAATACTGGATTTCTAAAACTGGGAGGATGGGGTTTTGGATCAGGGTGAAATTCCACTATCTATAAATTGCATTGTACTTGATTTTTACTGTTTTTTGGAATTCCAGACTTGCTATTGCGAGGGCAGTATATCAGAACTCTTCTATCTTGATTTTTGATGAAGCAACTTCTGCTTTAGATAGCAGATCTGAGCAATTGGTGAGACATGCTGTGCAGCGCTTGATGGAAGATCGCACTGTAAGGATTTATTTATGTCGTGTCTTTTAACTCTTTTCAATGTCTTGAAAGGTACAAATGATTGAAATACTATTTTGACCCTAAATCTGGTTTGGAAACTAGAACGCAAGATTTTTTAATTTTTTTTGGTACGTCGGAAATTCAGAATGTAAGCTTAAATGCTTATACCAAAATTCCGTTGTGTAGTGGTAGCACCCTTGTCGTGATATGTTCCATGCCATGGGTTGGAGTCGAGGTATCCCCATTCCTCTCTCTCTCTCTCAACTCTGTGAACAAAAGCATGTGCTTATACCCTTGGCATATTCTATATTTTCTATTAGGCTATGTAATAGGTCGACAACTAGCTACAGTAGTGTGCTTGGCTGTTTGTTGGTTCAATCCTCTTCATTTCCATCAGGATTTGATATTGGCAACCTCGATACACAAGGGGGTGGGTTCACTATCACGTGTCAAGTCTATATGTTATGAGGTTGTGATTCTGGTCTAGCTTAATGCGAGCAGGTCTCCAATCTCGTATGCAGAAATATGTGGTGTATGTGTAAAACAGTCTGTTGGACTGGAATACCAAGCCTTCTAATTTATAATGGCTCGGGATGCATAATTAGTGCCGGTTTTCTCTCACAGGTATTAGTCATTGCTCATCGTTTGGAGACTGTTCTGATGGCTGAACGAGTTCTCCTTCTAGATGACGGGAAATTGCAGGAGCTAAAACACTCCACTCTTTTGGGCGGAGAGCATGATAAATTGGCTTCATCTGGGATTGTGATATAATAATGTCGATAAATGTGAGATGGTGCACTACCTGAAATGATTGTTGATATGATTGTTGATTTAACGGGGAAATATGCTGGAAACTAGGTTCTGGTAGTTTTAACTGCTTTTGTAGGTTGTGATCCGTGTTTTGCACCTTTTGATAGCATTATGGTTTAAACCAACTAACAATGTTGGGTTACACTTATTCATTGTCAGTAACGCATAATGGAAGATTTAATGGAAATTATTTGAGCAACATCGCCTAGTTAATAATGTTGTAATTGTTGTGACAAAAGTTTCAAATTCAACTTGTATCGGTCTTGGAGCATTTAACTACGATGCTTGAATTTGCTTCTGTAATAGGGTACAGTACAGTACAGGTATCCGGAGCTGGATTTTTTTTCCAGGAAGATTTTGTATCGGTTGTGTTATTGTGTTTTTGAAATTAGATGGGAATGGTTGTTGCTAGTGGAACCACCATTTGTAGTTTATCGTCTTCAAATTGCAGACGAATCTCCGACAAAATTCTCGCCTTGTCAAATGTTAGCTTGTGCACCCTTTTGTTTTTCTATTGTCGATCTTTCAAGATCAGTAAGTCTATAAGAACGTCGGTTAATGTATTTTTTTTATTGTAACTTATCTCTTTGCATGTAATGCTTTTGGTATAGCAGCATGCGGTGTAAATGTCAATGTAATTTCGTAAAATATTAATGAAAAAAATAATTAGTTGGTCTCCTGCTTTGGCAAATGGTTTTTTGGTTTTTTAGTTTCGTCCTTGTTCAAAAAAAAATTGCATTTGTTAGTTTTGCGATAAGCTTTCGTGGTTTATCGATTCGTCTCGTTAGAGTATAAAATTATGGTCGAAACTTAAAAAATTTTTTTGAATAAAAACCAATAAACTGATTTATTTTGGTTTATTTCCGGCTTTATTAAAAAAAATATTACTTTTGACCATAATTTTATACTATTTGGATTTGTCTCGTCAAGACGAATCCATAAACCACAAAAACTTCACGCAAGACTAACAAATGCAAAAAAAATTTGAATAAGAACAACAAAAACCAAAAAATCACTTTCTGGTTTTTTTGCCAAAGCACATTAAGCTTAATGCAAGTCTTTCGTTTAGACACGGTTTGGAGTTTTTACTTATTTATTGACTATTGTCATTGTCATTATTATTGGAACCAATAAAAATGGAATGCGCGCCATAGAGGGATGAGCCTTTTGAATCTCAAAAATGATATAGACACAAACTCTTAAGCCACAACCCACCACAACCCCTCTCACATGTGAGGGACCCACCCTGAGCGGGCTCCACCCCACATGTGAGAGTGGTTGTGGTGGATTGTGGCTGGAAGTTTGTGTACGTATCATTATTCTTTGAATCTTCGCCGGTGGACAAAAATATTTCTAAATCTCCGATCGTGATCCGGGGATCCTGTAGTGCGCCTCCGCATCACGGGGTTGTAGGGCGGCCAAAACTACGTCATTTTGGGTTAGAAGCACCACATTTTCGCTCTCTTGGGATTATGCCAAGTTTAACATTAATATTTTTATTTTTTGTGGGGCCTTTCAAAAATCTCGAAAATTGTTTGACTTTAAATTTGTACGGGACATTAGCTAATAAAATTCATCTATTTTGTAAAAATCCTAGTTTTTACAAAGTGTCTTTAAAACACAAACATTCACTAGTATTATTGTAGGTGTGTTTTTGTGATAAGCCCCCTAAACATAAGGGTCACTTAGCCAAAAATCCAAAACATTTGACATTTTTAAAGGGAAGAACAATGAACTTTTACAATAGAACATAAAGATGAGTAATGAATGATTACAAAAATACCCTCCTGCAAAACTAGTTAAATGTCACTAGTTTTTCAAAGTTCAAAAATAAAAAATAAAAATAAAAACTCCTACGTCCAGCCGACCACCACACCACCTCCGGCGACAACTTCCGGCCGACCACCAACCCACCTTTGCCGACCACTTCCGGCAACCAAAAAAATTAGTCAAATGTCACTAATTTTAAAAATTTGAAAAAAACAAAAAACCAACTCCTATGTCCGGCTCACCACGACCCCAACTCCGGCTACCACTCACGGCCGACCGCCACCCCACCTCCCGCGACCACTTCCGGCCGATTACCACCCCACCTCCGGCTGATCAGCACCCCAAAAAATTAGTGAAATATCACTAATTTTTAAAAGTTGAAAAAAAAACAAAACAAAATCTACATCCAGTCGACCACCCCCCACCTCCGGCAAACACTTCCGGCCGACTACAACCCCACCTCCGGCAACCAAACAAATTAGTGAAATGTCACTAATTTTTAAAATTTGAAAAAAAAAACTCCTACGATCGACCACCACCCCACTTTCGGCCGACCAAAAAAATTAGTAAAATGTCACTAATTTTTAAAAGTTGAAAAAAAAAAAAAAAAACAACAACAACAACAAATTTGACGTCCGGCTGAACAACCACTCAACTCCGACGACCACTTCAGGCCGACCAAAAAAATAGTGAAATGTCACTAATTTTTAAAGTTGAAAAAAGAATTCCTACATCCGGCCGACCACCACCCCACCTCCGGCGACTACAAAAATTAATGAAGTGTCACTAATTTTTAAAAGTTGGAAAAAAAAAAAAAAAAAAACCTCCTACGTCCGGCCAACCACCACCCCACCTCTAGCGACCACTTCCGCAAACCCAAAAAATTAGTTAAATGTCACTAATTTTTAAAACTTCTAATTTCGTACAGAAAAATAAAAATAAAAAAACAACTCTTAGCTCCGACGAGCACCGCCCCACCTCGGGCGACCTCTTTCGGCAACCAAAAAAATTAGTGAACTGTCACTAGCTTTTAAAACTCATAATTTCGTACAAGAAATTCCCAAAAAAAAAAACTCCTACCTCCGGCTGACCACCACCCTATCTCCGCACCACCTACTTCAAGCGACCTAAAAAGTTAGTGACATTTCACTAATTTTGTACAAAAACTTGAAAAAATCACCAATTAATCAACTCCTCAAACTAGTGACAACTCACTAAACTTCATAAAAGCTAAAGAAATCAATGGATAAAGCTATTTCGAATCTAGTAACAAGTCACTAAACATCATACCTTATTTAAAACACCTAATTTCGTACATAAAATTTGAAATAAAAAATCAACACAACTTCCGGCTGGTTGACCATCACCCCACCTCCGACGTCCGGCAACCCAAAAAGTTAGTGACATTTCACTAAGTTTTAAAACTCTAATTTTGTATGGAAACTTGAAAAAATCACCAACTAGTCAACTCCTGAAACTAGTGACAACTCACTAAACTTCATAAAAGCTAAAAAATTCAACGAACAAAGCTATTTTGAATCTAGTGACAAGTGCTAAACTTCATGTTAATATCTGGTTTAAAACACCTAATTTCGTACATAAAATTTCAAATAAAAAATCAACACACCCTCCAGCTCACCACCACCCCACCTCCGCACCATCTCTAATAGACCATTTCCGGCGACCCAAAAAGTTAGTGACATTTCACTAATTTTTAAAAGTTCTTATTTTGTGCAGAAACTTGAAAAAATCACCATGTCAACTCCTGAAACTAGTGACAACTCACTAAACTTCATAAAAAGCTAAAGAAATCAACGACTAAAGCTATTCAAATCTAGTAACAAGTCACTAAACATCATACATTGTTTAAAACACCTAATTTCGTACATAAAATTTCAAATAAAGAATTAACACAACCTCCGGCTAACAATCACTCCACCTCCAACATTCGGCAACTCAAAAAGTTAGTGATATTTCACTAATTTTTAAAAGTTTCAATTTTGTATAGAAACTTGAAAAAACCACCAACTAGTCAACTCCTAAAACTAGTGACAACTCTCTAAACTTCATAAAAGCTAAAGAAATCAACGAACAAAGCTATTTCGAATCTAGTGACAAGTCACTAAACTTCATCTTCATACTTGGTTTAAAACACCTAATTTCGTACATAGAATTTCAAATAAAAAATCAACACAACCTCCGGCTGACCATCACTCCACCGCCACACCACCTCTCCACCTTTGACAGACCACTTCCGCCGACCCAAAAAGTTAGTGACATTTCATTAATTTTTAAAAGTTTTAATTTTTGTACAGGAAATTGAAAACAAGCAATTACCATCACAAATAACTAAATATGATATTCATTCTGCCTAATCCACCTAATGAACTTAATTCTTCCTATAACAACGCAATGATTTGACCACAACCATTGGACATTCTGACGAAATGGCAATACAGTGCAAATTCGAAGGGGAACTTCAACATACGAATCATAGTCAACAAGTAAAAATGCTATTACCGATGGTACTAAGAGATTTACAAAATCTATCCCTAAGTCACTTCAATTCTACACATTTGAACTTCTCTAAATACAGAGCAAAATCGAAGGGGAAATTTAACAAACATGTTGCAGTCACAAAGTAAAAAACAACCATTGTCTAGGAAACAAAGAGAGTTCCCAAGCAAAATGCAATACATAGCCAAATTAAAGCGGAAATTCACCTATCAAAAAACGCCACTGCCGAAGTAGCTAACAGATTTGAAAATGCAATTATTATTTTTTTGACCAATCAGATGTCCGGGCCACTTACGCACACCTCGACTAATTTTGGGATTCTAAAGTTAACAACCGCGCGAACCTTCAATGTCCCCAAAGTTTGGATTTGAAAAGTAATTACGAAGTATACTGCGCAAACCATCGAACACAGAGAAGGAAGGAGAGAGAGAGAGAGAGAGAGATTACTTGGTGGAGGCCGCGTAACCATCGCCCAAATTTTCAGGTACAACAGCCTCCAATTTTGCTTACCTGGTGGAGGCCGCGTAACCATTGCCCAAATTTTCAGGTACAATAGCCTCCAATTTTGCTTACCTACCTCTCTCTCTCTCTCCAAAATGAAATTTAATTTGGACTTATTCATATTGGTTTCTAATAGCTTGCACATAAACAGAGTCATCTGAAAAGGGTGATCGATCATAACCAGAGTCATCCGAAGGCGTTCGATCATAAGGAAGCAACGGTGACGGTGCTGGAGATAACTCTAATCTCAACTCGTGTGTGTTGAGCAATGAGCAGTGGAGAGGGAGGAGCCGTGTTTTGTTTTTAGTGGAGGGGGAGGAGCCGTATCACTGTGTGTCGTTTTTTGATGGAGGGGGTAATCATGTCCACAAAGATTTAAAAAAATGTTGTATTTTTGGCTAATTTTTTCAAAATATAACAAGTGGCGTAATTTAGAATTTCTAAACACAATTGACAATTTACACATCTTGACTTTTATTCTTATACACTGTAACCCCTTCTCATCTCGAACGGGCATTAGTTTTACAAAACCGAAGGAAGTTTAAAAATTAAGAAGTTTAAAAATGTGTTTAATCGTAGACTTTTTGTTTTGAGAACCAGGTTTTAGAGGGAAAAACTTCTACTCCTAAAAAAATAATATAAAAAAATCTAACCCTAATCTAAAATAGGTGACTTTTATTTTCACGTATAGAAGAAATCAAAAAAGCAAATTTGATTTTGAAGAAAATAAACACCCACTTAAAAATGCTCACATCTTGGAATTCAACAAATAAAACTAAGTTAAAATGACTTAGTTTTGAGAGATTAAGTAGTGGTATTCTCTTTGCACACCCAAAACGACGTAGTTTTGGCTACCCTACAACCCGTAGTGCAGACGCGCACTAAGGGATCCCTGGATCCGCGATCGGCGAATCCAATTCGATGAAAGCGGAGCATTTGTCATTTCGGGCAAGATCATTTGAATTCTATGGATCCAATGAGAGGGAAAAATATGTTTGGTCAAAAAGTTTCAAAATGTAACTACCTAAATTTGTTCATTTTTTTGAGGGGGCTAAATAACACAAGAAGTCAATAATCCAGTA
The DNA here is from genome assembly GCA_020921065.1 of Vaccinium darrowii. Taxonomy (NCBI): domain Eukaryota; kingdom Viridiplantae; phylum Streptophyta; class Magnoliopsida; order Ericales; family Ericaceae; genus Vaccinium; species Vaccinium darrowii. The sequence continues at coordinate 31,654,538 of CM037161.1, read as the reverse complement.
AAAAGTCAGCCAAAATCAGATCTTATTATAGGGAGTTTCCGATAGCTTTTTCCTAGATTTTAGATTGTTGATCATGATTTATTAGACTCTTATTATAGATGAGGTATGAACTGTATTTGCTATAGTTTTTTATTTTGGATTAAATGTTACAGAAACTAAAGACTATGTTGTAAAAGCTGTAAAATAATAAGCTCTCTGTTGTGAATTAGTCGAATTTGTACTTGACCAACGGGTGATTGTTAAAATAATAAGGAATATTTTTATCTTTATGCTAATCACAACTTCTCAGAATCTGTAAAAACATTTAAATATATAGTGTGGGTGTTTGTGAAAAATTCTTGGAGCAGATTTTGAGATTTTAGCTTTTAAAAAGCTGTTATAACATATCATCCTTAGCCAAAATCAGGCTCACCAAATGGTTGATCAAATTGGTTAAACTTTTAACTTTGCTATAGTACCACACCAAATTTGGTGCGGCACTATTCACGCACTGTTCATTTTTTAAATATTATTTTTGGGGAGTAGGAGTAAAAAGAAAAAATAATAATTTAATGCAGTAAAGTTAGAATATAGAGTTTGATTCTGAGAACTTCTGTAAAAATGACTTGCTAAATTGTAAAATGTGTTTTTAAAGAAAATTGATACGCCCCCCCCCCCCCCCCCCCCCCCCCCGCGGGCCCCACTCCCTGACACGCGCCAAATGACTATATTACCCCTTTAATTACTTTTTTATATTAATTATGTTATTTATATTAATTCATTTCTTTATATAAATTCATTTAATTATTTAATTCATTTCTTTAAATTAATTCATTTGATTATTTAATTCAGTTTTTAAAATTATTTCTTTATTTATTTATTCAATTTTTTATTTAATTATTGTTGATACCCCATTTTGCCCCGCCGCCCCGGATTAACAAAAAAGACCTACTATTTTTAAGTCCGATGAAGCGAGACGCGTGAAAAGACATCGGCAACCTCGTATTGTAAAATACACGCCACTACATGAAAAATAACGTATCCTGGGATCCAATCGGACAACATCGACCGTTTGTTTGAGTCCATACACTACATCGGAAATATTGGTAGAATGGGGGAAAAAATACTGTCACTTGGCAACTTAGCACATTTATCCACTACACCTTTGTTTGAGTCTATACACTTAATACTGGATCCCACAAATGTGTGGTGGATAACGGCTTAACACCACTTGGCGGTGCCCCAAGACTAAATAATTTTTTTCAGAGAAAATATGTCTATTTCTATACTTCTACTTCTATAGTTTTTTTTTTTCCCACACTAATTTAAAGATTTCTATTTGCACCCCAAAAAACTCTCAGGTGTTTCACCAACAAAAAACTGTTTTTTCCAAACACCGATACATGTCATTCTCTCACAACACATCACATAAAAAACCGTGAAAAACCAGTTTATTCAAAAAAATTGGGTTATTGGAACACCCAATGTTTTTAATCGGTGCATAAGCACGAAAGTTCTTCAGTTTTGCTGCCAATTAACCACTCAACTTTGATAAATTGAGAAATACTATATATGAAACAAGAGGGAGTACACTGCTACTACGGTTAAAACAACCATCTATTCCAATATGACAAAAAAGAAGTAAAGGAATCAATTAATCATAGATAAGTTTTGGACGGCCCAAATTTTTAGGGGTAATTTTGCCATGAGGGTATTGCCATGAGGTGTTCGGCATCCCCCCGAGCCGTCCAAACATATTTTGGACGGCCCATATTTTTGGGGGTAAATTTGCCCCAAAATATACCCAAAATTTTCTCATGAAGTATGGCCAAAACAATACAACTTACAAAACGCAAAGCACACACATAATATGGAGGGGAGAGAGTCAACAATTTTTTCACCACACTAATTAAATAAATAAAGTTAAAAGAAAAAGAGAAAAAAGAAAAAAAAAAAAGAGAAAATTTGGGCCGAAAGGGTGTTTGGGTTTTGAGGGAAAGGAAGGTGGGAGCCGGTTTGGGGGGGATTGTCAGGGGACGGGGGTGTAACACCTCCCGTTTTTTAAGTTAAATTTGGTGTAAAATTTGGTACTTGTGATAATGATGCTCTTATGTTTGTCAAAGTTTCTACGGATTTCTAGATGCCAAAATAGGAAATAAGATCAGAAGCTTAGGAGGAAGATTCCAAGTTTGGCAAAGAGGCACATGCTCCCGAGTAGGAGCCAACTTTTACAATAAATTTAATTTTAATCGCACAACTATCACAAATACGTATATCTGCTTCGATTAAAATTTACAATAAATTTTGAATATAGAATCTAAAATCCGTATCCGCAGCAATCGTAACACATGCCCACAACTTTCATAAAATCAACTTTTGTTCGTGAAAATAGCTTGAAAAAAAAATAAAACTGGTGGTTTTTATAAGCTCTTTGTAGAATCTGAACCAAGCACTCTACTTCAGACCGCAGATTTCTAGAAGCTTGAAACCCATAATTTGCTCTCAACATTTTTTCGCAAACAGACACAAACTTTTTTCATAGTATTTTTTTTTTCCAAACAATTGTCCAAAGTGACAAGTAGGCTTTAAATGGTGTTTAGCCTAGCTTAGTTTATTTTAAACTCTCCAATATATTAATGGGAAATTTTTGAGCGCTCAAGGATAACATTAGACAAAAATACCCTTAATGAACTCTCCCTGCGCGCCTCTCTTATACACTGCCAGCAATTGATGATAAAAAAAAAACTCGACATTTTCTGGACCCAACTACCAGTACAGAACCAAATGTCCAGAAAATGCACCGATCTTGTTTGGGGACCCACTTTTGGGTCCCACACAAGTAATCCGAACCGTTCATATTCTTAGAACATTTTTCCAAGGGGTCCTACAAAATTTTAGCTCAATTGGACGGTTAGAAGTGCTCGAACCAAAGTCCCACCGTTTCAATCAATTTTTTTTTGCTTGAAACGGTGGGACATTGGTTCAAGCACTTCTAACCGTCCGATTGAACTGAAATTTTGTGGGACCCCTCGAACTAAGAATAATGAACGGTTCGGATCACTCGTGTGGGACCCAAAAGTGGATCCCCGAACACTGTCGGTGTATTTTCTGTGTATTTTTGTCTGTACCCATATGTTTACCGACATTTTCTGCTGGTCGCCAGGCACCCACTGTCCATTTGTACTCTCTCTCTCCTCTCTCTCATGTCTCTATCACGAATTGTGGGAAATTGGCTGACATATTTTGTGGGAAATGGGATCCACCTCAAATGCAAAAGTTTTTTTTTCTCTCTCATCCTCTTGTACGACAATGTTAATGTTAATCCAATTTCAATTTGAGGTTCAATTTTAGTGGATTTAGACTCTTTGGGATAGGGTATAGTGGGTTTAGACATTTTTAGTTTAGGCACTTAAGGTATCATACGGTTTCATAGGGTTTTAGAAGTTTAGGCACTTTCATTTGGTTTTGGAGGTTTAGGCACTTTCACAAAGTTTTAGGGGTTTAGACACTTTCATTGGATTTGGGGTTTAGGCACTTTCATTGGATTTTGGGAGTTTAGGCACTTTCATGGGCTAGTGAGGGTATTTTTTAAACGTCGGGTTTATTTGTCCTCTTGGCATGAAAGAATTATTTTATGTCCTATTTGCATGATTAACCTCTATACCATGTCCTTATCGAAGAAGCTCTTTTTTTTTTGTTACAATGTAATTTATGGATTAACCAAAGCCCTAGGGGGTGTTCCACTAACAAAAAATATTTTTTTCAAAAATCGAGACATGCCATTTTTCACAATACATCACTTACAAAACGGTAAAAAACCAATTTATTCTAAAAACACCAACAACCGTTAAGGATTCCATTGGCAAAAAAGTTCTCAACTGGTTTTTGGTTTTTTTCGTTTTGTCTTTATTAAAAAAATTTGCATTTGTTAATTTTGCGTCAAGTTTTTGTGGTTTATGAATTCGTAAAATTATGATCAAAAGTAATATTTTTTTGAATAAAGCAAAAAATAAACCAGTTTATTGGTTTAATTTTGGCTTTATTAAAAAAGGATAGTTTCGACCATAATTTTATACTATTTGTATTCGTCCATAAACCACGAAAATTTAACACAAAACTAAAAAATGCAATTTTTTTTAAATAAAGACAAAACGAAAAAAACCGTTTTCTCCTCTCTTTCCAAAGGAGCCCTAAAAAAAGTGAACCCTAGGACCATTTTCATTCCTAATTTTGGCGCCCCTAATTCCCGCCAAAGAAACTGCGAAACCCCTGCGGCTACAAAAAGGCTTCCTGTACGAAGGCGGCAACTCAAATTTCAATCTCATTCCGCAGAGACCCTCTACCGAAAATCAGGTAACATTTCAATCCCTTAAACGATCAACAATGGTGATTGTATCTTAAACTGTCGCGATATATACAAATAAATTCTATGCAATCTAGGGTTTTCTATGACTCCGAGTGCTTGAAAATATTCGTGGTTTCACTCTCTTTCTCTTGGATAAGAAAAGTTTCCAGCATCTAGGGTTTCTTTCGGGGGAGGGGGGACTGCCGCCTCCTCCTCCCCTGGTACACTTTCCCTTCTCCCTCACTCTCCTCCCTCCTCTACCCTCTTTGTACCGGTGTATCTTGGCCTGGATTTTGTCGACGTGGCTTGGGTTTTCAGGCGATCTTCCTCCCGCGCTTTGGCTTCCGGCCGGCCTGTTTCGTGGGCTGTCGGTTGTTCCACCAGCGGCGTCTCAGATCTGGTGTCTAGTGGCCGGTTTTGAGGTAATAATGAAGAGTTTGGGAAGGGTTTTAGTTTTTTCATCTCTTTTTGTGCTGTGCTACTGATTTTCCGGTTGTGTTATCCCAATCCGGAGGTTTACCAGTCTGTTTTTCAGATCTGGTTGGGTGGTGGTGGGGAATAAGTTTTAGTTTGGTTACTGTTATGGTTGGTCGTTTTTGGGTCCGGGATTTAGTATCGTGCTCGCCGTGCTGCGTGGATGGTCGGCTTCGCCGACGACTGTTTTCCTTCGCCCAGAGTCCGCTGTGTCAGCGAGGACTTGTTCTGGAGTGACTTCCATTGTGTAAGGTTGAGGGTCTGCCGTTCTGCCAGTTTCTCTCTGCCGCACACCAACCGGTGTTAGCTTTCGGATAGTGTATCTGCGGTAGGTTTTCATCGGAGCTTAATGATATCTTTGGATGGGATGTCCTTCAGTTTTACGGGATTGTATGGCTAAATTGCAAACTCCCCGTGCCCCGTATCTCGTTGTCGGTGAGAAGAGAGCTTTGTCTCTCGTGTTTGAATCTTGCCATTAGTTTGCCTTTATGGTTTCATTGTTTATTCCTGTTCATTGTTTTTATGGTGAAAACTGTTGTAAGTGCCTGATGGCTTCTTTATTATATGACAATTGGAACTTGGATTTTAAAAAAAAAAATCTAGGGTTTTCTATGCGCTATATACTTTGTAAAATTTATAGCTAATCAGCAACATCCCATATCTCTATGCTTGCTGTTTTTTACTTGGCAATTTAACGGCTACCGGTTTTTTGGTTTTTTGCTGGACGGTATACATTAGCAGGGTTTAGAGGGGGTGTTAGTAGGATAACAACTAAAGGGGTTTCGAAGTCTCTCCATACACTCGAACCCCAGGTCTCTCTCTTGGAAGCTAGAGGTACGCTAAGAGCCACATATGGCTACAGGGATGTCCGATCCACACACCAGAAGTGAGTAACGAACCAATTTAACACAGATGCAGTGCAACAGTAGTATACAATTAGGGGCCTTGTTTTTAGCATTTTTATTGGGAGCCTGATGCAGTCAGTGGCTTTTTCTAGGCTTCTGCTCAGGCTGGCCCTAAAGAAGCGAATAAGATCTACCCTACTACTCATCCTTCCTTTAGCTTTCCGGGCCTGGTTTCCAAGCATCCCACATTCCGACAGTGGATTTGTGGCCAGAAATTTGAGAAAATATAAATGGTAGTAAAGTAAAAACCTAGCTTTTTAAAATAATTTATTTTATTATCATTTACATTACCTGTTCTATCCATTAACTCCATAGGGATCTATGATCCAAATACAGTCTAAATTAGTAATTGCTTTGTGGAAACACGTGGAAACTATGGTTGCCAAAGTTTACGAAATAAGTACAACTAGCATTAATATACAATCTGAGGCACGCACGAGATCTTCAACTTGAGGTAACTACAGTTGTCGAAGTAATATTACAATGGTGTATTAGATTTTTCAATCAATTCTTGGGCTGGTGAACCTTTATAGCAAGAGTATTAAATTTCTCAAAATATCTATTAAATAATGGAGCTTTTTTTTTTTCCCGATAACTAGCATTGGATTCAAAAGTACGTGGATTAAAGACTTAGCCTTGGTTTCTAGGTAGGACTCCTCTTTCCTAGGTGTTAATCTAAGTCTAATATAACAATAATGACTTTCGCCAAGGAAATTAAGAAAAGTGTTGGGATGGTTGCTTTTTGCGATTTTCCATTTTGTTTTCCCTCAGGATCATGTAGAATTCCTCGTACCACGAAAGCTGTTAAGTTTTGTCTGACAATGGGTAGATCAAAAATGATAAGTGTACAACAACCATCTCCAACAAGTCTCGAACACACTCACATGGTGTGTGGAGCCCACACACATTTCACACTCAAGTGTGTGTGGGCTCCACACACCATGTGAGTGTGTTGGAGACTTGTTGGAAACTTTTGTTGTACATGTATCATTGTTCGTAGAATTTCACCTGTAACCAGATGGGTGCTTTAAAAGATCAATATTGGCCAGGCACTAAAGGCAGTTAAATGGTTGTGAATGTTATGATATTAGGCATCTAACATTGTTTCGATTAATCTTTTAATAGCTGCGTTTTATACTTATTTTTCTCACTCGGGAGCTGGGAAGCATTACCTGATAAGAAAGTAGGTGATTTTATCAATTGTATCTCTGCGATGGCGGCACATACCTGGGATTCTTTGTTGTCACATTTAGGGTGCCATAAGAAGTAAGAGGTACCAGCTTGATCTGTTGAAAGCATCTTATGCAACAGTAGCTGACAATTTTTTCTTAGAGTCAGCCTTAAAAAATCCAGATAGAATGCATTCTGATTTGTTGTGTCAGAGACCCAATTAGCTTCTTGCACTCACTGCCGTATAGGGGATATTAAAAAGAAGACCTTCATCAATTTATAACTGCTTTGGAGATAAATTCTTGTTTTGTTCTGCATTGATGGATTGAGTTCAGCTGTTCAACCCCTTTGATGAAACCTAGAAGTGAACTGTTTCTGACTTTATCATAATAGATTAGGCAAGAATTTTGGAATGCCTTATTAAGCATTTTGTAGAACTTAGAACTGAAACTAATGTAAAATACACCAAACTTCTGTTGTCCCTTGCTTATTTTTTGCTCACTTTACACAGCAGGAGGATTTTGTCTTGGTGTATTCTATTATATGGACAGATCTTGTATGCTCTGTAGTCCACTGCTGAATTGGAGAACCTACCATTAATTTTGAGTTTAGAAGCATGGTGTCTATCTTATTGATTTGTTTATTATGTTTGAAGGCTATGGATACATCAAACCCTGCTGTGTTTGTAAATGCGGAATTGCTGCACACATATATCGGACGTAAGGTTCGGACTGTCATTCAGGTTATGCGTTCCGATGGTGGTACTGTCATTGGAAAATCTACTGATGAAAAACAGTTGGTTGTGAAAGGCTCGCCGCCCTTTTCTCTCACTACTTATGTTGAGGTGATTGGTATTGCTGACAGTAATCAATCCATACGTGCCGAAATTTGGAACAACTTTGGTGATACATTTGGTATGATTTCTGCTCTATTGGGCTGTGTTTGCATTGATTTAGCCAGTATTGTTTGCATTGAATGCTAGCAGTACTTTTGGTTGCTTAAGAGATGGCTTCTCTTGAGAATTGAATTGAATAATGTGTTCACATGTGGCAGCTGAAGCCATTTATTCTTTATAGTGAAATAGTGCAGTGTTGGATCCTTGTGCGTCCAAATTTTGCTTGCCAAAGTTGTTCTTTCTGTTGATGTTTCACATGCGTTTTTCTCTTCTTTTAGCTTCATAGAACCTTGTCCATTCCAGAAGCAGCCCAAACCATTTTAATCTGTTTTTGATGTCTTGTTTGTTAGCAGTTTACTGTGGTGGGTTGGATTAGGTAATCTGGGAATGAAAGACAGTCCAGCTTTGATTTGAACTCCCTCTCTATCTACCTGAGAAAAGAAATACAACCCAAAACCGTTAAGTGTCAACTGGCCGAAGAATGTCTGGAATGACACTCTGATGCCTTGGTCGACAACCTAACCTCTCAATGCAAATAGGCTAGGAGGCCATTGTAGACCTTGATAGAGCAACCTGATTTTCTCCTCAGGCCTCGCCTTGCTCGGCACATGAGCTAACCATCTCATGTGTCACTCCTGTACATCTCGGGTCCTGTATATCTTGGGTCCCCATGTGTGGTCCCCCTTATCCAGTACTTGGAAACTTCCAGTCACCTTTCATGATGCCACTTAACCATCACTTAAAAGTTAAACCGGGTGCCACGCCATTGTTGCCGCATGTTACTGGTCGTTATGGGGCTGAGGGTATCACGAATGTGGGCTTTGGTCCTTACTGCATTCCACTGGTCTTTGCCCACTGTGTGACCAATCAATCTGTGCTCATTGAGCCATAAGCTTGGCCTGGGCTTGGCCCTCCATAATTACATAAAGATTATCTGAGATGGCTGTGAGATAGGCGGGACGGCTTACATACGACTTTGTATATGGTTGATTAAATGTTAAAATTAATCTGAAGGAGCACTGACTTCCGCAACAATGTGTAAAAGGCACTAGGCTTCCAGCCATCAGCTGTTGCTTGTGTCTATACGTGCTTGCAACTTAAAGGGCAGTTTCATGGAACGACACAAACCTCTGGTTTATTTTCAGGTTTGTGAGGATTTTTGTGGTTTCTCTTCTAAAGGGCTTTTGTTTTCTACCTTTCTTTTGCAGACATGCACAACTACAATCAGCTTTGCATACTGGCAAATGGCGAGTACAAGCACTTGTTCATCTAAGGAAATACAAGCAGCAATTCGTAGATTGTGTCATGATAGGAAGTGAGCCATGTGCATAATCATGAACCGCCATTGCCTAGTTTCTGGGATGATGTTAGGACTTGCCTGTTTCTGAGTTCCTATGTTCTGGTGACTTACCAGTAAAGTTTGGCTGTTGTTTGTGGATCACCTTGTTTTCTTCAATGCAAGATGTCTTATTATGGTGACCCATATATCTAGTGTTTGATACATAATGTAGGAGCTGCTTGGTTCATAAGTGACTTTAAATGAGCTCCTTTCTGGTGGGCGGAGATTGGTTCCCAAGGATTAGTTGAGGTGCACGTTAGTTGGTTTGGATACCTTGAGTTATTAAAGAAAATAACCATGTATCTACGTGGCCCTATATATGTAGTTCAACAGACCGACTAATTTGGGAGATCACCCTCACCGGCATTCACTAAGAGCATCTTCAATGGTGGGTGTCATTTTTTGTCACAAACCCAAATTTGACACCCAATAGTGTTTTTTTTGGCCATAGCGATGTGGGTGTCAAATTTTGGTTTGTGGGTGCCAATATTTATAGGGGACTTAATTTGACCATTTTTTTAACCGTTCAAGGGAATTACAACGGTCCAAAATTGGTTTGTCTAATCATTCCACTAGTGCAACCGCCATATAGGATTAATTTTCCTATTGTTTTTGGCCAAACCCAGAGGCTGGACCTCCATTCTTGTTTCTGTAAGTTTCTTCTTGGTTGTATTGACAAAAAATCTCACATCCTCCGTCAAAATCAATCTGCTCTCTCCCGGCCAACTCTCTCTCCCCCGGCCTACTCTCTCTCACAAAGATCTCCACTCCGGTCTATCTTTTCCCACTTGCGTTCTCCGGCGATGTTTGGGAGCGACAGCAATGCTTGGAAGTCCGGCGATTGGAGGTCTTATGGACAAAGCACGATTTGGGTGCAGTTCATGTTTCCAATTTGCTTCTTGATTATTTTTTTTGGGTTAAACTGCAGATATGCCCGTTTTTGTGATTTTCATTGGGTTTGGTAGTTGAGAATGGAGGGAGGAAGCTGATGTGGCGGAAATGGCCCTTGCCATTTTCCCAGCCAATTTTGGCCATAAAAATAGCCTTTAGCTGGGGAAATGGCAGGCTGTTGGGGGCTGAAAAAATGGCATGGAAGCCAAAAATGGGTATGGCGCCCACTTTGGCACCCCGTTGAAGATACTCTTGACGGGGGTCGTAAGAACTAATACATGGATTCAAATTTAATGACAGGTCATATAATTGAGTTTTGGTAAAATAAAATAAAATAAATCAAAATTGATGGAGATCCGATCCACAATCATAAGAGCGGTTATTTTTAAAACTTCTTTCATCAACTAAGACAGTTTTGGTTTTCAAAGAAATACCCCGCACGTTGTAGTTAATTTAATTGAAATGTCAATTGATTATGAAAAATGAAGTTTAGGGGATGCATCTATCTAAAACTTAGAGAAGGTCGAACTTAACTTTGCAATTCACTGATATTAGAAACTAGTAGGGGTGAAATTTTAACCGATGAAAATCGAATCGCCTGAAAAAACTAATTGATATATTCGATTTGGTTTAAGTGAAGCAATCGGTTTGGTTTTCAAAAAAAAAAAAACAAAATAATTTTTATTTCTATTCGGTTTTGGTTAAAGGGGTTCAAACTTATTACAACCGAACCAAACAAATTTATAACCTATTACCCTTTATTTTCTTTTTTTTGTCAATCGATAGAAGTATTATTGAAGATGGAAATTACGAAATATCCAAAGACGCTATTTTACACACCCAGTCCGGGAAATCCCTTTCCCAAGCGGTAGGAAGTTCAACAGATAGCGCATACTTGGCTATTTTATGAGCCATCCTATTAAAATTATGACGAACAAAAGAGAACGAAATAGATCGTCCGTTTCTATTGATATGGGTTAATCACAACGGTTAAGTACAATGCTACCCTATACACAAACACTCACCCTAACTTCTTACCCTCGCCACACTGCATACCGATTGGAACCAGAAGCATACACCCACACACATTTACCTCACTATTCCGAGGGTAAATGGTGCGATTTAAAAAATTTAAGGGCTTTAATGTTGTGGTAATAGAATATAAGGGGATTTGGTGTAGTTTTCATGTCATACAGACATACCCAATTCAGTTACTTTGTCTTGCACGACCGAAATTTTCAATCCCTAATTTTCACCATTGAAATTTTTCCTTCAATTTACGCCCAAGTTTAGGGATGACAATTTCCCCATATCCAACGAATACCCACTCCGCGCCTCCCCATATGGAGACAAGATTTACCCAAAATTTCCACAATAGGAGTGAGTATGGTGGAATTAAAAGAAAATCCATTCGGGTATGGAGCAAGTATGATTTTCTAATCTCATCTCCCGAACACCCATACCCGGTTATATCTAATACATAATGTGGATTATAACTACACATATATATTATTTATAAATATATCCATAAACATACGTATAAATCTTCAGTATCATATGTAAATATACCAAAACATTATCAACTAGATAGTTACTACCTACTATAGACTAATAGCCTAAGAAATATATGTATGAATCTTAGTTTCATTCTTGATATATTCTTTTTTTGGTTTGGATGTGGGTATTTTTAGGGAATCGTCAAGGCGCGTTTGGTTTTGGGCTTTGATGTGGATATATTTGGGGAATCCTCGAGGCAGGTTTGGTTCTTTATCTAATATGCCTATGGAGATTAGGGCGAAGATGGTGAAAAACCCTCCGATTGAGGATCGGGTATGGAATAGAGTTCTCTGATCTATACCATACTCGTTGCCATTCCTACCCAAGTCAGGTTCCAGTCGCTAGAGGCCAGCTCCACTTGATTTTCCCCGGTTGTTGCCCTACGTCGCTGGTTGCCATTGCCTCTTGGTTCGCTGGAAGATCCTCTCTTTATGGTTCGTATCGTCTCTCCGTCTCTCTCTCTTTCTCTGTGTGTGTGTGCGCGTCTTACTGTTGTTTACTATTTCCTCTTTCAAGAAAGTTTTGATCACCAAGTATGAAAAGTACTTGAAAATCAAGCGATAAACATTGCCTATTCCCTTGTTCGAAAATCAAGTGAAACAGGTCCAAATAAGAATATTTGTTGTCCTAATTTTTTTTTGCTCAATTCAAAATTAAAAGAAAGTCTTAGCTAATGAAATTTCACTTTTACCCTTTAAAAAAAAAAAAAATTGAAATCTCAATAAATTAGGACCGAGGGAGTAACATATTTTCTCCTAGAATTAGGCGATGTAATTAATTAAACAGTAGGGCGTTACAAATTTACCATTTATGCAGTAGAGAGAATTGAGACGAGTGTGGGTCGAGAAATCAATCTCTCAAAGGGCTCCCAAAATCAAACATGGGCGAAACTCGAAACGTACGCACCCACGCGCACGATAGCACTCTCGTCGTTTGTTTCTGGCTCCTTCGACCGCCCCTCTTTATCTCTCCCTCATCCTCTCTCTCTCTCATCTCTCTGTCATCCCCAAACGCCTCTACGAAGCCCTATCCGTCCCTGTCTCCTCCAAATTCGGATCCGCTGCGTCTCTCTCTACATGTTGACGTGCGATTTAGTGTTTTCCGAGTAGAAAAATGCTCGATTTTCATCGGATTTCTTCGGTTTTCGTGATCGAATGAGGTAATCGATGACGATTCATGAATTTTTTTCTGCATTTCTTATTAGGTTTCTATATTTTGTGATTCGATCTGGAATTTGCTCAACTGAAAAATCTCCAAGTTTCATCGGATTTCGTGATCGAATCAGGTAATCGATGACGATTCATGAAAATATTGTGTATTTTTTTGCGATTCTATGTCATCGAGAATTTGCCTTGTTTCTCTAGATCGAATTAGGCATTTGAGAAATCTCTCAATTACATCAGATTTCTTCGATTTTTGTGATCGAATCAGTTAACCGATGATGATTCATTAGATATTTCTGTTTTTTTTTTTTTGTTGATTCGGTTTGCTCAGCTTGAACGGATGACTTCGTTCTCTAGATCGAATCAGGCGATTGAAAAATCGCTCTTTTTCATCAGATTTCTTCCATTGTCGTGATGGAAGGCAATCGATGCCGATTCATGAAAATTTTGCGTCTTTTCATGCGGTCTATATGTTGTGTGATTCGACCAGGAATTTGCTCAATTTTAGCCAATGACTTCGTTTCTCAGGATTGAATCCTGCAATTAATTACTGTTTCAGTACAAAGAAGTTTGTGATTTTGATTTTCCCTGTTCACGGTAGATTGAATCCGATTCGAATGTTACGTGTTTTCTCCACTTCAAAATTTAGGGCTTTTATCAGATTTCTTTATTTTTTTGTGATCAAATCAGGTAATTGATGAGGTTTAATTAAATTTTTGTGGGTTCTTAGTATGATTTGGTTCTGTGTTTGTTATTTCAAAGTTTGGATTCAATCGGAAATTTACTTAATTTGAGAGGGTTACTTGGTTTCTCTAGATTGAATCAGGCAATAAAAAAATCTCTTGATCATTGGATTTCTTTGATTTTCGTGATTGGATCAGGTGATCGATCACAGTTCATTAGCCCTTTAGTGGTTATTGATGTGGTGTCTATGTTTATTTGCCTAAAGGTAGTGTTTGATCGCTACTTTGCACTATTTCAGTGGATTACTTCGTTTTCTCGATATCGAATGAGGCATTTGATAACAGTTTTCGTTACAAGAAACGATCGTGATTTTTATTGTTGTTTGACATGTGACATGCCAATGTCATTGCTAGTTTTCGTGGTGTTTATGTTGGATAGAATTCAATTTGGGATTTTTCATTTTATCTCCGAGTTTAGAAAATTTGAGCTTTTCCTTTTTGATTTTATTGAAAATGAAAATTTTGTGATTTGTCTTCCTTTTTTTTGTGCGGTATTTATGTGCATAAATGTAATAATATAGATTTTCTCAATACTGGAAGATGAGAACTATGTCGGGCTCTTCCAATGTGCTTTGTTTGAATGTGTTTAAAGTGCTGGGCTTTTCCTATATGCATTCTACTGGAAAACCTATGTCACTTTTTGTTTTTTGTCGATACTTCCACATCATGAAATATAGGATTTTCTTATTATCCTTCAATTCCAGAACTTATGACTTTCCTCTAGTTTTAGTTTATGAATTTTAAACGTGAAGAATAGATTTGATTTACAGATGGATGAAATCTTAATCTAGAGTATAAACATTTGGGTTACTAGCATTGTAAAGTTTTGCTTTGTATGTGCTCTGTGGTTCTGGTAATGGGAAGCAATGGCTGGATGTTACATGTTTGTTTTGTTCTGGTGGTTGAAGTTCCCCATTTTTGAATAATGTTTTCAGGTTGGCATCCTTGTTGGTTTCTGTCTTCCCAAACAATTCATTTGGAGATTCATAATGGCACGGTATAATGGAGATGTAAGTATTTTTAGAGATCATGTTTAAAACCTCGAGAAAAATCTTCGCTACATGAATAGCTACTTTTGTATGATGTTGCTTTTTAAAAGTCAGTTTCATGTAGGGTTATGAAGATTTGGATGAATATGAAGAGGAGGGTGAAGAGCAAGAAGAAGAAGGCATTGGTGAAGAAGAATACGAAGAACAAGAAGAAGAGGAAGAAGAAGAACCTCCACACCACACTCGAGAAGAATTGGAATATCTTGAACTAAGGCAACGATTGAAAGAATCCATCAGAAAGCAGATTAAGAAGGAATCTGGTTCTTCCCTCGCAAATACCAAAGAAAGCACGAAGAAAGTACCTTATTCGAAGTGAGTTTAAGTTTCCAATACGGTGTCGAGTTTGTCTTGAGTGGAAATTAAATTATGCTCTCAGGTTGTTAACATGTTTGAAACCGGCACAACAATGAATAGGCAAATGGTGAGGTTTCTGATAGGTCCAGATTTTTATGCATCACTAGGTATGTTTAGACCTAATTTGTAATGCTGGGTTTCCTGTATACAATGAGATGGGGACTTTGGGATTTTGGATGGGAGTTATTGGACATACCCGGGTCATTGTATTCTTCTCCTTCGCCGTGAGATTTTTCTGCTAATTGCCCGTGGATGTAGGCTTTAAGCCGAACCACTTAATTCCTTGGTCTTCTTGTTGTTCTGTCTGTTCTTTTCTTTTCCTTTGTTCTATAATAATGTGTATGTTGCTTGCTACTTATGGGTATCTTAGTTCAATATGTGATGGTGGATACTTATACTACTCGATGATATGATCGAGGTGCCCAACTTTTTGTGGTGTCAGTATTGTGATTATTTTCCCACAGTTGCTTGAAGATTCTGTGTCTTAGGGTTTTAACTAACTATAGTTTAGAACTGTTTATTCCTTTGATTTTGCTTTCTGTTTGTTTTTTATTTGCTTCTTTTCTTTACTTTAAGATGAAGTACGAAACATAAGGCCTTGTTCTCCAATAGATTTTAGGTAGATTTTATGAAAATCTCATAAAATGAGCATTTTATGGAGAGGTGATAAAATGGAGTTCTTTTCCCAACTGATAAAAGGTAGTAGTTTTCCTATAGACTTTAGGAGGATTTTATGAAAATCTTATAAAATGACTTTTACATTTTATGTGTTGAGATTGGAGAGTCATAAAATGTGAGATTTTATGTGCCTAAAATCTATTGGAGAACAAGGTCTAAGATCTTATGTACTATTTTTTTTGGCTTTCAAATGTTTGTTGTATTCCTCTTGTCAACAGTTGGAAGTTTGGATTTGTGGTTTTTCTTATTGATTGTAGTCTTTAGATCAGTTAGAAGTGTCTTCTGAAATACTTAGGCCTTGTTCTCCAATAGATTTTAGGTACATAAAATCTCTCATTTTATGACACTCCAATCTCAACACAAAATGTAAAAGTCATTTTATGAGATTTTCATATAATCCTCGTAAAATCTATAGGAAAACTACTACATTTTATCAGTTGGGAAAATAACTCCATTTTATCACCTCTCCATAAAATGAGCATTTTATGAGATTTTCATAAAATCTATTGGAGAACAAGGCCTTAAAAACTTTTAACTTTTGTCTGTCTCCCTGTGGTGATGTATTTTTGGTATTGGGCACAACTGTTTGGTGAGTTTGACGTTAAGGTTGCTATTCTGTGGTTAATTATATTTCACTGTCGAATATTGTGAAATACTCTGAAAAGTCAGTATGAAGTCTTCAATCATTTGTTTGGTGTATTTAGTGTCTTTCTTCTCATTCTTTTTCCATGCTCTGCAGTTTTGGTTCATTCTTTGGGCCGTCACAGCCTGTTATTGCTCAAAGAGTAATTCAAGAGAGCAAGTCACTACTGGAAAACCAGCATTTAGCGGCAAAGGTTTCAAGACCTAATCATGATGTAAGTTCCCCAAGTCTTTGGTCGAGTTGTCGTAGTTCAAATATGCGCCATTCCGCATCTGAACCTAGCCTCTTGTGTGTCCCTACGTCGTAGGGGGTTCTGGCTTACTGTTAATGCTGTATAATTTTGATTGCACACTATTTGGATATGCGGAGATTTCCCTATGTCCTGTTCCTGCATGAAGCACTTGAACTGATATTTTCTCTGGAGACATTGGCTTTGGAAATCAAAAGTCTGCCAACTGAATCATTGTTAGATCATTATTAATGTAGTTTTGATTCTTTGAAGACTGTCCTGAAGTTTTGGTGGGAGGAGAACATCCACCATCACCTCAGTCTATAGCTAGAATTCCCAATGTTTATGCCTTAACATTGTCTAGTCCTTGATGAGCACACCTTACACACCTCAGTGATTGTCGCACTTCTTACTTTGTCTGTAGGCTGTTTATTGCCTAAATCGTATTTGCGAATTACGATCATGAACTAATCATATAATGATGACAATTTTACTCCATCCGTCTACTTCTTGTTCTTCTCATCTACCACGACATAGGGTCTCGAAGGGATCACTTTTTGAATATAATTTCAATTTGAGATGTAGTTCGTCAATTGAGAGCCCGCTTGTCCATGCAGAAAAGTAGGAGCTCTACATCAACCGTTGCTGGATCCAAAGTTCAAGCCCATGGTCACCGTCCTAAAGAAAATGAGGTCAGTAAAAGCGCCCCCTGTTAGATTTCTATTTAGATTTCTGTATGTTTTCCTGTTAGTGATAAACGTTGTTTACTTTTTTCTCCTTATTTGTGAAGGTAAAAGTGAGCGCCCGGAAACTGAAGGAAACGAGGGACTACTCCTTTCTCTTATCTGATGATGCGGAGCTCCCAGCTCCCACAAAGGATCCTCCACCTCGACATGTCTCTGTTCCGAATTCTGGTGTGTTGCTGCTTTACTTGCACATCTTTTTCTTGGAATGAAGCCCAAAATGTGCGATATTCATTGAGAAATCTTACCATCATTTTTATTTTTTGCTTGGATGACGGTGAAGAGCCACGATCAGCTCTTGTGCCACCAAACGGCAAACAGTCTCTAAACAAAACTGTCAGACAAGTCCCCGACGGTCGTGAAGAGAGGAAATCCATGTCCACAAGTAGCCAAATGCATCCTAAAGCAGGATCCCACAAGTTGAAGCCTGCGAGTAAGCCCATACAGACATCAGTTGAACATAGAAAGCAGCTTGGAAATAGTAATGGGAGTGGGCCAGGTCGGCCTTTGGGGCCAAAAGACTTGGCATCTAAGAAGCCAGCCGCTGCTTCAGAGAGGAGGCTACCCACAACAGTTGCAAAGAGTTCCCAACTTAGTGCGCAGAAGCGACCCTCTTCGAAACTGCACTCATCGGCTTCAAAGCAACCTTCTATTTTAAAACAGCAAATGGGCGAGAAAAAGGAGTTTCAGGAATATAGAAAAGAAAAGTTGCTGCCGAAACCCCAGGTCTGTCACTTATTTTTGCATTCACTAACTCTCAGGTTGACTTTCCTGTTTATATAAACAATGTCGCTGTTAATTTTTCCCCCCTCCTGTCCTTGCTTGAAAGATATTTGTTGTTTATTTTCTCGTTGTGGGATATTCCATGATGTTCTTTTAATCATTTGTACTGTTCACTTGTTGACAGATAAGCAGGCCACCTGCGAAAGTTTCTTCACGTCCTACAGTGCAAAAAGAACGCCTGAAGAAAAAGGCTGTGAGACAGTACTCATCAGATGAGTATGATGAGGATGAGGATGCAATTAGACAGATTAGAAAGCTTATGGGGTAATTAGCCTCTGTTTCTTTCTTTGTTTTTCTATCATAGTCATGCAGAGTGCTAGTTGATGTTGACCTGATTAATCAATTATTGGGTGCAAGACTGTAGTCTTCTCGGAGATGTATTCTGAAATCATTCAGTCTCCTATCTTCCCCAAATTGCTCTTGCTTCTCTGGTGTTGATTGTGTAATTTATTCATTTCTGGTTGCAAGACCTGGCTTTTGGATTCTTGTCCCTCGGTAATGTAACATGGGATGAATTGGAATGGGTTGCCTGTTTGCAAAATGGCTTGGTTTGGGTTTACCCTAAGTATAACATGCATGAAGCATGGACACGGCCATGGGAATTTCTAAAACAGGGGCATGGGCACGGCGGGGACACAGCAAAAATAAATAAATAAATAATTGTATATATGTGGATGCAGTAGCAGTTTATATACATAAATAAATATATACACTTTTCTTTTGATATGTAAGATATTTACATTGTTATGGTATATACGCACATATATACACAAATTATACAAACACAATTACGGAGATATATACTTCGAATATATACATCGAGAGAGGGAGGGACACGCGTGTCCATGCCGTGTCCAAAGCAGAGATGTAATGAGCAACTTCTCTATCTTCTGAGTTTGAGTAATTTGTGCAATTCCATGACTAGGGGCCTTTCCTTTCCTATTTTATTATGTATGCATGGGTCATTAAATTTCATTTCTTCCATAAAATGTAAGGAAAGTGGTGATCTTTATGCAGGTATAATCCGAACAAATATAGGGGTCGTGATGATGAAGATGATAGCGACATGGAGGCGAACTTTGATGATATTATGATGGAGGAGCACCGGAGGTCAGTATTGTTTGGGTGACTCAAGCATGAAAGTTCCATCCATTTTGGGATACATGTTACCATTGTAGCAGTCATTTCGCCGTGTTGTCTGATATTCTATTTGCTATGTTTAGGTTCGTGTGCTTCTTCCTGTGTCTTTATGCCTATTTTCTTTGTGGTTTCTTGTGATTCAGTGCAAGAATTGCAAGGCAGGAGGATGAAGAAGAACTCCGCAAAATAGAGGAGGAAGAGAGACTGGAGCGGGAGCGGTTGAAACTAAAGGCGAAGAAGCGTAAGCTGAGCCAATATTAACTCTGACCAAATTCTTCCTTTGTTGGCTGAAGCCCGGCAGTAGATTTCTGCTGCTGTCTTTGTTTGTAAATTGGTTCTCTTTTGTAGTGCTGCTGCTGCTGCTGCTGTAATATTACATTCGGCTTTTGTCAAATTTAGGTTAATTTATTGTAGACCTTAGTTTTTTATTTTCCCAATTTTGACTTTTTATTTTCCAATTTTGGCTTGTTTTGGTAGGGTGGGGGACTGGTAGTTTATTTGGCATCATTATTCAAGTTTTTGGATTAAGTATCAAAACTCTGAACATCCGAATATCTCAGTATTTTGCTTGATTGTACCTCGTGATTGTCGAAATCAATTTGCAAGAATCAATCAATATCAGAGAAATCAACTAGAATCGTAGGACAAACGTAGAGTCACCAAGATCATAAACTAGCAATGAACAGTTAGGCATACAATGAAAGCTTTGACTGAAGGAGTTCTGGTTACCATTTAGCTTTCTAAGGAATGACGACTCTAACGTGTCTGCCAATACTTCTCATTACTCGTGCGTATTAGATTCTAGGTGAACCAGAGTGTAAGGCCTCGTGATAATGCATATATGATTTCATTTTGCCAGCAGATGGTTTGGATCTGCAAAGTGTTGAGATGAAGTCAGGACTATTGAAAACACATCCGACCGCTTGGATGCTGGCCTTGCAGGAGATGACATCCAGGGTCCCCGTTTCCTGTATCTTAAGTTGAGGATTCAGGTGGCACCTTGAGTGAGATGAAATCATACATGCATTATATTGTACATATGACATGGGTCTTCGCCTTCGGTGAGATGCCTTAACGGTTTGTAACTCTCGTACTATATTGTACACGGCCTCGTTTGTTTGATCGGAGATAAATAGATGGGATATGAAATTCCTTGGGATATTGGTGGGATATGAAATCCTTGGGATAGTGCTCAGAATATCAATGGATGGAGAAAATTCATATCCGGTGTTTGTGTTTAATGGGATATAGCATTGGAAAGTACTTTTTTGTTATTTTTGCCATTGGAAAATCAATATCCCATCCAAATCCCAACCCCCCCATGGGATTTCAAATCCTATCCAAAATAAGGGAAAAAAACATGGGATTTTGGGTCCCACTTCATCCCATCCCCAAATCCCACCAAACAAACAAGGCTACCTTTTATTTTTGATAAAAGTGGTTTGATTGACTTATGTCCAAGTTATTGGTTTAGCTATTATTTGAAATTATCAGGTACAGCCACGTCACATTCTAGGAACGGTCAGTGCCATTGACCTACCGGTTTGGGGGTGACATTAAAAGATAGGGGTTATGTATATGTTGTTTGTTTTTCCTATATGGACTTAATATTTTTTGTAAGCATGAATATGTATAATGTAAATCACTATTACTATTTTACAGAGGTCTGGCCGGACTTCATTTTATTAATTAAACGAGCTTAAAAACTCAACTTAACCTGACCTTATGGGTTTAAATACATTTCACAAGCCCTTTGCAAAATAGATCGGGAACTTTTATTTCTTGATTAATCGAGAACTTTAGTATGTGATTCATGGTTCGATTTTGTTACTTTTTTTCATTCCTTGTAATTTTATGGTGTTTGTAATATCTGGTTAGTTACGAATAGATGTGTACGATACTAACAGAAAATATTACGAATTATTATAGCTAGTTACAATTTGTAAGGTAGACTTTTCTAATTTTGGATATCCAGAGTTGGTTATATCCAACAGCTTTTCCCGGGCAGTTGGTAGTTCTCTCTCTTTCCATCCAAGCAATGCACAATTGTGGGGATACTGACACGTGTCTGAGAAGAAGTCTCTCTCCACAATTTCCATGAAAGACTCTGTACTTGCAGATCTGTTTTCTCTCCTCCCTATACATGAACAAGACAAAAGAAAACCAGAATAGAACTTCATCAAATTGAAGGAAAAGATTTTCCAATGGAGGGACAATATGGAATTCAAGAAGAAAATAATCAAATATTTCCACCTGCAGATGTGCACAAAGAACTGAATCCTGGCCACAACAAGAATTTTGAGGTTGATCCTGTATCTTCCCAAGTTGCTGCCTCAAAAAAGAATAAGGTACAATATTTATTATGCTTTATATATAGTGCCTTTGGATAGTGAGAAAGGGTGTCTCAGAGAACCGGAAGCGGGGGGCCTGGCATGCATGTTGGGCCGATCACGGCCATTCGTGATCGACTTAGATCTGTTCAGCAATGGACTGTTCATATATCAAGTGGTGATTTTTAGTGAAAAAGAAAAGGAGTCAATAAAGCAATGCTCTTAGTTTTGTACATTCTCACCAACATGGTAAAGAGTGGGGGAAAAAAAAAACTGGGTGAATTCCTACATTTTACATTGCATGGAAAAAGTGTTAACAACTAAAGTAGATCACAAACTTTTTTTTTTTTTTTTCAAATTTATTTTTGCATACAATGGAGAGAGAGAACATCAACGGATCAGTAGTTCTTCTGGGCTATGAAGCACTGGTTTTTCTAAATTCCTAGCATATTTGTACCTGTAACGTGGGTTCCTATACTTTGCATGATACTCCTAAATCCATACCGGGTAAATGAAACGCGTACGATTTTCTTTTGCCATAGCCACTATGTATGTAGCCGTGCCCAACACTGAAATAAAACTAAAGTTATAAGCTTTCTTTTCCTAATCGTAGCCCTGCTAAAAAATTTCAATTTGTCACCATGTCAAGACATTCCGTACACAACAAAATGAAGGGTCATCCATTGCGTACATTTCTTTAACACATATTTAAAAAAGGGAATGTATCCGAAACCCTTGAAGGTAATGAAGTGGTTGCCCAAAATTGATGTTAGCCAATTCTGGCTGATTTACTCAATTTTACCCTTTAATTTGGGAAATGACATATTGATGATTTTCTAATTGTTGAAATTGTCTTGGTCCATTTTGGTCTTTTCATTTTCACAGGTTTTGCAAGATAATCATATTTGTCTTTCCAGACTTTTGATGTTTTCCCTTTATGTCCCATTTTCCCTCTCTTTTTTGTCCACATATGGAGGGGATTTTGAGAATTTCTTAGGAGACAAGTGTGAATGCAAGCACCTCAACCTAGAACAAAAGTTGCCTAATAAAACAAAAGTTAAAAGTAGCCTAACACAACAAAAGCAGTCTAATACAAAAAAAATAAAAAAATAAAAATTTTGGCATTCGCTTTTTTGAGTGCCAAGACCAATTTGGAGAGTGCGAAAATCAATTTTTCAAAATTTTTTGAATAAGGGCAAAAATAAAAAAATGACTTTTACTAAAGTTACTTAAAACTGGAAACTCACCCTAATATATATTCAACCAAGAATAAAAATTTCACACTTGGTATTTTACATTTGGTGGGTCCAAATACTCGTGCGGGGCACAAGGCCTTGCACCTAGTTAGAATAAAAAGAGTGTAAAAATAAATTCTCTTTCTCGTTTCATTAGCTGCATGTCCATCTTCCTTGTGGTACTTGTAAATTTTATAGTCCTGACAAAATAATGTGTCCAAAATGTTCATGTTGAAGGAACAAGCTGAAGCAGCCAAAATTCAGAAGGAAAGGGAAAAGAGGGATGCACTTCAAACCCTTAAGTCTGCCCTAATTGTTTCAGGGATTGTTGTTGCTGTGGCTGGGGCAGTATTTGCCATAACTAAGAAACTCAAGGAGAAATGAAGCTTCTTGTGGGATATTTATCAATATCACCCATCTAGTATTTTCTTTATAAATTCTCTTTCTTTGTTATTCTCTTGCCATTGCTTTTCATTATTATGGGTATGACCCTATAGGCAAAAAGTAATGCTATTTTTTAAGGGGTCAATTCTTTCTTTCTTTTTGGTTGTATATTTCAGAATGTCCAGATCAGTTTAAGTTCACCTCGGTTACCTCCTATAACCTTTTTGAGTGTCGTATGTAATGAGATTATCTTTATTGTATTGGACTTCTCCACCATTATTTTTTGGTCCTCCTCTACCTTGTCCTCAACCTATCAAGAGTGATAACATCCTCTCCACAGGACTTGAATGCACAAGTGCAACTACTCAACCATCGAGTCAACTTCTTGGTTATTCATTACTCTCTCAGTCCGGATTTGTTAGTCCATTTTGAGAGTTCGTGCCACTTTTCAAATGATTATATCTTGTAATTTATAATGTTTTATGTAATTTTAAAAATATTGTCTTGTAGAACTAATCAAAATCTAGCAAATAAGATGCACATTGGAGATAAAATTTATTACCAATTTAAAGATATCACTATTTTTTTATCCGGTTACAATAGAACGAGAGACAAACAAATCCGGACAGAGGGAGTATTTTGTTATTGGTGTTACATTTCCACCCAATTTTACTGAAGAATGGGCGACATCCACCTTTTTCTCAATTCATGGCGATAATCCACCTCCCAATGAATCCTCACTCCAGAAATGGGGAACATGGTGTGCGCTTCCTAGTGTGTGGCATCCGAGCCGTTGGATATGTTTTTTAACGGTTCTGATTTCATCTCGGCACTTTGTAAATTGGAGCCATCCATTGCCAAAATGAAATTTGAGCCTTTGAATGCCGAGATCAATAGTTCGGATGCACATACTAGCACTCCCAGGTCCCCCCACTCCATATTTTGGTCACTAACGTAGTCTCATTGCCACCAACTCTCTTTGTACTAAGAAAGCCGTCTATACCTTTAACTTGTGATTTCTTGATCACCATAATCAATATACATATGGACATGTTATTTTACTCAGATTAAGAGATGCGCTATTAAACACCAAACATGAAACTATACTATGAGAAAAGCGAAACGAGGTTCTAGAGAGAAAGGCATATATGAAAGAATGTTGTACTAAGAAGAAAGAGACATCTCCGATACTTTCAGAAAAGTGAAACAAGATGACAGAAGTAAGAAGAAAGAGACACAAGGGAAGGATATCTATCACAGTTTATAAATAAATACTTTTTATGCCCCCGAATTGTTGATCAGGGTCGAATTTTGATGTAAGGCCTAGTTTATCAAATGGGAATATCATAAAATTAAAGGGTTGATTTCAGCAAATGAGGAAACCATTTGCTAAAATTAACCCAATGGTTTCCTCATTTGCTGGAATAACCCTTTTAATTTTATGGGATTCCCATTTAATCAAATGAGAAACCAAATACAAATGAATAAATACAGAGACCTCCCTTATACTTTTCAATCAGGTGAATTTCACTTACCTCCCCTGAGGGACCAATACAGAGACCTCTCCTATGCTTTTTGAAATTTCATTGGCCTCCCTTACTTTTCAAATTAATTGTCAGATTCCCCTGTTGTTACTTTTAAGGCTAACGGTGTTAATTTTTTACGTGAAATGACTGTAGTACCCCTTATATATATTATCCACCCTAAATTTTTTTTTTTAAATTTTAAAAATAGAGTTAAAAAAGTTTTAAAAAAAATTAAACCATTTTTTTATTTTAAAGTTTGTGAGGATTTTTGTGGATTCTCTTCGTCTTCGACTTCTGTTTCTACCTTTCTTTTGCAGACATGTACAACTACAATCAGCTTTTCATACTTGCAAATGATGAGTACAATTCCACTTGTTCATCTAAGGAAGTACAAGCAGCATTTCGTAGCTCGTGTTATGACAGGAATTGAGCTAAGTGCAGTGGCGGAGCCAGGATTTTGACCCGAGGGGGCCGATTTAATAGACTTTTTTTTTTATTTTTTATCTAAACATATATTTGTTATATTATATTTTTTGTTTTTCAACATAACACATTGATACATTGAAATTGTTTTAGCATAATGCATTAAAAGTATATGAATTGTTTTGCTCTATTCTTTGGGTTGTTACAAAACTCACATCGTTATTTTTCATGCATGAAAAAATTGAGAAATCAAAATATAAAATAACTTGGTTTTTTATTCCTTCAAACCAAAATTATTAAGATAATAAAGAATAATTACATTGATAATACTTAAAATTAGTATTATATTAATTAAAAAGTTCAAAACCGGGGGGCCGGGGCCACCCCAGCCCTATGCTGGCTCCGCCAGTGGCTAAATGCATAATCATGAACCACCATCGCCAAGTTTCTGGGATGATGTTCTAAAGTTAGGCTGTTGTTTGTGGATATCACCTTGTTTTCTTCAATGCAAGATGTCTTATTATGGGACCTCTATATCTAGTGTTTGATACATAATGTAGGAGCTGCTTGGTTCATAAGACCATCTCCAACAAACTCGCTATATCTCCGGTGAGATCAAAATGGCGAGGTAAACTTTCATTTCCGGCGCCCAACAGTCATGCCATCATGCTCGCCAAGAAGCCATTCGCTACAGTGACTCGCTGGGGTGGGCGAGTCATTGTATCCCTCGCTTACTCTCTCTCCCCGCCGTCGTCGTCGCTACCAAGAAGCCATATCTCCGGCGATGACTAATCTTTGATCCTAAAATCGTTTTGGTACCAGAGGGATGTACCCCTCGTCAAGACGATTCTACCGGTGCAAATCCCATCACCGGCGGAGTACTGTGGTGGTCGCTCCGGACAAAGGAGGCGCGTGCCGGCGAGTGAGATCTACTTTCGGCGCGCGTGTTGCAAGCGCCCGTGCGAGGCGTCATTTTTTTTTCTTATTTCAAATGGCTACACTGCTGGGTACTACAATTGTTTGGAGTTAGCCAAGACACCTTTTTCTTGCCAAAATGGCTTGAAAGAAGCTTAGGCTAATGGAGATGCTCTAAGTGACTTCAAATGCGCTCATTTTTTACGGACGGAAAATGGTTCCCAAGGAATTAGTTGATGTGCAAGTAAGCTAGTTCGGATACCTTGAGTTATGTATAGTTCAATGGACCGCGAAGTAACGGGGTTGGCAAGTGAATTTTACATTGAGGATGTTGATTAATTTTTGGACGAAATTAGTGAACAAAAACTATGTTATCCTGTAACAATAATTTGATGGTGGATGTTCACTTTTACGCTTTAATGATTATTCCACTTTGCTCTTCATTAAACCCTGGAATGTTTTAGCCTTTTAGAAATGGTTAAAGGCTCTAACGCCCTATTTGGCGATCGGAGTAGAACCCGGATTTGGGGGTCGCCCACTCGCCCAGATTTGTAATTCTGGGCCCACCCCAAGCTGGCTTTTGAGAAGCCTTTTTTGTACCTGGAGTTGAGTCATTGTCGGGAGTCCATCTCCCCCTTCACCTTCGTTGGCCAACAATAACCTCTACCCTGTCGTTGCCAAATTCACCCTGATTACGACCTCATCGTTACAAAATATATTACAACCAACCCTGTTACCCTAGCAGCCCCAGCGCCACAACCAAATTGAAATCCCCCATTTCATAAGTTAATAATTTAATTGAAATGTCAACTGATTATAAAGAATGAAGTTTAGGGGATGCATGTATATAAAACTTGCTCAGAGGAGAGTGGGTCAAACTAAAATTTGCAATTTCCTAGTTTTAGAAACTGTAGGGGTGATATTTTAATCCACTCGCCTGAAAAAAACTGATCAAAATATTCTGTTCGGATCAGTTTTAGGGAAGCAATGCGTGCTTGACCGTAAGGTCGCATTTTTGAAACCCACGGACGCCAACCATTTCAAACCTTGGGATCATTGGGGATTATGTCCATTGTCCAGCCATTAACTTTCGGGTCCTATGATTAATTGGAGCGCGAGCAAGTTGGCCCGGACTTCTGGTTATTAAAAAAAATATGCACAACCGTTAATTAGAATGGCACCCCTTTTTTCTTTTTTTCCCTCTAATCCTAGCCGTCTGTTTTTATTGATATGGGTTAATCAGAACGGTTAATTAGAATGGTACATGCACAGACACACCCTAACTATTTACCCACGCCGCACCAGGTATCTATCAGAACCAGAAGCCCTCTCTCTCTCTTTCTTTCTCTCTCTCCTCAAACTCTCTCGCACCTCACGCCATTGAAGCTCAAGCAAGCAAGCAAGCTCTCTCTCTCTCTCTCTCTCTCTCTCTCTCTCTCTCTCTCTCTCACGGTAGCAGACTCGCATCCCTCATCTCTGCTCTGAATCTCACGCACAGGAAAGCTAAGGTAAATTTCCGAACCCTAAAGTTAAAGGCTTCAAATTTTTGGGTTTTATTTTTATTTATTTTATTTTTATGTTTCCACCTGAAATACAGCAAACCGTAAGGCTGAAATATAAGAATATGTTCTGTACATATTTGTATCTCTCGGTTTTTTTTTTTTTGTTGTTGTTGTCAAAATGTAATGTGTTTGTTGTATAAGTAAATGTTTCGATACGTATTGTGCGCAAAACCTAAATGTCTGTCTGAGCTTCTCTGTCTTCCTCTTTCCTTGCTTTCTCATTCGATTTGCAGTGTGAGAGATTTGTTTTTCAGGCTTTTAATACATACTACTGATTCAATAATGGGACGATGCAGGAGAAGATATTATTTTCTACCTTTTCTAACTCAATTTGTTTCATCTGAAGTCCCTAGTATCAATTGCAGGAAAATTTCTCTATTTGGTGTAAAAAAATCTGGTTGACTTTCGCACACCGCTCACCTAAGCTACCCAAGTATTATTTATATAATCTAGAGCCTACTCAACCAAGTTTCCAAAACTCCCTAGGCGCTCCAAGGGTGGCCGGCACCTTCTAGCTTCCAAGCCAAGTGCTCGGTGCTTAGTCGGGCTAGTCGGCGAGGGCCTTCTGGCACCTAGGGCGAGTAGTCGGCCTTTCAGACTTTCTTTTAGAACACTGAATTCAGCTTGTCTCTTTGTCGCTGTAGCTACCCATTTGTTGTTTTCTTAGGCTCCATTTGTTGATTTTCCCTTTATTTCTGAGTAACTTTTCAATTTTGATTTATCTCTCGACTCGCATGATTCATGGGAATTTCTTAGCTTGTGTTTTCTATGTATGGACGCTTAAATTGCCTTATATTAGGGCACACCCAAATTTTGATTTCTTTAGTTTTGTACTTCTAGAAGTGCTCCCTGTTGAAGTAGAATTACAAGTTTTCTAAGTCAAACTATCTTCATTTCATAACCATACAGCATGTGGAACTTTTGCGTTTTTTGTATTTCAGTAGTACAGAATTTTGCTTCTAATTTTCCCCATTTTCGTAAAGCTAGGCATCAAGAATTTGGTATGTGTGGATAATTAGTTTTGAACTAGCAGGACCATTAGGAAAAGGAGGAGGAGGAACAATGCATTAATATATCTCTGTATGGCGCTTGTCGAAAAGAAGAGCTCAACGCATAATAGAGAGATTTAGTATGATCTTCATTGGTTCAAGAACTTGATTAATTTTACAAATTCCAACTATGTAATCGATAATTCTGCCCTTCATGTACCTCATCTTATCGTATGCATCACAATACTCATCGCTTTCCACTTCATAGTGCTTTTGCAGCTTTTCTATATAGACCAAGTATTTGAAACATGGCCCTACAGTATGGGTTTTTTTTTTGGTAGTATATTTTAAGTTTGATTGTAAGGAGGTCATTACACTCTTTCTGATAGAAATTATAGTCTTTCAAGAGAAGTCCTCTAATGCTTCACGGGTTTTAGAGGTGTTTGGAGCCGCCATAGCAAAACGGCAGTGTTCTAAAAGGCGGCCTAGGAGACCGTGCCTAGGGGTCTAGGCATTTGTCTAGGCGGCAGACCAACTAATCGGTTGTAAGGCACGATTAATCGGTTAGGCGCTAGGTGGGCTAGGTGGGAATACTCAGCTAGGCGCTAGGTGGGCTAGGCGGAGCTAGGCAGACCATTCGGAGGGTAAATGATGCAAGTTCAAAAGTTTAAGGGCTTTAGTGTCATTGTAATAGAATATAAGGGGCTTTGGTGTGTATATACATACCCGATTCAGTTGCTATGTCATAAACGATTGAAATTTCCAAGTCACGATTGAAATGTTTTCGTTGATTTACGCTGAAGTGATGTTCTAGTCGCCAGAGGCAGGTTCCAGTCAATTTCCATTGGCGGTCGCTCTTAGTCGGCGGTCACCATTGCCTCTTGTTTTGATGGAAGATCCTCTGTGTGTGTGGTTCGTATTGTCTCTCTCCCCTTCTCTCTGTCGTCTATTCTCCCTCTGTCTACTTCATTTATTCTCTCTCTCTCTCTCTCTCTCTCTCTCAATAAAGATTTGATCACCAACTATGAAATTGTGCTTTAAATTTAAGTGATACGTATAGCTTATTCCCCTGTTCAAACACTAAGTGATACATACTCCCTCCGTCCCAAATTGCTGGTTCCTTTTTCTATTTTGGGATGACCCAAAATATTGGTCCTATTTCTAAAAACAACCATCAAACTAGGTCAACCTTCCAATTTTACCCTTAAAAGTACTCTTCCCCCCTGCAATTTATTTCACAGTTTTGAAATTCATGTTATTTATAAATTGTTAATATCTTTTAGTCAAGGTTCTAAAACTTGCTAGGCGCTCCCAGGGCGGCCGGGAACCTTCGAGCTTCCAGGGCCGAGTACTCGGCGCCTAGTCGGACAATTAGTCGGGATAGTCAGTCTAGTCATGCTAGTCAGCGAGGGTCCTTCTAGCGCCTAGGCGGTGAGTGCTTGGCCTTCTAGACCTTCTTTTAGAACACTGCTTTTAGTATAAAAAAGAATATTTTTCTAGCACCTAGCGACTTTTAGAACACTGGAAAATGGTAGGACATTTGTAAGACAATTGAAAAAAAGAGGAGTGGAATCAGGGTGCACTCACTATGGTTTAGAAGAACAGAGAAAGAATATTAATATCCTTGTGTTGCCTTGGTTGTGAACCTAATGTTTGAGCTTTCAACTCTCACAATGGTAGGACCTATCTTTTGGAATTACTATGGACGTTGATATCAAGGCAAATTCATTCCAAAACAGTAAATACAGCAATCCAATGTGTTTCCAAACCTTTCTCAAGTAGTAAATTGTAAGATAACAATCTTGCAAGTGCACAATTTTGGCAAGAGGGAAATAGAAGTTTTCCACATGGATAATTTGTAAAATAGTAATGTGTTTTATTAGTTGTTTACTGCTTCGAAGAGTAAGTTCTAATTTTGTTATATATAAATGCTTACACATAGCGTACCACAATTTAGGCATGTGGCGTACCCTTTTCCTGCTCTTGTTCCTTGAACCCTTGCAATCATCGTTTTAGGTGACATAGGATTGGATCTTATGCTTGTGCTTGAATTGATTTTAGAAATTTATATGTATTTTGCTTTCAATATTCTCGAATAATGAAGATTTTGCAGTTGGGACCAGTGGAATAGATTTTTTGTTTTCAAGTAGTCAGTTAGGTTTAGACAACTCTTCCAATATGATTTGAAGTTTTCAAAAAATACCAGGGTAATATATTACTTAAAAGTTCAAATAATTTTTTTCTGGCATTTTAAGTCTCTTCATGGAACAACTAAATTAATTGATTCTGCTATCAACAACCCATTATAAGTGAATTTTCTCTGTGACACAAATCTCTTTATGGCACGATGTGAAGCTAAATTAAGCGATTCTGCTATCAATAACCCATTATAAGTGCCTTTAGGGTTGGTCATTGGCCTTTATATACTCAACTCCTATGCGTTAACTTACTGCAGGAAGGTTACCCATTGGTACATTTGTTTGTGGGTTCAAATGGAACTATTTCTTGCCGACCAAGCCAAATCATTTAGTTGGTGTCTGGATCCATTGTCTTGTTTTTTTGCTTTGCCGTTCCTTCGTTTTTCTTTCTCCATTATCCTTGCGATTTTCAGCTCGTGCAGCTCATTATCTCATTCCTTGTTTTTGTTTGTTTTCCTTTCCTTTCTTTGTAATGGATTGTTAGATAGTTTAGACCGTAAAAGGTGGTGGTTAATTGTTCCAGCATCAACCCCTGTTCAAATTTCGGAAACTCATTGTTCACTGATTTTTGCACCTGTTACGCATCACCGTCCTCTTGATTGTCATTCAGAACTCTCTCTTGCTTGTTTCTATGAATCTATTAGTATTGCTACTATGTTATGATCCCTTTACTGCAAATTATTCACATTGCAACTCCTTGGAGCCATATTTCATGGCACAGATTCAGTCAAGAATCTTACTCTGGTCCTCCCTTTTCCCTTTCATTTTTTCTCCACCCATCCAGACTTCTCTTTCTTCTGTGAATGCTTCTTCCTTCTGTGCTTCCATAACAGTTGCTGTGCAAGCTTACTTTATTAGATTCGTAAGATGCCGAGGAGAAAAGCAAATGCTAAATCAGATGAACCCAAGAAGCCAATTGAAGTTGAAAAGCCTGTTGAGCCAGAGGAAAGGGTGGAGCTTGACGAAGACGATGATCCTGAGGAGATAGTGGAGGAGGAGGAGGAGGAGGAGGTTGAGTATGAAGAAGTAGAGGAAGAGGAAGAGGAAGAGGAAGAAGAAGAGGAGGAAGAGGTCGAAGAGGAGGAAGAGGTCGAAGAGGAGGTGGAAGAAGAGGAAGAGGAAGAGGATACTGAAATTGAAAGCGCTCATGTGCAAAAGGGCCAGGATGGTGATGTGAAAATGACAACTGCGGGGGCAGATGTGGAAAAAAAACATGCTGAGCTTCTTTCACTTCCTGCTCATGGGTCGGAAGTGTACTTGGGTGGCATTCCTCAAGATGCTTCTGAAGAGGATCTGAGGAACTTCTGTGAAACTGTTGGTGAAGTTGCAGAGGTATGTGACATGCCTTTAATATGTTTGGATATGTGCCTTCATCTGTGAACTCTCGAAATCTCATTGTTTTATATACCTCCAACAGGTCAGAATAATGAAGGGAAAGGACTCGAGTGAAAACAAAGGTTATGCCTTTGTCACCTTCCGAACTAAGGAATTGGCTTCTAATGCCATTAAGGAGCTTAATAATACTCAGTTGAAGGTAAAGGCGTAAAGCAAGCAGACCATTAATTGTGTTTTGTTTTGCCCTTCTTGAATGGTTTTTGTCATCTCTTTTTGAAGGTTAGCTTCATGAGCTTCTCGGTATTGTCAATGTTGTTGTACTAACCCTGCATAACATCTTCCCTTTCTTCAGGGTAAAAAGATTAGGTGTTCAACGTCTCAAGCAAAGCATAAATTGTTCATTGGTAATGTTCCGAGAAACTGGGGAGAGGATGACATGAAGAAGGTGGTAGCTGAGGTAGGACCTGGAGTTGTTGCCGTCGAACTGCTTAAGGTTTGTGTGTACGCCATTTTTTAATTTGTTATTTTATTCTTTATACCTTGGTTTAAAGCAATTTGTAGTTAAATTTCGCTGTGCTTTCCATCTTATACAGTACACACTGACCTTGATTCTCATTTCACAAACGTAATTACTATTGTAGGACCCACAAAACTCCAGCCGCAACCGTGGATTTGCATTCATTGAGTATTACAACCACCCTTGTGCGGAGTATTCGAGACAAGAGATGTCAAAACCGGAATTTAAGCTTGATGATAATGCTCCAACTGTAAGTTGGGCTGACCCCAAAAATGGGGAGTCTTCAGCTTCTTCACAGGTGCTTTGCATTAACTTTCACCTTTTCTTCTTTATTCAATGGCAAATTCAATGTTGCATGCATAGCAATATATTCAATCAGTTGGTTCATTCCTCAAGGTGTATGGTGACTAGCTTATAGAACGCAAACCATTCTATGTGGCCTTCTTTTGCTGCATATTTATATTCTGTACCAGATGCTGATTCTCCTGTACTAGCTATGCTGATTCTTCTGTACTAGCTATAATACAATAACTTTTTTTCATTTCTTTTCCCTGTTCTTTCGGCTAAGTACATTTGACCCCCTTTTTGTTTGGAGCTGAATTGCTGGAGGGCTTCACCTCCCTATGGTTTGAAAAGAGCCATTATGCCACGTGGTTACATTGCTAACACCATTAGTAGAATATTTGAAACAACGTTAATGCCCTTCTTGCTTCTACCCAGGGTTGTTAAATTGCGAATTGAATTGAGCATCAGATTGTCCATTTTCTGAATCGGGAATCTAATCGAATCATGAATCGTAATGATTTGGTCCGACTTTCAAAAATACATTGGCTATGCATCTACATAATAAAGATACTTTGCAAAATTCAATAATTTCATCTTAAATCAGTATTGATATTTGTTTTCTATTGTTAATTGATGATCAAATGGTTTAATAGGGGTCCTTTGCCTAAAATAATCGAAACGGATTATTTTTTGTCCTTACTAAAAAAAAATTCACATTTTTAGTTTTGCTTCAAAATTTTTTTTTTTTTTTGGGATTATTGGTTCGTCTCGACGAGTGGAATCTAGAAAGTAAAATTTTAGGTTCAAAATTGAATTTTTTTTAATAAAGACAAAAATGCAAAGTGGTTTAGTTGATGATGAAATGGTTTAATTGATGATCAAATGGTTTAATAGGAAAACAAATACTAAAGTAAAATGGATATGTACATATAGATGTTGAAGATTCAACTATAGATTCGTATCGCTTTTCTAACAGGAAAATTAAGGCAAAAATGCAAAGTGATTTCATATTAGTCGAATGCAACAATTGTGATAAACCTTGATTCAACTGCGTAGCGTTTTTGCATGAATCGCGAATCGATTTGCGAATCAAACCTTGAATAGTAAGATTCACCACCAGTTTTATGTAAACCTTGATTCATCTATAGATTCATATCGGATTCATGTAAATCATGAGTTGAATGCGAATCGAATCATGAATTGTGCGATTCTGACAACTATGCTTCTTCTATGTTCTCCTTTGCTGTCGTCTGCATTTTCCTATCCCTCAACCAACACCACTTTTCCGGAAGTCCACCTCTTCCGCTGCCTCCCCCACGGTCCCACCAAATTAAGGTTGTTCTCAACCGAAGAACCACATTTTTAATTGGTTACTGTATCTACAATGTGTCCACAGAGCTCCAATTATTGGAGTTGTACCATCCAAGCTTCAAGGCTTGGTTGTCTGGAAGCAATTACAAGTGTTGGGGTTGTTATATTCGTCCAGTATTGTGTGGATCCAACGACCTGTAGTTCTTGATCAAGTTTAATTTTGTGATTGTTCACTGCTTGCCGGAAAGAAAAATCAGATCACCTATTGAAGAAAAAACTGAAGAATGTAACACCCAACGAACTATAATAAGCTAAAACCCAGAGTATTCAGATGTTTGTATAGTGACTAGTGACTTTCCATGATTTGGGCTATTCAGCTTTCCAAGTTCATATGATAAATCTAAGGCAAAATAGGATAATTAGGAAAGTGGTATAGAATCACACAAAGATTACTTTGCTGATTTTTTCCACTGCAGCAATTTGATATCTGTTACTCCATTTACACTGTAGTAACTAGTGAGCAAAAGTCTCAAATTTTTTATTGCAACACTCTCAGTAGGGGTGTGTGCAACAATTTATCGTCCATCTGGACAGAATCCGCGACGGCGAGGAGGTGAGGCTGAAACTGCAAGGAGCCAAATTGGCTATTTTAAATGTCAAGTAGGTGAAGTGCTCGTTGGTCAACACACAAGTTTTACTCTTTATCCTGTATCACGAATTAGTATTACATTTACTGTGAACTTGATTTTGTGATCATTTGCTTAAGGTGACAACGCATTGCTTAGAGCTTCTAAATTTAAATGTTTGAAAATTGAAATGTATCAACTCTCTTAGCCAATGGAACTGGAACCTTGAACTCATTTTTAATTTTGTTTTTATATACAGGTTAAAGCTGTTTATGTGAAGAACTTGCCCAAAAATATTACCCAGGATCGGCTAAAGGAGTTGTTTGAACATCATGGAAAGATCACAAAAGTTGTTCTCCCTTCTGCTAAAGTAGGACATGAGAAGAGCAGATTTGGTTTTGTTCACTTCATGGAAAGGTCAAGTGCAATGAAAGCCCTAAAGAACACTGAGAAATATGAGATAGATGGTAAGCGGTTTCATTTCTATGTTCTTGTGTGTAAATTTTCCTAACAAATGAAATACAGACATCGTGCTTAAGGCTCGAGTCTGACTTGCATTACCTTAACCCATGATCCATTTCTGTCTTTTATGTTTCTTGGTCTCATTGACAGGTCAAGTTTTGGAGTGTTCTCTTGCTAAACCACCTGCGGATCAAAAGTCATCTGCAGGGTCAAATTCACAGCAGCCGGCCCTGCTCCCAACCTACCCACCTCGGCTTGGTTATGGTTTGGTGGGCGGTGCATATGGTGCTCTAGGTGCTGGATATGGTGGTGCAGGTTTTGGACAGGTAAGATGCGCTGTTTTATGTAGAAGAGTAGGAGTATGTACTGATGTCCTCTATCATTTTCCATATACACCCTACCAGCACTACGATTAGCAGCAAATTCTAAGAAGCATGGATACGGGCACGGACACCACACGGGCATCCCATGCCATTTCTCTAAAAAAAAAAAAAAAGGTTAAAAAATGTTGGGGATACGCTTGGTAACACACACACACACATTGGTGTTTCATTAGAAGGATTTACGTTTATAAATATTTTTATACGTCACTTCTAATTTAATGTTTATCTGAGCACAAATGTGAAAAAGAGAACTAAATAATAAAACTTATAGGCACATATCTGTATTTCCCTTAATAAATGAAAGCTTTGCCTAAATGAAAGCAAAGCCTTAAAGTAAGCTTTGGTCGAAGGCTGCACAACAAAGATGCAACAGAGCTTTAAAAATGAAACCCTTGAATGCAGTCTAACCACTTCGATTTCCCTATAATCAAACCACAAAAGTAGTGGCTGCTGCTTTGGGAGTGGATACGATGAATCAGAAACCTTCGGTACTTGAGACGACAAAGAGAAGTAGCATGTCTTACCCCTCTCTTTGTCTCTCCCTAAGTCGGACAGTCACAGGCCTGCAGGAAACATCCTGGATGTGTCTTGGCCCAGATGTCCCCGACATTTGTATGTGTGCAGCGTGTCGGAGAGTCACAGGCCGGACACGTCCAGATGTGTCTTAACACAGACGTCTGTGAAACTAGTATGTGAGCCTCAACAGCTTGTCGGCGTTCCTTAACCTTGGATCAGTATGGAGTGATGCACTCTTTTTGGCTTTAAGTTTAGTTAGTGGTTAATAGTTGACAACATTCTTCATTATGCTTGGTTTATTTCGGTATTATCCATCCCAACTTGAACTGGTTCTTTTCTGTGATGTTTGGCTTCAATGTTGCGTAATGGACAGAAAGGCTATATATTAATCTGTGTGTGTGTGTATCTGGATATGGGTAAGGATGATCCTTTTGAAACTAGGGGTTCCTAGCTTTCTGTCTTCAGCTTCCATGCTGATATGGATACCATTGTTTTGCAGCCAATGATGTACGGAAGGGGACCTACTCCTGGCATGGCAATGATGCCAATGCTGTTGCCCGATGGAAGGATTGGATATGTCTTGTAAGTTCAATTCAATTGCTACTCGCATACTTGTTCTTATAGATATGTTATTTAAGAATGTACTGGAACCACTAGTATTCAATTACTACATTCCCTCAAAAGGTAGAATTCCAAGTTGATAATCTCTTTTGGCACTAGCACCCATGGATTCTGTGGATATTTAGGTTTTGAAGAATTAATGGAGAGGAACGTCAACGGCAACTTTTCTGTTTTTATGGGATATGACTTGAGTTGTACATCAAAAAGAAATCTTTTTTTTTTTTTTTTTTTTGGGTGCCAATTGAACCAAAACCTCAAACTTCAATAACTTGAAGAGCGAAGAGTTTCTTGGAGGTTTGGCTTTGCATCCTTTGAGCATTGACCTACCTTAGCGTCATCGACGGTCGTCAATTTAATATTGCTGATGTATGTAACAATCTCAAGTACGGTGAAGTAATAAACATTACCTGTCTGTTACTGTAGGCAACAGCCAGGAGCACAGCGACCAGCCCCACCACCGCCACAGCAGAGAAGTGGCGGCAGGAGCGGTAGCAGAGGAAGCTCAAGTGGTGGAAGACGTGGCGGTGACAGTGGCCGGGGGGGTAGCCGTTACAACCCTTACTAATCTGTTTGTATTGATTGTGGATGCAATTGCCACAAAAGAGATAACGATTGTAGTGATTAATTGCTTTAGATTGTAAGAATTCTGTGGTTATCCGCAGCTTAAGAAAAATGTTTCTGAATTTTCGTCACTATTGAAATCTTTGTTTGTAACGTGAAGCAGCCGTACACCATACACCATATTTATCTTTCAAATGTTTGCATTAGTTTTGGTCATGCATGCTATTGGGTGGCATGGTGTTTGGTATTTGCTTATGATTCACAGATGTATTGATTCTCTTATGGAGGAGAGAACTGCCTAACAGGTACTGCCACATGGTAGCTGTCGGCGCATCCGAGCCGTTCAAATGTGTTTTGGACGGCTCAGATTGAAGGGTGGCAATTTTGTAAATTTTAGGTACAAACCAAGCAAGTCTGGGCTGTCCAAAATACATTTGTACGAGTCAGATGCGCTGACTAGTACCACGTGGCGGTACCCTTTCATCCGGCACGAAGTTCTCCCCTTATATGGAGGCCCCTTTTGTGGATGAGTTCTACCTGGAAATAAAAATGCTAGGATAGGGAATATGCTTATCGGACTCGAAGGGAACAAAGAATTGATTGATAATTCTCAAATTCCGTGTTTGCTTGCAGATGTGAAATGAATGCATTAGTTGATTCTGGGAAGGAATGTACTAGTTTCATGCCTTTACCCCTATTAATTCTGGGAGTGGACCGATTGTTCCTATTATGTTATCGTGGGCTATGTTACTCGGACTCGAGTGTCCGACACGGGTACTTTAGACAATTATGAGAGTCCGCGTAACATAGATTCGTGGGAACAATGGTCGCGGTGAGATGCATTCAGCGCCATGAATTTGGGGGTGTCGTGAGAATTCTTGAGTGTCGTGAGAATTCATGAGTTGACAATGAACGACGAGTATATGCTACAGATCGGAGTCCTGATTTCGTTTTCCCTACTGTGATGTTTCACCTTGGTCTCGATTTGGATGGCCATCAGTCTCATTGCGACAACATGGGTTTGAGTAGGGGTGCAAACGAGCCGAGCCTATATAATTGAGCCGAGCTTTTGCGAGCCAAGCTGAGCTTTAGCGAGTTCGTTAACTAAACGAGCTTGAAAATTGAGCTTGAACTCGGCTCGTTTACTTAACGAGCTGAGCGGAACCGAGCCATAATGAGCTGAGCTACAAGTTGCTCACGAGCAGCTCGGTTCGTTTGCAGCTCTACTTTCGAGTTCGACATGGTTAAAATTATTTACCTACATTGCTTATAAGAATCAATCAACTTCCACTTTAGACTTGCCCCATAGCGTACGTAAAACTGCTCTATGGCTGTAGCAAATCTGCATAACATTGAAAACCCAAATTAATGTCAGCCAAAATCAAATTAGTATACATTCAAAAAAACCCATAAAACTTTCAAACAATCCAGAAGCGTTTCAATTGTAAGACGTCTGCATTTTGCAATCAACCATGAAAAAAAATTGGCATAAATTAAATGACCAATATATTATCCAAAATTACAAGCGCCATAATAAAGGGGACCAAAACACACTTTAGAACCCACTTTTCACATCATTTTCCTAGTTCTATCTCCACAAGAAACAAAACCAAAAAAAACAAAGGAAAAAAAAGAAAGAAGAAGTTAGAATGAGCAATCGATCCAATTGATTGAGACATAAGGCTCGGTTTGATTTAGAATAAGCAACAAATGGGACACCGAATCAATCCGTTCTCATTACACTCCCCACACTTGACTGTCTTCCTCCCATCCTCACCCACCACCTTACAACTCCCACTGCACTCCAAACACATCACAAACCTAACCCCGGCGCAACCGGGGCACCCGACGGAGGCCGCCCTCGGTATCCCGTCGAGCAAAATACCCAATTTACCCTCCTCCTCCAACTTCACCACTTCCTCAGCTCCCCCTATCAACCTCCCCTTCACAAACACAACCGGCACTTTCACCTCCTTTTTCCCCATTATGCCCCTCAGCTCCTCCTTGAACCCCGAGTCCATCGACACGTCACGCTCCAACACCTGGACACCGTGCGATTCTACGATTGATCGCACGGTGTTGCAGTCCTCAAAAGTCTTCCGGATCCCCCTCAATGTCGTCGTGTATATAACGACCGCGTTTTCGCAACGATTGAGGATTTTTTTCTCGAATGAATCCAGAATAACACCACAGTCCTTTGTACTGGAAATCCTCTTATTCCTTGAAATGGGTGTTGAAAAAACCATTTTCTTGATCTGTTCTTCTTCAACAGAGAGTTCCTTCTCCAAAGATTCCAACAGCTCTGGATCAAAAAGGGGTCTTAAACTCCTCCTCGAAATGCCACCAGAATCAACGCTGCAACGATCCGCTTTCATCGAATTCTCAACCAAATTACGCGATTTCGAAGACCCTTTCGGGCTACCATAATCCCACTTGAACCTGTTAACAAGTCCCCTGTTGTTCTCCTTCCCACCACCACCACCACCACCTCCAGATCTCATCAGCTTCTTAGGCGAAGCCACCACGTGATTCAAGAACTTCAATGGGCTTCTCTTAGTATCCAAATCGCCAAACCCACGAAGGAAAACCATCGGTTTCGGGCTCCTCCGACTCGAAACCGGTGGTGGTGCTTCCTCCTCTTCTAAACCCTCCATGAGTTCCCATGCGTTGATCACCTCCGTCGTCGGTTCTTCGCGAATCGGCGATTTCTTCCTCTTAAAATCTCCCAAAAACTCATCTTTCACGATGACGGGTTGTTTTTTCTCCAGATTGAGAACTCCATAAGTGCTTGAAGTGAGAGAAACCACATGGCGATGGGTGGAATCGCTGCCATTGCCAAACACAATCTCTTCTTGTTTGAGATCTTTTCTGAAGAGCTTTGACGGAACACAACCCATTGGTAGTGGAGATTTGTTTTCTACCAAGACCCTGTTTTTTTTCTATCTGTGCTTTAATGGGGTTTCTCAATTTGAGGTGTCCGAATGTTGGTAGTTCACCTTTTGCCATAAAGTTTTCGAAACGGTTACTCTGTCCAACGAAAATGTCACCAACGGTCAAAAAAATTCGAATAGTGTATAGGGAGAGGTAATTTTGGACCAGACCGTTGGGTTTAAATATACCGTTGCAGGAGCACTAGTTTTGGCAACTCCACACAATGGCACTAAAAGTCCTAAAACTCCACATAATGGCACTAAAAAGTCTTAAATCTCCTAAAAGTAACGGAACTAGTTTTGGCAACTACACATAATCGCACTAAAAAGTCCTAAAACTCCTAAAAGTGCTAAAACGTTTAAAAGTAGTTGACGCATGTGAGAAGAATGACCCGTCTCTCGGAATCTATGGCTAGGAGTTTTAGGGAAATGGGGCCTTGTTCTGCTTAACTTATTTTGTCTGGTTTTTTCACACTTTTTGCATTTTTTGAGTTTTGTCTTTATTAATTAGAGTTCCAGTCATAATTTTATAATTTTTCGATTCCTTTCCTTAAGCCGAATCACAAAACTTAAAAAGTGTGACACAAAAATAACAAAAGTGAAATTTCTGTGAATAAAGAAACATACCAAGAAGTGAAAAAAAAAGAAGTTAAGCGGAACAAGGCACAGACTTGCCAATTTACATAATTACCCTTCTCAATTTTCGTATACTCGTAACTATATGTTCTTACTTTTTAGGAAAAGAATTGAATCCATTAGAGCTTCTCCAATACATAATGATACGTAGTAGCTGAAATTGCATGCCAAGGTCAATGTTCTTCATTCTATCATTTTTCCCACTTAAGAAAATTCACCAAATGTCAAATGTTAGTAAATGCTGAAAGTGATTTCTGTTGACTTCTATTTTGGAAACAAAAGTAAACTACAAGTTGCTATTGTTTGCTCCATCAAGAGAGAACGAGATAAATACTATATAAAATTTGGCAAAATTTCCAAGTAAATGTTTAATATGATGGCACATGGTTTGGCCATTTTAAAGTATTTTCCCTATTTTTATTCATATACATATATCTATTATTTTTTTTTTTTGGGCCAAAAAGGAAGGATGATTTCACTGATAGCATATCCATCCTTAGATAACGGATTGAATAGCCAAACAAATGGAAAGGCTTTCCACGTGAAAACACCCAAACCTCCAAATCCTCTACTTGCCAAACAATATATTGAGGTTCCTTTGGACAAAAATTTTAGAATAATGCTAAGGATACACCTTTCCACCAAAGCACCAACCACACAAGCCTACGTGACACTGCACGATTGGTAATTGCAGAACAAGCATTTTGAAACTACTTTGCAACCACCAAATCATGCAGTGCCATGTAGGCTTATGTGGTTGGTGCTGTAGTGGAGTGGTGTGTCTCTACCATTATTGAAACTTGTGAGTCTTTTTGACATATTCTTTATGTAATTTTGTCTCAATTCTTCTACATTTGGGTCAAATTCTTTGGATTAGTTGTCGATGACAGAATTCAGAAAAGTGTAAAATTTTAGACCAAAGTTGAAAAAAATAGTAAAGATTTTTTTTTTTTTTTTTGAAAAGGACAGTCTTTAGGGGCATTCGGTAACGTTTTTAGTTTCCACTTTTTTTGTTTATAAAAAATTGAAAGTAGAATCATGCTTATTTTTAATTAAAACAACAACGGAAAACATATTTGGTAATACATTTTTTTTGTAAACCATAAAAACTATACTAAAAACACCATAAAACATGTTCGGAAATTTCATTGTTTTTTTGTTTGTCATCCTTCAAATTGAATGTCATGAGAACGTCAACAGTTAACCTTTTATACAGACTCTACCTATTAACTAAAATCATTTGACCCAATTTCATAGGAACACATCAACAAAAAATACATGCGCACCCACTTACCAAAATGTCATTAATTTCTTAAATCTAACTATTCAAACCATCAATCATACAAATGGATTTCACTTTTTATTTTGTTCGGTTCGGTGGAAGTCAGTATTATTTGTTGTAATTAGTGATATTTCAATTTTAATCAAGTGAATGGTAGTATATCTAATGACTCAAACCATCGATCTACAAATGCATTTGCTTTTTTTTTTTTTTCCTGGGCGAGAGTCAGTATTATAATTAGTGAGGTTTGAACATCTGCCAAATACATTTAACTTTTAGTTCATATTTAAAAATTATAAATAATTCATTTTTGTGTCAAATATGATACGAATTGAAAGAACA
Organism: Vaccinium darrowii; assembly: GCA_020921065.1. Lineage (NCBI taxonomy): Eukaryota > Viridiplantae > Streptophyta > Magnoliopsida > Ericales > Ericaceae > Vaccinium > Vaccinium darrowii. The sequence goes on along the minus strand of CM037161.1, from coordinate 31,612,089 downwards.
AAGAGTGGTTGGGTTGGCCCATCGAAAGTGAAAGAAGTTACCCCAATGAAAACAGATTGACCACGTGTAACGCATAAATCAAGTGCGACGGCCTGATTTAGAAACAGGGAAAACACCTTTTGTGTTGTGTGTTTTCACAATTTATGAAAATTTTGGAAACGTTTACAGTAGTAAACAACTTACCAAATATGTTTCCGAGTTTGTTTTGAAAAAAACTAAAAAACATAAACAAAAAATAAAAAACAAAAACGTTACCAAACGCAGGGCCTGGTCATGGCATAAGCCAATGAAGCCACCGCTTCGGACCCTCTAACAAATGTAAAAAATAGGGGCCCCGATCATGTAGGCCCTTTATATATTGTAATGGTTGGTTTTTTTTTTGGATGACTATAAATTTAAATTTGTTCTTTAATAATTATATTGTAATGGTTTTTTTTATGAAGATATGCGTTGAAATTTTTTATTATGCAAAATATATGGAGAGCCTCATCTAATGAGTCTGTTTCAGACTTTCAAAACTAATGAGCCAACACTAACCAAACGCCCCCTCGGAACCTTTAAAATTTCTATATATGTGTGTGAGGTAAAAGTTCATAAAAGTTCACAGAAGGATGAAATCAAAGTTCATAAAAGTTCAAGTTATCAACATTTTTTAAGTTGCGTGTATAAAATTAAACAATGGCTAGCTACGCATATTCACACAATATTGTCTTTTATTGGAACCTCACAAGTAGCGATTTATACTTATATAATACTACTCTATTTTCTTATGGAGATAAAAAGACGCGTGATTCGGACCTCTATTAAACACTTAAATCATGAGTCCGTCAATGTCGTACATATGGAAGCTAGGGGTGCTGCGTTGCGTGCTGTGCAGCCTCACACGCGGCCGCGCCGACCACTTTTTGGCGATCCGAGATGTTCACCGGATGGCCTTCGTCGAGTACTATAAGTGTACCAAAAATCAACTTGATTGGATATCGGTAAGTACCTAACCAGAATACAAATAGCTTGAAATAATGGGTTTAGTGATTTGGATCCAGTGTTTTATGTACATTTGTGTTCCATTTCATTTCAATCTATTTGTGTTCCGATTAGACACTTAACGATATCCGATTGAGTTGATTTTTGGTACACTTATAGTACTCGATGAGAGGTATCCGATGAACGTCTCTAATCGCCGGAACGTGACCGGCGCAGCCACGCCATTCGTGCACAACAGCACGCTGCGCAGTACCCCAGAGTCCCGTACATAAATGCCTTTACACGTGACAAGTCCATGTTTGCGTTTTATTGTGAAGTTTGGCTCGTTTTTTTATGTCCTGTGGCGTGCACTGCAGAAAATTTGACTTCAAAGTTTCTACTCCTTCCATTCCAATTTATTGTGTCTGTTTTCTTTTTTGAACGTCTCAAAAAATTGTCTATATCTTTTAACTTCTACTAATATTTTTGTATTCCATATGGATCTCAGTTAATTTTGTCAAACAAAGATTTTGAAATTATAAAAAACACTATAGATTATATGAAACATAGACAATTTTTTGAGAAGTCCCTGTGTGTCCTTTTGTTCCGACAGTAGTTATGTCCCTCCTCCGTCCCAATCTTTGTTCGGACGGTAGTTAAATCCGTCTGGACGAGCCGTATGTCCTTTTATTCATTTTTGAAAGGTTTTTATGAAGTTACACGTTTTTCTTTTCCCGACAAAGGAATCACCTCATGGGAAGGTCACTAATTGGACCGCCTATAGAATGTAAACCTCCGGATGAAACCGAAGCAACTTTGTTAAGTCACTGCAGCAAAGTTAAGCAATCTTCAATTTGGTGAGTTCGTTTGGTGATGCTGATATTAGATAGTTTTGAAGGTACTGTCTAATTTAACTTAAAATAGTTCTAGTAAATCGTAATATTGATGCTCATGTGCCCGTCAGCATTCGTTTGCCTTTTGGAGTAATATCTTTGTCTCTTTTTGTTTTTTTTTTTTTTTTGAACTGCTTTGTCTCTTTTTGTTTGATTTTTTCCTCTTGTTTGTGCTATTTTTCTTCGCAAATTGGTTTTTTGTTCTGCATTTCATTATTCACACACGCACGCGGATACACATGTCATCATTTGTTATGAACACGTCAGAGACGGAGTTTTCTAGTGGGGCGGGGTGACACATGTCACCTCCGGTTTCAAAAAATGTTTTATTTTAATTTAATGGATTAGGCACCTACGGATATCAGTCCAGTATGTTATTTTGGGCAATCTCAAAATGTTAGTCCCTTTACATAAATTAATGTTCTTTTTTTTTTTTATAACTTTTCCATTCTACTCCTATTTTTTTGATGTGACAATAACTATGGGTTAAATTGGAAAGAGAAAAATAAAAAAGTGCAATAACTATATCTTAAAAAAATTAAAACCTCAAAGCGGCCATAACATTTTGACATGATGAGGAAAAATGAGAAGAAGACAGACAACTTGGGCCTGATTTGACTAAATTGAAAAAACTAGTTTTTTGGTTTTTTATTTTTGTTTTGTTCTTATTCAAAAATTTTTGCAATTTGTTAATTTTGCGTCAAGATTTTGTAGTTTCTGGTTTTATTTCGTCGAGATGAATCCAAAGAGTATAAAATTATGGTCAAAAGTAATAGTTTTTTGAATAAAGCCGAAAATAAACCAGTTTTTTGGATTATTTTTCGTCTTTATTCACAAAACTTTAAGCTTGGCTAACAATTTTATACTTTTTAAATTCCTCTCGTCGAGACAAGTCAAGAAACCAAAAAAAAATCGACCGAAAACTAACAAATGCAAATTTTTTTTGAATAATTTTGAATAAGGACAAAACGAAAAAAACCAAAAAGCCAATTTTTTTAATTTAGCCAAATCAGGCCAACGTACATAAATCCCAAAATCCAAGAAAATTTTGGGTACGGGTAGAGTAGATCCACGTGGTGTTCGGCACCACATTTGAGCCGTCTAAACAGGTTTGGATGGCCCAGATCCAAGGTGACTTTTTTTGAAAATTGTGGGGACAAATTTAACTCCACAAATCTAGGCCGTCTAAAACATGATTTGACGGCTCGGATGTGGTGTGGGGCCACCCCATGGATCTATCCTAACCCATACCCAAAATTTTCTACCAATATCCACTCAGCCGCCCACTTCAATAAATATAGTGGAAAAAACGAATTCAATGACGTCATCGTCTCCTAAGGAAAGAAACATGTCACCGTCTCACAAGTCAGAAGAAAAAAATGTACTAATAATATAAATAAGTGTCTCGCTAACCTCCGCCCAATCAGTAAAGGATAATGTGCATATAATGACAAATTAGTTCGGATATCAATGCATATTTTATGGATATTAATATATTTTATTCGGATATCTATGCACTTTTTACTTATTATCCTTCACCTTTTGGACTGAAGTTACTATTTCTCAAAAATAAATATTCACAAATGGAATGCAAAAAATACAGTTTAAATCTGCCCACATTCATCTGTGTGTTCGTGTAAATAAACGCTGTTAAACTCTGTTTTTCGTTTGCTGATTTAAATAAAATTAAAAAAAACACACGCTGGTTTAGTTTTCTTTTGGGATTTTGATGATTGGGTTGTTCAGGCTAGGCCTGTCAACAGATCGGATTTGATCCGGATCCGATCCGAAAAATCCGGATCCAAATCCGGTATTTCAGATCCGATAATCCGGAGCCAAAAATTCTAATAAAATTCGGATCGGATCCGGATCAAACCCGACCCGTAAGCAAGCAAGCTAGCCGGAAAGGACAAAAAATTAAATTACCGGATCAGATTCGGATTTTCGGATCGGATATCCGAAATTCGGATCCGGATCTGGATTAATGTATTCGGATTTGTGATCCGGATTCGGATCCAAGCTTATCGGATCCGGATCGAACTCGGGTCCTCTCGGATCCGGATCCGGATCCGACCCATTGACAGGCCTAGTTCAGGCCAATTTACGCATATCTCGATTATTTCCGATTTTGTTAATTGTGCGGGACTATGAGATTTGGCAAAGAATTATTTTATTATAATTAGACCCTAATAATTGAACCCTAGTTAATTATGTGGGAATCAAACTTGTCAACCAAACGAACTAATCAGGCTAAAGAATGTGCAGTAGTTACTACTGTAGTAGATTTTGACCAGGAGTAAAAAAAAATTAGTAGTACTCGACTTTTCAACATAAGAAATAGGATAAATTACTCAATCGATCCCCGTAGCTTCGTTTATGCGTCACTTTGACAAGTTCAATCGAAACGACCGATGGTGGTGGCTTGGTGGACAGCATGCCTCACATTCTCAGGGTAGACTTAGTTTTGAGTCTTGCCAGTAGCAAGGGATTGTGGGGGTACACACTTATGCCTACTTGTACCTAGGTGGTGTTGTGATGATAGCATATCCTTACGGACAATAGATATGAATCAAACCAGACATTCCACTAGCGGGTCGGGAGCCCCTATGGTGGTGGCTTGGTGGACAAGATGCCTCACATTCCCAGGGTAGACTCAGTTTCAAGTCTTGCCAGTAGCAAGGGATTGTGGGGGTACACACTTATGCCTACTTGTACCTAGGTGGTGTTGTGAGCATGGCATATCCTTACGGACAATAGATATGAATCGAACCAGACATTCCACTATCGGGTCGGGAGCCCCTATGGTCAAGCCCAAAGGGGTTGCTACGTTGGTTGCCCCCTCCCACCCTTTTTCCTGATTAAAAAAAGTACAATTGAATCTCCTACTAACTGCACTTGAACCCTTGTGGTTTGGGTTTTGTGCGAATTGACTTGCGCTACAACTAGCATGTAACCCCACATGATTTGTGTACTAAAGTGAAAAGGTGAAAAGGTGAAAAGACCATATTACCCTTCTTATCTAATTCTTTTTCTCTTTTCTTCTACACATGTAAAGACATACATTTATTGAATGGTACATATATCTAACAGATACTAATTGTATTATCAACTTAATTAAATTAAAAAAATTCTGTTTTGGTTCTTATTCATTTTTTTAACTTTTGTTAGTTTTGAGTCAAGATATTTTAGATTATTAATTTGTCTCGACAATGGGAATGGAAAAAGTAAAAAATTAAGTCTAAAACCTTACAAGAAGTTTACTAAGGATTAAAAATAATTCAAAATAGGCAGTTCCTTAATTATTTTGAATTTTTTTGAACCTTTTGCAAGTTTAGTTTATTTCTTTCCTCTTTACGATCCTCTTGTTGAGAGAAATAAATATTTTGTAAAATTTAACGTGAAACAAACAAAAGCTAAAAAATAATCTAACAATAAAACCTTAGGCAAACCTCACCTCTATACATCTCTTCACAAAAAATAAGAGTGTGGGGTTTTTCCTAGCTTTATTGTTGGATTTTTTTGGTTAATTTTTAAAGATAATTTATTCGTCTCATTTAGAGGAATGTAAAATGAAAAGAAATATGAACCCAAATTTCACAAAGTTCAAAAAAGATAAAAATAATTAATTTATTTTTTGTCTATTTTGACTAAATTTTTATAATTATGGAACCTTTTTTAAGGTTCTGGACATAATTTTTTTACTTTTTTCATTTATTATGTTGAGACGAATTAATAATCTAAAATATTTTCACTCAAAAACTTTTGTAAAATAGAATAAGAACCAAAGAGAATTTTGATAGTTACTGAGAAATCATAAAAAAAAAGGGCCGGAAAGGACTTCATCTGAATAGTTTTTGATTAAATAATTACTTGGATGAAGCCTTTTTCGGTCATTGTTTTTTGATGATTTATCGTAGAGATCCTTAAAAATACATTTTAAACACACTGAACGGTTCGGATCATCAAAATTTGATCAGAAAATGGTTGGTCCGGACAATCCCGGACTAGAAACCTATTATGTATACATATCTACACACACACTTCATCTAACGAATGTGTTCACATGTTTAAACGAGAGAGAAAAGAGAGAAAGAATTAGATAATGGTAATATGTTCTTTTCACATAATGGATGTAATCGTGCACTTTAGAATACAAATTACGTGGGGCTATGTTAGTTTCTAAATGGCGCGGGTCAATTCACCCAAAGCCCAAAGCACAAGGGGTCAAGTGTTGTTTATGCAATTAGTGGGAGCTTCAATTGTACTCGATTGGAGCAAAATTGTAACTTCAAGGTTTAATTCGAGCCAATCAAAACTAAAAGAAGCAAAATAAAATAAAGACCAAATTACAGGGACTCAATTCTACTAGATATTCTGTGTCCTTCACTTCTAGAAAACCAAAAGGAAACCACCCACCCCATTACCTGCAGTCTGCAGTCAAAACGTTGAAATCCCTTCTCCAATAATACACACACTTTCTACTATGGACCCGACTGCGGGTGCCGAAAGAAAGAGACACCGAAAATGTATTAACGGCTTGCGTTTTCGGGTCTCATGTAAATAATTCGAATCATTCAATAATTTTAAGATACTTTTTTCGAGTGTTTGTGAAAAAAATTAGTCGTAAGTGGTTGATTCAAACTTTCAATTTGTCATTCAGAATTTAGGACTTTCGGTACCCTTAGCATTTTCGTTCTACTACCTAGGGGCGAGCATAGGAGACGTCAGGGGTGCCCGACACTTGCACCGATCTAAATATTGTCACATATGGTACTAATTTTTTAGGTTAATTTTAAAAACTTCTATGGAATTGGGCCCTACAAGTACCGTGGGTCAAAAAAATTCTTAAAATTTCTCAATATAAACGAAAAAAATCTTTAAAATTTCAAGTTATCAACAATTTTTTGATCACATGTATAAAATTATGAGACAAACTATATACAATCTAATCTCTTCCTTTGACGTGCAAAGAATAGAATGTACTTATTGTTATCTGTATAGAAATTCATGTGATTCGGCCCATGGAATAATTTTTGGGTACCGAAGGGGTACCATGTAGCCGAGCCTACATGGTATTCGAATGTTGCATTTGGGTAGTCCAAGAGTGTATTGGACGGTGCAATTCGAAATCGTCTCTCTCCCCTTTCTCTCTTCATATTCCGGACCGTCCGAAACCAAAATAGCCGGCTCAGATCGGGAGCACAGGTACCACGTGGTACCCGCTACGGAAAAAATTTGCTCCGGCCCATGCTATATACAAGTCCTCCATCTACCACTGCTACTACCCCTCTCTCTCTCTCCCTCCCTCTTCTTCCCATCCGTATTTATACCAACACGCCTAATCCACCTACAATATTTCCTTCCTATCGCCCTGAAAAACCTTCTCTCTCTCTCTCTCTCTCTCTCTAGTTCCTCTCGAAGATTGCGTACTATGCCTCAGGTTGATATCGACACACTCGTTTCAATCTGCTCCGGCGGCAGCGATCGCAAGATCGCCTGCGAACCGCAGCAAGAAGTCACCCCTGCCGGCGATCAAACTCTAGACGACGGCGATGAAGAGGACAAGCCAGATCAGACGCCGCCGGATTTCCCGCCAGAATCATTCTGGCTCTCAAAGGACGCTGAGTTCGACTGGTTCGATCGCAACGCCTTCTTCGAGCGCAAGGACTCGGGCAAGGGAAACAGAGACTCCAATTCGACAAACCTGAACCCTAATTTGACCTCGAATAACGTGAACTCGTCGTCGCAGAGGTTTTCGAAGAACTTGAAGTCCAAGGCGAAGATAATTGGACTACCGAAGACGCAGAAGACGAGTTACGTTGACTCGACCAACAAGAGGAGGTATTGTAAAAAGCCGGCGAATACTCGGTTGTTTCCGAAGCGGTCCGAGTCGGTCGGGAACAATAGTAATAAGCCGATGGCGGAGCCGTCGTCCCCCAAGGTGTCGTGTATAGGTCGAGTGAGATCGAAGCGGGGGCGGAAAAAGCGGTCTGATAAAAAGCATGTCGAGATAGTTGAACGAAGCCGGGCCGGGATTTGCGGCCGTTTTATGGCGATTTTCCGGTCACGTCGTAGAACTGTGGCTCCGCCTTTGGAAGAACCACCAAGGGTGAGCGTGACGGTTCGTGAGCGACGTTCCTCGGTTAGGAGTGAATCGGAGGCGGGTGAGCCGCCCGGTTTGGGAGGGATGATGAAGTTCGCTTCGGGGAGGAGATCGGCGTCGTCGTGGGTTGCGGATGATGGAAACACATGAGCATGAGAGAGAGAGAGAGAGAGAGATGACGACGACGGCGTTGCAAGGTGGAATTGGTCGTCGTTGGCTGGCGAAGGTGGGGTACAGGTGGGCCCACTAGGAGGAGTTTTGTTGGGAAGTCGTTGGTCTAATATGGGAGAAGGTGGTGGTTGGTGTGAATTGTGGGGTTGTTTGAGCGAAGTGGGTCGTTTCATCAAAGGGTAAAAAAGGGAACAAATTTCACTTTTTTGTTTTTTTGTTTTTGTTTTTAAAGTTTCATGCTTCATTTGCAACACTTTTTATTAGTGCTTTTATGTAAATAACAAGATTGGTTCTAGTGGTGAATTTTGTGTACATGATCACTTTTACTTACTAATTTTCCCATTAACCCCGCTCATATATATCGTATGACAAAAAAAGAACAGTATTTTTCGCTTCTTCGGTCGCGATCAAATTTGGATTTAGACATATATCTAATTAGTTGACATAATTTCAGGTGAGTTGACTCTATTTCAAAATTACAGAGCAATACTAGTACACACAATTTTAAAACATAATATCGGACGCGATTGTGCTCGCAACCGTCCGATACGAGTTATAAGATACATTCAAAGGCTCCAGAAACAGTCGTGTCCGGAATTTTATTTCAAAGTTGAGACAAAGTCTTCAAAGTAGAGAAAGTCAGACAGATTCCCAAAGAGAATAATGTAGTATTAGGGGACGCTGCTACTGGTACAAAAGTTATTGTACAGAAAATGTACAAAGTGCTCTCGGGGACCCACGTTTGGGTCCCACACGAGTGATCCAAACCGTTCATTATTCTTATAAAAAAATTTCGAGGGACCCCACAAAATTTCAGCTCAATCGGACGGTTAGAAATGCTTGAATCAAAGTCCCACCAATTCAATCAAAAAAATTTGGATTGAAACGGTGGGATTTTGGTTCAAGCACTTTTAACCGTCCGATTGAGCTGAAATTTTGTGGAGCCCCTTGAAAAAATGTTCTAAAAATAATGAGCGGTTCGGATCACTCTTGTGGGACTCAAAAGTGGGTCCCCGAGAGCGCTTTGTACATTTTCTGTACAATAACTTCTGTGCCTGTAGGATTACCGAGTATTAGGTATGTATCATAATCAGCATAGGAGTTTACCAGATAAATTAAACTATATATATAAAAACCATTTATGTAATTTAATTATTAAATAGCTGGTAGCTTAGCTAGCTTGTGCATGCATCTTATGTAATTTAATTATTAAATCAAGCTAGCCGATCATCAAATAGCTCAACCTGCCGTCCATTCATGGGCTGCACTGGCCTGAAGTTTCTCTTGCACGTTGATAGCAAAGGAGCATCCAATGCCTCTATTTGTTCTTTTGATATGGACCTCACCTGCATTTTTATTATGATATATGAAATCATCAGTGTATTAATAATAATAATAATAAGAGACGGATCTAGAAATTTGCATTAGTGGGGCACACAAATTAGCAAATTAACTTGACTCGTAAACTAACAATTTCTTAAGATAAGTACATATTTTGCCGGTAAAATAACATATAGGTGACTATATATGTAACGTCATCTTGTATTTACGAGAAAATGGTGTGTTTTCACAAAAAAGATGGTGTGAAAAGTTAGCATTCTAAGAAATATATCAGATACACATAGGCATAAAGAAAATTTAGAGTAATTTTATTTGAACACTATCATAAATTAATTGGGTGTAATTAAAATATTTAAGAGTATTAACATAATTTACAAATTCTAGTGGGGCCGTAGATCCGTCCCTGTATAGGATGGATGCCGGCTCTCTCCATGTATAAGAGTCTGGAGACTTGTCTTAGTCAAGTTTGAATGATCTCATATCTATAAAACTCGCTTTATCCCAATTTAATAGTCCCTCATTTTAATTTAACCGGATAAAAAATCAATTATATGTTTCAATCGGTAATACATTTCATATGTAATATAGATTGTATTTGATAGATCTTAATTTAATTTAAAACAAAGTTTTCAAAATCACCTAAAACATTGTATATTATAAGATAGTATGACACTTTGATAAGTGACATGAACTACGAAAAGAAATTATAAAATTGGGACGGAGGAAGTAGGTTAGATTCTTTAGGAAAAAAAAATTCCGATAGTTTCGGAGTTAGATCTTGGGTATTATTTGCTCATGCCCACGAGGGGCGGATCCGAAATTGTCTAGGGGTTTGCCAAGCTAACGTCAACACGCTTCTTCCTGCCCTCGGGACCTCAACTCTTTTCTATTTGTCCTCGATACTTAATATAAAGATGAATATTGTGCACCGAAATTTAGTGTCATATGATGCGTTACTATGCATAGATGGAACCAACCATATTTCTCGATCAGTTCCATACTTCCATAGGACATGTGATAGGGAAATGCAAGGTGCGACGAGATAAAAATAATTTGTGGTGCACAAATTTAATTGCCGAATCATTTTAACATAGAGATACACTCTCAAGTTACTTATTGCAGAAATATAGAATAATAAATAATGAATATAGTGGTAAAAAAAAAAATAGATTTTTGGGGATTGCTTGTCTCTATGCAAATGAAAGACGACAATATGGGTTCTACTTAAAAGGGAGAAGAGATCATCGAAATTATACAAAACTGCCTGTGATGGAGGAATTTTTCAAGGCCGAGTCGGTATGGCTGATGCGGTATCCGCTCGTGTACATTCGGTTGTCCAAAAATAAAACGGATGGCGCGGATTAAAACACACTTTTCCTTTGTCTTTTCTGATCATTTTTGTTAAATCCATCGAAAGTCATTTATACGGCCTCTTTGTTAGCGGGATATGTTTTGAAAAGAAGAACGAGGACATATAATATGAAAGGGATATAGAGGTGGAAACAAAAATATTTTAAAAGCAGAGATTTGAAGTTACATGATTTGTTTTGTTGTTAGTCGAGGATATAATAAACAAATTGTGTATAATTCCTATTTTGTCCCAACTAAACAAGTAAAAAAAGGAAAAGTGGTGGCTCTCTCTCTCTCTCTCTCTCTCTCTCTCTCTCCACTAGGGCTGTAAACGAGCCGAATCGAGCCGAACCCTATGAGGTTCGGGATCAGTTCATTAAGGCATGAGTTCGGCTCGGGTTCGGCTCGGGTTCGATTCGAGCCTAGACAAGTGGGCTCGAGTTCGGCTAGTGAAAAAATTACAAAGCTCGGGTTCGGCTCGGTAGGGCTCGTTAAACTCAAACGAGCCGAACCGAGCCAAATTTAGGCTCGAATTAAGGCTCGAATCAAGCTCGGTAGGGCTCGTTAAACTCAAACGAGCCGAACCGAGCTGAATTAAGGCTCGAATCAAGCTCGGTGGGGCTCGTTAGCAATTTAGAACACAAAACTGAGAGGGGAAAAAGATATGCTTCAAAACAATGTTACATGTAGATCTACCACAATAATCAAGAAATTAAACAAAATAAACAAATCTACCACAAAAATCAAGAAATCAAAAGAAAAAGAACACAAGAAAAAAAATATTGAGAACTAAATAGAGTACTCTAGTTAGGGATAAAACCCATCTGTTTGTTGTAGAATACTCTAGTTAGGGATAAAAGAATAACAAATTACATAAAAGTTTCTCAACTATAAAATATTTACATATAGACCCCTAAAGTATTATTAATTACATTTTGACCTCAGGTTCGCGAGCCTAATCGAGCCGAATCCACTTAGGTTCAGGTTCGGCTCATTTATGGAACGAGCCTAATATTGAGGTTCAAGTTCAGTTCATTTAGTAGACGAATCGAACTCGAACGAGCTCTTACCGAACCGAGTCTCGAATAGTTCACGAACGGCCCAGTTCATTTACAGCCCTACTCTCCACCTGTTTTCTATATTCAGGTCAGGCCATATTGTATCCCACTTCGATATACTGCTAATAGGGCGTTATGGAATATAACATACTCCATACATTTGTTGAAAAGAAAAACAAACTTAAAAGTAGACCAGTACCGTCCGGTATTAACTGGTACGAACGTTACATTTCCGGTATTGATCGGTACTAGAAAAGAAAAATAAATTTAAAATTAGTTTGGTATTGTTTGGCCGGTACATCCGGTAGTGATCAGTTCCACGGTATTTGAGTGGGAACAAAATTAGAGGTGTAGGGTACCGGATTTGGTCAATACCGATATGTAACGGCCGTTATGGTACTAGATTAAAAACTTTGATGAGTAGAGCTTATTCGTACCCTAGCAAGCACGTGTACGGGTAAGTGATAGTATGATATGGACACAAAAGTACGGGGAAACCTAAACAATGTAGGGTACTGGTATGGTTATGACCAAAAGGGACTATAAAATTGGGACGGAGGGAGTATTTAGAGCAATGCATTACACGTAATAGTTACACATCAAAAAGGGGAAATAGTTAGATTAGATCACTTGGGCAATTAGGAGTCCAACACCCAATAATAATCTAACGCCGAACTTAAGGTGCAAATTAGAGTTTAATTTCATTATACTAAAGAACCTACATACCAAAATTGTTATTGTAAAATTCTGCTGAGACAGAAAAATGAAGTCTTATGAACTCAGTTTCATTTCTGTTTTAGGTAAGGCTTTATATATAGTGGGGTACTCACGGACGGATCCAGAAATCCAATCCAGTAAGGGCACTTTATTAATTTTTTTTTCCTAGTCAACGATCTTGTTAACTAAGACATTATTAAAGACTATATCGTTTATAATAAATATTTTTTTATGAAAAAAGGAACAAAAAATAAGCACACAATCTTAGATAAAACTTTTAGAGTTTCTTTTTTTTTTTTTTACATTGACATTGACAAGTCTTTATAATCATCGAGATGGTTTTATTGATGAATTTTAAAAAATATTTCTCCATGACAGTTGTAAATAAAGAAAGTCAAAAGATAAATCTTTGAATAAACAAATAATTTATATATCAGTAACTATAAATAAACTAGCCAACGAAAGTTGAACTACATGCAGAATTAATTCTACATTTTTGGTTTTGATATATGTTGAAGTAGGTATGCTAAATATAGCATTATATTATATAGTTAAAATATATCTTATTAATATTTTTTAATTTTATTTTTGAGTCGAGGTCAACGGGGGCACGTGCCCCCACTTCTGGAGTACGAAAAAAATAAAAGAGAAAAGTTTCGGTACGTGTTTCCTTTAACCCAGTACGGATTTAAAAGTATCAGTATCCGGTATGTTGCGACTACGAGTATGACGGGGTTTTAGAAGTACCCGTGATTTATAGCCTATAACCAAATAATTTAGTACTCCTGTATTTCTTTGTTGAAAAGAAAGTAGTTAGTTACCTTGGCAAGGATGTGCCAGATGACATTCTCAGAGCAAGGAGGAGTAGTGAGAGAACCACCATATCTGTAATACTTGTGGGTTATTGTCCTCAGTCTTTGGGTCTTGAAGGTCCCCAACTCCACTTCACCCACTGCTGCATTCCTTTCCCTCACATCCTTTGTCAGCTCACTTAATTTCCTTTGGATCTGCAATTAAACCCCATATATATACTTCATGAAACATCACAAAGTTACCCACTAGTGCATGTATTTTAAGTCTCTTTGTTTTATTTCAAAGAAAACCAAGGAAACAAGGTTTCATTATTTAATTTCCACATATAAAGAACAAGAGGGGGAAAAAAAAAAAAAAATCAAACACTGTGTATGAAGTTCTTGTCCCTCCTTTTAGTTTTCTTTGTTTTTTGCAGAGCAAAAAAAATTGGCTTCTTTGATTTGTGAGTTGTTTCTATTTCTTCCATTTTCGGCTTTTTTTTTTTTTTTTTTTTCCAGATGTGTACTTGCGTCTGTGTTTACGAAAAAATATTCAAAACCAAGAGGCATGAACTTGAGGCCCAACTACAGAGGAGAAAGTGAGGTGCTATCAGCTCTTGTAGGATCAGTTTATATGCAACTTTGTCTCAACTTTAAAGGGGGGTCCCTTGGTAGTGCACAGTGAGAATCGTAGGATTGTTCTCTCGGCGATTAATCAAAAATAGGAAAAGAAAAGAAGAAAAATAGGGAATTCGTTGGGAGGTGCATTTGGGGGACCAAAGCCGAAGGGAGTAGGTAGCTACTAGCTAGCAAGAGGGAGAAAATTTTGGGTGCCGAGCAGGTAAGGGCACACGGGGTGTTGAGCGTCAATCTTGGGTGTTCCAAAATATTTTCAACGGCTCAGATTTTAAAGTGAGAGGGGAGAGAGGGTGGGAGAAATCTAAATTGAAACGGCCAAAATGCACGACAAGTACCGTCACATCTGCCCGACACCCAAGTTTTTCTCAGCTAAAGGGACCATGACTAGCACTGAATAGAAACAAAATAGCTTTTGTTCATCCACTTTGGCGGCTTCGATCGAGTAAGGGTCAATCCGTGCTTTGGAAAAATAAACTGAATTGATTACTTTTTTTATTTTTGTTTATTCTTTTTTTTTTTTTTTGCATTTGTTAATCTCCTGTCAATATTTTGTGGATAAGGTTCATCTCGACGAGCAGAATCTAAACATATGATCAAAATCAGAAGTGTTTTTTTGAATAAAGCTAAAAATAATTCAATAATCCAAAATCTCTTGGCTTTATATTTAATTTTGACCATAATTTTTTACTTTTTAGATTCCTTTCGACGAGACTAACCGATAATCTACAAAATATTGACGCAAGACGAATGAATGCAAAAAAAATAAAAATAAAATAAAATCCAGTTTATTTATTTTGCCAAAGCACCAAGAATACAAGGAGCCCACCAAAAGAGGTTAATTATATGAGTTTCAAATTAGAATTTGGATTAATAATCTTTCTTCAAATCAATCATATTCACTGTAACCATACCCATAAAAAGGTTTGTTTAGAGCATCTTCATCCGGCTTGCCAGAGTACCATTTTATCATTTCTTTTCGGTAAAACTGTTCAATGTTTTTTTGAGATAACCAAGTGTCCGGACCAGTTTACACACACGACGAGTAAAATTATTCATTTGTTGGAAAAACAAATTTTTGGGCGTGCCACAGTACCATTATATCATTTTTTTTGGGGGGTAGAATTAATTACACAGTATAAAAATTCAAATCTCTAAAATGGAAAATGTAGTCAACACATTACCTTGGCAATAATAGGATCAGCATGACCAAGTTTATAAAGGATGGATACTACCGAAGCGCTGCCATCAATCGCTTTGTGGACCAGATGAAGCTCTGCATCGTATCTGTATTTACCACAATTAGCCTTGGGTTTAGAGCCGAAGCATCCAAGCACCGAGAATCAGTAAAACGCATTTCAAAAAGAACAAAAATTGTACAAGAAATCCTGCCTAGTCCACGGGAGAGAGCTCTTTCTTCTCGAGTGAGATGAATAAATGTACGATAAAATCCCGAGCTAAATCACATAACCCGAACCATTTGCACCTCACTCTACAAGAAATTACAATACGATTTAACGTCCTATTTTTCTCCCACACGAATACAATCTTGTATTTTCTACCACTTGTTTTTTCTCTCAACAAAAACCAAACCAGAGCATCATCACCTATAAATAGAGCCAAAAAAACCTTTTAAGTTTTCCATGTGTATTTACCAAAGTTCCACCTTTCACCAATGAAAGTACCCATGCAAATAGAGGTCTAAGCATCATATTTTTTCTTCGTTATTTCAAAACTAGGATGTTCGGACCAGCTTATGTCCACCTCGATTAATTCCTGATGGATCAATTCTATTCTTCAATAGCGATGGACCAATTAAAAAGTCGATCAATTCCATTATTTCCTAGAAGAAAAGATTGTGAATTAGAAAAAAAAAAAAAAAAAAACGAGGTAGCTTGTAGGCATTTAAGCAAGAAACTTCACTCGTACTTTCCGGACTCGACTCAACAATCGGATCCGTTCAAATTGTAGATCTAGTCGAAAACTGTAATTGTGATTTAAAATCATGTTGTTTGGATACCGACAAATGTGTGCTGGAAAATTCATTTATATGCTTGTGAGTATGAAGATTGGGGTCTGAAGTTTCGTCATGACAAATTCAAAACAAGAAGGAAAAAAGAAGCAGCAGCAGCTTATGGGCCAATCCACTGGTAGAGTTGATTTGATAGTGGATTGGGCCTCAAATAAAGTGGATATATTCATTGTTGTGGATGTATTGACCCACAAATACTCCATCAGGCCCAATTTGTTTATTCTTTCTAGGTCACTATTATAAGAGGATGTGCAATTAAGCATGTCTTGCCAGAATATTTGATGAGATTTTCAAAATTACCCGGTTATACTCAACCTTTAAAAACTATTTTTTAAAATCATAATATGTTGTGGAAGTCTTCTATTGATAGTCATAATATGTTGTGGAAGTCCTCTATTGATAGTGTGGTGCCACACTAGAGGGCTGTGGTGCGGCATCCGAGCCGTCCTTCGCGTAATCAACGGTCCTAATTTCATCTCGGTTATTCGAGCCGTCTATTGCCAAGATGAAATCCCACCTCTTGGTTATTGAGATTAACAGCTCGAATGCCGCACTACAACCCTGTAGTGCAGCACCGCACTACAGGATCCCCAATTCCATGTTAGGTGTGCTTCAATAGTGTGCAAGTACAATTATTATGGATTTAGGTTGAGTTTTCCGTTGATTTTAGCACTTGGTGAACTCATTTGCATTTTAGCAGTTGGGTTGCTAAAATCAAACGGAAAACTCAGCTTTAAGGTTTCTAAAAGTCTCAAAAAGAAGCATGTGTATTATCACAGAGAGTGACAGAGATCACATACGTGACACCATCAATTTTGTGCTCAGAAGGGATATGCCAGTGCATTTGCAGTAAGGTGTAGTTCTTGCCATCTACAATTAGAACTCCAGCTTTTCCAAACTGTACCTACAAACCAAAAATGATTCATTTGATTTAACAAAATTAAAAATCATTCTTCTACCCAAAAACATGTAATTATAGATTCCCATTACAAGTGATGTGACAATGATATGTTTAAAACTCAAAATGTGTATAAACATAACCCTTTTAGTTTCAATATCCTTCGTGGAAAAAACCAATAGGATTTCTCCACGTGATTCTCGCGTTACCTATGCTAAGTAAATGAAGAGAGTAGTTGTTCTAAAAGTTAGAATGGTAACTTACGTGTTTGGACTAGATTACGCACATCTTCACTAATTGTGAAAAATTAATTTTTCCGGTTGCTAACAACGGGTCTAATTATTATTGAAGCAAAGTCCTGTATAAACTAACCCAAATTGATAGTGCCTCATAGATTTCGAACTTCTCCTAACCAAGTGCCTCAAATCGAAAAGCTTGATACACAGTTGTAAGCTCACTTTACCTTCTTTTTTTTTTTTGGTTCAAGAATTGATGTATCCGCTAGCGATTATATAGCATTGTTATAGAATGATATGAACACAATTTTAAAACACAACTGTGTCTGAAATGTGTGTTCCTAAACTTTTCCTTCTTTTTTTTTTTTTTTTTTTTTTTTGACAAGGAAAATGTAGATATTCCATTATCACAAATCAGGTTACAATAACAGATTACACATCAGACATCCAATAGAAATTTGGACTACGATGCGCGAATAACGCACAAACCCAAACCGATAATGGACCAACGCGATGCCAACCATCAAGGAAAACCACGAGCCGACCCGGGGATGTTGCCATTTCTGGACATTACGATCCCCACCAACGCGGCCGTGGCCGGCAAGCGCACAACAAGCGATCTACATCTCCGGCAGCGGATAAACAACTCCGGCCAGAACTTTTCCTTAATTATATGAAAAGGCATAGATATGCAATCCATTGTTAAAAAGAAAAAAAGTTAAAAGGATTAGGAATAAAGAGATACCCCAACGTTGTAGCCCTTGTCAAACAACGTAGCATTTGTTAAATAATAATTCCTCATTAAAGGCTTCAAATTCTTGTTAAGGACAACTTTGCCCTTCTCTATGTTAATCGGAGACTGCCATTTTCCTTTAGCACACGGCGCGTAAATAGGGCTCAAGCTTCCCCATTTGTTGGGGCCGTTATTGCCTGTGTAGCTGAATTCAGGAGGCGCCGTTTGAAGCACAGGGGACAATTCTGTCCACAAAAAAATATATTTCATTAGCTTTCATTGCATGCTTTGATTTTAATGGGACATGACGAAATGAAGAAAAATTAATGGAAATTACTAAATTAAAAAAGTCAAATTCTAGAGAAAGTTGATTTGTTTTCTCATTCAATTTATAGAAGAATATGTGATCTGTTGACATGTCAAATAGACATTCGACTATGCGTATTTTTGCAAAGTTATTTTTCTATAAACAAGATGAACGGTTCAGACTATCTGCAGAACTTATGAGATAAATGATCTAGATCATGTTTGTTGACCTAAAATGGAGCACAAGAATATGTAGTTTTGGAAGGGAAAAGAGACATGGGATAGAAAGGGGAGCTCATCCCATGTATTTACATGTGTGATTGTGGGATCTTGCAGTGCTCTAAGCACGGCAGGCTGTGCTATGAGACTAAACTACGTCGCTGCGCTCACCTCCTGGTCCAAAACTTGTTCCTCCAAAGTCCCCGAGGTAAGAAATGGTTCCAAATGGAAACTTCGGGGAAGAAGTTTTGAACCTGGGAGGTGAGCTGAACGGCGCAGTTTAGCCTCACAACACATCTTGCCGTGCTTAGAGCACCGCACTGCAAAATTCCCAAATCTATGTGTGTGTTCATGAGAGAGAGTGAGGGACAGAGAGAGAGAGAGGGGAAAGAGCATACCATCCAACTCCAAGCCATTCAAATGGGCATGGGTGAGGACAAGAAACAATGCAGTTGCTACAAACAAGAGGACCACTGGGGCAGCCATGCAATTCTCTTTTCCTTCTCAAGTAAATTGACCACTTAACATGTAGATGACTTAGATTTTATCTACTTATAGACTTGTCCATGCTCCAGCCATATCACTTGAGAATTTGCTTTGAAGCCCTTGGAACATACTGAAACTACAAAATGCTCCATATTGTATGATACTTTTTTCTCTGTGACTAAAGTTTTCGACTTTTCATTTCTTTCGGGACTTGAATTCTGAATGAACGGTTGACAGATTTAATTAACGACTTACAATTATCCGACTGAGCTGATTTTTTCTTCTTCTGAAACTAATCTAATTTTTTTTTAAAAAATCATTAAACTACGAAGATCATTTGTATGAGATCCCAAAGTGAGCCGCCCAAAGCAATATGTGCAAAAGGAGTCAAGGGTCAAGCCGCTCCTGCTCCCTTGTTTTTGCAGAGCCGCATAGGCTACATTTACCTACTGATGTGCACGAATATGTGGAAAATCCAATACAGATAAAGTTAACTGCACCAAAACAGAGACATTCAATAACCTCCTTTATTCTTAGTCCCTACAACGACAGACACTAAAATAATGCCTTCCCCTGATACACCCATGTGCTCCAATGACTCGATAAAATTGCTATGAAGACACATTGAAGTGCACAACATATCCGTTTGCCCTTTCGTAGTACTTAAAATTATCAGTTTTCCATCTTCCTATGTTTCCCCCTTCCCCGTTTGGTCTGATCGTTTCACGATTGTGGTTGAGGAAATGCTTCATGTGCACTTTGTATACCCTTTCGTAGTACTTTTCCCCTCCCCGATTGGAACGCCCCCCCTCTCCCTCCATTTTGATCGTTTCACGATTATGGTTCAGGAAATGTCTAATTGTGTATTTCTATATGCCCTTTCGTAGTACTCCCTCCGTCCCAAATATATAGTCTCTTTTGGGAGTTCGTGCCACTGTTCAATGTAATACTATATCTTATAATCTATAATGTTTTAGGTGATTTTAAAAACTTCATATTTTAGATTTAATTGAAATATATTAAACAAGATCCATATTGCATATGAAATGTATTACCGATTGAAAGATATAACCGATTTTTTATCTGGTTAGAATGGAACGAGGGACTACATTTTTGGGACGGAGGGAGTACTTCTTCCTCGCTCATTTCCCTCCCCGATCGGATTGGCATCCCCCCTACCTATCCGATCTTTTCATGTTTGGGTCTGAAGTCCTGCTGGATTTGACTCAGGTTGACTACTCTCTCGTATGTGTCCCTAGCATTGCTTAATTACTCGGACATGCTGCAGGTGCTGCCACCGCCCACATTCACTCCTCTCAATAGATCCATAAAAAAGGAAAATAAAAACTCTTTTCTTCCCTGCACATTGCAAGTCCCACAACCAAATTGTGTGGAAAAAGCATAATTGAAAAATATAAACCTGTACTATAGACGTAAAACTCCATCCTGTTGTGCTGCAAACAACTTTCAATACAGTCCAGACTGGAGGTGTAGGGGTGGAACCATTGGCCCTTACCTATCTATCTTGCAGTTGCAATTGCATTGAAATTAGGGTTAAAGCGTTTCAGTGTAAACACGAGAAGATACGAGAGAAACTCTTTTTTTAAAAGAGAAGAGAGAAGACTAACACTCCATCGATTTTTCATTATAGTCAATTGGTGCGACTCCCGTAGTTTTTCCTCGCATTGATGTTTTCCACGTAAATGTGTGTTCTTTCTTTTCTGTTTATTACGCACTATTTCGTTTGCTATTTTATTTCTCTCTAGTTTCCAAGATCTGTAGTGAGACAAGAATTTAAAACAGTGGACGATATATCTGCGAAAGTAGGCCGGTTTTCATAACCAAGCGGTTTTGGAGCTGACCCAAACCGGACAGAGGTCTAGTTGACGGTCGGGCCTGCTGGTCCTGTCCAATTTTTAAAACATTGCTTTCTAATTTCTACCCATTGTCTAGCATTTTTTGTATTAAAAAGCAGTGGAAAATAGAAGACGGAGAATTTTCCATCTGAGAGATTATTTAATGGCCCCGGACACCGTCATAAATTGCTATAGAGTATAGAGTAGCATAGACACATCAGTAAACCTAATCTAATCTAACCTAACCTAATAACTATTGGCGGAACTAAATGTTGCACACAAACCAAAGTGGACAAATATCATTCGGACACAGATATATCCTGTGTGGGACTCATGTGCATCAGATGGTTTCCGTAATATCCGTGTCCAGATCTGTGCACTTTGGGCTGTATCAATAGCATTGCTTCATAATTAGAGTAGATGCATGAGAAGGTAGAACCTGATTACACACCATATGAGACTTTTGTTAGAGATTTATCATTTTTGGGAGTGGAATACACACAGGACCACCCTAAAAGAAGAAAATTATAACCAACCTTCTGAAAGTGAAGGAATCAATACCTGACCCCACCATCACAAAAGATAGACTACCTTTCTGCAAAGGTGAGACTGTTAAAGAAGACTATAAACACCATTGCACCATGTGGTGTAGCATTTCCACATTATGCAGAAAATGGCCAAAGCAAAAGCTACCTGGTGACAACTCTTTTGATCTGAGCTTCAAAACAGAGATAGAGATTCCTTACTAAAAGGCAAGGTCAACTTGGATCGAGTCCCATCAGTCCCACACTGTGAGGACCAAAGAGCACTTTGAAGTCATCCAGAATACTCTAAATTGGGACCTTTCTGAACTAGTAATCACTAGTCCCATTTGATTCTGAGCGACGATGTTCAATAACAGTTTTCCTGAATTTGCACAAACGCACTAAAATCTTTTTCAACCAATGAAAACCCATTTCCGACCACTCAAATCAGCAATTTATCCTCTCAGCAGGATGATCGTAGTATTGCACAGTGAACAATGTCCAGTGACATAAATAAGTCATTACTAACTTATTTTGTGAATTACATAGTATTTCCTGTAGAAAGCATGTCTGCCCATTATCTACCTCTATTCTAGTCGTTATGTAATTATGGAAAGAAGACCTGTAGAAGCAGCATGTCCATCCCTATGAAGCTCTAAAATACTAGACGTCTTGTTATGTACCGAAAGATAGAAATTAAATGGATCGACAAAGGTTTATCAAGCTATCTAACAGGTCCTACCTACTAATTTGCGTTAGCATACACCTCATGGGTAATATGCTGCAGAATCTTCTCGATTGCAATGGCCTATATTTGTGAGAGTAGGCTCATGTAGAGATTTTGAAATGGTCAACAAAAATATAAGTCTGCAAGAGAAACGAATCATGCAGGGTTTTCGTTTGCTGATGTTTTACTCACTTATTTTGCATATTCCGCAGTACATTTCTTTTAACTAAACTTTCCACATGAGATCAGAAGCTAGAACTAGAAGTAAAGTAATGGAGGAAGATGCTTCCATCAACCAAAGCGGAAGCATGCTGCGGATAATGTAACATAGTAAATTGAATAGCTAAATAAATAGAGCAAGCATATGATCATGACCCAAAAGCTTCATAACAAGTTAAAAAAATTCATCATTCAGAGATTAAAAACTCTGCATAAGATTGTCAGCAACATAGGCAGTAAATTTGCAGCAAAAAAAAAAAATTAAAGATGAATATTCATTATTCGTTAACTCCAAAAACTAAGGAAAATTCTTACCATAGGTCAACACGTGCGCAAACTGTAGAAAATCATTCTTGAAAACCACTCCTATTGAGTAGTATTTTCAATTTTCCATAACCAGGTTGGATAATTTAGCAGGATAGGAAAGGATTCGTCTGTAGACCACATCTCCCCCTCCTACTTCTACAATTTAGAATCACATATCCCTGACATTAAAATTACTTAACCAACCCAAGTTTGAAAGAATTCCCTTAAAATACAGTGCCAGTATGAAGTATAGTATGCATTTAAGAGAGTAACTGTTCGTGTACATCAATACCTAGCAAAGGAACCTCATAACCGGAAAGCAAAAATGACATTTAATACATCTTTGAAATAACTTCTTTTCTATGTAAAATGGTCCAGCTCAGGAAAGGAAATGTTCAGCAGACAATTGTATACAAGAGCATAAGATGCAAAACCTGAAAACACATTGGACACTGTTGCATTTAAAGAGCATATGTTGCTCTTAAATATTCCACTATCTCTGCACTCTCAAACATTTGCACCCCAGTATTTGGATCTTCTAAATAAGGCACCTGTCAAGAGATGCAGTGAAAGTAGTACTCTTACTACGTAATAACAAGTGATGCAGCAAGTAATATGAAGTCTGTCCTACTTCTGCACTGTCGCAAGGCATCTACCCACATTTTGAAAGTGAATACTCTTGACTCTTTATATTCAGGGTAATTGACGTGGTCATTCTTGTAAAATGGAGTTTATTCAGGGTAAGAAGGGGTTTAAAAATCAGCATAGACCTTTTTTTTTATACATTAAACGGGTTACGCATAATCGCATAGCAAAATTCTGCTACTGAAATTCATGAGTTGGGAGATCCACAGTAATGTTGGGAGTAGTCTCTAATAAATAGTATAGTGCTATCCTACTGCAAGTGTGAAGCACAATGCCCTCAAAAACATCTGTTAAGAAATAACAACTCCTTAAAAGAAAAAAGAAAAAAAAAAAGATACCTGGAAATGTCCAGCTTTCTCGTATAATATCTGTCGCTTTGGGCTGCCACGAGCACAACTGCAAGAGAAACCTTTTCTAAGCAAACCTTTCAAACGTAAACGAACAATATTTTACTGGAAAAAATCCACCAAAAAGTTCCAAAACATATTTTAGCGAGAGAAATACCAAAACAGCATATCAGCTATTGGAGCTAGGCAATAACACAAGCAGCTCATCAATTGGCTACAATGTACCAGCAGTAATCTCCCCATAGACAAACCACAATTGAGGAATCTTATTTTGCCCATTTGCTATATTGATTGGCATGCTTTCAGTTTCTGCCACTGAGATCGCAGGATGTCTTTTCTCATTGCATTAGTAGCTACATCCTTGACTATCATCCTCTGTCCTTTGATAGTTTCATTACCAAAGGATCTACATTTCTTTTGGTGTCTCACTTTTGTTCAAAAACATAAGGGGAGTGTCAAAAATGTTTCCAAGAGAATGAAAATGTTTGGATGCAACCACTAAAGCATAGTTAAAAATTGAAATGATTGTGAAAGTGCCCTTCTTTTTTATTAATCTAAAACTGAATATTCTATATATTATCGTTCTCACAATGAAGTGGATATAAAGCAAGTGTGTAAGAAGTTCATCACATCTCATGCATTGCAACTTTCAGGTCCATCGCTACCATCCCATGACGGATTTCCTGAATCAAAAGAGGGCATTCACTAAGTTTACCTAAGACCTTCATACCCTAAATAGCAATTTTGAAGGCTTACCCATGTCCCACAACCATCAAAATTTCATGTACATTCACGTACAATTTTCTTGGTTCTCCCCAAAACCAACCAATCTCAATCAACAACCTAACACAACCAAAGGATAGCTCCAAGGAGCATCCAAACAACTCTCCACATGACATACTTGCAATTTTGGGAAGGCCAAATTGTGTACTTAATGAACATAGGTTGGTAAGGAATATACTGCTAGATTAAGTCTAGCAAGCTGATCTAACAGAGGTAGCCACACCCTTCAACAGGTGCAACCTGGGCTCATTGTCCACTCACACAACGTGTAGAACAATCCATGCATGAGTGAATCACGATAGATTTCTCACTCATAAACCTTGGCCATTAAAAGGCATTTGGGGCCCGTTGGGGGTGCTTATAGGCCAAGCATAAAGTACTTGCAAAGGCAAAAATTTGCAATACAGAAAGATTAGTCGACCGAAGTTTCCATCTTCGTTGACTAAGAAGCTATTTGATTGAACACTCTTTCAATTTAGATGGCTAGCCAAGCATTCAGTTTTAAGGGACATATGACATACGACATAAACATTTTGGTCGTCGATTAGTTTCAGGTCTAGTAGAACTGTAGACCAAGACAGAAAACATTGTCTACCACTGAGGCACTGTGGAGTTCATTCAAATCACAAACCTATGGGCAGGTCAACCATATTAGGAACACAACTTTGAAACTCCAAACTCGGCTCGGCTCTCCTCCAAGGTCAATCTCCTAATCCCAAGTTCTCTGATGTCGAGGAAGCCATTTCCAAAAGAACACTTCTCCAAAGCTGGATTGACAGCCTTCTTCCTTGACCATCTGTGCTGTCTTCCATGCCGCAATTGACACTTCCACTAAGCACTCGAAAGTGCAGTGATGCGAATTCCATAAGGGAGAAGATCCATGAGCTTCACAGGGGTGGAAAACTCCTCCCAGTACCTCAGTGATACAGTCTAAGTTCCAACTACTCCTAATAGCCCTACCACGAAGACTTACAAAAGTCATAAAACTGTCTATGCTAGTACCCCTAGCACTACAGTTTCAGGTCTACATCTCCAATCATATGAAATGAACATTAATCTAGAGGTAAATGTCAACACAAAGAGAAAAGTTCAATTGATGTTATAACTCAGATCAATAAGCACAAGTCTTTTTTAATAATACATCATTGATCAAAAGAGGAATATTGGACTTTACCTTCGAAGTAAGTGCGGCAGCTCTAACTCTACAAGTACTTCACGTACAAGCTTGCAAAATGGGGATGGCTGAAAAGAAAGGTAAAATATTACAGTTAGTAAGATGACCCCTGCATCTAAATTGTTCCACCGAAAGATGGGAAAATATGAACTGCTGAAATGCAAACATCTGGTATCTAATCAGTAACCCACAGTCTAACCTCATATGCCCATACTTCAAGAGGTTTGGGTGGTAGTTTTGATGGAGTATAAGAAGATCCCTACAGGAATCACAAGGAGAACGTGAAAGCCAGCTTGTAATCTTGGTAGAAAGTACAAATAAAAATAAAGTTGAAGTAAATTGGACTTTGAAACACAAGGCAATCCCTGCTTTAGGCACCCAAACAAAGAGGCCCTTTTCAATAATTTTGGAACACTTGTGAAGCAAATCTAGTAAGAAGTATAAAACCATTATACCCTTCCCATGCGACCAATCATGGCAAACCCTTCCATCAAAGTCTGCAATTGAACAAGTCAGGAAGATGTACACTTTTAGCCTTGACTGTCTCAGGATTGATAAGAAACCATACAAGAGGAGACTAATGCTAACCGTTAGTAGACCAAGTGACAAGAGGAAAGGCACATTTCCATCACCTGCACAAAAAAAATATATATAAGTAAGCAAGCAATGCAGGAAGTGTTCAATGAATTCGAAAATATGAATAGTATGGTAACTTTGTTCAATTCTAAACTTCAGAAACATGCATTTAAAGAACCGAGACAAAAGCTACTGGAAATGATTGTCATCAACTTGGAAGCTAATTTAGTGACTGTATAAGAAGAACCAAACCAGGGAAGTATTGGGAACGTACTTTCTTAAACTTCGAAAGATGCTTCTAACTCTCAAATTTGTTTGGAAGATAATTTAAAAAATGACAGTCTGTAAAGATATTCACAAGATACAATAACACCACCTGCCCTCCTCCACAGAAATCATCAGCAAAATTATAAACAAGATTTTCGTGGAACCCATACTGGCAAAGCCACACATACCATATTTCCCAACCAAATATTTAATTATGTCATCCGATTCATACATTGTAACTCCCGTGTTTGGATCGACCTGCAGTAGTGAAAAGAAAAGAATGACAAAAAAAACTTGCATCATATGTCAAGCAACCAGTTAACCAAAATAAGATCACAAGCACAGCATCCTATGCAACAATGAATTGAGGAGGAATAAACTAAAAGAAGCTATGGAAAACAAGGACACTTAAAGGTACTTTTTTGGCAAAGTAACATCAACTAAGAAGTCCACTGTTTAACAAAGCAGTTAAATGATTCCAGATTTCCACCTTGATTAAAAAAATGACAGCAATGATTTTAATCTTAAGCCAAAGCCCCAGATCTCAGCAGAATTGGCATCTTCAACAATCTAGACTCTCTCCGCCCCTCTCACAACAAACTAGTTACATATCACCGGAAGACTAATGTGATTAATCATGCATCAGCCACAGGTGGATGCATACATGTAAAATCATCTAAGAGCTCTCCATTTACTGCCTCTGCACCAAATAAATCTTATATCTTCCCCAGTAGGGCTTTCTGATTCATTAGTGAATCTTCCTAATTCACAATCAATTTGTAATCCATAATTACAATATACATTTTGCATTTACCAACTTACAAGGAGGACTTTTAGTACTAGAAAAATGTATATCATTAAAACAAATAGGGTATCATGAAAGGAAGAGATATCTGGGACATCTTTAAATGCACACATTTGATATTGCACAGTTTGGGCAATACTCTTGCAGGGAAGAACACTCCTTCCATTTCTCGTTTACATTTTTCCAAAACGAGTGTAGCAGATCACATCTGTTTTGGTCACATGGTGCAAAGTTGCATGCTATTGCTAACCCAATGGTGCTTAGAGATAGGATCCAGAGTGTAAGTGAATATCGACACACCATGGTGAAACCAGAAATCAGAAATTTAACAAGAAGTGATATTTACTAAACTCGAGATATTACTCAGTTGTATCTCCAAGCAAGGACCTAAAGAATTGTACCCTATGGTTTAATTTTCTTTCTTTTTTTTTTACTAATAATTTGTGCCAATTGGAAAATGGGAAAAGGGAATATTGTCAAACCATGTAAGGGAACTGCTGTTTTCCACCCATCTGACCAACTTTTGGACGGAAATTTGGACCATTTCGTGGGCATGGATAAAACAGGACATCAAGATCCAATACTGCAACAATTTCCCTGACCTGTAATAGATCAAAATTCCAACTCAACAGCCAAGAACTCAAAGCATGTAACATGAGCCACCAAACAGAAATCAACTAACAAAAGACGATGTTCAAGATGGACCTGACGTCTATTCTCAAAATAAAAAAGATAAGACAGATGATAAAGCCCCAAAGTACTATCTGCTATTGCCCCCCCATTAGATTAGTTTTAGAGCTAAAATTAGACAAGTAAAATCACCATGACCTTTACATATTCCCCTTTAACATAATTTTCAGTAATACATCTGACAGACCACTCCCTGGTAAAGTCCGGTCTCTGGTGTCTGGTGCTGGTTCCACTCAAAATAAATGCATGAAAATGAAACAAAAAAAAAAAAACACAGGTACTTCCAATAGATAAGTTGAATATTGCAAGGAAATTCAACTTTTACCTTCCGACAAAATGGACAGCTGCAATTTCCACGTGCACCATGTTCATCCATATCAGGAGAAAGAAACACAAGCTCTCAGTCTTAACATTGCCGAAACAAATCAACAGTTACAGGAGAAAATACAGAAGAGCCAGAAGGCCCAGAACATTCTAAAATTCAAAGCATCAGCATGAACTAATGTCTGTTACGAAATCACACACGAGGATTGCTTGGTTGATTTCTCTCCATTATTAGCTGTACAAGATAGACTAGGATTCTTTTATTTATTCTGTAGATATTTCCCTTCCCTTATTAGATATTTCCTTTCCTATTTTTTAGGATCTGTATTCTGTACATTGGCTATTTATGCCCTGTTTTTTCTTGAAGAAAGTTGAGCTTTTCACCATAAACAAATTCTCTGAATTCCATTGTATTGTTCATGGTATCAGAGCCTAACTCATATCACCCGTAAAATATCTCTTATATCACCATCATTTGAATCCTTATCCATTCATCACAACCATGACCACTGAAAAATCCGAATCATCTACCCCAGTTATACATATTCAACCAGGAAACTCTGGTTTCAAAGCCGGCATCATCCTTACCGAATCCAACTATGATGTATGGTCCCAAATCTTGGAGATGCAGATTGCTGAACATGAGAAGCTTGAGTATATTATCGGTCAAACTTCCCAGCCGGAGGAAACCGATGCTTCTTATGCGAAGTGGTATGCAGAAAATCAAAAGGTGAAGAGATGGTTACTGACGTCTATGTCACCAGAGATTATGAAGCGCTATCTCCGTTTGCGCACCGCACGTGAAATCTGGAATGCTCTTGCCAAAGCTTTTTATGATGGATCAGATGAATCACAAATATTTGCATTGAATCAGCACGCTTTTTCCACCAAGCAGGCTGGTCGCTCTCTCTCAATCTGTTATGGTGATCTCATAGAAATTTTCCAAGAGCTGGATCATCGTGATAAGATTGTAATGAAAGATCCCGATGATGTTATTGCATATCGAAAATCAATTGAGCGATTGCATGTGCATATCTTCCTAAATGGGCTCGATGCAGAATTTGAACAACTCCGAGGTGAGATTCTTAGGAAGGATCCTGATTTGGATTTTGAAAAAACCTATGCATATGTGCGTCGTGATGCTAATCGCAGAACGACGTTGAATGGAGAATTCGATCAATTGGAGTCATCTGCCACGCTGGCTCGACGGTCCAAGTCTCAACAATGGCAAACCAATTCGAAACAAGAACGAGCATCGGGACTCCCGAATCATACTACTGACCAAACTCGGTCATCTAGATCGCAGAATCGCGACTATGAAATAGGGGCTGCACGACCAGAGCGTTTGTGTACTCATTGTGGTTAAACTGGACATACTAAGTCACGATGCTATGAGCTTATTGGGTATCCAGAATGGTGGGATCCTGCCAAGGCGCGAAACAAACGGAATTCAAAGTCAAATCACCATGCCTCTGTTGCTGTAGCTAAGCCTTCCAACAACACTCCTAAAGAAGCCTCATCTTTGATTGCTACATCAGGTAACCTTGGTAAGGCTCTACATACTTTTGCACCTAATAGTAATAGTACATGGATAATTGATTCTGGTGCTACAGATCACATGACCTTTGACATTAACAATGTTCACTCTATGAAACCATCTGAACAACCAATAGTGTCCACAGCCAATGGTACTCCATCTCCTGTGATTGAAGAAGGTTCAATTTCTCTCACAAAAGCTTTGAATTTGAATTCTGTTTTGGTCATACCTTCTCTCAACTATAACTTGTTGTTTGTTGCTCAAATAACCTACGCTTTGCAATGTATTGTGATTTTTTGGCCTAACTCTTGTGGTTTTAAGGACATCCGGACTCAGAGGACAATTGGTTATGGTACTAGAAGGGGGAAGCTCTATCATCTTGATTTGACCTTGGAAAGTTCAAATCAGCTGGCTGAAGTTTTCTCTGTTGAAGGCTCTAAGAAATCTCAGAATTCAGAAATTTGGTTATGGCATAGGCGCTTAGGACATGCTTCTTTTGGATATTTAAAGAAATTATTTCCCAAGTTGTTTTCGCATTTGACTGCTTCAGAATTTAAGTGTGACATTTGTGAACTGGCTAAAAGCCATCGTGTTTCATTTCCAATAAGAATGACTAAGAGTCCAATTCCGTTTATGGTTATTCACTCAATGTATGGGGTCCAGCAAAGATTTCTTCTCGGAATAGTGCACGTTGGTTTGTTTCATTTATTGATGATCATACTGTATGACTCTGTTTGATGAAATCAAAAAATGAAGTTGGTTTTTTGTTTCAGAAATTTCACAAGATGATAGCCACTCAGTATCAATCTCAAATCCAAGTTCTCCGCACTGATAATGGTGGAGAATTTGTTAATCAGATCTTGGAAAATTATCTGAATTTACATGGCCTTGTTCATCAGACAACTTGCACCGATTCCCCTCAGCAAAATGGGGTTGCTGAGCGCAAGAACCGTCATCTACTTGAAGTTGTACGTGCTTCCTTATTTGGGGCTTACATGCCCATTAGTTACCGGGGCGATGTCATCACCACTGCAGCCTACCTTATCAATCATGTACCTTCCAATTCATTGCAATTTAGACTCCTTTGAACGTGTTTCATTAGGCTATAAGTGCTCCTACTGTGCCAAATCTGCCACCAAAAGTGTTTGGGTGAGTCGCCTTTGTGCATCTTCACAAACCTTCGAGACATAAGTTGGAACCCCGGGCTCTCTGCTGTGTATTTGTTGGCCATGCCTTACAACAGAAAGACTATAGGTGTTACCACCCTCCTTCTCGAAAGGAATATGTTACTCTTGACGTTGTTTTTCACGAGGATGAAATGTATTACCCTGCCCCTGAGTCTCCACTTCAGGGGGAGAGTAGAAATGAATTGCAGACTCTGGAGCATTTTTTGGAGACTTTACAGGATAGAGATGGTGATGATGACAGTGGAGAAGGTCCAGATAAGGCGAACAGTCTTATCTGGTTCAGATGAAAGAGGAACAATTAGTACTGTCACCACAAGGGAACTTGCCGGCTTCCTCCTGTCAGTCTATACCATTTAACCAATTGCTCTCTCAGGCGGATTCCATTCCCGAATCTCAGGTAAATTCCATTCCTAAATCTCACGTAAATTCTGAACCCCATCTAAAAGTTCTAACCAATCGAGTCACTAGAGGAATACCTAGAAAAAAATTATGAACCCGTTCTTGATTCCAAACCTAGGTATCCCATGAGTAATTTTGTGTCTTACCATCGACTGTCAAAGGAATGTGAATCATTTGTGAATCAATTATCTGTTGTATCTATTCCTAATAGTGTGCAGGAGGCTTTGAGAGATTCCAGGTGGAAGGATGCAATGAACAAAGAGATGAAATCCCTCCAAGAACTCAACATGGGAGGTTTGTGATTTACCTGAAGGAAAGAAACCTGTCGGATGCAAGTGGGTTTTCACCGTTAAATACAAAGCTGATGGAACAATTGAACGATACAAAGCCAGACTTGTTGCCAAAGGGTATACTCAAACTTACGGAATTGATTATATGGAGACATTTGCACCAGTGGCCAAAATTAATACTATTTGTATTTTGCTATCTCTGGCTGTGAATCTTGACTGGTCGTTGCACCAGTTTGATGTGAAGAATGCATTTTTGCATGGAGATCTCCAAGAAGAAGTATATATGGAATTGTTCCCTGCATGTAATTTGCAGATTGAAGGAAGCAAACAGGTTTGCAAATTGAAGAAGTCTCTTTATGGTTTGAAGCAATCCCCGAGAGCATGGTTTGGAAGGTTCACGAGTTCTATGAAAGCATTTGGATACAAGCAAAGTAACTCGGACCATACTCTCTTCTTGAAGCATAATAAAGAGAAGATTACAGCTTTTATTGTGTACATTGATGATATGATAGTGACTGGAAATGATCTGGAGGAAAGGAGGACATTGTAGGATCATCTCTCGTGAGTTTGAAATGAAGGATCTTGATCCGTTGAAGTACTTCCTAGGAATTGAAGTGTTAAGATCACAGAAGGGAATTTTCTCGTCTCAACGGAAATATGCCTTAGATTTGTTGAATGAAACTGGTATGTCAGCCTGCAGTCCCATTAGCACTCCTATGGAAGAAAATCTGAAACTAGGTACGTATCCAAGTCAAGTTCCTGCTGACAAGGAGCACTATCAGATACTAGTGGGGAGGTTAATGTATCTTGTTCATACTCAGCCTGATTTGGCTTATGCACTAAGTGTCGTTAGTCAATTTATGCATTCTCCGAGTGAAGAACATATGAATGCCGTCACTTGTATTTTGCGCTACTTAAAGTCGTCTCCTGGAAAGGGAATTATGTTTACAAAAGGAGGCAACTTGGATATTGAAGGTTATACCGATGCTGATTGGGCTAGGTCAATTGATGATAGACGCTCTACATCTGGTTATTTCACATTTGTAGGTGGAAATTTAGTTACTTGGCGAAGTAAGAAACAAGAGGTAGTAGCTCGATTCAGTGCTGAGGCTGAATACCGGGGAATGGCTAAAGGAGTATGCTAATTACTGTGGATCAAAAATCTAATGCAAGACTTGCATATTGAACAAACCGGTCCTATGAAATTATACTGTGATAGTAAGGCGGCATGTGACATTGCTCATAATCCAGTTCAACATGATCGAACTAAACATGTTGAGGTCGATAGGCACTTTATCAAGGAAAAACTTGAAGCAAAGCTCATTGAAGTACCACATGTTCGATCTGAAGATCAGCTTGCTGATGTGCTCACCAAGGCAGTATCAAGCCAAGCATTTAATAGTTGTCTCGACAAGTTGGGCATGAGCAACATCTATGCACCAACTTGAGGGGGAGTGTTACGAAATCACACACGAGGATTGCTTGGCTGATTTCTCTCGATTATTAGCTGTACAAGATAGACTAGGATTCTTTCATTTATTCTGTAGATATTTCCCTTCCCTTATTAGATATTTCCTTTCCTATTTTTTAGGATCTGTATTCTGTACATTGGCTATTTATGCCCTGTTTTTTTATTGAAGAAAGTTGAGCTTTTCACCATAAACAAATTCTCTGAATTCCATTGTATTGTTCAATACCTAGCTGTATCCAATAGAGAAAAAGATGATACTGATAAATTACCTTTCAAACTCATATATCTCAATAGGCTTCTCTGGGCGAGGACCTAATTTTGACGTCTCTTTCAACTTGAAACCTGTTTGATCAGCATACTAAGAATTAAACAAAAGAAACACTCCCTTTGAGAAAATCTGTAAAGCATACAATTATGAAAGATATCCGTGGGACCTTTCAGAATGACAAAATTATCAAGCTTCGAAACAGCCCCTTTTGCAGTATTTTTACATAAACAGGAACTATGAAATACTCTCCGTCCCCAAATAAGTGTCCACTATGAAAAGTTGTGCCATTTTCCAAATAAGAAAATTAAGTACTTCCGTGTATCGTTTTTTGAGTAGTTCAATTTGGTGCGAAAAAATTCGAAACACGATGCACAGAAGTATTTCATTTTTTTATTTGAAAAATGGAGAGAGAGAGAGAGAGAGAGAGAGAGAGAGAGAGAGAGAGAGAGAGAGAGAGAGAGAGAGAGACTTATTTTGGAACAGAGGGATTGTTTAAAGCTGGAGAAAGCCGAAACCGCTCATAAAGAAGCAGAAAACAATGAGTTTCATAATACTTTGGGCCCGAGGGTTTGCAACTTCAAAAATTGTAAAGCATATGATTGGGCCTGAGGGTGTCCCATAGTAACTCTGGGTTACATGACACGCAAGTAATAAGAAGAATTGTTAACTACCAGCAATTTCAAGTGCATACTTGTCAGGTGGAATCTCATTCTTTGCCACAAAAGATGCTGAATACCTGACAAAAAGGAAAGAAATTTCAGTGCCAAGAAGATTTCACAACCAATCTTACAAAATATGGTAAGTGGTAACAAATAAATCGCTCACAGCCCAAGTTAAACATAAGGTGTGATACTGATGTATAAATTGTAATTTTGGGTCGGGGGAAGTAAGAAATAATAAAGAATTGAGCTTGTATTCCTGATGTTAGTTGCATGATGTCAAATAATCCAGTCCCTTCAATGTGAACCACTTGATACTTCGCAACCCCAAATTTGTTTAATTTGTTATGGGCTAGAAGGAATACTACATGCCCTGATAACAGACTTCCAACTTGCTATTATGTTTTCATCTCCAAATAGCTTAGCAACAATCACACATCTCTTCATAGTAACAACAATTAAATCTCTTCAATTAGCTAAAACATCAGCAGGACAACATAAGTCAAATTGGCAGTCATTACAGTACAGAGGGGCGTTTAGGAGTCAAATGGGGTGAATTTGGTACCTATTCCAATTAAGATACTGATATTCTCTAAGTGGCAGGCATGAATCTTTTCTTAGAGAACTACAAATGACAGCAGGATCCAGATCTCCTACGAATTGATGCATAAATTTATCATCGCTAGGGTTGCATTGTCACCATAGAAGCAGAAACTGCCTTAGTCTTAACCAGTTAAATCAGAAGTGATCAACGCATCTAGAGTGCAGGTAACAACAATATTTGCCTCCAACAGAGTGAAGTAATTGCAGAGGAGACAGTTCAGGCGCTATTGCTGCTACTTTGATCATTAGATTCTAGCATATCGATTCTTTTCATGATCACACTCAAAGGGTGTTATTACTTTTGTATTTTCCCTGTGTGTAGGCCTAACCATTTCCATCGAACGTGGAAATGTCAGCTCCTCAGTATTGAGCTACCAACATCGACGTCTGATCTCTGTTGTATACCAACCAATACAATCACATCTGCAGTGGAGGGTGGATATTTTGATCCTGTTCTATTGACGAACCCACATCAAACTTCCATCATACCTATCCCACCCTCCTGAAGGGATCTCCATTTTGGAGGGTAGAACATCAAGCAACTTGAGTTCGAGAACTAAATACAAGCTACATTGACCAAAAAAAAATTTCCCGTATACATACCACGTCACATCAAGTTTGTTTTTCATTCTTACATACAAGGTAAACTTGATTTTGGATTAGCCATACACTTAACATGTTTCCAACGGCTCTTCACATCGCAATGCCTCTGGTCTCGGCGAAACCATCTCTGCATTAACATAGTACCATGCTGAGTTTGGACTGGGAGCAGATTCAAAAAGGTTCTAACAAAAATACTTTTGTGCATCAATAAATGTACACATACTTGTATGAGTTGCTTATGCCAATTTAGGTATGGACTCTGTCTCTGCCAAGTGCTCATCAGGCCATCTTCACAGGTAGAAGTGTAATCTTCATTTTACCGCAGAAGTTATTAAAACTTAGATTTTCTTGAAAAGTCCATTCAATATTTTCTGTCTATCACTGATGCATCTGAACAGATACTTTTTTTCTTTGTTCATCTATCATCACAGATTCTTCTATTGATTTATCATTAGTTTAAAGCGAACTTCAATTTGCAATGTTTTCTACATCAATCTTACAATGGTTCTTTTCACACAGTTGTATACTTTCTTAGTTGGTGGGCTATGATCCGACAGTCTAGCAACTAGATTCATGTCTATGCTTTAACCCTGCTGCGGATATAGTCCCTCTTCTTCAATATAATAGTTTACACATGCTTTACCTTTGGGCCATCAGATTAGAGACATCTGATGGAAATAGAAAGCAACTGTTTTTACCAGGTGAAGACTCAAAGTAACCAAAACTTGAGGTTAGCGATTAAAGAAATGCAATCACCAACATGGTGTACCCAGATTTATTGGCAAGTAATGCAGTCACAGTTTCTCATGGCATACAAGCGTCTTTAATAGCCTTGAAGATAGACCTCCTACAACTAACAAAGACCACGTGCCCACGTATGGTTCAACCAACAAGATCCCAGAAACCGTAAGTTAAATACCAGAATCATTTAAGGAACTAGCACCCTCCAAAACTTCATTTCAAGCACATCGCAACTGAAATAAATATAAATAAAAAAAAAAAAGCGGTCCAAACAATCTTAAATTGTTTCCAAAACATCATCCCTGCTTTCCCACTGCTAAGCCCTATTCATTCCCGTTGATTATTAACATGATAAGAAAGTGCTTGAATAAGTATCGCGTAGCAGCATATTTTTACTGAAATTATTATTGCTTAATGCTTACCATTTTCATGATATCATAAACAACAAAGTAGTCTCCGATACCTCCAACAGAAGCCCAATCTAAATCCCCATCATACACGCTCTAAAAAAAAGAACAAAAAAAGAATGACCATCTTTAGGACTTTAATTGAAGAACACGAAGCCTAATGATTGCCCGATGTGCATTGTCCAATCTCTATAAGTTTTAACTTTGTAAATAAATTTCAGCGATGCACTAGCTGAACATATTCACATTTACCCTGCTGCCTGCAAAGCCCCCCAATTAACAGCAATTGAAACAATTAAGCAAAACATCACTAGCCATTTCCAGTCCAACAACTCATTATATCTTAAACTTGAATAAACCCTAAACCAAAGACCCAATAACAAACTCCACTGAGTAAAGAAATACAACCACAGATAACAACACAAGGGGTACAGTAAGTAAATTCATACCCAGAGACAAGAGCACCAGTGCCAAAGCGAAAGATGAGAGCCAGAGAAGCCCCCAAGATGCCAAGAATCTTATCGGGTCTCACCGAGAACGGCTTCGGCTGCGGTGGCTTGAAATTGGGAGGAGCAGAAAACCCTAATTTCGGTTCTTCCGCTTTGGTGCTCACAGAAGTCGAAGCCAGAGGCGTTTCCGATATTTCAGCCGATGATTTGACGGAAAATCTGGTCGTTTTCCGGTGTCTTGGAATTGGAATTGGAATTGGACGGAAAATCGGAGATGGGGCGAAGTTTACCACACTGGCCATTGGCGGGTAGTGAGAGAGAGAGAGAGAGAGAGAGCTGTGTGTAGAATCTCAAGTAATGTGCATGCGAGTGGCCGAAAATATGACAGGTAATACAGTTAGGGGTTAACAAACAGGGTTTTTTTTTTTGTTTTTTTCCCGAAGTGTTTATCGATGAACTGGACTAATCTCTTAATCTCTCTCACAACCCTTTCCACGCGTTTGCGTGAGGTGAGGTGGTCCCAAAGGCTGCCGAGGAGAATTGACCATTGCGGTGATTGAAACATTTTCTTTCTAGAGTTTATAAAGAATATGAAGAAGTGAACAACGTCAAAAAATCACCAATCACGTTAGTCGGATATTGCTAAATATGATTTCAAAACACATTAATTTTGAGCAAACTAAGGTTTCAACCACGGATTGGAACCTTATTTTCAAGATAAACATCTTTTGGAATCGTACTTAGCGATGTCCGACCAATGTGATTTTCGGTGTGGATAAAATTCTCAACGAATTCCAAAAATTTGAACTTGTTCGATCATCAAAATAAGTTTGGAAAAGGACCACAATAAGCCGAAACTGTATCGCAAAGTCCATTAAATAAACTGGAGAGGATCCCAGCTCCATGTGCTATTAATTTACTCCCTCCGTCCCATTTGTACATTTTTTAACAAGTGGTGTGCCGGTACCATGCACGGAGAGTGATTACATATACTATTTTTTTTACGGTTGACAGAATCATAGGAATTAGTAAAATGTGATGCATGTGAAGTCGCATTTAATTAGAAAAAAGGTTATAAATGACGAAAAATAAGATACACCAACTTTATTTTACATATATTTAGTTGAATCCGCAGTACTGCTCTATATTTGGCTTATACCCCGCACTTCATTCACGAGACTCTTGGTTGTGTTTGTTTTAGTAGTTTTGCTGCGGGATCCTTTGGCAAATAATCCATAATCCGGATTATTGGATTATTCATTTTGTCTTTTTTTTTTTTACATTTGCTAGTTTTGCATCAAGATTTTGTGGTTTCTGAAATTATCTCGACGAGACGAATTTAACAAGTATAAGATTATGGTCAAAACTCAAAAACCACAAAATCTTAAAGCAAAAATTAACAAATGCAAAAAAAATTGAATAAAGACAAAATGAAAAAACCAAAAAATCGGATTAAGTTTTTTTTACCAAAGGTAATAATTGGAGACGAGGGCAATGAGTGGGGAAAGATAGAGAGAGAAATGAGAGTAATAATTGAAAAATTGGAGAAAGAAATAGTGTAATGATTGGAAAATTAAACAAAACCTTGGAAACAAACACAGCCTGTGTAATCTCCAACTACTTAGGGGGTGTTTCACACTTTCACTAACAAAAAAATAGATTTTTTTCCAAAAACCAAGGCCGATCATTCTCTCACAATACATCATATAAAAAATAGTGAAAAACCAATTTATTCTAAAAACACCCTTAATGGAACACCTCCTTACTAGTTGTATTCTGAAATACTATCAATTTTATGGTTCTACTGCAGTGCGAAAAAAATAACTTTGTTTGACCCCCTTTTATATACGAGATTTTGTAAATAGAATAGACGAGATTAAGGTGCCATTCAATTATTGGATTTTGAGGATTTTTTTTTATATATCCTTTTGGTCTGTTGCACTAATTTTCACGTTTTCTAACACAAGTCATTCTCTTCACATACATCAACTGAAAAGTCCGAAAAACCCAAATAGTAAAAACAACGTGACTTTTGTCTATAGCTTAAAGATTTTTTTTTTTTTGAAGGACTTGTATTGCAATAAAGTTTTACTGCATTCCAAAAAAACCCAAAATTTGTTTTTGTAACTCTTTGTATACGAGATTAAATGAGAGGCTTTTGGGGGTTTTTTTTTTTTTTTCATATGCTGAGCCTTGTCTTATTTGGGATTATAGCTATATAACCAGGTTTGATCCTGGACTTTCGTTGTTTTTGGTTTGGTTTTGAATAAAACAACCTTATCAAAAATATATATATCTCAGAAGAACAGCTACAAATTTGTGGGTTCAATAAATTCAACGGGGACAAATTTCACACACAAGCATTCTTCAGAGTGGTTGGGACGACAGATACAAATTTCCTTTTCGTTGCTCATGCATGTCACTACAAGCAAGAATATGTCTGGTGACATATACAACTATACAAGTGTTGCCAAATTGGCCACCTATGATTTTTGGAGACATATCGAAAAAAATGTCATTGTATCTGTAACACTATAACTCAATAGTGATAAAATTATGTAGTTGCTGCAGAACAGTGTCAACAATGACAAGAATGTGGTGTGTTGAGGAGAGATTTTCTGCGACAATGTTTTTTTTTTTTTCTTTTCAGAAGACAAAGTTCTTCATTCAGAAAAGTCAAAGGCACATACAAAGGACTCCGTTCAAAATACACTGAGGAAAATCTAGTAACAACAACCCAAATATCAAAGCGTAAGAGCAAGAAGCCATCTCAAACGGCCTGACACGAGCCATGCTCTCTAACACGTCCTGTATAACGCATCACAGATTGAGTGCGAAAACAAACCGAATCAAAGTTGGGTTTAGTGTGAGTTGAGGGAAAAGGAGAATAACATCTTACAGGTCGTAAAGATTTAAATCAGATGAACAAAAGTTAAGCACCGACGGAGCCAAATTGAGCTGCGCAGCCGCAACGAGAACCGAAGTCGCCGGAGGACCAAAAGCAACTTGAGAACAAGGATGTTAGGAAACGGCACACGGAAACATACCTTACAGAGTAAGCGTCGAATCGAAGATGACGTTCTACCTCGTCTAATGCACGCCTGAAAAACACCCATGACTCCAGCTCGGTAGTGTGTAAAACTACCAGAGTTTTACACAAATTTCCACGGTCTAGAACGAACACAAACGAAAGAGATTTTCCACCGATAATCATCTCCCACTTGCACATAGTGGGCACAACCTAGCCATGCATTCTCTCTATCATTTCTTGTTCACACTAGTGATAGACTGTGCGACCACCGAGAGCATCTACACATAAATTTTGGAGTACTATGCTAAATTTTTTTAAACAAAAAAACCAGCATAATAACATCCCATAAAAGTGTCTCGGTATGCCCTAGACTCATTTGACCACATCGGATTAAGCATCTTTAATCCCTCTTGAGTACTAATACTCAAAGCTATGCTTAACCCACAAAAGTTATAATGTACTTACGATCATGTCGCTATCCGGTGGCGCCACAACCTGTCGACAGTAAGCTACATTACCATTGATGTGTTATCAAATAGTCTTCCCTTTGCCCTCATGCCACTCAATATTGGTACAGCCGTTCACCCAGTAATGCCCCTTTAGACCGAATCAATCATGGACATAGGTAACATACTAAAGCAACAGTCGCTGCTCCCACTATCTTGTGACGCAGTCAAAAGTCACAAAGGGCATAATCTAGATCATTTAAATGACCCAATAGACTCACACGGTGAAGAAGTAGGGATCTATTCTCTCACCTCTATCATTGGTCGAATTAGCACATGTAGTATGAAATACATGCTACGATGGAGTTCTCTTTAAAGAAAGAGCGTATGTCTAAACTCTCTACACCGTACAGATCTTGGTCAAGTCGTCAGTTTAAGCGCCTCACCCGAGTCTCCTATTCGCTCGCTACTTTGAGCGCCAAATTAAAAAACTCGCATCTGGCTTATCACAGGCTACATGGAATGTGGGTTGTCCATGTACGGTCTAAGTAACAGTACAGACCTCATCTTAGCATCAACTAAGGCGACGTTAGTAAACATACGTCTCATCTCTGCTCACTATCACAGCGCCAGAGGCGATCACTCGTGTGAGTGAGCTGATCTCTACCTGTCGACATACACATAATACAATATGTGTGTAAATAATCATGCTATATGAGAAATGAAAACAACATCATATGCATTTAAAGACAAATATCCCAATGGTCAACTGAAAAACAAAGTACAATCAAAGTCTACGAAGTCCTAAACTCCTAACATGAGCCCGAAAAGCATCTCTAGCTATAGGCTTTGTTAGAGGATCAACAATATGACTTGTGGAAACATGCTTCAGGACCACTTCATTTTGCGCAATCATCTCTCGAATGTAGTGGTAACGTATGTCGATGTGCTTGGTTTTTCCATGATACTTCGGATCCTTCGAATAGGCAAGGGCTGCCATACTATCACAGTGCACTGTTACAGGATCTGAAATATCTGTGACAACTCCAAGGTGCTGAAAAAACCTTCTCAACCAAACTGCTTCCTGTACTGCTGACGAGCAAGCTATGTACTCTGCCTCCATGGTCGACAAAGCTATGCATGATTGCTTCTTGCTGCTCCATGTTATTACGCCATTGTTTAGTAAAAACGCATAACCCGAAGTTGATTTGCGTTCATCTAGGTCACTACCCCAATCAGCGTCACTATAACCGATTAAGCGCAAGTTCGAACCTTGATAGCAAAGTACATAATCTTCTGTTCCTTTGAGGTACCTAAGTATCCTCTTCACTGCTTTCCAATGAGCAAGTCCAGGATATGCCTGGAATCTACTGACAAAGCCAACAGCATAACATATATCAGGCCGTGTACACATCGTAGCATACATTAGGCTGCCGACAGCACTCGCATAGGGAACACGAGACATCTTTTCTCTTTCATCTTGAGTCTTAGGACACATGTTTTGGCTTAGAGCTTCGCCTTTTCCAATTGGAGTGTCAATGGGCTTACAGTTATGCATGTGAAAACGTTCAAGAATTTTCTTGATATAAGCCTTTTGGGATAAACCAAGAAGTCTCTTTGAACGATCTCTTACAATTTTCACCCCGAGGATGTAATCTGCTTCACCAATGTCCTTCATTTCAAACGTAGAGGACAACCACCCTTTGGTGGCGACAATCATCTCTTTATTATTTCCAGCCAATAATATATCATCAACATATAATGACAATATGATGAAACTTTCCTTGGACCGTTTAACATAGACACAATGGTCTTCCTCGACCATCGTAAACCCATTCGATAGAATGGCTCGATGAAATCTAAGGTACCATTGCCTAGATGACTGCTTTAAGCCATAAATGGACCGATTAAGCTTGCAAACTTTGCGCTCTTGTCCTTTGACCACAAATCCAGCAGGTTGATCCATATAGATCTCTTCATCTAGGTCCCCATTCAGAAATGCTGTTTTAACGTCCATTTGGTATAGTTCCAAATCCAGATTTGCTACAATGGCCAGAATAAGGCGAATCGAGGCAAACCTCACGACAGGTGAGAAAGTCTCCTCATAGTCTATTCCCTCCTGTTGGGTATAGCCCTTGGCCACAAGGCGAGCTTTGTACCTCTCAATTGAACCATCCGCCTTGCGCTTTACTTTGAACACCCATTTATGTCCAATGGCCTTGCGCCCTGGCGGAAGATTCACCAAGTCCCAAACTTGGTTAGTCCTCATAGACTCCATTTCATCATTCATTGCTTCTATCCACTCGTCTTTAGCAGAAGACGATAGAGCTTCTTGCACTGTTCGAGGCTCATCATCGTCACGCGAAGCAACCATGAAAGCTTCCCCTTCTATCTTAAATCGACGACGGGGAATGTTTCCACGATCGCTTATACGCAATTGAGGTTGTTGTGATATGCTCCCACTTGGTGGCAACTCGCTCCCACTATCCCTGAGAGCTTGTGGAATTTCTTCCAAATTCTCTACTAGGCGATCTGGAGCAGCTTGTTCCACCATTTCAAAAAACTCCATGTTTTTCTCAACCTCACCTCTGCGTGGGAATTCATTCTCAATGAAATTCACATCGCGTGACTCTATTTCAGTTACGCTTCCATCAGGTTGTTCACCAAGGAACACATAGCCTTTAGAGTGTTCAGAGTATCGAATAAAGATACATTTCTTCCCTCTAGGGCCTAACTTCCCATATTTATGAGAGGTATCATGAACATAACCTGCCGATCCCCATGGCTGCAAATTTCCCAAATCAGGTTTATCGCCGGTCCATAATTCATAAGGTGTGGAAGGCACTGATTTAGAGGGCACTCGGTTTAGAATATAGGCAGCAGTCAAAAGTGCATCTCCCCAGTAGGAAATTGGAAGATTTGCTTGCGCCATCATAGTCCGCACCATGTCTAACAATGTCCGATTTCTCCTTTCCGCCACACCATTTTGTTGCGGTGTACCGGGCATTGTTAATTGCCTTTTGATCCCTTTTTCATCACATAAATTTTTGAACAACTTAGACAGATATTCGCGCCCACGGTCTGTTCTGAGAGCCTTAATGCTCATGTCTAACTGATTCTCAACCAAATTCATATATCGCGTGAAGCAATCTAATGCTTCTGATTTATGGGAGATCAGATAAACGAAACCATATCGCGTAAAATCGTCAATGAATGTGATGAAATAGGAAGCCCCATGTCTAGCCCTTACATTCATTGGGCCACAAATGTCAGAGTGGATTAATTGCAAAGGAAAAGATGCCCTTTTTGCTTTTCCAAACGGTTTTCTTATTGACTTTCCTGCTAAACAATGTTCACATGTCGGCAAAGTTACTTTAGAGAGCTGGCCTATAAGGCCTTCTCTCGCCAACCTTGCCATCCTGTCTTTCCCAATATGGCCTAGTCTAGCATGCCATATAATAGATTCATCAGACACATTATCAGAAGTAGTCAATAAAGCAGCTGAATTATCAAAACGAGGATATTCAACATCCATTATTATAAAACCGTCTGACATAAAACCACAACCATAAAGACTCGTT
The DNA here is from genome assembly GCA_020921065.1 of Vaccinium darrowii. NCBI lineage: Eukaryota > Viridiplantae > Streptophyta > Magnoliopsida > Ericales > Ericaceae > Vaccinium > Vaccinium darrowii. The sequence continues at coordinate 31,568,241 of CM037161.1, read as the reverse complement.
CCCAAATAAATGGAAACACCATTATTCTCAAAGATAAACTTGAAACCAACTCTAAGCAAAGTAACTAAAGACAGAAGGTTCCGCCGAATATCTGGAGCATACAAAACATCCTGGAGCAATAGAGTGCGACCACCCCGCAAATCCAGCTTGTAAGTACCAATGCCTAGTACCTCCACGCTAGCTCCATTCCCCACTTGAATGTTTCGACTCCCCATTGGTATCCGACGGTACTCCACATACCTGACTCGATCTCGCGTTATATGCTCGGTTGCTGCTGAATCTTCTTCGGCTCAGTGCAATCACGAGCGAAGTGACCTTCTTTGTTGCAGTTATAGCAAACCAACTTAGCCCTGGCCTTCTTACCGCCACGCTTTCCTCTCTTACGCCGGACGACCTTCGCCTTCTTGGGCGCTGGCCCAGCAGCCAGTCCCTGTTTGTTGGAGATCTCAGAGAACTTGCGCTTAGGCCTGGATGCCTTGTGCGAACTTGACTCAACCATGTGCGCAAAACTATTTGGCTTGGCTGCCTCTCGGCGCTCAGCTTCAAGTTCCAAATGGCGCCCAACATCATCAAAGGTTTTGAGATTCTCATTGTGTGTCAAGTTCAAACTCATATCATCCCAAGTCTCAGGAAGGGAGCGAATCAAGGCTTGGATCTGCTGTTCATCAGTTAGGTTGTTTCCAGCTGCTTTGAGTTCACGGATCATGCTCGACATCGTCCTCAGATGCTGCCTCATAATATGTTCAGGGCGCATCTTATAGGAATCGAACCTTATGGTCAATCCGCGGAGTCTAGTGGCTGAAGTCCCACCATACTTTGCTTTGAGAGCTTTCCACATAGCTTCAGCTGTTGGGTATTCATCAAACTCATCAAGCAGATCATTGCTCATGCTGCTCAACATAATAGAGCGCGCACAATGATCTCTTTTGCGCCACTTATCATAGGCAGCAAGATCAAGTGTGTGTTGAACAGTGTCCCCTTTCTCAGGCTCAGTCATAGAGTGAGTTAAGAGATCCTTAACTTCCTGCTCATGCAAAACATACTGGATTTTTCGGTGCCAGATGTCAAAGTTGTCCCCGTTCAACTTCTCACCTTTGTTCAAATCAGCAACAATGTTTTTGGAAGCCATCTCACTTACAGAATAATGCGCCAAAGGGATATTTACACACATATAATTTATAAATTTTGCCACATCAATCTAAGTTAAACAAAGACAATATATCACACGTCGCAAAATCGAAAAATTGCTAAAGCTCATAATCATCTTTTGCGCCACTAGCGACTATTGTCAATATTTAATTTAATCAAGTGCAAAATTTTGGTTTTCGGGAGTAATATAACTCAATCGAACAACCTCCCACTAATTAAGATATTTCTTAAACATGAAAGAAATATGAACAACATGGGTTAATCTAAAATTAATCCAAATCCACCATATTTAACTGTTAGTATTTCATGTTAAAAAAAATTTGTTCCAGGTTATTGCATAAACTGGCAAAAAAAAAAACTCACAATTTATAAAATAGTGATAAAAGGTTCTTAGATCTGGAAGCAAAACTAACTTTGCAATCAATGATACACAACCTTGTAGTACCACTGATACAAGTGGGACCGAGCAAAAATAATCCAGAATTCTTTTTACCTTCCCCCAAAAAAAACTTTTTCTTTACTTTTGAGTCCATCGGCAGACAAAGTGTGGAACAGTGTCCATAAAAGGTGTACAAGGCATTTGGAGATAAATAATAATAATAAAAAAAAATGCCTATATATGAGAAGAAATACTGTTCATCTTCTTCTTCGTTAGAAAATTGTCGGCCGGAAAAAAAACCGTGTAAACTGGGTTTTGCTCTTACGGAATTCCAAAAAACACACATCATACACCGTTGAACTCGTAGCGAAACAAGGATTCAGAAAATATACATGCCTTGTCACGAATCAAAACTATATGCGAGATTTTTACGGTCAAAGTTGCGGGTTCTTGAATTTTGACCTCAAGTTTCAGCCAAATGGCTCCACAACCTCAGTCCAAACTTTCCAGAATACATCACAACCATATAAACTACAACAAGTACGATTTTGATGCAATTCTGAGTAGATTCTAAAAAAACAGCATTTTTGTTCCAAAAAAAAACATGCTATTACGATTCCGAAAAGTAATATAGACGGCATAGATATGAACGGGAGAACACCATAATCACGCTCTGATACCACTGTTAGGAAATGGCACAGCGGAAACATACCTTACAGAGTAAGCGTCGAATCGAAGATGACGTTCTACCTCGTCTAATGCACGCCTGAAAAACACCCATGACTCCAGCTCGGTAGTGTGTAAAACTACCAGAGTTTTACACAAATTTCCACGGTCTAGAACCAACACAAACGAAAGAGATTTTCCACCGATAATCATGGCTTCAACGGGGATCATATATATAGCCATGAACCTAATTAAAACTCATTAATCAGGAAATGCCAAGAGTTGTGAAACCCCTGCAATCAATTCATGGGTTATGAACCCCTTGGTTGCCCACTCAAACCCTTTGAGTTACCCACTACTGGGCATTGAATTACAAAGGATTTATTTACCCACCACCTAACCCACCAGACCTGGAAAACCAGATTGGCACCAGAGCCGAACGGGGAAAAAACCGACCGGGAGGGAAAAAACTAAGCAAAACCCCTCTCGGCCTGACGATGTAAAATAGAGATTTTCTGTGGCAAGATCGCCAATGAAAGTACCTACCTCAACCACCAATTGTGTGTCACCAAAATCTTAGTGGACACGCAAGGGTAGCAATAATCTCTTTTGTCACAAAAATAGGACTTCGCGTGCCATCAAACATGATATTCGACGATATCATTTTTCACCTGATTACAAAGTTTAAAATACTATTATCTTTTAATTTACCCATTAGCAAAACTATAAACCGCGAACCAAAATATCCAACAAGCCAAAATATGCAACAAGTCAACATTCATCATACGTCTTCAAAACACTTTTGAACATTCATCATCCCTTAAAACCCTTCAAATTAAAATATTCATCCTCGACCGACAATAAACATATCAGAACATTATGACGAAATATTGTTGTGCCATTATACGAGTTTTGTGGGGTAATATTGGTTTATAAGGGATGATTGGTTAGGTGACCGGTTTAGCATATCACTTTTTGATGATGTTGCGCGATCAAAACCCTTTGTTGGCAAGGCTGGCCCAACCCTAAGGCCCAAGAGGCCTGGGCCTTGGGCATTCAAAAAAATTCAAAAAAAAGGTACACCCCCATAATTTTTACTATGAAACTCAAGTAGGGGTCTTTATAGCCCAATAAGAAAAGTTTAAAAAAAGGCCCAATCTTATTTTTAAAAAAAAAAAGCCTAAACAAAAAAACTCCATTCGACCTAAAGGCCCAAAATAAAACACATAACAAAATAATTTTTATAACTGATTCATTAGACCTAAAGGCCCGCTATAAGACCCACAATAAAATAAAAAGGCAACTAAAATAAAATGACTTGGTGAAAGAGGTGGATTATACACGTCTAATTGATACTTTTGCTTGTAGAAATGCAACACGAGTAATATTCAAATGATACTCATGCATTCTCGAGATGATATGTATTCAGAGACTTTGTATTTTGTATTCTTATATTGTAATTAGCAGAACTTTATATTGTTTTGTTTTGACTTTCTCGTATTGTGATTATTGCTGCAAAAATTGTTTAAGTGTTTATTTTTAAGGGCATAATTTTAGATTAAGCCTTGGTCACTAAAAATCCTTAGACCGGCCCTGTTTGTTGGGTGCATATGGTGTGTTGTTTTAGAAGTCTATTGTGGATTTTTTTCTGAATATTTGATCACCTATAATCCAATTTGATGTCATATATGCTGTGAAAAAACCCGCCCCCTTAGAGCATCTCCAATGGTCTCACCATGTTCTTTGGCGAGACCAAAGTAGCGAGGATTCAACCAAAAACGAGACCCAACAGCCTCCGCAAATCTCGAGCTGCTACAGTATGTCGCACAGGAGGCAAGGTCGCCAGCCCCTCTCTCTCGTCGGGACATTCACCGTAAAATTGTTTTGGGAAACCCAAAATGTAGCCCTCGTCGGGACGACTTGATTGGTGCAAGACAATTCTAAGGGTTTTTTTTTTTTTTTTTTGTTGAGTCAAGTGGTTAGGCTATTGAGTAGAGGTGATATTTTTTGACTAGTTATATCACTATATGACACTTTTTTGGGGGACAAAATGACTAAATTTTTGCTTAGTCTAATACAGATGCTCTTACAGTCTTACTCCTTGGCCCTAGCTATCTAGCTAGGGTTAGGCTAGCCCTGATTCTTTTATCCTCCTCCGCCTATTTCTTTGACTATTTATGTAGCATGTCATTGTAGTGGGTATGTTCAAGTCCAAGTTTATGTATCTCACTCGTACTTACTAGAAGAATCAGGGTCCCATATCAGAGGAAAGTTAAAACATGTGACTATAATCAGCTTTTTTGTTTTTTTCTGACATTTAGTCAGTTTATTGTACTGGCACTTCAACTAATCTCCTCTCCGGACCGATTGAAGACAGGTTATTCAAGACCGATTAAAGACAAGTCATTCATGCCAAGGCTAGAGTACTAAAAAAAAAAAATCCCTACAGCTTAACCCTTCTATCAATCGTGTGGAGAACAAACCCCCAATCAACCAAACTAACCTTTGGGCAGGCCATAATCACCTTTATCTCTCCCTCATGGGCTTGATTTCAGTGGCAAATTATCCGATGAATATTGTGTATCGTTGATCCTTATTGCTCACTTTAGGGGGGTGTTCCACTAACGAAAAACAGTTTTTTCCAAAATTAACCAAGACATGTCATTATCTCATAATACATCACATAAAAAAACGTGAAAAACCAGTTTATTCTAAAAACTACTGGAACACCCCCTAAGTATAGTCTATGCCATATATAACGAGTGTTGTGCATGCTTTGATTGTCATTTCTCTTGCATTGAAACATTATTGTCCTAAAGGACCTAAACTAATTTCTACGATTCACCACCGCTGATACAACTCCGTTTTCACGTTTGGAACCTTACATGAATTTGTTGAGCATTTTGGTAACAAATATGCGTATTAACTTAAAGATAAGAAAATAATGAAGTCAATTAAGGTTTCATCGTTCCGAGCAATAAAAAACTTGAGTTGTAAATTGATCGGGTCACGAAGGAACTTCAACTGCGTACATCACTACAACTTCACTCGACGTAATCATGAGAACTTTTTTTTTTTTTCTCCTAAAGAATTCTCAAGGCCACACGAGCAGAAAAACCGTCACTGAATAATCAAAAGATCAGTATGAGAGATTCAGAATCATTCACCAACCAAAAAAATTATAATTCTACCAGCCGGTGCCGGCCAACGTTACGTGGACAAATGTCTTCAAACTCTTGTGCCATGTCAGCCCCATGGTCCCCCTTTCCCCAATCTAGAAAGTCACAAAGTTGCAACAAGAAAAATTGGAAAATGTGTGAGGAAATTAATCAAAGGGCCTTTTTTGAGTGGGGGTGGCAAAAAGGAGGAGGAAAATTTAGGAGGATGATGTGAAGGGAATGTTTGTCTGATTTGGGTGTAACGGTCGTTGTTCCATTATATATTTTGTTTGTTCAAACGTTAGGATGTTCACGACAGTTTAAGCGTACTTTGACTAATCTGTTCTCTGTTGCATTCAAAGGCACCTATTCACGCTGAAAAAAGGAAATTCTCAAGAAATTACTTTCTTGCGACCTAAGTTATCCGGCTCCAAAAATCGAATCCTAATTAATTCTATAGGTAGCAAACCTACTAACTAACCGGACCAACCGTTAGCTTGTTGTTTCCATCTTGAGTTCTTGGAAGTTGGAAAAGCAGTGCTCTGTACTTGGACAACAGTGGTTTGATTATTGCAAAAAGCTTACTTCTTTGAGAAAAAAAAATGAGGGTTGATCTCCATATGTTTACTTTGTCAACAATAGGATTTAGTGGACCACAATTCTGATTAAGAAATCCAATAAGGGTAAGGAATTTTTTAGTGGAATTGGTCCACTTTTACACAATTGGACTTATATTAGATTCACTTCGAGTTTAAAAAAGCTGTTCTAAAAGAGGCCAAAACATCACTACATGACAGACTTGTAACTTGCACGTAGTATAAGTCATTTATGTACTAAAGTATTGACAATAATAAAAACGGTTTTGGTATTAGTATCATTTTTCTAAAAATAAGAATATTAGACCGTTTATTGGGGCTCGTTTGTTTGGGTACTTGAGGGTGGGATTCAATATACATGTGGTGACGTGGGTCTCTAAGGTCTAATGTTTGATGTCACATAATGGACAAAATTACACATCCTAACAGGGCATATATCCTGGGATATGAAATCACATGGGGAGCGGAGATTTTAGGCCAATTCTATTGGCAACCTATTGTGGGGACCGAATATACTCATATTGGACCGAATATACTAATAAGGCCGAATCTATTGATATTGATCCATCGTGGATCTTTTGATTCATTTCGGCCGACGGTATCTCGAGGGCCCGGTTAGGGCCGAAGTAACGTTATATCTTCGAATCAAGATAAGTGCCTACCAGGCTAAGCGGTGTACGGAAGGGCGTAAAGGCCCGACCCATGAGCTTACCCGGAAGAGTCAGTAAGTCGGTTACTTGGGGCATGTGCCAAGGGACAGCTGGCACTATGGAAGATGCTTCTAGAAGCCTCTAGGTGGCCACATGGCATCCTGCGATAGGCCGTGTCACGTGACCGCAGAAGTGACAGGTGACGTCACGTGACTTGGAGAGCAAGTACAAGGAAATCTATAAATACCAAGGGATAAACCCGAGAGGTACACACACAATCTCAGATCTACTACTCTTGTTACTCTCTCCTCCTATATATACTAACTTGATCGTCAGATTGTCATTGGGCAAGAGGCCCAAGTGGCACTAACCAGGGTTCTCTGGTGCAGGAATCATTGGAGTAAGGGGAGCACGAGTTAAGGGAATCATCCACGCGGAAAATCCCCACCACACCTATAATTTCCTAAATACAACACATTAAAAAGTACCAAATTTAAGATAGAAATATGTAATAACCATTTCATCCCTGAAACTTTCTCTCGCCTTCTCCCTATATTACAAGATTCATCTTCTTCCCTCCTCTTACACTACAAACCCTAGTGACCGCTCCACCATCACCACCAACTTCTCCCTTCCTCACCACCACCACCACCACCAACAACAAGCTCTATCACTACCGCCGCCACCAAGCTCCATCAACACCCACCACCAACGAGCTCCATCACCAACTCCCGACACTCTCTCTCTCTCTCTCTCTCTCTCTCTCTCTCAATGGCGGAGCCAGGATTTTCAAACCGGGGGGGCCATTAGCCATAGGCATTTGATAGCTCCCCGATGCCTCTAACGAGGCCAGAATTGCCCACTCATGGGTGGCATTACAGAGAGAGGACTAAACCTTATTCCTCAATCCTTAAAAAGATCAATTATAACAATTGTCAAATTAGCTTAGCAACTGTAAACTTGACGGTTATGTAAACATTAATAATTTGAGACACTGGAAATCAGGGACGGAGCTTGGATTCGGCCACGAGGGTGGCACCATTCAATGAAAAACTAGTTACATGTTGTACGGAAAAATATGAAGAAAAAATTACTAGGAAGTCATATAATTAGGTTTTGTTATAGGTTTTTTTTTAAACAATAAATCAAGGTTTCCTCCAACTTTCTTATGGTATTCAAATACAAGACATTACGATACTAATTTTTTTTTTTTTTGGGTAATTAAGCTTGAAAATAAAAGGAGGATAATCGGATATACAGCCTACAAGGGGCATACCCCAGGAGGAAAAGAAAAGAAAAGAAAAAAGAAAAGGAAATCTAAAACCTATGCCAAAAGGCAGTACAGAGCTAAGGTATAATATATATATGTTTCCTACCCTTCTAACGAGAAGGATAAGAAACATATATCAAAAAGCTAAATCCAACAGTAAATTTGAACCACAGCAGTAGCTGTTTGTCACCATGATCATAGGTTGGACAGGACAAGCAGTTGGTCTCAAAGCAACGAACACATCATATCAGATAGTGCAACTGCCGTAACAGTAGTGTAACAGCAACAGGAGTATAGATTTCTGACGAAACTTGGATAGCATTTCTGCTGTATTATGATAGTCCAGGAAATGCAACATCTGCCCAGAATTGGCAGCCCAAAATAGCTATGAATAAAGCTCAGCAACAGTAGAACTAATAGCAGATGATAGCAGCAGCAACACTCAGTATAAAACAGTAGAACAATACAGCAGAAGCACAATACTGTCTTGGAACACAGCAGCTGTATGCAGTAGTAACAGGTATAGATGCACGAGCTGAAGATGCACGAGCTGCACCTAGCTGAGGAGTGTTATGGAGACTCCTGCTGCTATTGCAAATAAAGCTTATGATGATGATGAATGAGCTAAAGATGATGCACGATTAAAACTGCATGGGCTGGTGATGATGCACGGTTAACTGCTAGAAAACTGCAGCCACTGGTTTTGTAGTTTGGGAGGACAGCCCCCTCCCAGAAGGGCATCAATCATGCCAAGGGACAGCCCCCCAAGGCTAAGCCAGAAACATTGATAGGCTAATTCCAAGGTCACACATGGAGGTGGAACACACCACTCTAAGAACCCACTGAAGTTCAATCTGAATACAAAATACTTCCAATAAGCACATGCCATTTAAGGCAAAGGGGAGGGGATAAGATACCTGCAACAAACTTCCGAAATGGGAGATTAGTATTACAAAATAAGCACTCCATGCCTTGCAAGAGGACCTGCACCCACTACTCCAATTGATTTCAATCAGATTAAACCAGCACTCACAATTCCTCAACTGGTTGATTAGGTATCACATGGGAAACAACACAATAAATAAAATCAACAACAGGATGTATAAATGAAAGCCTACCAATCTATTATATGCCAAAACCAAAATCTAATTAGAGTCAGCAGTGATGTTCCAAGATTCCATTAAGGCATTTGGTCCAACTGGGATTTTAGTGAGTGACATTAACTTGTTTCTAATGTCAAGACAAATCTTGGCCACAACTGTGGAAATAGAGTGCTGCAAATTTTGAAATTTCCTAGTGTTTCTTTCAATCCACACATGATATATTGTAATAGTGAAGGACAACTTGGCAAGGGTGCTTCTCAGGCTTTTCCCTTTGAAATTGGAGAGTTGAAGGACCAAGCTAGAGTGAGTGTGACTGCCACGTGAATTGAGATTTAAGGGACACGGTCTCCCAAACCTGTTTGGTAAAGGGACAATTGAAGAAAAGGTGATCATGACTTTCAGTATCAGAGCAGAAACTACAACATGGATTATCAATGACTCCAAATTGGGCCAATCTATCACCAGTGGACAATCTGTGCTGAATGGCAATCCAACTGATGAGGCTACACTTGGGAACATGTGAGGGGAACCAAATTATAGGACTCCAGATAACAGGAGGATAATGGGTCCTAAGTTTGTCCCAGAGTGATGCTATAGTGAACTGACCATTTTGAACAAGAGTCCATTTGCAAGTATCAGTGTGAAGGGCAAAGTCCCTAAGAATAGAAGGGAGAGCATCCCTAATCTCATTCAATACCGAATTTCGAGTGATGGGGAATTTCCATTGATTATGATTGTTCAAAATGGCTGACACCATGGCATCATCAGATAATCCAGAGCCATAAATAATACGATCACCAAATTTTTGAGCTAAAGGTCTAAGGGGATGCCAGTTATCATGCCAAAGGGATGTGTTGGTACCATCCCCAATATGGTACTGGATGTATGGTTGGATGAGTGGACGTAGTTGGAGCAGCTTCCTCCAAGTCCACGATGGGCTGCTGGGGATCTTAGTTTTCCAAAACCTCCTCCCTTTGAGTAAGTAAGATTTCACCCATTGGCACCACATGGATTGTTCTCCACCAGAGACAAGGTACCAAATATGCTTAGACATAGCAGCCTTGTTCCAAACCTGGAGAGATTTAAAGCCCAAATCTCCCTCTTATTTGGGGGAGCACATTTGATCCCAAGAGATTTTAGCCCCTGTGCTTCTAAGGTCGGATCCAGTCCAGAAGAAAGATCTAAGAATAGATTCGACTTCTTTAATGACCTTCTTGGGTAGAATGAATATAGAGGACCAATATATCTGCATGGAGAAAAGCACAGATTTCACCAATTGTACTCTTCCAGCATAGGACAAGTACTTGTTAGCCCAGGATTTAGTGCGTTTGTGATTTCAAACATGAAATAAAAATGTTAAATTTTGAGAAACAATTTAATGTTCAAAGTTGTCACGCTTCTCTCCGTTTAGTAAAAAAAATTTGCAAACCTTTAGAGAGAGAGAGGGAGTGAGAGTGAGAGAAGTAATCTAGTTGGCAATAAAAAAAAAAAAAAAAAAAACCAAAACCTCTGCTTCCTAGAAGACTCGATCTCCAGATGGGAAGGATAGAGTGAAGTGCGCCTACCACTGAGTCGAAGCCACTGATAGTACAGGCTTTCCCTACTTTAACATTTATAATTGTTCGCTGGAATTTTTTTTTTTTAAACAAAAAAGTGTGGGGGGGCCACGGCCCACCCCGGCCCCTGCGTACATCCGCCCTTGCTCTCTCTCTCTCTCTCTCTCTCTCTCTCTCTCTCATCACCACCCTTTCCCATCACCCCATCATTCACCGTCGACAACACTACCACCATTCAATTAGTCTATCCGGATGCTTTCGGGTTTTAAAACATGAAAGTTGCACATATTTTTAGATTTTAAAAGCCGAACTTTGTACATATTTCCTGCGCATGGTTAAAAAAGCCTTCGGATATTAAACCCGAGAATATGTACAACTCTCATATTTTAAAGAACAATGATACATACACAAACTCTCTGCCACAACCCACCACAACCCCTCTCACATGTGGGGTGGGGCCCGCTCAGGGTGGGTCCCCTACATGTGAGAGGGGTTGTGGTGGGTTGTGGCTGAGAGTTTGTGTCTGTATCATTTTTGTATTTTAAAATTAAAAAGTATGTGTGATTTTCATATTTAGTTGGCACATATTTTAAAATTTAAAAATTTGTGCAACTTTCATATTTTTAAATCCGACAATGTCGGGATGTACAGATGAATTGAATCTTACGGCCCATGGGTGGTGATGTTGTTTATGGTGAACGATGGGCTGATGGGAATGGGTGGTGGGAGGAGAAAGAAAAATTGACGAGAGAGGGTGATGGAGCTCGCTGCTGGTGGTGGTTATTATGGAGTTTGCTTGCAGGGGAGGGGAGTCCTGTGCAATAAATTTGGGTTTTCTTAGGAAGGGTAAGTTTAGAAAGTTTGGGTCTTTGTCGGGGTTGTATTAGCAAACTGTTTGTTCTATTTAATTAGCAAGTTATGTGTTGCCAATTTAATAGGTTACATATATTTGGCAAAATATGGGTCGTTAATAGAATTGGCCGAGATTTTATATCTCCTTCTTCAAGAACTACTACATGTGACTATTTTGCTCCCTCTGTTTTGTTGTCGTGTGGGTTGCATGAGGATAAAATAGATAATATTCCAACCAAAACAAACACTGAATTTTTATTCCTCTCCACCAATATTTCTATATCCCAAGGTAATATTTTTTTTTTAGAGAGCAAAAAAGATTTTATCAATTAAATATTGAAAATACAAGATTAAACGAGACAAGAGAAAAGCATCAAAACCGGAATCCCAACCGGGTTGGTACCCCACCCGACAACAATCATTTGCCTCTCAAGACCCAAAGGCCAAACAACCCACACAAAAAGGTTGGCAAGAGGTCAACTGAAATCACTAAAATAAAACTCCCCGTCCTCAACAAAACACCCCAAAAAAACTCAACACCTCAATAATAATAATAATAATAATATTAATAATAATAATAAACTATGACCCTTCCTTCTTCCCCTCCTCGGCCAACATGGCTCTATAACGCTCTTCATCCATTTCCTCCATTTGGAAAATCTTGCTAATGATCACTTTCCCTTCATCGCTATCATAACTAACTCCGGCCAATGTCTTTTCAAAATCCCAAACCGCTTTGCCTAATTTAAAAACATGTTCCTGGAACGCACTTCATCAATTTCCTCCCTTCGAGCAATCTTACTGACGACTTCCCCTTCATCACCATCTCTACCTATGTCCAACGTCTTCTCAATATCCTGAACTACTTGAGCCTCATTTAGAAAGAGTCTATTTCTATTATCTATCCCACCAGAAGAAATAAATAACGAAATTGCAGCGGCTGCGGATTTAAAAATGGCTTTAGGTTTGTGTATTTATCCCAAGGTAATTTACATCCCACACATATAGTAAGAATTCAGTATCCCAACTTTTATTCTTGAGCAAACAATCGAGATTATGTGATTATACTAATATCATTGGTACCACATTTTTTCCACTTTTCCCTTTTGAAAAAGGCAATTGTTAATGCTTAATGCTTATCATCTATTCACAGGTTCTTGAATTTTAGGGATTTCCGAAAGCTGAAAATTTGGCTCAAGATTGAATTTCAAGAAGCTAGATTTATGGTGCTTTTGAGGCCAAACTTTTTAACACACCCCTTTTAATGTCACCCCTTTTAATGTCACCCCATTGGAAAAAAATAAGCACTAATTAAACATAGTGGACCTCTTTAAACAGCACGAAGTCATAATAATGTCGGAGAAAGGATGAGGAGGTTTCTAATTAATTGTTAACTTCTTTCCTTTCACGGTTGGTTGTGTCTGGAGTGTTCAATACTTCAATGGGTCATTTTTATGAAGATTGTTTTTTTTTATTGAGTTCTAAATCTTGCAATAGTTGCTAATTGGATTTATTGTCAACCGAATTTTTTCTTAGGGAAAAGACAAGGCATATGATTGGTCGACATGCATGTGCAACATAGTCGCAATGTACATTCATCAGCTTTCATGCTAGCTAGTTAGGGCTGCAAATGAATTGAGCTATTCGTGAACGGTTCGAGACTCGACTCGGTAAAGGTTCGTTTGAGTTCGACTTGAGTAGTAAACGAATTGAGCATGAGCCTCAATTTTAGGCTTGTTTAGTAAAATAAGCCAAACCTACACTTGACAGTATTCGACTCGGTTAGGCTTGCGAATCGGAGTATATATGTATACGTCATAAGTAGTGGCGTGGTCAGAATATTGTACCAGTGATGGCACAATCCAACACATGCGACTTTTTTTGGGGATAAATAATTAACTAATTCTTTTTAAGAATCTGACACACCTAATTTGATGTTCTTTTGAACTATTTTTCAAGGATTTTGTTAAAAAGTGTTTTAACAATCAAATTATTTCAAGGTAGCTACGAGAAAATATAAATATATAATTCAGAAAATTTATAATTCCCACCAATTACTTTCACAAGTAATTGGATTCAATTTTCAATTCTAAACAAATCATCTTTAACATAAAGACAGAGGAGTTGTTGATAGATTTAGAAGAGAAAAGAAGGGAGAAGGTGAAAAACGGAGACTTGAATTTTGTGATGAGATTGTAATTGTAATTATGTAAACATGTGATAGTTCAGACATTAAAGTTCAGTAAATGGAGACATGCTTTGTGAGTAATTAACTATTTAGGAGGGATCCATACATTTGGTTTTGAGCCTCACATAAATATCCGTATAGTGCGGCACACGAGTCATTAATCTCGGTAATCAACGACTCAGATTTCATCTTGACAAGGAATTGCTCGGATCGCGCAAGTGCCAAGATGAAATCTGAGTCATTGATTGCGCAATCAACGGCTCAGATGCCACACTATAGGATCCCCAATTCCAAATATATGTGGGAGAGAAAAGTATTGCAACATCATGTGAAGTGTTGTAGCAGCACTCAATAATTTTTCATTGTTGGGAGATGTACTCAAGTTTCTACCAAAATTACTACAGCTGTTTATAAGTGTAAAAATAAAAACCAAAATTTCAATGTGGGCCGGTGCTCTCACTGGTCATAAGAATTTCACATATAACATTGAATATATGTAAACTTTAGGTAGTGATAATGTCAAAATTGTTTTTGATTGTGTCAAAACTCTAATGCATAAAGAGCTTGTACTTTAAATATGAGTACAAACATTTCATGCACTTGAGTTTTGGCACAATCAAAAATAGTTTTGGCATTAACACTACCCTAAACTTTTACATGTACATAATGAAAATTCTATAACTTGTATAAACTTTTAAAAGTGTAATGAAATTAAATTTTAATATGTTTCTATAACTTTATATGCATATAAATTTATTTATTTAGGACATGAATTTTTATTTGAAGTTCTAGACCTGTATGAGAGTATAAATATCCAATACTTTTGACTCGTTAAGGCTGGTGAATAAGTTCAAGTTTGACTCAAACCTAAACAAGTTCGGCTAAAGCTCAGCTCGTCAAATTTTCATTGAGCTCGAGTTCAGCTCGGGTTCGTTTAAAAACTTAATTTAACAAACCTGAACATTCTAAAGCTTGGCTCGATTCGGCTTTTGCAGCCCTAATGCTGGTGGTCTCGATCCTTATTGTGTTGTTGTACATAATACGGGGAACTTAAATGGTCATCCTATTTTGGAAACTTATTTATGTCCTCATTCTAGTTGGTTTGAATAATTAGACATCTTCAAATCCAAATAAACCTCAAATAAGCCTCTCTCTCTCTCTCCTAATTTTTTAAATATTTCTCTTTCCAAATCTTTCCTAATTTATTTCAATCTCTTTCTTCGATCTTTCCAATCTTCTTCTTTCATAATCTTTTAATTCCTTCTCTCCTAATCTTCTCTATTCTAAAATCTCAAAACAAAATTTGAAATAGAAAATACTAAGCAAATTCGGCAACCCACAGATATGAGTAAATTATTTACCATGAATCTTGTGTTGAAGTAGGGATGGCAATCATACCCGCCCCACCCCAAACCCGCCCTGTCCTGCCCCTAACAAGAAGGGTTTTTCCCAAGTAGGGTTAGGGGTAGTAGTGCCCCACCCTGATACCTGCCCCGATATATATGTGTATGTTTGAAATAACATTAATTATACCCCTCATAATTTTATTTAATTTTGAAAGACCACTATATATATAAAGAAAATCTTTCATTTTAGATTTAGGGAAACTTCAAGTTCATAGTTCTTCCAATTTATTTTTTTTTCTTGGCAATATCTTCTGATTAGTAGAGTAAGCATGTGCTTATAAATGATGGTTGCCCAAGATCAAATATATAAGACAATTGAGAGAGGGAAAAAAAAAAAGCGGGGCGGGGCGGGGCTAGTAAGATAGGGTAAACCCGTTTCCCGATAGGGTAAGGTATGGGGGTAGATTTCTATTACCCGATCGGGTTAGGGGCGGGGCAGGGGGAGGTTGCCACATTTAGGGTAGGGGTAAGGGTAGATCAAAACCCGCCCCTACCCGGCTACCCGCCCCATTGCCATCCGTATGTTGAAGTGTATAATGAATCATGAGTTACAAATATAATTTAAAAAAAAAAAAATATATATATATATATATATATATATATATATATATATATATATTTTGTCTTTTCTGAATTTTTTTCTACTTCGACCTAAGTTTAATTTCCCATAATAAGTTGGGCCGAGTGCTGAATCTCAAATATAATGACCAAAAACGATTTAAAAAAGATCTACTAAATACCAAAAATATTCCTCCTCTTAAAGTTCAATTAACTTTGTTCAAACACCTTCCACGTTTGTTTTATTTTCAAGTGCAGGGCCCCTTTCACAATCTTTGTCATTGATTAAGGAACCTTTATCTTTTTTCTTTTCTTTTTTAATCTTTCAATTTGGAAGATTCTTTTTTTTTTGGTCACAAATCATCTCCTTTTGTAGAGTAAAAAGATGGTAGGTGTCAATCCACATAAGAAGTGTACCAAGAGAGAACCTCCTACCTAACATGGTCACGGAGTTGGAAATAGATCTTTACCCCCAATGAGATTATATGGTTAGCAGCCATACATGGATTAATTCCTCTAAAATATAAACTTTTCGTCGGACACTCAACACTCAAATAAAGAGATATCAAGAGTCTGTCGGACATGTTTAGATTTTTTTTGTTTTATGCACCAAAAAAAGTGCTCGTATGGCAAATGCTCCGCATATGAATATGCTAATATCTTTCATGACCTTGACATAAAATTTAATTGATTAGACCCTTAACCGCGTGAACAATAGAGATACTATCTTATCTCAACCATTTTTACAACCTCATTCCAAAAAGTTATACTCCAATAATTTCTTTCCCCACTCCGGATGATTCATGCGAAAGTTCCTTATGTCAAAATAGTGAATGCATGACATCATCTCTATTTTTTCTTTCTTTTCTTTATAAGTAATTCTGAACCAATCCCGCCATCCGTAACCTTAGTCACGTACCCGCACAGTGAATCCGAGACCATTTTCGCAGCTATTTTAAAAGCCATCTCTATCTTACTACTATTTCATTAGTTTTTTTTTTTTTTCTTTCCTTTTTTATTTAATTAATTTCCCAAAAAATAGGATCACATATTTCTACGCAACTTACCCAGAAATCCTATATCAAGCATGCGTGTGGATAACATCACTTAGCACTGAGCCAACCACATTTGTTTTTACCTGCACAACATCTTTGATTCATTCCCTCGTACCTTCACAAGTGGGTTTTGGTCCTTTTCAACCAACAATGGCCACTTTCTATCTCAACAATTACACCACTTCCCATTAGACACAGTTCATTCTAAAAACAACTCAGGCTAGCTCAGTTGGTCACCGTTTTACACTTACATAGTTGAGGTCGGGAGGTCCATCATTGCTGAAATCCAAGTTGGATAATTGGATCTCGTGAATCGATCGAAGCTATTTGTTCTCTTAAAGCCTTGTTCGGATGGGTTTCCAAGAACCCAGTCCCCAATTTCAAATAGTGGGACCCTCTTCAAATCAGCCCATTTTCTCTCTCTTTCCCATTTTGGGAAAAACTCTCCTAGTGTACAAATTGTGCACAAATGTGTCGGTGGGGTCCACTTCGGAGCTCCATACAAATGATCAAAGCCGTTCATCAACTTTAAAATAATTTTTCGATTGGACTAGGAGAAAATTAGCTCAATCTAAAAACTTTAAATATTTGATCCACTCTTTCAATTTTCATTCAAAATTTAGAATCCTAAAATATGAAGAAATTTTAAATAAAAGTTAATTAACTAATCGGATCAAGTAGCTATAAAAATTTGATTGAGCTAAATTTTTTCAAAGCGACTTCAAAAATTATTTTAAAGTTGATGAATGGGTTGGATCATTTGTATGGGATTCTGAAGTAGACCACACCGACTCATTTGTGCACAATTTGTACACTAAGAGAGTGTTTTCCAAAATGGGAAAGAGAGAGAAAATGGGCTGATTTTCAGAGGGTCCCACTGTTTTAAATTGGGGACTAGGTTCTTGGAAACCCCTCCGAACAAGGTGTTAATGGGCTTTCAGGTGGGCCCCTCAGTATAATTGTGAGCTTATATCTCTTTCAATGTAAAATAGATACTTGTATTCTTCTACCGTTAATAATAATACTAATAAAACAGTTCGTTTCTCCCATTACCTCTATAATAAGCAGCATGTATCATATAGTTAAACCTACACTATTGAATAGAAGTGACTCTTAAAAATCCAAATTAGAGTATTAATACCCATCTTCATTCTTCAACTTTAATTCTCAACTAAGAGCTGATATCACGTCATTAAAATTTAAACCAGCACATAGGATCTTCCATTAAGTGGTATCGCTTCAATTGATCTTCCATTAAGTATAAACACATCATAAGGGGAAAGAAATTTGTTACATATCATGTCATGCCTTTTTTTTTTTTTATCGATAAAAGAAGATTTATTAAATAATCTTGATAAGGGTACACCGAGAAGGGGGAGGGGGAGGGGACATCCAACCGAGGTTGAATGAAAGAAAAAAGAGAGGAAAAGGAAACATCCAGAACAAAAAATTATAGAATGAAAACACCCAAATCCTCTATGCAGCGCTATGCAGCCTAAGCGACATACGAGTTTGCCATAAGATTTTAAACCTAGCTAAGTGTGTGCGTTGGCAGATGGCCTGAGGGGGACGATTTAAGAGAAGTATTTTCAAGTTAAAATGTACTCAATGTATCTGTAACTTTTCTAGTACAACTACATATTCTACTCCTACATGATTTTTTTTTCCGACCATAGCAAAGCCCACGTGTGCTTATTTTTGTCTACGAAAGAAATTTAGGAAAAAAAATTAGATGATAATGTAAAATAACTTTAATTTCTTATAGATTAAATCGATAATATTGAGGTTTTTCAGAGATTGTTATGCTAATCAGGAGTACATAATTTACAACCATATAGCACATAATAAACCAAACTAAGGGCATCCACAGTGGGCTCCCTAAAAATGGCTCCTACATTGACTCCTAAAGTGTACACATAAGCCTAACTGGGGTCCATTTGACACTCCTAGAGTTTGCTAAATATAGAGAGCATACGTGCACCCAATGGACTAGCAAGAAAATTTTCTATTTTGTGAAAAAAGTAATAAAAAAAGTGTGGGTCCCATAAAAAAAAGGATTAAAAGGGCTTGGGTCTCACTTGGAGCTAGCTACAAGGCTAGTTAGATTTAGCTAATGGGTTAGGAGCTATGCTTAGGAGCCATGCTTAGATTTAGCTAATTGGGAGCCCATTGAAGACCATAATTGATCAAATGGCTTGCTAAATTTTAGGAGCCTCACCTAAGAGTCATTTTAAGAGTCCACTGTGAATGCCCTAAGGGTCATGTCCCAATCAATTGAAGTCGGCTACGTGAATCCTTTTTTTCTATCGAGTTTTGTCAAGATCTACTTGTTCACTTACACTTAATGGACTCATATCTTTACACACTACAGCATCCAATGTCTTAGGATCGCCCCCTTCTCGTAGCATTACTACCCAAAAGTATCATATCAGCTCTCTTAACTACTGTATCTACTGGTCTACAATAGAAATGTCCAAACCACCTTAGTCTATTTCTCTCAGCTTCTCCTCTATCGGTGCTACGTACACCTATTATCTCACGAACGATTTCATTTCCAATCCTACCTTCTCTAGTTTTACCGCATAATATAAGATTGGTAGAAGGTGGGTCCCCCTAGGTAGTTCCACCACTGAATGTGTGTGTTTCTTTTTTCCTAAGAATTGTTATGGTGGAGAGGACTAAGGGAAAGGAAAGCTGTAATTCGGGGAGGTAAGACTCGAGGTCGGCATCACATCACATATGATAGGAGTGCCTAATTTGGAAAAGAGATTTTACAATGGTCAATGTTACATACTTGTAGTCAACTAATCTCCAGAGCAAAGCAGTCAACCACTAACTAAGTGGGGCTCTAGCTAGGTTTAGTGCTCGAATCGAATCGTTCATCTTTATAATTAAATCGTCTAAATTTCGAAAAGTATCATACAAATGAGGTACTTCTTGAGTATGCATTAAAAACAATTTTGAACGACTCGGATTGCACTACACAGTACTCTTGCAGTGCAGGTGCACTACAAAGTTCCCGGTTCCGGACTGACCCATAACTGTTCTTGTACAGTTAAAATGGTGTCTGGTGTTAATCCATTTACCCCGAAACAGGTTAGCCACGGTTGCCACTCAAACATAAGTAACTATCATACAACTGCACATGAGTATGGCCATTGACCTAATTCATGATATAGGAGAATAATTAAGGCCATGCTTTAATTTTATTTTTTTACATCACTTTTAACAATTCTAATTCATATGAAAATAAGTAGGTTTCACACCTAGGTCCCTTGCCTTTTTTATGTTGATAAGAAAATGATATAGAATTAAAAACCAAAAAGTAAAACTCAATTTGAAACTAGAATCCGTTCAAAAAAAATTAAAATAAAGAAAACTGAAAAAGACATATATGCGACCCTTATTTTAGCATGACCGGAAGCCAAAATTACCAATTTCTGATTTTTTTTTTTTTTTTTTTACCGTGGACCATGGTTAACATTAACTCCGAATGTGTCATGCTCCCAAGTCTGGTTCCAGGAAACTTTGGCATATCCTTATTACATTAGCCGACCCCTTGGGACTTCTTAAGGTTCAGTTTAATTATCCTGTAACACATTTAACTATCCAATAGAATGGGCAGGTCGGCCTACCAATTTATTTAACCAAAAAATATTAATTAGTGATTTCAATGGACCATGATTACCTCAATGAGCTGATCATGACTCATGGATTTTCATGCCTTTTGTTAACATTCCAACAAAAATCAACTGGGTGGGGCTGGGTGGGGTCCAAATTCCCCTATGGCCCATCTGTAATATTTAGACATTACAAGGGCAAAATTACAAAACTTCCTTATAAATACAAACACTTATTCTCCCCTCAACCTTGCTCAGAATATATCCAACCACCATATAGTACTCTTCCTCTCTTAGATATATTCATTAAGAAGCTGTGGTAAGGCATAACCATGGGGAATTGTTTGGTTAGGCAAGAAAAGCTTATAAAAGTGATGAAAACAGATGGGAAAGTCCTTGAATACAAATCCCCAATCAAAGTCCAACAAGTGTTGTCAGATTTTGCTGGCCATGCAATATCTGATACACTTTCGGTGGTCCGGTATCTCAGGCCGGACTCTGAAATGATTGGTGGCCATCTGTACTATCTCCTCCCTCTTCCGGTGGTAGTACCGGAAGTTGAGAAGACAAAAAGGGTCAGATTTGCGAATCCCGAGGTACTGGAAGACAGTAAAGGAAGTGGAGTTGTCATGAGGATAAAGCTGGTTATGAGTAAGCCAGAGCTTGAAATGATGTTGAGAAAAGGAGGGATTTCAGTTGAAGACATGGTTTCTCAGTTTCAGAAGAAACAAAGCCCAGATCAGAATGATGATCATAAGTTTGAAAATAATGAAGATGGTGATGGAAGTTGTAAAGGATGGAAGCCTATTTTGGAAAGCATACCTGAATTAAGCTAGTTTTAATTTATGTAATCTTGTTTATTCCATTTCTAGAGTTTGAATTACAGAAGAGCTAGTGTTCAATCAAAGCTATCAATGAACATATACAATAACTTGTGAGATTTTTACCTTTTAACTTTAGAGTCTCCGGATTAGTCGAGGTGCTCAAAATGGCCTAAACATCCAGTTATCGAAAAGAAAAAAATAACGGGTGTCTTTACAAAAGGTGATAAAATTAAACATATAGCAAAAAATGCAACCTTTTTTTTATCAATTGCAAAAGGATCGTGAACGGTACACCAAACAAACACAAGCACACTCACAATCACGCACAATTCATAGGATTTACGTGATTCCCCAATGAGTAGGCACGTCTATGGAGGGGCAGCGAGTTTTTTTTTTTTTGATGGAGGATCTACAACCAGAGCCAAAGGCTCGTTATATAGACAAAACCATGCTCTGTTGCTCCATCAGGCTTCAGACAAATGTGTTACTCCAAGGCTGCTGATGGAACTCGATCGGAAGTCGAAATGCCGGCTGAGGAGTGCGAGGTGAGAGAGAGAGAGGATAGGAGCCACCAGCCCACCATGCTCCCCCTAGTCAATACCATGCTTACCCTAAGCACTACTACACAATCTTCTTACGATAGAACGACTCAAAACAGTTTGCAGCACAAAAGTAGAATTTTAGTGCAGGGAAAAGTATTGCTGCGGACGACCTAGTAGTGGCTGGAGTCTCGTGCACGGGCAATGGCGGCCCGGACACAGGATTATTAATTTGGTCTGGTTTGCAGGAACTCTTCAGTAATTTTACCAAAAACTCCAAAAGCATACTGCAAATAGGAAGAGAAAAATTGAGAGAGTGCAGGTCCAAACACCCCCTTGCACAGGACGACTCTTTCTTTCGCGTGTTTGTAACACAAACAGGGGGAATATTTTGCATCTAATTAGTAGGTGAAACTGAAAAGTTAAAGGCAAAATCCATGTACACAAAATCAAATTGAGTACTGCAATTTTAAAGTAACTTTTTTTCCATGAAACAATCCCCTTTTCTTGCAGTGAATCAAGCCCTCACAAAAGCATCCTCTTTTCTCATTCCAAATATTTGCTTTATCAAATCAAATAGCACTGTTGAACCACTATTGCCCTGAGCAAAGGTGAGTAAATTTTTTGTCTTGGGTCTCTGAAAATTTTCTGAAAAAGGAGTCCCAAAAAGTTGTGTAGTATTCATTAAACATAAGTTTATAAAATTAGATTTAATGAAAATGAGCTCATCGAATAAGAGAAAATTTGATTTTAAAAAAACAATTTAAACTGCAAGAATAGTGATCTTTAAGAGAAAATATTAACACTGTGTTTGCAATAAGTAAAAGTTATTGGAGTGTCGTTATTGCTTAAACCATTATGAAAATTAAAAGAAAAGGTTTGTGTACTAATTATGATGCTTGTTGAAGAACAAAAAGTTGACTGCGATAGTCCGATGGGAGGTATAAAATATTAGAAGAAAGATAACTAGGAGGTGCAATGAACTAGTAATAAATTATAGGAGCAGGCTACATTTACTTAAAGTTACCTCAATAAATCATGACATAATATCACTTATATATTGTAAAAACCGGAATTGGGGCCCTGTAACCCTATAGTGAAGAACGGCAATCATTGGATTCAGTAATCAATGGTCCAGATTTAAAAAAAAAAAAAAAACTCTTCCATGTAAGGATAGTCTCTTACATAGAAGAGTTTCATTTTAAATCTAAACCATTGATTGTTGAATCCAACGGTCATCATTGCTCACTACACCTTATAGTGGGTACCCTCACTACAGGGCCCCCGGTTCCGTAAAAACCAGTGATCCAAATCAGGGGTATTCCAACTTAGGGGTATTCAGTAAAACCAAAGTAACCACTAAATTGATCCGATGCAGACTGAATCGTCTTATTTGGTCTAGTTTTACGATTCAGTGGTTAAGTTATGATTCTAAAAAAATAAAAAATAATAATTTTGGTTTTATTGGCAGGGTTAAAACCAAACTGCTATGTTTAACATCAATGTGTGTATATATATTTGTGACAAAGATCATGCCAAGACCGTTTTTTATTATTCCAAAGTTCAAGTGTATGAAATGATTATACTGATCATGTGTAAAGTACAACTTTTTATGAATTTGGAGTTTTGGTACAATTAAAGGAGTTTTGGTACAATTTGGAGTTTTATGAATTTGGAGGATACAACTTACAATATATATATATATATATATATATATATATATACAGAATATATCCTATGAGCGAGTTATTACTCCTTCTGTCGCCATTTATTTGTCCTTTTTGAGGATTCTAACTTTTTTTCGAGAATACAATCATTGTAAAATGGACCAAAAAGTTAACTCAACCACTTTTGCCCATTACTTTTGAACTAGGACATAGTTATTGGGACTACAAAAAGTGCTAAAATGGACCAAAAATTGGGGATGGAACTATCTATTAGTGTAACACTAATGCGTTGGTTACCACATTTGTTTAAGTAGTGTTCTAAAAGTCGGCTGCTTAGACCGACTAGTCCTCGCCTAGGCGTTAACCAGTGGTCCAACCCATAGGCCGCTGACTAGTCAGCGCTTAGTTCCTACCTAAGTGCTAGGTGGTCGCCTAATTGGCTCTAGACGGCCCTTTTTTGCCCGACTTGCTTTAGGCTCTATGTTGGAGATAAATATCACTCATCTTTGATGTGAACCCGCAAGCCAGCCTATCCTTCACAGTTTTTAGTAACTTCGTTTTGCCGTCCGCTCTAGTGCACTCCCAAGAGTTTTTTCACATATATATTTAGGAGCTAAAATAAATAAATTGCCGGACTATAACATTTTCTAAAATAACTTTTGAAAATAGTCCTAAACACATATCCCGTTGCCGTATGGTAAATTCCGCGAGCTAAATGATGCCAAACGGATGTACAAGATGCGCTTCGCACTGCCTTAGGTTTTTTTTTAAAATCAAAGGTTCTGCCTCTGTCTTAGAGCATGTCCAATGGTGATGGAAATTGAGATGTGTTTTGGCCTAAAAAGTTAGTTGACTTATTTTTTCGTCTTTATTTGATTATTTTTTTCGTGTTTTTTAGTTTTTCATCAACTCTTTGTGTATTATTGGTTCGTCTCGGCAAGAGGAATCGAAAAAGTAAAAAATTATGATCAAATCATAAATTTTTTTGAATAAAGACAAAAATAAGTCAAAAAGATAGCTTTTTACATTTTTTTCGATCTTATTCAAAAAATTGAGAATTCTAGTCATAATCTTTTACATTTTTTAATTTCTCTCGTCGAGACGAACCAATAATACTCAAAAAATCAATGCAAAACTAACAAACACAAAAAAAAAAAAATCAAATAAAGACAAAACAAAAAGTGAAGTTGGTTTTTTAAGCCAAAACAATACTGAGTATACTCATTTGGTCATTCCCATAATTTGGTACCAAACGGTTCTTTTGGGCCAAACTCTGGAACTGTCACTCCAGTAGTCTGTTCTATTTTAGAACTAAATAATTTTAAATTAAGGGGCGTTCCACTAACAAAAAATAATTTTTTTTAAATCTAAGATATAGTATCATTTTCGCACAATACATCACATAAAAAATCGTGAAAACCCAGCTTATTCTAAAAAAACCCCTAGCGGAACACCCCGTAACTTTTCCTCCACTTCATTTTTCTCTATTTTCTCAAACTCAATTCAACTACCAGTTGCATTCCAAAATATTTGTTTGATCTGCAAAATGAGGTATTTAAAAAAATTATTTTCAAAAAAATGTTTTACAGTACGTTTTTAACTGCCATTTTGTTTCTGTTTTTGTTTTTGTTTTTGTTTTTTTCCTCTCGTTGGAAAATAGCAGCTCGTGTAAATTTGAGCCGTTGATCTGATATAATAGCCACCAGAATCAGAGGCGATCTGAAGGGAAAAACCAGCGAAGGCATTCAGCCGTTGATATTGAGAGGTTATTACCTTACCGAATCATTTCCCATATATATAAGCCAGCGTGAACCCTCTTCGTCTTCTGTCTTCCATCTCTCAATCTCTCGAGATCGAACCAAGGTTCTGAATCTCGTACCGGACAGGGTACCGGTTTTCTTATTGGTACGGTACCGGTACCGTGTTGGTACCGGTACTATTTCGGATTTAGCGGTACTATCTGTATATATATGTAATACACCGTTTGATCAATAACTAATGTGATATACTTTACAATAATTGTAATTTTTCGTACTTAAAAAAAATAAGCTATAATATTTATTTTTAAAAAAATTCTATAAATAAAATCACTAAATTTTAAAAGAAAATTATGTGGAAAAAAAAAAGAAAAAGAAAAACCCAAATTGTAACAATGAATGTGCCACACCGAATCAAACATATGAGTCACACAGAATCAAATTTCCTCCCCTTTTACTCTACATAGTAAACAACGACGGTGAATAATTTGGGTCTTCCTTTTTGTTTCCCTTAAAAATCGCTGCTGGTCTCCTCCACCGATGTACCTCATGTCCTCATCTCATCACTAAGGCAGATCTCTCTCATCTCTTTCTCCTGCAGTCCTCCCTCTCTCTCTCTCTCTCTCTCTCGCACAATCTAGATCGGTTGAACAGGAAGATTGAGTTGTTTCTATAATCGGTGAGTAAGTTTGTTTCTCTCTGCATCGATTTGTTTCCCTTAATCGCTGGGTCGTGATTAGTTTGTGAAGATGCAAAATTTCGGACGGAAATCCCTGTACCACCATCTCAGACGGTATTTCCCGAAATTTCCGGTAATGTCCGGTAAGGCCCGGTATTGAGCCCGGGACGGAATGTGAGGTGCTTGTTACCGGTACGGTACGAGATTCACAACCTGGGATCGAACCCCTCTCTGTTTCTATCTATCAACCAACAGATGGGTAGATGGCAGTTGATTCTGTTCCAGATTCAAATTCAGTTGGAACCCTAGCAACTGGATTTCCAGATTCCGGCGACTTTACATTTTCCGGCGAGGAATCCGGCTTAATAGGTACTCTCCGGTGTCTTTTCTGGTAGAAATCAGTTGGTGCTTTGTGAATCCTACAGGATGAGCGTAGTCATCCTTGGTTTTATATTTAGAACTAGTCTTAGATTTGTTCCATTTTAGAACCGAATTTGGCATCCCGTTGGAGCTTTATTTTTTGATTTGGTTCTATATTATGAGTATGGAACTGATTTTAGACCCAGCATTGGACATGCTCTTAGTCAAAAGCAATTTATAGAAAATAATTTTGGTATGCAACAATGGTCGTCAAGAAATTACCAAAACCCAGATCAAACGCACCTTCCTTCCCCCTCCCTTCTCCACTTCCACCCACCACCACCACCACCTCCACCCTCCCTCCACCTCCTTCTCCTCCCTCCACCCCTCCCCTCCCCACTCACTCTCTCTCCTCCACTACTCCCAGCCAAACCCAACTCACCCACTTCATCCAAACCCACCTCCCCCCTCCCTCCTCACTCACCCCTCACCACCTCCTCGCCTTCTTCAAAACCCACCTCCACCACCACCCAAAATTCACCCACCTCGACCTCCACCTCTTCCACTACGCCGCCTCCCTCGACGCCTTCCGCCACGACCACTCCACCTTCGAATGGATGGCCAAAACCCTAGCCGCCACTGACCGCCTTGATGACCTCCTCCCGCTCCTCCAATTCATGGTATCAAACCCCTGCCCGTGTTCTGATGGTATTTTCTCGTGCCCTAGAGCTGAACCCATTTTCTTTTCCGCTATCAGTTCGTATTGTAGGGTTGGTAGATTCGATGAGGCTTTGATTGCATTCGATTATATGCGGAAATTGATTGATGGGTTGCCTAGTGTTGGGGTTTATAATGTTTTGATTCATGGTTATGTGAAGTATAGAGAGCATGAAAAGGCTTTGGGGTTTTACAATAGGATGATTCAGGATCGGGTTAAGCCGGATGTGTTTACGTTTAACATCTTGATTAATAGTTACTGCCGGACTTTGCAGTTCGGGATAGCTTTGGAAATGTTTAAAGAGATGAGGATCAAGGGTTGTACTCCGAATGTGGTTAGCTTTAATACTTTGATTCAGGGGTTTTTTAGGGAGAGGAAGTTTGAAGAAGGGATAGGCATGGCATTTGAGATGATTGAGATGGGGTGCGAGTTTTCGACAGTCACATGTGAGATTTTGATTGGCGGGCTTTGTAGAGTGGGTAGGGTTTTGGAGGCTTCCAATCTCTTGATTGATTTCTCAAAGAAAGGAGTATTGCCTAATGGGTTTGATTGCTTTGATATAATTGAGAGGCTTTGTAGGGAGGGGAATATGGGGAGAGCTGTGGAGGTAATGGATGAGCTATGGATGAAAGGGAATGCTCCTAGTTTGGTTGCTTGTACAACTTTGATTGAAGGCTTAAGGAGATTGGGGAAAATTGAAGAAGCAGTTGCGTTGATGGAGAAGATGTTAAAAGAGAGCATTCTTCCGGATAATGTGACTTATAATTGTCTACTTCGAGATATGTGTGATGCGGGAAAAGCAACGGAAGCAAATAAATTGAGGCTTCTGGGTTCGAGCAAGGGTTTGGATCTAGATGGCATGACGTTCAACATTTTGGTTTATGGATATTCAAGGGAAGGTAGAAGGAAGGAGGGACAACTTTTGGTGGATGAGATGTTGGATAGGGGATTTATACCTGATATTGCTACCTATAATAGGTTGATTAGTGGACTTTCGAAGGGAAAGATTACTCTTCGATGAGAATGTGATGTAATTCTTGGGGAAATTGCCAACTGCCAACATATGTTTAGTTGGTAATGTAACTTACATATGGTGAGAAGGTACATCCCTAGTGATGAGCATCTGCATGATGCTCTACTAGATGTTGAAGGTGTAGAATACATCAAAGAGAACGCAATGCATGAAAGCAGAAAGGGAAAGAATCATTCCCAGTCCCTTTTGATCGTCTGACAGAGGACTGCTGCAATTTGTCGGCTGTGATCTGGTTGGGAGATGACGAATCGATTCTTCTTGAACATAACAAAGAAGTCGTCTATGCAGCTCGACTACCACTTGGTATGCATGAATTTATCACAGTATTGATTTAGTTTTTTATGGTATAAAGGAGGTTGAGACCTATGTTTATGTTCCAGCCCTATCCACCTGCTAAATTTTCTTATGAAAATGCATGAATGAGTCTGTATCTCAACTCTGGATTGTGTTCTTTGAAAAATAATTTGCATTTTGTTCTTGAATTTGTAGTTAAAAAGAAGGGAGGATCCAACAATTCAACAAGTTCTCTCTTGTGCAACGATCATGTAAGTGTCTAATCTAGGAAAATATGGGAAGATTTGACAATTTCTCTATTTTTGTAAGGACCTCCTTCATAAGGACACTTTAGTTAGGCTAAGAATAAATGCTGCATGACCTGTAAGTAGAAATATTCTTCTTGGTGAAGCAGTGCTACAATTAGGCATATTCTTCTTGTTTGTTCATGAGCTTCAGTTCGAAACAATATCATGCTGCATTTACTTTAACAGCCCCATATGCATAGTTAAACGTCAGTTACTGCATTTCTAACCAAGTATTTGCAATTACTGCAGCTCCATTGTAACCGGGATATCATCTAAGAGAACATCCATTGGAAGGGTAGAAATGTTTGTATGCCAGGAAGGACTTGTAGACTACAAAGGCCTCTCAGGGTGTGATTAAGAGTTTCTGGAGACTGGGAAGTCTGACCAAGATGGTGTAATTCCATGGTTATTTTCTTGCGTATTTTTCCTTCGATTGACCCAAAGAGAGAGTTTGAGAGATTTTCCTTGTATTTATTATGTTTTCTTTTGGTTTCCCTTCCCGGCTTCCCACAAGATTGAATATGGCGAAGGGGGAAGAGAAAGGAGAAGTACAACAAAGTTACCATGTATTATGTTTGCCTGCCATGAGAAATGTCTCCAAATTGTTGGCTCGGATATTACAGTTTCTAAAGATGAAAGCATTTTTTGGTACATTTGATTTTGAAACCTTCCAGCTTTCTGGAGACTTTCCACATTTCTAAGATTTCAAGTTTATTGCTCCTGCTTTTATGTCTAGTTTAGCACAAGCTTCAACTTAAGTATATGCCACACTTTCTGAAAGAACTTGAGGAACATGATGGGAATACAAAAAAAAAAAAACACCTTTAGCTTATTTCACTTCAAAATCAAATCATCTTCTCCTGGCTTTTCATAACACTGCACAAAACCACATTCCAGAAACCACCAATAATATCTCTATGTTTGTGTTTTCCAAATTTGACTTGTCCTGTGATCGGTTAGGCGTTTGAATACCTTACCCACTTGCATTTTCAATTAACGATTAGCCTATTAGGTGAGGCTTGCAAAATTATCACGAAATGACAATATGTGCACAATGAACTGCCGGATATGGCCAAATAATTAACAAAGAATTGATAACAGCGAGGCCCAGTTTCTTTATCCACAGTTGCTTCCAAAACATATCCAAGGATACAGCAATTAGACAACAGAATCCTTCAGCACTGCTAAGAAACGTCACTGAATAGTCATCACTTGATTCTGCACTCAGTAACGCATTTTTTTCATAAGACGTAGCAAAACAGGGTCTAACTTGGAGATGCCCATACTTTATAGTATTTTGACACGCATGCACACATTTGCAGAAGCACGAGATGGGTTACAGGGTACATAGAAGGCTCAAGCAATCAAGAATATCAGGATACCTGCACGGAGGAAACAAGATAGGATGGATAAGCACATCTTTTCGACTTTCAATTTTGAGTGCAAGTGGAATGAACTACGTTTTTTACTTCATTATCTTCTATTCTTCTTATATGTTTCCCTTTATCTTGTTCTTTCCCTCCATGAAACCATTCAAAATCCAATAGCTAGACGGAGCTGTGATTGGATCAGGATTTGTGGAGGGATTCGTTATGAGAAAAGAAAATATGAGGGAAGCAAAGCTTCAATATGTGAAGGTAAATCTCCTACATTTCCTACTCCATCCACAACTGCCTTTGAGGGAAGTAGAGGTTCAATATGTGAAGATAAATCCCCTACATCGCCTACTCCATCCACAATTGCCTATACAAATACTTGATCCAATATTACCTCAAATCTGGTTGTTCCAGTGGCATTGGCTTAAAGATTTTTTGATATTGTCTATATTCAATTTTTTTTTTTTTACATTTATTAGTTTTGCGTCAAACTTTTGGTGATTATAGGTTCGTATCGACGAGAGGAATCGGAATTGGGTAAAATTATGACTTTTACCCAAATATTTTGGGAAATATCCAAGAAAAAGTAAAAAAAGACAACTTAAGCTGTCTTAAGCGCTTAAGCCGGCTTAAGTTGTCTTTTCTTGGATATTTTCCAAAATATTTGGGTAACTCTCATATTTTTTAATTTTTCCGAATCTGCACTTCGAGATGAACCTATAATTACCAAAAATTTGATGCAAAACTATCAAATGCAAAAAAAAAAAAAGACAAAATCCTTAAGCCAATGGCATTGGTAGATATGCAACAAGTTATCATACAGCATAAATTAGCAATGGTTTGCCCATTAACTCACACATGAACATATGTATATCAGCGCAAACTGCTTCAAGAATGCTGTGCTCACCTAATATTATCAAAGCAACAAGTATTGCTGATATCAACTGCCTGGAATGCTGACTAACTTGAAGAAAATAAGTCGATTTCCGATATCTCGCCCTGCATTTCCCAACCCAGCTATACTGCATGAGTCTTGCTAATAACTCTGAAAACAGCCCTTGAAAATAGCTGTATCCAGATGCCAAGCTCATTTGTCGAAGATGGCCCTGCCAATTTAATGCATTGATGTTGGAATTTTGAAGAACAAAACTGAAGCTGAGTAATCACATCTATCTTCTCTATACATACGCATTGACGTTAAAATTTCGAAGAACAAAGCCGAAGCTGGGTTTGATCACATCTATCTTCTCTATAACGTCCAAAAACATGTAGATAGATTGATTTTATTAGAAACTACTGTTCCGATCACAAACAGCCTCAAATCGAACGATATGGGGATCTAGACGGAGACTGGAAATACTTAACATGAAACATATAAACAATATAGAATTTCTTCAAGATGTTCCTTGAATTCTCTATTAGAGCTGAATAATGTAAGAATTAAGCATGTTCATCCCCCCGAAAAATACCACTACATGGGCTTCTTGGACCCAATGACAACCCATGCCCAAGAAATTTAACCCTCCTAAGGATTGACCACCTTAATCTTCCCAGACAGTTTAGAAGACTCCCTCCCTTCTTCCCTCAACTTCCCTTCCCTTCCCTACCGTCATTAAAGATTATGAATTGATCAACTAGCCCTTAGTCCATCGGACAAACAATGAAGGCACTTGCATTCTGGTTACACTAAAATCCGAAGTGGAAGCAGCTACACCATTTCGTTTTCTTTTATTTCTTCCAAAAGTTAATCACCATTTTCTAAAAAGTGCAAAAACCAGATTGTGCTTCTAAATATCTGCAGTAATTTCAGTTCTACCAGCATATCCAATAGACAAAATCATATTCCCACATATATAAACTAGCATCCCTGATCCGAAGTGTAAGCAGCTACTCCCAATGCCGTTTTCTTTCATTTCTTGCGAAAGTTAATCAACCGTTTCTAAAAAGTGCAAAAACCAGATTGTGCTTCTAAATATCTGCAGTAATTTCAGGTCTACCAGCATATCCAATAGACACAATCATATTCCCACATATATAAAACTAGTATTCCTGCCCTAAGATAGGAAGTTCAGGCAAGCCCGCTGCCTCATAGCAACACCCTAGTGCTCATACTCAAGTCCAATGTTGACAATGACAAAAATTATGAGTAAAATGACCAAAATAACTAATACTAGTTGACAACCAATCATACAATCAGTAATGATAGAGAAAATGCAAAAACTATGAGACAGCTTAAATCAATGAAATAAAACTACAAGAGAGGACAAAAAAATCGTAGGGTTTATGGCTTTAAGGATGATGCTCTACATGGCATTTTTTATTTGTAATTTGTGCATTTCTGTTGCTAGTTTCTTAGTTAAAAAGTGACCGGCCACCTTGGAAATTACTCTATCGTAGTTGTTACCTCTTCAACTTGGCTTCTACTTCATTAATGCATTTCTAACCTCCACTTTTAAACAGTGCAGGACTATTGATTTTGAGGGGAGTCCGGCCCCTATCTTCGCAACATAATGCAATCTCAAAAATTATCAGGGCTGTCTAGCATCACAATCTGTAATTTAATACTTGTATCCCACACTAAAGTAATTTAGAAAGAAAAGTCCATGACCATTACTGGAATCTAGAACCATGTTTCATGACACTCTACATTTGCTGTCTTTGAATCAAGTCTCTTTTGCTTTTACTTCACAAAACTCATTTGGCTCAAAAAAGGACAGTGGGACAATTGCAATGGATTTCCATCTTACAGCATTATCAGGTATTATTTTTCATCCACACTCGTCTTGCCACTTTTCAGTGCATGACAATAAGACAACAGAATGAATAAATCTCCTCATTAGCTCATTTTTAGGAGGTTGAAACTGGATAATTTCTTGAGTTAGACCTAAAACAGCATCTGCAATATGTAGACAACCCAAATCAACAAGAAACCCAATATTTTACCAAAAACCAAGTCTGCTGGCAAATTACGACTTTCAATTTTGCCCACTAATAAAGAAGAAAGTTTGCAAATCTGATCTTATCTTCTAATGCTTCCTCATGACAGCATGACGCTTCACATTAGAGTAACTGATAATATTACCTGTGCAGAATGAGAAGCATTGATAGTGGACAGGGAATGCCTTTGTTCTTCTCCATCTTTTAATCTCTTTGTAAAACTCCTTCTATCCCTTTCGCGATAAGGCAGCCATAAGTTACCCAATGACCCAAAGACATTTATTCTTCTGCAGTATCCTCCCAACTTGTTCTTATGGAAGAAGCTTTTATAAGTGGCCTGATTAGCCTCCAGATCCCAACTCACCTCTTCACCGTGTCTATCCGAATCCGTCTCTAAAAGAGATGATGGCGTTTCAAATGCCAGTTGCGTTGAATAATGAGAGCCTACCTCCCTTAATCTGTTGTCCTCCACCCGAAAATTATGGTCTAAAGGCACAACCCCATTCATATTGAAGTTCTCAATTTCTCCCTTATTGTGTTCAACAATCTCACCATTTAGACTGGATTTTGATGTTGGATCAAGAAACTTTCTCATGGTATTACTATCTTCTAAGTCCTGGCAAGGAGCAAGTTCAGTTGGATTTTCACCTGAAAGAAACAACGCCAGCCCATTTCTGTCTTGCTCATCGAAGTTCAAACCATGGGTACTATTCAGTAAATCTCCAATTGACGTGTCCCCCAAGGTTTTCTCCACGTTAAGTATTTGTTCCCTAATGGCTCTGATAAACTGCTTGTGTCTGGAAATTACATTTTCTTTAGCGTGAGACTTATCCATTGTAGCTGACAGATTTACCTCTCTTTCAAAATCTTCCAACTGCATAGAAATCGAAGATTTTTTTCTCTTTCAAAATCTTTCAAAATCTTCCCTAAGCTAACATCAGAAGGTAAGAAAAACTTAACAGAAAAATTTACAATCACCTGCCATTTTGCTGTCTCCAGTGTAGTTGCAAGATCACGCCAATGATACTCGATCGAATTGACCAGCTTCGCGTCATTATGATCTTCTTGAACAAGATTTTGCTCGTGCAACAAAAGACGAAAAAGCGATTCCATCCTAAATTTGTAACCAAATGCCAAACTATCAATATGTGCACAAACCATTACACGAAAGCATAACAACAATACAAAATGAAGAAAAGGAAAAAAAATTGTCCAGATAGACAAAAGATGACAATAATTATTTCCTGAAATTGTTTATCATTAATCAGTAAATAAAAGCGCTTCTCTCAAATCTGTAGTATAGAGCACCAAAAATAGAAAACAGACCACCTTCCTTAATGAACTCCAATAGGTATTTATTTACAGCAAGGAAACGGAACACCATTATAGATTGGACACCCAACAGTAACATGAAGTATTTTTGTCACATTCGAAGCAATTGAACACCCAATTGCTACTCCTACATCAACCTGGTAATTTGCCAACAACCAATAAGTACATTTGCACAGACAATAAAGGCACATACACATCTATAGTTTGATACAACTTATCTTCTTGTAAACTACCAAAATGTAAATACGCGCAAGACAATAAACTTTATATGCATCTATAGATCATAGACTTCAAAAATTGGTTTGATGAAATCCGAGTCCACCAAGTTGACTGGCTCAATAGAAAATAAACAAACAAGAACTCAGTTACATAGGCAAGTCTTTAAGATGTCGCCAAGCCTTCCATTCCAAGTCTAAAGTAAAAACTCAACTGAGCCGTAAAGAAAGGAATAGGAACTCAATGCAGAATACAAGTTTCATAAGATTGAGATGTAGAATTACTTTATGTCACTATTTCAGAATTAAACAACACTGTTTCAAAAGCAAGATTGTCACTATCAATTGGGCTACAAGTAATTCTAACTACTTTTCCCATTGCATAGCCATTCCATATGACAAAAGGAAAACCATATATCCTATTTTATTACCACAATCAACTGTATTTTTTAGTTGTTTTCCTGCCCAAAGCAAACGTTGTGCCAAAAAACTTTGCATTTCAAGGGGCTGGAATCCAAAAGCTGCAGATAAGAAGCCACAACAAACATACCTGCCCAAGAAAGAAAGAAACCCTACACCTTGCACAACACACCAATGTGGCACTGCTTTATTGGAGATTAAAAAGTACCAATCCACGCCTGTTTTGCACAACGCACTGCTTCATTGGGGATTTAAAGAAACTAATCCACACATGTTGTGGACAATGTTGTGCAAAGTATAGGGTTTGTATACTTGCTATTCCTCCCCTTGGCTGGCCTTTCGCACTAAGGGTTTTCATGTTAGAAATGCTAAGGTGGGTTGACTCAACTCAACCACATTCCAAGTGCTAATTCGAAACCAAAATCAAGTTTTTGAACATTGCAATGAGGCTGCCGTAATGGAAAGTAATGCTACCATATAGCATTAAGGTAGAAAGCATGTGCTTCATTGGAGATTAAAAACAAAATACCACTCCACGCCTTTTATGCAAAGTGTCGTATTTGAAGACTTTCTCTCCCTGCCCCACTTGCTTGGCCTTTGCATTAACCTTTTTTGCGTAACAAGTGCCGATGTGAGTTAACTCAACAAAACAGTATTCTGAATTCTAATTCAAAACCAAAAGCAAGTTTTTTTAACATTGCAATAAGACCATCCCCGGTAGAAAATAATGCCCCCTGATAGCATTAAACGTGGAAAGCATACATTCAACAGATGTACCCAAATGTATACGCTTCGTACGAATTCAACGCACTGAAACATGCCAATTTACTTGGATAAGAAGAGAACCAAAAAAGAATAACCTGTCGGCTGAGTCTTGAACGACTTCTGCGGCAGAGAACAGCGGGTCCGATTCCCATTGCCGGAAGCTCGACGCCATTTCCACCGCAACTCGGCTCACAATTCTCCAACCATAAGAAGAAAAAAAAAATTGTCACGGCAAATCAAAAGTAAGTATACAGAGCAGACGAATATGGAACAAACGACTCTTCCATAAGCTTATACTCGAATCTCTCTTTCCATCTCTTCTGCGTGTGATATATACGTATACACTGTATGTATCTATACAAATGCCATTTCTTCGAATCAAATTAAGATCAATTTAGGGTTTAGGGTTACGAGAAACATGGAATTGAGGGAGAAGAAATGAAGAATGCTAAAAAGGAAAGTAGGGTATCTGTGTCGCCGTTTTGGGGTTGAAGGGAGGGGGAGAGATTATCGGCTGCGCTGGCGTCCACAAGTGATGTTACTTTTTGTCATTATCGTAAACAATCACCACCGTCCAAGACGTCAAACATTTGACTTTGAACAAAACCATTTCGAAAACTCGTCTTTTTACTTTCTACTGCACTACACTCTCTCATTATTTGAACGGCTTCAAACACAATTATTTTACTCCCTCCATTTCAAACTAATAGTCCACTACAAAAAATTGTGGCCTTGTCTGTTTGGTAGTTTTACTTTAGTTTAGTTTGAAAAAAGATGTAATGAGTGGAGAGAGAGAGAGAGAGAGAGAAATGAGGGTAATAATGATGTCATCAAAACTAAAACTAAAACTAAAACTAAACTAAACTGGGAACGAACATAGCCTGTGTCATTTTTCAAATCAAAAGATGAAGTACTTCCATGGTATCATTTTTTGAATGTTTCAGCACCAAATAAAAGTACTCGTCGAGTACTTTAATTTGGTGCGAAAAATTTCAAAAAATGATATACGAAAATACTTTATTTTTTTATTTGAAAGATGGTAAGAGAGAGAAAGTGGGGCTCTTATTTAGGAATGGAGGGTAGGGCTGCTCAAAGAAACGGGTGAACCGTGAATCCTGTCCGGATCGAACCGATCTGCACGTTTTGGATTTTAACCGTAGATTAATGGTTCGGACACGGATTCAAAAAATAAAAAACTGTGACTCGCGGTCTGGACACGGATTTTAATTTTGAAATTGTGGATTAATCGATCCGGACCGTGAGATTTTTATTATATATATATTTTAAAAAAATAAATATGTATGTATAGATAAATAATTTTACTGCTTCTATAAATATTGTCAATTTGATATGAACGGTTATACTGTTATCTCCTACAAAATCTAGGGATAAATTGTTATATGGAAGTCTTCTACTATAGATACTCATTAACTCGCAGAATTCTAAACCTAATCTCACTAAACCTAATTTGATATTTTGATATGAAGGTTTTATGGAGTATACTATTTGGATACCATCGACAAATGTTGGACAAAAATTGTTTATGCCTATGTTTATGGACTATCTTTTTTTAATCCTTCCAGAATTTCTTTCTTTGCTAAATACATTTTTTGAACTACATTTACGGATAGATGTCAAGCATTGGAGAGACACAAAATGCTACGGCTAGCACCCAAAGGACCAAGGATGATGAGCTCATGTAAAGTGAATGTTGAGTTTGGATTTTTGAATGAGTTGATCTTTTTTTTTTAGAATAAGTTGAAAATTTGTGGACAAATCCGGAACCGATCTGTGACTCGCGGATCGGATTGTAACCGAACCGTGAGACTTTTGGATCGGACACGGATTTTATTTTTAAAAAACCATGACTCGCGGATTAGGATTGAATTCATGCCAATCTGGACCGTGAGCACCCCTAATGGAGGGAGTATGTTCCATTCGAGGAGTTGTTTTCCTAGACTTTTCCGTTTGTAATTTGATGTTCGTGTTAATGATATTGACAGATTATTAATAGCAATGGTAACTGGAATATTTCTAGTAGAACCGTTCTATAGGTACCAACGAGGTGCACTAATCGGCGCCGGGGACCCCCTTGTGGGTTCCAAAAGATCGATCCGAGCCGTCCATTCATCCTAAAATCAAATTTTAAGGGGGCCCACGTGAAAATCACCTCAATCAAATGTTCCTAAGTGCTCGATCAAAAATCACCCATGTATCTCTCCTCTTCAACCACAGAGGATATTCTCAATGTCCTTTACCAAGGTACAGACAGTACAGTGAATCTAAGGACTGTCCTCATTCATTGGGTTGGTCTCCTAATGATTTCAGTTGCTCCTGCTTATGAATTTTTCCGAACCAAAAGAAAAATGACCTAAGGTGCATACGGGTCCGGTAGTTCACCCATCCAAGCCATTCCAATCTATTTTTTTAGGGTTCGGATTTAATAAGATTCTAAACCCGTTTACTAAATGGAATAGGTTTGGAAAAATCCCTTGAGGCCCAGCTCAGCCAGGCCTGACTAAGATAATGATTTAGTTTTAATAGGATATGGGTGTTGTTGTTGTTGCCGCTATAAGTCCTAACTGCTTAGAATTTTTCTTTCTTGAAGCGGCGCATCTCCTCTTATTCAAGATTAAGTTTTGTCTTTGTCTTCTTGATCTTCAATTTCTTATTGAAGAAGTGTGATTTGTTAGTTGTTAATTCTAATTTATGATCGTTGTGGTTAATTTAATTCATGTTTGTGATACTATGTTTTAGAAAAATCAATGAGATTGTTGTACAGGCTTGAGAAGTAAAAATTTAACTTGGATAGAGCTGGGGAATATTAAATGAAACCCAATTGTTATTGGACCTGACTTGAACATACATATCGTTATTATCTAGCATAAACCCGACTCAGCCCGGTGTATGTGCACCTCTAATCTAGATGGTTGGGGCTTCGAAAACTCAAAAATCCTCAAAAAATTAAACGTTATATCTAGCTTATCTATCGTTATTATCTAGCATAAACCCGTCTTGGTTTGGTGTATGTGCACCTCTAATCCGGATGGTTGGGGCTTTGAAAACTCAAAAATCCTCAAAAAAAAATTAAATGTTATATCTAGCTTATCCTCCATGTTAGACTCTCAACTAAGAGCATCCCCATCAGGTACTACAAATGCCCCTTGTGGTTATTTTGTTGAGCCAAAGGGTAGAAAACACCTGAAAATCAGCCTCAACAAGTGTTGGACTAAATTGCAAAAATTGCAACTTCGCTACAGTAACTCGCCATTGGGATAAATGTACTGTTCACGGGTTATTGGAATACTTTAATAGTTTCTCTTTCCGTGTTACCCCTTGCCGAATAGTATATGCACAGTGCTCGCACAGTGCATTGCACGTGGTTGCTTGTGTATGGGTGGAGAACATATTTTATGCCATAAAGTACATGCACAGTGCACTGCACATTTCCCAGCGTGGGAGAAGTGGTTTTGTAAGGAAAATGTTCTTTTTTTTATTAGAGTTGAAGGAAATAGTAAAGTTTGGATAGAGAGTCTGATTTTGTGAATTTTTAGATAACTGGCTTGCTATTTTATAAAAGGTGTTTTTGAGGTTAAATTTGATATTTTTTTTGTTGAGTCTGATGAGGATGCCCTAACCAGATGAGAGCTCATAGAGGAATCATAATTGAAAACTTCTGGCATTGGCATTACCATATTTCCAAAATTGGAATTTTAGAAACTTGATGTCCACTTCATATTTCATAACTTTTGTTTTACACTTCTGCAGGCTTTGATTTGGCTAAATTGAAAAAATTGGTTTTTTAGTTTTTTTCGTTATCCTTATTTAAATTTTTTTTACATTTGTTAGTTTTTTGTCAAGATTTTGTGGTTTCTGGATTTATCTCGTCGAAAAAATCCAAAGAGTATAAAATTATGGTCAAAAGTAATAGTTTTTTTGAATAAAGTCGAAAATAAACCAAAATAAACCAGTTTTTTAGATTATTTTTCGTCTTTATTCACAAAACTTTAAGTTTGGCTAACAATTATATATATTTTTTAGATTCCTCTCGTCGAGACAAGCCAAGAAATCATAAAAAATCAACCGAAAACTAACAAATGCAAAAAAAAAAAAAAAAAAATTGAATAAGGACAAAACGAAAAAAACCAGTTTTTTCAAATTAGCCAAATCAGGCTACGTCTTTAATATGTTCTTGATAGATTTCTATACATCTGTTTGGCTATATTAAAAAATTATAGGACGTCAAAACTACTCCAACTATAATCCATTGATTAGGATAAATCAAAGTAAACAATCACATAAAAAAAAAATGGAACCACCACTGCTGAATTTGCATCACAATTACTGAATTGCGTCTCAAATCCAGATGACCGGAGGGAAAAAAAAAAGTCCCTCAAGTGAAATACTTAACCATCTGAATTTCTTTTTGCTTGAAGCCACATTTTTCGTAGAACACTTTGTTGTCAGTACTGCAATCAAGAATCACCTTGTAACAACCCATAGATCGAGCATGGTCCGTAAGGAAGCCGATAATTTTCTTTCCCAGCTGCATTCCCCTAGCATTTGAATCAACTACGACATCTTCAATATGCCCAACTTTGCCACAATTCCTTATGAACTTCTTTTCAATGAACACGCTTCCTGTCGCAACTATCTTCCCAGAACGGTTATCCTCAATAACACAAACGAGATGGTCACCACCGTATGAACTGAGCTCTTGAAATCTTCCTTCGAATTCTTTGTCAGAGACGGAATCGCAGACGGTGAGTTGTTGCAACAGTTCAATGAAACCCTTTCCTTTGTCTGAAATCTCTAGCTTTCGAACTCGAAATGATTCTTCTTGGTTGAGGGAGGATTCCTTGCTCTGCATCCTTTCACCAGAACCTCAATGTTGTTTTTCAGATTTACTGAGAATTGGAAAACTGATCAATAAAGAGACCATTAAAGAAGCAAGAGAAGAAACAAAAACATCAACAACAACAACAACAAAAAAAAGGCCCACATAACCTTTGTCATACATAGTAAAATAATCAAAATACATAACAAAGCGAATGTGTTTCCTCGTCACATAGATTAGAAGTCCTATTTTTTGTTATATGAGACATTAATTGGTACCAAACAGATTGTTGATCATAGATTCATTGCTAAAAAACACCTGAGATAGCCCAAACGAACTTAGCAGAAAGACATGTAAAAGAGCTCAACTTCTTTCTCAAAAATTCCAAAAAGCTTGACTTTAGACTTCCCAAACAGCTTAACTTCTGGTTTTTCTAACCCACAAAATAAAAAACGCAGCATTTTAAGACATCCAAACGAAGCCTTATTTAGAAAAATAAAATAAAATAAAAACCAAACCCCACAGGAAAATCAAAATAAGAAGAAATAAGTTACTATTTCTTACTCGAGTACGCCAACTGAAATGTGACAAATATTAGCAATTCCCCACTGTCCTCACCATGGGCGGCTCCAATAGTTCAGTTGAAAAAAATATTTAGAAAAAATTTCTCTACAAAACACTATATAAAGCTAAATATATTTATTTTCGTTGAAAATTTATTGGGCTTGGTTTATTTTGTTTCGGTGAGCTATATTGTCTAATTACTCACCTATTTAAGTGAGTTTCCATTTACTTTGGCTTCATACGAATGACCCAACGCAGACAATAAAGAAAAAGCGTAATATATATGTACATAAAAAAAATTTAGTCCAGTTTTTGAACCCACTGAACCCCCTCAAACAAGGCTTCAATTCAACTGTTACCATTTCTCTGGACCAAGCCTCTGTACCGGTTCTCAAATGCTGACACGTGTTCTTCCTTTTCTTGCA
Organism: Vaccinium darrowii; assembly: GCA_020921065.1. NCBI lineage: Eukaryota > Viridiplantae > Streptophyta > Magnoliopsida > Ericales > Ericaceae > Vaccinium > Vaccinium darrowii. Next base: position 31,527,006 of record CM037161.1, on the reverse strand, counting down.
CCCTAAAATTGTCTCTTGGGTTAGCACTTAACACTTTAGCTTACACTGCCAATTGGCAATAACAAATGTCATAACAAGTGTTTACACCAAGAGACAGTTATAGGGTTGCAAGAAAAGAAAGAACAGGTGTCAGCGTTATAGAACTGGTATAGAGGCTTGGTACAAAGAAATGGAAGCAGGTGATTTGAAGCCCTCAAACAATGGTAAAGCCGCTCCTGATCCCCACGGACCCCACTTCACCTAGAGACGTTGGAAATTTTCCATTCAAATACCAAGCACTTCCAACACTCCCCAGCCTACAGCAGAGTAATGTCCAATTTCTGAAGAAACTATATGTAATTGGTCTATTAACCTCAACGAACTGCAGTGTTTGAAATTTGAAAGCACAACTATGGTTCTTCATAAGATAAGAAATAGAAACCTTTAAGACAAGGGAAAAAAGCATCCACTTACAACAACAAAAATCTGGAAGGCTGCTGAACAGAAATAGGTTGCTGTTCCTAGCATCTTATTCGTACAATCGAAGCACGATTCTCAGTCGAAGGACTGCTACCTCTCCATAAGTATAACCACTCTTCAAACTAATATTCTCTCCGACTAAAAATTCTAAAGACCCTTTTCCTTTTCAGCAACCCTTTCTTGGATTTACACAAAGAGCAAGACCTGATCAACCAGCCCAAATAACAGGGGTTTGGACCATAGACACATTGCAATTTTAGTAACAATTTGCCAATAGAACTAGCAGTACGGGCATTTTGCAGACTCGAACCAACTATTTGCTATCAGCTATGAAAATCACTTCTCATTTTTTTTTTTTTCCCCATTTATAAGACAAAGAACACTAATAATGTAACTTAACAATCATTTATACCGAATCCCAGTTAAATAACCACTAATGGTAGAATTTGTAATTAATACCAGACACAAAGTATCAGATGGCACATATTGTTTTACAAGACTTTTAAGACTCTAAAGTCACAGACAAAACACTAACAAGACCCCATTAGAAAACTGCTTCCATTTCTCATCAAGCCACAAGTAAAGAACAACAAAAGACATGCACCCTCTGATGGAATGTGTATGTGCTTGTAAATAATATAAATAACGCTGAAGTGGAATTTTTTTCATTAAAAGATGAAATTGTTTTTAAGAAGCTATTGCCAACCCAGAAATCTAAATCATTATATGCTTAATGGCACATTTAAATTCTTGACCATCTAAGTGCCATAATTGCTATATTTTTTGGCCAGATTAAACCCGTATGCTTTACCCAAAATATGTTTTCCATATTGCATTTGTCACGACCAAATTTCTTACAAAATTCGGGTATACGAGTTTAAAAAAAAAAATTGTGATTACCCATAAACTAAGTCTACTAAAAAAAAAAAAAGTTCACCAAAAAGAATCCATGTTTTTCTTTCCATCGTGCATTGATCTATAAGTCTAACCCAAATTAAAAGAATAAAAACAAGTGATCCAATTCCCAAATCCATCAAAGTTTTCTATAAGCCACCAAGCGCAACATAACATTAACTTTAATGCTAATGACTATAACAATTGTACAAGTTCCTTTGTTCGTTTGCCGAAAGTAATATCAACATGTTTCTCAGAAGTCAAAATATACATTTTATTAAAAGATGGCTTTACAAGGCCTAAACCAAACAAACTAATACCTCGAATGAGTTGTCTAAACACGAAACTTAGTCTCACTGCCGACTCCGTCAAAGCTTGTTCTTGCCTTTGAACAGGTAGGGGTGAGCACGACCACCCACATATAATCTACTAAAAACTAAAATATGCAAGTAAACATGTCTAACAAATGCAAAGTTTTTATTCCCATTGAACCCGTTTCATTTACAATCAAGAGTTAACTCCAGTCAATAGCATTAGTACTTAAAATACATGGGTACCAAAATATATAGTCCTTAAACTATAAACGAGTCAAATCCTTAAATTCAAATAGCCAAAAATAAGAACACATAAAATCGAAGGTCCAATACCGACTCCGTCGAGTCTAAATCATCAAAGCTTGTTGTGTACCAATCCTAGGCAGTCCTTGGGGGGTGTTTCCCAAATGATAAAATCTGGACAAAATCAAAATTTGATAAAATCAACACTTGATTTTATCAAATGAGAAAGAGTTTTGATAAAATCTACTCCCTCCGTCCGGATTTGTTGGTTCGTATTGGGGATTCCAACTTTTTTTCCATTACTTTTTGTGTTTGTTGTTTTCACATCATCAAAAGTAATTTTCCCCTACTTTATCCTTTGATTTTTGAAAATGGACAAACATTTTCGGACTTAAAAAAGTATGTTTGTGGACCAACAAATCCGGACGGAGGGAATAAGATTTTTGCATTTTATCATTTGGGAAACACCCAGTCCCTAAATCATCCAAATTTATGGGCTACTAACCCAGAGGCCTATGGTGCACCAGGCACCTTATCCCGCGCGGGTTTACGGACTATACATTGACGGATAAACTCATCATCCATTTGTTTCCGGCTACACAACATGTCAACATGTATAAAATGGCCAAGCTGGCCTCCAATACAAGGCTCACTAGCCAAAATAACAAGTATCAATTCCAAACCAATCCAAATAAACCCAACTCCCAGTAAAGATCAATCTTCAATTTTCTGTAACTTCAAAGTTCAAACAAAAAATCAAGAAAACCCAAATATGAAAATGCAAGTTTCTTACTAAGATATAAATCCTCATTTTATCCACTTAATCAAATCAACTCTTCAACTACTTATCGCTTTTGCCAAACAAGAGATAAATCCATATCCAAAACACTCAAAACGTGCACTTCAAAAAAACACCAATACTGATCAAGGTAGTCAAATAAAGCTTGCAAGAAAACTAGTACTCCCTCCGTTCCCATTTGCTTGTCCACTACAAAAAGTTGTGCCACTTTTCAAATAAAAAAATAAAGTGTTTTCGTGTATCATTTTTCCAATTTTTTTACACCGAATTAAAGTACACGATAAAGTACATATCGTGTACTTTAATTCGGTGCGAAAAAATTTGAAAATGATACACGGAAGCACTTAATTTTTTTATTTGAAAAAAGGCAAGAGAGAGAGTGGGACAAGCAAATGGGAACGGAGGGAGTATAAATTACCACAAAGTGAAACAAAGAACCTCCTAAAAGAACCACAATTTTTTTCTTAACCATACTCCCATCACATTACCTCAAACATTAAACCCATCAATTTCAATACATGAATGAGATTCCCAACTTATAACATAGACTCACACTAGGGCTTTTTCATAAATTTCAAACTTGAACACTTAAAACGAAATCCTTCCACATGGCAACTTGCATTTTAAAGAGAGTAGTAGAAAACCCTACCTCAAGAGAAGAACAACCCCAAATTGCTAGGAAACCCGAATTTTGGTAAGTGACACTTTCTTTGGCTCAAACCGTAGCCATCTTCGCGTACGTCAATCTTTTTTTCTTGCAAAATTCCGAAATTTCCAAGACTGGGGTTTATAGAGTTCCAAAGTTCCAGAGAGAGAGAGAGAGAAATGTGGGAGGGAGGGGAGAGAAATGGGCGATGAGAACAGAAGATCTCTGGTTGAAAATGATTTTAGGTTCTTAAGTGTAAAGAGTACGCTTTACACCCCCAAAGTTCCTTGTTACTGCTACTCTTCCTAGTAAGTTATAAGACATTACACTAAGACCCCTAATTAAACAATTAACTCTAAAAATTTCTAACAACCTCATTGCACATGTGGTTCCCAACGCACTCGATCAATAATCTAGTAACTCGGACTTGACTTGATCCGTCAAATACGTTCACATTTGTGTACAAATACATACATACATCAAAATAAATAAAATTGTTCGGCCCATAAAAAGTTAAGCCAAGCACATAAAATTATGCATAATCACAGCATAAACATGTTTTTACATAATAAAATTAAACACTAATCTAAAGGAAAACTAAGGAAGCAAATCTATGTAAAAGCATAGCAAATTAGTCTACTAAGACAAGACAACATAATATTAGTGTTTCTAAAGCTGCAAAACTTAAATATATCTTGGAGGCATGTACATTATGGGTTTTGTGCATCAATCTAACATGTGAACTATTTTCCGATTGCAGGGAGAAATTTGTGAGATTGATTGATCAGTTGGATGAGGGTGCCATTTTTTGGGAAATTTTTTCATCACAGGTTAAGAGACTGCACTCAGATAGCCTTGGTGCGCCATATTTTAGATTGCCAGGAGAGTCAACAAAACTGGAGGAAAATTTCTATGCAAACCCTTTTCCTGGTTGTATATATGGGGAAGAAGGGATGGTTATTTACAGATAATTGATTATGTCCACAGGATCAAATACATGGCACAGTGTATTCTCCTTGTTTCGAAAAAAAGATAGAGCAAATATTATCAATTCTCCTGTCAGGGGTTGAAGAATTTGTGTGGCCTATGAAGAATTTGCCTCCCATTAGACACATAATGATACACATGCTTCCTTTCAATATGGCCAAGTGGTGGAAGTGGAAACACCTTTCCCACTGTTGTGTTGGCCATGGGGACAAAAACAGACCAAACCATACCTTTTGAAAACTTGAACCCAATGTCTCAGACATTTCATCAAACAGGTAATACCCCAATTTTTACTTGACTTGTTTCATAACATGAGCATCCAATTACTGGAATATGATATAGGTAGTGGTTAAGGCGGTCAAACAAATAGCGTCTCTATAACATCTTAATCAATCATTGCAAAGAGAAACCAAAAATAAACATTTCTCCATGCAACTGAAGTTACTGAACAAACAATTCTTATTCATCAATCCTCGAGAGTCAAAGCCAACTAAAACAATTAGGAAATTAAACTCACACAGATAATAATTAAAATGCCATGCACTCATTCCTAATCGACGGATCAATCATTAATCAACTCTGATATTAGAGAGCGATACAAATAAACCCTTACATCAAGGAAAAAACCACAAACAAAGATACATATTTCAAATTTTACAAAATTGCAATACAAAAATGGCTAAAGAATTGCAATCGACCAGTCAAAAAGAAGTCAGTTGAAAAAGACTTACATGATTTGGCGAGTTTGAAGCAATTGGTGGCTTTGTCGGACAAATCGGCGGCGTCTTCGTATTTGGAAGTGGAGGCCCCAGCTGGTGACTTTTACTTGTGATTCAGACTTTCAGTACAGCTCGGCTATGGAGATTTAGGGTTTCAGAAAGGAGATACAGGTACACAGAGAGAGAGGGAGGGAGGGAGGGAGAGAGAGAGAGTGTGTGTCGGGGAGTCCGGCAAAGGGAGGGAGGGACTGATGGAAAATGTTTTCCTTCTCTTAAATCCAGACAGGGCTTGGTAGTTCATTTTCTTTTTTAACTTTTTTATTTTGGGAAAAAATTTCCGTTGACTTTTTTTTTTTTTTTTGGCTCCAAACACCGGAAAATGTTTTCCTAGAAAACGTTTTCCGCCCGAAACAAACGGAGCCTTATTATGCTTGGTTTTTTATAAATTTTGCCCTACTCTTTGAATATTACTACTAGAGTCCGGGGCATATGCAATGCGTGTGCAAATCGAACTTTGACTAAAAAATGTTCAAGTGATATCTATAAAACAAGATTCATATTATATGTAAAAATAATATCAATCATAAAATATAGATAATTGTATGAAATTTGTGCATAGTAATTTGGGACATCCTTTTGTTTGTAGTTTAGAAAATTTATCTTTAGAATTTTTCACTGCTTCATCATCATTTTTTTTTTTTTTTGTCTTTAATGATTTTTATCAAAAATTTTATTTATTTTTTACTATTTAAATGTAGCATAGCTCTATTCAAAAAGTTAAAAAAATTGTTAAAATATTAATTAAGAACAAAAAATTACGCAACTGCATGCCAAATTATTATCTCAAAGCTATCAACCAAATAAAGTTAATACTACTGGATTCCAAACCCGAGATGGCAATGGATCGGTTTGGTCCGATTTTGCGATTATCAAACCCAAATCCAAAGTAATCATCTATGCCCAAATTCAAACCAATATTCGATGGGCGACGGGTATGTTTTATAGTACACCATAACCAAACCATATAGGTTCGGTTTTTATCAATACCGCACCAAACCCTAGTTGAATATTTATTCCAATAATAAACATATAAAGGAAAAAAAATTTACACTAAAATTCAAACAACAACATGCTATAAGATTAACAATTGATAAACGATTTCAAGTTTCTATAGAAGAATCTTGAGATTTTTAAGGAATATAAGAGGAATGAGGAAGGAGAGGAAATGAAAATTCACTACTAAAGTTTGGAATTGAAAATTTAAAGTTATACAGATATTTATATATGTATATTCCTTGAGGCCCCGACTGGATGCAGGATACGTTTTGGTGGGATTAAATAGTAAGGGGAATAAGATAGTAATGGGTATTATTTAGTAAGGATGGACCCACAGTGATTTGACATTTATAAAGGGGGGATTAAATAGTATGTGGTTTGGATGAATTTGTGATAAAGGGGAATAAAATTGGGTAAATGATGTAAAAACTTGACAAATGACTTATTTGCCCTTTAACAGTCATATTAGATTTTATGATAAAAAAATACACAAACACAATAGTAATTAAGTTAATTATACTTTTTAATAAATAATTCCTTTTATTAGTTATATCTAAAATTAAAATATTTAGTTATTATTTTTTTTATTCACCTAAATAATATTTGGAAGTTTAATTTTTTGCTTTTTTTTTTCCTTTCTAGTTATACGTGTTTAATAATAACTAATTAGTAATTTTTATGTTATTCCCCAACAATGTCAAATTCTAAAGTATAAAAAATTTTAAATTTTTTTGCATCAAGTTAAAGATCTCATTTTGTAGTTTAATTTGGTGCAAAAAAAAGTAAAAAAATTAATGTGAAAATACTTTATTTTTTTTGTCCGAAGGATATTGCAAAGCAAGCCAACAATGTCAAATTCTAAAGTATAAAATTTTTCAAAATTTTTTGTATCAAATTAAAGATCTCAATTAGTGGTTTAATTTGGTGTAAAAAAAATTTAAAAAGTATGCACAAAAGTACTTCATTTTTTTATCCAAAGGAAATCGCAAGAGTTCGTAAAGCATTTAAAATGCCATTCAGTTTCTTTTTAAAAACAGTAAAAAAAAACTGGGGGTAAGGGGAGGGGTATAAGGGAAGGTATGGGGGTAATTTTGTAGGGGGTATGAGGGGGTGTAAATTAGTAATAAGGCGGGGGGGGGGGGGGGGGGGGGGGGGGTGTTATTAATTAGTAAGGGCTGGGAGTATAAATGGGTATTAAAAGGGTGGGAGTATAAAATTATCCGGGTGCACTTTTGTTTCCTAAACCATGCATAAAACCGTGGAACCGGGATAAAGGGAGGGAGTATAACTTAATACCCCTGTTTATCCCATAGCCAATCAGGGCCTGAAAGTAATATTATATGGAACGGTTTGGATTCGGGTTCGGTTCAGTCCGAATACTTACTTATACCAAACCCAAATCCAAACCGATTTGATAATATATTTTAAAAACCAAAACCATCCCATGTGGAGGAAAAAAAATCAAAAAAAACCCCTCCGATAGGACTAGATTGGTTTGGGTATCCATCGATTTCCGGTGAAATTGCCATCCCCGCTCCAAACTCATTATAGGCATCTCATGGTCATGGGAAATATTCCCAAGTGCGAAAGCTGCAACACACCAATGCCCCGTTTGGATGCCGGAGATGATTTGGGTGGATTTGTAATGAGGGCGGATTTGAAGGTGGATTTGTAATGAGGGTGGATTTGGTAATGAGGGTGGCCCCACCTCATAAGAAGGGTGGATTTGTTAGTGAGGTGTTTGGATGGTATTTTGAGAAGGGGGATTAGAAAGGTGGATTTGATAGGATAAGAGGTCAAATGACGCAATTGCCCCTATTTTATTATTTGAATAAAGAAAATGGATTAATTTCTTAATAATTACAGTAAATACTTAATAAATACATAATAATTACAGAAAATACATAATAAATACAGAAAAATAATTAAACCATATTTTTTGGGAAAAAAAAATTTGGGTTTTAAAATTAATAAATTAATTAACAATTGAAAAATAATTCAATTAACAAAAGACATTTTTTTTTGTTATTTGAATGGTGAGTAGGTTATATATATATATATATATATATATATATATAGGATCATCTTCTAATGAGGGATCCCTCATTTTAAATAAAATGAGGACCAAGCAATTTTTCCACTTTCTGAATTGAATTTTGACGATCCGAACCGTTGGATGTGTTTAAAATGTGTTTTTAAGGTCCACCGCGAGGATTCGTCCAAAAAAAATACCCGTAAGGGCTTCATCCAATCATTTTTTGTTAAAAACGTTATATATAGTGTTTTTAACAAAAAATGATCGGATGAAGCCCTTACGGGTACTTTTTTTGGATGAATTCTCGCGGTAGACCTTAAAAACACATTTTAAACACATCTAACGGTTCGGATTGTCGAAATTTGATCGGGAAGAATAAGGTCCTCATTTTATTTAAAATATATATATATATATATTTTTTTGGTTGAATGGAGAGTAGATGGTGATTAGGGTGAATGGTTGGTGGTGTGGTAGATAGGTGATTGAATGGTGGTTTGTGGTTGAATGTTTGATAAAAAATTTCCTATAAATAGAAAAGAAACTCATTTTGGTATTACAAGCAATTTTGAAATTAGAAAAACAAGTGTTGTAGTTATATTTTTGTAAGTTTGAATGGCACGCCGGGCTTGGAGCGAGGTGGAGGAAGAAACTTTGCTCCAATACCTTACGTGTCTCTCGTAGATGAGGGTGTTTGGCAATCTGATTTTGGATTTCGTCCTTCGTATTCAGAAGTTTTGAAAAATATGATGCAAGCTTCTTTCCCTGGTTGTGGTATTACAAAAATGCATATTGAAGGCAAGATTACAGATTGGAATCGAGACTTTGTCTATATCAATAAGTTCCGTCAAATTGAAGGATTTGGATGGGATGACTTTGAAAAGAAATTGGTGGTGGAGAACGAACAAGTTTGGAACAATTTTGTCCAAGTAAGAGTTCATCCAACAGGCTTGGTGAATATTTTCCCTAACTCTTATTTAATTTATTATTTAATTTAACTTTGATTGTTTTTTTTTTTTTAAATGTAGGGTCATCCACGATTTGCAAATTGGAATGGAAAACGATTTCCCAATTACAGTCGATGGTCCTATTGCTTCACACCTCAAGACGGTGGGGAAAATAAAGATTGAAGTCATCAGAAATCTTAAGAATTAAGATGAATTTCAGAGTCAATATTTATTTTAGAGAGTGTCTTTGTCTTTGTCTTTGTCTTTGTAATAAAGTTCAAAATGTATTTTCGTCTTAGTAATAAAATACATTGATGTTTGACTTAGTAATGAAATTTGCATTTCAATAAACGGTTTTGTTTACAAAATGTTAGAACGTACAACTTCATTCTGAATCGAGAAAAAGTGCTACCAGAATACAACATAGAAAACCTAAGAAGAAAAGTACAATAAACGAAAATTTAGCAAGGCTATTTCCGCGAGTATCCATTGACTTGAACTTCAGATTCCTCCCAGGTATTGTAAATCCCCAGCCGATGTCCAATGAATACCACCCAATAGGACTGTTGACCTGCCATTCCGTAATGTAAACAAAAACAAATAGTGTTTATTAAAAAATAGTTAAGTGAATGAACATATGTCGTTGGCTCAGAATTTCAATGGCGCCGGCACACATTGCACAAGTCTGACAACAATTTATGTTGCCAAACGGTTATCCAACCGTTGACCATCATAAATTGACCGCCAAGAGATGTGTGTTGCCTATTATATTTTCCTGAAATATCATCATAGCCGTTTCCGAGGATCAACAGTTAGCATAAGGGTAGCTACCAACTTTGAATGACCAAGTACCAACTATCATTGTAATGCCCTACAAAACAATAACAGATGCAGTTTTCTGAGTTTCACGGCAATGTTGGATGCCAAAAAGGCAAGCCAATTGCACACAGACACACACACACACAAATGGCTCAGGTATTCATCATAGCCAACCTCCAAACATATCCCAACATTGGTGCCATTGCTAAACAATAAAAAAAAAGCGCCACAACTGCCCAGTAAACTGAAATCAAATGAACCACAAAAATAGCCCAGAAAACTGCAGTTTTATAGCCCAGAAAACTGCACTGTTGTAGCCCAGAAAACTGCACTTTTGTAGCCCAAAAACTGCACTTTTGTAGCCCAGAAAACTGCACTGTTATAGCCCAGAAAACTGCAGTTTTGTAGCCCAGAAAACTGCACTGTTAATGTTATAGCCCAGAAAACTACAGTTTTGTTGCCCAGAAAACTGCAGTTTTGTAGCCCAGAAAACTGCACTGTTATAGCCCAGAAAACTGCACTTTTTATACCCCAAAAAACTGCACTGTTATAGCCCAGAAAACATCTTGTGGAGTAGAATCTCCACTGCCCCAAAAAACCCCGACTTGAAGCCATTTTCGGCTTTCCACTTTACACCATCTTTGAACTCGTCAAGCATACATGAAAGGAGTGCTTCCTCCTCCTTCACACTCCAAAGCCTCCAGCTTTGTTTCTCCTTTTCATTCCCCTCATTGGACGGTTTCTTCCCCTTGCCCTTTGATGCCTTAGATTTGGAAGTTTGTTGGGAATCCATTGAATGGTCGAAAATGGTACTGTTCAATGATATAATTATTTGTAACAAGAAACTTTAGTAACAAATATCACATTATGGAATATGTAATTGCATAGAACGGCATAAAAACCACACAATAGTCATTACAAATATTACATGTCAATGAAGAAGATTACAATAATTGAGTACAATGATTAAACTTATAACTACTCCCCAGCCGGTCCATTAGCTAACCAATGGTTGTACATTTGAGTTGCCAAGTTATCTCTCATTTGGGTCCATTGGTTGGTTGGCTCAATGGTGTCAATGTACTCATCCGGTGGGATTATATGCACATTGGCCTGCTCCCAAGCAGTGTATTGTTGTTCAATGGGATCAACTTCCATTTCCTGCTTGATAAGGTTGTGGAGAAGGCAACAGGCTGTCACTATGCGACATTGAGTTCTAATGGGATAGTAAGAACATGATCTCAATATTGCAAATTTCATCTTCAACACCCCGAAACATCTTTCAACCACATTTCGAGCGCTAGAGTGCTTCATGTTGAAAAACTCCTCCCGGCTTTGTGGTTGGTGACCTTGCCTCCAAATGTTAATGTGGTATCGTTGACCCCTATACGGGGCTAACAATCCCGGCCCATTTGTGTAACCGGCATCCAAGAGGTAGTAACGACCTACAAAACGCATTGACTTCTATGTGGTTACGTTGGCAAAAGTGTGGACCTATTATGTTGTGTAAATCAAAGTTATTATAGTGACGTACCCTGAGGGATTCTCAACCCATGTGGCCTCATCAACGCGTTGCGAAGCACTCTCGAATCTGTGGCGAATCCTTCCCAACCAGACAACGCGTATATGAATCTTAAGTTTCGACTACAAACTCCTAAGACATTTGTTGCGTAGTCTCCCTTCCTTGACCTATATCGTGCCCTGTCTTCCGCTGCTGGCATGACGGGTACAAAAGTACCATCTAAAGCCCCTAGGCAATTCTGTTACGCACATATTTTAGTACTGATATGTTCAAAATAAGGTAGACAGTGAAGTGGAAACATTTATATGCAATTGGCTAAGTGAGTTTACCTCAAACCACTTCCACCTATTATCGGGCTCATTAGCGGGAACAGGTTGGGGATGATACCACAATTGATTGTAAAGTCGCAAGATCGCCAACAAAACTGCGTTGAAATGCCTACTAACTGTTTCCCCGGACCGCACGAAATGGAACTTCGTTGGCCTATTCTTGTTATGGTGTGCGAGGATCCACAAGAAAATAGCAACTTTCTCTACGACTGTGACATTCCTAGAGTTTTGTAAGCCTCCTTCCTCTAGTAAATGGCACAACCTCATGAATGTATGCCTATTTACCCTCAATTGGTCGTGGCAATTTTTATCATCACCACGTACTAACCTATTAAGGGCGTCTACTTGGTTTTGGTAGACATTAGGGTTCAAACGAAGACGGGGCCTTCGTCGAATCCTTTCGTCCATCAAGTTATTAATTAACATGTATAGCATGAGAGTAGTATTCACTACTCTCATGAAACATACAATTGCTATCAAAGCATTACGTTTTGCCTTCTTCCTTCGTTCACGGTTCGTTAGTCTTGCCATCTGTTTTTGAAATTCAATGATAACAAAATTAGGGAGGTAACGTTACCCAAATTGATTCAAATACAGCAAATAAGACCAAACATAGTAAGAAATTACGACAATCTCTACCAACAAATGCATGCAAACAGAGTTTTCTAAATCAAATTTCATAAGGGGAAAAAATAACACTCCAAAACCCCAAATCAGATCTCATAAACATAGTTTTCTAATCACAGCCACCATGGCTTTCGAACACAAAACTTCATTTATAGGGCAAAATTTTAACTCAAAAACCCACAATCAGATTAGGGTAAACCAATACCCACCCCACCATCATTTTAAGGGCAACAATCACACTCCAAAACCCAACATCATAGCCAATAAACTGGGTTTTCTACTCACAAACAGCTTGGGTTTTGAACACAAAACATCATTTGAGGAAAAAATTGAACTCCGAAACCCACAATCAGATTAGGGCATAACATGACCCTCCATCATTAACGGCAAAAAATCACATTCAAAAACCCCAAATCAGAGCCATCAGATTAGGGCATAATCACACCCACCATGGGTTTTGAACATGAAACATCATTTACGTAAAAATTTGAACTCCAAAACCCATAATCAGTTTGACTAAACTAGGTTTTCGAATCATAGTTGGGTTTCCAACAAACAACACAGATGGGTTTCCAACAAATTAGGGCAAAATTTCAACTCCAAAACCCTCAATCGATTGAATAAACTGGGTTTTAGAATCAAACCCACCAATGGGTTTCAAAAAAACAACATCAAATAGATCGAAAATGTTATTTTTCTTACCTGAAATTGGTTGAAGACGAGTTGATGAAGATGACGAACGAAAACCCAAAACCGATCGACTTCGTCACCTCTCTCTCTCTTCTTTGTTGAAACCCTCTCTCATCTGTGGTATATCGTACACACGAACCCCCAAATCGCCTGGATTTGGAGGGGTAGAAATGGCAGAGAAAGATCGAAATCCACCCTCGTTAGCTAACGACAGGGTCTCACCTGTCGTTACCAAATCCAGAAGCAGCCGGAGTACCACGTCCAACAGTGTTCCAAATCCAGGGCAAAAAATGGCATCCAAACGGGAGATTAGGGTGGGCCCGGGATTACAAATCCGGGTGGAACCCAAATCCGGGTGCCTACTCCCACATCCAAACAGGGCGCAAAAGTCGTGGGGCAAAAGGGGGATAATGTTCCAGCTAGGAGTAATACGAAGCATGTGACGTGGATGACGTTCAACGGTTACCAAGCCCCTCATTCGTGCGAATTTCCTTTAGAAGCATTTCTTCAAACATCCAGAAGGCGTAAAAACCACCGCCTTCGATTCGATTATTCGAAGGATTCGATCAATCGCTGCCTGTACTTTCATACAAACGGACATAGCTACGTACATGCGTGCCTGTATGCGTGTGTGGTGATTTGAAGGGAAGGGGTTGATGAAGGAAGAGCCATGATGTCGTCGTCGTCGTCTTCGAGATCGTTGATTCATCGAATTACTCCGTTGTTTGTGGCTCGAATTAGGCAAAATCAGAGACTATTAAGCTCTTCTCCTTCTGCGTTGCTTGAGGATCAATCTCCATCTCCATCTCTCGATGCAATTCACATGACTGACAATTGCGTTCGGGTACTCTGTGTGTGTGTGTGTGTGTGTGAGTGTGTGGCGCGCTTGCTTGCTTGCTTGTGTGTAGGGCTGACAAACAAAACCATACGAGCCGAACTGTTAGATTGTTCAAGCTTGTTTATGAAACAAATGATTTCAAATGAGCTTTAATCGAGCCGATCATGAACCGGACTCGGGTAGCTTGAATTTTCATACTCCTATATCATAAGCGTTGCAGTAGTTTCGAGTTTGGTTCGAAAGCTTAAGGATCTTAAAAAAATATGTTCGAGCTTGATTTTAACAACCGGTTTGGTTCCTTTACCGGCCCTCCTTGTGTGTGTGTGTGTTTAAATCAGTCTCGTATATGCATATATAGATTTATACTGGCCCTACGAGAGTTGATTGTTGAGTCCTTTCGTTTTTTCCAGTTCTCCGTTGTTCATTTCTGTCCTCTCTTCTTTTTGGGGAAATTGCTGATACAGTATTGATTGACAGCAGCGATGGTTTGATTATTTGATTTACTGATTTTGTTTGATGTAAAGTCGAATTAATAACTCTGTGAAAGACGTGTGTTGGGGTTGTGCTTGCATAATTTGAGAGAAATGCATGCTATTTTGGAATAAAGACAAGATTTTGACACTGATTGGTTGCTATTGAAGAATCGAGTTTTGTTCAATAAGCTAGTTGCGTTGACAGATTTCAACTTGTTTGAAATTCATTCCAATGAAGTTCCATAAAGATGTTTTAAAAAATTTGGAAAGTGGTATGCTCAGAAATAGATTCCATATGAAAGGACAGGCGATTGCGTTTTTCAGAACACTTTTTTATTGAAAGAGTAATGGTAAATTGGAACGTAGCCGGTGTTTTTGTGTGTGTGTGTGGAGAGCGCTTGATAACCGGTAGTACACGTTGAATCTGTGCACGAGCAACATTTGCCGATAAGCCATTGGCCATACAGATGCATAATTTGGATTACCTTCTCTCCTATTCTTTGGTACGTCCTGGGACACTGACTATGTCTGTTAGTTTCGTAGTAATGGCTAAAGTTAAAAAGTTTGTAATTATGCTTAATACTGCTTTGCTAATTTTTTCTTCAACTTTCTGGTTTTCACTGGAGTTTCTTGCCTTCAATTCAGTGATAAAGAGGTTGGATTCTGCCCATTTTCGTTATTAGTTATGGAATACAAGAAAGTGTTGATATTTCATCCAGATCCAGTAGAGCTAACCTCTGGAATATTTTGCAGAAAATTAAAGAGCTGGAATCTGACGCCTTGGGAAAGGAAAAAATGCTGCGTCTGAGCATAGAAGCTGGTGGATGCTCTGGGTTCCAGTACAACTTCTCTCTCGATGACAAAACGATTTCAGATGACAGGTTTTACCCTCCTTTCTGCCCAGATGATTTTTTTACCTGCCTTTTCAACTGTGGTTTTTTTAGATTTGCAAATGAACCAAACCAAATTGAGTTTTAGCATGTTCGTGCTCGGCTCAATGGTTTTTACCATAAGAAACGGCATTGGAAGTACTCAAAATATTGGGGTTAACTCCTCTCTAACCCTCGCTATAAGATTTCCTTCGTCAAATTCTGAAAGCGGACTCAACCATAGAAGCAGGCCTTGTAAAAATAGATAAACTCGGTCGTCAAGTTGGGCAAAAGTGCTCAAAGTAAGTGTTGCATGCCAACCCATCCTATAGCAAGATATTGCAGTATCCATTGGCCAATGTATACATAAACCTCTACCCAGTACCCACTTGCAGTTCACTTAGACTTGGCTTTGAGGAACCCTAATCATGCTACTCAAAATAGCTGCCATACCTCAGCTTTGAGCTTAGCTCGGTTTATAATCGAGCTGGAGAATGCTTGTTTGCACTGTACTTGGCCTTCACTTGGAGCTCGGTTTGCTTACCATGAAATCTGCCTCCTGAGGTCTCTTATTTTTGTTTCTTTTAATTTTCTAGTTGATGCTAGATGGAGTATATCATTTACTGGACCACAAAAAGGTCAAAGCAAAAATGATACTACTGGTAAGGATGATTATGCGCCGAGCCTAAGCTGTGTACGAGTGTTCGGTCCATCTGCAACCTTAGCTTCTATTGAAAAGTAATATATTTAGTATATCTTGCAATTTTTATTCATCTTTATTTACCGCTTACAATCATATCATTCTTCAACATTTGTAGAATTTTCGAGAAAGATGGAGTTAAATTGGTGGTCGATAAAATTTCACTGGACTTTGTAAAAGGTGCAACTGTTGATTATGTTGAGGAGTTGATCCGCTCTGCTTTCCAGGTATGTCACTGTAACTTGTCTGGTGTGCATGCCTTATCGGAGAAATATAGGTTCAACTCACTTCGTACTCTAATTGCGCACACCATACATACATGGGTGGGTCTCCCAGGATTAGTCGAGGTGCTTTCGGTGCACGAGAGCTGGCCCAGACACCTGGTTAAAAAAAAAAAAAAAAACAAACATACATACATGGGTGGGTCTACAAATTTGTGGAACTCAACCACCCAAACTCATGTTGTGCTCTTTTGGTGTACAATGAGATGTACTAGAGTTGCTCTCATTGTTCATGGGCAATAATACTTGTTTGGGTAATGCCACTTGATTACGATCATTTCAAATAGTTACTCAGAAGGGTTTGATCAATGGTGTTGAATAGGTAGGGCTTATTCTCTGGTATGGTGGGACCAATTAGCGTCTGGGACAGAGTTGCATAGGCATGAGAATAGACTCTTATATAATTTTCCAATACTTATCCATTTCATCAATCCTGCCTTACCTCCATTGTAGACATGTTTACCTACATCTACGATACTCTGCCCTGGGTGGTGGACCTGGTGGATATTATGTCTTGGTGGTTGGGGCTGAATGGCTGATCGTACGTTGATCTTAAACCCTTTGGTCCCTGTACCAAAGATAGATAAGATAACTTTTCTTGTGTTGATTATGCATTGAAATTTTGATTTAAAATAATTCTATCTATAGACAAAGTAAAGTACTTGCATGGCGGGTTATGAAGCAATATTTTAGATACTATTTTGCATGTCGATTATCGGCTAGAGCGCAGATTTGAATCTTTCAAAAACTCACTCGCTTGTCGGATTTAGATAAAAGAACCACTTTTAACGAAGGTAATGATTTCTATGTGCCACTAAAACCATCCATGCAAACAAAATGTTTCATTTTCCTCTTCCCATTCTACTTTTATCAAAATGACCGACAAAGTCAACATTGCAAATAAAAGTTGACTTACTACACAACCGCTTACCAGCCTCAATTAACAAACAAACATATGAAAGTAGAACCAAAAATGGATTCTTTCAAAAACATTACATACCGGCCGGAAAGTTCAATGAAACGAAATCAAAGCTCTAGTGTAAAGGTTTCTTTCAAAATCATTACGTACCGGCCTGTACGGAACGGTATTCAAACCCTGCATAAGATGGCTATATTAACCTAGTCAACTCCCTTTGCCAGTTGCTTACATCAACTGGGAACCGACATAGGTAGCTTATCCCTTCTGGTTGCATATTTACCTCCTTCGCCTCAGTCCGACATTTGTTGTATGCAATAGGGTAGTTATATGTTCGTGTTAATCTAATGGCTGCTTGCGGAGGATACCAAGTTTTTGTGCTGTACCTTTCGATTTTATGAATGAATTTTAGAAGAAAAAGGTAACTCCGGTCCTTGTGGTGCGATGAAGTTAATGGCCCAGTTGATGTGCAGGTAACTACTAATCCAAGTGCAGTTGGTGGCTGTAGCTGCAAAAGTTCTTTCATGGTTAAGTAGGCGTATATGCGGCAGATGTCAACTGCCAAATTCCTTCTCTAACCATCAGCGCGTCCAACAAATCATTGGCTTAAACGGGGCAACTACAGAGATTCTTAGCAAAAATTTTGTTCTTTTCATTTGTTATTGTCTCATATCCCACCTTTATATTGTACACCTTTATGAACAAGTTGTTCCACATTAGAAATATAAAAAAAGAGATATTTGAAACTTAGTTTTAATCAATTCAAATTCTTGTGTATTTCTTGAATCTCTCATTTGAATTGCGCCTGTTAATTTATTCCTCAAACAATGTGGCTCTTAGGCCATCTCCAATAATGGAGTTAAATGCACAAATTAGTCAGTAATTGAATCAGTCAACATTTTCTTGTTTTGAAGGGGTAGTTAAAGTGTGTCGGGTTGTTACCCGGCTTCTAAGGGGGAGATCTGGTTTCGAGTCTATAGCGAGACTTCGAACTCCCTTTAGTTGTTAACCCACTAACCTCCCTCTAACCCCCTACTGTATTACATTTGGATGTCATTTTCAATGTCGCACTTTACGTGTACAAAATCACGTATTGTAGGCGACACATCCAATGATGCCACCGGTGCCTGTAATTGTACAGGAAGCAGATTATTCTTGTTCAAGTTTACGAGGACCGTAGAACATGAGAAGGAACAACACTGACGTCTGAAGACGATCACAGAGTTCAGGATGAGACACTGGAAATTCTGTAAGCTCAGGATACGTTGTGCCTTGGATAGCCCAACCTCGGATGCCAACCCAGCTTCCTACTTCATGTAAACAATCCCTACTACCGAATCCGAGGCAACATCCAAATCATTTTGAGAGGATTTGGCATTTTGAATAGGAAGAGATATGTCATACTGGGGATCGGATACATAGTCAATGCATACCAAGTTTAAATCTGGATTCACACCGCGAAAATAGGAAATAAAACTAAGTGCAATGAATCTTCAAATTTCTCAACCACCAAAAGAAGCACAACTAGAATTGAAGTCACAAAATTGACCAATTTCAGATAACAAAGATATCCAAGAAAACTGAAAAATAAAAAGATGATCTGAGAAACTCGGAGAACTGTAATGAAGTCTTGGCTGGCTTGCTGCACTACACTCACTAACTGGCTTCCACAAGTAGATAACCTCTTAAAAGACGCGGACTGGCTTTCCCATGGTACTCTTCAGGTACAAGCACCTAACCTGGTTTTTTGACAATAAATCGCAATACATAAATACGCGGTTAACAACAAAGCCAATCAAATGGAAATCAAAGAAAGCTACTTGACACAAAGTTTACACGGGAAATGTTCAAAGATAAGAAGTATAATAACTGAGGTACACTACTGAATGATAAAACAAGAGTAACACAAATTGAAGATGAAGCAGTCAAAAGTCATAACATGAAAACTAGGGCTACTTCCTTTTTCCAGTGTTCACTTAACGAGGCCAGAGGACCCATTTAAATTGCAGCTTAAAAGTGTCTAGTTCTTTGATTCTTTCTAATCAGCAAATAACTTTAAAAGAGAAGTGTTCAGTTATCTGTTGAGGAGGTTGAACTCACATTTTGCCAATTCTTCTTCAGCAACGACACAAGAAAGTTCACACTCATCTGAACATTCTGGAATATCTGTTTCTCCTCCATACCGCAGTTGCCCACAGCAACACCCATACACAGAACCTTCTTGAGTTGAAACTTCACAGTTGCTTTTGTTTCATTAACTTTTGACTCAAGGGATTCCTGATGAGACACCAATGTTGGAAACTTTCCTGGAATAGATAACAAGAATGTAAAAGCAATTCAGCTAAATAGATGTAAAACTGAAGCTAAAGTTCAACTGACGTAATTATCAAATCAAAGAAAACAGAGAGAGAGCCATTAAATCGAAGATGTTCCCCAAGGTAAGGAGCCTGGAAGTGGGAATGTTGCCCTAACAGCATATTCATATCCAGCAGGGGTAACATGAAGTTCAGATTCTTCAAATACAGGATAAATCTTATTCCAACCAAAATAAAAACTGACCCAAGCAGTTGGTAGACAGGTCAATAGTGTAAAACACTAAACACAAGAAACATATTTTGATCAGGACAGGTCAATCTTAATAGCCAGCTGATTCTAGGTAAAAAAGAACTCTTTATAGACAGCAAAAGCAGAAATTAATATCACCACTAGTACAGATAATTGCCAGATATAATTTCCAATCACGACCACATACTGTCATCTCTGATCAGGCACCATCAGTGCATCAAAACCGGCCCAAACTTATTATGTTTACGGGAACAGCTAAAAGATAGTAATAAAAACAAGCACTTGCCTGCTTTGTTCAAACCAGGGCCCAAGAGACGAGGGATCTGCTTGATGACAGCTTCAGAAGCAAGGAAGGCGTGGTACTTTTTAGCAAGCTTCTTGACCAGTTTCTTGTTCTTGTTAAGCTTCTTTAGTCCTTCAACATCCATGTAGTCCAATCCTATCTTCTCTGCCTGTTCAGGGAAAAAAAAAAATTAAGCAAAGAAGTTCATCCAATGCAGGATGTGCGTCTTCTAATTGTTCTTATCTGGTAATTAATAAAAGCAAAACAATATAGAAAACATACACAATGACTATTTATCAACAATCCACAGTCAACCAGTCTGGTTTCACAAGGCACGCAGGAATAAAAGTAAGGCAGAGATATCTATAGAATCGTAGCACACAAATTCATCTTTAAATTACTAAATCAGAGATGCTTAAAAATGAAATGCAACTGAAGTTAGAAGTTTTACACGTACTTCCCCGTTAGTAATCAATAGATCCAATTTACCTCTTCTACATGTTGAGCGTCACCAAGCATGCAGACCTTCATCTTAGGACGAGGGATGTGTGGCAACTTCACAGAACCACTAAAACGCTTATCTTTCTGGGGATCATAATTCTTCAATCCAATTTGGAGCTCAATGGTCTCCACAAAGTTATGCTTCTTTTCCTTCACATCTGCAACAATCTGGGAGATGGCTTCCCTTACAGCATCGCTTTGCAGCTTACTGAAAACAGGGAGGAAAAAAAAAAACAACGGGTTGATATGCATATAATAGTAAAGTATCAGGCCAAAAAATATGTGCCCACACAATGTACAGGTCATGATAAACAGAGGGCAAGTGTATTAAAAAAATTAGAAACACAAAGGTATCGAGACTTGAGAGAACTTTGTCAACATGAGACCTCAAAAGGGTTGCGTGTATATTCTCAATCTGAAGTTCCAAAGCAAATTAAATAGACACAAACAAAGAAATGTCATCGTGCAGAAAGCAACAAACAAATGCCGACTTGGTGCACAGAACATTTCCCAAAAAAGCAAAAACAAAGTTTGCTCGACAATTAAGCAGCTCTATCAACATATGAGCTGATGGTGTGGCAAAGTGGACATCGACTACTCTGAATAAAAATGAATTGCCAGCACACAAATGATGTATAGCAAGCTGCAAGTGCTTATTACTTGTTTAGATAGCGCAAAATCATCATGTGACAATATATCAATCCATTGGCCAAACTCAAATCTAACCATAAATTTCAGCTTCATTTAATTGCAAAGACGTACGTTTAACACACACAAATTAGGCTTCTAAATTTGAGGAAAACTCAATTTAGAATACATAGGAGTCACAGAGTGGAATGGTTTAAAGGGAGGAATTACTCAAATCATGGATTTTTAAGCACGATTAGCAGGTACCCAATTGATTTATGTACATGACACTATACATATCGTTTGAATCAAAGCGACCCAATTCAAATTTGGGCAAATAACACATTCATTTGACAATCAATGGCACATACTATGCAGGTATATGTAATTCAGAAACACAAATATACGTCTGAAATTAAACAAGATAAATTACTGAAACCAAACCCAGGTGATTGCAATCCCGATACAGAACAGCAAGAGTATGTTACAAAGAAAATCAAATTTCGAGAGAAAAAAAGAAAAAGAAAACGATTAGAAGAAAGTACCTCATGGCGAAAGAGATTAAAGCTTTCGACGGGCACTACCTGTCTCCACATCAACGATACAGATGAGAAACTATATAGATAGAGCAAGTGAATCATGGTTGAAAATGAAGAGAGAGAGAGAGAGAGAGAGAGAGAGAGAGAGAGAGAGAGCGTACTCGGTGGTCGGAGGCACGCAGCCAAGAAACAGCGGGAGAGAGGTGTGCCCGAGTATCAGTTTGCCAAATAAAAACCCTAATCCGGATACGAAATGTCGTTTATACCCCCATATCCATTTCGCTTTTCCTTTTTGGTTCGAGTGATTTTATGAACCCATTAAACATTAATATTTCAAAATTTTTCTTTCAATCCCCAACATCATGCCAAACACTAAGGCTTATTTTGGCCTAAGAAATTAAGCATGTTTTTTTTGCCTTTTTGAGTTTCAAAAAGTCATTTGTTTTGGACTAATAAGCAACTCTCACAGCATTTTAGGCCAAAACAAGTCAAAAAAAGCTTTTTGTTTTTCTCCCTAATAAGTCAAAAAGCATGCTTAACTTTTTTTTTTGGCCAAAATAAGCCTAACTTGTTTTGGCTAAATAAGCCACATCGCTTATTTTTTTGTCTTTATTCAAACTTTTAGCATTGGTTAATTTCGTATCACACTTTTGTAAATTATTGATTCTTCAACGAAAAGAACCAAAAAAGGTAAAAAAATTATAATCCTAACTTAAATTTTTTCGAATAAAGGCAAAAATCAGCCAAAAAGTTTTTAGATTTTTTTGGCTTCGTTCAAATAAATTTGAGTTTGGTACATACTTTTTTACTTTTTCCGATTCCTCTCGTCGAGAAAAATCAATAACACACAAAAATTTGACACGAAACTTACAATTACAAGGAAAATTTGAACAAAGACAAAAAAAAAAAAAAGTCAAATAACTTGTTAGCCAAAACAGGCTTCTAAGGCAAGGAGATGAGAGTGTTGAAACACAGCTTCATTGAGAGCAAGGAAACCCCCACAACTTTCGTAATTTCCTTGTAAAACATCACATCCCATGTATTTCCTCGGTCCCAAAATGATAGTGCCATACGGAAAGATGTGCAATTTTCATTTAAAAAATTAAAACACTTCCATACTTCATTTCTTGAGTTTCCTCGCACTAAATAAAATTATAGTTAGAGGACGTGCAATTTTTCAAAATAAAAACAAAATTTTCCATTCATAATTTATTGAATTTCTTTGCACAAATAAAGAACTAATCGAAATCTTTAATTTGGTGCGAAGAAACACGAAAAATCATATACGAAAGTACTCCTATTTTATTTTTTTATCCAAAAAATTGCAAGTCTTTTTGTACGGGACAATTATTTTGGGACGGAAGGAGTATGTCCATACTTCTGGTGAAATGGGCCTCCTCAATCGAAGACAACGTGAAAGCAAATAAAAAGCATACAAGTAGATACATCTGACCAAAACACAAATATGTTTCAAACATCCACATGAAAAAAGGACCTCAAATGTAATTGCAAAGTTTTGACACATCTAACCCAAAACCAAAAGCCCATTGTAACCAAATGCTTACTCCATAACTTCTCTGAGGGGGTAAACAGATGACAGTTTATAGCAGGTCATTCTTCTAACTGCCTTGTACCCAAAACTGGAATATCTTCGAATCGTTTCTGTTGTACAACCAAAAACCAATAGCAGTTTCAATCAGAAATAACAGGAAGGAATGAGCAACATACAGAATTACTGGAATATCTATGCCAAAATAGACGGAGGAATCTGCGAGTAACTTGTGCGACGGAATGTCTTCAAGCAGTTTGATGTAAATTACTAGCAATATATAATCTCGGTTTCAGACAAAACGCCTCGAGTGTGCAAAACATTCCTCTCGGGACATCTTCCTATTTTAAATCCTTCATTTGTGTTAGACAAGCGCCGTATGTTTAAAATGCCGGACAGGTCAACCTTGTGATTCTTTACCGTAAGTTCAACACCTTAAAAATTGAAAGAACGACACTCATGTTACATTATCATCAAATTTGAAAGCTACAGAACCAGCCGGGATGCAATTTGGATACTAAGAGTAAGATGGCATGTCATTTACGACAAGAAAGTGCAGGCACGATACCAACAAGACTAATGGGGGCCTTTTTTTTGCAAGAAAAAGGTTACCATGAAATCGACTTGTTACAAAATTGTTCCAGTCATCTTTTTTAAGCACATCACCTACATTTTGTGCACCTCATTCCAAGGAACAAGTTTCAATAAGCAACTAATAACAACTCAATAAATTCATGATGACCTGCATATGCTCTAAATTTACGCAAAAGGTAATACATGTTTCAAATGTTTCCTACTTTCTGAGTAAGTTCACGTTCTTACTGAAATTTCAAGAACCACATCCAAATTCAAATTTCAAACAGAATGAAGCATAGAAAGATTTGAAAGTTGGGTCAATGAGGCTATATACAAGAATCTCATGTGGTACCAATAAATTCAAGAATAAAAAAAATAAAAGATGATTTGAATGGGAGAACTGCCACTTAACATACTGCCAATTTCGCAATAAAATAGTGCGAGTACATGCGCTGAGTCTGGTGATAGAGATATATGGACAAAGAAAATCCACACCGTAGTTCCTAAAACTCTAAAACAAGATGAATCGCAAACTATGTAGCACGGACATGGATATCGATACGGATACGGACACGGATACAGCAATTTTGAAAAAGGGACACGGACACGGCGGGGGACACAGCAATATATATATAAAAAAAACTTAAAAATTTAAAGATTGATAATTACAGTTTGACCCTAATTTTTTTAAAAAATTACAATTTGACCCCTAAAAAATAAAAAAAAAATACAGATTCACCCCAAATTTTTTTAAAAAATTACAATTTGCCCCCTGCCGTATCCCCCATCCGTGTCCCCCACGTGTCCCCGCCGTGTCCCCGTCAAAAAATTCAAAAAAATTGAGGGACACGCCACGTGGCGTGTCCCATACGTATTTAGGCGTGTCCCCGTGTCCCATACGGCAATATGGCGCCTCCTAGGAGTGTCGGTGCTTCATAGATTGCAAATAAATAACATGATCCATCATAAATAACTAACCAATCTACTAATAAATAAGTCCCCCCCCCCCCCCCCGGTCCTCTTTCTTGTTCCCCATCACTGAACTATAGCAATTCTTCAAAACCCAAACTGCCTTTTGTAATCCAAGTAAATTCAACCGATAATCCAGTCAGCAAATTTTTTTTTCTCAAAAAAGTCTGGTGATAACAAGGAAATGGAGAAGCCCCTGCAGTATATTGCTGTAAAGCACGCGATACAGATATGACTTGCCATTTGATCGGTTTTTTAAATTTTCGTGAAATTGCCATCGATCAGTTGATAGGTACATATTGCATCTTTTGGGGTTTCGGGCTGATGTTTCAATATGCAACCAAAAATTGCTCAAATACCATCCAAAAATACTCTCTGTCACATGGAGTCCGGACCCCAAATATTTCTAACACGATAGCAAACAACTTAGGAACAAACACACAGAGAAAAAAATAAGTGCACATTCATCAACATCACTAAAGTAGAACGTAGTAGTAATAAAATGCGATATTAAACCTCAAAAACATTCTTATTAGATACAGATATAAATGATCTTACTCTTTAGGTGACCGGTACATTAACGTTACATATACGCAAAATTCCATATATATTCCAAAAGGTCGGAATCGCACCATCTCAATCTCATCTACCTCTCTGTTCCACCGCATTACGTCCATTAGTTTTCTTTTCACCCTCTTGTGAACTCTTCAAAACTAGAAAATGGAAGTATTCAAATTACTCCTGTGGTGACATTAAAAGTTGACTGTCAGAAAAATGTTTTTGCACCTTTTCATAGGTAATAATTATACCTTTCTTCATTGTTACATAATGATTGCATATATAAATTAATAGTTGCATGATATGTCATGAATTTAGTATTCTTGATCTTATATATGTAGCAATATCGAGGAATGACAATGAAGAAGAAAGATTATTGATCGATAAGGGATTGGCAAAGCAGTCTTATATTGTGACTTATGAGTTTGCTTCCACCTAAAGTATCAGGTTCCAATCTCCTACCTAAAGTATCAAGTTCCAATCTCCTAGGCCATCAAACTCTTGGGGCCACTAGGGATAATGCTCGGTCATTACCTCTAGGGCTCCAGAATTAGTCAAGGTGCGTGCAGTTGGCCCGGACATCCAGGTATCCAAAAGAAAAAGGGTTTTATCAATGAAGAAGAGCATTTCACTTGGGCCTGTTTCGATGGAGGATGAGAGGGGGGGATTAAGTTTGGGCCTGGATGACTAATCTCGGGCCTTCCTCCAAACCCAAATCTTCATTTTCTAGACTTTTAATTTTTTAATTTACGAAAATTGTGTGTGTTAGAGGGAGGGAGAGAGAGAGAGAGAGAGAGTAAAATTTGGCATATAATCGTGTGACTGAACAAGAATCTATGCAAATTTGAGCACAGATCGAACCTGATTTCGAGTCCTTTGAACTCTACCCAGAGAGAATTTTTGGATGACATATTGCCTGTGATGTAATAAAAGAACCTTAGCCTAGCTGGGAATTCAATTATGGAGATTCCAGAAGCATCAACCGACCTTTACCCTGCTTTTTAAAAAATTCTGCATGAGTGTCTTTTGGCAAAAAAAACTTAATTCAGTTTTTTCGTTTTTTCGTTTTGTTCTTATTCAATTTTTTTTTTTTTTTTGCATTTGTTAGTTTTGCGTCAAGATTTTGTCGTTTCTGTAATTATCTTGACGACATGAATCTAACAAATATAAATTTATGGTCAAACCAAATATTTTTTTGAATAAAGCCGAAAACACTTGGATTATTGGATTAATTTTGGCTTTATTAAAAAATATTTGAGTTTTGACTATAATTTTATACTTGTTAGATTCGTCTCGTCGAGATAAATCCAGAAACCACAAAATCTTGACGCAAAACTAACAAATGCAGAAAAAAAAATTTTGAATAAGGACAACGAAAAAACCCAAAAACCGGTTTTTGTTTTTTTTGCCAAATCTTGTAGTCCTTCAACTTGTTGATACTTTTACTTGTTTAAGGGCTTCCGATAAGAGTTAAGATTCTCTTCAGTCTAAGTTTTGAACTGAACGGGATGCAATCTAAATCTGGACTATACGTTGGTATAATCAATGGTTCAAATTTGCTTAGAAACTCTAACCGGTAAGAGTTTTTGAACAAATCTAAATAATTAATGGTAGAGTTACTGGTAAGAGTTCTTGAACAAATTCAAATTTGGACTGTCCCATCTTGTCTAAATTAAACTGAAGAGAACCCAATCGCTTTCGATAATCCCATGGTAAAAGAATGGAAAAGAAATAGAAAGAGTAAGTAATAGTGATCAACTTCACTGTTTCAGTCCTAAAGCATATACTTTACACTTCCATAATATATCACTATTTTGGTGCACTATAAAATGATCTCACTTTGTTCATAACCACACAAGCCTTCTCCTCTCTCAATTGAACTTACAAGCACAAATTCAGGTACCAATTAAAATGCCAACTTGGGTAATCAGAAGTGTGAGTATTCCTCTTTCCGAAGATCAACTCAAGGGTCTGCTCAAGAGATACGATACCAACGGCGACGGGCGATTGAGCCAGAAGGAGCTGAAGCAGGCTTTTCGTAGCCTGGGATTGAAACATAGCGGTTGGCGAGCAAATCACGCGTTCCAACATGCCGATGCCAATGGAGATGGTTTCATCATTGAAGATGAGCTGAATCAGCTAGTCAAATATGCTTCAAAATGGGGATTTACCATTAGTTAAGCTTTACTATTGTCAGACGTGTCCTGTACATATTGTAAAATACACAAGAAAGTTTTGAAGGCATCAAAGAGCTGCGACTGTTTTTCTTTGTAGTATTTCTCCTTCCCTTTCTTGAGGGGTGCATGTGTGTTTTGGGGTTGGGCTGCAGTTTCCTTGTTATGTAATTAATGGGAAAATACATTTAAGTGTACTGTTGAGTGTTTCATCTTCGTTACTGAGAAGTAGAGGTCTGGTGCAGTACCAGAAAACTTTCCTATAAAATCACCCAGAAAATGCATCCAACAGGTGAAATTCACCCGTAGATGCATTTTCTGGGTAAGTTTATGGGAAAGTTTTCTGGTACCAAACACTTTCCCTTGAGGAGTAAGACCAGCTCGGGTATTCTCTCCAGTCCCTCCCTCTTAGGAATGGTCCTGTTGGACTTTTCGTGAGCCCGTTGACAGTCCGACTTCAATGCTTGAGGCTGTGCATAATTTAGAACTCATCGAGAACATTAGCCACGTTAATGGGATATTATTGGATATATTTTTTTAGAGCAAATTTAGATATGTAAATATCTCAAACACATGAATTTAATCACGTGGTTGAAAATGTAATCTGAATTAGAGCCTTGAGGACATGATTCCAAGTCCTTTAAACACTATCCGGAGAATAAATGAATGATGTATAGCTAGCCAGTGACGTATTAAGAACCAAAGCCAAATGATGTTGTAGATAATTATGTACCATTTGCTGGATATTTGGCCAAACCAACAAACACACAACTCGAACAGATAATCAAGGGAAAAAAAAAAAAACAATAACACAAAGGTATAGAGATTTTATATGATTTGCCGACAAAATTTAGGTCCATACTCACGCCAATTTTCACTAGGCATCGAATGAAGAAAGAGTTACAACTTACAAGTTACATCGGCTATTGTGTACTATGTACATCAAGTGTTTATAACCTAGAATTTACATCATCAATTGTCGTAACATCCCGAACCCTCATCTAAGCGTGACTGAAATCGAATCAGGCTTCACAAGTCCAACACCATTATCTTCCCTTTGAAATGGGAATTCAATAATAGAGATAATGAAGCATCGACCGACCTCACCTTCTTTGTGGTCCTACAACTTCTTCGTACTTTTACTTGTTTTGAGGGCTTTTTGATACCCCGATGGTAAAAGAATGGAAAAGTAGTAGAAAGAGATCACATCCTTCTTTTGGTTCTTTTGACCATGCTTTGCATTCTTTGTACTTGGAAATATTTAGTCATTTTCGCTTCCATATTATGTTCCCAGAAATAGGATACTTATGATGCTTGGATTAGGACTGTGGATTATTTATATGTATGGAAAATGCTAACGGTGCCTAATAGGCACGCGTTAAGTGTATTGAAATGTGTGAAAAGTGTATAGGGATATGTGAAAATGTATTGAAAAGCGTAAAAAGTGTATTGGAGTGTATGTTGTTTTTGTTTGTTTGTATGCATATTGGGCACACGTTAACAAGACTTTTATGTATATATGCAACTTGAGAATTAGGATCTCCTCCAGTATTAGCTGCAACTTGCTAAGCTTTTTTTTTTTGCTTAGCAAAGAAGAAATATATATAAAGAGAGGATACAAGGATTAGGCCAGATTGGACCACCACTGGGAGAGAAACACCCCGAGTATGACGGCACCTGAATCTCCAACAATCAAAAGCCTCTAAACCCAAATAAATAAATAAGGAATTACAGCCAAAACCGAATAAAGAGAGGATACAAGAGGAAGGATTAAGCCAAATGGCATCACAACGGGGAGAGAAACACCCCATGCCAAGTGATGGTACCTGAATCCCCGACAATTAAAAGCCTCTAAAACCAAATAAATCCACACAGCCAAAACCAAGAAAAAGACCGGCTCATAGCCTAAAAATACATCCACAAGAATACATAAATCGAAGGCAAAACATATCATTGAAAATGACACCACCAAGTATTGCAGGCCTATGAGATTCCCATAAGAGATTCATCACAACCAGAACCAGGACTCCAAAACCAACAGACTAGTTGAGATAGATCAAATGTATCGAGGAGGATGAGTGATATATAGCTGATCTCCTGGGGACTATGAGGGAAGAGATACCAATCAAAGAAAAAGTGATCTTGCAGATCAAAATTAGATTTTACCCACAAGGCGACTCTAGCTTTAGAGGGATCAGAAAGTTCAGAGATGACCAATTAAGCCTTTTCTGTTGAAGATAATCTCAATTCTAAGCTAACCACAATGACCAAATGGAAGCAAAAACCAGGGAAGTGATACCAAACAGCTCATAAACCACGATACAACTTTCATCTTGCAGATAATTCAGGCCTAATGTGAACCACTGAAGATCAAACAAAACCAAGCTTAAAACATTAAAAGGATTGCAAGCTTACTCTTGTTGGCAGGGGCTGCCCAAAGATTTTCATCCAACGCTGACAAAAATGCATAGTGTGTCTATCATGAAAAGCTGTATGCCAAAAAAAAAAAAAAAGAGAAACTTTGACTAGGCAAACAGTCGGATTCAAATTTATTGGGCTAGGCTTAACTTATTAGGCTAGGCTTATTTTGTTTAGTTGAGTTATAACATTTTGATTCAAATTTTGTTGGAATTTCATTTATTTTAACTTTTGCACAAGTAATCAGCTTTGACAATCCTAAAGAAAATTTTATTTATATCTAAATTTTATTTTTTTAGTACATTTTTTGAACTCAGCACTGGTATAAGAGTGGAGTCGCCCCTTCTTGTTGGCGAGATTTATGGTGATTTTAGTTGGATCTTATGTAAATCAAGACAGGTTTGGTCTTTCAAGAATAAGTCGAGGTGAGGAGCGGCTCTTCTTAGGCATTTAGGGCTTCAAGTGAACCCCAGAGTTCAGAAAATGCAACTAAAATTTGATTTTTTACAACTATTTGAACGAAGTCATTCTTTCAAAGTTAAAACAAATGAAAATCTACTTTAAATATATTGGTAAGTAGATATGACACTCAACAACAATGAATACACCACGCGCAAGAAAATATTACCGAAATAAAAAATTTTATTTTCACAAAATTAACCACTCAATGACATAACATTAACCTTTAGAAAGCATAACATATTACGATTGTGGAACACTGTAAGAGTATATTGTAGCTATTTCCTATTGATGGCCATGATTCTTGTGGAAATTTCATTGCAACTTTTTTGTGAAAAGATGATTGAATTGGATTCGACTCTGGGGACTCTTTCATGTTGAACGTGCTATTGTTGTTGCTTTTTCCTAGAATCTATCCAAGAATGGTATAACGTGGCTAACGCCTTATGCGGAAAAGGGATATAAGAGTGAATGTACAATTGTTGCTTTTTCCTAGAATCTATCCAAGAATGGTATAACGCCTTGTTTGGCAAAGGGTTATAAGCGGGGATATAGAGAGAGCCCAATTACATGTATCCGAATTAAGTATATTTAGCATTTGTTTAGATTTTAGTGTCCGGATATAATTGTGCTTGAATTTTTGCATGCCTTTCGAGGGGGATACATTTTGGACAAAATTCTCCTTTTTACCATTTAATCCCTTGGCCCCATTCCCACCCCACCACTTTTTTTCATTTTTTGATTTGTTTATTCGGGACAAAATAGAAATTTCACATAATTATACATTATCCAACCCCTCATATCCCCATATACAACAATAAAACAAACGAAGTAACTTTTAATCTCCCTTCTAAAAGTATACCCCTCAAACCAATCCACAATCTTTATCCCCCCTCTTATTATATCCCCGTTCTCCCTTCCAAAACATATCCCCTTGACAAACAAGTCATTAGGGTAACTTTGGCTTATTGAATTTTTGGTTTTTTAGGGCCTTTTTTTAAATTTTTTATTTTATGTATGTGCGGAGAATGACACGTCTTGTAAAACATGAAAACCTAAAAAAGCCAAAAAAAAATTCCTTAGTGGAATGGGGACCGTAGCTAATTAAAAATGGTATAGGTACTGTAGAAATATCCATAACGGGAATAGGAAAGATATTAGTGGCTTGGTGGCTTAAGAAGAAAATGGATTGCCGCGATGGAATGGCGCCCACTGACTATGTTGTGAGGGTCATCCTTGTGACCGGTGACGACACCCATGTGATCCTAGTATACGGAGAGAAAACGTGTCCTCATAGCCCAATGATTGGCCACAAATCTCTATAAATATGAGAACATTGCTTCACAAATTCTGAGAGATTGATTCATTCCAATGTACAGGAATTCTAGAGAGTGAAAGTGGTCTTGAGTGCTAGAATCAATAACATTGTTCTTGTGAGTGTTCACGAACCTATTTCTCCTAGAGCTCACGCACAGGAATATCAATCAGGAGTGGACTGAATACCACTACCTTCTCTCTCTTTATATTTGGCCTTCTCTTTCACCCCTCTACATATCTCTCTATTCTCGATCAATTGTTGAATATTGTTGGCCTCTCAAAGTTAAAATCATTGACTACACCAAAAGAAAGGTTGTCAAAAAGATGATACCAAATGCGGGAAGCTATATTGTATTGCTATCTGGGCCAACAATCACATTGGCTTAGCTACCAAATGCGGCAAGCTATATCGTATTGGTCACAAAAGTAAAGCCAACTTTTTTTGTTTTTATAACCAAGTGTCCGCTCATGCGTACCTTGACTAATGTTGGAGCCCTGGGGTTCTACATGAGAGGTTTCAAACTAAAGATCATACAAGGGAGCCAAACCCAAAGAGAGTATTCCACAAAACTGACTTATTGCGCTTTACAAGACAAGACATGTTATTTTCTCACAATATATCAACCCAATTTCACTCAACAAACCAGTTCTACTAACTTATTGCTAATAAATCAATTTGTAAAACACTCCTATAAGTCCGAAGTCACCACCAGGCTAACCCCTTGGGGTTAAAGCAAAGCCAACTTGTCCAATATCTTTGATCCCACGACACCCATGAGGTCAAATATCTAGAAGATTGTAGTCGTTTCCCGCCCTTAGTGGAATTTCCTTTGGCGTCGCAAAGATATGTCTGGATTGATACTCTAAGGCCTCGTTTGATTCGCGGACTAAAATAGGTGGGATTGATAGTCCTGGGATTAATAGTCCAGGATTATTTGTCCTGGGACTAATTTAGTACTGAATCGCACTCAATCCTTTGTTTGATTCGTGTAGGATTAACATCTGGATATCCCATGTTTCGGTCAATCCCATGTTTGGTTCCCCAAACTAAATTTTGGGATTAATTTTAGGACAGAGAAATCAAGAGAAATTGGGATTAATTCTAGCAACAGAGAAATCAAGATCCATGTATATCTTTGAACAAACCGAAAATCTTCAAGTCTACCCAGAAATGATTTCCATGTATATCTTCAAGTCTACCCAGAAACAATCGAACACCAAGAACACTTGCCCTTCGATTTCAAGATGAAATGCTTCGGATTTAGAATCAAGCCTTCACGATGAAATGCTTCAGATTTAGAACCAAGTCTCATGAATGCCATGTGTTAAAATGGTTCTTTTAATATGTGAGAAACATAAAAACTCAGTTGAAGATATACGTGAAAAAGAAAGTGAAGGTGGTGTTCTGGTATAGAGAGAGAGAGAGAGAGAGAGAGAGAGAGAGAGAGAGAGAGCAGGTGGGAGAGGAGGAGGAAGAAGAATGGTATCTTTCCGTGTCTTTTTTTATCCTGGACTAATTAGTCCCACACCCCCCCAGGTATTACACAGTCCCATACATATTGGACTAAAATTGTCCTGGGATTGTTAATCCCATGCCATTTTCCGGGAACCAAACAAGGGACAACGCAGGATTAGGTAAAAATAGTCTCATCCTACCCTCCTAATCCCTGAATCAAACGAGGCCTAAAGTGCATAAGACATTTCAACCATTGGATTGATTCACATTCATGAGATCTGTCTGTCCATTAATAAAAGTCAAATACCAGATATTGAACAAACGGTGGTTTCACAGAGAAAGAGGCGGTATAGAAAAAATTTAGACCCATTTAATTTACCACTATTTGTAACCAAATATGGGACTCCGCATTCTGTGACAAAAATTACCACTTATCCTGACCCTCCAAAATCCACCACTAATAACCGGCCGAGCAAGGTTCACCAACTACTTGCTCAGCCGGTTCTTACATTTTAATGGTAGAGATTGAGTTGGGCAAAATAACAGCTCGGATTTTCACGGTATCAATACTGTGAAACTGCCTCCCGGTATCATAGTTTTGAATATCGGCCAATATTCGTCTCGGGATTTGGAGGCTCCGATACTGATACGTACCGTACCGTATTAGCCAATACGCCAAAGAAGTTAAAAATTTCATGACCACTACACCCGATTCCCGCGACGTATCGCCGATACGTCCCGATACCGATAAACCGATACCGCGACCGATACCGCTATTTAAAACTATGCCCGGTACCATAATATCGTTTCCCATATTTGATGCTTATTCCGTGAGCAAGAAGTGATTAGATGCAAATATGCTTATTCCGTGAGCAAGAAGTGATTAGATGCATGAACAGAATCACAATATAAATATTTTGAAAGGTCTGCAGATACCCCATTGCCATTGCTTCTATTTGCACCAACTAGAATGGCAATCATGAATTACCATACTGTACATAAGTGTGTCCCTGCTGGAAAAAGAGAGATGACCATGGCCGAGTTTAAAGAGTGGATAAGGCGATTCGATGAGGACAAAGATGGCCGGATAAATAAAGATGACCTCCGAGAAGCCATCCGTGCCACTGGAGCTTGGTTTCCTAGTTGGAAGGCCAAGCTCGGAGTCAAGGCTGCAGACATGAACAGAGATGGCTTCATTGATGACAGTGATATCACAGCTCTTGCGGAGTTTGCACAAAAAAATTTGGGTTTCCGAATTATGCCATAAGTAGGTGTTCATTGTTCTTAGATTTCTCTTTTGTATGGTATCTCGTTCAAGTGTTTTTGTATGAAAAGAATAAAGTGATAAAGGTTGCCTTACTGCTACCTCTCCCAAATAAGGTAATCGAATAAGGTAAAACGTTGTCATGTCTAGTGTGTTTGTTTTTACTGTCTCCCTACTGTAGCTACTAGAAATTGAATCTTCAGACAAGATCACCATGAAACTACACGAAACATGTATGCTAGACCTAAATTGATAAGCATTCAGCTTTTCTTCATGTAAATGAACCAAGGTTCTAAAACTCGTTAGGCACTCCTAGGGCAGGCGGCCACCTTCTAGCTTCCAGAGCCGAGTACTCAGCGCCTAGTCGGGATAGTCGGTCTAGTTCGGTTAGTCGGGCTAGTCGGCAAGGGGCCTTCTAGC
Source organism: Vaccinium darrowii (assembly GCA_020921065.1). NCBI lineage: Eukaryota > Viridiplantae > Streptophyta > Magnoliopsida > Ericales > Ericaceae > Vaccinium > Vaccinium darrowii. The sequence continues at coordinate 31,492,171 of CM037161.1, read as the reverse complement.
GCCTAGACGGCGAGTACTCAATCGGCCTTCTAGACTTTCTTTTAGAACACTGAAATGAACACTACATATATAGCTTCCACACATACCACAAACCAAAAAACAAAAAAAAGGAGGCTTGATCGTGTGATCATCAACTCTGTTGCTTCAACAATTCTCAGCTGCAAGAAATGAAGGTCAAAATGTGACCACATGCTTGTTCATGATAATTACATTCTTGAAGATAATTTGTCCAGAAGTTTCTCATCTATGGTTTTAAGATGAGCTAAACTTTTTGGCATTAAGCCACTATTTTCTGTACAATTTACTTTCTGACATAACAAACCAAATGCATATTTCACCAGAATTGCAAGACTTGTAGCACAAACCCCTTTGTCAGTTCATCTAGGAACATTTATTTCGAAAACTGGAACATTGGCATCGATTTTCCAACGTCCAATATGATTCACATCATTTTTTATTGGGTAATTGTTCAGTAAGATATTGTAGAGACAAAGTACTAATGAAGAGTAAATAAAAAACCCAGAGATGAATATAGTACGAGCAATGACATAGAGGGCGAGGGGCTGCTACGCTATTACAAAGTGATCATAATGTTTGTATCTGGTTATTCTGCTAATATCTCATGTCACAGTTGTAGTCATATATAGTAAAGAAAAGAAAAAGAACACCGTTGGGGATCAGGGCGGGAAAGCTGTTCAGGGATCAGGGACAAAGATAAAGATAGTACTCTCTGACCCCGATTTGCCTCCATCCCTAATCCTAGACATGGACATGGGCTATCATAATATTGCGAATCTGCAATGCAACAAATTATGGGTCTCAACTACTATTGAATCAAAGACATAACTTACTAGATAGATAAGACAATGATTAGAAACTAAAAACACCTTAGACTAAAAATAATACCTCAACTCCCATAACCATTAACACGCTCCTATATCAACGAGTTTTGGTTATGGGTCTGTGGATTGTACAGTTCAGTGAATTCATTTCTGAGAAGGTTAGTTGGTTTTATGGCCTAATCGAATCGCAGGAATCGCAAGGGGGAGAGAGAGAGAGAGAGAGAGAGAGGGAGTGCGAAGTACAAACGGTTCACAAGGTTAACAATTGTAGTACTAACATTGTGCCAAGGCGCCTAACAATATTTCCTTTTAGAAAATTGGTATAAAGGACAAATTTGGGGCTTTAAATGGTGTTTAGTCCAGCTTAACTTATTTTAATGCTTCCAATACATTGATAGAAAAATTTTGAGGGCTTAAGGACAAAACTAGACAAAAATACCCTTAATGAATACTGTGGGCGCGCACGTGGAAGAAACCGAAAGCTACAACCTTGAAAACGACGGGTGGCCATTTGCTGTGACTTGAAAGCGACATTTGCTGTGGTCCTGACCCTTGCCCCGTGACTTGAAAGCGACAATTGTGGGACTTTCTGACCGAATACCTTGAAACTGTGAAAGCAACGCAGTGCTTTTCCTGACCGAATGACCCTTTAAATTTGGGACTTTCTCTCTCATGTGTGGGACAAAATTAATTGGGTTCAATTTTCATAGGGTACCCTAGGATTTAGGTTAGACATTTTCATAGGGTACCCTAGGGTTTAGGTTTAGGGTGCACTTTCCAATTATAGGGTTTTAGTGATTTAGGCACTTTCGTGGGTACCCTAGTGTTTTAGGCACTTTCATAGGGTACCCTAGGGTTTAGGCATTTAGGGTGTACTTTCCAATTATAGGGTTTTAGTTGTTTAGGCACTTTCATAGGGTACCCTAGCATTTTAGGCACTTTCATAGGGTACCCTAGGGTTTAGGTTTAGGGTGCACTTTCCAATTATAGGGTTTTAGTGATTTAGGCACTTTCTAAGGGTACCCTAGGGTTTTAGGCACTTTCATAGGGTACCTAAGGTTTAGGTTTAGACACTTTCATTAGGTTTGAGGGTTTAGACACTTTCATTGGCTAATGGGGGCATTTTTGGAATGTATAAGTGATTTGTCCTTTTGGCATTAAAGAAAAAGTTGATGTCCTTATTGAAGTAAAGACCCCGTTACTATGTCCCCCCCAAAAACGGACCCATTTCCTTTTTCGGGAAGGAATTTCATATTGCCGTAAATATTTGATGCTTATTCCAAGAGCAAGAAGTGATTAGATGCACAAACAGAATCACAGTACACTAAAGATTTTGAAAGGTCTTCATATACCCCATTGCCATTGCTTCTATTTGCACCAGAATGGCAATCAAGAATTACCACACCGTCCATAAGGGTGTCCATGTTGGTGGAAAAACAGAGATGACCATGTGCCGATTGAAAAAAAAGAGAGAGATGACCATGGCCGAGTTTAAAGAGTGGATAAGGCGATTCGATGAGGACAAAGATGGTCGAATAAGTAGAGATGAGCTCCGAGAAGCCATCCGTGCCACTGGAGCATGGTTTCCCAGTTGGAAGACCAAGCTCGGAGTCAAGGCTGCAGACATGAACAGAGATGGCTTCATTGAAGATAATGAGATCACAAATCTTGCAGAGTTTGCACAAAATCACTTGGGTATCCATTCATAGCATGAAGATGTTTAGCAGTACTAGAATGTATGCAAAACTAACATTAAGACCCCATAACCAGATGCCAGGGGTGAGACTTGATGAATATGGACTAGTAACTGGTGGCATACCATGTCAAACGACTCAAACCAAATTAAGAAATAGATATATACGAGAACATAATTCTTGAGCCGAGCCATAGTCTCGAGACTCTGGTTATCCCTTCCAAGTTCAAAGTAGTCCAGGAATCAAACATGACTGCAATTTGTGTCATTATCATTTCACGTGTAATATGAAACTTTAATGCATCCTTTTTGCACCAAAATTGATTACTTGTTTAATGTCCAGTTCAAGATGTTTCATAGTAATACCCAAGTGTCGAGACATGGACAATGAGACATACATTTCAAAGAGTACAATATGATTCAAAGACAAGAAGTTGTCGATGGACCAAAACCAATTCATAACATGACTGTTCCAGGCAGAAGCTACATGTACTACAGAAAACAATGAGCAATTAGTCCCAGTTAACCTTCGAAGCGAATTAGTCGTGGATTAGTAACTGCTATTGACTGACCTCAAGTATCAGCTTTTCAAGTGCTTCAGTTGCCATAGGAATGTACAGGCAATCCTGGCCCTCCGAACGTCTTCTGATCTTGACCAACTCGTGATCTTTGAACTCAGTCAAATGGGAATTCAGTGTTACCTGGCTACTCACCAGGAATCGCTCTCGACAAATGGTGAACAAATTATTGATTGGGATCCCTAAGAAAGGAAAAAAGATTAACACAAATTAATAAACCATGTTGTAATGGATATTATTCCCACATGAAAATGAAAAAGAAAAAAGACAAAAACCAAAGCAGGAAGCAGCTTCTTGCCTTCTGCATCTGGGTGAGCCAGTTGATGTTCCGCAAGAACTTTGAACACGTTTTGGGCATTAGGAGTCAAACTCTGCAAAACTATTGAAGCTGTCTTGATAGTTTGGGTGGTGCCACCATGGGTGAGAATCAATGGATAGAAGATTGCTTCAACTTTGTATGGAGCAAATGTGGGGACATGATACCAGCACCAGTTGAATTGCGTGTGAACCATCTTCTTATCCCACACTAGCATAGAAAATAAAACATGCACCACAAAAATAAGAAACGGTTTACTATAGTAAAACTAAGCAATCCATGATGCTACAAGTTCAGCAACAACGAAGCATCATGAGGCAAGTTTCCTCATCTAGTTGTAAGGGAGGAGTTCAGCAATCAAATCAGGCTATAAAAGGGACCCTCTAGATTCAAAACTTGAGTTACAAACAACTGAAGTAACCACCATGTAAGGTGACACAGCTATGTCATTTTTTAGTGGGAAGGGGAAAGGGGGGAAGACAAGCCTTCATGATAATCATCCAACCCACAATACCTCCCCATATCAGCTGCTCGTTTGTAAGCTCTAAATTAACCAGATAATTTACTATTCGTTTATGGACCATCCATGTACCTATAAACTTAAAATACTACCAAATGACACAATAACCCAAATAATGTAAAGGACAAAGGATGAAAAGTCAGGAAAATGATTCACAATATGACCAATATTCGATCAATGAACAACAATAAAACAATAATACTCACAAAGAGGTGCATTGACATGATCAATAGAAGCAACAACACATATATGAGAACAAGCAGCCATTCTTGCTAGATATTGTTGTGTCTCTGAGTCTCGCAATCCAGGCCCATCAATGTTGTGGATGACGACACAAACAAAACATTCATCTCCCTCCACTTCTGGACCATCCAGAAAAGCAAGTAGATCGTCTATGGATCGGGAATTGAATGGCTGTTGAGCTTTAGAGGAGTTTCCTGAAGGGGTTCTTCTCTCGGTTTTTAACTGATCCCACAGAAGTTCAGCCAAAGCTATCAACACCTGTAAGTTTAAACATTCATTTTCCAAAAACAAGATGCTTTATGGGCAACTGCAGTGGGGAAATTCAACCTTCACATTATGCATGCTATGGTGGGCTGTACAAGACCACATGTTTAGTGTCCTTGGGTCATATCCTATCATTCAACAACTGCTAGCAGCGCTATCTTTTGGCTTAAAGCATGGGAAAACGATATTTTCCTTTTTGTAAAGACATTATTCCACGTACCTGTTTAAGATTGATTGACTGAAGATAGCCATTGATTACGAGAACACGATACTCGGATAACGTTGTTGAAGCAAAATCTTCAATCAAGGCCTTCTTTGATCCAAAGCCATACATTAACAGGCTAAAACCACAGCTGGTCCATTTAGAAGTACAGATCTTTAGCACCACCAGCACCTCACGTTTACCGATAATATTACTACTACCACTACTACCACTTCTATCATGAAGGGAAGAATGGAACAAGTGAACAAAATTGTGAGTACACACCTTAGCTCAAAAGCCCACTTTGAGTACAAACTTCTGTAACTGTTCATCAAAGATGCAATTTCACTTTCATGTTTAGGCTCAATATTGGCTATGGCCTCTCTTAGCTCCTGCAATATCAATGTACATATAAGTACATGTTCAAAGTATGTGCACAGTGTCTAAAGGGGAAAAGACCACCTGTTCGTCAACAAGCTCAATGTCAGCGAGCTTGTGAATTGATTTCTTTCCAGAACTTCCCAACTCTTTTGCAAGAAAATAGTTTCTTGAGAATCCAAACTCCTCATCGTCAACATCATTGGTCTCCATATTGCAATTCCACCTAGTTTGAGGAAAAGAGAGAATAGAGCAAATATGGTTACTAAACATGTGTGTACTCTTTGTTGTCTACGTACTTTTATAATTTGGGCAGTTGAATATGATCTTACGGGGAGCTAAGTTATGCTTTATTGCTTTTCCCAGCTCATGCTCAATTCGGTAACTGGTTTAGCTGGCTTTGCAACTAGATAATCATTATTTTTGTCATTCTGTTCATTTTTAGCTGTTTCCCCTTTTTAGAGAAACTTCCATGGGATATTAGATTAAGGACAGGATAATGATCATACAGTCAAATTGGTAATTTCTATAAGCTTGAACAGAAACTTTAATCAGGCAAGTGATTTAAATGAAAGATCCCTGGATTTTAGCAAGTGACGAAGAAACAGCTTCCGCATATCGGCGGATGAAGGTTTTAATGTTTTCAGCTCAACTAGAACACTAAATTATGTCAAAGATAAAAATTCGCTTATTTAACCTTTGCCGTGTCCCAAAACGTGTCCCCTCCGTGTCCCCCTAAAAAATTAATTAATTTTATTGGACATGCCGTGTGGTGTGTCCTATACACATTTTGTCGTATCTGCATGTCGGACATGGGGATGACACGTTGGCCTCTAGGAGTGTCGGTGTTTCATAGGCTCTAATAGTCTCATAGATGCCAAAATCAATAAAAGAACCGCGAAACATTTAAAGTGAAGTGTGCGTGAAAATCCTACCCCGAACTCTTACTTTTTCTCGTATAAAAAAGGTGCAATCGTAACAGCAGCCTCATTGTTACTAGTTACTGTTACACTTAGTTTTCCCACGTTGTTATCCAATGGTAAGGGAGGCCTGGGAGGGCATAGGATCATGCAGAAAATTTGTAAAACTTCTCCCAGGTACACCAGAATTTTGTGGCAATAACCTCAGCAAGTACGCCATTATCCTTATCAATAACACCAACAAAAAATGCAGTGCAGGAAGAATTTGGATTTGATCAATGTCCACTCTCTTTTTTCATAAATGATACTGTCAACCATCAATCCATGCATACCCAATATTTCCCAAAAAGTTGAACCTGAAGGGGACATCTATGCTCTAATCCATTGACAGAAACACCACGTTTTCCAATTTTTAACATCAAAATTAAAGCTTTCAACAAGAATACAAACACAACTTAACGACATGACACACCCAAACAAAGTAACTACCATTTTTAAGTCTGTCGCATGACTAAAATTTTGACGTAGCGAGAGAGCAGAAAATTTCTGATCTATCCATGTAGGTGATTTTCCCTTGCAAGGGTACCACATGGTTTGCATTGACCGCGTGATTTTAACCAATGCAACAAAGGCTCCATCGTGAGAAGAACAAAGGCAATGAAGGGGTAATAATCACACTACGATGGAAAATAGCTCTGTGATGGCGAAAGATTTTATGTTCATTATCTCGAAAAATCTTCAAGAAGAGGTCTAAGAGGATTCCATCCGTCTTTTTTTTTTTTCCCCGATAAAGCACCTAGACATTTTGTCGAACAGTTTGTATGCATGAGGTTTTAATGAAGGTACTGAACAGAGAGATGGGTACTTTTGAATTTGATAGTGAACACGGGAGAATGTTGTAAAATGGAGTACGTAGAAAAATAGTGAATTCGACGAAGTGTTATTACCTACTCTAAGATTGGGTTTGTCGGAGAGGACTGGCAACAGAGAGACACAAAACGGAAACGCAAGCGGACTTCAGCACACTGGCTGTTCTTAGCAAGCGGAATTCGGCAGGGGATGAGATTCCAATCGAAATGTAGCCTCTGGCAGCTGAGACGGGGGACGGCCTCTGGCAGATGGGTCTTTGGGAACAGTTCGAGGGAGAGAAAAGGGAAGGAAACCAACACTAGGTACCGTAACAAATTACTCCAAAAGCTAAGGGCATCCTCATCTCACTACTCAATTTAACTTTTAAGTTAAATTGAGTAGTCAAACCCCCAAAAACCCCTCAAAATCAGGCTCTCCATTCACACTCACCAAACTGTTTTTGCTACAGTACCGCACCAAATTTGGTGCGGTACTGTTCACGCATCAAAGCTTTTTTTAATTGTTTCCGGTTTGGTCTCTGTCAGACACGGAAGAGAGAAGGGGGGGTGCGCGCCACGTGGCAACGCGTGTTTGGGGGAAGAAAAGTGTCCGGTTGAAGAGGTGGGATTGGGGACTGACACGTGGGCCACTACCCACTTTCTTTGTACCGTGCAAATCATTTTATATGTGTGTGTGAGGGAGAAATTTTTTTTTTTTGGTAGATTTGAGGGGAGTAGTTTAATATAGTAAAGTTAAAATAGAGAGTGTGATTTTGTGAGTTTTTGATAAAGTGACTTGCTAATTTATAAAAGGTGTTTTTGAAGTTAAATTTGGTGAAAATTTTGGTTCCCCAGATAAGGATGCTCTAAGGAAAGTCAAATTAGCGGTTCAGGAATGTAGTGAGTCTGACAGCCTTTACTCTTGTTTTGGATGGTCGGAATTTTAAATAAATTATTCACGTAAATAGTTTAATTTTTCACTCGAAAAGTTTACTTAAAATTTTAACTGTCCAAAATACTTGAAAGGCCCAAATTCACACACTACACTCTGTAACGACTACAGGGTCCCGCTCCCAGATTCACTTAAATGTTTATCTGAACTATTAATTTTACTTTAGTGGTAATTTTCAACGTAGTTTTTCAGCGTACTTTGCATTTTTCATACTCTATTTATTCTCAATAATTCTATTGGGACCGATCCAAGGGACCAATGCACAGATCTGACCTGGCATGGAGGGGGTCCCATAGTCTCTCTCCTCTTCTGCTCTCTCCAGCTTTGGCAAAAATTTTGGTGCACAAATTACTTCCAGGCCTCGTTTGTTTGGCCGGAGATAAATGGATGGGATATGAAATCCCATGGGATATGGGTGGGATATGAAATCCTTGGGATATTGCTCAGGATATCAATGGATGGGGAAAATTCATATCCGGTGTTTGTGTTCGACGGGATAGTGCTCGGGATATCCGGTTTTTGCACTTAAAACACCAAATCCCATCCAAATCCCACCCCCCCCCCCATGGGATTTTTATATCCCGTACGGATGGGGATATAAAATCCCATCCCACCCCATATCCCATCCCAAATAATGTTACCAAACACAGGATTTTGGGACCCACGTCCAAATCCAAATCCCATCCCACCCCAAATCCTCCCTAACAAACAAGGCCTGCAAATTCAAAATTTTGGGGGATTTTATGTGGGCCCAAAAATCCATTTTGAATCCCAAAACATCTCTCTTCTCTGAAACTTTTGTTTTTATCGCCTCTTTCCTTTAAAACTTGACTGAAGCCATCGCCCCCAAGAAGCATCGGCCATCGGAGACGCGTCCTACTGCCAGACACCGGAGACGCGTCCGACCGCCAGCCACCATAGGCGCGTCTAACAACCACCCACCACCACCTAACACTAGCCATTGGAGACAAGTCCGACCACCATGCGAGGCACAACAGATCTTCTCTGACCGCCATCCACAACCACCGAGCACCGTCGGCCACCATTTTTGTAAGCTGTAAGTCCAAATCTTCTTATTTGCTGAGCAAATTAAAGTCTGATAATGGTGGGCCTTTATTACTTTGGGAAATGTTGATGGAGTTGACGAAGAAGGCCAAGGGCAACAACATCCCTGCCCAAATTTGAAGCGATTTTCTAAGAAAAAAAATTATGGCGATTCCACCACAGAATGACTTGATACATGGGTCCAAACAATTCATCCCAGGTCTTTGCACACATTACGTGGGTTCGGGTCTTAATTCCCTAACAAATGCTTGTACTTTCAATTACCTATTCTAGGTAACACTCATTCAGAAGTTCAACGAAGAAAATCTAGGACTGTAACATGCAGGAATTTTTTTAATCCCCCAAATATTGTATTAGGAATTTTGAAGAAGAACCAAATCTTTTGAAGAATGCTTTTATAGCCCTAATATCAGCCCTAATGCTTTTGACGAATGAGCCCAAATCTTGTATTACAGTCCTAATATTGAAACAAATCGTCAAGGAGTGAGCCCTAATTTTTACTTTTGTTTACCAATTCTTGTAACTAATATTCTTCAATAACCACAACAACAAGAAGGAACTTCCTTTCACAAGCCCCAAATCAGATTTGGGGGTTTAAAAAAATGAGAACAAGCTTGGTAGGTTTTTCTCACCGGAGCTCTGGCAGTAACGGTGGGACGGCAAGAGAAAGGCAGAGCCGGTGGGATGGCGTGAGATAGGCGTTAACGGCGAGAGAGAGGCAACGACGGCGGAACGGTCAGATAACAGCAGCGTTTGTGGGATGACGACAATGTTTGCTTCGACCGGCGTCGGTTTTGCAGGGGAAGGGGTCGATTGTTGTGTGGGTGGGTCTGGGCATAGGGTGGTGGTTATGGAGATGAGAGCGAGAGAGAGAGAGAGAGAGAGAGATGTTTGGGGTTCGAAAATGGGTTTGGTAATTGGTACCGTTGAGGAGAGAGAAGATGTCTGGTTTCAAAAGGAATTTCTAAATTTCTAAAATTCCCGAAATTTTTTAATCTGAATTTTTGAATCTGAATGGAGAGAAGATGTCTGGTTTCATTATTTTAATAAATTAGTTGTTTGGTACAACTTGCGTCTACCTCAATTAATCGATGAACCAATTTCATTATCCAAAATCGGAGGCCCTATTTAAAGTTTGAAAAAAATTCCACATGGACCGACAAAAAAAAAAAAAAAAGAACAAGAATAATGATATGCAAGTGTTAAACGGAAAGAAAGAGTATAAAATATGTGGGGGATATTATTTCTCTAAGTATGAATGCTAAACATAAATTAATTATGCCCTGCATCTATGAGACTCACTTGTTAAGTACTCCCTCCGTCCCAATTTTATATTCCCTCGTTCTATCCTAACCGGATAAAAAAACGATTATATCTTTCAATCGGTAATACATTTTATATGCAATATGGATCTTGTTCGATAGATTTTGATTTAATCTAATAAACAAAGTGTTCAAAATCATCTAAAACATTATAGATTATAAGATATAACACTTTGAAAAGTGACACGAACTCCCAAAAGGGACTATAAAATTGGGACGGAGGGAGTAGCTGATGTTGTACCAAGTCACATAATATGCATGTCTGAGCGCGAACACTAACTTAAAAACATCTTAAAATAATGAAGTCCTAAAATTCAGCAACAATTGATAACAGGAGAGTAGAGCGAAGATTTGAGAGTAGAAGCCGATGATTTGACCCTAAGTTCTTTTGCTACATCAAACTCACTTGTTAAGTAGTCGATGTTGTAAAGTCACATGATATGCATGTCTAAACACGAACACAGACTTAAAAGCATCTTAAAATAATGAACTCTTAAAATTTAGCAACAATTGATAACAAGAGAGTAGAGCAAAGATGATTTGACCCTAAGTGCTTTTGTTGCATCTTTTTGGTGCACAAAGCGAAACCGTGTGGGTATACATTGATGGGAGCAAGCATGTGTGAGAAATTGTTGTGCTAATGAGACACCGCCATTGGCTTTACTTTTTCTTTTAAGAAAAGTAAAATCTCACAAATGAAATGAGTGATCATCTAATAACACGAGACTCTCAACTCATTCAATTAACTTTGTGTTGGATGTAAGTTTCCAAAGATTCCACCATAATATGGGAAGCCTGGGACATGCGTCAAGCACTTGGATCTTTCTCCACGAGACACACGACTCTAGTTTTCTTATGACTTTTTAGTGTCCTACACGAAATTTAGTTTCATTGTGTGTTGCTTTCTTTGGTTTTGTTATGTGTTGCTTTCCTTTGTGATCCTTAGTTTTCCAAAAGATTTTAACAACTCAATTGCTAAAATCAACCATGATTTTAGCAAATGAGTTCAACAGGTGCTAAAATCAATTTTTTGAAATCAAAAAATGAAGTGGTTCCGTGTATCGTTTTTCGATTTTTTTGGCACCAAATTCAAGTAGTTATCGTGTACTTTAATTCGGTGTGAAAATTTTAAAAAATAATACATGAAAACACTTAATTTTTTAATTTAAAATACCATGATTTTAGCACCTTCTGAAGTGGTGATTTTAGCAACTGAGTTGCTAAAATATTTTGAAAAACTATGCCTTAATACGTCTCGTCTTATCAGTGAGAGAAAGTAAACAACCAAAGTACTTTTGGAGGTGACTTTTCCCAATACTGTGGGTATAAAACAATGTCTTTGAGTCTATTAGCAAGATATTTGTCGGTGCTCCTTTGACGTAATTCATCCCTCACAAATTTGTTTTAAATCTTATCCCGTTTCAATTTAAATGTTCTTTACGGGAGACTAGGCAAATTTGACCTTAAAAAATAAAATGCTTGCGGAATTACTTTTTAAATTTTTTTGTACCGTTCAAAAGATATCGACGAGTACTCTTGAATGGTGTAAAAAAATTTGAAAAAAAATATCCAGAAATAAGTTTTATTTTAAAGTCAAAACGGCACAATTTTACGTAAGAGACATTTAAAATGGGACAGAGAGAGTATTATAGTCGCTTTCTTGTTCTTGTATTTTCAAATAGAAAATATTGACACCAATATTGGTGAAAATAATTGTGCAAACTTTCTCGCATATAATTTATATGACCCACATGTAGGTAGTGGGGCTCACGAACTCTATCTGAGAGAATTTATACAATTATTACTACACGTGTTTACAATTGTAGCAAACATGATTTCCAAAACATCTTACTACAGTGTTGATTATATATATATATTCTAAATAAATGGAAATTTTAATGCATACATTTAGGGTATAAATTTTTTTTTTCTTTTTTTTTATCCGCTAGGGTATAAATTCAGACACGCTCTTTTTGACCTCAGTAGGTTTTCACGGATCGGAATTATATGAATTTATCTACTACGTACAAGAATATTGTATTTTGAAAGCTGAATGACTGGGTCAGTTTGTACGCACCACGACTAATTCCAAAGTTTTGAAGCTAACGATCAGGCAAAACCCTCCAGTAGCCCCAAGGTTCAGACTATTTAGTTTCCATTAGACTCGAAAATGCCTGTTGGCCAAACCCCTTAAACACTGGCGGCACTACATACAGCTCTCAATGGTCACATGATCACCCAAATTAACCTGTCAAAATATTGGGTTAGCTCTCTTTTGAACATCCAAACTAAATATGAATTAACACACTGTTCAAAATTAAATGAACACCCACTTCAAAAACTAGCCTAGAAATCATTTCTCTTTGAACAACCCAACAAAGCCCATTACAACCCAATAGCCCATAACAAAAATAAAATAAGTAAAGAGACCAAAAAAAAAGGGATAACAAGGAACATTAAAACAGTGAAGCTCCTCTATGGATCTCTAGTCTCAAGAAGATTCCCCCAAAAGTCGAGCTTGTCCACCTCCTCTCTCTCTTGCAATCTCCGTTTCTCTCTCTCCCCCTCTCCGATTTGGGATTCCCGTAGTGGCTCAAGTCACTACACCTTCATAGTAACCCAAGTTACTACTCTCATGGTCTCATAGTGACCTCAATTGTGGGCTATCTATAATCTGTATTTAGGGGTAGTTTTCCATTTGCTAAAATGGGAATGTGCTAAAATCAAGTGGAAGATTTTAGCAAATGAAGAGGGGAGGAGATTTTAGTAACAATGAATCTGGACATATCCATTTTAGCAAATGGAAAACTATGCCTTAGAATCAGAATTGTTCAATTTGTCAGGAATATTGAGTAAGGCTTCCGTTTGATTTTAGCAACTGAGTTGCTAAAATCAACCATGATTTTAGCAAACGAATTTAACAGGTGCTAAAATCATGATTTTGAAATAAAAAAAGGAAGTGGTTCCGTGTATCGTTTTTCAAATTTTTTCGCACCAAATTAAAGTACTCTTCGTGTACTTTAATTCGGTGTGAAAAAAATCGAAAAACGATAAACGGAACCACTTAATTTTGTGATTTGAAATAGCTATGATTTTAGCACCTAAACTCATTTGCTAAAATCATGGTTGATTTTAGCAATTGAGTTGCTAAAATCAAACGGAAAACTAAGCCAATCATTCTTGTAAAAAAATTAAATTAATTAGATATTGTTAGCCATATGGTCACATATCATTTATTTTATGAAAATTGATGTCATTTTGAGAATAAAATGTATGACAAATTTGACTTAATTGTGTGTCTACCAATCTTACATGATCATAATTTTTTGAATCTATGATATGCTCAGCATTCCTAAAAAAAATTAATGGTTTAGATACTGAATGAAGATTTCAGAAAACCCACAATTGAAGTCAATGGAAGTATAGTAATTTGGGTCACTACCAGTCTACCACCTTGTTCGATCGAGTTTTTGAAACCTGGTTTTAAGACCTTTTTTTAAAATGGGTTTCCAAAGTTGGTTCTTCATAATATAGGTCCCTCCCACCCTCAACAGGTTCTGTACTGATTGATGGGGTTTATCGAATTTTTTATTCTTTAATTTGGTGCAGTGCAACTTTAGGGAATCAAATACAGGTGGGCCCTCTTTCCTGCTACCAAAGAAAAGTTCTCATCTTCCTTCCCTGACAGGTGAGCCCCCATTTGGGAGCAATTTATTTTGGAGCCAAAGGCCACTTTTGGGGAAATCAAACAAGAGTTGGGCCTTAAAACTGGGTTCTAAAAACCCAACCGAACAAGGCCTTAAGTTCCGGCTTGTTTCATGTTTTGCTGGAGCATCTCGTGAATAAAATTGGTGCTCTGGCAAATTCTTCAAATACCAAATAATTTGAAGCCACCCCTCAAATATTTTATCTCTCTCTCTCTTCAAATTTGGAGAATATCCCTCACTCCTCAAATCTCAGAATTTATGAGTTATTTTCGTGAGTCGTTGAATGAGGTTTTAAGAGTTGGGTGGAGAATTAAATAGGAAAATGATGTCTTCTCTGTTCAGGATAGTACAAGTTGTTGAATTGTTATTCAATGTTTGGGGTGATTAAATATTAAGTCATTGATGTTGGAGATGCACAATTTAAAAATAAATAAATATCACCCAATTAAATTGAAAAATTATAATGAGAGAGAGAGAGAGAGAGAGAGAGAGAGAGAGAGAGAGAGAGAGAGAGATTTTAAGGTTTTGAAAATATGGTAATTAATATATAGGAAAAGAGCTATAGATGCATATATATCAGGGAAGTAGTAAAATTGAAAGATTTTGATCAAAAAATGTGTTGTTAAAGGTATTTACGAGAAATCATCAAAAAAAAAAAACAAAAAACAAAAAAAAGATTGGGAAGGCCTTCATCCGAGTAGTTTTCGATAAAACTGTTTTATCGAAAACTACTCGAATGAAGGCCTTCCCGGTCTCTTTTTTTTTTATTTAATTTTTATGATTTCTCGTAAGGACCCTTAAAAACACGTTTTAAACACATTGAACGGTTTGGATCATCAAAATTTGATCAGAAAATGCTTCGTCCGGACAATCCCAGACTGTAACAGTCCCTTAACAATGGAGGAATTGTAGGTAAAGTTGGTGATTCTTGGCTACTTTGACTGTTAGGATTTAGAATTATTCCCTATAAGTGGTAGAAAAGTCATGCAAAAATGGACAGCACCCACTTGAGAAACATATGTTTCAATGGTTGGACAGCAATTATGAGTATAGATGGTTTAGCGTGACTCCAAATTTATCCTTTCATGCTTTTATGTTGATGTTTAATTCTCAAAATCTCATTTTCTACATTAACTAATAATGGATATATATACCATCATGCTTGAAAATTTGGCTTGTAGAATTTGCAATTGGACCTCAATATTAGTTGAGGTGTGCGTAACTTGGTTTAGACACCCGAATTATCAAAGGAACATGCTCGAACATTTACGTAAATTAATTATTTATTTATTGCACACAAAGAATAATAATCATCACATTTCCAAACATTACCCTCGTTGTGATGAGGTTCATCTAAAAAAACATTGAACGATGCAAATGGGACATTATTCAAGAAAAAGCAAAATAAATTGAACGTCACAAACTCACAATCTACGGAAATTAATTTGAACAATAACATATATGGGCAATTTGCACAATCTCAAACAAACAAATTGAACCAATAATCTAGCTAGAATTTTAGTTTAAATCTTTTGAGGGTATGCAGAGACTCCAAGCGGAGACTTCATATCACGCTTTCGCTTCTCCTCGGATAGTAGTTTTGCAAACCTGTGACAAATCAAAATTGTTCGTTAATTCAACTATTTAGACAATTAATAGAAAAATAACAAAGTTATATATAATATGTGTGTGTGTATGATCCTAAAAACTGGTTTCTTTAAAATTTAGATTTAAAAGTTATATATACCTTTTGAGAGCTTCTTCATTAGTCTCTTTATCACAAGTCTGATTGAGACTTGTCTCCAAATTAACCCTAGAAACTGGCTTCTTTAATAATCCTTCTCCAACTTTTACAAGATCTTCTAAATTTGTCTTGGTAGAAATATCCACTGAGGATACTGAACCAGTTGAGGAATCATCCTGGAAATTGAAGTTATAATAATGTCAAATATCAATGTATTACTTGTATATTGACAGGCAAAGGGTGAAAGTTTTTTTCTGTTCAATTTTTAAAATTTCTGGGCAAATAAAATTCATAGTATGATGCATTTGAGGAATTACAAGAGTAAAAAACAAAAATGCTATCTGCTAAAAACAATTGAAAAGATGAAAAATAGGCCAAAGAGTTAAATTTTTTTTGCTTATTTTTCATCTCGTAGATTTTTTTTAAATTTTTTTTGACAAAAGCTTTCACCTTTTGGACACCAATTGGATTACGACGACTGTGCTTAGTTAGATAGTTTAGTTTAGTTTTGATGATGTCATCAGGTGTAATGAGTGGAAAGAGATAGAGAGAGAAATGAGGGAAATGATGATGTCATCAAAACTAAAACTAAAACTAAACTGGGAAACGAACAGGGCCGACAAATTTTTGACCTAAAATTAAAACAAGTTAAAAGAAGACTTTCAAAGGAGGGAAAATTAAAAGTCAAAAGTTAGGGCACGCACATGACTCATAATGACTTATTGTTATCTTTAATAATTATTTTAAAATTTTATTTAAAAGACATTCATAATTAATTGTGTTGGGACAGGATGCATGAAAAACAAGAACATATACGTACACGATTTGTAAAAAGTTAAGAAATAATAAGCTAGTAAAATTAACTGCATTTGTTTGGTTTATTTTTTTCTTTATTATATTAGTTTTAACTCTCGGTAACGAAATTTCATTTTTGGACTTCTCCTCTTGTGACCAACCGTATTAACCCCAGATGATAAAATCCAAACAAAAAAAAAATCTGAAAGAAAATGTTAGGACAAATGGGATCCGATCCAATTACACCCACCTGAATTCGAAGGTAATTCTTTTCCGAGTTTTGAGCTTGGAAGACCACACTAAGATGGAAATCAACCATATCGGCACTGGCTTGGCTAAACACATCAATCAATGGACTGGAACCATCACTAGTCAACCAGCTCAACAAACCCCATTTTGCAGCATCATTTGCACCATATTTCTCTTCGGTTTTGGCTGTGCCAGTTCCAAGTGAAATAACCAGAAGGCGACCGTAGTCCATTGCCTTTATTGCAGAATAGTCTGAATTTCCTCTCAAGATCTGCTTTGTTACCTCTCCTATGGCAATCAAAGTCTGAAACACAAAAACAAAAACCACATAAAGTAAGACTATGTTTGAAGCAATTTAAAACTTAGAAATAAAAATTTTATAGTTCAATGGTGATAGTTATCAAATTTGTGGATACATACCGGATTATTTGCAGCCACGCCACCATCAATTAGGTTGAATTCTCTCACTTTTCCATTGGAGTCTTTGGTGGCAAAGTAATGGGCAGGAAGATAAGTTGGCACAGCTGAGGTTGCGATGCATATATCTGAAAGTAAAGCATCCAAACTTGGCTGGTTGTTCTTTGCCTGTGCAATGAAATCCAATTAGTCCCCTGTCAAACGTTCATTTGGAAAATCACTAGTTTCTTTGATGAATTTTTCTAATTTGTTTTATCATCAACTTGATTTTGAAAGAATTTGGAACATATCCAAATTAAAAAATGAATGTCAGCCAAAATAATCTGGGAATTTTGGCTTAAATATTGTAATCATTAATGAACTTTTTATTGAAATTGAGTTGTATCTTTCTCACTTTACAATTTCAATTGTTGAGACAAGTCTAAATTTTATTTATTTTTGCAAAATCTATTAGGAGTTCAGATGTAAAAGACGAAAACTAAGTTGCAGTTTAAGAGCTAAGCTAGAAACCAAAGCCACACGCTTAACAAGTACAGAGAAATGAAAATAAACCTCGTAGGAGGAAAAGATGGTTGGCTGGAGTCGTTTGATATCGAAAGTAGGAATCGCAACATTAGTCAATGTCTGGTTCAATCTCGTACTTCCTAGTTTCTCCTTAACGAGGTTATGCAGATACTTCCCATCGTATTTCGGTCCCGTTAGGGCTTTGATCAACTTTGTAGTATTAGGAAACGGATTGCTGCATGGCCAAAGTTTCAAACATGTTAGTAAACTTGTCATATCATATTGCAGTCCCTCCGTGCTTAGCGTGGCTCTTGGTTCTTTTTAGACAGTCGTGTCAATATTTAAATAGAAAATTATGCATATTCTAAATGATATTTTGAATGTTCTTACAGTACCATTAAAACGTATATTAAACCTTGACGTAAAAAAGTTTCAAAAACTATGCACGAGAATACGATGTTCTGTCATCCGAATAAGGGCACGAACCCATGAAGAATCAAGAATTGAGGACAGAAAGATAGAGAGTAGCAAAATTTTCGATTTCTTCTTACTTGACTTGTGGGAATATTTTAGGGCAATGCTCAAGGTAGAAGTCTTTGATACTCCATCTTTAGCAGCAAAGACCGGGCGATTGTTTTCATTAGGTGCAGTTAACATGGCTGTCACAAGACCACCCGTGCTTGTTCCTGCGATCACATCAAAGTAGTCTGCAATTCTGGCATCCTCTCCATCCAGTTTCTGCAAATCATCAAAATAAACACGAAAGTTAAAATAAAGATTTTATTTTTTGGCTAGAGCTTTTTATGGAAAATGATATCCACTACATGACATCATGTTAGGAGTCTAAAATTCAATGGGTTGTAAACAATGCAAATGCATGGCTTGATATAGTAAAAGATTGGTTGGGTTTGCATTAAATGCACTTAGTTCTTTGTCTTATAGAGAAATTTTTATCTGTAATTTTTTCAGTAAAGATAAAAGATCGATGGAGTGCATTTATGAAAAAAGGAAATGCGAAAATCATTCCCCTGCGATATTTCTATATATACCTGAAGCTCAGACTCTAGAAAGTTGAGTATTGTTCCAGGGATAACCCCTCTTATTCCACCTCCATCAATGCTAAGAACAGTTATTAGTTCTCCATACTTAGGGGGCTGAAGCTGGAGGGGTGACTTTGGTCCTTCCATATCTAAATGGAATGTGCTCGAGAGAGAGAGAGAGAATCAGAACAAGAACGAAAACGAGAACGAGAACGAGCTAGGTTGTAGTTTTGATGACAGCGAAAATTTCTGAGTATTGAAATAGCCTTGGACAGAGCTCTAAGTTTCAAAAAGTTCGAATGAATTGATACTACCCATTGCTGATTATGGGGGTATTAATAGGCTCTTTCATCGCATAATTTTCCGCGCTTCAATATCTAATAAAAACCCTAATACACCCGCTTCGAAATTGCATGCTTTTCGGCCTTTCCACATGTTCGTGCAATTTGGACAAGATTAATTCTTTTGTACATTCCTATGATATCATAGGAATGTACAAAAGAATTGATCTTCTCAAAATTCCAAGTGCTAGTCCCTATCTAGTACTGCTAGAGTCCTGCTTTCCTTTTTGCAGTTAATGAAAGTGGTCACCCTTTGATACTAAACTAAGAGACTTCTGGTTGTGAATTGTAGGTATGACTCAGAAAATTCCGAAAGTCTAGAAATTAGGCCAATTGGCGGATTTTCTGGCTAGGGTTTCATTTGCTAAATAGAACTTATGGAATGGTCAGTTTTATTCTTTATTCGTAAGAGGATGCGGAACTTTAACGTGGCAATCACAATACACAACTAGAATTAAAATTAAAAAAAAGCAATAAAAAAAACATTAACTTTAAATTTACAGTATTTGTACATTGCAAATTTTCTATAATTCTATCCTTACATTATGGAATTTCAAGCAACTTTTTGAAATTTTTTATGTAAATGTTACGAATTTGTGTAAATTTTTTATAGTATTTTCTGCAGATCAGATATTTAAGTCAAATATACGGGCGTGTACAATCAAATAGTTGTAATTCTTTATACAACTTCTTTTTTATTTATGATAGGTATAGTTCTAGCAGGTTAGATTACTACAATAGTGTTGATATAAATCAATCAACTTGTATCCAAAACCTCTCAATATTAAAATATTACCATACTATATGTATTTTTTTTGAGCGGCAAAAAAAATATATCATTAATTTTTGACAGAGGATACAAATTAAGATTAAATTAATCATGGGCACACTTGCATCCGTCACCCGAGAACCAATTCCAAAAAGACGGCAACAAGCCCACCAAAACACCACATACAAAAATTAAAACCGCACACCCGCTAAAACAAGTCAACTACCAAAACAAACTAAAGCTAAAACAACAAACTGAAACTCAAATGAACCAACTAAAAACTACCAAACTTCAGAATTAAAATTCTAAAGAAAGAGAGGCATCTTCCTTGAAATTATCTTCTTCCTCCGAGTCATTAAGAGCATTGATCCTTTCTGCAATATCGGCCTCCTCTCGCTGATTAAAATATATATATATATATATATATATATATATATATATATATATATATATATATATATATATATATATATATATATATATATATATATATCGGCCTCCTCTCTCTCTTTGGAATTTTATTTCCTCCAAGGTGCCTCTCTCTTTGCAATTTTACTCCACGGGTTTTTGAGGGTTTTGGTTTGTTTCTCTTGGTTTTCAGCTTTCCTTTGGGTTTATTCTTTTGGGGTTCGGCTTGTCCGTTTTGGTTTTTGTTGTTTCAATTGTAGTTGGTTGGGTTGTTTTAGCGGTTTGTTTGTGGTGTTTGGGTTGTCTTATTGCCGACCTTTTGGATTTAGTTGTCGGGTGGCTATTGCTCCCGATCCATTTAATCTTTTTTCTAAGATTAATGAAATCTTTTTTGCCGATAAAAAAATATCGGCCTCCTCCATTTCAACAAATTTCTTTAAATTAAAACTTCTCTCTCCTCTAAATCTAATGCCCCCATATCCATCGACTTAATTATGTGCATTCTTGAAATGAGAATTCTTGTTCCGAATGTGCTGAGATGAAGCGGAAATAGGAGTAGAACAAACCTATCTAACTGTGTTTGTAACGACATTGCGATCGAGTACCATTTCTCCTCCACATTTTAGATATTTCAAAGAATTTAATTTCATCGATTCGTGTTTCATTATGTATCTCTTAAATATAAACGTACCTAGAGATTGGATTTAATCACCAAAAAGAGAAAAATGGAATTATGCAGAGCAGTGGTAGGTAGATAGATGAGTTGTTTGACTGTTAGGAACTATATATGCCTTGTTCGTTTTCCATTTTAGTTTTAGTTTTAGTTTTAGTTTTAGTTTTGATGACATCATCATTTCACTAATTTCTCTCTCTATCTCTCTCCACTTATTACACCAGCTGACATCATCAAAACTAAACTAAACTAAACTATCTAACCAAACACAATCATAGTGATTCCAAGCTGAAAGAATGTCTACATTTTTTTTGGTTAGGAACTATATAGTGATCCTTGCAAAATTATAGTATAATTAAACTAGAACGGTCTAGCTAATGGAAGCCTACAAGGATTCCATTAAGCACAGAAAAAGACAAATAAAACACACGCTTCAAGACACTTTTTACACTATTAAATACACTTTCATCCACTTTTACACAAATTTCAATACACTTTTTAAACCTTAGTAGAAGCCCACTGGGCTTCTTTTAGCATTTTCCACATTTAGTGATGGAAGTAATATAATACCATCAGGGCTAATCCAAGCTTGTCTTTTTGAACTATGTACTTTTCATGCATGCAGTCAAAATTCGGCAAGTTCTACTTCAAAGTTATAGTTTTTCACAGTGATTTGATCATCAAGTAATCGCGTCAATAAATAATAATAATAATAATAATAATAATAATAAGTAGGTTTCGTTTAATCTTGCCCGGAATAAAGATTAGGTAAATTGATAAGATTGATAGGGAATAAATATTACGTAGATTGAGTAAAACATGTGTAGTTGATTTGTTATGTAGTTGAAAAGGGGGATAAGGATAAACAAGAAGGTTTAGTGTGGAACTGTGGATTGGAGTATTAGAGATGCCTCATCCGGACTGTTATTAATTAATACCCCCGGCTTGTTGGGAGACTTGGGGCTGGTTTTTGTTTTTGTGACCTGTTTTGTGTCTTGTGTCTAAGCTTTCACACCTTTTTGTCTTGAGTGTGTCTTAAATCTGTCATTGAGCCTGCTTCTGTGGAATATTGTACTCATTGGATCTGCTTGTGGCTGCTGCATGCTGATTCATTGGATTTGTTCTTAATTCCTATTGGGATAGCTACTGTAACTTTGAAGATGGAATTCATTTTGGAAACGCTGAATGAAAGGACTTGGTTAAAGATATTGTTGTTGTGATCTGTATTCTTTGAGTTCCTATGGAGTTTCTGAAGGGTTTGCCAAAAACTTCCCCCCACCAACGAGGCTGAAATCAATGTTGCCTTCGTTTGGTTTCACTTCGAAGTCTACCTCATTAATTTGGTAGATGTCCGTTTTTTGAAAGGACATAGTAAAGGGATCTTTATTTCAATAAGGACATCAACTTTTTCATTAACGTCAAAAGGACAAATCACCTACACATTCCAAAAATGTCCCCACTAGCTAATGAAAGTGTCTAAACCCCCAAACCTAATGAAAGTGCCTAAACCTAAACTCTATGGCACCCTATGAAAGTGCTTAAAACCCTAGGGTAATCTAAGAAAGTGTCTAAACCACTAAAACCCTATAATTGGAAAGTGCACCCTAAACCTAAACCTAAACCCTAGGGTACCCTATGAAAGTGTCTAAACAACTAAAATCCTATAATTAGAAAGTGCACCCTAAGTGCCTAAACCCTAGGGTACCCTATGAAAGTGCCTAAAACCTTAGGGTACCCTATGAAAGTGCCTAAACCATTAAAACCTTATAATTGAAAAGTGCACCCTAAGTGCCTACAACCAAAATGCCTAAACCTACTATACCTTACCTCAAAGAGCCTAAACCCCTAAAATTGAACCCACCCCAAAAATTAAAGGAGTAATTAATTTTGTGCCCAACAGTGGGAAAGTGACGGGATTTTGTGCCCATCAGTAGCAATTAATGAGAGAGAGAGAGAGAGAGAGAGAGAGAGTGAGTGAGTTGAAAGTGACCCAACAGTGGGAAAGTGACGGAATTAATGAGAGAGAGAGACAATACACTACGCTATGTGAAACCTTCGTGTGTTCTCCAAGTAACCATTTGGCTGACCAATCAAGTGGCACTCAACAACTATGGATGTATTTCAGTTAAAGGCCCCGAAGTTCTAGTAAAGCCTTGTGTAAAAAATACAGAAAATTGGTGTAAAGGCAAAGTTTGGAGCTTTAAATGGTGTTTAGTCCAGCTTAACTTATTTTAATGCTTCCAATACATTGATAGAAAATATTTGAGGATTCAAGGACAACATTAGACAAAAATACCCTTAATGAGAGTCTTTTCGCGCCTTCTTTATGAGACCATCCCGTCACTTTCCCGTCATGAAAAAGGCGCTCATTGTGGGTCACAGGCGGCTTTCCCACTTTTGGGTCATTTTCAACTCCCTCTCTCTCTCATTAATTCCGTCGCTTTCCCACTATTGGGTCATTTTCAACTCTCTCTCAAATTAATTGCTACTGTTGGGCACAAAATTCCGTCACACTCCCACTGTTGAGCACAAAATTAATTTATCTCCTTTAATTTTTGGGGTGGTTCAATTTTAGGGGTTTAGGCTCTTTGAGGTAGGGTATAGTACGTTTAGACATTTTGGTTTTAGGCACTTAGGGTGCACTTTTCAATTATAGGGTTTTAATGGTTTAGGCACTTTCATAGGGTACCCTGGGGTTTTAGGCACTTTCATAGGGTACCCTAGGGTTTAGGTACTTAGGGTGCACTTTCCAATTATATGATTTTAGTTATTTAGGCACTTTCATAGGGTACCCTAGTATTTTAGGCACTTTCATAGGGTACCCTAGGGTTTAGGTTTAGGGTGCACTTTCTAATTATAGGGTTTTAGTGGTTTAGGCACTTTCTTAAGGTACCCTAGGGTTTTAAGCACTTTCATAGGGTACCATAGTGTTTAGGTTTAGGCACTTTCATTAGGTTTGGGGGTTTAGGCACTTTCATTGGCTAGTGGGGGCATTTTTGAAATGTGTAGGTGATTTGTCCTCTTGGCATTAATGAAAAAGTTGATGTCCTTATTGAAGTAAATACCCCTTTACTATATCCTTCCCAAATGCGGACCCCAAAAAATAACACTTGGTGTGGTTATTGCATTGAAATCTTTTTTTTTTTTTTTTTGAAATACGGAACGATATGACCAATGGAGAAAATCTATAAAAAGAAGATTAATGATTCATATAAATTACTTAATGTGAAATGCCCCGAATAAATCCAACGAGTGACTGAACTCCCCAAGGGTTGGCTCAATGCATGGTACATAGCTATATAGCTAGTCAATATCTAGCAACCTAGGTTCCGGTAGTCTTTAGTCTTTACTATGGAGATCAACTCGATCACACATGCATTTCATCAATTCTTGTGTTGCGAATTCATATGAGGCGTTGCCCAAACTTTAATTGGTCTTTTGCTACTAGATGATGGGATTGGTTTCCTAAGCAGCCAAGGATGGAGCCAGGGAGGGGCTAGTAGGGGCAGTCGCCCCCCTACGTCTTAAAAAATTCGTAATATTACATTGAAAAAAAATAAATTTATTATCAAACTATATAGTCCTGTCCCCCCTCCGTTTTTTCATTAAAAAAAGAATAGCAACAACTTAAATATTTATCAAGCTATGAAACAACTTTGTCCTAAAATTGGTTTTAATGAGGTTTAGTTACAATTCTTTTAAACAAAATAACGCCCAAAATTTATAACCCAACAACTCACTTTAGGGACTCAAGGCCCGTTCACTTTTAAAAACTAAGGCTCACTGAAATTTCAGAAACCCAAAACTCTTGAACGTGGTTTGTGGGCGTCAAAGTGAAGGAAAAAAGAAAAGAGCAAAAGAAATGGGGGCTCCTAAAACAATCGATTCTCAATTGCAAGAATTGAACATTTGGTTTAAGGAAGATACAATGGAGTTGCTAATTCTCAGCACATCTCTAGATCCTCGCAATGGCTTCAAATCATTCAACATTGAAGATACTTTCAAGCTTGCAGAGAAGCATTATCCAATGGATTTCACTGAACAAGAAAAGTACCACTTGAGATATCAATTGCAAAATTATAAGCTTATGTGTTTAGGCATCCTAAGTTTCAAAATTTGTCAATGATTTCAAAATTGAATGAAGTGTTGGCAAAGACAAGAAAGTACACGATATATCATCTTTTCAGTAGGTTGCTTCGACTTATATTAACTTCACATGTTTCAACTGCTACAACTTGCTTGACCGACCAGGTGACTAAAAATAAAGACGCATCACAAGCGTAGGACTCTTGACCAGTGCAGCACAATATCCGAAAGTACCGAAGTTGAACCACAGAGACGACTAACAGTGCTTGACTCAAAAGTGTTGAACTCTAGTTTAACCCGGCTCTTAGGTAGCCACCCCTTGATTGATGAGATTAATTACTAAATTACTGGACTGATTTACTAAATGCAGATTAAAAACGAGAGTACAGCTGAGGGAACCCAGCGTCCGCGACTAGCCTAACCGATGTTTACTCGGGCCACAATTTCTCTTTTTACTAATTTTAGAATAAGAAAAGGCTCCCTAACAAATGCGCACCACCTGTCACCAGATTCCGTGCGCATTCGAATTCCGGCGATGCCTGGGTTTTGTTTGTTAGAAGAGTTTTCGTTTCCTAAAATTGCTCGAAAATCAAGTTAATTCGGCCCCGAGGTAGAACAACAGTTAGTCTAGCGACGAGCGCCTTCGCCCGCAGCTACACTCTATATGACTACTCACTCATGATTTTAGTAACTGCAGAAATTAAATTAAACCTAGATCTAGTGCTGAAGAATAAAATAAAAAATAGAGAACGATACCGCAGATTGCAATACGGAAGCGAACTTGAATAATACTCGAAAACACCAATCCGACAGCTGGAAATCTGAAAATCTGAATAAACTTGAACGTAGACTGCTGAATATCGAGTGCTGAAAGTTGTAGCCAAAAACTAAGAACAATAAATCCTAAGTAAAATTTCTGGACCCTAATACGAGTTAAAAACAAGTATTTATACTAAAATCCGTATCCTAATTAGAAACGACGAAAATCCGACGAGGCACTTGAAACGCTGCCGTCCAATGCCCATTGAAAGGGCCTCGGTAGCGCTACCTAACTTTAGGTGTAGCGCTACCGCTTTGCTATCTCAGCTGGTCCGTACGTCCTTGACCGCTTTGACCGTTGACCCTTGATCGTTCGGTAGCGCTACACCACTTTTGGTGTAGCGCTCCAAAACCTTCTGTTCATTTTCGAGCCCTTTTGTGCCAAACTTGAGCGCTCCAGAGAAATAGGGTAGCCCTCCCGACGGCTTACGATCACTTCCATGCAAAATCCATTCCATTCTCACTCTCAGTCTACGTCCATGTACTCCCAATGTCTCGAAATTCGCACCCACATCCCTAGATTACCTGCAAATTATGCTCAACACACCAAAACACCACGTGCATATATCAAATGGAAAATAAAGCTTAAATCGCACGTCTAACATGCTAAACCACCCTACTTAGGCGCTCAAAAGTAAGCTTTCTACGTACCTATCACATCCCCCAACTTGAGCGTTGCTAGTCCTTAGTAACGAACGAAACGAAAACAACGAAATAAATACAACGACTCAATAAGGGATACGAGGGTTATGCAACCTGTACAAAATCAAATGAGCAATTTAAATATCACCTCTTTACTACCCACAACTCGATCACATGCATGCCCTAGTAAAAATCTGAATACTCCCACTCCTTAACAAGGTTTAAGATAGAAAGCTCCCACGTGTCACAATATCACTCATACTTGCCAGAACACTCTACATCCCACGTGAGGTGCCTGGCGAACAACGTGGAATGAACAAAATCACCACGTGCCAGTCAAAACAACGCCGAAATATGCAATGGAAACTCACAAGTCAAGATACCACACATTCATAATTAAATATAACACATGCATGTAGGAGAGTCAAACGACGTGCATCGGGTCAACTAAGGACTTTGTTAGGCTTATAATGATCGTGGTTTCACAAAGGAAAGATAACATGCAACGGGTGACAGCCTATAGAAGCTCATGGACAGTCTACCCAGACTGGCCGCCACCAACACAGATAACACAATCACAAACAACACATAATACCACTGACACATAGCACCATACTAATCACAACATAACGAATAAAGTTCAACACAAACCACCGACCCATATACTACGGTCGCACCACTAACATAAAACAAACACATAAAATACCATAGTTTTCGACCCAACCAACACATGAAATAACAACTCATAAAACTAACACCACCACCACAACCCACGTCCAACTCCGTGCTCAATCCTCCTCTCCAAACTTGGCATCCGAATGCTCCTCCTCCACCAGTGCATCTGCGAAGTCATCGTTCACCTCCAACTCCAGCCACTGTCTGGGTTGGAAAGGTCCCGGATTCTGCCCAGAAATTTGTGCCTCCAAGTGGCGCTGTCTATCAAGTAAATCCATCTGATTTCGAGCCAACAGCACTTGCTCTCTCTTCAGCTTCCGGTTGCTCCTTGCCAAACCCGTTACACACCCAAATATCTTCTCAAACCAAGTCTTGGTGCTAGCACTAGGTGGCGGCGGGGTAAGCAACGACCCCTCAGCAACTCTCACTTGTGCCCTACTTCGGGTGAGGATGGAAGAATCCATGTCCTTGGGGCTCAACGGATCATTGCTATGGTATTTCCTAGCCAGGACATTTTTACTTCTCAGGATCTTGCTTACCAAGCACGGAAAAGGCATTCTCAGCGAGGTAGGGGCATCTCTAAAATCACACATCTGTCCAAATACAAACAGGGCCCAATCACACACGGTATCCTCCCCCATGAATGCAAACATCAAATTCTCCACATATTTCTGGGGCGCACCCTCCTTGCCCCTAGGATGGAGATTGTAACACACCACCTGGTTCATAAACCGATAATCCTCCGTGAACCGACCAGGCCATTGGGGAGTCCTAGCATTCCTACGATCATCATACAAATAACCGTTCACCTCATCATCATTGAAAGCCGACTCCGGCCTAGGGTAGTTTGTGGGCCGCGTAGGTCGCACATATTCCCATGCAAGGGCTATCTCTCTGGTATTGATAAACACGGGGTATTGCCTATTTTAGAAATAATCCGTGCCTCCGGAGCCAAAAAGGTACCCGGCTCCGGAACAACCATATTTCTATAAAACTCCTCAACCAAAGCAGCATTATAACCAAGATTAGGCTCAAACCAGAAACTCATACCTTGGTCCCGGATGGCTTGGAATGGCGGGAAGTTCTCGGGCCATAAACCGTCATTTAAGATGTGCCTCTCGTTCTTCACACCCCTTTGCTTAATTGAGGCCTCCCATTTGGCCTGATTATCCCTCTCTATTTGATCACGGTCCCTACGTTTAGCCCGAACCGGTTGAACCTCCTCCACTCCACTAGAAGACCCAGCCACTGTCTTTCCTCTGCCAATGTGTTGCCTCTTAGATGCCATGACTTGAAGGGTTTTTGGGTTAAAAAGTTTGAGTTTTTGGGTTTTCTGATCTGGGATATCCGGTGGGTTAGAGGAATTTTGGTTTGGGTATTATGGTAGAGGAGAGTGAAAGGAGCGTTTCTGTAAATTTTGGTAAAAATTGGTGAAGGTTTGAAGGATTTGTGGAAGCTTTAGGTTTAGGGTTTTGATGGCAATGGAGGTTGAAGAAGAAGAAGAAAGAAGGAAGATGAAGAAGAAGGTGTAAAAGGGATTTGTTGGTGGGGAAAATTGGTTTTGAGTGAGGGTTGGGGTTTTAGCTAGGATTAAGGTTTTTTTTTTTTTTCAAGAACATGGCATCCATAAGCAAAATTCAAATTCTTCCTAACAACAATGCTCCTTGATTCAGGCCTTTAAAAATGCACAGAGTTGGACTACCAAACTGACACACCATCCAAACACCGGTTTCCTAGGTTTGACACAGAAACTGACACGGACTGGTTTAACATGGGATTAATGGGACACATTTAGTGGTTCAATCATGTAAAGATGGCCTTGTTTCATCCCCTAAACACGTCACCAACTCTCACACATGCATGTAAAATATTTAAATTATGATATGTGGTACAAACGCCTACTATTTTATGCGAGTGCGGGAAGTGAAGAACAATGAAACATGGGATGCCTTAAGGACATACTGTGCACGACGTGGGAACACCTACTCAAACTTGCTTATGGTGCGGAAAATACTCAAACATGGATGTCAGATATATGCATGTGAACAAGTTAAACAGACAAACAATGAGACAAGAATCTAGCATGCTCACCTAACTCATATAAACAAGCATAACAATTGTATCCCCATACTAAAAAATTAACCGAAAATTTAAAAAAAATTTAAAAATGACCCCTAAACCTACTAACAACGCTCAAAACAAAAAAATAAACGTGTACAAAGTACACCCCTTCCCCCAACTTGAAAATTTCTCTGTCCTCAGAGCATGAAGACAAACATAGAAATAGGAGAACAAGGGAAAGAGATGGACCGTCAGATGGCAGCCAACCATCATGACCCCGGCCGATATATGGGGAATTTGCCGTCACCATTGTGTTTCGTCATCAGAACTGCTCCCAGGATCCGCTCCTTCGGACCCAAAAGAGGTTCACAGCTAGTCACACAGAGCCGCGCCAAAGCTTTATTGGACTGACAAAAGCCACGTTTCGTGGCACCCCTGCTCGAGGCTCCTGAATGCCTCACTCACTCCGACGGAGAGGCCCAAATTACCAAGGCTGGTGTGGTAGCATGCTCGTCCTGCAAAAGACTGAAGAACCAACTACCTACTAGGCAACAAATGACGTCAGTACCGCCCGCTAATGAAAGCCGGGCCACAATAAATAAAGAAAGTAAAAAAAAGAACACCACCAGACCTTCACGCAGTCTCACGTGTCATACTTTTCTCCCCATCCCCCAACTTGAATGGAAGAGTGGGTGGCTATACAAGACCATCAGAGTTTTTTTTTTTTATTTTTTTTTTAACTGAAAAACAAACACGAATATACAGAAATTGCCCTTGCTAACCGGGGCTGGGCACACGATCCTTCTTTTGATAGCGGCGTGCGAAGCTATAAAAACCCAAGTCAATGATGGGTACCCCTAATGCTAGGGGTCGGGTCCACACTCAATGAAGAGCATGGTACGCGTGAGCTACCCATCAGAACATGGCTGAAAAACAAGCCTACTCAACTGGGTCGGCCGAATAAACAGGATCGACCAACTCCTCATCA
Organism: Vaccinium darrowii; assembly: GCA_020921065.1. Lineage (NCBI taxonomy): Eukaryota > Viridiplantae > Streptophyta > Magnoliopsida > Ericales > Ericaceae > Vaccinium > Vaccinium darrowii. The sequence goes on along the minus strand of CM037161.1, from coordinate 31,462,110 downwards.
GGTTCACTGCTTGACCGACCGGGTACACAACAATAATAACATAACCCATTTAATCCCCAATAATTGGGGGTATGGGCAGGGGAAGGATAGGAGACAGACCTAACCTTTGGCAATAAATGCACAAAGTGGCTGCTCCCAGAATACCACTGAAACAGATGGATTGGAGACAGACCTAACCTTTGGCAATAAATGCACAAAGTGGCTGCTCACAGAATACCACTGAAACAGTGATCCCCCTATACCGTCGCGTTTGCTGCTGAATCATGCCCTCAAATCAAAGCCAAAAGGCATCAGAGAGGGCAGACCCAAGAATCATTTTGATTTATGTGCACATTACCATGCCCAAGCGTAGGACTCTCGACCGATGTAGCTGATAAGCCCCCAATATTGTATATACCCGGGGCTTATCTAGCTCATTTTGCTCACACACACACGCGATTTCGTGCCTTATATGTTTGATATGCGCGTAGTGCTGTTTTTGATAGTTACAGGTGAAACACGCAAATAAGCGCATTTCGGAGCGCATTAGGAGCACCCAAGTGACCAAGGAACACCTCCCCCGAGGGTCGCACAACTCATTTAAATGCTTTGGAGGAAGTCCGGAAGCGCACATTTCAACGGGAGGGATCAAAGAAGTAAAATTCAAGTCCAGACGATTCCGGACCTATCCGGAATTATTCCGGACCGATCCAGAATTGCCCATGAATTTCCAGACGATTCCGGACCTATCCGGAATTATTCCGGACCGATCCAGAATTGCCCAAAAAATTCCAGACAGTTCCGGACCGATCCGAAATATGTCTGGACCGGTCCAAAACCACTCCGAACCACTTTTCTGTGCACTTTTTGTATATTCCTTTTATGAAGACTTGGGGGCTTTTTGGACCTTTCACTTGTAATTTTGGGGACTATAAAAGGTCCCAAACCTCAGATTATTAGGGTATTCTTCATCTTCCACCTTCTCTCTCTACCTCCATTAGTTTTGTACATATTTTGCTCCAACTTCTCTCTAGGATTTGATGTACTTCCACTTAGTTTCAAGGTAATTGCTCTTCATTAATGTTGTAGTACTCATCTTTATCTATCTAAATCTTGTGTTTATTTTCATTTTCGTTATGTTTTCCTTAATCACATTTTTCTCTTTGTTGTGTACTTTAACCATGTTTGAGTAGTAGTTTAGGCTTGGTTATGGGGTGAATATCACCCCATGACTTCGGTGTTTCAATGGCTTCTCACGTTTTTATGCTTATTGTGGGTTTGTGAATGGATTAATCACTCTATTTTCGGTCTAAACTTAGAGTTGTTAACCTCCTTGATTGGGTGTAGACAAATTACTTGGCACACACAATGCTTTGAGCTATGTCACTTTAGGTGTTCGATAAAATGTCTAAGAGAGTTTCTTTCCATTTACAAACCTCATCCTTGTGGTAAAGATTGGTTTTCATTGGGTGAGTTCAATTTTATGTATCAAAACTTAGTCTTGTTAACCTTTTTGATCTTGTGTAGGCAAGGGCTTGACCACTTGCCACACATGATGCTTAGAGCTATGTCATTCTAAGTGTTTGTAAAATTGCCTCAAAGAACTTATCCCATTGTTAAACCAATTTTCTAGAGTTAAAATGATTATCATTGCTAAATCTTCCGAGTGAGAGCAAGTGACTTTGTCTCTCACTTGAGTTATAGTGGAGAGCCATTGAATATCCCTAGTCATGGGTGGTATGAACCTCTAGACCTTGCCGCCTTTAATTTGTAGTTTAAAATTTCATTTTCAATCCCATTAGAGGTAGAGAGATTCCACCAAACAAAAATCACAACCAAAAGGTTGGCCGTCCTAACGCCGAAACCCCTACCGTAAAGTAAACCTTTCACTAGCTCCGACCCCTCCCTGTGGATTCGACCTCGGACTTCCGAGTTATTATGCTTTGCGACACCTAAACCCTACGCTTGGGGAAACATCATTTGAAATACAATCAAAGGACGCAAGCAGTAGCATAATATCCGGAAGTACCGGAGTCGAATCCACAGAGACGGACGAACGTGTGCAGGACTCAAAGATGACGGGTTCACAGTTTATCTTGGCTCTTAGGTAGCCACCCCTTGTTTAATGAGATTAATTTACTAACTAAATTACCAGACTAAATTAACTGAATATGATTAAAGAGGAGTACAGCTGTGGGAACCCAGCGTCCGCAACTAGCCTAACTAATGTTTACTCGGGCCACAATTATTCATTTTATTGATTTTAGAATAGGAAAAAGGATCCCTAACAAATGCGCACCACCTGTCACCAGTTTCCGTGCGCATTCGAATTCCGGCGATGCCTGAGTTTTGTTTGTTAGAAGAGTTTTCGTCTTCTAAAATTGCTTAAAAATTAAATTAATTCGAACCCGAGGTAAAAACATTAATTAAACTAGCCACGGGACTCCTTCGCCCCGCGGCCGCACTCTACGAAATTACTCACTCATGACTCTAATAAATTCAGCAAACATATTAAACCTAGATCTAAACATGCTTCGAACAATTGAAATAAATAAAACACGATACCACGGATTTGCGGAAAAGAGAACGGATTCGAAGAACAAGAATTCAAAGCTGGAAAACTTGAAGAACTTGAATTAAACTTGAATCTGCAATTAAAAACTCAAACATAGCAGCCAAAAATTAAGAAAGAAAATAAACCCTAAGTTATGAATGTCTGGATCCCTAATTTCGAGTTATCACGAGGTATTTATAGTAATCCCCTTTAATTTACAATTAAAATCCTAAAACAAATCGGAATTTCCTTTCACGAATACCCAAAACGCCACCGTTACAAGGCAAAGTTAAGCCCTAGGTAGCGCTAGGTACCTAGGGCTTTTGGTGTAGTGCTACCTCACCCCTTACTGCCATTTTGACCGTTGACCTCCCTGTTTGACCGGTTGACCTTCTAATCATTCGGTAGAGCTACACCTCTTTTGGTGTAGCGCTCTCCAAGCTTCTGTTCAATATCTCACCCCTGCTGTGCCACCTTTGAGCACTCCATCAAATTCCTGTAGCGCTCGTGATGGGTTACGATCACTTCCACGCGAAATCAACTTCAACACTTAGTCTCCTCAGCCTTGCTCACTCTCGATCCTCGTGCATGCCCTTCCAACAACTCCGATTAGCGCCAAAACACCTCAATTTCCTGTAAATTAAGCACAAACACCAAATCCAACCACGTGCACGCATTAAATGGAAAATGAGGATTAAATGTACGACAAACACGCTAACTCTACCCTACTTAGGCGCTTAAATGCATGGATTTCACGCGCCTATCATTCACCTACCTCTAAAAATTCCAAATAGGGTTTGAGACGCTGCCGTCCAATGCCCATTGAAAAGGTCTCGGTAGCGCTACCTAACTTTAGGTGTAGCGCTACCGCTTTGCTATCTCAGCTGATCCGTACGTCCTTGACCGCTTTGACCGTTGACCCTTGATCGTTCGGTAGCGCTACACCACTTGGTGTAGCGCTCCAAAACCTTCTGTTCATTTTCGAGCCCTTTTGTGCCAAACTTGAGCGCTCCAGAGAAATAGGGTAGCGCTCCCGATGGGTTACGATCACTTCCATGCAAAATCCATTCCATTCTCACTCTCGGTCTACGTGCATGTACTCCCAATGTCTTGAAATTCGCACCCACATCTCTAGATTACCTGCAAATTATGCTCAACACACCAAAACACCACGTGCATATATCAAATGGAAAATAAAGCTTAAATCGCACGTCTAACATGCTAAACCCCCCTACTTAGGCGGTCAAAAGCAAGCTTTCCACGCACCTATCACAACTGAACGTGCATTTTCTGCTATGAAATGTGTGAAGACAAGACTTTGCAACAAGATGGAGGATGATTATTAAGTGAATTTCTTGATCACTTATATTGGGAAAGAAATTACTCAAGGGTTGGACACAGACTCTATCGTTGATGCTTTTAATAAATGAAAGAGTGTCGAGCATAGTTCAAGATGCCTGATTTCAGTAGACACTAGATAGGATTAGATAAACGTTAATACATTTTGCAATCTAAGTTGATATTAGAAACATGTTTAATTTCATATGTATTGATGTTATTTTGTATATATACATATTTTTTGAGTTACTAAAAATTCATATCGTTGCCTTAATTTTAATTTTTTTTATTGTGTATATCCGTCCCCCCTACGCCAAAATTCTGGCTCAGTAAAACAGCAATGCTACGTATCCAGAAACATTGCATAGAATTTACTCAGATAATAGTAATGAGTTGCTCAGATTCACCTGGGAGTGAATCTCAGCCACTCATTACTGTTTTCTCGGTAAATTCTGTGCAAAATGGGCAACACCCATGTAGTGGACCGAATAATATGGCTAAGCTAAGCCCAATGACTCAATATTAACCATGCCAGGCTTAGCCACTGGGCCAGACCAAATCATTGGTCTGGTTCCTTATATTCCGGGTTACTCATACCAGCATCGCCATCTAGTTTGTCCCGACCCTAGCAAGGCCGTGCGGTCGTCGTCTGTTCCTGATCTGACCGGTAAAACTCGCGAACCATATAGAAGCGCCTTACCGTCTCTATCACGGATGACGTCAGCCGAACCGATTACTGTGCATGTCAATTACGCGTCATATACTAGGACGTTCTAGAGCTAATGTCTCTTTATCTCGTTGTACGTACTTTTTGTATTTCAAGTAAATAAAATTTCTTTTTGCCGATAAAAAAAGCCAAGTATTGGGCCAGGCTCTATAAAATGCATGTATAGGGATAAACCCTGAGACGGACACCACTTCTCTACCCAATACCCCTGTACTTTCCTCTCCACTTGCAACCTTGCACTTTAACCATCAAAATGTCTTTTTGGTCAACTCTGATTGGTTATGCACTAACGTGGATGTTAGCTGTACAGGTCAAGTCAAAATTCATAATCCGAACTAGACGTTCGTTCAGATTCATCGTTAGGATCAACCATGCCACAACCCACTCGTATTTTTATTTTATTTTTTGAACTGTGAAAATGCCTAAACAGGCTACAACCCCGTAACAGAGACATCAAGAGAAAGAAAATTACCTAAAATAGATGGGGGTTAAGACACCCAAGGAGGAGCTAGAGTCTTTTAGCGCATAGCTTTGGCAGCCTAGCTAGTCAACTATGGTACTATTAGCTCCTCTTCGACAAAAGGTTATTGCAAAGCCTCTTGATGGAAAGACTGAGCCGGCATGCATGACAAAAAACAGCCAAACCATATCTATTAGAGTCCCTTTCCAATAAGGGCCGGCTCATGGCATAAGCCATTGAAGTCACTGCTTCGGGCCCTCTTAAAAAATGTAAAAAAAAAAAAACAGGGGCCCTCAAACATGTAAGCCTCATAAATATTGTAAAGTTTGGATGACTATATGTTTAAGTTTGTGCAATGATAAATATTTTGTAAGGATTTTTTTATGAAGATATGTGTTCAAAAACTTTATTATAGATAATATATGAAGGGCCTCATCTAATAAGTTCGTTTCAGGCCTCTAAAACTAATGATCCGGCACTATTTCCAATCCCTCACCATAACTGCTATAGAGCCACCAGGATCATATATATGTTACCTTGGAAGCATCACAGTTTTTTTCTGATCGGCAAAGAGAGATTTTCTGAGCTGGCATGCATGACAAAAAACAGCCAAACGGCCCAAACCATATCTGTCAGAGTCCCTCTCCAAATTCCAATCCCTCACCATAACTTCTATAGAGCCACCAGGATCATATATATGTTACCTTGGAAGCATCATAGTTTCTTTTAGATCGGCAAAGAGAAATTTTCTTATATTTGAATAGAAATGTGTACGAAGATTAAGGGGACTAAGTCCAAAAACGACATCACAACAGAAGACAAGCATCCCAACTATGTTGCAAGCATCACAATTGAGAAAAATATATGCAGATGGTTGGATAGCGATTATGAATAGAGTTGGTCTAGAGTGACTCCAAATTTTCTGGATTAACTAAGCACGGATATCTTGACAAGCTCGAAAATTTATTTAATTACTGATTTATTGCACACATAGAATAAAGAATCATTCCATTTCAAAACAATTACCCTCCCTGCGCCAGCGTTTATCTGAAAAAAGAATGAACAATCCGAATGGGATATTATTCAGGAAGAGAAGGCAAAATACATTGAAAGGTGCATTGTAAATTTGCACAATCTCAAAAAACAAAAGTTTACCAGTTTATCTGGAATTTAACGACAAGCAATGATTTTTTTCATACAAAGAATAAAGAATTGCATGTCCAAACAATTCACCTCGTTACCCGGAGGTTTTATTGAAAGAATCAAGGAAAGAATAAATCGTCCGAATGGGACGTTATTGAAGAAGAAAAAAGAAAAATACATTGAAAGGAGCATGGGCAATATTTTGCACAATCTTAAACAAATGAATTCAACAGATAATCTAGAATTTCAGTTTAATCCTTTGAGGATTTGCATAGGCTTGATGCAGCGAAATTCATATCACGCTTTCGCTTCTCCCCGGATAGTATTTTTGCAAACCTGTAACAAATCCAAATTGTTCATTCAACCACTCAAACATGGAATCAAAAAATTACAAAAATTATATCATACATGATACATGTAACACTTGTAATTTTTTTCTTTGGGAGAGGTATAGGGTAGATATACCTTCTGAGAGCTTCTTCATTAGTCTCTGTATCACAAGGCTTGACGAGACCTGTCTCCAAATCAACCCTAGAAACCGGTTTCTTCAATAATCCTTCCCCAACTTTTACAAGATCTTCTAAATTTGTCTTGGTAGAAATATCCACAAATGATACTGCACCGGTTAAGGAATCATCCTGCAAATTGAATTCATTAAAAATATCAAATGTAATGGTTGACAGCTAAATGGCGAAATTTGTTTTTGTTCAATTTTTTATGAGTTTTGGGCAGATAAATTTTTTAATATATTTTTGGATACGAATAAATATATATCATTAATATTTCATGTTTGGATGAGAGGAATTATAAGATTTAGAAAACATAAACCTAACTTTAAAAAAAATTATATAAAAGAAGGCCAAAATTTTAATATTTTTATTTCTTTTACTTATTTTTCATCTTTAGGAAACACTTTTATCTTCTTTTAAAAAAAAGTCACTTTTTGAATTCTTTAGGATGACATGAATTGAATTACAACAAATTTTTTTGACTCAAAATAAAAAAATTTCAAAAAAGACGTATAAAATACGGAAAATTAGAATTCAAAAGTTAGGGTATACAAATGACCTGCAATTACTTCTTCCAATATTTAGTAATTGTTTTAAAAAAATTATCTAAAAAAGACATTCATTATCAATTGTGTTAGGATGGGATGAATGAAAAACAAGAATATGTACACAAATTTGTAAGAAGTTTGAAATAAAACTAAGCTATTTAAACTAATTTTGTTTGGTTTATAACCTTGTTCAATTATTGTATTAGTTTTAATTCCTGGTAACAAAATTTAATTTACGGAATTCTCCTATTGTGTCAAATAGAATTAAAATCCAGACAAAAAAAGAGACCAAAAATGCAAAACTGAATGTTTGGACAAATGCAATCTGATCACACGTACCTGAATTCGAAGGTAATTCTTTTCCGAGTGTAGGGCTTGGAAGACACCACTAAGATGGTAATCAACCATATCGGCACTGGCATGGCTAAACACATCAATCAGTGGACTGGAACTATCACTAGTCAACCAACTCAACAAACCCCATTTTTGAGCATCATTTTTCTTCAGTTTTGGCTATGCCAGTACCAAGTGAAATAACCAGAAGGCGACCATAGTCCATTTCCTTTATAGCAGAATAGTCTGAATTTCCCCTCATGATCTGCTTTGTCAACTCCCCTATAGCAATTAAAGTCTGAAACACAAAACAAAGCACATAAAGTAAGACTATGTTTGAAGAATTTAGAAGTAAAAATTTTAGAGTTCAAAGGTGATAGTTATCAAATTTGTGGATACATACTGGATTATTTGCAGCTACACCACCATCAATTAGATTGAATTCTCTCACTTTTCCATCAGAGTCTTTGGTGTCAAAGTAATGGGCGGGAAGATAAGTGGGCGCAGCTGAGGCTGCGATGCATATAAAATCAACTTAGTCCCTTGTCAAACGTTCACTTTGAAAATCATTTTGCTAAAATAACCTTGCGTGTGAAAAATCACTTTTGTCGTTAATAAACTTTTTAAAATATTTTTATTTAACATTTTTCATTTTTTCATCTAATCGAATTTGAAAGAACTTGAAACAAATCCAAAATTATTAAATGTTCACCAAAATGACCTTGAAATTTTGGCTTACTTTTGTCGTTAATAAACTTTTTGTTATGAAAATTTAGTTCCTTTCAACTTCGGCAATTTCTTTCGTTGAGACAATCTAGAAATATATTTTTTTCAAAAATCTAATGGGAGTTCAGATGGAAAAGACGAAAACTAAGTTGAAAATTTTGAAATTCTAGTTTTTAGGTTTTTCTTTTTTCTTCTCCAATTTCATCTGTTGAGACGACTTAAGATATATTTTTTCTTTTGTTGATAAAATCTAAAAAGAATATGACTGTTTTCATTAGGTGCAGCATGAGTTAACATAGCTGTCACAAGACCCCCCGTGCTTGTTCCTACGATCACATCAAAGTAGTCTGCAAGTCTGGTGGCATCCACTCCATCTAGTTTCTGAAAATCATCAAAATAAACAACGAAAGTCAAAATAAAGATTGTTTTGCTAGAGCTTCAATGGGGGTAATCAGGCACATGCATGGCTTGATAGAAAACATTTGTGAAGGCTGCAAAATAATTAAAGAGTTGAATTTCGAAATCTCTTTGCTCCAATTGATGCTTCAAATTTATCGCTAAAATGTGTACTATATATGTGTTCCCTCATTTTAAAATTTGAAGAACGAGCAGGATTTTAATTTTTGGAAAGCATTTGAAACCATGCAAATCTTTTAGTTTTTGTGGCAATATTTGAAAATATTTTCAAGACATTAGCAACGTTTCTATACCTGAAGCTCAGACTCTAGAAATTCCAAAAAGTGAAGAAATTAGGCCAATTGGCGGAGTTTATGACTAGGGTTTCATTTGTTTAATTAAACTTGTGAAATGGTCAGTTTTATGGTGGATTAATTATTAACATCAACTATCGTTGTGGATTTTTGCACATTGGGAAACAATTATATATATATATATGCAAATTTTCTAGCAAGGACCTCCCATAAATAAGAAAAAATGTAATTTTTTCACTTTAAAAATTGTTTTTGGGAAATTTGAACCGTCCAATGTGTTTAAGTTTTTGCGAAAAACTGCTTGGATCAAGCCCTTCCCCCTTTTTTTTTTTTTGAAGATTTCAAGCGTGAACCCTTGAAAACACCTTCTGATCACATTGGACGGTTCGGATCGTTAAAAAAATGCTCGAATCATGGATGTCCGGAAGTCTGGAGTCCGGATAGGAAGCTCTCCCATATATATATATCTTTTACGTAGCAAGTTCAATGCATATCATTATTCTTTGTTCGCAAGGGGCTGCGGAACTTTAACGTGTAACATGTATTGACTCTGGTGAGAGGTCGCTTAAAAAATTCGCGAAGGCGACTTTTGATCCATTGATACAAAGTGCATTATTCAAAGGAAAATCCTACAATACTTACCAATGTTTGGATGTGTATGGTATTCATCCCCATAAATGAATAAATCCTCAATGTCGAAATATTATGAAAATCTATATATGAAAATATTTTGAATTTGTGTAGAAAATTAGGTGTCAGTGCATACCATAAACATCCATATATATGTAGAGTTTTTGCTGTAGCATTGTCCAAGTTCAATGCATATCTATTAGCTCCTGTCATCGAAACTCAAGTTGAATGATTTATTTATGTATTGTTATATATATATACTAGTTTTCTCCCCCGTGCACGCACGGGGTCTCGTGCCCACTAATAATGTATGGGTTGAATTATATTTTTTTGGTAGAACTAAACGGCCTAACACGTTTATCTATTCTTGTTGAGATGTTGTCTTATATAGTGTGTTAGTGATTGGTTGTGTGATGATGTGCTATTTGTTTAATTGTGGTCTTCTCGGTGTGGTCGGGTTTTTTTTTTTGTTTTGTATATTAGGTGGATAGGTTAATTGATATCTTCATTTTATGAATAGTTAAGAATGTCGAGTTTGTGAATGTCAAGGTTTATCTTTTAATGCACGACATGCGCAATAACTGCTTGCTTGATGACGTTACATGTGATTTATTGATTGTATCGATCACGTGCACATAACAAAACTGTATGCGCAAGAATTACACGGGTCGTTCGGATGTTGGTCGGGTGCCTACTGTCCCGATCGATTCCGGATTGATTCAAGAGTAATGTTTAGTTTTGACAATGACACACCGCCTGCAAGCCCAGAATGAGTGGGTTCGGCCCAGTGCCGCAATCTCGCCAGTGCTCAGCTAACTGTGGCTGTTAGGGCATTGGGCCCAATGGGACACGTTTCCTTCAGCCCCCCTACAAATAGGTTTACCTATTTGTGAAAACTATTCAAACTAATATCAACAAATTAATAAAAGGAAGGTTAGTTAGACATGGCGTTTGTATATTATGAGAGGGGGGTGGCATTCGTTGGTGGAATAACCATTGCATTATTTGTGTTCTAAGAGAAAACGGAAGGGAGAGAAGTTGTTTTTTCTTATTTTATTAGTGCGTTATTTGTGTTCTGTTTTAAAAATAATCTAATTCATATGATTCTAACATAGACCGGTGCTTGTCATTTAGCTTCAATTTATTGTTTGCTGGTTTGGAGCGAGAACATTGTTGGTGAAGGCATACGGTGGCTTGTGGCTATACGGTGGAAACACAATGTAGTTTATTTTTTCATATTGCGCATTGCAATTAACATGCAGCATAGATGTACAAAATAATATGTAATATAACATGTAGAAAGTGCGCTTTTTATTTCGAATAACTTCTAATTCTGAATTGGATGCTCCTTTTCTCCTTGTTGCTTCCTTCGCTTTGGTTTGTACTTCTACGGGTAGAACACGATCGTCGACATCATCCAAATGATGCTTAATATGAAGTAACCATAAATGATTACCTTGTGATTAGTTATGATTCCAAACCATAGAGAATTGCGCAATGTGAGGTTTGCTCCAAGCACGAGTACGACAAAAGGAACAAAGAGAAGCCAGAAATGATTATCATCTGTTTGAATGTACATTGTTGAGTAGGATACTGAAGGTAGTAGAATGATATATGTTTATGGTTTTTTGGTAGGGCAGTGTTTTGAGGTGTAGATCTAGGGACTCCTTTTATACTTTCTATGTATGTGGTTGCTGCTACATGTTTAGAGATATTTATGTATTTATAATCAACTGTCGTATTTTTCTAGATAAGATACTGAATATAGCTGTCATAAGTACTGTTTTGGAAATATGAGAACTATTTATTACTTGTGGTTGAATATTTGACAGGTGTCTATAATGAATGATACCCTAGAATAGACACTATACACCTTTATATAAAGGATGGAAGATATGCATCTTTTGTCTTCACACTCCTGTTTTATAGAGCTTTGAAGATGTTGTTCCAGACTGACGAATACGATTTCTGGTTGATTGTTGTTCCCCTGATACTTCTCTTGTTAGGAGTAAACCTAACCTTTCTCAATCCCCCCTGGTTCGGTCTGATAACTGATCACAGGGTTATTTCATATGGGTACTTTTGCCTTCTTGGGTGTGTGGATGGTGCTGTTGACTATTTACTCCCCCCAGAATCGGTTGTTTACCTAAGGATCTCTACAAATGGGAATGAAGCATCATGGTTCGTGTAGATGTTGTGTAAGGCAATAGGAGATGAGGTATTACTAAAATAACGACCTATGCGATCGAAGATCATCTTTACTTATTAAAACGTTGTATCGCGTTCCCAGCTTGGAGACGAGAAAAGTATTTCTCTTTTGTTTGGGGTTTCAATGATATTTGTGTAATATATTTAAAGCTTCAGTTTACTAATGTATCCTTTTTAAAAAGCAAATATTTGAAGCCTCCATTACATTATCGTTTTTAGATTCACTTGAATAGTGTTTATGCCTGGGTTAGATGCTTAGTGTTCGTGGTATTATGGTTATATTGGTGTTATTGTGCTTTAATATTAAATACACATGACTGTATAATGTTAATATTTAGAATGTAAGGCCATTTCGAACGTATTCAAGCCAATAGACGTAGCTAAGGCGTGCAAATTGTTGTGAGTTAAGATTATGCGTTATATATTATAGGGAAAATTTGGATAACATCACATGAAGGCTTTCTTCTACCATGTAGTTGCTTTGAAAGTAGTTTTTAGAGAAGCAATTATGTAGTAACCAAACCTATTGCATTAGAGAGAGAGGGCGACAGATGCTTGGGGCCTTATATTTGTTTTTTCCCCCAAGGGTGCATGATTACCCTGTATTAGGCTCCATTGTGATATCTCCTCTTCTCGAAATCGTTTCGCCATTGAACTGCATATTCTAAGATAATGGCTGCGACTATGATAATCATAATAAGGATACATCTCCACAAAGCATTTAGATTCACATTCATTCCAAACCACGGCGGTATTGTTGAAGAGAGTAACATACATATTAGAAGTAAAATGCAAAGTCCTACCCATAAAGATATGAAAATCGTAGTCATATTATCTATCTCTGCACTCTTAACCCAGAGCTCGTATGCAAAATCACGTCGATTGTCTGCCATAGCTTGACTTGAAAAAGGATGGCAACTTGTTTAGGATGTAGGGTTTTTTTTTCCTTCTTTTTTTGTGTTGTGAATAATATGGTGAAAATGAGGGAGAAGGCTGGGGGATGAGCTGAGCTAGAAGAATAGAGATACTGGGATATTGGATAAGAGAGAAAGGTAGAACATGAGGGAGATGAAGATATACGACTTGTAAAGTTGAATTTATAGAGCTAGAAAGTAGGTTGTTTGAAATTTGATTTTAAAATTTGAGTTGATGTGGTGTGTATTTGAAAATCTTAAGATGATAGCTTTGGACTTTGGTGTTTATTGTTGCATATATTCCTGTTTTCATTAGAATGTTTAATTATGATTGACAGGATCTACTGCACTGAATTGAATATTGAAAAACATGCTTTCACATCTTTTTGAATATTGTGTTGCATTACATACAACTGAGAGTAGCCCTCTCTTTCTCGCGGTCCTTCACTCTTTCTTTCTCCACCCATTTTCCTCTGCGCCTGGTGTACACATATTGATTTTATCCATTTTTTAGATTGTGGGGGATTTTGGGGTGTGACAAAAAAACAATAATAATTGAGTAAAGAAATTATTTGGTAAATATCTCACTTCTATTCAATTCAAGTCACAAATTGGTCATGTTTTTCATATAGGTTGTTTAATTTATTTTTTACCTTGTATAGGTTGGTCATATTGGTCATGTATTTGGTAAAATGTGTAACCTACGCCATCTAAAATGTGTACATGTAAGAACTAAAGACACTTTGTGAATGTTGGAGATATAATGGCGTTTAGGTGTTGACTACTATTAGTATTTATGACGTCAGATGGAATATAAACTCAAATGATCCTCGAATAGGATCTGAATTTTCTATGATATTTTGGGTTTGTGTCAGATTTGTGAGAGCGGGCATGTGTCCCCTAAATTATCGATGGATGAAAAAAGCGGTGTCAACTAATGATTTATAATCGGGGGGAATTCTGTGATATACATTTTTTTTAAGATTTAAGATAGATGATCTACTTAATTGTGAAGGTATCATATGGATGTAATTTGAATAGTTAGCTTCAGTTTTTGGGGTAGATTTTGGAGCAGGTTTAGGTTTTTATTATACCCGGATTGTTTATATTAGCTCTGGTAGCAGTGGGAGGATGTGTGGTGGGCTTTTTATCTAGTGGAGCCGAAGGCATGGAAGTACGGTATCCATACAATAGAAGGACAAAAACAAACAAATGGTAGCATTTGAATTGGCAGCCACGCGAGGAAAGTTAGTCAGAAAGCACATGACTTAAGTCAATTTTGGCGGTGTGAGATCACCTGTGGCCAAACTCCCTGTGCGTTTATGCCGAAGGAGTTTGGACCACAGGATTGGGTGTTTTTGTTTTGTTTTTTTTTTTTTTTAGTGATCCGACGGCTAGGATTTCCTCGGCACAGAGGAAATCGCACAGAGGACTTGAGCCCAATTTTAGCAAAGAGTCAGTTGTCTGTTTACGGATACACAACCCTTTTTTGGCGCAATTGATGCCGACGCAGTGCCTTGTATTTTATGGAACCTTATGCCATTTGTCTAACGACAGTTAAATCACGTAGAGACATTTGCAACCAACTTAAGATGAAAAGAAAAGATGATAGAATATCATTTCCGTGTTATCTTATTTGCCATAATTTCTGGGCCTCGTGTGTTTAATATTACAGCATTGCCAAAAGATTTAAATTCTTAAGTTGTACATGGCTTTGGTCCAACAACTTGATTGTATTTTTAATTTCCACGCCTTGCAGGAGTACAAAACTATTATTGGAATAACATATTTAGATGTTTATCCTGGTTTAAGAGATATTATGTTTTACCGTACAACAGGGATATTACAATTGATGAAATCCATTCAGTATTAGGAGTTAATTTTGAAACCACAACACGTTTCTAACTAATTAGTACATCTACATATGCAAATATAGGACGTGATTAAGAAAATAATTATCCCTTCGTGTTTCTGATTGGCAAACACAAGAAGTCACGGACTCACGGTGAGTTTATTTTAAAGATTAGTAAGAGATTTTCTGTTCATACGTTACATGGTACGAAACTATTTATCACCTTCAATGATATGGTTAGTTATATCATCATCTATGCATAATTCAAAAACCCATGATATCAGAGAGGGAGGTAAGCCACCTACCTAATTAATGTGCATATGGAATTATGCATGTTTCATACACATCATGCGTAATTCATAATTTCCTGAGACGAAATTTATGGTAATATGGTCTGACCGTCTTTTTTGGCAGCGATCTCATATAAATTCTATATATGCACTGATTTCTTAACAAATGTAATACCACGTGGACAAAATGATAGTTTAATTTCAACATTAGAACCCAAAATGTCGTTCTATATTGTCTTCAACAGAAGTTAACAAATTTGATATTGGTGCCCATTTTAAACGAGTACAAATGAAAACCATCCATTACGTACCACATTCCCAAGAAAAAATAAAACAAGCTTACAAAAGGTTTCTGAACTTAACTTCACATAACTAAGCACATAAAACTATTGGTAAAAGTTGTACCCGATATTGAAATTGGCTTCTCCATACCAATCAAACAAACGCTCGACCTCGTTTTTTCCAAATATCAACACGAAGATATCAGGACCTGGTCCTAATGTAAATACGAGGATATCACTTTAAGTCAAATCATGATCATGAACAAAGTTTATCCATCCTTGACCTAAGAATCCACTGTCGTTACAATCCACTACCCAGTGGCGTGTTCTTGTGATCAGTCTGATTCTAGTATATACCAGTAAGCCAGATGATCAGCTATATCCTCATGCAGGTCCTAGGTTAACACAGAGATGGTTAGTAAGAAAGCTTTCAGAGAACAACTAAACACTAAAAGCTTTTAACATGAAGCACATTACCATGGACTCAAAGTCTGTTGCACACAGTCTTGCAGAAACTGAAAACCGTGTCCGAATCCCTCAAGAGTGGAGGCGGGAAGGAAGTTTGTAATGCCACTGTCAAAATCAAAAGTAGTTTAGAATTTATCTTTATCATCGTTAGTGAAGTGTAAATGAACAACATGTGACATAGCCAATGAAATTCGGTACCAACACAGCTTATTGAAAAATTATAATAGCACATAAAAAAATATGTAAAAATATACACTAACCATTTTTAACACGACAAAAAGCCATTAGGTTGTCCCAATTAGGATCGGCAGTCTCGTGCGGAAGCATAGAGCCAAATCCACGAGCACCATAGTGCCGCATCCCAGTATTGTCGAATACGAACATGTCAAGTTCTAAATGACCTATGACCACAAACAATATAACAAAACCACGTTGCAATCTATGACGGAAAGCCAAACCTCCCCACCCCGAATGGTTAAGATATAAATAGACAAGAAGGGATGCAATAACCATTGCTCTAATAATTTTAGGAGACGAACGAACGTACCCTAAGAGGGAACGCATCAGACAAGAACAAACCTGCTACGTTGCATAGGACACAACAACCAGGGCCGACGGTCTCGATAAGTCAGTTTTAAACCTCGTTCCATGGCTACGAACCGATACTATTAGCAGGCACCATTCCTCTTAAACCTAGCGATAAAAGAAGAAGAAAGGAAAGAGACAACACATACAGAACCTATCAACACACTTAAAAGTAAGTCCCTCAAAAAACTGGGCCAAACAGATATTTGCAAGGAATATGAGACGGGAAATTACCCTTTTTTCCTCGAAGAAATCCCGCGATCTTGTTCCAGAGGCGCGTGTAAGGATTGTGACAGCCTCTTCGAGATTCCTCTTCTTGATTCACATGCTCTGCTCACAAGGGAAAACAGTTAAAAAGGAGACGAGCAGAGAGAAGAGAGAGAAAGTAGCTATTTACTGCGAGTCCGTGTCGATTTGATTGTCCGAGACGTGTATCAAGCGGAAGACCTTCAGAGAGGAAGTTTGGACGTAGAGAGAGCGTACGTAGAGAGAGAGAGAGAGAGAGAGAGAGAGAGAGAGAGAGAGAGAGGTTATCGATGAAGCGATTTGCAGAGAGACAAATCGGCAACTGAACAGTGGGGAAGGGGATTCTGATAATTGCAAAGGGAGAGAGAGGAGACGTCGCCAGGTTCGTGGGTGTTTTTGCTCCACCAAAAATAAAAAAGGTCAAACAAATCCACTACTCTTACCTACTTCAGTCCCGGCAATAAATAAACACAATGAAGACAAATGAACTACCCAACCACCGAAAAATCAAAGACTTACCTACTCCAATCCTAGCAATAAATACAATGGAAAAATTGCACCACCCAGCCACCGATCAAAAAAGAAGGAACACCCAATAATTGCAAGAATGTTAAGGGCAATATCGGCATGGAAAATTGGCAAGAATGTTAAGGGCAATATTGGGATGGAAAATACGAACGAAAACAGTACCTGTGAATTTCCTTATTAGATAGGAAGGATATATATATATATATATATATATATATATAGCTCAAATTTTATTAATCAACAATTGATTTGCCTTAAGGGCTTACATGTTTATTTATATAAGAAGGCACCTTAAACATGCCAAAAAAAAGATATAGCAGAAAAGGAAATTACTAATTACTTAAGGCCTAAGACAAATGAAAATTACTGTAGACAAATCAAATCTGGCCACTGTAATTTGGAAACTAGAAATCAGATTTGATTTTAAGTCAAATATGACAATATAATCTAGAAACTAAAAAGGGCAATAATAGTTTTGGAAAGAGAAAATGCTCGAACATTAGAGACTAAATCTCAGACCACAATTTTTACTACATGGCTTCTCTAGTACACATGGTGCCTATTAATTATCGTTCAAAATATGTTTGGACAACTCAGATATGCCGACAATATTATGTGGTGGTACCCGAGCCGGATGCAAGTTTTCCTCCAAAATGATCGTCACATGCAAAAAACACACACCCAATTTCTGAATTAGAAAAGGATAATTTTGACTTATGACCCCCTATTTTATCAATAATGATACAGCCACAAACCGTGAACCACAGTTAGCCACAACCTTGCACTGTTCACGTGGGCCCCATGCATACTTTTCTGGCACTTTCGTAAATTCCCCTGAGCTGGTACACAAACAGTTGATGCTTACACACCATTCCTTTAGACTCAAATAGCCGGCAATTACAATGAGTTTCAGTTGTTTCACAATTAAAATGAATTTTAAACGGTACACACTTCTGAAATTGGTCTCCTTCTCCAACTGTGATCAACTCTTTCTCCTCATATAACGTCACAACATCACCTTCAATGGTTTCACCTAAAGAACATACCATTTTTCCACAATATTGCACATGAAACTCTCTAACCTTGGTATGAGTATAAGCACTTTGAAATTGCTTCTCCAACCCATCGTTAGTTATGCAAGGAATAAAAGTGTGCCAACTAGTGTGATCTTCTTGTTTTTCATTTTCTACCTTTTTCGTCAATGCATTTTCATATTGCTCGACGAATTGTTTCAAGGTCGTCGTTGAACTAATGTAACCATCAAAGTATGCATTCATACTCTCGCTTCGTTGTGTAGATGACATTCCCGCCCAAAACACATCTTTCACAAAAGCCGACACCCACCGCTCCTTCTCCAAATACAACCCATGTAACCATGTGTTACTCTGAAGCTCGTACTTTTTTATGAGCGCATCCCAAGCAGTCTCAAATTCTTCTACTGTCAATGAATCATAAACTGCGGACCGAAAACGGTAACTAATTTTTTCATAAGCTTCATACCCTTTCAACTTTTCCGGCACCTTTTTCATAATATGCCATATGCACCATCGATGTCGGGTATTGGGAAATATATTGTCTATGGCATTCCTCATGGCAGCGCATTGATCGGTAATAATTGCATTCGGAGCACGATCCGCCATGCATGTCAACCAATTCTTAAATAGCCAGGCAAATGACTCCGTATCTTCATGGGAGATAAGTCCACATCTCAATAATATCGAGCTACCATGATGATTGACGCCTACGAAAGGAGCAAAAGGCATGTCGTACCTGTTGACGAGGTATGTTGTGTCAAATGTCACAACGTCACCAAACTCCTTACAAGCTGCCCTACTCCTTGCGTCGGCCCAGAATACATTCCTTAATCGACCCTCTTCATTCAAATCCACTGCATAAAAGAAGTCTCCGTTGTCAGCTTGCATTCTCATGAAATATTGATTCATTGCCTCAACATCTCCTTCCGTAAGTTGTAAACGTCGAACCTTATCCAAATAATTCCAGCAATCCCTCGGCAAATATGGAACCTTATCAAGTCCACCAGCTTCAATTTGAAGCGAGTCAATACTCTTATTCAACCTGATCCCAGCTTTGTCATTCATCACAAGAATCCTTTTGGTACTTGAATCAAGTACCCTATTGCTCTTAAAAAATCTAGACTTTCCCGGACTTTGTTCATGATTGTGCTCCAAGATAACCCGACTTACCCTCCACTTTCTCTCCTAGGTTAAACAAATATTAAGGTGAGCCGGACATTCTGTTTTTTACTGTGGACGTGGCTTGGCAAGGTTACTTCCTCTAACCCTTGCCTTTCCACCTTTGCTGCATTCATAAACTACATGGATCAAGACTCCATCTTTTCCCTTTTTCGAAGTCCTTTTAGCCACTGCAAACCCCTTTTCTTTTGCAAATTTGGAGTAATACAAATAAGCATCATTGGGGCTATCGAATTCCATTCCCATCTTCGGTTCCTCAACTGTATCATCAGAATTCTCAATTGCCGCTTTACCATCACCACCCTCCTTTATTGGAGAATCATTTGTAACCTCTTCTTCTTCTACGCTGTCTCCACTCCATACCTCTTCCACTTCTTCGTCCCTTTCAATTTGGGAAGATATAGGACACATCACTGATAGTGGTGAAGGTAACTGAAACATCACCTGCAGATTAAAATTTAACAAGAACAAATGAGTATAACACGCAGAATATGAAATGCACTCGTTAAGAATGTGTAGACTTGGCGATGAACATGCAAAGGCAGCACATAACAGATTTTCACAAGCTTTTACTTGAAAGAGTAGTCTAATGTAATATGAGAGTAGTCTAATGAATACAAAGTATAATTATTGCTCCAAATATGGGGAAAAAACATAGACCTCCAAATCACAACCAACTAAATTGTAGAGTTTCACATTTCTTATTTTTTGAAAAGAATGGTCGGACCGACTAAAGCTACTTACACACCTACATAGAGCTTGCTTCAATTTACGTAGCTTAATGTCTTCGATTTACATGTGCATCAAAGTATCTGAAGTCTAGGCTAGTAAAATATATGTGTTGCTAAAAAAAAAAAGAAAAATTATTGAAATCAAGACAAAACAAAGAATGGCAATGACTGAATATTCAGAACTTGAAAATACTCTTTAAAACAACTGCAATAAAAATTTAAGCTTATGGTTTTAACAATTAAGATGAGCATGTGGTCCACATGACCCTCCAGTGGAAATAAGGAATTTAAGTTCCATCTAAAACAACTGTAGGGTACTACTTACTAGAAAGGAAAAGGAAAGTACAGTACAGTAAAAAAAACACAAGGGCAACAACTAGAGACCAAAAATTTGGTCTGATGGATGACTAAAACCTTTCCTTCCACGAAGTCAACCGATTTTTCCAATAAAAGAATGCTTCCATTTCCAAATTCAGAATTGAACACAAAACAAGCTAATAGATCCAATCATCCAGGCCAACTCTTTTCGATAACTGGATAGTTGACCTGTTTTTTTTTTTTTTTTATAGATTTACTCCTGCGATTTGGAATTTGGAACCATAGAAAATTAACTCCATGAGCAACCATCAAAGGATCAAATTAAGCTCCCAAGTTTAAAACGGCTTAAATTTTCACAATCACTGAGACCCAAATACCAATTATATACGGTATGGTTTGGTCAGGACAACCGGGTTTGTCATTCCAAGCGTGCAATACGAAATTACACACTAAATTACACACGGAGATGGAGTCGATCTGGTGATCGCCGGAGCAGTGACCGGCGTCGTTACAGATGAACTAAACAAGCAGCAAAATTAACCCTTCTCTGGACAATGTGGTTTTTAATTAGGAACTTGGAGAATAGAGAGAGAGAGAGAGAGAGAGAGAGAGAGAGAGAGAGAGAGAGATACCCTGGTTTGGCGTCGAGAGATGGTCGGGTTGAGTCGCCGGTGTTGGAGGGAAGTGGGTGGTGTTGGAGGGCAATGGGTTGGGTTCGACTGCGGCGTCGTGGTGGTGGAGTGAGGCTGGAGGTGAGTCGCCAGTGAAGGGTAGTCGAGGGTCGGAGGAGTGAGGTCTGAGGTGGGTCGCGATCGATCTACTTCTTCATCTCTCTCGCGCTCTCTGGTTCTCTGCCCGCGTAAAATGGAAAGAAACCCAGATTTGGGCATTTTGAAAATTTTCGTTTTCTTTTTTCTTTTTTTGGGGTAAAATGGGTGGGCCCCCGCCAGGGGCCCGTGTGAACAGTGCAAGGTTGTGGCTGACTGTGGTTCACAGTTTGTGGCTGTATCATTATTGCTATTTTATGCCTGCTTTTGAAAGACACCCCTTAACGTCATATTTTTAGATACTTACACCTCCTCAACTTTGGACCAAACTAAAACCATTAATTTTTCCGTTAAATCTAACACCTCCGCGCACTAAAGTGATTTGGTGGCAAAATTCTCTAAAAAAAATTATTATTTTTTGACCCAATAGCACCTTATAAAGGTTCCAACGGCCATTAGATCACCATAGTCTTAAAAAAAAAAAAAAAGAAAACAACATACCCACTCTCCATCGATGGAAATTGAAGCGTACGTAGTAATTTTTAGCCTTTTGGGTTGAGATAAATTTGGTACTCTCTCTGTCCCAAAAACTTGTACCACCCACCTGCAAAACGAGAATTTAAAAATAAATGTATTTTTGCCTAAAAATTGAATCATTACCGTCAAAGTAGGAGTGAAAATCCGTCGGTCCGGTTTGATTTTTGGGGTGTTCAGGAACGAACTGATTGGTTCGGCGTGATTTTGCTGGGAATTGATTCCTACCGAAAAAACAATGGACCGATCAGTTTGGGTGGTTCGATTCGGTCGGATTTTTTTTTCTTTGATTTTTTCAGTTTTTTCGGTCTGAGTTAAAATTGAGATGGACGGCTGGGATTTGTTATTTTTTGAGGGATTTGTTATTTTTTTGCGCGGTCAAGATTGGTTTTTGGTCCAAATAGGGGTGGTTTCAGGATAATTTGGTCCAAATCGGCATGATTTTAGGGTATTTCGGTTCGGTTTGGTTTGACAAAAATTCTGGGAAATCGAAACCGAATCGAGATGTATTGCGGTTTCCAGTTCGGTTTTTTCGGGTTTTTCCCAGACTGGACTAACCGAACGCCAAACTGAATTTTCGGTTTTTTCAATCGATTCGGGTTCCATCGGTTTTTTTTCCCACCCCTACGTCAAAGTTACTGTGAAGGCAGAGATTTAGGGACCCAACAAGTGCCAGTCGCTAAAACAAATGGGTAAAATGGTGGTCTTCAAGCGAGTGAGATAGTTGGAGATGCTTAAAGCGATAACAAACGGGTCTCGCTAATCAGTTCGTGAAAACAAATAGACAGGGATGACAATTCGATCTGCCTCCCTCCGCCAATAATTGGGCCAGATTTCCGTCAAATTTTCAGGTACCAGGCCGTGTCTAGGGGAAAATATAGAAAACCAGCCCACTTGGGTTGATGTTAATTTTTTTATCGTTAAATTTAAAAAATATACTTATACCCTAATATTTTTTCACCTTCGCATTTTCATTATCAGGCTAATATACTACCACTTACGGGTTTGTTTGGAACATGTGGAAGAGAAAGGAAAAGAAGAGAAAATAAAATGAGAGGAAAGTGAGAGAAAATTGGGAGGAAAATTGTACTATTCACAACACTTTGATTTTTTATTTTCTCTCTTCTTTCTCTCCAAACCAAACAAGAGGAGGGAAAAATTTTAATTTTCCTTTCTTTTCCCTCACTTTCCTCAAGTTCCAAACACACCCTACATGTAGCCATGTTCCTCTATTTTACGTTTGCTTTGAATAAAATTTGCTAATTTTTATCAGTCGGGGCGGTAAACCAGAGCCTCGATTCACGATTTCCTCACGAATTACGGAGTACGGCTGGCGTTCTGCTCGAGCTCGAAACGCCGCCGTATTGGCCTCAGCCCCTAATTCATCTGGTCACGAGTTGACCACACTCCTCGTCCCAGTTGATCCCGCCACTCAGGTCCGCTAATCGCCCCAACCCCAATCACTTCCCCTCTCCGCCTTCTCTCGCCGTCTCTCTCTCTCTCTCTCTCTCCAAAACCCCAACACGCACTCCAAAATCGCCATACCCCTACGATGAGCCCATACGACGAGAGCTACGAGCTGAAGGAGATTCAGAGGCTGGAAGGCCACACCGACAGGGTCTGGGGTCTCGCCTGGAACCCCACCACCGGCGCCGACGGTGTTCCGGCCGTTCTCGCCTCTTGCAGCGGCGACAAGACCGTCCGAATCTGGCAGCAGAGTTCACTCACCGGTTCCTTCGAGTGCAAGGTCCGTTCCTACCTCTCTCGGTTTTTTGGCCCTGTTTCGTAGCTCACTAGTTTCGTTAATATGGGAAAAAAATGAAGAGGCTTTAGTGTTTACAGTACATTGAATTTCAGCTCAAATTTAAATTGTTTGATCAGCAAAAGGAAATTCGTATATCACGAAGATAAGAACATGAGATGAGTATCAGAGGATAAGAGCCGCATTGAGAAAGGGTAAAGAAGGACTCTTACAGTGCTGCTAGTCACAACAGCTCAACTTATCCCTCAGCCTCTGGATTTGTTTAAGAATTGAAAACAATACTAACAACACAGCCAATTTCAGCTCTAGTTAGCCAAAATTAGGATTCTTCTGTCTACATTTGTTTGTTTTTATCACTGTTTTTGTAGTTCCCAAGTTTGGGGGGGAAAAAAAATCAACTAAACTTGGTCAGTTAGTTGTATCAGGGACTGTAATTTAAGTTTGTGAAGTGTAAGACCATTTGTTTTTTATCCTCCGATTTGACACATTCCACAATGCGTATATGTTATACTAAGTGTGGGTATGTTGGACGCATTGTTCCAATGATGATTGGGTGTACCAAGCCAAAGAACAAATATAGAAACTTACGAGAAGGCTATCTTTTTGCCTGCACTTTTTGTCGGTCCAACACAATGTTTTGGTCTACTGGTACTTCACATGGTGTTTGTCTGGGTCTTTTCAGCATTAGTGTAGTGTATCCTTCCTACTCAGTAAGTTAACAGCATTCAAATTTATTGGAAACTTAAAGAGCTCATATTAGCATAGACCAGTACCTGTCATAAGCTCAATATTGGAGTGTTTTAATTTCATGGCCCGACCCATAACAAATTTCATGAGTCTGTGCAGGAGAATTTCAAGCATACTTGGAAAGGAATAGTTCAGCTCGGTTTATGGTAAAAAGGGGATGAGAGTGGCTTGGTTGGATTGCTCTTCTAAGAACCACCCATTCGAGGTTGGATGGAGATCACTCTGACGGCTAAAACAGCTAGGGAAGAAGTGTTGCATTGAGCATACTTTTATAGGAGATAATTTATTTAGTTTGTTTGTTTGTATTTGGCTAGCAAGTTAGGATTTGGAACCTGGGCCAAGATTCTTGTCTGTCTTTCTTCTAGAATGCTTCAATGATCTGGTGGTTATGTGTTGAGAGCATTTCTGTCTCTATGATATCATAGTTTGTCAAGCACAGTTGTCAAGGGTGAAAGGCGCAAGGCGAGGTGCTCCTATGCGAAAAAAATAGGAAAAATAGCATACACTAGTACTTCAAATAATAAACACTAAGCCAATGAGTTTTAGGCAGCAAAACATCCGAAAGATACATAAAAATATCTACCAAATGTCAAATAGTTAACGATTCTCACATAGAGAAGAACTAAAAGGTCAAAATCAACAAAACACAGGCATCTGAGAGAGAGAGAGAGAGAGAGAGGGAGGGATGATGTGCGGCCAAAGGTAATATCATTCAAGGGCTGAGATCGAATTTGGAAGAAGTGTGCTCTTTTTGTGCCTCGTGGCCTAGGCTGCGCCTTTTGAAAGTCGCCTCAGTTGGCATATCCCAAGGGGTGAGACTCGCTGCGCCTCATGCCTTGACAACTATGTTGTTACGGAATGCCCTATTTACATATGATGTCCGGCCCTTCGGTTTCCAGTCACGGGCATGTTGGGTAAGCTGGATCCACATATGACGTACCAGGACTGCCACCTAGTGCTAGGCTCTTCATGTCTAGGTCTTTGATGTGGGTGTTGTTGCTACTTGCCCCTAGGTTTGTTTTTTTTTTTTTTAATCAGCCCTAGGTTTGCCTTGACCTCCTTCAGAATTCATTTTGTCATCGTTGGCTGTGGAGAACACCATTTAGTTGCCAAGAAAAAAGTTGCTAGGAAACTTTAAATTATTAAAGCTTCATTCTGTTTCACCAGAAGGTAGAATAATCGACCTTTCACTATTGTATTGGAGAGTTCATTTTCCTGTTTAGGTATACGGTATATGTAATGACTTTGATTGGAGTTTTTTACTGTCATGGTCTGGTGGATGACAAATTTTGTGAAGAAATTGAACCACGATGTGGAAAGGAATGAATCAGCTCCTCCTGTAAAGGTTGGAAGGAAGGGATGAGAATGGCTGAGCTGGACTGTTCCTCGGGTTCTCTAATTATCAAATTCATCTAATTTCTTTCTAAGGACATGGGGACACACAAGACATATTCTAAAAAGTTGTCCTTTTGTTTTCTACCGTAAATTGTCCTTACTAGGTGCCTAGGCATTTTATACTGTATATAGTACATAGGAGTCTTGTGCATAGTTCATGGTATATTCTGTTACTCTTTCATTTTGCTAAAGTTTATATGGAATTCACTCAATTGAGTATTCTCTGATCTCCCTGGGACCTTTGAAATGTGATTACGCAGGCAGTTTTGGAAGAGACGCAAACTAGGACAATTAGATCATGTGCCTGGTCTCCATCGGGTAAACTATTGGCAACTGCAAGTTTTGATGCCACCACTGCTATTTGGGAACATATTGGGGATGATTATGAATGTGTATCCACTTTGGAGGTACTATTTGATGTTGTTATTCATTTTTGGACTATTTTGACGTTTGTTTTTCTTCTTATCTGAATAGGCAGTGGCTGCAACTTTTCGTTGTCATATGCTCATTCTAACTGTAAAGATGAAAGCACCACTATTGTAATAAGAAAAGTGGAGTGATTCAATGGAGTTGTCTTATCCAACTTTACAATTATTGTTGTTCAATTTTATATATAATTTTTGGCATATTTTCTCCTTAGGGACACGAAAATGAAGTAAAAAGTGTGTCCTGGAATGCATCTGGGTCACTGCTTGCATCTTGTGGCCGAGATAAATCTGTTTGGATATGGGAAGTACTGCCTGGAAATGAGTTTGATTGCGTTTCAGTGTTGCAAGGGCATACACAGGATGTTAAAATGGTCCAATGGCATCCGTCAATGGATATTTTGTTCTCGTGTAGCTATGATAACACTATCAAGGTACGATGAATTCACGAGTGACTTCATCATGTGTTATTCCAATCTACTTCTGCGGCTTTCAGTCAAGTTAAGGAAATTGGGTAGCATGAATGAGTATAAGTACTAGAAATGCATCGATTCTTCTACAGGTTTGGGCGGAGGATGGTGACGACGATTGGCATTGCGTTCAAACGTTAGGTGAATCGAACAAGTACTACCTGAACCCTGAATCTTTATATCTGATAGTTTTATCATTTTTGTTCATGCTATGATGATGTGATATCTTGTGTATTCTTTTCTGGGCTATAGCAAGACACAGATTTCAGTTATTCTGCCATGATATTATTCTTTTATGTATCATATCATTATTTGGATATGTTACTTTATTCCCTGCTCATTATTTTAGGTCTTACAATTTGTGATGTAAACTTACCAGTTTCTAGTATAACAGCTTATGAATAACTAGCGCGATGAATGCATTATTGACTGGTTGACTTTTCAGTGGACACTCATCTACAGTCTGGGCCCTCTCGTTTAATGCTAGCGGGGACAAGATGGTAACCTGCAGGTATGTAAAATTCCTATTCCCTGTTTATTGCAATACGATATTACTTATTAGCATTCATTTTCTTATTGTGGACAATATTACCATATTACTTGGATTATTTTGCAGTGATGATCTTACTGTAAAAATTTGGGGTACTGACATTGTAGCAACGCAGTCTGGGAATGGTAATGCAACTTGGTGAGGAATATGCGATCTTGTGCCTTTGATTTTTCCCTTGTAATTTTATGTCTATTATTTGAGGAGTTGTTTTGGTTTGTTTTTCTTCTTCTCAGGAGCTGATAAAAAAATTTATTTCAATTTGGAAAGTTAAGCATAATTTTTTTTGCCTAAACTGACCGTTATGCAAATGTGTTGGAACGATTGGATAATTTGAGCAGAAGTAAGTTTAGCCTTCAGGGGTTTTTCCGAGAATGAAGGAACAAGGATGAGTTCTAGCTCTTTTCTTTTATGAACATGTGCTGACATAACTCATATTTAACCTTAAGAAAATTGACTTAAACAATGAGCTAGAGTAATGCCAATTAAAATTGTGGGTTTTGGGAATTAGTTTTTATATTTAGTGTATTAAGAAGTTTCCTATGAGGGCTCCCTCACAAAAAAAAAAGTGCGGGAAAACAATTTTGAGTCGTTGGATCGCGTGAAGTGTATAGGATCTAATGGCCCACAACTGTTTTCCCCGCACTTTTTTGTGAGGGAGCCCTCACAGGAAACTTCTTATTTAGTGTATTACTTTAAACTCTAAAGTACAATATTTTGCCACTCCACTTTTGTCACATGCGGTGATGAACTAAGACATGGATAAATTATACCAGCCTCATTTGAGGTAACTCCTAAAGCGTGAAGTTCCTCACTTTTGTAAAATGCTAAAGCAAAATATGTTGTCAATACGGCTCGAAAGGCTGTAAATGAAACACATTAGAGGCTTTGCCAATATGTTGTCACTTTTGTGGGAACGTTGTGGTTCTGAATATTTGTATTTGATGATTACCTTATGATTTATGCTAATTACCTTTTGGCAGCCTAACGCAAATAAATTGCATAAATCTCATGAGCATTATGCTATATATCTGTTTCATTCTTTCAGAACAATTTTCAGGAGAGTTTGGTATTCTTGTCTGACAGATTTATTTGTGTTGGCGAAGTATTATTCCATGCTTCCAATTTACTGGCATGTACTGATTAAATGGCTCTTTTGGGTTTTGCCAGGAGCCATCTTTGCACCATTTCTGGTTATCATGACCGAACAATCTTTTCAGTACATTGGTCAAGGTAGCAAGACTGTATTATGACAAATCTTTATATCTTATCTTATGACAAATCTTTATATCTGTTGCTAACTACATGTGCTTGGATATTTATTCTGTTGTTAATTCCAAGTTACTTTCTCATGCATCAATGCCTGCACTCACACATGCTGAGTCATGCACAAACACTCAAACAGCATAATGATAAAGGACAACCCACTCCCAAGGTCGGCAGCTCATACTTGGATTGAAGGCAGGACCCAAGCTTCTCCGGACCAAAGGAGGATCATGGAATGGAGGTTTGAGCTCAAGGTTTCGTCTGAAGAGAGAGGGATGCCTATTGAGTGAAGGACAACTCCTCATTCTTCACATCATGCCCACTACCTGACATTATGCGGCTCCCAAGGTCTCATGATATGAAATCCAAAAAATCAATGACCTCTACACCCTCAGGCCTGAGGCCCAGACCTCACGTGATTGTTACACGGTCTTGGGTAGAACTCAACCCCAAAAGCTAGCTCATGAAGTGAGGGTGCCCTCACGCTTATATATTTCATATTACTTTGGTAACCAGGCAACGTGGAACTTTGCTTCACACTCTCCATCTCTGGTACCTAGCTCTGATACCATGTTACAGTTACCAACTCTCCCAAAAGTTTAAGCTGTTAGGAAATGGGTCCAATAATGTATATCAAGCTATCTAACACCCTTCCTCACTTGCAACCCCGTCTTGCACGTGGAGATGCAAATTTTTAGAGAGAGAGAGCAGAACAGAACAAAATAAGGAGGGGAGAAACAGAATGCAACCAAGGGACATGCCAACAGAGAGACTTGAACCCGAGACCTCTTGCAACCAGAATTCTGATACCATGTTAAGTTATCAACTCTCCCAAAAGCTTAAGCGGTTAGGAAATGAGCCCAACAATGTAAATCAAGCTATCTAATAGTGACTGCTGCCTACCTTTTGCCAAACCACTAAGGGCCTTCCACATGGCCTTTGCGAGCAGCTTTAGCCCTATCAGAGTTTGTCCCATATTAGTTAATTGTAACCTCCAAAACTAGTATGTGAGCCTGGGTGGCCTCTCCACTTATTGCCAATTAGTTTTGAGTTGGATGCTTTAACAAGCCCCAGTGACCTTTAACCTATGCTAGGCTTGGTTCCTCAGGCCATAGGTGTTGACCCTAAGCCCTTAGATCATTAGGAGGTTGTCACGTGTCCTTCGGCTAGGCATCCTTCAGGGGAATTTTAGTCCTATATGAAGGACCCTTGCCATTGTCCATTAAATTGCACACCATTGTTCTTAGTTGCTACTTGCTAGCCATCACTTCGCCCGCCACCCCCCCCCCCCCCCCCCCCCCCCCCCCCCCCCAACACACACAGACACAGGATCTTCCTTGGGTTCTCTACTCCTCCGCCTTCGGCACCCTGAGCCTTTAGGATCTTGTTGGTATGACAGACCACCTTTGGGGCCCTTGGCCCATCAACCTAGCTTTCACAATTTAATGATCCTTAATTTAGTAATGTTCTATCCTAGTCAACCCTTTAGCGGATGAATTTCATTCTATCCTACATTCTTTCAATCAAACTACTGTTTTAATTGAGATAATAGAAAGTAGGAGCTCGTATTACAAAGTTCACTTCTTTCTACTTGCTTAAATATTTGGTAGTGAATCTCTGACTGAGATAACTTTGTTTATTGTCTCTTGTTCCTTCTCATTTTGATTTTTTCTATGGGTGGTGTGTGAATATGTCAGGGAAGGAATAATTGCTACTGGGGCAGCCGATGATGCTATACGTTTATTTGTAGAGAACAAGGATGGTTTGGTATGGATAATCCTTCCCTATATTTTTTTCGCTAGGTCTTATTGCCAGCATAATGCTCTAGTACCACCCTTTTGTCGATAAATTGGACTATATATAAATGCTTTCAGTCATTCAGACATCTGTTGCTATTTCCGTGTGATGTTTTCTTTGTTATGTATTAAGGCACATAGTTTCTTCTCCAGATTGTCACTCCTTGCTTTCAAAAGTTGGATACAATGCAATTGTGCAGTTGTATGTGCATGCTTGCATGCCTCGTGATCAAAATTTTTTACCCCTTAGTCCCCCATGATTCATTTCTTATTGTCTCTGGTTTCCTGGCTACAAAATTTTCATGACAGAGAGAAACTTATCAGTACTTATTTATGATCTTTAAATCTGTTACCTTTTGGCATGATGCTTTTGGTTATTGTGTTGAGGATATAATTTTTCTTTGATAAGAAGTATTCTAGCTAGGACGCCAACGAGGAGTCACCCAAGCAAAAGATACCAAAGAGAAGAATGTCTGAATGTGCACGGAGAATAAGACAACTATAACTACCTGTCTGAATCCGACTCCACTTGGGCCTGTCAGTATGGGGCGGTCCAGAGTCCACGAGAGGCAATTTGGACCGAACGTAGGTGGTCCGAAGCCGTCGGCCAGAAATGGCAATGGGGCGGATTGGGGCATAGCCCGAACCAAACCACGAAACCATTACCCTACCCGAATCCGCCCCGATAACCAAACGGGGAGAGGGAATTTGTTCCATACCCGAACGAAACGGGGTTTGGGTATTTCCCGAACCGAATGGGTTCCTAGACCAGATTCAATCAAAAATCATTTCCAGTCTCGAGATTCAAGCAAACCAAGCAAAATCATTTCCAGATTCACAATTCGAACATCCCAAAACTGGAATAGAAAATGCTTTTCCAAAAAATAGGAAGAGTAAAACATATTACCAAAAGAAAAAGAAAAAAAGAACCAGTGCTCGTTTCTAACTAAACAAAAGAAGGCCTCTGATATCAACGATGGGGAAAAGGAAATAAGAAATGTAAAACAAATGACAACCAAATGACTAAAGTTAAACAAACAGTACGCGATTGAGAGGAGAGAGAGGAGAGCGGGGGCTTAATTGATTGGAGAAGAGGGAGGAGAGGAAGATTGTAGACGACCGGAGAAGTGGGTTTTTGTAATTTAATGTTTCGGTTCGGTTCGGTTCGGTTCAGGGATCGGTTTGGATATGAGTTAAACCATAACCAAACCTAACCCGTTCAGTTATACCCCTTCCTCCACCGTACCCATACCCACCGGGAGAAAATCAGTTATGGTTCAGGGAAAAACATTGGTTATGGTTCTGGTACTCACCGGTTCGGTCGATATTGCCATCCCTACCGACGGCCCGACCTGTTCCGTATGGCCCAACGGTTATTGGATAATCGTCCGGGTTCGGTGGTTTCAGTTCGGGGCCGAAGCCCAGGAACCAACCCAGGTGACAGGTGAAGATATTTTTGGACAACACGTGGTGAGCACGTGGTCTCGGGTTAACCAGAATATCATGTGCCGAAGCGGTTATTCCTGACGTTAGGGTCTCGTGCCGAGCATGCATGACTTGGAGAGCAGCAATAGCATGCATGACTTGGAGAGCAAGTGCATTGCTGCCTATAAATACCCTAGGGAAGGTACACCGTTTTATAGTTGAATATAGTTTTGTATTTCCTTCTCTCCTCCATGCACTAACTTCAGCGGTGTCTTTTGGCCGGAGTGGTACTAACTGGTTGCTGCCTTATGTAGGCGCAAGGAGTCTGGAGGAAGACGGGTCAAACCATCCAAGAAGATTGTGATCCACCACCCCACACTAGCCTGTAAAATATGCATAAAAAATTAGGGGAGAGAAAAATTCTCCATAGTCCAAATATGAAGCTCCACTCAAGTAATTTCAGTCTATTCTTGGACATAAGTCCATAACTATGTCCTCAAAAATTGTCCTATTTCTCTCTCCGTAAACATCACACGAGGCATAAGGAGCCACTCTCCACACCTTCCTTACTCGCTTGACTCGACACCTGAAATCCCGACACTTGAGCAGTGGACAGGCGGTAACCAGCACAACTCAGGTCAACCCACCAACAAAAAGCAACATGCTCCACTAGTCCCACGCTACCTCAAAATGAAGTAGTTAGTGATCCACCGTTCCTTAAGCTTTCTTGCATATAAAATACCTGTTGGGCAATTGGTAACCGTTCCTGCTGAATTATCAATAGTAAGAATAGCATCAGAGCCTCTTCCCAATAGAGAAAGTGACTTCAAGGGGTGCCACATGTTTCGGGGGAGGAAAAACCTATCCCAATACACAAAGGAATGAGTAGAAGAAGCTAAGTCTGAAAGCTCCCCTATGTACAAACTATCTTCCCACTTCTATACCTTTGGACTATATATTGTATAAACGATCTGAAAAAGACCAGGCCTCTCTCTATAAGCCTGAACCCCAAGGTATTTGGACACCGGGGCTTCCTTGTTAGCGGGCAATCCGGTAGAGCTGCGGACAAGAAGCTGCTTGCCAATACTTTGACACACTTGGAAGAATCCATATAACACATCTATGGAGAATAAATTTACATTGCTAATTTGTTTGGTGTTAGAACACATTTTTGCTTTCTCTTTGGTACATATGAAACAGATAACTGAGAACAGAATCATTGATAAGTACTAAAATAACACCGCCAATTACCAAGAACAGTGAGAACTATTCCGGGATGGGGTGGTTCAGTTCCAGGAGGTATTCTACATGAATATCTCGGACTTATAAAAAAAAAAGTAAGTATTAAAGAGATAAGAGCCATGGAATTTGTGAGTTGTGAAATAGAGTATTGTTAGGGCTGAAACCGGTTCGGTTCGGTCCGGTTCGCGGCCATATTTGAGTGAACCGAAAAAGTTCGGTTCGGGAGCATCACCGAACCGAAACCGGTTATCTAGACCTCGGTTCGGTTCGATTTCGGTTCGGCCGGTTCGGTCCGGTTTCAAGGTCGGTTCGGTTCGCCGGAGAGAGGGAGAGAGAGAGAGAGAAGAGAATCAACAGATCCCGGACCTTCAGTCCATTCCAGATCTAAAACCTCCACAAGGCAAAAGTAATCAATTGAAACAATGAAAGTAAGACAGCATACTCAGCAAACACAGCGAACAGAAACGATGTAGAATGGAACAGATCTACAAATTTTACACATATACATACATAATAAATATACACACATCACACACCACACAAATACAGGAAAAAACGGCGAACCATGACGACAGTCTTCGCTCTCTGATGGCGGAGTCGATGATGATGGACGAGATAACTTCGATTTGATAGCTTGATGATGATGACGGAGATAGCTTTGATCCGATTGCTTGACGATCTGAGAGAGGGAGAAAGAGAGAGAGAGAGAGGGAGAAAGAGACAGAAACGATGGGTCTCTCTCGACGATCAGCCGCCGACGATGATGATCGACGATGGGTCTCTCTCTCATACACCGCCTGCCGCCTGGACTCTCTCTCTCATCGTTTGAGAATAGATTTGGGAAAGTGT
Organism: Vaccinium darrowii; assembly: GCA_020921065.1. Taxonomy (NCBI): domain Eukaryota; kingdom Viridiplantae; phylum Streptophyta; class Magnoliopsida; order Ericales; family Ericaceae; genus Vaccinium; species Vaccinium darrowii. The sequence goes on along the minus strand of CM037161.1, from coordinate 31,428,594 downwards.
TGAGTTGAGAAGGGTAAAGTGTATTATATATATAGTACAAAATAGTTTTTCTAATAAATATATTTCTTTCCTCATCAAAACATCAAAGGGATGCCAGCCAAGTGGTAAAGGTCACGGCTCACACGCGAGAGGTCAGGAGGTCGACCCCTGCCTCTTGATTTTTGAAGGTAAACATATATATACCGGTTCGGTCCGGTTCGGTTCGCTTAAAAAAACCTCCGAACCGGGAACCGAACCGATTTTAAAAATTTTAAATTCTTACGAACCGGACCGAACCGGCCAAAGGAAAGAACCGAAAAAAAACCTCGGTTCGGTCCGGTTCATCGGTTCGGTTCGGTTCATCGGTTTATATTTTCACCCCTAAGTATTGTAAGAAGCAAAATGTTGTCCCGCCTTGTGTGTTCCTATACAGTTCATGTTGTGGGTCTTTGTTATTCATCGATTTACATTGATGCGTCCATTCTTCTTCTTCTTTGAAGTGTTTGTGACATCTTATTAGTTTTTATCCTCCTTGTGTCAGTTTTCTTGGGGGATGTGGAAAAACTACTAGTGCGAGTGTATAATTGCCAGAAAAACCAAACTTCATCAGGGTTTTGTTGTTTCTTTTAGATTTGTTTATCACGTTGTGGGTTCTGTTTACAGAATGACTTGTAGTGTAGGAGTTACCGCCATGGACTTGTGGGAATTTAGCGGGTCCTATTTTGTATCTTGGCCTCTTTTTTTATTTGTGCAAAGGGTTGTTAGATCAACTTTTTGTCCCGTTACAGGTTGACGGACCTATGTGTAAATTGCTTCTAAAGAAGGACAAAGCCCATGACATGGATGTCAATTCAGTGCAGTGGAGTTATTCGGTAAGTTTTTTCCTTCAGCCAATCTGAGTTCGTGCATGTTGGCCCCTTGTGTTTGTTATTTTTGGAAAAAGGAAGTAAAAAACATGTGCATAATAAGAGAGTACATCCAGAGGGCAAATTACTAGATCATACAATTCAAAAAATTAAGGATCAACAAGAAATTCTTACATTTTGCATCAAAGATAGTCCTACTTTGACTTCGCTGATTTAGGGACTTAAAGACGAGGTTTCTTAAATTATGGCACCCGTCTACATAATTCCACGCTGTGAATGCCGCTGATCTGTTTGGCTCTCACTGGAACATAACCATGTCAAGAACCAGTTTCCCCATTTGTGTGAAATTGTTGTCTTGGATTAGGAAAATGTGTAACATTTCTGCCCATATATTTCTCGGGACTCTCTGCCATGTGATACCCCGACCTTCAAAATGCAGAGAGGGAGAGAACTTCACTTCCTTTTTTTTTTTTTTGATCGGCGATAATCTTCACTTTATACCCATTATCCTTTTTCTTTTTTTTATTTATTTTGGATGTGTTGATTTTTTAACATATTCTTACCTCTGCTTCCATTGAAAACCTAGCAGGACAGCAGGCTACTAGCATCTGCGAGTGATGATGGGTCAGTCAAGATATGGAAATTGACACCCTTACCCTAAAATCAGGCAATATTTAATATCCTCTGAAACCAGTTGAGATGCATGTGTATTGTGTTTTATATTATGCACTAGGGATATCGTCCATGTAATAGCTTTACAAATCGAGAATATTGAATACTGTTTCCCAGTGTGCTGGTAAATTTTTCACAGAATTCTTATTTATATTCAGACAATAATGAAAGAGAATGAGGGGGTAAGTTTTTGCAACAATGTATCGGGTAATTTTTTAGTTTCTAAGTTGTAGCGCTGCTATTTCTGAATCACGGTTCGGATACATGGGGGTTGAAGTGTTTCGATCCAAAAATCAAGTTGATGGACATTGGAAGTCAAATGATCGACTAGCATTATATGAAGAGAGTATATGGAATGGGTCGTGTTAATGCTACAATACTCTTTTATGCTGCCCTGACTGTTGATACGATATGTAACATAAGGAGCTACAATTGTTTTACACCTCTCCTTTTCTTTGCGCACTTCTTGAGAGACCTAACTGCTCTTGGCAGGACTCCATATCTAAAGCCATCAATGTAGCAGGGTCGCAGGGTCAATTTAGACAATAAAAGCATGGTTTGTTCATTTGAACATCAATTTAGGGCTCCAGTGACGGTTGAGATGGTGACCTTGTTGGCATCTGTCTTGAAATTCCAATTTTAGAGATTGGAATTGAAGATGAAGATACTATATAATTCTGGCACTTGAGGACGACTATTTTTTTTCTTTTTCATATAACTAGGTGTTCGTCCAACTTACGTGTACATAGACTAATTCAATGACTCCAAAGAGTTGATATCATTTGGGAGGTTTTCGATCCTGAGAACTTAGGAGGGAACAAATTTGAGGAGAAGAATTAGGGTACGGGGACTCTCGGTGAATCCGAGCTGTCCAACATTGCAACCAATGGTCTGGATTAAAAGTGCCGTCCGGATTTTAAAAAAAAAGAAAACAAAAAGTGCATTTCAATCCGAGCCGTTGGATGCATTTTTGGACGGCCCGGATGCATCGAACGGGTACCACGTCACTCATATCCTATTTGCACCCAAGTTTTTCACCCATACCCTATTTGCACCCAAGTTTTTCTCAAATTTGAGAGTGAGAGAGAGGACAGGAACGGATAAAGATTGCAGTGGAGTTCGGCTCAAGGAAGAAAGAGAAGAGGAGAGGAAATTGGGATATGGCAAAAGGTTGTAGCCTTGTAGGGGAGGGAGACGGAGACGGAGAGGAAGAGAGAGAGAGAGCGCATAAATAAATAATGAGGGTGAAATTGTCAAACTACGCTAAATTATTGTGGCACGATAAGAAATGATTGCGGCATGAGGGTCACCCTAAATATATACTCTATCCGCCCCTTTTTAAATGTCTCATTTGAAAAATATGTATTTTTGTGAAGGTTAAAAAATATAATTTCGTAGAATGTTTTTAATTTTTTTTTTATAACCAAATCAAAAGTACTTAATAAAACAAATTAAAAAATTATATATAGACAATTGTTTTTTTGGAGTTTAAAATTGCATGTAGTCCAATATTTTAAAAGGGACGGATGTACTGTATAATTGATAATGGGATTACTCATACTCGATTATCCTGATTTTTATATATCTTCTTTTTTATTTTTTATGAACGATATGTGAGGTCTCTGTGGGGTCAACGAAGATGCACTAGGGCCTCTGTATTCCCAAAGTATCTTCATGAAATGATATAATCCTCTCTAGAGACCCGGGACGGTCTCGAATTTCATCTTGACAATAGATGGCTCGAATCTATATTTTATAAAATGTCGAGATAGAATCAAGACCATTAAAAAATACATCCGACAACTTGGATGCCGCCTTCCAAGGCGCCCTACAGGTTCCTGTTTCCGTCTCTACACCATCCATTTACTTGTGTCATATCACATTGCCATCGTACTGTTAAACTGACCCACAAATTTGAGCTATTGCCCAGAACCACAAATGAGCAACAGTGAACTGTTAGAGCAGTAGACTCAGTATCATTTTCCTGTATTGTGTATTTTGTTATTAGTAGAAGGGTGTAGACTGTTATTAGTTTAGACTGTTATTAGTTTAATTTTCTGTTAAACTGTGTAGTTAGTTAGTGGTATGCACATGTATAAATACCAATCTCGAGGTAGTTGTCTGGGTATTACTCGACTCTCAAAGTTAATACAAGATTTGTTTTCTCTCACTCTTTCTAAAGTTGTTATGGTATCAGAGCCTCTCACCGACGTAAGTCGCTAGGGTTCGATCTATGATTCCACATAGACGAAAGTCAGGAAGTGAAGATCTTATCATTGATTGAAGCAAGAAGTCGATTCTCTTCTGCAGCAAGATTCTTGAAGGTAGTTTTCTGCAACAGCAAAGACTTGAGAAGAATTAGGGTTTGACAAACGAACGATTTTCATTCCGATCAGATTTCACAACTTATCAACTACAGGTTCATCAATGGCATCTACTTCTACTGCGACAGAGTATTTACCCCCTGCTCTCACCTTCTTGATAGCTAATTTCTCATCATTTGTTACAGAAAAACTCGATTCCACGAACTACTTTGCGTGGAAAACACAGGTCGAGAATGCATTACTTGCAAATTCGTTGTTTGATTATGCTAAAGGCACCGTTAGAGTTCCACCTCTTGAAATTTGTGATCAAAATGGCAATCGAAACCCTAATCCAGAGTATAAAAGTTGGGAAACTGTTGATCGCATGCTCATGTCGTGCATAATTGCAACAATTAGTTCTTCGTTGTTGCCTCATATTGTTGGATCTAAGCATACCAATGAAGTCTGGTCAAGGTTGGAAGAGAAATTCAGTAGTTTATCTCGTACTCATATTCATGATCTTAAGTGTCGCATTTACAACCTGAAGAAAACCTCTACCATGGAACAGTACATTGATTCGATCAAAGTTTTGGTTCAGAAGTTAGAGGCAACTGGTTCGCATATGGATGATGAAGAACTTGTATTCCACACTCTGAAAGGACTTCCTAATGAGCAATATCGCTCGTTCAAACAGGCTATCCGTACACGTTTTGAGACCTCTCCTCTTACATTTCATAGCCTTGCCTCTATGTTATTAGCAGAGGATCTCTATCTTGACTCTGATCCTGTGGAAACCACTACCATTTTGTTAACTCAACATAGTGGTGGTAAGGCATCTGGTATATCTTCCACCCCAGTAGGGTCTGCTACCTTGCCATTACACTCATCTCTTGTTCCTTCAGCATCAAATCAACAATTTCAGTATCCTATGGTGCCATCTCAACCAAATTACAGTGGTAATAACTTTGGTGGTAATCGAAACAATAGGAGTGGAAATCGTTTTAACAACAGGAATGGAAATAGAAATACCTTTCCACAGGGTTATACTTTTCCTGTTGGAGCATGTCAGATATGTGGAAGAACTAATCACCAAGCCTCCACTTGCTATTATAGGCAGAATCTAGAGTATAGACCTCCACAATATGGTATGCAATATGGCATGCAGCCTCAGTTTGGATCTCAAGGATTATCACAGACTTATGGTGCTACAATGATACCAAATCAGGGACAAAATGGTGCTGCAATGATACCAAATCAGGGACAAAATGGTGCTGTAATGATACCAACTCAAGGACAAAATTTTCAGCAAAGACCTCAGGCACAGGCTCTCATGGTTGCTTCTGATTTTAGTGGGATTAATCCAGGCCAGTCCTACTATCAGCAACAGAATTGTTATTCATCATTTCCTGCTAATCTGGTACCTGTATCTGCACCTCCACAGGCTACATTTCAGAGTTATGGTGGTGTAACAACACCTCCTGTTGCAACAACACCTCATATGACCAATTCTACTTCAGTTCCTTGGTTTTTTGATTCAGGGGCTTCTACTCATGTAACCAATAACCTGAATCAGATTCAAGTCCCTACAAGTCAAGCTCCTACTGCTGTCACAGTTGGTAATGGTCAGTCTGTTCCTGTCTCTATCTCAGGTAAAGGCATTCTCTCTCTTCCTAATCACTCATTCCTCTTAAACAATATTCTTCATGTTCCTAAGATTTCCCATAATCTTCTATCTGTTCATCAATTTGCACTTGATAATCACTGCAAAATAACTTTTGATTCCTCTGGTTATACAATTCAGGATTCTCTGACCAACCAAGTGGTTCATCAGGGGTCTTGCAATCAGGGCCTCTATCCCCTTCTTCCTTCCTCTAACAAGCTTTCAGATACTAAAGTTCTTCTTCATACCCATTCTGCCACTTCTACAGAACTTTGGCACAGGAGATTGGGACACCCTCATGCTGCTCTTTTACATCATTTAGCTAAGCAATATCATCTCTCTATGTCTTCTACTCTACCATTTACTTGCTATGCTTGTAATAAAGGAAAGAGTCATAAAATACCTTTCCCTGTTTCCACTACTCACACCACTACACCATTTGAACTTGTTCATATGGATGTGTGGGGGCCATCTCCCATAGCTTCTTTTTCTGGGTTTAGATACTATCTCCTATTGATTGATGATTTCACTAGATATTGCTGGTTATTTCCTCTGAAATATAAAAGTGATGTTGCTTCTCATATTAAAGCATTTCGAGTGTTTGTCTCTAATCATTTTCAGTATACTATCAAGAGTTTTAGGTCTGACTGTGGAGGGGAATTCTTAAATAAGCTCATGCAGTTCTTTTTTTCTCAATTTGGCATCACACATCAAACCACATGCCCTTACACTCCTGAACAAAATGGTCTTGTAGAACGAAAACATGGTCATATCATAGAGACAGCTATTACATTACTTCAACAAGCTCATCTTCCTATCATCTTTTGGCTTGAAGCTATCACTACTGCTCTTTATCTTCTAAATCGTCTACCACATTCCTCTCTGAACTTTGAAGTACCCTACCACAAACTCTATAATACTCCTCCTGAATATACTCATCTCAAACCTTTTGGCTGTTGCTGCTTCCCTTGGCTAAGACCATACACTTCTAACAAGTTGGAACCTAGATCTATCACTTGTATTTTCTTGGGATATTGTGCTAACACCAAAGGGTACAGGTGTTTAGATCCTGTTACACAGAAGGTATATGTTTCCAGACATGTCAAATTCCTAGAGAATGATTTTCCTTATCCTACTCTAATTTCATCTACTCAGCATCTTTCTTCTTCTCTCTCTTCTAAAGTCACTCCCCATTTTGTTATTCCTTCTTCTTGTTCTGCCCCTGCTTCTGGTCCAGCAACTTCTCCTAGTATCCCATTCCCTTCTTTGTCTTCTTCCTTACCTACTACTCAACTCCCAGCCAGACCATCTCCTCAGACCTCTGTGCCACTAGCCAACTCTACTTCTCCACCTACATCTATGTTTGTCCCTCAATCCTCATCTTCTTCAAGGGCTGTTTCTATTCATCCTATGACCACTAGATCTAAAAATGGAATTTCAGTTCCCAAACAACCTTTTTCTTTCCTTGTTCATCTTCCTCCTTCTACTGAACCTTCCTCTTTCAGAGAAGCTATCTCTTTTCCAGAGTGGAGACAGGCTATGGCTGAGGAATACCAAGCATTGATGGCTCAAGGGACTTGGTCACTTGTTCCCTTACCTCCCAATGCCCCTGTGGTTGGGTGTAAATGGATATTCAAGATCAAAAGGAATCCAGATGGGTCTGTTTCTAGGTACAAGGCACGGTTGGTGGCTCAAGGGTATCAACAAACAGAGGGGGTAGATTACACAGAGACTTTCAGTCCTGTGGTGAAACAGCCAACAGTTAGAGTCGTTTTATCATTGGCTCTGCAGTTTGGATGGCAAGTCAAACAACTGGATGTTTCCAATGCTTTTTTGCATGGTCATCTTCAGGAGCAGGTGTTTATTAAACAACCACAAGGTTATGTCAGTGCAGAATTTCCCCATCATGTTTGCCACTTACATAAGGCCTTATATGGGCTGAAACAAGCCCCTAGGGCCTGGTATGACATGTTATCTCAGTCATTGATCTCTCTTGGTTTTCAGAATAGCCTTGCAGACTCATCTTTGTTTGTGCTTCATAGTGGTTCTGATATGGTTTACATATTAGTGTATGTTGATGATATTCTCATTACTGGATCTAATCCAGATCTGATTTCCTCTCTGATTACTCAACTAAGTTCTACTTTTGCTCTAAAAGACTTGGGTAGTCTACATTACTTTCTTGGTATAGAGGTTCATTCTACATCCAAGGGGCTTATACTTTCCCAGACCAAGTATGCTCTGGACTTGCTTTCTAAAGCTGGGATGCAAGACTGTCGTCCTTGTGCTTCTCCTTCTTCTTTAAAGCCTGTCTCTCCTGATGCTCAAACACCAATGTCCAATCCTGAGCTATATAGGTCCTTGGTAGGATCCTTGCAATATCTTACACTTACACGACCAGAACTTTCATTTGCAGTTAACTCTGTTTGCCAATACATGCATCAACCATTAGAATGTCATTACACAGCTGTTAAACGAATATTGAGATATGTGAAGGGTACATTGACCCATGGGCTTGCATTTTCTAAGAGTTCTTTGAGTCTCTCTGCCTTCTCTGATGCTGATTGGGCTGGAAGTGCCACTGACCGAAGATCAACTGGGGGTTATTGTGTTTTTCTGGGCTCCAATTTAGTATCTTGGTCTGCCAAAAAGCAGACAACTGTAGCTCGGTCTTCCACTGAAGCAGAATACAAGGCACTAGCTAATGCAGCTGCAGAACTCATGTGGTTACAACAGTTATTCAAGGATCTTCAAGTTCATCATCAGATTGGTACTCCTGTTCTCTGGTGTGACAACATTTCTGCTTTGTCTCTTGCTACCAATCCAGTCTTCCATGCTCGCACCAAGCATGTAGAAGTGGATTTTCACTTTGTCAGGGAAAAGATTGCTCTTAATATTGGGATGGCAATACAAATTTGGGATGGCAATTTCGACCGAAATATTGGTTACCCGAATCGTTCTGACCCATTTGCTGCGGTTTTCACTTTTTTTTTTTTTTTTTTGTGTTTAGAAAAACCGGCCAATTCGGTTTTGGTCTCAATTTTATATGTTACCCGCACTAAATACTGAACCGAATCATTACATAATTACATAAATACCCGTATATGAATGTATATACACACTTCCACAAAATACACTAGTTTACCTTAAATTCACATTGCTTTATGTTATTTTGGATGTTAAGTGTATTGGTTTATTTGGATTTTTTTTTTTTTTTTTTTTTTTGCGTTGGATATTAAGTTTGTTGGCTTTTTTGAATTTTTGTTATTGTATATTACGTATCTTTAACTCTTAAAAAAAACGTTTGACCACCGGTTTTGGTGAAAAACTGAACCAACCCAGTAACCGTGGTTTTGGTTATGGTTTTGATAAAATGAAAAATCAGTGGTTTTGGTTTTTGATTACGGTTTGGATATTAGATTCGGTTTTGGTTTTGATAATAGCCGCACCGTTGCCATATCTAAATTACAAATGTAATTTTTTTTGGTGCAACGGAAATTCAAAATATATTTTAATCATTTGTAATTCATGATTGTCCCCGAAGGGACCATGATTGTCCTAGTAGAAAACCAACAAAATGGCTAATGTTTCGGGCCAGCTTAATGCTCCTCGACAAATTCCGACACTTGAAATTAATGATTGAACAAACTCTCCAGTGAAACATGGTTTAATGTTTTAGCTGTAGTGACAGGTTATGATCTCATTTTCTCCCCCCTTTCCTTGGTTTTGGTTTTAATTTTGTTTAGTGATAAACATGGTTCAAATTGCAAAAACATTAGCATTCACAACTGATTCCGTTGCAGAATCAGAGCTAAAAAATTTACCAGTCTTTTCAACAATTTTCTTTTATATTTTATCAAAAAATTTATATTACATTTTCTAAACTATGAATTATTCTTTTGAGGAGCAGAATATAAAAGGTAGAACATTATATTTTTTTTAAAAAAAATCATTAAAGATAAAATAACAATTTTACTGTTCTTTTTAGCTCAACTTTCTTTAACTCTCCAAATTATTTTCTCCACAATTTCAGTTATTAAATACTACAAATAATGCCGTTTATCTTACAAAATAATTTATTTATTCCCAACCCACCCTGGAAGCGATCCAAATTAGTGTAATCACAGATGAACATAATTATGCCCGTGTGGGATCTTATCCCCTTTGCGGGATCGGATTGCCCCTTTTTGTGGGTGCTTGTTTATGTCAGTGTGTTTCTACGTCTAGTTTGAGTTGGGTGTCCACTTTTGGAATCTCTACTACGAAATCGAGGACAGACTATATTCCCGCACCTAGTGTAGGTCTGTTTTTGCAGTACATGTCTTGAGCCTGTGTGCTCTTTGCAATTGCCCGTGTCTTAGATTTTGGTTCATTTCTGTGTATACTGTGATGAAATCTTTGTCTTAGAACCGGTTGGTGAAATGAAACGACTGTTATAAAAAAAAAAATCCACGTCGATCATTCAGTTTGGTATGGGGAAACCAGATCTGGGTTGTGGCTTCGGTCTTCGATCCGCCTTGGCTACAGTTTTTCAAGCCCTCCAACCGCGATGGTGAAGGCGTGTGCAACATTATGTTGTTCTTACTACTAAATGAGATTATGCTATCGAATTGACAGCCTTCTAAAAAAATAATTGCAAATTTCGAAAAAAATTCAACTAATCATTGTAATACACGTTTCATAGTATCAATGGGAAACCCAAATAACAATACAATTTATTACCACTAAAAATCAAACAGAAAAGAAAACTAAATTTTTTTTTTTGCAAAAAATAATAATTTCAACACCTGTTCTCTATCCTTAATCCACTGGAATTAGCTCTCATTCTTCCTTCTTCAACCAAAGCAGCTCTAGCAGACATTATATTACTCCTCCTCAATGAAGCATCAAACACAGTGCAATCAATCCAATCCTTGAGCAACTCCTCCTGGCCCCACATATCCGGTATCCAGACCCGACCCGCCACCTCGACCCGGTGCCTCTTCAACCTCTCCCTTCCATTCACCTCCCCTCCTGCAGCAGCAGCCTCACAGCTGGCCCCTGTGTCTGCATGGGTCCGAACTCGACCCGGAACCGGGTTTTGCGACTCGGTTTGATCATCCTCCGGTTCATTGGCTTGTTTCTTGAACTGGGTTTCTGTCAGTTTTTCATCAATGGAGGAGAAGTGGGTTTTCTTTGGCTCTGTTGGGGCTGAAGCAGTTTGGGATTTCATTGGGCTAGATGTTTATCTCTCTCTCTCTCTCTCTCTCCTCTTTCTCTCTCTAGATTTTGATTTTGATTTTGCTCGGCAGTACATTTGGAGGTTGTATGAAGCAAGTATATGTGTGGGGGAAGAGAGAGGGAGGAAAAAATGAGTGGGGGTGTTAGTTTACACGTCACCTTAATTGTTTTGTGATTGAATGGTGAGTGACATGAGTACGTGGCCTTGTTTGGGATTTGATTCCTCATTGTGTGGTTCAGTTCTTGTTTCATTGAGTACATTTAACTCTAACCAAACGGGCTTTAGCCAAGTTGGTAGCATGTAGTGTGGACTGTGGACCTTAGGAAGTTCAATGTACAAGGAAAAGTCATCACACATTACTTTAGAATACAAATTTGGATTTGTGTCTAGATGAGTGGAATGGCACATGATACATGAGGCGAGAGAACCAAAATCGTGTAGTTTTGTCGCGCTATACTTCGCACTACAGCATCCCCAATTTCTAGTTTTGCAGCCCTACATGTTGTTAAGAAATATTGTCTCACATTGCCTATGAGTGGAATGAGTGATCACTTAATAGATGCTGGGACCTCTCCACTCATTACCAATTGGTTTTGAGTTGGATATAAAGTTTCCACATATGTTGCATTACGGGGGATGCACTACAACATCCCCAATTCTCTATGTGTATCACATGATTCGGAAAACCAGGGGGCAGAGCTATACAACGCTATTTGGTGGCCCCGGCCCCTCCCATTTCTTATTTTGGAATATATTTTGCATATTGTTTTATAAAATATTTTTAAAAAATTATAAAATCTCAAAAATAATTAAAAAGTAAGAACAATTTTCACTCCAAAAACACTAACTTATAGTGAATGAGAACGTGCGGTAATGATATAACGTTCGCCAATTAAGCTATGTTCACACTTAGAAACTAAAATCTGGAGCATTTACAGGGGTCTAACTATCATCTTGGAGAAAGGCTTATCGAATGTCCAAATTGAACAGAACTCACAAACAACGGTACTTCTCTTTACTGAAGGAGCAAGCGTCAATCATCCACAAAGCAACATCTTGAATGACGGAAAATACATTCTAAACCGAACTGGAAGTACCCTCTCTCACATTTAACGTGGTGCTAATGAATGCGCCGATTTCTTGGCACACTTGGGAGCCAAACAAGAGGAAGATCTTGTGGTGTCAAATGCTCCCCCTCTGGCCATAAGGGAGTTCCTATGTTAAGCTATGTTTCTTGTTCCTATGTTAGAGGTTATGAAACCCTGGCTCTGTAACCGTTTATCTCCACCCATGCTGCAGTCTGCTACTCTTGTTTAAGATCTAGTAATATATTTCCGAAGTAAAATATGTATATGTGTGTGTGTGTGTGTGTGTGTGTGTGTTCTAAAGTTGTGCTGCTAGCGGTATTTAGTTCCTAGTTTTATTCATACGCGTGTACAGGAAAATACTACAGAGTTTTTTACTTGATGACATAGGAAAGTAGACAGAGTCGTTGAGAGCCTACAAATTGCAATTGTGTTATGTCCTCATTAGGACAAAATATATGGAATTTCTCTCTTTTTTAATTAAAAAAGAAAAAGAAAAAGAAAAAGAAAAAGAAAAAGGAGAGGGGTGGGGATTCTTATTGGAAGGATTGAGAGGTGGGTATTGTTTTGAAGTCTTTTGTCTTGATGTTCTACCTTTGTGGCCAATGAGGGTTGATGATTTTTTTTAGGGGATATTCTTTTTCTAATCTTCAGTCAATATTGTAAGAAATTTACACCAAAAATCACGTTTTTATGTAATGGATGGATATGTAATTCATTAATTTATTAATCACGTTTGTCTTGATTACGAGGAGCAGTTCAAGTTCCAACTCATTGTATGTATGTATTGAACACGATGATTGATTACGAGGAGCGGTTCCAGTTCCAACTCGTTGTACGTATGTATTGAACACGATCATTTGGTTAATTTTGTCTTTGTACTGATTTTATGACAATTTAGACTTTATGCTAATATGCACGTTATCACTGGCTTCTGAAATTTGGTTCCTAACAAATATTCCTTATTTACATTTGATTCTTGTGGGTGCAATCACAAAAAATATGTTCTACTGTAGTTAACGAATTAAGTTAGTGAAAAAGTTTTAAGCAGAAGGCATTTTTGTTACTTTATCCAGAAAACACAAAATAGAAGTGTATTTAGACAGAAAAAAATATAACTGATATATATTTTGTGAGAAACGGGGATGGCGCAGTGCACCAAATCCGCTGCACCATGCAGCGTAGATATGAACCGTTCAAAACTATTTTCAACGGTCCAGATATAAGTATGAAGAGTTTTAATTAAATCCGAACAGTTAAAAACACCTTTGGATGGCTGGAATGTTGCGTTGTATGGTGCAACGCATTTACTGCAGTGCAAGGTCCCCGGGTCCATATATTTTGTGTGCCTATGATCTCCATATGAACATTTATGTGAGACGGAGACTTGTGAGATATTTTTTATGGTGCAAAACCTCAGCTGCCACCATTTTACTCACGTTGTTGTCATGGTTGCCAACTTGCCACCATTCAACTTGGCCCGTTTGGCAGCCTTCGTTGCAAATTCTATATTTTGCATTTTTGAATTGTAGGTGTTTGACAAAATGCGTTTTCAAAATCATACAATAGAAACATAATTTGATAATCGTCTCTGAAACTATTTTTGCATTCTCATTTTGCCTTTTGGATAAAGAAAACCAATTTATAATCTATTTTGATGACTATTCTTAAACACTACTATGTTGCAAAATTTATTATACACACATCTCACAAACACTCGACAAATTAATAAACCAATCGGACCATAATCTAAAATCTACAATTCACAATACAAAATGCAAAAAATAATTGGCTTCACAAGAGGCACCCCCCTCAATATTGAGGTACAAATTTGCTATTTTATAGATGAAAGTGTTTCCAATAACTCTGGTAGATTTCAACCCTTTATCATTCGAACTCTTCACCAAGGGGTTGATTTATAGGGGTTGGTTCCCTTCTAAGATCTCAAGTTCGAAACCTCGAAGGTACTATTAACTCTTTTGGGGCCAATCAATATAGAGCTTTGCTCTGACTTTAATTAGGAGCCCTTGCTAGTGGACGATAGAATTGGTCTTTCAAGATTAGTCGAGATGCGTGAAAACTAACCCGGACACCTGGTTATCCCCCCCCCCCCCCAAAAAAAAACATTCTAGTATTTTTTACTCTTGACTTTAATTGGAGCTAGTAAATTGGAGCTCTTACTAGCAGACGGTGATATTGATCTCACAAGATTAGTGACTCGTTCGTATACTGATCCGGACACTTAAGTTGAAGCTATGCTCAGTAATTGCAAGCAGCACCTTTTTGTATCATTCGTGCATTCCCACATCGAAAATGTTAGGACATCTTGTGAATTCAAACCATTAATTTCTCTTTCTTGAACCATATTAGAGAAGAGCATTTTACGGGCTGCTCCACATTTGATGAGCTGTTTCCCGACAACTCCATGCCGCCTCCTTAAATGCATGGGTAACTCCATGCCGCTCCACTTTTGATCAGTAAAAGAAGTTTGTATTGGAGAAAATTTCCATGTATCCTACTACTCCTCTGTATGTATTACATATATGGTACATTTTATTCTCTCCGATCACCGATATCAACTGGGAGTAGTCAATGTTGTACACATTAGCTCCCAAAAGGACATAAAATGAGAAATGAAAGTAAAACAGAAGATCTGACTTGCAGCATTTAAGAATCCACTATATATAAACGAATACATGGGTTGGTTATTATTATTTTTTTTTTCCATAACCGAGTGCCCAGACCAGCTTACGAGCCCCTTCATAAAAACTAGTCGGAGTAATAAAGAAAAATGAAAAGAATGATCCTCTAGTTTATTAAAACTCAGCAATAACCAGTATATTTCCATTATTCTTCTTCCGGTAACCCAGGCAAAACTACATCTATAACATATCTATACTCTCCGAAAGCTAAAAAAACGCATAGAAGAATGCCTGAGTGGCCTAAAAACCAACATTTAACAGCACGGGATTGGAATGGTATATGTTACGAGAGGTGAAGAATAAACCAATTCAAGCTCTTGGAAAACGAGAGCGGCCTTTCTTCCTCAGGAACTCTGGAATCTCCACTGACCCACCTTCATTGGAGGAGGAAGGTCGTCGATTAATTCCAACAGTAACATCCCCCTGTCTGAGCTGAGTCGCCTGCATTTTGACCAGAAACTGTTAAGACTTCCGTTCACATTATGTGTTCTGGGTTGTGCACACAACCGTTAGTTTTTTTATGTTTCGTATATTGACAAAAACGACTCTACAGAGGGGGGGGGGGGGGGGGGGGGGGGGGGGGGGGGGTTGGGGTTATAAAGCAATACCTGGAGGGATCTCCCATCACTTTCTTCTTGACGTTTAAATCCGGTAGCAATTAGAGTGATACTAATCTGAGAAAAGCCAAGGCAAAGTAACAGTTTTATTAAAAAAGAATGTCCTTGCCAAAGAGACTAGTCGTCTAATACACGATGTTGAATATTAAGGACCGATACCTGGGAAGAAGATTTGTGTCCCAGGAATTTATTTGTGACATTTATAATATTGAGTAGCAAAAAGATCTGGTCCATCTGGATAAATTTTGCGACATTTGAATATTTATTTTCTCATAGGCTTATGTTTCGGATTCTGGACGTTTTTTCGCTTGAAATGTGAAATAAGAGCCTCTTAGAGGTGGACATACTACTTTGGTTCTGCTAATGGCCTTCCGTATATTGTATTTATCATGTAAAGAAGACATTGCCGAGCAAAAAAAAAAAGTGTATGATTACATTAAAAGTGCGTGACACAACAGCTGTCCATGTAAAGATGGCTAGGACTTCATGACCGACAAGAACGGACACGGAATTTCAATCTTAGAGGATAGGAAAGAATGCATTAAAAAAGGTCGGACCAAAAGTTGAACTTGCAGGCGAACCTACATACTTGTTTTTTACCAACCCTACACTAATACAACATGATTTCGTTTGAAATTTGAGGTGGCGATCGTCCCTCCCCAATACTCGACCATGCTTTGAAAAAGGTAACTTACCTGACCACTGAGATGTGGATCTATCACTGCTCCAAATATTAAGTTAGCACTAGGATCAACTAGGTCATTGATAATTTCCGCAGCAGCATTTACCTGCAATAACAATCCCGTGTTAAAAACAAGTATGGGACATCAAAGCCAAATGATTTATTATACAGCATGACTGGGGGTGTTCCACTAAGGTAGTTTTGTTTTAAAACTGCCTTGGTTTTTGTGTTATGTGATGTATTGTGAGAAGGTGACTACTTCACAATTCTAGCACTATATATTGCTGAGTTAAGCATTTCTTCAGAATATTTGGAATGTCCACCTAGTAAGTGCATTTGACATCAACTACAAGTCCAACTATCACTTACACCTCTAACTAATGGATTACGATACAAAACTACGCAAATGTATTAGATATCTTTACAATTGGTAATGGTGAAGCAAAGGTGATTTAATGGGCAGTACTTTGTGACAGCATTTACTAACCAATAATACCGGCTATTTAGGTACATTAAAAGTCAAGGTAGAGCACGAAGATTGACAAAAGAAATATGGCCATATGGGTGAAAAAAGAATGAATGCCAATATTGCTGTCATTACAAGTAGACGTAGCTCGACAAGGTTGAGTAAAAAGAATTTCTCTCTGTTCTGTTCATGCAGGAACCCGGAACATTGACAAACCCCTCAAGGTACACAAGTGGCAGAAATGGGTGCAACTTTTCAGTGATCACCCAATTTACATCTCCAAAACAATAATTAGAGGAGTCTACTTGGGCTTCAATATTTGCACAAGCATAAACATGCGTGTGTATTTGCATTGCATTAGCTGGCTCAAAGGGTTATATTCAGAAGATGCATTGATTCTCATAGACAATGTGAGGTGAGCAGGAATGCACAAATGTTAATTACACAGGCCAACAACATGACAGCCCGAGAGAGAGAGAGAGAGAGAGAGACCTCAAGCAAAGATAAATCACTACCACCAGTTATGTTCCAGACGATTCCAGTAGCCCTCTCTATGCCAATATCTAATAAAGGTGATTGAATGGCATTCAATGCAGCATCTCTTGCTCGGGTCTTCCCTACAAGAACAAATCCCACAAGATTACTTGTGTTTCAAGAGAAAATTCACCTTACATTATCAAACTTATTAAAATACAACCGAAAGCAAAACATCTGAGATAAAACATAATTTATTCCTATTTACAGTCTTGATTAGTTCCAGTTGTAATATCTCTGATCTCATGAATCGAAACCATAAGGCATGTTTTATTTGCAGGCAAAAAAAGATTTCTTTACGCTGCACTGAATATATCTGAAGTGTTTCTCATTGGATTTTAACTCTTGAAAGTATTAAGAGTTAAAAATTTATGAACAGATAAGAAACTCAAGCATTACTAATTCATAATTACCAGTTGCAGTTCCTATTCCCATTAACGAAGACCCCGCATTTGCCATAATAGCTCGCACATCAGCAAAATCCACATTGACGAGCCCTGGAACCTGTACATTATCATGAAGTAGTTATAAGATAATAATCTTCTGAAGGCCTTGAGGCTGCACACTATACAAAAAGGAATGTCGACTACCCTGAATAAAATTCTGAATTGGTATGCTACACAGAATTTACTGTGGCAGACTATAAATCTCCTGTTCTATTTAGAAGAGCTTCTCCTTCTTCATACATCATTAAAATGCAAAGGATCCAATTGTAAAAACTGGTGCAAGACAAACCCTACATGGAAATCACTGAATGCACTTCATCCAATTGTAAAAACTGATGCAAGACAAATCCTATACGGAAATCACTGAATGCTCTGCCCTCTGAAAAGGATGTAAAAGCAGAAGAAACAGAAATTAGGCCTTAAATTGAGGGTCTTGGATTTTTTCAAAGGGAAAAACAAACTCCATCCGTAGTAATTTTCTGATCCAATTTTGACAGTCATATCCTTTAATCGGTTCAACAAATAGTATATATTTTTAATTAATATAAATTATAGATGAATTTCTAAGACGTCCGAAATAATGATATGGAAAAACAAGGCGAGTAAAAAAAGGAAGCCCTTTCCTTGAGAAATATGGTGGCCTATAGAAGGAAAGCCCCTCTCTTGAACTTTCCTCCTCTGCATCTCCATTCTTTGCTCGCAAACTAAGGGAAATAAAGTGTATATATCCAGCCCACCCCCTCTTCCTTACCCCTCCACCTACCTTCATTTCGCTTTTCCACACCATTGGACAAAGCCCAGGTGATACAAAAATAACTGCATAATTCTGAGGTTTCTAAAATTTCACTAACCCATCAAATCATCACTCAAGACAAGTAATTTCAGCAATACATACCGTAATTATATCCGAGATACCACGAACACCTTGTCTAAGAATATCATCAGCCAGATTAAATGCTTCTGTTACCGGGGTAGAAGCAGAAACTGCTGTCAACAATTTGTCATTGGGAATGACAATTAGCGTGTCAACCTTCTCTCTCAAAGATGCGATTCCTTCTTGGGCTTGAATTTGCCTCCTTCGTCCCTCAAAAGAGAAAGGGGTGGTAACAATACCAACAGTTAAGATACCCATTGACTTTGCAATTCCTGCAATTTCAGGGGCCCCACCAGTGCCAGTTCCTCCACCCATTCCAGCCTGCAGACCATAATATGGTTTTAGTGAGCGGCCAGCATTGATGATGCCGACTACTAATTTAAATCTCTTTGAACTCAACAATCATCAGGTACTGCATCTACTTTAGCAAATACAATGGTAGGTATTACTAATCGACCGTATACTGTCATCATATGCTAGAACCATTTTTTGTGCACCTGTCATACACTCAATTCTTAAATTAGAAAAGGTAATCGTGGTCCATATGTTGTGCACTACTTGCACTAGTTCATCCCCAGTCAATTTATAGTCCACGCCATATTGCCATGACTGGAGTACTTATAAATTACTTGCATTCATAACACCAGATATATGGCCGAAAACAAGAGACTAACCTAGCCATGTTAGGGTCTAAATCAGCAACAGCATTGATAAACCATTGCAGGCGGCACTCATAATAATCAGAAGCTCACCAGCTAGCTGACATTGACAAAATTAACTACCATCGAAATGATGAACCAAATGTAAATATGGCCGCTTAGCCTTGAGATGCTTTATTCACCATTGAAACTGAACCCTGAAACATAATCTTATGTAATGATATAACATGGGACATACCAAGATGCAACACAAAGGACACATGTGAGGTCCAAATATTATACTGAAGGCACAGCATATATTGACACTGTTCGTCAAGTTTACAGCAACAACACTACCCACTAGTTCTGCATTCAAAGGGAACTACATTACAGAATCACACAACGCAGAAAACTACAAAGAAAAATTAATTTACGATAATGGAGCCAATATAGGGAGTAACATACATGGAAGCAGAAAGCCAGCTAGCTATCCTAGCAAAATTTTAACATAAACATTTAATAAAAAGAACAATCTTTGTAAACTAAACCTAGGCCTATGACTCTTAATGCACTTTTTGATTTTGCATATCAAGGCAGGATGTTCAATGGGTAGGATTCGTCTTGACCGGGGATCAAGCTCACTCACTTGATGACTGCAAGTTTTATCTGGAATT
Source organism: Vaccinium darrowii (assembly GCA_020921065.1). NCBI lineage: Eukaryota > Viridiplantae > Streptophyta > Magnoliopsida > Ericales > Ericaceae > Vaccinium > Vaccinium darrowii. The sequence goes on along the minus strand of CM037161.1, from coordinate 31,409,175 downwards.
TCATAACGTTTTGCCTGTAGGACCTTTACACTTGCTAATCCTTCTCCTCAACCATCAATGTTATTTCCTTACACTTGTTCTTTTCAGGGTAGAGCAGGAAACCAGCAGATTACGAAATGGCTGATGATCTTTAGATTGATACTTGAATATAGCTAATAAAAACTATAAAGAACAGATTATCCTGGAAAATAAGTGACAATGAGAAATACTTACAGTCACGAAGACCATGTCTGCACCATAAAGTGCTTCTTCGATCATTTCTTTGCTTTCCCTGGCAGCATTTGAGCCAATATCTGGGTTCCCACCAGCCCCAAGTCCTCTGGTAAGCTCTTGACCTATTTGTAACCGGTGCTCAGGAAACACAGGCGACATCCTCAAGGCTTGGACATCCGTGTTAACAATCCAGAACTCCACACCCTTCATTGCACTTTCAATCATCCGGTTAACTGCATTTGACCCACCACCTCCAACACCAACAACTTTGATCTTGGCTTGATTGTAATTATTCAAACTCGTTGAATCTCTCATGCTTTCGGTGACAATTCCACAAGGATCATCCTTTCTTAGGTTAATAACCGCATTGCTACTGTCACCTCTAAGCATTGAAATTTCCGGATGTTCATTAAGGAATGGGTCCTTATCTTTGAAGTGGTTGACACTGTTCGGTTTGGCTGAACATTTGAACCTAGGAGAGGATGAAGCACTCTTTTGGCTAGCACAAAGAATCCGCTTTTCATCAAACATCTTAAGGGAACATACTCTTCCACAGTGACTTTCCATCAAAACCCTCCCCCCCTGAACACTCACAAGCCCAGTTGGTCTTAGAGTATCAGGAGGAGTGAAATAGGGTGATAAACATGTTGCCATGGCGAAATCAAAAAACTCAAACGTAAGGTAACCTTACTATTCTGGGGGAGAAATCTGAGAAACCAAACTGACAATATGTCAAATCCAATTGCAAGATTTTGTCTCACTGCCTGTTAGTCAAAACCAAGGAAACATAAAACACCAATTTACTAAATTAAACACATTATGAAGAGGTTAGACATGCAAGCACTTCAAGGTCAGTGGCTATATAAAAGCAATAAAAATGAACTCAGAAACAGTACATGAACCAGCAAGCGGTAAGAGAAACTCAAAAAATGAAACATGAAGATTGTATTAAGTTGTAGTGAAAAAAGACCATTAACAGAAAAGGACCATTAACGAAAAGCCCAGCAGAAGTCCAAGAGGTGTTTTACCGGGGATATAAAAGATTAATACATCAAACCGAAATCAAAGCGTGGTCGGTAAAGCATAAAACCCAGAACAATAAATAAACTCAGTTTTATCAAAACATAAATAAACTCACAGAGTCAGAGTCACTGCAACTTAGCCGACTAGTATGAGAAAATTGAGAATCAATAAATGCATACGGCACAATGCTTAATTGAAAAAGACCCATAAACTAAAACCCAGCAAAGGTCCCAAGAATTAGTCACGCAAAAATAGAAACCATCCAGAAATCAAATCCAGAGAAATGAGTGACTGTTAAAGCAGAAAACCCAGGACAGTATCAACCCTAAAACATCAAGAAAAATGCTACAATGCTGAACATTGAAAGAAAATGCCATCTGGGTTAGAGATATACTCCTAAAAGATAAAATAAAGACCTGTTAGGGTTGCAGATTAGTGGATGATAGACAGAGAAGTGCCGAGAAAGCATTCGAGGCAGGGCCTGAACTGTGGTTTTGGTTAACTGGGCTCTCCGACGGATTTTTAGAACCACCACCTCACTTGTTAATTTACACTAGTAGTATTTGGTTACTCTTCATAAATATGGTCGACTGAAAAATCTGTGGATTCCTAACCAATTGTTCTGAGAAGTAAATTAAGTAGTGTTCCAGTAATATATTAGTTTTTTTTTTTTTTTCAGTTGACCATATTTATGAACAAGTTGATTTTTTTCTAAAAACTATTTTGGCTTGTTGTTTTTGTTGGAAAATATTATAGGATGTAATATTTCCTTATAGGTGTGAATGTAAATTGACACCTTTTAGAGTCGTGTCGTTTGAGTGGCAATCTTATATAGTATAGCAGAATGACTTTTTGTGAGGAAGGCTCTCATCGCGACAAGTGGCATAAAATAATTGGTTTGTCGTATAAGATTTTGAGTGACACATGTGACAATAATTCAATTACCATAAGTAGGTAGTTTCAATTTTCAAGCAAGTTCCATGATTTAAGGAATCAGCACTCAAGATTTGTAAAGAAAATAATTTGTCAAATAATTTTAAATTTCAAATACTCATCAATCAATAAATTTTACAAATGAAACAATTAATTAGCTAATTAAAAATTTCAAAATAATTTAAAAAATCACTCAACGTTTGCATAAAAATAATAATCAATTACTGTTAAATTCCGAATACATCAAAAACTTATAAAAATGAAAATGTCCATCCCCCATTTTCTCAACCATCAGTCTAAAAAACTCTTAAATCCCTCAATCCAACCAATTATATTTTCGTGCAAACCTTATTGTTGTTCTTATACTTTGGCTACGGTTGGCCTGGTGCAAATGAACAAATAATCTATGTTTTGGTAATATTTTTTTCCCATTTTCTATTAATTGGTATTCATTTTTTTAAAAACCTATAATGGCTTTCGATGTCGAAATTTATGTTGGTTAAAAATTGACTCGGCTTTTACAGGATCGATGTGAGAACCTTGATGAGAAAATCAATTGATTGAAATTGTCAAAATAACATTTTGAAAGCAAAAATGGTCAAAAGGTTGCATAATTGGAATATAATTCTCAATTTAGCAGTAAGTGTCAAGTTAATAGTTGCTATTGCTAAGATCTTGAAAGGTACAATACTAAATTACTATATGACTATCAAATGACAAATAAGATCTTTACAATTCTTTTAGCCAACCTTTCTTAAGTTTTGTGAGATAGAATTTGTTCTCTTCTTCTTCTGGCAAAGTGACATATAGTATTATATTCTACTTTAAGATAGAATGATGAATATCTATCTAACTTAAATATATGAACAAAATAAGAAGCCGTAGAATACAGTTGAATTATATTGTGGAAAAAAAAATCAAAACTCAAATATATGCCCTAAACATATTATACGTAATAATCACAAAACTAACATCCAAATATAAGAAACTATATATCCATATGAGTGAATTAATATTTTGAACCAACCATACATTAAGCACAACGATCGCACCACTGCAATGTCTAGCTCCATAAACACAGGAGTTAAGTCTCAGAGCAAAATATAAAGGTTGTGAGGTATTTTAAGATTTGATTAAGTTTGATTTTGTGAGGTACTTAAACAAGTTATAAGATTTTTTTTGGCAATTTATATTAGAGAGTAATACTCAGGGACGGAGTCAGGATTTTGACTCGGAGGTAGCACCTAAAATTAATATTCTTCCACCTCCATCCCACAAAGAGTAGTCTATTAATTATAAAGTGACGTGCAATTATTGGATAAAAATCTCAATTAGTTCTTTAATTTTGTATGAAGAAATGTATAAATCATGTATGGAGGTGCTTTATTTTTCTATCTGAAAATTAGTATAAAAAAGGTATAAGTGTTCTAAAATTAATTGTTTATAATATCCAAAAGAATATGCATTTTCATAGGTTAATCATTATCAACATGATTAATACCAAAAAATTACACACTTTCATCGATTAATCACTCATCAATTTGTTTAATACCACAAATAATACACGTGTTTTGTAGAATAACACTATTCTTGCCATACAAATTTAAATTATTAGTATATGATAACATTAATTTATCCCGTACATAGCACGGTTTTCCGCTAGATTGTAGAATCAAAGTGTTCCAAGCATATAATCATGTAGCACGGTATGACGCTAGATTTTTGTGGAAAACTAAACTAACAAACAAACAAGGCCATTTTAATGTTGAAAGTATTCATCAATAGTTTTTTTTTTTTTTGTGTATTGCGACTCCGTGCATAGCACGGGTTTGATGCTAGTTGTTTATTGTGGACGGACACGCCCTTTATGAACAAATGTGCCCCTTCCCTTGGTGACTATTCGTAGAGTCACTAGTTAGTCTATAAATAGTGCGTCCTTCATTCATTTTAGTTGATTGAATTTCCCTTGTATTTTCTAGTCTTCATATGAGTGAGTACAAAACACAAGTTTGGTTCGCCTACCGAACAGATTGGAGTGCTACTTTCGTTCGGTGAAGATCAAGTAGTGCTGGGAGATAGACGTCCATGCAAACCGTAAGCACCGTAGCGGGGGCGAATCTGTCGTAAGATTGTTGGACCAAATTGATTTAGAACATTAAACATGTATTTCGGGCTATTTGAAATTGAGTTTCGACATACTTAATATATAGAGTTGCTATGTTTGATGTGATATGAAATTAAGATTTAGAATATTTATATGTCTATAATCTTCTCGGATATTTTATAGTTGTCAAACAACTACGCCCCACAAAATATTTGTTAATAATAAAGTAGAACCGATTTTTATGTTTTGGAGAGTATCCAATGAGCATGGAAAAATATGAGGAATGCATGTTGCATTTAACATAAAATTGTGGCAAGTGTATAAACGTGGAAATTGAGTAAAGAGTTACTCGTTTTTGGGTGAGTTGCTCAATGTGGGAGTGGGTTGTTTCTTACAAATGTGTCTAGAAATTACACAAGAAATGAAGAGAGAGTTTTGACATTGTCATAAACTATGAGAATTATTTTGATAAATTCTGAATTGATTTCAGAATTGTGGGGGAAGCAATATGTATAATTTTCATATAGTTAAGTTGTTTGTTGCACTTAGGAGATGTCCAACTATACTTGAAGAATAAAATATTGTGATATGAATATCCAATTTAAATTTTTAGAATCCAAGGGTGGATTTGATTTTACAATTGGAGTGCAACAGTGATTTGGAAATCCTCACGCGTGTATAGCCAATGTCTACGATGGAGTCTGATCAACTCATTCCGTTAGACAAAAACTAGTAAGTGGAGTGGCTAAGCCATTTCTTAGAGGATGTTCCAATGTGGTTCAATTCTGTGCCAAGATTTATAATATGATGGCCATCGGTAGTTGGAAAGGCGTAGAAGACCACAAAGAACGGTAAGTCTCAATTTTGTAGACATGCACCGTTAAACATTTGTTTTCACTAAAGAATGAGTTTCAAGTATGAGTTAATAGTTTCGACATTGATACTTGTCCGGACTTAAGACAATTATGTCAAACTATAGGTGATTTTGTGAATATTCTAGATTATCACATAATTGTGGGGGAAGTGGTGCTTTTTTGCAAATAATTGGGTTTTTGCAAGTAACTCATACATAGCTTTTTGAAAATTACTCATATGAGTAATTTAATTATGTGCCAAGAATTTGCAGATTATTCTTTGATTAGTATTCATAAGTTTGACACTCAAAGTTAAGCACGGGATAATATGGTATGGTAAGTACTGACGTGATAATTGCAGACACAATATCATAGAATACTTTGTTCTCAATTGAAATTAGCACCATTGAAGGTCAATAATGAAATACGGATCCGTTAACCAAATGGTTTTGACCAGAGAACAAATGATCATCGAGGGGAATGGGTTTAAAGCCTACGAATTAAAAGTCTCTATAATGGCAACCCAACCTAGTTGACTGGAGATCCCAAGATCTAGGTTCAACGGGACAACCGAGTTATATGAGACTTAAGAGTATCACTGCGGAGATATCTCTCACCAACTCATTCCTATGGTGAAACAGTGATGCCTGTAGCGATTTAGGTTAAGTTTTAACTTTTAATGATTCTTATACCTTGGTAAATCCAAGTAGGGTATAACAGGATACTCTTAATAAAAGATCACCTATGTGAGTGTGAAGTGGGCCGCTTCTATGAGAATTTTAAGATTGAATTCTTTAAAAAACACTCTCTGAAACCAGTCGCGTGTTCCAGGGCCAAAATGGGCACAACTGTAAGAACCAACTATGTTCGGAAAGATTCTGTGTGTTGACTATTGTCTTGGCTTACACAAACGGCTGAACAGTTCAAGACATTGCATTCACTGGTTAGCTAGTAAGTTCGATAGTTATTCACAAGGCCAAGTTCAAAGCCAAAAGCTACCTAACCCCATGCAGGAAATTTCCACATGTACTCTCTTTGTTGTTTGCATTTTTTTTTTTTTTTTTTTTGCATTTGTTATCGAGTCAATTTCATTCATGTGGGGGATTGTTGGAAAATATTATAGGATGTAATATTTCCTTATAGGTGTGAATGTAAATTGACACCTTTTAGAGTCGTGTCGTTTGAGTGGCAATTGTTCATTGTGGACGGACACGCCCTTTATGAACAAATGTGCCCCTTCCCTTGGTGACTATTCGTAGAGTCACTAGTTAGTCTATAAATAGTGCGTCCTTCATTCATTTTAGTTGATTGAATTTTCCTTGTATTTTCTAGTCTTCATACGAGAGAGTACAAAACACAAGTTTGGTTCGCCTACTGAACAGATTGGAGTGCTACTTCCGTTCGGTGAAGATCAAGTAGTGCTGGGAAATAGACGTCCATGCAAACCGTAAGCACCGTAGCGGGGGCGAATCTGTCTTAAGTACAGAGTGTTATACACTCGCCTTGATCATCATTTCTTTTTCATTGATTTCCAGGTTTCAAGTTTTAATTTTATTGCATTTATATTTCGGTTTTATCACAAAAAGTAAACAGATTTTCCAACAGTTTTGTTACCAAAACTATATTTATTTATTTATTTTTTTAAGTTTAATATGGAATTGGTTGGTTTTTGGGGGATCTTTTTGTTAGTGGAATGGTAGCTTTTGAGATAAAACTCAACTAGCTTTTTTTAGTGGAACACCCAAAAAAAATAAGTAGAGTATAAAACTACTTCCCTTGTAGAGAGGTGGAACTCTTTTTTTTGGCCCATGGCCTTGTTTGTTGCATAGAATTTGAGGGTGGGATATAAGTTGAAATGGAGTGGAAATCAAAATTCGATGTTTGTTGCCATTAATTTGGATGAGATTTCAAATCCCCAACCATTTTTTATCCTCCTTCGTACAGGATATAAAATCGTAGGATGGATTTGGATAGAATTTACATTGTCGCCCATGTCCTATAACAAAAACAGCGTTTCCCAATGGCTATATCCTGGTGGCCACAAACACCGGATATGGTTTCGCCATCCATTTATATCCTGGACAATATTTCAAGGATTCAATAATCCACCCATATCCCAAGAATTCTATATCCCGCCATTTTATCTCCGGTCAAACTTACGAGCCCATACGTTTTCAAAGAAAAAAAAAACTTATGAGCCCATAGGGATAGGTAAAATACTTAATATGTAAAATACCTCAAGTTACGACACATCTCTCTACTTTTGTTGAGATATTATTCACCCATCTTTGATTATTTTATTGCTTCTCTCTCTCTCTCTCTCTCTCTCTCTAGTTCTTTCTGGGGGAAAGAAGAAGAAAATAAAAAGGGAAAAAGGAAAAAAATGTTATTTTAATAGATGATAGATAAAATAGATTGTATTGTTAGAGTGTTGAAAGAGATGTGAGAAGTTAAAACAAAAAATGTGCATTATTCATTAATTTTGATTTTACTTAATTTTTGCCTAGACTATTGGGTTTACCCTAAGAGGAATGCCTAATTAGCAAGGACTCAGAGTAATATTTTTTATACTATGGACAAGAGGTTGGCCCTTGTATAGACTGGAGATTGGCTCTTGTGGTAATCTGCTAAATCTGCTCCTACCATTTTAACATCCGATCTCTAGCATAAAAAATAAAACTTAAATTCATATCAAATTGAGTTTTATTAAATAACTATTCAAAATTTATAGATTATTTAGTCTCTTTTACCTTTACAGTTATGTAGGTAATAAAGATGTTGGAATATATGTTTAGCTTTGAGTTATCTCATTGGAATGCTTCAAATATCAAATAATCAACCTTGCACAATTTTGGACCAAATTACTTTTAGAAAGCACTTTTCCACTTTAGGGAGTCACAATTTCAAATGCCTACAAAACAATGACATAGTTGGGTCTCATATATATATATATTGGTATGACTAGAGTTCAGATTAGTTTATGCATGAAAGAGAAAAGAAATGAAGTAGAATTGCAAAATTGAGTGGAGTAGGGTACTCCTGCCCTACCACGCTGTAGGGCGTCACAAGTCGAAATGTATCAAATTTGAACTGTTAAAAACACATTCGACAGTCCATAAGCTGCAATATAGGACACCTTGTAGGGAGTACGCACTAGCACCCCACTTCTGCTATAATGCCCGTTGTGATAACAAGAATGGAGGGGAGGGGAGGGGAGGGGAGAGAGAGAGAGAGAGAGAGAGAATGGAGGAGGAGGAGCGTTGCGAAAAAAGGACGCCACCAATAGTTTGAGCCTTTGAGGGGAGTTCAGGAGCCTATTTTTTTTACTTTTTATTTTTAGCATTTTGCTTTTTTATATTTTTGGCTTTTTAGATTATCCCTAGAATATATTATGAATTTATAGAGTATTTGCAAGGCATGTGCAGAGTGTACTTTGCAACATGAATTGTGTTTAAGAGATATGTGCAAAATATATTCCGCAAGTCTTTTGTAAACCAAAATGTGAAAAGTAGAAAATGACAAGTCGAAAAGTTCATCATCTTCTTACTTATCCTTTCTAAATTTAAAAATAGAAAATTCAATTTTCTCATAGCTCATTATTGGTGCCTTCATCCAAACACCTAGAAATAAAAAAGATAAAAATGAAAAAGAAAAAGAAAAAGAAAAAAAATGTGCCATCCAAAAAAACGAAAAAGCAAGGGTGTCAAATCAGAACAAAAAGAAAAAGAAAAGGTGAGGGTGTGAATAGAGTTTTTGAATGTGCATTTATAGAAGCACTCAACGAATCAGATTTGGAAGTTCCACTTTATCCCTTTCTCTCCCTCTCACTTCTCTCTCATATGCCCCAACGTTTCTCTAACTTCGTCGATTCGTCGTCTGGTAATCATTTTCTCCTACTTCATCGAATCCTCGCCGCTCATAAACATCGTCTCTTCCTCTCTTGATTTGATCTCTCTAATCATCTTTAAGACTTACATTCACCAAAATCGACGGCTAGATACACTTGCCAAGGTTTAGGGGAAGCAATTTGCTAGTACAGTTGATGGGATTTGCGCCTTTTCGAAGTCATTTATGGCCATCTGATTCTCCTGGTAAGCCCTCTAGATCTGCGGACATGCTAGGTTACAGTAATGCTCCTGCATCTGTCTTTTGGTTCTTTGGTTGTAGGATAGTAGAATCGACTATACTAGCTTGGCCAATTAAAAAGAAGTCGCTTTCTTGCCAGTAACTGCACAGTTGTTGATGGATAGAGGAGCTGTTGTTTGATTTTTATTTGAGAATACTAGCCACTGGATTTCGTGTCACTGTTCAGATGCTAGGTTTTTCTGTGCTGATGAATTGGTTGGTTGCGTCTTGAGTGATGATTGAAATTAAACCCTCAAATTATTGATCTGGGTTTTGTCTATTTCTTGGTATTTTGGGAAGATTTTCACTGTTGGTTTCTGGGTTCTGATCATTCTTGAATTTCCTTAGATTTAGGTAACTGGGTTTTGTCACTTTGGAAGTTTCGACTGGATTTGGTGGACAATAGCTGTTGCAGTTTTTGTTCGACTGTTGTGATTGGTTATGGAATTCCTTCCCGTTGAAGTAATTGGAAACATACTTTCTCGTCTTGGGGCTGCTAGAGATGTTGTGATAGCATCTACTACTTGCAAAAAATGGCGAGAGGCTTGGCAGAATCACCTCCGTGCCCTTACATTCAATTCCAACGACTGGCCTGTATTCCATGATCTCACCCCTGGTAAAATTGAAATTCTCATAACTCAAACAATTTTACAGACCACTGGGCTCCAATGCCTTACTATCATCATGGACGATGTTGATGAGTTCTCAGCTGCTCCAGTGATTGCATGGCTAATGTATACCAGAGAAACCTTACGGCAGTTCCGTTATAACGTAAGGACAACCCCTATCATTAATATTCTCGAGAAATGTGGTCGACAAAAGTTGGAAGTTTTGGCATTGGCTCATAATTCTATTACGGGTGTTGAACCAAGTTATGTGAAATTTCCATGCCTGAAGTCTCTTTCTTTGAGTTATGTTGGTATCTCAGCATTGGATTTGAGCCTTTTACTTACTGCGTGCCCAAAAGTCGAGTTATTGTCTCTTGTCAGTCTAGATATTGCCATGTCAGATGCACAGACCACTGTGGAACTGTGTAGTGTCTCTTTGAAGGATATTTATGTTGAATCAATTAGTTTGGACAAGTTTGTGCTGGAGGCGGATAACATTGAGAAGTTGCACTTGAAAGATTGTACACTTGAGATGTTCGAGCTTGTTAGCAAACGGACCTTGAGAATTCTCAAGATTGATGATGTTAGTGTGATTCAACTTGATATTGGTGAGGGTACTGAGAATCTTGAGGTCGTGGATGTGAGTAATTTCACAATCATGTGGCAAAAGTTCCACCATATGATCTCAAGATCTTCAAAATTGAGAAGGCTTCGGCTTTGGGGAGTTGTTTTTGACGACGAGGATGAGTTTGTTGATTTAGAGACCATATCGGCATGCTTTCCTCTTTTGAGCCACCTGTCCTTGTGTTACGATCTAAGAGAAGGCGCCCCACTTCAATTTGGCTTGCATGGACGGTTTCGATTGGAAAACGTGGTGGTGTTGGAACTTGGGTGGACAGTAATTTCTGATCTGTTTGCACCCTGGGTTGAGTGGTTTCTTGAAAGCTGCCCCAATCTTAAGAAGCTGGTCATTTATGGGGTTGTTTCTGAGGCCAAGACCCATGAAGAATGCCAAATGCTGGCCGTCATTACCTCATCTTTGGTTAGGCTTATGAGGAAATATTTGCACGTGGAGATCCAATTTGAATATGAATGATGATTTGCGAGGTTCCTTTACAGAAACTCAAGTATTGGCCAAGTACGGTTGAATGGCATGTATTTGAAACTCGAAGAAGATCTGATCATTCTCTCGATGTTGCTTTCTTGAGTGTCGTTTTTTTTCCCAACTTCCAGGTTCATTTACTGATTCCTCAACTGGATAGTCACCCACTTCTTTGTGTAAAACTGGTGTTATGCTTGGATTTATGTTATCCTCTTTCTTGAATTAAGACAATTTTTGAGTTTAGCTGTTCATAGCTCCAGAATACAAATGGGTCATATAATCTATTTTTCAATTTGTGGTTTCCTCTGTCTTAATTCTTATGGCACCACATAGAATGTCTGTAACCCTTCATCATTCCGATCACAATCAAGCTTCCGTAACTCAGTGGCTCAACTGTTAAGGGCCTGGGTGGGGCTACCTCACCGCCCCCCATTTTTTTTTTCCCCTTAGTTTGAACTGAAAAATAGAATAGAACTCTTGAGTCATAGAGAGGCTTCGTTTAGGGTTTCTAGAGACTGTTACCACTGTCACTTTTTAAGGTTTTCATTTACCAAAAAAAAAAAAAAAAAAAAGAAAAAAAAAAAAAGAAAAAGAAAAGAGACAATGTTATCTTTTTATTTCCCTCAATACTCATACTTTGGTGACCACTTTCTTGGTAGTATGTGATGTGTCACTAATGTATCGGTAGTGTGTGCCCCATTTGTTATGTAGTGGAGATCAATTTCTTCCAATACAATGGTGACACGTCACATGGTCACCATTACCAAAGTGTGGTCACCAAACATGATCACCTTAGCCCTGATGCAGCCTCTTCTCTCATTTGACTGGGATTGGTGACAGTGAAGCCCTCAAACCAGTCCAGTCGGAAGCTCGAGGAGAGGAATGGGCAGAAAACAGCAATCGTCAATCTACTTGATTTCGTGTGACATCCGGTGTGGACGATTGATTTTGTAATATCCTTTCTTAAAACTAGTTATAAAGCCGCACTGGAATACCTTTGGCAAAGTCGAGAATTATAGGAGATCGCACACTGTTTTTGCCAATTATCCGTTAACTAATATTTTGTTTGCCTTGCATAGAAGTGAACAACTCTAGGGGGAGAGCATTTAATTTGAGTGCTATATAAGCAAGGCATGACACTGGTGGATCGATGTTGGAAAGCTGGGTCTGAGCAAATCACTAAATTCATGTTTTTCCTTTGGTGTTGAAGTCAAACTCAGCCTTAAGAAGTCTTTTTGAAACTACTTGGGTGGGACAGAGGAATCCCGTTTCACAGTTATGCGATATTAAGGGCCGTACTCTGTTAAGTCTGCAGGCTTGTTTTTCTTATTTATCTCATCCCAAGTTAATATAGGTTTCTTCTACTTAACGGTATTCGGTACGCGAACTATGCATACGTAAAGTCTCTTTGTTTGGTTGGTAGTTTTGAGATAAAGAAGTTGTATAGGTTTGCATAATTTTTTGTCTTTAGTATATGTTGTTAACCTTTTAACAAACCTTTTTATTTCTTGAATAGAGGTATGCAATACACATTCAAAAAGTAAAAAAAGAAATAAATAATTTGATAAAAAAATTTTGAAAGGCGAAAAAAACGGATGCTGAAACAGTGAAACTTTTGGAGATAAATTTTCTGAGATGTTAACCAAACAAACGTCGGACAAGGATTTCATACCTTTGTCCGAGTGTCGATCGTCCAATCGGGTACTTTTATGCAGTCCAAATAGTCCATGAACATAGCTCGCTGTTTTGTTTTTTCATACATCTTGTACAAATGCTTATAAATGGCCCATTTTTGTGGATCTCATATTGTTTCCTTATATCTCGCTGTCGCAAAGAGTTATGGAGGCTCAATCCAAACAGATGAGCGTGTAAAATTGTGCGCATAAATAATGCTGTCGAATTGGGAGGTTGTGGTTGTTAAAGCATACAAATTATTCGTCCATGTGATTTTCAATATTTTCTTCATTTTGCTCGTCTCATGTCCTGTAAATGAACTGAAAGTAAATGGCTTTAAATAGAGCAGGATTTTTTTTTTTTTTTTGAAATTGGGAGATGATTGAGTACTGTATCTTATATTGCTGTGAGATGTTAATCTTGTTTATTCAAATCCTTTTTACTTCCTTGGAAAACGACATTGTTACTTAGTTCTTATTACTTCTCAAAGAGTCAATATCCAGTCTATCTGTAAAAGCTTACGACTTTTTCTATTTTTATGAGACGTGGTGGGCACTACAAATTGTTCGTCATCTGTCTTTTCAAGGTTATCCTATTGATTCATCTGCCTAACTTGCTTTGATTTTGACAGTAACTTTGCGTACATATCAGTTTCTCTGATACTGCTGCAATTGTTAACCACTTTCCATATGCTTGAATGCAATGAATGGACTACTTCAAGATTGTTGAGCTTCTTTAGTAGGAAAAAGATAGCATCTGAATCTTTCCAGGGAAACTTAATGCATCTTTGATCTGTGGGTGGGGCTTTATGAAGTCATGAAATGCTATGATGTTTTCTCCACCTAATTTTTACTTTTTCTGATTTCCTATTTGTTTACATACTTGACGGTAGATGATTGTCAAAAATCCTTTGTTCTTTGCATAACCCTGTAGCGGATGGTAATTGGAAACAATGTAAAGGACACTCCTTTATATGAAGTCGGTGGTGTTCTACTCCTTTTTGCTGAGTTGCTCCTCGAGTTTGATTTTACTCTTACCCATCTCTATTTTTTGAAGCAAATGTTTTCTGGAAATGTTAACTGTTTCATATTCAGGAGGCATGGGAATTGCAAAATGACCATGGCTATATGAAGATATTGGACCAGTATACTACTATACTATGCTTCTCAATAGAGTTGGAGGTCAAAAGGACCCATGTGAGTGATGTTAATCATCTGGTTAACCTGCCTTAGTTGGGATTAAGCTTCTGTCCAGTTGCTTATATATTGCAATGCCGTAAGTTTTACACGATCTTAGGCAGAACTCAACCCCAAAAGCTCTCTCATGAAGTGAGGGCGCCCTCACGCTTATATTTTTCATATTGCTTTGGTAACCAGGCAATGTGGGACTTTGCTTCACATCCTTCCTCACGTGCAACATGCTCTCTGGTACCCAGCCCTGATACCATGTTACACGATTTTGGGTAGAACTCAACCCTAAAGCTAGCTCAAGTGAGAGTGCCCTCGCGCTTATATATTTCATATTACTTTGGTAACTAGGCGACGTGGGACTTTGCTTCACAGTAAGCTTTATCATGGCTGATGGCTGTTAATTTACCCTTTCCAGATCTGTTATATCTTGAAAGAACAGTTCGAGAAAGAACAGTTCTATTCACTTTGACGTCCTGCTACCACCTGTAGTCACTGTTTGTAATAAGCTTTTGTTGGGGACATTAAGCATAGAGCTGCAGACTTGGACTGGACAGAAATATCTCCACTTCTTCTGGCCGGAAAATGAACCAGAGAAGACGTCGGACTTTCTGAAGGACGTAGAATTAGGTTAACCATGATCAATGATCCTCTTATCATCAGGTGTGTTCCGCAAGTTAGTACATTTAACTTCTTTAAACTTACATTTCTCCCGTCATTTCTTATTCAAGTTAGCTTTTTGTCGAAATGGATAGGAACCAAGAGAGTTACTTGTGATGGGTAAGTTTGGTGGATAAAGCTCTATAGAAGAAGGTAATAAACTCAATCGTTTCAGCAATCTCTTTTTCCTTGGTTTATTTGCTTTCCATGTTGTGCTGCTCCATTTCCCTTCCAGCATGCCGTCGTGCATATTGTCATCTTTGATTGACGTTACCAGATTGGCATGCTTGGTGTGAATTTGTTGTCATGCTAAAGTTAACTAAGTGATGAACATTTCTGGTGGTTGATGAGTACATCAAACAGAGATTTGGAACTTTTAAGAGGAAGAATTAATATAACGTAAACCAAATGCTGTAATTTTTAGCATAAGTACTTGTCAAAGAATTCGAGTAACAAGTTTTTTAGGGGACGGGAATGCCTATATGTAGAGGAATGGGTTTTTTCAGATTACTGTAGGCTGTGAACAAAGACGCAAAAAATTGTAAACGAGAGGACCACCAAACTTTTATCCCCATTTCTCTAAAAAATATGGCAGCAAGCTTGAATTTATACAGAAAAAGAGGTTTTACAGATTTGGTTTTCACAATATTGAACTTAGTAGGTACATGCTTCATTCTAAGTTAACACCGTATATGATTTTCCAGTTCTTAAATTTAGCTAACCACTCTTTTCCTTAGGTTACCAGTACCTGCAAGACCTTGTTTACCTCTGTAAACCATCACCCGGAAAAAAGAAAAGAAAAGAAAAGAAGGGCTCCATACTAGTGGAATTTACCTCAATCTAAAACCTTGTTTCTTCTTTTCCATGACCTCCTCTCAACCCAAGTATCCACATTAGCCTGATAGAAGCACTTTCCGGAGACTAACAGTGGACTTCAAAGAAGAGCTGATCTATATATACAAGCAATTCCGGAAAGGAAAAACACGAATTACAAGGAGAAACAAAAGCACAAATCTTGGTATAATTCTGCCCTAAACTAGGTTCTGATACACTTCATTGTTCCCCTCTAAAATCATGGTCGGGAAAGATTAGTGGTCCGATCTTGATCATCGACTTCACAATGGGCAACTGAAAGTCCTCCGCATCACCCTCAACTTTTCCATAGCTCTTTCAGCCTTGGTCCAGGCCTTTATTTTCGCTTCTTCAAGATACTACAGATATATTGGAAACGCATGAAACACATGTCCTCTTAGTGCAGAAAAAGGGGAGAAGAAAAAAGGTTCTCAAGAAATATTCTAGTTAATCTCCTTAACACAAGTGAATGCATAACAGATACACACCTCCACATGGAACAGCGCCATCAGATCACACCACATTTGCAAAATTGCAAATTACGGGCACATGGCCCAGTAAAGTGAATGAAAGAACAAGACAGTGCTGTTCTAAATGGAGGTGTGGATGATGCAGACCACGGGTCTCGGAGAAACCACTAGGGATTGGTTGGGTACTGTTTTTCGATTTCAGTTACAATTTTCTGTGTTTTCGGAAACAGAAATAATTGAATGTGTTCCCAAGTCGTAATTTTTACCTGTTGCTTCCTCTTTCTCTCCAGCTCAGCCTGTTAACAGCGAATCGTCAGTGCCCTGAATTAGATGCATATCTGATTGAAAGCTTAAACCATTACTGTTTCCACACATTTCTATTCTCACCAGAGCAAGTTTTAGTTGGGCATTCTCGTCTTTTAACTGGTTCAGTTCTGCCTCTAGTTCAACTGTGTAAGCCTGCAAAAGCATGAGAATTTTGAGACTTGGTTAAAGCAATAAAAAGTGCTCTATTAAGTTGAGGAATGTTTGGAGAGCATTCCAAATAATGTGCTTATCAATAGACTACATAGAAATCCAAGATTTAGCAGACAACATTTAGCAGTTCAGTGATGCTGTCAGAAAGTTGTACGATAGAAGCCGAGCGTCTATTTAATGGTCACAGCTGGAATTCTGTGTTGAAAGGCCATTATCTTGGGTTATCCTCATTCCTCATGGCCGGCAATCATTGACAGTCTCTGTAACTAATGCACATGTATTCGTTAAATGCAGGAGCTAAACGCATCATCAATAAGAGAAGAGTACCTGCTTCCTGGCTCGGGACCTCGCAGCAGACTCCCTGTTTTTTATCATTCTCCGCTGCCGCCTCTCCACAACTCTCTCCACCGGACCGTCTAAGACCCGCTTCCGTCCCCCTCTCATCGCACCCACATCCATCCCATACTGATTCGAACCATCCACTTGACTCATGCACATCCCATCAGGTGACACTGGACTCACTGGCGATCCCAACCCCAACCCCTGCAGCGGACCATATCCACCACCACAACCACGTACATTTCCTCCTCTCCCACCATAATCCACCACCAGTCCACTCCTCTTCCCATTTCCTGCATATCCAGAAGACTCACTTAACCCACCACCACCACCTTGAGACAACATTGGGTATGCAGGCGTATTGATATTACTACTGCTGCCGCCACCCATAATGGGCCTTGAAACAAAACCAGGATCCACTCCAGGGTGGTGGTTCTTATTCTGGTAAACCCCAAACTGCTGCTGCTGAGATGACGGGGGTGGATTGCACTGTTCCCGAACTACCCCTGCTTTAACTAGGAAATCTTCCAAAGTCATCTCCCCAAAAGTGGGTTGCCACTGGGTAGAAGTGGAATTTTGGACGTCATTATTATTTCCACCACCTCCAGCAGCTGCACCCCCATGTTGCTGTTCTTGCCGACTCTTGTGTATCTCTGACCACACTTCGTCCACTGTTTTCCGGCACAACGGTGTAGGAAACGTAAGAGAGCCCTGTCTTGTCAAGCTTGTATGTTCGACCATACTTTTATCAGACGAAGAAGCCTCCCCTGTTAAAACTTGCAGCGGATTATTATTGTTATCAGTATTGGTGGTCATGGCGGGGTTTGGGTTCTGGGTTTGGGCTTGGTTTTCTTCCGCGGTCCAAATGCTGCTGAGGAACTCATCCATGTTCATCGATCCAAAGTTCTTTCCGCTCTCACAGATTGAGTGTTGAAATTCATCGAGGGTGAGTGAGTAGATCGACGACTGTCTTCCTATGGACCAGCATGCCGGGCTTTTGTACTGTTGGTCCGATTGCAATGGTGACCCAACGTCGCCTTTTGATATACTTTCAGACTCTGTTGCCACCATTTTCAATCTCAGTTGAGCTTTGTGTTGTTTTCCTGTTGAAGATGGACCTGCATATGACCATAGGGGTCATCCAATCCGTTAGCTTTTAAAACCGTTGGTTCCTGCAACTTCTTACAACTTTTTCTTCTCTCTCCCGAAGGATTACAAGCTAATAAGTGTTGTGAGAGAGAAATCTCTCATTAATCCCCTAGTCCCGAGGAGAGGAATAGTTGAGGTGCCTGTAAGCTGACACCCCCCCCAAAAAAAAAAAAAAAAAAAAAAAAAGAAAAGAAAAGAATAGAGATGGTCCACAATGCACAGTATGTAATTTCGTTGACCGCTATTGAAAATTTAGAAGCTGGGTTTCCCAACTGCGATGTGCAGTTCCCCCCTTTGCGGGGTGGTGCTTGGTCTGTTTTGATGATTTGAAGCGTTCACATTGTATGTATCGTTGAGAACCAGAATCAAGATAAATATCATGTTCCTCAATTTCTAAATATTTGTTTGGAACACTTTTTTGTTCTGAAAAATGGACTCAGGCACGTTGGATAAAATCCATTTTACTCCATGTTTTTGACAACAAAAATGTGTTCCGAACAGATATTGATCAACATTGGACGAACATGATTTTTATCGTGATTAAAGTTTTCGATGAGATTTACAAAGTGAGAGATTCAGATAATCACAACGGACCAACTGACCGTGCCAAAGCCAGCGAAAGGGCCAACTGCAGTCTGCACACAATGCAAATGTGAATTTGATGGATTCAAACTTCTCATAAAATTTCGTAACAATACAAATGTGATCCGGTTGAGCGAGTAACTCTCCCTCTTGGAAGAAATACATGAAAACAATATGAATATGGTTTCATCAAGTGGTCACCCCACGGTACGCGCCGCTGATCATTGTGGACACCCCTCCGAGGAATTCGATTTGGAGTCGCCACCCGGGTTTTAGCGGATTGTCCCCGAGGAACCGAACTCGAATGACTCGTGCCTTATTTTAGATAAGATTTAAACCAGTCCGTCTTCACCATAATATCTTAGGTTCGGGAGCTTGGTTACGAGAGGGGAAGGGTTTTACGGCACCCCTCTCGCCGACCCGAGAGACGGTCTCTACTCAGCATTTGTGGGATTTGTAAAAGTTTGTTATCCAACTTTGAGCAAGTAAAGGGGAAATGGGGAACGGGAAAACAAGAATAAGATCACAAGTAAAAATGCACGTGAAAAGGATGGATGATCGTGAAATGTGTACAAAGTGACTATTTATGATGCATGTAATGCACTGAGATGCACGAGATATATATATATAAACACCAAGCTTCCAGTCCAAACTCCCACATTCTGTTAAGTTACGGACCTCCACCTTCCCAATTTTTTTTTAAAAATCCAAACCGTTAGATGTGTTAAAGAGTTTTTGTGAAAAAATGCTCCGATCAAGCCCTTCCGGGTATTTTTTTTTTGCCAAATCTTCGCGTTGGACTTTGAAAACACCTTTTAAACACATCTAACGGTTCGAATTGTCGAAATTTGGTCCGGAAAGTGAAGTCCGGACGGTAGGTCCGTATTTATTGGTTTGGATAGGAAGGGGACTCTCTCTCTCTCTCTCTCTCTCTCTCTCTCTCTATATATATATATATGTGTGTGTGTGTGTGTGTGTGTGTGTGTGTGTGTGTGTGTGACTTATACAAAACAAGAGCTTGTATGGACTAAGTACAAGTATGAACATACATGATAACATGAGATATTCATTGAATTGAGGAGCCATGCAATAATCTGACCATGAATAGACTAAAATGCAATATGATTACCACTAATAAAGCTTGGATTGATTAGTATACATTAACAAAAATTGTTAGGACCAAAACAAATCTGCTGTCTGACCATGATTTGAGCACTCGAATGGGCTAACCTGAGTGCTCAAGTTGATAGACTTGAGTGCTCAGGTGGCCAGAATACACAAGTGAGTTTTCTTCTTTGATGATCTTCTTTTGCTTTCATTTTTCAAAAGTGAATCAATTCCTTATGTTTTATCATGTTTTCAAACTTGTAACCCCCTTTCATGAAGCAAATGAGATTTCAAAATCCATTTTCATCACATTTCATGCACAAATCAAGCCACAAGCACACCTATCTCGGGATAGAACAATGATAAGAGCTTTTAGAAGCAACTTTAGACATAATATAACTAGTAGCAGACATAGTATATACAAGCAGCAAAGATATATCTGTGAAAAATGATAGTGGTCCAGATGGATCTAAGTGCTCAGATGAGGGAACTTGAGTACTCAGATGGACTGATTTGAGTGCTCAAGTGCTTTGAGCTGAACCTTTGAGTTTTCAACCATAGTACCCTTTTTGCAAACACTCAAGGCATATTTCTCAAAAATACACTTGATTTTCCCTATTCATCAGATTTTCAAACTTTCCTTTTTTATTTTCAAAAGAAAAATGCTTCCAAAAGCTTATTTTTGTACATTGATGAGATATATTTGAGTGAAAACAGCCCCCATTTGAGCACGAACAACCATCAGAATGGATCAAACATATCAATATATCAAAATAATCATCAAAACTCGTAATATAAATAAAGAAAGTTTGATCATTCTGATGGACCTGAGTGCTCAGGTCAGGGTTTCTGAGTGCTCAGGTTAAGGAACGTGAGTGCTCAGATGAAACCTGTCCATTCGAAACAAAAATTTTAAGAAAATATTTTTATGAACTTTAAACCCTTAGCAAGTTCAAAACAGGTATAAGGAACCTGTCTAAACCTTTTGGGTTCCCCCAGGAAGCAAAAACAACATTTTGCAAGTTATTTCTACTTTTTTGAGCTTGAAACAAGGACTTTTTGTAGTGATTTTGGGAAGACACGACCTATGGATGAGTTTCTAGAGTGGAGTGACACAAGATGAAGGAGTATGAACAAGAACTCAACTGTTGGGTGAAGTTTGAGTGTATTTGATGGGCTTTTGAGCTAAAAACAAGGGTTTTCAAGTGATTTTTGGAGGATTCTTGGGGAAATATGGAATGAGGTTTGGATTTTGGGGTGTTATGGCTCTGGACTCATACTAAACTGACTTTAGATGGTCTTTGATGAGAGTTTTTGGTGGAGTTCTAAGATGTTTAGGCCAAAAATGGACTAAAAATGAAGTATTTGGCCATGGATGTGAATGATTTGAGCTTGGATCAGAGGTGAAGGGCTGAGAAATGATGGAGAGTGGTCTGATGAACAATGGGTTTTTTTTCTAGAGAGAGAAAATAAGGAGAAAATGTGGGTTTTATAGAGGAAATTTGGGAGAAAAATGTAAAATTAACTTGGTTTAGGGAACTAAGATAGCAATTAGTTTTAGGGGTCTAGAAATGTAATTAGTTTGATTTGGGCCATCCCAACACGTGATATAGTGGCAAAAATATATCAGATTCGCAGAAAATCTCATCATTGCTTCTGTAGGAATCTGTCACGTGTCCCACTTGAGCGCTCAAGTTCATGGACTTGAGTGCTCAGGTTCATGAAGGACCTGAGCGCTTAAGTGGATGAAATTGAGTGCTCAAGTGGATGGATCTAAGTGCTTAGGTCCAACAAAGCTTCTTTCTTTGTTTTGAGTTTTGGGCCATTTTGGTGAATATTTGGAGATTCCTGGGGGATTGGAAGTCTTGTTCAAGCTTTAATTGTTGTTCTTGACATAATCCTCATCATTGGGAATGCCAAGGATTTTCACGGGTTCAAATTGGGGTGTCTACAATCATCGATCAATGATCCATGATCAGCTCCTCAAGTAGTAAAAGGACAACCAGCTCAAATCATTCAATTGGTGCCCGCAATCCTCAAGACTCTGGTGCGAAAATATTTCGTAATATATACTAACTAGCATGAACCCGTGCTATGCATGGACCGCTTTCAATTGCACATGGATAATGCAAATCTATATTAAAACAAAGTTGTGATGTATCAAAATTTTAAAAATTTTGTTGCCGATCTAAAAAGATAGACAAACATCTATAAAAACTTAACCGAACAAATAAAGCTGTCATGATGAGATTCACAATGCCATAATTTAACAGATGACAGTATCTCCACGAAGACCCCCACATTCCTCTGCTATTCCTTGACATTCATGCATATATAAGATCAAGAATAATTACACTCATCACATATTATGCAACCATTAGTCTATATCTATATATAATCATTTACAACATAATAAAAGAACGTATAAGTATTACTTTTGAATAGGTCCAAACATTCTTCTGACCAGTCGCTCTCACAACCCTCAATCAAAGCCAAAAAATAATTCAAACAAATTTTCCATTGGTGCCAAAATAAGGAATAAAGTTGCCAACGATAACATTATGTTGTCACTGCTTCGCGCTCTCTTCGTTTACGACTCCAAAGATAACGGAATAGTCGATTTCGTTGGATTCATTGCATCGACTTCTTCATCTAACATTACCCCAATTAATCCTTTATAGCCGTACATTGACTCTAAAGGGAAAAAAAAAATGAAACTGTTTCAAAATGCTAACATGTGGAACCCATTTCATCCTTACAAATAGATGGATTTCCAAATCAAGCAAGATTTACAACATATCTTTGATGTATATAATTAAGTCACAGGCTTCTCCAAAAACTCTATATGACAAACCAACAAATTTATGCCACTTGTCACATCTACGTTCATTCTTACTAAAAGTCATCCTGCAATAATATAAGATTCGATCTCTTGAGCAAACCAACTTTGTATTTTCTTGAATAAAGTCAGTTGAATGCATGGAAGTACATGATGCCTATAATATGGCTACCACCCCACTAATCAAGTGAATATTTTAGACAACTTTAATTCCCAAAGCTAAGCAAACAAATAGTAACACTAATTCGAAGATAGATCAGGTATTGTAATCAAGTATTTGTGTGCACCAGTCATTGCCCTACTAACACTAATAAACTAACCAACCAACTATTATGGTCATGTCATAACAACAATATTGAGGTTAGTAAAACATCATTACCAAAACAACAATATATATATATATATATATATATATATATATATAGTTCCCTTCCTATCCAAACCCTTAATATGCGTACTTCGTCCACGACTCATAGTTCCGAACCAAATCTTGACGATATATATAGTTCCCAAAACAACAATACCAAAACAACAATATATATATATAGTTCCCTTCCTATCCAAATCCTTAAAATGCGGACTTCGTCCACAACTCATAGTTCAGAACCAAATCTTGACGATCCGAACCGCTCAATGTATTTAAAACGTGATTTTAAGGGTCCCAACAAGAAATTAGCAAAAAAAATACCGGAAAAGGCTTGATTCGAGCAGTTTTTCATAAAACAGTACATATGTTTTATGAAAAATTGCTCGGATCAAGTCCTTCTCGGTATTGTTTTTTGCTGATTTCTGGCAGGGACCTTTAAAAATATGTTTTAAACACATTGGACGGTTCGGATCATGAAAATTTAATCGAGAAAGTGGGGTGTGGACATTAGGTCTGCATTTTAGGGGGTGTATAGGAAACTCACTGTGTGTGTGTATGTGTGTGTGTGTGTATACATACATACATACATATAAGCACGTGTGAGGAACCTTCTTCCTCCATTGGTTTGGAGATAAGTTGAAAATCTGATAATTGGATAATTTCTATTATCAGTCCACTGGTAAACAAAGAAGAAGATAAAAAAAATACACACCAATGTACTTTTTATATTTTTAATACATATTCACCCGGTTTTATACAATTGTTTTACATATTTCAATACACTTTTCAAATTTTGGCGAAGCCCACTAGACTGATTTTAGCATTTTCCTAATTTTATTATTGATTTGGAAGATACTAAGGCTGAGTTCTCCAATGGATTTTATCAAACATTTAATAAAATCAACCCTCTCATTTTATCCATTCGTAAAAACATGTGATAAAATCTGTGGATTTTTGCATTCAAAAATCTCAAAAATCTACATATTTTATCAAATGTCTTCACGAACGGATAAAATCAAGGGGTTGATTTTATCAAAATTTTGATAAAATTCATTGGAGATCTCACCCTAAGCGAAGTGATCAAAGGAAAAAGTACATAAAATAAAGTACTATCCTGATTAAGCTACAAATTCAAGAAGCTCAATGGTTGACTTTTGGGCCCCCCCAATAAATATTAACGGTGCGTTGACAACATATATTTTGTTTTCAACCTAATAATTTCGCTATAAAAAATACCGTTAAGTCAATTTAGTTAGAAGAAATAACTTGTCTTGAATAATGAAATTTTTTAGACTAAATACTGAAAATACCATTTAGTCAAGTATCGAAAATTCAGCCTAAACTGTTATACTCTGATAAACTCAATACGTTAAGACTTAAAAGCAGCTTTGACCTCAAGGAAAGTTGTTCAAACAAATATACTAACAAATATATATCGATAAGTTTCCTGTGTTTAAAAGTTGAACCTGATCAAGTTGGGGTAGGCAAACTATAGCAAATTTCAAAAATCTAAATCACCAAAAGCATGACCAATTAACACAAAACAATAAGCCAATTTTTTTTTTAATTTGAGCGGAAGAATAACAATTTCATTGATACGAAAAATTATAACCTACCGAGTTCAAATTAATACAATTGCAAAAGACAAAATACGTACAAGAAAAAGAAAAAAGCACAACCATGGAATAAATGATGTTTTTTTTTTTTTAGCAACAATAAACCATGTTGTTGTAACTATACAGGAGTGCTATTTGCACACAGAAAAACTACGCAGAAAATACCCAAAATTTGAAAATGAATAGTTCAGATTCACTTGGTAGTGATCTGAGCCACTCATTTTTCAAATTTCGGATACTTTCTAGGTGGGTTTTTGACACTTGGCATTTCTCATAACTAAAAAATGAATACATATTTAAATTTGAGTGTGTGAGCTAGTTACCTTTTGTTGGGTGTTGTCACGAAGCTAAGGAACTTTTGAGTTCAAGAAACTTCAAAGCTAGCTTCCCAAGTTTTCAGCAGAGAAGTATGCTCAGAAGATGCACTTTTACAACCTCTATATGTATATCAAAATAGTGGGTACCCGAGAATAGTAATATAACTATATGTCAAATATGTGTGTTTTTGTAGGGGAAGAGTGAGAGAGAGAGAGAGAGAGAGAGAGAGGTCAGTGACTCAGAGGTGTCCACACAAGTTCCTACAATGGAATCAAACTTCTTACCCCTTTTTTAGTCATCAAATGTAGCCAAGGGTCGGCCTCCTTTCGGGGGAGTTGGGACCCACACTGTGAAAAAATACGACCTTCGTTCTGAAAAACAATTGTTCGGTTCGTAAAACGAGAACTTAGACATAAATACATAAGTAAAAATGTACTCGATCCCTCCATCCCAAACTGTTGGTCCTACTTTGGTAATCTAACTTTTTATGAAAAGTACCAAAAAAGGAAAGAAGTATATACTTTTCTTTGTTAACTTTTTAAAATGACAATATGTTTTGGGACAGGTAAAAAAGGAAAGAAGGACCAATAATTTGGGACGGATGGAGAATTCCATCCATCCCAAATTCCCAATTTCTTGGTCTCTTTTGGATATCCCAACTTATTTGGGAAAGAAAATTTTATAATCATTGAACACAAAGTACAAAGATGAAAGGGGCTAAGGCAGACCGGCAAAAAGCCACCCTAGACCCACTCTCCTAAGATGGCCAGAGGCCAACCAAGGAGGACACCTAAAATGGAAAAAGCCCAAACAAATATGCCCATACCAAGCCAAACAAACCAAAACCTAAAAAGAGCCAAAACCCTATTCCAGCAAAACCAAACACCACTGCCCCAACCACGACTAGCCGCCCACCTCAAACCAACGACCGCCTCCACCAGTCGTCGCACCTCTGTTGCCAAGGCCAAAAAAGGAGCACCAACCGATCAACCAAGGGCGGACGGGGGGGTGCTGGGAGGTGTTCGGCCCCTGCACTCCCCCCAAATTTTGACATATTTTTAGTACACTTTTAGATTTTTTTGTAAAATTACTGAATAGTAGCCCCCGCAAATTAGGCAAAAATTGCGATCCTGCGTCCGCCTCTGCGATCAACCGCCCAACACCAAGCGTGGTACATATTTTAAGGATAGAAGATTAAACTCATACAAAGTAACTTTTTGCTCATTTCTTTTCAATTGGGACAATATTTCGGGGGCAATAAAAAGTGTTATTTGGGATAAAAAATTGAGAATGGAAAAAGTATTTTTTACGAAAATGATAAGAACACAATCATCCGGATACAACACGCAGGTCTCAAACATATTTATTACACGGAATCCACGTGTTTGTGAGGATTGTGTCCGGAGTGTTCATAACATCTCTATTTCTTAAGTTTTCGTTTCATAAGGGCATTCTTATCTGACGCACAAAAAAAAAATACCAAATTTAAATTCAAAAACACCTTTTTATAATTGAGCAAGTCATTTTTCAAAAAAATCACAAAATCAGACTCTTTATTCAAACTTTAGCAAGTCACTTTATCAAAAATTCATAGAATCAGACTATCTATTCAAAGTTTACTCTTCCCTCCTTCTTCCTCTTTTGGTGAGTGAACAGTAAGTCACCAAATTTGTTAAGTTACTATAGCAAAATTAAACTTTGAACAATAGCTTGTTTGGTGAGGCTGATTTTTGAGGTTTTAGAGGAATTTGCTCTCTACTTTAACTTTAAAGTTAAAGTACAAATGTTGATATTGATGCTCTAAATCGGATAGTAATTTTTGTGATTTTTTGGTGGAAAATACTATGGGTATACCATTTGTGCACCCCAAATGCACACCGCCCTGATATAGCAAATGAAGAAAAGCCCATTTTTTGGGTGAACCCCACACAAAACTTCTCCTCATTTTCCACATCAAAGTGCACAAGTAGTGTATCCATAGCATTGTTCTTTTTTGGTACGGGAGTTTAAAACGCGGATTTTTGGAGCCCGTCTTGGAAGTAAGGAAAAGGAGTCAAAATTCGTTTAGCTGTTGCCACGTTTCTGCCACGTGGCTTCACCACAGTCGGTTTACTTGCTCCTCTTCTTCCCTGCTCAACACGTGTCTCTTCCCTTTCAATTTGAAACAGTAAGAAGAATCAAGTAGAATTCGGGAAACTGTCCATATTTTTACGTAGTTTTAGGGCATCCACACAACTCTCTCAAAATTAGCTCATACGTTGAATTTTATGGTGTACACATAAGCGTAATTTGGGTATACTTTTTCGTTCCAAATTGTTAGTCATTTTTGAAAATTATGACTTTTAATTCTGCAATAATTGCATTCAATAAATACATTCACATTAAACAAATTCATTAATTTCCAACAATACCCCTTATATTTCAACTTTTGAATAAAATTATTGTTGTTGGTAAATGGGTTATTTTGGAAGATTGAATAAATATTGTTTTGACTTTTCAAATGAGACTAACAATTTGGAACATCACAAAATAATATAAATGACAAATAATTTGGAACGGAGGGAGTATTTTTCATTCCTAGAACTTGCTAATTTTAGAGAGAATATGTGCATTTAATGAGCTAGCAAGAGCTTGCTAAAAATCTTTTATCTTTTAAAAACTCCATCTTAGAAAAAGATTTAAAAGCTTTGGGTCCCTTTTGGAGCTAGCTACAATGCTACCTAAATTTAGTTACTGGTAGGAGTCATGATTAGAAGCCACCATGAGAGTTTGTATGGAGAGCCCATTGAAGACAATAATTGAGCAAATGACTAGGTAAATATTAGGAGTCTCGCTTAAGAGCTATTTTGAGAGCCATTATGAATGCCCACAACAGCGAGAATATCGAAATTGTTCATTTTATATATCGTTTACTTTATAAAGACCCGTTTAAAAGACTAATCACGTAGGAAGGCTATATATGTTCTTATAGTCTTCTATCACGGGTCAAGCGACGGATGAGCTCGGGCGATCATCCTAGCTACCAATGTCAATTTTTGTTTTTTAGTGAACTCATCATTGGTGCTTCTAGGGCCGGTCCTGAGATTTGTAGGACCTTATGCGAACTAGTGAAATGGAGCCCGAAGTATGCAACACATAAAATTTGGCCTAAGATTTAGTATCAAAGGTTTAACTTAAGTAATTTTGCTAAGTTTATAGAGACAAGTAGTTTGTCCATCGAAGCAGACAACTCTTTCCACACCTTTGAAGCCCTACAATGCATTTGAACCATAGAATTAAGCCCCCAAAACAGCAAATGATCACAGAAAAAGGAAAAGAAAAAGATAAAGCGATCACACACATACATTGCATATGTAACAACAAAAAGAAACTTAAAAGACGTGAAAAGTTGTTGGTAGGGGGATTTGAACCCTTCTTCTCATGGTTAAAGCCTGAAATTGGGGTTCAAATGGTAACCACCGAGCTATCACAACCAATATTTCACATCTCACACTAAATAATACATATTACTTGCCTATAAATTGGGTGCCCTAGTTTTGGACCCAAAATTGAAAACCCTAAGCGGGCGCCTGATCAGCTTGCCCCAGGGCCGGCCCTGGATCCTTTATTGGAATTGTAGTTTCTTATCTGATAGGAGTGGTGGTGATCTCTTTATTGACTTCGTTTTTTTGTTGATACCTTATCAACTTTTTCTGTTTTTGGGTCCAAGTAAGTACATGATTGTCGTATCTTTGGATGCCAATATAGTTGGAATGTTTTCATGCGTTATGATGCCCTCATCTAACCGGCCATCCAACATTTCCTCTAAACATCTAACACCTGTCCATCTAAGTTCCATTGTAAACCCAATTTACATAAGGCGTCAAATGATTTTTCCAATGGTAAGATCTACATTATTCTTCTGAAATATACGTGGATGCACAGTGTGTATTTATGTACTGTTACTAGGAATTGCTCCTACTTAAAGGCACGACACAATATAATTTGAACATAATCTAAATGAATTATGCCTCCTAATATGAAACATTCCCACCAATGAACTTAACTTCTCTCCAAGTTCAGTTTTTAATTTAAGCTTCACAATTTGAGCAATACATGAAAGAGCAACACAAAGCAATGTTAACAGCTCAAGAATTGTTTAATCTTCCCAAAAAGGGTTCATCAATCACCAATGGGAATACTAATTGAGAATCTGAGTAAGATTTTAATTTCCTTTCTATTTCCAACCATACAAAAAATGTGGATCATAGCTAGGCAATTAAAAAATTTACGAAAAGTGAAATCATATTGACTGTACAAATTATGTAACCTAAATAATCAAAAAAAAAGAAAAAGGAAAAGCAAACAGCTGTCATTTTTTTTTCCCTTTTCCGAAGCATTAGTCTTCTCTAAAGAATAAACACATTTGGAATATACCTATTTAAAATTGTTATGAAGATTTCCATATTGTTTGTGGTTGGCAGTGGCGGAGGCAGGATTTCCAATCCGGGGGGGTCATTAGTCATAGGCATTTGATAGCTCTGTCGATGCCTACAATGAGGCAAGAATCGCCCTCTTATGGCCATTACGGAGAGAGGACTAACCTTCGTCCTTGGTCCTTAAAAATAAGTTATAACAGTTGCCAAATTAGCTTTGCAATTGCAAGCTTGGCGGCTATGTTAACATTGATAATTTGAGACACTAGAAATCAGGATCAGAGCCCAGATTCGGCCACGGAGGTGGCACCATTTAATGAAAAACTAATTACATGTTGTATGGAAAAATGTAAAGAAAAAAATTACTTGGAAGTCATATAATTAGTTAATTACATATAAAAAAAATGAGTAATCCGTAATTTATTCATACAAATATGGAAATTGACATGTTTTTGTTTTTTATTTTTCATTGTACATTAATTCCTACCATGGTCTGTAAATAAACATAGAGTGAAAATGCTAAACTTTGAGAAAAAATTAATGTCCAGGTGTCATGTTTCTCTCCATGTAATAAAAAAATTTTACAAACCTAGAGAGAGTGAGAGAGAGAGAGAGATGAGTAACCTTCGTCCTCGGTCCTTAAAAATAAGTTATAACAGTTGCCAAATTAGCTTTGCAATTGCAAGCTTGACGGCTATGTTAACATTGATAATTTGAGACACTAGAAATCAGGAACAGAGCCCAGATTCGGCCACGGGGGTGGCACCATTTAATGAAAAACTAATTACATGTTGTATGGAAAAATGTAAAGAAAAAAATTACTAGGAAGTCATATAATTACATATAAAAAAAATGAGTAATCCGTAATTTATTCATACAAGTATGGAAATCGACATGTTTTTGTGTTTTATTTTTCATTGTACATTAATTCCTACCATAGTCCGTAAATAAACATAGAGTGAAAATGCTAAACTTTGAGAAAAAATTAATGTCCAAAGGTGTCATGTTTCTCTCCATTTAATAAAAAAAATTTACAAACCTAGAGAGAGAGATGAGTATTATAGTTGCAATAAAAAATAGAGAATTTTGCACTTTGGGAGAATCAATCCCAGGGTGGGAAGTGTAGAGTAGAGCAGTCTAACCACTAAGCCAAAGCTTGTTGTTAGTTGAATCTTTCCCGGCTTTGAAATTTATATTATTTTCGTTGCAAATTTTTTTTGTTCAAGTGCGGGGGGCCGAGGCCCACCCCAGCCCCACTGTACATCCGCCCCTAGTGGTTAGGCAATTCCAACGCCTTGTAGATGTGCTCTAACTTGAATTGCTAGGGGCAAATTTGTCTCCAACACTTGCTTACCCCTCCTCTGCCATGCCTCTATCAAGATTTGTTGACATTACTAAAGGTCCTCTTTGACTTTGACTTGAGCTATTACTCCAAATACCTTTCTCAAAACCTTTACCAAACAACTCCATTTTTCTGTGCTTTGGCTAGAAAACTACCCAAGCCTAAAGGGTTTTCAGTAGGCTTGACCTTAGCCTCCAATCTATGTTTTCATCTATCTGACATTGCGGAATTCATTCATGAGACACTAAACAAAGTTTTCATATCTCAAAACTCCAAAAATCTTGTCCTGTATCAGTCTCTTTTTTTTTCTAAAGAACACACCCTCGAGTTCATGTTAGAAATATGCCATATTCCATTCCAAAGAAACGGATACTTGAAATGCTTCAACTTCTTGCTCCTCTTCGAGAGATTATATAACGAAAAGTGCACATGCGATGACCTCTTCTCTGCCTGCTTCAACTGATTTAACATATTCACACTTCGAGAATGTATCATAGGCTCAAACTGCTCTATTCCAACAAAATCAATGCTTTGCACCTTATGCTAAAATTGCACGTGCTCTTGACTTAGATCCATCACAAAATTGGTAGTGAATGATGTCACATTAGGAGCATTCATACTAACTTCGTCATTGGGACAAGTTATACCTCCAACTGGTTCACAAAGCTCGACATTGGAGGTGATATAATGGTGTTGAGAAACTATAGGTCCCAATTTATGACTTTCCTCTTTCGTTGATTGTAATGTTAGGTCAGCATTTTCATTATCTTTATCCTCTCATGCAACTGTCTCTTTAAGAGTACTTCCATCAGGATCTGATCGTCTTTGCGAGGATTGGGAACTCAAAATTTCTTCTTTATCATCTTGTTGTTCGACATCACGTTCAACCCGATCTCCTTGTTTTTCAATCTTATATTGATTCTTATTATCAAGAATCGAAATATCTGAGCTTGAAAAATATGGACTGGTTTGTTGACTTTCAAAAATTGGTTGGCATGAACTCAACAAATAACTTGTATCTTCATGTGAAAACTATTGGAAATCAAAAATACCTTGGAAGGAATATTTTGACTCAAGCTTCATTCGATACTCTTGATACAACATCTATCCATGATTTGTCTGAAGAAATTTAATGCTCATCAATTGTCTCATCTTGTGCCATGTCCTGAGAGGTTGTTTAAATTCTCGTTTTCTGTTGGCTTGCAATTGCTCCCACCATCTGGAAGCATAGCCATGTAATTTATATGCCACATGTTTGACCTCCTTCTCTTTCAAAATGCCAGTGTATAATGCAAAGAATTTGTCAATTTTACGAAACCAAAAAATAAATCAGGGTGACAATACGCATTAAAACTGGAAATTATTGGCGATTCTTGAAAATTTGAAAAGTCGTCATTTGTGCGATAAAACCCTTCAAACGTTGAATGTCGCTTCACCGACTGATGTCCATAATAACCTTTGCATCACATATCTCCACATTTATTCTCACTATCGAGTTGATATATAAGAACTTTATGTGAAAACACTTTGGTTAATAGGTTGGTTGTGGGCAAATCCCTCGACGTGATTCCCATTAACTCTGGGATTAATAGGTTGGCTCTTGGCAAATCCCTTAGCGCAAATCCTATTTAATCCACCCCACGACCATCATTAATAGGGATTGTGCCTCCTTCTCCGATGAATGTCATCAAGCCAGGCGAATCCTTGCTCTGATACCACTTGACGCAGCAGAATTCAGGAAAGCCTAGTTAGCATACTAGTCCAAACGAGATAAGTTTTTGAATTCACGAGATGTTCTTGAATTCAGAAGAAGAAGAGAGAGAGAGAGAGAGAGAGAGAGAGAGAAAATTCGCATAATTATTTTGAGTAAAATGAGCTTGTGGAAAGCCTTGTGGCCGTGGAAAATTCTATGAATGATGGAACCCTTTTGACTGAGGGAAGCCTTGTGACTGAGAGAAGCTATGAGCTTGTGGATACCCTTAATACTATCGTGAGAAAAATGGAGCATTAAACTGTGGCCTAGAAGTTTGTCCAGTAGAAGGCATAAACTGAGGACCATATTGTCGAAACTGAGGTAGCTGATATCCCGGATTGAGTCTATGATAACATGTAGCAGCTGTATGATTTGTGTTGGTGTCCATTGATCATCTGCCATTTCACAAATTCAGGATTTGACACTTAATTATGATCTGCCTCGAGAATTTCAGTAGATGGTTGAACAATTGTTCCATCTTTGTAACCTAGATAACCCATTCACACTCAAAGCATTGCGAATTTGATTTTTCCACAACATGTAGTTATTTGCGTCCAATCAATGAAGCTGGCATAGTAACTGTTTCAGCCATTGTTGATGATCTCTTGCTTTCTCTGAATTCTAAGACTTCAAAGATTTGGAGGACCTAGAATCATAGATCTTACTGACGTTTGTCTCAATGCTCTAATACCATGAAGAGAAAACCTAACTACAGATCTGTAAATGAGAGAGAGAGAGAGGGGGGGGAGAGAGAGAGAGAGAGAGAGAGAGAGAGAGAGAGAGAGAACTAAACTTCATTGTCTTGTCTTTTCTGTTGATTAAAAATGAGAGAATTCCAGCTTATAGGTGTTTGGCTAATTAAGAGATAACAAAGTTAGCTACCAGGTTTATGCACGATATATAATTTTCTAATACACGTGAGATGGGTATGTACTAGGGAACTAGTAAGGGTGGAGCATTAGACACCCAAGTCAAAGAAATTATTCCATGTTCGCCTAGATTCGCACATTATTTGTAATGAATTATTGGATACCACGAATAAATGTATTTTACCAAAATTGCAAATATAACTTATTTGTCTAGATAATTGTCATCGTTGGCGATACAATGACGTATCTGATTGTCTCTATATAAAGATTTTTGCGATGAGGAAAAATAATACCATAACCTATCTTTTATTCACTAAACCATCCCTCTAGACATGGCAAGAAGCAACGTGAACCTTGCTGACATGAGGCAAAGGCTTACAAAGACAAACGAGCAACTAATGAAACTAAAGGTGAAGAATCGACGGATGGAGATGACCCTCTTGGTCTACCGGTGCTTGAATGGCGAAGGGCTTGAGAATTTGAGCACGATTGATCTGAATGAAATGCTTTGCTTTGTGAATCAATTCATAAGCAACATTGAAAAGACAATTGAGTTTTGTACTCAAAGGTGTGCTATAGTTGAATAAAGTCGGAAAGAGGGCTATAATTGAATAAAGTGGGAAAGAGGGATCTAGTGGATCCAAATCGTGGTTTCATCTATCAAATGAAATTTCTCCTTCACGGTCATTATTTGTTTTTCAATTTTTGTACCACAGAGCTCATGAAGTAGTTCACATTATTTCCCTTTTTGCATTCTATTTTGCAAAGATGTCTCTCCTTTTATTATTGTCCTCTTTGGTTGATCTTCGTACTAATGATATGACCGATTTCATGTTATTACTTTATTTTAGCATGAATTGTATCGAATTTTACTTATTTAGAATTGAAAGTATAAATAATAAAGTTACATTTTGATTGTTTACATGAGTTGGTGGTTACAATCTAATATGATATCAGAGCAGTATCATCACTCTTGCGCCTATCTACGCATTAGGGGGCATTTTGAAGGTACTAATAATAAACTTCTAGATGATTTGGTGGTTAATAATCTACTAAAAGAAATGTGAGAGTAAATAGATAAAATGGCGTCAACGCGAGATATGAATTTGTCGTATATAGTTTTACTAGCATAAGCCCGTGCTATGCACGAAATTTGAAGAAACTATGTTTTCAAGTGCAAATTGTGTTGACGTATAAATATTCTGTATCTTGTTCTAACAAAGAATTTTCTTTAAATGAAAAGATTATAAAATTTTCATTCTATGTAAAATACATCACTAGTCACCTTTGTGAGAGTGTGGCAATTGACTTGGCCATTATCTTTCATGAGGTACTAAAAAAGACATTTAGAAGCCTTAAATAAACAATGAAAGACATGAGATTTTCTCTAGTTAAATCAAAACTTGAGATTAAACACAATTGAAAAATTAGCTTGGGCTTAGTCTTGAATCCAATTGTGCACTGAAAAAGAAAAGACCCACTTACAAATACCGTCTCAATAGGCCAAGTTGTCGCAAGATTGGTTTATAATGTAGATGATTTTCCCGAATGTTTGAGAGTACATCATGGCACTTTCTCCACTTTCCTCTCAACTAATGCATGGTGTCCCAGGCTAAGTTGGGGCACCTCAGACTAATCCTTACAGTCCCTCCCACTCTCGTTTCATACACTTACGCATGGGGGTGAGGTGGCCTGAGAATTGTTGGCAGGGAGAATCGAACATGAGACATTACAATGGAGCAAACACCTAAGTCCTAGGTCAAGACCACCTAGCCAACTCCTTGAGATTAAGGAAGAAGTAGTATGTCATAGAATTGGCTT
The DNA here is from genome assembly GCA_020921065.1 of Vaccinium darrowii. Lineage (NCBI taxonomy): Eukaryota > Viridiplantae > Streptophyta > Magnoliopsida > Ericales > Ericaceae > Vaccinium > Vaccinium darrowii. The sequence continues at coordinate 31,374,376 of CM037161.1, read as the reverse complement.
ATTGCACACTTCTCTACCAATTTTTGGTAGTCAACATGAAAATTGATAGAATTTTAGAAAATTTAAATTGTGTTGACCCTATATATAAAACTTCCATGGCCTCCGAGTAAATGCTTTCTCTAATTCAAAAAATTACAAACATTATTTTAATTAGCGTATGAAAGAGCATGACCATTTAGAACAAATGTAAATCCATTTGAATTGCTTCATTGTACCTTATGCCCCAGTTAGGTGTCATCCCCGGCTGTTCACCTTGACATTTCAATTTAAAGGCTGAAAATGTGCATAAGCTATTACTATCTGTTAAACAATTTGCAATCTTACCGTCTTGAAACAATGAACCTGAACAAATAAAAAAAGAACATGGATCAAGGCTTAAAATTGAATTGTTAATCAAGTCAATATATTATTTTCTTATGGTCAAATGAATAGAGTAAAAACATTCGGATAGTCTAACGATGTTAATAGAACACAAAATAGAAAATCATGTCCCATATAATCATTTTTGTATGAAATCAGTACTTAAAATCTACACCTTTGTACATCCAGCCAAGACGGTGGATACAGCTACGAAACTGTTCGTGGTTTTGTTTGCATTGGGAATAACACATAATATCGTTTCGCGCATCATGTGAATTAACATCTTTATTGTCTCTATTTTTTATTTACCTGTCTATAACTTCTTGCATGATTAGTCTTTAACACAACTCCAAGAAAACAAAGAGACAATATGCTCAGGAAATTTTTCACAGAAATAATTGGTGATAGCAAAACACAATTCTCATTTGAGTAGAGAGGACATACATAAATTTAAAAAGTAAAATTTTGAAATGATGGACACATGATCGGAGGAAAGGAGATGAAAACAATAGAGATAACACTTATACATTTGGAAATAAAATCTCATCTTAATGGTTGGTTGATTCAATTAAGAACCCACATGTACAATAATTATTTCCTCCAAGGATGAAATTCAGAATTTACCTATTACATAAAGGGATAGGTAGTATATGCTCATGCCATATATATTTAATTATATTTGTGTCCCTCATTCCCGCAAATCATTCCATGTTTGGAAAACTTTACCCCCAAGATTTGTTAACTGAACTCTTTCAAAAAGCCATAATTAAGTAATTGTCTTAGCCAATCAAATCAACTCTTGCCACTTGTCACACCTACAGCCCTCTTCACGAAATGTCATTCTGCAATACTATAATAGATAGATGAGACTACAAACCAAAAAAAGGGGATACAAAAAAAGTAAACTGTTAAAAGGTACGCAACTTAATTTCAGGTAGTTTGTTTTTTTGTGATGCTATTATGCTCTCAGTAGCCGACCTCGTTCAAGGCTTTGGCTGGCATATACTCCATTGTCCTTTTAATCTTCGTATCTATTCCTTCAAAGTGCTTTTGCACTTTCTCTCTCTAACCCCTCTCGGCTCTCGGGGCTGGTTCTTCGTACTTTTGATCCTAGCTAATGACTCAATCGATTACATAAAGAACTTCAGTAGCAAATGGAGTTTTCATACAGCATACTTCAAAAATCAACAGCTGATCAAATATTCTCCATACATATCAAAACACCCAGAAGAAATTCCAGGTCCGAAAACAGAAAACAGAAAGCAGAAGCGAAGTAACAAAGACTGCCAGAAAAAGAGCCCATCAAATCTGCGGCTTGCTGTTTTCCCCCAATAAAAGTTCTTTTACTATGGCATCAGCCATTCCAACAGCATAAGGGAACATGTGCCCAGAGCCTGAAAGTTCATGGTATTTAATCCAAGGGAGCTGTTGGGCGATATACCGCTGCATTGTAACAGGCACCAAACGATCTTCGTCTCCTTGCCATAGGTGGACCGAACCTTCATTGTTTGGAAATGGATTGTCGAGATTGAGGGGATTGAATTCCCAAGCTCCAAGGGCAACTATCAGGTCGCGATGCACAGACTCGAATTCTCCTTGCTGTATAGCCTGTGCCTGCGATCCAATAAAGATAACAGTGGAAAAAGTAAACCTTGGGTTACGAAGGAGCAAATCACTAAATATTCGAAAGTAATTGGAGACAAGCTCAACCTTTGGCATAATCTGCACAAAGCGGGTTGAGTTTTACCACTGAAATAGCGGCCCCCATTAAACCCCCCAAAACTCAAAGATTTCAAGGAACGTTATGTCGTGAAACCATGCCCCCAAATAAAAGCTAGAAGGAATGACAAATAGATTTAGACGTATCAGATACAATATGCTACCAACCATAGTTAATAAGACAAACGCAATAAACACGATCTGAGAAAAATCCCAATTTCACTCCACTTCGGTAGGAACCAAAAATTAAAACCAGTTAGTATCGAATATTCCCACTAAAAGGGTTTAAGAACAACTGTAGCTAACAAAACGAGTTTCCAGAATAGAGCTAAGATTAATTCAGGACCTCACTAAGCGGGGAAAGGATTTTGGGTCCCAAAGTTGCTGTGCACTTTACTTCCTCTGCAACTACTATGAAATTGCAAAAAAGAAATGTAAATCAGGATTCATCAGTTAAAGAAATGTCTGCATTTCATCGTCTCAAATACTCTTAATAATTTTCTTGCATACCATTTGTATTTCACCAGAAATTTGTGTCAAGTGAAATCTACATATGATTTGCCTTAACAATGAACTTTTTTTCTAACTCGTTTAAGAGAGTGGCACAACAAATTTCAGAAATTTGATAATTACATATGTTTGTCTGTGCCTAAGAAGTGTCGATCACGTACTAATTTCTTGGTCATAATCAGCCAGACTTTCTGCAAAAAGAGCGGACACCTGTCTGAATTAAGGTTCCATGTCTTAATTATGGATATTAAAAAAAGAGTATCGGATGTGCGGTTGTCTCCCGACAAGATGCATCTCTCTGAGAACTCTCAGGAGGTAGCAGAGTCTACTCTTATTTGTCGATGGGTTCAAGGATGGCTAGACTATATTAGCTGGTACAACATCACGGCTATGTCATCGGATGTGACCCTAAGTGCCTTCTTTGACGCACCTGTTGTGCAGACGGATTGGAGAATCAGACGAACTGACAAATACCGAGAAAGGGAAAGAAAGCTCAAGGGTATGAAGGAGCGAAAGAAAACAAGGCAAAAAAAGAGATTTGTCGGCGTCATCGAACCACGTTAGCAATGCAGAAGAACTGGAAGCTCGAAAGGACCGGTCAAAGGAATTGATCCGTTTAGTTCTGCTCTTTCGTTTCTACGAACCTTAGGCAAGTAGCTAATCCAAGATGGATGTTAGGGAAGAGCTGAAGGAAGGTACGAAGTCTATTTCTTTTAGCCCTCAAGAGGCCTCTCTAAAGCATTTCAACTAGACTAGAAATGTGTTCGAGAAGTGTCAGTATCCGACCCGAGAAGTGTTGGCATCCAACATGAACATGGAACCTCTTTGAAGGGCATGTCCTTATTAGCCAAAAAAAGGATGCCAATCTTGCAAGGTGCTACTTTTCGTTACATTTCAACAATTATAAACAACATAGTGTTTGATAACAAAAAATGTACACAAACCTTCCTATTCAAATATATGTGACTTCAATTTTGAAATGCAACACTAAGCACAATCACATGGCTGTACTTCCATAAATTCCAAAGCTCCAAAAAAATTCAGCCATATGATCACCTCAATTCCATGGATTTGGGGTACCCGTTGTGACCCAAGTCACTACACCCCCGTAATGACCTCAATTGTGGGCTTTCTATAATTTGTATTTGGGATCGGAACCACACAATTTGCCGAGAATGTTGAGTAGATCATTCATGTATAAAACCAAATTAATTGGATATTGGTAGACGGTAATTATATGGTCAGATACCATTTACATGGATGGCCAATATCATTTGGAAAATACACCGTAACACAAATTTGTCTCAATTATGCGTCTAGCAATTTCCGATGATTATAATTTTTTGTACACATAATGTGCTCAACATTCTTGAAAAAATGAACGGTTCTGATCCCAAATGAAGATTTCAAAGGGCCCACAATTGAGATCACTACGGGAATGTAGTGACTTGGGTCACTACGAGAACCCCAAGTCCCAATTCCATACGCAACGAAAGAAATACATGTAGAGTTACTCAGCCCATCAAGATAGTGGCAATTGACCAAATCAAGGTTAAAGGTAGTAATACAGGACACAATTAGTGTTTCAGAGGCCAAACCTTGACTCCATACAATTGGCAGGAGTTTCATAGTTCTTATATTACGTATGCGGTAGGTTATCAATGGAAATCCCTCCATCATAAAAATTATAACTATATTCCCTCTAAAGCATTCTTTGGCGTGCTTAAGTTACGAAATTGCACAACCCACCATTCCACGGATGACAATTTCGGTATCCCAACTACAAGTATGAGATATGCGATATCATTCAAATTCGTTGTTCATATGGCTTTCATATAAAGATATTAGAAAAGACTCGAGATCTGATGCCACCATAGATATATAACATGTTAAGTGTTGGGGAAAAGGAGTGAAATTGTAAGTTCAATATGTCCTTTAGTCTATGCAGTATGCACAATAAAATCCAAATACGGTTGGAACTATTTGTAACACATTATGTACAATCCAAGGAATAGTTCATCAATATTATGATAGCTCTTGCATAGTCTTGGTTAAGCTCAACTCCAAAAGCTAGTTGTTGACAAAATGGTGCCCTCGCGCTTATATACTGCACATCAATGTTTTGAACTGCAATTCTTGGGCTCCCCTCGAGGCAAGGCACAACAAAAACGCCCCTAAACATTGATTTTTCTGCAGAGAACCACAAAGGCATTCCCCCATCTGTCGGAGGCATACAGAGGCGTACACTTTTCGCACCTTTTTTGCCCAGATGACCAAGGCGAATGCATCAGAAAAGTCGTCTCTCTCTCTCTCTCTCTCTCTCTCACACACACACACACACACACACACACGCACGCACACACACGCACGCACGCACGCACACAAAAATACATCGTTCTTTTACAAGTTGGATCTATCAATACACTACGTTTTTAAGCCTTAACATGCTTGAAACTGACACTGACTATGTTCAAAAAAAGGCAAACGGTTTTCGCGTATTTGCGAGACTACTTACAGTGCTTTTACAAGTTGGATCTATCAATACACTATGTTTTTAAGCCTTAACATGCTTTTTTGTGAAATCTATAGAATATTTTCTTGGTTTTCGTGAGGCACCTTTCTATGGCGCAAATACTATCCTTTTTTTTTTTTTTTTTAAGGAATTTTTTTTTTTTTAAGGAATTTTCAGTTAATTTTAGTTTTGATAAACTCCAAAGGCTTATGCCTCAACGCCTTAAGGCTTAAGCCTCCCCTCATGAAAACTTTGTTGCACATTACTTTCATGTCCAGCCAATGCGGGGTGCCAAACGTTCTTACTCGGTAGCACCTGATGCATGCAGCCTACTCAGCTCTGATTCTATATTACATGGTTTTGGATAGAATTCAAACCCAAGACCATGTGTGAATTGCCACATGTGGGGAAACAAAATACATTGACAATCAACAAATGCAAACAATTTGCACCTGTATTTAGCCATGAAAAAGTAAACATATCTCTACAGCCATGTATTCTTGGAACTACAAATCTTATTAAGATGTCCTGACTTAGATACAAGTCCCACAAGCATGCAAGTATTGTGAATAGCTGTATGATGTTGCCACCATTTCATAACTGACACTGACTATGTTCAAAAAAAGGCAAGATGTACAAACATACAACCAAAGCCTGAAATGTCTGCCCCTATGCCACATGGGCTCGTGTGCGGGTGCATACGTTTATGTGGGGCTCGTTAAAACTCTAAGTGTAGGGTAAGTGGACTAGGCAAAAACAGATTACTTTAATACCTACTTCACGAGGTAAAATGGTAGTCTATCACATACATTGTAATAAAAAGGGACCCTTAATTGCTAATTCAATAACACAGCAAGATATGCTTCAAAAGATCAAGCCGCGCTATGATAATAAGCAGCCCAGGCTGTCAATTTTGGAACAAGTAATGAACCCTACCAAATATTTAACCTAGTTATATGCACATACAGAACCTCGTAGTAAGTACCTCATGTGCCCTTTCCGCAATAATCCTGGGACCGAGTTCCAAGTCTTGGCGAGAAAGAACATCAAGAGATTGAGCTAATATAGCACAAGAAGGAAACCACGTCTGAGTATTCCACCAGTAGGTAAGCCATGGAGTGTAGTGAGCAACACGGTACGCCCACTGATCCCGAGGAAGCTGCTGGGAGTATGCTTCTTCAGAAAGATTTGCAGGAAAACCGGGCCACCAAAAGTTGATTGGTGGAGCTATAAGAGTTGCTCCTGCAAGCCTATAAGCATTTCATGTGGCAAACTTCAGATAGAATAAAAGCAAGGACACGTCAATACAAAAGCACAGACAGCAAAATATTGATAGAAACAAAAGAAACCTACAGGGTTTGGAATTTGGATGTTGTTTTCACTATTAGTTTTTGCCGGACGCTGTAAGGAACTAGTTTTGAAAACAAACAAAAAAATATTTCACCTCCTATCCAATTGTTTGCGTAAATAGTTTTCAAGAACTTGAAAACATTTTATGTTAATTTTTTTTTTTTACTAAAAGAGAAGGTTTCCTGCTGGAGAAAAAAAGGAAAATGTATAACTATTAGGGAAAACTTCTCTTACACACCCTGTGGTTTGGCCTATGTAAGGATACACCCCCTGACGTTCAGGCACAGCAGGGCCTGCTGTCCTAAAGTCAAAATTCTGTTATTTATGAGTGGAAACATTGACTGTGCATAAGTCAACAAAGCACAGGGTAGTATGTGCGACAAATTGAACGTCAAGGGGTGTATCCACTTAGGCCAAACAACAGGGGGCGTAAGTGAAGTTTGACCAGGGAGAAAATAAGTTTTGAAACATGTAACCAAGCAAGTTCTTGGATGTTTTCTTAAAGTTGAGACCTGCGAGTAACAAGCAGGAAATAAAAGCTACACCAAACGGACCCCTAATAATGCTATTCACTTTTCTCGGCAGATTCTCTTGCACCACCAACACTTACAGAAAAGAACACAGAACCAATACTCAAAGAAATGCACGATGCTTAATCCTGTCTTTGAACAATCTATCTCCCTCACTAGTCCCTATCTTTCATGTATTACTGGGCCAAACCATACCTGTGAGGAATGTACTTGAGACAGGTCCATAACCATTGCCCGCCCATAGAAAACCCAACAACGTAGAATTTGGATCCTAGTCGCAACTGATCGGCAAGCTCTTCTATATCCGCAGCCATACTCCTCAACGTTTGTTTGGGATTAGGATCACTCTCTCCATAACCGGGTCTGTCAATTGACACAATGTAGACCCCTAGACCTTCGACAATATCCTGTGAAAATCAACCGTGAACCAGAATACAACAATCATAAGAATCAAAGAAAGGCCTACACAGGGTTGCCAATATCAGTCATTGCATATTGCATACCGACCAATATTGACCGATACATCAGCTCATGACCCTATAACTGATAAGGGTTGTCATTGATATGTATCCTGATACCACGAGTTAGAACCTTAGGTCTAAAAAATCAAAACAACAGGAGCTATAGTGCTAAAGGATCCTTACCGGAGATAATTGTGTGGAAATGACAGCATCATGTCTGCAGTTGCCAAGGCCATGGACAAATATTATTTTGTGCTTCGCTTCATCTTTCGGGACACCATGCTCCTTGTAGGCCAAATGCCTTCCATCACTAAGTTTTACCCTAGGTGCTGTAACAGGAGGGCCATCTGCAGAACCACATATCCTGGGTGGAGGTGGCTTTATAGCCTGATAAGCCCATGCCAACAATCCCAAAACGAAAGCCACCAGAATTTTCTTAAACAACCCTGAAATAATCATATGGTTATTAGACCTCAGTACATAAAGGCACTGAGATTAACAATTTGCTACTAATTTTGCAACAAAATAATATGACTGGAAAAAATCCCACATAAATGATGCGAAAATGAAGCACTCATTTTTATTCAGCTCACACTGAAAATTAATCTTAGAAAGAACCAAGCTTAGTTTTTTTTTTTTAATCCTGAATATTGAAAAGGAAATATAAACATAAACAACCTCCAGGTGAAATACGTATACAATGCAGGTGTTAGTAGGAAATATTTTTGATTAAAAAATAACTAAAGATAACTCTTAACTCTTGCTCCCAGAATTAAAAAAACTGAACATCAAAAATAAAACATTAAAACTCTCTCTCTCTCTCTCTCTCTCTCTCTCTCTCTCTCTCTCTCTCTCTCTCTCACGATTAAAAAATAACTAAAGATAACTCTTAACTCTTGCTCCCAGAATTCAAAAAACTGAACATCAAAAATAAAACATAAAAACTCTCTCTCTCTCTCTCTCCAAAATAACATAACCATATCCATAAAGCGGACAAAACTCTTCATTTTACTAAAATGGTATGGAAACCCAAGCCCACCGGTTCAAACTTCATAGTGCCAATCTCAGATTTAACGAAGGAAAAGTCCGTACTTCACATACTTTTGAACTGATCTATACAGACATGTTATTTGTTGTTCTGGGTTGTCCCTAGTTGAACCTGAATCATGTTTACAATAGGTTAGCGCCTGCAAAGGCTACCGCCCAGACTTCTAGGTCCGACCCTATTTAGTACCATTGAGTATACATTCAGTTACCAAGTTTCAAGATTAACAGATATTTCGCTGCTCGGCGAAATTCTTCTGCTTATCTTCGCCCAGGGAACAAGTGCTTCAAGCCGAACCACAGAATCATTTGTATGCTTGTGTGATTGCTGTTGTTTTCGCTTCTAGATTATCTCGCAGCATCGTATATAGACCTAGGGCCGGCTCCACCTTCACCTCAGTGGCCCCAACCAGAAATAATGATTCATTTTCGTTGTACGGAATTGTGGCACATTGAAATCAATTTCAAAAGCTAAGTTTTCCAGCTACATCAACTCATATTGTATGGAATATGCTAACCACTGATAGATGGACAGATGTTAGCCTTGAGAGACACCGAAAATATGTGTTAAAACCAATATGCGTATATTGTCTTGAATTATTAATGTGCATCGAGATCCTAAATCTTTTGCCATAAATTAACTCCACAAGCTCCATGAGACCCCATTGACATTCAATCAATCAATAAAGATTTAAATCACAAAACAATTGATGACTTTTCCCAGGACATTACTAGAGACACAAAAGAATCTTGCATATCTATTACCCTTATCTACTTGTGCCATTAGTTTTCAATTTTCATTCATCCAGTCGTGATTGCAATTGTGGAACAAGATTTTTCAGTAATGAAATCGATGAAGACTTCAGTTTGGAAAACCAACCCGTTAATGATTCTTCTGTCAAATCCATTGAGAATAATTCGTTGAACAGTACTCATAATAACTGTGAAAACTTGTTGGGGCAATTTCTTTCTTTTTTCTGTAAAATGATAGTATAAATACATCAAGATTCTCTTTTATTCTACCATTTGAGAAGCTTTTTTTTTTTTTTTTGGGTGTACTGGGAATAAACCAAAAATACCACTGAAGGGGGATTTATGTTTCTAAACAAAATAGGCAGAATCGGAAGGTTCTGTATGTTTAATCCAAAAACTGGACTATAAAAAATCAAGAAAACCCACCTGAAGGAAGTTGAATGGGAGAGCTCTGCTTAGGCCTTCTAGTGTGAGACCTAGCTGATGCAGCTGATATCTTCCTGCTCACTCCTGCCGCCATGTTTCTTCTCTTTGTCAAACTTCTTCTGTAAAACCCAGATCGAAGAATACTCGATACGCAGAAGACCCAAATTACTCGATGTTTTAAGAGAGAGAGAGAGAGTACAGATCTCGACCCTCTGGCTGTGTTGTTTGCCTGATCGTTCGACTAGGAGTGGACGAGGACGGAGTCAAAAAAACAAACAGGACGAAGACGAGGGATTTACCTAGTTTTCCAAAAGATTTTACGACCCAGTTGCTAAAATTATGATATTTCAAATTAAAAAATAAAGTAGTTATGTGTATCGTTTTTTAATTTTTTTTGCACCAAATTAAAGTAATTGAAGTGTACTTTAATTTGGTGCAAAAAAATCAAAAAACGATACACGAAACCAATTCATTTTTTTATTTAAAATATCATGATTTTAGCACCTGGGTAATAAAATCTTTTGAAAAACAATTAATAATTTCCAGCAGGTAAGTGGGTAATTTACCAGTCATGGCACTATGGCAGAGTTTAATAAAGATGTCTTCAGACGGCCCTAGTAGCAAGGCTAACCGACATGACTCGGGGCTATATAGTGAGGTAATTCATAATAGGGTTATAATAAGATTAATTCGGCCGTCTAATTTGGCATCGACAATTCAGATTTAATTCAAATTCTAAATTATCCGAGTCATTTATTGGTTGAATTAAAATTTGAATGTTAATTATCAAAATGAACTGTCGGATAAGCATACTACAACCTTGTAGTGAGCCACTCACAAGTCACAAGTAGTAATAATTCATGCAATGCACGAATTTTAAGCGGGAATAGGAAGGAGGAAAATGCTAATTGTGTTGTAAATAAGGGACGAAGAAAACAAGAAAAATACTTTCTCTGTCTCAAAGTTTTGGATCCTCTTTGGAAATTCAACTATTTAAAGGGACACGTAATCATTATAATTTATTTCAAATTTTAACATTTCTTTCCAACAATTACTCTTTGATTCAACTTTTTTAATGTATCCATGAACACTTTGCAAGGATAGTATTAGAAAACTAATAAAATTAGACCTCCTAAAATGGAATGTTGTCAACTATTTTAGAACGGACCAAAATGGAAAGATACACCAAAAAAATGAGACGGGGGAGTATTATTTTTGATGTGTTAAAGTGCCTTTTTTGATGTGTTAAAGATGAGGAAATCATTGAAATTCAATTGTGGTTCTTCTTTCTGAGAAGAGAATTAATGACAAGTCTTTTTCTAGATTTTTGTTGGCATGCTAAAATTAGTACTTACGGTAATTACTATCATTTTGCTATAATCTTTTCCTATCAGGATGCATTGCATAAAAAATGCGAAATGATGTTGAATCTGTGATAACATGGATCTGTTTGTTTGATATTATACATAAAACTTATACCTATGGTTATTACAATTGTTTTTTATTGCTCACGAATGTGAGGTTGATTAAGTAGTGGAAACTCAGACTTTGTTAGACATTACGGTCCAGATTCAAGTTCTTAATAACCCCTTATTAGAGCTAAATGTAGTCCTACTATCACTTGTACGTGATAAGACCTTAGCTTCGTTCCCAGCTCCTAACATAGGTGTGGAGGGGTCTTTTACAAATAATGTTGCAGCTAGTATGAAGGGCCAATATTTCATGAATGAGGTAGCAGGTTATCATATCTACACTTTCATTCATGAACCAAAAATATTTACTTCCTAGGGAAATGCTAATAACAACCCATTGGTTTGTGGATAAGGGAGGAAGAGGACAAAAAATACAATTTTTAATGCACTTTTAACACTTTTTAAGACACTTTAACATATCAAAAACTGTGGGGTTTTTTTTTTTTTTTGTCTTCTTCCTTTCTTCCATCATATTGCCCGACTTTCTTCTTTTTTTTTTTCCCTCTCCAATTTGTGGAGTCTCCATAATTAAAAATTAATGGTTTCTTAAAAAAATAAGGGTTTTTCGTGAAGATTACAGATTTTTGTTTTTGTTCTTACATAAACATAAATTAATTGACAGAGTTTATAATAATTCTGTCCCAATATGAGAATATCTATAGTAAGGTTGAGTTTCCACTAATATTTTTGGTATTTTTTGTTGGGCCAATTACCGGCCAGTCTACTATTGAGGCCTTAATTACGTGTAGCTCTAGTAAAAGCCCAGAAAAGCTCCTGCAAGGACAACGCGCCTATTTTGCATTCATTCCCACTTCATTCATTCTGCCCAACATTTGTCCCACTCTCTCTCTCTCTCTACCCATCCCACGCGGGCACTCTCTCTCTCTCTCTCTCTCTCTCTCTCTCCCCTCAACTCCCCAACCCCAACCCGTATAAAAATGTCTAAATCCTAGGGTACCCTATGAAAGTGCCTAAAATCCTAAGGTATCCTATGAAAGTGCCTAAACCTAACTCTATAATAAGAAAATGCACCCTAAACCTAAACTCTAGGGTACCCTACGATTAGGGTACCCAATGAAAATGTCTAAACCACTAAAACCCTATAATAGGAAAGTGCACCCTAAACCTAAATTCTAGGGTACCCCTATGACTAGGGTACCGTAGGGTACTCTATGAAAGTGTCTAAACCACTAAAACCCTATAATAGGAAAGTACACCCTAAACCTAAATTCTAGGGTACCCCTATGACTAGGGCTCCCTACGACTAGGGTACTTTATGAGGGCATCTCTAGTGCACTACCTAAAAAATGCTCCCTAAAATGTACACCTAAGCACATGTGGGGCCCTATTTTGTTTGCTAAGAACTTAGTTAGCTAGCTAAGGAGAAATGCACTTTAATGGGACCCCTAAAAATGTTCATTATCTTTTAGAGTGGGACCCATTTAAGTGGGCCCCTATAACAAAAAAGTAACGGCTATATGCCAACAACGGCTATATGCCAGCAACGGCTATTTTACCAAACCAGAACAATACAACGACTACATCCAACGTATATAATATAATTTTGCTTCATGGCAACCCAAAACAAAGACCTTGCACATACTGTTTAGTTTCCTGAAAATAGAGACCTTTCAAAAATAAAGCAATGGCATCACCATCAAAGTTATCTTCTCAAACAGAGTCGTCATCGTCTACATCGACAAGTTCTTCAACTCAAGAGAGCTCGTCCTCGTCCGATGGAGATCAAGAGACAATTTCCCAACGCCATCGTAAACGGGTGCAAAATTTGACAAATTTGCTTCATCCATCACTAATGCCAACACTACTCATACAACCAGCCAGAAGACAGTATATAAGACGTGATCGAGAGGGAAGTCACCGACAAATATGGAGAGATTACTTTGCTAAAGATTGTACCTTTCCTCTAGAATACTTTCATAGGCGATATCGTATGCGTCGAGAGTTGTTCCTTCGCATTTTGAAGGACGTGCATCATACTCCCTCTGTCCCTAAACTTTTGACCTTTTTGGGATTGCGTGCCATTTTAAATTGCTTATATCTTTTTATTTATAACGTTTTATGTGATTTTGAAAACTTTGTTTAATAGAACCAATTAAAATCTATCAAACAAGATCCATATTGCATATTTTTTGACATTTACATTGAAAGATATAGGCATTTAAAAATGGCACACTGTCCAAAAAGTGTCAAAAGTTTAGGGACGGAGGGAGTACTTCACAACACGATTATCGAAGATGAGGGTGGTGACGTAGAAAGATGGAGACCTCCATCGGACGAGGTAGTATCTCATCCAGAATACGCTCGTGATCCAGAGCTTTTGGTTGCACACATCTCCTCTCGCCTCGACAGAATTCGCAACAGAGGGACAAATTCAAGACTCAAATCTGACCTCATGGAACATTTGTGGCTCCGATTTGGCGATGAAGCTATTTAAAATGCTGTTCAACTATGTTTCAAAATTTATGTCTTTATTTTAGTTATCTTGTCTTTGAAAGATATGGTTCTTAGAAAGATATGATTTAACGAAACATTTTCCACATATGGTTCTTTGAAAGATATGAGTGAGATTCAAACAAGTGAAACAAAGAGCATAATTGATTAAATGAAACATATTCTAGGTTCCATTGTTCCAATACAATATAATTTAGGTGGATTGATGATGACTCATCTGGTTCTAGACCAAAACAATAAAAATGAGTCAACTCCACTTTGATTCTCTACTGTGGCCTAATATAAGTCTTTCTTTGCCTAATATAGTTATTCTCTACTGCCACTTGAGCCATCACCAATTTCTCCCTGTTTCATGCGCGCTATTATAGCCTTCTGTTGTGCAATTACCCAAGCTTTTCCTTCTTCTGTCGAAATTGAATTTATATCTGTCATCATTATATCCTTCTCCAACCTCATTTGGTCTTTCTTGAACCTCAATTGTTCTTGCTCAAGTTTCGCAGCTATTTTCATTCGTTCTTGTTCAAGTTTAGCCTCTATTCTCCGTTCTTCTTGCTCTTTTTTTGCCTGTATTTTCATCTTTTCTCGTTCACTTGCAAATTTCATCTCTCGTTCCACAATTTCCACATCCTCCTTTCGCATGTTGCTAAATTCGGAAGCAGATAAGTGTAGACCTTCTACTTGGTCAGCAATCATCTTCTGGCGCCGTCCGTATTTTGTGACTTTAGTCCCCATGGGTCTCTCTAATTCACAGGGTTCATCGATGATTGGTGTTACATCATCATCCTCAAGACTAACTGTTCCCGCAGCTGAACTTGGTGTTGTCGGAGTTGAAGGGTTAGACGGATTGGCAACGAAATCAACGTCCTCATAATTACCTTCACGTTTCTTCTTTTCTGTGGTCTTCTGTTTTCTTTGTTGTTGCTCTTGGGTATAGTTCGACCATTTTGCCGTGTCTTTGAGGATTAACCAACAGCCATCCCACTTAAAATTATGACCTTCTGACTGATAATACAATTTTTTTGCAGCCCCAATCTATACAATAATTTCAATCACATTAGAAATAGATGCATAAACATTAGGACAGTAGCCAAAAAATTTAAAATACTTACCGAATCTTCAAGATTAAACCCACTCGTTGGACTCCTCTCTATCTTACGTGCACATCCAGAATATTTGTTAATGTGGGATTGAAGGGTCGACCAACGGTGCATCAATCCTGTTGTATTTCTTTCAGTTTCATGACCCATAATTTTGTTAAACTCGTCTTGAATTCGCTCCCACAACTTTCCCCTCGGTTGATCTGTACCGATGATGGCATCTTCCGAGATTCGCAACCAAGCCTTACATAATGCTTCATCTTCCTCCTTGATCCAATTTGGATTTCGTTCCTTAGAACCAACTTGAGCCTTTTTCCTCGTTTGGGTTGTGGTAGATTGCACACCATCATTTGTGGAAGGTTCTTGGGTATTACGTTGAGATTGTGCAGCCACAAATGGATTGTAGGGAGGGACAGGAGGGTTGAAGAGATATGAAGACAACGAATTTGGATCAAAATTTGGGAAGTTGAATTGTTCATTGAGTTGGGCATTAAAAAATGGAGGTGGAGGCCTTGGATTCATTTTAAGAACAGAGGTTTCTTGGGTCTGTGGGTTTTGAAAAACAGAGGTTCATTTATATTCCCCTTGCAACAACGGAAACCTTTTGCAACGGAAAGATTTTAAATTTTGAACTCAACCGGTACACTTGGTCCCACAATATTCCCACAATCCGTCCCTTCCCTCTATCTCTCTCCTCTTTCTCTCTCCTTAAGTACCTCCCCAAATTTAGGTAGTCATTTAAGGCACTTTAGGTAGTGAGGGGTGCCACATAGGATTTTAGGGAGCCAACTTTTGTGCACTAGAGACCATTTTTTGAGGTTTTTCTTAGCTAACTAGTTAGGGCACTTTAGGGAGCTCTTTTAGGTAGTGCACTAGAGATGCCCTCAAGTGTCTAAACCACTAAAACCCTATAATAGGAAAGTGTACCCTAAACCTAAACTCCAAAAAAGAGTGACTTACCTTAGTGGTAATTAAAAAAAAAAATGACTTACCTTAGTGGTAATTAGATATTTCTTTTCTAGACCTAGAGGTAATAATCCCTTTTTGGTTTCGGTATTTTTGTCATCTTTTTAGGAATTTTTGTTAAATTCACATTTTATTTTTTGGATAATTCACCTGCCCCGACGAGAATAATTACAAAAGTAAAAAAATTGTGATAAAGAGCAAAAAAGAGTTCACTAAAGACGAAAACATACCGAACAACTGGTATTTTTTGTCTATAATGTCTTTTTATATGAATATTTTTCAACTTTGGTCTACATTTTTATACTTTTCTTAATTTGTATCAACGAACGCGACGAATATGTAAACAAAAATTACTAAAAGTAAGCTCAATAAAAACTACTATCGAAGACCAAAATTTTAGTGAAAACTCAGACGTCGCAGCAATTGAGAACAGTTTTCTCATGTGACAAATAAATTAATGTTCGTCCTCAAATGTTTGAATGGGCCCAAATACTCCAAGGAAATTTTCTTACGGCCCATATTGTATCCCAGTGATAGTACGCTTGACTGCAGTAGAAGAGCCTAATAGCCCACTGAAATCGGAGGAGAGTAGTGGGTTACAAGCCCACCCCGAACATCGCCGCAGGCCCTACCTCCCATACTATTTATTCGATGGGCTTAGCACCGGCCGGTCCACTCTTTTTTGCCAATACACCGCCAACTCCACCCCAATTTTCAAAATGCACCGAAAACTCCAAGAAGCACAGAAAATGTGACGGCTGTTCCGACTCTCTCTCTCTCTCTCTACCCATTCCACATGGACACAATCTCTCTCTCTGCTCAACTCCCCAAACCATATGAAAGTGTCTAAATTCTAGGGTACTCTATCAAAGTGCCTAAAATCCTAGGATACCAACCCTATGAAAGTGTTTAAACCACTAAAAACCCTATAATAGAAAAAACACCTTAAAGTTAAAACCCAAGGTACCCTATGAAAGTGCCTAAAACCCTAGGGTACCCTATGAAAGTGTCTAAATCACTAAAACCCTATAATAAGAAAATGCACCCTAAATATAAACCTAAAAAAAGAGAATAATTGACCTTAATGGAGATAAATATTTGTTTTCTAACCTTAATGATAAATTTTAAATTCTTAAATGTGCGGTCTAAATTCTAAATGTACGGTCTAAATTCTAAAATGTACATTCTAAATGTACGGTCTAAATTCTGAATGTACAGTCTAAATTCTAAATGTACGGTCTAAATTCTAAAATGTACATTCTAAATGTATGGTCTAAATTCTAAATGTACAGTCCAAATTCTAAATGTACGGTCTAAATTCTAAAATGTACATTCTAAATTTAGGGTACCCTAAACTTTAGGGTACCCTATGAAAGTGCCTAAACCTAAACCTTAGGGTACCCTATGAAAGTGCCTAACATTCTAGGGTACTCTATGAAAGTGCCTAAACCACTAAAAATCCTATAATAGAAAAGTGCACCCTAAGTGTCTAATCCCAAAAAAGAGTGATTGACCTTAATGGAGTTAGTGGTAATTAAAAAGAATGATTGGAGTTAGTGGTAATGAATATTTGTTTTTTGTATTGGCTTGTAATAAACTCTTATTCGATCCGCAAAATAAGAACTTAAAAATAATATATATTTTTTTTTTATAGAAAAATTCATACTTCATAAATTAAGAGAACTTGTTTGATATCAGTATTTTGAAACTTTCGTATTATTTTTAAGCTCTTGATTTGCGGACCCGACAAACATCTTGGGAAGGAGTGAGTATTTACAGGTTGAGTAAATGCAAATAAACGGACCTGAGAGGGTACTGTGCACCCCTTGGCCGTCCGATCGCGTTTTGGACAGCTTAGATGCATTCGGTAATTTTAATTTATTTCCATAGGTAAAAAATCAAAGTACATCCAGTCCGTTCAAAACACAATCGGACGGCTGAGGAGTACGAGCACCGTGCACAGGACCCTCGGATTCCAAATACCATATACTGGTCATCATCGCTGTCTGGTTCCTGATATCCCCATGAAGTAATGATTTTATTCCTAGATCATCGCAATTTTCCAAAAAAAAAAAATTGTTGTTTTTAATAACATATGTCATGCTAGTCGGGTCCACATCCTCAACATTAAGAGGGTGTTTGGGCGACGTCTTTTCACATTTTCACATTCTATTTTTCAACTTCTAGGTGTTTGGATGATAAAACCCATAATCCATTCTCTGAAAACAGATTCTTCAATTTCCACTTCCTAGGGCAGAAGGCAAAAAGAGGCTGCGAGCTCCTTTTCCCATTCTCATTCTCATTCTCATTTTCTCCTCAACTCACTACTCTCCATTCTACCTACTCCCTGAATTTGACGAAATGGGTTGCCTTGAGCTAATCCGACTCAAAAAAATTATGGAAATTTCATATACGATGGAAAATAGAGACAAAAGGGGGAACCCAGAAATCAAGAGCTAATTTGAGGATTTTGGGCAAATTTAATTGAATGTGTTTTGTTTGGTTTTGTGGCTGTGAATGGAGAAAGAGAAAGTCTTCCTGACAGTTCTTCTCTCTCTCTCTCTCTCTCTCTCTCTCCTGGTTGCCTCTACCAGATTGCATAAATGAAAAATGGCACTGAACGAGCAAAAATTGAAGCTCTCCCAATAAAAATTTTAAAAACTTGCTAAAAATAATATTCACACACATTTTTAGTACCACAATAAAGAAATAGGGGCAAAATGGTAAACATCCAATTCATAACTCATTTTTATCATTATTCTCTCAAACACTACTCTTGTTGTAAAATGCATTCTGCATATTTCTTCCAAACAAACCTTCCAGATTTAAAACACATTCTGACCATAATCCAAAAAGCTAAAAAGCCAAAAAACTGAAAATGAAAAGCTAAAAATGAAGCTCCCATACACCCCCCCAATAATAGAATGGGTTTAATGTTCCGTATGATGTTTTTGGGGATTTAAATCCTCGCTCTTCATCTGATGTTATGACAAAACATTCTTTGACGTTTATTGTTTAATTTTCTTGAATTTACCATTACGTTTTTATTTGTTACGATCTTTTAACATAAATCTTTTTGGGTAAATTTCACTTACCTCCCTTATTTATATGGATGGTCCCCAAAATATTAGCGAAATGTCACTTTGGTCCTCAAAGTATAAATCGTGTCTATTGAGTCCTCAATGTTAACAATTCGCATTTAAATGGTCCCCGAGTCTAACTCCGTCCGTGTTTACCGTCAAGTGCAGGGGTATTTAAGAAATTTCATCTTAAACTCTCACCACTTCATCTTCTACCTCAAAATCCTATCCATACCCATCCCCAAACTCGAAAATTCCAAAACTGATCGGAAATAGTATTGCATTTCCGACTGGCTTCGGTGATCACATCAATTTTGGTTAAGGTCATAAGTAGTAGGTTTATATTCCTCTCCATGTCTCCTTTAATGTCTAGATCACTGTGATGAGTTTTTCCATTGGATAAGCACAAACATTTTTTTATGATTTTCCTTTAATTTATTTTTTTTCTCTTGTTTTGTTTCTATGAAAATAATAGGAGGCCAAGAGGGCCGCAAATAAGAGACAGATGATAGGCGCATGGAAAGCTTGCTTTTGAGCGTCTGAGTAGGGTGATTTAGCATGTTAGACGTGCGTTTTGAGCTTTATTTCCCATTTGATATATGCACGTGGTGTTTTTGTGTGTTGAGCGTATTTTGCAGGTAATTTAGGGTTGTGGGTGCAATTTCGTGACATTGGGAGTACATGCACGTGGACCGAGAGAGGGAATTGCACGGATTTTGCATGGAAGTGATCATAACCCGTCGGGAGCGCTACCCCAATTATCTGGAGCGCTCAAATTGAGCACAAAAGGGTTGAAAAGTAAACAGAAGGTTCTGGAGCGCTACACCAAAAGTGGTGTAGCGCTACCGGTTTGTTAAGAAAACAACGGTCAACGGAGCATCAGACGGTCAACGCAGAACTTAACGTAGCGGTAGCGCTACCTAGGTTTTGCGGTAGCGCTACCGAGAGGCTAACATGGCTTTTGAATGGCATCGTTCGGTCTTCGCACGGAATATTTTCGGATTTTATTTGTTTTTCATTAGGATTACGGGAATTAATATAAAGACTCTTGTAAAAACTCAGATTAGGGTTCCACGCATTATCATTAGGTTTTTATGTTTTGAAGTTTCGGCTACAGTTTTGAGAGCTTTTCAACATTCAACAGTTACATTCAAGTTTATTTTCGGATTTCCAGCTACTGGATTGGTGTTTTTCAAGTGGTATTCAAGTTCGTTCTTTATTGCAATCATCGGTATCGTTTTCTATCTTTATTTTTATTCACCAAGCATGTCTAGATCTAGGTTAAACATAATTTCTGTCGTTATTAGCATTATGAGTGAGTAGTCGTATAGAGTGCGGCTGTGGGGCGAAGGCGTGCCGTGGCTAGGCTAATTGATGTTTCACCTCGGGGCCGAATTAACTTAATTTTCGAGCAATTTTAGGAAACAGAAACTCTTCTAACAAACAAAACCCAGGCATGGCCGGAATTCGAATGCGCGCGGAATCTGGTGACAGGTGGTGCGCATTTGTTAGGAAGCCTATCTTTTGTTCTAAAATCAGTAAAAGGAGGAATTGTGGCCCGAGTAAATGTCGATTAGACTAGTCGCGGACGCTGGGTTCCCTCAGCTACGCTCTCTTTATTAATCTGCATCCAGTTAAATTAGCTTAGTAATTTAGTTAATTAATCTCATCAAATCAAGGGGTGGCTACCTAAGAGCCAGTGAAAACTACACTTTCGCACTTTTGAGTCAAACACTGTTAGTCGTCTCTGTGGTTCGACTCCGGTACTTCCGGATATTGTGCTACACTGGTCAAGAGTCCTACGCTTGGGACGCGTCTTTATTCTTAGTCACCTGGTCGGTCAAGCAACAGAACAAGAGACAAATCTTAGAATAAGACTAATCTTAGAATAAGACTACTGCTGAAGGAGAAGACAATGAGATCGAAGAAGACGACGACATTGAGGACGAGAACAAGTCCTACTGTCACATCTCTCTCCCTGATTTCCCTGGGGTTCAGAAGCATTCATGACCGCTGTTCTGCTACGGAGTCAAAATCAACCTCTCGTCTTCAAACGTCGCTCCTCTAAGTTGCGCCGCAGAGGTTTTGGAGATGACAGAGGACTACTCCGTAGACAATCTAATTTTCGAAAAAGCAAAATTTGTGTCAATTGGTTTTGAAAAAAATCAAGGACTCTATTAAAACCCTTAAATCATGCAAGAAATTTATTCCTCTTGCAGAGACTCTCGCCCTTGTCGAGAGGTGCATTGAATCAGCAGCTTTAATGGCTTTGGCCGCCGATCCTTCTTCATTTGGATGGCCTGTGAATGAAAGGGTTGAAACCGGTGACAGTCGACAGAAAACAACTAGCTCATGGTTTGAAGGACTTGCTCTTCTTGGTCTACCGCTGTTCAGGTGGTTGATTTTCGCGATGAAAGCTTGAGATCTAAGTTTTGGAATTTTTGGGTTTGGGGATGGTATGTTAGCGTTTTGAGGTAGAAGATGAAGTAGTGAGAGTTTGAGATGGAATTTTGAAAATATCCCTGCACTTGACGATAAACATGGACGGAGTTAGACTCAGGGACGATTTAAATGAGAATTATTAACATTGGGGACTCAATAGACATGATTTATATTTTGGGGACCAAAGTGATATTTCGCTAATACTTTGGGGACCATCCGTAGAAATAAGCCCAATTACGGGGACCTCCCCTGTTGTTTCTAAAATTTCACCGACCTCCCCTTCCGTCAACTTCCGTTAGAAAAGGTGATTGAAAATGATGATGTCATGCTTCTCTCTCTCTTCTCTTTTTATTTTAAATCTTAAAATGTTTATAACTTTTATATTATATATTTATTTTTACTGAAATTTATATATTTAAAATTTACTCGAAGAGATCTACAAAATGAGATCGATAATGAATATGAAATTATGTAAAAATAAAATCTTAAATTTTCAATGTGAATTTTAATTATAATGTTACTTAATTTAATTTTTTTCAATGCAAGTAAAAAATTTACGCAAAAATTGTACGAAACATCATAAAATCTTGTTTAACAATTTAATTTTTTTCCAAATACATTCTTAATTAAATGAACATGGTAAATTTGCGAGTCCATTTCCTACTTATTGGTGACTTTATCCCAATAAAATTTCAAATTTTCAATGTAAATTTTAATTATACTGTCACTTTTTTTTTTTTGCCATTCAATATACATTAGTAGAGTTAGTTGTTAGATGTTAGTAAACCGTAAGGGTTGACCTCCTCTCTATAGGATTCGAACCCAGAACCTCACCCCTATAAAAGGGGCTACATGACCAACTGGGCTAACTGCCCTGGTCTACTGTCACATTCAAAAATTAGAATTTAAATTTTACATGAATTTCATGAAAAATGAATATAAAAACAAAGTTGTAAAAATTATGAGGTTTAAAATTTTGAGTTACACATTGAAAAATTTAAATTATATAACATTATAATTCACATTTAAAAATTAAGATTTTATTTTTACATAATTTCACATTGAATATGGATCTCATTTTGTAGATCTTTTCGAGTAGATTTTAAATATATAAATTTCATAAAAAAAAATGAATATATGAAACAAAAGTTATAAACATTTTAAGATTTAAAATAAAAAGCATGCTAGGTGTAACAAAGTAATTTCAGCATGAAAGTTAACCCCGTTAGTTGCAAATTGACAGGAGGGGGGAATCTGACATTTAATTTCAAAAGTATGGAGGTCAGTGAAATTTCAGAAATATTAAGGGAGGTCTCTGTAATTGTCAGAAACTTCAAGGGAAGTTAGTGAAATTTACCCAATGTTTTTTGGACCTTTTTTCTTTTTTTTTTTATAACTTCCGGAATCTTTCCCCATCTCTCATCTCTCCAATCATTAATCACATTTCTCTCTCTACTCATACCCCTCTTTCCAATCATTATTCTCATTTCTCTCTATCTCTCTCTAATTATTACACTTCTCTCTAATTATTTCTTTTTCCAAAAACTCATCCAAACACTATCTCCAAAATATTTTTCAAAATATTCTTCTCAAAATTATCAATCAAACGCAGCCACATATTTGTAGTTTTGTACATACAAAAAGAGGGAAGCGGGGGCTTTGTAGTGAGGTAAGTCACTACAAGGTTGTAGTGAGTCCCATTTGGCCATCTCGACACCAATGACTCGGATTTAATCCAAACTCCAAAAGATCCGAGTCTTTCATTGTTTGGATTAGAATCTGAATGTTCATTACCGAGATAGAAGACCAGATGGGATCACTACAATTCTGTACTGAGCCCCTCACTACAAAGACCTCATTTGCAAAATTGCAAGTGTACAAGTTATTGAAGCTAAAACTACTATTCCATTCTCCTTGATTTTTTTTTTTTTTTGACTTTTGGTTTTGCTGTTTTGTGGAACCGGGGGGCCTGTAGTGAGTAAACTCACTGCCCCCGTGTAGTGAGCAATCACGGCTATCGGTTCGGCAATCAACGATCCGGATTAAATGTATTTAATCCGAACCAATTTATGTGTAGGATAATCTCTTTTAATCCGGACTGTTTATTGCCGAACCGACAACCATAATTGCTCTCTATAGGCACCCCAATTCCCCCACGGGAACATAGGATCACAGCTTCAATTTAAGGCTTGATTGAATTATGTACGTTCTTAAATTTGTCCTGCAATTGGGAATATCTTTAATAAGTACCACTTGAAAGCGTAACGATGTCAAAATGTGCTTTATTTTTGCATCTATGAATATGCCGATGAAAAACGACAAACATGAATCAATCAATTTTTTTTATATTTTTCTACTAATTTTAATTAATTATGAAAAGTTCATTATGTCCCATTTTGAGTAAAAATTAAATGTAATTTCTTGCATAATTTTTTTATTCTCACGCCAATTTTAAAAACTAACAAATGATATCTAGAAATTGGTCCAAATATTTCAATTAATTCTTCACTAAAGTGTTTTATTTTTTATTCAAAGAATATAACAATCTTTTTTATGGTTGCCTACGCTATGGGATGGATGAAATATTCATTTTGGCTAGTAGGTTTGGAACATGAAAATTAAAAAGAATAGACTTTCTAGATATAAAAAACGTCTCGTTCGCTACTTTAACTAGCAAAAGCTCAATTTTTTGGTTTTCAACCGTGTGAACACCCCGCGGGAATGCCCACGAAATTGGTTACAATTTGGATTTTGAAAATGGTTTGATTGGTTGAATGGAGTCGCCACCCGGATTTGAGGAACTTACCCCAGAAACCATTTGAAAAATGACACTTTTGCCCTTGATATGGAAAATGCTTAACCGGTCTCCAAAATGAGATTTCTCAGGTCCGGGAGCTAGGTTACGCAATGGGAAGGAATTTAAAGTACCTCTCACGCCCGGCATGTTTACCGGTCTCTACTAAATATTTGAAAAGATTTTAAAAACATTGTTTAAACGGACTTCCAATACAGATTTATGCGAAAGCACGGCGAATACATCAACAAAATTAATGAGATATGGGTGGATGCTTGTGCAAAATATTGTGAATGGATGATTTTTATACAAAGGACGCTGAAACTACACTAAAATGCCCCCAACATGCCTTAGAATATCTCAGAAACTGATCACAAATGCTCATTAAATCACACTTGGATAGGATCCAGGCGCTTGGAAAGGGTCAATCCAGGCGCCTGGAAGGAGTCAATCCAGGCGCCTGGATTGCCTTCCAGACAGCAAACTCGAAACTCCATTTTCGACAGAAAGCAACCAAATGCAATGCTTTTAACTGATTCTCACACACCCTAAACAATGTTTGGAAATGCAATAGCAAACATGAACCTCAAACTTAACTCAAACACATGATATGAACTTAAAAGAGGCTTGATTTTTGGATGATTTTTGGAAACATACAAGACAAATTCTAATGAAAAACTTTCATTTTTGTGAAATTTGAAACCTTTCCAAACTCTTAACTAGTATGAAAAACTAGTAAGAGCTTGGATGGTATCCCCTCAGGGCCTTTTGAGCACAATGGTAGAAAAACTACCTTGAGAAGCTTGATTGATGAACTTGGAACTAGTTTGGGTAATGTTTAGTGGTTGATTCAGCTAGGATTCTATTTTTTGGAAAAGTAAAGATCTGATTGTTTTGGTTTTTGATTGGGTTTGATGGTGGATGGTTGAAATAAGAAGATTTTGGTGATGAAAGATGGGTGTTTTTTTTTGGGCTAGAAGTTGGGTTTTTAGGCTAGAAATGAGTAGACCAAAGGGGGATAGATTGGGGATGGAATTTCTGGAAAATTTCCAGCAGGATAACAATAGAGGAAAGAGGTGAGAGCTGGTCTTGATGGATTGTGGTTGATGGTAGTGGATGGATGATGGGTTTATGGGGCAAGAAGGTGGTTTTTGGGGTTGAAAATAAATGGGATTGAGAGGGATTAACTAGGATGGAGTTTCTGGAAATTTTTGCAGCAGCATAACAGTTAGAAAAGAGGATGGAGAGCTGGTCTTCTAAATGGAGGAGGAGAGGTGGGTATTTATAGCCAAAGAAAGGTTCAAAATGGGTCATTTGAACCCTTAGAGGTGAGGTTCAAAGGGTCACCATAGGTCATCATTTCTCTCCCACTATCTCTAACAAATTTCTGCAGAAAAATCCCTGAAAGATCTTCAAGACGCTCCTCCCCACTCACTTGACCTTGGGCAGCAAGTACCTAGAGAGAGTCCAGGCGCCTATATTAAGGCAATCCAGGCGCCTGGATTGAGTCCGGGCGCCTAGAATAGGTGAATCCAGGCGCTTGGATGGCGAGACAACACAAAATTTTAAACTTCGCGGGGCCATTCTGGGTGCTACCGAACTCCGTTTTGCGCATGGTTTGAAGCGTTGGAAAGCTTGAAAGGTCTACTTTCTAACCCAAGTGGTTTGAACCCAAGATGATTTGTACATCAAAATGTGTGACCATTTTACCCTTAGAAGGTCGGAAGAATGAATCGTTTCGGTAAAATGGGCATATCTCCCTCATTTCAAAATGGATTGGGACATATTATATATCAAAAAAAGAGGGTTTTGAATGTACTAGAAGGTGGTGCAGGCTTGGGTTTATTTTGGAGGGGTTTAGGAGGGGTTTCCAAGTTCACAATCAAGCTTCGCGTGCTCTTATCGGGCATTTTCATCATCGGGGATGCTTGATAAGTTTCTCGGGTCAAAATCGGGATGTCTACAGTTGCCCCTCTTGGATGGAACTCTGTATCATTGTTTGATACGAGTTACATTTAAGACAGAGACATCCCGATTCGTTCCCTGAGCCTTTCTCAAGCTGCAAAGGAAAACATTAAGATCACGGTCGTGTCACTCAAGCTGCCTACGTACCCTATTGTAGGGATCAGATCGGCGTAGTTCCTGGGAGCATATTCAAACAAATGCAACGGATTTTTCTGGCTCGCAGGATGATTGATTTAAGGTCCCTCAGGACGATTGATTTAAAAAGTTTGGTCCCTCAGGACAATTGATTTTAAAAAGTTTGGTCCCTCAGGACGATTGATTTAAAAAGTTTGGTCCCTCAGGACGATTGATTTAAAAAGTTTGGTCCTCAGGACGATTGATTTTAAAAAGTTTGGTCCCTCAAGACGATTGATTTAAAAGTTGTCCCTCAGGACGATTGATTTAAAAAGTTTGGTCCCTTAGGACTATTGATTTAAAAGTTGTCCTTCAGGACGATTGATTTAAAAGTTGTCCCTCAGGACGATTGATTTAAAAAGTTTGGTCCTTTAGGACGATTGATTTAAAAAGTTTGGTCCTTCAGGACGATTGATTTTAAAAAGTTTGGTCCCTCAGGACAATTGATTTAAAAGTTGTCCCTTAGGACGATTGATTTAAAAAGTTTGGTCCCTTAGGACTATTGATTTAAAAGTTGTCCTCCTGGACGATTGATTTAAAAGTTGTCCCTCAGGACGATTGATTTAAAAAGTTTGGTCCCTTAGGACTATTGATTTAAAAGTTGTCCTTCAGGATGATTGATTTAAAAGTTGTCCCTCAGGACGATTGATTTAAAAAGTTTGGTCGCTTAGGACTATTGATTTAAAAGTTGTCCTTCAGGACGATTGATTTAAAAAGTTCTTCGGGGCGTTTGCAAACAAACAAAATCATGCGAATCGACGAGCCTTCCCGGGTCGTGAAACGCCAAACAAACGAATCATAATCATGCAGATCAACGAGCCTTCCCGGGTCGTGAAATGCTAAACAATCAAATCATGCGAATCAACGAGCCTTCCCGGGTCGTGAACGCCAAACAAACGAATCATGTGAATCGACGAGCCTTCTCGGGTCGTGAAACGCCAAGCAAACGAATCATGCAAATCAACGAGCCTTCCCGGGCCATGAAATGCCAAACAAACAACTATGATTTTACGTGAATCGACAAGCCTTCGCGAGTCGAAACACTAAAAGCAAATGATTGTGATTGTGATTGTGATTGTGATTGGGATTGTGATTCATTCATATACACCAGCTAGGTGGCTAAAGTGATTAAGCGTAACTACCCTCTGAACAACGGGGAGGCTAAATCTAATGGGGCTATCCCTTGAGCAACAAGATGGCCAATGATAAGATGATTGTCTACTGAGCAACGAGACAATCGAGGAAATGTGATTGCTTACTGAGCAAAGAGGCAATCAATACGCTACTGAACCAAACACATTTATGTGATGGACTTAGCGACATGACGGTTCATCAACAACAAATACTCAGAACAACTTATTAAAAGCACTAACTAAGTGATTAAGACAACTAACAACTTGATATGATTGATGCACCAGCTAGGTGGCTAAAATGATTGGGGTGCGCCAACTAGGCGGCTAAAATGATTGAATGCACCAGCTTGGTGTCTACGTCATGTAGTGAATCTATTTTTAAATTGAATGACATTATTGAAAATGTAACCATTTCTGGTCTTGAAATTAATTTTGATTGAAATTGAAGTGACCATCTCTGGTCTTGAAATTAATTTTGAAGGTGACCATTTCTGGTCTTGAAATTAATTGTTTGTCCCTCAAGATGATTGATTCAAGAGTCTGTCCCTCAGGATGATTGATTTAAAAGTTTGGTCCCTCAGGACGATTGATTCAAAAGTTGTCCCTCAGGACGATTGATTTAAAAGTTTGGTCCCTCAGGACGATTGATTCAAAAACTGTCCCATAGGACGATTGATTTAAAACTGTCCCGCAGGACGATTGATTTAAAATTGTCCCGCAGGACGATTGATTCAAAAGTTTGTCCCTTAGGACGATTGATTTAAAAGTTGTCCCTCAGGACGATTGATTTAAAAAAAGTTTGGTCCCTCAGGACGATCGATTGAAAAACTGTCTCGCGGAACGATTGCATGCGACTTGTGGATCGACACTTGACGACAACAACGATAGCATTCCTTCTTTTAAAAGTATGAGTCTTAATGGGGTGGCTCTTTTGCTTTACTGTCTTTCCCTTTTGGCCAAGGTTTGGGTTTGAGCTTGGCAAGACTTTGGGTTTTGGATTGGTTTCAGACTTTTAGGCTCCTATGCCCCAGTCCTGAATTTGGGTGTATGCTTCCCCCAGAAATGGCATTAGGCTGACATGCCCCAATTTCGGGTTGACGTGCCTCCACAGATGATGAACCTCAATTCTGATTTTCCTTTTCGGCTCTGCTGATGGTTTTGGGGACCAATTGACCATGTACCCAAATGTGGATTTTTTGATGCATTGAAATCGTTTCCACGAGTCAATGATTGACAAGACTAAGACGACATGATTGGCGTCTTGACAAAGAGGCGAATTTTTACAAGACCAAGGAATTTGATCGGCCTTTTTAACAAGGGGGTGGATCGTGACAGACAAGGCTTGAGGAATTTGATTGACCATGTTGACTTGACGAATATGAGCAACTATGTGAATGGCTTGACTGGGGTGCCCCGAGTGGGCAAAGGTTGATATGGAAGAACAGGTCGACTCGAAGGATAGGGAAGACTATGTTAACCCAAAGTTCTGAGAGATGGCAAACATGCCTCACCATCGATGTCGAAATTGTTATGACAAAATTGGATTTTGATTTTGTGATTGTTTTACTCCATCAAGTGATGTTCATTCAAATCGGCTATTTTATCAAAGCACAAGATTTCTTATCATAAAACCCATGCCCCGGATTGCTGATGATGCCCCATTGATTTTTCTTCAAAATGCCCCAATTTAGAGGGCTGCTGATGAAGACCTATTGATATGCCCCACTTTGGATTTTTACTTTGCATGACGTCAGCGTTTGCACGATGCTTTGACTTTTGATTTTCAAAGGAGATTAGACTGTTCCCTTTTGACTTGAATTCTCACTATCAAGTTGCACTCTCCAATCTAAAAGGACTTTTGTCTATGTTATGACAGGGCCGAGGTTATGGGCTTAACAAAGGAAGGATTATAGGCTCAAAACATCTCATTTTTCCTTGGGGTTATTTGAGCTAGTAGCTATCTTGGACTTTTTGTGCCATTTTTGCTTCTGATGGGTGCTTTCATGTGCTTCTTCTTGCTTTAAATGAGCACTTCCTTTCATTTGATTTTTTTGTTTCAAATTCCTTCAATGCTCTTCATCTTGTTACACTCATGTATTTGACAAGCCTATGAGTTTGGCGTTTTCATTGTTGTGATACTTTGAATCTTCACACGCTTGTATCTTTGGCCCTTTCATTTTGTTGGCTGTCATGTGTTTGACATTTTCACATTTCTTGTTTCACCCCAGTGTGGGGGATAGCTGCCTAGCTGGGTTATTTTTCAAAGAAATTGATTTGGGCTCAAAGGGGCTCGCAATGGATATTTATGTGGGAAATCAAACAAAGAATGCCTTTCTTCATTTTGAATTGCGCAACTTGATAGGGAGAACTCATGCTTGCTCTAACTTTTGCCTAGATCTCATTTTGAAGTTTGATCTAGCAAGCTTTTTGCCTTAACTTTTGCCTAGGCCGCCCTTTTGGGTTTTCGACCTAGCAGGCTTTTCTTATGTCAAAGCGTCGCCTCTTGATAACATCAGGGAATGGTCCACTGGAAATCCTCCTTGTGCGGGGCAAGGGTTCAATCAAAATTCATCTCGTGTTTTGAAGTAATTATCATGTTTCTCAAACGATGGTGTAAAGCAATTCCAAGTTGAGGGATTATTGCAAAAACCCAAGTTTATGATTGAAAATTTCAACACAACAGTGTGACATTGATTTTTTTTTTTGGTTGCGACCGAACCATTAAGGGTTGCCTACGTATCCTTTTGCAAGGAATCAGGTCGTGCGTAGTTCGGACTACAAAGTTGACTCTATTTTTGGTCTTTTTCTTTTTTGACAATAACAACAAGACATTACAGACTCGAAGATGAAAACACATAGACGAGGAAAGCAAAAACACAAACAAACTCGAAATACAAACTGACTCAATCAGAAGTGAAAACTTGACATGACACTTGAAGACTTCCAAGACTCGTGGAAGATTGAATTATTGCATGGCCATTGTTGGTTCATTGATTTGGCGAGGTGTTCAGTTTCGCCAGTGGAGCAGAGATGGACCCATTGTCAATGAGATCTTGAATCTTGTGGTGGAGGCGATGACACTCATCGGTAGCATGACCAGGCATTTGATGGAAAACACAGAAGGCGTTTGGGTTGTGGTAGGCTGGGAGCTTTTGAGGTAGAGGAGCTGGAGGGAGTGGTTTGAGAAGACCGGCTTCGTGGAGTTCTTTATACACCAAGGACAGGGGTGTGGAGAACTGTGAGAGGGTTCTTTGTGGTTTTTTGGAGTGGTTGGTTTGGACTGTGATTTTGTTGATGGGTGCTGCTCGGTTGGAGTTGTGTTTTGTGGAGCTGGATGAGGTGTTTGCATGTAAGGTGTTGTTATCCCCGGAGTTGTTGTTCTTGGTTTTAAGAGTGGGGCCATCTTTTTCAAGAATGCCGTCCCGTATTGCTTCCTCAATTGACAGGCCTGTCTCAAAGTAGGTCTCAAAGTTATGTGCCTGGGCCATCACCATGTACTGAGCCAAGTCAGGTTGTAGATTCTTGGTTATGATCCTCATTTGGTCCTTATCACTGGGACGATCAGTCATTTGTGCTGCCTTCGCCCTCCATCTCTTCACAAAGTCCGCAAAGGACTCCTCTTCCTTCATCTTGATACTTTCAAGCTCACGAGTAGTGACCTTGAGCTGCACATTGTACTCATACTGCTTTATGAAAGCAGCCGCCATTTCTTCCCAAGTTTGCCTCCTTGAGATGTCAAGAGACAAGAGCCATTGAAGTGCGGGTCCTGTGAGAGTTTCATGGAACATTTGGGCCATAGTAGGCTCATCAACATCTTGCAATGAAAGGGAGCTCACGTATGCCTGAATGTGTCCCCTTGGATCTCCGGTCCCAACAAACTTCTCAAAGTCCACATGTTTGAATTTTTTAGGGAGTTTGGCACCCGGGAAAAGGCAGAGTTTGTCCATGTCGAACCCGGTGATGGCCCGCTTCTCACTTTTAGCCAAAGATTCTTCAAGTTTGGCTATTTTGGCTTGCATTTCAGCCAACTGGGGATTGTCAACCGGAGGTGGCTGATCATGATGCTCATCATTAGGGATCTCATGATTTCGGGCCCCGCCATCGGGTATTTGTTGCTGTGGTAGAGGCAGCCGGCTTTGGATGTTTACCATGATTGCCATGAGTTGGGCAATTCGAGTGTCATTCCGGACCCTCTCATCTTGCATTTCCTTCCTCAGTTGCTCTATCTCATTTGGAGGATCTTGTTCTTGATCGGCCGACATGCTTGTTTCAGACGTTAGCGATGAAGGTCGAGACAGTCTTTGTCCGGAAGGTCGAGTCCAAATGGATAAGGTCTTCTTCTTTGCAGGCTCAATGGTTTAGGACTGACAGTAAAGCAAAAGTCAAACTCAGATTGTGCCCCTGGTTTTATTGAAGAAAATATTGTGTATATGTCGTTGTCATGTTGTCCTAAGATCTAGACTACCGGTCTCGGTCTCACTTAAGACATTGCACGGATGTTCGAAACAACAACCACGAGTAAGTCGTGACAGACAGGTTAAATTCCAATCGTCGTGGAATCAGAGCCAATCTCCTTATAGACCATCCGAGACAGAGCAATAAGGTTGTTGAAATCCGGATACAAATGCACTTAAGGCTAGTTCGAGACACGGGGAGCCGTTCGAGCACGGCAAACACTGGAGGTATCCCAAACTCCATGGATTTAGAGTCTCCTAGACTGCTTGTACAACCTAAGGTTAGTCTACCGGATCCAAATCTCACTTAAGACCATTGCACAGAAGATTTTCCAACACCCCGGGTAAACCATTACTAGGTAGCTACAGCGCTTCAACCTAAAGCCTAAATGTTTTGACGCTGTAGCACTTTTCCTGGTCATCCGAGACAAAGCAATTTGGATGTTGCAATCCAGATACAAATGATCTCAAGGCTAGTTTGAATCACGGGTGGCCGTTCGGGCACGACCAACACCGGAGATATCTCAAACTCCATGGATTTAAAGTCTCCTAGACTGAATTTGACAGCTTTGGAAGGTTGCCCCAATCCTCAAGTTTTCTTTTAAGTGTTAAGTCCTTGATATCGGATGGTCGGATTTGGGAAATCATGATCCACACGAATTTCGACAATGATCTAAGATCAGATGCCTAAGGGCGATTGACCCTCCTCGGGCCAATGTCCCTTAAACCCGTTTAGATCATTGTTAAGAACCTGATGATCCAAATTTTCCCACGTCCGGTCGTCCTAAAGGCTAACTCGTAAGAACAACGCGCATACGGGATGTACGACTCATCATTGGGCCGAAGCAACCTTCTACTAACTGCCGGGAACCTAACTTATACTATATCAACAACATAACAAGAATATGTACGGATGCAAGTGTATGCATTTATGCAGTATGACATGCTTTGAAAGACGGTAACACATAGCACAAAACAGGATGTAGCACATAATCCTAACACTTGGGTTGGTTAACCAACGTGGGGTTCTATGGTTAACTATATGCAAAGGCCGGTTTTGGTTTGAGAGGGTACCCTGGACTCAAAGCCAAAGCTGTCTCCCACCGCCAAGGATCCTGCAAGGCGATGGTAATAACGACAATTGTGACTTATCACGGTCGGGGGGTGCTGGGCATTTCGGGATTCCCCGTCACCGGCAAGCCGGGCAGGATTGCCGAAACACGCCAGCGAGGCTAGTAACCATGCACGTGCAATGCAAAAAGTCCATAAAAACAAAATTTTTCAAAATCCCTTCAACATTTTTCAAGTTTAGCTCTCGATGATTAATACACATTTTAATAAAAATCACACATAAGTGTAATAATACTAAAATATATATTAACCAGAGTCCCCAGTGGAGTCCCCAGCTTTTGAACACCCCGCGGGAATGCCCACGAAATTGGTTAAGATTTGGATTTTGAAAATGGTTTGATTGGTTGAATGGAGTCGCCACCTGGATTTGAGGAACTTACCCGAGAAACCATTTAAAAAATGACACTTTTGCCCTTGATATGGAAAATGCTTAACCGGTCTCCAGAATGAGATTTCTCGGGTCCGGGAGCTAGGTTACGCGAGGGGAAGGAATTTAAAGCACCCCTCACGCCCGGCATGTTTACCGGTCTCTACTAAATGTTTGAAAAGATTTTAAAAATATTGTTTAAACGGACTTCCAATACAGATTTATGCGAAAGCACGGCGAATACATCAACAAAATTAATGAGATATGGGTGGATGCTTGTGCAAAATATTGTGAATGGATGATTTATATACAAAGGATGCTGAAACTACACTAAAATGCCCCCAACATGCCTTAGAATATCTCAGAAACTGATCACAAATGCTCATTAAATCACACCTGGATAGGATCCAGGCACCTGGAAAGGGTCAATCCAGGCGCCTGGATTGGGTCCAGGCGCCTGGAAGGAGTCAATCCAGGCGCCTGGATTGCCTTCCAGACAGCAAACTCAAAACTCCATTTTCGACAGAAAGCAACCAAATGCAATGCTTTTAACTGATTCTCACACACCCTAAACAATGTTTGGAAATGCAATAGCAAACATGAACCTCAAACTTAACTCAAACACATGATATGAACTTAAAAGAGGCTTGATTTTTGGATGATTTTTTGAAACATACAAGACAAATTCTAATGAAAAACTTCCATTTTTGTGAAATTTGAAACCTTTCCAAACTCTTAACTAGTATGAAGAACTAGTAAGAGCTTGGATGGTATCCCCTCAGGGCCTTTTGAGCACAATGGTAGAAAAACTACCTTGAGAAGCTTGATTGATGAACTTGGAACTAGTTTGGGTAATGTTTAGTGGTTAATTGAGCTAGGATTCTATTTTCTGGAAAAGTAAAGATCTGATTGTTTTGGTTTTTGATTGGGTTTGATGGTGGATGGTTGAAATAAGAAGATTTTGGTGATGAAAGATGGGTTTTTTTTTTGGCTAGAAGTTGAGTTTTTAGGCTAGAAATGAGTAGACCAAAGGGGGATAGATTGGGGATGGAATTTCTGGAAAATTTCCAGCAGGATAACAATAGAGGAAAGAGGTGAGAGCTGGTCTTGATGGATTGTGGTTGATGGTAGTGGATGGATGATGGGTTTATGGGGCAAGAAGGTGGTTTTTGGGGTTGAAAATGAATGGGATTGAGAGGGATTAACTAGGATGGAGTTTCTGGAAATTTTTGCAGCAGCATAACAGTTAGAAAAGAGGGTGGAGAGCTGGTCTTCTAAATGGAGGAGGAGAGGTGGGTATTTATAGCCAAAGAAAGGTTCAAAATGGGTCATTTGAACCCTTAGAGGTGAGGTTCAAAGGGTCACCATAGTTCATCATTTCTCTCCCACTATCTCTAACAAATTTCTGCAGAAAAATCCCTGAAAGATCTTCAAGACGCTCCTCCCCACTCACTTGACCTTAGGCAGCAAGTACCTGGAAAGAGTCCAGGCGCCTACATTAAGGCAATCCAGGCGCCTGGATTGAGTCCGGGCGCCTGGAATAGGTGAATCCAGGCGCTTGGATGGCGAGACAACACAAAATTTCAAACTTCGCGGGGCCATTCCGGGTGCTATCGAACTCCGTTTTGCGCATGGTTTGAAGCGTTGGAAAGCTTGAAAGGTCTACTTTCTAACCCAAGTGGTTTGAACCCAAGATGATTTGTACATCAAAATTTATGACCATTTTACCCTCAGAAGGTCGGAAGAATAAATCGTTTCGGTAAAATGGGCATATCTCCCTCATTTCAAAATGGATTGGGACATATTATATATCAAAAAAAGAGGGTTTTGAATGTACTAGAAGGTGGTGCAGGCTTGGGTTTATTTTGGAGGGGTTTAGGAGGGGTTTCCAAGTTCACAATCAAGCTTCGCGTGCTCTTATCGAGCATTTTCATCATCGGGGATGCTTGATAAGTTTCTCGGGTCAAAATCGGGGTGTCTACAAACTGGATAGCTATTTGGCTAGGCATTATACCTATTTGCATTTCGACTAGGCACACATGCATATTAGGCTGGGCAAATTTTGTAAACCAATTTATAAAGTGCCACTTCATCAAGCATCTCATCAAACATGGGTTGATCTATTATTTAAAAATTGTTTCCAAGTGTTGGAGCATATATATATATATATATATATATACAGAAAGTGATTAGGCCCCCTTCTGCTAAGGAAAATAAGTTGGCTTTTTTTTTTTTTTTTTATTAATGTACTGTGAGAGAATGACATGTCTTGGGATTCAAAATAAGTCTACTTAAAAATAAATTGGCTTAGTGTAATGGGGACTAAGCAAAATAGAATATTTCACCTTTTAGCTAGATTTCTTTTTGCAAAGTAAAATATCTATTGGTGACGGGGAGATGCTCTAAGGATAAGTCCACCCTTTGGTGCCAAAATATATAGCAACGCCAAAGTTATTTTTTTGACTTGCTACATTAATGTCCAAACGTAAAAAAAAAATAACAATGTTGTTGCCATGGATGGAACTAGGATTTCATAAACGAGGGGGTCACATGAACAATGAGATTTTAAAATTTCAAGGTTCAATAATCTACACTGTGAAATGTCCAAATAAGTCCTATAACAAAACACAGAGTCTAGGTCTATTTTTTTATCGGCAAATAGAAGATAAATTATAGCAAAAATAGAAGGTACAAACATAAACTTCAAGAGGAAACACCAAAATAGAACCTCAAGAACAAGAGCATAGTAGCATAAACATCCCCAAAAAGCAACAAAAACAGCAGTAGAAACATATATAGTGGTAAATTTATGCAACATTTTCTTTATGGGGAGGCCAACCTTACAAGCATATTGTAATAGTACTAAAAAAAATACCTGCGTATTTATTGGGAAATTTGAAAGGGGGAGGCCTTTGCCCCCCAAAGCACATATGTGCTTCCGTCTTTGGTTGTTCCATCGGTTTTGGTGCCATTTTGACACAATTTCCAATACAAATCATCTGATTAAAATCATCTCATTTTTCAAAGTAAATCAAATGGCTTGGATAAAGTAATAGAGAAATAGCAATATATCATTATACTCCCTTCGTCCCTTAAAGTTTGACACTTTCGGGAGTGCGTGCCATTTTTAAATTGCCTATATCTTTCAATTCATAACGTTTTATGTGATTTTCATAACTTTGTTTAAAAGAACTAATTGAAATCTATCAAACTAGATCCATATTGGTTATATAAAACATTATAGATTAAAAGAAATAATCAATTTTTTCATAGAGCTGGAATAGTGAAAGTGTCAAACTTTATGGGACGGAGGGAGTATCCATCTATCTTGGGTGCCAAATTTGGCACCAAAGATGGCATTGCCTTTTTTTTGGCATCAATATGGCAATGGGTCGGTGGGCTTGGGTTCTTTAAAAAAGATATGCCAAATTATGGCAATTTCAACGGAAATGACAATGAGGTGGACTTGCTCTAACTAGCTATAATGGTATACTCACTCTGTCCAGATTTGTTAGTTCATTTTGGGAATTTGTGTCACTTTTCAAATGATTACATCTTATAATTTATAATGTATTATGTAATTTTAAAAATATTTTCTTATAGAACTAATCGAGATTTATCAAATAAGATTCATATTGGACATATAATTACTTACCGATTTAAAGATATTGCTAATTTTTTATTTTTTATCTGTTTGCAATAGAATAAGAGGCTAATAAATCCGGACAGAGGGAGTATAAAAGAAAACATTGAAGGGAAAAAAGGGAGAGAAAAAAAAGAAAAGAAAAAGGAGGATGAACGAAGGAAAGCAGAAACATGGTGTGGTGTAATTGAGAAAGGTAACATGAAGTCCAATGTTGGATCTCAAAGTACTTTGGTTTCTAGTTGTAGAAACCACCTTCTTGGTTTGGCAATTATGGACACTTTTTCTTCATTTCTTTATTACTTTGAAATGACCTCTTAGCACTGAGCCACTAACATTCAGCATTTGTGGGTGGAGTGGAGTTCCTTTATGCTTTCATTGTTTATGTTTTTGTGCATATAGAGTATGATCACGTGGTGTCTACCCACTTATTTCGGTCGTCTAAAAGTATTTTGTACAGTTTAAGTTGCAAATAGAGAGAGACGAGGGGGGGGGGGGGGAGTGGAGTTCCTTTATGCTTTCATTGTTTATGTTTTTGTGCATATAGAGTATGATCACGTGGTGTCTACCCACTTATTTCGGTCGTCTAAAAGTATTTTGTACAGTTTAAGTTGCAAATAGAGAGAGACGAGGGGGGGGGGGGGGGGGGGGGGGGGGGGTTACAAATCTGGGCCATCCAAGTTTTTCTTGAAATGTGTGTCGAGTACTACGTGGTCATACCTTACACGCACAAAAGTTTTTCTCATGTTTTGGGGGTTCCATCTTCAAAAGAATCTGCCAAACTTAGCGGATCACTTTTCCTTGTTTATTGGTGGTTTAGGAATTGTTCTATCAACCATCAATGCAACGGCAGTCTCACCTAGTTATTACCTTAAATGCAAAAGTTGGATTCTTCAATCATTTTCATTTTGGGTATGTTCAAGTTGCAGAAAACCTAGGTATAGCTAGAAGTTAGTGTCTCTTGTTTCCCTTTTTTGACAAAAAGGAGAATACCATGACAAGTTGCTTAGTTGGGACCACATGCACTACACACAATTCTTGATTAACAATATGATTTCATTAATATATTTGTGTAAGTGATGTTGAATCATGAATTTCCTCTCTTTATGATGATTTCCCTGTGATGTTGAATCATGATATGGTTCACTCGACAATTTGAACAGTTTATTTTGTCTGTTTCAATATTTACTCATTAGGCAAAACAGAACCGGGGGGTGCTATGCAGCCCCTTTCGGCGCTGTGTCGACATCGTTTTGATGATCGGAGATGTCCATCGCATAGAGCTCGTCGAGTTCTACAAGTGTACCAAAAATCAACTTGATTGGATATCGTTAAGTGTTTCATCGGAACACAAATAACTTGAAAAAAAAATCGGAACACATAAAGCTTGAAACACTTGATGAAAACCGTTGAACCCATTTTTTTCATGTTATTTGTGTTCTGATAGGACACTTAACGATATCCGATCGAGTTAATTTTTGGTACACTTGTAGTACTCGATGAGCTCTACGCGGTGGACGTCTCCGATCGTCAAAATGACGTCGGTACGGTGCCGACAGAGGCTGCACAGCACGCTGCGTAGCACCTCCCCTAGTTCCAGGCAAAACCCAGTTTGATCGAACGAACGGAGATATCTATTTGAATTAACTATATTTATCTTCAAACTAACGGACGAGTACGTCCCTTCAATTCTTCAAAAATAAAAAACTATTCAACCGAGCCTTTACCAAGTGAGATCTACAAAATGAAAAACTCAAATTGTCGAATTAGACAATGATAGATCTCATTTCACATCACATCAGAGTTCATCACACGAGGAAATGATAAACCATATTTTTGTAAACGCACTTGAATTAACATATGGTACATCCCATCACTCACATCATGCAAAATGGATCTTTATATATATAAACCAGATTATGAAAGATGCAAATGCTGGCACTGTATATATCACTAGTAGTATATGCCTACAATCTAATACTGCGTCCTGCAACCACGCCACCTTTAGAATTGATCCATGTGATGATCCGCATCTAATGGTATAGAAGAAGAGACCGGGTACAGATTATGTACAAATGGTGCGAGAGGCCACTAAAGGTTTCTACACATATTATCCAAGCCGTTCAATAGTTTTAAAATATTTTTTCGCGTAGGCTCGTACGAGACTAGCTCAATTAATTGGATATATGTAAGTGTTTTATTCAATCTTTCATCTAGAATTTTGATCATAACTTTTGAAGGGCAAACTCAAGATTGGATGAAGCACTTGTAGATATCCAATCGGGCATCTTGACTGTCCAAAAGTGTGTTGAATGGTCTAGATTTAGAGAGAGAGAGAGAGAGAGAGAGAGAGAGAGAGTTGGGAGAAATCTGGGCCATTCAAAATACTTTTGGATGATCGAGATGCGCTCTCGACATCACGTGTACCCCTACCTGCTTGACACACAAGTTATTCTCCAAACAAATAGTTCCCAAATAGAAATGAGGGCTGTTGTAGCCCGTTCCAAACTAAAAAATATGATTTGAAACATTCACTTTATAAACCAATCAAACATTAGAGATTCATGATATAATTTGAAGTTGAGTTTGTGTCAGCAAGTATGATTTCAAAATAAAAAATGCTAGAGGTACAAAAGAGTGGTACAATAATTCTTGATTTCAAGTAAACATTCGCGCGAATAGTTAACTATTCTCGTGAATAGTACATTTAAAATTTGCACTATCAAAAACTGAATGAATGATTGAGAATGCGTGTTGTACAACACTATTGTACTTGTAGCATCTTTTTTTCAAAATACACTGCAAGATTAGTTGGCTCAATTTTTCTTTGATCGGCAGAACAAAATATATTAGAAACTTGAAGAGGGTACATCGAGAAGAAAAATGCAAGATACAAGCCGCTTGACATGCCTGGCAAGTAGAAGAGCCAAAAAAGAGTTCCATTGAAGTATTGAAATCAGGTGTTTTTTTTGGCTTTGTCCTATTGGGTGTTTTAATTTCTTTAATCTCAGTTGGAGTCCCCTCCCCTCTTCCCCCAACTTGATGTACCCTTATCAAGTTTTTTAATAAATTTTTATTACCAATAAAAAAAATATTGAAAGAAACAGGGAAGCCCAAGGGAAAAAAGCAAAAAAAACAAAGCTAGCTAGCTCCAAAACAGGAGAAATCATCGTTGAAGAGAGAACCGCAAAGAAAGCAGCTCAAGATTATTCGGCTCAATTACTATAAGCAATCAATGTTCGATCAACTGAATTTCTTGTAGACGTGTTCCACACGTCGAACTCTACAAAATGAATAATTCAAAAACGTTTTTTATTTTATTTACGTGGGATGGAATAAATTTGAACGGCACGGCAGCCTGTTGTGCATTCGGTTAGCTAGCTAGCTAGCTAGCTAGCTAGGGGCATGATAATGGTATAGAAAACAAAAGCTTATATATTCTCAATTAACAATAAAGCTCATTGGTAGGTTTACAGCCAATCAAGAACCAATTCCATGGGACCCAGTGGTGAGTAAGTGAGAGAAGGATGGTCTAGGAAAGCTAAAATGATACCATAGAAAACTTTCAGGCCTTGTTCGGTTAGACATTTTAGTTTAGTTTAGTTTAGTTTTGATGATGTAAGCAGGTGTAATAAGTGGAGAGAGATAGAGAGAAAAGTGAAAAAAGTGATGATGTAATCAAAACTGGAATAGTGCAAAACTGGGGGAAAACCCTCAAACGAACACAGCCCTAGTAATTCATAGAGATCTAGAGGTTGAGTCATCTCACAGTAAAGTGAAGCAGCTACCTCTTAAA
Organism: Vaccinium darrowii; assembly: GCA_020921065.1. Taxonomy (NCBI): domain Eukaryota; kingdom Viridiplantae; phylum Streptophyta; class Magnoliopsida; order Ericales; family Ericaceae; genus Vaccinium; species Vaccinium darrowii. The sequence goes on along the minus strand of CM037161.1, from coordinate 31,333,725 downwards.
ATGCAAAAATGATAAGTGTACAACAATCCAGTTCCAACATGTCTCTAACACATTCACATGGTGTGTGGAGCCCACACACACTTCACGCTCAAGTGTGTGTGGGCTCCACACACCATGTGATTGTGTTGGAGACATATTGGAAACTTTTATTGTACATGTATCATTATTCCTTAAAATGTATTTCTTCTTCTATATTCCACCTCTCACTCCCCTCTGTTTAGAATTAATATACTCTCACTTTCAGTGTACTTCTATTTCCCAACAGTATATATATGTGAGCTTCTTATTCATCCTTTCTTAAGAAAAAGAGGTACAGGAGTGCTAGTACATCTCTCTCTCTAGACTTCTCTCTCTCTCTCTCTCTCTCGATTTCTCTCTCTATCTGATGGCAAGAATGTCAGCTGAACCACTCATAGTAGGGAGAGTGATAGGGGATGTGCTTGATCCTTTCACTCCAACAGTGAAAATGTTGGCAACTTACAACAACAGACAAGTCTCTAATGGCCATGAGTTCTATCCTTCTCAAGTAACCACCAAACCTAGGGTTGAAATCCCTGGTGGTGACATGAGGACTTTCTTCACACTGGTACTTTGTTCCACTGCCCTTTATTAACTCCTTTTGCTTCGTGTGTGTGTGCGCGTGCGCGTTTTTCTACCAGAAAACGAAATTAGTATTAATCTTTGATAGAGAAAAACAAAAAAAATTAAACGGAACAAGGGCTCAATGGGAAGTGCCACTCAAGTTCCAAACAGCCAAGAAGGCGAGACGCGAACACCCAAGACCCAGACAACTAGCTAGGAAGACAAGATGCCAACCAAGCAACGAGAACAGAAGGAAAAAATCCCAAACCTCAAAACCCTAACGTTTTACTTTGTTTGTAAGTTTGAGCTAATTCATTTTTATTGCTGATTAATTGTGTGAATCACTATTATTCTTTTAACTATTGGCTGTTAGGAATCGCCATGGTATCAGCCATTGCAGAAGGGGCTTTTAGACCTCCGAAGACGTTATTTACCCAATATTTGCCTTTATTGTCTGATATCGGTCGATACATGGGAAAATCACCCACACTGTTACGTATCCCTTTAATGCGATTTAAAACTTTACTTACCATGTATCGTCTAAGCTTAATTAAAATTTCTTTTTTGTTTCAATGCAGGTAATGACAGACCCTGATGTTCCTGGCCCAAGTGATCCTTATCTAAGGGAGCACCTGCACTGGTATGCCACAAACACCCCCATTTCTAGACCAATTATTTCACTGTCTTGGGTTGTAGTTGGCCACATAGAAATGTGTGATAGATAAGAGTGTTAGGGCACGAGATGGCGGTGTCCTAGACTATGGAATAATTACACCCATTTCCATATATGGATATTTATTGACATATTATTACACTATCTAATTTATTCAAACTAGAATAATAAATCAGCAAATTGCAATATTAATTATTTATTCTACTTACTCTAAATACATAGCAAAAGTATCAAGATTGAATGAAGTAAGTCTTTTAATATGAACTTTTTTGAACTGGTCTTTCAATATGAACTTGATAGATTGAGTAAAAGATTTAAAACTGGGAAAAAAAAAAAAAAGCCCCTGATAAAGTAATTAAACTAAATTTTGACAGTATGTATTAAGTTAATTAGTTTTGTGCTAATATATGTTGGAAAACCATAATTTTTTCCAGAAAGCGTTGGCTGTGCATTGAAAATGAAGGAAAGTCAAATAACTGCAAATACTAAACTATGGCTAGCTAGCCTACTAGATCTAACTAGGTTTAAAAAATTTCCAAAATAATCAATGAAAGAAAGGAACTACTAACAACGAACAATAAACAGAATCTTTTGATGGCCAACTCCCTTGTGTCAAACAGTCAAAGGCCTAGAAGTTAGGGGTTTACTCCTTGAAAACTCTTTTGGAGTCGGATCATATCGAGTTGTGGGTAGGCCTTAATAGGGTTTTTCGTAAGTGGACGGTGGGATTCAATCCCAAAATTAGTCGAGGTGTACGTAAATTGGTTCAGAGACCTAAGCTATCAAAAAATAATATATTGTCAGCCTATATAGAGAGAGGTGTATGTTACATGGACTCAGGTGCGGGTGCAAGTCCAGCGTCGGACCTTCCTAAACTTAAATCTTACGATACTGGGATATATGTATCCCCAAATTGGTATGGGTACGCGAAAATATCCTGAATACTTGTTTGCACTAAATAGTGCATGATTTTTTTCAGTTTATATAGTAAATTACATTTAGAAATGTATTTAAACAAGAAGGGGTTAAGAACATTACGTTTTTGCTATTTCACGTACATGTGAAAGAATAGAAATCTCACTATTCTCGCTAATTTTATTTTCCCCCCTATAAATATCATAACAAATTAGGTATCCGAGTGTGTCCAAGATAGGTATGTGTGTCAGACACATCGACACTGGTACTTTAGTCAAAATGAAGGATTCATGTAACATAGGTTACAAGATTAAAACAAAATTAATACTTTTTTTAACAACCAATTAATATCTTGTAAGAAAATTAAGCACTCAGTCTTGGTATTTGTGAGCAAGGTTTGGTTCGCCATAAACTTGTTACTGAAGTGAGCAACCGTTGGTTTCAATTGACCATTTTTTCAGGATAGTGACAGACATTCCTGGCACAACCGATGCTACATTTGGTATGTTTATTCCATACATTTTGTTTACCCACAAAAAAGAAAAAAAAAAAGAAGATATAACGCTGCGTGCACAAATTTTGTGTAAAAATTCGAATACACACGTGTCTGAATCTTTACACATAAATTTGTGTACATCAGATTTTGTGCAAAAATCTGAATACACTTGTATTTGAATCTTTACACAAAAATCTTTGGACATCAATTTTTCTAATTTTTGCACTTAGCTACATAAACATTTAGATTTCATTGTTTGCTTTGTTTTGTGTTTTGGCAGGAAGGGAGGTGGTGAGCTATGAGATACCAAGGCCAAACATAGGTATCCACAGGTTTGTGTTTGTTCTGTTCAAGCAGAAAAGCAGGCAGGCAATTAGCCCACCTTCTTCAAGAGACCACTTCACCACCCGATGCTTCGCGGAGGAGAACGACCTCGGCCTCCCGGTCGCCGCGGTCTTCTTCAATGCCCAGAGAGAAACTGCTGCCAGGAGACGCTAACCCTAACCCTAAACCTAATAGAACAAATAAAACTCCATTTATATTATGCTAAGGGTTTACATAAACTCTCATACTTTGCCTGTACCTGCAATAATAGCTGCAAGAAAAGTGTGTGTGTCTCTCTCTCTCCTTCTCTCTCTTTCTCTCTCTCTCTCTTGTAACGTGGCTTTTCCTTTCTATTAATGGGTGATTAAGTTTGTGACTGTGATATGTCTCTTTTTGGTACGGCTAATGTTTGCACTTTTGTGTGATATTTTCAGATTACCAATTATGGAGTCTTAGAATTGAGGCCAAGAATTGTTTTCAAAAGTATAGTGGGTATATGATTTGCCTCAACATGTGAAGTTTATATAGTTAATCAAGTGAATCTAAGTCACACAATTTGCTTTTGGACATTTTTCTTGGTGCTAATCTTTGCTTTTCCTTGGCAAAAAATATTTACTCTGTTAGCGTAGACACACACACACACGATATAGGAATATGAAAACAGTAAAGAATCAACACTCAGATATACGTGGTTCCCCGAAACTGGGTACCTCCACGGGAGCGGGAGCGGGAGCGAGAGCGAGAGTTTTCTATTGATCAATCGTAGCAGGGTTTACATTGAGAGTATTTATATCCTACTCTATTTCATCATTGATATTTTGGGGTGGAATCTGGAAGCATGTCTCTTTTGTTTCTATTATAGTTCGAGCTTTGTTTGTACTGTATTGTTCATCCCTGTTGTTTCTTGGTCTGGTTGATCTCTTGCCAACCATGTGCCTCTTTTGGTCTAGTGGCAAATGAATGTCAAGGGTGTAGGGTGCCAACCTCGTTGGGATGTTACACTCTTGTTGTGATGCCTTTTCGCTCGTCCTTTTAATCTCTTGTATTTCTACACTTGATTAATAAATTCTTTTTGCCGTTCAAAAAATTTATATCCCACTCTATTCCTAACCCTAATCCAAGTATATGGACTGTCTTCCCATAATACTCTTATAACATTGTATCATACCGCAGTCTGCCCTCGTTCATGAACTTCTTGTTACCTTTCCATATCTAACATATGTGCCACAAGTTTTAATAAACTCGAAGGCAACAAGGCAAGAGGGATATGCTCAAAATAATGGGAACATACCGCCCTGTGTACCTAAGCTAAACCAATAACCATAGTTGGCAAGAACAAAACCTAAAACCTAAAAACACAAATACAAGGAAATGCAGCACTAAAAGAATGAAACACCAACAAGCTCCACCACATCAAGAGAACAGCTTCACTGTCCCCAATAATCTTCAAGCATTGCTGTTCATTACCAGCAAAGAGCAGACCTAGACTCCATCTGATCCTAGTAATTCTTTGATCATTGAGGTTCTCATTTTTTCCTTGAAAAAAAAAATGAGTTTCATATTTTCAAATGCAGAATTATTATGGTAAAGGTGGCAGTACTGAGTCTACTGACCAAAGTGGCTAGCGTCCGAGTCTGTCGAAGATTTAAAATGTCCTTGTTCTGGGGATTTGGCTGCACTGTTGTACTTGCTTCCTTCGTCCTTTTAAGGAGTATTTTTTGACTAAGTTCGGAGGCCAGTATCTCCAGAAAAGTTTCACCATCTATGGGTATTTCAACACTTGATCTTGCACAGACCAAATTACATACAATAATTGTAAAGGGAATATATATGAATAAGAAACCAAGGTATTTGGAAATCTAAAGTGAACGTGATCAATTATCTGGGCCTCTGTTTGATAATCAGCTTTGCTGCACGCCTTTTTCTATACATAAAAATACTACTAGATTAGCTCGGAAAACAAAAAATACCTATTGTATTCGTTAATTTCCACTAAAGTACTTTTCGGTATTTTTACTATTTCTGGACTACAAGTTGTCAAATTAATAAGGCTTGGTTTTCCAAAAGCTAAAATGGACATTTGCTAAAATCAAGGGGGTGATTTTAGCAAATGTCCATTCTTGGCTGAATTTGAGGAGAAAAGGGATGAAGCAATTATGTAAGGAAGATTGGTTACTCGATTAGTTTGATGAAGTAAAGAAATGGAATGGAGAGGCAACAAAGGATGAGAGATTTGCTTGGATTGCCTATTATGGGATGCCTCTCAATGCATGGCATGGCAGTTTCCTACGTTTAATGAGATTAAAAGCAGACGGGTCAGTACTTCACTGAGGTTGATGAAAGCACTCTAAAAATGGCACCTCATATGACAGAGGAATTGTAGCTGAGGATCATAATAAAATTGAAGAAGATTTGAAGCTATTGGTAGGTGGAATACAATACGCAATAAGGGTGGAGCTCGTAATTTACACTTGCTGCCCTCCCACCTCCCATTTTACATCTCCACCCAACATTCTCTTCCGGCACGCGACATTTTACGAGCTTTGAGCTCGTGAAATTTCAATGGGTTTGAGTTCGTGAAAATTTCACTGAGTTTGATTTCGTAAGTTTCACTGGCTTTGAACTCGTAATTTTCATTGGATTTGAGCTCATGAATTTCAGAAATTTAACTAAATTTCACAAAACACAACTAGCTAATGAATTTCACTGGATTTCAAGACACAACAACAACCTCGTGAATTTCATTATATTCGAGCTCGTGAATTTCACTAGACTTCCAAACACAACAACCACTTAGTGAATTTACTAGACTTCCAATATCAACAACCAATTAGTGAATTTCACTAAACCTTTTTGGACACTGGGTTCATGAATTTCACTGGGTTTGAGCTCGTGAATTGCTACAATCTTCCATTTACACCAAAAGTGTTCAAAGGAGATAAAATTTACATGCATCGAAAGCAACTAACATAAATATAGGTAGGAGTTGAGTTCACGTGGGAGGAAATCAAGGCTCCAAACATGAATCAATATTAATGCTTTAAATCCATGCATAAAGTCGACTCGGAGGAAGGATGCGCAGGCAAAAAGCGAAAAGGATTTGCGGTCGGAGGAGAAGGGCATGAGAGAGAGAGAGAGAGAGAGAGAGAGAGAGAGAGAGAGAGGATTGGAGGGGTGAGGGAGAAAAGCAGCAACGATGAAGAGATGCGAGGTATTTTTATTGGTTCGTGAGTATGACAAGGGTATTTAGGGCTTTAACTTGTGGGTTACCCTTACTGGAGCTTTCTGAAAATGGGGTAGAGCTAGACATGTTTTGAGTCACCAAAAAGGAGCAGTGCCCCGTAAATCCCCCATTTGGAAATGGACTATTGTGGGCCTAGTGGACCATTGCTATAAAGTTCAAAGATCACGGGTTTTGGTTCTGATCATTATACCTTTATTATGATTTTAAATCGTAGTTGATGAAGCTGTTATTAAAAATCGTCATATTTGATTATAATTTTTTCCCATTCTTAAAAGTATGTCTAAACTAATATTAAAACTTATAATGAGTAATGATACACAATATAACATCATTTACTTACGACTACAGAAGTTGTTGTACTTTCGATACGCTAGGTCAATTTAAGTAACTACATGTATTTCTTATGACATTCATTAATTTTAAAATATACTTTCAAGTGGCCCTGATAAAAATTAGCTAAATGGATAACTCTAAGTGCTTGATCAAAAAATCTAGTTTTTGATTCAGTGTTTGGAGTCATTAAAAATTATAAAATTGAATTTAAGTACTAAGAGTTATTCGGTTTGGCTGAATTTTTATTAGGCCATTTGAAATCATATTTTAAAATACATAAACGACTTGAATCATGTGAGATCCCATAGTGGGCTCCCCCAATAGATTTTTGGGCACTTCTATTCGTGTAGCAAGAGTAGTAGGGTTCACGAAAAAATTCCCGAAAAACATCCAGCAACGTGAATTTGAGTCGTTCACTTTTCTTTCCTAGACATTTTTCGAGAAACTTTTCGTGACCCTTGCATTTTCGCGCGTAGCAAACCTCGTAACGGGACAAAGTATTTCAGATACCAAGGACTCCCCGCAAAGTTAACTAGTGAGACTTCACTCCAAGTTGGACCGTACAAGATACATACGTATATGCATCATGTACGTATACGATAGTATACACCCGCCGTCGGCGGATCTGATACAGCGAGGGGCGGTTTCTGAAGTCGTCATGGAAGTAGAAGACGGCGGCGTATCGAAATCGGCGGCGGTGGCGGCATGTACGGCCATGGCCTTGTTCTACGTCGCGATTCTCTACTCTCCGACGCTGATCCTCCGCCTTCCGCCGCCGACGTCTTTCAAAAGCTACATGATCCGGCGCTTCGTATGCGCCGCCGTCTCCTCCCTCATCTCCGTCGTCTTCTCCGCCCTCATCCTCCCCGTGAGCTCTCTCCCCTTCCCTACTCTATTCGCATCTATTTGTATGTATGTGTTTTTGTGTTTATGGCTGTAGATGCAGTGAGTGGAGAGGACTTGGAGCTGAAATATGCATTAGATATTTTTAGGCCCTGTTCTTCCTAAATTTATGCTTTGGTATTAATTTTTGTCTTCTGAAGTTTTAGTACATCTTCACGTTGAACTTTTTGGATTGGCTATTTGTCTCGATGGGAGCTAAAAAGTAAAAAATTACGACCAAAACAAAAAATAAATCGCTCTAAGGCAAGAAAGATATCAAAAAACAACTACCTTTTCTTGTTTTTTTTTGTTTTAGGGTTGTTCTATATGAATTTTTGCCAAGTCAGTCCACATTTTTGTACTTCTCTAAATTCTCTCGTCAATATGAATGATTAATCCCAGAAGGGTATCAAACAACTTGATCACTATTAATTGGATAGGATAATATACCTTGTGTTGTGATGTATCATTCACTACTAGTCCGGTGACCAAAGGGCCCAAATGAATATCTAACAAAAAATGGGAGAAATTTCCACGTATTTTATTCAGAAATTTGGAGAAGTATAAGGGAAATCAAGCTTCAATTAGTCTGCTCTTTGCTTCAATAATATTGCCAATTTATCATTTTCAATAGCTGGGATCCATTGGCAGAGGTACGATTTGTAGGAAGTATGTTCCATAGAAAAACTTATCAAGAGTGGATGATCAAGGTAAGGTTATTTCTTGTTTAGAGTTGTAATGGTAATTGTCTTTAACAATTTGTAGGGGTTAAAAAGTGCTGTTTTTCTCAAATATTCCCAGGACACCGAGATTTATCGTTTGTGTATAGATTTAGTTTCACTTTTCCACTATAGCCAACAGAGATTCATTTTCTTACTTATGATGTCATCTGAGACCTAATAAACCGATAATGGATTTTCCCCGTTAAATGTGTTAGGTGTATCTGTGGTTATTACTGGCGTTGACTGCTTTTACTGCTTGACTACAATCAATTGTGAGAGTTATTTTTCCGGCGAGTTTGAGGGTAAAATTCGATTACTATCAACATTGGAACTTATCTATTTTGTGTGGTAGCCTGGAAAATGTCGCCGGAATTTTTCAGTGTTTGAAAAAATCTTGTCCCCAAAGAGTGGTCAGAAAATTGTCACCGCGAATAGTCGCCAGCAACCTACGCCGGAGATGGTGGAGGTGGTTGGGTCATGGTCGAAGGTTTGGGGGGGCATAACAATTGTTGTTGGTAACTTTGGGATTCTATCTCCTTTTCAGTTGGGTTGGACTTTTGACATTGAGATTCTTACTGATGGATCTATTTAGTTAAAACTTCTTCCTTATGGAGCTTTGGCCCCTTGCACCTATTTTGTATGGAGGGCCACTTATATTTGTGCCATTCTTGGATTTGTTTCCATGTTAGGGAATCTTTTGATTTGAGGTTCGTTTTACGTTTAGAGAAAATCCGAAAGGATATAATTTCAATTACTTATTTTATTTCTATGCCGTTTCCATGAACCTAATAGAGCCCAATTGAAGTTGAAAATTTATCATTCACGTATTGTAAACTGAATTATATACTCCTATTAGTATTTGATCTGCAGTGAAATTATCCCAGTTAATTTGCTCCTATACTTGAGTGTTAGGAATTGGTCTTGTTTAGCTATAATTACCAGTCGGTGTATTCATTTGTTTGTACATTTTGGATTTTCAACCAGTATTTAAATATTATTATGTGAATACTCTCTCCCTTGACGACCATCAATGATGGATAACTCCTTTTTGTCTTTTCAAAATCTGTATGACTAACAGCCATGGACTATATGTGACACTTGGGAATGCTGATGTCAGTAACCAAAATGGTTTCTTGTCGCCAAATCAAAGTAGTCAGTAGTATCAGGAAACCACTAGGCGTTCTGTGACTATGCTTCAAATTAGTAGTCCATCCACCTGAAGTGGTTGATGTAAAGTAGGTAGATTACACTGTTAAGTCACACATTGGATGTCTAAATGACCTTTAATAACATTTAGAGTGTGGTGGTTACTCCATTTTGCTCTCTGTTAACTTGCAGAACCTCTAGGTATACATTTTTGAATGTGGAATTATGCACCCCATGTGCTGAAGCAGCATTTGTTTGGCTAATTGAACAAAGATTTCGTCGAGTACATGGCCTATCCATTTGGCTGTTTAACTCTTACGTTATCTCTTTGTTTACAACTTACAAGCATTATCTTTTTGTGTGATTTCTTGTTCCGCCCTTTCCATCTTTTCTTAAGTTGGATTGTACCTTTGTAATCTATAATTTGAGTGGCCTCCATCTACATACCTGACTTCATCATTATATGCTTCAACTATGGCAGATAAGAAGCTGGGAGGCATCTTTCTTATCTGGTGTTTATGGCATCAGGCTGGACCACATGGTGAGTATTTGGGTTTAACTTGTATGGTTGAATTTGGTGTGAGCTAGTTTTTCGACATAGTGATATCAGTATATATTCTTGTATGGTTTGCAGATTGGAATCGGTGTCTGATTGCTTAATTTACCTGCTGAATTGGGATTTTATGTCTGATACAGTGGCAAGCTGTGGTCTATCCTGTAACCTTGACATCTCTAATGTATGCTGGCTCTTTGACCCTCAAGTCCATCTTATTGCTTGCTTCATGGAAGGAACAGTGCAATGATGGTGAAGGCCAACTGTCAAACTGTACTGAAAATGTTTTGCAAAGATTCATCGGCAAAATCTTTTCAGTTGCTTCCAACGTCTCTGCATGGCGTAATTATTTTGTGGTTAGTATCTTCAATTTTGTGTTGTTGTTAGTTAATCCACTATTTTCCTTCTAGTGTCATTTTTCTAGTTTGTTTATTTTCGTTCATTGTCACGGGCATTCATGGAGGAAAGAAGAAACTTAACGTGCCTTAAAATTTTATTCTGGTATTGCTGGCAGAAAAGACGTCATGTTAATTGCTCAACCAGAGATTAAACATGGAATGATGGCTTACCGCTGATTTACTATCAAACATTGACTTACCTAGATATGGAAAAGTTGTATATTTAACAAGCTCATTGCATTGACTGAATCACAGTACTAAAGGACATCAATGGTGATACTGGTTACAGTGGAAGGCATCATTGTATTCTTTTCACATGATGAGGAACCTTCCGAGTTCCGAAGGCAGAGTGTTTTGGGTCCATCCTTGTGCACAGATCATAGAGCTCACCTGTGCATGGATCTGCACACTTATAACTTAATACTTGTTAGCATAATACCAGTATTATGTTACCATGTTTTCTAGGTTTTGTTGTAATGTTTCCTGGTTAGACTAGGTTATTTCCTAGTTAGTCTAGGTTTACTTGTTACCTAGTTCATTTATGTTTTTTTATTCACTAAATTTTGTAGCATATAAAGGCATGCTTGGACTACGATTTTATATAAAATAAAAAACATGGCAATTTACTTTTCTTACAAAGTATCAGACCTATAACATGGTATCAACGCTTAAGATTTAGGCCCTGTGGGATTTCCGCTCGCCGCTGTCTACCGGGCACTCATAACATACTCACTGCAAATCCACAATCACCACTAAACAGTCTCTGGTTTATCTCCATTAACCAATCTCTCTGGTTAATCATCACCATCACCATTCTCTAATCATCAATTAATCATCGTCGTCGCCACCATCACCACAGTTCTCTCTACTGTCTGCTCATCCAACTTTTGCCTTAGATCTCTCCCATCTCGGCTTGAGACGGCTTCCGTGGTTCTTCAGTACGGGATTTCAACTATAATCTTGCACCGCTTTAACAGCTCCATCATCACCGCAGTTTTCTCTCTGTGTCAGTCCTGATTTCTACTGGTTCTCGGTTATGGTTTCTTGGCTGCTGGTTTGTCATGGTTCTCGTTACTGACTCCTGGTTTTTTATCTTGGTTTGTTGGCTTCTAACTTCTCCTGTTCCTCGCTCCTAGCTACTTGATCATGCCTTTTGCAAGAAGCCCCGGCTTAGCTAACAACATGAGTCGAAAAGGAAATAAACTGGGAGACAGATATAACATCTCTAGTTGTTCCTACTAAGGCTAATTGGAGTTGATGTTCAAAGCAACGAACATAATATGCAAAGGGACAATCATTAAGAAATAATGCTTGTAACACCTTCCATTCTCCACTCATGTTACTTCCATCATCATATCCTTGGCCACAAATATTTTGTACACTAAAGATTATGGCGTGAGAGGACAATGTTTATTTACTCCTTTTAAAGTTGCCGTTGTTGTATCCAAGACATGAACTTTGTCGAAGAACCGCCTTTAAAGTTGCCAATGTTGTATCCTAGACATGAACCATGTCAAAGAACTGCCCCTGTAAAAAAACCTCATTTATCAACAAATCTCAAAACAATGGCCATTGCTCCCTCTACTTCGTCTCAAGCCTCATCTACTAGAATACAGAAATTTGCCCCATTGATCTTCTTGGAATAAATCTTTGTATTTCTTCATAAAAAATGCTACGAATCTCTGTTTGAATTGGAGGGGAATGTCTCATCTTGGCCTCTAAAAGCACAAGCTAGGAATGTGACCATTTAACATCTATTGTGGCCTTCAACTGCAAACCTTTTATGGCAATCTGTTTAGGAGTTTTCTTTCAACGTGTTGCGCTTGTGTTTGATTTGCTACATCAACGCAACTCTTGACAGCAACTCTATAGATTGGATTAGGCCCTTGTCCCACATGAGCTAAGAAAGCAAAATCCTTGCGATTGACTCTATTCCATGAAGAAAATCCCACAGAAAGGAAAGGAAAAGAAGTAGCGCGGTTAGTAGGCTTTTGAAAAGATAGCACAGAAAATAATAGGCACAATGTTTGGTTGGAGTATATTCTAACCAGTCTGGAAATAACTTGTACCAATTAGGTAGAAAGGGCCGACCTTCATATTTAAGTTTGAAAGGACCTGTGTAAGGTTGATATGGTCCAAAGTCCAAACTTGACGTAATCACGTTGCACCTCATCATGGTGACATACCGGATAATTTCATATTCCCTTTCGCAACCCCGGACCCCTTTACCAAACAAGAAGTGTAAAATTCATTGGATATTATTCTAGGGACTTTAGAAGTGTCGTTCAGAAATTGAATCTTTAACATTGCAAGTGGAAGCTTCGGTAATTGCATTAGCCTCTATATTTGGAGGACTTCTTTTCTCAAAAAACGAATCAATTTTTTGTTCACCATGATTCACTCTACTTTCAATCTCATCCAATAACCTGTAAAGCAGTTATGCATTTGGAACATTTTATTATTTGTTTTTCTGCTCTGTTTCTTGTGTCAAGAGTTATGCCAAAATTGATGTCTCCTGCTCCTCAGAGTAGGAAATCAAAGTAGGAAATATATGATATTAGAAGAATAGAAATTAGGATCCACACCTCAGAGTTAAGAGTTAGTGCTGATGAATGAGCTTGAAGCGGTGATGATTTGATCGGATTGGACGACGGCCTGCCGATGGACGACTGGGTGAGAATGTGGAGAACTGAACTGACGATCTATCAGAGGAACGATAGGCTTTTTTCTTTCTTAATCAATCTCAACCTTAGTTGCACGGAGCGGGAGTTGGTGTGGGGGAGTGAGGGTATGTAGAAGCTCCCTACGTTGGGAGCGGCGAGGTAATATTTGATGAAGAAATATATATATTTATATATTGTTCATATGTTTTGTAGTTGCAAAGGGAGAGTGTTACATACACTCCCTCTGTCCCGAATTTGTTGTCCATTTCTTGGGAATCAAACTTTTTTAGAGGTAAAAATATGGCAGTAAAAAAATTAATTTCCAAAAACTGCCCCTCAAATTCAGACTAAATGGCACCTTTTTAAAAACATTTTGGCAATAAAAGCTCCTGCTATAGTTTCAGAAATATGGGCCTATGGGGATGTGTCTAGAAAGTCTTTTTGGCTCCAAATTGGGTTGTCCTATTACCCGCCACCAGTCGTTTAAAATGCAGCGTGGGAAATTTGAACAGATACGTACAAATCCCTCCAAAAAGACGGCCAAATCCCTCCAAAAAGGTGACCACTTTTTGGCTCTGTTTTCTTAATTTTTTTGGGTTATCACAGGTTAATCCCAAGGCTAAAGGGTATGTTGTACATTGACTTTTTGAAAATTGAGACATCAAAAAAAGGGGAAGTGACAAGAAATTCGGGATGGAGGGAGTATAAACATGAGTGAGAAATGACGTCCAATAAATTTTTTTATGCCATAGTAGTAGAATACAAGACGAAAAAAGAGATCCTAAATCTCTCTTCTTTTTCTTTTTCTTCCTTGCATATATTTGGAAAGAGAAGTGAGAATTTCATCCTTAAGATTTAATGTGGAAGCCCCCATCCTATATAGGAGCCGGTTCCCATTTGGATGGGAGCGCAGGGATTCGAGCACCCCTCTAGGGAGCACACCCATTTTAGAAGGATCCTGCAACTATGATCTCGACATCCGCAACGCCTTTTTTTACTAGTGGGAAAAGGTTAAATATAGTAGTAGCATTTTCTTGTTTTCCCATGGGGTCGCCTGACCCCAAACACTTAAAGGTGGCGTTGCCTCTGGTTAAAACTCTGATTTGCTATCTACTTAAAACTCTGATTTGCTATCTACTTAAAACTCTGATTTGCTATCTACTCTACTCCAACACTATTAAGATATTCACTGAATTTTTTAAGAGAAAAATGGTCAGATTGATAGATATTAAATTTTCAAAAAATCTTAGATGGGTGGGTAATAAATTTTTGGAAAAAATATTGGGCGGGTGAAAGGTGAACCTATTTAGTTATGAATTTTTTGGAAAATTATCGTTATAATTATGAGAAAATTTTGAAACTTGGGTAGGGCGGTCACCAGAACTCATCTGCCTTTGGGTCCGTCCTTGCTAACATGGTATCGGAGCTACTAACAATGCTTGACATGAAAAATGACATTGTGAAAATATAGTACTGATGTAGAAAATGAGTCAAACATCATGGAATTCACTCCACAAGTTGTAGGTGGGTTTCTAGATAATTATTAAGACACAGGAGTGTAGTGAGTTCTGTTTCGTTAATATTACTAGTTTTGTGATCAGATAATTTATCATTAGCACTCAAACACACGCTCACACACTAGAGAGACATCTTGGACTTACAATGCTAGAAGTCTTTGTTTTTAATTTATCGAACAGTTTGTGGGCACTCGATTGAAAAGACACTCGGCATAAACCACCTTAACGAGAAACTATAAATATTGATATTATCCAAACAGTTGATCCCATGCGTGGCAGCTGGCCATCAATGGATGCTTATGGTTATCTGTTTTCCTCCTTAAATATGTGGATATGGGATGGTTGAAAGATACAAAGATAGTTATTGCATATCTGTTAAAAGAAGTAAAATGGAAAGCATGAAGGATGGGAAGTTTATCAGATTATTCTTTTGTAACTCAATGCACTTTTATTGGATGTAGGCTGGAACATTCAGGCATTTTAGTTGATATCAATCCTTGATTTTGCTTTGCTAAACAGGCACCAATTACAGAAGAGCTAGTGTTCAGAGCATGCATGATACCTTTGCTTCTTTGTGGAGGATTCAAAACATACAGCATCATATTTTTCTGCCCTATTTTCTTCAGCTTGGGTAAGTTAATTTGGTTTGGATTTCAGCACATACTGGGTATGATCCCTCATGATTAATCTTCATTTATGGTATGTGACATTTTAATTCACCGTGAAAAAGGTGCAATGCTGTAACTTTTGTACAACAGCTGTAACATTGGAAAACAGATTTAGCTAGACTTATGTTCCCCTCCCATTTTGACTTCAAATGGCCCCAAAGTTTATTATTCATTCTTGGAATTACTTTCATTAATCTAATGTTGATGGAATTTTCATTTTTACAACCACAACTTTAGTTGTGAATTATGAATGATAAAGAACTACTGGAAACGTTTTGAATTTAGATATTTGAAAGACAAGTCGGCTTTGTTATCATTTAAATTGCTATGTTTTGAATTCTCTTTCATTACTTTCACAGTCGGTGCTATGATCTAGATGCCATATCGTTACATCACATGGTTGAAAGCTTCCTTCCCCTTTCTCGGGTCCGATGCTGGGGATGTACAAAATAGGGTTAGGCTGAACCCTGCCAGCCAAACGATAGCATTAGTTGATGCTGTGTCTACAGTATCCCTAGCGAGAGAGGTTACCAGCCTAGCTTGTTGGGCACCTTCCATATGGGTTACATAGCATGACAGATTATGAGTTAGGTTTTTACTTAACTGCCTAGCTAGTGACATATTGGAGTTTTTAAGCTTTAACAGAACTCTATGTCCATTGCTTGTGTGATTGGCTATGACTATCCTATGGGGTTTGTTCTATTTTACTCTACACTTCCTCTGACATTCATGTCCTCCGTTATTTCCACTGGGATTCTTTTCTGATATTATGCAGTTATTTTTTATATTGATTAGGTGTGGTTGTCATGTACTTATCACTGGTCTGTCATATCACAACACCCACTTTTTAATATTCGCTTTTGAGTCATGGAATGAATATTAAGACATTTTAAGAGTTTCATTGATATTTCAACAAGGATCATCACAATCATACTTGGTTCCAACACAGATGATTGTTTTTCATTGTTGGTGGTTTTTATCTTCTTTTTTTCCGGATTTCAGCATCACATGTCAATTATGTTGGTTGGTATCTGCTCTGCCATGACCAGCCCATATCTTGCCATAGTACCTTTGAAGACTTCACTTTCTCCATATTCTCACTGTGAATCTGTTTCAACATCTCCATGTATCTGGTTAGGGTTTTACTACACAATATTCGGCCCAAAAGCATGCAATTCTTTATGGTTAAAAATTTATGTCATAACTCATAAATCATGCGGTTTTAGACTAAATCTTCAAAGATAATGGCACATGTGTTGCGTGATTAGGTCCTTTTTCTACTCAACTAGATTGAATGTTGAGGGCTAAGAGAATCTACATCTAGGAAGCATTGGTACTGGTACGGGATATGGGAACAACCCAAAAAAGTAGGGTACGGGTACATCGATTTTTTTATCTAGATCTTTTTACAATTTTGCATGATTCATTAGATATAACAAGTATAACATATTTTTATATATAGAAGCAAGATAAAAAAAATAAATAAATAAATAAAAAAAGCTGATAGCACTTGAACTTGAACCCATACTGCTGCTTGATGGACTCATCTTCATATGAAATAAAGTGCAATAGCCTAATTTTTGTCCATGCAACTATCATAGGTTTCAAGATGGAGAGCAAAAGATATTTCAAGGCCCATCTAAAAAAAAATGAATAGATTTTGACATAATAACGAGACATAATAACGCGAGAGAGAGAGAGAGAGAGAGAGAGAGAGAGAGAGAGAGAGAGAGAGAGAGTGTCAACCTTGCTCTTGTTTTTCCAAAATCAAGCTCTAGATCTGAGTTGTGGTTTGGAGTTTATGACTTTTTCGCATTGAGTTCTTGCATATTAAGGCCAGCAGGTTGGGTTTTTTTTTTTTTTCCGTGCAGAATCCCAGAAGTTTTGACTTTACGAATAGGCCAAAAAGCACCCAAAAAATTACCCAACGAAGTACGCATAAACTCAAAAGTACCCAGTACATTTTTGGTGTATCCAGTACGTATTTTGAAGTACCGGTGCCCGGTACGGATATAGTACGGCTACTTTGGGGTTCTAGAAGTACCCGTGCTTCACATATCTACATCCTTTCCTGAATTTGTTTTTTCACACTTCCTTAATCAACATCTTTCACAATCACCACCGCCCCTTGCCTAAGGACAAATCATGAAACGGACATGCGGGCAATTAATTTTTTTGAAAGAATTTCTGGCATGGGCATGTTTTTTTTCAAAGCAAGTGTAACCTATGTAAATGTTCTTTTTCCCCCTCTTTGTTTTGTGGTTACTATTTCTTTATAGGTGTTGCATTTGCTTATTGCCATCTGACATCATTGTACAATCTATGAGATAGTAAAAGTATTCGGAATGGTATTTGTTTCCTTATATTGGCTGCATTTGAGGTGATTTGATATTCTGGTTATACAAGATTTAATCTCCTTTTGCATATTCTAATCGGAATGGTATTTGTTTCCTTGTATTGGCTGAATTTGAGGTGATTTAATATGCTGGGTATAGAAGATTTAATCTCCTGTCGCATATTCTAATCTTTAACATGAGTGTACTACATACATCATCTACATCATGTCTGCTACTGTATCTGATCTATCTTTTACCTTTGGTAAATGGAAACAAATCATCTACGCCCTAGAAAATGTACAGTATCATTAAGTATGTTCGATAATACATACTTTTTCAGAATCTGCTACATATTTCAGAAGATTTGTTGTTCAGTTTCTTTCTCACATACTAAGATGAGTATGCCATATCTTTGCAGCTCATTTAAATCATTTCTTCGAGGTATTTACCCATCAAAACCGTAGCGTGCTCAAAGCTTCCATGGTTGTTGGTACATGCTTCTTAAATCTCTCTTAGGTTTGTAGTATAGGTTAGAATTAGCAGCCATAGAAGGTTGTTTTTTGTTGTTGTTGTTTTATTTTTTTTATGGCCTATTTTTCTTCTTTTTCTTTTGCATTGGTCGGAAAAAAGTTCCGATGTGTCATTTAGATTTATGAAGCAGTTTTTATTTTGGTCTTTATCAGGTCTCCAGCTTGCCTATACTGTGGTCTTTGGATCATACGCATCATTTCTCTTTGTTCGTACAGGTGGGTGATCCTTTAATATTTGATGTTACTTTTTAGGAGGGAATCTTTGGGCCCTAAAGTTTCTTGTTTGATCTAAATTTGGTGATTCTTGCACTTTTGCTTAAAATAGTTTGCATTGCTCGCCTGTACTTGAAATCTCTACTGGGCTGGGTGAATATTAAGAATATGTACATTCATTTCATATTTGCTCAATCAAAAATCTGACAACTGACAGTTACGTTCAGAACAAATTGATTCATAGTTCTGCACTTCAGTTTAGTGCAGATTCAAACTATCAGGGTATATGTAAGTTGAAATTTCCAATGTTGGTTGGTAAATAATATCACACTTTACCATACCTTAATATGGGCAAGACAACCCTTTCTAGATGTGGCTTCGAATACATCTTACGTCTGTAAACTATTCTTCTTTAGTAACGAATGCATGTGTGACTGCAGGACATCTTGTTGCTCCTCTGGTTGCCCATATATTTTGCAATTTTATGGGCTTGCCTGTGCTATATTCACCGAGGAATGGTATGTGAATTGATTCTCTTTCAGAGCTAAGCTTTTTTTATCCGTTATGTTACAATATATACTAAAAGGGTATCTCTACATGATGGTTAACGATTTGGGAAAACCTCTTGGTTATTATAGGCCTACTTGATTACACCTGGTAAATTAGTTACTTCTGATAAACGACTGATGCCTTTCGTCTAAGAATGTCACGGTTTCACAATTATTCACATACTATTTACTTGAATATGATAGTCCGCAATGAACGTCACGGGTTTGAGTCGCAGAAATAGTCTCTCTGCTTTCAGGGTAAGGCATCAGCCCGGACCAAGCTTCATGCATTGAGTACGTGTTTTTTTCATTGTTCACGATGATAATTATTACCGACAGAAGCCCTTTCCCTTTTGGATAATGCAAACTTTTTTTTTTTTTGGGTAAATAAGCTTGAAAATAAAAAAGGACAATGCAAACTTCCTCTATAATAAAATGACTAAACTTTGAAGATGAGTCTGCTTTATGTGTCGGAAATTAGAACTGCGCAAAGGTCCCTTGGATAGTAATGCTAACCTATTAATGCACCATGCCAACTTTCTGGATACTTTTAGGGCGAGGTCATAAGTTCTCTCTTGCCTTATGTTGAGAGAGGTATGGATAAATCAGATCAATTTGACATTAGGATGGACAGCTTGGGTTATGGTATCGGCAACCCCTAGCGAAAACAATGTCTGAGTCTCTAGTAAACCAAAAGTGTCATCGTTTGCTTCAGTTGCTTCTCTACAGATTGAAAATGAAGATTTGGTTAGGAATATGAAAACATTAATCTTATTCTAGAAATTTAGTTCCCCATTTTGTAAATCCAATGTTATCATTTCTAATCGCCCTTGGGATACAAATCACAAGATTGCATGCTTTTCCTGGAATTGTCCTTTGAAAGGGTAAAGGATTTATTCCACCTAAGAAATTGAGTTTTTTATTAGAATATGTATAATGTATAAGCTCAATGCAACACCAGCTCGTGGCACAAGGATCAAGTCAAGCAAAGTGCTCCAACCAAAGGTGTTCAGTTGTATGTGTACCAAAGTTCGAATATGACATCTGAAAGTTTGTATATCACATCTCCCTAGTCGTAAGACAGGTATTATCGACGCAGACCCAGACGGTTAGAATTTACGTTGTCGGTTTTGAATTGGTGGGCACCTACATTAAACATAAGGCCAAAGTTCTAGTGGCATTTTGCTCTACTTATTACTTATCCATGTGATGCTTGGCTGTTAATTTCTATATCAGCATTTCACTTCATTACGTATATATCCTTGGAGATATATCCTGATGCAAAGGCTCTTTCTTATCATTCTCTCAGGGATTGTAAGCATTGCATTTGTTGCTGGCTTGGTTGGATTTCTATGGCTCCTTTCTCCTGCTACAAATCCAGGTCTGTACAACGACAGAACAGATAATTGCCGGTGTTGGCAAGGATATTGTGCCTAGGAAACTCACATTGTACTCTTCAGAAGAGAACTGTATTTTGCTTGTCATGCTCAGAATTCATGCGAGTGATGTTATTGGTTTGGTACAACTCCGTCGGAAGAAGCAATTTGTAATGCATAAAAGTGTAGATATGTACTTGCTATACGCACTAATAAAAGCCTTTTCTTTATTTCATTATCATTTTATTTTCTCCTTCTACATTTCTTTCCCTTGATAATTCCTCCACACACACACACAAACCAAGAAAGAATTTCCATAAAATAATCAAATTTAGATTTCGACCAAAAATGCTAAGTAACAGAGAATCCATCCATCCATCCATCGATTATAAAGAGGGAGAGGTGGGACGAAAATTTGGTCCATGGGCCTCGAGTAAATTACCTTTTTGCCCTTGTTTCAAAGCTCTTTAGATGTTGATGTAGTTACAATTAAACCATGGAAAATGTGGTTTGATGGTTCTAAAACATGGTTTGATGTTGTTGTCTGGTATATGGGATGAATTGCCTATATTGCCCCTATTTTGACCGGTTTACTTTCTTTGGCCGAATGAGCTTGGGACTTTTTTGGTCTTTTGAAAGCTGTTTGCACTTCTCATTGTCCACGTATTTATATAATGTGGGCCATCAACAACTACAGGTGTTCATTTAGTGGGAAAATAATTTAGCATACCTAGGGCTGCCAAGTAGTCCTCAAGATATCTATCAATAATGCTACATACATAACATTAAGATCAAGATATTTGGATGGCGATACATGATTGGTGGTTGAAAATTAGTTTCGAAGTGTTTGTTCTCTCATTCCCAATCATGAATTGCCACGCGTGATGTTGTGTCTGGTGTTGTGTCTTGATGTTGTGTGTGTAGTATTATTGTTCGAGATATATTTTTTCAGTACACATTGTGGTGGGGTGGGTCTAGACCGTTTGTTCAGAACTGTACCAATATATTTGGTGAAGAAAGAGTAAAGAGAACCATGTGGTGGTGTCAAGAGCACTAAATAATCTCCTACGTAATGTGGTATGTGTTTTTTTCTCGATTAATTGGTCAACTGAAATTTGCAAATTTGAAAAAAAAAAATTGAGTGCTTCAATGAAGTACAAAGATTGAGAAACGAAAGTTTAGTAATTTTTAAACTAATTTTATATATATAAAAAGAATGAATTTCTAAAAGTTAGAATTAGAAAAAAATAGTTTTAAAATTTATTTAATTGAAATGTATTCAAATGTATCCCCATTTAGTATAACTATTTTACGTTGATATATTGAATTAGTTTACATAGCAACAATAGTTAAATCATTTTGGCATCCTCTAAATCCCTTATTTAATAACTAAATACTCACTCCGTTCCAATTTTAGTGTTCTTTTGGAGAAACCTATATTTTCTTGGACGCAAAAAAAATGTATATTTCCATACAATTTTTTAAATTCTTTTTCGCACCAAATTAAAGTGCTTGATACACATATTCCTGTAGTGGACACTTAAAATGGGGTTTGGTGTAAAGAATATAAAAAAATATAAAAAGAAACATGTTTTTTTGGGAGTTTGAAAATGTATAGATTCATGTAGTAGACACTTAAAATGTGACAGAGGGAGTATCTTATTACTAAGTAGTCACTTTTTATTAGAACTAACTTAGCCTATTATTGGACGAATTGTGACTTCTTGATTTGAATTTAAATGTTTAGAATAAATAACAATAGCAAATTTAAAGATTAGATTTTAGTAAGTTTGGGTTAGTGCACTTGATTTTTTTATTATTATCCTTTCGAAAGAGATAAAATCAAGCATATTGAAAACAATTCAGAATAAAAAGGGAAGTGATTTTAGCACTCCCTAAATTGATTTTGGCACTCCCCTACCAAGATCAATTTGAGGAAGTACCAAGATCAATTTGGAGAAGTGATTTTAACACTCCCTTAAAATTTGTCCTCTAGTGTGAAAATTGTCAACCAGAAGTATGAGAGGCTGACAAGAGCTTAGCAAGTAAAATGAAAATTATTGAAAAAATACATTAATCTAATAGAAATTGTATTTAATTTCTCTTCTGTTATCATTTTCTTTTTCTTTTATGTGCTACTCAATTTCCTAGGTTTTGGAATTTCTCTCTATTATGTGTCAGAAGGACTTGGGGGTCAACCTAGCCCTGTCCTTAATCTGGGTCAGCCCCAGACTATTTCTCACCCCCCATCATCTCCTCTGATCATCCTTATTGATTTGAATTGCCTACAAATTCCACAAGACTTGAAAACCTTCTCATCATTACTCTGCCTAAAACAAATTGTAAAAATATTGTGATTTGATGGATACATCCAAAAAGTCCTGCTGGATGTACCACATTTTAGTGTACACCGCTTATGCGAAACCTATTTTGGGGGTGTTTTACTAATTCAATTTTTTGAAAAAATTGATTTTTCACGGTTTTTTATTTGATGTGTTGTAAGAGAGAATGACATGTCTCGGTGTTTGAAAAAAACAATTTTTTGTTAGTGGAATACCCCCTTTGAGATCTCACACAAATAATTGGAGCCGTTCAATATTTTTAAAACACTTTTTTAAGGGTTACTGTAATTAATTAACTCATTTTCACTTTGGTAAAGCCTCGATCGATTATTTGCCCAATTTTCTGTCAGTAAATTGAGCATAGAATCGATCGAGTCCTTAGTGACGTTAAAATGAGCTAATTTTTTCTACAGCGACCCTTGAAAAAGTGTTTTAAGAATATTGAACGGCTCCAATTATTTGTGTGAGACTCAAAATGGGTCCTACAAAAGCGGTGTGCACTAAAATATTGTACCCATCGTTTTATGCCATAAATCCATGCATCAGATTTATTACGTATGTTAGGGAGAAGAGTAATAGTGGCCTAGATATTGTGTTGATGACCTAGATCCGAAATATGATGCTCTATGGAGAATTCGTTTTGAACCTAGAAAATGCGGACTCAGGGTCTCTGCTGTCTTTTAATGGACGGCAGCCCCTGCCAACTATAATCTCAGTCGTTCATCTCTGGATCAACGGTTTAGATTCATAATTGCTTTCTTATCGGTCAAAATGAATTTATTTGTGATCTAAACCGTTAATTGTCGAGATAGATGTTCTGAATGAGTTGGCAGAGTCTGCCGTCCCTTCCCTTAAGGACGGCAGCGCCCCCAACTTCGGAGAATGCTACAAACAGTAGTTCAAAAATTGTATTGCAAAGTGAAAAAAATACAATATATTGACGTTTGCAAAAATGTGTTGAAAAGTGTAAAACTTGGAAGTATAGAACACCAACTAATATACTAACTAGTGTATAAGTAGCACTATTTAAATGCATGACTGCATCTATGTATTGCATTATGCATTGATATGGTAATGACATGTGTACTTTTAGTGTAATAGTTCGTTACTCGTAAGTTATTTAATGTCTCTAATATTGCTCAAATTGTATTGCAGGATGTGTTATTTTCGTCATTTTATTAACTTATTGATAGTCCAGTGGTGCTTTCTAGGGGTGTACATGGTCCGGTTTGGACCGATTTTATAGAAATCCGTGGACCGAACCATATCTAACGGTTCCAAAAAATTGAGAACCATAACCAGACCGTTATACATATGCAACCAAACCACACCAAACCATTAGACTGGTCTGGTTTGGTTCAATTTCCGGTTTTAAACCATGTTAGCATTCAAAAATTGTCCAAAAAAAAATCGCCTACAAATTTATTGCAATTTCTTCGTAAAACTACTACCACTAAACCAACCCACAAATAAATTAAGAACTCCAACAATAACTAAAACAACTATTAGAATACTCTCGTATATCATTATTGATATATATGGCAGATGCAGCGTTAAAACTTAAAGCAAGCAAAATTATCAAGTGTGTGTGGATATATATGAGTGTATATATTATATTTTACTTATATATATGGACCGGTTCGGTTCAAACCACAGTTCCTAATTATGAAACTAGGGACCAAACCAAAATATCCGGTTCTCATTTTTTTAGAACCAAAACCAATCCATTAAACCATAGAACCAATCCAAATAGACCGGTTCGGTCTGGGCGGTCCGATTTCACGGTTTTTTTCGGTTTTCTTGTACACCCCTACTGCTTTCAATAGATTTAAGAACCTTTTGAATATTTCCCAAAATTTTGAATCAAAACAAGGAAAATAATTAGGTAAGGACTTGGAGGACGGTTTGTTTGTTTTGGATTTTAGAAGTTTTTTTCTTCAAAAATTGGGTTTCAAAATCAGTCCTCGAAAATCGGTTGCCAAAAACCGATTTTCAAATTCTTTAAATGAACATGGTATATCGAGTTTGTTATTTTCTGAGTTTTAGAGGTTTTCCCCCCTCAAAAGCTTGTTCTCATAATCAATTCTCAAAACCCGTTTCAAAAATCTTGATGTGTTGTATTAAAAAA
Organism: Vaccinium darrowii; assembly: GCA_020921065.1. NCBI lineage: Eukaryota > Viridiplantae > Streptophyta > Magnoliopsida > Ericales > Ericaceae > Vaccinium > Vaccinium darrowii. Next base: position 31,309,136 of record CM037161.1, on the reverse strand, counting down.
TATCCTCAAACAAATTTTGTACTATTAATCATCCCTCTACAATAGGAGTAATTTTTTCTCCAGCGGCTCCCATGGGTACAGATCTCAAATTTGGATCGGCGCGTACAGATTCCCTTGAGGCTCATTTGGAATCACCATATAAAACCGGAGCCATTCATTTTGTTTAAAACATATTGCTTATAACCCTTATAAAAAATAAGCTCAATTGGTATTTGGTAAAAGCATTTATGAAACAACCAAATCTGTAAGAGCAAAGGTATATGTTTCGTAAATGCTCTTATCGTTATCCGATTGGTCGGATCCGATCATCTTTATGAAACTCAAGACGGGTCTCAAGGCGATCTTTGCGCTTGACTATACATACTCCTGTAAAATGAATGGTTCCGATAATCTTTAGAATCTGAGACAGGTATCAAGACAATCTATGTGCTTGATAGTAATTTGTACATACTCCTATAAAAAATAAGCAGTTTTGATCATCTATATGAAACCCGAAATGAGTCTCAAGGCAATCTATGCAACCATTCTATCGATACCGACAAAATACGGACCGGAGTCAGGGACCCCATTGTGCGTTCCACACAGTCAATCCAAATCGTTCATCCATCTCAAAATCAAATTCTGATTGGGCTTACGCAGGAATCGATGCAATCGAACGACCTTATGAGCTCGATCCAAAATCACCACATTTCATCCAAACACATGTACGGTTTGGATTGACCGTGTGGGACCCACAAGGGGGTCCCCGACACCGTCTGTACATGGTCAGTACAGGGGTGGTCAGTACCCCTTTTATTTCTGCGATCTATGTGCTTGACTGTACGTACTCATATCTGTACCCATTTCGTTTATGTTTTTTCTCCTAAATGTATCTTCTTATGGCCGTTGAAAACTTATTCAACTGAGTGCTAGTCTCGATGAGAAACTAACAGCTGCAGCGAATAAGTTTCCCTCATCATCAAATTTCAGCTCAGTCATCATAACCTATGCCTCCAATTTGACTCGCTGATTTGGGTTCAGAATTGGTCTGAGAGTTTAGACTGGATTTTATATTGTTTTTCTTAAAGGATAGTAAGTAGTACTATCTTAAATACTTTTTTTTGAACGGCTATCTTAAATACTACGTAGAATAGACGTTTTTGTCTGTTAATTTTGAATGAAAATCTGAGAGATGGGATTTGTTTGTTTTTGTTTGATGGTCAAAACATAACAGATGGTCTGAGTAGATGTCATGTCTTTGAGTTGATATTGTGGGTTCCCACACTTTCATCAAAAATCAAATTTCATCATAAACATTAAGCTTTCATTGACTTTGCTTTGCTGAATCTTTTATGACGTTACCTCTGATTAGAGATCCACCCATCACTCACTCACCCCTCTCACACATGGCGTAATTTGGCTAATTTGAAAAAAATAATTTTTTGATTTTTTTTCGTTGTCCTTATTCAATTTTTTTTTGCATTTATTAGTTTTCGGTCGATTTTTTATGGTTTTTTGACTTGTCTCAAAGAGAGGAATCTAAAAAATATAAAGTTTTGTGAATAAAGATGAAAAATAATCTAAAAAATTGGTTTATTTTCGGCTTTATTAAAAAACTATTACTTTTGACCATAATTTTATACTCTTTGGATTCGTTTCGACGAGATAAATCTAGAAACCACGAAATCTTGACGCAAAACTAACAAATGCAAAAAAAAATTGAATAAAGACAAAATCAAAAAAACCAGTTTTTTAAATTTAGCCAAATCACGACCTGATTTGAAATGTAAATGGATCATCTTCGATCCAAATCTAGACCATCTATTTGTTACTTGTAATTAATGGAGTAGTTTGAATTTTTTTATTCTCGTCCGTATAAGTTTTTGGGTAAATTCAAACCATTAATTATGTCAATGTGTGATCTAGATTTCACATGTCTCGTACAGTCGAAAACATAGATTGGAGAGGATCCGAACCCGAGAATGTTGGTTAATGTGGAGTCGATTGATGCATGATTTGAAATGTAATTGAAAATGTAAATGGTTCATCCCCGATCCAAATCTAGACCGTCAAGAATGTTGCATTTTTTACTTTCATGTACCTAACTAACATGGTTTCACGAACACAAGTTAAAGCTATAAATTGGATTTTAAGAATTACTACATTGTTGGTTAATGTGGAGTCGATTGAGGAAGTAAAAAAATCTAAGATGAATAAAAATGATGGTTATAATGGTGTTTGGTGACCTTAAGTTTTTGGTCACGAAAAAATAGAAAGAATAGTGGCAGAATTTGTTTGTTGTTAAAGGACAGAATTGTAAATTACATTGTCTGGTAACGGTGGTTAAAAGAGAATTCTTACAGGGGATGGTAGTAGAATTTCTAGAAATCTCATGGGAAATCATGTAGTTTACCATTTTACCTATCCATGTAGGTATGGTGTATGTTTATAGTCAAAATACTATGGGTAATTGGGTATCGACCCCATGGTACTGACAATGTATCAATCAAAATCGGGGTTCATGCCCCCATCTGCACTACACGATGTAGCGCTTCTATTCCGGCCATCTATCTAGGCAAGTAATAGTTTAGACATGTTTGTTAATTAACTCTTATAGGTATAAATGCTCCTGCGAATCTATACCATTGATTACAAAGATGGATGTCTCGAATGAGTGCTACTCCGTGTAGTGCGAAAGGGGGGCTACAGGGGACCCCGATGCCATACCAATCGGTGTGTGAGAAGTACACCTTATTTTTTTACAGACTCGTAGTTCCCTAAGAAATTTGTTTGTTTGTCTAATTTCTAATGAATCAAGATAATAATAGACTTTTCCTGGTATAAATAGTTACATTCAGATAATGGATGTAAGGGTGGGCTTGAAAATCACTATGGGGTGTTTGAGAGCCTCCACATTACATTCTTCATTTTGCAGTACAGGATTTTAGTCATTTAGGAGAAAATTATAGAATGAAACTGACCAATTGAGACACAATTTGAGAATCATCTCAAGAGGAGACTTTTCATTTCCAATTTGCCTAAGGACAGAAATCCGGCCCGAGGGGATAAATAATCTAAGGATTATTTAGTCCGGCCCAGGAATTTAGTACCCAAACCACGGCAAAAGTGTCACATCACTCCCTCATCCGCCCTCTATATCTCACATCCAAACCAATCCTATGAGTATTGTGTATAGAGGGTGCCCCTACAGTGATATGACAGTTATGGAGGGCAGATTAAGTAGTACTTGGTTTAGATGATTTTGGTAATATGGGGGATTAAATAAGACTTGGTATGTTTGGTAGTTGAAATGGGGGTATAAGGTTGGGTGGATGACGTAAAAAACTGTCAAAAGACAAAATTGCCTTTTTTTTTTTATCATATAACATTTTATGATTTTATTATTTATATTAAATTCAGAACTTATTAATTTATTGCACATGTCAACAAATAAGCTATACTAACTAATTTTAATAATTTTTAAAATATGAAAACCTTTTTTTTATTATATATTTTTGGAATATACCACCTAATATATTTTAATTCTTTATAATATACATATTAATTTTTATAAATTTAATGACCCCTCATTATTTCCAAATTTCTCTTTGTTCATTTTAAGTTTTTTTTGTTTCTTCTTGTTATCAAAAAATTCTTGGTCATTTCAGGTTTGAAATAATATCCAGAGATACTAAATTAACAGAAAAATGAAAGTGCAATTAAAGACCAAAACAAAGATCTACCAAAAAAAAGGTGCAATTTTTGTACATAATTTTTTAAAAAAATTCACATCCAATTAAAGATCTCTGCTAGTAGTTTAATTTGGTGAAAAAAAAATTAATGCGCGAAAATACTTTATTATTGGATCCATAGAAAATTGCAAAACCCAAAAAAGCTAGTAGCAGCAGTACGCAGTAGAAGGAAGGTGATGTGGAATTGGGGTGGGGCAGGGGGGTTAATTGGGGCAGTATGGTCATTTTACCAGAGGTAGTAGATATGGAGATGCCCTAGTTGTCCATAAATAACACCCTTAGGCCATGTTTGGATGGGAGATATCTCCCCCTTACAAGTTTTCACCCCCTCTTAAGAGAGGGGGCCCACCCATATCCCCGTTTGGCAACCTTAATTGGCTTCCCTGATAAGGCTTCACCCCCTCTAAGCTTTCCCTCTCGAAGGTTACTCTCCCTGATAACTTTTGGGCTGCCCTCACCCTCCCTAAAAGTTATCCGGGAGAAGAGGGCTGGTTTTTTGACCAAAAAAACCCTCCTTATCAACCTCCTATACTAGTCAAACTTATAAACCAGCTTAAAAAAAAAATAAGAGGAAAAAAAGAGAACAAAGAAGACGATCGGCGCAAACTCTCCGGAACTGCTATTTTTCGTTGGAATCTGCCAGTGGTTGACAGTTTGGGCTTCATGTTTTTAGATCTGCAAATTGTTTGCTCTCTCAATTTGCAAACCGTTTCCCTCTGCAAATCGCTGCCGCCGACAAACCTCACCGTCCCTTCTCCGTTGGAGGCTGGAGCTTACCGGTGTAGATCTTATTGGCATTGCATCTTCTCTGACTCTTGGTGTAAAGCTCACCGGCGGTAGAGAGGGGGAAAGAGATTTGAGCAAAGTGAATCTGTGCTTCTATGGATAGAGAAGAGAGAGTGGACTGTGGAAGAAAGATCCCGATTTCATTTTACGCAAGTCAGTAAAGTAGAGTTGTGGAAGAAAATTATTCGGTGTATGTGATTCTTTGGTCTAGTCAACACCTTGTATGTGACCCTTGACTTTCAAAATGTAAAAAAAACTTGACTGATGGCATTAATTTGGAAGAAAATGTGCTATTTGTTATTTATTTAGTTAAATATATTGAGTTTTGCATTAATATACTTAATTTAATACATAATCAAGTTTAACACTACACAAGGGCAAAATAGTCATTTAACATATTTTTTCATCATTCACCCCCTCTTATTTATAAAACATCCAAACCAAGTCAAAAGTTATCCCCTTGTTTAATCTCTCATCCAAATCATCTATTTTTTTTTATCACCTTCCATAAAACATCACATCAATATGGGCCAACCCTCCAAAAATAATACACCCTCTTATCTTATCCCCCCTCTAAAACTTATCCCCCTGAAAATAATACCCCATCCAATCGGGCCGTTACAGGGGTAATATTTAGTTCAGATGATAAACGACACCCTTGCTCTTTTCCTTCCAAAACCCATCTATATTATTGGGTCTGGGACTATTTGTTGCCCCTATATTTATTGGGTCCGTTTCTGGGAAGGACATAGTAAAGGAGTTTTTACTTCAACAAGGACATTAACTTTTTCCTTAATGTCAAAAGGACAAATCACTTACACATTCCAAAAATGCCTCCACTAGCCAATGAAAGTGCCTAAACCCCCAAACATAATGAAAGTACCTAAACCTAAACCCTAGGGTACCCTATGAAAGTGCCTAAAACCCTAGGGTACCCTAAGAAAGTGCCTAAATCATTAAAACCCTGTAATTGGAAAGTGCACCCTCCCTAGGGTACCTTATGAAAGTGCATAAAACAACTAAAACCTTATAATTGGAAAGTGCACCCTAAGTGCCTAAACCCTAGGGTACCCTATGAAAATGCCTAAAATACTAGGGTACCCTATGAAAGTGCCTAAACAACTAAAATCCTATAATTGGAAAGTGCACCCTAAGTGTCTAAACCCAAAATGCCTAAACCCACTATACCTTACCCTAAAGAGCCTAAACCCCTAAAATTGAACCCACCCTAAAAATTAAAGGAGAGAAATTAATTTTATCCCATCAATTCTGTTCCACATGTGAGAGAGAGAGAGAGAGAGAGAGAGAGAGAGAGAGAGAGAAGAAGAAGAAGAAGAAGAAGGTGTGGGGCAATGTGGGACAATGATGGGTCTGACAGCGACATTTCATACCAAGGAAAGAAACGGAGTACTGTACATGGTCACGTGGGACAATGTGGGACTGTCGGGTCTGACGGGTACTGTACATGGTCACGTGGGACAGTGACGGGTCAATGTTTTTTTTAACGAGAAACGGAGTTTGTAATTTTTTTTTATCATTAAGGGTATTTTTCTAGTGTTGTCCTTGAGCCCTCAAATATTTCTTATCAATGTATTAGAAGTATTAAAATAAGATAAGCTGAACTAAATGCCATTTAAAGCCCCAACCTTGGCTTTTAGACCAATTTTCTGATATCTATTACCCCCATTACCACCCAAGCCAAACGGACATGGTTAAAACTTCAAAGTAAGGTGGAAGGGTAATTTCAGATACCTAATTTGCAAGAGTGGAAAAAATAGGGATGTTAGTGTAATAATTCGAAGACAAAAAGTAAAGAGGGGCTTGGCATGAAAAAGGTTTTGCGATGGGTCAGGGGACTCAGGGCTTGACAAGTTTTGTTTAGGTACTTTATTTATATCCTCAGACCAAATCAAACCAAATTAACCCTTTTGCCCCCACTGTAATGAAGTGGAGTACATTTACTTTATATGCCAAAATTTCAAGTAAAATACAATATCATAATAAAAGATCTTCTTTTATATTGAGTTACGAATCGCAGTTAGAGATATAGTTGTGCTAATTAGTTTTTTATTTTTTCCTGCTCAATGGGATGTATAAATCACAAAATCAAGTCTGAATTTTGCGGAAACGCTATTTTTTCAATAGCAAGCTTGCTCTATTTTTTCGTTTGCAATTTTGACAAGTTTAAATAGCAAGATAAAACGATAATTTACTAATAGCTCTCTTCCTCGTTGTTGAACCATTTTGCTCTTTAATTAAAAAAAAAAAATACCCTTAATCGAACTAAGGGTTCATTGGTGGTCTTAATGAGAGATGTTATTAAAAAAGAGATTATATGCTTGGATAAATGGTTGCATCCATTCACAACATTCATAACCACATCCATATGAGAGAGAGAGAGAGAGAGACTAGCAATGGTGCATTCCTTGATGATAAGCTAAAAAACCTTCCAGTTCAGAAATACATCATTTTTACCCCCCCAAAAAAAGATAATCTGACATTGACCCACATATGTAAATATCTCTATATATATATCCCAAAAGTAAACCACCATCCACTACTACTACTTCCACTACAACTATTACTAGTGCCACTAGTTGACTCCTAGGGTTTTACACAAAAATAGCAAAAGGGTGAGAGGAGTCCTAGGTGGGGCCCATGATTGTTTTGTGGGGTCACTACTGCTTGGACCCATTTGGGCCGGAGGTGGAGCAGAGGTTGAGATCAGGAATGGAGTTTGGGCCCCCATTGGATTTTGAGCCGCTGTTTGCCTTGGACAGTTTCTGCTTGAGCTCAGAGAGAAGGGCTTGGTTCTCTTGATTCAGAAGCTGGGCTTTCTTCCTCAGCCTCTCGTTCTCTTGCATTATGTAGCAGTTTTGCAAGTACAGCTTTGAGTTCAGCCTTTCCATCACAACTTTTTTACACCTGAAACCAAACAGAGCATAACAGAACACAGAAAAGGTGTCTTTAGATTACATTCTCAAAAAGCTGTTTTTGTTGAAAAATAAATAAAATTGACCCACATGAAACTCCATTGAAGAACTCAGAGAAAACCAGTATGAAATGACCCAATTTCGTAAATGAAAAAGGGTAGCTTTCAGTTTAAGAGAATCTGATTCAAAAATCACATAAAGATGGAAAAATTCAAGAATCAGTTTTCCTTGATGAGAATATGATGTTCTTCCTCTGTTTTTCTTCAAACTGAACAGAGGAATTCAAGTGAAAAAATGAGAGAAGAAGAAGAAAGAAGAAGAGACAGAGCGCGCACACACACATACATTCATGGAAATACATGCATATGGGTATATAGAATATATAAGCAGTTTTTGCAAACACACACACAAAAAAGTGATCCAACCCACAAGCCCTGTCTAACTTTGTTAGTGAAAGAATGCAGAGTAAGGAACTTGAAGAAGCAACACAGAGAGAGACAGAGAGAGAGAGAGAGAGAGAGGGTGGGGGCCTCTTTCTTTATCCTTTCAAAAAAGATTACCTTTTTCGAAGGTTGGTTATGTTAGAAGAAGAAGCTTTGGGGCCGAGGAAGCTGTAAGAAGATTTATCTGCAGTAAAAAGAGAGGAGAAGTGAGGAGGGACAAAGAGAACTAAAGGGGCTGTAAATTTATAGTGCGAAAAAAGTAGGAAAGAGAAACAATTTTCTTTTATTTACAAATGCTAAAACAACATACCAGGTCCACATGTACTACTACAAAGCTGTCCAGAACCGTTTGATGCACGCAAATTTCATACGGGAAACATGAAGCCCACACATATCAGAATGTTTCGAACACATATGTATTCAGATTTGTGCAACTCTATATGGGTCCGTAGAATTTTTAATTTTATTTTCATATTTTGAGAGATAAAAGTAGAGAGTGTTGGCCTTTAATCTGGCTGGTTGGTGGATTTGCTCCTTACATAATTTTCTAAGGTTTAATTCTTTGGGTTCAGGTTGGAAGCAAGTAATTTTTAGTTTCGGCACGGGCTTTTGATTGAACTATAAAAAAATGAATCAAAATACGCGTAAGTTGGTCCGAACAACCAGAGAGGAGAGAGTGGGGTGTGGGGGAGACATGGTATTGTGTTTCTCTCTCTCTGGCACAACAATCATGCATGTGTAAGCACGGAAGGCGGCTTGTATAGGCAAGGATTTAATGTTCTTGCAACGATGAATGATTATTGGAGTTTCCACTGTTCAAATTTTTTGGAGATGGCGTCATGTGAATGATGATGAAGGGGCATTCTGGGAAAAGTAAAAGGGTGTTTTGGGGATTTCACTTGGGTTTCAAATGATGGTGGGCTTCGGCCGTCCGAAGATTCGCAATGATGGTTTGGATTGGCTCGAACCGACGCAGCCCATCATGACCACCTCCACCCCCCCTCCCTCCCCCCACCCTTCTCTCTCATCGATTCTCTTTTGTTTGTTTGTTTCTTTCTTTGTATGGATGTATTATTCACATTTACATACAATTTTTACAACTACTACTTACTATCTGGCATTTTATCCAATTTTATCAAAAATCTTGTATTGTAATTTTTTGGGACTTGTGGAGCTTGATTCGACTTTATTCGCACTTCGTTAAAGGTTCAAAGTTCAACTGGCTCGGTTAAGAGCCCACGGCAATGCAGGGTGAGTCTGGGGACAATGCCCCTAAAAACTAAACAGGGGTATTAAGATTATAGTAAATATTTGTTATTCACAACGGCCAATAAAATTTGTATTCTTTCTTCATTCAATACAAATTAGAGACTAGTGTGAGCAGTTGATTAGAGACTGGTGTGAGCAGTTGATATACTCAACATCCGTCATTCTTGTGCCTCGTAAATTCTTTATATCGGAATGATGGCTGGGAGTATTAATAGTAGTCATCATATTACATTTTTTGTCCCAGTCATCATATTAGCAGTAATATACTCCTAGTTAATTGGTGAGGAATGAATTATTGAATTTTGACAACAACTAAGCCTACCTTTTAACCAAATAAAATAAGTGACATTGGCACAAATGATGACAATAGATGCCATATTAAATAGAAGTATAACTCTCTTTAACTCGCGTGACAAAATAAAAAATAAAAAAAAAATCTTTCTAACTTCTTTCTAAGCTTATAGTCATAATGTGGTGGGAAAAATCCTTAAAATCACAATTGAATTAGATTGCATTTTGCGATTCGTATTTCTAATTTAATCTGGATAGGAATTTAATTAACGTTAGCTTCACTCTCAATTTGGTTATTTAAATCGAATAATGTCAACTATCGCGTTACAATTTAACTTCACGTGCTTTTGATTCTGAGTACTGAACAAGAACATGAGAAAAATAGAAATTGAAAAACGAACAAGCAAAGTTCATGCTTCGAATGGTAACTTTACAGCTCATCTATTCAATTTGATTCGTAATCATAGTATAATTAGTTTTCAAAAATGATACCTTAATTCTCATGTTTCACGTTGAGGTCTTATTATTTATGCTCTCCTAAACTCAGCTTGCTTCTAATGAAATTTGGAGGGTAATCTTGTCAAAAACAAAATGACAACTATGCCCTACGATTTTCACCTTGTCACCAAAAAAAAGTTCATGCTTCGAATGGTAACTTCGTCTTTACTGCTCTCATTTGATCAATTTGATTCGTACCCATAGCATAAGTTTTCAAAATAATACACAAAGATCACACTTTCTTAATTTCTTTAATCCTTACTTTGCAGTCCTACTATTTATGCCCTCCTGAACTCGGCTGCGCTTCTAATAAAATATGGAGGGTGGTCTTGGCGAAAACCAAAATGACAACTCTACCCCTACATTTTTCACCTTGTCACACCATGATTGTCTTTTGTTTTTACGTTATAATAATCATAATTATTTGCCTTGTGGGTATCATAAGGTAAGCATTTTGGTGGCTAAACTTGGGGGATGAGATTGAATGAAATAATGAAATGGGCAAAGCCAAACTCACCCCTCCCTCATGGGTTATGAGTACCCTTAACGTGAAACATCATTGTTGACAGGTGTTCTTTTGTATGGGTCTATCATATCTATGGGGTGTCCTCGTGGGAGATCCCTTCATGCAAATCTTGATTTGGGTTTTTGGCTTACATCAATAATCATTTGCAATTTTGGGGTTTTCTTTCCATTCCCTTTGTTTTTTTTAAGTAAATGACATATTTGCCTCTCATGTCCTTGGCAACATACACGGTTTTGATTACTTATCGTATCGGCTCTTACGTAATAGGACTAGTGCATGCCTGTGTTCGGGCCTGAAGGCACGACTTGAGTAATCGACGCACGTGTCCGTGCCTATTCTTTATGATCCTTCGTATTTCAGAATGGGGAAAGGACAGGAGGTAGTGAGAGAGAATGTGGTATGAATTTCGAAAAGGGGAGACAGAGAATGTGGTTTGAAATTTTGGGTGCGGCGGGCCGGTGGAGGAAAATGGTAGAGAGAGAGAGGGAGTGAGTTGATAGAAAGTATGACTTGGACAAAAACTGCTCTATATTGTAATACTAGTGCTTTGCTCGTGCCTAAAGGCACTTGATGAAGTTTTACAACTTTAACCAACTATACAATACTACATGCAGTGTTTTTGTCATCAAGTATTCCAGCTAATGCTATGCTGCCACCCCTGTTATGATTGTGTAAGTTTAATAAGTGAAACTAAAAAAAATTAAAAACAAACTACTAACATCTAATAAAACCCATTATTTCGTGCACAACAAAAAATATGTAATTTTGAAGCATCACGAAGAGATTCCTTCTTATTTTTTCGTTGATTTACCAAATTTATAATATCCATTTCACAACAAAAATCATTTGTGTGAGAGAGAGAGAGAGATCTTAAATTAAATTTTGCTATGATGGTTGGATGTCAAAGAAAAAGAAAGGATTTATGAAATTTGAAATTCAATTTGCACATGAATTGAAGGATGGTGTTTCTTTTCCGAAATGAGTTTTTTTCATGTAGTTTTTTTTATATCTGTTTTCTTCTTATTTTTCTTCTTCTTTTTTGGTAATTGAGATAGTGAGAAAGAGAAATTTTTTAAAATTTGAAACTCCCAGATGAAAGGATTGTTCTATTTAGAACTTAGTTTTCTTTTATGTGGCATTTTTTGTTAATCCGCTTTCCTTTTTCTTTTGTATGATTAATGAAAAGTTATTTTGGAAAGACAAGTTTTCTTATATAGATATAGATTAGAAGAGAAATGAGATATCTTTGCAACATGGAAATGCCGCATAGGACATTTTGAAAAAACTGTTGTGTAATATTATATAGATGGATTTTGAACCTCCGATATTATTATTTACGTATCATATTGACAGTGTAATGGTAGCTATCAATGTTATTTTGATTGACTGAATAATTCCTTTAAATGCGAGATATCGGCTAGGGTAATTATATTTTCATATAATGCTAAATACAATACACAAAAATAGAGTAAAAAAAGACTAAACGCATCGTCGCATCGCTGGCCTTGGTGTAAAGTGGGTTTATTGTACATTGGCTTTTTAAGGAAGGACATAACTTTAGATACCGCTCCTTTGGGCGGTGCTTGTGACCTTAAAATTTAATGTCGTACATCACTTCAATGTTGCGTGTCCTATGAGTACTAAGTTGAATTGCAAGTGCAACACCACTTAACAGGTAGATGGACGCAAGCATTATTATCTGTACCCAAAGTCTTCTCCAAAGTGTCAATGGACTATTTCATTTGCTGAATTAGACATGACATGGAACTAGTAAAATTTAATGTTTTCGAACGTGGCAGTGACGAATAATGATACATACACAAATTTTGTGCCACAACTAACCACAACCCCACTCACATGGGATGTGGGGCCCGTATGTGGGGCCCACACCCCATGTGAGTGGGGTCGTGGTTGGTTGTGGCACAAAGTTTGTGTCACAATTATTTTTGGAGCAATTAGGGGATTAGTTGAAATACGTACAATGTACTAATTCGTCGACCGAAAAAATTTAGAAAGTGAAGCTTGTTAATACATGTACGGCATGTGTGTCTGAATACAGATATTCAATGAATAAGTTAATGAGATATGATAACCAAACAGGTCGTAAAGATGCAGTTTGATGCAATTCCCCGTTATACTAGAAAAATTCTCTCTGTTTTTTGAGAAGAAGATCGCTGCTATTGTCATTATAAAAAAGATCCAAAATGATCAAATTATAGAGATACAGGACAACAAGATACACCCGAAACAAATACCGATAAATCCGTAAAACATCCTTGGACAAAAAGAAAAAGAAAAAGAAAGATATAAAACCAAAAATCTCTTCTAGGCATAAAAAATGATATGGTCTAGATATGGTATATCCATTTCCAGGGTTAACCCACTTGGTTTCTTAGGAGTATGGTCCAGTCAATCAACACAGGCAGAAAATGGGTCTGCCCTAAAATGGAAGAAAGGGCAATTGGAGTTATAAATTGGGGTCTGAAACAACCAATGATGGCAAAACCAAATAATAATTAATGGGTGACTTTTCTCTTGCAAGTAAATCTTTATAACCCCTCTTAAATAACCTGTTTGCTTTTTGCAGCAATTTAATAAAAAAAAGTTTTAAGGGAGAAAAAAGGGGTTTCTTTCATGATTTTAAAGGGTTGGGGGGTTGATTTCATAAATGTATGGCAGTGATCAAAAGATTTTGCATGGACACAAAGATTTTACAGGGGGCATTCATTCAACCCCCATTGAGTATCCATCATCAGCTATATTGCCCTATAAATACAATTATGCACTGACCCATTTGAGTTATGGCCCTTCATTTACCCGAACAAGAGAGATCATTACAGTCCGAGGGTTAGTCCGATTGGTTGGTGAGTTTTCTGCCCACACAATTAACCATGGTTTGATTATTGGGGTCATCCCCTAGCGTAGATGAGGCGCTTTTGACTGGACATGAGAAAATATTAATCGAGGTACGTGTAAGTTGTCCGGACACTTTTGACCGTCGATAAAAAAAAAAAAGAAAAAAGGAGAGAGAGAGAGATGATTGCATTACCCATTGGGGGACTAGCTAGTTCACCCAATGTGATCTTATTGGGCATTATTGGTACATGTGAGCACCTTTTGATTTTTGGGACAAAAAATACATGTGAACACTTGATGATCTTTCCTTTTTATTTTTTTAAAGACTTAACCAAAGGGGTCGATATTTTTCATTTTTCCATTTATAACCCCATCAACATTGCAAAGTTTGCAGCAACCCTCTTTTAAAATCTCTGCTTTCTGGGGCGGTAAATTTAATCATTTCACATAATGCCAATTCCTGCAAGGCTAATGATGGAAATTTTACATTATTGTACTTAGTGCATACATTGAACCCTACACGTGAGCTTAGGGTTAATAATTATTTTTACTGTGTATTTGTGCTCATGACATGCTGCTAGTGGGAAGCTCATCTCTCAAACTCCTTTAATCATCCCATAAGAAATTTCTATTCTTTCATGGGATTGGCTTTGCGCATTTCCTGCGCAGCTTAGGTGGAGGGCGACGAAGGTCTCCTTCCGAGAGTCTGAACCATCAGTGAGATACCATTTAAGAAGTGCTAGAATTCTAATTAACTTTGTGTCTGGACCTACGGGCCAAGGGACAGTCTCTGGAATTCAATCGGCCAAAAAACTTATGTATAGACGGACCCTATTTAGTGGTCCAATTTGTATGTTATAATCTTTGTAAACAAAAGTAATGATTTTTGTGGTCCAATCTATGAATTTCTGTAGTCAAACTTGCAAATTTTATGGTGTTTGATTTACAAATTTTCGTAATTCTTGATATAAAAGTACCTACCAAACAACTCTTAAAAGCGGTGTGTACAATGAGAAAAACTTAATTACGGAGGGGGCGTAAAAGGGGGATTTGCGCAGAGCAAATCCCCGCCGTCCATCCCGAGATCCAACGGCTCCGAGCCGTGCACACACTCTCTCCTCTTTAAATGCACTACAGATGTAAAAAAAAAAAAAAAAAAACATGCACGGGCTCTGAGCCGTTGGATCTCGGGATGGACGGCGGGGATTTGCTCGGCGCAAATCCCCCTTTTACGCCCCCTCCGTGAATCAGACAATCTCGTGTACAATATCTACTTTTTTCTTTTTGGTGAGTTACAATATCCACCTTGAGGATACTACAAATGTGATGAATTATAAGGCTTAATAGAAGGTTTATTTGCAATTCGTTTGTTAATAAGTCCTAAAAAAATGGAATTATAGAAAATAGGACGCTATTAATCCTGTGTAATCAGTTCGTACAAGACTTACAAACTAGGCTTTCTATCAATTTTAAACGGCAAATGCACTGTGGAATTGATCATGTGAGGAATAAACGAAGTGTGCGTAAATTAATTCAGACACATAATCATAATAAAATAGGGTATGGAAAGAGAATGGAATTAGGAGATAAAACAGAGGATCCAGTGCAATTAACTTTGGACTTTTTACTAGTGGCATTCATGTTCATCACTCGTGGAAACAACCTCAAAAGTAATTATCATCATGGACTTCAAGCCCACACGTATCAACATGTTTTTTAACTATTGTGAAAAGGGCTAGAAATGAATAGCGCCCATTTGCAATCTACAGATTTAGGTCCCACACAAATGATCCAAATTATTCATTAATTTAAAGTTAATTTTTCATAAAGAAAAAATCAGCTTAATTAGAAAACAGTAAGCGTTTGATTCCAATTGTTTGACTTTTCTTTTAAAAAAATTCCTTCAGAGTTCTGAATGAAAAATTGAAAGATTGGATTAAGGTTCCGCGTAGCTATCCAGTTGAGCTGATTTATTGCGGGGTAACACAATTTTTTCATAAAATTAGTAAATGACTTGAATCGTTTGTTCGTGTGGAACACCCAAGGTGGGCCCCACAAACACATCTATGCACGCAGCAATTTTGTTTGCAATATGGGTATAATTACACTCGATTAAAAGGTTTTTAGTGTGATCATTTTTTTATAAAGAGTGTAAATGGCTGATAGGATTCCATGGTCCTTTTCTTCTTTCCTATCCTAGATAAAAGGAGGGTACAAGTAAACAAAAAGAGAGAAGGTTTGCAGTGCTTTTGATTTACATAATGGCAAAGGTAATGATTACTTTGGCAACAGAGAGTGGAAAAAAAACAAACTAGGGTTTTGATATGTTATTAATAGGAGGCAGGAATGCAGCTTGCCTACACATTTAGGTACTCAAAATGTGTGTGTATTTTGATGAACAAATAAAGCCCTCAAGCCCCACAAAATTGAGGGTAGAAAGGTCCATGAAAAGTTCACAGGGAGGACTCTTCAAAGCCTGAAACCAAATGGGTAATTTTTCCACCTAGCAAACTGCACTGCTACTTATCTTTCTTGAATTATATGACTGTTGCCATTGGCAGAGACAAACCTTGGCTATGTACAACTTTTCAAGGCATATTGAGTGGTGTTTGCAGGTGTTCCTTGTCAATGCTAGACATAACAACAATTTCTTACGGATAATTTACGGTGTCCGGATCAGCTAACATAAACCTCAACTAATCCATGGGCGAATGATATTTTTCTATGGTGTTATGATTTTCGATCTATTTTTCTAGAAGCTACAGGACATGAGCCCGAGTGATGACAGCTCCGGATGAAACGAGAAACAGTGTGCTGAAAGCAGGAGATTAATAGCGCCCTATTTTTTTTTTTATAAATAGCGACCCGTCTTTCTTGACATTTCATCCGTGGTATCTATTTGGGGGCGTATTTTTGTCTTTTAAGGGGTGCTTTGGGTAAAGAACCATAAACTGGTTTTTTAAAAAACCACTTTTGTCCTTATTCAATTTTTTTTTGCATTCGTTAGTTTTGCATCAAGATTTTGTGGTTTCTGGATTCCTCTCGACGAGACGAATCTAACAAGTATAAAATTATGATCAAAACTCAAATTTTTTTGAATAAAGCCAAAATAGGTGGATTATTGGCCAATAATCCAAGTATTTCGGCTTTATTCAAAAAAATATTTGGTTTGACCATAAATTTATACTCGTTAGATTCGTCTCGCCGAGAGGAATCCAGAAACCACAAAATCTTAACGCGAAACTAACAAATGCAAAAAAAATTTGAATAAGGACAAAAGTGGTTTTTTGGTTTTTGGTTTTTGGTTTTTTACCCAAAGCACCCCTAAAAACCAAGAAACTATGGGGAAAAAACTCAACAAAAACCACTTTGCTTTTAAATAACTTTGCTTACCCAATCCTTGATTATTAAATTTGAGGTATGATCAACTTTTTGTATCTCATGTCCACCTTTTCTTAAACATTCTCATTAAACTGCAATGACATAGTAGAACATGTCCAACACCTTTTAAATCTACCCTTTTAGACTTATAAGTTTCTGCCACTAGACACATGCTTTGGGGATAATGCATTTGAGACCAAACTTTGAAAACTCTTGTCGGAGAATTTATCTGATTCTATCTCTGTTCATGATCCATACTTCGGATCGGACTACTTTTCCACCATATCTTCAAAAACTAATTGGTGTTGGGTAGAGTTTTAATTAAGTCGTCTATGGCATTCGACATTTGTACTTGCAAGTCCATTTATAGTGGTTGCTGGGAGTAGCATTGTGTAACCAAATTCATTGGGGCACTTCGGGCCCGACAATCCCTCTCTATGCTCCCGCGAATTCAAACCCATGACCTACTGGCTTTGATACCTCTTGTCAGACTGCTTCTCCTGGGAGTGACATTGTGTAACCAAATCTATAGGGGCATTCCGGGGCTCAACACTTTGGAATTCCAGAAACAACAAAAAAAGAAGAAAAAGATTGCTTTAGGACTAGTATAAACGAAGTTTTGGTCCGATTTTAATCGGGCACTTTGCAAGTAGGTGGTGGGATTGATCTTTCAGGACTAGCCGATGTGCGCATAAACAGGCCCGAATTATTGAGTTATTAGATTTATATACTCCAATAAACTGCAAGAAAGCTTTGCATACCAACAACCAAGCGTGGAAGTTGGGTTTTCTAATCTAGTCCATAATTATGATCATCAGCATGTCTCTTTGTGATCCTTATGTGTCAAATTGACAACGGAAGATGTCAGGGGACAGGGGTGAGACAATTTGGAGACAACACATTTCCACTTCTCAAAGTGAAGTTTTCTATGAAATTATAATGACATGTAACGAACAGAGCAGGGCAAGGCTTGGCACCAGTAGCGGATCCAGAAAATTAGTTTAGAGGGGCACAATAATGAAGCACAACGAGAAACAAACCCAAATATTTGTCGTCAACAGGGATGGCAACGGAGCGGCTTTTGATTGACCTCTTCCTCTACCCTAAATGTGGCAAATTACCCCTGCCCCTGCTGGGTAGTGAAAATCTACCCCCATTCCCTCCCCTGTCGGGGAACGGGTTTATCCTACCCTAATTGCCCTGTTTTTTTATTTCCTTTTTTTTATTTATTTTAATTCTCTCATTTGAATTTTGATTTTGGGCAACCATCATTCATAAACACATGCCTAATCCAATTCATCACAAGCTATTGCAAAAAAATAAAAAAATAAAGGAATCTTGAGTAATTAACTTATAAAAAACAAAACAAGTGTGCAAAATGCACAAGCAAGGTAAAAAAACACAAATACAAAATAAATGGCTGTTTAGGTAAGAATTCAGATATACTGTGGTACTTTCGAAATTGAATGAAAATAAAGGAGTTAAAATGTTGTTTCATATATATACATCTATCGGGGTGGGGTACTATTACCCCTAACCCTCCCCTAACCCGGTTGGATTTTCGATTTTCCCCCCCTAACCCTACCTGTTACCCAAAAAATTAAAGAAAACCCTTCCTATTAGGGGCAGGGCGGGGCGGGTACGCACGGGGTGTGGAAGACGGTATATTTAGTAAAAACTCAGCCTCAAAGCTAAATGCGGAACACGGTACGTATTAGATAAAAAGTAAATGCGGATGTAAATTTTTCTTCTCTCACCACGTTTGTTTCTTTCCAGAAACCCAGAAAACTTACCAAGAAATTTCATGAGAAACACTTGACCTATATACAGTGTGTACCTAACTACAAGTTATATATTTTCAGGGAACATCACCTATAAATTGACTAATGTAACACTTTTTCTTTTTATCAGCCTTTTCTTTAACTTATCTGTTCACTTGATGGTTCTGACCTAATCCAACTTATGAAGCCAAATTAAGCTAAGATAAAGATTTATAAACCCAATTTCTACAAATGAATTCAAAGAACCCTCAGTGATATGGGAACATAGTTTTAAATACCGGCCGTTACGCAACGATTTTTGGCCTCTCCAATACTGTTACATTCCGGTATACCGGTGAGAGGGAAAAATCGCATGCGTATCGGTCGGTTCCCATTACGTATCGGTCTGTCTCCGATTTACGGACCGGTTCACGACCATTATGGCCGATACTCGACCGTTACGGGTAATTTAAACAATTTAAAATTATTATTATTTTTATCCAAAAATAGTTTTTAAAAATTCACGACCGCTACACCTGATTCCCGTTACGTAACGTTCGATACTACCGATACCGTTATACCAAAACTGTTACCGTTACGTGTTGCAAAACCGGTATTTAAAACCAAATTATGAAGCCAAATTAAGCTAAGATAAAGATTTCTTATAATCAACCCAATTTCTACAAATGAATTCAAAGAACCCTCAGTGATATGGGAACTTCCATTTTGTTGAGAACCATCACAAATTCCCAATTTCTACAAATGAATTCAAGTGGGGTCCGCCGTCCAAATCACTCCATTGTTTCGTCTAATTTTAACTCGCATTTTTTGTATTCGCCCCAATAACTGTATCTAAATTGCCCCAATCACAAATACTTAACACTAAAATTACATATTTATCCCTTTTTAACACCATGGTTTTGCTAATCATCACCCAATCGGTAGTAGATTATACACAACTAGTGTATGTTTAATTGTTTGATTTAGCATATTATATATATTTTTTGTCATTTGTCATTCCTAATCTATTACAGGGGTGGGGGAAACGAGACTCGATCCCGGGATGCAGTGTGAGGCATCCAAGAGCTCTACCACATGAGCATTCATGTTTTTAGATATCGACCCCACTACAAAGAGATCCTAACTCCGCCCCCGATTTGGATCAAGGATTTCGGTAGCGAAAAGTAAAAAGAAAAATGAAAATGACAGAGAGGATGCACAAGTAAATGTCTTCTTATCCAATAGGGACCAAGTTTCTCGTTACCTTCTTATCCACACTCATATTGAAAATGACATTGTTTGCACGATTGGGAAAATTTCTTAACGTTGCATCACAGCTACATATTAACAACTGAGAAAGGAACATCCTCATGTGATCCGAAAGATGATGCTTCAATTTTAGGAGGCAAAGAAATGTGGCTAACTTAATCACCCATGGCCCAAATTATTACATCCCATTCGTGAACGCAGAATCGATAGGCACCAAGAACATGATGTTAGGAGTCTAATCCGCCTGAGGTTCTTCCCACGTGCGCGTAGGCTCAATCCATCGGAGAGTATGCACAGAGAAGCTGTAAAACGAATTGTAGATACGTTACCGAATTCTCCAACGTGCAGGCTTGTCGAACTGAATCATCTTCCATGAGATCTCCTAGTCATCACCTTCAACGGGAGGTTCGAATTTTTCTTGATTCGGTACCACAATGATCATGCAGAACAAGTAAAAATCAAAGCATTGGATTTATACAATTTCAGCTAGACCAAGATGACCAATTTTACGTAAAAACAGCTTAGCCACCCACTTTTTCCCAGTGAAAGTGAAAGTTATGGGATTTTAAGTAGTGTTGAGATGAAAACGAACCTAAAAACGGGGGCCGGCCTCTAATTATTTATCGTTAGTGGAAAATGCTAATCATAGTGTGGAAACTTTACGTTCGACGCGATGTGAAGCCACATCTGAGGTATCAATGAGCATGTATATTAAGTGATCACTAATTGTTGTCTCTTGCACGTAATGGCTCAAAATTGGAATTTAGGAGTTTGGGCCTCAAGGGATACCCAAGTTTTGTAAGGAGAGAAGGCATGGAGTAGGTGGGCTTGGATCATTTCTCAACACATGCCGGTCGCCAACGGACCGGACCGTGGGTGTGGGCTTCAGCTTGTGCTCATTAGCCTCATTTATGGGTAAGTACACCATATAGGCATTACAATTAGGGGTGTAAACGGTCCGCTTTGGGATCTCTACGCACCTAGCCAAAGTTAATGGTTTATGAAAATCCAAACTGAAACCAAACCATTTGAATTCGGTTTTGGATTGGTTCGGTTTCAATCGGTTTTGGCCGGTTTAAACTGTTTTGTTTGGTTTGGGCTTAAAATGATAATTGGGCTTAATTGGGCCAAAAAAATCACAACCTTGGATAAAAAAAATCTACATATGGACCATTGCAGTATATAATTTGCAAGCACTAGTGGCCTTGAAAATTCCAGTAACAACAAAGCCCAAAAAAGAGAGCCCAAACCATGACAAAAAATTCTAGACAAACAATTGTAAAGCCCAAACAAAGGAAGAATAGATGATAGGTTTCGGGGTTGGAAATAGACGGCTCACATTTATTCAATCTAGTCTCCTTTTTTTTTTTTTTTGGGTATTAAGCAAGTGAGGGGTTATATAGAAACCAAACCCAAACCTTACAAAGAATTTTGGAAAATCATAACCCGAACCGGACCATTAGTTGAAAAAAACCAAACCAAACAAATTTTTCATTTCAATTTTGACAGTTTGACGGGTTTTGATTTCACACTTAAGCATTGGTAATGTGACAGTGACCAAACTCACTACGTGCAAGGGACTACTCTTAAGATAACTTACTTGATCTACTCCTCAAATTTGGAAAATCATAAACCGAACTGGACAATTAGTTGATAATACCAAACCAAACAAAATTTTCATTTCAATTTTAACGGTTTGGCCGGTTTTGGTTTCACCCGTAGACATTAATAATGTGATAGTGACCAAACTCAGTATGTGCAAGAGACAACCACTCTTAGGATAACTTACTTGATCTGCTCCTCTTGTTCAAACAATTGACCTTAATTTGCTAAACGTTTTCACATTCTTTAACCACCACATGACTATCATGAATGAGATATTTCATCTACCACCAAGTTTTGCTGCCACTGTTAAAGAAATCTGACTTTGCTATTCAGGATTTTTTTTTCCCATTTATATATCAAGGGAAACAAAAACAAAAGGGGTTGTATTTTATATTCTGTATTTTATTAGTCAAATAAATTCTGTGTAAGATTTATAATCATCGTTTTTAAATTCTACGTAAGAAACGGGAATGTATAGTTAAAGTTGTGTCATTTTAAAATTTAAAATGTAAAAGAAATAAGTAGAAGAGTCAGCTACGCCTAAAGTCTTGATACCTCAAATGCGACTTTACGTGAGCAAGGATGTTAAGAAATATAGTCTTGCATTGTTTGGAAAATGAATGAGTCATCATTTAATATGATGTGGGGACTTCTCCAATCATTACAATCTAATTTTATGTTGAACATAAAGTTTCCACACTGTGATTAGCATTTTCCTCTAACGAATGGGATAGACATGGATAAGTACACCATAATACCATATAGCCATTGGTAGGGGTGCAAATGATCCGGTTTGGTCCAATTTTGAGTATTTCTATATACGGATTATGGACCAAACCGAAGTTAATGTTCTATGAAAATCCAAACCGAAACCTCACCATTTGAATTTGGTTTGGATTGGTTCGGTTTGGATCGGCCGGTTTAAACGGTTTTTTAGGTTTGGGCTCAAAATGATAATTGGGCCTGATTGGGCCTAAAAAAAATACAACCTTGGAAAAAAAAATCCGGATATGGGCCATAATATATAGAATTTGCAAGCACTAGTGGGCTTGAAAAAATCCAGATATGGGCCATAATATATAGAATTAGAAAGCACTAGTGGGCTTGAAAAAATCCATCAACAAAGTCCAAAAAAGAGAGCCCAAACTATGACAAAAAATTCCAATTTCACAAACAATTGTAAAGCCCAAATAAATGAACAAACAGAACACATTTTTCCATTCGATTTTAACGGTTTGGCGGGTTTCAATTTCACCCCCCTAGGCATTGGCAATGTGATAGTGATCAAACTCAGTACGTGCAAGAGACAACTTATTTGGTCCTGCTCCTCTTGTTCAAACAATTGACCTTAAGTTGCTACACGTTTCCACATTCTTAAACCATCACACGACTATCACGAATGAGATGTTTCATCTACCACCGAATTTGCTATGACTGTTAAGTACATCTGACTTTGCTGTTCTGGATTTTTTTTTTTTTCCATTTATACATCAATGGAAACAAAAACAAAAGATGAATTGTATTTTATATCAAGTCTTTTATTAGTCAAATAAATTCTGTGTAAGATTTATAATTATTGACTTTTAATTATCAAAACCAACCAGAAAAGAGGAAGACAAGCATTTTAATTTTTTAATTTTTTTGTTCTCCCACTTTGTCTCATTTTTTTTTTCTTTTTCTGCAAATTCATGATTTAAGCACTACCTATGGCATTATTAGAATTGAAATTGTACATTCGAATAATCGAAAATGAGATAAAATTCAAAGGTTGATTGAGTGAGAGGATGACCATAAGGAGCTTACTCTCCCAACCTGGTAGGTTTGAATCTTATCACCGGCCAAGGAAAAAAAAATTCATAAAGCCAAAAAAAATTGACCGATTGTTCATTAAAACCCCAAGATTAGTCTACGTGGATATACATAATACGTTGGTCCGAACACTCTATTATTAAAAAAAAAAAGTAATAATAAATTGTGATGAGGTTGTTGGGTTTAAGACTTACATTCACGTCCCCATCAAACTAGGTTTTCTTGCCAATCGTAAAAAATTAAGTTCATAAGTAAGTTGATTGACCAAAGAGAGTGGTGACGGAAGTTGCAAAAAGCAGTTCTATAGACAACCCGTGACTTCCTAGGGGTACATTCGTAGGATATGCTTTTCTTAGTACTTTGAAAGATGAAATTGGTATTATTTACCTCCACGATGTGTATGGAATCAATCACATGCCAATCAAACATTCTCTCTCTCTCTCTCTCTCTCTCTCTCTGTGTTTTTATGTGATTATTACAAGAAAAATGAATAGAGACAACAGAAAAAAACATCTCCGGAACACTCAGAAGCACCCCCTCTAGGAAGGGAGTAAACTATGTAGGTTTTGGGGAAACGGTCTAAAAATGAATAGAGCCGCGCTGATATTATGAAGGCTTGAAGTGAATTAAAAATAAAATTAGGGCCCTAGGTTAAAATTTAAAATATGGTGTTGGAACTTGTGGCTTATGTGAAGAGGTACCAAAGAGTTATGATGAAAGATTAGATGCCGAGCGTAACGGAGCGGAGTTGTAAAAACCCTAGCCGATTTTTGATAATAATAAACAGACTCACTTTCGCGCCCGTGGAGGTACCCAGTTTTGAGGATCCACGTAAATTTCTGTGTTCGATTCTTTACTGTTTCCGTATTCATTATTGTGTGTGTGTGTGGTGATTATTCTAACATATGGTATTTTAACTTCATAATTGAACTATAATAAACTTTTAAATTTTCATACCACTAGGAAAAAAAAATGAATTGAACATGTTATTAACTTTAATGTAAGAATACCATTTTTAACAATAAGTGATTTATTTTAAACCTTTTTTTCATCAAATTTCGTTGAGTGAAGATAAATTATTGTTTATAGTTTAAACTGTTTTATTTGTGAATTTGATACAATATTTTATAAGTAATAATAAAATTAAACGAAAGTGTTTGGTCTTTTTACTTCTTTGCAATAGAAAATGATTGTGTGCGAGCGTGTCAGAGAAAGCCTTTAAGTCTTCTCTCTCAGATTAACTTTGGAAAACCAAATCTAATCAGGCGACTGTGTTTGAATTATTCAATTACCTCAACTAAGAAGATTTTTCTTTCAAAGCGAAGAAAAATAAACCAATTTACTTAGGAAATTAAAGAATAATAAAGAAACAAGGTACTTTGATTAAGAAATTAAAAGTAAACATACTTCGAAATCTTCTTCAACTTCAAATAGAAAGGCAACAAGAACTTCGAACACTGGATTGTTACAAATACTACTTCCTAAACTACTTCGAACTGAGTCGAATTCCTAAAACTACGATTCTAATTGCCAAAGAATAAACCAAGCATCAATTTTTGCTGTTTGTTGAAGATTTGTCCGGGGTTTTTTACTCTTCAACTTCTTCTATTTATAGACCTTGCTTGCAGTTTAAACTTCCAGCCTGATCTCTTGACTTCGAACTTCATCATTTTATTTCAAAAGATTGTTTCTTCCCTCCAGAAGCATTTGAACTTGAATCGCTTTGAATATCCTCCAAAAGCATTTGAACTTAAATCCGCACAATTACTCATTCAAATCACATTTTGCACATGATTATTTCAAATGACAACTTCCTTGCACGATCTACTTCATGAGTGATTGTTTCAATCGTTAACTGCCCAGTTTTACACGTGTAATAACGTGAAGTTCATGCCTTCTAGCAGTTTGTAATGTGGCTTCGAAGCCTATTTCTTTATTAATTCCTTGGCTATAATTGCCAATAACTGCCTTTTAAACTAGAGGACAATACGATATCAGATTGATCTTCTTATAACACTATAATCCAGTGCTTCTCATTAACGATAGGTTTCCAACGTTTGGTATTTCTAATTACGTGTCAATTAATTGTTGGATATGTTAGTTTTATATGCAAACAGAAGGATAATAAAAAAATTATCAAAACATTTATGGTGTGCAAAAAATTTGAACCTTGGCCTTGACTACGTCACTACTGAGTTTGGAACCAAGAACCACTAATGCCAGAATAAATCATTCCCCAATAAACGTGGAATATAAAATATTTTTGCTTAAATTTCGAGGCTTAAAGCCGCTCATTCCACCTGCAACTTTACCCTTAGACCGGCCCTGCATGCATCATAGGACATCTAGAATAAGACAGCGAACTAAAATTACGGATCAGAGGGAGTATATAATCTGTATAGCAAGTTCTGACACAGTTTAAGATTGTAGGATTTTTCTTGACATGATGTTCTTTTCAAGGCCACTTTGATAAAGTAGGGAAATAAGTGATCTTAAGCTTCCGAGGTTTGTGTGGACTACATTTTAAATTCATGCATTTACATTCATTTGGGGTAGTTCTTTTTTGATCGGTCGCCCATCTAGGGTAGTTCACATAAAATGTTTTACGAGGTCTGTTTCTGTGTGTATATCGAGATCTAGGCATAAATTCCTCTCCAGAACCCCCTCTCACCGTAGGGAAATGCTAGGTGTCAAGAAAAACCACCCAGAAAGTATCCATAATTTGGAAATGAATGGCTCAGATCACTCCCAAGTGAATCAGAGCTATTCATTTTCAAATTCTGGGTTGTTTTTCTGTGCATGTAGCACTCCTACTCTCCGTACGTAACCTTTCATATATTCTCATTTTTGGGTCCATACTGGGCATACGATCATGATTTTTCATTTTGTTTTTTGGATAACTGGGTGGTTCCGGTCCTTCCAGATAGTTTGCGCACACCTTGACAAATTTTAAGATTTATGTATGCCTTGCCACACACATAGACCGGGTAAATCCGGTCCTTCCGGATAGTTTGCGCACACCTCGACAAATTTCAAGATCTATGTATGCCCCGCCACACACATAGACCGGGTAAATAAGACAAATACCCCATGAGAACCATGAAATTTTGTGCAGAGAGTCCCAACAAGTTAAGAAGAATTGAATCCGACCTCGTTTTCCTTAGGAGAAGTTCTAACCAACTCATCTACCCCTTAGGTTTAGCATACATGATTCAAATTCATTCTGCAGAACACGCAAGTATGCAACAATTAACATGTATGCATGCGAAAAAATTAATTTGATAAGATATTTATGTAAATACCTGGATAAGTTACATTTTGTTCTGAAAATGGTAAGGTTTGCTTCGAATCATGATTGTCCATATGGTACTGCTAATTTGCTTTTAAACAAAAAAATTAGCTTTTCGGTTTGGGTTAGGACAGAACTACTAATAAACTAGGTAGAGGAGGCGTGCAGAATTTTTCTCCTTGAAGTATGTCATCTGCTTCGATCAAGTGCACGACTCCATAAGTGGCCTTTTAATTCCAGTACCACTGACTTAAGCTCTTTTTTTTTTTCATTCTTTTTTTTTTTGTTGCCGTTTATTAGTTTTGCATTAAACTTTTAGTAATATTGTTCGTCTCGATGAGAGGAATCGGAATTGGGTAAAATTATGACTTTTACCCAAATATTTTGATAAATATTCAAGAAAAGATGGCTTAAGTTGTATTTAGATTGTTTTGGCCAGTACTAAAGCATCTCAACCAACTTTATAGAGATAAATTCCACCGTCTACTAGATTCAACGTGTAGTTCTTGGCTATAGAAAACTTGTAACTTAGTTGACGAGGAATCAAGAAAACGCCTTGTGGGCAAGGGCGGAGCTTGTTGGTGGGCCGCCACCGATTTCATAAAAAATATTTGTACATTAATAGATTAGGGATCTACCGCCATTCAAATTACTTGATTTTTCAAACAAACAATTTAAAAATAGCTTTTTAAAAGAGAATGATTCGGCTAAAAAACAAATCCCAAAGACTTCCATACAAAAAACCATAGGAGATTTGAATCAAACTGTTATTTTTATTTAAAAAAACTAGAGCATAGGACGATGCATGCCTTTGCAAAAAACTTTTCACTTTATATTTTTACTAAAAATATTCAATAATACCAGCAGATTGCCGTTAAACAGCGTCACCACCAAACCTCAATCCTGACTCCGTTACTGCTTGTTGTCGGACTGCTTTTCCACCAACTCTCCTAAAACCAATTGGTGTAAGTAAGGGCTTCAATTAAGTCTTTTATGGCATTCGACATCGCACCCGCAAGTCTATTTTTAGAGTGGTCGCAGGGAGTGACATTGTATAACCAAATCCAAAGGGCACTCCGGGCCCAACAATCTGTCCCTCACGATGACGCTTCCGCGACTCAAACCTATGACCTCTTGGCCCTGATACCACTTGTCGGACCGCTTTTTCACCAACTTGCCTAAAACCAATTGGTATTAGGAAGGGCTTCAATTAAGTCTTTTATGACATTCGACATCATACCGGCAAGTTTTA
Source organism: Vaccinium darrowii (assembly GCA_020921065.1). Taxonomy (NCBI): domain Eukaryota; kingdom Viridiplantae; phylum Streptophyta; class Magnoliopsida; order Ericales; family Ericaceae; genus Vaccinium; species Vaccinium darrowii. The sequence continues at coordinate 31,281,438 of CM037161.1, read as the reverse complement.
GAGCGGTCGCAGGGAGTGAGTAACCAAATCCATGAGGACACTCCGGGCCCAACACTTGTAAACCGAACAAGAAATAAAAACTGATGACTTGCAACCATGCACGTATGAGACTTTTGTGTGCAAGATTTGGGAAATAACATCATTGCACAAGCTATCAACTGAATTTATTGATGCTTGAGTGACCACATATTAATTTTTATCTGGGTTATATTAAGTAGGACAAGATTTTAGATATTCTTAATTTTATTATTCTGTGACAATATTTTGAGTAGGAATATCCTTTTGGTATTAGAAACATTCTTATTTGAGTTGATTTTATGTTCCCACTTAATTAGAATTCTTGGTCTATAAAATGGATTTTATTGAGAAATTATTTTTTCTAATGTAGCTTGTTTTGTTAGTCTTTTATTTTCCTTTTTCATAATTTCTTGATTAGCAAGAAATTGGCTAATTTGAATTTTATCAAATAGGAGTATATGATCTCTACTAATAAACATGGACGTAAGCCTAAGAGAAAATTATATAATATTTGAATCATTCAATAAAAATTCGAGCTCTCCATATATATATATATATATATATATATATATATATATATATATATATATATATATATATATATATATATATATATATATATATATATTACTTGTGCGCAAGAACCTTTTTTTTTTTCCCCCTTGTAGATTCAAGAGCTAATCTGGTAGAATAATATCTAATTCATTTGTATGTTAGAATGATATCAAGTTGTTTTTCGTAAAAAAAAAAAAAATAAAAAAAACCTTATTTTGGCCAATTTTAGGTAGCGAAAGTGAAGTTCCCCTGCTGTTCAAAAAAGAAAAAGAAAAAAAGAAGGTGAAATTATATAGTAGCTGCTTGGGTTACATTATATATATAACATTTTCATTTTCTTTTCTCCGCTGATGTGGGATGTTACATGCGGTGTCCCAAAAAATAGCGAATAAGCTCCGAATCGAATGAAAGTTGACGTAAGGCCTCGAGACATCACAAAGATGATGTGTATGAATTTTGGTATGATATGGGATATAGTTAATAAATATTGGGGTTTCTGGCCCCGAATGTCCAATTATACTTGTGTTTTGACACAGGTCGGTGATGATCCAACTGCCCAATGTCCCCTAATTCTGACATGACTTGGACAGACCTCTGTTTTTTTTTTTTTGCCGCAGCGATATATATCAGCAGTTAGTAGTTAGTGGTTAGAGGGGACGGGGAAGGGGAAGCCACCACAAGAGTGGGGCGGCCGGGACACTGCCCACATTCGACTTGGACAGATCTCTGAGGAATGTCAAAACAAATGCATCTATGATCAATGGCAATGTGCAAGTAGGTTTGTCGAAGGCATAATTGGTTGTTTGGCCAAGAATCGAGTTATCGGGAGCCAATTTATAACTATTTGATAGAGTAAGTGCCACTAAAATGGTAGGTTGATATCTATGCTATGCACATGTATATGTTTTATGATGCTTGATGCAAAGGATAAATGTTCAGCCCACCATGGTAACATTATGATATGAACTGCTCCATTTTACCTTTTACCGGGAATTGTGCATTCCACTAGGGTTGGGTTTGCTCGACGTGCTTGGCATCAACCGTCTCTAAACTGGGGGTATCGACGTCAACAATTTGTTTCGATTTAGGTGGGCAAATTCCGGTGTCAACATTTAGATATGAATGGCTAGTGTTAGATATAAATTTAGATTACACCAGGAAATATCTAATTAATTCAGGGGTAAAATATTCTATCTATCCATAGGCAAAAAAACTCAGAATGCAAGATGAGAGTGCAAAAATATCGCCGGGACTAAAATATCAAATTGTATTTCTATTGCTTGGTTTTTGAGAATGCATTTTTAAAAATGCAATCCGAAAATGGTCCCCCAAACAATCATAATGCAAACGTGAAAAATACACTGCATAATGACGGTGCAAAATGGTGAAAGTAAGTCAAAGAAGGAAGCAAAATGGTGAAAGTAAGTGGTAGTACTGGCACGTGCGTCTAGAAAAAGCTTTCAAGGCCTTTGATAGCAACACAACACCTATCATGCAAGAAATGGAAGTTAGGCACCGATATATATATATATATATTCCCCACGGTTCCAGTCAGGGATCCCTGACTGGAACAAAATGGGTATTTTTTTTGTGTTGCAAATTATTTTGGGAAAATCCGAGCCGTCTAATGTGTTCAAAAGGTGTTTTCCAAGGTCCCCGCAAGAAATCTTCAAAAAAAAATACCGGGAAGGGCTTGATCAAAGCAGTTTTTCGCAAAAACTGTATATTTACAGTTTTGCGAAAAACTGCTTGGATCAAGCCCTTCCCGGTATTTTTTTTTAAAGATTTCTCGCGTGGACCCTTGAAAACACCTTCTGAACACATTGGACGGCTCGGATCGTCAAAACAATATTCGGATCATGAAGTTCCGGAAGTCCGGATCCCGGACTAGAACTGGCTTCTATATATATTTCTCTCTTTTTATCGAGCAACGAAAATTTCGTTCAAAAAAATTCATGAAACCAAAAATTCACTAATTTATATGAGAAAATTTCAATACAGTGGTGTAGCGGCCAATTTTCTCTCTCTAGCTCATTGAACTTAGTCCTGGTGGTTAAATAAATAGGTATTTTTCTTCAAGATTTTTTTTTTCCTTGTAAAAAAGGGCCAATCCCAATGGGTGGACTTATTATCAACTATTTAAAATAGATGAGGTATAATTAGTAAAATAGAATAATTTGGAGAACTTGAAATTTGGTGTGTAATAGTACTGGTGTCCGTATCTAGGCTGAGTTTTTCAAATGATTTTAGCAATCCAGTTGTTAAAATCAACCATAATTTTAGCAAATGAGTTCACTAGGTGCTGAATTTCAGTTGTTTTCGGTGGTACTCTTCCAACTTTGTTTTGGATATGATCAACGAAGATTAAACTGATCTAAATTAATTTGTCTTAAAGACAATCGTTAATATTCAATTTAGATGATTTTATTTTATTTTTGGTTAAATTACTTAGGATCAATAATTCGTTTCTACAAGAGTAATTAGAAAAGTATGCGAAATAAATTTACATAAAACATTACTAAAAAACATAAAGACAGGTATTTCAATTTTCTTCGTCTTCAATCTTCGGTCTATTTATTTTTCTTGTTGTAATATTTTAAAATTAATGAACGGATTGAATAACTAGTTGAAGACCCTGAAATGACGAATGCCCCAAAAAAAAAAAAAAAAAAAAGAAGACCCTGAAATGAGTGCCACAGTGCGATCTATGTGCACAAATCTATGACGTACCAGCCGAGCCGAGCCGATAGCTAGATAAGCTGCAAATCAGTGAGAAGCCCAGAAGTGAAGCCCAGTCCAGGACCAGGTAAATTTATGTGGGAGATGCCGCAAGCATCTCCAAAATTATTCCATTGGACTTACTTGACGCCATTCCAAACTACATTTTTTATTTATTTTTGACATACTGATCCATACCTCTTGCAAAATGACGCCACTGCAAAATCCATTTCTACACGTACAATTCTTTATTTTTTATTTATCAATTTATTAATGAAATTTCTCATTCCCTCTGGTTCCACACTCCAGACCCGACCCCTATATACATACATGATACATACGAGGCTGAATCAGTTTGTGTATATTTTACTTCTCTTCCATTTCAGACAACTTTTTAGCTTCACTTTCACAAAGAAAACACAATGGAGAAATGGTGCCTGAAATTCTCCATCTTCGTCTTCTTCATCTTTCTTCAAGTTCTCGTACAGATACACGCATCCTCGGAATATACCCGTCCAGCTCTCCGGCCGGTCGTCGTTACCGATCACAAGGGTTCAGAATCTGACCCTCAGCAGGTCCTCTCTCTCTCTCTCTCTCTCTCTCATTTTCTTGGAAATGCATGAAGGGGGGTGTTTATTGTGACTTCCCCGAGTGTAATTTTGTTCACGAACCCAAAATTTATTATTGCGACTTCTCCGAATATCGAGTGTAATTTTGTTCACAAACCCAAAAAATATTGAAAGTTGACAATTTTGTGCGGAACTCATGCATACCACGAGTTTCATTTTGATGATTGAAGTCGTTTATTTCGTATGGTTTGATTTTTTAACATAATCCTGCAAAAGAATCAACTCAGTTCTATATATTAAGATCCAACCAAGTTACCAGCATCAAACATAGTTTGTTCCTTTGAAAAAAGATAAAGCCATAAAGTGAACGGTTCACAGATTTGTTCCAGAGAGCTTAGCTTTATTCTTTAGAATTTATTATCAACTTATTAATTCAGATTCTTCCTTCCATTGGAGAGGGAAAAAGAAAACCTTTAGAATCTTAAATCGACGCTTGTACCATATTTTTTTTTTTTGACAAATAAGCTAGCAAACATTGACGTTTTACCACAATTTTCCGCGGACCTCTTTGAGATGAATAATCTTTTTTGTGCAATTCTAAAAGTCTTCATATCTGTCCTAGATTTTTTTTTTGAATTTGGAACTTTTGTACTCAGCTCTAGGAAGGACGTTTATTCTCAATTAATTAATTAATATAGAGTTTGTACATTGGCTACATCAAAATTAAAATTATTACCGCCATTGTAGGTTCACATATCTCTAGTAGGGAAGGACCACATGAGGGTGTCATGGGTTACTTCCGACCACCACTCGCCGTCGACGGTGGAATACGGTACGACACCGGGCAAATACGAGGCATCGGCCAAGGGAGTAGATACAAAGTATACCTACTTCTTCTACACCTCCGGTAAGATCCACCACGTCGTAATCGGCCCGTTGGAGCCCCGGACAACATACTATTACAGGTGTGGTGGTTCAGGCCCTGAGTTCAGCTTCAGGACCCCTCCTTCTTCCTTGCCAATTGAGTTTGTTGTTGTTGGTGAGTACTTCTCTTATTCCCCTCCTCATTTTGTTTTCGAAAACACCAAGGCTACACCATCAAAAATCCCAATTGTCCAAAAGTGTTTTTCAACGTTCTGGATTGGAAATACTCTATTACCGATCAAAGTGTTCTGTTACCGGTAATAGAGCATTTCAAATCCGGAACGTCGAAAAATATTTTTGAACGGTCGAAATGTAATGGTGTACATTTGAGATATACACGGGTGGTGTACCTATAGACGCGTTGGTTTGTTTTTCTTTTGGTGGTAGTTTTGTCTGATTCCACCGTCAATTTTTTTGTGTGGTAGTTGTTGAGGTACCCGTACCAGCTTCTCCTCGTCCACAAGTAATTAGCTGGACTTTAATTTTTCACCAATTCAAGAAATGGCATTTAGCAAATCAAATCAATTAACGTTCGAAGTCGATCCATAGAAACTGTAGGTTGGCTTACATTTTTCGTTCTATAATGGACCAAAATAGCATTAGAGGTTAAGGACTTAACGGCAAACTAGCTAGGGATTAATTTGTTTGAGTTGTCTGTGTTAAAATTAAATAATAATTACTTCGTTGACTGTATAAAATAGTTTTTACAAAGTAAGAATAATATTCCCTCTATTCCTAAATAATAGTCCATTACAAAAAATCGTGCTATTTTTTAAATCAAAAAATTTAGCACTTGTATAATTTCTCAAATTTTTTTGCTCCAAATTAAAGCACTAATCGAGTACTTTAATTCGGTGCGAAAAATTCAAAAAACTATACATGGAAGTGCTTAATTTTTTTATTTGAAAAAATGACATGAGAGAATGTGAGACTATTATTTAGGAACGGAGGGGTACTACAAATGTCTGTCTTTTTCATGTGTGATGCATTCTATTATGCTTGAGATTTCATATTTTTTTGGATCAGTTTGAGATTTCATAAAAAGTGGAGAAAATAATTGAGAGGAAAGGAAAATGCGGGAAAGTCAGTTCTCAAGTCTTGGGCTAAACTTACACAGCTATAGAACCTCAAAAGTTGGTCCGGAGACTTTTGTTTGGGACTTAGGGTTTGCTCCATTCTAAAGCATCGAGTTCATTTCTCCTTCTGAGCGTGTAAACAAGTTAAGGAAGGGACTGAAGAAATTAGTCTGAGGTGCACGTACGTGCACAAGCTGACTCGGAATATCCTAACAAATTATAGAAAAAATAACTGTTGAGTGTGGAAGTTTTGGCCAAAGATTGTTACAAAAGTGAAGGTTTCTTATGTCACTCCTAATCCTATAAGGAGGTTGCCCATTCTTTTTCTCATGTGAGATGAGTTTGTTGAGCTAATAAGACAACATTTAAAGGCCCTTTTCCTTTTTTCTTTTTTTTCGGAAATGAAACGTTAAAAGGCTTTGAGTATAAGCAAAAGACAGAGATTGAGAAGTGTTAAACACTCAATGGTTCAAGGGACTTGGGCCACTGGCCGGGCTTGGCTCCAAGCTCCTGGGCTTAGCCAGCGTTATTGGCTTATTTCTTTTATCATATGAGCCTACGTTGTTTTTTATTAGACTTGATTTAATTGCTACGGATGACGTTATTGATGCAGTGTGATAAAAATAATACGGTTGTGGCATGCAATAAAAACTAGGGTCATTTTGGCCGGCTATATATACGTTATTGATTTTTTTTCCTTTACTAAACATTGCAAAAATACGAATTCGTTGAGACAGGGGACCTAGGGCAAACGGAATGGACTGCATCAACCCTAGCACACATTGGTGCCATGGATTACGACGTACTTCTCTTACCTGGAGATCTATCTTACGCCAACACCCAACAACCTTTATGGGACTCCTTCGGGCGTTTAGTCGAGCACTATGCGAGTAAACGCCCGTGGATGGTGACGGAAGGCAATCACGAAGTCGAGAGCTTCCCAATCATCTACCCACAAGGCTTCAAAGCCTACAATGCAAGGTGGCCTATGCCGTACGAGGAGAGTGGCTCCACATCAAACTTGTACTATTCATTCGATGTCGCCGGGACACACATTATCATGTTGGGCTCGTATACGAATTTCGAGGCCGAATCGGATCAGTACAAATGGCTTATGACTGACTTGGTAGGAATCGATAGGAAAGTGACACCGTGGGTGGTTGTTTTACTTCATGCGCCGTGGTATAATAGCAACGAGGCGCATAAAGGTGAAGGCGAGAGTATGCGGAAAGCCATGGAGGAATTGCTGTATCTTGCACGAGTTGATGTGGTTTATGCTGGTCATGTTCATGCGTATGAGCGATTCGTAAGTCACTCTTTAATTTTTGCCCATAATATTTCGGAAAATCGGATTAATGAGTAAATTATACCAATATTCCCTAATATTGACACTTCAGGGGCATTTTGGCTAGATAATTGACCCGGATAATTATTTTTGAACTTATTCAATTTTTGCTGCATTTATTAGTTTCGCATTGATTCTTTTGTGGGTTATTGGTTCATCTCGACAAGAGTAATCTAAAGAGTGAAAAATTATTAATCAAATAAATTTTTTTTGTGAAAAAAGACAAAAATAATCCAAAAAGTCCGTCTGTTTTGGATTATTTTTTGTCTTTAGTGAACTTTCTTAAGATTTTGATCACATTATTTATTCTGTAGATTCCTCACATCGAGATGAACCAATAATCCACAAAAAAGAAGCAAAACTAACAAACGAGAATTTTTTTTTCGAACAAAGACAGATAAAATAATCCTACTCAATTATGTAGCCAAAACACCCCCGAGAACAAGAAAGAGGGTATATATGCTAATTAACCCTGTGTAGCATTTTTTTCCATAAGAAATTGCGAGGATTGGTATTTTAATTTCAAATAACCATTTAATCTTGTCTTTTCAATTTTCATCTAACTTTCAGTATTTGCTATAATGTGCAGACTAGGGTTTATAACAACAAAGAAGATCCATGCGGTCCAGTATATATAACCATCGGTGATGGAGGGAACAGAGAAGGGCTTGCTATGTCGTAAGAACTTGTGAACACTTAACCTCTCTTTATTTAGTTTTCATATGTGTTTTATCCTAATTTTGAGTTTGATGTGGTGGAATTGAAGGTTCGAGAAGCCGAGTCCTGCAATATCAGAGTACCGAGAGCCAAGTTTTGGGCATGGGCGACTGAGGATATTGAACAGCACGCATGCCCACTGGACATGGCGCCGTAACAACGAATCGGAGTCCCACGTGGCCGACGAGCAGTGGTTAGAAACTCTGAGCTCCTCCAAAGCTTGTAAGCTGCCACTTTCAAAAGTGAATGATGAACTTTGAGCTTAGAGATGTTTGCAAGCAAACAACTCAGCTCTCTGATTTGGATTTTTAGGGGAAATTCGAATGTGCAGTATCATCATATGTAATTCATGTAATGTTACAAGTTTTTTCTTTTATTTTTTTTCCTCGTCGAAAGTCAGTACTCAGTAGTTTTATCACGACCATTCTTGTAATCTTTGAAGTTGGCCTAGAACAAAAAGGGTAATACATACTGTAACATAATGGCCCTGTTCGTTTCCCAATTTAGTTTTAGTTTTGATGGCATCATCATTTTCCTCATTTCTCTCTCTATCTCTCTTCAATTATTACACCTTATGACATCATCCAAACTAAACTAAACTATCTAACCAAACACAGCCAATGTAGTTTTCTATACAGAATGGACAGTCGCGATTTTCTTTGATCTCTCTCTCTCTCTAGAAGGCGTGCATCGTTGCCACTGTGCGAAAAAGGTAGATAAAGGAGGGAGAAGATCTTCTATAGATGTTGATGTGGTCTATGGAGATCAAAGGTGAAGGAAAAAGAAAAGAGCAAAAGAAATTGGGGGCTTTCAAAATAGTCAATTCTCAATTGCAAGAATTGAACACTCGGTTTAAGGAAGATATGATGGAGTTGCTTATTCTCAGCACATCTCGAGATCCTTGCGATGGCTTCAGATGATTCAACATGAAGACACTTGTAAGTTTGCAGAGAAGCATCACCCAATTTCCCTGAGCAAGAAAAGTACCACTTGAGATATCAATTGCAAAATTATAAGCTTGATGTGCCTAGGCATCTTGAGTTCCAAAATCTGTTAACAATTTCAAAGTTGAGTGAAGTGTTGGTGAAGACAAAAAAGTGTACGATATATCATATTTTCAATAGGTTGATTCGGCTTATATTAACTTTATATTTTTTAACCGCTACAACCGAACATGTATTTTTTGCTATGAAATGTATGAAGACAAGACTTCCCAACTGGATGAAGGATGATTATTTAGCAAATTTTTTGATCATTTATATTGAGAAAGATATTACTCGAGGGTTGGACAAAGATTCTATTGATGCTTTTAATAACAAGAAAGAGTGTTGAACACAGTTCAAAATGTCTGATTTCAGTAGACACTAGATAGGATTAGATAAACGTTACTACCTTTTGCAATCTAAGTTGATATTAGAAACATGTTTAATTTCATATGTATTGTTGTTATTTTGTATATATATAGGAGTATCTTTTTTTTTTTTTTTGAGTTAGTAAAAATTCATACTGTTGTCTTAATTTAAATTTTTTTTTTATTTTGTATATCCGTCCTCCTACGCCAAAATCCTGGTCTGTCCCTGGTTTCAGTTAGAGGAAAGACATTGCTGATTGGTTTTGTGTACTATTATACAACTCGTCGATTCCTATGGGATCCAAGATGTGGCCACAGAGGGCTTAGTGTCGCGGACCATGCAAGATATTAAAACTTGCCACCTTAGGGTCTCTTCTCAATTGCCACCTCAGGGTGGTGTGCATTTGGAGTGCAGATGTGGTATACCCATAACATTGTTGTAACTCTAAACGCTAAATCAAATATTGAAAGATTCACTACAACAATTTTTCCCATTGCCGACTAAAATTTTAGTCGGAAAATGTCATAATTTAGTCGGCAATAGTAATTTCCGACCAAAAATTTAGTCGGCCCGTTTGGTCGACGGAATGAGGTAGGAGATTGTAATTTCCGACCAAAACAAGTTTGGTCGGAAAAGGTTTTGTTTTTACCGACTAAATATTTAGTCGGAGAAATATTTATTTTTCTCCGACTAAATATTTGGTCGGTGAATATTTATTTTTTACCGACTAAATATTTAGTCGGTGAAATATTTATTTTTCTCCGACTAAATATTTAGTCGGAGAAATATTTATTTTTCTCCGACTAAATATTTGGTCGGTGAATATTTATTTTTTACCGACTAAATATTTAGTCGGTGAAATATTTATTTTTCTCCGACTAAATATTTGGTCGGTGAATATTTATTTTTCTCCGACTAAATATTTGGTCGGTGAATATTTAATATTTCTCCGACTAAATATTTGGTCGATGAATATTTTTTTATCTGCGACTAAATTATTTAGTCGGTGAATATTTTTTTATCTCCGACTAGATTATTTGGTACACTACAACAAATTCTGGATTTTGCTACAAATTTTTTTTTCAGTATATGTTAGTTTTTTGTTGCAACTGTACCAACATACATTCAAAATAATAATTATCATTCATCTTAGATATCCACAATGCGATTGATACAAAATTAATTTATCATTCCTAACTACATCCAAATATCCACCAATGAAAAATTGAAACAAAGGGACGCAAAAGCAAAAGACAATTATGTTGCATTATCGAACCCGTTCATCTTCAATCTGCAAAAGATAAACAAAAGAATAATCGTGAGTACATGTACTACTAAGATTTAATAGAAAAGTTCCAATTTTGTCCATGTTACTTTTATAAGCTACCAAATAACTATAATGTACTTGAAGGAAAATGTGGATGTTGCAAACCTCGCAATTTTGTTCCTACGTACCAAAGATAGGATGATTATTCGAATAAAACACAAACACATACTTGTATCAATGTTGGTGAACAATGGGTCCTTCAGTAACAATAAAATAGCTTAAGCCTTAAGCAAATATTGTCATCTCTATACTAGTACATTACGAAGATGTGTAGGTAGCAATTGGAGAATAGATTAAGAGCTCTCATTATGTGTACATGTAATCACTTTCATCAATCCAATCGTGGACAATGTGATGCCCCTACATCTCCTTGAAAGAAAACAAAGCAATGAGTATGTAGAAAAAGATATATATTTTAGCTTTAATTTAGCCAATACAATTTGTGCCCCCTCCTTTACCCCCTGAGTGCCCTCCTTGCTATTTGTATATTAATTAACTTAAATTTGGTTGGATGTAGCTGCTATTGTAGCAAATGTCAAAACAATGCTTTGAGCCTAGATACTAGTAGCAAAAGTTTTTCTGCAATGCATTAATCGTAACTTACTCTAAAAGGACACAAAGCATCAAGCAACCATATGACTTCTGACTTACAAAATTGGAAGTTCAGAAAAAATTGGGGTTTCAAAATTACTACGAACAGAGAGGAAAGAGGATTAAACCTGATAGTGCTGGGTACCTTTTGGAATTTGTTGTAGCTAGAGTTGGCACAACGGCTATGGGATAGATGAAAGGCGGTGGTCATGATCAATTCCAGCGGGGAATGGTTGAATACCTTAACAACAACATACTAACCTCAAAACCATAATTAAATTACAATAATTTCATTTTCAAACGTCTAATAGATAACAGAGCAAACCCACCACCAGTTTTTTCTTTTTTTTCTCTATTGAACTAAACCCAGCATTAGATCTCTCACCAAACACTGAATCTAACAAAATTAAACCCAAAAAACTGATTGTGGGCTCCGCTGCATTCATATCAGAAATGAGAAGAATACCTGGACAATAAAGACTAATTTTCTGCATTAATCAGTTGTATCTTTGCTGATAGTACGCGGAAAGTTATATGTAATTAAAAAATAATTAAAAAGAATATAAATATGATAACTTGGTACACAAATGAACTAAGCACAATCTGAATCATGCGATTGTTGGAATTTTCCCGTAACAGCGATTATCAATGCTATGATGAACTTCATAGTTGAATATTTCGTTAAAAAGACATTAGTACAATACCTGTTGGGTTTAAATTTTGGCACCAATACACGTGGCATGCCACGTCCGCCGTTGTGTTCTTTTTGTGTTAAAGACGTTGTGTCTCTAGCATTTCGAACCTCACTTTTGGTAACGTAGACTTTCTAGCCAGCAAAATGCTTGATATTAGTTGTGGCATATATGGAAACCACAAGGCCACAGACTAAACATTAAATAGTTCAGAATTTGAAGTGGTTATAACTAACACAAAGTGGAAAAACTTCTGCCCTTGTTTTCACATTTTCTAACCCCTAGAAGTACATCGGCAAATCCTTTCCTCGATCAGCCCTGAATCTCTTATGCTAATCATCACTAATGGCACCCAAAAATGAACTATAAAACCCAATTGTCTATTCTCTTGGCCTTGACAATAATTTTTTATTTTTTTTTAGACAAACCCAAACCACCCCATTAAAAACAAAAAAAATAAAGCAAACCCAAGCCACCAAATGAGATTTCCCATATAAAAAAGCACAACACCATGAGCTTCTTTCTCTTTTTAACTAATCAACTCGTTTTGACATCAATAAGAACTCCAAGAAACCAATTTATAATCCACTCTCCTATAAGTTCCATGCTACAAAAGCCAAATGAACTCCCATGCTCCAAAAGCCAAATGCAATGGGACATTGAATGAGCTCATGATTCTTTAGAAGACAAATGCGATAAAATTGGGATGAACAACTAATATATCAACAGAGTAATTAAGTACCCAAACTCTTACTCTAGAAGTCCAAAAGTGGACAATCTCGTGATTCTTTAAAGAGTCATAAAGAAACATCAGCACCCGAGTCCAATAGCATAAGCTTACCTGAATCGATTGATCATAAACTATTGAACCCAGCCAGGTGCCCTCTAAACAACTCGTTCTATCATTTGATAGTCCTGAAAATAGAAAAAAAAAAAATAGGATTAAATGGAAATGAGAAGACTAAGGTTTCAACGGAGTAAATTTGTCCACTTTTTTTAAGAGCTCGGTGAAAGTAAATCCTTTTCGCTGCTGATACATTTCGTCGAACACTTAAAATGCATCTCAATGAACCACTAACTTCAATTCATCTTAACCAATGTGTCACTCCTACAACCTTCACTTTCAAGTCTCAACTTAACGCAATTCATCTCAATCAAAATGTCACTAATCGAGCACTTAATGTCGATTTAGTGCTTTGTTCTTCATGAATACCCTTTTTGTTCAAGAACAATCAATACCTTGAAGAAAACAAACACAGTTTTGAATGGTAGAAAAACCACACAATTTTCAGTTTAGAATTATGCTCTCACTAATCAAAACCTCTGTTATGAGATTAAAGAACCAAAACTTACCTAATTAGGATCAGACATAATCAATAGTAGAGTAGCAATCAAAGTTCAACAATGAATCACAATTTAAAATTCAATTTTAAAACTCAAAGAAAATTCGAAGTCAATACAAGACAGATTTATAACAATTACAGACCTAGACCAATTTAAGCAAACAGGTAAAAACAGGAAAAGGGAAATAAAATGAAAAAATACTCTTTTCTCGTATGGTTACATACCAAAGTCATGTATGTGGTGCTTGGCCATGTGAACCTACAAAATAGAAAACCATCAAGGTATCTTGCATCTATGACTCGTATTCTTCTTCAACTCTACATGGAATATGAAGTGAAAAATAGCATGAAGAGTAGACTCAGAGGACACGTTCTAACACAATTAGCAAAATGGGTATGGATGCAAACCGAGATAGATACCTGGAGAGAGAGAGAGAGAGAGAGAGCCGACCTCAGAGACGAATATCTGGTGAACTGGGGCTTTTCTCTGCCCAAACCGAGATACACACACATTAGTGTTACAGATCCAAGCCAAAATATGAGAGAGAGAGAGAGAGAGAGAGAGAGAGAGTCTGAGAGAGAGAGGCATACCAGCAGATGAAGAAGAGGAGGGGGTGTACGTAGCTAGGGCTTTTTAAAGGGGCGCCTTTTTGGATCTCCTGTTGTACATTGACTATTGCAGGGTTTTTGTTGTAGTGTGATTTTGTTGGGAAGATGGAAGCTTGGAGCTTACCAGGAACCCTAGAAGATGGAACGTGAGAGAGATTGGGGGGGATTTGGGGATCTGATTTTTGGGGGCAGAGAGCTGGGAATGTGGATCTGATTTTGGGGGGAATTCTTTAATTTTCACAATGAAAAAAAATTGTGGGAAGTTTTACCGGGAAATTTTTGGTATTTTTAGTGCATATGTCACACCATATGCCTATGTACCCAACGGTAAAAACTGCCGTAAAATTGTATTACACGACGGTTGTCAGAGTATTTTTCTTCAAATCAGAACCGTCTACGTTTTACGTGGGAGTGATTATATCCTCCGTGCAAAAAATCAAGTGAATTAATTATCATTAGGTACCTGATCAAATGAGACAAAATTTTTGTTTACAATAAATCAACGTCCCGATGAAAGGGCTTTGAATACCCGATAGACTTGAAATTTGGCGAGAGTGATTAAAAAAGCAATACAAACAATCTGAACGGTTTGGATCGTCATAATTGTGTTGCGATTGTGTGGCTATCATACAATATCCTATAGCATAATAGCTTGGTTCATAACCAAGTAAGTTCGATGTATAGAATTGCAAGGTAGGTGTAGACTCGTTTTTCCGAATGTTCGATCTGAACCGTTGCAATTTAATATCTCGTCAATTCTATCATTCTCCCCAAAATCGATGATCATCTGATATCGGTAACAACACGATCGAAACACATTCAGTGCTTCTAATGGAATTTCAGTACTATAATGCACAACTCCAAGGCCACCTAATCAATTTTTTAAAAATCTGAACCGTTAGATGTGTTTAAAGCATGTTTTCAAGGTCCTATGCAAAGATTTGGGAAAAAACAATACCCAAAAGGGCTTGATCGGGCCAGTTTTCGTATAGTAGTTTTACGAAAACCTACTCCGATCAACTACTTCCGGGTATTCTTTTTTGCAAAATCCTCGTGAAGGACGCTGAAAACACGTTTTAAACACATCTAACGGTTCCGATCGTCGAAATTTGGTCCGGAAAGTGGAGGCCCATTATTGTGTTCCTGTGAGAGTGAGACAGTGAAACTATGAAAGAAATCAAACCGATACGATTTAATTGAATGCTTGATCTAAACCGATACGATTTAACATCTTATCAATTCTATCATTCTCCCCGAAATTGATGATCATCCGATATCGGTAACCACACGATCAGAACACATTCAATGCTTCTAGTGGCATTTGAACACTATAATGCACCAATCCAAGGCCATCTAATCTATTGCTTGAAAATCTGAACCGTTAGATGTGTTTAAAACATGTTTCTAAGGTCCTATGAAAGGATTTGGAAAAACAAAATACTCAGAAGGGCTTGATCAGATCAATTTTTCATATAGCGATTTTATAAAAAATGTTCCGATCAAGCCCTTCCGGGTAGTATGTTTTGCCAAATCCTTTCATAGGACCTTAAAAACACATTTTAAACACATGTAACGGTTCAGATTGTCGAAATTTACTTTGAAAATTAGAGTTTGAGGTCTGAATTTTTACACCTTGCGGGATCCTTCATAATTCGTATGAAGTTTAGTTTATTTTAGCTAAATGAACTTAGTATTTTCGTAAATTAACTTTTATAATATAATTTCTATAATCTGAATAATTTATATTATTTATTAATTTCTATAATTTAATTTCACAATTTCTATAATTCAATTTGATAATTTCTATAAGTTCTATAATTTAATTTCCATAATTTGATTAATTTCTATTATTTGTTAATTTCTATAATTTAATTTCATAATGTCTATAATTTCTATAATTTAATTTCATGATGTCTATAATTTCTATAATTATAATTTAATTTCTATAAAACAATTTGTAACTTTTTTTTTTCTTTTTTTGTCCAACTCTCTCTCTCTCTCTCAAACTCTCACTCTTTGTCTAACGTCTCTCTCTCTCTCTAAAAAAAAATTATAACTTTTTTTAATTTTTTTAAATTTTTAAGTTTTTTAAATTTTTTGTTCATGACTTTATATTTCTTTTTTAAAACTTGATATAAATATGTAATTCACTAACACAAGTTACACAACCAAAAAATAATTCTTTTTTATTTTTGTAATTATCAAAAAATACATACAAATAATTCTTTTTCGTTTTATTATCATTTTGTTAAAAAAATGAATTGCCGACTAAATATTTAGTCGGAAAATATAAAAATTCCCGCCGAAATTTTCGCGAAATTTTTGGAAATCGTTGAATTGGCGGAAAATAAAAAATGAATTGCCGACTAAATATTTAGTCGGAAAATATAAAAATGAATTGCCGACTAAATATTTAGTCGGAAAATATAAAAATGAATTGCCGACTAAATATTTAGTAGGAAAATATAAAAATTCCCGCCAAAATTTTCGCGAAATTTTTCGAAATCTTTGAATTGGCGGAAAACAATTATTCCCCGACTAAAAAAATTTTAGTCGGCAAATTAGAGATAATTTCCGACTAAATAGTTGGTCGGAAAATAAAAAATGAATTGCCGACTAAATATTTAGTCGGCAAATATAAAAATGAATTGCCGACTAAATATTTAGTCGGAAAATAGAAGTTCTATAATTTAATATGATAATTTCTATAAGTTCTATAATTTAATTTCCATAATTTGATTAATTTCTATTATTTATTAATTTCTATCATTTCTATAATTTAATTTCATAATGTCTATAATTTCTATAATTTAATTTCATGATGTCTATAATTTCTATAATTTAATTTGATAATTTCTATAATTATAATTTAATTTCTATAAAACAATTTGTAACTTTTTTTTTCTTTTTTTGTCCAACTCTCTCTCTCTCTCTCTCTCTCTCTCTCTCTCTCTCTCTCTCTCAAACTCTCACTCTCTGTCTAACGTCTCTCTCTCTCTAAAAAAAAATTATAACTTTTTTTAATTTTTTTAAATTTTTAAGTTTTTTAAATTTTTTGTTCATGACTTTATATTTCTTTTTTGAAACTTGATATAAATATGTAATTCACTAACACAAGTTACACAACCAAAAAATAATTCTTTTTTATTTTTGTGATTATCAAAAAATACATACAAATAATTCTTTTTCGTTTTATTATCATTTTGTTAAAAAAATGAATTGCCGACTAAATATTTAGTCGGAAAATATAAAAATTCCCGCCGAAATTTTCGCGAAATTTTTGGAAATCGTTGAATTGGCGGAAAACTATTATTCCCCGACTAAAAAAATTTTAGTCGGCAAATTAGAGATAATTTCCGACTAAATAGTTGGTCGGAAAATAAAAAATGAATTGCCGACTAAATATTTAGTCGGAAAATATAAAAATGAATTGCCGACTTAATATTTAGTCGGAAAATATAAAAATGAATTGCCGACTAAATATTTAGTCGGAAAATAGAAGTTCTATAATTTAATTTGATAATTTCTATAAGTTCTATAATTTAATTTCCATAATTTGATTAATTTCTATTATTTATTAATTTCTATCATTTCTATAATTTAATTTCATAATGTCTATAATTTCTATAATTTAATTTCATGATGTCTATAATTTCTATAATTTAATTTGATAATTTCTATAATTATAATTTAATTTCTATAAAACAATTTGTAACTTTTTTTTTCTTTTTTTGTCCAACTTTCTCTCTCTCTCTCTCTCTCTCTCTCTCTCTCAAACTCTCACTCTCTGTCTAACGTCTCTCTCTCTCTCTCTAAAAAAAATTATAACTTTTTTTAATTTTTTAAATTTTTTGATTTCTTGCATAGACGCTTAAAAACATGTTTTGAAGACATTGAATGGTTTGGATGATCAAAAATTCATGGTGAAATTTCTTCTTTCATTTATTTTGACCAATCAAACAAATCATAATCAATGTTTTTTCCGACTAAATATTATTTCGTCGGTGAATTACCTACAATTTCCGACTAAAAGTTTGGTCGGAAAATATTATATTTTCCCGACTAAAAATTTTTGGTCGGCGATAGTTTATAATTTCCGACTAAAATAGATTTAGTCGGCCAAACCTTTGAATATTTTCCGACAAAAAAAATTTAGTCGGTGATTATACTAATTTCCGACTAAAATTATTTAGTCGGAAAATACTAAATTTCCCGACTAAAAGTTTGGTCGGAAAATACTAAATTTTCCCGACTAAAAATTTTTGGTCGGCGATTAGTTTATAATTTCCGACTAAAATAGATTTAGTCGGTGATTGATATAAGAAACACCGACTAAAATCATTTTAGTCGGCCAAACCTTTGAATATTTTCCGACAAAAAAAATTTAGTCGGTGATTATACTAATTTCCGACTAAAATTATTTAGTCGGAAATTTAAGTGATATTTGCCGACCAAAGTTTATTTAGTCGTTGAATAAACAACAATTTCCGACTAAACATTATTTAGTCGGCGATTTTAGTCGGGAATGGTGTAAATTGTTGTAGTGATTGATTGAAGCACTTAAAGTTATTTGATTATACATGCTGATATTTTATGGGATTACTTGAAAACATATTTTAAATTAATAAATTGTTCAAATTATTCGTTTCAAACCCCGAAATAGGCCTCACGATGCAATCTGTGAGGGAGAGATGCTAGGAGTACAATCATTCGAACTACAACCCAGAACACAACTCCTCACATACATGTGGGTTCTGCGTAATAAATGTGTGTCACATACAAGTGGGTCCCACGTAATAAATGAGTGTGAGACCTACGTGTATGTGTATGTGATCGGTGTTGAATTCGAATTATTGTGTTCCTAACATTTTTGTAAATTTATGTTGGAGATGCGGCAAGCATATCCAAAATTATTCCATTGTACGTACTTGACCCATTCCAAACATCATTATTTTTATTTTTCACATAGTATCTTTTACAAGATGACGCCACTGCAAACCCATTTTCTATACATACAACTCTTTTCATCAATTTATTTATCAAATTTCTCATTCCTTCTATTCCCATCATTTTTATATATATACATAGGAGGCTGAATCAGTTTGTGTATAATTACTTCTCTTCCATTTCAGACAGCTTTTGAGCTTCACTTTCACATAGAGAAAAACAATGGAGAAATGGTGCTTAATATTCTTCACCTTCACCACCTTCTTTCCTCAGTTTCTTGAACAGTTACAAGCATCGTCGGAGTACACCCGTCCAGCTCTCCGGCCGGTAATCGTTACCGATCACACAGGTTCAGAATCTGACCCTCAGCAGGTCTCTCTCTCTCTCTCTCTCATTCATTTTCTTGAACATAAAATACACGATGGGGTGTTTATTGCGACTTTCCCGGACATCGGTGGCAATTTTGTTCACGCCCAAAAACTATTGAAAGTCAACAATTTTGTGAGGAACTTATGTACCACGATTTTAATTTGATGATTGACGTCGTTTATTTCATATCGTTAGATCTTTTAACATAATCCTGCAAAAGAATTTAACTCAGTTCTATATATTAAGATCTAACCAAGTTACCAGCATGATCAAACACAGTTTGTTCCTTAAAAAAAAGATGAAGCCATAAGTGAAAGGTTCGCAGAGATATTCTTTAGAATTTATGGTCAACTTGTTCAATTAAATAAGATTCTTCCTTCCATTTTTTTTTATCGACAGCAAGATTTTATTAAAACTAAAAAAAGAGTACATCGATAAAACCCAAAATACTAAGCGCAAAGCAGAGTATAGGCTTGAAAAAAGGAAATCATTCAGTGAAAAACTGAATGGAAAGAAAATACATGAAAAACGAAACAAAAATGGAGGTAAATTAAGTCTCATAGGATAAAAGCAGTTGAAAGCACATGCAGTGAATGGTAAACTCCAAGCTTAGAGAGGGGGAAAATGAAAACCTTTAGAAATCTCAAATCGATGCTTGTATTTACTTCAAATTTTAGGATAATTTACCTATTAAAAAGATTCACATGTGCGACAAATTTCACTTCAGTCTTTCAGAAAACCTTAAAAAAAAATTAAAAAAAATGGTTTTCGCTTTCATGAGTTGTCTGCCCAAGATTTCTTTTACGCCATAAGGCTCGGTTTGGTTTGGATTTGAAACTTTTATAGTCAGCTCTAGGAAGGGTTATACCCACAACAAAATTAAAATTATTACCACCGTTGTAGGTTCACATATCACTAGTTGGGAAGGACCACATGAAGGTGTCATGGGTTACCTCCGACCACCACGCGCCGTCGACGGTGGAATACGGCCAGACACCGGGCAAGTACGAGGCATCGGCCAAGGGAGTACATATAACGTATACCTTCTTCTTCTACACCTCCGGTAAGATCCACCACGTCGTAATCGGCCCGTTGGAGCCCCGGACAACATACTATTACAGGTGTGGTAGTTCAGGCCCTGAGTTCAGCTTCAGGACCCCTACTTCTTCCTTGCCAATTGAGTTTGTTGTTGTTGGTGAGTACTTCTCTTATTCTCTCCACCTCTTTTTGTTTTTCCTTTGGTGTTATATAGTGAAATCATCCCATCAAAAAGTGATTTTAACATTACCATAAAGTGTATTGCAAGAGTGGAAACTACATCATTTCAACTAATAAAACAGAGGGAAATTTGTTCACCATTTTTTAATGAGGATGAACAAAATTGCACTCAACTATTATTGTATAAGGGCACCTGGCCTCTGTAAATCCCAAGCTCTATTTAATTTTTTTTCAAACGACAAAATATTAGTATGTTAGTATTTGTTACATTAATACGAGGGACAATCTTTTGTTCATAGGGATTAAATCATAAATCTTACATTCCTAGGAGCGCTACATAACTATTGGACCAAACCCAAGGTCAACTCCATTGAATTGATATAGGAAAAGTTTTTCTGTTTTGGGGAATTGACACTTACCCCCCCGTACTTTGACCAAGTTGCAAAGACACCCTGAACTTAATTTTTAGGCACATACACTTATCATACTTTCAACTAAAGTGCAACTGTTAAGAAATCTACTAATATTGACGGAAAAGAGAAGGACGAGAGTTTTTCCTCCAAAATGACTCATATGGTACCAAAAATACCCGTGGAAGTATGTCTTATGCGGGACTAAAGTGAAACTGCCAGAATGAATGTGAGAATAAATTCTGCCTTAATCCCACATCATGAGATCTTCAACTAGCTAAAACCGCTGGACTCTTCGGTTGCCCATTTTATTCATAAAAATTTCCAACAATACCCTGCATGATTTTTTCCCTTTACCAAACAATCTGTTCTTGCACAATCGTTCTGATAAAAATACAAATTCGTTGAGACAGGAGACTTGGGGCAAACTGAATGGACTGCATCAACCCTAGCACACATCGGTGCCATGGATTACGACGTACTTTTATTACCCGGAGATCTATCTTACGCAATACGCAACAATCCCTATGGGACTCTTTCGGACGTTTAGTCGAGCCCTACGCGAGTAAACGCCCGTGGATGGTGACAGAAGGCAATCATGAAGTCGAGAGCTTCCCAGTCATCTACCGAGAACTAGAAGGCTTCATAGCCTATAATGCAAGGTGGCCTATGCCGTACGAGGAGAGTGGGTCTACATCAAACTTGTACTACTCATTCGATGTCGTCGGGGCACACATTATCATGTTGGGCTCGTATACGAATTTCGAGGCCGAATCGGATCAGTACAAGTGGCTTATGACTGACTTGGCCGGAATCGATAGGACAGTGACACCGTGGGTGGTTGTTTTACTTCATGCGCCGTGGTATAATAGCAACGAGGCGCACAAAGGTGAAGGCGAGAGTATGCGGAAATCCATGGAGGAATTGTTGTATCTTGCACGAGTTGACGTGGTTTATGCTGGTCATGTTCATGCATATGAGCGATTCGTAAGTAACTCTTTAATTTTTGCCAAGAGTCCCTTGGCACTTCAGGAGTTCAGGGGTGTTTTCGGCTAAATAATTGACCCGTATTATTTTTTTTGGTTCTTATTAAATTTCTTTTTTGCATTTACTAGTTTTGCATCGATTTTTTTTGGGTTATTGGGTCGTCTTGAAATGAGGAATCTAAAAAGTAAAAAATATTAATCAATCAAAAATTTTTGAGAGAAAAGACAAAAATAATTTGAAAAGTCTAGTTATTTTGGATTATTTTTGTCTTTAGTAAACTTTCTTAAGATTTTGACCATAATTTTTCGCTCTATAAGTTCCTCACATCGAGACGAATCAATATTTAACAAGAAATGAAGCAAAAATAACAAACGAGGATTGTTTTTTGAACAATTTCAAAAATAATCCACCTCAATTATTTAGCAAAAACACCCCATTGAACAAGAATGAGGGTCCAAAGTCAATACTACTAATAAACCCTATGTAGCTTTTTTTTCCATCAACAATTGCGAGGATTGGTATTTTAATTTCAAATAACCATTTAATTCTTTTCCATTTCATCTAACTTTTATTTGCTATAATTGTGCAGACTAGGGTTTATAACAACAAAAAAGATCCATGCGGTCCAGTATACATAACCATCGGTGATGGAGGAAACAAAGAAGGGCTTGCTATGTCGTAAGAACTTGTAAACTTAGCCTCTCTTTATTTGTTTTTCATATGCATTATCCTAATTATGAGTTTGATGTGGTGGAACTGAAGGTTTGAGAAGCCGAGTCCTTCGATATCGGAGTACCGAGAGCCAAGCTTTGGGCATGGGCGACTGAGGATACTGAACAGCACGCATGCCATCTGGGCATGGCACCGTAACAACGAATCGAACTCCCACGTGGCCGACGAGCAGTGGTTCGAAAGCCTGAGCTCGTCCAAAGCTTGTAAGCTGCCAGTTTCAAGAGATGAACTTTGATCAACTTAGAGATATTTGGAAGTAATTAACAGCTTATCTCTCTGATTTGGCCTAGTTGGGAGAACTAATGTGACTAATCTTTGAAAGTTTATTTTTCCTCGTCGAAAGTCAGTAGAAGTAGTTTATCATGATCATTCGTGTAACCTTTGAAGTTACACTAAAAAAGAGAGGTTAATACAGATTGTAATATGTGTAGTTTTCAATACAGATTGAATAATGGCAGACGCAAGATTTATACTTAATGGGGGCCCGAATCACGTTTATTTTTACGTTAACAACATAAACTATTGTCTATAATATAAATATTGCCACTTACTAGTTCTGAGTAAAAAACGAGATATACATAACTGTCACTACCGAAAAATAGTCAATAACTTGAAATTTCAGGTATTCACTTTCCGTTTGACATTTAAGGTTGCATACTTACGTAGAGGTTGATATTTAAATTTGATGAACAAATAAGTGTTGTGCAATAATTGATTCAATCTATCCCTTTCTACAATTGTGTATATGTGGTGGATTTAGTGTTAGTACCTCTATCTATTTAGTATGCATATGGAAGGCACAGAAACACTCATATATAGTTGGCTTTTGGTCATTGTGGGCGTGGTTAGCTTCTTGCTTGCCTGTGTTTCCTTTGGGTCTCGAGTTTATGGAGCTTTGTTTGATCTTTGTTCTTCTGTTTAAAGATTAATAAAGTTTTTTTTTTTGCCGAGAAAAAAAAAACACTGATATATAGTTTGTGAATAACGTTATTGTGCTTTTTCCTGTGTATCCTTATTAAGAATTCAAAATCATCACTGCCCTTGCAATAATGAATATCAGGTATAGCAATATGTCTTTTTATGTTGGATAACTCTTTGAGTTTTATCTTTTGGTTTGTATGCATACTGAATCCTATAACTTATTGATCACTGGTTTTCTATTTTGAATGGCTTAAGCATTGAAATATGTTCGTTGTCTTTTTGCGCACCGTTTCAGTGAAATTAACGGTGCTCTATGTGGCCCTATAGCCTATAGGTAAAAAGTTCTGTGTCCCTAACACGGATACGACCTATTTCGGGTGTCGATGCTTCATTGATCTCTTGAAACTATGAAGGAAAAATAATGGCTCTATACTTGCTTTTTTACCTATAGTTCCACACGGCCATGCATGGCAGTTCTTGTTTTTTTGTCGTTGTCATCTTCAACCCATTATTCGTTGATGCATCTTTGCTTGAGTTTTACAGGCAATAAATCTACATTTGAGTTTTTACTTTTTGCCATGCTTTTCCTAATTTCAAGTTCTTATTGTGTTTAACACCTTTGTTTTTTTTGCCTTACCTTATGTAGTTTTTTTATTTCTGTTTATATTGTAGGTAAGATGACAATATAGAATCATCTAGTGGCATATATCTATTTTGATGAAGGTCTTTATTAGATGGGAGCTTATGATATTTGTTGTGATTTTTGTTTGGACAACTTTTAGCTGGTGGATAATTGGGTTATGCTAAGTATGATGGGGAGTTGGTGAAGTCCGGAACGGTACTTTGACGGTCTAGTTAGTGAAAGAAGGAGAAGAAGGCAAGTACTTAGATCTAGGGTTTGAGAGTGTATGAGTTGTGTACTTTCACTTGGCTATACTTTACCTTTTATATAGGGTGAGCCTGACTTGATCAGCTTCAAGCACCATCGTGGGCACGCATAATAACCGCTCGACTGACGTCACTCTTTATGAGATCGAGCAAGGTGGTTATCAACACATGCAACCACTTATAGCTTGACACATACTCCATGTTGTTCTGCTGATGTCATCGTCATGATCACAAACTCTTACGAGGACGTGCTCCTCAGCTCACATAAGCCATGCTCAATGCTGAGTCAGGCCTAACCGTTCCTAGGCTTCACTGCTTCGGCAAGGAACTAGGAGTAAGGATAATTCCCATAAAGCCTAAAGTGCTGAACAATAGAACGATCGACACTTCCATTCGATCATGCTTCTCCATTAGCAGTTCTAAGATACTTGGTCTCGACAGTCGGGCCGAGTCATTTAGACTATTAATAACCTGGCTAGTCTCCAAGCTGTGCTGACTGATCACTTTGATACCATCATCTTGCGGCGTGATACCTTGGAGGTTTCCTGGTTATAGGACAACGTGCCTCGAGGCCTATTTGTCACACATCTCCGAAAGGTTTACCGTCCGGCCCTCTACAGGTACATGGTTTATGGTTTAATTTTAATGGTTTTCTTTGTGTACATTATTAGTTTTCAGGTATAATATAAAACAAAATGGCTATATATAAATAAATATATAGCAGCTATGAAAAAAATAAAACTTGGCCTATAGCAACAGTTTAAAGTGTTGAATTATATTGGCTTATAGCAACGGTCAACCATGGCAACAATCAGGATTATAGTGTGCCAACAGTTGTCGGCGTCACTAAGAAAAACGTTACTAAAGGAATGGTTGGTTATACCATCACTTGACAAAAGTGTCAATAGAACCCTATAGTAACGGATGTCTTGCGACGCTTTACTTGACATTTGGGCAACCATTGGTATAGTATAATTAGGCTTTTAGTAATGGTTTTGGGAATCTTGTGCGAAGGTTTCAATCGTTGTTGAAAGCAAAAATTCTTGTAGTGCCAGTATACTAATAGTAGCATACAACACCTAGTGTAAAGTTGAGTGCAATTTGCATTTATTTTCTTGATGTGTGCAGTAAATAAGGATTGTTTCCCTTTCACGATCACGCTGCAATACACACTCTCTATTTTTGGCTATATGATATGGACTCTATAACATTTGTGTTGCATTAACCACGATTAGGTGTAACATTTCACTATAAAGAGGCGTAACATTTTAAATAAAAAAGAGGCATATCATTTCACTATAAAAAGTCGTAGCATTTTGCCCTAGTAAACATAGCACTTGCATAGGTGCATACATCATTCACCAGAAAAAAGCATAACATTCACCAAAAGAAGGTAAACCATTTCATTTTGAGAAAGTGTAATATTCATCAAACATCGGCATAACAGTAGAGGCTGGATGTGTAAAGTGTATTATAGCATTTCCCTTATTTTCAATTCTCTCTCGGTTAAACTCTTTGTAGTGGGCCAGATTGGCGAGGGTCCATTGGGCTCAGCCCGACCCATTAGGCGTGTGGAAGCAATCTGAGAGATCACCACACCAAGGTTCAACCATTGACCTCACTAAACCATAGGTGGTCTCGACACGATTTGGCTCGACATTCAGAGTGAGAAAAGCTCGAAGAGATGGCTACCTTGCGACCGAACCGATGGGTTCAGTATGCATCACGTCGACACAATCTCCTCGGTAGTGTGTTGAAATGACTCTACTCTATTATTCGGGTTTGCCGAGCAGTGTCATCCAAACCGGTGGGTTTCGAGGCACTTCTCTCGATATCAGTTGCCTTGCCCCGTCATCTGGTCGAGCCCTCCTACCCGATGGGTGTTGGGGTCACGATTTTTGTCGGCTGCGTTAATGCTGGGAGCTTGGCATCAGGCGTGCCTAACATACCACGTGTGATGTCGGGCATCGGGTCAACAGGCTTTACTTGCAAGACCACGTGATGGACCTCGGAGTCCTCCCAAATTAACCAGTTGACTTATCAGGCGTACCATGCATGACTTTAGCCGAAGCGGTAGTTTTACCCGTGACGTTCTGACCCAACCATGTGGAATGTTAGGTATGAATGGCGCGCGTGAGATGCACGGGTGACCTTGTGGGCAAGTCACCCCTCGCCTAAAAAGGGGGACTCATCAACCTTTCTTTGGATCGTCTTTACACACTCTTTCTCTACAAGCAAAAATTCTCTCTTTCTCTCTAGAACTCCAGTCGACTTTCTTCTTCTCTAGTCACTTACTAGACCGTCAGAGTGTCTTCCCGGATCCCCACCACCGGGTCAGGCACTAATGTGAGTGTTCAGTGTGCATGTCTTTTACTCAGGCCAACACCTAGGGTTCAAGTGAAGTTCATCCTATGCACCACCTCTCCGTACATTATTAGAAGCTCAAATGGGTAACTCCGGTGAAGCGTCTCCCACATTCTTTGTGTGTGCTTAGGAAGCAAATTTTTTCATGAGCATTAAGGTTGCTCTATGACAAGCGAAACTGAAGTCCCAGTCCACATCAACACTCATACAGGTTTTTAACCTAAAATACATAACTGAAAATTAGAAATGATGGTTCGGAATGCAGAATCCGGGAGCTTTTGATCGGACTAACCCTCATTTCAAAACAATTTCGAGATGTACCACACTTTTCAAACTATTTTGAAAAATAGTCCTTCGCGCATTTCTGAAATGAGACATGAACGTTACATGCCATCTGGCATGCCAGGTCAGCGTATACGGGAGCCGTATATACCACAATTACGCGTATTTAGAGTGCGCAATAACGTTAACTATAACGCATATCAGAAATGCAGAATCAAATTGGATCGTGTACTTCCAGAGTGTGGAATAACTTTAATCATCACGCATATCTAAAATGCGTTGTTCTTTTCAAACCAAATAAACCCTACCTCCTGCTTTTCTGCCGACCTGGTGCGCGATCCCTCCTGTGCGATCTCCTTCCTCCCTTCTGCGCCCCCTCCTGCTTTTCTGCCAACCTGGTGCGCGATCCCTCCTGTGCGATCTCCCTCCTCCCTTCTGCGTGATCGACCCGGTGTTTCATCCTTTCCCTACGCGATTTGGTAGCTCACTCCTATTGTGCGCGATCGTCGCAGTTTCCTCTCTCCCCATCTCCACCTGGTACGAGCTCCCTCTCTCTCTCTCTCTCTCTTGTCTCTCTCTCTCTACTCTCTAATGTAGCGCAGCCTATGGAATCGAAATCAATCGTGCAAGAGAAACGCGAACAATAAGATTGACCCGGAGGTACTCCCTCTTTAAACGATCAAAATATGAGTAAAACTCGTTTTCTTTAATTCAATAACAACCCAAAAACTTCCGTAGGGCTTACAAGCATATAAATAAGGTGAAAGAAGCCCTAACTAACTTAGGAAACCTTTTAGGCCGCTAATCAACCCTAAATCGGAATAAATACGAAAATTACCAAAAAAGGAAGGTTCTGATTTGACTAATAAATCAGAAACTGGAAAGAATTATAAGGTTTCCAAAACAAACGGCAAATAAAATGGAGTTTCCTAACAAAAGTTATTAGCGATCTAAATATTACTATAAATGGCAAAATTGGCCTTTTCGGGGCCTAAACAGCGACGAACGCCCGAAATCCATCGTGCATCATCTTGCGTAACAAAATGACTACTGATTCATGGGCCGATTCTGATGGACCGTGCAAAATTCAGCCCATTCTGACAACGTCGATTCTTAGGCCTTTTTAGGCCTACGTGGACGCAACCAATCCATCCACGTTGACACAATCCGGTCTGCATCACTCTCTCTCTACACTATAAAGTAGTTCAGTTTTAGCTCCCTATTTCGACTGCTTCCCCTGAGGTTGCAAGTATGGCATGATACCCAAATAAGTGTTCTGTGATATTGGGTAGAATTTCACCAAAAAAAAAAAAAAACATATGTAATCAGAATACACTGAATTAGAGATTGATGAAGATTAAGGCATTACCCTTTTACAAGCCAAAATGGGATGGTGAATCAATGGGTGATGCTTGACCGAAATCCTATACCTAATTAAATGGGTTGCCCCAAGCGTAGGGCGGAGACCAGTGTAGCACAATACCCGGTAAGACCGGAATCGAATCCACAGAGAAGGCGGAGAGTGCTTACTAAGTACTCGGGTTGCTAGTTTAAACACGGCTCTTAGGTAGCCACCCTTGTGATTTGATTGGTGAAATTATCTAAACTAAGTGAATTTGATTGTTACTTAAATTAATTAAAAGGAAGTACGGTCGTAGGGGTCATAACACAAGTGACCAGGTCCAGACAGTTCAGCTCTGTTCAGTATTCTGGAAACATTTGATTGTAGAGAGAAAAAAGGTACCCCGAAAGATGCGAATCCTCGTGGTCGCCGTTTACCCATGTACAGCGGAGAACAAGTTTTGGTCCCCCGTTTCCCGCATTACATGAGCTCCGACAATGCCCAGACACGTCTGACGGAAGCTCTTTAATAACTTAAAATTGCTTTTTCCTTGGTTAATTTAGAAAATAGGAGCAGAACAGATCCGGGCCTGGCCACGGTGTGTTAATCACCCCGCGACCATACTTATGAAACTACTCACACATCGTAACTGAAACAACTAACAAGATTTCGAAATTAAACATGCTGAATATTGATTGAAACGAAGATCCAAAAGTAAAATGCGGACAAACTCCCGCGAAATAAGAGTTAATAGAAATAAACAAGGAATACTCGAAGCAATAAGCAAATCTGTGAATAAAACTTCAAAACTTCGATGGAAAAGCCTCTGGAAAATCGAATCTCCAAAGGGAAGAACGGCTACTACTTGGGAGCAAAAACTAAACAATGTTCGAACCCTAATTCGGCCTAAAATCGGGGTATTTAACCCTTCCCGAAGTCAAACTACTTGGCAAAGTCAACTGGCTGTATAAAGCCCTCGGTATCGATACAGGAGAAGTCCTGTATCGATACCCAGACGTTCTGTTCCCAAATTGGCACACGGGTATCGATACAGGACAATCCCTGTATCGATACCGGTGCCTCTAAGTTGACTTTTCAGCTTTTTGGTCGTCCTTGCTTGGGTCCCACCGGTTCCCAACATGCCCGACCGCCATGTGTCCACTTTATGCGTTCTTTTCCGACCTGTTCCCTACAAAACAAACAAAGACAAGAAAAACCAAGGACAACACCGCATCAAGTGGAAAATGGAATAAAACCGCGCCTCTAATGCGCTAATTCGCCCTACTTAGGCGCTTATATCTATGACATTGCGCGC
Source organism: Vaccinium darrowii (assembly GCA_020921065.1). NCBI lineage: Eukaryota > Viridiplantae > Streptophyta > Magnoliopsida > Ericales > Ericaceae > Vaccinium > Vaccinium darrowii. Next base: position 31,251,827 of record CM037161.1, on the reverse strand, counting down.
CTATCAGGTGACCAGCTAAAGGGAACAAAGGCTTTGGATTATTAAACAAAAATGGCCTAAATTCGGTACCTGTACACACATTTACAGACACTAACCATGATTAGTTAACAGAAAGAAATCCAAATCAGACAATTGAAATTCCAATTTCTTGATCCATGAAAGAAAGAAAAGTAGAAACCTTTGGTGGGTCCACCGACCATATCCAATTGAATTAGATATGTATGAATATAGGGAAAAGTTAATTATGTATGGATATAGTAATGTGTTCACTTTGGACTCTAAGTGGAGTAATATTCACCTCCATTCAAGTGGTAATGCCTAATTGGCTAAGTGTTTCTAATTCCTAGTAAATAATGCCAGAAAAATATGAACAAAAAAGAATAGAGATAAGATAGGCTAATAACCAACTCAATAGTCAAATATATACAAGAAAGAAATTAATTGGCTTAACATATATGCAAGAAATTAACATAAAAGCAACGGGGCAGTGTTGGTGGTACCAACAATTGAATTTGACATTGGATCATCTTGAATCCATATTAATGAAATTATTGGTATGCAGTAAAGCTTACATTATGGATCCCGAGGCCGTCATTCAGGAGGGGCCCATTGATGGGAGCTTATTGGGGTATCAGCAACAACATAGGTGATCACATGCCATGTGGGATAACAATGTAAGTTACTAACTTTTACTAATTGTCGTTTTTGGTACTTAATACATTATGTCGTTTGGTTCTAAAAATTTAGCTAAATATTGCCACAACACTTTTTTTTTTTTGGCAGGGGGAACGTCCAATAGATTGCAAGACGGTTGTGGTTCACCGAAATGAAGCAAATTTAAAAAGGTTGCCTCCCTGGGCACCACTAGTTGCTGAGTAGGTTCGACAAGTAGGTTTTGGGGACCTTGTGGACATTACGTTCATATCTTTAGATTTGGCTTTGATGACTGCTCTACTTGAACGTTGGCGTCCAGAGACTCACTCCTTCTATTTAGGTTCAGGTGAAAGGACTGTGACCTTGCAAGATGTGGAGGTGATACTTGGTGTGTCGGTTGTGGGGAGCACCGAGCAGGATTGGGATAAGTTATGCGGGGACTTATTGGGACTTACCCTAGGGCTGGTGTTTCAAGGACTAGGGGCAAGGTGAAGTTGTCTTGGCTACGGGCCCATTTCAAAGGGCGTTTGGAGGCCGGGTATTCGGAAGAGCAAGTTTGACAGTAGGCCTGCGGTTATATTCTATTATTGATAGGTGGTATGCTCATTCCAGATGGTTCGGGGGGTTCCGTACACCTTTGCTATTTGTCCTTACTACGGGACTTGACACTTCAACACAGTTGGGGTAATGCATGTCTAGCTGGGCTTTATCACTTCACGGGTCAAAGACAAACAACAACGACGTGGGTGGCTGTTTTATACTTTTGCAGCTTTGGGCTTGGGAGCGGTTTCCTTACTTTGCTCCTGGACGTCTTGGTAAACGGGTCCGACCACCTGGTGCTCCCCTTGGTGCACGGTATGTATAGATAATAGTTCCAAATAGAAATGTACACAATTGATGTTTGTGAAATTAATTTCGGTTCAAACTTTTGTCAATTTTGTAGGTGGAATGATGCGTTTCATACGCCGGATATGACAATGCATGTGCTTGGAACGTATAGGCATTTCTTTGACTTGCAGAGACCGGATGAGGTATGACTATTATATGTTGCATTATATATGCATAGTATAATTTTTTGTTCGATTTATCGTAATGTATAGTATAATTAATGCAGGTGGTATGGAGGCCTTATGATGAAATAATAGAGACTCTGCCTCTTAATTGCCGTGTTGGGAGGGCTATTTGGATGGCCAAGGTCCCACTCGTATGTTTTCCGTACGTGGAGAACCACATGCCTGATAGAGTGATGCACCAGTTCGGTTACCGACAAACTATTCCCATTGACTTTAACTATCGAGCAAAGCCACACGGGATGAATTTTAAGTCTGGGACTAAAGACTATGCTGTTGTCCATGCCAATTCAGTGGCATTGTGGAATGATAGGTTGAATCATATTGTAACGCCCCATGTAGACCACTAGCCAGTACCTTGATTTGATCCACAAGCCACACCACATGGCCCAAAATGCTTAAGCCCAAGGTACTAGTAGTAGTTCACATGGTTTGTTATATATCCAAGATAACTCATCTAAACAACCAATGTGAACTACTACTAGTACCTTGGGCTTAAGCATTTTGGGCCATGTGGTGTGGCTTGTGGATCAAATCAAGGTACTGGGCTAGTGGTCTACATGGGGCGTTACAAATGGTATCAGAGCCCCGCCCTGGTCCAAGTGGTAGGTAGGATGTGCTCTGCCACCACGGACACCAAGGGAGGTTGCTGGGACGGGACGATGCAACGAGGACGTTGCATCCCTAAGGGGGGAAGATTGTGATACCCCAGGTTTGGGTATAACAAACCATGTGGGCTACTACTAATACCTTGGGCTTAAGCATTTTGGGCCATGTGGTGTGGCTAGTGGATCAAACCAGGGTACTGGGCTAGTCGTCTGCATGGGGCGTTACAAATGGTATCAGAGCCCCGCCCTGGTCAAAGTGGTGGGTAGGATGTGCTCTGCCACCACGGACACCAGGGGAGGTTGCTGGGACTATGCAACGAGGACGTTGCATCCCTAAGGGGGGAAGATTGTGATACCCCAGGTTTGGGGTTAGATGTTGTTTAGTCCCACATTGGTTGTTTAGATGAGTTATCTTGGATATATAACAAACCATGTGGGCTACTACTTGTACCTTGGGCTTAAGCATTTTGGGCCATGTGGTGTGGCTAGTGGATCAAATCAGGGTACTGGGCTAGTGATCTACATGGGGCGTTACACATATTGTTCTTCATGGAGATGTTGACATTGACATGTACCCTGCCGACGACCCGTATGTGGTTTGGTACAAGAGGATCACTCTACGTTATATTAGCTGACCTGGTGCAACTACGGATATTGCGGTAAAAATTTGTTAATTTATTGCATTGCATTCATTTAATTTGATTTTGCATTTCTGATATGCGTTATAGTTAAAGTTATTGGGCACTCTAGAAGTGCGTGATCCAATTTCATTTTGCATTTTAGATATGAGTTATAGTAAAGTTATTGCGCATTCTAAATACACGCGATTATAGTATATACGGTCCCATATACGCTGACCTGGCATGCCAGATGGCATGTAACGTTCATATTGCATTTGCGAAAAGCACGAAAGACTCTTTTTCAAAATACTTTGAAAAGTATGGTAGATTGCGAAATAGTTTTGAAGTAAGGGTTAGTCCGATCAAAGCCTCCAGAATCCGGTTTTGGGACCATCATCTGGATGGATTCCGTGTAGCCAAAATCCTACCTACAAGTCAAACTTTGAAAAAATTTGAGCTATGGGCAAGTTGGCAAAAAGGACGCAATGAGAGCAAGGGTGGAACTAGAACATTGGCTCTCTATCTTTGAATTAAGGTTAGCCAAGGCCTAGTTTTTCAAAAGATTTTAGCACACAGGTGCTAAAATCATGATATTTCAAATCAAAAAATGAAGTGGTTTCGTGTATCGTTTTTTGATTTTTTTTTGGCACCAAATTAAAGGATTCATTTTTTGATTTGAAATATCATGATTTTAGCACCTGTGTGCTAAAATCTTTTGAAAAACTAGGGAAGCAAATTTTAGTTGACAAAACTGCACTTATCGTTTGTTTAGTTTTTTTATATTTTATATTCATATGCCCCATTTTTGCTATATTAATTCTGCATGCGTTCGGGCATGAGGGGAAAACACTAGAAAAGTAGTGGCAAAATAATTAAGCATGGATTATTATTTTGTCCTTATTTAAAAATGTTCGCCCTTGCTATTTTACATCATTTTTTTTATGGATTATTGATTCGTCTTAGTGAGAGGAATTTAAAAAGTAAAATATTATGATCAAAATCCTTAAAAAAGTTCACTAAAGACAAAAAATAATCCAAAATAGACAAACTTTGAATTATTTTTGTCCTTATTCACCAAAAATTTATTTTGGTCCATAATTTTTTACTTTTAAATTTATCTAGTCGGGACAAACCAATGTTCACAAATAATTGACTCAAAACCAAAAAATGCAAAAAAAATAAAAATAAATTATAAGAGGACAGCAAATAATCCATCTAAATTACTTAACCAAAACATCTCTCAAAGGGGAGTGATTTTCACGCGGGAATATTTCTCTTATATCCATTCGACTTTACTCAAAAGTTCAGTTTGGTCCTTCTTGTTCCAATTTCGCCATATTAAACCTTCTATTTTGAAATTTGTTTCAATGTTAGCCCTCTGTTAGCTTCCGTAAAAAATTTGGATGGAAATTTGTCATGCGCACGGCACATGACAACTTTTGAGGGGCATTTATGTCCATTCCTCTCACTTTCTTCCCTCCCTCACCCCAAACTATCTTCCTCTCTCCCCTCGGAAGACTTCTTCCCCCGAATCTCCACCACCACCACCAACTTTAATTAATTTCCATTAATTCCTTTGGAAAATCGTTGGGGATATACCAAGCTTCAACCAAACCCATATAGGATAATGCAAAAACACAACTATTGTGGCAAATTAGGGCATCTCTAGTGCACTACCTAAAAGAGTTCCCTAATGTGTTCTAACTAGTTATCTAAGAAAAACTCAAAAAATGGTCTGTAGTGCACAAAAATTGACTCCCTAAAATCCTAGGTGGCACCCCTCACTATCTAAAGTGCCCTAAGTGACAACCTAAATTTGGGGAGAGACTTAAGGAGAGAGAAAGAGGAGAGAGAGAGAGAGAGAGAGGAGAATCTTGTGGGACCACTTGACACCCCACACCACATAAATGAGTCCCACTCTAAAAGATAATGAACATTTTTAGGGAGCCCTATTAAAGTGCATTTTTCCTTAGCTAGCTAACTAAGTTCTTAGCACACAAAAAAGGGTCCCACAGGTGCTTAGGTGTACACTTTAACAAATATTTTTTAGGTAGTGTACTAGAGATGCTCTTACATCATAATAAGTATCATGGACGCCCATTTTAATTCTCCATTTTTGGGAAAGGCAATTTGTGAATCTAAGAATCCGTAAATAACCACAGTTCCATAGTTGTTGCCATTGAGAATTGGGTCAGACCACATAATTGCTTTTTTAATGTGGTGGAGTTGATAGAAAGCAGGGGTTAGGGCATCCTTATGTGGCTACTCAATTTAACTTTTAAGTTAAATTGAGTAGCCAAACCCTCCAAACCCATCAAAAATCAGCCTCTCTATTTTCTTTACCCAAATTGTTTTTGCTACAGTACCTACTCAAATTTGAGTAGGCACTGTTCACACACCAAATAAATTTTTACTGTTTTGTTGTCCGGTTTGCTACTGCCGCGTGGTTGCTGCTTGCTGCGTACAGGAGCAAAGGAGTTGGGGTGGGGGTAGGTAGGTACACGTGGCGACGTGTGTGTGGGTGTGGGGAAGAAATGTCAATGACTTGGGGTCCACTTATTTTTTCCCCTGGCAGCATACATCTCCCCAGGCGGGGGTTTAGGGAATTTTTTTTTTTTTTTTATAGATTTGAGGGGAATAGTTTAATGTAGTAAAGTTAAAATAGAGAGTCTGATTTTGTGAGTTTTTGATAAAGTGACTTGCTAATTTATAAAAGGTGTTTTTGAGGTTAAATTTGGTGAAAATTTTGAGTAGGCTGATAAGGATGCTCTTAGTTCTAATACCCAAAAATAGAAAAACTTTTTCTCTTCATGCATCCAAACAAATTAACCACAGCTATGATGATCCAATTTTTCTTCGGATTATGGAACTTTTTCAGGGCATGATTGTAAAAGAATTTCCCATGAAAAATTCAAAATTTTCTGGGTTTCAAATTTCAGTAGGAAGAATTAGCCATGGAGGTTGAATCAATGGAGTGTAGATTGGGTAAGATGAGATGTGGGTTTGGGCAATTGAACGCCAAGAACTACAGACTGATCGGGAAAGAAGTTTGTCGATTGTCTGTAATCTTTCAATGATCAATTCCAAGACTTCAATTTGAAGGTTTTTCTTCTTTTCATGGGGAGGTTAGGTTCTGTTTTGTTGGCATTTGTTCTTAGAACCGTGTGGAAAATTTCTGTGAAGGTTTTGGGGAGTTTTTGTGGAAGTTTGGTGATTGTGATGTCGTGAAAATTTCTGTGAAGGTTTTTGGCGATATTGATCTTTGCCCGAAGCAAATTAGACGAGGAAAATCCACTGGGTTTGACCGAGTGGGTTAGGATTGGATGATGAAGTATGTGGAGAGAGAGAGAGAGAATTAGGGTGAGAAATGGGAGAAGTGAGGGGAATGGTCGATTGTACCCCCTAAAAGTGACATGTGCTAGGCACATGTTTGTTTTTCGGTCCAAGAAGAAACGGAAGTGAGCCCAGGGTTGACATTGCAATTAATTGAGAAATGCAAGGTTTTAATATGTCGAAATTGGAACAAGAAGGATCAAACTGAACTTTTGAGTAAAGTCGAAGGGATAAAAGAGAAATTTTCCCTCCACATTCTTTTTTTCTTCCTAAATTACAATATTATCCTTCACTTGTTCAAATTTTTAACACTTTCACACATTGGATGGCATTGTTGTCAATTCAAATGGATAAAAACAAAAAGAGAAATGCAAATGGTAAAAAGAAGCGTGTGAGAATCAATTGGAGTATTTGGTTAGAAGGTAGGTCATTAATTCCTTACTAAAAACCTTCGCTTCCACTCTCAATTTTTATTTTGCACTCCACTTCTGAATTTTCGTTCTCAAGAATTTGAGTATTGTAAGATAGTTTCAAGAAAATCTTTCATACTCTCGTTTTCACTTTCGTTCACAATCACACGAAGGCATTATGTGATTTGTAAAAGGTCAGTGAAAACGTGAATATAGAAGTTTCAATTACTTCCTCCGTCTCTTTTTAAGTGTGTAGCTTCGTAAAGCCAACTAATTTTCTCTCACATCAACTTTTACAACTTTTACATCTACTTTCCACTATTTACTCTTATCAGTCTAATAATGCCCACTAAGTTTTCAAAAAGTAATATACTTTTAAGAGCAAAATAGAAAGTGTACTAACAAACTTTTCAAAACATACACTTATTAAGGAACAGTCCACATAAATAGTTAAAACACTAGAAAAGAGATGGAGGGAGTAATTTTAGCTTGATTGAGGGGTGCTTTGGAAAAAATGTAAAATTTGGTTTTTTTTTTATTTTTTTCGTTTGGTCCTTATTCAATTTTTTTTTTTGCATTTCTTAATTTTGCGTCAAGTTTTCATGGTTTATGGATTCGTCTTGACAAGACGAGCCCAAAGAGTATAAAATTATGATTGAAACTATTTTTTTTTTAACAAAGCAAAAAGTTTATTTTCAGCTTTATTCAAAAAATTATTAGTTTTGACCATAACTTTAATTTTTGGATTCGTCTCGTCTCCATAAACCATAAAAGTTTGACGCAAAATTAACAAATGCAAAAAAATTTAAATAAAAACAAAACAAAAATACCAAAAAATCAATTCTGCGCTTTTTTGCCTAAGCACCGTGGGTATAACTAATTTTTTTTGTTATTGCATGGAAAATCATTGAAAAGACATTTGTCCGCTATGGGCCAGAAAAAATTGCTGTTTAATGGAGATACCAAAACCGACACTTTACTGTGAGGCATGGGTAATGCATGCCAACAGCCAAGCCAAACTTTGACCGTTGGCTAAACACACCACTTCTGACCTTCTCTTTCTTCATCTTCCTCTTCTATCTTTGCCCCATTGAAATTGACTTTACAGTTCTACTGCTTCAATCAACAAGAAAACACTGGCACCTCCCTCTATTATTCACGCTCATAAATCTCCCTTCGTTTTCACTCTACTATTCTTTAATATTTCTCAATCAAGAGTACGTAGAACGGTAGATAAAGATCTCTGACAAATCTGACAATGACCCCCAACGATTACCAAAAAACCCAACAAATATACATGTCTACACACCCATATAATACTAGTAATCATCCAAAACAGGCCCTTTCCATTTGGGGTTATTATACTGATTTAGGGTTTGAAATTTCATGGACATCAGTGGATGGAGAAACAAGGAAGCCCTTTTGAGGGTCTTGTATGCACTGTTTCTGGGTCAGGTTGTTTCTTTCGTGATGTCCCTCATGGCCTTTGCTGCATCTCTTACTGCCAATCTTGGTATGCTTTTTTCTCATACCCTTTTCATATATACTATTTTCTATTTTTATCTTGTCTGTTTGTTGACTTCTTTCAGTTATGTTTATCAGTTTCTTTGCGGATTTGTTTGTCCCATTCTAATTTATTGAAATGGGTTCATACTTCCTCTTTTAGCATTTCTTGTTTGATTCTTGAATCTTGATTTATTATGCAACAATTGAGTGTTTTGTGGTTTTTGAGTTTTTGGCTCCCCTCAATCCTCAATTGTTGTGTGGTAGTGTAGGTGTAGATACGCCACTTACTCTGTCATTCTTCTCGTATCTGGCTTTGGCTTTGGTGTATGGAAGCATCTTGATTTACAGGCGTCAAAAACTAGTGGTAACATTATCTTTCTCTGTCTTTCTACAGTGCTTGATCATAGAAACCGATCGGTTTTTGATGTACAATTTTTTTTTTTTACCAGAGATATATGTTTACCTTGAGTTTCAATGTTAAAATTTGTCATAAATATTCTGAAATTATATGGCAGATATTAGATGGGGAAAAAAGATGTCATTTAGTCGACTCTAACTCTTAGTTTTCCTTTTCGGCATATATAGCTTAAATTAGCAGAGTACTAACTTTAGTTGGTCTGAATTAGTTAACGGATGTTAAAAGCTTGACCTCGTTTTGGTGCTACATAAATGAGCAGTTTGTTTGGTGGGTTTTTCAGGTACCGTGGTATTGGTATGTACTCTTGGGTTTTGTCGATGTTCAAGGCAATTATCTTGGTAAGCAATATGCCCATTGAAAGGAATTTGATAATCAGGAAGGATTATATTTGTGGTACAGGGTGATTTGGAATCCCTGTGGTAACTCAAGAAACAATAGTTTTATTTGTTTGATCAAGGAACTAAACAAAATATGAGAGTCCGTATAAGTATGCTCCGACAAAGTGATAACAACGAACTAAGATAAGTCCCTTTGGGGACATCCAATAAAACAACGAACTAAGATAAAGTTAACCTAGGTAAAAGATAAACTAATAACCAACTAAAAGAAAGTAAAATAAAAATCCTAAATAACACTCACAATAAATACTAATGATGAAATCTCTAGTTGGGCTCACGGATATCATCATCCAACCACAAGGACATTTGGTTGGGCTCTCTTCCAGCGCTAGCGCTGGTAAACCTGTGAGAAATGTGCTTGTGCTATGGCCTCCGCACCAACATCCATTGTCGAAAACTGTTGTTTATGGATGAAGGAAACAAGGAGTTTTATTTTGATTGGCAAAGGAAACAAGGGAGTTGCCATTGGTTTTAGAGGGGCAAAAAACACTCAGAAATTTGGGGTAATTAATTAACATTTCTAATTCTTGACTGTTTTGTTGTGGGTCATTAGGAAATTAGTAAAACGTGGTTTAGTTTGCGGGTGCTTGTCAATTATGTTATAGGCAAAAGAGATGGATGTTAGACTAAGGAGGGGAAATAATTGACAACTTTGTGACAATGAAGTTTCTGATTGTAGAAATTTTTGTCTCATTAATCCACCTCCTCGCTTAAATGACATAACCGCTCGGGGAACAAATCAGCCTTATTAAACTATTTTTTGATGGTTATGCAGTTAATATGGCTTTTGAGTACTCATCAATTACTAGCGTGACATTATTGGATTGTTGGACGATAGCATGGGTCATTATCCTCACTTGGTTTTTTCTGGGCACACGCTACTCCCTGTGGCAGTTCTTTGGTGCAGCAGTCTGCATCGTAGGGCTGGGTTTGGTTCTTATCTCTGATGCTGGGGTGGGTGGTGGAGGTGACATTTTCTTTTCCACCTTCTGAATCTGGCCTGTTTAATTGTTTGGGCATGGTTATTAGATTATACAACAGATGTACCTGTTCCCTTACAAGTACTTCAAACTTCTTCTTGTAACTGTTAGCTCACTTTCAGGTGGTTCAAAACCTCTACTCGGTGACATGCTTGTCATTGGAGGGACATTCTTCTATGCGATGAGCAATGTTGGTGAGGTTGGTCAATATGTGAATTGTACTCTCACTCTCTCTCTTTCTCTCTGCATGTAAATGTGGTGAAGCATAACAATATCTTTTGCTAATATGTTTCAGGCCTTGCATTAGAAGTTAATTGGTTATTTCTGAGAACAGTTTTTTGCTATGACTTCCGAAATGCAGGAGTTTTGTGTTAAGAAGAAAGATCGTGTTGAAGTAGTTGCAATGATTGGTCTTTTTGGAGCACTTGTGAGTGTGTGTGAGATGTATCCTTTTCACTAAACAATAAGCTTTGAGACATTGGACTGCACTTTCTCCTGGAAAAACTTACTTTTTCATCTTTTATTTTGGCTTCAAAGGCACAGTAGCTCTTGCCTCTAGGACATAGTTTATGTAACTTTTCATTAACTTGAAGAATAATAATGCTTCCATTCCCTAACTTCATTCTAGAGCAATAATGGAGAGGAAGACTCTGGAATCAGTACAGTGGTCTGCAGAAATTGTAAGTATTAGTCTCGATAGTTTGATTCAGTGCATTGCTATCTCAAGCTTTTGACTCGATGGAACTTGGATATTTGTATTGCTCTTTTCAAACCATCGAATTTTGGTATAATGATTGAAGTTCTGTTTTTCCTTTTCTTTTAGCAGTTTTTTTCTGCAGATTTTACATCTTAAATGCTGCAAACTGTGTATCAGCAATTTATGTAAGTGGAGGACTTAGAAGAAGGGGAATGAATGAGGTGTACAATGTAGAAAACTTTTTAGACTGATTTCATATTTTTGTGGTGAAACTAGTATCTGTCATTCTGGATACCAAAATTGGTTTAGAAAGTGAATTGAAGAGCTCTTTCCCGAAAACAGTGCATAAAGAAAGAAATTTGTGACCTTAATATTGGAACTCAAACACTTTTTACTCTATAAAGCACTGCTTTTTTTTTTTTAATTTATTAATTTTTTACTGAGATGTTCTGTATTATAATATTATTTGATTTTTATTGGTATATTAAACACTAAAGGGCTTAGAGTTGATATCCTGAGATCTGATCTATTTGCCTATAACTAAGGGCCTAATTTCAGAATCTAATAATCAAAATATGTCACTTTCCTTGGCAATAGCCCCACCAGGCTATTTGGTAAGATTGTGCCTTTGTTGTGTATGGATTATGAATTACAACCTTAAACTGTTTATATTTCCTCCTTTTTTTTTTTCATCTCCACAGAGTGAATAATTTGTCTCGGAGTGCATCTACGTGTTCTTTTCCTGCATCTTTCCATTTGTTCAATGGACATTAAAAATGTCTCTGTGGGTTAGAAGCCGATAGATCATGTATGTTATGACAACAACATCTTCATTTTGTTTGCAGATATTAACCTTTGCTGGGTATTCACTTGCAAGCTTTACGTTTTATACGTTGGTTCCTTTCGTTCTACAGGTCAGTTACTCTCTTAATTGACAGTTGCTGATACTTTCTTTCCTCCTATATATGAAATTAATGTACTTTTCAGCAGACTTTGTGCTATATTTCGAGCATCACCTGTAACAATGACGTGGAAGGACTTGCCATAATTGTTTAAACTCTACGATTCTCCCAAATCCTTCTGATCATTTGAAGCTTGAAGTTCTAAATGTTTGTTTCCCCACCCTCATTTTGGTTTGGGGGCTCATTATGAATCTGCTGAATCGTTCATTGATAACTCCCACAAGAACTCACACATAGAAAGCAAAGTATTAATTTCCTCTCAGTGAAGCTGGTTCACTTGCTTGATCTCCTTTGTTTAATTGATTATAATTTGGAAACAGATGAGTGGAGCGACAATGTTCAACCTCTCGATACTCACGTCTGACATGTGGGCTGTTGTCATTCGCATATTTTTCTATCATCAGCAGGTTCTCTTCTACCATTAACATGAACTTGACCTCTCTACATCACTATATATAGTTGTACAAGAAGTTAGAAGCTTACACTTGCTGTGTTCTTTTAGAATAGGTACCTTCAATAACAAAGCTGACCTGATACAATTTCCATTTGCAGGTTGACTGGTTGTACTATCTGTCTTTTGCAATTGTGGTTGTTGGACTTGTTATATACTCAAAAACGTAAGTGCTAGCCTCTTCTAAAGTAGCTGGCTGTATGTGCCAAGCGTGTTTATGATATTGGTGAAAACCGATTTTAGATTACAAATCACGATTCTGCTTTAGTTTTTAGCTTTGGATGCTAAAAAAAGGTTGGGAAACTTGTTTGCTATTGCACTGCTAAAAAAAAACAGAGCTTGTTTGCTTTAGCTGTGATGGACTTGTTATATACTCAAAAACGTAAGTGCTAGCCTCCTCTTCTAAAGTAGCTGGCTGTATGTGCAAAGAGTGTTTATGGTATTGGTGCAAACCGATTTTAGATTACAAATCACAATTCTGCTTTAGTTTTTAGCCTTGGATGCTAAAAAAAGGTTGGGAAGCTTGTTTGCTATTGCACTGCTAAAAAAAAAAAAGAAAGAGAACTTGTTCGCTTTTTTTTTTGTTTTTGGAAAGATGAAAAACTTTATTAATCTTGAAGAGAACAAGACTAAAAGGGGCAAGAAAAGGTAACAAGCACAGTTACCAAATCAAGACCCAAACCCAAAAGCATAAAGCCCAACACCCGTGGGTCAAAAACCTAGATACAACAATTAAGCATAAAAACAACCCATGGGTCAAAACCTAGAATACAACAATAAGCACAAATGAGCCAAGCCCAATAAACAGCCAACCCTAGATGCAACTAGCAACCACCCGCAGCCACCACCACCTCCCCCAAGAACACGCCTCCACCATTGCCGTTAAGCACACTGGATTAATCCCATAGACGAATCCGTTGGGAGAAACACCACCGTCGACTGTTTGAACACCACCATGCCGTTAGGCAAAACCAAAAGAATTAATCTGCAGCGAAAAAGAATTAATTCGCTTTAGCTGTGAAGAAAAAGAATTAATCTGCGGCAGAAGCTAGTAGAGGTTGATGCAAGAGCTAGACATTAGTTTTTGTATCACTTGCAATTCAGATTTTAACGCCATTCCCAGCTCCTGCAAATCTTAGGGAATCCAGAATCTGGCAGCGAGGACGTTTTGAGTCTTTTGACAAATATCCAAACAGTTTTGGAAAAGTTAATCTGAGAATTTGCCTCTATTATTCTACTCACACGTAAAACAGCATGTAATTTGATTTGTTGGTTAAAAACTTGAAGCACATTCAAGATCCTGTGTGGTGCCACCCACCCAATATGGCCATGAATCTGGGTGTAGAATATGGTAGACCGGATACAAACTTCGCAATAAAAAACGATCTCTGGATTTGTTTGGACTTGTGAATCTTGTGATCTAGTTTTGAGCGTACAAAAAATCCAGATATGTTAGAACAATCAACTTGTATATCATCATGGTCTCTCGAAGATCCCAGAAATACTTTTTCGCTAAAATAACTGTTGTTTTTGCTGTTAATTTTTTCTTTGACAGTGAGAAGGATCCAGTTTCTGTACCAGCTCTTGGGAATAGAAATGCACAATACGAAGTGCTTGGTGAAGAAAGCGCAGAATCTGGAAACGAGACCATAGCCTCTTGAAATACAAAATACAAAAATCATGATGCTGCAGGATCATTTGATTTCCTGATGCCGAAAATACAACGGTAAGAGTTAGAGCCTTCTCATTATTTCCGAGTTCCAAACTTTTCTTGACTCTTAATTAGGCATAAAAGCTTGAAACTTGTGAAAGTGATGAAATTCATTTCTACTTGCAGAAAGTGCTAATATTTCTGCTCCTTCTATTTCGCCGGCTGTCTGAACAGGCCAATACTAGTCCTCTGCAATTCTGAAGTGTAAATCATGATGTTTGTTTTCATTTAATCTCTCTCTGCCCCCCTGGGTGGAAAATATGGCTAGGTTTGGACCATCAGGTGTTAAGGTTAGGAGTTGAAATCTGATCTTGTCGCAAGATATCAATGTTTTTTTGCCGGTTAATTTGTGCATTTGAAACTCCTGTACAATATGATTCGTATTTAGACATTCCATCACAGGTATTTGGCAAGTTGGTAGCTTTACAAATTTTTTTTTTTAAACGGAAGTTGTACCCCTTCCAACCCAAATTTATTGTTTATTTACGTGCATGCGTGTCATTTTTTAATTGTTTATATCTTTGAATTTGGAGTAATGTTTTTTAAAATTTTGAAAACTTTGTTTAATAGAACTCATCGAAAACTATCAAATGAGATCGATATTGAATATACATAATATTATATACTTGAAAATATAAACAATTTTTTGACGAGGTGTGGATAGTGAATGTGGACAAGAAATTTCGGATGAAGGGAGACTACTGTTGGTTCACAGATATTTTAGTTTTGCAGGTTTTTTTTTACTAAAGGCAAATCCGTGGACACTTATTTTGCACATTGTTTTTGACACTCCATCTCAGCCCTTGAAACCAAGGGCTGAGATTAAAACTTAAAAAACTCCTCAACTCACGTGCCCTCCCTCTTTCTCCTCCCACTTATACTCCCTCCTAAAACACACCCAAGTCTGGTGCACATACCAGTCGCGAAACTGGAGAAATTGCAGTCAGAGCAATAGGAGAAACCGCAGAGAGAGAGAGGAGGGGTGTTTTTAAGTTTTAATCTCAGCCCTTGGTTTCAAGGGCTGAGATGGATTGTCAAAAACAATGTGCAAAATGAGTGTCCACGAATCCGCCCCCATACTTGATTTATTTACCTTTTTGTTAAATACTTGATTTCTTTTGTGTTTAATAGTCAGGGAAATACTCCCTCCGTCCTTTTTTAAGTGATCCCTATCGGAATATGTGCAATTTCAAAGGTATCACTTAAAAAGGGACGGATGGAGTATTTGCAGTTTGCAAAGTCGCACATAGGACCATCTCATCTTGAAAAGTTTTCGAGATCAATTGTACATAATACTTGACAAACTTTATCAACACAAGTGTCCACCTTGACTTAGCTCTTATGAATAACATGTCCCGATTGGGAGACACCATACGAGGGGATATTGTAGCATTTAGTGAGCACTTAGGAGTAATAGATAAATTGTCGTCGTTGGAAGATTAATGGAAGGGGTACATAATGTTGTTCCTATATATTTCCTCCGTCCCTTTTTAGATGTATTGCTTCGTAAATCCAATTTGTTAAAAAACCGTTGTCATTATACCTTTTACATCAACTTTTATCTCTACTTTACATTTCTCACATCAACTTTTACCTCCACTTTCTAAATTATCCTTCACTTTTACTTATTAAATCTTTACCCATTAATTTTTCAAAAAGGCAAAATAATGATTATACAAACTTTTATCCATTAACTTTTCAAAACACACACTTATTAAAGGACAACTCAAAATGGAACACTCTACTTTTATATGGGGACAGTGGGAGTAATTTTTTCCTTCCCTAGTAGCTTGTGAAATATAAGGTGTGCACTTTGTTTGCATTTGTTGGAGTACTAGTTGGATGCCTGAGCCTAAAGGTACTTGCAAACAAAATTTCACTTCACAAGATATTAACCACTCTAGGACGATATAGATGAAAAATTTCTAGCAAACTATCATAACTAAATATAATATGTAGATAATTCTTATATAATGAACCTCCTCGGCCCTTTAGAGCATGATCTATAATTCATCAAACCAAGCAACTCATTATATGTCCTCCCGAATTAGCTTATCAAAAAAAAATCCATGGTGTTGCACATGAAAGAACCGAAAGTAGCAGTAAATTTATAGATGGAAACTGGGAAGATATGGAGGGAAACCAATGTCCCAATAAATGTTGGCCATACCAAAAGACTTAAGCCAATTAAACGAATCTTGGCTTTTGAAATTTGAATACTTCGTCTGATTTCAACTTTTCAATTGAATGCCAAGATTGTGAAGCAAAGTTATGTGCGGTTGAGCAAAGTAACTGTTCTTTTTCACTACCAAAAAAGTAATAACAGTCATTTCTTATTGCAAAGTTCTTTTGGGAGTAATATAAGTCTTAAAATTGGGCAAAAGATTCAATCCTAGTCCTTCAAATTGCCACAGTGGACAGTTGTAATATAGATTGCTCCAGTATTTTCTTTGGAACCTTACAATGTTATGTTGCATTGAGAGTCAATACCTGGCTCTACATATATAGATTTAGAATTCTCCACAATAAATTAGAGAATTCTAGAAATGTCTGAACGGTGCGAGAGTATTCTAAAAGAATAGAGAACTCTCTAAGGATCGATAATCTCCACTATTATAGAATTATCTACAAAGTTAGAGAATGTTCAAGATCTTTTTGGAAGATTCTAGAAGTGAGGAACCTAGAGAGTTCCAGAGAGTTGCAGAGAATTCATGAAGAATACTTTAGAAGATTGTAGAAGACTCCACTACATGCTAGATTTGTGTGGATAATCTAAAACATTGTGGAGGGATGAGAAATGAACAGATATTTTCTAGGAAGATTTTTTAAGGAGAGTGAGAACTCTTGGATGGAAATAACCCTAGCCGTCAATTGAGGAGGTGAATGACTATAAAAGAAAATGATGGGGTCATTTGTGATGCGAACACTTAGGAGCGTATTTCTATAAATGAAAACTGTCAACTATTTTAAAGTTAAACTGTCTACGATGGTCTATTTTATAAACAAAAAATTAATTTTTGATATATTTATCGATATCCGATCAAATTGATTTTTTACGTACGTATAATACTCTGACTTTTTAGTAGAGAGACGGAGTGAGATATGATTATTATGTTATATTTTAGGATTGGCAATAGAAACTCAGAATATGAGGTTGAAAGTTAATTATTCCACTTGTTTTCCTTTTTCCATTTTTTGAAATGGCAATAGTTCCATAAATAATGGTATAAAGATAATTCTAATTGAAAAGTATATAAAAGATGATTTCGGTCATATGAGAGATGAAAATTATTAGGGCTGATTCAAATTTGAATTTGCCAATTTGGGTTTTTGAGAGAATGCGTAGATATATAGATAGAATCAATCCCAATCAAATAAGAGACTTTTATCTTTGACTAAACAATTTTATTTGGGTAAACTAGACTAAATCCCATGTGTTTTTTTTTTTTTTTTTTTATAAATATAGAGGCTTCCGTTTTGGTCGCAGAAATTACAATGTCCTAGCCAATCAAATTTGTCTCTTAATCGATGTAAACAAAAAAGCAAAAATGATAAATATATCCTTACAATAAATACAATAGATCTGGGATAATTTTATTCCTGACCATCATTCATAATTTACCATACCATGCACTAAACCACATGTAATTCAATCCCCCCTCCCCTCCTCCGTTTCCCGATCCTCCATATCCGCTTCTCCATTACCAAGCTTGACCTTATTGCTATTCTTTGAACCCATTTGAACCTGCATTTATATCTCAATACACGGCAACCATGCTGCCATCACTTTCTTTCCACCGGTTTCAATCCCGCATCTATATCTCAATAATTCTTCCGAAGGGTACTAAATTTACGACCTACTCCCACCATTTGGGCTTTCATAGGTAAACCACTTGCTTCAGGAATCAAACAATTATAAATTGATTGGGAATCATATTGTTTGTAAGATTTGATTATGACTTTCTAAACGAAATCTGAGTAAGTTGAGTGCTATTTATAGAAGCCAAATGTATCCCTAGAAAGTAGGATGTTTGACTGTTAAACAAAAGCTGAAAGTTCAATATGATACGGTGGATTTTATCTTAGCTATCTTTCTATATCCTATGGTACTTTAATATTTGTATTAAGAGTTAAAAATATTTATACAGAAGCTCGCCAGTTCATATCTGTTAGAGCATGTGACTTAACATATCTCATTTTTGGTTAAAGTGGAGCGCAAATGTTCAAAAACACTTCTACCTACACTAGTATTGCTACTCTAACTTACCAATTTGTTTTTGCTACAGTGACTTAACAAAGAAGAGGAGGCACTATTCACTTTTTTTTTTTTTTTTGATCTACGAGGCAGTACTATTCACTTAACAAAGCAAAATAACCTTAAAATTTGTGAAAAATAAAAGGTGGGTGATATTTGAATAGAAAAATAGGAGTAGAAAGAAAGAATAATTTAATATAGTAAAGTTAGAATAAAGAGTTTAATTTTGTGAGTTTTTTAAAAAGTAACTTGCTAAAGTACAAAAGATATTTTTTTAGGTTAAATTTGGTGCTCCTAATAAGGATGCGCTAACCCAATGCGTGTTGCAGAACATATGCATGGTGTGAAAATCTCTGATGCTAACTGCGGGCCTTTTAGAATCTCCATTTGTATGAACCGTTTTGTTTTTTCAAAAACATTTAGCATATTATGTGTAAAAAGAATCATATCGATTGAACTTTTTGAATACATGATTGAGATATAGTATTTGTTTTCAAGTTTATTCTCAAACTCATATTGACCATTCATTTTTGAAAAATATATGGTATCCAACAACACAGCTATCAATATCTAATCAATTTTATTTTTACATGAGTGATTCAGTACTCAATATTTCTCACAAAAATGAATTGTTTAGATGACAAATACAAATTATAGATAAATCACAATCAGGGTGTATTGCCTGGGGACACTTTGGAAACTCCAAATCCGAAAAACTCTAGCACATAATGATTCACCCCAGCCGTATCTCAGCAAATAAAAAAATAATAATAAAGAAACTATTTGGAGTAATGAATGGAGCCCTGCTATTGGTACCAATCAAAATGTACCAACGATGCACAGATTGGTTTGAGGGGCCTACTTTACACATCCTTCAAGCACGCTTCTCAAACACACCACCTAATGGAGTGAGCTCCACAATAAATTTTGACACTTCAAACTGTTTGTTTTATAGGTCTCGACAAACACACTATCCAAGGAAAAAAAATTGATCAGATGTTTGAAGAAATATTTAAAATTTACATTTTTCTTGAGAAACATGCAGTGTTGAACGCTTCGACTGTCCTATTCATTCAATCCTTATATATAAATAGTTGAAATGTGCACAACTGCATGTGCATTATCTTGCTAGAACTGTAAGCGTGCCTACAAAAATTTGAACTCCACAAATTTTTCCATTACATTTTGTACGTTCTATTGGCTACCAATTAATTTTGTTTAGCCGTTAATTTTCTTATCAAAATCTTGTTAGAGTATCTAATTGATTCAATGACTTTTTAAGAGAACCAAAATTTTAAATCTTTTTAAGTTTCACATTTAAAAGATTTTTTTTTTTTAAATCTAATAAAGAGATATTTAGAATTGGATAAATAGTCAATTTGAATTATGGCACTGAATTTTGAACTCAAATTCTTGCACCGAATTTATAGATGATCCCATCCTCCTATTACATAATTAATTAAAGATATGTATTGACACCCTAAAAATTCAATTACCAAGTAATTCCATGATTTAGGGGATTGTTTATCTTTTCCAAAAGTAATTCTCCTTCCCTCCCTCATTTTGTCTCTCAAAAATCCAACAAAAAAAATTAGTATTTAGATAATTTCTAAATACTGAAAATAATTTACCCTACAATGGAGAACTCTGAAAGCTCCATCAGATACTTTAACCTAAGAAAATTTCAAACTAATAAATTATTTTCTTTATCTGAATTTTTTTTTAGAAATTATCTAAAGGAGTATGTATTAGATTAACTGATGTAGAGTTGTGAATATCTTGAAATTTGAAATAGCTGGAAAAAAATGATTTTGCTCCCATCTTTGCACACCAATAATCCTTGATTTGTGAGATTTCAAGTAGGTAATGAAAATCTATCCATTAAGGCTTTTGACTTCATCAATATCCATTATCCAATTGCTTCCCCAACTTAAAGTAAATTTTTTGTTTTAAATGTTGTAAAGAGATAAACAATTCGTTTCTACATCTAATTCGGTAAAGAAAGTAATTTCTAAAATTAAAAATCTAGGCTAACAACTCATTCAGAGATTGCTTGCTAATTTGGTTTACAAAAGATTATACATGTTATCTAATCTAATTGACTGTTGCTCATCTAACTGATTCAACTTAAGCCAAAACTCCAACCAACAGCGAAGTATTACAGGTATGAGCCACGGTTTACATGTAGTTCCCTCTTTCATCTCTGAAATTATATTTGTGACAGGTGGGGCCGTGTTTGTGGGGAGCCACCTTGTCGATTGTGATCTCATGGAGCGTAGAGACAGACAGCGCACGTGACAGTGATAGACAATTATTTTAACTAATATTTTTTTAAAAAAAGAAAAGAAATAAGTAGTCTCTTGTCAGTTGTGAGTAAGTGTGAAAAATGAAAAACAAAAAACGCCAAGTAATATGGGTTGGAATTGAATGACATTAGTTTAAAACAAAAATTTACTTTTAAGTTGGGGAAGCAATTGGATAATGGATGTTGACGAAGTCAAAAACCTTAGTGGATAGATATCCGTTACCTACTTGAAATCCCACAAATCAAGGATTGTTGATGTGCAAAGATGAGAACAAAATCAAAATTTTCATCTATTTAAAATTTCAAGCAATTCACAACTCTACGTTAGTTAATCTAATACATACTCCTTTAGATAATATCTAAATAAATTTTAGACTAAGAAAATAATTTATTAGTTTGAAATTTTCTTAGGGTAAATTATTTGATGGAGCTTTCAGAGTTCCCCATTGTAGGGCATATTATTTTCAGTTTTTAAAAATTATCTATATACTAAATTTTTTGGGTTTTTGAGAGACAAGATGACAGAGGGAGAATTACTTTTGGAAAAGATAAAAAAAAAATCCCCTAAATCATGGAATTAGTTAGTAATAGAATTTTTCGGTTGTCAACGAATATCTTTAATTAATTAGTAATAGACGGAAGGGATTATCTATAAATTTGGTGAGAGAATTTAAGTTCAAAATTTGGTGTCATAATTCAAATTGACTAATTATCCAATTCTAAATATCTCTTTATAAGATTTTAAAAAAAAAATCTTTTAAATATGAAACTTAAAAAGTTATAAAAGTTTGGTTCTTTTAAAAAGTCATTGAATCAATTAGATACTCTAACAAGATTTTGATAAGAAAATTAACAGCTAAAAAAATTAATTAGTAGCCAATAGAACGTACGTAATAAAATGGAGAAATTTGTGGAGTTAGAATTTTCGTAGGCACATTTACAGTTCTAGCAAGATAATGCACAAGCAATTGTGAACATTTTTTCTATTCATATATAAGGATTGAATGAATAGGACACTCGGAGCCCTCAACACTTAATGTTTCATAAGAAAAATGTAAATTTTAAATATTTCTTCCAATGTTTGATCAGCTTTTTTTTTTCCCCTCTTGGATAGTGTGTTTGGAGTGTCAAAATTTATTGTGGAGCGTCAAAATTTATTGTGGAGCTCACTCTATTAGGTGATGTGTTTGAGAAGTGTGCTTGAAGGATGTGTAAGTAGAAGAAAGATAGCTAAGATAATATCCACTGCATCATACTTAACCTTTAACTTTTACGGTATAGCTTTTGTTTGACAGTCAAACATCCTACTTTCTAGGGATACATTTGGTTTCTATGAATAGCAGCCATCTTACTCAGATTTCGTTTAGAAAGCCAAAATCAAATCTTGGAAACAATATGATTCCCAATCAATTTATAATTGCTTGATTCCCGAAGCAAGTGGTCTACCTATGAAAGCCCAAACCCAAATGGTGGGGGTAGGTTGTAAATTTACCCTTCGTAAGAATTTTTGAGATATAGATGCAGGATTGAAATTGGTGGAAAGAAAGTGATGGCGGCTTAGTTGCCAAGAATTGAGATATAAATGTAGCTTCAAATGGCGTTCAAAGAATAGCATCAATGTCAAGCTTAATTACATGTGGTTTAGTGCATGGTATGCTAAATGATGAATGATGGTTATGAGCAAATCTATTGTGTTTATTGCAAGGACATATTTATCATTTTTGCTTTTTTCTTAACACTGGTTAAGAGACAAATTTGATAGGGGGGAGGAAATTGTAATTTCGGAGAACACAAGGGAGGTCTTTATACAAAAAAACTGAACATTAACTTTAAGTTGCAGAAGCAATTGAATAATGGATGTTGACAAAGTCAAAAACCTTAGTGGATAGATTTCTGTTATTGGTGTGCTGGGAACAAAATCATTCTTTTCCAACTATTTCAAATTTTAACAAATTCTCAACTCTACATTAGTTAATCTAATACATAATCCTATAGATAATTTCTAAATAAATTTCAGATAAAGAAAATAATTTATTAGTCTGAAATTTTCTTAGGGTAAAGTATCTGATGGAGCTTTCAAATTCTCCATTGTTCGGTAAATTATTTTCAATATTTAGAAATTATCTAAATACTAATTTTTCTTGGGGTTTTGAGAGACAAAATGAGGGAGGGGAGGGAGAATTACTTTTGGAAATGATAAACAATCCCCTAAGTCATGGAATTAGTGAGTAATAGTAGAATTTTAGGGTGTCAATAAATATCTTTAATTAATTAGGTAATAGAAGGATGGGATTATCTATAAATTCGGTGCAAGAATTTAAGTTCAAAATTCGGTGTCATAATTCAAATGACTAATTGAAAATGCTAGGGGTACAACGACATAACAAAACGACGGCCAGTTGTTTAAATCAGGTGCCAAAACGACGTTGTTTTGATGTATTGTACCACTTTGTTGTCCCCCTTTATTGTACCCCTAGCATTTTCCCAAACTAATTGTCCAATTCTAAATTCGGTACTGGAATTTTAAATTCAAATAAGTTCTTTAGATATATACATATGGATTGGTTTGGAGATATGTACGAATTCAATTTAACATTTAGGTTTCCTTTCCACCTTTTCTTTTGAATTTTCCAATTTAATATTTAAGAATTAGATATTTTCTTTTCACATTAAAAGTTATAAGTGCCACATGTCACTCCCACAATCATCGTAGGACACGAAATATTCATGTACATCATCATTTGAATTTGATGATGTCATTTGATGATGTCATTTGATGTACATGAATTTGAATCATGAATGTAGAAATATTTTCTACCGTGTAACGGGCTTATTTCTTGTATTGATTAAGTTGTTGGGCTTTGTTGTCTCGTGGACTCTCACAATTCATGTAGTGTCCCGGGTTGATACTTTGTACTTCATATGTGATGTAATCGACCTCTCTCCTATCAATTGACAAAAAAAAAAATAGCATGAAGTTATATAACCTATTTTGAGTATCAGAGACGTCCTTTTTGTTTCTCTGGACATTTAAATCATTCATTTCAAAAATAAGATTGATCGGATATTAAGTGTATGAGTCAAATCAATTGATTAACAATAAGAACTTCAACGCTCCATGTTTCTCAAGACAATTGTAAATTTTTAATATTTCTTCCAATTATCAACTTTTTTTTTCCCCCCTAGATATTGTGTTTGCGGAGACCTACAAAATAAATGGTTTGAATTATCGAAATATATTCTGGAGCTCACTCTAGTTTGTGGTGTGTTTGACAAGTGTGCTTGAGGGATGTGTAAGTATAATTACCCATAGGATATAGATAGATAGATAAGATAAAATCCACCGTATCATACCTAACTTTTAACTTTTACGGGATAGCTTTTGTTTCAAACATCCTATTTTCTTGGGATGCATTTGGCTCCTATAAATTGCACCTAGCTTTCTTCTTTACTTTCATATTCCAAATTCTTTTGCCGATTTTTGTAACTTGGCAAACATGAAGACATATGCTCACATCCTCCCCATTGTGTTCCTCCTCCATTGCATCCACGCATGTGTTGCTATTACAAATAGCACGACTGAGGTTTGTAATGCTTTTTCCTAGTTCAATTAACAATCAACGAGATTAGAAAAGCTAAGTAACCCGAAAAACTATCCTGAAAACTATCCCGAAAGTGAAATCAATGGTTCAGACGAATATCTAAGTGAATCTGAACTACTGATTTCACTTTTGGAGTTGTTTTCGGGATACTTAGAAGATTCATCATGATGCCCAGTTCCCTGTTAATCCCCTTTGATAGTCTCCATTGCTATTAGCATTATTTGTTTGATAACGCCATTTAAGACCTTAGATAAATTTTTTTCATGTGGTATAATCTTAAAAAAATATTTTCTATATGACTTTTGGTTTTGTAGCATTACATTGTATACATGGGTAAACGCTCGTTGTCCGACTCCAAAACTGTGATAGCATCCCATCACGAATTGCTAGCTTTTGTCGTTGGGAGGTAATATCTCGTATGAGGTTTTATACAAAACATGAAAACTTTCCCATAAATTTTCTCCGAAAATTAAATGTGTAGGTGTGATTCATCTGGTGTACTATGTGCAAGTACATCAGGTAAATCACATCCACACATTTCATTTTTGGGGGAGATTTATGGGAAAGTTTTCAGGTTCCATACACTTTTCCTACCTCGTATACATATCACTTATGTATGTATTTATATGCGCACATATATAAGTGATGTTTGATGTCATTGGTAGTGTTGACCATGCCCGAAAGGCTACAATCCACCACTATCACAAGAGTTTCAGAGGCTTCTCGGCCAGGCTAACACATGAACAAGCGAATCGAATTGCGAGTAAGGGAGACAATTTCAAGTATATGATACCATATTAGTTGCATCCGTATCGGCCGGTTAATAGTCAAGAATTATGTTTTCATTTTACTTTTTATGGTTGCAGAAAGCGGTTCAGTTGTTTCTGTTTTCAAAAGTAGGCTATGTGAACTTCACACGACGAGGTCTTGGGATTTCATGCGGGCTACTGGTGAGAGCCCTTTCGGCCACTTCTCAGAAAAAGGAAAATATGACGTGGTCATTGGACACATTGATAGTGGTAAGTGTCAATTCACTAATAAAACTTTATTGCCGAGCAAAAATAAAAGTGCAGTTCAATTAACAACTGTACCCAAGTTTCTATTTTATGATTTTTCTTGTTTTAGACTTTTAGTGAATTTTTCCTGTTAAACTATTTTGCTTTGTGGATTTATCTCAATTACACAAATGGAAAAAGTTAAAAAAAAAAAACTTAAATAAAATTGGACTCATTAAACAAACAAAAAGGTCGATTTTTCAACCCCTCTAATCAACATAGATAGAAAAATAAAAACAATATAACAATAAGCCAAAAAAATTAGAACTGACAAAAATAAATATCCATGACGGATTATTTATCCGGTTTCTTGACAGGAGTTTGGCCGGAGTCACCTAGTTTCACCCCAGGCGACGGCATGGATGCGTGGCCGGAGGGATTTAAAGGACAGTGTGTAACAGGGGAGCAATTTTCAAGTTCAAATTGCAATGGGTAAATTTGTTTAGCCTTATGATAGTACTCCACTTGGTTATTGGATTGTTGGTATTGTGTCATGTTAGAGAAATCACCATACACACAATAATAGAATACGAAAACAAGAAAGAAATCAACACAGGAATTTACGTGGTTCTCCAAAACTGGGTACCGCAAGCGAGTCTGTTATTATGATAAAAGTCGGCCATGGTTTTTATAATAGGGAGTATTTATAAGTCCTACTCTAACCCAACCCTAATTATTCGCCCTTACGGCCCACTAGTGACAACAATTAAACCCGTGATGGGCCAGATACCGAGCTCCACTCCGCTCGCCATTTGGCCTTCATTAAAATTTCTCGGTACCTCTCTATATGAGCCACAAGTTCCAACATGTCAAGAATACAGTCTGGGACATAACTAATATACATATTTCACAAATACTTGTATTTTGGTTCATAAAATACATCAAGAAGACTTAAATTATTTTTAGTACTTGTGCTAAAAACGAGAAATTGTCCCTCACCAATCAGATAACATCAGAGATATCTATCCTTGCAAAAAATTCTTTATCAAATACCCTTCAAGATGTTTCTATCTGCATAACATCGATCATTGATACACAAAAATATATACGATAACTATTTAGACTTTAGAGAGCACAGGCCCCCACTTTTCCACACCAGTTCCTTTATACCAAAACCCCCTGTTCCTCTGTACTCATGTGTGTTTGAGCCGTTGGATTATGTTATAAAATTTCAGAATTTTAAAATTACCCATGTAATTTAACGATTGAAAATGTATAGAAGTACACAGAAAACGGGTAAGTAAAGAGGATTTGATCCCCCACTCTTCTCATTATAGGTTTTCCAAGTTGCATTTTGAGTAAAGTGCATGCATATTATAGAATGCATTTACAGACTGGAAAAAAAAAAAATCACTTTGATATGAGATTTTTAATTAGATTCTCATTTTACATTTACACAGTATCTTTATGCAAAATATACCTTACACAATATTATCAAAATATTTTTTAAATTCTAATCCTAGTATAATACTTAATCTTTATTTTACTGTTCAAAAATTCAAAATTATATCGATTGGGTTAGGGTGTGTGTTTTTTTAGATGAATTTTTGAGATTAAAAATATTATGTCGGGTTGTGTATTTATTCGCCTTTAGTCAACTCCAGACACATTTGAAAAGTTTAAAAAATATCAAAGCAAAAAAATTAGCTAGCTTTGACTTTATCCTTTGACCGTTTGACTTTTTGTTTAGTGAATCTTTATAAGAGGTTTTTATTTAATTATATCTTTTCAATAGACACGTATACCCAAAAAGGCAAAAAATTAAAAATAAATTGTAAAACATAAAAAAAATTATTAAAGACGGAAAATCATGAATAACAAAATAACCAAAAAAAAATCTAAATTTTAGTTTTCGAAGAAAAGAAATGAACAAAGGTATTTATTAACAGTTGTGAATTGCACCTTTTGATTTTCGGACTAATTTGGAGCAGGAAAATCGTTGGTGCCCGTTACTACTACAGAGGGTTCGAACAGCAAAATGGTCCTCTGGAAAGCTTTGGTCGTCTCTTCTACCGATCAGCGCGCGACGATTTCAACCACGGGACCCACACAGCCTCAACAGCCGCGGGTGCAATGGTAACCGTCACCGACGCGCTCGGGGGCGGCACACCGCTCGGGGCGGGGCCCCCAAGGCGCGACTGGCGGTGTACAAGGCATGCTGGTTCAACCACTGTGAAGATTCGGACGTCCTGAAAGCCTTCGACGACGCAATTGACGATGGAGTCGACGTGATTACCATCTCCGTCGGGCACGCGGCTGCCGACAGATCGTATAGCTTCTTGGAGGATGCAATTTCGATTGGGGCTTTTCATGCATTTTTGAAGAGGATTGTGACATCTGCTGCTGCTGGAAATTTTGGATCAATGGGGCCCGGTTTTATTTCTAATACTGCGCCCTGGACTCTTACCGTTGCAGCTAGTTCTATTGATCGGGAGTTTGTGTCCAACATCCAACTTGGTAATGGAAACACCTTAAAGGTATGCATGTTCGTTGGTTTTAACTCGAGGCCTGATACAATACAAAAAAGAAAAAGGCACAGGAAAGTGTATTCGGGCACAGGAAAAACGCACAGGCACAATAAAGTTCATCCGATGCACTTTCCATGTACTTTCCTTTGCCCGGATGGATTGTGGCATTTCATGTTTTTCTTTTCTATATCAAACGCTTAATTTCCCTTTAAACTCAGTTAGGACTTGATTCACCTTAGTTAATTGACTGCGTGAATCTTTTCATTCTCGTGATTCCGATTATACCGTACGTGACCAATAAGGAGAGACCGAGGGGCTGCTAAGCCCGAGCAACCGTCCTATCCAAAATTCAAAATTTTTTCAAAAGCTTGGTAGTTTTTTTTTCTTTTCTAACAAATGCAACGCCCAACACTTATGAAAAAGTTTGTAAAGCATCCTCCTAAGATTGTATGCATCTATGCAAAAATTTAGCTCAAATTTTGCTAATTTATCTTTAAAAGTGGCATGGTGTACAATATCATTTGCATCTGCAATTACATATGTATAAATTTTTGTAATAGCATAGACTTATAATTCTCTAGCTATGATAATTTTTTGGTATGATTTTCCAAGTATGAACCTTGGTTTTTTATAGGTCTAGAATACTTGTAATAAACTTGAGAAACCTAGAGAAGTTTGAAAGATTTTGAGACCGTTACAAAGTATTCTAGAACCATGAAAAAACTCTTTAGAAGATTGAAGAATTATCTTGACTATTTGAGACCGTCAGATGAAAAATGTTCTAGATTTTTCTAGAAGGTTATAAAAGTGGAGGAACCTAAAGAGTTTTGGAGTGTTCTAGAGGAATATTCCGATATTTTTAGAAGATTTGTAGAAGACTCAACTATATGCTAGAGTTGTGTGAAGAGTTCTGAAATATTGTTGAGATATGAAGAAGCGAACGTCTATTCTAGGAGGATTTTAGAAGGAGAATATGAGCCGTTAGTTGAAAAGGATCCCAGCCCTTATATTGATAAGGTGCATGTCTATAAAAGGCAAGTATGTGTGCTTCTTTGTGAGTGTGTGTCAGTGTGTTTGTGTAAACCATTGTGTAAGTCCAAACTAAACACCCTTTCACATGTTATAAAAATGTTTTATATTCGTCCACCCAATATTAAACTCTTGCGTTCGTTCTTGGTGACCAATTAATTCTGTAGAACCATGACCAATACCCTGACTGGATTACGAGTTCCGATTTCCAATACCATTTGGTTACCATTTACCGGTTTCATGAGTGCTAATATATCGCAGGCAAAGCTAATACAAAAAAAAAAAAAAAGCAATGCCAACGATACTGCATTCATCCCGAATTTTATAGTCCAATTTTTGTATGTTGATTTTGTTATACGAGTATGATTTTGTGACTAGGATTAATATTCAGCCTGGAAATTAAATTGGTCTGTATGATAAAGTCTAATCTAAATAGTAAATTGTAATATTCAGGGATATGGGTGGAACAGTTACCAAATGAATGGCTTCTATTATGTTATTGCCGGAGTTAATGCAGCAGGGCCTGGTGTTAGACGTCAAGACGCTAGGTAAGTCATTCATGCATAGTCCTATCTTCAAGACACTCTATATTCATGTACGTATCAAAATCGATATACTAATAAAATAGGACTAATTTTGACAACGTAGTAAAAATTTGAGGGTTTCGACTTGTTTTTCCTTAAAAATAAATGCTTCGGATTGGATATTGTCTTTTGACGTGACTTTGAAACTACTTACTACGAGGCTCTAAATATTGCAAACACGTATTCATGCATATGCGCATACATAAAACCTTTACCTATATTGTTTCATGTATACAAAATACATGTGCTTGTGCATATCAACGCGATTGTATAATAGTGTGATGCTATTTTTTTTTCCCTTCAGATTCTGCCAACGGAATACCCTCGATAATTCAATAATTCAAGGGAAGGTTGTGGTGTGTTTGATGGAAACGTCAGATGATGATTATAGTGAGAAGTCATCAGTGGTGAGATCTGGAGGTGGTGTTGGAATGATCGTTGTGGATCCATATGATGAGAAAGACCTCCATTATTTTGAGGTCCCTACCTCTGTGATCAATCAAGATGAAGCAAACAACCTTCGAAACTATATGGCTTCAACTAGGTTAGCTATAACATTTACAAAATGGAGGCACTATATTTGTCACATTTTTTTTTTTTTGGAATGGATACTTGACAGTGTTAAAAAAGTCCCTAGGCAAGGAAGGGCGCTTGGCGCCTAGAGGCTGACTAGTCGAGACTAGTCGAGTGCCACCGAGTAGTCGGTCGCCTAGGTTGAGTTCTAGAACACTTCAATTGTCGTATGTTTGTATGCACATTTTCATAGGTTAATTTCTTGAAATTGGAGAATAAGTCTTATTTCTAACTAGAATTGAAACAATAATTTGTACTGATTTCTCAAATTTATAAAAGAAAAAAATTGTGATAAGTACTTCTAACAGTTGTTAAGTATTTTTTAGCGAGCATTATGTGAAGATATTGTCGTCAGTAATAAATTACGATGTTAAACCCGCTCCAAAGATGGCATTTTTTTCCTCGAAGGGGCCCTACCATCTAGCTCCAGAAATAATCAAAGTAAGTTTTTTTTGGCCTAATTTTAAATAGTTATATCATAATCTCAAAATTTTCATTTAGATTTTCTTATTGCAATGCAGAGTTGTCGTTTAATACTAGTAGTTTCTATCACTAATTGAAAAATCATGGTTACAGCCTGACATAACAGCTCCAGGAGTAAACATCTTAGCATCCGGGCCGGTGATGTATTCGGCTGCAGCAAATACTCCAAATTTCTTCTTAGATTCTGGTACTTCTATGGCATGTCCTCATGTTTCGGGTGTCGCTGCTGTGATTAAAGCGATTAACCCTGATTGGTCCGCAGCAGAAGTAAAATCTGCAATAATGACAACAGGTTAGTATTTTTAATTCTCAAACAAGAGCCTCGCAAAAACAAATTTAGGTTTACTCGAAAATAAGTTTTTAGAAAAAAAAAATTATTGTTACAACCACCAGTTAAACATTTTTAGCTTAGCTCAGGCCTCAGTTTCACCACACATGTGACTGATTGCTTTATTTGTTGAATAAGTTTTGTGTTATGGATTTTGTGAGTTGATTTTAAACATAAAAAGCGATAGTCTATTTTAGCATCACAGTTGATTAGTTGTAGAGGATAAGAAAAAGACTTTAAAAGAGTAGAACTCTAAGGAATCTCATGTAAAGGACAAATTTCAAAATTCGTCAATCCAATAAGTCTTTAGTGACTTTTAAAAACCGAATGTAGAAAACTAAGTTTTGAAAACAACTATTAGGAGGACCGAGTCTGTGAAAATTAGTCCTTTGTTTCAATTTATGGTGTTGACATTTCTACCCTTGGCCACAGCTTTACCAGGTGACAATATTGGAAATCCTATCCAATCAAACGCCGGAAGAGCAACGCCTTTCGACATGGGATCCGGGCATTTGAATCCAAATGCAGCGCTAAATCCAGGATTGGTCTACGACATGAGTGAAACCGATGTCTACTACTTCCTATGCAGCCACGGCGTAAATATAGATATCCTCCGAATGCTCTTTGAAAACAATAGAGCTAATTGCCCTAACGGCCAAATGAGTGCCTACCACCTAAACCTCCCTTCTATTGGCATCAATAATTTGGTTGGAGGAGTATCAGTGACACGAAAGGTCACTTACCGCGGTAATGAAAATGGCTCTATGGTATTCAACGTTCGCATTGAGAATCCCCAAGGTATTGAAATAACAGTGTCCCCGAGTGTCTTGGATTTTTCAGGTGGCCAGAAGACTCTAACGTTTACGGTGGACGTTTACCCAAGTCAGCGTTTGGGGAAGTTTGTTTTTGGGAGCCTCACTTGGTACAACAGTATTCATGAAGTTAGAAGTCCTATTGCTGTTAAAGCTGTATATAATTAGGCATTTAGTTTCTTTTTTTATTTTGGCTATTCTTTGTTGTTTTGTTTAGGTTTGTAGAGCTATTGTAATTTTCAAATCTTGGAATAATCTCTCTGTTTTTTCATAATAAGGCCAAGTTTAAATTATTTGGTACATATCTAATTGGAGCATTGCTCCCTTACTTTTATTGGTTCTTAATGAATTTAGTTTTTCTTAATTAAAAATTTCAGAAAATGATTTTACTATTTGGTTTAAATGTTTTTGCTTCCTTTTTCCATTGTTTAATTGAGTTTTAATTTTGTTTCTTTCTATCTTGCTTTTTTTTAACTAGGGTTTCGTCCTATATATCTTGCTTGCTCTTTTGTTTTTACGACCAAGAAAAATCAAATGATTGGTAACAAGAATAGAATTGGACAACCACGAAAAAGCCCTATTTGTGAAAACATATTCGGGTTTTTAGGGTTAATAAATTACAATTCTAGCTTTCACCATATTACACCCGCATACACAAACCACCATTGCTACATGCCTCTTCGTCACGAGTACCCATAATCTACCCGTTATCCATGCACAATGTCCCTTTCTGCCAAGTAACTATCGAGTAATAGAGTTGCCATCATTCAAATCACTGTCCATGCCAACAAGCAACTTCAAAGATCATGTAGGAGGGTCACTTGGAAATAGTCTTTTATTCCACTTTTAATCCTTATAGTTTCATAGCGCGTGTTCGGCTATACCCTATGTTTCTTCGTGCCACATGGGGGAAAAGTTAATTTGTCACATATAACAAGACAATAAGGTATGAGCTCTTGTCTTTAAGCTCAGTAACTTTGTAGAGATTGTCTACTTTGTAAATAGTTTTTCAGTGATTGAAATACTTGAGGTGATTAATGAGATTCTTTTCTCCAAATCTAATGCGTTTGCTTGTTATTTAACTCGAGTTGATGTTTACATTCTATTTGATAACTCAGCTACTTACTTGATATCGTTTGATTGAATTGCAAACACTTATGGGTTGAGCCTGGCGGGTTAGCAGAGGAGTTTGTCTAGCGCTATATCTGTTGTCAAAGCCGTCTTGTTCACCCACCCATTCCATCCACCTACCATAGCCACCCCCAGTCCCCACCTCCGTGTCTCCAACCACATCTACTACAACTCTCCATTCAGATTCACCCTCCTTCAAAAGCACAATGATAAGAGTTAAAAGTTCTAGGGGTTCGTCTAGTTGATTGATGGGTTTGTTCTACTGGTATTGTTTGCCCATGGAAATATAAATAAATGGGTTACCCATTTTTTTAATGGCTTGATGGCTGAAAATGTTGTTCTCGGGCAATGGAATGGCATAATGGGTTGGTGGCTTGGTGTGTACATTTTGCATTGGTATTGGATGATGGAGTTTAGTGCTTTAATGGAATTTGATGGAAACCTTTTCAAGTTCTGTCATGTAGAACTCTCCCTTGTAATAATCCGTGCGCGCATGGAAGATGATGCTCATGGATTTAGCGTTTTTGTGTTTCTTTTATGCAAAGAGAAATTTTCTTTGAATATCTTCCAATGGTAAACACTTCAAGCACCTCAAAATTTCAATCAAAACTGCGGCTCAAAAAAAATTCAGGAAGGGAATCCTGAAATGAATTCGATATTACACGAATCAATACATTTTCAAATTTGGCAAAGTTACAAGAGTTAAATCTCATATGCATATGCATTAATCTACATCTCAAATCCTTCAAATTCCTCAACAGTACTCAAACTCGTTTGGAGCTAGGGCGATGCACCAGCTTTTTCCTTGTATGTTGTTCGGAAATGAAGACTGAAGCCAACATGCCTCAATCTAGTGCAAACCCAACAAAGTACATTTGGGCCCAACACCTGAAGCAATCAAGATTTGTAAGAAAACTATACAAGGCCATCTAATGGTGTTCTAACAATAAAAGTTTTCGAAATAGCCAATCCAAATGCGAAACCATTTTTTAGGCTTGCTATCTGGTAAACCCCCATGGGCTATAAGACGATGAACCTCGCTAAAGCCAATAAAACACATTCACCGGTCACTTGAGAGAGAGAGAAAGAGAGAGAGAATACAAAACTGGAAAAAATGAATCACCAATCATAGAGCAAAATCCATATCACAAGATTGATCCCACATAGATTAATCATGACTTGGAACCAAACCCCGAATCTAAGATTATCAAAGAAAGAAACCCTTAATCCAAGGCCTTCTTATA
Organism: Vaccinium darrowii; assembly: GCA_020921065.1. Taxonomy (NCBI): domain Eukaryota; kingdom Viridiplantae; phylum Streptophyta; class Magnoliopsida; order Ericales; family Ericaceae; genus Vaccinium; species Vaccinium darrowii. The sequence continues at coordinate 31,218,140 of CM037161.1, read as the reverse complement.
AAGTCATAGGGTAAAACACTATTTATCATTATCTGTAATGTCTTACTGAGAAGATGCAGTGAGTGTCAGCATATTGACAGAAATATGATTGATTACATGCTTCCTGTTATAAGCATCCATAAGCTTTTCATACTCCAACCTTTTTTTTTTTTTTTTTTTGCGGCTTTAACTTTGCATGGAGCTTTTTCTTGCCAAGACCATATATAGCAGAGAAGATTCACAATATCCAAAGAAAGTTGGCCTCTTTTTTTAAGCAGAATTACATAGATTTTTTTTTTCTTTTTATAATCGACCCACCAATCAAAACTTTAACCAATTATGTAGATTTTCTTGCCAAGACTATAAATATATATATATATATATATATATATATATATATATATATATATATATATATATATAATATACGGAACGGATCCAGTGAGGGCTCCCTCACCTAGTTAGGTGAGGGAAGCCAATCACAATGCTTCTCGCCGAACACTGTAGCGGAAATCATGCATTGTGATTGGCTTCCCTCACCTATCTAGGTGAGGGAGCCCTCACTGGATCCGCTCCGTATATATATTATTTATTTATTTTTCTTTTTATAATCGACCCACCAATCAAAACTTTAACCAATTAATAACATAAAATCAAACAATCGAAAAACAACGATTTACGTGGAAAATCCTTAATGGGTAAAAATCACGGGAATGAATCATCCACTAGAAGCATTGTGTGATTACAAGTAGACTTACTCGATGACTCCTCACCATGAATCCTAAGCCTTACTTGCCGAATCCACATTCATCACACCTCTACATGATCGTCGAATCTTGAATCCTCAAGCCTTCGAATTGAATCACCTTTCGAACTCTACAAAAGGGCCTAACCTAGAAAGGAATAGATTATTTTGATATATATTCGCCAGTTTCTCGGATTACAAACTATTAGAATCTTAGTAGCTCTAGCATCTATCTATAAATTAGAAATTCATCAGATGGATGTAAAGACGACTTTCTTAAATAGGAACTTAGATGAAGAAATTTATATGGAGCAACCCGTATGGTTTGTAGTTAAAGGACAATAGCATAAAGTTTGTTAGTTGGTTAGATCCTTATATGGTCTTAAACAAGCTCCAAAAAGTGGCATAAAAAGTTTGATAAGGTTATTCTTGAATATGGGTTCAGAATTAATGAACGTGATAAATGTCTATATCAGAAGGAGGGTAACGGAGAATGCATTACCTTGTGTTTATACGTTGATGACAATCTTATTATTTGGAACGAATTTGGAGATAATAAAAGATGTGAAAGCTTACTTATCGACGAGATTTGATTTGAAAGATTTAGGAGAAGTGTATATAATTCATGGTATGAAACTTGAGAGAACCGTTAATTGTGTTACACTTGATCAAAGTGGGATTTTAGAGAAGATATTAATGAAATTTGATTATTACAATCTCAAACCTATTTCAACTCATTCTGATCTCAGAATGAATTTAAAGAATAATAGTGGTGCTCCTATATCTTAGCTTAGATATTCTCAGATGATTGGGTCACTTCTCTACATAGCAAATCAGACTAGACCTGATATTACATATGTTGTTGGGAGATTAAGCAGACATATTCATAATCCAAGTAAAGATCATTGGGTTGCTCTAGAAAGGGTATTCATGTACTTATGAGGAACTTTAAAACATTCTTTATGTTAAAAACTAAACTTCCCGATGTGGTTGAAGGCTATAGTGATACTAATTAGATAATAGATAGTATGGATGTTAAGTCTACTTCTGGATATATATTTTTGTTTGGAGAAGCAACAATTTCTTGGGGTTCCAAGAAACAAACAATTATCAATAGAAGTACTATAGAATCAAAGCTTATAGCTTTAGATATGACATGTGCTGAAGCTGAGTGGATTAAAAATTTATTGCTTGACATTTCACTAGTGAAGAAACCTATCCCTACTATTTTGATACATTGTGAAAACAAAGCTGTGATAGGGCTTATGAAACAGGCTCATAATAACAAGAAGATGAACAGGCACATGCAAGTGAGATATAAATCTATAACAATCTTGGGGAACAAAAATGTTGTATCTTTGAGTTTCGTGAAGTCAGAAAAAAAAATATTGTTTATCGGTTAATGAAAGGATTATCTAAGAGTGTAGTCTTAGATTTATTGAGGGGATGGGCTTAAGCCTACAGGGAGTCAACTAAGGAGGTAACCCAACTTCTGTGATTAGAGATCTCTTTAAGGTAGTTCAATAACAATCCTTATAGCTGGACTCGTATTCCAGCACTTCAAATAAAGAGACCCATTAAATATGTATTCTCCTGCTCATTCTTATGCTAAAAGTGCTGATGTAAATGGGACGGTAAAGGAAGGGATCTACCTTAAATGAGCCCAAGCAAGAAAACTTCTACAGGATAGACATCTCTCACTTCTATCCTTGGAGGTTTCACCTTTACTAAGAGCGTTGTGAGGCCGCGACCGTGAGGATTGGGCTGCCATGAGAATAAAGATTGAGCGCATGGCCAATAATAGTGCTACCCCACATCACAGTTTTGTATCGTACCATATGTGTGACATTTAGAATTCTCGTACAAGGGATTTAGTTCAAGACTTGGTTCACTATAATTCCTTTAGAAGGAAACTATTAACACTAAGTGAGGTTCAAGTCTAAAAACACCTACACCTATTGTTTGGTATATAAAGTTGCTCATATTATTATTTTATTTACTTTTCTTGTTTTTACTAAGTTTTGAATCTTGTGGGGGATTGTTGGAAATTCCTAATTTCATAGAATTTTCAAAACTTTATTTGTTAGTCACAAACTTTTAATACACCAAGTGTTATGAGCATTTAAACCAAAAGGTATTTAGTTTAAATTGAAGAAGTTTTTCTATTGTTTCTATTGTGAATAGACAGCTAGGAATTTATAAATATTTGGACTCCTCAACACCCAATAAAAAGCACACAACACGTTCTTTTTGTTCTTCTATATTCTACTACTTTTGGGCAACAAATACATATTTGGCAAATCCATCTAGTGCATCTATGAATTGTACTAGATCCCTGTGAGTTTTGGGTTGTATCTTGGTGTTGTCTGCGATCGTTAGAACATGCAAGGAGGGAGCACACATAACAACTTTGGGACAGTATTTTCAACGTGCCTCTCTCGATTACACATGCCAATTTTGTTAACATTTATCTTATATTTTGTTTCTGTTTCTAATTGATTATATGTGTGCAAATCATTTTTCCCAAAACCAATTCTTTTGTTTAATTAGATTGTTTTTTGTTATAGTGATTTTTGCATCCTCAATTAACTAGCCAGTGTTGATTCAATTTGTCCTCATCTCTCTCTATGAGAGTTTCTCTCTCTACATGAGTGCTTTTTGCCCTGCAAGTGGCTCCACCTTTGTTGTCATCATCCACTATCCTCTTCACCTTTCTACCCCTAAACCCAGTCACCCCCATATCCTCTGTCTTTTCTCAACTCTTGTTACCATATTAACCCCCTTTTTTCTCCCCTTTCACGTTAATTTCTTGTGATCCTTTTCTCTTCTTTGCTACGGTTTCACTTCTCTACATCTATGGCGGATTCGGAGATACTGGATCTAGAAGAAAGAGTTGGGGACTCAGAAGCAAACACTAGTCTGTGCTTAATGGGCAAGGTGTTAAACCCCAAACCTCTCAACTTGGGAACCATAACAAATATCATTAACTCAGCCTGGAAAACTAGGGTTCCAGTTGGAATCACACCATGGAGCAACACAAACACTTTCTTATTCAAGTTCGGTAGCGTAGAAGACAAGATAGCCATACTTATGGAGGGACCATGGTTGATTATGAATAATCTCTTGGTTCTAAAGGCTCTCGAGGATGGTATGGTAGTCTCTGAAATAGATTTTTCTAGTTGCCCCATCTGGGTCCAAATCCATGGGCTGCCAGTGGATAAAATGTTGCGTCAAAATGTAGAAATTATTGGCAAGCGGTTTGGGAAGCTATTGGCCATTGAGGCTACCGAAGGAGGCCTCCTGATTAATCGGAGTTTCTTGCGTATTAGGGTGGAAATTAATACTAACCTTCCACTTCCTAAAGGTTTTTGGTTGCGTAGGAATGGTGATTCTAGTCTAGATCTCTGGATTTCTTACAGATATGAAAAACTACCAGATTTTTGCTACTGGTGTGGAAGGATTGGCCATGATAATAAGGTCTGTCGATTTGAAACCAAAGAAAAAGGCTCCATTTCTGGGTATGGACCAGAGCTACGTACTAGACGAGCTCGTAAATCGGATGTCCAAGTGGTGGAGATAGGTGAAGTTGTTGAGGCTCAAAAAGAGGTGGCTCTAGTGTAACACCCAACCTATAAATATGTTTCTGTGTTTGGTTATGTGCGTGTTTATTTTAATTGCGTTGTTCGGCGTAATTTGATAGTATGTGAAATAGAAAGTTTTCATTGGGCGGAGCATCGAAACCCCGTGGGAGCGGAAGCATGGAATAACTTCCTTAGGGCATCTTTATCACACTTAACAAATTGTTGAAAAGTTAAATTTGATGAGTGAAATGTAACAAAACCCTTCAAAATCAGACTTAACAAATATTTTACAAATTTACAAAACTTGTAACTTTGCTACAGTGCCGCACCAAATTTGGTGCGGCACTGTTTACGCACCTTTTGTTTTTTTATTAATTTCTTCCGGTTTGGGGTTGCTGTGCGTCAGAAAAGAGGGAGGGAGGGAGGGGAACACGTGGTCCACTACTATGCTTTACTGTACCACATCTCACCAAGCTAATTTGTAAAAGGAGAACACGTGGTCCCTAGCTTTCATCGGGATAGTTTTTTTTTTTTTTTAATAGATTTGAGGGGAATAGTTTAATATAGTAAAGTTAAAATAGAGAGTCTGAATTTGTGAGTTTTTAATAAAGTGACTTGCTAATTTATAAAAGGTGTTTTTGAAGTTAAATTTGGTGAAAATTTTGGTGCTCCAGATAAGGATGCTCTTATAACCCAAAAACTTCCACGTTCTTATCTCATATGTTGAGACACACACACAATCATTTTTTTTTCCCAGGGCTCAATAATAGAGCTTAAGGGGGGGATATTTTCCCCTTCAATCAGATTTCTACGTGGGAAGAAAGAGAGAGAGAGAGAAGAGGAAGAAGAAGAAGAAGAAGAAGAAAGGGAAGGAAATTAGGGGAAAAATCAAATTCAAGGTGAGGGTCTTGACTCATGTTCTTAATTTGATAATATTTGTAGCTTTTGGATAGTAGAATCTGGTATTTTGCTCTTGGGTGGAATGGGTTTGGGTGTTTTTCTTACAAAATTCGTGATTAAGCTTGTTAAGGGAAGTTGATTGTGGTTGAACTTGAATCTGCCCTGATTTTCGATGAATTTTTAGACATGGTTCCTCAATTCGTAATTTTCTAAGATTTTTACTGTAGCTACCCATACAAGTCGTTTATGCTCTGTTAAATTTTCAGAATTTTACGTGAAATACAGAAAATATGAAAATTCGTGAACCAATCTGTTGTCAGGATCGTGTTTGAGTGGACTGCACTGTCGCATCTTACGGAAATGGCTATATCTTGGTCTAGGAAGCTTGGAATTTCAATCCGCTTGTAGCGTTAGAAAGTAGACTCGTGAGGCTTTAAGAATTGATAGGCCGTGTAGCTTGATTATTTTCCAGTTATAGCAGTTTCTGATTTAAAGTGGATGACGAATCTGGTTAACAGGTTTTTGCCGTGAGTTTGGCTCATTCGTTGATTATTTAAAAATAGTTATCGGGTGCAGAAAATTCTGAGTTTTTAGTATGTTGTTTCTGCTTGTGTTTAAGGTCTACGGTTAGAATATTGGAGTGTTTGGACAGGTAGATTAATTCTATAAATTCGTGAATTGCAAGGGTGTCGAGTTGTCGCAAGTGTGCCTATGAATTACGTTTGCGTTGGGGTGTGAACCTTTTGGCTACTTTTGGCCTTAATTAGTGTTTTATTATTGATTGTGAATGATTTGGAGCTAATGGAGGATACATGTTACAGAGAAAGGAACGGCACGTCTGAGGTGCCGAAACAGTAGTTGAACCTACCTTTATTTTTGAGGGCTAAGGTGAGTGTTTCATTCACAGATGTTTTTCATTCAGGTTGAACTTGTTAAATGTTGTTGTGGCTGTGTGTCGAGTTTGGCTGTCGTTTAGGCTTCGTGCCGAATTGATTATATATTTCTGTTTAATTTTGTTATATGTTGTGGCTGTGTGCCGATATTGGCTGAGTGCCGAAAATGGCTGTGTGCCGAATTTGGCTGTGTGCCGAGTTATTATGCTTGTTTTTCTTTTTGGGTGTTGAATGTAAAATTTGTTTGAACTGCATCTATGTCTCATAAACACTCCTGGAACTTATTTCGGGTTTCAGTTTTGCAGGTTGTTTTTGTTAGGTGGTGTCCACTACTAGTCCCGTACTGCGAGTCGTGCACTCTTTCGGGGGGCCTTGTCGGGAGCTTTGCTAGTTAGGTTGTGTTTTGGGAACTGGAGGGGTTTGGCTTTGGGCCAGGGATAGTTGTTATATAGTATGTTAAACTCAGCTGGTGTTGATTATTTTTGACTTTCATTGTAATCTGCGTGACGAGTTTATATCTTGTTTTGTAATAATATAGTGGTTCGAGTTTTATTTTAGTGTGTAATTCTCAACAAGGGGTTGGGAGCCAGTTGACTGTGCACTGGGTCGGATTTGACCCGCCTAAGTGCTTAATCGGGGCGGGTTGTTACATCTAGGGCAAACTTCTATGGAATTTGGCACTGATAGGGTGGCGCGTGAAGAAGCTAATGCCTCCTAGCACGTGAGTAGTCGTATTACCCACCGTTTTACACCAACGTCTGTGGGAATGAGGCCGACACAATCTGCAATCATTCAGAGGACAGATGTCACCAATTCTAGGGAGACAGGTATTATTCCCATCACTGTCAACATCGTTTCTCCTCAAAGATTATCCTCTACGGACAGAGTAGAGTTTTCTAATCCTGTTGCTGCTGTGGGGACCATTACCTTGCCTAATACCCAACATAACTCTCCTAAAATTTCTAGCCCAAGCCCATCTCTTCAACAAGACCATAGGCCAGAACCCATTTACTTTGTTACGGAGCCCGATAGCCCAAAAGCCTCATATAAACCTTTAGAGATAAACAACCCAATAGGCCCAACCCCAAACCCATCTTCTAATCCTCTTTCTACCAGTGACCCACACCTAGAATATCAGGCCATTTCATCATACCAAATATCCACTAAGCCGGACCAAACCAATGCCCCTCTTACCCCAGACCAAGTGACTATACCACTCAACCAGTCAAACCAAAGCCCATATATTAACCCAACCCAAATGAATCATCTGGACCTTTTTCTCTCGGTGGGTTTTAGGAACCTATCAATTAAGAGAAAAATGGGAGAGGATTTTGAAGATAACAGTAACTCAAAACTTTTACGCCTTTGTGGCCCTCCTGTTGAGAACCCACCTTCCTCCCCCAATCCTAAACACAAACCTAAACCAAAATCGAAACTCACCCGTCCCCCCCGCAAAAGCAGCAAAGGGATTATTGGCCCAAATTATCGTAGAAATGCTCACACTCCATATGTTGATCCTAACCTGGAACTGTCAAGGACTTGGGCGTACCGTGACAAGCCAGGCATTAGGTGAATTGGTCCGCAAAAATCGCCCCTCCATCGTCTTCTTGATGGAGACAAAAAATAATAAGGTCAAAGTCAAGACCATTCGTCGTAACTTAAAGTTTGATTTTGGCTTTTATGTTGAACCTGAGGGCCCTTCTGGTGGATTAGCTCTATGGTGGAACGATGACGTGGATCTTGAAGTGGAGTCTGCCTCCAAAAATCTCGTCCACACCATTGTGAAGGTAAAATCTAGTTCAATTAGTTGGGCTACGACTTTGATCTCCCCGTTTAGTTTGTTTTTTCTCTTCGTTGTTGGTAATATATATGATCCTTTCAACAAAAAAAAAATTAACTAGCCAGTCATTTAGTCAGTTTTCTGTAAGCACCATAAAGCCAATTATATAAATGCCACATCAAATTGGGTAAACAGTAGTAACAAATCTATAGGAACTTTGATCAAGGTTAATAACCAAAAGGCTGGTCGTGTTTTGGCGGAAGAATATATATATATATATAGGATCCGGCTCTTATCCGCACCTTTCATTTCCGCACCTCGTGATCCAAAAAATTTTTTGACGATCCGATCCGTCCAATGTGTTCAGAAGGTGTTTTCAAGGGTCCACGCGGAAAATCTTCAAAAAAAATACCGGGAAGGGCTTGATCCAAGCAGTTTTCGCAAAAAATATATATTTACATTTTTTGCGAAAACTGCTTGGATCAAGCCCTTCCCGGTATTTTTTTTTGAAGATTTTCCGCGTGGACCCTTGAAAACACCTTCTGAACACATTGGACGGATCGGATTTTCCAAAAAAAATTTGCAACACAAAAAAACCCCATTTTTTCCTTAAATCCGGGGGTGTGGATAAGAGAATTTTCGTATATATATATATATATATATATATATATATATATATATATATATATATATATATATATATATATATATATATATATATATATATATATATATATATATATAACAAGTTCTGAACGGCTCCAAAACAAACAAAAAGGTGCTTCAATAACATTGTCGATAGCATTGCCAATATCAAATTAGAATATGTTTTTGAGTAACTTCCCTCCGGCAACTTTGCCAACCTTTGAGCACATTGCCTAGACATGAAAACATTATGTTATTCTCCACGCTAATCTACCTAATAAATTCAAACGACAAAGAGCGAAAACTAAAGCCCATATCAAATTTACAACTGTGACATCCTTTACATTGGGACATTTATTGAAGGTCTTTCCAAAGTCCTCCTGGAATGTTACGCACTCAAATCAAAGTAGAGAAATTTCTACTTTGAGGATTTCTTGTTTAGTTGCTTGCTCAAGACTAGAGCTTCTCCATAGATGGGTAAATAGTGATGGTATTTGTCACATTATTTAGATGAACGACAAGCAATAACACAGTTGATGACCTTCTTTTATGAAATTATAACATTTAAAATTGGAGAGACTCTAGTTTGGAAGCTTTGAAAAGAACTGGATTTTTGTAACCCTCTAAATTGCACTAACCAATTATCAAGTTCTCATTCAATGGCACGGATTCTATGCTACCAAATCCACACTTGTATATAAATTGACATGAATTACCTGAAGTAATTTGATATGATGATACTACTCTCACAAATACAACCAGCATTTTCGATCCGAAACACGGCTTCAAACAAGCTCAAATTATCTTGTGTGTTTTTGCAATTGTTAGAATTACCAAGTCAAGAGCATCTCCACTTCTCACACTGTCACACACGCGCACACACACACACACAAAACCCAATAAACTCATAGTATATAAAAAACCTAAAAATCGTAATATAATTCAAAACAGAATTATTTACCATGACTCTAGGTTGACGAGTTTGCTTAGGAGACAGAGGTTGAGATAAATTAGGAAGAATTTAGAAAGAAATATTTAGAAAATTAGGAGAAAGAAAGAGCGGCTTAAGATTTATTTGAATTTGAGAATTCCAACTTAATTATTCAAACCAACTAAAATGGAGACAAATAAATTCTTCAAAGAGTATAATTATTTAACTCGGACAGTGTTTCAAGTCATATGTGTTCCAATCTTTGGAAAAATGGGTTCAATAGTTTTTATCCAGTGTTTCAAGTCATATGTGTTCTATTTTTTTTCAAGTTATGTGTTCTGATCACGCACTTAACGATATACGATCGAGTTGATTTTTGATAGACTTGTAGTAATCGACGAGTTTTATGCGATGGACGTCTCCAATCATCGGACCAATACTGGCGCAGCCGCGCTGGGTACCGCAACACGCTGCATAGCACCCCCTTCTGTCCATTTAACCCCCATTTACTGATCCAATACTAATACTGAGAATAGCGGCACACTCGCTGTCACTGTTCCCCTGTTTCCTTTCCCACAAACGGTTTCAATGGAACCCACGCCAACACAGCCAACTGACCCAACGCCATCACCACCCTCTCCATCACCGTCACAACCCTCCTCCGCCTCCGCCACCTCCTCCTCATCCCTCCCTCCGCCACCCGCCTCCTCACCCTCCCTCCCACCTTCCCCAAACCCTAACCCTAGGCTTCCCTTCAACAGACCCTGGCCTCAAACCTCTCCATTTCCCACCCACCACTTCTCATCTCACCTCCACTCTTCTTGCCCTTCTCCCCCGCCCGTGCCTCCGTTCTCTTCGTCTGCTCCGCCCTCGTCTTCTTCGTCCTTGTCGGCGCAAAAGGGTGGGATGGCAATTGGAGTTCCTGCGCACCACCCGAGTCCGCCTCAACCTCAACCCGCCTCGTTTTCGTCGCTGAACCCGCCGTCCTTTGGGCAGCAGTTTGGTGGGTTGGCTCGTAATTCCGGCAGTGTGCCGGAATCTAGCACGGGTCAGGGCACGTCTCAGGTGGTTATTTTTTGTTATTGGACTCGTATTTTGTTTCTACTTATGAATTTAGATGCTTGTAGACGACTGTATTAATTGAAATTCGGTACGCATTGTGTTCACAATTGTGGTATGCTATACGTGTGGCCAGGGTTCAGACTTCCGACGAAACTTTTCCATAAATACATAATACAAATATAAGCCTACAATGCTCCAATTGAAATTTCCTAGATTTTTTTTTTAAAAATAAAAATGAGAGAGGAAGAATATGGGGAGGGGGTTGGTAATTTTGAGAGGGAGATTAGAAGTGGGGAGTGGGAATTTAGACTTTATTATGCATAAAAATTTTGTTTATTGAGTTAATTTTACTCAAACTTCTAATTCGTAGTTCATAACTGTAGATATTCTTCCGTGCATAAAAGAGGAACAATTGTAGTACTATAAAACATAAAAGTGCTTTGTCATTGTTCAAGTTGAATACAGTTCTAGGTGCGTAACCATAATCTTTTAATTTTTCTTGTTAGAGCTTCACTCTATAAGCTTTTAGTTCAGGGTATACAATTTTTTCCTCCTACAATACAATGTTGAGGAATCTAATTGTCGGAGCTTTGGTATATCTTTGGATTTCCAAATTGCATAGCGTGCATTGTGTAACATATTACAAGAGCATTAGCATTTTCCGGAGACGCGGGTATAAGATTTCCAGGATGATGAGTTGAGATTAGTGAACTTATAGTATTAGATTTGATTGACTAACTGTTGTTGTGTATATGCGTACATTGTATGTTGGTATTATCAATTCACTGTGAACCTTTGGTTTTCTAAACACTGTTTGTTTATGGTCCCTCCCACTTTTCTCTGAATAGGTGAGACAGCCTATACAAGGAATCCAAGGGATGGGCACCATGGGGTCATTCGGCTCAGGCCCTCAAATGAGGCCCGGTGGAATTGCTGGACATCATCAACAAAGACCTGTCCAATCATCTGCTAGACCACAGACTACCCCAATTAACCAGTCCCCTAATTCGCAAGTCAGTGTTGATTTTCGATGCACTCAATTCTTGTTTATTAATGCTAGTAACTTAATTTGCTTTCATAATATGATGGAAGGATAACTTAGGGCAGACTTGGTTGGAAAATTCCTTATCAGGGAAATTTTTTATTTTTTGCTGGATTACTTTGCCAAGTTAGAATTTCTTTTCCAGATCTTAACTGAAATTTAAGCAGCTATTCTGAAAGTAAACAGAATGCTGATTGCTTTTAAAATTCATTTAGGTCCATGGATGTTCGGATGAATAATTATACTTAACTACACCAACTACTTGGATGAGTTTTGTATTAAAAAAATTAAAGGTTCAGGGCAAACATTTTGATATATAGTAGTTTGACATTTTCCTAAAGATCACCGATGTACATTGGGACATAGATACCCATATGACTTTGTTAAAGCATCCAACTCAAAACCAATTGGCAATAAATGGAGAGGCTGCCCAGGTCATATACTAGTTGTGGAAGTTATAATTTACCAATGTGGGACAAGTCTACACTCCCTTGCACGTGCGACCCCTAACCCGCCTGTGGATAGGTAAGCAAATGATCCATAACATAGGGATCACAATGAAAAATGAAACGTGGCACGCTTAAGGCACAAACTACAGGGCAATCAATTAAGAGAATCTTGTCCAAAAGCCTAGCTCTGATACCATGTTAAAGCATTCAGCTCAAAACCAATTGGCAGTGGGTGAAGAGGCTGTCCAAGCTCATATACTAGTTACAGAAGTTATAATTACCAATGTGGGACAAGCTCTAACATAATTAATACACCTTGATAATTTGAATTTGGACTCAAGATTGGATAAGTTATCCTGCACAGTGTGTTTATAGTCCCGTATCTTGAGTGATAAATCAAGTTTCTCTACCCTAAACCCAAGACACTTTTAACTAGTATCTTGTATGCAAGTAATCTTTTCGGTAAGTTGTTTCTCATACTTATTTGTCCTATGTAAGTCAATTAGTCAACAAATAATTTTCCGTCTTCTGTTTGGCTTTTGTTTGAGCCTGTATCCCTCTGCATCAGGATAATTGCATACACGTTCATATCAATGTGTCATAATGGAATCTCTAAAGTGCTTCTAGAGTGGCACTAAGCCATAGTTGTAAAAGGTGCACCAAGACGCACGCGTTGTTTCAAGGCTCACTCTTGGTGCCTAGAGGGGGTCGCTGCGAGGCGATGTGTGAAAAGCGCGTGACTTTGGAGAGGTGCAAGGCTGCGCCTAGTGAGTCTCTTTCAATTCACAAACACATGTAATTCAAAGGGTAAAAACTAGAGACTTAACCCAAGGGCTAAATTATCCTCACACATCATTCCACAATGTCAATCTCTCGTCTCTCAGGCCAACTCATGCAAAATGATCTCTCTCAGCCCTTTTTTTTTATTTTTTTCAAATACGAGATAATTTTCTTTAATTAAATTTGACGTTTAAGCTCTTCCCGATGCAAGAATTGTTGACTATTTGGCATTTGGCATTGGTTAAATGATTTTATTGATCTTTTTCTTGGTACACTTTCTAAACTTCATTGTCTTAGAGTAATTTGAGAAATTAGTGCATGCTATTTTTGCTATTTTTTTCCACTTAAGTGCGCCTTGCTTCAATAAGGCCCGCGCCTCACCTTGAGCCTAGGCCCCAACATACCTTTGCGCCTTAGTGTGCCTCTCATCCTTAATAATTATATCTATGTACTCTGTAAATCTTGTATGTACTACCCGATAAGGTACTATATTTGGGTAGTATGCCATCAAATTGCAATATGCGATTACTTGGGAGTTACTCCCTCCGTCTCAATTTGCTTGCCCCTTTTGGGGAAGTGAGTTTTTATGGGGATAATGATGAGACATTTAATTGGGTTTGACTTTCTCAATTTACCCCTATTTAATGCTTGGTTAACATGACATTTAAGTGTAAAAAGAAAGGGCAAAAGAGTAAACTTGCACAATTTTTAAGTTTACTTTTCAAAGTGGATCTTTTTGGGACATCCAAAAAAGGAAAGAAGGACCAGCAATTTGGGATGGAGGGAGTATGTAATTGCTGGAGGCAAATAAAGCCTTGTTGGTTGGGATACAGCTGATATGAATTGTGGTTAAACAAAAAGCTTTTGAAAGCTGATACCTTGGTCCTTCCAGTTTTCTTCTGTTTGTTGTCTTCAGTCTTGGGATTTGTGCTTCCCTTACTAGGTGAACTGTTCATAGTCTCGATCCTGGCACCGATTCACGGCAGCTTCAGAGTCAAACACAAATGAGAAGATACTACACCAACTTAGCTGGTCATCCTCTGTAGGCTTTATGTAATCTTATTGGAAGTGCTCTTCATAACCCTGCCGACAGAGAGGTCTTGAGGGACCTCCCGATACTACCTCTTGTGACTCCTCCTACCCTAGGGATTTGTATTTTTTCAAAACATGTATTTTCGCTTTTACGAATCCCCTTCCTTTAAAATTGGTCATCCTGCGTTCTTGCATTGTATTCCATACTTCTTGAGTTTCTGATGCACTTTTCAACATTCATTTTCTGCGGCTAGCGTTATTGGTTTGCCCCAGTCCAGTTGTAGATGACTGTTGGTTATTTGTATCAAATATCAATATGTTTTTTATGTCCCTGTGGTTACAAAGTTTTCTGGTTTGTTATATAACTTTACTGATTGGTCTACACAATTATTGTGAGGCAGTATGAAGTATGGTCCAGTTTTCTTCATTCGATGCTTCTAAAGTCCAAATGTCTGGGATTTGTGTTTCCCTTTTTTCAGTTGCATACTTCTTGAATTTCTGGTGCTCACCAGCGTGTTTATTTGCACTTCTTAAGTTAATGGTGTGTGTCATAGTTGTAGATGACTGATCGATATTTGTGAAATTATATTTTCATCTGAAAGACAAACTATCGGAATATCTCCCCTTAGTAAAAATTGTCAGGTTATATGCAAATAATGTTTACTTCTCCCTGCAAACAGAATTTCCAAGGACATGGCATAAGAGTTCCATCGGTTGGATCTCCAGGTTTGTCATCACCCACTACATCACAAAGTCTACAGCTTCACAATCAGCCGTGGTTGTCATCTGGGTCTCAAGGAAAGCCTCCTCTGCCATCCCCACCAGTCAGATCAATTACGAATATGCTATCCGTACAACAAAGACCTCATGTACCTCAGCAACACCAGCGTTCTGGTTCAACAGCTTCACAGCAACCGTCATCTTCCCAACAGCAGCCTTCACTCTCACATTCGCCCCAAGAGCATTATGTGCAACAATGTCCCACTTCAAGGGATCCACAATCTTTATCCCGTCAGCAACAGATTCCAAGGGCTGCTGGATTGGGAAACCAGAAAGTTTCCTCACACACTGAGGTACAACCCAGTCCTGTCCAGTCAGTGCCTCCTAATAGAACAGTTAGTGCTGAAAGTGGTGAATCTTGTAATCGGATTCTTAGCAAAAGGAGCATCCAAGAGCTGGTAACCCAGGTGAACATATTGTTCATGTTTTCAAAATGTTGATGTTCCTAACTTGAGTAGATATTAGTCTTTTGATTCTACACAAATTAATTATTTATATCATATTTTTGTATCATCCTAAGGAAGATATCCACGTGTACTTTGGATGAAAGTGTATTTATCATGTTATTCTGGAGATAGAGTCAACCATGGACGTTTTCAGCATCCTTTTCCTGTGTTTTTTTTAGTGGTATTTATATTTGGTTAGAGCTACTTATTATTTTTAAGAAACTTTGATGTTTCTCTTAATGATGTGTTTCTTCTAAATCTAATCTTCAGCCATTGTTGAGACCCTTGTGTGGGTTGGTGGATGTTGTTTTACTCTTTGTTCCTGTACAAGTGTCAGGGGTGTGTGTGTAAAATCTATTAAAGAAAAGGTTAATGACATTCTTTTGGTTCTTCTGTAGTTATTTCTGTTCCTGTGACCCTGTCTAGGCTGCATCTTTACATGATTGTCTATTTTAGTTATGTTCAGCTGAGAGACGTGTTTACTTGTTACCAGCACATTGACCACAAAGCATTTCAGGTTTTCAATGATTCAACCATAGCATTCTGCCATTCTGCCATTCTCCAAGCACCCCACTGTATCGACCCTGCTTTTACTTTTTCTTAACCACCGCCCTGCTGTACTTATTTAGGCAACATTTGATTTTCAATCTCACTTCTACAATTTGTCAAGACTAGACAAAAAGTATACAATGATGAACCGATGACCAATAATTCTTGGATGGTAACTGTTTTAACGTTTCCAAAGTTGTATACATATGCTTAGGAAGGACGATTATTATTGGGGAAGACTGATCCAATGGTAAGCGTAGCTGAGAATTCATTCGTTGTGATTATAGTGGATAGTCTGATTATTTGAGGACATGAAAGGGAAGCTGTACCATGACCCTAGATGGAAAGGGAAGACGAGTAGCGAGGGAGGAATTATTTAGTCGACCAGTAAAAGTAGACGTTCCTTGTCTGGTGACTCTGGTCAATTGGCTAGGTCGGCCTTTCCTATGCCTTCCTCCCTTCACAAAATCCTCTCAACTTGATTCAATTGCAGAGATATTGTATGAGAAAGCATTCCTTTGGATTAACTCTCTTCACTGAAAAGTTATGGTTCAGAGATCATAGAATTGCATGCCAATTGCTAGATGTAAAATTATTTTTTGGTTTACTTTTTTGGTATTTCTCTTTAGGAAAGCCTTGTTCTAGGTCATGACTTGTAGTACTTATTGCTGGAGAGCTGTTTTAATAACTTACTTGGTGTTACACTTCTCACTTGTACAGGTGGCATATTTTACAATCATTTTTATCTTACATCTTTCTTGTGACTGATTCAGTATGCTAATATATGTGCTTTATTGAGCTTAATTCAATGTATGTCCTATGGTTTATCAGGGGAAAAAAGCAAAAAAATAAGTTATATATCATATGCATGTTATAGTGCAATTCATACCTTCTTAGGAATGCCTTTTCTTGATCCAGAAAACTTGAATTCTTAGAGAATATGTCTTCTTTATTATGTAAAATTCCCATAATTTACTCTGAGATATTTATGTTTTGTGTTGACTTCGTTGTTGCTTGGATAGATTGATCCGTCAGAAAGATTGGATCCTGAAGTAGAAGATATTCTTGCGGATATTGCTGATGACTTCGTTGAGTCTGTAAGTTGATGCATTTCCGTAAAGGATTCTGTCTCCCTGTGCATAGTCTTGAATTTATGGTTATGGACTTTGTTTGATTCTTAAAACTGATTTTGCATATGTATTTTCATCAATGGTACTTTGGAAGAGCCCATTATACCACAGAGCTAGGACGTTTTCGAGGCCGTTGGAGTTTAAGTTGTTTCACCATTTTTGTCCTATTTAAAGGATATATGTCCTTGACAAGATGTTAGATACTGGAAAAATCTCATGTATATCAATTCTTTGGTATGAAATAGTGTAGTTTATGCATACAAAACATTTTTATGTATTTTATGCGATCATAGATAGAGGAGGTATCACTCAGGGTGATATTTGCTTGAATTGTGTCATACTGACAGATTTAAGAAATACATCTACACTCGGTGGCCTGGAATCTTTAGACTACAATGCTAGTGTAGTTCAGTAAGTTGTGGGTTGGTCCAGGACCAGGAGTATAATGGAGCTTCTGCAGTCATGGCCTAGGAAGCATGGCCACGTATCCCAGCCTCGCTTATCCTTGTATGAAATGGACACAGACACGATAGAACACTCTGTCCATGTGTCGTGACACACCTAAATACGTGTTTGATTTTTTAATATATTTTGTTTTGTCGGACACATTGCAAACTCTATAGAACACGATGTGGACACTCTGGGGAAATGTTGTGGAATGTTGACACATTAGAAGGTTTAAGAAAACAGTTTCTTTAAGTTGTTTCAGTTATATATTTACTCTTGATTAATATGTTGATACGTTAATACTATCTGGATTTTGTTTTGAATACTCCTAGTTAGTTTGATAAAAAAAAATGATTTTGACTTTATGTGAATTCCAAATACACATCTATCAATAAGTGATTTTTTATTTATTTATTTATTTTTTAATTTGGACGTGTCCCTAACATGTTAATGTGATAGTTTTTTAATAAATGACATCTCTGTGTCATGTCATTTCTCTGTCCCATGTCCATGTGCGGGGGGGGGGGGGGGGGGGGGGGGGGGGGGGGACCCCGGCCCTTGCACAACTCCAAGTATCTCACGTATTATACTAATTTTTCAGGTTAATTAAGAAATATTATATGGGATTAGCCCCTAAAATTCTTAAAATCTCTATTTGTGTGGGGTAAAAACTCCTCAAAATTTCAAGTTATCAATCATTTTTTAGGTTGCTTGTATAAAATTCAACGGTAGCTACACACATCCACATTATATCATCTCTTCTTTGGACCTCGTAAGTAGCGATAAATACTTACAAAATATTTTTTTATATATAAATATGAAAATACACGTGATTCGGCCCCTACTTAACACAAATCTTGAGCCTCTTGCCTTAGTCCCCACGGGACTTTGTGCCTCGGTGAGCCTTTCGCCTTTGACAACTATGGTATACAGGTTTCTTTAGTGCATATATGCCTACCAAAAAGGGAAGAATCGAATTTAGGACCTACTTCGGTTGAAAATGGAGTTGCATAGCAAACTTAGCAATTGCGTATTATTTTGCTGGTGTATACAAATCCTCACAAATTATTTGGAGCATTTCATTTTTTATGTTTTTGATTCTATGGTTTGAATTAGAATAATTTCCGACTTTGATATTTGAGCAGATTACAACCTTTGGGTGCTCATTGGCCAAGCATCGGAAATCAAATACTTTGGAGGCAAAGGACATACTTCTACACCTTGGTTAGTCATGCAGGAATAATTCTTCTGGTTTATGTTGTTTCATTGGTTAACTTTTATTGTGCTTAATGTTCCACTGCTTTGTGTCAGAGCGAAACTGGAATACGACCCTTCCTGGGTTTAGTGCAGATGAGATTAAGATTTACCGAAAACCAGTAAGAACTTGACTGTGTTTGCAAATCATGTGTAGTTGTGTTTATGCTGGCCAGTTTGGTTCTCCATCTATCTTCATATAAATTGTCTATTCCATGATTCTTTTTGTATGGTTTGTTGCAGTTCTCCAGTGATATTCACAAAGACCGACTTGCCGCGGTACGTTTTGGATTTATGTCTTCGTTTCTGTTAATTCAAAAAGCAACCTCACCTAAATCGTCGAGTGTTGACCTATTGTTTGGAGTTCTATGATGATTGCTTAGTTGACCTGGGTTGAGAAGGTCATGGTATTTTAGTTACCTTAGGGATGAGTTTACGAATTCCTGTTAACTTGTTTATCAAATGTCCTTTTTCCCTTTGAGTAGGTAAAAAGGTCAATTGCTTCTGCTGACATAGCAAATACAAGGAGCTCCGCGGGACAAGCTGCTGGAAACCCCAAGAGTCATATACCAAAGGCACAACTAAATGTTATTGGTTCCCCAAATCCAAAGATACGTGAAGCTGCATGAGTTGATAAACTGCTGATGATTAAAACTTATTCCGCGAAGAAGGTATCTATCTATGCCTCTTGGACATTCCATCTCCTGAAAAGTGTATTCGTTAAGTATAGAGTTTATGGATGTAGAAAATCTGGAGAATTGTTATCTGTGTCTATGTTACTTGGAAGGTGGAATGGGGAAGGTAGTAGAGGTAGGCAAGTATGGATGAATTATCTCGAGATTTTTGTTTGTTATCAGTTTTTCGTCATCCAAGAAAATGTCGGAGAGATAATAGTAAAAACTTTGAGGATTACTTTGGAATGCTAAATTCACAGCTAATAATGTTGCATGTGACATCTTCAAAAAAAAAAAAAAATGTTGCATGTGTAATGTGTGTTCCTTGACATAAATCGCTTTGGTATGACCATTAATGCGATAACACGGTCCATATATATATATATATATATATATATATATATATATATATATATATATAGGGTAAGCTTCTCCTCCGGACTCCGGACTTCCGGACCTCCATGATCCGAACATTTTTTCGACGATCCGATCCGTCCAATGTGTTTAGAAGGTGTTTTCAAGGGTCCACGCGAGAAATCTTCAAAAAAAAATACCGAGAAGGGCTTGATCCAAGCAGTTTTCGCAAAAATTTTATATTTACAGTTTTTACGAAAACTGCATGGATCAAACCTTTCCTGGTATTTGTTTTTGAAGATTTCTCGCGTGAACCCTTAAAAACACCTTCTGAACACATTGGACGGTTCGGATTTTCCAAAAATAATTTGCAACACAAAAAAACTCACTTTTTTCTTATTTTCGGGAGGTTTGGACTATAATATATATATTCTTAGCGAGTTCTTGGGAAACCTAGACACTGGGAAAAGATAACCACATTGTGACCATCGCATGTAGCATACTAGCATTGTTTGGCTCTCAACTGTCATACTATGGTTTTTACTTCTGTAAGTTGCTAGAAGGTGGGAACAAAACCTGTAGGTAAGTGAAGTTTGTAATTTTGACTGCATTGGGGAAGAGCTCCCCAACTGGGTGTAATCCTTGGTAATTGGAATTTCTCCAAATGAAATAGAGCGAGTCAGACTCGAGTGATAGGTAAAAAGGTAGAGAGCCCCAGTTGGACTACACAGCTTTTCTCAAATTATGGTGACAACCTTACAAGGAACCTAGTTCCATATTAATGTTGCTTTACGCGAACATAAAACCTATGCATGTAGACCACGTAATGAAGTGGCACTTATGATGTATGCGTTATCTTGTAGCTTACTATGGTTATATTAAATTTTGCAGGTCAAGTTTTGAGAGAGAGGATGCAATTGCACAGTGAAAATGGTATCTTGACCTCTATACTTTTGCGGTGCCTGTTACAATGATTTTACGTGCAATGAATGAACCTGGATTTGGGAACAACAAGGAACCACCTATTGAAGCAAGGGTTTGGCGCCCGAGGTAAAGACAATGAGACAAAGTGTGCGACAGACAAGTGGGGAAGATGCAGCTTTTTTTTTTCAAGCTGTGTCAAGATCTGTTGAATCTCATGGCATTTTACTGCAAAGATCCCATAGGTATGGTTGGTTATGCCATCTTCAAGACAAACAACATATATGGAGAATCAATATATTATTGAAAAACCTGCAGGCCATTGCAGTCGTACAAATGCGGATTTTACTCAAATTTCTGGCAGAGATTTTCGATAATTTTTAGGTATTAGGCACTGGGTCAACTTTCGATGTTAAAAGATTGCGTGACTGTTGGTTTCTATTTTTTCATGTGGCGGAGGAAGTTAAGTAGTGCAGCATCCAGCCCTTGATCGTGTAATAAATGGTCCTAATTTCATCTTGGTACTTGCATGATCCGAGCCGACCATTGCCAGGATGAAATCCGAGCCACGGATTATCAAAATCAACGGCTTGGATGCCGCACTACAGGTTGAGTGCGACTTTGCACTACAGGATCCGCGATTCATGTGCTTCTGCATGGGGATGTTACAAAACCTGGGCCCTGATAATATTCTTGGAATTTTTATTCGGTTTACAGGTTTCTCTGTAAGCAAAATGATTCTTTATCAGCATTTGTTTTTTTCCTTGATGAGCCATTTTGTAAGCTTGACCTCGTGCACAAACCATTTTCAAAGAGGCCTTCCAGATTTTGGTCTGTATTTAAAGCATCTCTAGTGCACTACCCAAAAAATGTTTATTAAAGTATACACCTAAACACACATGTGAGACCCTATTTTGTGTGCTAAGAACTTAGTTAGCTAGCTAAGAAGAAATGCACTTTAATGGGACTTTTCACACCCTTCTCTGTAATACTATATAGTATAGACATCGATCACAAAATGAGTAAATTCCACATACGAAAAGGGGTGATTAATCTGAGTGAATAATCAGATCTCTCTTGGATCATTCCTCACATATAAGCAGTGCCGGCTTATTACTTTTGGAGGGCTGAAACAGACTCATTAGATGAGACTCTTTATATATTTTGCATTATAAAATTTTCAACACAGTCTTTATAAAAAATCATTACAAAATATTTATCATTACACAAATTTTAACGTATAGTTATCTAAAAATAAATAACCATTGCAATACTTTTAAATCGATCATTTGAGTATTACTCTTCTCCCACTTTTAGCTACAAATGTACTAATAAAGTCTGCATTATATAGAAAGCTTACGTATTTGAGGCCCCCTTATTTTTATTTTATATTTTTATAGTTTTTGGGAGTCTAAAGCGGTTGCTTTATTAACTTATGCTGTGAATCGGCCCCTACATATAAAAGTATGGGAAAAACACTTTGTAACCCTACCACTGTGGTTGATGGATCATTACTCCACAAGTACTAATATAATCAGAGTGCAATTTTGTTCACCCTCCTTTAAAGAGGGTGAACAAAATCATTCCTCTTATTGGTTGAATTGGTGTGGATCCTACTGCAAAGTGATGTCATGCTTACCTCTGCGATACATTTTTTGGTAAGCATGACATCACATTGTGATGGGACTCACACGTTTCAACCAATAGAAGGGAGGGTTTTGTTTACCCTCTTTTAAGGAGGGTGAACAAAATTGCTCTCTCTTAAAAGAAGACCAATAATGGCGGCATTAAAACAGCTACGGTTTCGTCAATAAAAAACAGGTACGGATCCACAATTTTAATTTGTGGTATTCGTAAAGAGACGTAAAGATCGATCCAAATTAGACGACGTGTTAGCTTTTGATACAATCATTGTATTTTTTCCATTTTCCATCTTAGAAAACTTCACTCCCTAATCAACATTGGAATCGACGTATTACGACAGTTCTTTTGAGTCAACAAGTTTTCCTAGCCTCATTTTTTTTATATACACACGTTATCTTGTAAGAGGTTTCCCGATGTACACATTATTTCAAACATATTTTTTAAACTTATCACTCGAGGACGCGAATTTTTATAATCTATTATATTCTCTCCGTCCGGATTTGGTAGTACATTTATTGAGTTCGTATCACTTTTTAAATGGTTATATCTTATAATTTATAATGTTTTATATAATTTTAAAAATATTGTCTTATAGAACTAATTGAAATTTATCAAACATGATCCACATTGGAAATCAGATTGATCAATATCGATAAGTGCTTCATTCAAATCAATTAGTTAAGTAAAACAATTTAAAGATTCAAAATTTTTATTTATTTATTTTTGTGTGTGAAGAGAACGCAACATAACATAAAACTAACAAGGCATATCCTGGGAAAGAAAAAACTAATTCAGACGGAATACGACTTGGTTTGGAAAAACTCAGTTTGTAGCCAACCAATTAGCTACTCTATTCTTCTCACGACAACACACAATACAGACGACCATGATCTCAATCTAGCCCAGAATTTGCTATCCTCAATCAAAGTATCAATCTCCCACAGGTATTGGAAATTTAAAGATTCATTTGAAAATATAAAATTCTGAGATCTCTACCAATATCTTAATCAACCTACTTGTTTATTTGTGTAATGTTAGTTTTACAAAATGAACTGTTAAGATTATAAAATATACTCCCTCCGTCTCAAATTTGTTGTCCATTTACGGGCATGCGTGTTATTTTTCAATTGCTTATATTTTTCAATCTATAATGTTTTTTTACAATTTTGAAAACTTTGTTTAATAGAACTTATCGAGAGCTATCAAACAAGATCCATAGTGAATATATATAACATTATACATTTGAAAATATAAACAATTGTTTGAGATTTTGTGAATAATGCAACTGGACAAGAAATATGGGACGGAGGGAGTATTATAGAAAGAAGTGTTGTGTAAGTACATCACCCAATTGTTTTCAATTAATCACATATGATCAATTTGATTCTTTTGTTTGAAGCTAGGGCTTGTCTACGAATTGGTTTTGGGCAGTTCAGGTTAGTTCCTAAGCCGATCCGCTTGTCAGGGATTGTCGTTTTTTCTCCATCCGCATCTCTATGTGAGTGAGGTATGATTGGGTCGGTTCGGTTGCAGATTGGGCGGGCCGGGACTGAAAAGAGGAGTAGACTAGGCGGATTGAACCCGAACTGAATCTGCCAAAACTAGAATATTAGAATCTGCATCCATCCGCAACATACCTCGAGTGAGTTCACGCCTTCATGGAAATTTTAGTTTGGATGGTTTCGCCAGATCGTACGGATCGATTTGTTAGAATTTGTTCCACATTGGTTAATTATGACCTCTAAAGCTAATATATGAGCTTGGGCGGCCTCTCCACTCATTGCCAATTGATTTTGAGTTTGATAATTTAACATGGTATTAGAGCTAGTGTTTCGGAGAATTTTGGACAAGACTCGCTTGGTTATTGCCTCGTTGTTTGTGCCATAAGTGCACCATGTCTCGTTATGATCCCAACGTTGTGGATCCGTTGTTTACCTCTTCATGTGCGGGTCAGGGGCCGCACGTGCGAGAGAGTATTAGAGTTTGTCCCATATTGGTTAATTATGACCTCCAAAGTTAGTATATGAGTCTGAGCTATCTCTCCACTCATTGCCACTTAATTTTGAGTTGGATGCTTTAGCACAATTGACCCGCTAAGCACCCGTATTTGAAGCTATAAAATAAAATGAACCGTTCATATTTGTTAGTACTAGTAAAATAGATAGGGCCTTGATATCGTGTGCCCAATTGACACACAATAAGCACACAAACAAACAAAAAAAAAACACACACTCCAACACATCTTTTACACTTTTCTATACACTTTCACATATTCCCATACATTTTTCACACTTTTCAATACACTTTTACAACCTTAACGTGTGCATTTTCCAAAAAGATCGTGAGATTTTTTTTTAATGCCTAGATTGTGAGATTAGAGGTGTCAAACGGGCTGGGTCGGCACGGGCACGGGCACGGCACGGCACGCCAAAGGCACGGTAAAATCTTGGCACAGCACGGACATGGAATAAGTTGGCACGTGGCACGGCATGGGCACAGAATTGAGCTGGCACGGCACGGTCTTAGGTGGCACATGGCATGGCACGACACGGTCTTCTACAGGCACGGCACGGGCACGATACGAGGTCAACGGGGCATGAGGCAAGGCACGACACGACTTTATTCTAGCATGGCATAGACACGAGCGCGGAAGTTGGCCTGGCACGGCACGACACATCATGGTTCTAGCAAGGCAGTAAAAAAAGGCACGGCGCCGGGCAAGGCACAAGGCAAAAAAAAAATGTTAAATATTTCTATGTATTTTTTGATAATCACAAAAAAAAGAATTATTTTTTTGTTGTGTAACTTGTGTTATTGAATTATATATTTGTATCAAGTTAAAAAAAAATGAAGTCATGAACAAAAAAATAAACAAAAGGGAAAAAGAAGTTACAAATTTTTTATTGATTTATTTTATTTTTTTGTGAGAGAGAGAGAGAGAGTTTGGGCAAAAAAAAGAAAATAAGCTTTTAAAATATTTTATATGATTAATAAATTTTGAGTCAAAATTCAAACATGAAAAAAATGTATACCACACATATACATTGGCTTTTATCTGATAAAGATTTTGAAAAAAAAAATATCACTTTCTTTGGGTGAAAAATAATTTTTTTGGTTTGTGTTAGTAAATCACTGAATTATATCAAGTTAAAAAAAGAAACATGAATTTTGATTCAAAGTTACATTTTTTTTTATATAGAGAGAGAGAGTTTGGACAAAAAAAAAGCTTTTAAAATATTTTATATGATTAATAAATTTTGAATCAAAATTCAAACATGAAAAAAAGTGTATACCCCTATACCACACATATTACATATACTGATACATTGCCTTTTATTATCTAATAAAGATTTTGAAAAAAAAAATTCAATTTGCTTTTGTAAAAAAAAATAAAAATTAAAAAATCAGGGTCTTGTAAGTAAGACTAAGTCATGAACAAAAAATTAAGAAATTAAAAAATTTAAAAAATAATAATCATAATTTTTTTTAGAGAGAGAGAGAGAGAGAGAGAGAGAGAGAGAGAGAGAGAGAGAGAGAGAGAGAGAGAGAGTTGGACAAAAAAAAGTTACAAATTGTTTTTATAAAAAAATTATAGAAATTCAAATTATAGGAATAAAATTCTTTTATTAAATTAGATTATAGAAATTATTAGACGTTAAATTATAGAAATTATAGAATTTTTTTATTAAATTCAATTATAGAAATTAGAGAAATTAAATTTGATTCCTTTCTAGTTTTTACTTTGTACGTCCTGAAAATTGAAATGATGGAAATTAGAAATGCAACCACCCTCTCAGTCTATCACGGACTCACAATAATGGATTTCACTTTTTGGACCAAATTTCGATGATCGGAATGTAAAACTACTTTACGAAAACCTTGTCCAATCAAGCCCTTTCGGCTAGTTTTTTTTTTTTCCAAAATCCTTGCATAGGACCTTAAAAATACGTTTTAAACACATCTAACGGTTCTGATTTTGAAAATATTAATTAGGTGGCGTTGAAGTGGTGCATTATAGTACTGAACTTCCACGAAAGGCACTAAATGTGTTCTGATCATGTGGTTGCTGATATTGGATGATCATCGATTTGGGGGAGAATGATAGAATCAATAAGATATTAAATCGTAATGGTTTAGATCGAATATTCTGAAAAACGAGTATGCACCTACCTTTTAATTCTATACATCGAACTTACTTGTATATAAACCAAGCTATTATGTTATAGTATAATGTACGATAGCCACACAATCGCAACACAAATATGACGATCCACATCGTTCACTTTGTTTGTGTTGATGTTTAAATGACTCTCACCAATTTTTTCACCTATCGGATTTTGAACGGCCCTTCATTGCAACATAATTATGACGATCTTCACCGTTTATTACAAAAAATGACTTTGGGGTCCCACTTTTTGGTCCCGCGTGAGTAATCCGAACCGTTAAATAATTTCAAAATAATGTTTTCCAAAAAATCAGGTCAATTGGATATGCGTAACTCGTCGATCCAAGCGACGCACATCCAATTGATTTCAAAACTTGGAGTTTTGGATCTACCAGTTACGCATATCCAATTGACCTGATTTTTTGCAAGGCCATACAAAACATTATTTTGAAATTATTTAACGGTTTGGATTATTCACGTGTGACAAAAAAGTGGGTCCCAAAAGCCATTTTCTGTGCACTAGATATTTTGTACCGATAGCCTTAGGTTTTTAGTATAAATATACCATTATAAACCATTGGCAGCCATTTTTGTAACCCTAATCTGATAATCTCTCATTCTCTCTCTCTCTCTCTCTCTCTCTCTCTCATCGATCTCACTTCTCAGACCTCAAACGGTCGTCTCTCTCTCTTTCTCTCTCTCTTTCTCTCACATCGATCTCAGTCACTGACTCACAGTCACCAGACCACCACCATCATCCACCTCAACCATAGTCCACTCACCACCATCATCCACTGCTCACGGCTCACCACCACCATCCACACTCTATCTCGACCACCAGTCACCAGACTCACTACCATCATCCATTGCTCACAGCTCACTACCATCCACACTCTATCTCCACCACCAGTCACCAGACTCGCCACCGTCATTCACCGCTCACGATCTATGGATATAAGCCATTTTCTCAGACCCTAAACGGCTAAACCCCTAATATCTCACTCTCTCTCCCCGATTTGTGATGATTCACCAGTCACCACCTTAAACGGACCACGATCCATCGTCCACCACGCCACGGTCACCATCACGATCCTAAACCCTTAATCTCCCACTCTCTCTCACCAATTTGTGTTGATCCTAGGGTTTCATCCTAGGGTTTGATTTCTGTATTTTGGGTTTCAAGATCATAGGTAGGTAAGAAGTAAGATTTTGGGTTTTTAATTTTTATTTTATTTTTGAATAATTTCTCTATTAACCACTGATTTATGCTGTTTTTTTTTTTTTTGTGTAGATGGATGCTGGTAATTTTGATTTTAGAGTGAGGGATGGTAACCCCCACTCTCACTGGTCTGATGATGAACATGGTGGAAACCCTGTTGCACCACAGGGACATGGTTTGGAGTCTGTAAGTGTAGGTGAAGCTACTTCAAACATTGTTCACAGTGGAACAGGGCTTTCAGGTTCTACTCTAATAGATTCGACTCCTAATTCAACCCGTAGTAGTTCAAAAAGGAAACGTACTTCATGGGTATGGAAATATTTCTCTATTAATGAAAACTTCAAAGATGGAAATGGTATTGACATAGGAATTAGGGTTGTATGTAATTATTGTGGCATAAATTATAGTTGCGTAAGTGATCATGGCATAGGGCATTAGGGTAGACACATTAAAAATAAACATCTAGATAAATACGTATAAGTCAGCGGTGAATTTGAGAGTACTTTGGCAGATTTTGTTTATACGAAAGAAAAAATGAGAGATGGACTGGCCCGTTACATAGCTGCGGCTGAACAACCATTTACTTTTGGTGATATTAGATTTGAATATTTTATGCACAATTGTGTGAATATTTCATTTGATAAAGTTTTTAGAAATACAACCCGTAGTGATACAATGAAAGCATATAATGAAGTTAGAAAATATTTAATTTGTGAACTTGCTAAACTTGGTGTAATTGCTTTTATTTCTGATATGTGGTATGGTATAAATAATTGTGGTTATATGTGTGTCATTGCTCATTATATAGACTCTATTTGGACTTTGCGAAAAAAAATTATTGCTTTCCGTTTAGTGGAGTTTCCTCATGATGCTGATTAGATTTTTGAAAGTATTATGGGTGTTTTTAGGGATTATGAAATTGTTGATAAAGTTTTTAGCATTACTTTTGACAATGCAAGTGCTAATACTGCTTCAATGCCACTGTTTAAAAGAAATTTGACTCCTTCTTATTTTGGTGAATTATTGCATGTTCGATGTGTGTGTCATGTGATTAACTTGGTTGTGCAAGATGGTTTGAAACATATAGCACCACAGATTACAAAAATTAGAGCTGTTGTTCTTTTTATTGGTCCCCATATAGGCAACAAGAATTTGATAAATTGTGTGTTACATGTTATAATGTGAAACCGAAAAGTATGAACTCTGATGTTGTGACTCGTTGGAATTCGACGTACTTTATGTTAAGGTCTTATAGGAAATATAGTGATTTGATATCTGCTTTTGTTAACCAGATGAATCGTGATGATCCTTTAACTCCATCTGATTGGAAAATTGGTTTTGAGTTCATGAAATTTTTGAAAGTATTTTATGTTGCTAC
This sequence comes from Vaccinium darrowii, assembly GCA_020921065.1. Lineage (NCBI taxonomy): Eukaryota > Viridiplantae > Streptophyta > Magnoliopsida > Ericales > Ericaceae > Vaccinium > Vaccinium darrowii. The sequence goes on along the minus strand of CM037161.1, from coordinate 31,189,360 downwards.
CTTAGCTTGTTTGGCTATTTGCTATCCTAGTTCTTGTGCTGTGCTTAATCATCTCTATAATATTAGTCTTAATTTTCGTAATCATAGCGCACACCCAAATTTTGTAAATGCTTGTATAGATATGAAAGGAAAATTTAGAAAATATTTCGAGGAAATGCCACCACTATTTATGTTAGCTGCAGTAATGGACCCTAAGATTAAGGCCTCGTTTGATTCGCGGACTAAAATAGGTGGGATTGGTAGTCCTGGGATTAATAGTCCGGGATTATTGATCCTGGGACTAATTTAGTACTGAATCTCACTCAATCCTTTGTTTGATTCGTGTAGGATTAACATTGGGATATCCCGTGTTTGGTTCAATCCCATGTTTGGTTCCCCAAACTAAATTTTGGGATTAAGACCCAGAAAATCGAGTAAGACCCAGAAAATCGAAAATCGAAAATCGAGTAAGACCCATAAAATCGAAAATCAATCCCATGTTTGCTGTTGCTACTTGCAGTGTAAGACCCAGAAAATCAAGTATATCTTCAACTAGCAAACATGTTTGCAGTGTAAGACCCATAAAATCGAAAATCAATCCCATGTTTGCTGTTTGCTGTTGCTACTTGCAGTGTAAGACCCAGAAAAACGAGTAAACCCAGAAAATTCAGAAAATCTTCAACTAGCAACAGTAGCAACCATGTATCAAGAAAACCCAGAAAATCTTCAACTAAACCCAGAAAATCAGTAGCCACGAGTAAACCCAGAAAATCGATGATCCAAAACCAGAAAATTAATCTCAGAAAATCGATCTCAGAAAATCGATCTCAGAAAATCGCAACGAGTAAACCCAGTGATTCGCAACGAGTAAACCCAGTTGGTTCCGGTCAAACCCAGTGATATCCGTGTTCTTTGATTCTTCGATCAAACCCAATCGATCTCACTGCTGCGATTTCAAAAAACGAAAACCTAAAATCGTGAGTGAAGAGAACGACGAACTCATGTCACCTGGTTTGATCTCCGGCGAAATCCATCTCCAATAGCTCGTGGAGAGAGAGAGAGAGAGAGAGAGAGAGAGAGAGCGAGCACGAGATAGAGGGAGGCGTGAGGGAAGAAGATGAACAGTAACTTCCGTGGCAATTTTGTAATTGTTGAACTCCACCCCTTCCGCGTTTTTTGTCCCGGACAAATTAGTCCCCCCCCCCCCAGGTATTACATAATACCACACGTATTGGATTATAACTATCCCGGTATTGTCAATCCCATGCCATTTTCCGGGAACCAAACAAGGGATAACGCGGGATTGGACAAAAATAGTCCAATCCCACCCTCTAATACCCGAATCAAACGAGGCCTAAGGTAACAGGTGTTTCTGTGCTCTTAAGAGAGATTGGTACGAATTTAGATATTACTACTTTACCTTCTTCTGATGTTGTGACTGATTTATTAAATGCCATGTATGCTTAGATATGAATCTAAGTTTATGTCACCAAGAAGCACGTGAAATCCACGTGTCCATTCTCAATTGGTCACATGTCTCCAAAACAGCAACGCCTTTCGTCGTATCTTTTTGGGTAAATTCGTCGTACCTAACCTCCTACCTACGGAGAGTAATGCGTCTCTATTAATTCCAGGCATTATCTTCTGAACACAGGGGAGGGGGGAGAGAGAGAGAGAGAGAGAGAGAGAGGGGTGGCCGGTGGGCAATAAGAAGAAGCAGCTGAACTTTTTGCGTCAGCCGCCGGTCCATACAAAGCTTTACTCTCGAGCACCCGCACGAAAATCTGAAAATATCTGTGTATGTAAAGACGAATGTTCTTGCGTATTGCATTAGCAATTTGATTGAAGTTTATCGCTGTAACCGAGATCTGCAATTATGGAGTCTGTCATTGCGAATTCGAACGGAGATGTTAAAGGGCGTCAGAAGATCATTATCGATACTGATCCTGGCATTGGTATGTGGCATTTTGTTTCGATTTTAATCCCTCCGTTTCCCTGTTTCATTGCTTTACGTTATATCTTTTTCTCAATTAATGTTGGTGTGTTCGTGGGTTTTTGAGATAGGTCGATATTTTGGGTGTAAAACTGTCACTTTGTAATTTTATTTTCATGTATTCCCTCCGTGCTAGTCGTCGGAGGTGTAATTTTCAGATGAAAAAATAAAATATGCATAATTTTTTAAATTTCTTTGTATCAAATTAAAGTGATGTGGTGTAAGGAATTTTGAAAACTCGTGTGTGGAATTACTTTATTTTTTATCCGAAAATTGCACATATTTTGGCAATGGATCATCTTTGTGGGATGAAGGAAGGGAGTATCAGGTCTGTATCTAGTCTTCCCCCAACTCATATTATTTGGGATGACACTGTTGTGGTGGTTATTATTGTAATGTTCTTACGTCTTTGATTACACTTTAGTGGGAAAAGGAGGAAGCAGGCACTAGTTTCATCTTTTCTCTTAATGAAGTAGTTTGGATGAAAAGGCAAAGGAAAAATGGTGGTGAAGAACAGGAAAGGACCACCCCAGTATTTACCCCAAAAAAATGGACCACCCCAGTCCAGTGGCCCTAGGTTATTCCAAGAGGGATTGGGAGGGGTTCTTTTTCTCACATTGGTTATATTTTCGGATAACCTGAATGTGGATCTGCACAATTGTAGTAGCTATCAGAGTGGCACGGTCCTTTTTACCCAAAAAATAAGGTATCCCTGTTGTAGTGCATTTTCAGTCGTAGGATCATGTGAGAGACCTAGTGTTTATAATTCACAAGAAAAGATGTAAACCATGTATTTGGATAAGAGGACCTGACTTTTAATTACCTGGTTGGAAGTTAGTGAGCCAAGCGGACCCATTTACTTCCTTCTATGGAATGAGCACACAGCCACATGGTTTTTCTTCAAGACTCAATTATTGTATCAATCTGCCAAATCTTTGAATATTCTAGGAGAAAAGGAACTTGACAACCTTTTCGTGTATTCTCAGTTTAGGTTCATTTGACAATTTCTGAGAAAATGTGGAATTGTCAATGTAAAAATTAGTACACTTTTGACCAGTACGTGATTAAGTTAACTGCTAGACTTGTTGGTATGGTATGTAGTGAGTCATAAAGGATTGAACACGGCAGCTGATCCTTGCTCTTAGGGGTTTTACTTGTATGTTAATGGCTGAGGCAACGGCTAATTCCTTTGTGTATCCCCAAGAAAATATAACTAAAAGAGAGAGTGTAATTGGTAGAGAAAACTGGTATACCATAAAACAATTTTGGTGGGCCACCTGACCTTGGATGATGCTTTTGGCGGTGCACCTGCGGTTTATTTGGCTGGTGGCTCTAGCTCTATTGAAAAGAAAAACCTGGTATACTTTTATGTACAAATCACTACAAGCTACACAATACTTTTCTAAATGATGGCCCAAAATTGAGCCGAACATTTGAGTGGATCATGTTCCAGTTCTCATGTGTTTCAAAGAATACAAAGAGAGCTATGGCCAAGGTCACCCCCTGAACATTTTACTTATTAGCATGCCAGTAAGAAGGAAGTGGTTTGTTTAGCAGCATTGAGAAAGTTACCTACCATTGTTGCTCTTTGCTTTGAAAGTACATTTTGTAGGAGATTAAGATATTGATTGAGCATTTTCAGAGTACTTCTGCTATTAGTATTTGGAAAGTACCCTTTTTTCATCGGCTTTGAAAGTACCCTTTACCTTTTCCTTCATAGTTTTCTTGAGCAAAATCAAGGGAGAAGTAGTTTTTATTGCGTCAGTTATACTTTATGAAAGCTAGCAGATAGAAGTGTGGACCCTTCCAAACTAAACATTATGATTTTATTTGTTGTTGACATTGGATCTGAGTTTAGGTCTTCCCCTACCCTTAGTTATTCCATTATCAGCGATACTGTCAATCTTTATTATGGCTATATCTTTGTGGTATTTGATCAAACCATCTTAGTTTGTTCTCTCTCAACTTATTACCTAATGATGGTGCTGTTAACTTTTAACAAGTGTTTTTGTGTCCATATTTCTTGCTCTTACCATATGTCCATCAAAGTATCCGCATCTCAGCTATACTCATGTTATGATTTGTTTTTGCTTAGATGCCCAATAGTTTGTCCCTTAATGTTTCATTTTTTTCTAGCTGTTCTAGAAAGTTGTCATTTGAATTCTGTAAGCATCCCTTGATTGCAGATTGTCCACCAGCACAGCAGTATTGCACTTAGGTCGACCTACTTTTATTGTGGACTATAGTACCTCCAACCTCCATCCTTGTTAATGACCGAGCTTAGATAGGCAAATTGTTCTGTATTCAAGATTATATTACCTCCAGCACTATATTACCTCCAACTTCTTAAATTGTTCACTCTTCGTGTCTGTTGGTTTTCTATCTTCGCTACATTCTCTTTCATTTGTCACTAAATTTACTAAGTTTTGTCCATGCCTCATGTTAGATATAATTTCAGCCTTTTCAGGTTACAAAGATATGGATTTCTTTTTCTGGTCTTGGAAAGAATGACGGCATTGCAAAGATATCCATTGTCCGAGTTGTGATTGTCGCAAATATGATGGACAATTGATACTAGGCAATAGTTAGTTTTTTGTTTGAACTAGATGTATAATCGCCGTACAATGTTACAGCTTTGCCTCCTATTTTATGAACCAGTAACATACTCGAGTGTCGCATGTTGTGCAGATGATAGCATGGCACTCTTTATGGCATTCCAAAGTCCACAGCTGGAGATCTTGGGCTTAACCACAATATTTGGTAACGTTAGTACAGAAGATGGCACTCGCAATGCCTTGCTTCTGGTATGTAGTTAGTTGATTCTATTAACCTACATACTGATAATAGTCGCTTCCTATTTGGGATCATGTTTGTGATCAATTAACCATTTTGATGTTCAAAAGGATAGTGTGAGATTGCTGGATGTCCAGATCTTCCTGTAGCAGAGGGTAGCCCTGAGCCTCTAAAGGTAACTGCTTTGACAATTAAGTTTTAGCTTAATCAAGGAGTTGATCCTTCTCAACAAATGGACGGTATGGACTTTGTCAAATTAACCTCTTACTTCTTTCTTGTCTTCACGGGGTATATTATGGTGAACACCCTTTTGCATTGTGAGTCTTTGATGGTGTGGAGAATGAAAGTTGCCGAGTAATACCTGTATGATTGTAAAAGTGACATTGTCTTTAGTTAGATTTCATGCTAAACAGAGGCAAAAATTCTTAAAGTAGCCTGTCTGGCTCTGTTATGAAAAACACCATGAACAGGTTTGAAGCTTTGTGAAGTGTAGCTAACTTTTTATTCTGCAGATATTAATCTTAATAAAGGAATACTGAAATGAGACACATAATTTTCTTCTTGTTTGACTGGTCATAATTCACCATTAACAGCATTTTCTTTTGTGCTGAAAAGAAAAGAGGAGCAGAAGAGAGTAACTCGTAGTCTCCAACAATCTGAAAGTGTATATTACCTGCCACCATGTGATAACTTTGGCATTTCCATGCATGTAATATCTTAATCCTTCAATATAGCTATTCATGATTGCCCAAGAAGGGCAGTGCAAGGATTTAGTGATTGTTAATACCGATAATACACCTGGCCCATGTTTTGGGTACCATATGATTTGTACGCTCCACTGTCCACTAAAGAGACACGGCAATGTTTAGTGCCACTATATTTATTGTAGATTTGTAGACAGGAGGCAAGTGTGGTTACAGACATTTAAATGCATTTGTGAGGGGAAGGCTCTTTTATTTTTTTTTTGAATGGAAATGTATTTATTTTGAACGGCAATTAGGGGGAGGTTCTTATGCTGCTGTGTATTGTGCTTTTATTTGTAATCGCTCAAACATCCTTAATTTTGCTTCCTCATGCTCGGTTTCTTCATTTTTTGTTATTCTACAAAAGGTCATGTGTGTTCATGAAGATGCTTCATAACTACCAATAAAAGAAAATTACTATTTTGATCCTTATGACGTGCTTCCTTGTAAACTTTACTACTTCAAAATTCAAATGTCTCAATCCACAACAATGTGTAGCGCTTCACTCGTGTACTATTTGATGTCTTGGAACAGGGTGGGAAACCACGTACTTGTGACTTCGCTCATGGTTCAGATGGATTAGGGAATGTTTTTCTACCTACTCCAAAATCAAAGAAAATAGAGAAGACGGCAGCAGAATTTTTAGTGGATATGGTTTCTGAATATCCTGGTGAAGTATCCATACTTGCACTTGGACCGTTGACAAATTTAGCTTTGGTGAGTTCTGTTGTCTTTTTATTTCTTTCCTACACAGTTGTGACTTCACGTTTTTGTACTTTGTCCTGTTAGCCTCAACAAGGAAGTGTTTGTTTGACCAGGCCGTCAAAAGAGACTCAACCTTTGCAAGCAAGGTTAAAAGAGTTGTCATTCTTGGTGGATCTTTCTTTGCATTGGGAAATGTCAATCCTGCTGCGGAGGCAAATGTGCGTTCTACTTCTACATTCATCTATTCCGTGTATTATGATGCAGAACATGCTTACCTGTATCATACAGGTCTCTCTCAGATATGCTGAATCTTTTTGAGACTTGAAAGTAAGCTTTTACTAGCAGCTCCCATGACTCAGAAGAGGGGGTAGAAATCTGTTTGGCATGTTGCTAGTAGATTTAGACCGACTTCATCTAACTGGCAGTAGTTTTTTTTTTTTTTTAAATTTTCTTTTTAGTTTTAGTTTTGGGTCTTAATTTTTTACTTCTTCAAGTAATCTTGGCAAGACTTTTTGGAAAAGTAAACATTTAACTAAAAACCAAAATATGTGTTACTTAAGTTGACAATAAGACAAAACAGCTATGGTAAAAAACTACGGAAAAATAAAATTTTTTTTTAATACCGAAACTACAAAACTTTTGTAAAAAACAAAGTATTCCAGTTATTAATAGGATAAGTTACTACTTACGATAACCCAAACTACTCATAAGATAGTTTCACCTCCATCTGTTGTTAATTTAGGACCCTAGTCGTAACGCTGCAATAAAAGGACTTCAGCACATTGTTAAGATTATTGCTCTCTCTAAATTGCAGATCTATGGGGACCCAGAAGCAGCGGATATCGTGTTTACGTCTGGGGCCGATATTGTTGTTGTTGGCATAAACATAACATCACAAATCAAAATGCAAGGTCATCATAGTTCACCCTCGATTTTCATTTTTCCCTTTTTGCAGCTCAATCTATTATAACATGTGTTTGGACTTCATTTGCTTCCATATTGAAGCCGTCTTATGGTTCCAGATGCTGACCTAGAGGAGCTGAGGCAGTCGAAGGGAAGGCACGCTCAAGTTATCAGCAAAATGTGCAAGTTTTACAGAGATTGGCATGTAAAGTCTGACGGACTCTATGGTAATCTCATAAAGGATCTGGCTCCTCCTGTCCTACTGGACTGAACATTTGGGTCCTGTGGGGTCCACTAGGGGTTCCATTTTGAAAATCTAACAAACAATTCATAGGTCTCTCTGAGTTGATCATTCCTGCAAGGGCCGAGGTTGATTACAGATATGGCCCTTCTCTAATCTCTCATTTGACCGGAAAAAATGATTGCTGATAGTTGCCTTTCCATCCAAGACAAAATTGATTCAATCAAATGGTTTTTGATGTTCGATTAATTGTTTGCATCACTGATCTTTATATGCTTGCTAATCAAATGAATGGTTCGAATCATACAAATTAGACTTGTGGTAGCCCCATGGACACACCTGTTTGGGCCCGTCCAGAAACTGGACTGGAGGGGAGCCATTTCCCTCCTTAATATTCCTTTCGTAAGTTAAATAGATCTAAAAGGGTATTTTTTAGTTCTTGATCGATGTTCATTGGTAGTCTTGATCGTAATGATTATGTGATGTTGACAATTTCAGGGATTTTCCCTCATGATGCGGTCAGTTTTGTGGCACTAGTTCGGCCTGAACTCTTCACGTACAAGAAAGGGGTTGTGCGAGTTGAAACACAGGGGATATGTTTAGGGCACACGCTGATGGACCAAGGACTCAAAATGTAGGTTTGATGAAAGTTCATTTTTGCAGTGAATAAGAATCGTTTTATTATTCTTTCTAATGCTATCTGATTCATAGATGGAATGCAAGCAACCCGTGGACGGGCTATTCTCCTGTTTCGGTTGCATGGACGGTGAACGTGGAGGAAGTTCTCAGTTATATTAAGAAAGTGTTGATGAAACCTTGACTTCTTTGGAAGTTCTGCTCTATATCCTTTGAAGATGTCGAAATCTGGAAATGAAAGTTCGGTGTTTCCTCAGTTATGCTCATAATTCGGGATGTAAATGGCTTATTCGACGGTCTGGCATTGGTAAAACTGCAAATTATTTAGGAAATATGTAAATACAATCGCTTAAAACGGCATATGTGGTTAAATGTTGCCATTTCATAATCTCGAGCAGCTTCTCTACCCCAGAATCCAATTTGCTCTTCCTGTTGGGATCTGTGGTTGATTTCTCTTTTGACATGAAACTTATCTTCTGGCTGGAATCAATGTACTCTCACATGATTAAACATTGCCGTAGTTCCATTTTATGATCCGAGCCGCTTATTTTGCAGGTTTTGATGAGCAACTTTAATGTAAAAATCAAGTTTATTGGACATTTTTGTCCATTTAGACATAGTACCTTATTTCCCGTGAGATTAGGGGTGAGCATGGACCGGATTGGTTCGGTTTTGTAGTAAATAAAGAACCAAACCACTACCTACGGATTATGAATTTGGAGAACCAAACTAATCCAAGCCATTAAAATACGGTTTGGATTCGGTTTCGAACCATGGTTTGCTTAAAATTGAGATATTATTTTCGTAAACTATTTAGAGTACTTAAAATTTAGGTTCACTACGTTGGGTTTATATGGAGTACGAATATGTCCTCGTATATAGAAATTTAGAGTAATTAATCATGGTAATGAAGGAAATCAAGGAATAGGAATAGGCTATGACCAAATCATGTATAGAAATTTGGAAAACTAGAAACGTGCTGTGGAATTAAAATTGGAATGGAGGATTTCATCTCGAATTTATTTGCTATGACTAAACCACTATTGGTGTATTGGAAGGGGAATAAGTTGTAAATCTTAAGCAAAATAAAATCTTGCCAGAGAAAGAATAATGAATAAATTAAATTAGGAAGTTAGTTGACTATGGCTTATATATATAAATACCTAAATATTATAAGTGTATTATATATATACATGGTTCGGATTGGATTGGAACTGGAACCATGAACGTAAATCCACAAACCAAACCATTGACAACGGATTCTAACTTTTTTAAAATTAGGACCAAACCACACTACTAAAAAACAGATTGGTTTGGACTGGATTCACGGTTTAACGGGTTTTCTGCTCACCCCTACGTTAGATGGACCGATTATTCTTCAGACAAAGGCAAAAATATGATCGACTTAACTTTAACAGTGGTTGATCAATTTAAGTAATTCTTTTACATGGATGAAATCAGGGATGGAGGGCCATGGAGCCAAGACTTTTGCATAGTGGGGGCGGGCTATATATGTGAAGGAGGGATTAGGGAATGTTTTTTTTTTCAAGGTAATAGTTGGGTGACTGTCCCTTACTAGCCACGCCCTGACTCCATCGTTGGATGAAATTATACACGAAGTTCTGAAAAAAGAAAGGTTCGGGTTGTCAAATGAAACCACTGTGAGTTTGAGAAATTCCTTTCTCCGTGCAGTGATGTCGTGTACTCACGTAATGTGCCTAGTTAAGTTGCTTCTTTTACCCCTGAAATGTTGGCTAATAATTAATAACCTACCGTATTACTACTTTCGACTTGCACGTAGTTTTTTGCTTGAACTAAATTTACAACTTACTCGCAAGTTAAACGTCCAAAGAATGAAAGAAAAACAAGAATGTGGTAATGACGTGTGATTTTATCTTCTTTACGGAGCCACGTTTGCACCGGCCAGATCCGGGCCGTACGTTTTCAAACTTTTAACGGTTCGGATTGATTTCCTCTCTTTCCTTACTAAGTACCGTTCGGAATTAAAAGAAAAAAAAAAAGGTACCGAGCCTTTGAACATGATCAATTTAGTTCTGAAATGAACGATCTACATTATTTGGGGGCAAATGGGGTGTTTGCACCTCTTCCATACATGGGCGTAGCCAAGATTTAAGTTGCAGGGTCAAAAATTAGATATACATGCAAAGTTATTTTTTCTATTTGCTCCTGTAAAGAAATAAATAAATTAAGAGGTGAACTCTGAAGTAAATACACAATGATACATAATCCCTCCGTTGCTTTTGAAGTTTCATAATTCCAAATTATTAAGAAAGTATCATCATTACACATTTCATATTAACTTTTACATTCACTTTTTATTATTGCCCTTGATGAAGATACCATCATTAAACTTTATCCACTAGTTTTTCAAAAAGGAATCTACTTTTAACAAAAATGCTAGAGCCACACACTTTCAACCACACACCCTCTCACATGTGATGGGGCCCACCCCATGTGGGACCCACAGTGGGTCCCACCACATGTGAGAGGGTGTGTGGTTGTGTGTGGCTCTATCACTATTTTACTTTTAAATGCAAAATAAGAAATGCACCAACTTTTACCTACCAACTTTTCAACATCACACTTATTTAGGAACAACCCAAAATGGAATACACTACTCTTTTTAGGGAACATAGTGAGTATGTTTTTGCTCTATAGGTCATTCCAATGACTTATTATATTTTGAAAACAATGTACGATAACCTCCTTTATAAAACTATCAACTCTAAGAAAGAGGAAAAAACTTGAGAATTCTATGAATTTTACTTAAATTTGGGTAATTTTAAAATTTTTTATGAGGGCAAAATTGCAAAATTTAGCTCCAGACTATTAAAAGTCCTTGTGAGAAATTGAAGTGAGAGGGGCTAAGTGACCCCTCTTGTCTCAGGTAGCTTCGCCCATGCCTCCATAAATAAGTTTCTCTCTGATTTTTGGGTAATAGTTTGTAAGTTATTAGTGTCTCTAGCATTGCTCTTTTCTTTTGGCTAGTTACGCGACAAGGGTGTATCATAATAGTACCCATATCTTTATACACATGGTATGCATATTTTTAGTGTATGTGTAGACACCCCGATTTTGAACCCGGGATGCGCTCGAGCATTCCCGATGATGAAATGGACCAATCATGACTACCCGAGGCTTGAACAATGCTTGGAACTTGGCAAAACCACCCAAAAACCTCTTCAAAACAAACCCAAGCCAACACCATCTTCTAGTACATTCAAAACCCTCTTTATTGATATATAATTCATCCCAATCCATTTTGAAATGAGAGAGATGCACGAATGTTGCTAAAACAACTTGTTTTCCCGACCGTTTGAGGGTAAAATGGTCATACATTTGGATGTATAAATTTTCTGGATTCCAAACCACTTGGGTTAGAAAGTAGACTCAACAAGCTTTCCAACGCTTCAAACCGCGTCAAAATCGGCATTCGGTAGCACCCGGGGTGGCCCCGCAAAGTTTTACCTTTTGAGCAACAGCCTTGAGCGCTCAAGGTCCCAACCTTGAGCGCTCAAGCCCTAAAAACCACCTTGAGCGCTCAATCCTATGGCTTTGAGCGCTCAACTCTGATCCAGATTAGTTTTTTGCAGAGCATCTAATCATGATATTCTACTGCAAGAGGAGCGTCTACCTATGTTTTCTACTGCCTAAATACACTTCCTAGACCCTTGAACATCTCCTCAATCACCCCCCAAACCCAATTCAAAAATCAAACTCATTTCCCTCCCATTTCTCTCTCTATATAAACCACCCTCCACCCATTGTTTAGGCCCTTGGCTGATTATCTCTCTCTCACACACTTCTACAGCCCTCTCCACTCTCTCTCATCACTTCAATCACGTTTTAGTCTCTCTCTCCTCCATAGCCACCATCCTCCATCATCTTCAAGCTCAAAAACACCTTAAAACTTCATCTCTAAGCCCAAATACACATGGGTCTTTGAGAAACCAATTACAACAGCCCCTCTCTCACTCTAATAAGCCATTTACAGCCCATACATTCCATCCATTTCGTCCAAACCCAGCTCTTCCAACAAAACCCACCTCATCCAAGCCAAAATCACCATTTTAAGCTCAAATACACTTTCATCCTACATCATATTGAACCAATCAAGTCTCTCAATCACTCAAACACACTCTAAACTCATTGTTCTACACCATCATCTAATCAAAAGCCAAGTTACAAGCCTTGATCAAGCCAAAAGGTAGTTAAAACCATGTGAAAATCACTGTTTTGGTCTTGCTGAGGGGGACCAGTGGGCTCATTCAAGTTCCTCATACTTGAAATGAGCCTACAAGGTCTGAAAAGTATTAAGAAAAGCATTTTCAAAACCTGTTATTTTGGTAGGCTTGAGCGCTCAAGCCCCAGGCATTGAGCGCTCAAGCTGTTCTTGGCTCATTTGCTGATTGATGGTTGTGTCAATGATGGATCATAGTTTAGTTTGTTTCTGGTGTGTGTGAGTTGTCATTCCTGAGCTTGCAATCTGAATCCTTCTCTCTCTTCTATTTTCAAATATGTTTACTTTGCTAATTTTGTGATGATCTTTGTTGTTTCATCATTCTTTAAGAAGTCAAATGTTTCTGTTTTAATCTGTTTATCTACAAAAGATGTTTACAAACGTTTGATCTAGCAAAGAATGAGTAAAGAAAGTGATGAAAAGGATCAAACTCACAGAAGCCAGAAATTGGTTTGAGCGCTCCATGAATCTTGAGCGCTCAAACTTGTTTGGTAAGGTTGAGCGCTCAAGCTGTCATCTTTGAGCGCTCAATCCCCATTCTGGGGTCCAGATTGCAAGCTAGTTTATCAAGTCTCATGTTCATAATTTCTTGAGTTGTTGTACAGTTTCTGTCGTAGTTCATTTTTGTAAATATTTGTTGTAATCTTTCTTTATTATCATCACCCTTTTTCATGCAAAGTCATTATGCACAAGCATCCACGATAGACTTGCATTTTACATTTTCTCATTGTCTACGTGATTCCCACCCCCGGTTCCCATTTTTATGGTTAGAATTAAATTTCAAACATTTCCAAAATCCCACAAAATGCTGAGTAGAGACCGGTTCACGGACCGGGCGAGAGGGGTGCCGTAAAACCCTTCCCCTCTTGTAACCAAACCCCCGAATCCGAGAAATCTTTGGCCGCCATGATCAGTGAAATCTTTTTCAATGGGCAAACGAGTCATTTTTGATCGGTTTCTCGGGTTCGGACCTCAAATCCGGGTGGTGACTCTAACAATCTTCAATCTTTTCAAACGCGAAACCGCACCGATCTCGGTGGGTCGCCCACAGTATGTTATCCATATTTTTTGACCCATTAGTGACACGTTTTTATCGTGTTAAGACTGTTAATAAAAGAGTCTAAAGAGAGAAATAGTGAGATCAGAGATGAGTCTGGGAGATGTTTCTCCCCTTGGGCCGCCTCCCCTCCCCTCCCCTCCCCCATCGACCCCTTCCACCTTCTCCCACCTCTTCCTCTCCTATATTACTTCCCTTACGGATTGCTGGCAACTCCCTATGAACAAACGGATCTTCTCTCATCTCCATATGTGCGGCTGGAATCCCGATTTTGGACAAGGGGGAGCTAGATTTGGGATTTCCAGATCTGAGCTTCGACATCGACATCAACGGCGGAGGCGGTTCCAGCGTGATAACGGCGACGTTAGGTTCCGATGGTTTTCCTTTTTTCCTTTTCCTTTCTATTTTATTTATTTTTTAATTTATGTTCTTTTCCCTCTTTTTTGTAGGTGGCTGTATTTGTTTGATTGGTTGATTAATGTAATTTTCTCTCATCTACCAAAAGACTGTTTAGTTATGCATTTTATTTGGTATTTTACAAATAAGAGTGTTCAGTAAACATCCTTGTCACGTAACTAACCAAAAGTTATGCATTTTCTTTGGTATTTTACTAATAAGAGTGTTCAGTAAACATCCTCGTCGCGTAACTAACCAAAAGAATACGCTCATACACAAAAAATATGCTTTACATATATCAAGAAACTTTGAGAATTTGAGAATTTTCTCTCCTTTTGTTGTGGATTCAAGAACACTTGGATTTGAGTGGCTATCTTCGTTTGGACTAGTACGCTAACTAGTTTTTCGTGAATTCCACTGCGTCAAGTGGTATCAGAGCGAGTTTTTCTGGCTCGATAGCGCCAAACAAAGTAGAAGACACACCCAATGACGTTGCTTATGAAGATGCTGATCTAAGGATGATGGTGGAAGAACAAATGTTGCGGATGCTGACTCCTCGCCTAGACCAAGGACTAGAAAACGGTTAAAGAGAATCGCGCAAGGGGATTTGCCCAATGCCATCCTTTTTAACCAGAATCGGGAAAGCACGGTGGGATTTTCCCAACGCTAACAAGATAATCAAATAGTAGTTGGGGGACACCTATCTAATCGTGCTGATAGTGATGAATCAGAACCCGATTTCAGGTATTACCACAATTTATCTGAATTTAGTGATTATGAGGGAATTCCGTCCGAAGAAAGGTGGAAATACTTGCTTTTAAAACTTACAGGTCCAGCTCTACAATGGTGGTTAGATATGCAATCTTTAAGAGATCAATTGGACAAGCATCGTATTTGCACTTGGTCAAGAATCAAAAACCTTCTCATGGAGAGATTTTTGCCATGGAATTATCGACAATTTTTGGAAGATAAATATATGCCAAAGCAACAAAATACAATCAACACATTTGCCAATAATGTTGTTGAAGAAACTTTAAAAAAGGAGGTAACTCAAGTTGATGATAAGAAAAATGATATGGATATTGGTGATGAGAAAAGAATCGTTATTGTTATTGGGGATCAAGTTGTTAGGATCAAAACAATTTTTCAAAGGAGGTGATCAGTGCTGCCACATTATGTGATGGCTACATGGTCAAGCTAGTTGTTCTTAACGGGTCGACTATTGATATGTCAACCAATGCCGAGATGATCATATAAAAAATCAAGAGAACCCGCAAAGTCAAGTTGACTTTGTTGATTTTCTTGGATTGCAACAATATGATTGGATTTCCAATATTCATCTACTGGATCTTATCAGTCAATTGAAGCATGTAGAGAAGATATCATTGCAAGTAATTTTTGGAATGAAATGTTTTTGGAAGGAAATCAATCGATTCAAGTATTCCAAGAATCTATTTATTTGGCGTGGAAGATGGCAGATTCTTAACGAGAAGTGGAGATCGAGTTCTTTTGAAGAAGAGAATGATGTAGGACAAGATATACACCTCTATCATTTATGGAAATATTATTTTGGTAACAATTTTTATTTAGGATCGGATTAGCATTAGGAAATCTTATTTAGTGCAGCCTGTTTAGCACGATTCTAGTTTCCTATTTTCTAGTTTTTTAGAGTTTTATTTCCTTATTTTTATTTCCTTATTTTATTTTGCTTGGTTCCTAGTTCCTACTCCAAGTCCAAGGTATATTTTTGGTAGCCAAGCATTACCTTTTTAGCTAGACTTATGTAACCTATGGACGTCTTTTAACTTTTAATCAATCAATCCAATTTTGATATTTTCTCTCATTCTCTTGTGGATTCAAGAAACACTTGTGGATTCGAGTAACTATCTTTGTTTGGACTAGTATACTAACTAGTCTCTTGTAAATATCGGCGTAAATGTGTAACATTTCTATCGGACAGCTGACCTAACTCTCTCCATAATTCAAACCCCACAAGGAATTCATATGCTTTAATAAGACCCCATGGACATCTTTTGGTTGGGCAAGCAAGACCTCAATACTAAACCGGCCCATTTAATAAAGGCAGTTAAACCAACTCCATCCCCCCTTCGTGTTTCTTTCAATTTCTTCTCTGTAGGGCAGTTACCTACCACACTGAAGGAACCGTTTCAACTCCCTCCACAAGCTAAAGTACACCCAATCCAACAACCATTACAAACCAACAAACAAACATCACAAATCTCACACTTAATCCTCTACAAAAACCCTAGAAATACACATTACACTATTTATGGAAGAAACCCAAATCAAAGCATATCTGAAAAAAGACAAACTTGAAATTTTTTTTTTCTTCTAGCCATGGTAAGAGTTCATTCATCAGCAACATTAGCCGAGATGGTTTCGTGGTACTGTGCCTTGTTTTTGGCAGTGATGCTGGTTTTGAGCTGTTGTGAGTCCACGGAAGGTGATGAGTACATCACCGTCCAAACGATGAGAAAAGACATGCTGATGAAAAGGCCGTGCGATGAGATTTACGTGGTGGGAGAGGGAGAGACTCTTCAGACTATAGGCGAAAAGTGCGGCGATCCTTATATTGTTGAAGAAAACCCGCACATCCATGATCCCGACGATGTTTTCCCCGGCTTGGTTATTAGAATTACACCTTTCATGCGTATTTAGGTGGAGATCGTGCGACTTTTTGGTCTCGGTAATGAGGCCCTTTTGGTTTGGTTTGGATTGGTTGCAGCAATGCTAAAGGCACACTCCGTGCCTAGAAAAATACACAACCATGAACCAGTTGAATCGCGATGACTCGCGATTTTGTGCAGTTTGCTTTTCTGTGCATGGATTCATATGGTTTGATTGGGTAACCATGTTATTTGCAAGGTAGTATTAATTTCCTTGTTTTTTACTACAGTGTTTATTCTTAATGAAGAGAGTAATATTTCGATGTTTACGATAAGGAAATGTGAAACCCCGTTTTGTTTCATAATTGAGGTACATGAAAAAGTGAGTGAACAATGCTATGAAAAGTGGTGATTCTTCAATGGAAAATGCATATACCAAAAACACAAAATGCATTTTATGATTAGCCCCCCAGCCCAAGTGTATGGTGGGTTTAATCAAGTATTATTAATTTCTTTAAAACTAATTGTTGTACAAAGATCAATAAAAATAATAGGCAATAAATTATAATGAGAACACAGAAAAAATATAAGAACATACATGGTTACTCAAGACTCACAAGACTAATGGCAAGAAATTATAATTATCAAGAAATAAAAATAAAGGTTACTACTTACTATGGGTGCGCGAGCTTGTAAGAACCTCTTACAAATGACGAACGACAAAAAAAAAAAAAAAAAAAAAAGGCTATATGGATCGGTAAACCATTAGCCCACAATAATCGGAAGAATATTCAAATTGTTAGTAAAATTTACTGTCATCTTGTAATTTGGTATTTCGGCTAAAATTATAATGGTTGTGTTTGGTTAGATAGTTTAGTTTAGTTTAGTTTAGTTTTGATGATGTCATCAGGTGTAATGAGTGGAGAGAGATAGAGAGAGAAATGATTATGCCATCAAAATTAAAACTAAAACTAAGACTAAAACTAAACTGGGAAAACAGGGCCATTGTAAGTGGGCCATAAAATGTTTTGTTTGTAATTGGGTAAAAAATATTTAAGTCTAGTTTGGGCCTTCTATATTTGTGTGTTGTTCAGTAACGGCCCAAGGTCCAAAACTTGCATCTCTTTTAAATGGGTAAGGAAGCTCTAGATCTAAGAGAGTGAGAGAGAGAGAGAGAGAGGCAATTACGGTAATTAAGTGCTTGTTTGTTTCAAATTTTGTTCACTAACCTAAGCCAATGGAGTGGTATCAGAGTTTAATTTGTCCACAACAACTGGGCGTGAAGATTTGTGACAGGAAAACAAATCCTGTGATGCCGAAGAAGACAGTGGGTTCAAGTAATCAAGGTTTTTTTTTTTTGAACGGCAAGTAATCAAGGTCTTAGAGCTCAACAACCTCTGTTTTCACAATTTCACCTTGAGAATTATGATTTTTGGTGTATAAAAATGAAAACCCACCTTATTTCAAATGATTTGTGAGAGTATTTTGAAAATTGGTATGATGATTCCGACAATGTGGATATGTTGACGGATGCTGAAAAGCAACAATTGAAAGCACGTAAAAGGAAGAATGCAATAGCCCTCTCAATAATTCAACAAGCAGTTTTGTCTATTGAATAATTACTTATTTGGCTTTTCTAGCGTATTTGACTAAAAATAGCATTATTCTTGTTAGTTTTCTTAGTTTGGCATTTTCCGGGGTTGTTCAAAACACACTCTAATTCAATCGATTCTATTTTCTTTGAATTGTAATGCGTAGGTTGAATAGGGAATTGTTTCTCGGGGGTAGTTTCTCGCGCGATGCTCTGTTCTTTGCCTTCAGCTTTTTGACTCTACGAAGCCACTTGAATTCGACAAAGGTAAAATCATCACTGCATTTCATACATAGCATTTTTGTATATTCATCTTTTACTAATCATGTTTTAAAATGCTTTACATCGTTAACAAAAAAAAAATGTAGAGAATTATTTTCTTGACCCCTACATCATGATTAATCTATGGAATGTCGGTTGCTCAATCTTTTGAATTCCTAAATACACTTTAGGAATTTCCGTTTCTTCCTTCTTCCATCACACATCAACTTTTATATAGTACAAAATACTCTAGTCAAGATTTACTATATATGTCCTTCCTTTTTATATCTTTTTCCATCAAAATTTTATTTAACCCCAAAACACAGAACCACACATAACAAATAATGGCAGGATCTTTAGCATTATTCTTTTTATGAAGAATATCATATTTTCCTAGAGTACTAGATCATTTTTTCACATGCAAGTTGCCAATTTGAATACTAATTACCAATCTTATAGCAAAGGTAACGTGGATTTTTTTGGAGAACTTAGAAATCGGTTGGTATTTTGGATTTCGTTTCATCAATTGGCTATCAATCTTTTGGGATGTACTTTTCATATAATAAATCCCTTATGCGTTTCAGTAATTTATCTCTCTTCGCTTTTGCAGAAGAAAAAAAAAACAAGTTTTTAAGTGCTTGAGTTTTTATTGTTTTGCATGAGTTGTCAATCAAATCAACTCATACATAGCATTTTGTGACAATCTAATTCAACGTTCTTGCTTCCTGCATTTATTCGAACATTTTTTTTTATTGTTTTGTTCATTCTACATATCATTCATCATTCATCTGGTGATCCGTTGGTGCCTTGTTGGTATTGGCCGGATTGACAAGGAGTCTATTCGGAGTCGGTTGATTCCGGAGATCAAACTTGAGATTCGTGGCAGACTAGTGAATCAGAAAGAAGCTCGGGGAGCATTGTGAGTTAGTGAGAATAGGTAACGCTTAAGGGCGAGGCTTGAGGTAATCTATTTCACACTGTAACTCTCTTTTTGATTGATAGAAAATAGTAGACTAAGCCGTGTTTTTGTCTTAGAGTTATTCGGACCCTAAGGTTTTCCACATATATCTTGTGTCTTGCCTCCTGATTTATTTTCTACTATCTTATTGTTTGTTCTAATTGTTTTATCTCTTTAAAAAATATCTAATAAAAGTTTTTCTAAAATGGTTTTTTTTTTTATTTAACGGTTTTATATCTCGCGTCTTGCCTCTCAGGACGTTTTAAAGCTTCTGCGTAATTTCAATTCTAAGCTTCAATTTGAAGACTTTTTGTTTATGAAAAAAATTTGATAATTTTTTTTGTTTATTTTAAGTCGTTAAAACATAAATGGATAAAAAAATGAAGTAAATAAACTATTCCTACTCAAGTATTGATGGAATAAGATTTCTTTGATATTAACCATTTTCTTTTCATTCGATGTACCTAATGCGCAATCGATGAAATGTACTCCCTCCGTCTCAATTTAGTTATTTCCTACAGTTATTCGTGTCTTTTTCAAATTCGTGTAGTTTTCAATATATAATGTATTTATATGCATTATGGATCTTATTTGATAGATCTCAATAGTTCTATTAAACAAGATTTTTAAAAACTTCAAAAAAATTACAAATAAAAATATATAGACGTTTGAAAATGACACCGATATTCATAGAGAGCAATTAAATAAAAAACCATTTAAAAAAGATCGTGTAGACCCACAATTGTATTGTGAAACTCACGTGCATCAGACAATTCCTAGCCAAGAGGCTATGTTATTCCAGTGTTCCCCGTTGCACCAACGTGATTGGTGTATGGAAAGAAATTAAGATAAAAATAAGAGAGATAATGCTAAGACACGGATGCGTCTAAATCAGTTCAATGTATGTGGCACCCGTAAATGCATCGTGTGAATCACGTGCATCAGACGATAAATTTTGAATGTATGTATCAGCAATTGAGTATATCGTCCTATGTACTATGGCCAACTGATAGAGTTTCAAAAAATAATTTATTCTCACTTAAGTCGTATCTATCTCTACATAAAAACATGGCCAAAATTAGAACATAATTTTGTAGACAATAGAGTTTAATGAGTACATACTTAGCAGGTAAGGAAGCTTAATTAAGTGGATGTTTAATAGTGTTTAGACTTTTGCTCAATTATTAAACAAGAAAAATATAATAGCATGACATGATAATAATGGCAAACACAGAGTTAAGTGGAAAGCTCCCCTACTGATCGGGAGATCCGCCCGTGGTTATGCATATTTAATTATTTATGATTAGTTAAGAACTTTTCAAAATCAATGTGATACGCATTTGTTGAAGCCAGCTTACGTCCAGTCCTATCCGATTTCAACAATTGTGGGGTTCATTTCGGGCCCACTTCAATAAATCAGACAGTTCATCTCATACACTTTGCAAAATTAATATCCATGCTGAAAATCAGCTTGAAAAGATATGGATTGCTCTATGAACTAATCACAAATGAATCGTGCAACTCATGTGTCACAGAAAATTCCTAACAGAAGTGCATCTCTATATTTACAGACATCATCATGTTTACTATGTCAGTTGATAACTTTTCAAATATAGTTTACTATTTGTGATTGAGAATACAATTTTAGTAACTTTTGAGTCCTACGAAGTTCGTATTTCATTGCAAGGGAAAACCAGCCCATGACACAATATGTGGTGGAAACAAGGTTTGGTACGTCACTTTTCCTTGGCCTGGTGCCACCGAATAATCACCTCAGAAGAGTTTCTTTGTCCCTTTTTTGGGATGTGATGGGATGACCTAAGGAGATACTAACAATTTGAAATTTAGAAGAAATTTTCAATAAGTAATAAGATTTCTTTGATATTAGCCTTTTCTTATTTAGTTTATTGCAATTTCTCTGAATAGAAAATCATGTCGAAAAGGGCTCGGCATATGTTTTTTCGTTTATTTTTGAGCACCAAAATTGCAACTTACACTTCAGAAGGCAACGTTGTTTTACCGGCATAAGTTAGGTCTGGAAAATTGAAAATCGATAAATAAAATACAAAAATAAAACACCTAAACGAGTTCAATAAGGAACTTCTCTCTCTAGAATATGCCTGAAGTCTCGCAAACAGATCTGAAATCTCCCGAAGAACAAGATCATCTTGAAAGAAGTACAAAGAAAATAAAAAGCAACACCGCTGATCAGTTACTACAAGAAGAGCATAGCCCTATGGAAGCGGATCAGATCAATATCTTACAGCAAAGTTCATTTGATGTTCAAATGGAAAATACCCAGATGGAACAACCCACAGTTGGGGAAGATAAGAAGTACAATTCTCAAGGGAAATCTCCGGAAAAAACCAGATCTTTCAAGGCTGCCCTCCTAAATGCACACATCGCCAATTTGGAATGTGAGAAACAGACGGATTCCGAATTTGGGGAAGATAGTGATGAGGAAGACTGGGACTCTGATTCCCACAAAACTGTGTCCAAAATCAGAGTTGAGTTCTCAACAGAACACCTCAAAAGGATCAGACAGAATCACAAAGGATGTCTCATAATTAAACTTCTGGGACGGAATATGGGCTTCAAACCGTTGATGGATAGAATCTCAAACTATGGGATCTTGAGGGGTTATTTACCCCGGTAGATTTAGGTTTGGGTTTCTATCTCATAAGGTTTGAATCGAAGACGGACTATAACAAAGTTTACACGGGAGGTTCTTGGAGTTCAAGACCACTATTTGACTATCCGCAAATGGCATCCGCAATTTAAGGCAGATATGGCGCCAGCGATCAAGACAGCAATGTGGATGCGTTTCAAATATCTTCCGTTCGAATTCTATGATGAGGAAAGAGCTTACTGATTATCGCGGCCAAATTAGGAAAACCACTCAAGGTGGACATTAACACCATTGATGGGATCCGGGGTAGCTACGCTCGGGTTTGTGTTGAATTGGATTTGAGCCAACCGCTGGAAACATCAGTTGCTGTAGGTAAATATGACTACCTTATAGAGTATGAGCATATACATTTAATTTGTTTTTCTTGTGGCAGGGTAGGCCACCGGAAGGAACAATGCAACCTATCACCGGCGCCGGAGAAGACAGAGAATCCCGCAGTGACCGTTGATGATCCTGTCAAATCTGATCCTAAAGTTGTGTGCTTCAACGGGAAGATTGTACCAGACGAGCCCACGAAATTGGGCTACGAGGAATGGATGTTAGTTACAAGGAGGACCTATAATAAACAAAGGCCTAATGGATCAGCCCACCAAAGTTCATAGAGAAATAATAGAAGTAGAAACCAAGATACTACGAGGGAGAGCCCAGAGCCAAATCAACGGGTCAATTCTGATGGTGTAGACACCCCAAAATGAGCGTTCACGTGCATCTTAATCCCCAATGATGAAAGGAAACGCCTGGAAGAACTCTCGAATTGAAATTCTCAAAGTCAACTCAGTCAATAGTACCGCACGGCACTCATCTCTCACGCACGGAACAGCCGGAGTCACGCACGACAACTTTTTGAATTTTGGCGGTCAGTTGTGCCGTACGGCACAGTTGGTGTACCGTACGGTACAGTTTGTGTGCCGAACTGTGCCGTACGGCACTGTCATGCGATTTCGGGCGAAGATAAAATGCAGCCCCAAATGCAGCCCCTTTTGTTGACTGTGGCAGCCCACTGCTCAATACGATTTCGGGCGAAGACAAAGGCTACCTCCTAGCCATCATTAACATGGGTAGGCATCAAGCAAACTTGGGAGCCAAGCTCTCCTCTGGCCTATAAATCCCGATCAAAACCAACGGAGAAAAAAGAACGAAAAAAAAAGTGGTGAAGAGGAAGCCATGAAACCTTACCTCTAAACCCCTTGTCAAAACACCATATCTACTGCAAATCACCTCCATTACCATCCCTAATCTCCAGAAGATCAATCTAATCCTATTTCAAAACAAAACCCAGTTCATCGCTCAAGTCTCTATTTTCGGTACAGAGCCGTGGAATCCATACCCCAAGTTTGCCCAAGTATAAGCCCTCAATCCCTCTTACCACTATACTAGAGTGACGAAGAAAGCCAGAGGAAGCTCGAACCGCATTCGGAAGTTCAATCCGACGCTCAATCCGAGAGTTCGAAACCGAAGGTATCGACCCGTTTCGCCAGATTCCTTGAGTTTGGTACCCTGAGGGGAGGGATACCAAGTGTGGGATGATTCCTTATATCATTTCCATGCTTGGTATACCCAAGTTACAGTAAGTTCAGTTTCATTTCACACCTCCCGGTCGCGTCGTACGGTGAAAACATCGCCTCGTACGGAGCGATTCAATGAGGAGGAACATTCCCCGTTTGAACATACTGTTTTCTCATTCAAAGTAGTCCATTTTCAATCATATTCCATACCTTGTATGTGCCTATATTCAATCATATCGAAAAACCAAAGTTTGAACTGTTTGCGAAGGAAATAGTGCCGCACGGCACTCCCCATGTGTCGCACGGCACAGTTGGAGTGCTGTACGGTACACTTTTGGAAATCTGGCCAACTGTGCCGCACGGCACACTTTCTGTACCGCACGGTACACTTTGTGTGCCGCACGGCACACTTTTTCAAATTTGAATTTCAAATCAGTTTCCTTTATAAACAGTTTGAGAATATGGTTTTTCCTTTTAATTAGTTATTGTTACTTGATTGCTCATATCAATTGTTGTTTATTTCAATATTTAAATTATTTGTTTTTATGATTTAATTGCTTATTTGAATAAGGTTTGGCATCAAAATATTTTCTAAAAATCCCACAAATATTTAGTAAAGACCGATTTTTAATCGGGCGAACGGGGTGCATTAAAACCCTTCCCTGTTCGTAACCTGGCTCCCGGATCCAAAACGAATCTCTGGTTTTCAATTGGTTTTATGAGTCATTCTCTCAAATCATCATTTTCAAATTGGTTTCTCGGGTCCCAAACTACTTTCCCAAAACCCGGGTGGCGACTCTAAAATCGTTTTGTTTTTCGAACCGTTTCGAAAACCATTCCGAAACCCGTGGAGGTCGACCGTCCACAAAATGGCGACTCTGCTGGGGAATCTCAAATTAATCTTTAATTTGGTATTTTTATACTTATGAACTTCCCGAAAGCTTGTCAAAACGAAAATGCCTAGCGCTATCGCAAGGAAGGAATGGCGGACTAACAGGGCCTCGCCCGGCCATCCTGACTGGAGCTTTTTGGTTGTTTGTCTGTGTAAAGATATCAAAGAAGAAATTAATTTGGAGAGCCAAGCTTGAAAAATATTTGTGGGATTTTTGAAAACAATTTATTGCTGAACTTTTGCATCACTTGCATCGATGTTGGATAAACCCCGCTGCTGCGTCTTGGTTACCCTACCCAGTTCACTGGTGTTAGGACATCCCCGGATGCTCAGCAACCTTGGACCGTGATGAGTCAGCCTGCCGCTTGACCTTTGCCATGCAGTACACTTGGCACTGGGAGGCAAATATTGGCTCTAGTCTGAGGGACCCTTTCAACCAAAACCGGCCTTTGCATATAGTAAACCTAGAACCGTCCAACCTAGGACAGGAACCCACAGGTTAGGATTATGTGATTTGTCCTGTTATGTGTCTGCTGCTTTCCATCATTCTGCATGCATTTGTATTATCATGGTTAGTTGGACACTATGCTGTCACGTTTTACTGCGATCTTAAGAGGTTGCCCTGCCCGATGAAGAGTCGTGCATTCCAATGCACGTTGTTCAGATCAATTCAGTCCTTAGAATAACAGGGCTTAGGAAATCAAATCTACTCGGTCCTTGACAATCCCTTGGCAATGACCTAACAGAAATTAGGAACAATTGACCCAAGTTGGGGCAGTTGTCCCTAAAATCAAAGTTAGATCCTTGAAAAGAAATCATCAAGAACCAAGTTGGTTTAGTTTTTCCAAATCCTGCTATCCTAAACAAAGGATACACTGTCAAAAAAAAAAAAAAAAAAAAAACACTGAGGATCGGGGCAGCCTTTCTAAGACTCATTTTTGCATAGTCTAGGAGACTTTAAATCTTTGGAGTTTGGAACACCTCCAGTGTCAGCCGTGCTCGAACGGCTCTTTGTGATCTAATCACATTTCTTTCGAGATTTTGACAGCCTTATTGCTCTGCCTTGGATGGTCACGAAAGTTGATGGGCTCTGGTTCCAACACACAGGAACTACACCTACTGAGTAGTCGACCTACCCAAGGCTGTTGAAATCCTTTTGAGATTTAGGTTTGCATGTATGACGACACAAATGCGACATTCCCATTTTCCAAAATTAAACAAGCAGGGGCATTTCTGAGTTTTGCTTTACTATCAATTCTTAGTCATTCAACCAAACAAGAAAACTACCCCCAGCTCCACAAACAACCATTCCAAGAACACAAGCTCAATGCTCAAGCTAGCCAAATCTCCCTTAGCTCCACTCCAAATGAACAAAGCACCAGAACCGAAATTTCAACCAAAGCATGCCTATCAACGAAGTCAAAGCTCAAACCAACCACTCTCAGAAGCTTTAAAGAACCATTTCCCAATTCTCTGAGCCTCTGTCCTTAATTCATGAGAAGCTCCTCAGAACCGGCCATGTCAAATAACTCCTTCCAACACCTCTACCTCAAAAGCTTCCATCTTACCCTAACCCAAATGCCTTTTGTGCATTCCACCAAATGCCTGATCATGCTACCGATGAGTGCCACCGCCTCCGTCATGAAATGCAAGATCTCTTGGACAACGAATCCATCTCTGCTCCACTGAAGAAGCCAAACCAGTGAACCATCGAGGATCATGCAATGGACCAGTTTTTCGCGAGTTTTGGGAATTTTCAAGTTCCGAGTCAGAGTCGTCTCTTTTATTGAGTCAGTTTGTATTTCTATTTCTGCTTTGGTGTCTGTTTTCAAATTCAAGTCTATAATGTTTTGTTGTCTAAAAAAAAAGAGAAAAACCAAAAATAGAGTCAGCATTGTAGTCCCGAACTACGTCACGACCTGATTCCTTGCACAGGGATACGTAGGCAACCCTCAGTGGTTCGGTCGCAACTTTCATAAAGTCAATGTCATGCTTTTGTGTTAGAATTGTCATAATAAACTTGAGTTTTTGCAATAATCCTTCCAGATGGAATTGTTTTCCACCATCATTTGAGATTCATGATAATCACTTCAAAACACAAGATGATTTTTTATTGAACTCTCAGCTCTCACACGAAGAAGGAGTTCCAGGCGCAATTCCCCAACATCATCAATGAGCAATGCTTTGACAAAAAAAAAAAAAGAGCCTGCTAGGTTGAAAACCCGCAAGGGCGGCCTAGGCAAAAGTTAAGACAAAGCTCGCTGGATCAAAACTTTAAAGTACGATTCAGGCAAAAGTTAGAGCATGAACAGATTCTTTCTATCAAGTTGTGCAATTCAAAATGAAGAAAGGCATTCTTTGTTTTTATTCCCCAGATAAATATATCCCTTGATAGCCCTTTTGAGCCTGAATCATTTTCTTTGAAAAAGAACCCAGCTAGGCAGCTATCCCCCACACAGGGGTGAATTAAGAGAAACAAAAGTGCCAAATGTATGATTATCAACAAGATGTCCAGATGAAAGTGCCGAGCACGATCGCCTGAAAATTGTCAAATTTTCAAAAGTACCAATGCACAGTTGCCTATGGCGCGTCAAAATTTCAAAAGAATGAAAATGCCAAGTTCATGGGCACAACCAAATGTGAAGAATTGAAAAGAAAGACATGAAGAAAGTGTCTATCAAAAGCCAAAATGGGGCACAAAGGAAAGCATTAAAGAAAACAGAAAGAGCACACAACAAGAGTTCAAGATAGCTGCTAGCTCTAATTACCCAGAAAGAATGAAATTTTTGAGCTTTTATCCTTTCTTTGTCAACCCCAAAGCCTTGGCCCCGTTATAACCTAAATAAAGTCCTTTCAGATTGAAAAAGCACAGCTTGATAGCGAAGATTATGTAGGACAGTATCATTAAAAATCGAAAGTCAAAAGTCAAAGCATTGCACAACACCAGTCTGCCGGAAGCAAAAGTCCAAACCGGGGCACCTCAGATGCTCATCAGCAACCCGGGGGCAAAAGTCAGAACGTTGCACAACACCAGCATCTGCGAGGATCAAAAGTCCAAAGCGGGGCACCTCAAATCCTCATCATCAACCCGGAGGCAAAAGTCCAAGCTAGGGCACCTCAATGGAAAATCAGTGAATCAGCATCCCAGGGGCATGGGTTCACAACAAGAATTCTTGTGTTTTGATAAAACAATCGATTTAAATGAACATCATTTGATGGATTGAAATAATTTCAAAACCAAAAGACTCAAGTTTTGGACAATCTCAAACACCAATTGTAGGGGCACATTCTGCCATTTCCCGAATTCTCGAGTTTGTCATCAATTAATGGTCTTTTCAGGTTGACATAGTCTCGTCAGAGTCCGTTCCTTTGTCACAAGGTCAATCCAGTAACAAAATAACCCGCGTCTACCAAATTCATGAGTATGTCATCTCTGCCCAAATCAGGGGCATCTTTGTAAAGTTACTCGTATAGTCTGGACCTTGTCCAAATTCACACAAGGTCTTTTGTCCAGTCAACCCTTGGTGGCCTTGATAGTCTCAAACATGTGAAAGACGGTTTCAAATGCTTGGAAGAGTCTATGTTTGGATAAGCAAATCAATGGATTCAAAACTGAAGCTCGTCATCTATTGGGGCACATTTGTCGAAAACTGGGGCATGTCAACTCAATGACATCTACTAGGAGAAGCACATACACCCAAATTCAAGATTGGGGCATGAAAACCCAAAAAGGTCAAACCTCAACCTAAAACCTGAAAGCTCAAGCTCACTGATCAAGTGTAACTTCAAATCCGGACCCTGTCCAGAAGGAAAGACAGTAAAGCAAAAAGAGATACCCTGTTGCACCACCAAGTTTCTAAAACAGGAATGTTGTCATTGTGTCATAAAATGTCAAAACCAGAGTCTCACATAAAGACAATTTTTCAATCAATCATCC
The DNA here is from genome assembly GCA_020921065.1 of Vaccinium darrowii. NCBI lineage: Eukaryota > Viridiplantae > Streptophyta > Magnoliopsida > Ericales > Ericaceae > Vaccinium > Vaccinium darrowii. The sequence goes on along the minus strand of CM037161.1, from coordinate 31,161,193 downwards.
TTCGGGACAGTTTTTCAATCAATCGTCCCTCGGGACAAGTTTTCAATCAATCGTCCTTCGGGACAGTTTTTCAATCAATCATCCTTCGGGACAGTTTTTCAATCAATCGTCCCTCGGGACATGTTTTTCAATCAATCGTCCCTCGGGACATGTTGTTCAATCAATCGTCCCTCGGGACATGTTTTCAATCAATCGTCCCTCGGGTCATGTTTTTCAATCAATCGTCCCTCGGGACATGTTTTTCAATCAATCGTCCCTTGGGACATGTTTTCAATCAATCCTCCCTCGGGACATGTTTTCAATCAATCGTCCTTCGGGACAGTTTTTCAATCAATCGTCCCTCGGGACAGTTTTTCAATCATTCGTCCCTTGGGACATGTTTTCAATCAATCGTCCCTCGGGACATGTTTTCAATCAATCGTCCTTCGGGACAGTTTTTCAATCAATCGTCCCTCGGGACATGCTTTCAATCAATCGTCCTTCGGGACAGTTTTTCAATCAATCGTCCTTCGGGACAGTTTTTCAATCAATCGTCCTTCGGGACATGTTTTCAATCAATCGTCCTTCGGGACAGTTTTTCAATCAATCGTCCCTCGGGACAGTTTTTCAATCAATCGTCCTTCGGGACATGTTTTCAATCAATCGTCCTTCGGGACAGTTTTTCAATCAATCGTCCCTCGGGACAGTTTTTCAATCAATCGTCCTTCGGGACAGTTTTTCAATCAATCGTCCGTCGGGACAGTTTTTCAATCAATCGTCCCTCGGAACAGTTTTTCAATCATTCGTCCCTCGGGACAAGTTTTCAATCAATCGTCCCTCGGGACAATTTTTCAATCAATCGTCCTTCGGGACAGTTTTTCAATCAATCGTCCGTCGGGACAGTTTTTCAATCAATCGTCCCTCGGGACAGTTTTTCAATCAATCGTCCCTCGGGACAGTTTTTCAATCAATCGTCCCTCGGGACATGTTTTCAATCAATCGTCCTTCGGGACAGTTTTTCAATCAATCGTCCTTCGGGACAGTTTTTCAATCAATCGTCCCTCGGGACATGTTTTCAATCAATGGCCCCTCGGGACATGTTTTCAATCAATCGTCCTTCGGGACAGTTTTTCAATCAATCGTCCTTCGGGACAGTTTTTCAATCAATCGTCCTTCGGGGCAGTTTTTCAATCAATCGTCCCTCGGGACAGTTTGTCAATCAATCGTCCCTCGGGACAGTTTGTCAATCAATCGTCCCTCGGGACATGTTTTTCAATCAATCGTCCCTCGGGACATGTTTTTCAATCAATCGTCCTTTGGGACAAGTTTTTTTCAATCGTCCTTCCGGGACAGTTTTTCAATCAATCGTCCCTCGGGACAGTTTTTCAATCAATCGTCCCTCGGGACATGTTTTCAATCAATCGTCCCTCGGGACATGTTTTCAATCAATCGTCCTTCGGGACAGTTTTTCAATCAATCGTCCTTTGGGACAGTTTTTCAATCAATCGTCCCTCGGGACATGTTTTCAATCAATCGTCCTTCGGGACAGTTTTTCAATCAATCGTCCCTCGGGACATGCTTTCAATCAATCGTCCTTCGGGACAGTTTTTCAATCAATCGTCCTTCGGGACAGTTTTTCAATCAATCGTCCCTCGGGACATGTTTTCAATCAATCGTCCCTCGGGACATGTTTTCAATCAATCGTCCTTCGGGACAGTTTTTCAATCAATCGTCCCTCGGGACAGTTTTTCAATCAATCGTCCTTCAGGACAGTTTTTCAATCAATCGTCCGTCGGGACAGTTTTTCAATCAATCGTCCCTCGGGACAGTTTTTCAATCATTCGTCCCTCGGGACATGTTTTCAATCAATCATCCCTCGGGACAGTTTTTCAATCAATCGTCCTTCGGGACAGTTTTTCAATCAATCGTCCGTCGGGACAGTTTTTCAATCAATCGTCCCTCGGGACAGTTTTTCAATCAATCGTCCCTCGGGACATGTTTTCAATCAATCGTCCTTCGGGACAGTTTTTCAATCAACCGTCCTTCGGGACAGTTTTTCAATCAATCGTCCCTCGGGACATGTTTTCAATCAATCGCCCCTCGGGACATGTTTTCAATCAATCGTCCTTCGGGACAGTTTTTCAATCAATCGTCCTTCGGGACAGTTTTTCAATCAATCGTCCTTCGGGGTAGTTTTTCAATCAATCGTTCTTCGGGGCAGTTTTTCAATCAATCGTCCCTCGGGACAGTTTGTCAATCAATCATCCCTCGGGACATGTTTTTCAATCAATCGTCCCTCGGGACAGTTTTTCAATCAATCGTCCCTCGGGACATGTTTTCAATCAATCATCCTTCGGGACAGTTTTTCAATCAATCGTCCTTCGGGACAGTTTTTCAATCAATCGTCCCTCGGGACAAGTTTTCAATCAATCGCCCCTCGGGACATGTTTTCAATCAATCGTCCTTCGGGACAGTTTTTCAATCAATCGTCCTTCGGGACAGTTTTTCAATCAATCGTCCTTCGGGGTAGTTTTTCAATCAATCGTTCTTCGGGGCAGTTTTTCAATCAATCGTCCCTCGGGACAGTTTGTCAATCAATCATCCCTCGGGACATGTTTTTCAATCAATCGTCCCTCGGGACATGTTTTTCAATCAATCGTCCCTCGGGACATGTTTTCAATCAATCCTCCCTCGGGACATGTTTTCAATCAATCGTCCTTCGGGACAGTTTTTCAATCAATCGTCCGTCGGGACAGTTTTTCAATCAATCGTCCCTCGGGACAGTTTTTCAATCAATCGTCCCTCGGGACATGTTTTCAATCAATCGTCCTTCGGGACAGTTTTTCAATCAATCGTCCTTCGGGACAGTTTTTCAATCAATCGTCCCTCGGGACATGTTTTCAATCAATCGCCCCTCGGGACATGTTTTCAATCAATCGTCCTTCGGGACAGTTTTTCAATCAATCGTCCTTCGGGACAGTTTTTCAATCAATCGTCCTTCGGGGTAGTTTTTCAATCAATCGTCCTTCGGGGCAGTTTTTCAATCAATCGTCCCTCGGGACAGTTTGTCAATCAATCATCCCTCGGGACATTTTTCAATCAATCGTCCTTCGGGACAGTTTTTCAATCAATCGTCCTTCGGGACAGTTTTTCAATCAATCGTCCTTCGGGGTAGTTTTTCAACCAATCGTCCTTCGGGGCAGTTTTTCAATCAATCGTCCCTCGGGACATGTTTTTCAATCAATCGTCCCTCGGGACATGTTTTTCAATCAATCGTCCTTTGGGACAAGTTTTTTTCAATCGTCCTTCCGGGACAGTTTTTCAATCAATCGTCCCTCGGGACAGTTTTTCAATCAATCGTCCCTCGGGACATGTTTTCAATCAATCGTCCCTCGGGACATGTTTTCAATCAATCGTCCTTCGGGACAGTTTTTCAATCAATCGTCCTTTGGGACAGTTTTTCAATCAATCGTCCCTCGGGACATGTTTTCAATCAATCGTCCTTCGGGACAGTTTTTCAATCAATCGTCCCTCGGGACATGCTTTCAATCAATCGTCCTTCGGGACAGTTTTTCAATCAATCGTCCTTCGGGACAGTTTTTCAATCAATCGTCCCTCGGGACATGTTTTCAATCAATCGTCCCTCGGGACATGTTTTCAATCAATCGTCCTTCGGGACAGTTTTTCAATCAATCATCCCTCGGGACAGTTTTTCAATCAATCGTCCTTCGGGACAGTTTTTCAATCAATCGTCCGTCGGGACAGTTTTTCAATCAATCGTCCCTCGGGACAGTTTTTCAATCATTCGTCCCTCGGGACATGTTTTCAATCAATCATCCCTCGGGACAGTTTTTCAATCAATCGTCCTTCGGGACAGTTTTTCAATCAATCGTCCGTCGGGACAGTTTTTCAATCAATCGTCCCTCGGGACAGTTTTTCAATCAATCGTCCCTCGGGGCATGTTTTCAATCAATCGTCCTTCGGGACAGTTTTTCAATCAATCGTCCTTCGGGACAGTTTTTCAATCAATCGTCCCTCGGGACATGTTTTCAATCAATCGCCCCTCGGGACATGTTTTCAATCAATCGTCCTTCGGGACAGTTTTTCAATCAATCGTCCTTCGGGACAGTTTTTCAATCAATCGTCCTTCGGGGTAGTTTTTCAATCAATCGTCCTTCGGGGCAGTTTTTCAATCAATCGTCCCTCGGGACAGTTTGTCAATCAATCATCCCTCGGGACATGTTTTTCAATCAATCGTCCCTCGGGACATGTTTTTCAATCAATCGTCCTTCGGGACAAGTTTTTTTCAATCGTCCTTCCGGGACAGTTTTTCAATCAATCGTCCCTCGGGACAGTTTTTCAATCAATCGTCTCTCGGGACATGTTTTCAATCAATCGTCCCTTGGGACATGTTTTCAATAATCGTCCTTCGGGACAGTTTTTCAATCAATCGTCCTTTGGGACAGTTTTTCAATCAACCGTCCCTCGGGACATGTTTTCAATCAATCGTCCTTCGGGACAGTTTTTCAATCAATCGTCCTTCGGGACAGTTTTTCAATCAATCGTCCCTCGGGACATGTTTTTCAATCAATCGTCCCTCGGGACATGGTGTTCAATCAATCGTCCCTCGGGACATGTTTTCAATCAATCGTCCCTCGGGACATGTTTTTCAATCAATCGTCCTTCGAGACAGTTTTTCAATCAATCGTCCTTCGGGACAGTTTTTCAATCAATCGTCTCTCGGGACAGTTTTTCAATCAATCGTCCCTCGGGACATGTTTTCAATCAATTGTCCTTCGGGACATGTTTTCAATCAATCGTCCCTCGGGACATGCTTTCAATCAATCGTCCCTCGGGACAGTTTTTCAATCAATCGTCCTTCGGGACAGTTTTTCAATCAATCGTCCTTCGGGACAGTTTTTCAATCAATCGTCCCTCGGGACATGTTTTCAATCAATCGTCCCTCGGGACATGTTTTCAATCAATCGTCCTTCGGGACAGTTTTTCAATCAATCGTCCTTCGGGACAGTTTTTCAATCAATCGTCCCTCGGGACATGTTTTTCAATCAATCATCCTTCGGGACCGTTTTTCAATCAATCGTCCCTCGGGACCAGTTTTTCAATCAATCGTCCCTCGGGACATGTTTTTCAATCAATCGTCCTTCGGGACTGTTTTTCAATCAATCGTCCCTCGGGACATGTTTTTCAATCAATCGTCCCTCGGGGCAGTTTTTCAATCAATCGTCCTTCGGGACAGTTTGTCAATCAATCGTCCTTCGGGACAGTTTGTCAATTAATCGTCCCTCGGGACATGTTTTTCAATCAATCGTCCCTCGGGACATGTTTTTCAATCAATCGTCCTTCGGGACAAGTTTTTTTCAATCGTCCATCCGGGACATTTTTTTAATCAATCGTCCTTCGGGACATGTTTTCAATCAATCGTCCCTCGGGACATGTTTTCAATCAATCGTCCCTCGGGACAGTTTTTCAATCAATCGTCCTTCGGGACAGTTTTTCAATCAATTGTCCCTTGGGACATGTTTTTCAATCAATCGTCCCTCGGGACATGTTTTCAATCAATCGTCCTTCGGGACAGTTTTTCAATCAATCGTCCTTCGGGACAGTTTTTCAATCAATCGTCCCTCGGGACATGTTTTCAATCAATCGTCCTTCGGGACATGTTTTCAATCAATCGTCCTTCGGGACAGTTTTTCAATCAATCGTCCCTCGGGACATGGTTTCAATCAATCGTCCCTCGGGACATGTTTTTCAATCAATCGTCCTTCGGGACAGTTTTTCAATCAATCGTCCTTCGGGACAGTTTTTCAATCAATCGTCCCTCGGGACATGTTTTCAATCAATCGTCCATCGGGACAGTTTTTCAATCAATCGTTCTTCGGGACAGTTTTTCAATCAATCGTCCCTCGGGACATGTTTTTCAATCAATCGTCCTTCGGGACAGTTTTTCAATCAATCGTCCATCGGGACAGTTTTTCAATCAATCGTCCCTCGGGACATGTTTTCAATCAATCGTCCGTCGGGACAGTTTTTCAATCAATCGTCCCTCGGGACATGTTTTCAATCAATCGTCCCTCGGGACAGTTTTTCAATCAATCGTCCCTCGGGACATGTTTTTCAATCAATCGTCCTTCGGGACAGTTTTTCAATCAATCATCCTTCGGGACAGTTTTTTTCAATCAATCGTCCCTCGGGACAGTTTTTAAATCAATTGTCCTTCGGGACAAGTTTTTTCAATCAATTGTCCTTCGGGACAGTTTTTCAATCAATCGTCCTTCGGGACAGTTTTTCAATCAATTGTCCTTCGGGACAGTTTTTCAATCAATCGTCCCTCGGGACATGTTTTCAATCAATAGTCCCTCAGGACATGTTTTCAATCAATCGTCCTTCGGGACATTTTTTCAATCAATCACCGAGGTTTCGCTCAAACCAGTTTTATAACTCAAACAGGTTTTATGGAAGCCTTCTCCGAGGTTTCGCTCAAATCAATTTTATGGAAGCCTTCACGGGTTTCGCTCAAACCAGTTTTATGAGAACCTTAACAGGTTTTGCTCAAATCAGTTTTATGGAAGCCTTCACGGGTTTCGCTCAAACAAGTTTTATGGAAGCCTTCTCCGAGGTTTCGCTCAAATCAGTTTAATGGAAACCTTCACCGAGGTTTCGCTCAAACCAGTTTTATAACTCAAGTCAGTTTTATGGAAACCTTCACCGAGGTTTCGCTCAAACCAGTTTTATAACTCAAACCAGTTTTATGGAAGCCTTCACGGGTTTCGCTCAAACCAGTTTTATAAGAACCTTAACAGGTTTCGCTCAAACCAGTTTTGAACCTCTCTCACCCATTTTGAACCTCGCTGGTCTTGCGCACACAATTCTTCACGAGACCTCGTTGGCCTCACACAAACCTTTTTGGGGACCTCGCTGGTCTCGCTCAAACCTTCCTGGGGACCTCGCTGGTCTCGCTCAAACCTTTTTGGGGACCTCGCTGGTCTCACTTTAAACCGTTTTGGGCACCTCGTTGGTCTCACACTAATCACTTCATAAGAACCTCACTGATCCCCCGCGTTCACAGAATCTCACTATTTGCATTCATGGCACGCCCCTTGTTTATTCCCCTCATTAAAACACTCAAGTGGTTTCGGAAGTCCTCTACGGCATTAACAAAGGTTTTCTCAAGCACTCAAGTGGTTTCGTAAGTCCTCTACGGCATTAACAAAGGTTTTCTCAAGCACTCAAAAAGGTTTCGTAAGTCCTCTCCGGCATTAACAACAAATACGGTTTCGTAAGCCCTCTCCGGCATTAACAAACAGTATTCAAGCACTCAAAAAGGTTTCGTAAGTCCTCTCCGGCATTAACGACAATTTTATCAGCATCAAAAAGGTTTCGTAAGTCCTCTCCGGCATTAACAATAGTTATCTCAAACGTCAAATGGTTTCGTAAGTCCTCTTCGGCATTAACAAACGGTTATATCAACAACAAATGGTTTCCAAATGGTTTTGTAAGTCCTCTCCGGCATTAACAACGGTATTCAAACACCAACAAGTTTCTAAATGGTTTTGTAAATCCTCTCCGGCATTAGCAACAGTTATTCAAGCACTCAAAAAGGTTTCGTAAGTCCTCTCCGGCATTAACAACGGTTTTATAAACATCAGATGGTTTCGTAAGTCCTCTCCGGCATTAACGACAGTTTTATCAGCATCAGGTGGTTTCCATCAGGTGGTTTCGTAAGTCCTCTCCGGCATTAACAACAGATATCCTCAGCATCAAATGGTTTCTTGTATCAGCAACAAAGGGTTTCGTAAGTCCGCTCAGGCATTGACAAACAGTTATTCAAGTGGTTTCGTAAGTCCTCCGCGGCATTAACAAAAGTTCTTTCAAGCAACCGATGGTTTCCCAATGGTTTCGTAAGTCCTCTCCGGCATTTACAGCAGTTATTCGAGCAACAAGTGGTTTCGTAAGTCCTCTCCGGCATTAACAACAGTTTCATCAGCATCAAGTGGTTTCGTAAGTCCTCTCCGACATTAACAACAGTTTCATCAGCATCAAGTGGTTTCGTAAGTCCTCTCCGGCATTAACAACAGTTTCATCAGCATCAAGTGGTTCCGTAAGTCCTCTCCGGCATTAACAACTGTTTTATCAGCATCAAGTGGTTTCGTAAGTCCTCTCCGGCATTAACGACAGCTTTATAAGCATCAAGGTATGTTTCCTATCAAATCTTGCATTCTAAAGCCTCAATGAACTACGCCGGTCTGATCCCTACAACGGGGTACGTAGGCAGCTCTCACGAGCGCGACCACATGCATCACGTTTATTTACGAGGACGTCCACATCGAGTGTAAAGACCCGGAAAATTTCCTTACTTTTTGAAAAAATCACTTTTTGGTGAAGTTTCGATTTGGTCGATAAAAAGTGCCGGTAATTGTTCCTTGGATTTTTCTAATCAAAATGGTATAATCGAAAGTTATTTTTGAGTAAGGCAAAGTCATCTTTCGCCCATTTTCTTCGGAGAAAAATGTGGTCATTTTCGATTTTGTACTAAAAGTGGGGGGATGAGATTTTGATGTGATTAGAATTTCAAAATTCTGAAAATGCCATTGTTTCCAAATGGGGGGTACTTCCTTATTTTCATAAATAAATTAAAGTAAAGATTATAATTTTGTAATCTTTACTTAAGTTTGGTTTATGAAAATAAGTATTGTGGTTACATGTTATGTACATAAGTGACATTTGGGGTGAGGTGTAATAAAGTCAGTATATTAGAGGTGTGGGGGGTAAATTTGCAAAACATTAAAACATTTCAGTCTGCCTCCCTCCCTCTCTGCCCGACGCCCCCTCCTCCCTCCCTCTCCTCCATTTTTCTTCATTTTACTTCCCAAATACACCACTCTCACTCAACCTCTTCAAAATCCAACTCAAGATTTATCTTCTACGCGTAATATGGAGTCCGGGGTTCATTGGTTTCGCGTGGGAAGGAGGTATTTCGGGATGGAAGCTTCATAACCTAGGGTTTTGCATTTTCTACACATTTGGAGCTTAACCCATGAGGTAGGGAAACATTTACTACCTCCTCTAGTTATATACTTGTGATTTGTTGAACATATCTCGTTTTTGGCTTCAATTTCTTGAAAAATTATGTTTTCCCTCTTTGTATGAGTTTTCCTCATTTTGATTTTGTGATCTACGAAATTGGGTGTTGATTGATGAAATTGGGAGTGAAATTGACCTCCCTCCATGTTTAATTGTTGCCTAGCATTTCCAATTTGAGCCTAAACTATCACATTTGTGTTTTGGGTTGAAATTCCACACCTTAGAGGTGAAAATCTGCCATTTTCTGGACAAGGCAGCTGCTGCCCCTGTTCCTATGTTGCTGCCCCTGTTTTCCAGCAACTTCTCCAGATTTTCTGGGTGGTTTCCGGCCACCCTTTGACGTCCGTTTGACCTCCAATCGTCCGGAACTTCGTATACTTGATATATAGCAACGTGGTAACCCCAAAAACTACTTTGAAATCGTTAAACTACGACTTTCACATGTGTTTTTATTGGACAATTCATTATACGTATCGGACACGCGTCGGTTGACACATTTTGGCGAAAATGGTGAACATTTGGATCAAATGGGACTTTTGGAAACTTTTGAGAGACAAATGGTTTTGAATTGATGTTATTGGATAAAATGAATTCTAGGGATCACCCGTTTGGTGTCCCTAGCCATGGGTGCACGGAGCCCATGGAAATCCGGCAGGGGTGTACGGAGCCCAAGGAGATCCGGCAGGGGTGTACGGAGCCCATGGAAATCCGGCAGGGGTGTACGGAGCCCAAGGAAATCCGACAGGGGTGCACGGAGCCCATGAAATCCGGCAGAGGGATACTTCCCTAATAAAAAAAAAAAATGAAATGTTGGTTATGGTGTTTTGGATTCATTTGACATATTTGGCAAAATTGACTTTCGATATGCGAAAATGAGATTTTGGACTATTTATCATGTTTTGTCGAAACTCGACTTGTGGACTTGGTTTTGAACTTGTGTGAATAACTTGGGCGATCTTGGTGGTGTTGAGTACTTGGAAATGAAAATGTTTTGAGGTACATAAGATATTTTGGCAATCTTGGATACTTGGACACGATTTTGGGCACGTATGACACTTGTGAGTGATTTTGACAAACTTAATGGACTAATAGGTATTTTGGGATATCTTGAAATCTTTCTGGACACTTTGAAGACACTTGGACACGTGGTTACTTCTTGGACACGTTTTACTTGTCTTAGCCCCCGTTATGTTCCTTGATCATCTCCCCTCATGTTAATTCATATCATGTGCACTCATCATATTTATATGCCTAGCGGTTGTAGTTTGGTTTCCCTACGAGCTAGTGAGCTCACCCTATCCTTCCCAGGTACACAACATGGAGCATGTGATTGGATGCTTGTGGAGTGATGCATTACGCGAAGCTTAAGCATGCATGAAGATATTTTTCCATCTCAAGTTTTGTATTTTGATAAATGATAATGTAACTTTTGGTTATTCGATCTTTTGAAAATTTGGACTTATGTAATGACTTATGGGATAATATTTGATTTCACCTTTGGGGCAAGAGTGCCCAAATACTTGATTTGCTAATGGATTAATGATGTACATTTTGAATGGAACCCCCTTTGGGAGGATTTATGGAAATATTTTATTAATTGACTTATTAAGTGTAAGGAATTCCTTTATTTTATTTTACTTTCATTTTTATAAAAAATGAGGGCGTGACATCGAGGGGTGTCTTCTATCTTTGACGCGACTTCCGTCAAACACAATGATTGTAAGTCTCGTCAAAGAGGGGCAACTGTAGACACCCCAAAATGAGCGTTCACGTGCATCTTAATCCCCAATGATGAAAGGAAACGCCTGGAAGAACTCTCGGATTGAAATTCTCAAAGTCAACTCAGTCAATAGTACCGCATGGCACTCATCTCTCACGCACGGAACAGCCGGAGTCACGCACGACAACTTTTTGATTTTTGGCGGTCAGTTGTGCCGTACGGCACAGTTGGTGTACCGTACGGTACAGTTTGTGTGCCGAACTGTGCCGTACGGCACTGTCATGCGATTTCGGGCGAAGATAAAATGCAGCCCCAAATGCAGCCCCTTTTGTTGACTGTGGCAGCCCACTGCTCAATACGATTTCGGGCGAAGACAAAGGCTACCTCCTAGCCATCATTACCATGGGTAGGCATCAAGCAAACTTGGGAGCCAAGCTCTCCTCTGGCCTATAAATCCCGATCAAAACCAACGGAGAAAAAAGAACGAAAAAAAAAGTGGTGAAGAGGAAGCCATGAAACCTTACCTCTAAACCCCTTGTCAAAACACCATATCTACTGCAAATCACCTCCATTACCATCCCTAATCTCCAGAAGATCAATCTAATCCTATTTCAAAACAAAACCCAGTTCATCGCTCAAGTCTCTGTTTTCGGTACAGAGCCGTGGAATCCATACCCCAAGTTTGCCCAAGTATAAGCCCTCAATCCCTCTTACCACTATACTAGAGTGAAGAAGAAAGCCAGAGGAAGCTCGAACCGCATTCGGAAGTTCAATCCGACGCTCAATCCGAGAGTTCGAAACCGAAGGTATCGACCCGTTTCGCCAGATTCCTTGAGTTTGGTACCCTGAGGGGAGGGATACCAAGTGTGGGATGATTCCTTATATCATTTCCATGCTTGGTATACCCAAGTTACAGTAAGTTCAGTTTTATTTCACACCTCCCGGTCGCGTCGTACGGTGAAAACATCGCCTCGTACGGAGCGATTCAATGAGGAGGAACATTCCCCGTTTGAACATACTGTTTTCTCATTCAAAGTAGTCCATTTTCAATCATATTCCATACCTTGTATGTGCCTATATTCAATCATATCGAAAAACCAAAGTTTGAACTGTTTACGAAGGAAATAGTGCCGCACGGCACTCCCCATGTGTCGCACGGCACAGTTGGAGTGCTGTACGGTACACTTTTGGAAATCTGGCCAACTGTGCCGCACGGCACACTTTCTGTACCGCACGGTACACTTTGTGTGCCACACGGCACACTTTTTCAAATTTGAATTTCAAATCAGTTTCCTTTATAAACAGTTTGAGAATATGGTTTTTCCTTTTAATTAGTTATTGTTACTTGATTGCTCATATCAATTGTTGTTTATTTCAATATTTAAATTATTTGTTTTTATGATTTAATTGCTTATTTGAATAAGGTTTGGCATCAAAATATTTTCTAAAAATCCCACAAATATTTAGTAAAGACCGATTTTTAATCGGGCGAACGGGGTGCATTAAAACCCTTCCCTGTTCGTAACCTGGCTCCCGGATCCAAAACGAATCTCTGGTTTTCAATTGGTTTTATGAGTCATTCTCTCAAATCATCATTTTCAAATTGGTTTCTCGGGTCCCAAACTACTTTCCCAAAACCCGGGTGGCGACTCTAAAATCGTTTTGTTTTTCGAACCGTTTCGAAAACCATTCCGAAACTCGTGGAGGTCGACCGTCCACAGATGGCCCAGGCAAGTTGGATACAGGAAAAAACAAAGAAAGCATGGCCCAACATGGGCAAACAAACACTAGGCCCAACTTGGCCAAGAATCGATCCAGCATTATCACAGTTCACAAAAGGAAAGGGGTTACGGCCCAAACCGAATACAAATTTGAGGATATCCCACTCCTTAAGCATAAGACCCAACCCATTTTCAAACCCATCAATTCTATTGATGTTGACCTAAATCTTAAGAGCTCTCCAGTCACTCTCCCTTCCAACGCCCCACCTCCTCAACCATCCGAAGAACCCTCATCCTCTTCAAGTACCAAAGTACCTCCAGATATAAATCTTCTTCCAACACAGATCTATCATGAATTTGCCAGAAATTCAAGTAACCGAGATCAACTATCACAAAGTGAAAATGTGGTTGGAAGGCGATCAAGAAGCCCTCCACCTGACAGAAGTGGTATGGTGGCCAAAGGAAATAAGCATGAAGATCAAGGTAAAGGAGCAAATCATGGGAAGCTGGGAACCACATCTTGTGTCGATGAAGCCATGCAGGATAAGGAGACCATTTCTGGTTGATCTGAGGAACGAACTACATAAACCAGGTCTAACCCCTTTAGATTTCGATTTTCCTATGGACAATTTCAAAATTATAGTCTGGAACTGTAGGGGAGCAGGTAATGATCACTTCAAACAAAACTTTGGAGACATGGTCCGAACTCACAAACCTGAGATTGTGGCGCTACTTGAGACTAAGGTCACACTCCAGTCAATGGGGCTTTTCTTTAAGAATATGGGCTTCACTAGAGATACTTTCTCAGATCCAAATGGGAGATCTGGTGGTATATGGATTCTTTAGGATCCCACAAGAGTTTCAGTTTTCACTATTTTTGTGGACAGGCAAGTCATTCATGTTAAAATTAGGAAGAACGGGTATGAGGAATGGATTCTATTTGCGCTATATGCTAGCCCAAACCCGAGACTCCGAGACATTTTGTGGGATGGTCTGAAAGAGTTCGCCAGCACTAATCATCTTCCCTGGGGAGCTATAGGTGATTTCAACGACATAGCTGATAAGCCCCAAATGTTGTTTATAATTCGGGCTTATCTCTCTCATTTTGCACACACTTTCGCATTTAAGTACTTTGAATTGTTTGATATTGCGCGTTTTGTGTGTTTTCCAAGTTTTAGGAAAATCGGAGCTAAAAGGTGTGTCCAAAGCTCCAAATAATCCCCGGTTGTATCCGGAAGTACCCAAGGCCCCGCAATGCCGTGGAGGACAATCGCCGAAGCTTAGAAGTCAATTCAAGAAGCTTTGGAAGGTTCAAGGAAGGCCCGGAACAAAAGAACAACAAAGCTAGAGTTATGAGGCTATAGGAAATCTGACCAACCGATAGAAAAAGGCTCATTTCTCTCAAGATACAAAGGCTATGAAGATGAGATCAATTGGGTTTGAAAGTAGACTCATAGAGCTTTCCAACGGTTCAAGAATCACCTCATTCTGAGTTCGGACGAAGCCGGGGCGTGCCCGCGAAGTCGGGTAAAAAATCTGCCTGGACAGAACCGTGGGTATCGATACCTCCAACATTGGTATCAATACCTCTGAAGCTCAAAGAGGGATCAGAACCGTGGGTATTGATACCCCCAACCTTGGTATCAATACCCAGGCTTCTAGGGTAGCATGTTAAGGGCAGGTATTGATTACCAGTATTGATTGTATCAATACCTAGCAATCCGAAAAAGTGTTCAACCCACTTGTTGGACTTTCCACTTATGGAAAGTCTAGCTTTTGGGATATTTTGGGAGAGAGGAATTGAAAGAATATAGGCTCTCTCCTCTCTCTTTCTCAGCCATACTTTCACTTTTATTTCTTTTTAGTCTAATTTAGCTCTCCCCTCTCTCCTCCATGGAAGAGGTTCCAAGCTTTCTCTCTCTAGTTTGTTTCAAGTAAGTACTAAGTTTCCGTTAATTTCTCGTTTATTAATAGTTCTTGTAATCTTCGGACCTCCGTATAAATCTAGTTTATTTGCGTTTTCGTCGGTTAAATCTTATCTCTCCGCTCCTAGCATTTTCCTTTGAAAACTCATGTTCTTAGTGATTGCTTGTTAATTTCTCTAAGTATAAAGTGTTAGGCCAAGATAGTATCTTCATTAAAATCAAGTTTTTAATGTCATATGTCATGTTCTTTATTTCCTTCATAAAAATAGTCATGTTCTACGTAGCAATGTTCGAGTAGTCGTTATAGGCTCGGTCATGGGGTGATTAGCACCCCGTGACTTAGGTTGATTCACACTCCTCGCCATAATGTAAACATTGCTTGTTTATTAAAGAGTACGGATTGATTTTATGAATCAAAATTGGGATTTGTTAATCTCTTTGATCACACGTAGCCAAGGGCTAGACCACTTGGCACGTGTGATGCTTAGGGCGATGTCAATCCAAATGTTTGTATAAATGGCACAAGAATCCTACTCTTTGAGAAACACCATTTCTAGTCAAACGTGTTTAAGTACCAAATCTTCCGTTCGGGGTCGTTTAACGACGCCCCGAGCCGGTTATTTTAGAGGAGAATGAATCGGCCTAAGACATGGGTGTTGTGAACCCCTTGACTTAGCCTTGTTTTAATTAGTCCTTTCGAATTCCGCGTCGTTCACGAAGTTAAGTGAATTCCACCAACAAACCACAAAAGCAAAGTTTGCCGCTTTAAGGCTAAAACCAACGGTCGCGAATCAATACTCACGTGCTGCACATTCGGTCTCTGAGGACTCGACCCGGACTTCCGGTTATTATGCTTTGCGACACCTAAACCCTACGCTTGGGGAAACATCATTTGAAATACAATCCAAGGACGCAAGTAATAGCTAGGATTAAGGAAGTTAGAAGCTCTGCCCACGATACAGGACACATTCAAAGGAGGAAATTTGCTGATAATATCAACTACTGCAATTTGGTGGATATAGGTTCCTTCGGACCTAAATTCACGTGGTCCAATGGCCGGTAAGGAGTAGCTAATATTCAAAAAAGACTGGACAGGGGTCTTTGCAATGAGGAATGGCGATCTCTTTTCCTTGAAGGTACGATTCAAAATCTCCCTCGTACTTATTCGGACCACTGCCCTTTACTCATTCATATGCATGGTATGGTTTTTAACCCTCCCATAACTAGACCCTTTAGATTTGAGGCAGCCTGGATCCTGGATCTTAATTTTGAGAATGTTGTTTCTAATCACTGGAAAAGGGATATGATCCAGGATAAAATTACTAACTTCTCTCAGGCTGCTGTTCATTGGAATAAAAATGTCTTCGGTAACATTTTTAGGAAAAAACGTTGGATCCTAGCCAGAATTAATGGAGTTCAGAAATCTCAAAGTTCCAATTTTTTCGCATAACTTGCTGACTCTGGAAAAGGAACTTATTTCTGATTATAATAATGTGCTTGCTCCAGAAGAAATTTTATGGTACCAGAAGTCTAGATCTAAGTGGATAGTTATGGGAGAACGTAATACATGTTATTTTCATCTCTCCACGATTATCAAAAGACGCAAATCCAAAATAAATATGCTCAAGGATAATAATAACAACTGGATTGATAACCCTGATCTCATCAAGGATATGGTGCTAAATTACTTCAAAGAGCTTTTTAAAAACCAAGATGATACTCTGGGTACTTGTCTAGTTGTTAATCCCCATAAACGCTTACTATGGAGGATAACGAACAACTTTGCCTCCCTATTACCAATGCTGAAATTTGGAGCATGATTAGAAATATTCCTGCTTATAAAGCCCCGGGGCCTGATGGTCTTCAAGCTGTGTTTTACCACAAGTATTGGAATATAATAGGTGAGGATATTTGTTTGTTTATTAAGAATTGTTTTGCTAATAGTGCTGTCCCTGCCGATATCAATAAAACTCTTATAGCTCTCATTCCTAAGACTGATAATCCTGAAAATATCAAGTTGTTCAGACCTATAAGCTTATGCAATGTTTCTTATAAGATTATCACCAAACTCATTGTTGCTAGAATTCGTCCTCTTCTTGATAAAATTGTGAGTCCCTTCCAAAGTAGTTTCATACCGAGAAGATTCACCAACGATAATATAATCATCACTCAAGAAATTCTCCATACCCTTAGGACTAAAAAAGGTAAAAAAAAGGAGGGATTCTCCTTAAAATTGACCTTGAGAAGGCGTATGATAAGATTTCTTGGAAGTTTCTCATGGATACCCTTATATTCTTTAACTTTAATCCCTCCTGGACAGCTCTCATCATGAGCTGTGTCACCACTGTCACTTCCTCTATTCTATGGAATGGGGAATCTCGTGAGGAATTTTCTCCAGGAAGGGGTCTGAGGCAAGGAGACCTACTCTCCCCTTATTTATTTGTCCTTTGCATGGAAAGACTTTCTCTTCTTATCAATGATAAATGCATGACAGATAATTGGAAAGGGATAAAAGTCTCTAGGGACTCTGAAGCCCTTACCCATCTTTTCTTTGCTGATGATCTCATTCTCTTTGGGCATGCTAACATTTTTAACTGCAGAGACATCATGGAGGTCCTAAATGATTTCTGTGTCTTATCGGGGCAATCGGTGAACTTATCTAAATCTAAACTTTATGTGTCCCCTAACGTTCCTAGAAACAAAGCCCCGTAGACTAAGTGCTTTTTGTGGTGTTGCGGTTACCAATGACCTTGGTAAATACCTTGGAGTTCCCCTTTTACACAAGCGTGTTAATAAGGAACATTTTAGGCATCTCATTGAAAAAGTGCAAAGTAGACTAGCAGGATGGAAGTCGAACACGCTTGCCCTCGCAGGTAGGGCCACTCTTGTCCAAGCCTCCTCGTCTACTATCCCTAGTTATACTATGCAAACCATGCACCTCCTCAATAATGTTTGTGAAAATCTTGACCGTCTCAATCGTAATTTTCTCTGGGGTGACACCCCGAACAAGAAGAAAATTCATCTTGTTAATTGGAACTCTGTTTGCAAAAGTAAGGATAATGGTGGTTTGGGTCTTAGGAAAGCTAAAACCCAAAACATTGCTCTCCTTACTAAATTAGGATGGAACTTGTCTTTTAATGTTAATAGCTTGTGGACCAAGATTCTTCGGGACAAATACTTAAAGAATCACACTTTGCAATCTTGGCCGCATAAAAGAAATGCCTCACACACGTGGAAAAGCATCATGCACATTAGGGACATCTTGAAAAAAGGGACCAAATGGATAATTGGTGATGGTAAACAAGTGGACTTGTGGAACGACTGGTGGTGTGGGAGTGGCTCTTTGGCTGATAAATATCCAGGTGACCATACTCTCAATAGCACTAAGGTGGTTACTATCATTGAGAGTGGCCATTGGAAACTTGAATCCATTGACCACATGGTGGATAATATCACTAGAAATGAGATTTTAGGCACCGTCCTTCCTGTTTATTTGCCTAATGTTGATCAACCTACTTGGATGGACTCCCCAAATGGAAAATGTTCTGCTACTGCTGCCTACAGTTTTATTAACAAAGATGCGAATGATGTGAAGGGTTGGAAGTGGTTTTGGAAGTTAAAAGTGCCCCAAAAGCTTAAAACTTTTATTTGGCTTATCTTTCAAAACAAACTTCCTACTAATGTCCTTAGAGGTAGGAGAAATATTAGCACCTCGGATTCTTGCCCAAGGTGTAACATTTCTCCCGAGACTCTAGACCATCTGTTTAAATCTTATCCCAAAGCTTCTGTGCTATGGGATAGGATACCTTCGGGCCGGCATATGAGAGATAGATTGGCTTCCTCTTTTTTGGATTGGATCAATTTGAACTTGGAGAAACATAAGAGTTTACACATAGGAATTGAAATACCTTGGAATATTATCTTTTGCACCACACTTTGGCAAATTTGGAAAGACCGTAACAAAATGAGTTTTGATAATGTTGTTGTGGTGCCAGAAGCTAGTTCCAAAATTTCGATTTCCTATGCGACTGAAATTGTGGAAGCTTTCAAGTCTCCTCTCATTACCGACCCTCCTAAAAGTAGACTAATCCCGTGGTCTCCTCCCCCCGCAGGTATCCTCAAACTCAATACAGATGGCTGTTGGTATGACAATAATCGCAAAGTAGGATTTGGTGGAATTTTCCGGAATGCCCATGGAGATTGGGAGATGGGTTACTATGGTTGCATGTGGGCTACATCCAGTCTAGAAGCTGAAATTTGGAGTATTTACAGAGGCCTTACTATTATTCTGGAGAAAGGCTGGGTGAACATGCAAATTGAGTCAGATTCACAAACTGCTGTTATACTTGTCAATGATGGCACTAGTGAAAATCATCCTCAAACCAACATTCTCAAAGATAGCAAGTACATCCTCAGCCGTACTGGATGCACTCTTACTCATACCTACCGCAGCGCGAATGAATGTGCAGATTGCCTTGCCTGTATAGGAGTCGAACAAGATGAAGACCTGGTGGTGACTACCTCTTCCCCTCGGGCTTTGAGGGAATTCCTGATAAGGGATGGTCTCAACATACGCCGAATCTTAGACTAGTTGTGCTCTTTGTTTCCTTTTGGTGTTGTTTAGTTCTTTCTGAACTTCTGATGTGGACTCTCCTTTCCAAGTTTTATTACTTTTCTGAAGTTCCCAAAAAAAAAAAAAAGTTAGGTCTGGAAACCAAGAGGTTATATTGTTTCTCATTGTACCCACATGGTTGGGGTATGGAAAGAAATTAATTAAGATATAAATAAGAGAGATAATCCTCGGACATGGATGTGTCCAAATCAGTTCAATTTATGTAGCACCCACAAATGCATTGTGCGAACCACGTGCGTTAGACAATTCCGAAAAGAAAAAAATTCAAAAGAAGTATTCTCAGAAGCACTTATTTCTTATGGTTAAAATGGCACGATTTTACGTAGCAAGCACCCGAGTGACGAAATTATTGTCTTTTCCTTGTCTAAATCCTCCCCAAACATGGTGCGGAAGTGTGGAACTCGGGGACTTTGCCGTCTCTTGGGGATGGCAGGTCCTGTCGATCCGATTACAGTTGTCCAAATGTGTTTTGGACAGCCCATATTTGAGGGGTGCCAGAGGATGTTAATTTAAACTCATCTCAAATTTGGACCGTCCAAAACATGTTTAGACAGTCGAGCCGTCGAGATGGGTCGGTAGGCCTTGCCATTCCTAAGAGACGGCAGTCCCCGCATTTGGAAGTGTGTGTCCATTCTAGGCCAGAAACTGTGACGTTTCTACCATGGCAGGCCCTGCCGCTTGCTCCTCGATCACGGCAGGCTACCCAAGTCCTTAGTGCAGCGGTATAGCCAGGAATGAGGAATACTATGGGCACCATCAAGGGCGGAATCAGGAACTCGATTCTCTATTGTACAATTACATCACAACTTGCTTCTCTAGTACAATGTTTCGTCGTCTCTCTTTTTCTTTTTTTTTAACTGGGTTCCACTTCTGAGTTCTGAATGAGAAATAAAAGTCCAATATCCCACACACTCCAAATAAATAAATAAATAATTCCAACGTGGGCACGGGCCCACACTAGCCCACACTAGCCCACTAATACCTCCGTCACTGCCTCAGTAGACAACAAAGTTCAATAAGTGCATTTTCGAAATCTTAGCGTTAAGAGATGAAGATGGTAAGAATCAAACCCAGACCTGATATTAGAGTTAAAAGATGAAAGTGGTAAGAATCGGATCCGGGGTGGGTGCTATGCGGTAGGTGTTGTGCGGTAAAACTACGTCATTTTGCTTGATTTCTGTGCACACTTCCAAAACTTCCAAGGGCCTTGTTTGGAGGAAGAAAAAACCATTACAAAGTGCCTAAACCCTAAACTTGAAGTGTCTAAACCCAAAGTGCCTAAATCCAAGTGCCCAAACCCATTATACCCTACCCCAAATAGCCTAAATCCCCTAAAATTGAACCTCACACTTAACTCTCCAAATAGGGCCCCTTGGATATACTAAGAAATGAGCAAAACGACATAATTTTGCCGCACAACATGGCGCACAACACCTATCGCATAGCGCCTCTTCCAAATTCGTAAGAATCAAACCCAGGACCTGATGGTCATAAAAAAGAATCTTACGCTGAATTACCATACAATTTATCCATAAAGCAATTGACTCATATAATATCTAATCTATCTTAGAAATTTGGAACCCTATTATTGAGCTAAAAACTAGAGCCTTAAGTGATAGCCTTAAGTGAGTTTATGTTCAGGATCAGCCCTGACTGCTAATTAATAGAGTGGGTGAATGACACTCCTACCTTTGATTTGTGGGAAAACCAGAAAGATACCTTAATAGAGGGTATATAAGACACCTGTCCTCAAATCACTACCAACGAGGCAATGATATAGTAACAAATGAAATAAAATATCATTAAATTTGGTAAATGCTTTATATATTAGATGCCTTGTATATCTATCTATTGTAAACAGAAGCCATGAAAGGACATCTTACCGCTGAATTACTATACTATTATCTGCTAGGCAATTGACTTACATAATGTCAATTGATCTTAAAAATTTGAGGGCTTTATTATTAAGCTAAAAACTGAGGCCCGGAGCAATTGCCTCGTGGATTTATGCAAGACCGGTCCGGACTACTAATTACTCCCTCCGTTCCTATTTGTTGGTCCTCTACGAAAAGTTGTGCCACTTTTCAAATAAAAAAATAAAATATTTTCGTGTATCATTTTTCAAATTTTTTTACACTGAATTAAAGTACTCATCGTGTACTTTAATTCGGTGAGAAAAAATTTGAAAAATGATACTCGGAAGCACTTAATTTTTTTATTTGAAAAAAGGCAAGAGAAAGAGTGTGAGACAAACAAATAGGAACGGAGGGAGTAATAGAATTGGTGAATGATACGTTTCATCTGTCGGAGACAAAATAAAATATCGTTAAATTTGGTCAATGCTTTATAGTAGATTAGATGCCTTGTATATCTATGTTCTGTAATACATAGACGCGCTGACCTGGACAAATTACATTTATCACTAGTGTTCCTCCAATAATGCACCGAAACCATGTGCCAAAAATGCATATCATTTATAAAAAAAATCGAATGTTAATTAGTTATCACAAATTTTAAAAAGTTTTTTTTTTTTTACAAAGTTCAATAAAACTAGTAGGGAAAAATATCATAATGAGGCTACAGAACATTTAAGCACATGATTACTTAAAAATTATTGTAAGACGACTAATACTCCCTCCGTCTCTTTTTAAGTGATCCCTATCAAAATACGTGTAATTTCAAACTCCTAAAAAACGTATTTCTTTATATGATTTTTTAATTTTTTATACCAAATTAAAGTGCTCATTGAGTACTTTAATCTGGTGCAAAAAAAAAAAATTTTAAAACGTTCTATGAAAGTACATTTTTAAATGTCCACAAAAATGAATGTTCGCCAAAGGTATCACTTAAAAAGGAACGGAGGGAGTAGTACATAAGAAATCAAATTTATCAAAAAATATATAAATGTACAAAATTTTACAGGTGGTGAACTTGTAAAAACTTGTACAGAACAAAAGGAAAACGAACCATATTGCAGCAGAGTGAAGACTGTCTGACTAAAGTAACTAAACAATCAAAGCAAATTTAGTGAATGATGCTGTGAAAACTGAGAAGTGGTGACTGTTCAGACTCGGGTATTGTAGCGCGGACCTTGTAGTGTGTATTCGAGTCATCCATCTCGGCAATTAATAGTTTAAATATGATTTTTTACTCTTACCTATAAATTTTTTTTGCGAATTTAAGCTATCAATTACAGAGATGGATGACTCAGATGTATATTACAGGATCCCCACTAAACGTCCCAATTGTGTTCAAGGGAACATATAGAGAACTTTTTGACAGGGAAGTTATTATTGTTTATTATTTATTTTTTAAAACTTACCAACTGAGTCAACTGACCTACAATGTCAAAGAGGAGCTGGCTACAGATGGAGATTCGAATGAATATTCCAATGCTTATTACATTTTCGACGTCTCTGCTCACATGGTGGTGGGCCCACGTGACCAAAATACAGTAAACTCCCTAATTATGCTATATTTCTGTTTTAGGTTGTGAGATTTCGACTTATTGGCTCCTACATGCATGTTTTTTTGATGTAATGAAATATGTAATCCAATGTACCCAACTCATTTGTATTTTCTTGAGAAAACGTTTCTCTAATTCACCTCTTTTAAGCAGAATCCTACACTATTAATTCCACTTGTTGCGATAAGCTTGGACCTTGCCTGAATTTTGTACTTCTTTTTCCGTCATTTCTAGTTATATTATTAATCAATTATCAGACAATTCTGATGGTGTGAAATATACACCCGTATTATGTACTAGCAAATTTTCTGTTGATTCATTTAGCCCGGTTAACCATTAAAAAAAGAGTTCCATTGTCTCTTTCTTTCGAATCTGTACTTATTTCTATTGTATCATTGTATGTTTATTTATGCATGAAAAAAAAGGAACAAATCCAAAACTGAATCTTTTAATGGTATCAAAAAAGCAATGGCAATGATCGATGGTAGCGGTAATCATTGATATCTCTGTCTAGAGAAACCCTTTTCCTTTTTTATTAACAACAATGCATGATGACCATGTATTGGTACCACATTTTGAATACCGTGTAACATATTATTATTGCATCAGTAGAATGTGCTCCACTACTAGACACATTCTTCAAATATAGTGTGACATATTCCATGGTACTTAGAATGTGGTACTCAAACATGGTCACCAATGCATTAGTGCAATTATGGAAACTACATCGCCGACCCTCCTAGCAATTAGAATACGGACCACATGTGTAATTTATCCAGTGTACTTTTTAGGACTGTGATGATGGAAGTCACCCATGCATATATAAAGCATTCACATGCTCACAAGGTCTCCACACACACACTCTCTCTCTCTAGCTCTCTCACAGATGGAGAAGCAAAATCTCACCTTCCTTGTCTCCTCCTGCTGCTTCTTCCTTCTTCTTCTCTCAGGTATTTTCAAACACAAGAACAGTCACAATTTTCACATGTTGTGTACTCGTGTATTTTGAAACAGGGTGGCTCCAGGATTTTAGTTCGGAGTATTTATTGTCGATTGACAATTTTTTGGGGCCAATTTATTTTGGTTTGTTGAGCTATATTATCAACTAACTCACAAATTTAAGCAATTTTCGTTTACTTCAGTTAACGTATTCAGTGTCGACAATATCATAGACAAATCAAATTATATGTAAAACCTTAGTGTATTTTTTTTTTTTTTTTGGTAAAGAGATAGAAATATAGCTTAGTGTATTTTTGAAACCCAACGCGCTCGCTTCATTCTCCTGGATATACATTGGAGCCTTCCTTGTTGAAAATCATTAACTGAAATGAAACATGGCCTTGTTAATATTGTTTTGCTCTTAAATTTACCAAATTTTTTGTTGCTAAATGCTAACACGCTTTGTATGTGTAATGAATGTACAGAAATGCAAGGGGTTCAAGGTTCTTCATCACACCACCATAGGCATCGCCACCATGAGCATCGGGCTGTATACGGATTTCACCCAAAAGAGCTTTTCGTATTCGGGGACTCGTATGCTGATACAGGCAACAGCCCCAAAAATGCTAGCTCTTGGGAGGTTCCCTATGGCATCACCTTTCCCGGCAAACCCGACGGCCGTTACTCCGACGGTCGTATCCTCACTGATTTTCTTGGTACACCCTCTTAACCATCATCCCCTCTCTCTCTCTCTGTGTATGTGTGTGTGTCTGCGCAATTGTTTATGCCATCTCTCCGAATTTATGTGTGCATACGTATATATACAGGGCCGGCCTAAGATAAGTCCAGCAAAGGCCTGGGTCCAGGCAACTCCCAGGCTAGGGTAACCAAAAAAAACAAAAAAAGTTTTTCAGCATGTATATAATCTATATACTTCCTCTGTCCCCAATTTGTTATCCACTTTTCCAACCTTTTAATGTTTCAAATTTTTTGTCCAATTTAAAAGTCAATGTACAATATGATATGAAATTTCATTTTTACCCTTTAACCTTGGGATTCATGCGTGTGCCAATTGATAAAGGGAATTAAAAATTAAAAAAACCCAACCTTCTGGAGTTACTGTACCTTAGCCGCTCAAAAGTTTTTCCAATGTAACTTCAGACAGTGGTAATGGTAGTACATGTATATTGCTAAAATAGTCAAAGCTGTTTATGAATTAGAGGGGCAACTTTGGAAAGTAAATTTTTTTTTAGGGTAATAGTTTTCTCAAAAAAGCTCAATTCCCAAGAAATGGACAATAAATTCGGGACGAAGGAAGTATTAGTTATTCTGTGATTCTGAACATGTGGAGCTTTGACATTAATGGTTTGCGCCAATTCAATACACCATTTGGCATATAAAAAAGAAGTGCATATAATTAAAAAATTTGCTGCATAAAAAATGCATTCCCATACCCATATATCCAATTATTTCTTTTCTTCTAATGCACGTACACAACTTTTCTTTTTAACAAATCAGTGGAACCTTTTTTTATTTTCTGCTTCTTCGTCATGTGTATATGCAGCCAAGTATCTGGGGTTGAAGTCTCCAATACCATACAGATTTAGAAAGTATGCACCAAATCGGCTGAAGTATGGGATGAATTTTGCGTATGGAGGGACTGGTGTTTTCAATACTCTGGTTAATTCACCAAACATGAGTACGCAGATTGATTTCTTTCAAAACCTCATGGACGAATCGGTGTACAAAAAAACGGAACTTGAAGGCTCCTTGAGTCTTGTTACTGTCTCCGGAAACGACTATAGTACTTACCTCGCCGAAGGTGGCACTACCCAGGTAAATTTACTTATGTGTACTTATAAGCAGGGTCAGTCCTGAGATTTTCGTAGTTCCAGACAATAATACAAACCAGAGCTCTATGTTTTCCTTAAAGGGAAAAAATTAACTAACCAACATTAATTTCCAATAACAGATACTTTGTTCCATGCCGTGTCTTTTTTTGTAATTCATATCGCCATGTTAATAAAAAATAGTTTCTGTTGTCTGTTGTAATTGCAAGGATTAGAATTATTGAAATCGGCAAATTGATGTGAACATTGTATAAATACACACGGACAAATATTTTTTTGAAAAGTCAACAAACAATACAGACGTAGTGGAAGCATATGTTCACCCAATTGAATTATTATAAGATGGTAATTTTGAACTTAGTATAATATTTATATCAGTAACCACACTATTGAAACATCATTTTGAGGTAATTTGAATTGAAAACTTAATGAAACAATCTTTCAAAAGATTAAAGAAGTACAAATATTTTCTAGCAAAAGAGTATACCAAAGTTAAAATAAGTGGGTATTCCCCAAATATGATATTTTTCAATGTCGATTTTGACTGTTCTAGTTAAGAGGTATATAAAATAAAATAACCAAACCATAAAAAGATTAAACTTTGAACTATAAATACGTTTAACAAATTAAAGGAACCCTGTAACTTTTTATGCTAGAAATCTCATGGTCAAAAAAAAAAATTTTAAAAAAGAAGAAGAGAAGGTTTAATTGTAAGAATTGTAAACATCGCCAAAGTAAAAACATAGTATAAGAAAAGGAAAAGGTGGGCCCAAGAGTAGGAAGCTTGGGAATTGAACCCTGGCATTTATCAGGTATTGGCAAAGCTTTTCCGTTGTATAACAACTGTCCAAATGGTATTAGTGGCGCTACATTATATATTTACTACTTACCAAAATGCATATAGCTTGGGGTCCTAGACCCAGGCCTACTGGGCCTATGCCTAGGGTCGGGCTTGCTTATAAGTAATAGTTGGGAAACTCAAAGGGGTTGACTCGGTTGTCTTGGCCTGAAACTTAAGAATTTACTAGGGGTAAGCAAAATAACCGTCAATTGAAGAATCCAGTCCAAACCAATCCAAACTGAATGATTTGGTTTGGTTTTTTACTATTGTGGTTTGGTCTCGGTTTTTAAAAAGTAGAAACCGTGTTAAATAGTTTGGTTTGTGGATTTACTTTAACAATTATGGTTTCAAACGGATCTGAATTGCGCTCATGAATATATTATATAATTAGATTTAGATGGTAAACTGAAAGTGGACTATTAGAAAGAGAAGGCAAAAAAAAGAAGCCAGCTCTTTCGAAAGAAGTAGCATTAGCATGCCCAAGTTTATGAAAATGACTTCTGAACTGGGCCAAAAGTGAGACTAGAAAGAGGATTATATAATTAAAAAAAAAAAAGGTAAGAACTATAGGTAAATGCAATAGCTTGACACTTGTTCTGCTGGCCCAAAAGTAAGGAAGAATCATTACATAAAAATAAGATGACTTTCATTAGGAGTGTAAACAATCCAAATGGAAAAAAAGAGAGCAAAAACTACCCAACCTACTAGAAAGTCAAACTAGTCTATTGGCCTAGGGGAATAAAAAACTCCTTGCCTAAAGCTCCCAGCTAATACATTCTGTTCTGGCACATTAAATAAACATTTTTCCTAATACTTAGTAAACTAATTTCCTACTCCCTCCGTACTGAATTTCTTGTCCATTTATGGGTATACATGCTATTTTTTAATTGATTATATTTTTCAATCTGTAATATTTTTCTACAATTTTTAAAACATTGTTTAATAGCCCTCGTCGAGAACTATCAAATGAGATCAATATTGAATATATATAACATTATATGTTAGAAAATATAACCAATTTTTTGAGATGTTCTGAATAATGAAAGTAGACTACAAATATGGGATGGATGGAGTATTAATTAATCTAATGTTGCATTCCACCACCATATTTTTTCACTTCTAAGATTAGTTCCCTAAACTTCTATTGATTTCCTAATATTTTCGCTCCGTAACTAATTTTCCAATCTAATAATCTATTTATTCACTAATTATTGGTATTACACTCTTCTTTAGTTGGTTGACGTTCGTGAGTTTTAGTGATTTTAATAGACATAGTTTTAATATAGTCGTTGGTTTAATTTATTTATGCAATTTTAATGACTTTATATAGTTTATGAAGATGAAATCTCAAATTCAAAGGAATCGTGGTTCCAAACTGCAACCGAACCGTGTTTTAATGGTTTGGATTGATTTGGTTGTATGAAGTTTATGGGTTAGTTTGGTTTTCCAAATTTATAATCCGTAAGTAGTGGTTTGGTTATTGGTTTACCATAAAACTGGACTAATCCGATTCATACTCACCCCTAGAATTTACTCTCTCATAATGTTTAGGCTTGACTCCTCTCGGTATCTTATTCTATGGTATAGATGTTTCCAGTTCTTTGTTTTTCTTTTCGCTGAATGAGATTTCTTTGCCAGTTCCTTGCTTTGTGCTTGGTTGTGACTTTTATTTCAATATACTTTCGTCAAGTTTTTAATAAAATCTTGTTGTCGGAAAAAAAAAAAGCACAAAATATATGAGCCGTTTATTAATTTTAAATTTTTTTTTTAGTGGCTAAGTAAAAAATCAGCTCAATCGAATAATCGTAAATATTTGATCCGATGTACCCATTTTTAATGAAGTACTACCTTATTTAACTAGGGTTTTCCATCCTTCATCGCTCGCGTAGTCAACCAAATAGCCGTGAACTTGAAACGAATCCACGACATGGGAGTGAGAACAGTGGCAGTGGCAGCAATTGAGCCCCTCGGTTGCCTCCCTGAATTCACCTTCTTGAACTCCTTCAAACAGTGCAATGCAACTGTGAACACCGTCTCGACACTCCACAACACGTTGCTACAGCAAGCTGTGGCAAAGCTCAACATTGAGAGCAAGGACTCGGGAGCATTCATAATCCTTGATCTCAATGACGCCTTCACTGCAGTCCTCAATGGCATAGGTAATTTTAGTTTGTTTTCTTCTTTGACAATTTACACTCTGAAAGTATCACTCATCTATCCCAATTTATTTGGTTAATTTGGAGAATTCAAAACCTATTAAGAGATCATAGTTATTGAACTTCACGAACTTAAATTTTCAAAGAATGTCCATCAATTTAGATTGGACTTGCTAGTACTCGAATTCAATGTAGAAAATAAAAGAATTTTTATGATTATTTTTATTTGATTTTCTAAATAAAACGGCAGATACTAGCACGTTTTATTTTATAATCTGACTCTTAATCTATAAGATTTATTTTATTTTGGTTTAGTTGTCAATGTTGTCTGATTTTTTTTTAAAAATTTTTATCGAAAACAACACTTGACATCGAAAGTGTTTTCACATTTTGGTCATTAGCGTTTCATGTTTTTGTTTTTGCTAGGAAAAAGAAATTTTTATCAATCTCTGAAATAATAACAAAGATTAAAAGCAACAAGGGCAAACAAGAGTTACCCGGAACCTAAGAAAGACGTTGGCAAGATACCAATAATAGTCTTTCACGTTAGTTAGCTAGGGAATGTGTCGAATTTTAAAAGTTAGCTAGAGTTTTTGAGCTCACACATTAGCAAAGTGCAAGTCATTTCTAACTTCAACCAAGGATATTAATCAAGTTAACCATCTAATAATTTTCGAAAGAAAAATGAACCACAACCGTGAATTTGATACCATGTGGAATCTAATTAATTTGATGAACTAATTGATATGAACTTCTACCACTGCAGACACGACTGTGAAATTTGAGACCCCAATACTAGAGCCATGTTGTTTGGGTACCACTAGTATTTTGGGCTGCGGGAGCGTAGATGCGAAAGGAGAGAAGTTGTATACCGTTTGTGACAATCCGAAAGCTGCATTCTTCTGGGACGCAACGCATCCAACACAAGCCGGATGGCAGGTTGTGTTCTCAGAGTTGAAATCCCAATTCGACAGAAGTTAATTAATCGTACTCGTCGCTGGTTGTTTTATCTTCTTATTGAGTTTGGATAAAACTAATGTTTCTGTTTAAGTTACTTTGTCAATTCTTCTACTCGAACTTGAATACATTTAATCTTAGTAATAAAAATTATTGCTTTGTTTTCGAACTTTGTTAGGAAAATTAGTCTCAACTAATACAAGTCTGAATTTTATACTTCTTTAAATTCAAAAATGGTAATCAGCATTTGAAATGGCAATAACCAAAATTAGTGAAACGTTCCCGGCTAGTCTGAGACTGTTTGGACAACCCAATGAATAATCTTGTAATGCGAGCGTGCCAAAAAGGCTTTTAATTGTCGTTTTTCAAATTTGGAAGTTTGAAAGTCACTCTTTTAAACTCAAAAGACAAAATCTCAAGCGTTTGTTTTGTCTGTTCTAACTCATATATGTTTGAACGAAGAGGATTTTTCTTACATGTTGAATAAAAAAAAAAGAGAAAATAACTAGAACATAAGACAAAAATAGCAAAATATTCATTTGGATATAAAATTCAAACGGAGAAGTTAAATTCAAATGCTTCCTCTACTTTGAATTGAACTAAAGATCAAGGATTGGATTGATTCCAGTTGAAAATCTCAAACTTCAAGTCTCAAATTCATAGCGAAGCTTCCGTTGTAATTATAATACACACAAGTCTTACATTTCACCTCGAAAATCTTGTATGGAGAGATGATAGAAGGCTTCAGAGAGAGAAACAAGACGGCGAGAGAAACCGGAAATGTACGTATGTGAAGAAAATTTTGGGTGCAAATAGGTACCGCACATATGGTGCCCGAGCGCACATCTCGACTCCCTTCCTCTCTCATCTCTTTCACATCTTTCTCTCTCTAAAATCAGGATTGTCCAAAATACTTTTGGTGAGTAAAATGCGCGTTGCGTACCGCCACATAATATCCAGGCGGCACCTAAGTTTCTATCGTTCCTCTCTCATCTCTTTCACATTTTTTTTTTTTTTTTCACAACAATAGCAATTTCATTCAACTCAGTGGAAAGTGTTCATCTCAACACCCGATTCTAGAAGTTGCAACTCGTCAATAGTCAATAGGTGATAATTCGAATTAAAAATAAAAAAATTGTAGTTATTTGGACATTAAAAAGAAAAGTGATAGTTCACAGATACATGGGTGCCCATATTATATGAGACTTACTAATATCATTTTAGGACGAAATAAATCCAACATCGCCTGAGATAAATATACCATCTACCCAACAACGATCGACATAAAATTAAAATTAAATTATATATCTTTCTCATGATTTTCTAACTTGTGAGAGAGAATGTAAAAACGAACCCTGTGTTCAACCTATAAAAAACGTGAGCGGTGGTCTTTTCGTCACTACTAAAGTAAATCTCGGTTGTTTAAAGTGTTTTGGACAGTTCAAATCTTAAATAAACTGTTTTCGCCAAAAATTCATTTAAAACCCGACCCATCTAAAACAAGAATGGACAACCGAGATTCTCACTATACGCACCGCATCAGATTCAAATAAGTGAAGTAACACCACCACCCAACTGGTCAGACCAAACATCAACCACATCATCATCCTCCATTTTCAGATAACCTGCGGTTTCCTTGTCGCCGATCCTATCTCCGTCGTAAGTGAACCTAACCTCGTCCGAGTTCAAACCAAACCGGTCGCAGTAATCAAGCTTGAGTCGACGCAGCGGCACGTCAAGTTTCATCCTTACCAGGATGTCTTCTGCACCATGTCTCTGCACCTTCAAAGTAACATGGCTTTTTTCTTTCTTTGGTACTGACCTCTCCATTTTTTTTTTCCTTTTAATTCCGGCCGGCCGGCTTCAAAATTTGGAGATCGAAACTACACCAAATTGTAAACCTAAAGGATGTGTCCCCAAGTGGAGATATATATGTGTATGTGCGTGCGCATATTTAGGGAGAGAGAGGGAGGGAGAGGGGGCTTGAATGCATCCATTCTTTTTCCACGGACTGTGCCACTGTGGGAACTGCAACAGTCACTTTTCATTAGTGATATATATATATATATATATATATATATGATCTAATAAGGACTCCCTCATTAAAATTCCGTGAGGATCTCATGGATCGGGGTCGAATCTCGACGATCCAAACCGCTCAATATGTTTAAAACGCGTCTTTAAGAGTCACCGCGAGGAATCACCCAAGAAAAAAAAATTCCCGGAAGGGCTTCATTCGAGCATTTTTCGATAAATTATATATGTACAGTTATGATGAAAAACTTTTCGGATGAAGCTCTTTCGGGTATTTTCTTTGGGGTGATTCCTCGAGATGGCCTTGGAAAACATATTTTAAACACATTGAGTGGTTTGGATCGTTGAAATTTGGTCCAGAAAATAAAAAAATGGATGGTTCTCACGGAGGAGATCCGTAAGAGAGTCCTTAGGAAGACAATTAAATGGATAACCATCCCCTAAACTAAACGTCTAAATACTAGGAATACCCCAAACAGAATAAATATAAATATCCATAATCGTAGGATAAACTCATTACTTCTAAAAGATTAATTCAACTTTTCGTAATCCTAAAAAATACTAAAATAAATAAATTTGTAATTAACTATTGTAATAAATACGTGCAAGTTATTATGCATGTAACAGAATGAGGCCTTCAAATATCTGTTCTTTGGGATTCCGAGTACGAAGGGAACTGGAACGGCCACTTTTCATTAGTGGTAGTTCCAATAATTATTATTATTTTTTGATAGGCTAGTGGACAATGTTAATGTTAAAACAACTTTCTTAATGCAAAAACTTTACGCTAAAAGAACTTGTACCATGAGCTACTTATGTGCAAGGTATAAAGTTCTTATGTAATTTAGTTTTGACAATATTATTTTCTTTAGTGTATGCTTGTGTACCCCGTAAAAGAAGGCAAACTCTCCGTATTCTTGGAGGTGGCTCGTCACGGTACTACAAGTTGTTGAACCTAAATTTCGTGTTCACTTTGATGTTGAGACTTGAGACTCTGTTTGTAGAGCTCATTGAGTATAGAAAAGTCACGTTTAAATACTCCAAACTAATTTACGTGCACCTTTGATTAATCTTAGGATGTGAATCTCACCAATCATTAGTGCCCACTTAGTGTTGGTCAAAGCATATCACACAAAGTTTAAGTGAACTACTTCCATGTACAATGATATATGGATCAGTTAATTACAATATATGTCAGTTTCGCTTTGTAAAATTATAAACTCCCTCCATCCTTTTTAAAGTATGTAGCTTTGTAAATCCAATTTATTAGAAAAATATTATCATTACTTATTTTAACTTTTACCTCTACTTTAAACCTTTTATATTAATTTTTACCTCTACTTTCTTAAGGGTAGTAATAATGCCAAAATTGATTTTGATTGTGCCAAAACTCTAATGCATAAAAGGCATGTACATTGCAAATAAAATACAAGCATTTTTGTTTATGTGCATTGGAGTTTTGGCATAATCAAAAATTGTTTTAGCATTATAACTACCCCTTTCTTTCTTAAACTATCCTCACACTTTTACCCATTAACTCTTTTCTTACTCCCTCCGTCCCCATTTATTTGTCCCTTTTGGAAGTTCGTGCCACTTTTCAATTGGTTATATCTCGTAATTTACGTTATTTTACGTGATTTTAAAAACATTGTCTTATAGATTTTATCGAGATCTATCAAACAAGATCCATATTGAATATAAAATTCATTACCGATTTAAAGTTATAACTAGTTTTTTATCCGGTTCGAATTGGGCGAGAGACCAAAATTTGGGGACGGAGGGAGTATTAACTTTTCAAAAGGGTAAAATAATAATTGTACAATATATCTTATTAAGGGACATCCCAAAATGAAATATTCAGCAAGTAAAAATGGACGGAGGGAGTAGTAATTGATGAAATCGGTCTGGTGCAATGTTATCCAAAAAAATTAACCAAACCAAACCGTCAATTTTATCCTGAATAAGCCAGAAGGCCTGTTGCACTCTTCGTATGGGCTTCAATCAGACCAAAAATGTGATCCGCACCGGTGCATGCCCGTGCCATCAGGCACGGTTTGACCAATATGAATTCATCATAGCTTCGAGCGATATATTTTGGATAAGCAAAATTCTCGACGCGCAACCCCGTAAATTGATCACAACTAAAACCAAAAAGCCATTGTTATTGTTAACCAGTCCAATTGATCTATGATTCAACAACTCCATCGACAGTACTCAGTCCATTTCCAAAAAACACAATTAAGCTTTCTCGTGACTTTCTAACTTGTGATAAAGAATATAAGTACAGAGCTGTGTAGCTGATCGGGAAAAAAAAAAAAAAAAAAGTACGAAGATGTGTTGAACCAACAAGCACCACATCAGATTCAAATAATTGAAGTAGCACCACCACCCCACTGCTCAGACCAAGCATCAATCACATCACCATCCTCCATTTTCAGATCACCGGTGGTTTCATGGTCGCCGATTTTAGAGCCATCGTAAGTGAACCGAACCTCATCGCAGTGCAAACCTAACCGGTCGCAGTAAGCAAGCTTGAGTTGACGCAGCGGCGTGTCAAGTCTCACCCTTAGAAAGATGTCTACTTCATGTTCTTTCTGCACCTTCAGAGTTACATGGGTTTTTTCTTTCATTGGTACTGACTTCTCCATTTTTTTTTTTTCCTTTTAATCCCGGTCGCGCGGCTTCAAAACTTGTAGAAACTAAAGGACGGGTCCCTAAGTGGGGATATATATAGACATATTTAGAGAGAGAGAGAGAGAGAGAGAGAGAGCTGAGAGGGCTTGAATCCATCCATTCTTTTGGGATTCCAAAGACAATGGGAACTGCAACAGCCATTTTTCATTACTGGTAATTCCATGGGAATGTGGTCCGTGTGGGTGGGTCACTCCTTGCTTTACCTATATACTTCACACACATATTTTTCATTTGTCATTCTTAGTCTATTACGTGGGGAGGGGAGAATGAAACTCGATCTTTGAGATACAGTGTAGGATATCCAAGAGCTCTATCATATGAACTAGCCACCATTTGCATATACGTAGTATATTCGCTTACCCTTTATTTATATATATATATATCCAGCTAATTTATCTAAAAAACTTGTTAAACAAACATTATTATTATTTTTTTCACATAAACTTTTACCTTCACTTTACACATTTTATATCATTATTTTCCAAAACTATCCTCCATTTTATCTATTAATTTTTCAAAATGGCAAAACAACAATTGTCCAATCTTGTACCTATTAACTTTTCAAAGGGTAAAACAAACAATTGTATAATCTTGTACCTATTAACTTTTCAAAACACAAAGTCGAGTTTCAATGAAATTTTTTCCGTTACAAAAAAAAAAAAAAACTTTTCAAAGCACAAAGTACTTATTAAGTGGCAGCCCAAAATGAAATATTCAGCAATAAAAAATGGACGGAGGAAGTAGTAATTGATGAAATCAGTCTGGTTCGACGTTATCCAAGAAAATTAACCAAACCAAATCAAACCATCAATTTTATCCTAAATTAACCGGAAGGCCTGTTGTGCTCTACTGCTCTTCATACAGGCCTCAATCAGACCAAAAATGTAATCCGCACTAGTGCATGCTTGCGTCATTAGGCACGGTTTGACAAATACCCCTCCGTTTCTAAATAAGAGCCCCACTTTCTCTCTCTTTCCATTTTTCAAATCAAAAAATGAAGTACTTTTGTGTATCATTTTTCGAATTTTTTCGTACCGTCAAGTACTTTAATTTGGTGCAAAAAAATTCGAAAAATGATTTACGGAAGTACTTCATTTTTTAATTTGAAAAATGAGACGACTTTTTGTAGTGGAACATTATTTTAGAACGGAGGGAGTATGATTTAATCATAGCTTCGAGCGTTGTTTTTGGATAAGTGAAATTCTTGGCGCGCAATCGCATAAATTGATTGCAACTAAAACTAATAACCCGTTGTTTTGTTAACCAGTCCAACTGATCTACAATCCAACAACTCCATTGACAGTACTCAATCCGTTTCCAAAAAACAGAATTAAGCCTATGAAACTATAACTCAGGTAACCAGGGGAGGTGCTGCGCAACCCCGTGCGGCGCAGCGTAATGTGCGGTCCATTTCAGTGTCGCTCTTGCACCGTTCCGACAATCGGAGACGTCCACCGTGTAGAGCTCGTCGAGCACTAAAAGTGTATCAAAAATCAACTTGATTGGTTATCATTAAGGCCTCACCATAACACAAATAAGTTGAAAAAAATAGGACATGTCTTGAAACACTGGATGAAAACGATTGAACCCATTTTTTCCAACTTATTTGTGTTCTGATGATGTAGTTAACGATATCCGATCAAGTTGATTTTTTGTATACTTGTAGTACTCGACGAGCTTTACGTGGTGGGTGTCTCCAATCGTCGGAACGGTGACGGAGCAGCACCGAAACGGACTGCACAATACGTTGCGTAGCACTCCCTATTTCCCTCACTCAACACATGTTAAGTGAGTACATAACAGTTATGTATCCAATTGAATCATAAACCATTTAGAGAATTGCTTGTGCTCGGAGATTGAATTCCCCAGGATTAAACCTATATGAACTTCAATCAAACTATCACAATCACCCAGGGGGAACTGATATCCAATCCGACTCACTTCCCAATCGACTTATCATATTGTACTTTCTAACAATATACGGAGCCAAATATCATATAATGATTTGAGTTTTTTATCCCCGCTGGCAAATTTTTGGGCCCACAGGTCGGGATTATGCTATGTCGTTACTTTCAGAGCTCAGGAATTAGTCGAGGCGTCTATGCCTTGTCAGCAAATTCTTGGGGCCACTTACCGGGATTATGACCAGTCGTTACTTCCAGGACTCAGAAATTAATCGAGACACGTACAAACTAACCCGGACATTTGGTTATAAAGAAAACATAAAGATTTGAGTTTTCTGTAATTTGTCCCATTCATTTGTGAGGACGCATATTGAATATCATGAGATTTTGCCAAACTTATTTTTTGAGATAACAAGACTCGATTCTACCGAAAACAATGAGTTTATTTATTATTTGGAAATCAACTCTCTGGAAAGTGTTCATTTCAACACCAATTCTAGAAGTTGCAATTTGTCAATAATCAATAGGTGATAATTCGAATTTAAAAAAAGAAAAAAAAAAAGAAGAGGTGATTGTAGACGTTTGGACATTTAAAAAAAAAAAAAGAAAGTGAGAGTTCACAGATACATGGGTGCCCATATTATATGGAACATACTCATTTCATTGAAGGACGAAATAAAATCCAACATCACCTGAGACAAATATACCTTGTACCCAACATCGATCGACATAAAACTAGAATTAAATTATAAATCTTTCTCATGATTTTCTAACTTGTGAGAGAGAATGTAAGTACGAAGCTGTGTAGCTGATTGTAAAAAAAAAAAAAAAAGTAGGAAGCTGTGTTCAATACTTCAACCGGAAAGCACATCATACCAAGCATCAACCACATCACCATCCTCCATTTTCAGATCACTGACAGTTTCATGGTCATGGATTCTAGAGCCATTGTAAGTGAACCGAACCGCGTCACAGTCCAAACCTAAACGGTTGCAGTAAGCAAGCTTGAGTTCACGCAGCGGCAGGTCAAGTCTCACCCTTATAAAGACGTCTACTGCATGTTGTCTCTGCACCTTCACAGTTACATGGGTTTTTTCCTTCTTAGGTTCTGGCATCTTGCTTCAAAACTTGGAGAAACTACACCAAAGGATGGATCCCTGAGAAGGGATATATATAGGCAAATTTAGAGAGAGAGGGAGATGGTCCAGAGGGAGAGGGAGAGGGAGAGGGGGGTTGAATGCATCCATTGTTTTGGGATTCCATCATTCCATGGACTAAGGGAACTGCAACGGCCACTTTTCATTAGTGGTAGTTCAATGCGAATGTGGTACGGGTGGGTTGGTATCTCTTCGTTTTACCCATATATATCTTGAATTAGATGAGAATTGGAGGGAATCCGATGCAGGTTTTAAATAACGGTTTTGGCAATATCAAATGTTACGTAATGTGAATCGAATATAGCGGTCGTGAATTTTTAGAAATAATTTGTTGGTAAAAAATAACTTTAAATTGCTTAAATAACCAGTAACGTACGGTTGAGTATCCGCCGTGACCATAGATTTAAATATCGGCCGAAACGTCTCGTATCGGCCGATAAGTACTGGTATTTGGGGCCTCTGATATGGATACAGGCCGATATCTCGGTGTGAGGAAAAATCGCACCCCGTCTCGGCCGATACCCGAGACGTATCGGTGTCTCGGCCGATACGCGGAAAAAATATATATATATTTTGAAAAATTATCGGTGAACCAAAAATTAGCAAAAAAAAGAAAATGAGAGATTATAATTTACAACATGCACCAAGAAAACCACCATATAACTTAATTTTTGTTAAGTATAACAAATTAATAATAATTGAAAAATATATCCAATTAATTGCGTGTTGTAAGAACTCTATGGTGTGCTTATTTATAACCTTATCGTGGCGGTTTGGTTCAATTATATGTGCCAAGATTGGTTAAAATATTACTAATTATGCTAATGAGAGAAAAAGAAGAGTGTAAAATCAAGTTTTCTACATATTGCTAATGATTTTCAAAAATTCGCGGCCGAAACAGCCGATTCCCGAGATGTATCGCCGATATGTCCCGATACCGATACACCGATACCGCGACCAATACCGAGATTTAAAACCTTGGCCGTGACGGTTGTGAATCGATCCATAAATCGGATACAGTCTGATACATAATGGGAACTGTAAGGACCAAATTCCGGAGTCGATTTGGTTTTGGCAATTCCATATGACAAAACACATATTTTTATCGAGTTGTAATTTTCTAAGTAGGGGTCTGTATAGGATTAGAGTGGAAGGAATCACTTTATAATGTAATTTGAGAGTTAGTGTTTTTAGTCGGTTGTCGGCATTCGGAACGAGAAGATTAATCATGCGATCAATCGGTTTCTCAATCAGGTAACTCTGATTTAGCACCGTGGAGGCAGTTTCAGAGCATGTGGATTGATAGAGGGATCAATCGGGTTTTTAATCGGCAGCTCCAAAAGAATCGGATCTACAATAGTCCGATCAATTGACTTATGATGTGATTGATCGAAATGACGTCTTCTATAAAAACATCATACGGTTTTAGATCTAGGGTATCGGCTGAAAAAGAATATTAGAGCCGCTTGTTTTCAAAGCCAAAAAAACCCTAATTTATCGAGAGTGAATCTTGAAGCACAAGATCGATGGAACATTAATCAAAGCTTCAAGAGGTTTCTGCATCGTTCAATAATCAAGTTCAAGTTGTTTTCCGGTGGATTTCCGGAAGAACATTTGGAAGGCTCGAGGATTCGAGGCAGCGGCAATCAAATGCTGGGTGTGGTGTACGAGGATTCGGCAAGTACATCTTAGAGCGATTGTGAGCGATTCAAATCGTAGGGTAAGATTACTGGTAACTACACAATGATTTTATAGTGTTTGATTCTTTCCCGTGGTTTTTACCCGTATTGGGGTTTTCCACGTATATCTGGTGTTCATCTGTTTAATTGCTTTTTGTTTGTGATTGGTTCATAATTGATTGATGTTATTTTTTTTTTGAGATAAAATAACCTAGCAAATTATAAAACCTAGGTGATCTAGGATTTTTCATTTGGTATCAGAGCGGGTCGCTCATATTGATTTTGTGAATTTTGTTTTCACGAGCGGATCCTTGTTTTTATAATTTGCTAGCATGGATTCATTAAAAGAAAGCAATTTTATATTCAAACCTCCTATTTTTGATAGCTCCAAATATGTTGCATGTGCTTCTTCAATATTTTTTGATTCTAAATCTAATTGCGATAGTGCAAGTAATATTTGTTGTGGTGTTGAAACAAACCAAACTAGTGATGGAGAGGATAAATATGATATCGAAGCTATGGCTATCAGTATGAAAAATTTTAAACGTTCTTTTAAGAAAAAACATGATTTAGGGTTAGCTACCAAGCTAAAGCAATGTGAGAAGGAGAAAATTGATGCCTTGCATGAACTTAATGTGTTTAAATGCAAAAATATGAATATTGAGAATGATGTGCATAGTCTTTTTGAGAATAACAAGCTTCTTGAATCAAATGTAGCTAAATTGCAAGTTGAGCTTGACAAGGCCAATGCTACTTTTAAGAAATTGAACACAGGTACACAAGTCTTGAATGAAGTTTTAAGTGTTCAAAAGGTGACTTCGAATAGAGAAGGGCTTGGATATACAGGAAAAGCTTCAACACATAAGGTGGAAGGAAAGACGGATTTTATTAAGCCAAGTAACGATGCTCCCATTCCTTTCGTGGCAAATAAAACCAAGTGGCGTATCAAAGAGAACAATGTCAAACAAGAGCACACAAAGCCAAAGTTTTTGAAGGAAAATACACGAAGTGCAATAAGTGAACATGCCACCACCAAGCACGGTGAGGTAAATTTTCTTAAATTTATTCCTATTTGTTATCATTGTGGTATTAAAGGTCACATTAGACCTCATTGTAGAAAGTTACATGCGCCGAGTACTTCAAACTCGCACTTAGCACATTCTCATGGATATGCCAAATATATTCCTACTTGTCATACATGTGGATTGATTGGCCACACAAGACCACATTGTATTTCTAATACACCTGAAAAAATAAGTGTGTGTAAACATGCCAAATTTGTACCCACATGTCATTTTTGTGGGATGAAAGGTCATATTCGACCAAATTGCTTCAAACTCCATGGGAATCTTGATGCTCCACCCCAATATCATCATGGTAATACAAAGAGGGTTAGGTATCATTGTTTTAATTATGGTTGGAATCGAATCCAAAGGCATAAACATAACGTGACTTCTCATAAAATAGTTACTAATGTGAACCCTAAACATGTACCGAAAATTGTTAGAAGGGTTGGGGAGGTCAAGACTAGACTTATTTGGGTAAGGAGGTCGAAGTTAATACCTTGTGCCAATTTGCCTACTAACCCTCTCGATGACATTGGATTATCCGGAAGAGTTGACCTCACATTTTGATGGCTTGATCTTGCATTCGTAGTCTTAGGTTAAGTTTATTGTCTCTCTTGAACCTAGAGCTATGCTTTGTGTTTTTTTATTGTTATTTTATTATGTTGTTGCTTTATTTTCTTTCCTCACTTTGCCTATAAAAATGGAAAAAGATTGTGTTCTTTTATTGTTTAAAAAAAAAAACAAAAGAAAAAAAAAACAAAAGGATTGTCATTTTTTTATTAGAAGAGTTTAAGCTGAGCATAATAATCTTTGTTGTTATTGTTTTTTAGTTTTCTAATATGTTCTTAAGAAAATACCAACAACATTCATATTTCTAAAATTTTAAAAAGATTCTTTTTTCTGTGGCTTCATTCTGTGTCGAGTTGCTATCATTAATTTGTCATGAGCATCGACACTATCAATACAACATGAGCATATGTTGTGATTTCTCACTCTTCGATGCATTTAGATGATGAGTGTTGCATGCCTCATTGCCGTATGTTCTCCACTATATCACAAAAATGATAGATTGCTCCTTATTCACGTTAGTCTCATATATCTAGCCGTTTTCTTGTGTTTGTCCCCTTGAGATTGACCTATGGCTACTATTCCCATGTGAGTTTTAAATTTATCTTCGCAAGAGACCAATCTGTTAGTATGATGTTGTTTACCTATCCGGGCGTTCATTGAGTAACCGGACAATCGGAGTGAGGTACTCTCTCTCTGAGTGTTCGCGTCAAAAGATGGATAGACCTTGTGAAGGTATTATTGGACCATTCGCTTAGTAACCGGGCATTGGGTATGAGGTACTCTTACTCCCAATATTCGCGTCAAACGGCAGTGGGGTAAAAGAGAATTTTAGTGTTTGTGCTGCTCTCTAAAAACGAAAGGAAAAAAAAAAAGAAAAAAAAGAAAAAAAAAAGGAGGATGTGACTTTCAGGGGGAGTATTTAGCTCGCTCATTCGTTATTCACATTGAGGACCTAACTCGGTTTGACTTCTTGAGGGGGAGGTGTTTTGAAACTCCTAGTATACATGAGAACCGACGAACTTAATGAGTTGAGCTTGATATGATCTTTATGATTCACACACACACTTTATCATTCGGCCATGTTGTGTGTTGCATTCTTAGTCTGATGTCTCTAAAGTGCGTTTCACAATATTTGTTCATATTTTTGTCTTGATGTGTGTATTCATGGTTATTAACGATAGTGATAAGAGCAGGTGTGTCACATGTGATCTTCTTCCTTTATTTACTCACATTTTTAGTGTTTCTTTTGTTATATCAAAAATGCTGTGAAAAAAAATTAATATTCATTGTTTGAGGGGGAGTAGAATACCCTGGCAAAATTAATATATATTTATTGATTGAGGGGGAGTTTCGGTGTTCTATTTCATTTTTCTGTCTTATCGTCTTTTGTGTAGATTGACTTCATGAGGGGGAGTTAGTTTGACAGCCCGAGCTTTTATGAGAAACCTTGTTTGTGTTTGATAATCTTGAGGGCTACTGATTTGTCACCCACACACCTTTGTCATCGATTCGTGTTTAATGCACATTTCTGCTAGTATTCACCCCTCTCATAAATTTCTTATTTGGTTGCTTTTATTGGTCATTAATTGTTTAGTGCTCTTCCACTCGCATTTATTACTTTATCATTTATCCTATTTGCCCTTTGTCACTCCATGTCAAAAAGGGGGAGAATGTTGAAAGGGGGAGTAGGTTGCTTATTGCTCTAATTTGGTTGGATGTTGAGTTTTATTTGCAGCTTCTCTACAACTCGATCTCAGTTCATCTTTTGAATTCATGTTATAGGAGAGATTTTCATTGTAGAGTGTTTTGTCATGAAAGTGTCATGAGTTTTATTTGCAGCTTCTCTACAACTCGATCTCAGTTCATCTTTTGAATTCATGTTATAGGAGAGATTTTCATTGTAGAGTGTTTTGTCATGAAAGTGCCAAAGGGGGAGATTGTAAGGACCAAATTCCGGAGTCGATTTGGTTTTGGCAATTCCATATGACAAAACACATATTTTTATCGAGTTGTAATTTTCTAAGTAGGGGTCTGTATAGGATTAGAGTGGAAGGAATCACTTTATAATGTAATTTGAGAGTTAGTGTTTTTAGTCGGTTGTCGGCATTCGGAACGAGAAGATCAATCATGCGATCAATCGGTTTCTCAATCAGGTAACTCTGATTTAGCACCGTGGAGGCAGTTTCAGAGCATGTGGATTGATAGAGGGATCAATCGGGTTTTTAATCGGCAGCTCCAAAAGAATCGGATCTACAATAGTCCGATCAATTGACTTATGATGTGATTGATCGAAATGACGTCTTCTATAAAAACATCATACGGTTTTAGATCTAGGGTATCGGCTGAAAAAGAATATTAGAGCCGCTTGTTTTCAAAGCCAAAAAAACCCTAATCTATCGAGAGTGAATCTTGAAGCACAAGATCGATGGAACATTAATCAAAGCTTCAAGAGGTTTCTGCATCGTTCAATAATCAAGTTCAAGTTGTTTTCCGGTGGATTTCCGGAAGAACATTTGGAAGGCTCGAGGATTCGAGGCAGCGGCAATCAAATGCTGGGTGTGGTGTACGAGGATTCGGCAAGTACATCTTAGAGCGATTGTGAGTGATTCAAATCGTAGGGTAAGATTACTGGTAACTACACAATGATTTTATAGTGTTTGATTCTTTCCCGTGGTTTTTACCCGTATTGGGGTTTTCCACGTATATCTGGTGTTCATCTGTTTAATTGCTTTTTGTTTGTGATTGGTTCATAATTGATTGATGTTATTTTTTTTTGAGATAAAATAACCTAGCAAATTATAAAACCTAGGTGATCTAAGATTTTTCAGGAACCGACGATACACATTTGATTTTTCCATCTTACCAGTATATGAGGAGTAACTGTATCAGAGATGCCAAAAACTAT
Source organism: Vaccinium darrowii (assembly GCA_020921065.1). Classification (NCBI taxonomy): domain Eukaryota; kingdom Viridiplantae; phylum Streptophyta; class Magnoliopsida; order Ericales; family Ericaceae; genus Vaccinium; species Vaccinium darrowii. The sequence continues at coordinate 31,117,894 of CM037161.1, read as the reverse complement.
TAGGTATTTAGGTAACAGTCAGTATTTAAAACCATGAGGCCTCCAATAACGAAACTTGAAACACATGCAAATGTGTTCTTGGCAATAATCAGTCACCCCTTTTCGTCATTTTTATTCATGGAATTGCTTAAATACAAGCGTTAAATACTACTTAAAACTATGAAGATACAAAATGGACACCAAGTTTTTAGTGTGGGATCCCATATTTTGTTAAAATGCGGGACTCCCATTTTTAGATCCAATTTTGATGATCCAAACTGTTCAATGTGTTTAAAACGTGTTTTCAAGGATCTAAGCGAGGAATCACGGAAAAAAAAACCTGGAAAGGGTTGTTCCAAGCAGTTTTGATAAATTGTATATCTACGGCTGTTATGCAAAATTGCTTGGATGAAGACCTTCCCGATCATTTTTTTTTTCTTGATGCGGATCTTAAAAACACGTTCTAAACACATTGAACGGTTCAGATCATCAAAATTTGATCGGAAAAGGTGAGAATGAAAGGAATCCTGCATTTTAATAAAATCTGGATCCCACACTAGAAGGGGACATACAAAATGGATAACCGTCTCCTAAACTAAATGCCTAAACACTAGGAAGACTTCAAACAGAATAATCTGAATAATCATAAATATCGCATAATCATAGGAGAAACCCTAACTAAACCCCTTTAAAAGATTAATTTAACTTCTCTTAATCATAAAAAAAAGTAACATAAATAAATTTTAATTAACTAAATAAATACGTGCAAGTTATCATGCACGTAACAGAATGAGGCTTTCAAATGTCCATTCTTTGGGATTCCAAGTAGTAGTACTAACTACAAAAGGAACTGCAACGGCCACTTTTCATTAGTGGTAGTTCAATTTTCTTTGGAAAATGTTAATGTCAAAAACAACTTTCTTAATGCAAGAACTTTACGCTTGAAGAACTTGTACAATGTGCAAGGTATAAAACTCCTATGTAATGAAGTTTTGGCATAATCATTTTCGTTCTTGCATGTATGAATATTTCTAAGAGAACAATTGATTGAAGTTTGATTTAGGAAAGCTTATTAACTAAAGAAAACTAAAATCAAATGTGATGAAGACAACGAGAGAGAAGGTCTAGGGTTTGGAATCCACAGTATCCACCGTTACCGCATAACCATGCATTTACAAAACCGGTTCCTATTCAAATCGATAAATAGCTATCACTAAGGCTTACAATGATCTATCGATAGTTGACAAGAAGATTTCTACAATCCGACAATCGGTATGAGCTATCCCATAGCACGGATCGTCTCACTAGCATGGTTGAGCCGCCTAACTGAACGATCCGTTTTACTAGTATAAACCACGTCAATCACTTTGTATTACAACTATGAAAACCATATACAAATACGCAACTAATTGAAAGAATAAAAACTATTTCATAAACTGAAACAAGATCTTAACATATAATTGAATTCGAATAAAACTCTAGTTAATACAAAATATCTCGTTACTTAGAGCATGACTTCGTCTTTCCCCTAGATGAGAGGTTTAGCTTGTCAGTGGAGACGAGGACCAGGCTTGAAAGAGAATCGTTCACTGTGTAATAGTGCTCGCGGCCCTATTATATGCATCCCCGAAGTCTAAATCCCTTCTCCTTTTTATATCAGCTCTACAAAACTTTTTCCTTGTTTCGATCCCTCAAGATGCTCTACTCTTCCACCTTTTCAATATTCTGTTGAAAACTGCATTTGAAACCCTTGATCTTTTCTCTAGTGGCTTATTTATCTTTTTGATCCCCAAAGTATTGAGTGCGTCTTAATTTCGTCTCCAATGTTTCAATCGCTAACATTTAGTTCTAACGTTACAATTTTGTACCAATCAAGTCCCTCACTTTGACTCCGTTACTATAGTCTATCAAAGTGAGGGGCAACCAAGTCTTTTCGCGTAAACCCTCCCAACCCCAACCAAGTCTTATCACTCCAAACTCGGCCACCTAAACCTTGAAACCCTAGTTCACTTCCTTAAAAACCTTCACCTCAATCACATCGACTACATGAAAAACCTCTCCGGCACCACCATCTCCCTCATCAACCGCAAACCCTTCCTCGACTACCTCCAAGGCCACATTTCATCCTCCGATGCCGCTGTCCAATTCATAAACCCAAATGAATTCTCCGAGATCACTTTAAGGCCGTTCAATCTATCCGACGTCGACGATTTGATGGAGTGGACCACAGATGAAAAAGTGTCCCGTTTTTGCCTTTGGGACACTTACTCTTCTAGAGAACAGGGTATAGATTAATTTCATAAAATATTTCGCAATTCCTCATCCATGGGTAAGAGCAATATGCTTGAAAAACAAGGCAATTAGGTCGATTTCAGTGGCACTGGGTTCGAGAATCGGCGCGGGGAGAGTTGAAATAAGGTATGCTCTAGCCTCAAAGTACTGGGCCAAAGGAATTATCACAGGGGTAGTGAAAATGGTGGTTTCGGTTGTATCTTTGTAGTGGCCACATTTGGAGAGGATTGAAAGTTTGGTTGATATGGAACATTTGGGTTCTTAAAGGGTGTCGCAGAGAGAGAGAGAGAGAGAGAGAGAGGATGGGGAGGTAATTTTACGTGAAAAGACTTGGTTGCCCCTCGTTTTGACGGGTTGGAGTAACGGAGTCAAGTTGAGGTACTTGATTAGTACAAATCTGTAATGTTAGGGACTAAATGTTAACAATTGAAATATTGAGAAGAAAATTGAGACGCAGTTAATACTTTGAGGATAAAAAAGGTAAATAAGCCCTTCTCAGATCCGCCGAAATGATTGATAGGATTAACCAATTGCTGGCCCACTAATTTCAATTCTTAAACGTGGACTGTAGGCCGGAGTATTTCCTAGGCCCAACACAAATATTATTGGAAATATTATTTGGCACTGAACTTTGCTTTGATATCTAGTAAAATGCAGGTTTTTTTTTTTTACTCAAAGCCTCCATATACCTACAATACAAATAAAACAAAGCATTAAAATTTAAGTAACGATATAACTTGACTTAGCAAGAATAAATTAGGGGGAACTATTGTGAACATGTGCGAATCTACCTAACTTACAAACTCTATCCCAAGAAATACATCATGCCAAAAGGAAAGAACTTTCTCTGGAATTTTAATTCCAAAGAGTGGCGGGTTTTGGATTTGTCTTCTTGGTTTTCATTTGGTCCTTTCTGTTTGTTCTTTTGGGTTTTGGTTTGTTTTTTGTGGCTTTAGTTTATTTTGTTAGGAGATTGTTTTGGTTGTTTTTATGCCGTTTTGAGGGTCTAGGCTTGATGTGGTTTTTGGGTTGGCATATTTCCTCTCTTTGGAGTTAGATCTCGGTGGCATATGCATGCGTGCCTATCATTCTTTTAATCTTTGTATCATTGATTTTCAAAAGCTAATGAAATTTTTTTGCCGATAAAGTTTCTTTAATTTTAGTTTTCCTACAAAATTTTTGGCCAACAGAGCAGTTAAAAGAAACTAAAAACTTCCTCTTCTTTTGTGCTTTACTTAATTTTTATTTTTAGAATCAATTTCCTGCACATTCCGACAATTCAATGGAGAGATTTTTTTTGTCCTTCTATTGTCTAGCCATGGAAATGTTACTCCCTCCGTCACTTTTATAGTGTTTAACTTTTCATTTTGAGTTATCCCTTAATAAGTGTGCATTTTGAAAAGTTAGTTGGTATATTTTCTATTTTAACCTTAAAAGTAGATTTCTTTTAGGGTGCTGATTTTGGGGCTTCATTTTTTGATGCAGACACTTCAAAATTTAAACATGCATCTATGTCAGATTGCTTCACGCCACCTTGCACAAAAAAAAGAAGAAAAAAAAAACTAAACATTGCTAGAATTCTCCAAAATAAACGGCACACAATTGAAAATATTGACGATGCAAAATTTTCATAACAGTTGCGATACAAGATCTTCGTACTCTAGTACTCATTATCTACCATTTTTTCCCTCAAAATCTTCGTAACAGCTGTAAATTTACATTTTAGAATTCATAGTGAGACAAACAAAACACATTAATTACCAAAGTTATGAGAACTCTAGAGAGGAAAAGTAACACAACTCCCAAGAGATTTTGCATGAACAAAAGGTACAATCATAGGCCGAAGACCACTTGTCTAGGTTGTGCTGGTGCAAAACACGGAGTCAATAGCATAAAAACTCTATCAAGCAAACATTACATATGGAAGCAGGTAATTCAGTGACGTGCAGTAAAAAGAGTTGAGCAACTACTGTATATGCTTTTTTCTAATAAAAAAATATCTGCTTTTTTGGGGTGCCTGAAATAAACTATAGAACTTGCAAAGGGGTACTTTTGGAAAACTACTGTAGCTTAGAGCGTCTGCATCAAAATAGGGAGTGCGAATATCAATTTCCTTCTTTTATAAGAGTTAGTGGTATTATTATACTGATAAGGGTAAGTAGTGGAAAGTGGGTGTAAAATTTGTAAAAGTTAATTGATGTGATTTTTTATTGCTTATATCTCTCAATTTATAATAGTTTAATTTTGCAAACATTGTATTATAAAATTAAGTGATAGCTATCAAAATGAGATACCATATTATCTATTTTTTTAGATTCAAATTGAAAGGCATAAGCAATAAGAAATGACACGAATGTCAAAAAAGAATTAACAAATGCAGGCAGATGGAGTAATTTAAAAAGGGGTAACAAATAACATATTCACACTAGAACGTTACTAACAAGGAAAAAGGAAAACGAGGGAGTGCGCTATTAATTAAGAAATGTCAATTCCCCAACATTTATTGTTCAAGGAATAGCATGATACACTCCTCAATAAAAATATCGCCAAAAAAAAAAGTAAAAAAAAAACTCAAATAATAGAGAAAACAAATTTGTAAATGACCAAAGCATGTATAACTATTGTGAATTTACCGTATTCCCCTCTATGTAATTTCACTAAAATAAGCGAGATGAATACGATTTAAATGAGTAACTACTAAGCCAAAAAATACGCATAACGTACATTATAAATATGGATATCATCATGGTACACTCTGCGTGAGTAACCAAAATAAAATGTAACCTACGCAACAAATGTGTACGCGACACATATTGCGAAAAATATGTAATGTTTCTATGATACACCTTGCTTTCTCCATTATTCAAACCCCACAAGGAATTCGTTTGCTTTAATAAAAACCCAGAAAATCTTCTGCTTGGGCAACAGGCATGACCGCAATACTAAACCCATAAAATAAAAGGCAGTTACACCAACTCTGTCCCCCCCTTCTTATTTCTTCCAATGTTTTGTCTATTGGGTGAGAAGAATTTGGGTGTGTAGGGTACTACGTGGCGGTACTCAGCGCTCATCCCGATTGTCCAAAAATATTTTGGACGGTCCGAATTTTATTTAAAATCCGCACTATTAATTACTGAAATGGGCAGCTGTAATAGGGCGTTAAGGGTACGTACCAGGGGCAGAGCCAGCCATGGGCTGGCATGGGCCCTGCCCCCCCCCCCGGGGCAGTTTGAAAAATGCACTGAATATAAATTAAATTTTTTTTTTGCTATTTTCATTGCAGGGTTACTCATTTGAAATTAAAATAAATGAAAATAGTTGTCTGACAAAACAAAACAAGTATGGCCCACTTATGAAAGCCTATATATAATAAACATAAAAGGATAATAGTTGTCTGACATTAGGTTCAATGTGAAAACACTGAAAAATTGAAGAGAATTAGACGACTTCTTTGCATACAGCTTTCATCATAAATATGTTGTGCATTTTTGTCAGCGTTAGATGAAAATCTTAGAGTTGCCCTTGAACTTGGCCCCCCGGATTTTCAATCCTGGCTCCGCCACTGGTACGTACCACGTCAGATACCACATGGTACCGTACCCTATACGCACCCAAACTCTTCCCCAGTTGGGCAGTTACCTACCACACTGAAGGAACCGTTTCAACTCCCGCCACAAGCTAAAGCACACCCAATCCAACAACCATTACAAAGCAAGAAATAAACATCACATCCCACGCTTAAACCATCTAAATATCCTCCACTACCTAATCCTCTACACAAACCTTACAAATACCCATTACAGAATCCATGGGGAAAAAAAAAGCCCAAACCAACAATATCTGAAACAAACTTGAAATTTTGTTTTAGCCATGGCGAGCGTTCATTCATCAACAGCATTAGCCGAGACGGTTTCATGGCACTGCGCCTTGTTTTTGGCATTTATGCTATTTTTGAGCTGTTGTGAGCCCACGGAAGATGATGGGTACGCGGTCGAGATGGTAAGAAAGGACATGATGATGAAAAGGCCGTGCGATGAGATTTACGTGGTGAGGGAGGGCGAGACTCTCCAGACTATAAGCGAAAAGTGCGGCAATCCGTACATTGTTGAGGAAAACCCGCATATCCATGATCCCGACGATGTTTTCCCCGGCTTGGTTATCAAGATAACTCCTGTCATGAGTCTGTAGGTGGAGACTCATTGAACTTGGTGACGAGTCATGTTCAACGAGTCTTGTTTGGTTTCGTTTGCAGCAATGCTACGGGCACAATCTATGCACATAAAAACACACAAGATATACGCGGTCCAAATCTATATTAGATGTTGTGGCCCCAACATGTGCAAGTTGAATCTCGGTCACACGTGATTTGTCGCGATACCTTTTCGTCAATGGAATCCGAGTACAACAATTAAGGTTTGATCTGGGTAACCGCATAAATTGCAATTGATCGTAATTTCTATCTTGTTACAGCTACCATAAATATTCGAATAGAGAATATTTGTTTTTCTTTTTTTGATTGAATTGTGTGCATTAAGGAGTTTGAAAGCTTGTATTTTTTCCCTATTAATGGGGACAAATGGTGGTATTAAAGGCGCCCGTTACAGTAGAGGGTTGGAAAATGATAGGTACAAACAAAGTGTGTACCCACAAAATACCCAAACACACACACACACAAGTGTGGCCCCCACACACACTGCACCTCCAGTGTGTGTGGGGGCCACACTTGTGTGTGTGTTTGGGTATTTTGTGGGTAACTTTTGTGTGTATGTAGTGTTGCTCGTAGAGGGTTCGATTAATGTGATTCTGGAGCATGGGACCTTTAGGCAGCAGCCCTGCTGTGGTCTTAGAATTAGCACCATCCCAAGCCAGAAATCATATCTCAAGTAGTCAAGTGGTCATTTTATAGAGCTTGTTGAATTAAGTTATCTTTTCCAGAATTAAGTTGATTGGGCATCTGTAACCAGAGTAAACTTTTTATCTTGAAGTGTAAATCATACTTGCTATCCATTTTAACGAGACGAATATTACTTATTCCTTAGGTTACAGATGGCTATTCTTTTTAATTTTCATTAAAGATGATAAACTTTGTTGGGTTTATGGCGCCTTCCCCTAAGAACAATTGCTTTTAGGTGAGTTGGTTAGCACCTAATCCAAAAAACTTGATGAGCTATACATATAGTTGTACACTATAAACGGTTTGAATTAGGAGGTGTTCCACTAACTTGGTTTTTTCGTTTTTTTTTTATGTTTTTAGTTTTGCCAAAAAACTAACTCTTGTTCCATTAAACTAGTTTTTTGTATGTTTAGTTTTGCAAAAAAACTAACTTGTTCCATTAACTAGTTTTTTTGGCTTTTTTGGTTTTTAGTTTTGCAAAAAAACCAAGTGGTTTTTTGTTAGTGGAATGAAATAGTTTTTGAGTTAAAACAAAACTGTTTTTTTTTTTAGCGGAACCAGGCCGTAGTATTCATTTTGACGTGAAATGGGCCGTTTTGAGAGCACATCAGGCTGCTATGCAACTGAAGCATATGTTATTTGAGAACAACATATATATCTATGTCATATCATACATGTACACGCATATACGGATGACTCTATGAATATCACATTAAAACCAAAGAGAGCACTAAAACCAGCTTAAAAAGTTTTTTTTTTCCGGATGAACAGTGCTTTGATGAACTCGACTAATCTCTCCAACCTCTTCCACAGGAATTTCCACGCTTATAAATGTGAAAAGGTAGCCCCAAAGTTAAATTGTTACTTAGGAGAATCTACCGTACAATCTTGAGTGGTAAAACACGTCGAGACAAGTCGAGCCAGATTAAAAGTTGAAGCAATCTACCATTTATGCAAGATTTTCGTCTTTTCCAAAAAAGCAAAATAGAATCAGGGATCTTATATATCTTCGTTAGTCCCATAATTAAAGCTGAAATGCAAACCCAAGAAGTTTTTCGCAGTGGGCCCAAATCGAATCACTGTGGTGTTGAAGGCAAAATAAAACATTTTGAAAGGCCGTTGCCCAAAAATAAAATAAAACATTTTGAAAAGGTTGTCGGACCTAAAAAGCCTACTACAAGCCCATCCAAAATATTTGTCTTTTTTTGGTTCATGTATAATGTGACCAAATTAACAATCAAAATAGATCATTTTGAAAAGCCCAGGCCCAAAAATAAAACATTTTGAAAAGGTCGTCGGACCAAAATATTAAAAAGCCTACTACAAGCCCATCCAAATATTTGTCTTTGTGGATTTCGTGTATAATTTGAACAACAATCAAAAGCATGGGTTTTGGGGTAGATGCCCTCAAGTTAATATGCAAGTGTTAATTCATGTATAATAAGATGTTCAGTATACGTATAACTGTACGTTGTATTATTACAAGGGCCAAACTCGAAAGGTTATTTCCACGTAGGATTATAAACAAGTAGAATAGCGACTATGAATGGGTGCAAGTCGAGCTAAAAAATTCAGGAGCTTTCATAATGCGTTCCTTATGCTGACTTTGTGGGGGCTGTAAGGACCAAATTCCGGAGTCGTCTTGTTTTGGCAATTCCATGTGACAAAACACATATTGATATCGAGTTGTAATTTTCTAAGTAGGAGTCTGTGTAGGATTAGAGTGGAAGGAATCGTTTTATTATGTAATTTGAAAGTGAGTGTCTTCATCGTTTTGTTGCCGATCAATTTGGTGCCTTTAGAGCAAGAAGATTGATCATGGGATCAATCGGTTTATTGATCGGGTATCTCCAATATTAGCACAGGTTGCAGGTTACGAAGCGTGCGTTTTCAGAGCATACCGATTGATAAGAGGATCAATCGGGTTGTTAATCGACATCTTAAGAAAGTCAGATCTACAATGTTCCGATCAATCGGCTGACGAGGCGATTGATCGGATTGGCAACTCTATAAATATATATCGTTCTTTTTGGATCTAGGTCGTGCAAGTCGGCTATAAGAAAAGTGAACCGAGTTGTTTGCTCTCCAATATATTAACACCAAGAGTGTTCACTGTGGATCTTGAAGCACTTTTTTCATAGATTATTAATCAAAGCTTCAAGAGGTTTTTACATCAACAATCAAGTTCAAGTTTCTTCCGGTGGATTTCCGGAATAACGTTTGGAAGGCTCGTGGATTCGAGGCAGTGGCAATCAAATACTAGGTGTGGTGAACGAGGAGTCGGCAACCGATCTTAGGTCAATTGCGAGGAGTCTCAATTGTGAGTAAGGTCGTTTTGTAACCGCACAATGATTTTTATAGTGTTTGATTCCTTCCCGTGGTTTTTGCCCATTTAGAGTTTTTCCACGTATATCTTTGTGTTCATCGTTTTTCTTCAATTCTTATTTATTTGCTTTAATTAATTGGTAGCAAAATAGGAATTTCAGGGGCCAGAATTCACCATGTATTTGAGGTGTTCTTTGTTGGCGCGAGGCAAGCAAATTGGGAGGTGATATTCCAACCTAAAGGGGGTGAATAGGTTTGAATTTTGTGATACAGAAATTTCTTTTGCAAGTAGATGGATTAGGAAATCAAGCAGATAAATAAAACAATAAAGTACTTGAGATGAATATAAGAGATGAGATGAGACATAGGATTTTTATCGTGGTTCGACAAATTACTTAGTCCACTCTTCAGTGGTGTTCATCTGAACACTCACTGGTATCCATTTTGTTCTCTTCGTGTAGATTTCGAATATATAAATTTCATGAAAAATAAATATGTACAATAGAAGTTATAAACATTTTAAGGTTTAAAGTAAAAAAAGAAGGGGGGGGGGGGGGGGGGGGGGGGGGGGACACACACATGAGAGAGAGAGAGAGAGAGTACTATAGGGGTGGAGAGAGAAATAGAGTACATGTGAGTAGGGGAAGGGAAGGGGGGCAGAGTATAACAATGTTCAAAGTGTAAAAATTTGTATTCCCGAATACGGCCCCTTCATGTAAAAGTTGAGATGGAGATATGTTAAGGGTTAATTTCTAGCTTCAGAAGGAGTGTTTGGTGCTAAGGGAGCGCATGTTTCATGATCCATACCTTGTGAGGGATGAGAGATCACGCATCCAAAAACGAGGATAGAATGTGCCCTATGATATAGTGGAGCATATTTTATTGATACAATATTGACACATTACATGGTTTGATTACTATAGAATTGCTCATATGATAATCATAGAAAGCAATACTACCACATTTGAGTATCACATTTTGAATACAACGTGATATGTCACTATTGCAATGGTAAAATATACTGTATTCAATTACATGAGAAAAGAGGCAGATTCTATCAATATATCGGTGAGACATCACATAGTATTGGTGTACCATAATATCGCCGCCAAAGTATTAGCAAATCGTTAAACTTACAATTTGACGCATACTTTGAGGATTAGTATTTTATAATTTTTTATGCGCTGTACGTTTGAGGGTTTGAAAATCAAAGAGAAGCCGTCTCCTCACGGACTTGGAACAGAAATGATACGTTTACAGCAAACGACTCCAAACCGGCTCCAACTTGCTGATGTGGCAGCAAGTGGGCCCCACTTTCTTAGCTGAAGGGAAAAAAAAAAAAAAAAAACACGAAAATTGAAAACCCGGATCGGCTCTCTCCACCGCCCTGCCCCACCCCCATTTCCTGTCCTCCGACCAAACCAGAGAGATAGAGGGCGAGCAACTCGCCACCACAACCGTCGACCCACCTCCTCCAGCCTCGCTCTCCACCTCCGGCGACCGCCGCCGCCACTAAGAACCCTTCGAAACAGACGACCCGCACCGGCTTTTTGGTTTCGAAGGGTCATGCTCAGTCCTTTACACATCTCTGAATTTTTTCAACATTGAGGAATGATATTTCGCAGTAATCGGCAGCGTGATGAAGCTGAGAACACAAATCCTAGAGTTCCTGTGTACAACCAGAAATGAAGAAAGCTACAATGAAACAACTGAAATAGAGGAAATTAAAGAAAACAGAGTAAACCGATGAAAGTAAAAAATTCAATTTTTTTTTAACACATTACACCAACCTGGAGAGATTTGCTAAAGCGTGTGGAATCATCTTCCAATTTGACATCTGGGTTTTTGTTTTTTGATGGTTTTGAGTCCTCCATTCTCTCTCTCTTGGCAGCGGCGGTCGCCGGAGGTGGAGAGGGAGGCCGGAGAAGGTGGGTCAGCAGTTGTGGTGGCGAGCTGCTCGCCCTCTATCTCTCTGGTTTGGTCGGAGGACAGGAAATGGGGGCGGGGCGGGGCGGTGGAGAGGGAGCCGATTTGGGTTTTCAATTTTCGTTTTTTTTTTTTTTTTTTTTTTTTGCTTCAGCTAAGAAAGTGGGGCCCACTTGCTGCCACGTCAGCAAGTTGGAGCCGGTTTGGAGTCGTTTGCTGTAAACGTATCATTAGTCGGAATGGATCTTCCCGCGGCATCTCTGTTCACATCGCATCAGCGGATCGAGTAGGTGCGTAGTGGGCCGGGCCCAGGCCCAAATTACAATAAGTTCCCCAACTATGCTATATTTCTATTTTAGGTAGTGAAATTTTTAATAGTTGGTTCCTGCATGTTATTTAAACCCTCAACTACTTTGGAGTGTCACACGGCTAACTTTTTCTTCTCATTCTTTACCCGTACCTCTCTCTCTTGTATCACTCTATATCTATTTACGAAGAAATTGAACAGATCAAAATATCAATCCTTTAATATTATATATCCAGAGGCATATGGTAATGATAAAATGATTGCATTCTCCATATGACCAACTCTCCTTCACTTTTTGTTATACAAGAAAATTAACCTTGGAATATCTAAAAGTATTATTTAAATTGGTTAAATTTTAAATTTTAATCGGTTGTAATGTATTATTCTTAGCTTGTTAGGTGACTTCTATTGAAGAGAACTCAAATTGGTATTCCTATTTGTTTACACAATTAAAACTTCATACTTCCCCTACAAGGTACAATATGATACGTACGTACCTCCTTTCCTTTTGTTATCAGATTATTTTAATGGATGCCTTGTGCACTTTCACAAAGGCAACAGTATGTCGATAATTAAGGTGCTTCTTCTAAAGTAACGAAGGACTTATGGTGGGTTTTCGGTTCAAGTGGCAACACCTACTTTTAGATGCTCCCACAATTTTAGAGAATTTATGTTATGGACTTTGGACATGTGGTTGTAAACGTGCGAATTTAAAACCTGTGAGGGAAATTGTTAGACTAACAGAAGTAAGGTAATAGTATATGGGCTTTAAATAGTGGTGGAATTAAAACATCCAGATGTTGACAATTGACATAACAAGATTTTGTGACCTTCTAAAACATTTAGATCAAAGGAGATAAAAAATGTATATTTGCAGGTGAAGCGAGAAGTGAAGTGTAACTTTAGAAACTACAAAGTAGGCTCTTGTAATGATTTGAAACTTCAGGGGCAGAATGTATCATTTGTCTTATGGATTTTTTTCGACTCTTGTGGAAGCTGACCGGGGGTCCTCTAATCTAATGGACTATCAATAAAATTACATCCTCACTGTCTGTCTGTCTTGATAATTAATGATCCGAATTTTAAAAAAAAAATTACTAGAAAGTTTTTCTTTTTATATTTCGGACAACTTAAAATAATTTTAGACGGTATACATCTGCATTAGAGGGTGCACTATAAGGCACTGCCCTAGATGGTACCGTTTCCTATGGAAGCGACCAATTTAAATAACAGCAATGATGCATACACACACAAAAAATACCCACAATTTACCCACACACTCACACAAGTGTGTGGGCTCCACACAAACTAGATGTGCAAGTGTGTGTGGAGCCCACACACTTGTGTGGGTGTGTGGGTAAATTGTGGGTATTTTTTGTGTGTATGTATCATTTTTGTTTAAATAAGGAAAAGGCTACAATACACACCCCTCATTTGGATGTGTATGATACACACTCCTGTAAAAGTTATGATTTTTTGCGAAAAGTTACGAATTTTTTAGAAAAGTTACGAATTTTTTGTAAAGGTTACGAATTTTTTTTTGTAAAAGTTACGAGACACACCAAAATGTTACGAATCATATTGTTGAAAAGTTACGAAAAACTAAAAAATGTTACGATTGTCGATGAGGTGACACAATCTGGACCATATAATAGGTGCATATGGTACACCCAAATAAGGGATGTGTATTGTAGCCATTTCCTTTAAATAAAGCAATCACATTCTGACAAGAAGCAATCACATTCTCTCTCTCTCTCTCTCTCCATGGAGAAGCAAAATCTCATATTCTTTTTATCGTCATGCTTGTTCCTCCTCCTCCTTGTCTCAGGTATTTGATAAACAGCATAATATCCCAAGTGTTGTATTCAAACACAAACAAAGTCCGCAATTTTTCACATCTCGTTTTTCTTTCAGCCATAATTTGTTTTACGCTTAAATTTCCCATACTCCTTATCTCTAATGCTAACACGCTTTGTATATATAATGAATTTACAGAAATCCAAGTGGTTCAATGTTCTTCTTCTCACCATCATCGAGGCGTATACGGATTTCACCCAAAAAAGCTTTTCGTATTTGGGGACTCATATGCAGATACAGGCAACAGCCCCAAAACAGCCATCTCTTGGAATGTTCCCTATGGCATCACGTTTCCCGGCAAACCCGACGGTCGTTACTCCAACGGACGTATCCTCACTGATTTTCTTGGTACACCCCTTTAAATTTAAAACAAAGCAAATGACATACTCTACAATTATCTGTGGATTTTTTTTTGAATTTTTTTGATTTATTTCACGTGTATATATATGCAGCCAAGTATTTGGGATTGAAGTCTCCAGTACCATACACAATGAGGCAAAATGAACCAAAACTTGTCAAGCATGGGATGAATTTTGCTTATGGAGGGACTGGTGTTTTCAATACTCCGAATGGGGAACCAAACATGACTACCCAGATTGGTTTCTTCCAAAACCTCATTGATGAATCGGTGTTCAAAAAGTCGGAACTCGAATCCTCCTTGTGTCTTGTTACTGTATCTGGGAATGACTACAGTGCATACCTCGCCGAAGGTGGCTCTAACCAGGTAAATTTACATATGCATAAAATTAAAAGATTTATTTTCGTTGTTTATTCCCACCTTCTATGTCAATTTACAAAATAAATAGTATGCTTAAAGCAAAATAAATTAACGAGATCCCACATGCGACATAAAAAATTTAATGAGAAAAAAATTCTGAAAAAACCTAAACTAACGACTGGATCGGATATGAGAAATGATACACGTACAGCAGTTTCCTCCAACACTTTTCTCCAACAACCAAAACGACGTCGTTTTGGCTGTTCTGGGAAAAAAAAAAACCTCAAAATCAGATCTCGTCTCTCTCATTTCCTTCTAACAAAGAGAGACAGAGAGGGGCAACCACCACCACCGGCAACCCAGCTCCTCCGGCCTCCCTCTCCACCTCCGGCGAACGCCGTTGCCTCCATCGCCGCCGTCGTCGCCTCCCTAGAAGGTTGCCCACGTAGAGTGTTCTGCTTGAGCGACTCATTGTGCCTGAATGACAAAAAAAACATAACCCAATTAGTTAAACAGAGAACAAATTGGTCATTTCGAATTGAGAAAGGCAAACTAAAACAAAAATGTATGGAGGGGGAAGAAAGGGTCGACACAAAAGCAGTAGCAACAGAAAACCCTAAACACGAGGCCGATATGAACAGATCGACACAAATACTCCGCAGCATCAGTTTATTTACCAGACCAAACTTGGTTCGAAAAATAAATCGAACGATTTAACTTTAAAAACTCTTCCTCGAACGGAAATTCCTGATTAATAAGCACAAATTGTTATGTATGGAGTAATTATAAGAACAGATGCCTTCACCTTCGTGTGGGTCTGGTTCGAAGAGATCGCTGGCGAGGGTCATCTGTGTTTCAAACCTTTTTGGAGGCGACGGCGTTCGCCGGTGGTGGTGGTTGCCCGTCTCTGTCTCGCTTTGTTCGAAGGAAATGAGAGAGACAAGATTTAATTTTGAGGTTTTTTTTTTTTTTTTTTTACAAAACAGCCAAAACGACGTCGTTTTGGCTGTTGGAGAAAAGTGTTGGAGGAAACTGCTCTTCGTGTATCATTTCTCATCGGATATATCTAATCCAATCCGGTTGCCAATAGGATTTGAGATCCTCCCCCAAATGTTACAGATTATCACTTAATGGGGCCGGCCCCAAGGAATAAAGAATTGAATATGCTTTTCCAATTGCCTCTTGGATACGTTCCTTTCTTATTTAAGTGTCGGCTGATAAGATGTCATTTTCAAAAAAAATAAATAAATATTTAGTCATGTACTTTTTTTATTAACTCGTTGACTTTATTTCTATGCAATATATTTTCAAATTTTAGGCCTAATTTGGCCTAAAAGTGGTTTTTAGATTATTGGTTTTTTCGATTTGTCTTTATTCAATTTTTTTTTGCATTTGTTAGTTTCGCGTCAAGATTTTGTGGTTTCTGGATTCCTCTCGGCGAGACGAATCTAACGAGTATAAAATTATGGTCAAAACTCAAAATTTTTTGAATAAAGCCAAAATAGGTGGATTGTTGGTGAATAATCCACCTATTTTGGCTTTATTCAAAAAAATTTGAGTTTTGACCATAATTTTATACTCGTTAGATTCGTCTCGCCGAGAGGAATCCAGAAACCACAAAATCTTGACGCGAAACAAACAAATGCAAAAAAAATTTGAATAAAAACAAATCAAAAAAACCAATAATCCAAAAACCACTTTTAGGCCAAATTAGGCCTTAGCTATATCATATATGTACACGTTTCCCAACATCTTTTACTGAAAGAATAAAGAAAGAAAAATCTCACAGAGTCCAAATTGGTGGTTACAAGAAAAAGGCCAAACGAATCAGTCCAGTAAAGTATTCCCTTGGCTAGGGGCCATGAACATTTTTCTTTATTCAAAAAATAAAACCAGATCTATGACTAGGTCACAAAAAAATATGCATTTGGGATGATATCCAGGACTAGGAGCCAAAAAGGACCAAAATCCCTCAAAACTAGACAAAGTCTTCTTAATATCAAAATCACAGCCTTTGAAATAATGTTGAAAGTTTAGTATTATAATTCCACCTCTTAAGTCAATTACAGATGGAATGTCTACAATACATATCTCTTAAAGATGTATATTATATGCACCTAATGGATGGTTCAAATTGTGTTGATCACCTCATAAGATTCCTAATATTTTAGTGTATCTCGTAATTTTTATACTAAAACTAGTAACTTTTGAGCATTATGATTCGTAACATTCTCATTAGGAATTATAAAATTTTCTTCTTATAACTTTTCAGCAATATAATTCATATGATATATGCCTAAATAAAGTGTGCATTGTAACCTTTCCTATTGCACTGAAAAATAAAGTGTGCATCTAATGGATGGCTTATTTTTTACCAAAAACTAAAAACAAAACTAAGCCAACTTTAGCTTCTTTTTGTCTTTATTTAAAAATAAAATTGAGTACTTATTCATTTTGTCGAGATGAATCAATAATCTTCAAAAATTTGCTGCGAAACTAACCATTGCGAATCTATTCTGGTTTGTTTCCACTATCACGGAATGCAAACCCACTATTTTACCAAGCAACACCCTTTACCTCGACAAAACAACTTCAGCTACTATTAGGGACGGAGTCAAAAATTTCAATTAGTGGGGTTAAAATGAGATGCACGTGCTAGATGTTTTTTAATTTACTAATCTAATAAATAAATAAACATATAAAGAGGTTCATTATAAGGTAGATCAATAAATCCAAATAGATTTTTTGTTAGTTTTGTGTCCATTTTTTTGTAGATTATTAGTTCGTCTCGACAAAAGTAATTTAAAAGTAGCAATAAATTATGATCAAAACCTTAATAAAATTCACTTAAGAGAAATATAATCCAAAATAAACAGAATTTTTGGATTATTTTTGTTTTTATTTACAAAAATTTTACTTTGGTTCATAATTTTTTACTTTTTAGATTCCTCTCATCGAGATAAAGCCATAATCCAAAAAAAAAAAACTAACAAATGCAAAAATTTGAACAAGGACAAGAAATTAATCCAAATGGATTATTTTTAGATTATTAGTTCGTCTCGACAAGAGTAATTTGTCCATTTTTGTAGATTATTAGTTCGTCTCGACAAGAGTAATTTAAAAGTAGCAATAAAGTATGATCAAAACCTTAATAAAATTCACTTAAGAGAAATATAATCCAAAATAAACAGAATTTTTGGATTATTTTTGTTTTTATTTACAAAAATTTTACTTTGGTTCATAATTTTTTTACTTTTTAGATTCCTCTCATCGAGATAAAGCCATAATCCCAAAAAAAAAAAAAAATAGTAAAACTAACAAATGTAAAAATTTTGAACAAGGACAAAAAATTAATCCAAATGGATTATTTTCCTCAAAACACCCCAAGTATGCCCTATAACTGGTACCAAATACATTTACATTTTGAAAACAATGTATGAAAGTCTCATTTATAATACTATCAACTCTCAAAATACATGTGGTTTCAATGTATTTGAAGTAAATTGGGCAATTGACAGATTTTTTAGGGGTCAAAATAGTAAACTTCGACTGCGAACTATATCAAATGTCCATGGGTGAAATCAATGTGCATGAGTGGGTTCACCTACATGCCTCCGCTCTTGGCTACTACAACACACTGATAACAAAGAACACCACCATTCAGCAGCAACAAATTTCCCTGAACTGTCACGAATTGTTGGAAAAGTCAGCATTTAGCAATTGACCAGGTCTAGAAATTTGACCATCAAGTCTTGACGCATCAGGTCCCACACAAATAGTCTTCGATCTATTTAAAACTTGTTTTTAAGAGTCCCTTTAAAAATCAGCTTATTCAAATATCTATAAGGACCTGATCGATTTTCATCCTTGAATTCGTAGGGATAAAAATTAAATGAATTGATCAAACTAACACCGACATCCAAATGAGCTATTTTTTCTCTAAATCTCCATTTATCTCAATCAATACAAGAATTTGTGTTAGTGCAATGGACCGACAAATGATCATGTTTATATCTTTGTACCGAGGACCAAAATGGTGTATTCATCGGATTCATTATTTTTTAGATCCCAATACTACCATTAATCGTTTAAGTACTTCGTTTTCTCGTAGGGTTTGCCATCCTTCATCGCTAGTGTAGTCAGCCAAATAGCCGTGAACTTGAAAAGAATTCACGACATGGGAGTGAAAAAAGTGGCCGTGGGAGCGCTGCAGCCCCTCGGATGCATCCCGGAATTCACCGTTTCGACTTCCTTCCAACAGTGCAACGAAACTTCGAACCTCTCCGTGAAACTCCACAACACGTTGCTGCAGCAAGCAGTGGCAAAGCTCAACAATGAGAGCAAGGACTCGGGGGCATTCGTAATCCTTGATCTCTACGACGCGTTCGCTTCAGTCCTCAATCACACAGGTAATTTTAGCTTGTTTTCTTCTTTGAAGTAGGAATATAGGATCAGGCTGAGTTTATACTAAAAATAACTGTCTTCGGTAGTTTTTCACTAAAACATACTTTTCATCATTTTTGTTTACCCTTCCGTATTAATTTTTGCAATTAATCATATATCTCTGCGAAAGGAATTGGACAAATATAAAAATGTGAACCAACAAAATTTGAAAAAAGTTCATATAAGATGACACTGTAGGCAAAAGATACCACCGGATTTTTTTTTTTGTGAAGTTTGTTTTACTTTTATTTTTATTTTTCTCGTTGAGACGGGTAATTCATCCACCCAAAAAAAAAGACGACAAAAATATTCAAACGGAAAATACCAAAAATTTTTAGTGAAACCTCAGCCTCATACAGTATTACTCACAAAATCTCTGAATCCAGAAAACACAAAGTTAGGTTAGCCACATAAAGCCTTCCTGGCCGTAGTTCTGCCCGACGAATTTCATAAGAGAGCCTGTGTCGTTAATTAATGATTAGCCACTAACTGATATAAACTTCTTCCACTGCAGAAACTGATCATGTAAACTTTGAGACCCCAATATTAAAGCCATGTTGTTTGGGCAACACAAGTATTAACGACTGTGGGAGCGTAGACGCAAAAGGGGAGAAGCTGTATACCGTATGTGACAACCCGAAAGCTACATTCTTTTGGGACGCAGCACATCCAACACAAGCTGGATGGCAGGTTGTGTTCTTGGAGTTGAAATCCAAATTCGACAGAAAATAATTTGTTGCTATTTTTTTTTTTTTTTTTTTTGTGTTAAGTAATTTCTTCAATTTCTTTTATAGTAGTAACACAACAAAAAATAAAAGGCAAGGCGAAACACAAGTTCGTTCTTTTTGTTATTTGCTAGTAGTTTTATCTTCTTATTGAGTTTGGACGTCGAAGATAATGTCTGTTTAAGCTTGTTTGGCAATTCTTGTATTTGTTGGTTAAGGGTTCGGAAATGGGGATGGGGCACGGGTAGCAATAAGTGCTTAACCATGTGGCTGCATGATCGAATCTCACGGATGCCAATGATCCCAAATCTTGGGGTCGCTGGAGTTATGCCCAATCATTACCTTCGGAGTCCCGGAATTAGTCAAAGGACGCGCTATCAATGCTGGTTGCGTTCATTATCTGGGCATAAAGTTAAGTTGTATTTTTCCTAAGAAATAAAATGCTGGAATGATCTGGAAGTTAGGCTCATGAAAGGTCAGTCAAAGTTCTTCGTAATGGTTCATCTTCCAAAGTACCTTGGTGATTGTAAAGGGCTAGAAAGATTTAAATCTAGGTGCATCCAATTGTTGGTATATATAAAGGATTAGTGTCAGCAGCTAGATAGGTAATCATCCATCTTCCACAAATCAGAAAAACCCTTCATGCAATAGCAGAAGGATTCTTGTATTTCAGCCCTTAATCTAATGAAAATTTCAGCACATTAAATTACTCTCGCTTCTTTATATTCTTCTTGCACTCACAAATTCACTTGCTCTTTTGCTGGCCCCAACACGCGCAAGCTGGTTCAGACATCCAATTATAAAAAAGAAGGAAAAAAGATGGGATATGGGTAGCATTGCTTCTACTAGATACGTATAAATGAAGTACACGAAAATTGTTTTCTTTTTTCTATCAAAGCACACACAAAAAAAAATGGCTGAAACGATATACGGATCAAATATCCTTGTTAACAAGTTTATCTGATTTGTACTCCATATTTTTTTCGATCAGCAAAAGAGAATATATTGAGAAGAGAGAAGAGATTACGAGAAAGAGGAGGGAGATTATGAAAAATCAAAACCAACCAGGCGCAAAAAGCCAAGAAAGAAAATACAAAAAACTTAAGCAAAGAGGTCTAAAAATGAGTGATAAATATTCCACACAAAAAATAACCAGGAACAGAGCACATGGAAGCAGCAGAGCATTTCAATGAGTCCCAGAAAAGAGGCACGAAAATGTAGTAGCTTCAAAGAGCAAAATTAATATTAAAAGCCTACCAAAGTGATGCACAAGTCAGGGACGAAGCCAAGATTTTGGCGTAGGGGGACGGATATACACATTAAAAAAAATAAAATTAAGACAACTATATGATCTTTTACTAACTCAAAAAATAATATGTATGTATACAAAATTAACACCAATACATATGAAACTAAACATGTTTCTACTATCAACTTAGATTGCAAAAAATATTAACGTCTATCTAATCCTATCTAATGTTTACTGAAATCAGGCATCTTGAACTTTGCTCAACACTCTTTCTTGTTATTAAAAGCATCAATGATAGAGTCTGTGTCCAACCCTCGAGTAATATCGTTCTCAATATAAGTGATCAAGAAATTCGCTAAATAATAATCCTCGTCCATCCTATTGTGAAGTCTTGTCTTCACACATTTCATAGTAGAAAATGCACGTTCGGTAGTAGCCGTTGAAACATGCAAAATTAATATAAGCTGAATCAACCTATCAAAAAGATGATATATTGTGCACTTTCTTGTCTTTACCAATAATCACTCAACTTTGAAATCATTGACAGATTTTGGAACTCAGAATGTCTAGACACATCAAGCTTATAATTTTGCAATTTATATCTCAAGTGGTACTTTCTTGCTCAGTGAAATCCATTGGATAACACTTCTTTGCAAGCTTGCAAGTATCTTTAATGTTGAATGATCTGAAGCCATCGCGAGGATCTAAAGATGTGTTGAGAATGAGTAACTCCATTGTATCTTCCTTAAACCGAGTGTTCAAATCTTGCAATTGAGAATCAACTGTTTTGAGTGTCCTCAATTTCTTTCGCCTTCACTTTGAAGTCCATAGACCACGTTAAAGAGTTTTGGGTTTCCGAAATTTTAGTGAGTCTTAGTTTTTAAATCAACTGTTTTGGGAGTCCACAATTTCTTTCGCCTTCACTTTGAAGTCCATAGACCACGTTAAAAAGTTTTGGGCTTCCGAAAGTTCAGTGAGCCTTAGTTTTAAAAAGTGAACAGGGCCTTAAGTCCGGCCTTGAAGTGAGTTGGGATTATAAATTTTGGGCGTTGTTTTGTTTAAAAGAATTGTAATTATATCTCATTAAAACCAATTTTAGTACAAAGTTATTTCATGACTTGATAAATATTAAATCTATTACAATTATTTTTTTAACGAAAACGCGTGGGGGGGGGGGGGGGGGGGGGGGGGGGGACACTATATAGTTTGATGATAAATATTTTTTTCCCAATGTAATAGTACGAATTTTTTAAGACGTAGGGGGGGGGGGGGGGGGGGGGCCACCGCCCCTACTAGCCCCCCTGGCACCAGCAACAACCAACGATGAGCACCATAAAGAAAGATGAATTATCTATTGTATATGAACGAAAAGAAGAAATCCCAACATATGCAGTATCAAGAGTAGCATGACCCATCTACTGCATATGAGTTTGCAGAATCAACATGAGAAATATGATAAATCCATGTTGACCAGCATAGAAAAGCTTAAAGAGAGCAACTTCATGAATCATAAGGACCATGATAAAAACCAGACTTGAAAAATAATGAGCATTTGCATCAAACCACAGAGCGAGTGGCAGAGCCAGAAATCAAAATCGGAGGGGGCCACATTATTAAAGAAATCTTGGTATGATGATTTTTTTAAAAATAAATCCAGTCATTCAAGTTTTAATGGGATGGTTTTGATAAATTAAAAAATTAATCTTGCGTATTTTTGTTATCATAGTTCTCCACGAATGCATACTTATTATTCCACGGTATCATTTACCATAATTTAGTGTTTGTGAAATGAAAATTGTTCTTACTTTTTAATTATTTTTGAAATTATATTATTTTTAAAATAAATATCTACAAAAAAATATGCACTCTATACTCCAAAATACTTAGGAAATTGGGGGCACCCCGGCCCCAATGTAGTTCCTCCCCAGCATAGAGCCATCAAGCAGTACCAAGAAATAATATGAAGCTTCCGTGAGCAGAATCCAAAGAAAGAATCCATCACGGTCATATAGTTTAATCCAAATTCAGCAGTTCTTGAGTAGCACTAGCATCCACAGTGCTGGCTCTGAGATATATGAGGCTTAATTAAAATAATTTTTTTTTAAATTGGGCCCTCAACTCTCAATATAACATATAGTTAAAAATACAAAGGAAAACAAATTTTTTTATATATAAGTCATTATAGTCATTTGAAAGTATAACTATTATATGAACCTATAAAATTGGATGTAACGCCCCGCATTTTTGGGATACGTTATGGATTATTATTACAATTTAAAGTCGGTCTTAAACGGTAATAATAATAACCAAAAATACATATAGATGATCTATCCTTCACAGATTACAAAAAGGTAGACCGGGTGGACTCTATGACTCCGCAAATCTCTCCGCCTGGTGGATCTCCATCTCGGCAGCTCCTCCGGCTCCGTGTTCTCCATAGAGGTCCACCTGTCCAACGTGATAATCTAGCATAATACGCAGAGTTGCGAAGCAACATCGTGGTATTATGCCAGGGCGAAACCGTGAGCGAGGACGCTCAATAGATACCTTACCCCAATCTTAAACTAGCAATTCTAGAACAATATTGTAGGTGGCAGGTAAATAGTTGAAAATCATTTATCAAAACAGTAAGTTCATGCGTGACAATGCATCAATATCAAATCAGATCAAATCAGAGTGCAGCTTTAATAAAATCAGTATCTCGTTTCTTTTAAGAAAATTCAGAGTATAGTATCAGTATCTCGTTTCTTTTAAAAAATCAGAGTACAGTATCATCATCTCGTTTCTTTTAATAAAAATCAGAGTACAGTATCAGCATCTCGTATCACTTTCTCTTAACAATATTCCTCTTCAAATTTCAATCATGTCAACATCTCACATCTCTCGAAAGTTATTGGCCCGTTCTACAACCCCTTTCTAACGGTCACCAACCTTTCCGTTCGAAGGGTCGGCCACCCATAAACTGACTCCTGCAGTATGAGGTCCGCTAACTCCGCGTCACACACGACATAGTCCCGGCTACCCATATCACTGAATCCCCACCAGTCTGTTTATGAGGTCCGCTTGCTATGTGTTGTACTGAGTAAGTTCTAACCGTCAAATTCACCCGCGGAATTTGAGGAGAAACTTCAAACAGCACTACCGTATAGTTCCATTGAGCTTTGACCACCAGTTCACCCCGGGGAACTGAGGCGGGACTCCAATGGCGGTACTGTTTATAGTATAGTTCCATTGAGCTTTGACCACCAGTTCACACCGGGGAACTGAGGCGGGACTCTAATGGCAGTATTGTTTATAGTATAGTTCCATTGAGCTTTGACCACCAGTTCACACCGGGGAACTGAGGCGGGACTCTAATGGCAGTATTTTAATTACAACATCATCTTCATTCTCATCTCTATTTCTTCTTGTAAAAACAATCGATCATTTTCTTGAAAAACGTGTCGTGTCGTACCGTCTCGGAAAACATGCACATGCCATATTACATAAAAATCTTCCGTTTAGAAATCGTTTCACGATAAACTTTTCGTTTAAAAAATATTTCACGATAACCGTGTTACTTTAGGTACAAAATCTCGTTGGTGACTTTCTTTAGACAAATGAGATAACCAGGAGAGTCCCAGGCTGGATGGCCGCACGAATGCAGTTACTGGCACCATTCCTTTCTTAGACAGCGCTAGGCATATCTTTTTTGACAGACCCTCAAGGGTGTTAGCCTTGGGTTAATCTCAACAGTCCAAGTACAGTCAAAACACTTTGAAGTCGCTTTAAGAAAAGTTTAGTCGGCTATTTTCCAAAAATCAATTGGGCAGCATAACGGCGTAAATTTGAAAAGTCGATTTTCATTCGGGCATTATAACTGGATATTTTAAGTTTTCAAAAGTCCATCGGGCATTATAACGGTGCATTTTGATAAGTCAATTTCAAATCGTGCATAGTATCGACTAAGTGTGTTTTTCAAAGTCTAATTGTTCATAAAATCACTAATCACCAACATAATCACGTTTAATCATAATTAGTCATGTTTAAGCAAAATAATAACCTCCTTAATATGAACTAGTAAATACTAATCTAAAGTTAAGATAAAGTATCTACCTTAATTCCGATGATTAGTCGGAAGCCGATTAGCTAGTTGAATTCCGGCGGCGTAACGACTAGTCGACCTTTGCTCGAACACTTTCTTGCTAACTTATTCAACCTTTCTAAGATCTAGGGGTGGTCGAGGGTGGTGGAGTGTGGTGGTTTAGGATGAGTTTCAAGAAGAACACTCAAGAACTCATTCAAGAACACTAGAAAGCACAAAGTGGAGAAGTTGGGAGATTTTGGTGTGAGAAATGAAGCAAGGTGAGTGAGCTATTTATAGAAGATTGTAATTGGGTAAGTAGCCTACCTTGTTAAGTAGTCAAATTTTCTTTCTTCTCATTAATTCAAAAAAAATACAAATTAGGTTTAGTAAAGTCAAAATTAGTAGGAAGACAAAATTGAGCACATGTCTAATTAGTTTTTTTAAATAGGCTAAGGCTAGTCAAAATAGGACAACATAGGAGTTGGGAAAATTAGTAGGCCTTCCGGATGCGATGTAGTGAAATACTCGGTGTGCACGCGTTGATTTTACGGCGCGGAAAAATAAATAAAAGAAAATAAACAAACTAGATCTAGTTTCATTCAAATTATTTAAACTAAATAATAAATTATTTCATTTAGCGATATTAAAAATAACTAATCGAATTAATAAATCGAAATTTTTATCTACGAAATTTCGGGTTATTACATTGGAGGCCCCTAAAATTAATAAAAATTTAGAGCCTAAATCGGTGATTTTACGGGTTTTAGTCCAAAGCCAGCTCTGAGCATCCAGATCCAATATAAGAGACCCCATCATATACAGATTTAAGCAAAAGCTAGAAACTGTATCAAGGGAGAAACTAACAGACAAAGACCGGAAAACATATGGGTACAGAGGGTAGTGTCCAGAAAATGTACCGATCGTTTTCGGGAACCCACTTTTGGGTCCACATGAGTGATCCGAACCGTTCAATTATGCTTTGGGTGTTTGTTTTTTCGTTCAACTTTTGGTTGAATTCCCCTCTTCCTTCCCCCAACTTGATGTACCCACTGTCTACTTTCTTAATAAACTTTTTACTCTTTCAAAAAAAGTAATATATATATATATATACACACACACACACACACACACAGAGTCCCGTTCTACTAAGGACTCCCTCAAACTCCCAATTTCCTGTGAGGGCTCCCTCACAAAAAAATGCGGGAAAACAGTTGTGGGCCGTTGGATCCTATGTCCTTCACTCGATCCAACGGCTCACAACTGTTGTCCCGCACTTTTTTTTTTGTGAGGGAGCCTTCATAGAAAATTTCTTGTATATATATATATATATATATATATATATATATATATATATATATATATATATATATATATATATATATATATATATATATATACAGTCCCGTTCTACTAAGGACTCCCTCAAACTCCTAATTTGCGGACCTCATAGATCAGGGTCGAATCTCGACGATCCGAACCGCTCATTGTATTTAAAACGTGTTTCTAAGGGTCACCACGAGGATTCGTCCAAAAAAAAAACCCAGAAGGGCTTCATTCGAGCTTTTTTTGATAAACTATATATGTACAGTTATTATGAAAAACTGCTCAAATGAAGCCCTTTCGGGTTTTTTTTTTTTTTTTTTCTTCGCGTTAGCCATGGAAAACATGTTTTAAACACATTGAGCGGTTTGGATCGTCAAAATTTGGTCCGAAAAATAAAAAAAGGGGTGGTCCTCACGGAGGAGATCTTTGAGGGAGTCCTTAATAGAACATCTTCCTATATATATATATGTGCGGATCAGTTCAAGGGACACATAAAAAAACACAAAAAGAGACACCATTTTAGCCATTAAAATGGATTGTTGAGATTAAAACTTTATTCTACTCACTTTCTCTTCTAAATCTCACATGTACTCAATTTCTCCCTCCCTCATCTCTGTCGTTCGTGCATGTTCTCTCTCTCTCTCTCTCATGTCCCTCTCTCTCCTCTTTTTTTATTTTAAATCTTATAATGCTTATAAATTTTTGTTTTATATATTTATTGTAGTTGACCATCTTATATAAGCTCGCCACGTGGCTCGAAAAAAGAGCCCCAAAAGACACGTCATAACTCGGTAGCTAACGATGGCTAGGAGAAAACCCCACCGCGAGGGTAACCATCTCGAGGAAGGCACGTGACAGAATTGCAGGTGCCCTGAATAAGGGAAACACCACTTAGAAGGGACCTCACCCCTCGCGAGGTTCTCAGCGAAGAAGGTTGCCGCGACGGGGAAGAACGAATGCTCACGCGAATACGCGAACCAAGCTCGCGACGGTACCTGGCCGAAAGGATTAAGGGAAGTCGATACGAACTCTAACTAGGTCCGCGACCATGCCCAGCACCCCGGGAATAGGGGAGATACAAGTGGCTTGGTGGCTTTAAAGGATTAAGGGTTGCTGCGAAGGAAATGATGCACTAGAATGACCCAAAGGAAGCTTCCTAACGGCTAGTGACATCACCCACGTCGCCCAGGTGTACGAAGAGAGCACGTGTCATCATATTATTGGGGAAATGTCTGCAGCCCAATGATTGGGTGCAGATCCCTATAAATATGGGGCATTCATTCATAAATTCCATATATACAGAGGAGATTCTGATTCATCCTTAGAGCACGGAAATCCTAGAGAGAGAAAGTGACTCAGAGCCCTGGAACCAAGAACATTGTTCTTGCTGGTTCTCGCGAGCCCGTCTAATCGCTGGGACTGTGATTTGAGGGCGATGATGATCTAAAGGGGAATGAAATGGACACTGCTGCCTTCTCTTTCTGTGTATTTGGCTTAATCCTTTACCCCTACTTACACTCTCCTATTCCTATTCTTTTTTTATTAGCCATTAGTTATTGTTTGCCTCTCCAAATTTAAAGATTATTTGAATTAACCAAGAACCTATCCTACATAAGGCGACTCCACTGGGGATCGAACCCAGAATCTCTGGTAGGATGGTCAACTACCTCGTCATCCTGCGCGCTGACCTTTCCTACATTTATATTTTATAAAACTTGTATATTTAAATATAATCGAAGAGATCTAC
Organism: Vaccinium darrowii; assembly: GCA_020921065.1. Lineage (NCBI taxonomy): Eukaryota > Viridiplantae > Streptophyta > Magnoliopsida > Ericales > Ericaceae > Vaccinium > Vaccinium darrowii. Next base: position 31,090,043 of record CM037161.1, on the reverse strand, counting down.
AAAATGAGATCCATATTCTATGTGAAATTATGTAAAATAAAATCTTAATTTTTCAATGTGAATTTTAATTGTAATGTTATATAATATAAAATTTTCAATGTGTAACGCAAAGTTTTACACAAAAATTGTACTAAACATTAATAATACCTTCTTGTTCAACAATTTAGTTTTTTCCAAATTCATTTTTAATGAAATGAAGGTTGGAAATTTGCAAGTCCATTTTTCTACTTATTTTGTGACTTTATCCCCAAAAAAAATTTAAAATTCTCAAAGTGAATTTTGGTTATATTGTCACTTTCAAAAATTAGAATTTAAATTTTACGTAAAATTTTATGAAAAAAGAATATGAACAACAGATGTTGTGAACATTTTGAGGTTTAAAATTTTGAGTTACACTTTTTTTTTTTTTGCACATTAAAAATTTTAAATTATGTAGTTTACATTGAAAATTTTATATTTCTATATAATTTTATAGTGAATTTAGATCTCATTTTGTACATCTCTTCGAGTAGATTTTAAATATATAAATTTCATAAAAAATAAATGCATACAACAAAAGTTATAAACGTTTTAAGATTTTGAAAAAAAAAAAAGAGGAGAGAGAGAGAGAGCATTCACCGTATGGACTAGAGAGTGGGGAGGGAGATATTGAGTACAAGTGAGATGTGGAAGAAAAAGAGAGTGCAATAAGTTTCAAATATCTCAACCATCCATTTTAATGGTTGAGATGGAGTGTCTTTTTTTATGTTTTTTAATATGTCCCCAGAACCGACCTCTATATATATATATCAATTGAAAGTTACCAAGTTACCAGAACAAGCAACATAAGTTGACAATAAAATTTTAGAATATCGACGTTCTATAAATAAACATCCCTCAACCAATTGCCATAACAAAAAATCTTATCAATGATTCTCCAGCTATCTGTTCTTGTCTAATCTTTCCATGAAATCCGTAGCAATCTGTTTTACGTCAATTTTATGCACGTGCAATGTCGATATAGACGTTCATGCGTATCAAATACACGTCTAACAAGTCTATTTTAGATACTACTATTTTTAACTGAACTTGGAATAGAAACTGATGGGACCCACTTTAGATCCAGTTGATTACACACCACTCAGTTTTGATAGCTACCAGATAAACGATTACGAGATAAAAAAAAAAAAAATTAAGAAAAATATGAACATGGATGAAACGATCGAGAAAAATAACAAAAGCGAACAATTTTAGAAACAGAAAATGACCAAGGGGGAAATTCGAACGCTAGTGGGCAAGGCGAAATATGATGACTTAATTTTTTTTATCAAACTGGAAACAAATTCTATAATCACAATCAATTCATTAAGATGAGAAATAACGGAACAAACAAAAGGGAAATAACATCCACGCAAGGGGGAAATTCGAAACAATTCTATAATCACTACTAGCGTTGAACCCGGGCGATGCACGGGACCAAAAAAATACATTGGCCTTTTTCGGGTATCAGTGTATCGAACGGGCATAAAGCTAGCTAGCTGATAAAAATGATAGGTGATAGAAAAATTAAATTGACATTGTTTACAGCTTCGTGTATTGAAGGCAACACAATGCGAAATTAAATCACATTTTGTGTGTTTTTTTTCCAGCCCATATAGGAAAAAATAGGAAAACCCCACGTCCCCTTCCCACCCATGGATAAAAAAAAGTAGTTTTACTTGTTTAACTGCCCCGTGGCAGTTAAAAAAAATAAATTACACAATGGGGGAAAAACTACCGGGCCCCTCTCACCCCTCCCCCACTTTCTCCCCCAGTACTCCTTCTCCCAATTTTAAAAAATTTAAAAAAAAAATGAAAAATCTGATAATTAAGGAATTGGGGTTTGGAAGCTTTTGAAAGCCCAAACTACATTGCTATAGTATATAGGATTAAACATACCAAGCTAATAGCCCCATGGAGGTGAGAAGTAACCCAACAAATACAAGAACACTAAACTGCACACATGTGAAAAGATTCAAACTCCTAACATTCTAATGGGATGCAAGAGTCCTGCCAACCAATAACCGAATTTTTTCAATGGAGATGTGATTTTCTGGTAGTAACGAAGGATTGCAACTGTTTGTTCTTTCTCTAATTCTGAAAAAGTTTAGTTTTAGTTTAAGCCTAATTATTAGTACTAAATGGAGCTATTTGCAATTATTTTACGTTAATTAAAGTTAAAGCCAGACCCTTTTTTTTTAACGGACGTTTAGGTCAAAATGGTATCTATATCAGATTTGGTAATGTTTTTAATGAAATAATGACGTCAACTCAAGGACGGCTCAAGAATTTTTATCCACACATAGTGAGGTAGCTTAACGAGTAAACCGAGCACTGACGACAATACTATAAAAAAAAATTAATTCGTATCTAAATGAGATTATAATAGGATAAATGTAGTTTGCAGCCTAAATGTAGTTAGTATATTTTACAATTTTTGAGTTAGAATTTAGACTATAATTTACATATTTTTTTTTTAGATATTTCAGATATTTGTAAAAAAAAAAAATTATACAATTTCAGAAATAATGAAAAAGTAAGAACAATTTTTATTTCGAGAACGCTAAATTATGGTAATGATAACGTGAGATAGTGAGATTACATTCGTCGAGTGATATGACAAAAATACTCGTGATTAATTTTTTAAATTTATTAAAACCATCTCATTAAAACTCAAATGACTGGCTTTAATTTTGAACAAATCATCGTACGAATATATTTCGTCTGCCACTAGATAATGGTAACATTGATTTCGTCGAGTACCCATTTTTGCACCAACTATGACTAGTTTTCCCCCAAACGCAGGTAATGGGACCCCTTTAGATCCAGTTAACGGATCCACTTTAGATCCAGTCAACGGATCCACTTTAGATGTCGTTTAGGTCAAAATTGTATCTACAACGGATTTGGTAATGTTTTTAATGAAATAATGACATCTCAACAGTTGAATGGGTATGCATAAACTCAGGACAGATCGAGGAATTTTATCCAGCATTGACAAAAACATATAGCAAGGTCACTTGTCGACGAGTAATCCAGCGCTAGAAATTTATTTATATATCTAAATTTTTAGGCTGCACAAAGAATTTAGGCTGTCTTTCACACGTATAGAACTTAATTATTCTTAGAATATATAGGAGAGTAGATTAATAGATTAGATGTAGACGATGTCTTTGTAAATGAGATTATAATAGGATAACTGGGGGCTGAAAGCAATTGAGAGAGAGAGAGAGAGAGAGAGAGAGAGACGGAAACGAGCGAAAGAGGGAAAAGAATGAATGTTGATAGCCAGATATACATGGAAGAAAAGGCATGTGAGGGTTGTAAATAGTTGAAGTTGAAATAGTTGTACAAGAGGCATTTTTTATAATTTTGACGCCTCACACCACTGTCATATATTATAAAACCATTGATTTTTTAACCTTCAACCCAGTAAGGGCCTGTTTGGCCAACTCTTTTTCTCATATTCAAGTTCTCAATAATAAAATTTTGGGTGATGGCTATCCAAATTCAAAACACATTAAACCAAAACTCATTCTCAAAATTTACCAGTAGAGAGTAGAAGCCAAAAAAGGTAGGCTAAGAGGAGCTTTTTGACTTTTCATTTTTCATTTTTTTTTATTTTGATTAACAAAAAGACTTACAAAATGTATTATGCACATATCTACTAAGCACTAAACCTTTTGCAAAATGCATTATGCACATTTTTCCCAAGCACCCCTATCCGATTCAAATTACAGTCTGACCCTAATTTAAAAAACGATGCTGCCCCCATTTTTCTAGTCTAATACATGAGAAAAACTTTAACTTGCACATGATAAAAACTTGGGTACGTGTAGGGTACCATGTTGTGTTTGATGTGGTACCCGTAACCAGCCAACCAGGGACGGATCTAGCAATTCAACCCAGTGTAGGCACCTTAATAGATATAATCACGTAATCTTTTCCCTAGTCAAAGATCTTGCTAATTAAAACAATTGAACTATAATCCAAATTTTTTGTAAAAAAGAACAAAAAATGAGTAGACAATCTTAGACAAAACTTTTAGTGTGCGGTTTACATTGACATTGACTAGTCGTTAGAGTTATCGAGATATTTTTATTGATGATTTTCTAAAAATATTTATCCACAACAGTTAAAAATAAAGAAAATTAAAAATAAATCTTCAAATAAACAAACAATTTATAAACCAGTAATTATAAATGAACCAACCAACGAAAGTCAAAGCACAAAATTAATTCTACACACACACACACACAAAAGAATTTTCACATGAGGGCTCCCTCACTTTGCTACAGTGAGGAACTTTCATTTCTTGATCGAATTTCGGACAATCGAGCAGGGGTGATCAGCGGGGACACGTGCCCCCCCCCCCCCCCCCCCCCCCCCCCCCCCCCCCCCAAAAAAAACCAGATTCGTCATTGCCCGTAGCACCTAGTACAGCAGTACAAAAAGAGTTTTGGACGACTGAGATGCACTTTAGATACCAGCACATGGTACCCATTCGGTATGCATGTTTTTCACCCATTATATATATAGATAGATTAATGCGTCTAGAGTGTTTACGCTATTTTTCCCTTCTACTAGGAGAACATGTGTACTATTTTCTGGGGAAGGCAGAGCCCACCCTAGCGTTGCCCCTGCCGATCTCAATGTTTTTTATTTTATTTTTTTTATCTGCAGCCGACCTCAATTTTATTATTTTATTAATTTTTTTTTATCGGCTGCCGATCTTAATGTTTTTTTTTTCCCCGGCTGCTGACCTCAATGTTTATTAATCAATCACTCTTATTTTACAAAACTTGCTTCAGAAGTTTGATAAATGCAACTTTTTCAGCTGTTGTGCTTGAGGGTGAGTTTCCTTCTCAATCCACACAAATGTGCAGAGAAAAAGAGCACCACGTGACAGTGATGAAGGAGCACTTAATAATTTTTCATTCTTAAAAGATAAACAATATCCTCCTATAACGTTGCGATAATCACCAACTGTCTCATATGATGCTTCAGTTAAGGGACAGATGGACCAATCGCTATATGTTTTCATAGTAATCGATCGCGCATTGAATTTGCTACATTCTTATGCAATTTATATAAGTCTGTTTATTTATTATGATGTCCATTTTATTCTTATTTGTTTGTTTCAAAAAATATAGGGGTACTTAAATATTGGTCCTCCAACCTAGTATGACTTATGTTTTCATCCTCGTAATTTTTAGGGGTTATGTTTTCATCCTCAAATTCAAATAAATCCCAAAATACCCTTTTCTCTCTCCTAATCTTCTCTATCTTTTCAAAATTTGAGATAGAATTATCATAGAGCATAAATAGGATAAACTTATCATTTTATAGGAGAAATTTATAGCAAACTAATTAAACCAGTAATAAATACAAGAACTTACCGGAACTCATGTTAAAATATGGTACTTTTATTGTACACGAACTATGGTAAATTTTGCCAACGAATACAAGAAATGTGATAAATTTTACAACATTCGTACACCAAACATTACGACAAACATCATAAATATGGTAAAAATCATGCTAAAAATATGGTAAAAATTTAGTAGGAGAATTATGACAAGTTTCAACAACAAATACATTAAACATGGTAAATTTTAACAATCGTGTATCGAACATTTCGACAAACATCATAAACTTGTCGAAAAATCATGCTAAAAATATGGTAAAAAAATAATACGAGAATTATGATAAATTTCCACGACAAATATAAGAAACATGGTAAACTTTAATATTCGTGTATTGAACATTTCGACAAACATCATAAACTTGTCAAAAAAAATCATGCTAAAAATATAACACAAGGATTATGACAAATTTTGACAAAAGAAATACAAGAAACTTGGTATATTTTAATATTCGTGTACCGAACATTTCGACAAAAATTGCTTGCTTCAGAAGAGGCCAAGAATCTCTGCTATCAGAGCAAATCGGGTCCAAGAAACCCTCAAGTCGATCCCGGTCGAAAGGCGATTTTTGTAAGCGAACCCATTGAACCTCATCGGAGGGATTATCAACTAAGAATAGATGAACCAACTGGAGATATTGAGGATGAAGAAGAAGAAGAAGAGAGAGAGAGAGAGAGAGAGAGAGAGTACTGTGTATCTCCATTATTAGAGTGGGAGGGTCTCGGGTAAATGGTTGACGCAAATGCAATTTTTTGGTTCTTCGTACAGGAGTAATTAATTATCTCTCTCGTGGAACAAACTAGGTTGGTGAATGATGGATTATAGCTCTTAAGAAAAAAAAGGTGGTGTTCCTAGGATCAAATTAAGCATTGATGGCAACTTCGGCAGTTTCCTTAAGTCAGGGATAAACATGAGGTCTTGGAAGTTATAGACATGGAAACTATGTCTATTAGATAAGGTTGGGAATCCCCAATTTGAATCCTTCTCAAAATTTTATAGAAACCATTTTTTTCTCGTACCATAGATACCATCAAATCCCACAAATCAAGGCCGGTAATATACTCAAATATATAGATATCATAGTAGAAGGGTGACAAAGGTAATTCACACACTAAAGGGATGAAAACATAACCCCGTAAAAAAAGGGAGATGAAAATCTATTTGGTGTCCAAAAAGTGGATGAATACTTAATTACCTCAAAAATGGGTACATGCTATTACAACAAACATAAGAAGAATCTGGACACTATTTTTGTGTATTTAATTAACGATACTCGTGTGCACACATCACGTGTACCAAACCTCTAGTCTATATAAACACTCATATTCTCATGAAACCTGCACTCACTCACTCTCTCTCTCTCTCTCTCTCTCTCTCTTTGATGGAGAAGCTACATGTCCTCTCCTTCCTCTTCCTTCTCTATCTTCTCTCAGGTATATAAACAAGATCGTATCTGGAATACTGTTTGCAAAAATCAAAATTAGTCGATCACAATTTTTACATCTTGTAGTAATTTTTTTTTCCGACAGAAAGAAATTTGGAGGTTTTTTCTCAAAACATGCATGGTTAAGTGGTTATTTATTGGAAAGAACCTCCGAAATATAATTCGAAAACCATCAATCAAACAGCCTTTTGTGTTGCTAGTAAAAGAGTACATTAGACAAACAAGAACCAGAGCCGGCTTAAGGGCAAAGCCCAAGAAGTTTGGGCTTTAGGCCCACAAAAAAAGTTAAAAATTAAGGTTCTCCAAATTTGTTAGGATCCCTATATATGTATTAGGCCGTAATAGTGTTTATCTAAGTCTTCTATAGTAAATGACGGATTTTAAAGTATTGTAATGGTTATTTATTTTTGGAAAATTTATACATTTACATTTTGTAATCGTAAATCTTTTGTAATGATTTCTATAAAGACTCTCTATTGATTAACATTTCTATACAAATATAAAGTGGACCTCAATTAATGAGTTCGCTTCCGGCCCCTAAAATTTTTGAGCCGGCTCTGACAACATGTGTTGACCACATTTGGTGACTATATTATGGATATCACATGTGTTGTCTTTAGATTCTTTACTGCATCTGTTGAATAAACTTCACTTGTCATGTTTCTTTCCGCTGGTGGAATGACAAATCCAAACACGGTCACTAAATATGGTCACCATAACATTGCTCGAGACAAACCAAACACACTAGCACGAAAATAACTGCAAGAAAACGTGGCGTCGGTAATGCTTTGCTCTTAATTTTTAATAAACATGTTCCTATCGCTAACAAGCTTTGTACATGAAAATTTATAGAAATTCAAGGGGCACAAGGTTATTATAACGCCCACAGGCATCTGGTAAACGCTTCCTTATGCGGATTTTACCCGAAAAAGATGTTCGTATTCGGGGACTCCTATGTTGATACTGGCAACAGCAAGAAATCAGCCATCTGTTGGAAGCTTCCCTATGGCGAGAGGTTTCCCGGACAACCCGACGGTCGGTTCTCTGACGGTCTTAGACACCCCGTCGGCCGGTTCTCAGACGGTCTTATCCTCACCGATCGTCTTGGTACAACCCCTTGCCCCTTGCTCTCTCAATTAATACACACACACATATCAGTTTGTATTTCACTGTGTGTGTGTGTTGGTAAAAAGTTGCTGCTAACACAATGTGTACGCTTACATTTTACTTGTTCAACTAATTATTAAGTGTTACAAAATCAGAACACAAACAGTCGTGCGTAATGTAAAAAATGAAAAAGAAAAACGAGACACAAGATATATATACGTGGAAAACCTCAACGTGAGGAAAACCCATAGGAGTCACACTAGTCTACCATGAAATCGAAAATAAGGGTACAAGTCTTCTCGCAATCTCTTTAAGATTTGCATTTTCTCTCACCTTTCTCTGTTTTTCTCTGAAAACTCCTAAATATTAACAAACTGTTAAATAAAGAGGTCGGGTCCTATGACCGAAATCACACGAGGTCCAAAAAAATCGTTTTCGTTGCAATCCCTGTGGGGGCCCGCCCCCCCCCCCCCCCCCCCCCCGGGTCGGGGCTCTGTCCCCTACACCCTCGAGATAGACCACTGTTGAAGGTTATCTTCACCCCAATATTATGTACTGAAATAAAATATGAAGTATTGTAAGACTCGATCGTGACATTAACACGATATGTTCAAAATTATGTTTACGGGTATTGTTCCGAACCCTATATTTTATAATATCATGCTCCTTTTTATGTCTTTGATACCTCATCCATACGAATTTACGCTTTCATATGACCACTTCTCATACTTAATTAAGTAAATTAAGTCCATGTCATTGCAAATTCAGATGAATAAAGATTTAATTTTAAGAGTAGTATCTTTGATTAAAAGAAACGGTGTGAAAATAAGATCACCATACAAATATGTGTACATTCTTATAAGAACGTTCTATTATCTAATCTTTCCTATATAGAGAGAGTAAAGATGTTTAATCCACTTCGTATACGTAATTTGTAACAATATACTTTTGTCGTACGTACTGCTGCATGTTTTATTTCAAAAGTTTGCATAGAGAAGAAGCTAAAATAGTTGTACTCCCTCCGTGCCCGAATAAGAGTAGATTCTTTCCTTTTGGGTTGCCCCTTAATAAGTGTATATGCTTTGAAAAATTAGTGAGTTAGTTTGTACTTAATATTTTGCCATTTTAAAAAGTTAGTGAGCAAAAGTATGGAGGATTATTTTGAAAAGTGGACGGAAAAGTTGATTGGAGATATGTAAAGTCGAGGTAAAAGTTAATATGAAATGTATAATGATAATATTTTTGTAATAGTTTGATTTACAAAACAACACATTTAAAAAAGGACATATGAATTATGTTGTACCAAAAAGAATGCCCAAGAAATTACCTAGAATTTGAAAGAGTCCTTTCTCCTCCTCCTCCCTCCTTCCCCCCTTCCCTTTTATCTATCCCCTTGTTCAGTGTGTCCCTTTTCTCCTATCCCTTGGCTTTTCACGTTTTTGTCCGTTATCTTGGACCTTGGTGGTCCGGCCGACTTTGGCAGTTTTCGCTAGAGATGTAGATCTGGCGTCCCTAGGTCAAACCGGCAAGGTGAAGGCGAATTGTGGTGGTTTGGCGAGTGATAGCTAGCTAGCGGATTGTGGTGGTTAACTACATCGTTTTCTTCCAGCTATTTTTCCTCTTTAGCCTTTTTTTTTTTTTTTTGGTAAATCGGAAATATATTAAACTTAGAACAGAGTAAACTGCATCAGAGGTGCAGGAATAAGGTTACATGAGTTGCAGGTACAGGAACCCAAAAAACTATCCATAAGCCACAAGCTAATCCAGAAACAGCCTAATGTTAGTTTGGTCCCTTATGAGGTATTCCCGAACCTCCAGTGGGGCATTGCTCAACACCCCAGCGACTCGTTTTGTTTAGCTCCGATATGAGCAAGACAATCAGCACATTCGTTGGCGCTTCAGTAAGTATGAGCGAGATTACTTCCCGTACGACTAAGGAGATATTTACCATCATTAATGATGTTGCTTTGGGGATGGTTCACACTAGCTCCTTCATTGAAAAGTGTTACTGCAGTTTGAGAGTCCGACTCGATTCGGGTATTGGACCAACATTTTTCCAGGATTATCGTGAGTCCACGGTAGATACTCCATATCTCTGTTTCCAAGCTAGAGGAGGCTATCATCTTTCCATAAAAGCCCAACTCCCACGTTCCTTGCTCATTCCGGAATAGCCCACCGAGCCAGCTTTCCTGTTGCTTTCCATCCAGCATCCATCCGTGTTTAATTTTAAAGAACCTGTAGGAGGAGGAGACCAAGGAATTAATCTATCTCATAGGGCCAGTAACAAGCATAGATTTGAAAGCTAGATCTATCTCAGAAGCATATGAACCAATATTCTTGGAACTAACTTCAGGCAACGACTCTATGTTATCAAAACTCTTTTTGTTGCGGTCTTTCCAAATTTGCCACAGAGTAGTGCCGAATATGATATTCCAAGGTAATTCAGTTCCAAAAGACAAAATACGTTTCTTTTTAAAATTTGAAGAAATCCAATCCGATATAGAGTTGTCAAATCTATCTCTCATTACTCGACCCGAGGGGATAAGTTCCCAAATCACTCTAGCTTTGGGACATTCCCTGAAAAGATATTCAATAGTTTCCGGGGAAGTATTACACCTTGGACAAAGATCCGTAGGAGTAATACCTCTCCTACCTCGGAGGAAATTGGTAGGAAGTTTTTTATGTAAAATGAGTCAAAGGAAAGTTTTAAACTTTTGGGGCATTTTAATGTTCCATAACCAATTCCATCCCTTTACATCCAACACATTTTTGCTCAAGTAGTCATAAGCAGCAGAGGCAGTGCATATGCCATTAGAGGCGTCCCCCCATGAGGGGTGATCCTGCCCAATCGCATAGGCTGGCAGAGAAGTGCTCATGATGTCTCTCCAAGAAGTGTCATCAACAATATGCTCAATGGTGTCCAGATTCCAGCCACCATTATCAATGATCTTGGCAACCTTGGTATTGCACTGAGCATGAGTACCCGGGTGTCTTTCCTCAAGTGGGTCAATACCACACCACCAATCTTTCCATAAATCCACGGATTGACCATCCCCAATAGACCATTTGATACCCTTCTTCAAGGTATCTCTAGTATGCATGATACTACGCCAGGTGAATGAAGCATTTCTATTACCGGGCCAGGATTGGATAGTATGGTTTTTCAAATATTTATCTCTCAAAATTTTAATCCACAAACTATCCTCATTCTGGACAATTTTCCACCCCAATTTCATAAGTAAGGCTAAATTTTGTGTTCTCGCTTTTTTAAGGCCGAGACCTTCCCCGTCTTTGTTTTTGCAAACAGTGTTCCTATTCACAAGGTGGATTTTTTTCTTAGTGGGGGTATCACCCCAAAGAAAGTTACGGTTGAGCCTATCCAGCTTATCACAAACATTAGTGGGAAGTTGCATCGTTTGCATAGTGTAACTAGGGATGGTGGAAGATGAAGCCTGGATGAGAGTAGCTCTACCCGCAAGTAACAGAGTATTCGATTTCCAACCCGCAAGTCTGTTTTGCAGCTTTTCTATAATATGTTTGAAGTGATCTTTATTGGCTCTTTTATGAAGAAGAGGAACCCCTAAATACTTCCCAAGGTCATTGGTGAGGCCAATACCACACATATTGCTCAATCTTCTAGCTTTATTCCCGGGGATATTAAGGGACACAAACATCTTAGACTTAGCAAGATTCATGGTCTGTCCAGATAGAGTACAGAACTCATTAAGCACTTCCATGATGTCCTTACAAGTGTATATATTCGCTTGGCCAAAGAGGATAAGGTCATCCGCAAAGAAGAGGTGAGAGAGGTTGGTAGAGTCACGTGACACTTTTAACCCTTTCTAATTACCATTAGTGCATTTTTCTTCAATGAGAATGGAAAGACGTTCCATACAAAGAACAAACAAGTAAGGTGAGAGGGGATCACCTTGTCTAAGACCTTTACCTGGGGAAAATTCATCTAAAGTTTCTCCATTCCAAAGGATAGACGTAGTCCCACTAGAAACACAATTCATGATCAAAGCGGTCCATGCAGGATTAACATTAAAGAATATAAGGGTATCAAGCAGAAATTTCCATGAGATTTTGTCATACGCTTTTTCAAGGTCAATTTTGAGGAGAATTCCTCCCTTTTTCCCTTTTTTAGCTCTTAAAGTATGAAGAACTTCCTGGGTGATGATAATGTTATCATTCGTAGATCTCCCAGGGATAAAACTACTTTGAAAAAGGCTAACAATTTTCATCAGAAGAGGACGAAACCTAGCAACGATAAGCTTAGTAATGATTTTATAAGACACATTACAAAGGCTTATCGGCCTAAATATCTTAATGTTGTCAGGATTATCCGATTTGGGAATAAGGGAGATCAAAGTTTTGTTAACATTTTCAGGGATCTCACTGTTGACAAAACAGTCTTTAACAAAGGAGCAAATATCCTCACCTATAATGCTCCAATATTTGTGATAAAAGATCACTTGAAGGCCATCCGGCCCGGGAGCTTTGTAGGCGGGGATATTCCTGACAACATTCCATATTTCCAAGTTGGTAATGGGGAGAAGGAGGTTAGAATTATCATCATTGGACAGGGAATTGTGCGTATTGGTGATGAAGCAAGTTCCATGAGAGGTATCTTGATTACGAAAAAGATCCTTAAAATAATTCTGAACATGATCTTTAATCATTAAGGGGTCCTCCATCCACACATTATTAGAGGTCTTAAGCAGATTAATTTGCGCTTTACGTCTCTTAATAACAGTAGAAAGATGAAAGTATATAGTGTTTCTTTCACCCAAAGCAATCCATTTGGACCTCGATTTTTGAAACCAGAGCATTTCCTCCTGGGAGAGAATATTATTATACTCAGAAATCAAATCTTTTTTCAAAAAACAAGAGATTATGAGAGGCAGTGATACTCAGAGAATTTTGGATCCCATTAATACGAGCTAATGTCCAGCGTTTTCTCCTAAATATATTACCGAAAACATTTTTGTTCCAAGATTTAACAACAAGAGTGAAATTATCAATTCGGTTTTGAAGATTATTCCCCTTCCAGTTATTGGCAACAATAGAATCAAAAGTAGGGTCTAAAGTCCAAGCCGCCTCAAATCCAAAAGGTCTATTAGTAGAAACATAACTAACAATACCCTGTAAATGTAAAAGGAGGGGTGCATGGTCAGAATAAGTACGAGGGAGGTTCTGAATAATACCTTCGAGGAAAAGAGACCTCCATTCACCATTGCAAAGCCCTCTGTCCAAGCGTTTTTGAACATTAGCAGGGCCCATTCTACCATTACTCCAAGTAAATTTAGGACCAAGGGAACCCACATCTACGAGATTACAAAGATTGATATTTTCGCAGAATTTCCTTCTTTGACCGTGGCTTGAATCAGCAGCAGAGCTTCTGGCTTCCTCTATCCTGGCAATGTCATTATAATCCCCAGTTGCACACCACGGGAGGTTATTGTTCGCAACAAACTCTTTCAGATTTTCCCACAAGATTTCTTTGAGCCGGGGGTTCGGGCTTGCATAGATAGCAGAGAACACCCATTCTTCATAACCTTGTTTCCTAATTTTCACATGTATAAACTGATTATTTATGGACATAGTGAAGACATCCACCTTGGTTGGGTCCCAAAGGATCCAGATACCTCCTGAACGTCCGACCGGGTCTGAGAAAGTATCACGGGTGTAACCAAGTCTCTTGAAAAATAGTCCCATGGAACTCAGACTGACTTTGGTTTCTAAAAGAGCTACCACTTCAGGCCTATGATGGCAGCATAGTTCACTGAAATTTTGTTTGAACCAGTCATTCCGGCTCCCCTACAGTTCTAGATAAATAATTTGTAGCTATCCATAAGAAAACTATGATCAAGGGCAGATGAACCTGGGGGATTAAGTGCGTTCCTCAGATCTATGAGCGTTGGTTTTGTCCTCCTGAACGGCTTCATCGACGCTTGATTTGAGGCCAGACCTCCCAGGAATTGTTGCTTGGTTTTGATTTTGAGGCTCAACTCCTCGACCCACCATTCGACTCCTACTGGGAGAGTTGCTTCTATCACGGCTTCTAAGGGAGTCTTCACTTTGAACGCTCCGACTCTTGTCCATTGCAGCTCTGGCATACTCATGGTAAGTTTGAGTTGTGAGTGTTTGGATGTCTGAAGGAATTTTGTGTTTAGGGGGGGTTGAAGAAGAGGTAGGGGTAGCAGTTTCAGAGAGATTAGGGATGGCGTCTGTGAATGGGATATCAGAAGAACCACTAGGGTTTAAATCAATAGTTATGTGAGAAGTGGGCTTAAAAGTGGGTTTCTCGGGTTGGGCTTGAAGGTTCTGTTTTAAAAGTGGATTATGCACAAATTTGTGTTCACCTGGGTTATTGGCCCCCTTTCTTTTATTAGCAGATGTCACACTTGGTTTGGGCTTGGATGAAGAAGGCCTTCCATTGACTTGCCCATGTTGGGCCATTACCCCTTTGTTCCTTCCAGCATCGACCTTTATCGATCCATCTTCTGTCACTTTCTCCTTCGTGTTAATATTCGGGCTACTCCTATTTTTGGAGTCTCTTTGAGTGTTGTTTATCAACGGTCCAATGGGCCTATTACTTGGATTGTTTTTTCGGGCCACAAGCGTCCATTCACCAAACCCCAACTCATTGGGCTCCTCTGGAATAATAGTTCCGTTATATTTGACAGATTTGGGGTCAGGTGTGGCAGGTGTTTCAACGGTCATAGCAGTGTCGTCTAGTTTTTCTGGCGTCGGCAAGAGGCTACAACTCTCTTTCCAGTGACCCACCCTACCACAAGAAAAACAAATTAGATGAATATGCTCATATTCAATCAAATAATCAAACTTACCTATGGCGATTGAAACTTCTAGTGGCTGACTTAGATCAAGTTCCACGCACACTCTGGCATAGCTCCCGCGAATTCCGTCAATGGTGTTAGTATCCACCTTTGGTGGCTTCCCTAATTTTGCTGCAATGGTTAATAAGCTCTCCTCATCATAATATTCATAGGGTAAGAACTTGAATCTCATCCATACGGCTATCTTGATGGCGGGAGCCATATCGGCTTTGAATTGAGGGTGCCACTTCCGGACTGTTAAGTAGTGATCTTGAATGATCCAAGGCCCTCCTGTGTAAACTTTGTGGTAATCTGATTGAGTTTCAAAGCGAATTAGATAGAACCCCAAACCTAAATCTATCGGGGTGAATAAACCCTCAAGATTCCATAGGTTTGAAATTCTATCCATCAATGTTTTGAAACCCATATTTCTGCCCAACAATTTGATAATCAAACAACCTTTGTGGTTTTGACGAATTCTCTTCAGGAGCTCTTTGGGAAAGTCAACTTTGATTCTTGAAACTGTCTTAGGGAGATCAGTCTCTGACTCTTCATCGTCATTGTCTTCCTCGAAAATAGAATTCTTCTCTTTGTCGCAAATCATCTCAGTAGAATTGGCGTTTAATAGGACAGCTTTAAAGGACCTAACCTTTTCAATGGGTTTTTTGTTGGAGGTATTTTGAGGTTCTTGGATTGATGATGGGATTTCCTAATGGGTCGACTCCGTAGCAATATCAGAATTTTGGATTTGCTCTAATTCCATGAGGACACAATCCTCAGGGTGTTGTAGATCTGAGTTCGTGCTCTTAATTTTCTTGGTGTTTCTTTCAAGGTGATTCTTCTCTTCAGACGAGATGGGATCAGAAGGGGAAGATTGAGATGGGGAGTTGGGTTCGTGCATTTCTAGAGAGAGAAAGTCTCTAGCGGCTCTGTTCCATGGGTCTGTATTCCTAACTTGACCACCTTCTAAAACTCTTCTCTTTAGCTTTCTCCCTGCTAGTTTAAGTCCGGCGGTTGTACTAGTCTGGTTTTTCGAGGTCCATGGCTGGTGATGGTGAGTTAAACATTTTTTTCAGCTAATTAGCTACCTGTTTGTATCCTCGGAGTGGTATTACATGGTTGTGTCGACTTTGCGTACCCTCGTCTTGTGCCCACCGTGGCAGCGAGGGCACGCCCTGGAGTGGCATCCATTAATGTTTCGTGACTAAGGTGGCTCGTCAGCATTTCACACGTGTTTTGTTTTTCACTCGGGGTCTGGCTTTAGATAGCACATCCTTCGAATAGATTTTTCCATCAAGTTTATTTGTTATATTTGATTTAGGTCACTCGTAGCCTTAAGGATTAAATGTTTTAATTGCAAACTCCACATGTATCGATCTATATTTTATTACTTTGTTTCCACATATCCAAGTACGGTAAAAATAAAACAACAATTATGGAAAGAGGCAGAACTTTCGAGAGCTTCTCTCTCTAGAGCGAGCTCTTGTTCTACTACCCCTTCTACTGCCTTCCCCTTGTCTTGTCCCCTACCCTGTCTCCTCCCTCTCCATCTTCTTCTCCCCTCCTCCATCTATGACTGTGAGGTGGTTGAGACTATTTTCCTCTGAAAAGATGATCTCCCACTTCCCCATCATTTTTGGATTGTGGGCACTCAAATCTAGGGAACCAGATTTGGGTTTTTGTTCCTGAATACGATCAGCAAAGATGACAGTTTTTTGGGCTACCCATCAACAATGGTGAAGGAGTCTTGCGGCGGCGACTGCGGCAAGAAACAAGCTATAGCTAGATGCAGATCGTGGTTTATCCTCCCACCCCTGAGAGCAGATCAGTGGGTTTCGACACCAGTTCTATTTTTTTAGTATTTTTGTTACTCCCTCCGTCCTTATTTAAGTGTGTTAGTTCGTAAATCAAACTTATTAAAAAAAAAATCATCATTACACATTTCACATCAACTTTTACCTCTACTTTACAATTTTTACATTAACTTTACCTCTACTTTCCAAAATTATCTTTCGCTTTTGCTCAATACTCCATTCTTTACCCACTAACTTTTCAAAAGGGGAAAATGATAATTGTACTAACTTTTACCTTTTAATTTTTCAAAACACTCACTTGTTAAGGGACAGCCCAAAATGGAAATCTAAACACTTAAAAAGGGATGGAGGGAGTATATTTTGTTTTTGTTTCTAGTAATTTTGGTGACCAACGTGTCGTTCATAATACTTTGTTATTGATTATGAACATATTTGTTTCTGTTTGCTCAAAAAAGTATGGTAAAAAATGCAGTAACCGTAAAACTATTCGTGTCCCTTTGCATTCTACTGGAGTAGTTATTTTCTTCTAATCACACAACTTTTCCTGTGTATCTGTTTTAAAATTCTCTATTTTTATTTCACATGCATACGCAGCCGAGTATTTTGGAATGGAGTCTCCGTTACCGTACGTGCTGAAAAATGCAAGAAAAATTGCAAGGTATGGGATTAATTTTGCATTCGGAGGGACTGGCATTTTCGATACTTTGGTTTCGGCACCAAACATGACTACCCAGATTGATTTCTTTCAAAATCTCGTCAACGATGCGGCCTATACAAAAGAGGAACTTCAATCCTCCATGAGTTACGTTAGCGTTTCCGGGAATGATTATAGTACTTACCACGCCAAAGGTGGCAGTAACCAGGTAAATTTAAATATGCATGTATACGTATGTAACGCTCGGACTAAACTACTGTATTGTGTAGCACGTACAACATATGTTTTGATCGTTACTATTTTTGCTATCTCTATGAATTCTCAAAACAAATAGGGTGATTAATTATACAAAAAAACCTAACGAGATCGACCCTGCCACTGGAAGAGTTGTAAAAGGTGTTTTTTTTTTCTTTTTTTTGGGAATGTTTTTTTATTTCTTTATTGGGCAAATCCGATTCTACCACAAATAGGGGTAATAGGGTAAGGTTCGTAGAATTTGATCCCTCACTTGGTGCAGGGAGTTAGGATGCTTATCACCTTTTTTTTTTTGCACGGCAAAACAGGAATTTATTAATTTTTGAAAACAAATTACAAAGATTAAAAGGACCCATACACAACTCGACTGAGCACGAGCAGCGAAATGCCCGAACAACAACAATCGAAAGCCGGCTAGGACCAAAGGGGAAAAAATAACATTTGATTGGCAAGATGCCAACCAAAAAGAAGGACAAAAGAGCAGATCCAAAAGCCCCAGAATCCCAAAACCTCATAGGAACAGCTCAAAGCCTCATAGATCTTGAAAGAAGCATCAAAAAACACCAGAATCCCAAACCTCAAAGAAGCAACCCCTTATCCGCAACAAACCCTTCCAAAAGCAACTCCAACTCCTTTGAAACACACTACTGAAAAAGGTCCCATACTTCTACCTAGTGACTTGATAGTTTTCCTCCTTTACTCACGATAATAGCATCAGAACCCATCCCTTGGAAGAATCCTCCTAATAATATGCCAATAGCATACATGACACCATGACACCCAAAAGACCTCCAACACACACAAACTGAGCCCCAACCTAGAAATCAAACTCCCTGAAAAACTGGCACCCACCACTTTATTACATTAACTCAGCATCATCAGCTAGACCACCCTTAGATAGACCAAAATTCGCCAAAACAAAAGGAGATTCAAAGTGGAAATCTTTCTTTATCAAGAGCTAAATTTTCTGCAATTTTACTTACTACCTCTTCTTCATCTCCTTCATAGCCAAGACCCATCGTCTTATTAACTTCCCAAATAGCCTGAGCTTCATTTAGCAAAATTTTGTTCCTGTTAGTAATCCCTTCAGAAGAAATGGATGCAGAGAGAGCTGCTGCAGCCACAGCAGATCTGAAAAGAACACACTTCTGTTTGGTTCTTCCACCATATTTGTTTTGTGAATTCACCTTTGAAAAGCCAAGGATGTCATTAATGGTTTTCCTCTTTTTTTTTTACCTTTTACCCCTTTAATGGCATTTCTAACCGGCTGATTATCTACCAAATTGTCCGAAAGATTATCCTCCACTGTCACCATTTCCTGCTCAATTTGGTTCCACTTGCTGTGGTTGTCTGCATCTCTTCAATTAAAAGATTCTGGCTGCAATCTTGTATAATAGATTCGTCTACCATAGATGTCATACCATGTGATAAAATTGGATTTACTTCATCATTATTCCCAGCCTTACTACCACTCCATTTGAAATATCACTCCCGATTAAAAAAAATGGAATTACATTCTCATAGTCACTTTTCAATCTTCCTTATTTTCCTTTTTAAACCAAAACCAAAAAAAAAAACCACGTTTTGCAAATTTAATAGTAGTTAGGACTTTCTTAAGCATACTTAATTAAATTTTGAACTCCATTTTTCATTTACGTAATTAATATTCAAAACTTCAATTTTGTCAATTTTTTTTATCCTCTTAGCTCAGCCCCTCCCCATAGAAATTTTGGCTCGACCATTGGACCATGCTGCATTAGTAGACATGCGCATACAAAATGAAAAGATTTAATGTGATATTTGATGATATATAACGACTCTATAGGCAAGTTTTAGGAGTTTGATATTATTTTTCTGTTCAGAAGAATTTTTGTATTCGGAGTATCTCTTATTCTGTATAACTTAATACCCCTCAGTACCCCCATTAAAATTACAACCCTACCGCCCTCGTTCCCCTTACCCTCTTCCTCTTCACTGTTAAAAAAAAAAAAAAAAAAAACCGAGCCCCATTAAATGTTTTATGAGCCCTTGCACTTTTCTTCGGATAAAAAAAAATAAAGTACTTTAGCGCATAATTTTTTATTTTTTGTTGAACCAAATTAAACTATTAATTGAGATCTTTAGTTCGATACAAAAAAAAGTTTGAAAAAGCTTCTACTTTAAGAATTTGACATTGTTGGCTTATTGGCTTACATTGCAATATCATTCAGATCAAAAAATAAAGTACTTCCACATTAATTTTTTTACTTTTTACGGCACCAAATTAAACTACTAATTGAGATCTTTAATTCGATACAAAAAAAACTTTAAAAAATTTATACTTTAGAATTTCCACATTGTTGGAGTATAATATAAATATTACTAAATTAATATACAAATTACTAATAATTGAAACATATTATGGTATATTCCAAATACGTATAATTAGAAGAAAAAAAAAAAGGTAGGATGCATAATTGTTAAAACTTATCCCGTATCCAATCGGGCCCTATAAGTACTAACACCCAAACTCGAATTTTCGGCCCTTTTAACATATTAAAAACAACAATGAAAACCCAAATGGCCCGTGCCAGTTTGGGCTTTACTTGTATGGCCCGAATGGCCGATCCATCACCGGCCTACTATGTTATTTATGAACTAGTCTTATTACACTATGTTTCACACGATGTCCCGTGCTCATATATTCCAAATTTTGTTCATTTATATATCATTGAAATTTTGGAATACAATTAACTAGAAATATAATAAGAAATATGCATTACTGATCTCACATTGAATAAAATAAAATTAAAAAAAAAAAAGAATACATGTGAGCACATACTTTCCTTCAAGAAGTACACCGTACGTACATTTCTTATATAAAGACATGTATGAAAGAGCATTATATTTCAAAAATATGACAATCTCAGATTTCTTTTAGGTCATAAGAAATAGATTTATGCAACCTTATGCATGGACATGTATAACCAATGTCCTTATTTACCCAACAATTGACGTGTTATAAGACATTCCTCAATTTATCTAACATTTTTTTGCTAGAGTTAGAATTGATCTCCTCTTGCCATTCACGATGGTTTAGATAAATTATCGATGTTCATATAGTTCCTACTAGAAAATTAGATTGAAAATAGGCAAATATCAACACAAATCGAGCCTTAAGTCCCAATTAATTGGGTTTTTATCGCAAAAAAAAGAGTAAATACCAGTTTTTCCTCTTCTAACTTAAATAATTGATGCTCAATTTTGGGGAGAGGCAAAAAAACTGTGAATGCACAAAGTGTGTTCACACTTCACATTGTGTTTTTTGAAAAACGCCTCTATACATTTGGACAAAACACACATACAGCCATAGGACTAAAACAAGAAACATCAAAATTAGGATAAGGCCGCAATTAGGGATGGCAACAATGTAGTTCGGTTGATTAGGTTATTGATAAAATCAAAACCGAAACCAAAACATATAGCTAAAATCAGAACCATAACCAAAACCACCGATTTTCTTTTCATCGTAACCATAACCAACACCAAGGTTACCGGTTCAGTTTGGTTTTCCACTTAAACTGGTGGTCAACATTTTTAATACAATTAAAGACATAAAATATTCAATAAGAAAATATCCAAAAAAACAAAAACCAACAAAGTAAAACACCATATAGTTCAAAAACACTAATTAAATATCGATTATCCAACTACAAAATAACATGAACTAATTTCAAAATAATATAAACTAATATTAGTAAATTCCATCTTCCAACTCTAGTTTACAATTCCAAAGTCAATTCAAAGACACTATATGAATACGGTTACAGATACAAATACGGTTCGATGCGATTATGACATGAAACCAAAACTAAAACCACGGTTAAAAAATAAGTTAAAAACCACAACAATTGGAACCAAAACCACAGATAAAAATAAGTTAAAAGGCTGATAAGGGCAATACGGTAACTTGCAAAATATGGTAAAATTATTGAATTAACCATTTTATTATCCCTACACACAATACACCCAGCATCCATAGAAAGGGCATTTTCGTACAAAATGGTCAAAAAAGTGGCAAGCACCATGGTCAAAAAAGTGGCAAGCAATAGAATGTTCAATACTGTCTTGCTTTTTGATTGATTTGAAAAGTGGTTTGTGTAATTTCCTTGTATTGCACAATTGTTCTACCCATGCCTGCATAGGTCCAACGAATTGGGGAATACTACCCCACTTTGTTTAGGTCCAATATGCTTTGAATCACTCAAATTTATTTAAAAGATTGTCGTGTAAGTGGTGAGTTACCCAACTACTATATATAATAAAGGTGTACAATATATTTCGTTCTAAAAAAAATGATATGTGTAGTTCTCTTCTTCTTTTCCCCATTTCAGATTTGTTAATTCTCAATTTATTTCTCCGCACATTGAAATAGCTTCTCAATAGACCGGATCCAATTCGACAAAATCCGATCCGAATCCGATAACACCAGACCAATAATCCAAATTCCTATCATCCGAATATAAAAAACAAAATAGACGCACATTGCTCCCAACATCAAACTCCCCATGTACGTGTGTACATGTTATGTATAATGATCGTAACGCTCTTTTCAGCTTCCATCAAACACATTCGCTCCACACCTTGAAATCCTGAAAAAATTTCTGGTTAGAATTGCTTCCTGATCAATCACAAGTATTAGTAATTGCAAGTACGATAGCTAGCAATGATCTCCATCGAACTAAGGATTTGCTTCCGAAAGAGTTAGCTATTACTTGCCTGCTTCTAGTGAACTAGTCTGGTCTTTGTCTTTAGGGTTTACCAGCCTTTGTCGCTCGTGTAGTCAATCAAATGGCCGTGAACATGAAAAGAATTCGCGACATGGGAGTGGGAAAAGTAGCTGTGGGGACGCTGCAGCCCCTTGGGTGCCTCCCGGAATTCACCGTCCACAATAATTTCCAACAGTGCAATGAAACTTGGAACGCCACCGTGATACTCCACAACAATTTGCTGGGGGAAGCCGTGGCAAAGCTCAACAATGAGAGCACGGACTCGGGGGCATTCAAAATCCTAGACATCTATGACGCCTTCCTTTCGGTCCTCAATAACAAAGGTAACAGAATTATTTCGCTGTCCCAATTTTTACGTTTTTTTTTTTTTAATTTGGAGAATTCATCACACTAAAGATTACAATCATTGCTCTTTATAGAGAAATCACTAGTGAATTCCGTAATTCCAGTGTCGATCGTCTGCCTTTGACTAGACTGGAAAGGGAAATAGTCGAGGTGTGCGTAAACTGACCCGGACGCCCTAACTGCACGGAAAAAAAAAAAAAAAAAAAACACAGACACACATTGGAAGTTCTTCAATATTTTGGACATTTGTGTTCCACTGTTCAACTGCATTCAAAAAAAGAATCCTATTACTCTAGGGAACAAACCTGAACATCTGACTTTCAATTGAAAAAATGAATAACAAACCGCGACTCTGATATCATGTAGGAAGACGATCGTAGATCACTATCAACTAGGCTAGTGGCATGTCAATACAGCCAAACTCGAATTCTCGGCCCTTTTAACCGATTGAAAAAACAAAATACAAAACCCAAGTCAGTAATTATTGGTTTGTCACTGATTCATATTTACGAACTTGTTCGGTTGTTCCTCTGCAGAAGCTACTGCGAAGTTTGAGACCCCAATATTGAAGCAATGTTGTATAGCCAAACCTGGTTATTCCTGTTCAAACGTAGACGCAAACGGAGAGAAGATGTATACAGTATGTGACAACCCTGAACGTACCTTCTTCTGGGACACGGTGCATCCAACACAAGCCGGATGGGACGCAGTGTTCAGTGGTTTGCAAGCCAAATTCGAAAAAAGTTAATCCATTACGTTCCCTAGCTCGTTGCTAGTAGTTGTTGTTGTGAATTACTAATCATTTATGGGAGGAGTGGTGTGTGTGTGCGAGATCTGGTGACAAACAAACAGATGGGTGTGTGTAATTGTAATTGATGTTTGTGTACCGATTCAATAAAAGTGTTGTGAGTTGTTTGTGTGTAATCTCTCTGTTGTTCATTTCTAGAACTCCGATCGCCATCAGTTTTATCTCCTTAATTAGCTTGGAGAAAACGTTTTCGTTTTGAGTTTGGTTGGCAGTTCTTAGAATTTTTTGAATAAGGCTTGGGCAATGGGGTTGGGTTTGCCATAAACCCTGTTTTGTTCTGTTATATTCTATTGTTTTGGAAGATCCCTCCAAATCCTACTTTCTTCGTCGACTCGTACCAACAACCATTTTTATTGAGCTTTAAACCTGAAATGGGAGGCAATCAAATAGTTATCGGCTGTTTTCTTGATCCCATGGAGATCAAAACCTTAAATGCTTCCTCAATTTCTGTGGAGTAGGAAATAATGTTCTTGAAACTCATAGTTAAGGGTAATTCAATATTATCAAAACTCTTTTTATTCCTGTCCTTCCAAATTTGCCAAAGAACGGCTAGGAAGAGGTTATTCCAAGGAATACCATTTCCCACTCCAGAAATTTTCTTTGATTTGAGATTACGAGTAATTCCATCCAAAATGAGGCATTCAGAGATATTGATGATCAACCAGGAACTACCGCGAAAGAAAGACCAAAGCTCCTGAGCTTTGGGGCAGCCCCTAATTAAAGAGGTGATTTATATCCTCATTGCCGACTTCGCATCCTGGACACTAATCAGAATGGCACATACCCCTTTGTTCATTTCTAGAACTCCCATCACCATCAGTTTTATCTCCTTATTTAGCTTGGAGAAAACGTTTTCGTTTCGAGTTTGCTTGGCAGTTCTTAGTACTTTATGAATAAGGCTTGGGCAATGGGGTTGGGTTTGGCCATAAACCCTGTTATGTTCTGTTATATTCTCTTGGTTTGTTTGAATCGGATGCCAACTCAGTTGGAATTCTCTCTTTCTTCTCTTTTGTAACAAGTTTGTAATCACTTTTGAAGTAGTTAATGAAATTAGTCCTGTACATAATAAAAATATGAAGAAAAAATTGCTTGGCCTTATCTACTTTATCATACTCCCTGCACATCCGTCATCACCAGCTCCGGCAAACTCCAAATTAAGGAGCTACCTTCAAAAATGATAACTAAATCTCCAACCTCGGTTCCCTTATTTACTAGCCGATTCCCACAGCAATTTCCTTCTCTCTGTTTCGCTCCTCTGCTGGTTTCACCGATTGGTTTTTGCTTTAATATGCTGCTTTTGTGGTTTGCTTTATTTCTTTGTTGTACATTTCAACTGGCTTCTTGCCATCTCGTTTTCTTTTTCTCGGGGTTTAGGCTAGCATATGAGATTTGTAGGTGGCCGTACCAACCTAGTTGGGATGACCATTAATTCTTCGTTCATGCTAGTTCAAACTTTATGGTTTTTCACACTTCTGCAACTGTACCTATTGGGTAGCAACATGAACTATAAAACTTTGAGTCTCTTCCAAGTCTCTTTCTTTGGTTGCATGTAGGTCGATTGGTTGAAGATGATTGATACTTAATTCGACGCTTTTTGCTAAGATGTAGATACGATATTTTTGCTGGTCTTAATTAGTTGGAACTCAGGAATTGAAGTTTTTGCATCACGAAGTCCTTTTTTGTATCAGGACATGTTGTTAGGCTACATAGTGTAGAGAGATTTGACTGTTTGTATTGTCTTTTGGCAAATGTGTTGGCATATGGAGGCTAGCTTGCTAGCTACTGATTTCCTTCTATTTTGTTCTTAAGTATGTCGAATGAATGATAAGTCTCCTAGTAGTTTTCTAAAGAGCAATGTTTGAATATAATGGTTTTTCTGGCTTGGCAATTGGTCGGTTGGCTATTTGTTTTGATAGTTTTTCCGGGTTATGCTACATTTTTTGGATTCATAAACTGATCCGTGAATTGGATACGGACCGATACGTAACGGTAACTAGCTGATAGGCATGCGATTTTTATTCTCACCACTAGACCGGGTTGTAACAGTATCAGAAACTATTAGAAACTATGCTCGTCCGATATAGTAATTTGAACTTCAAAAAGATAATGTAATGCATCCCTAGCTAGCTAACATCAATTGGAAAAGAGGGCGTAAAATGAGTTTAAAATTTTTTAACTTTTTAACTACTTTCCGCGAATTCCCTGCACGTCGGTCATCACCAGCTCCTACAACTCCAAAAGAGTTATCTTCAAATAGATGATCACTTCATTTCCAACCCTAGCTCCCTTATTTACTACCTTTGCAGCAATTTCCTTCCCTTTTGGTTCTCGATCGGATCGGTTTTTTGTTTTGCCTTATTTCTTTGTTGCGCTTCAGTTGGGTTCTTGCCATCTTATTTTTTTTTTTTCTCAGGGTTTAGCCTAGCTAGCTTAAGATTTGTGGGATGAGTCTGGTGCCACCATGCCAACCTAGTTGGGATGACCAGTCTTCATTCATTGCTAATTTTAGGCTATTTCTTTATTCAGAATTTTATCTTACTATAATTATAAGGAGTCAATAAGGTAAACAAAAAAAAAAAACTATACTATTTCTTTCCATTTAGAAAATGCTTGGGTTTTAAGGTAAATTACACAAGACTTGAAGTCCGTATAGCAGGTAATTATTGAATCCGGGGGAGGCGCTGTGCGGTAGGTGTTGTGCGCCATATTGTGCGGAAAAACTACGTCGTTTTACTTATTTTCTTAGTATATCCAAGGGCCTTGTTTGGAGAGTTAAGTGTAGGGTTTAATTTTGGGGTTCAATTTCAGGGGATTTAGGCTCTTTGGGGTAGGGTAGTATAGTGGGTTTAGGCACTTGGATTTAGGCATTTCTTTAGGCACTTTGTAATGGTTTTTTCTTCCTCCAAACAAGGCTCTTGGAAGCTTTGGAAGTGTGCACAAAAATCAAGCAAAATGACGTAATTTTGCCGCATAACACGGCGCACAACACCTACCGCATGGCACATAGCACCCACCCCGGATCCGTAATTATTTATGTCAACCATTTCTTGAAATATTTGTATTGCCCTATCCACAGTTATGGATTGTTCATGATTCTAAAATTTATATGAGAACTTTGTTTTTAATATAACCCTGTCAATGGATGTGCATCTGATAGTTTATGGTTTTGAAATTGATTTGAATTAAGTAAAAAAGTTACTGAGTTTGAACAAATGTTGAGGTACACTAAAGTGCATCTCAGAATTCATTTTATTTCTCTGTTAGTTCTACCCTTTGCAGTCAACCATAGAGTCAAAAAAGACATCGGTATTGGTATGTACAGACCCGGTAAAAATGACGGCATACTAAGCAATACAGAGTTAACGACTTTTGGCACAACAGGCCCCAAGTCCCATTATAGTTGACCAAGCCTGTACACTAAGGTGCATCTCAGAATTTATTTTATTTCTCTGTTTGTTTTACCCTTTGCAATTAGGCATAATTATATGGAAGACATATACAATCTTAAATTGCAATCAACCAGAGAATCAAAAAAAGGGTTAAATTCCATGGAGAACCCTCATCTATTTCAATTTTTCATGAACACCCCTTAACATTTAAAAACGTCCATACAGACCCCCTCATCATTGACCGTTATCCACCCCGACCCCTTCCATTACAAAACCGTTTGCAGCTCACTGTTTTATGCATTTTATAGACGAAAATGCCCTTTTTAAAATATGATTTTCCACTTCTTAAAATAGTACAATGTAGGAGTATATACAGGAACACGTACAATATATAAATATATAGGTTCCACTTCTAGTCAGAGATCCCTGACTTTGCTTAAAGTTAGGATCTCACCTTTTCCGATTGAATTTTGATGATCCGAGCCGTTCAATGTGTTTAGAACATGTTTTTAATGGTCCCAGCGAGGAATCATAAATAAAAATGACTGGGAAGGGCTTCATCCGAGCAGCTTTCATACAAACCATAGATATATATTTTATGAAAAATTGCTCGGATGAAGCCCTTTCCGGTCATTTTTTTCAATGATTCCTCGCGAGGACCCTTAAAAACACATTCTGAACACGTTGGACGGTTCGGATCATCAAAATTCAATCGGAAAAGGTGAGGTCCTGACTTTAAGCAAAGTCAAGGATCCCTGGCTAGAAGATTTCCGTGTGTGTGTATATATATCGGATGTATGTATGTATGTACACATCAGCACAAAACCCATTGTTTCCTCCATCAAAACAATCACACCGGAACTCTATAGCTGCCACCTCACATCGCCTTCGTCAAATCGTTTCCTTCCAAATGGAACAAACCCACTTCGATCGGAACGAACCCACTTTAATCAGAACATAGATGAGAGAGCGCAGAGGTAAAACTAAGGTAAAACGAGAGAACCCATTCTCAATCGCCATCGTAGCTCTCCGTCGTTGGCACTCAATTTTTCTGTCCTCATGGATCGTCTCCTCTCTCCTTCACACTCCACGGAAGATAGATTTTGCTCCAGGTTGACCAGAATTGGAATTGGTTTATAAATCTATCTGTTGTTGATTACCACTTTTTAACACAAGATGGCATGATATACTGCTATGATTATGCCTACATATGTATGGTTTTCTTGCTGATTTGATGTGGTATAACAATGCTATGAATATTTAGATTACATTTTTTTAATTTTCTTTTGCTAATTTGATATGGATTTTCAGTTCTTCTTGGATTTTAATAGGAAGAGAGGAGAGAGAGAAGGGGGGTCGGCCTGAGTTGGTTAGGCCGGAGTTGGAGAGAGAAGGAAAACTAGAGGGGTAAAGGAGAGAGAAAGGGCACCCCATAACTGAATATATTGAAAAGGGGGCATTTTCATCTAATTTAGAATTTTTTTAATATATATTAAATATAACTTAATGGATTTTGAACAGAAGGGGTCAATGTGGCTAACGGTAATAGATGAGAGGGTCAATCTGGACGTTTTTAAAAGGTTAGGGGGTGTCCATGAAAAATTGAAATAGATGAGGGGGTCTCCATGGAATTTAACCTTAGTTTTACCCTTTGCAATTATGCATAATTATATGGAAGACATGCACAATCTTAAATTGCAGTCAACCAGGGAGTCAAAAAAGACATCGGTATGGCTATATACAGACCCAGTAAAAATGACATGCTGACCGATACAGAGTTAACAACTTTGGGCACAACAGGCCCCAAGTCCCATTATAGTTGACCAAGCCTGCTATATGTCTAAATTTGGAATATTCCGAACAAGAACTCAAACCTTACCAAGTCATTTTCCCAGGTTTAATTCCACATTCAGGACTGGATTATGCAACTGAAGAAGAACATTTTAGATTCAAACAAACATAGCAATCATAATTAACCATGAACTTATTAAAAATGACTTTATTGTTCTAATTAATTAAGGAGTGGGGATATTTCTTATTGCAATGAAAGTGGAACCTACTGCCCGCTTGGGCGGGGTATTAGAAGGGGTATAATTTATGAGCCTGGATGGCTAATCCCAGACCCACACCTCATCGATGTTTTAGTACAATTTCACTTGGAGGTATTATTTATGCCCCGTCAGATTTAAAACCCGTCAAAGGTGTTAATTATGGGTTGCCCAGACTCTAGCCATATACCTCCTTATCGGGGCTCCCTAATTACCTCCTTATCATCCCTCCCAATACACACCCCAAAGTATTTTCAAAATTGTTTCTGATAAAATGTTTTCCAAATTTATTTTCAAAAAAAAAAACTGTTTTAATTAAAAAAATATCCATTTTGTGAAGAATGTATTCAAAAATCATTTTTCAAAAAAATTATTTTCCAGCTAAAATATTATAGAGATACCTTGGAGTAAGTAACAAGGGCAACATGGTAAAATAATTCATAATTTATTTTCACCATTTATGTTGCAACTGCACACATCTTTCAAACACTCTAGAGATTCATATTCATCTCTGGCTATAATCCGAAAAAATCACACTCTTAAGAATGGAGCCTACACAAATGTATGTGGTAAGATCCTTGGAGCCAGCACGGCGTGACAGTGCTCCAGGGGCAATTAATAATTTTTCCGATAGCTTGGGTTGCTATATACTACTCCTCTAAACTAGAATTTTGAGTTGTAGCCCATGTTGGAATCCAGTATAAAAAAAAAAAAAAAAATTGTTTGAAGAAATCGATTCTAACCCAACCTAATTTAAGGGAGGTATTGGGCTAGGTGTCCCCCTGACCACCACTAAGGGTGATATTGGGCCATGCCGTTGACCTAAAAGCAGATTCGTAAAACACATGAAGTTGATTACATAGAATGATACAGATCCAACACAAGGGACTGGTTACTTCTGAACAAGAATTACTGTATATATTATTCTGTTTGTTTTGAAAAAAAAAAAAAAAGTCACCGCCATATGATGATAAAAAAACGTACTAAGTATATATTAAGTAGAGATCTAGTGTATGTAAATTTCTCTCTGTTTCTCTCTTACACACGTGAACACAAGATTTTTTTTTTTTTTTCTTTCTTTTCCAAAAGTTTTGATCTAGTATGCAAACGCATGTTCTCTACACGGCGTTTACTATGAAAAATAATACTAGTAAGTTGAAAGACAAGTTATTCATCTGTGTCTCCCTACACGGTTTTTTATATATATCAACTAGTGATGGCGCCGCGATGGCTACACACACCGACGCGTGCTTTTATCCATGCACAGCACCGTACTATGCAGCCTCGTGGCGCCTCCGCACCGGCATTTTTCGACAATCGGAGACGTTCACCGTATAGACCTCGTCGAATACTACAAGTGTGCCAAAAAACAACTTGATCGGATATCTTTTAGTGCCTCATCGGAACACAAATATCATGAAAAAGTGATTTTTATCCAGTGTTTGTGTCCATTTGTGTTCCATTTGTTTTCAAAGTATTTGTGTTCCGATAACCTACTTAAAGATATCCGATCAAGTTAATTTTTTGCGTATTTGTAGTACTCCACGAGGTTTACGCGGTGAACGTCTTCGATCGTCGAAAAAATGCCGGCGCGGCGGCGCCACGGGACTGCACGACACAGTGCTATTAAGGGCACGTCCTATTTTCATAAGGCCTCAAAAATCCGGAGACAACGAACTTCCATTAATGGCATTTGTAGATCAGATGGCTCATTGACTGATAATGCAGCGGATGTCCTTTCGATACTTACAGAACATTTTCATAGTATCTACCAGGAGCCAAATCCTACCTTGAACATCGAGGAATGGGAGGGATGGGCTTCTTTCGATAAACATCTCTCCCAGCCTGATCTGACTTGGATTGAGAGACCTTTTACTGCCAATGAAATTCATAAAGCAGCTTTTCAAATTGGAAGCTCCAAAGCTCCAGGTCCGGATGGTTTCTCTAGCGGCTTTTTCCACTCTTTTTGGGAAACTGTTGGTCCTTCCATTATCTCTGCTACTCTGTCCTTTCTCAATTCTGGGAGATTACTCAAGGAAATTAATTTTACCCACATTGCACTTATTCCTAAAGTTCCCTCTCCTAAGACCCCTAGTGACTTCAGGCCCATTAGTCTGTGCAATGTTATCTACAAGATTATCTCCAAAGCCATGGTTAATAGAATCAAGCACATCTTGCCGCGCTATATCTCTCAATCACAAAACGCCTTTGTCCCTGGTCGTCTCATTTCGGACAGCTCTGTTTTGGCATGTGAATTCTCTCATCTCATTATGCATTCCAAAACAGGCAACAAATTTAAAGCTGCCCTCAAATTGGACATGAGTAAAGCTTTTGATCGCGTCAACTGGCGTTTTCTTGAGTTCACTCTCGTAAAAATGGGTTTCTCTAAGAAATGGGTTAACCTCATCCATCAATGTTTTTCAACAGTCTCCTTCTCCCTCCTGCTTAATGGAAACCCGTCAGACAAATTTTTTCCTCAAAGAGGTCTTCGACAAGGGGACCCCCTTTCCCCTTATTTGTTCATCATTTATCTGGAAACGCTCTCTTGTGCCTTAACTCACCTGAATGTGGAAGGTAAATGTAAAGGTCTACAACTGTCCAGAAATGGGGAGTCCCTCTCCCATCTTTTCTTTGCTGATGACTGTCTTATCTTTTTTAGCCTTCCTTTGATAGCTGTAGATCCCTCAAGCACACATTAGACAACTTTTGCCGTTTCTCTGGACAAAGTGTTAACCAACAGAAATCCCAGATCATTTTCAGTCCTAATGTCCCTACTTCTTTCTCTAGGAAATTCCGCAGTTTCTTCCATATCCCCTCCAGCTTTGAACCTGTCCCATATCTAAGCCTTCCCCTCACTATCTCAGCTAATAAGCGTGAGTGCTTCAATTTCATTGTGGATAAGGCCCACAAATCTCTAGCAGGATGGAAGAAGGACATCTCTCAAGCTGGGAAACTTTCCCTCATCAAATCTATCCTATCTGGCCTTCCTCTCTACCTTTGTTCCTCTTTCAAAATTCCAAACTCCATCTGTGATAAGCTTAATGCAATCTCTGCAGCTTTCTGGTGGAAAACTGGGGATCGAAAACCTATATATTGGCTCTCTTGGAAAAAGATCTCCGCTTATAAAAATGAAGGGGGTTTGGGTATCCGTGATATGAATCTTTTCAACCAAGCGCTCTTTGCTAACCAATGTTGGAGACTCCTCAAGAACCCCTCCCTTCTCATCTCCAAAATACTTCTGCCGAAATATTGCTCCAAAGTCAACTTTCTGAATGTCAAACCCCACTCAAACTCCTCATGGGCATGGAAAAGCATTCTTTATGGTCGTGACCTGATCGCTGACCACATTTGCTGGAAAGTTGGTGATGGGAAGTCCATTAACCTTTTCCACGACAAATGGATCCCAAATTGGAATATTCCCATTAGTCACCTTCTTCCCTATGCGGGGTCTGATGACCTTTGTTGGGAGTTTGAGCGATGCATCGATCCCGCCATCGCTTCTGCTGCGCCGACGTGCACAAGGCCCAAACTTCTGGGGAGTATCCACGGAGTCCAACACATTCGTTGGGCCCAATATACATTAAATGACCCATATCCACTTAAAAGGCTAAGCCTTGTAAGTGGTGAGTCATCCAATTGTATATTAAGGTCCAACCCTTTTTCTATTTTTCCAATGTGGGACTTAATCTTCACACATGTTCTAACAAATCTCCCCCTCATGTGTGAACTGTTTATTGAGCCTTGCCCGTTTCTTTGCATTCAAGCTCCCCCTTGATTCTGATCTACTACTCTCAACCCAATCTTCCAAACTTGGCTTATTCTGCACCAACTCCAACGATTCAAATCCATCCATCGAATTCTCCATTGAGAGCCAACGTGCCCATTCACTGGCACCATGCTCCCCGATGAGTCAACGTGCAACACGTGTTCCATTCGCTTGCATCACCTTGCAATGGGCACACCGCATTACTTGCACTGTTGGATTTTTTTGTTTTCTTCACTTGGAGTTCACCATGCAAGCCTATCCATGGCGCGCCGAGAGTCTGCCCATAGATCGTCAGCCATTGGCTCTGATACCACTTGTTGTAACGAATGCTATGAATGCGACTAAGTTTGGGAGAAAGCAAACAAAACAACAAGCAATCACACGACACAAAGATATACGTGGTTCCCCCAAGATTGAGGTACGTCCACGGGCGAGGAGAGAGAGAGTTCACTATCAATGGTGAAGAAGAAATACAAAGAGCCGGCTATGATCCGTAACTCTGGAGAGGCCACAATATGAGAGATAGCTAAAGGATCCCCAAAAGCCTCTATTTATAAGAAGCACAATCAATAGGAAATCCTAAACACAATAGGAAAACCTAAACACAATTGGAAATCCTAAATGCAATAGGAAATCCTAAACACAATAGGAAATCCTAAACACAATTGGAATTCTCCCAAAAAAGGAAAATTCAAGGCACAATTCCAACAATTCTCCACCTTGACTTGAATTCCACTGAACCCAAATCACTAATTATAGCAACCCTCTTCTGCCTCTACCTCGCCACAATGCCCCCAAGGGGCGATCAACTGCAAATACCAACCAAGCCCAAGCAATGCTTGAACTTGGCAACCGAAACCGGTTTAGTCAACATGTCCGCTGGGTTATCCGCCGTTCCCACTTTCTTCACCTCAACTTGCTTCTGTGAGATGATCTCTCGAACGAAGTGATACCTGACATCAATATGCTTGGTTCGTTCATGATACATCAGATTTTTAGTCAGATGTATAGCACTCTGAGAGTCACAAAATACTGAAGTAACCCCTTGTGCAATACCAAGCTCGCAAAGAATTCCCCTCATCCACAATGCCTCCTTTACAGCTTCGACAATGGCCATATACTCCGCTTCTGTTGTAGACAGCGCGACCGTAGCCTGCAAAGTTGCTTTCCAACTAATGGCACTTCCGGATAGAGTGAACACATAACCTGTCAGAGACCTCCTCTTATCATGGTCACCGGCAAAATCCGAATCAACATAACCAACAACTTGATTACCCGGATTAGAAACCCCATACATAAGACCCACATCTGCAGTCCCTTTCAAATACCGAAGTATCCACTTCACAGCCTCCCAATGTGCCTTTCCCGGTCGCCCCATATAGCGACTTACGACACTAACTGCATGTGAAATATCAGGACGAGTACATACCATGGCGTACATAAGGCTCCCAACTGCGCTCGAATATGAAACCCGAGACATATATTTCTCCTCATCCTCCGACTAAGGTGACAATTCTGCTGAAAGTCGAAAGTGTGCTGCCAAAGGGGTACTGACTGGCTTCGAGTTCTGCATGGCAAAGCGCTCAAGCACTTTGAGAACATATGACTTCTGATTCAAGAACAACTTGCCATCTACTCGATTTCTGCTAATCTCCATACCCAAAATCCATTTTGCTGCACCCAAATCCTTCATCTCAAATTCACCACTCAACTGTTGCTTCAACCTGTTGATTTCTGATACACCTTTGGCAGCAATAAGCATATCATCAACATACAACAGTAGATAAATAAATGAACCATCTGGAAGTCTCCGAAAATACACACAACTGTCATATTCACTCCTAGAATATGATTGGCTTATCATGAATGTATCAAACCGCTTATACCACTGCCTAGGAGACTGTTTTAAGCCATATAAAGACTTACGAAGCAAGCATACATGATCTTCCTTACCAGAAACAACAAATCCCTCTGGTTGATGCATATAAATCTGTTCCTCAAGCTCCCCATGCAAGAACGCCGTTTTGACATCAAATTGCTCTAACTCAAGGTCATAACAAGCAACAATAGCAAGTAAAGTGCGAATGGAACTGTGTTTTACAACTGGTGAAAATACCTCATTGTAGTCAATACCTTCCTTTTGACTGAATCCTTTCGCCACTAGCCGAGCTTTGAACCGTGCCTCTTCAACCCCTGGAATACCTGGCTTGCGCTTAAAGACCCATTTGCACCCAACAATCCTCCTATTTTTCAGCGGTTCCACCAACTCCCATGTCTGGTTCTTCTGAAGAGACTCAATCTCTTCATTCATAGCAACACACCACTGTGCACTCTCATTGCTCGAAACAGCTTCCGCGTAGGTAGAAGGCTCATCATACTCCACTGTTTCAGCAATTGATAAAGCATAGGCCACCATCTCAGAATAAGCCGAATACCGTTCAGGAGGCCAAATCTCCCTCCTTGGCCTATCTTTAGCAATAGTGCGTGGTTGCTCTGCTGGTACATCATCCTTTGTGTTTGAACTTTTGAACTCCTCTTCAATTGGCTGATTACTGACATTCTTCCCTGAGCCAGAAGATTCAATCACAAACTCCACCTGCTTTGGAACCCTTGGTTCCTCAACTGCACCTTCAACTTGCTTAGACCCCTTAACCATAAAGTTTTCATCAAAAGTAACATCTCTACTAATCAAAAACTTAGAGGATTCCGGACACCATAAACGATGCCCTTTCACACCTGCCTGATAACCCAAGAAAATACACTTCTTGGCACGTGGCTCCAACTTACCCTCATTGACATGAGCATAAGCTGGACACCCAAACACACGCAACATGGAATAATCAGCTTTATGACCCGACCATACCTCAAACGAAGTCTTACACTCAATAACAGTCGACGGAGACCTGTTCACCAAATAGCATACTGCGGAAACGGCTTCAGCCCAAAACTCTTTGCCCAACCCGGCATTGGACAACATACAACGCGCCTTCTCCAAAAGAGTCCTGTTCATTCGTTCAGCCACACCGTTCTGCTGGGGGGTTTTCCTCACTGTGTGATGTCTCACAATGCCCTCATTACTGCAAAACTTATCAAATTCGCCAAGACAAAACTCCATACCATTGTCAGTTCTCAAACGTTTTATTTTCTTACCCGTCTGATTCTCTATCAAAATTTTAAACTGTTTGAATGTACTTAGAGCATCACTTTTATGTTTTAGCATATACACCCAAACCTTACGAGAGAAATCATCGATAATACTCATAAAATATCGAAAACCACCTTTAGAAGTTACCTCAGCGGGACCTCAAAGATCCGAGTGAAAATAATCCACTGTGCCTTTGGTGCGATGAACAGCTGTACTGAATTTGACCCTGCACTGCTTGCTGTAGACACAATGCTCGCAAAAATTCAGCTTCTCAGTTTTCTGCCCACAAAGTAGACCCTGATTGCTCAAAACTGTCATCCCTCTCTCGCTCATATACCCAAGACGCATATGCCATAACCGAGTCAAATCCGAACCCGAAACCTTGGAAGAAGCGACCGCTGCTGCAGAACCTGTAATTGTACTGCCCATGAGTGAATAGAGATTGTTACGCTTCTGACCCTTCATCAGCACCAAAGCACCCCTTGAGACCTTCAAAACTCCACCTTCACCAGTGAAAGTACAACCAATGGAATCTAGAGCACCCAAAGAGATAAGATTTTTCTTCAACTCCAGAACATGCCGAACATTCGATAAAGTCCTCACAATACCATCGTGCATCTTGAGTTGGATCGTTCCACAACCAACAGTTTTGCAAGGCATGTTGTTTCCCATTAAAACTGTACCACCATTGACCACCTCATAGGTGGCGAACCACTCCTTATGCGGACACATGTGATATGAACACCTAGAATCCAAAATCCACTCGGTATCATAGCGAGAATCTCCCACTGTAACTGATAAAATAGTATCTAACTCATCCGAACTTTCAGCAACCCCGGCAATATTTTTACCCCCTTTCTGGTCCTCTTTTTCCTTCTCCTTGAGATTTAAACAGTCTCTTGCCCAGTGCCCCGGTTTCTTGCAATAATTGCACTTTCCCTTTTTCTTATTTTTAACTGCTGATTTGGATCTTTCCCTATTACTCGTACCACCCTTTTCTGTCGTTCTTCCCCTAACAAACAATCCCTCCGCATGATCATCAACCTCTCCTGACACCTTTTTCCTCAACTCTTTCGAATGAAGACTGGCCTTAACATCCTCCATGGATATGGTGTCTTGCCCATACAATAAGGTTGTAACAAAATGTTCATACGATGGCGGTAAAGAACATAACAAAATTAGGGCTTGGTCCTCCTCCTCGATTTTACAATCAATATTTTTCAAGTCCATCAAAATACGATTAAACTCGTCTAAGTGATCCCTAACAAGTGTACCTTCACGCATTCGAAACGTATAAAGACGTTGTTTAAGATACAACCTGTTCGTGAGCGATTTCATCATATATATGCCTTCCAACTTCAGCCAAATTCCTACTGCTGAAGTTTCTTCTTCCACCTCGCGAAGAACATCGTCTGCTAGACTCAACTGAATCGAACTCAGAGCTTTAGCATCCATGTCTTCCCAATTTTCCGCATTGATGCCGGATTTTTCCTACCCCTGCAAGGTCTTGTGTAATCCCTGTTGAACTAGCAAAGCCTTCATCTTAACCCTCCAAAGACTGAAGCTGCTGCTCTGCCCATCAAACTTCGCAATCTCAAACTTACCCGCCATAGCCACAATCGGAAACGAAACCCTAGTTTTTCAACCAGAAGCTCTGATACCAGTTTGTTGGGAGTTTGAGCGATGCATCGATCCCGCCATCGCTTCTGCTGCGCCGACGTGCACAAGGCCCAAACTTCTGGGGAGTATCCACGGAGTCCAACACATTCGTTGGGCCCAATATACATTAAATGACCCATATCCACTTAAAAGGCTAAGCCTTGTAAGTGGTGAGTCATCCAATTGTATATTAAGGTCCAACCCTGTAGACACCCCAAAAATGAGCGTTCACGTACACTTTAATCCCCAATGATGAACGGAAACGACCGGAAGAACTCTCGGATTGGAACTCTCCAAGTCAACTCAATCAACAGTACCGCACGGTACTCATCTCTCAACACACGGGACAGCCAGTGTCACGTACAGCAGAGTTTTGGAAATTTGACGGCCAGGTGTGCCGCACGGTACACAAGTTGTGCCGCACGGCACAGTTTGTGTACCGTACGGTACTGTTTACGGGTTCCCAGTTTTCACAGGTTCCCAGCAAGCCGAAAGTGTTGACGAGATTGGTTCCCCCGCCGTGGCCGAAAGGGAAGATCATGGCCGAAAGGAATAGGCTACTCCCTATGCCATTGTCCCCCTGGGCAAGAATCAAGAAAGGATTGGGAACTACATTCGGCTCCCCCATCCTCTATAAAAACCGTTCAAACCCAATGGGAAGAGGACGGCCGGACCCCATACGATTTCTGGGTAAGAAAGATCACGAAACTCCGTTCTTGGATATCATTTTCATTGCCAAAACCTCTTAGCTACCATCTCCACCATAATCAATCCAATATCATTCTCTCTGCCAAAGCCAAACCCAAAGCAGAGACCCATCCCCTGTTTTTGGCTCCAAAACCATGAGTTAACCATTCCAAATTAACCAAAGTTTAAGCCTTCAATCCCTCTTACCACTATACTATAGTGAAGGTGAGATCCAGAGAAGGTTCAAGCAGCATTCGGAAGTTCAATCCGACGCTCAATCCGAGAGTTCGAAACCGAAGGTATAAACCCGTTTCGCCAAATTCCTTGAATTTGGTACCCTGAGGGGAAGGGTATCAAGGGTGGAATGATTCCTTGTATCATTTCCATGCTTGGTATGCCCAAATTACAGCAAATTCAGTTTCATTTCACACCTCCCGGTCGCGTCGTGCAGTGAAAACATCGCCTCGTACGGAGCGATTCAACGAGGAGGGACATCCCATACTCAATACATTACTTTCTCCCTTTAAAGTAGTTCATTTTGAATGCATTTCATGCCTTGTATGTGCCTCTGATCAATCATTTCGAAAAGCCAAAGTTTCAAACTGTTTTGCAGCCAAGTGTGCCGCACGGTACTCATACTGTGCCGCACGGTACACCTTGAGTGCCGTACGGTACTCAATTGAAAATTTGACCGTTAATTTGAAGAACAGTGCCGCACGGCTCACTGTTTATGCCGCACGGTACATCTAGTGTGCCGCATGGCATACTTTTCTGGTAAAAATGTGAAATTTGAACCTCCCCCTGCAGGAACAGTTTGAAGTTTGGATTTTCGTTTGATTTCTGTTAATTACAATATCAATCATCTGTTTTTCTCATTATTATCATCTGTTTTGTTTAATTTAAATGTTTATCTGTTAATGTTCAGCAATAAAATTGTTTTCTAATAAAATCCCAAAAAATGTTTAGTAGAGACCGATTTTTAATCGGGCGAACGGGGTGCATTAAAACCCTTCCCTGTTCGTAACCTGGCTTCCGGATCCAAAACGAATCTCTAGTTTTCAATTGGTTTTATAAGTCATTCTCTCAAATCATCATTTTCAAATTGGTTTCTCGGGTCCCAAACTACTTTCCCAAAACCCGGGTGGCGACTCTAAAATCTTTTGTTTTTCGAACCGTTTCGAAAAACCATTGCGAGAACCGCGTGGAGGTCGACCGTCCACAAAATGGCGACTCTGCTGGGGATATTTTAAGTTAATCTTTATTTTGAAGTTTTACACTTGTAAAATGACCATTCGAAGGCTTGACACCAAGTACGTGCTTTACGCTGTACTAGAAAGGATTGATGTCAGGGTGAAAGCCCGATCAGTCTGGACTGGAGCTTTCTCGGTTGTTCGCATGAGTAGAATTTCAAAATTTTGATTAATTTAAAGAGCGAGCCAAGCTTGAAAAACATTTGTGGGATTTTTGAAAACAATTTTATTGCTGAACTTTTGCATCACTTGCATCGATGTTGGATAAACCCCGCTGCTGCGTCTTGGTTACCCTACCCAGCTCGCTGCTGTTAGGACATCCCCGGATGCTCAGCAACCTTGGACCGTGATGAGTCAACCTGCCGCTTGACCTTTGCCATGCAGTACACTTGGCACTGGGAGGCAAATATTGGCTCTAGTCTGGGGAACCCCCTAAAACCAAAACCGGCCTTTACATATAATTAACCTAGAACTTTCCAACCTAGGACAGGAACCCACAGGTTAAGATTATGTGATATGCCTTGTTAACTGTTTAACTGCTTGTCGTTTACATGTCTTGCATGCGCATACATGATAGCTTTTACCCTAGGTTGTCACATCCTCACTTCCACAGCAATGAGAAGGATTATCCCGATAATCAAAAGCTCTGTCCAATAAAATAAACTCTTTTTAAGGAAAATTCTGCGATTGGCTCTCTTCCTCGCGGTAATTAGAATGTTGTATTTCTTTTATCAGAGTCTGTAACCGAAAATGAGCAATCAATCCGGAAGTAAAAAGCTCAAGTCCACCTTTACCACCCATCATGGGGCACCGGTGTGGATACTTGAAGAGATAGATAATGAAGAGATAGGGAATGAGGTGCCAGATAAAGACAAGCTTGAAGGGTTGCTTCACCAACTAGTCACATCTGGTCAGCCAGGTTTAACTCTTCAATGGGACAACTCTGAACATGCGAATGATCAAGGTTGGAAATTCCACCTCCCTGCAGACAACGGAGCCAAGGACATCCCCGACAAAATCACTGTCAGGGTGGAGCAGGGAAGTGATAATAAAGAAGTGAACATCATGCCGCCAGTCAAAAACTTCCAACCAGACGGCACACCAGTCTACTACTTCCAAGACCCAGTGACGGGACACAAATACTGGGATGAGTGTAATTGCGAAGGCTGCATTGAAAATGGTCTCCTTCTGGATAATAATCTGTCTCCCAAGCAACTCAAGGAAAAACCAAGTCCGGAATGCTCCTCGAGCAAGTCCAACAACTGAGTCGGACTAAGAATCAGCAGCCAGCCAGTGGTCAAGCCAACAGGGCCCTTTTTGAGGATGTCCAGTCTGTATTTTGCTTATCGAGTCTGTATTTCGTTTATCGCATCTGTATTTTGCTTATCAAGTTTGTACTTTGCTTTATTGAGTCAGTTTGTACTTTGCTTTATGGAGTTAGTACTTTTCCTATGTTAAAGAAAAGAGCCAATCGTAGTCCCGAACTACGTCATGGCCTGATTCCTCCAAAATGGGGATACGTAGGCAACCCTTAAGGGTTCGGCCTTCATTTTGCAAAAATCAAAAAAATTCAGATATATTGAACGAAGCACTGAAAATTGGGGCAATCCTTTCCAAAGCTGTGGTTGCATTGCACATCATGCATCATCCTCTCATTTGTACATAAATTCCTGCACATAGCATTTCTTGGGCACCAGTCACTAAGTTCATTTTTCCGCTGTCAGTTTCAATCATTGGTAAGGGCAAGAAGAATACTGTACCTAGTTGGACTAGAACTCCCGAGCAACGATTAATTCGAACTGAGTCAAAAGCGGTCCAGTCAGATTCAGCAGATCCTACGAATATGGCGGGCAAAAGTGAAATCGAGGCTCTCAGACTAGCCTTCGAAGAACAGCGGGAACGCAGTGATAATCAAATGGCTGAGATGTTACTCCTAATACAAGGTTTAACTTTTCAGAACAAGCCACCAGGGGAGCAACCACCTCCGCAAGAGCATCCGAATTTGGAAACAGTATTGGCAAAAGTCGCCAAACTTGAGGAATCTATCCAGAAACAGGAGAAGATAGCCGCCACAGGTATTGACATGGACAAGTTGTGTCTATTCCCCGGCGCCAAACTCCCTGAGGGATTCAAGCCCATAACCTGGGAGAAATTTGATGGGAACGGAGACCCGAGAGCTCATCTACAAGCATACGTGGGCACTCTGTCCATGTACAACATTGAAAATAATGCTATGGGTCAAATGTTTCAGCAAACATTAACAGGGCCAGCACTGCGATGGTTCTTAAATCTTGACATTTCAAAGAAAGGAAGTTGGGAGGATATTGGGACAGCTTTCATGGCCCAGTACAATTACAACGTTCAGCTTGAGATGACTATCCGAGAATTGGATGCAACCAGGATGGGAGCCAATGAGTCCTTTGCGAACTTTATCAGAAGGTGGAGAGGGAAAGCATCTCAGATGATGGATCGACCCTCGGAGAAGGAACAGATGAGAATTATCACGAAGAACTTGGCACCCGATTTTGCAAAGCACTTGGTGGTTTTTCAAACCACCGCTGACTTCAAAACTTTCTACGAGGCCGGCCTCGCAGTAGAAGATGCACTTAGAACTGGTATATTTGAAAAAGGAGAATCTGTCAAACCCAGGCGAGTTTACTCTGGCAACAGCAATACCCTGTTTGGAACCAACCAGTGCAATCATGCTCAGGCCAGCTCCTCAAACCCCAAACCAACCAAAACCGAGCCT
Organism: Vaccinium darrowii; assembly: GCA_020921065.1. Classification (NCBI taxonomy): domain Eukaryota; kingdom Viridiplantae; phylum Streptophyta; class Magnoliopsida; order Ericales; family Ericaceae; genus Vaccinium; species Vaccinium darrowii. The sequence continues at coordinate 31,047,870 of CM037161.1, read as the reverse complement.
ATTAACCAAATAGCAGCCCAGCCAGCCCGGCAAGCAAGAAATTTCTACCAATTCCCTTTTCCCTTGACAACAGTTTACCAAAAGCTCCTTGAAAAGGACGTCATCAAACCACTAGAGCCTCGCGAGCCACCCAAAGTGCTTCCTCCAAACCATAACCCGAACGCCTTCTGTTCCTACCACCAAATGTCCGGCCATCACACCAACAATTGTATCCGTCTTAAACACAAGATTCAGGATCTCATTGAAGATGGAACAATTCCACCCCCCCATAAAAAGCCAAACACCGTCTCTAACCCCATGCCGGAACACCAACCCAATACCCGAATCAACCAAATCTCCTTCAGCTCCACTCTAGATAACCCAAGCTCCACTAAATTAAACCCGAACCTTTACATCATACCGGCCACCGAACCTAAACCAGTTGTTCCCATATCGAAGGATTCGGAAGTTTGCTCCCTCACAAGCATCGAATCAAGGTCAAAACCTAGATGGGCGGACGTCACAGAAAGTGAAGAATGGGCTATGAATGATCGAGACTGGGAAGAGTTCCGCCAAGAGTGGGATCCAAGCCGGTTCATCATCCCCGACTCTCATAACAAACCAATTGTCTCCATACCGACAGACTCCAGCATCTTTAGGATTGACAAAGTTGTATGCATCGCCGGCATGGTACATACTCTCGCATATGTGGAGCCTAATGAACAAGAAGATTGGCGAGAAAGATGGGAGGCAATTTGTGCTGATCCACTTGATGCAGTTTCACTCCCTACTCTGTTTGAAGAACCCGGAGACATATGGAACCGGACACTCGGAGAAGTTTATCATTGGGTCCCTAGCAGCAATCTTCCAGATAATTCGCTGCCACCTCCACTTCTTGGAATTGAAGGGCATTCTGCCATAGAAACCATCTTTGGGGATCATGAATGGATTCCTCAAGCTTACATTATCAACGAATCTTTGTCTCGGCCATCCGTGACGTTTCATCCTCAGTCAAATGTTTCCGCTCTGACGGAGGATCCCACGGATTCATTGTGGAAAAAAGAAGACGTGATCGATGTCCTGTTTGATAACGGTGAAATGTGGACTGTCAACAAAACCATGCTGGATCATTCATTTTGGCATGATCGAGCGGTGGAAAATCTGGAAAAGAAGATGGGAGATATTAAAATCGAGAAACAGAAAGCCGAGAGCAATGTCGCAGGTTTTTGGACCGAGTATTTTGATACTCAGCAGAAGCTGGAATCCATCAAGGCTGGGAAGCGAAAGGTCAATGAATTTTCAGACTTTTGGGATAAAAAGCCACCGTCGGTCAACCGAATAACGCGAAGCGGACGAATCTATCAACCTGCCGACCTGCAAAGAAGCCACACCTCTAACCACGCTCAAGCTGGGGCATTTGTTTGGGACGATCCCGTCCAACACGACTCGATTCCAAGTAACCCAGAAGGTGTCACTCAAACACCAGAAGTTATCATTCAACCACCACAGAGGAATCCCATGCCAATGGAAAACCCCATCCGGAAGCAACTTGAAAGAACTCCAGCATCTATATCCATCTGGGGGCTACTTTCCTCATCCAGGGAACACCGTCAGAAGTTGATCAAAACTCTGTCAAACATGGAGGTGCCGCCCGACATTCCCCCCGAAGCTCTAGTGGCCTTGCTTGCGCCAAACAAGGCAAAACATGTCGTAACATTCACCGAGAAAGATCTGCCGCCGGAAGGAGCCGGCCACAACAAGCCATTACATATCACCATGAAGTGTGTAGGGAAGTGGGTCCCTGTTATCCTCCTAGATAATGGATCTGCTTTAAATGTCTGTCCACTGCGCACAGCCTACTGTCTGGGATTCACGACTAAGGATTTCCAACCATCGAGCCTCGGAGTGCGTGCTTATGATAATACGCGCAGAGATGTAGTTGGAGTTGTCCAACTGGAAATGTCAGTCGAAGATTTCAAATCTAAAGTCGAGTTCCACGTACTCGACATTCCTTCGTCTTTCAACCTGCTGCTGGGTAGACCATGGCTTCACCACCCAGACATCATGGCAATACCTTCTTCGCTGCATCAGAAAGTTCAGCTGGGTTTAGCCACAGGAACTCTAACTATTTATGGGGAATCTGGGATCCATCCTCATGTTTCTGACAACGCCCCTCTGCTCGAGATTATGCATGGAGAAGAAGACGTCACCCTTGGAGGTTTCTCTTTTGACACCGCTGGGACAGTTCTCACTATCAAAATGGATGAAGACTTCTCGATCAGCTCAACGGCCATTGAAATGATGAGGAAAATGGCTTACATGCCCGGTCTGGGATTAGGCCGCAACAATCAAGGAATAGCTGAATTCCCAGAGTTCCCTGTAAACAGTAACCACTTCGGCCTTGGGTATCAACCCAGTGGAGATGAGAAAGGAAGCGGATGGAAAGCCCGAACTCGCGATCAACCGAAGAAAGGTCCCATTCGTTTTATCAAAGGAAAAGAGGCTATCTACCAAGGAGAGCCGGAACTGTTTTGGGATGTGAAGAAGAAGACCAAGCTGCCAGGGTTCGAAATCTTCGCCAACGACTCATGGGACAGTGATGATGAATCGGCGAAGCCAGAAGAGTTGGTCGAGCAATGCAAATCTGACTGGATTGAAGTTTTTGACTCAGGGAACCTGATATCGTTGTTTGAGGACAAAAATCTGACAGGTACGGTCAAGGACGGGTCTGCTGCCATGACAATTAGTTTGGAACCTGTTGGAGACATGGAGCTGATGATGCTAAGCCAAGAAGCCCTTGGAGATGTGACCTCACTCATTGTGGATGCCAACGGAATTTATAAAAACTGCACTTTTCTACCTAAAATTGTTTATATTAGCACTGAATTTGAGTCTAAGTCAGAATCTAGCATTGAGTCTGAGTTTAGCACTGAGTTCGGGACCACTTCTGAGTCAATGCATGTGTCTGTCAGTCCTCCGCGTCATCATTTTTCTTTTGAATTTGAGTCTACTCTTATGTATCACGCCCCTGGGGCCACCTCTTTTGCAATGAATGAAGTTGACTTTGCTTATCTTGCTGTGTCTGAAATAAATTGTGTTGACCCGGACGATGATGGGATTGAGTTTGAGGAAGAAATTCCAAAAGAACTCCGATCCCTAATCGAACGAGAAAATGAAAGGCATGCTCAGCCTCTAAAAGAAGAAGTAATTTCAATAAATCTGAGAGGAGAGAGTGATCCGCGAATGGTTCAAATCGGTTCTGGGCTATCTCCGGAGGAATTTAAAGCTCACTCGAATCTTCTGAAAGAATTTCAAGATGTTTTTGCATGGTCTCACGCGGACATGCCCGGAATTGATCCAGAAATTGTGGAACATCGAATCCCGCTGTATCCAGATGCAAAACCTGTCAAGCAGAAGTTAAGGAAGATGAGACCAGACTGGGTATTGGAAATCAAGAAGGAAGTTCAGAAGCAGTTAGACGCAGGGTTCTTGATGGTCACGGAGTACCCTCAGTGGGTCGCCAACATTGTACCTGTTCCCAAAAAGAACGGGAAGATCAGAGTCTGTGTGGACTTCAGAGATTTAAACAAAGCCAGCCCCAAGGATGACTTCCCGCTGCCACATATAGATGTACTCGTGGACAACACTGCGGGGCACGCATTGTTGTCATTCATGGATGGTTTTTCAGGCTACAATCAGATTCTCATGGCCCCTGAGGATCGAGAGAAGACAACTTTCACCACAGAGTGGGGCACCTACTGTTACAAGGTTATGCCATTTGGGTTAAAGAATGCCGGATCTACTTACCAGAGGGCTGCTACAACTCTATTGCATGATATGATTCACAAAGAAGTCGAGGTATATGTGGACGACATGATCGTCAAATCCAAGGAAAGAGAAGGACACCTGCACGCCCTGAGGAAGTTCTTTGAAAGAATTCGCAAGTACAGACTGCGTCTCAATCCCGAAAAATGCACGTTCAGAGTTACAGCAGGAAAGATGTTGGGTTTCATGATCACAACCCGAGGAATTGAAGTGGATCCATCCAAAATCAAGGCCATCCTTGAAATGGAACCACCACAGACGGAGAAAGAAGTACGAAGTTTCCTCGGCAAGATTCAGTTCATCAGCAGATTCATCGCCAAGTTAACCACAACTTGCGAGCCGATGTTTCACCTTCTCAAGAAAGGCGTGACATTCAAGTGGGACGACAGGTGTCAGAAAGCCTTTGAAGCAGTCAAGAAATACTTGCAGAATCCTCCAGTACTAATGCCACCAGTACCAGGGCAACCTTTAATTCTATATCTGTCGGTCACTCCATCAGCTATGGGATGCATGTTAGCACAAGAAGGTGAAGGCGGATCTGAGAAAGCCGTATATTACATTAGCAAGAAGATGGTTGGATGCGAAGAACGATATACTCCCCTGGAGAAGACTTGTTGGGCCTTGGTCTGGGCTTCCAAGAAGTTGAGACACTATATGTTGGCTTACTCTGTTGTGCTGATTTCTCGAATGGACCCTCTCAAATATCTGTTTGAGAAACCTGCGCTTACAGGCAAGTTAGCACGATGGTTGCTTTTACTAGCAGAATTCGACATCAAGTATGTTACCAGAAAGTCAGTAAAAGGAAGGGCTGTCGCCGAATTTCTTGCCAATTACCCGGTAGAAGGTCCAGAAGATGTGGAATTTGAATTCCCAGATGAGAATGTGATGACGACCACCAACGATGTCTGGACGTTGTATTTTGATGGAGCAGTCAATCAGAAAGGATTTGGAATCAGAGTACTGTTAATTTCCCCAGAAGGATCACATATCCCTCTGGCTTTCAAATTAAACTTTGAGGTCACCAACAACCAGTCAGAATATGAAGCTTGCATTGTAGGGATGGAAGCTGCCTTAGAAATTGGAGTCAAAAGACTAGAAGTCGTCGGAGACTCGAACTTGGTGGTGTCGCAAGCAAACGGTGAATGGAAGGTCAAGGAAGATAAGTTGAAACCTTACCATCAAGACCTAGATGATTTGATCCCGCGATTTCAGATGGTCACCTTCACGCATGTGCCAAGATTGAAGAATCGGTTCGCCGATGCCCTCGCAACACTAGCCTCCATGGTTGAAATACCAAACGGAGTCAGACTCCGGCCAGTTATAATTGAACAACGAAGCAAGCCTGTTTATGAGTACGTCATGGCCATTGACGAGCCGAACGATGGCTTGCCATGGTTTCACGACATTTGGAACTTCATCGAAAGAGGCGAGTATCCAGCAGGAGCAGATAAGAAAGACCAAATAGCTCTTCGGAGGTTGGCATCTCAGTACATCATTTGCGGAGGACAGCTATATCGGAGATCTTATTGTGGGACGCACAAACTGTGTGTACACGGAGAAGAAGCCAGCCGGATTATGGAAGAAATCCATAAAGGAGTTTGCGGCCCTCATATGAATGGCATGATGCTTGCCAAGAAAGTCTTAAGACAAGGTTATTATTGGTCAACCATGGAGACTCAGTGTGTTGAGTACGTGAGGCGATGTCACAAGTGTCAGATTCACGCCAATCTTATGCATGTTCCACCATCAGAATTGCATTCCATGACCTCACCTTGGCCCTTTTCTGTCTGGGGCATAGATGTTATCGGCAGAATCACGCCAGCAGCGTCAAATGGGAACAAGTTCATCCTAGTTGCAATCGATTACTTCACCAAGTGGGTTGAAGCCGCTTCCTACACGACCCTCACTGCGGTCCAAGTTGCTCATTTCATCAAGCAGAACGTCATCTACAGATACGGGGTCCCTCAGGCTTTCGTATCAGACAACGGGGTTCATTTCAAGGGGAGAGCAGCAGAGACTCTTGAAGAATTCGGGATTCAGGTTCATAAGTCAACTGTTTATCGACCACAAACCAATGGAGCTGTGGAAGCGGCCAACAAAACCATCAAGTCTATACTAGAGAGGACCATCGAGTCTGCGCGAGATTGGCACGAACAACTGCCTTTGGCATTATGGGGATACCGGACGTCCATTCGAACTCCGACAGGGGCAACACCCTACTCTTTGGTTTACGGAATGGAGGCTGTTCTTCCCATCGAACTCGAAATCCCGTCTTTAAGGATCATGGCAGAGTCAAGAATTGATGAAGCAGAATGGCAAAACGCAAGGTTTGAAGAGCTCATGTTGTTCGATGAAAGGAGACTTAAAGCTTTATATCATGTTCAGGGATATCAGCGCCGAATAGCCCGTGCTTTTAACAAGAAGGTGAAGTCCAGAGATTTACAGGAAGGCGACATGGTTTTGAAGGAGATTAGGGCTCCAGTGTTCGATCCGCGCGGGAAATTTCGACCAAAGTGGGCCGGGCCCTACATTATCAAGAAGGTCTTGTCCGGAGGTGCAACGCAACTCATCGATCTTGACGGCAACAAGTTTTCTACTTTGGTCAACTTGGATCAACTCAAGAGATATTACCCCTGAGAGAAGCTCGCTGGACTGAAAACCGCAAGGGCGGGTAGTTCCAGGCAAAAATTAGAGCAAAAAAGCCTGCTAGGTTGAAAACCCGAAAGGGCGGCTTAGGCAAAAGATAAGGCTAAAAACAATCAAAAGCTCGCTAGACCGAAAACCTCAAAGGGCGGTACTAGGCAAAATTCAGAGCGCAAAAGGAAAGTGTAAATACCCGAGCGAACCCTAACCAAACAATTGTAGTCCTGAACTACGTCATGATCTGATTCCTTTCTACAAGGGATACGTAGGCAGCCTCATCCCGAGGTTCGGTCACAATCTTTCGAGTTGATTCCAAGTCCTCATACACATTTCGCAGGCAGAACCAGTAAGAATCAAGAGTGGAAAATTCTCAAAACTCAAAGTTTTATTCAAACAAAGCTTCTTCGATTACATGGCTGAGCATGAAATTTTCAAACAAAAGAAATAAAAACATCCATAGCACTGGGTGCACAACTTATTTCAGGCACATTAAGATCGAGTCCAAAGTCTGTCTTAATCTCTTGCTTCAATATCTCTCGTCAACCATCTCTTATAGCGTGCCGGAAGAAGAACACTGGGATATAGGTCTCTTGGAATGGTCGTGCGCTCCCTCCAATTGCTCTGGTAAGCCCTGAAGGTGGCGACATTGAAATTCGGCATGACGAAATCCTCAGGACCCGCAGGCGGCGGTACTTGACGAGCTCCAAGTTGACGGAGGATGCGATTTGGAACGTAGAAGGTCCATCGAGTCAAACCTGCCAGAATCACTCGCTGACGCCCCATGTTGCTAATAGCCATGTCAGGAAGGTCAATCCAAGTCAAACGCCAAGAGATCACCTCTTCTGTGAGCTGGGAAAGAACCCGAGTCCAACCTCCCACATCATCAAGAACCTCCCTGAAATTCCTGATAACGAACCCTTGAGTTTCATGAACCCGGTTTCTTGGCACAGGCTCCAGCAGATTAGCCTTGTCGCATAACCACAACTGTTTGAAAGAGAGAAAAACAAGTAAGAAACCTTAGACAGCTTTGAACTGAGCGCTGAGGTAAAATGAGAACGAGTGAAAAGCCGGAAAAAGGAGAGCTGAGTGAGAAGCCTACCTGTAGGAGCAGCGGACTACCCTCGAAGACGTCGGTCCTACCGGCATGAACCCCATCCAGACCCATCAAAGTTTCAGCCAGAACCATGGGGGCTACATCCTTACGCTCCTCAATTTGCATAGCCACACCAACCAGGGAAGGGCTTGCTTGACCATCAGATTGCACGAACAAGAATGCAGCCAGTAAACACAAGCACAGAGCAAAGTTGTCGGAACGAAATCCTTCAATCAAGCGTGGGATATTCAAAAAACCTCCACGAATCAAGGACTTAGCCGCATTGTTACTTATCTCTAGCTTGGAAGACAACACTGGGGCAAAACCAACTCCGTAGAGAGGAACGATGGGCTCCGCCAAATCAAAACCTCCAAGGTATGCGAAGAATTCTTCCACAGTGGGGCATAACTCGTGGAGACCAAAGCGGAAGACATGCACCTTAGGGTCCCAGAATTGTGTTGCAGCTCGCAACAACTCCGGACGTATGGACACGTCTCGAATATAACGAAGGGAAGTCAGCCTGTGACCCCGAAAGTGCAGCCAGTCCAAGCCATCGAGATCATCGAGCCAGGGACGCATCAAGGCCGAGAAGCTCACCACCATTGTGAAAGAGGGGGGGGGTTAACAAGGAAAGAGTTTATGAATTTGGAATGCAAATAAGGGAGGAAATGAACAAGCTTTTTATAGCCACCATGCATGAGGAACAATACGAAATTTCAAGTTCCAAAGGTCACCTCGAAAGACGCGCCAACTCGAAGACCGCAAGGAATCATGTTAAAAATGATAAGTTCCCTCAAAACATGCCCCACAATGGCTCTTCAAGTCCCTAGGACGTGCGTTGAAGTGATGAAACGCCGAAAGGGAGGACCAGAAATCCGCTGCAAGTGGCAGATTTTTTGGCATTATCAGGCCTGTACCGTACGGCACACTAATAGTGCCGCACGGCACAACTGGCCAGATTCCAAGCAAAATTCAGTTTTGAGCCTCCGGGACTCATTCTATGCTTCTCTTTGGCACAAAGCTTATCCATGCAAGCCATGGCGCGCGCCTACGACCTATTGGAGGGGTCGGTTGGCAACCTCAACCAGAAATTAATGATCAAAAGTCTCGAAGACTTGAATACCAAGGAATAGAAGTATCGACGAGCTATACTTCATGATAACGCCACCCCACGAGCGTGGTCAATTCATGTGTAATACGTCATATCCATGAGTCATTCCGTTCATTTGTCAACGGCAATGCCGGCGTGGGTGCGCAACAAGCGTCATTCTCTCGTCGTTGGTCCATACATTGCACATATGAGGTCAAAAGCTTAAGTTCCATTTCATTGAGTCCTATGAGTCACAACCATAAATGCAAACCGAGCTTTCCATATACAAGTTTGTTGGTCTCGAATCCAGTTGCTTTAAGTTAAATACTCACATGCAAACTTCGACTTTCCAAATTCATTGCCAATATGAATGACAACATTAACTAAAATGCAAATTTTTATAAAACCAAGATCAAAATATCCACATGATGAATGAAACCATATCCAGGGGCAAACAAGCCCAATGCATCATCAACTACTACGGCTCGCAGGCCATCTATATGAAGGGCTAAACAAATGCCTAAATCAAAACGAGGCACGCAGGCCCCACCTCATAAGATGCTACTACTAACTACCGTCTCAGGTACGAGGACGCTTCGGAGGCTCAGACCCCCGAGGTCTATACTCCTCTGGCGTAGCATGATCGTCATCAGTACTACTGCTCTCCGCAGGCTCCTCCCTCTGCTGCACACTCTCTCTCCGTCTCTCAGAAGAACGAAGGACTCGGCCTGAAGGTGGAGTCACTGAAGTAACTCGAGGCGTGGAACGCCTAGCACTCCCAGAGCCTGACGCTCCCTGCGCAAGTAACAAAGTTTGTCAGAATACAATGAAAGGCATGCAGAAAGGAAAAGCGGGACCAATGTATACCCCAGCAGCCCCGGCGCTAGGAGTGGCCCCTCGGCTAGCTCCTCTCTCACTGCTAACACTCTCCCTCCTCCTGCGAGTGCCTCGGCTGGTCTCTCTACCTCTGCTAGCCTCTCCAACACCACGGGCCGGTGCCCTCCCTCTAGTAGCTCTCCGGCCACGACCAAGTACAACTCCTGGCTCAGCCCGCGGGCGCACCTCTGGAGCCATGCCCATCACAAACTGACGGACCATGGCCTGCAAGTCCTGCGCCAGCTGGTACGACGCCGCCGCCCACTCAACAGGAATCTGAAATTCAAAAGGGGCGTCAGCAATACATGAGATACTGGTATAAACAAGTAATAGAAGCAAGCATAATAATCAAAAGTCACCTCTGTCGTGGCAAGAGTAACTGTAGGAGTGATATGAGGCACCGTCACCACTCCAAGTGCTCCGTCAGCAGTCACCACCTCAATCTCTCTCCTCAACTCAGGTAAAGCAACACCGGCCCTCAAACGGTTCTCCATGTCCAGGTCATATGCCAAGTGTGTGCTCAAGTAACCCTCATAATCCATCGAAAGACCGAAGACCACCTCTGTCGGCACCGTGTATCTCTGTATCTCAGCTCGGGTGTACTCCTCAGTCCTCTGAACGAGTGGAGGCAACGGCGAAGGCACTCTGAAATGGTCAATCCCGAGGGACTGACGGGAAACCCTGTCACCCAAGTACCATCGCCAACCGTAAGGGCACTCCAGCAGCACTCGACTCCGTGTCAGCTCCCTGCTCCTAACCAAGTAATCCCTGCGCATCCTATGCCAAACGTTCCACCTCACCTACAAGAGAGAAAGGTTTGTCAGTTCAAGGATAAAGGAAAACGAGAAAGCATGAACATTTGAAATCATGGAAAAGGCTTACCCTATCTCCTGTAGTAGTATCCAGAAAAAGCCGAAAAGTCCTCAAATCTCCCTTATGATCACCGCCTCCTGTGTACTCTGACCCCCACTTCTCGGCACGTGGGAGCACATCCTCATTGCTATGCGAATTGGCCGGGGCAAATACACCCAGCACCTCATAAGCCCACACCTGCATGTTCAGAAAACCGTCAAGTCAAGAAACACGGATAAAAGCATTATCATGATCATTGAAAGAGGAATGCAAGCAAAAGTCTTACCTCTAGCACCCTCCAGTAACCACCAAGGCTCGTGCCTACACCACGGCACACGCAACCAAGGAAGCAGTACACAGTACACAGGCCAGCGCCACCCCAGTCAAACCTCCCAGCAGTCTCCAAACTCTCTAGTGCAGGCAACCAACCCAAGTGCACCATGCCCTGCCTGTTCGGAAACAGGGAGGCACCAAAGAGGTATAACAAATAGGCCCTCGCCATCTGCCTAGCCTCCTCCTCTGACTCTGGCTCGTGGTCCCAAAAACCCACCAAGACAGTATACCTCACCCCCGGATCAATACCTCCAAGCCTCCTCCCCAGGTAGTGCTCAACGGCAGCAGGGTCCAAGTATAGCTCTGAGTCAAACGGGATGGGCTCACCTCCAACTCTCAGACCATTGATCGCAGCAAAGTCAAGGGGAGTGATGGTCATCTCCCCGAATCTGAAGTGGAAGGTGTTGGTGGTATCCCACCACCTCTCCACCAGGGCTCGTATCAGCTTGCGATCCGTCCTAGTCACTGTCAGAAGCCGGATAAAAATGGTGAACCCAGAGGCATCGACCAAAGCCCTCACTCGTGATGGCAACGCACGGTAGTATTCCAAAGAATGCGCAGAACCTCCATAACCACCCAAGGACCTCTGAGTCTGTTAAACAAAGGCATGGCACAATTTCAGTCAGTATTATCAGCAGGAAAGTACAAGCGAACAAACAAACAAGCAAACGAGCACAAGAATAAACAAAGAATACATACCAAAGGATTTCTATAAGCAATATGGGTCGAACGGTCTCGAACCACACTCGTATCTGGGTACGTAGGAAGCAGAGGAGTATAAGTATCGCATCCCTGAGGAACAAAGAAGTGCACCCGTGGCACATAGGTAGCCGGTGTAAACGGAGCTCTGTGGTCCAAAGACAGCTCGACCTCTCGGACTATGGTCAAACGCTCCTCCCCTGCAGCCACCTCGGCCTCTCTCTGTCTCTCCTCCTGCTCAGCATCCCTGACAATGGATGCCATCCCCTCCTGAACCAGGACATTCTCGAACCTGGGAAACTCCTGTAAAGTCGCTGCTATATCCTCATCTCTCGCCCCCTCCAAAGTGTCTGCCAAAGTCAGACCAGACCCACGAGAAGAGCCAACGGCAGGTGTAAACAACGGAGGCTCTGAAGGCTCTGTCTCTATCTCAGCACTCTCCTCTGGCACTCTGGCGGTACCAATCGCAATAGCCGGACCTGGAACTATGCGCCTCACTAACGGCACCTCCTCACTCTCAGTACTACTACCCTCCGTCACATCCTCAACCAAAACATCCCTCGGGATACCCTCAGCCTGAGACCCACTCTCCTGAGCGCGGGCTCTCTCTGTAACAACATCAGTACCACTCAAACTCATAGCAACACCCGAAGGAGAAGCACCCGTACCTGACGGATCAATATCCATGGCCTCTGGCCCCTCACGGCTAGCTACAACACTCTGATCATCACCAACAATATCATCACCACCAGTGGTACTCTGATCAATGGGCGCAGCACTCTCATCAGGCCGTACGGTACTCAAATCTACTGGCGCGGCACTCCCAGCATCACCCACGCACAATCAGTGTGCCGTGCGGTACCCAAACCACCACTGATATCGCCACTGCCCACAGCCGTGCCACTGCCGGCACCCATGGTCTCCTGTACCTCTGCCGAAATTGAGGCATCACCCGTGTGAGCCCCACCGAGCCTCGTCGGAGCCAATACCGGCGTAGGTAGCACCGTCTCGCCACTAATCGATGCCAAGTCAGAAGCCCCTTGAACCGGATCAGCGTCGGTCGGAATACCCATGGATGGGTCACTACCGGGCTCGCCGGACGAGGTGCCGCCGCCCCCACGCACCGCCGACGCCGAATCAGTAGTGGGCAAGTTAGGATCGACTGGTGTATCGCCGGAATCAGCCATGAATGGTGTTTCTCGGACAAGAAATTTCGATTTCGGAAGAAACTCGGTTTGGGATGTCGATGAACCAAAAGATTGAAGAAGATTAAAGGAAATGAGGGTTTTCGAATGTCGCACTCTCGGAAATAACTGACTGAGAATGTTTTGAATGCGTTTGAAAGAGTGGGAGAAAACGAAACGGTTTCGGGCGGTTTTAATAGCCACTTGTGCCGTACGGCACAGTTTCTCTACCGTACGGTACACCTAGAGTACCGCACGGCACACCCATTTTCCAGTTCCACCGTACGGTGCCCCATCTCAACCGCACGGTACTGTGTTGATGCCGCACGGTACACACCTGTGTTCTGAATGGTTTTTGCACCAGATTCAACCTTCCAAAGAGCTTCTAAGCCAAGATTGCCAGCAATCTCACTCAGGCTAATCCTCGATTTTGCCTCACGTCAACTTTGCGTGAGCACTCATCGGTTCCATCACAAGTACTCGAGCAACGATTGGATTTGTAAGTCCTCAAAGGCATTATCAACAACTTCTATCAGTATCGAAAGTGTTTTTGTAAGTCCTCTACGGCATCAGCAACAATTATTTCAAAACATTGAATGGTTTCGTAAGTCCTCAACGGCATCTACAACAACAATTTCGATCAGCATCCGATGGTTTCGTAAGTCCTCACCGGCATTAACAACAGCTTTATCAGCATCGAACGGTTTCGTAAGTCCTCAACGGCATTAACGAGCAGTTATATCCCCAACACCAGATGGTTTTGTAAGTCCTCGCCAGGCATTAACGACAGTTTTATCAACATCAGCATCCGGCGGTTTTGTAAGTCCTCGCCAGGCATTAACGACAGTTTTATCAACATCAGCATCCGGTGGTTTCGTAAGTCCTCGCCAGGCATTAACGACAGTTTTATCAACGTCAGCATCCGGTGGTTTCGTAAGTCCTCTCCGGCATTAACGACAGTTTTATCAGCATCCGGTGGTTTCGTAAGTCCTCTCCGGCATTAACGACAGTTTTATCAGCATCAAGTGGTTTCGTAAGTCCACTTCGGCATTAAACAGCAGATATCCTCAGCATCAAATGGTTTCTTGTGTCAGAGACAAATGGTTTCGTAAGTCCTCTCCGGCGTTAACAAAACGGTTTTCAGCACCATTAACACATCATTCGTTTTTCCCTCGTTGAAAAGCAGAGTGACAAACTCCACTACCCAATCAAAGGTATGTTTTCTAGAAACCCTTATGCATTCAGCCCCAATGAACTACGCCGGTCTGATCCCTACAACGGGGTACGTAGGCAGCTCTTACGAGCGCGACCACATGCATCATGTATTACTAGTTTGTTTTCGTACGAGGACGTCCACATCGAGGGGTGTCTTCTATCTTTGACGCGACTTCGGTCGACACAATGATTGTAAGTCTCGTCAAAGAGGGGCAACTGTAGACACCCCAAAAATGAGCGTTCACGTACACTTTAATCCCCAATGATGAACGGAAACGACCAGAAGAACTCTCGGATTGGAACTCTCCAAGTCAACTCAGTCAACAGTACCGCACGGTACTCATCTCTCAACACACGGGACAGCCAGTGTCACGTACAGCAGAGTTTTGGAAATTTGACGGCCAGGTGTGCCGCACGGTACACAAGTTGTGCCGCACGGCACAGTTTGTGTACCGTACGGTACTGGTTACGGGTTCCCAGTTTTCACAGGTTCCCAGCAAGCCGAAAGTGTTGACGAGATTGGTTCCCCCGCCGTGGCCGAAAGGGAAGATCATGGCCGAAAGGAATAGGCTACTCCCTATGCCATTGTCCCCCTGGGCAAGAATCAAGAAAGGATTGGGAACTACATTCGGCTCCCCCATCCTCTATAAAAACCGTTCAAACCCAATGGGAAGAGGACGGCCGGACCCCATACGATTTCTGGGTAAGAAAGATCACGAAACTCCGTTCTTGGATATCATTTTCATTGCCAAAACCTCTTAGCTACCATCTCCACCATAATCAATCCAATATCATTCTCTCTGCCAAAGCCAAACCCAAAGCAGAGACCCATCCCCTGTTTTTGGCTCCAAAACCATGAGTTAACCATTCCAAATTAACCAAAGTTTAAGCCTTCAATCCCTCTTACCACTATACTATAGTGAAGGTGAGATCCAGAGAAGGTTCAAGCAGCATTCGGAAGTCCAATCCGACGCTCAATCCGAGAGTTCGAAACCGAAGGTATAAACCCGTTTCGCCAAATTCCTTGAATTTGGTACCCTGAGGGGAAGGGTACCAAGGGTGGAATGATTCCTTGTATCATTTCCATGCTTGGTATGCCCAAATTACAGCAAATTCAGTTTCATTTCACACCTCCCGGTCGCGTCGTGCGGTGAAAACATCGCCTCGTACGGAGCGATTCAACGAGGAGGGACATCCCATACTCAATACATTACTTTCTCCCTTTAAAGTAGTTCATTTTGAATGCATTTCATGCCTTGTATGTGCCTCTGATCAATCATTTCGAAAAGCCAAAGTTTCAAACTGTTTTGCAGCCAAGTGTGCCGCACGGTACTCATACTGTGCCGCACGGTACACCTTGAGTGCCGTACGGTACTCAATTGAAAATTTGACCGTTAATTTGAAGAACAGTGCCGCACGGCTCACTGTTTATGCCGCACGGTACATCTAGTGTGCCGCACGGCATACTTTTCTGGTAAAAATGTGAAATTTGAACCTCCCCCTGCAGGAACAGTTTGAAGTTTGGATTTTCGTTTGATTTCTGTTAATTACAATATCAATCATCTGTTTTTCTCATTATTATCATCTGTTTTGTTTAATTTAAATGTTTATCTGTTAATGTTCAGCAATAAAATTGTTTTCTAATAAAATCCCAAAAAATGTTTAGTAGAGACCGATTTTTAATTGGGCGAACGGGGTGCATTAAAACCCTTCCCTGTTCGTAACCTGGCTTCCGGATCCAAAACGAATCTCTGGTTTTCAATTGGTTTTATAAGTCATTCTCTCAAATCATCATTTTCAAATTGGTTTCTCGGGTCCCAAACTACTTTCCCAAAACCCGGGTGGCGACTCTAAAATCTTTTGTTTTTCGAACCGTTTCGAAAAACCATTGCGAGAACCGCGTGGAGGTCGACCGTCCACAAACCCTTTTTTCTATTTTTCCAATGTGGGACTTAATCTTCACACATGTTCTAACAACCTTTCTGTCTCCTTTCTCCTTAGCCCCTCTCCTAATGGTCTGGTGTGGAATGTTGAATAAAGTCTGTGACCTTTTTCCCCACTTTCTGATCCCTAAGGTTCTTGCTATTAGCCTTCCGGCCTTTAGTTGCCCTGATCAGCTTATTTGGCCTTACACCTCCTTTGGGGAGTATAGTACTAAATCTGGTTACAGGTCTTTATATGACCATCTCAGACGAAACCGCACCCCCTCATCTTCCACCCTTGGGTTCATAAGGGCCATAATGCTTGGAATCTTGTTTGGCGATTGGATCTACCAGAACGCTTTAAGGTTTTCATCTGGAAATGTCTTAAAGGTATCCTTCCTGTTCGTAGCAGCCTACATGCCCGCATGCCAACTATCCCTCCTACCTGTCCCCTTTGTGGCTCTGATAGTGAAACCATTGATCATCTATTCTACCTTTGCAACGTCACGAAGAATATTTGGAATGGTGGTGGCATTCCATATGCTACTCTGGGTATCTCAGAGACTACAGCCTTCAAGGATTGGTTGATTGACCGCATCACCTGCCTTCATAAGGACAAACGGCTTTTTTTCCCTTTTATCTCTATCCTCTGGTCAATTTGGAAAAACAGAAACCAGACTGTCTTTTCCAACTTTTAGTTTGATCCTCAGGCTGCTTTGGTAATGGCTAGGGAAACCTCCCATTGGTTTTTCAAAGCTTCTTCTTGGCTCATGCACGGTCAACGCTCCACCTCTATGACGTCGTGCAGTTTTCCCTCCTTCATCATTAAACCTTACCCTTCTCAGACCACTCATCATAATTTATGCATCCTTCATGTGGACGGGGCTTGGAAGGAAGGACATCCTTGGTGTGGATTGGGATTTACTGCCAGCTTGCCTGATGGATCTCTCATTTCCCAGATTGCCATTTCCTCATACAGCAACAGCCCTCTCCAAACTGAGCTTCTAGCTCTTCAAGAAGCAGTTAAATGGTCTATAAAGCATAATTTTAATGTTGTTTATATCCATACTGATTGTTTGAATGCTGTCTTGCAGTTAGTAGGTAAACACGACAGCCACCACAGGGACACTTTTTTGCTAGATAACCTCATCACTGAGATCAACCGCCTCACTTTTTGTCAAATCTCCAAGGTTTCACGCAAGGAGGTTACTAGAGCTCACTTACTTGCCAGACAAGTTTTTGATGCTTTCATAGCCCATCCAAATACTGGGGATGGAGTCTAACCTGTCCAGGATGCTTCCTGATTTTGCTTTGTTTAGTTTTTGTTGCTAGTCTGGTCTGTATTTATTGCTTATTTGATACTCTGCTACTTTGTACTCCCCTATTGGCTGCTAATTAATGGAATTTCTACCTTTTGGCTAAAAAATTAAAAAAAAAGAAGAATCCCAGACATACACTTTACTCAAGGAGAAGAAGAAGCAATCTCTCTCTCTCTCTCTCTCTCTCTCTCTCCAATATCCCTAGTGATGAATATATTCTTAGAGAATTTACCTAGGCCTCATCTCTTTTCTTTTTTTTTTTTAACAGCAAAAAAAGCAATATTTCATTGATAACAACAAAATATTACAAGGGAAGTGCAAAGCGAACGACACCATAGAGTATACTAAAGGCTGAAAGCATTCACACAACACCAATAAAGGTTTCAAAGTTGGCAAGAAACCAACAAAAGAAACACAACCCAAAAGGAACCATCTAAAACCCAAACACACATTGACACCCAAAGACCCATCTAAGACCCAAAGAACCATCTAAGACCCAAAGACACCCATTGATGCCACCCGGCTCAGCCCATCAGACACGATTCCAAATATGAATTTGAAAACCTAGGCCTCATCTCAAATCGTTGGAATGCAAAGAAAAAATTTAGGTAAAGCTAGCTAGCAATACGGACAACTTTTGCACAAACTCGTAAGCTTCAGCTTTAGTTGTAGATTTAGATGCGATTCTCTAATTTATCATTCAGAGATGCAACGACCACAATCATCCGGATACTACAGCAGAACATGAACCCTCACATATTCCGTTAATCTCATGTCATTGCCGTGTAATGGACATTGGGAGTATCCGGAAAAATTGCTCTATTACGAATGTGCATTGTTTATAGAATGAGCTTTCATCTCTTTTATGTTCGGAGATTCTCGGAGAAGAAAAAAATTCTCTGGTGTAAGTTAGACATGACCATGTGACATTTGAATCCGTTTGATTGTCAAGGAAATGACCACTCGTTATCATATCCATAACTTATGTATTTTCATATGATCAACATCAATAAATTACTAATCCCAAGAGGTAGATGAGTTGGTAAGGACTACTTCTAAGGAAGAGGAGGTTTTGGGTTCAACTGTTCTTAAATTCTTGGACCCACCTGTACAATATCTCATGGTTCTCATGGGGTATTGGCTTTTCCCGGGCTATCAAAAAAAAAATCAGTAAATCATTGTCAAACAATGCTGCAACCATCTAGGGTTCTTCTCCCCTTTCTCTCTCTAGGTTGAATCAGCTGCCCCTCCCCCATCTTTCGTTAGGTTTCCTGCTGCTTGGGGGGGAGGTGCTGCCTCCTCCCTCCTCCCCCCAGGCATCTCATTTTTCTCCCTTTCCTCTCCTCTCCTCTGCTCTCCCTATCAAGCTCTCTCTATCCATTTTCTACCCCCCATCCCCCTTCGTTCTAATCTTCTCCCCTCTTATTTTCACAAAATCTGATCGGCTACAGGATAGGCAGTTGGATGTGGTTTGCGTCGATGTTATGGCCCTTGATGTCCGGGGTTTCTTGGGTTGCTTTACCAATTGATAAGCAATTCTGTATGGGTTTCCCGGCCAGCGACGAGGGTGGCTTTCGGTATGGGTTTCTTCTTCCTACTTCTTTCTCTCTCCGATCTATTTTTTCTACCCCCTGGTCTGATCCTCAGTGGATCTACCATTGTTCACTGCCGTGGCTACTCGGTTTCTTTTTCCAAGACCTTCTCCGGCTGGCTTTCTGATGGGATCTCCAGCTTTCCATTAACGGCAAGGGGTTGTGTTGGTGGTTTTGGAAGCTGTCGTGGTCTCCCTCTGCGGTTACTGTTGGGAGACGTAGGTTTTGCTTAACGGCTTGGTGAGCTTCTGAGGCAGTTACGTTTGTTTGGGCCCGTCGGCTCTGCCTCCTTTTGGGTTAACCAATGGTGGTCCTTGTGGTTTTTGCGGTGGCGGTGGCGGTGGCTGACGGTGGTGGGGTTTGGTGGTTGTCAAGAGTCATGGCATTCAGTTGCGGTGGTAGGTGTTTTGCACTTGGGTTTGGGTTGGGTTTAGGGTTTTCTTGTTTTGGGGTTTGTGCGTTATTGTAAGATTTGGGCTTTTAGGCCTTTGGGTGTATTTTCATTGTTTTATCATGGCACTTTAGGCCCACTGGTGGGTGGGCTTTGCCCCGAGGGTGTTCCAACTTTTGGTTGGATCTTTTTCTCCCTCTCGATGTAACCTTTGTCGAGATTCTTTAATAAATTTTGTTGCTGATCAGAAAAAAAAACAATGATTCAACCGATATTTGGGATTCTGAAATGCTATAATGCAACAACATAGGGAGGACAAAACAATGTTAGTTTACCGCTAACCACGTGGCTCAAAATATTAACTTCAAGTTATACATTAATTGCTCGTGATTGTTTATATACTATTCCATTTCCTTTCAACGTTAACCCACCGATGTGGACTAGGGGGATGTTACAATCTCCCCACCTTGTGATGCAACGTCTCTGTTGCATTAGCTCAGCAACCTTCATCCGGTGGCCATAATGTAGCACTTGGTTCTGCATTGCTATTTTCTCCAACTCCGAGATTCAAGAGGTGACTCCTTTCTCTCCCACTTCAATACGGCTTTTAACTTCTAACTTCCTAACCCGGTTGAAAGCCAACCAGCGGTCCAATCATGACATCCCTTCTCTCCCACTTCACACCTCGGAACACAACGTTCTTATAGAGAGAAATGCGCTTTCAGAGTCTGAAATGAACTATCCTCTTTTTCTCCGGAGGATCTCAATGACGAATTGAATAATATTTGTACGTACTATTATTAAAAATCAGATGGAGCAAGTAGGAGCAGACTTACCATGCTCCTGATCTCTCCAAGCAAGAAGTTAACTTCAAGTAATACCGTAACTACTCGGTTTGGTTATATACTATTTCATTTCCTTTCAACCCACTGATGTGGGAAGGGATATTACAATTAGCATTTAATTTTGGCACAAAAAGAGAATAATCTGGGATTGGCAAAATTAGCCCTATATGGAAGGTCAAGACATTAAACGTGCAGGAACTGTGTATAAACTGTTGGATTGAACTTAATAAGGATAAAATTGGTGAATCATACATTTAGATGAAAGCAAACACCACCATAAACAATAGAACAATGATAGGTACACACCCTCTCAACCACTCCCCACCACACCCTCTCTCACATGTGTGGCGGGGCCCATTAGGACCCACTAGATGAGCCCCACCACACATGTGAGAGAGGGTGTGGTGGGGAGTGGTTGAGAGGGTGTGTATCTATCATTTTTGTAAACGATACTCCATCAGTCCCTTTTTAAGTAATACATTTGGGAAACGTGAATTTTTTATGGACATTATGAGTACTTTAATTTGGTATAAAAAAATTATATAAAAAATATGTTTTTTGGGATTTGAAATCACACGTATTCCGATAAAATCACTTAAAAAGAGACGGAGGGAGTACCAGAAAGCACGACATAGCAATAGAAATAACGGCAACAACAGTATCACATACATACTTAAAAATTAAAAAACTAAATTATTATAGGAATTTTCAAATGGGGGAAGCCTGCACCCCCATAAGCCATCTATATAAAGCACTCACTTTCTCACAAGTCCTCAACTCTCTCTCTCTTTCTCTCTCTCGCTCTCTCTCTCTCTCTCTCTCCCCCCATGGAGAAGCAAAATATCCTCTTCTTGCTCTACTCCTGCTTCTTCCTTCTCAATTTTCTCTCAGGTATTGATAAACAAGATAGTATCTGAAAAAAAACATGGTTAAATACAATTTTCAAAACCATGTGTCTTTTTTTTTCCCAATGGAAAGACGTTTGGAAAATTTTCTCGAAACATGGTTACTCACAAGAACCTCCGAAATAGAGTTCAAAAAATGCGGCTGATAATGTTTTTGTTCTTGGTTTTTGATACATTCATTTATGCTAACAAGCTTTAATTTGTATATGGAAATGTATAGAGATTGAAGGCGTGAGAGGCTCCTATCGCCAACGCAAGCATCTGGGTATCTACGAATTTCACCCAAAAATGCTTTTCGTATTCGGGGACTCATATGTTGACACTGGCAACAGCAACAAATCAACATCCAGCTCTTGGATGGTTCCCTATGGCATCACCTTTCCCGGCACTCCCGATGGCCGGTACTCTGACGGTCTTATCCTCACTGATTTTCTTGGTACAATCCATTGTCTCTCGCTATGTGTGTGTGTGTATATATGTTTGTGACTTTGTGTGTATTCTTTTCTGTGTAAGTAAAAAGTTGCGGCTCACATAACATTTATGCATGCATTTTACTTGTTTAACTAATTATTGCAGCGCAAGAGTCTGCGAAATTAAATATTGTAACCCTTGTAACAATTAACAAAAACGATTCAATTATGTTTAGGGGGACTTAAATATTGGTCCTAGCCAATGGCGGAGCCAGAAATCGAAATAGAAGGAGGCTAAATCGTGGTTCTGTAATTTTTTTTCAAAACTAAATCCAATAATTCGAGTTTTATTGGTCAATTTTGGTAAATTAAAAAATTAATTTCGACTATTGTTTTTATTATATCATTCGACAACCGCAGTATTATTATCGCATGGTACAATCCATTGTCTCTCTCTCTCTCCCCATATGTGTGTATTGTGTGTAGGTAAAAAGTGGCGGCTCACACAACATGTATGCATGCATTTTACTTGTTCAACTAATTATTGCAGCGCAAGAGTCAAAGAAATTAAATATTGTAAGCATTGTAACAATTAACAAAAACTATTCAATATTTAGGGGTGCTTAAATATTGGTCCATGCCTAGCCTAGTATGAGATACGTTTGAATTCCGCCCACTTTTTTACTTTATGTTTTTATCTTTAAACTTGAATAAACTCAATTTTTCCCTTTTTGTGACCTAATTTTTGATACTATTATATAGGCTGTAGGCATAGAATTTTAGGACTAAAATCCAAAATTAGAGGGCACTCACTACAAGGTGTAGTGAGGAATGATGACCATTGGATTCGGCAATCAATGTTTTAGATTTAAAATAGTACTCTTCCATGTAAGAGACTATTCTTACATGGAAGAGTCTTTTTTTTTTTTTAATTTGGACCATTAATTGATTACTGAATCGAACGGTTGTCGTTCCTCACTACACCCTGTAGTGAGTTTGGCTCACTACAATCAGTCTAAGTTTCTATAGTTTTCCATGTTAAAAATACAAATTCACCATGTTTTCAAATACCCACGTGCATCAGAAATCATGAAAAAATTCAAATAACAATGGTAAATATATCGGATACATCACCCATTAATTATGGTAAAAAAATAAGAGCTCAACAATAAATATGGTAATTTATAAACTGGCCATTTGGTAAACATCAATACAGGGTAAATACATCACAAAAAGTAAACATGGTAAAAATGATCCACCGTCATATATATTATGGTACAAAAATAAGTGTTTGTCAATAACTATGGTAGATTCAGTGAATTGATAAAATAAAGTTTGAATTTTGGGATGAAATCATGTTTTACCATGTTTAATGTGAAGTTTGAAATAGTCAAATCAAATCTCCCTTAATTTGGAAACTACATTTAATTAAGAACTAATCAAAACTCCCTTAATTAAGAACTAAATTTGCAGATATATATATATATATATATATCAATGTGTACACTAAAAAAGGATAAACAATGTATTTCACAATAGAAAAGGATAAAAACATATATGTTCGTAATGACAGGGATAAAGACTTACTTGATATGGCCAAATAAGATTATTATTTAACATAATCATTTATGTACCCTCTTTTTCATAACGCACTCCATTTTATATATATCATTGATTCGTCCTCCATATAAATTAATTCCTCTGTCCCTTTTTAAATGTCTCGTTTTGGAAAACCTGTATTTTCTTGGAGGTAAAAAAATGTATTTCCATTTAATTTTTTAAGGTTTTTTGCACCAAATTATGGTGCTCAATGAAAACTTTAATGAACACTTTAATTTGGGGTATAAAAACTAAAAAATATACATGAAAATATATATTTTCCGGAGGTTTGAAAATACACGTATTTCTATAGTGGACACTTAAAAGGGGACGGAGGGTATAAAATGTTACGCTTTGGCATGAGCATTTTTCACACTTAATGTCGTAAATTCAGATGGATAAATATGTTTGAAAAAGTAGCATCTTTCATTCAAAAATGTGCCAAAAGAGGTTTCCCACAGAAATATGTACATTCTTGTCAAGAGTATTTATCTGTTAATCCCCAAGCAAAAATTTTAAAAAAATAAAAAATAAATAAAGAATAACCTTTTTTATTTGAACGGAAGAAAAGATTTTATTAATCTTTGAAAACATGCAAATTAAAAGGATTCTAGACACGAGGTATCAGAACAGAGAAAGAGCCAACTCACAAAAAAAAAAAAAAAAAGGCACCTCTCACTCTGATAGACACATGTTGCTGAGAAAGAAAAAAAAAGATTTCCCTTTCTAGCGTACACATTGATAATTATGTACATATAAAAATTTAACACGATAACTGTAGAGGTTGTAAAATTTTAATTATGTACAAATAAAAATTTATACATATTCAAGATTATATGTGAAATTTTTATATGATATATACATATATACTCCAGGTTCATGAACCTACTCGAGCTGAATACTATTAGGCTAAAGTTTGGCTCTTTATGCTCAAGTTTGACACATTTATTAAACGAGCTTAAAATTGAAGCTTAGGTTTGGGACGTTTATTAAACAAGCTTAAAATTGAAGCCCATTGTGGATGTATTCAGTACCCTAACCGAAGGAGTCCAAATTCAAAAAGGTACTATTCAAAAGGCCAAAAAGGTCCTATATATTTGTTTATTCTCATCATAAAACATTAGCTACCATTACCGAGTTGAGACTCAAAGAGTTCACGAATGGCTCGATTCATTTGCTGACCTACGTACAAAAATGCAGTCCCCTAAAATTGTTAATTTCACCCTTGCATTTTATATCTTTTCTTGTAATGCACTCAACTTTTCTTTCTATGTTCTTTTTTTTTTTTTTAATTCTGATTTTATATCACGAGTTTATGCAGCCGATTCTTTGGGATTGAAGTCTCCATTACCATACGTGATGAGGAAAAATGCACCAGAACTTGTGAGGTCTGGGATAAATTTTGCATTTGGAGGGACTGGTGTTTTAAATACTTTCGTTTTGGCACCAAACATGACTACCCAGATTGATTTCTTACAAAACCTCGTCGACGAATCGGCTTATACAAAATCGGACCTTCAATCCTCCTTGAGTTTGGTTAGCGTCGCCGGGAATGACTACAGTACTTACCTTGCCGAAGGTGGCTCTTTCGAGGTAAATTTAAACATGAATATATACATATGCAATCACAGTAACAGTGGAAATCGCATACTGTAGTATTATGTAGCACCGCATCTATTTCATTTATTTTCACCATCAGTGTCAATTCACAAAATTATTTCATTTATTTTCACCATCAGTGTCAATGTCAATTCATTTATTTTGAGTAGTTTACTACACAAAATTGATTTTTTGTAGTGATTTTGATTTACGTGCATCAGTGCATGGACTTTTTTTTTAGTGCTGTGAGAAAATAACATCTCTCGTAAAGCGTAAAGAGTCAATTTTGTGTAGTAAACTACTCTTGTTTTTCTCTCTAGGGTTTGCCGGGCTTCATCACCCGTGTTGCCGAGCAAATTGCCGTGAATTTAAAAAGAATTCACGACATTGGAGTGGGAAAAGTGGCCGTGGGGGCGCTGCAGCCCCTCGGATGCCTCCCCGAATTCACCGCCCAGAATAACTTCCAACAATGCAATGAAACTGTAAACACCCTTGCTGAACTCCACAACACGTTGCTACAACAAGCAGTGGCAAAGCTCAATAATGAGAGCAAGGACTCAGGGGCATTCGTCATCCTTGATATTTATGGCTCTTTCACTTCGGTCCTCAATCACAAAGGTATACTTTTTTTACTCTGTTTTCCTCTTCTTCCTTCCTTTGTTTTCGTCTTTAGCATACTATTACTTCTCTGTACCAATTTTCACTTGTACTTGTTGTCCAATGTTGGGGTTTTTTTTTTTTTTTTGTACAATAAAAAAGTGTCACTTTTTTTTTTCCGTACTTTTAAGCTATTTCATCTTTTGATCTTTACGATGAATGAAATTTTCTTTGCCGTTAAAAAAAAAAATTGAGATCTAACCTTTAATCCTGTGTGTGAGGGTATATGGTGCCTACTGCCTACCAAATTGGCTATCACACCCTACTTGCTTGTCTAATGTTTGTATCAGATAACAAAATGTGGCATTGGAAGTTTAACATTTAGGTCATTTGTGATCCACATTTTCCATTTCAGAACTTCGACATTGGAAGTTCTTCAAATTGTATGGCAAAATCCTTAGACCTATACAAACTCTGTTTTTATAGATGATCCATTCAAATGGGTCTCAAAGACGATCGTAGCGTTGTCAATAATCCAAACTCGTCTGTGCTGCTTCAAAAAAAAAATCCAAACTCGAGTGTTCGGCCCTTTCAATAGAATGAGAAGAAAAAAGTGTCATTAATTAATTATCAGTCACTAATTGATACATGCAAACCTCTTCAACTGCAGATGCTACTGTGAAGTTTGAGAACCTATTGAAGCCATGTTGTATGCCTATGAAAGCTGGTTATTTCTGTGGGAGCGTAGATGCAAAAGGAGAGAAGATGTATACCGTATGTGACAACCCTAAAGCTACATTCTTCTGGGACACAGTGCATCCAACACAAGCCGGATGGCGCACTGTTTTCTCTGGTTTGAATTCCAAATTTTAAACAAGTTCATTATCAATTGCGTTCCCCCATTGCTAGTAGTCTTATCTCCTTATTGAGTTTGAAAAATGTATTTCGTTTAAGTTCGTTTGGCAATTCTCAGTACCTTTTAATAAGGCTTGGGCAATGGGGTTGGCTTCGTGATAAGACCCCTGTTTGTTATCTTACATTCTTTTGGGTTATATGGATAGAGGTGAAGAATTCAATGGAAATGAAACCCTAATGTATAGAGAACAACCAATAGAAGAAGAACAGAAACTCAGATATTTTCATTCACATTTCTTCATCGATGATTACAAACAACTACAGGATCTATTTATATACTCCACTACTCACTTAACTACTAAACCTACTTAATGTCAAACACGTGACACTCACATGACATGACTTAATGCGCTTTACTAATACGCCCCTGCAAACTCATGGGGGTTTCAATGACCATGAGTTCGGAACGTAAAAACAAAAACCTAGCAACAAAAAGTGCTTTAGTAAAAATGTCAGCGATTTGCTCCAAAGTCCCAATGTGATGAACAACAAACCTTTTGCTGAGAACCTGTTCTCTGATATAATGATAATCAACCTCCACGTGTTTGGTCCTAGCATGATAGATGGGATTAGAAGCCAAAGCAATGGCACCAAACATGATGAGGCATGGAGGAAGGAACAGACAAGTCTGTGAGAAGTTGTTGCACCCATGAGATATCAACTACTGTTTGTGCAAGAGCCCTATACTCAGCTTCTGTAGATGATCTTGCAACTATATTTTGTTTCTTTGCACACCAGGAGATCAGGTTAGGACCTAGATACAAACAAAAACCTGTAGTGGATCATCTATCCAAATGATCACCTGCCCAATCTGCATCTGAAAATGCAGTACGAGATAGAGGTCCAAGTACAAAATACAGCCCTTGATGAACACTACCCTTGATATACCTGAGAATGCGTTTTACAGCCACATAATGACTGTATTTTGGTGCATGCATATGCTTGCAAGCAAGGTTTACAACAAAAGACAATTCAGGTCTGGTGAAAGTAAGGTATTGAAAGGAACCAACCACAGTTCGATACCATTGTGGATCTTCAAAATCAGGGTCTGGATCCATAACTGTTGGCTTGACTGAGATGGGAGAAGGACTAGGCTTACAATTTGCCATTCCAGCCTTTGACAACAGATCAGTAGTATATTTGGCTTGAGTAAGAAGAATCCCAGAATTGTGATGTCACACTTCTATGCCCAAAATGTAACTAAGGATGCCCCGATCTTTCACAACAAACTGATCACTAAGTTTCTTAGTCAAATCAGTGGTGTACTCTTCACTACTGCCAGTGACAAGAATATCATCTACATATACCAGAACTAGGATAAGATGAGAATCAGTTTTAAGCACAAACAATTAGTTGTCTGCCTTGTCACGCCCTCAATTTTCAAAAGATAAATATATATAATCCACGTGGAAGTCAACGCCTCCCAAGATCAAAGTCAAAGTCTCATAATACGACTTACAAGGTCAAGGTCAACAAATTACAATAATCTACGGGCAACCGTACCCCAAATGAAATTTATAGGTGTTAAGTGTCATTACAAACCCATGGTCAAAAGTGAAATCAAGTTAAGTTACATAATCATCTTATCAAAATAACAAATGCCAAAATGATGAAGTAACTCTTCCGTTTAGCTTTCAAAAGTGGTGCATGCACATGCTTCATGCAAATCTATGTCATACTCCTCCGTGCTGGGTACCTGAAATTGATAGGTTGAGCTACACAAGCCCAGTAGGAAAACGTCTACCAATTCTAAATGCAATGAAATGCAAGTGAGGCATAGAAGAAAAGAATGGAGGCCCCGCAACAAATTTAAGAAAACTACACAAATCAAAGGACTTCGATGAAACCACAATTACCCCAGATTCGTCCACTTTCACTCTATCGTACCCGACATGTCTCACGTGTTCAATACATTCATTCGTCGTGTCTCAAGTTCTTTATAGTTATTTACTCATTATGTTCCTCGCGACACGTCCATAGGGCAGACCAAGTATCATTCCGGGCTACCATATAGGCCCCGTATCATGTTCCCCTTGGCCAAGGCATAATTCCTCGCGACACGCCCATAGGACGGACCGAATATCATTCCTAGCGACACACCCAAAGGACGGCCCTAGTATCATTCCTAGCGACACGCCCATAGGACGACCCTAGTATTATTCCTAGTGACACGCCCATAGGACGGCCCTAGTATCATTCCGGGCTACCTTTCGGTCCCGTATCACAGATTATAAGTTCATATTATCATTTATCAAGTTTCAACGTCAATCTCATATCAAACATAACTCACGTTCCACATTTTCTTTCCAATGGTGTCTCGTACTCACTATTCGACATAAGAACATTGTTTAGAACATTGTAAAGTGTCATTGTGCGTATCGTGTTCTCACTAAATCACTTGATCATCAACCACAAGAGTAGCAACACCCAGTAACCTTGCAAAATTTCAAGGTGATTCAAGAGGACTTTAAATTAACTAAGTTCAAAACCCAAAATTCAACTCATCTAACAATTAATTGATGGAGAAAGTCATTAGAAGCATAGAACAAGCACAAACCCCAACTCAATGTGACTAGAAAATGGGTTTTCAGAGGAGATTTTCAAAATCAAAGAGAAGCTAATAAAGTGGGAAACAATACACACAATACACATTCATATACATTTAGGAGAGGTAGAAATTTCCCTATCAAGATGGGTTTTGAGCAAAACCCTAGAGTGTCCAACTGATTTTTTACCCCAAACTCCAAGAACAACCTCTACCCAAGCTCCACTACGCATTCAAGAGACAAGATCAAGTCAAAAATGAGTTACAAGGGTGAGGTTTCACTCACAATCAAAGAGAGAGAGGGAAAAACGTGGGTGAAGCAAGAACAAGACCCAAATCAAGAGTTTTTACCTCCTTGAGTGCAAAATCCAAAATACAAGGGAGATTGACGTTTCCAATGTGTAGATCTTGAAGATTTGTGGTGGATTGAGGTTAAAATCACAAGATTTGAGATAGGGATGAAGAGAAAAGGTAGATGGGTAATTTTAGGGTTTGTTTCGTGGTTTTGGAGTGAAGAAATGAGCCCAAGACCCTTTTTATAGAGGGCTGTGACGAGCTCAAAATTCGCAAAAAATGCAGCTGGATACCGGTATCAAGAAAAAGCCATACCGGTATCTAGACTTTCTGTTTCGCTGGATACCGGTATCAAGAAAAAGCCTTACCGGTATCAAGACTAAAAATTTCTAAATTTTTTCCACATTCGTCAATTCAAACCCCGATCACTCCCAACAGTTTTTCAACATCTCTAAACACCCACACAACTTAGTAATACGTATTCCTACCATTTACTTAACCCCTGGTATACCAAGACATACACACTCATACAATACTTAGAAAGAAATACATTTTAAAACATTAACAATTCATTCGCATTACCTAAAATGAATAAAAGATAAAAAAGAATTTCACGAAATTCTGGGTCTTTATATGCCTGACTATTACGAAACGCAAAATGAATAAGAAAACCAGAAAAAGTAGCAAACCATGCCAACTTATTTATAATTTGATGTTACTAAAATCATCTTTTTGCTTATAACTTATTTGATGTTACACTTGCAGCTTAGCCTAGGCTAAATAACATTTGGGGGATCGTGGCGCCAACCTAATAAGGATAACCATTCTTCATTCATGCTAGTACGTTCTAGTCTTTTTCTTTTCACCGAAAATCTTGGTTAGTACATAATATTGTGTTTCTTTTGAAGGCCAAGCTACGTACAATACACTTCTTTTAGGAATATGTTATGAACCCGGTAATTGACATTACCAAAACACATATGTAACATTCCCAAAAAGAGGCTAATAGCATTTCACTGTTGTGCGGCGGGCCCTCTAAGAACCTAACTGTAACCCAAGATTATTGATGGGCATGATATTGGAGAAGTAACAAACCAAACATATGGATAATCAAACGGAGAAACCAAACCATAAACAAAACAAATAAGAGAGACACCAAGTTAGATTTACGTAGTTCGGCTTAAACGTGTAGACACAGAGTCGTTGGTCCGTACCAGAATTGGACGAGAGAAACTACAACCAATTTGATGAACCAGCCCGCTCATCCAGACCTGGTCCGGACACTCCTGTGAGCATAATTCTTTTCCTAAACTCACTGGTCCGGACCAGAACCGGACCAGAGATGTTGCGACCAAAATTAACGTACTGAAGACCCAAGATGAGCCAATTTTTAACTTTCAGCACAAGGGGACGTACTACATTGTGGACCAATTAAAAAGAGGCATAACATTTCACTACTAAGAGATGTAGGGGGTGTTTGGGAGCCTATTTTTCAGCTTTTCATTTTTAACTTTTTGATTTTTTGGCTTTTTGGATTATGGTCAAAATGTGTTTTAAATCTGTGAGAAGTGTTTGGAAAAAATGTGTAGAATGCATTTTGCAACATTGGTACTTGGTAGTGTTTGGGAGAACAAAGATGAAAATGAGTTATGGATGGATTGTTTACCATTTTGCCCTTGTTTTATTAATTTTGGTATTAAAAATGTGTACGAATATTGTTGTTTGCAAGTTTTTTAAAATCATATTGGAAAATATTTTAAAAACGTGAGCCATCTAATTTTTAAAATTTTATTTTCTGGATTTTTTTTATTCTTTTTTTTTTTTGGTAATTGAAAGTCTCCCGACATAATAAGAATTATGTAATAATAGTAATTGCCACAAAACAAACAAAAAATTGGCCCAAAAAATACAATTATAAAATTACACAAATTATAAAAACCTACATAAACAAACATTATACATATAAAAAACAAAAAAAAAAATCATCAGTGAACATCACAACCTCCCCACTTCGGATATATCGACCCACTTTCCTAAACATCAACAAAGTCAAAATTGAAGCATTGATCCTATGGCTACCAACAGCAGCTCATGATTTTCTTCGACTCCAGCCAAAACCCTCTCTCCTCATCTCAAACACCATCTTCAATCTCCCTCTCCCCAAATGATAACAAATCCTTGATCTCTCCCCCATCATCTACAACACCATCGCCCAAATCCTTCGAACTCCTACATCATCAACAACACCACGGCCCCAAACCAACTCTTCCTTCTCCGCTTTCACCACCGCCGGAGGTGAAGAGATTTGGGATCGTGGACGAGTACGGGTCAACAACAGACGATTTTGAGGTTAGAGACTTTGATCTGGGTGTTGAAGGGGTAGAGGGGTAGAATGGGAGAGAGAATTTCAGAAAAAAAATGAGAATGAGAAGTAGAAGTTGAAAAGGAGCTCTAGAGCTCTTTTTGGCTTTTGGCTTAGAATGTTAAAAATGGAGAATGTATTTTCAGAAAATGAGTTTTCATGTTGGTCGGACAAACAGCAAGAAAGAGATAAGGAGAAGATGAAAAGGCAAAAAAGAGTCGCCCAAACACCCTCGTAATATTCATACTCCCTCTGTCCCAAAATGATAGTCCTTTTTGGGACTGCGTGCCATTTTCAACGGCTTGTATCTTTTAATTTATAATAGTTTTTATGATTTTAAAAATTTTGTATAATAGAATTAATTAAAATGTATCAAAAAAGATCCACAATGCATATTTTTTGAGGTTCACATTGAAAGATATAAGCCGTTGAAAATGACACAGATTCCCAAAATAGACTATCATTCTGGGCCGAAGGGAGTATGTAGCAAAAGGTTACAACCTGAAACATCGTTCGAGGTTCTATTGTACAACCTAAAACATATTTCTAGGTTCTATTAATATTCATATATGTATCCGACTATAATCCGATTTTTCTATGTCAAAACTACGAACTATATGTGTAAAATTGCCTCTATCGACCCAAGACAATATATGTGGTTAATATCAGATTTGGTTTGTTTTCCAAAAATGCTAGTAATAGAAAATTACCAATAGAAACAGAACATTATTAAAGTGGGAAATCAACCTTTTTGTCTGCAATAAAATGCTAAAAAATTGAAAATATTTTGCACGATTGTAATACGTATGATTCGATGAAATTTTGTATTTACGTATGCAGGAGGTTAGATGCTTTTTTCTTGTTCCGCTACCCATACTTGCTTTTTCTTATCAATTCCGCTGGTTTGATATGCTTGTTTAATACTAAAAGACAACGAATTGCTTATAAGGAATAATAATAAAAATGGACAGTGCTAGGCGTACAGACGCTTATGTACAGAAAATGTACAAAGCAGTTGGGGGACCCACTTTTGGGTTCCACACGGAAGATCCGAACCGTTCATTCATCTTAAAATAATTTTCCAAGGGGCCCCGCAAGAAATCAGCTTGATCCGAAGTTCTTGAGTGGTTGATCCAAAATCCCATCATTTCATTCACAATTTTTTGAATGAAACGATGGGATTTTGGATCAACCACTTACGAACTTCGGATCAAGCTGATTTTCTGCAGGGCCCCTTGAAAAATTATTTTAAAATGAATGAACGGTTAGGATCTTCCATGTGGAACCCAAAAGTGGATCCCCCGACTGCTCTGTACATTTTCTGTACAGATGGCTTCTGTACCCTTAGGTTTACCGAATAAAAATAAGTGCATTACACGTGCAGGGAGAAATGGTGATTTACAAAGAAGTCTCCTTTTAATCAAGGAAGCGGTCCAATAACGACTGTTAATTATTTTAACAATTAATGGTCCAGATTCGCAGAACTGTCCCACGAGACAAGCTAAGTATCTTATTTACCGGATAATTTTAGCAAATTTGATCTATGAAAATGTTTTGGAACTGCTGAAATTGCCCAAATTACTGCAAACAAGTCATTTCGTTAAATTTATTCCATTTACGTGTTTTTTGCTTTGCAAAGCCAAATCATATTTGAGTATGAAATCCCTTTTTTTTTTTTTTTTAAATTTCGTGTTACAAGTACCAGGACAAATATGTAAGAGTGGTCCATTTTTTACGTTACCTATGATGCCAAATTAATGAATGCATCGATTCATACAGCACAATGTAACACCCCCTTTTATGGTAACAAACTATGACGTTGGAAACATTTGAGGCATGGGCAATGGAATTTGATCCTCCCGGAGGTGTTCCACTAACAAAAAAATTGTTTTTTTCAAAAATTAAAACAGGTCATTTTCTCACAGTACATCACATAAAAAATCGTAAAAAGTCAATTTATTTAAAAAACCACCTTACTAGAACGAAATAACAGTCCAAATCTGAATCATCCATTACTACAGTCAATGATTCCAATTTGAGCATACTTGCCTAAAACAACGTACTCCCTCTGTCCCATAAAGTTTTGTTCCTACGACACTATGTGCAATTTTCAAGCTAAAAAATAACGTGCTTACGAAAATAATTTTTTAGTCAATATCGATCTTGTTTGATAGATCTCATCGAGAACTTTTATACGGTGCAAAAAAAATTCAAAAATTATTTTGGTAAATACATTATTTTTTTAGTTTAAAAATTGCACGTAATTTCGTAGGGACCAAACTTTATGGGACGGAGGGAGTATTATCAAAGATTTCACCAAGCAATGTCTCGCACAGTCGTACACGTAGAAAGCAGGTGTGCACCCATCCAACATAAAAGCAACTCTCTCTCATGAATTTCCTTTCATTCTCTCTCTCTCTCTCCACCTGTTATAGTCCACTTTCCTTTTCCCTCTCTCTATCTCTGATGGAACAGCAAAATCTCCTCCTTTTCTTCTCCTCGTGTTTCTTCCTCCTTCCCCTTCTCTCAGGTACTGTAATACGTTACACGCTTATTTCTTC
Organism: Vaccinium darrowii; assembly: GCA_020921065.1. Lineage (NCBI taxonomy): Eukaryota > Viridiplantae > Streptophyta > Magnoliopsida > Ericales > Ericaceae > Vaccinium > Vaccinium darrowii. Next base: position 31,014,225 of record CM037161.1, on the reverse strand, counting down.
AGTTTGTTGCAGTTTTTTAGAGAGTTTAAACCATTTTCAAAACAAAAATTGTTACAAACAGGGCCTGAAATCTGATTAATCTTTTACAGCCAAATTTTTTTATTACCAAATTCATTGTTTTTTATAACCGGATATTCGGGTCAACTTGCGTGCACCTAAACTAATTCCAGGACCTTGGAAGTAACGACCAGGCATAACCCGGTGCCCCAAGAATTTTGTTGGCAAAGAGAATCGAAACCTAAGTCCTTAGGCGAGAGCAAACTTCCAATTTCATTGCTGCTAAACACTTTTCCATCTCTCTCTGTCTTTGGCATGTGTGTGTGGAACAGAAATTCAAGGGGTGCAAAGTTCTTCCTCTCACCACCACCACAGCCACCGTGGTCTATATGGATTTCGCCCAACAAAGCTTTTCGTATTTGGAGATTCGTATGCTGATACAGGCAACAATCGGAAAACAGAAGCTAACTCTTGGAAGGTTCCCTATGGCATCACCTTTCCCGGCAAACCCGCCGGCCGTTTCTCCGACGGTCGTGTCCTCACTGATTATCTCGGTACGCACCCTTATCTCTCTGTCTCACTCTCCCTCTCTCTCTCTCTCTTTTCTTCGTGTATATGTATGCGAGCAGAGGCCCAGGCGGCCCAACCCTCATTGGAGGGCTTGGGTCCGTGTTTTTTTGGGTTAGTGTATTACGAGAGATAACGTGTCTTGTAAAGCGTAATAAGTCAATTTTGAAAATAAATAGAATTGGAACAATGACATTGAATGTGAGGTCTTGCTAAATTTCAGTGTGAGGCCAAACTTTATTGATGTTAAACAATTTTACCTAATGTATTTTTTGTTTGAAAATTACGTATATTTATGTTTCATTAGATGTGAAATTTTCGGTCAAACTCGTGTGTTTTGCATGAATATCCTTAGGGCGGTGATAATGCCAAAATTGTTCTTGTTAATGTCAAAATTCTATTGCATAGCAGGCCTCTTAATTTAGTGGTGGTGGCACTCTACTCCTTGTGATATGTCATATGTCATGTCGTGAGTTCGAGCCTACATATTGACTCTCTCACCAATCTCCAATGCATTAAAAGTTTGTACTTTTGCACATGGTTCAAGTCTTCGGTGACCGAAAATTTTAACATTAACAAAAATAATTTTTGCGTTATCATTTTCGCGAAGGCAATTAGTAAATACTCCTCATCTGTAACACAGTTTGTATAACATATATCATGCTATTAACTAGTAGTTAGTCAGCACTTACGTGGCAGTGGGTCCAATTTTATGGTGAAATTCACCATTCATAACAGATATGGTTGTACTCCTACTACATAATATTTCATGAGTAACGCACTAACGCTACAAAAAAGCCTAGCAGTTGAAATGCTTAATTTAAACTTACCCCGTATCATTTAAGCCGATGAGTCATTACTTTTCTTGTTTTTTTTTTGTTTTTGTTATTACCTCAGTGTCAATAGGAGTTGGAATTCCGGAAACGACCCGTCAACACGACACGAAGTTAGAGAATTTGAGTCGACCATTTTCTGACACAAACACGTATACGACACAACCTGCAAACACGAAATTAAAGGAGACAAATATGGGTTAGACTCGTATAACTCGAAAAGGACACGAATAACTGGTTTAGTAGGTCAGATTAGTGTCAAGATGTTTGACACATATACGTCAAAATGTGTTTCAACACCAACACGAAACTAAAATGGCACGAACATGATAAACCACAATATGATACCCACAATGGCAATGGGGTCTAGAGGAAGCTGCTCCCCAAATTTTCTATCTTAATTTAGCTGGGTCTGAAAGAGGACAAAAGCATAGGGACGGAGGAGCACTATTAGGCTATTACAGTATCACTTTATAGATTGATCATCATCATGTTGGCTTCTTTATCTTTTGCTTTTTCTAATGTAGAGTAATAAAATTGGGGTTTTTATGCTTTACTGAAAGTCTGAAACTGATGTTGCATGGCTAGGCTAGTGCGTGGTGGGCCTCTCTCTCTCGCTCTCTGTTTTCCATTCATATCATTAGGTATGAGTTGTAGTTTCGTCTTTGGGCCTATAAAAATCTCCATTATTGAGTCCTTGCTTTTAAGCCCAGTTTTTCAAAAGATTTTAGCACTCAAGTACTAAAATCATGATATTTGAAATCAAAAAATGAAGTGGTTCCGTGTATCGTTTTTCGATTTTTTTTGCACCAAATTAAAGTACACGAGAAGAACTTAAATTTGGTGCCAAAAAAAATTGAAAAACGATACACGGAACCACTTTATTTTTTGATTTAAAATATCATGATTTTAGCACTCAGGTGCTAAAATCTTTTGAATAACTGAACCTTACTCTTTCTGGCTCTCTCCTTTCGGCTCTGTTCTTGGTCAGTTTCTTCTTTCTTGTACTCAATCCAGAAAATTAATGCTGACAACGGACAAGTAATTAAAAATAACCAGGATCCCTCCTGTACCGCATAATGAACTATGGTGATGCACCTGGATAGGTCCCTAAGTCCCTTCTACCGAGACGGGGCCAGAGGGGTGGCAATACGGGCGATCGCCTCTGCAACCAAAAAAAAAAAAAAAATTAGTTCTAGTATTATATAGGGAAAAAATTTTCTTATGAATTATATAAACTCGCCCTTGCAAAGTATTTTAAAAAAAAAATTCGCCCCTGCGTAATGAAATTCCTAACTCCGTCCTTGCTTTTTACAGTATTTTGCCTTTTTTAATCTGAACGGTTTATTTATGAAGAGATCAAAAAACATCATATGTATGCAAAATATTACTCCTCGGAACAATCCAACTTATTAAGATGACATGATCATTACACTTGAGAAACTTGAACTTTCCACAAAGGAGATTTTAATGTAAATTGCACTTGTCAAGTCAAAATCAAGAAAAGTGGGTAAAATTGTGCTTTCATATGACTTGGTTTAAAGCATTTTCAGAATAGACAAATAAATTTGGAAAACAAAAAATTAAATTAAAATGTGGGTAGACACAAAATGCGACAAAGGGAGTAGATTAATGTGTTATCGATATACCTAATCGGATAATATTTGTTTTGCTTAATTCGAGAATGGAAAGACAAACATATCCCAATTATATGATTTTTGCTGTCTGATTAACTAGATTTTTGAACTATAAAGTCATTATTGACCTTCATAAAATGAACTATTTGGATCAAGATAATGAGATGTTGGATGACCCAAAACCTAACCCTATAGCGCATTTGATGTTTTTATGCTTCATTGATCTTCCAATAAACTCTTTTTAAAACCTCATTTGATACTTCTCTTTTTACCCTTTTGCTATGTATAGAAGTCCTCTGTCCTCGGCCGATGAAAGTTATCTATTTTGTAGCTTCAAGAGTTAAACCGGTTGGTTGGTGGGTTTGCTTCTTACACAATTTATTACGTTTAGATTCTTGGGGACCATAATAAAATAATTTCTTGTGAATCTCGTCGTTCCAGCATAAATAACCTACCTTTGATTGAATTGAAAGGAAATTAACCGAGACGCGAGTAAGTAAGCCCAGCCGGAGACCCGTGACTCTCAGAAAAATGAAAGTCATCTATTTTGAATTGTTTGACTGTTGTTGTAGCATACTGTTTCTATAGTCTGTCGACTCTGTCCCACTTTCTTGTCGCAACTTCTTTTGCATGCCCCACTACGATGATTCCACAAATCTGGGTTTTTTAATTCATCACTTCCCCATCTATTCCATGCCACCAAATTTTATACTGTAATAACTTTTGACTTTTAGGTAACCCACGTAGAAAATTCCCTACCTTTCACCGAATCTTATTACAGTACATCTTCACATATTTGCTACAATAGACAATTGTATTTGATGCAATTTTTGACTAGTGAGAGTATTAGATAAAAGAGTGTAGATTAATTGTGTCATTGTGTGGGGAAAAACTTTGGGAGCCGGCTGGGTATCACGTGGCGGTACCCAGCGGTCATCTCGGCCGTCCAAAAGTGTTTTGGACGGTCCGAATTTTAGAGAGAGAAAGAGGAGAAGGGAGGGAGAAAGCTGAGTCTTTCAAAATTGTACTTTTAAACATGGAGCTGAGATGCGCGCTGGGATACCACGTGTGTGGTACCCTATTTGCACCCAAAATTCTCTCCATTGTGTGACATGGGTCAAACGGGAATTATCTTTGGCAAATTCTTTGGACTTCACAATTCAAATTCTTTGGACTTCCATGACTATATTATCTATGCATGAAGCATGACTGATTCCATATATAGCTAAATGATATTTTGAAATAGCATAAATCAAGTTATTTCAGCATTAACTGGAAATCATCTAACTAATGCAATACATATAATGTTTTGAAAGTTCAACAACTTAAATGGGGGAAGAACTTACTGCACCCTTTAAGGGCCATTCGGGGTCCAACTCTATGACTGGACTCGTATATTTCATTGAGTTAATCGAGTCGGTCATTCTGTTAAAAATCAAATTAATTGGATATTGACAGTCTTACGAGAAGAATTCATTTTTTTAGAGTTTACCCTAATTGGATTAAAACTAGACGCTCAATTTCTTCAAGGCAACATGATCGAACATATATATACCTATGACTTGATATTTTTCGTTTTCGTTTGAGATGATTCGACTAGTGAACAACTCATATAAGGTCAAAAAAACTAGGCAGGTCCACCTCCCATTGGCAGCACACTAAGCCTGGCACTCCCCTGGTCTAACTTACATGATTTTTTAATAAATCGGTATCCAGCCTAATAGACTGACTATGTAGGCGCTAATCTTAGACCGACCCAACATAAAAATTGATAGCACGCGGGTGATAAAAGATCGCCCGACTAGACACTTCCCTGTTTTTTGGTCGCCAACCCTCAAAGGTTCCAACCTAAATGATTTAGACTATATTCTCCTTTATTAAGTTTGTGAACTCTTATTTTTTTTCTTGGTGTTTCTAATATTTTGGTATTCATTTCACATGAACAGCCAAATATTTGGGGTTGAAGTCTCCAATACCATACAGATGGAGAAAATATGCAACAAATCGGCTGAGATATGGGATTAATTTTGCATATGGAGGGACTGGGGTTTTTAATACTATGGTTTCGGACCCAAACATGACGACCCAGATTGATTTCTTCCAAAACCTCATCAATGACTCCGTATACGAAAAATGGGACCTTCAATCCTCCTTGGCTCTGGTTACTGTCGCCGGTAATGACTACGGCGCTTTTCTCGCCAAAGGCGGCTCTGCCGAGGTAAATTCATACCATCTGCATAGAATTTTTGCGCGTGCATGTTGGCTTGGGATATCCTGCATTAATAAAAAAAAAAAATGCCATTTTCATTTGTGGACCTACCACCAAACCTGTCTTGACAACCGGCCCTTTATCAAAAAGGGATCGTCAAGCATATCATATTTGGAACCGCACCACTGCATACCCAGAAAATACACTAGGAACCGTTGGTTTTCACATTCTGGGTTTATTTTCTTGGCAATTAGACTTGCCCTGTTTGGAAATAAATCGGTTTAAACAAACATTGGCATCGCACGATCAAGTACGTTTGTTTTTCAAAATTTCTGGTTTGATCTGCACGCGTAGTCCCTCTGATTGCCTTAAGGGCAGGCAAACCATTTTTGTCTGCAAACGCATGCTTGCTTACATGTGATTTTTGGTCGGAGATGATGTTGGCCCAACTTCTTTTTGCATCACAAAGTTGAAATTGTTGATGGGAGCTTGACATCAAAATGTTCCATGTTAGGTCGTTTTTGCCTTTCTGGAACTATATATGAATCCCGAATCCTCAATGTAATGATACTTAGATGATTCAATCAGTTAACACCATATACCCTCAAACCTGAGGTATTACAGTTGGAAGTCTCGTGAGTTTCTCGTTTGCTAAAAGCACCTCAATTCTCATTTTGTAAAAAGCACCAAGGTGATTTTACAAACTTGTTTTTACCAAAATGAGTATGTAAGAAAAAATTCACTTTTTGCAACTTAGCTTTTAGTTAATAGGAAAAAAAAAAAGTGATTTTAGCAACCTAGCTAAACTCAACTTCTATTCGAAAACTCATTTTAACATATGGGAAACAATGCCCCTAGGATTGTTTCGTCCCAACCTTGAAGGATTACTAGTTCTGCGGCAACGACAGAGCCAGGATTTTTGTGTAGCAGGGGAGGGCTATATATGTGGCGGGGCGGGGTTATACAATTTGATGATGTATACATTTTTTCAATGTATTAGTAGAGTTTTTTCAAATTGTGAGCGACTGCCCGTACTAGCCACCCCTTAGCTCCATCAATCGGTAGGGACTAAATAGTCCCGTGACTAAAAACAACTCAAACATGGGATTAGGAGAAGTGGGAGGATTAATAGTCCAATGCCACCTTTAGTCTCTCCATAAAAACATGCCCTAAATGCACACCGACATGTGTGGGACTTACTTTGGGGGCCCTATATAAATGATTGGATCGAGCTGTCAATTTGTTTAAAATATATTTTTAAAAGACTCGTAAAAAATCAGCTTAGTTGGATATCGGTAAGAGCTTGATCGATTCGTTTAAGTTTCAGTCTCTAAATTGTAGGCACCAAAGTAACAAACTTATCGAGCCCTTACTTTATCAGACTGAGGTGATTTTTTTACAGTGACACTTCAAAAAGAATATAAAACAAATTGAGTGACTTCAATCATTTGTGTGAGATCCAGAATTAGGGACCACACAATGCGGTGTGCAATTGATGTACACTAATTGATGTTTCCATCGAAGGAAAAAAAATTCAGTGCTGAGTGGCAATCTCGGCCGTCCAAAACATCTAAAGGCCGTCCAAAAATATTTTCGACAGCCTTAATTTCTCTCACTCTCTTCTCTATTACTCTTCTTTCTCTCTTTAAATTTGAGCCGTCCAAAGTCTTTTTAGATAACCGAGGTTGAGGGTCGGCACCACCCATAATGGCTTGAACAATGCTTTGGAGCCTTGGTACCCTAGAAAAAGGGGACAAGCGTAATAAAGTTGCAGCTTGCTGACAACGTCTGTGTCGTGCAACTGTAAAGTTTCCCGTCAAAGTGGTGTTTGGACTTTAGGAAAATGGAATCCGAAGATGTGGGTTAGGTCCATGTTCTTGTCCTTTCTTGGATTTCACTGGCCCACTGTTGAATGAAGCCATATTTAAACCACAGATATGCAAGACGAAGGAAAAAAAAAAACCATAGGCCTCCTTTGGAAAAAAAATCAGTTTTTGGTTTTTTGGTTTTTTCATTTGTCCTTATTCAAATATTTTTTTGCCAATAATCCAAGTATTTTGGCTTTATTCAAAAAAATTTGAGTTTTAACTATAAATTTATATTTGTTAGATTCGTCTCGTCGAGAGGAATCCCGAAACCACAAAATCTTGATGTAAAACTAACGGATGCAAAAAAAATTTGAATAAGGACAAATGAAAAAACCAAAAAATTGGTTTTTTACCCAAAGGAGTAGTACTCCCTCCGTCCGGATTTGTTAATCCCTTTTAAGAGTTCGTGTCACTTTTTAAATGATGTGCTTTGGGTAAAAAACCAAAAACCAAAAACCAAAAAACCACTTTTGTCCTTATTCAAATTTTTTTTGGATTTGTTAGTTTCGCGTTAAGATTTTGTGGTTTCTGGATTCCTCTCGGCGAGACGAATCTAACGAGTATAAATTTATGGTCAAACCAAATATTTTTTTGAATAAAGCCGAAATACTTGGATTATTGGCCAATAATCCACCTATTTTGGCTTTATTCAAAAAAAATTGAGTTTTGACCATAATTTTATACTTGTTAGATTCGTTTCGTCGAGAGGAATCCAGAAACCACAAAATCTTGATGCAAAACTAACGAATGCAAAAAAAAATTGAATAAGGACAAAAGTGGTTTTTTAAAAAACCAGTTTATGGTTTTTTACCCAAAGCACCCCGATGTCTTATGTAATTTTTAAAAAAAATTATTTTTATAAAACTAATTGATATCTATCAAATAATATCCATATTATACATATAATTACTTACCAGTTTAAGAATATCACTGATTTTTTTTTAATTAAGAACGAGAGACAAACAAATTCGGCCAGATGAAGTATGTGGTGTAAAAAGCTCCAATAGATAAGAGGTTGTTGTATCTATGTCGAGCAATCGGGGTGCACACGATGCATTGAAGACATTTAAAATGTGTAACGTCACGTCGGAGTGTTCATTAAACTTTGCAGTATGATTTTTCATGTTGGAAACGATGATATTCCTTGTGGATTTCATTGGTCCACTCTTAAATGAACCATGGATATGCAACTCCAGGTTTGGCCTAACTTGTATGTGTCACTGGACTTATTCTTTTGCTTTTGTTTGATTTTTTTTCCGCGTGGGTTAGTTGTATGTTAATTTTATTTGTGTATTATTAGTTTGTCATGACGAGAGAAATCAGAAAAGTAAAAAATTATAATCCAAACTCAATTTGTTTTAATAAAGGCAAAAATAAGTCAAAAAGGGATTTTTTTTTTTTTGGGTTTATTTTCATCTTTAGTTGATTTTATTTTCGTCTTGAGTTTTTGTGTACTATTGGTTCGTTTCGACAAGACAAATTAGAGAAGTAAAAGATTATTATCGAAACTCTCAATTTTTTGAATGGAGACAAAAATATGCCCTTTTGACTTATTTATGTGTTTATTAAAAAAAAAAAAAGAGTTTGGATCGTAATTTTTTTACTTTTCTGATTCTTCTCATCAAAGTGACTTTTATTAGGCCTAACTTGACCTAATTCACCATAAAAATAAAAATAAAAAGGGGTTGTAACAATATAGACTATATGGTTGAAGCGCCAACCAATAAGTGGTCGTTGTATCTTTATCGTGTCCCTTGTTATGTTTGTGTCCTCATGCATTTTGTGATAATTTTGTCTCATATTTGTATCCGTGTCCCCCCACTTTGTCTGTATTTAAGAGTTCAACATGCAGCTCAAGAAAATCATACTCTCTCCGTCCCTATTTTTTATCCCTTATTTTATTTGGATCGAATTGGTTATATTTTTCAATTGCTAATACTTTTTATTCGTTATTCCGTTCCTTGTGCAGTTTTTGGCTCTTTGACTCCATGTTTTGCCAAAATGTTATTCTTCTATAGAGATTTTCGGTGTTAGTACCAACATTATTAGGCCCACACTCAGTCCTGTGCTTGTAGTGGGCCTCACTAATACTCTTACATATTGTGGGCCGGACATCCGAGAGAATTCAAATCCTTCTTATTAATATGGGCCTTTGAATTATACTTTTGGGTTTTTATGTTTGATCTCAAGTATTGGGCCAAAATAGAAAGCCTTGAACATTATAACATGCTCCATGGAACCTTCTTCATTCAAGGTTTTGAATAAAGGTTTCGTGATATGTAACGGTAACAGTTTGAGTGTAACAATTTCAATAGTATTTAACATCATGTAACGAGAATCGGGTGTAGCGGTCGTGAATTTTTAAAAATTATTTTTTGATAAAAAAAAATAATTTTGAATTACATAAATAACCTGTAATGGTCGAGTATCGGCCGTAACAGTCGCGAATCAGTCCGTGAATCGGATACGGACTGATACGTAACGGGAACCGGCCGATACCCATGTGGTATTACGGTATCGGAGAGGCCAAAAACCATTATGTAACAGCCGAACATTGCAAGTGGTGGCTAGCTCATGTGGTAGAGCTCTTGGATGCCCCACATTGCATCCCGAGATCGAGTCCCATTCCCCCCTCCCCATGTAATGTACTAGATTAGGAATGACGAATGACAAAAAAAAAAAATTGAACGTTGCGTAACGGCCGGTATCGAAAACCATCATTCCTACCTATCAGTAAAATTCAATTTTTTTTTCTTTCAGGTTTTCCATAGTTGGTTTTGAGGTAATGCTTGGCTGGCAGCTCGTATTGATCTACTCTGTTTTTCTCTGCAGGATTTGCCAGCCTTCATCACTCGAGTAGTCGACCAACTTGCCGTGAACTTGAAACGAATTCACAGCATGGGAGTGAGAAAAGTGGCCGTGACGGCATTGCAGCCCCTTGGATGCCTCCCCAGAAGCACCGTTCACAACTCTTTCCAGCAATGCAATGCAACCGAAAACGTCGCTGTGGATTTCCACAACATGTTGCTGCAACAAGCGGTGGCAAAACTCAACAATGAGAGCAAGGACTCGAGGGCATTCGTCATCCTTGATCTTTACGGCTCCTTCAATAAAGTTCTTAAGAACAAAGGGGAGTACTTAGGTAATTCACATCTTTTTGATGTTCTTTTACCATTAATTTACATAATCGTTCAACAATTAGGTTTTTATCTAATTCTTTTCAGCTTCTTCTTGTTGTGCCATTTCGTGGTGAAATAAGCATAATGGCATCAATATTTTGTGAGACGATCGTAGTGACTTGATAACAGTAGCAAAATATGACTAAATCATGCCCGGCAATGATCAGACCTTTCATGAATGAACTATATAGGCACCATGTCGGGCTACTGTTAATAGGCACCATGTCGGGCTAAAAAAACCCGGACCACGTGGTCTAGAGTCTAGACCATATGAAAGAAGCTCAATCTTTCCCAATTTTCAACAACTGATGACTATACCTTCTTCATTTGCAGGAAGTGTGACGTTTGAGACGCCGTTGAAGCCATGCTGTATGGGTATCAGTGGTAAGTACTACTGTGGAAGCGTCGATGAGAAAGGTGCCAAGATGTATACTGTATGTGAAAATCGTGAAGCTGCATTCTTTTGGGACATGGTGCACCCAACCCAAGCCGGATGGCGTGCGGTGTACTTTTCCTTGAAATCAACTCTTGATAAAATTAACTAACTAGGTTTGGCACAAAGTAACCGAGTTGGTAATTATTAGTTCTTCTTCTTCTCCTCTTGGTTTTCGCGCTTTTTATTTGTTATTGGTTTTGTTCAAGCTTGTTTTTGGAAGTGTTTTTTGAAGGCTTGGGTGAAGCACAAAAAAAATGGTTGCTCATCGTTACTTATGCTTCTCTGCTTTTGGTTGCAACCGTTGATCTATGCTTGGATCCAGTCGTCTGGGGGTGGCTCCATATGTGTTGTGTTTAGTAAACACTGCAAAACCCATGACTTTTGTGCTGATAAATTTGGTGGAAAAAGTTGCACGTGGTGTGTTATGATTAGTGCGGAGCACTGTTCCAAGAATACTCAATAACCTCTCAAATAAAACCCGCATTGAGAGTACTATAGTAACTTTTGATAACTCAGAGTTTCCGAGTCATTTTACTTGACTTGAGAACTAATTTCACCAAGAATTCCCCTATAAAATTGCCAGAAATACTTCAATACGTGGTGCCGGAGGCGCTCGAAGGAAGCCAGAAGCCTCCAACGTACATAGCTACAAGCATTTGATCTCTTATTTTGAGTTCCCTTCCAGTGTGCGTTGTCAACACAATTGTAGTATAAGGACAATGGGTGTTTAATAATTTAAAAAGCATTCAAAGATATCTTTACTTTACCAACTGCGAAGGAGGATTTATTAGAGGTTGCTTCTTCTATAGTAATAACCTTGCCCCACAGGCTGCCAATACTGTAAAATGTTTATGCATACCAAACGTTAAGAGATTGCTTCGTCTAAAGTAATAACCTCGCCCCACAATCTGCCAATACAATAAAATGTTTATGCATATCGAACATTAAAGAGGGATCCCGTAACAATTAATCCAGACCACCTGAGAGTATTCCAATATTGGTTCAAGAGCCCATTGTTTACTTCAACAAACCAGTTCATAAGCCAATAAAGACCTCTTCCTTCAAGCAAGGAATTAATATCTGAGGAGCAAGTTTCGCAACAGCACTCCTCAATAGCTACGGATTATCCTCGTCCTGGACCTTAATAAAGACCTGGAATAAGGCACCAACAGACCTCATTGAAGATTGATTATAATAGTACTTGTGCTCAGATGAAGATTTCCGCTCGGAGACCAGAGTCCATTCAGAAGCCTGATTGGTCCTGCTCTCCATAGATCACAAAGCAAAATCAGACTTCAAAAGAGCATCAATAGAAATCAATAGCTGGTCGGAGAAAGTAGGACTCCGAAAACCACATAAAAACAGATAGGGGTGTACAAGAAAACCGAAAAAAACCGTGAAACCGGACCGACCAGACCAAACCGGTCTTTTTGGATTGGTTCTATGGTTCAATGGATTGGTTTTGGTTTTAAAAAAATGAGAACCGGATATTTTGGTTTGGTCCTCGGTTTTAAAATTAGAAACCGTGATTTGAACCGAACCGGTCTGTTATATAATATAATATATATACATTCCTATATACCCTCACACACTTGATAATTTTGTTAGTTTTAAGTTTTAATGTTGCATCTGCTACCCATATCAATAATAATATTTTAATAGTTATTTTAGTTATTGATGGACTTCTTAATCTATTTGTGGGTTGGTATAATGGTAGTAGTTTTACGAAAGAGTTGCAACAATTTTGTGGACAATTTTTTTTGGCAATTTTTGAATACTAACATAGTTTAGAACCGGAAACCGAATCAAACCGGACCAATCTAATGGTTTGGTGTGGTTTGGTTCTATATGTGTAATGGTCTGGTTATGGTTCTCAATTCTTTGGAACCGTTAAATATGGTTCGGTTCTCGGATTTCTACAAAACCGGTCCAAACCGGACCATGTACACCCCTAAAAACAGAACGATCGCAGATGCCCGAGATAGCGGTGATGAGTGGAACCGGGGTGGGTGCCGTGCACAGTGCGATGCACTGCAGGCCGCCCAATGCTCAGATGGACGGCCCAGATTTGGATCCGGACATCGGACAGCCCGTAGTGAGAGACTAGGTTTCATGGGGGGTTTTCAAAATCGCCTCACTCTCCAGTCTCCACAACAGGAAGTTTTCAATCGGATAGGTATAATTAAATTATTCCAATCTTTCAAGTTTTCACTCAAAATTTAGGATAAAAAATAATGAATGAATCTTGGAAAAAAGATACATAACTGTGTGCCAAATATAACATTGATGTGAAACGCACATATTGAAGGGCATATGGAGAAGAGCATGCAACAAAGAAGTTATCCTGATAGGATTTCGATAGGTATCAAAACGAGCTATTTCCATTGAAGTATAAGGAAAACGGATTTGCGTCTATGGAAAAACCCGATCTTGGTTCCTATATAAGATGTTTTTTAGAAGCATATAACAACGGGTATTCACTACATATGAACTCTTCAATATAGTTCACTTTGGCTTCAAAATATTCGCCTTTAATTTTGAGAAATAATTTTAACACTCCACTTTACTGGATGCACTCCAAATTTTGTCTTTTAGTGCTATGTGTTTTGTGTAATTTTTTTGGCTTGGTGTACAAAATTAACTAATGCGAAAAAAACTTGAATGAGAAAGAAAAATAATTCGGCTCAATTATTTAACCAAAACACTTCATAAAGCAGGTTCAGTGTACAATTGTAGATACGAAACTAGAGAGTAGGGAAAGATGAATCGAAATATGAGTCTCTATTTTATTGTTTCAAATACTTCCAATAGTTGAATACATATATTATTTTTTTAGAAAACTTATGCCAATAGTTGAATACATTTGTTTTTTGTTTTTGATAACTCAAGTCACTTTTCTAAAACCAATCCCATCGTCCCCTAGTGAGAGTTCTAATTAAAACTAGGGTAAACCTCTATAACCTTTGATAACTCCAATTTTTGTTTTTTAGTGCTATGTGTTGTGAATATTGATTTTTTTAGATTATTTGTTTGTCTTGACGAGAGAAATCTAAAAAATAAAAAATTAGTAACCAAACTAAAACTTTTATGAATAAAGACAAAAATGCCAAAGTCTATTTTTAAAAAAATTATTTTTGTCTTTAATGAACTTTTTAATGATTTTGATTATAATTTATTTTAGATTACTCTAACAAAGTAATAATCCAAAAAAATATCGACAAAAAACTAATGAACAAAAAAATATTGAATAATGGCTCAACTATTTAGAGAAAACGCCTGAGTGAGAACACTTCCAAAAAAATTAAAAAATAAATTTGACACTCCACTTTTTAATAACCACACTTCAATATTTGTCTTTGGTCATGTTTTGTGTATCTAGCAATACTGGAGCAGTCCTTCGAAAACACGCGGAATGGGCGAATAATAAGAAAGAATAAAATAAACCTCTCAAATTAGAAAACCATCACGTGTCCCTATTCCTCCTGGCCTATAACCTTCTTTTTTTTTAATGCCCTTTTGAAATCCTGATCATTCTCATTCTCATTCTCAGAGTCACTTAGGGCATCTTTATTTGACACACAAAAAAAAAACATCAAATTTAATCTCAAAAACATCTTTTATAATTTAGCAAGTTACTTTTCAAAAAATTCACAAAATCAGATTCTCTATTCAAACTTTAGCAAGTCACTTTATAAAAAACTCACAGAATCAGACTGTCTATTCAAACTTTTACTCTTGCCTCCTTCTTCCTCTTTTGGTGAGTGAACAGTAGGTTACCAAATTTGTTAAGTTACTGTAACAAAATTAAGAAATCTTCAAATTGGTGAGTTCATTTGGTAATGCTGATTTTTGAAATTTTGGAGGAGTTTGCTCTCTACTTTAACTTCAAAGTTTAGGTAGAGAGGCTGATATTGATGCTCTTCTGCACACCAAGCTGCTGATGTAGCGTATGAGAAAAAAATCATTTGTTTTGGTGGCTCCCATAGTAGGTTTCTCGTTTTGGAGTACTAAAAATGAACAATGGCTTTAAGACTCATTTTTAAGACTCATTTTTGGGTCTCATACGAATAATCCAAATGACACATTAATTTTAATACAATTTTTTGAATGACATTGCAAAAAATTAGCTCAGTTTATGTGTAAATGGTTGATCCAAAGTTTAAGTTTTCATTTAGAAATAAGGATTGACAAAGTGGGCATGAGAAAACAATAAGTGTTTGACTATGAGGTCGCATGTTCAAACCCTACTAATGCCAACCATCCCAAATTTTGGGCCACTAGGGGTTATGGCCAAATCATTACCTCTGAACTAGTCAATGTATGGAAAAGCTGGTTCAGACATCTTGTTAAACAAAAAAAAAAAAAAAGTAAAAGAAAGAAAAAAGGCTTATCCAAAGGGAAATGACTTTTACACCCCTTTTATCCTCAAAATACCTTTTTTTTTTCCTTTCTTTATTCACTTGAAAATACTAAATTGTCATTCACATGGAAAAAAAGGTGACTCATGAGATAAGGATAATTTGATAATTTCTAGATGACTAAAGATAAAAAGAGGGTGTAATGATCATCTCACTATTGAAACGAGGTCTTTCAGACCATCTCCAATAGCCTCTTTTTCTCTCCGGCGAACCCATTTTGGCGATCAAAATCCAAAAAACGAAGACCTAGCAGCCTCGCCAAGCTCCTCGCCATTTTCGTCGAAGCTACAATACCTCGCCACAGGCGGCGAGGTATGGCGAGCTCGCTGCTGGCATTTCTTTCTCTCTCCTCCCACGCCGGAAATATGGCTACACTGAATATTTATTCTAAAATCGATTTGACACCAGAGGATTGTAGGTATCGTCGAGGCGATGTTAACGGTGTAAGATTCGCCGACAGAAAAGTCCGCCCGGAGCCTGCACGCGCGGGTCAATGGACGCACGTTTGGGCGAGTCAGATCTACTTGCGGATGTGCATGCAAGGTAGAGGAGCTGACTTCGTTTTTTTTTTTTTTCCCTCTTTCAAATGGCTACACTGCTGAGCGATCGAAATGTTTGATGTTAGCTAAGTACATTTTTTCTTGCCAAAATGGGGATAGAGATGTTTAGACGGATGGAAATGCTCTAA
This sequence comes from Vaccinium darrowii, assembly GCA_020921065.1. Taxonomy (NCBI): domain Eukaryota; kingdom Viridiplantae; phylum Streptophyta; class Magnoliopsida; order Ericales; family Ericaceae; genus Vaccinium; species Vaccinium darrowii. The sequence continues at coordinate 30,998,393 of CM037161.1, read as the reverse complement.
AAGACTTTATTGGAGTGGGTGCCAAAATAATAGTACTAAATTAACAAGATATTTCTCTAACCGAATGAAGAATCTGACCATGGAAAAAACAAGACACTCTTTTTTTTTTTTTTGTGATCCGCAACAAGACACTCTTCTCCTCCCCCCTTCTCTTCGTTGTTTCTCCAGCCTTGGAAGAAGATGGCTCAGGTACTGTTCTGTTCAAACCTGTTCGCACAAGATCAACGTATATCTTTCGCAATTAAATCTTCGCACCCCGACATACCACAAATTGAATGGAATGTATGGAAGTTGTTGGTTTCAATTCCTTTTTCACTGATTCCCAAGCATATTCCAACTGTGTGCATGTATTTGTGTTTGTTTAGCAGATGCTGGATAGATGTTTGTATTGTGTATGCTATCAACATTTTAGTTCCTTCCACTCAATATCCAACTAAAAGAATGTCAGATACTTGTGATGGGGTTGGGTGTTTGACGAGGCATTGGGGGTGTTCGTTTACTTCTAATTTGTTTTTCAAGAATTTACTGTTTCATATCCGAAGTCACAAATTAGGGTTTTTAATCCAGTCAAAGCTATTGATTTAAGGATGCTCCGATGAAATTGCGTGGCTCCATTGTTTATGTCATGGACTAGTAGGTTTGTGAAGCCTAATTCGATTTAATTTTCTCGCTGATTATTCGAGAATTCGACCTTCCTAGTCAGGTTGCAGCGCTGCCCCCCTGAAACCTACACAGGGGTATTAAGATAATTGTTGACGTATAACCTAGGTTATAAATACTTGTTATACGCAGCAGCCGATGTAACTCTTGTACTCTCTTTATTTGATATAGTGATAACTAGGGTGTCTTGTGGATGTACTCAACTACATAGTTGAGGAAACACACAAAAAATTCTGTGTCTTTTCTGTTTGCGTAGTTTACTTGATTATTCTTCTCACATTGTGTGTTTAATGGTTTTGCTGATTTCTCAATATATATTAGCAGTGTAATTCATTTAGGAAAGTGAGTTGCAACTGACCGTAAGGGAGTGATTGGTGGGATTGAATATCTTGCCATGGTAATGCATGACATAATTGAGAAAAACTCATTAAGCTCAACTTTATCGAAGTGCTGAAATCCATAGTGTCTTCTTTCTCTTCATTCATTTTTTGTGGACTTCAGTAGCAGCTCTAAATTTGAGGGATCCAAATGACGCTCAATCCACGTCATAGAGATACATAAGGGCTTACAAGATGTATACTCGAGATCCTTTAGAAGACTCACAAGATATATACTGATATAGTTAAGGGCTTGCATCTAAACAACAATTGCTTGCTGACAAATGTGTTTTAGCTTTAAAAATGGCTTAGGCGCATTTGGTATTCTTAGACTAGGCATTGTAGGCAATCAAGTTGATAACTTAGATTTGGCTTGCAATAATAGTCAAATGTTAGACCAACCTGCCATGTTGGTGCATGAAATGCATTTGAAATGTAGAACTGACTTTACAAAGAATTAATGCTCCACAAAACCTCAAGTGTAGGTGGGTAGGTTCCTTCTCCATGCATAATTTGGGCAGATCAAGGGGTCCTGTAGTGCGGCTGGTACACTGCACCTTCATGGATGTCACTTGATTCCGGATCATGTCCATTGGGTTCTGATAGACCTGACAGAGGCACACTACATGGTGTATTGTGATTGGTGCACTACAGCATTTCCTCGTCCTAATTTTTTGTTTTCATTCTACTCGATGATTGGTACTTGGTACATGGCCTTTTTACTGATCAATTAGTGGGCTCAACTAGGTCTTACGGGGTCAACTGATTCCTGCTGAGCGATTGCATTTGCATCCATATATTTCTTTAGCTACAATTTTTTTATGAGGTTATTTTTTTGGTTTGTGAGATTTGATACTGAAAACCTACTAGATACAAAGTTTTTGTTCTTTGAATAAACGGTATAGCAAGTTCAAACAGTTAATAGTATAAAAATGAATTTGATTATAACTTTAATTTTCCCTTCATCTCAATAACAGTTTTCATGATGTGCTACTTCATTTCATCCAATCCACCCAAATTTTATGTTACTATGGGCATTATGTTTAACAGTCTTCATCTTTATGAACAGCTAAAAACTAGATATCTCAAGTTTAACTCAGCCTTCATCTGTAAGTTGCCAAAGTTACTATCCATGTATATTTTCGTAGTTGTGCTGTACGTAAATCCGTTTGATTCTAAAGCGGCTGTTTCCTTCCAATAGTCTAGCTTATACATTACTCCTTCTCTTGCTTTTAACAGGTAAACTACACCAGGAAACATCTCTTGAATTTCACAATAAGGGGGTGTTCCACTAACTTGATTTTTTTGGTTTTTTGGTTTTTTTTGGATTTTTTAGTTTTGCAAAAACACTAACTTATTCCACTAACTAGTTTTTTGGTTTTTGTGGTTTTTAGTTTTGCAAAAAAACTAACTTGTTCCACCAACTTGTTCCATTAAACTAGTTTTTTTGTATGTTTAGTTTTGCAAAAAAAAAACTAACTTGTTCCACTAACTAGTTTTTTTTTGGCTTTTTTGGTTTTTACTTTTGCAAAAAAACTAAGTGGTTTTTTGTTAGTGGAATGAGATAGTTTTTGAGTTAAAACAAAACTATTTTTTTTTAGCGGAACGGGGCCTAAGTTTATCGTCGATATATGTGTTTCTCCCATGTTGTTCTCACACTTGTTACTGCTTCAACACACGTCCTTATTTACATCAAAATGTGGAGTTGGTACTCATCTTTGCTTTCAGACATTCTGCATTATCTAACCATAAACTGTACCATACCAATTTTCTTAGTAATGAATACCATATGGAGGTCCTCTTCAATTGGATTGTATTTTTGTGTTAGTCACCTGCGTACTGGTTTGCTTGATTCATCCAAATCCTTAAGCAACTAGAGGAGAAAGCACAGGAATTGAGTCCATTGTAGATTCACAATTATAAAAGGAGAATAATTTTCCTCATCCTCTTGCCTCGTCCAGGTCGTCCTTAATCTTCTATCATTATCTTTGCCTAAAGTTCCATTTTATGACTCATAAAATTCATTGTTGTCTTCATGTCTGTCTCTCAATTGTTAGAATCTACATTAAGGTGTCATGAGCCTTCAACTTAGTCTCCCTGATTGCTTTATTAGCTGTGGTTTAGCTACTTGTATTTTTGAAGATTTTCTTTATCCTGACACATACAGGGAGCTTTATGATAATTTGTTATTTTTAGAATCAGCCATCTCAAACCACATGGATTAGTGTCCACATCCTAGTCATCAATTGGTTATTTCTTAAAGAGTGTTAATTTCACTATTTTGAGTTCCAGTATAGAAGATGTGTGCCTTCTTTCCGTTGTTTTCTTTTTTCTACAAATTTGGAAAACAATTTTGGGGTGGTAAGAATCCCTCATATTATAACATATCCTCACATGTTCTCCTATCTACTTTCCTGCTAAGAGAAGAATTCATATAGATCCATAGTTTAGTAAGAATATCTCTTATTATAACGGAAAGTCCTTGCATATGCCCTTGCCCCTTATCAACTTACCTTGTAGAAGAAAAAATGATATGGACCCCTCCGCATGGTAAGCTGGAGAAAAAGCGAATCTAACTGCAACACTTGCACGATAGGTAGGGTGAAGAGTTCCTAGCAAGAGTTGGACGTAATACCTCCATCTGTACCACTCAAGTTGATCCTTTTGACAACTTTAGACCGCTTGGTTACTTGGGCTTGTTACTTGGGCTTGTTCAATATTTACCTCATGGGCTAAGCAAAGTCAAATGTGATTGGAAACTCCACTGTAGCACAATGGCATACTTTTTGTAGTAACACATTTAAGACTTGTTACTTAAAAGATCGGTAATGGTAGCCCCTGCCATTAAGTCCTATATCTATGGAGTTTATAGGGGTAGATATACGTCCTACCAAGACAAAATTTATAACTTGCTATACTCTTGCATAACTAGCAAAGAGTTATTACCAATATCTTTGGTTTCATAATCAAGACTTTGGGTTATAATTAGTCAAGCTTGTAATCCTCAACACTGGCTTTGATCCAACACTTCTGTTAGTCTGTGTTTGTGGTCACATAGTGATAAATTGTAGAGAGACATATTGTGAAAGAATGAGGAAAGTTAGTGCTTATCCTCTCCACATTGTATATATATGGACAAAACTACATGGACTAATCTACCCTTAGGCAATTAAATAGATAACAATAAAACTCCTAACTTAACACTCCCCCTCAAGTTGGTGCACATCATGCGCAACTTGAACACAATGGGATAAAAACTTTTACGACTAAGCCATTTTGTAAATACATCAGCTAATTGGTCCTCAGATCTCACAAAAGGCATACATAGGAGCTTTATTGTAGCAGTAAAGCTTCATAGGACCACATCAGGAATCCCCAAATCGCGCAAAAAGGTTTGGAGCCATAAAAGCTCACAAACACCTAGCTATGTATTCAGCTTCTACACTGGATCTAGCTACCACTGATTACTTCTTACTTCACCAAGTACCTAGATTTCCCCCAAAGAAGGTACGATAATCAGAACTAGATCGCCTATCATCAATAGAACTTGCCCAGTCTTTATCTGTGAAAGCTTCAAATTTTAAGTGACCATGATTAGAGAATAAAATTCCTTTACCTCGAGCAAATTTGAGATACCTCAAGATTCGATAAACTGCATCAAGATGTGTCGTACATGGTTCATACCTAAATTGGCTAACAACTCCCACAACATAGGAAATATCTGATCTAGTGTGAGATAAGTATACCATGCAACCCACAAGTCTCTAATATCTCTCCTTTTTTTGCATGTTTCCCAACATTGCTTCCAAGATGATGATTGGCCTCAATGAGTGAGTCGGCAGGCTTACATCCCAACATGTCTGTTTCTTTCAATAGATCAAGAATGTACTTCATTTGAGAGATAAAGTACCTTTATCAGATCTAGCCGCCTCCATTGCAAGAAAGTATTTCATTGACCTAAATCTTTAATCTTAAACTCTTGAGCAAAGTGTTCCTTTAGGCTTCGTATCTCATCCATATCATCACCTGTCGTTATTATGTCATCCACATAGACATTAAGAACAACAATCTTACTATCACTTATTTTGATGAACACAGTGTGATCAGCACGACTCTGGCTGTATCCAAACCTCAACATAGCTTTGAGAAACCTATCAAACCACGCTTTAGGTGATTGTTTCAAACCACAGAATGCCTTTCACAATCTATACTCCTTTCCTTCAGTTTCAAAGGAGGAAAAACCCGGTGGTATATCTATTTACACTTCCTCCTCTAAGTCACCATGAAGAAATGCATTCTTTACATCAAACTGTTGAATAGGCCAATTCAAAATAGCAGCACAAGAAAGCAAATTCCGAACAGAGTTCATCTTTACCATAGGAGCAAAAGTCTACTCATAATCAATGTTGTATGTCTAAGTAAAGCCCTTAGCAACAAGTCAAGCTTTGTATCTCTCAACTGTCCCATCTAACTTGTGTTTCACAGTGAACACCCATTTACATTCCACTAATTTCTTTCCCACTGGAAAAGGCACTAATGTTCTAACTCCTTTTCTATGAGCAATAGGAGCATCAAGATCATCAGAATCAATAAGGGATAAGTCATTACCAGAATCAGCCAAGGAATCAGAGACTGGAGTGGGCGATAGTGATTGGCAAGGTTGCTCCCCATAGGTAGACTTTCCCTTTTTCCGTCGAGAAAAGGTCTTGAGATCTAGCCTATCCAGTTGTCCAGCAATGTCATGATTTGCTCTTGCTTCAGATGTTGGTTCCTTCTCTTTCTCAGAGGTTCCTTTCTCCCCCTCATGATGACAAGGTTAACTGAAAGTACGACCATGACTCTGGATTATAAGATGTTAACATCTCTTCCTCCCTAATCTCTTCCTAGACATCATTCTCCTTTTGAAGATGAAGAGGAGAGGGGATAAAAGGATTTGGTTTCCCAAAAGGTGACATTCATAGAGACATACATTTTGTGAGAGTGCGGGTCACAGAATTTATAACCCTTCTGAGTAGGAGAATAGCTAAGGAAACCATACGGGCTTTGGGATCTAACTTACCATGAGGATGCTTAGGAGCATGGAAAAAACACACAACCAAAGATCTTTGGTGGAAGAGACGAGACCCAAGAACAAAATGGGAGAAATTTAAGAGGAGTTTGAAATTGAAGAACACTAAATGGCATGCAATTGATAAGGAAAGCTGCAATAATGATAGCTTCGCCCCAAAAAAGTTTAGGGACATTCATGGTAAACAAGAGAGAGCGGGCTACCTTAGAAAGATGGCGATTCTTGCGTTCAGCAACTCCATTTTGTCGTAGAGTGCCAACACAAGACATCTGAGAAAGAATGCCAGTCATTAAGATATGCCCAAAAAATCACATCTATATACTTAGTCCCATTACTACAGAGGATTTCAATGTTAGCTTCAAACTCAGTACGCACCATCTGATGGAAAGATTTAAAGCACAAAAAAACTTCATTTTTAGCCGGAAGTAAATACACTCCAAGTGACACGAGAATGACAATTAATAAAAGTGACAAACTAGCGATAACTAGACAGAGACGTGACAAGAGAAGGATTCCAAACATCATAATATAAATGGGGAATCAATTCTTTGATTAACAGAAGCATAAAATGAGCTTTTATGTTTTTGCAAGCTCAAAAGCTTCAAAAAAAGAACTAACTCAGAGAACATTGCCTAGCTAAACTAGAGAAAAGTTTTTCTAGAATTCTAAAAGATGGATGACCCAATCTATGATGCCACTGATGTAATGAAGGAAGAGTCGAACCTGTATTTGCTTCAAGAGCTTGACCGCATGACAAAGGAGGACAATCTGTATTAGGTGCAGACTCCAAAAAATACGGGCCCCCGTGAGCTTTACCACCGCTAATCATCCTCTCCGTATCTAGTTCCTGAAAGACACAATGTGTAGGAAAAAATGTCACTTAGCAATTTAAGGATTGAGTAAGACTACTAACAGATAGAAGGTTAGTAGAAAATTTGGGAACATGAAGAATTGAAGGCCGAGAAATGGGTACAACTTCTCATATGTTTTGTTGCATCATAATCTATTATCAAAGGAGGAGAGCTAGAGGCAGTAGAAACACTAGCATGTATACCTTTTTGAGCAAAGAAATCAGAGCAGTGGAAGTAGAAGCAATGGTAGATGGAGCGTGAAGTCTAGCCAGTGGGCACATGAGTTTGTAACTCTCCCTGAGAAAGGGCACCAACCTGGGCCGTTTTGGGAACCTCCACCATATTCACAGAAGAAATACAGTAACAGCCTACTAAAATGCCACAAGGAAAGAGACGAAAGAACCAGATAACACTAAAAAAATAATGCCCCAAAACTGGGCCAAAAACAGCCCTGTATATTGCGGAATGGTACCAAATAGTTTCCAAACAGTATCTAAACAGTGTGAAAATTTGTCGATTACTACATATGTGGTGGTGTTCTGCAGAAAGGAAAGCAACAGAGCTATACCTCAGAAGAAATACCAAATTGAAGCACTAGATCGAAGCAAGTCCTTAAATCGGATCTTGAATCCTTTGTAACTAAAAAAAAGTCACTTTCGAGTTCAAATAGAACTATAGAAGGAACCCACATCGTTTTCTGATGCCAACGAACGATTTAGAGGCTGATCCAAGGTCGCCAGAAGTCGTACAGTGGGTTCGAAGGAAACCCAGTAGGTATCGATCATTTATCTGAGATGTACAAAAGTCGTGTTGAGTTCAACGCTCAACAAGAGCACCAAACGACTTACCAGATTACTGAGATCTCTTACTTGATGAGCTGAAATTCACCACCTTATATATACGGACAAAATAACATGGACTAAACTACCCTTAGGCAACTATATAGATAACAACAAAGCGCCTAACTTAACACAGAGACCCCTCTTGACAACTCGTGCAATTAGAAATTCTCCCAACAGCAAGGTCATGCATTATGCATTTTACTATATATATATATATAGGGTAGCATTGTCATCTATTCTCATGTTCTAGTATTAGACTCTGGTATTTGACTCCCCAAATAAATCATTAATGTTTGGTCATTCATATTGTGGCACAATGCAATTCGTAATGTTACTGCCCCATCTTCTAAATCGAAATACCTAACAAACCTATATAATAATAGTTTCCCTCTTGACAATCATATATGACACTAAATGACGAATAACAACCGTCCACTCGAAGATGCATTACTTTAAAAGTAAAATAAAACCCATAGAAAGGGCGATACTTTTCTTTACGTCTGAACCCGCAAGTACCACAGGGGACCGAGAAACCACTTAATCTCTTACAATTGTAGCCATCAAACCGATATTTTTGAAACTTGTTTGAATCTCTCTCGAATCCAAAACTAACACTCTCTCATACTTCTCAAAATGTCTTGTTAGGCCATCTCTAACCCTCCACATTTTTTTAAAACCGAGTTTGAGTAAAAAATTTGGCCAAAAGTTTGATTTGATATTGAGGACTCCAATGGTTATCATCAAAATTTTCACCAAATCATTTTCAAAATCCCCACCTTATCCCAAAAGGCTGCCCAGGAAAGGCATTTTATGTATTACCATTCAATTTAAGGAAAGGAGGACACAAAAGGCATTTATAATTTATGGAATGTTACCGTTAAAAAAAAATTGGTGAAGGAATTGATGTGGGCTAATTCTTCCTTGATTTGATGAAACATTTGTTTCTCCCTTCATTTGGTATTAATCTAATGATAGGACTGGAGCTGAATTTTACCAATTTTTTCATCAAATTTGAATTTGATGAAGGGCTGGATATGGCCTTACATGGCCCTTAATCGATTGGGAAGATTCTCTCATCTTAGAGCCAACGTGACGATGCAGCTTAGGGGAAATGCTCTAGCAATCTAACCAAGCCGTAGCAAATAATTTATGTGCATGATGAGGCAACACAAAAGAATTAGGCACTAACCAACCTTAATAGGTTGTTCCCTAGATGGTAGAGGCAGTGTCGTCTTGTTCATTGTATATGGTATGATTGAAACTAATTATGCATCCTTCACCATTATTCTTAGGGCTTAAACAAGAAAACTTGGATCATAAAGGAGAAATATTTTAATTTTTGGCAAACTTCACTCCTAGGGTTTGGGCCACGTGCAGACGTCCCCTATGGTTGAATTTGTTGCATCCGTACTCCTTGTGGTTTTTAAAATTGTGCAGATGCACCCATTTCCGTCTACGGATGTGTACCCCACAAGCTTCTTGAATCTAACCGATATATTGCAAACTTAATCCGAACCGTACATGATGTATTAATCAAAGAGTAGATCATCTCTATAAAAAATCATGTTGATCAGACGTCAATAACTCAGTGATCGGGTTCTCATTAAAATGAAAAGTAAATTTGTATTTGAAATTTTACTTAATAATAAATTCTATTCAACAATGGGGTTTTCATTTTCCAATCGACTTGAATTTTGGTACGGATGTAATAATCTCAAGCTCTACAATATGAACCGTTAAGATCCAATTTTTTGTACAACGGATAGATTGTTTAGTAGTTTTCGTCATCGGTGAAAGCATTGGACCACAGGAGATGTAACTGCACATGGCCCAAACCACTGGGAGTGTAAGTGAAGTTTGCCCTTTACTTTTGCCAAATACTTCAAATCATATGTGGAGAATAAAGAAGTTCTGAAAATCTAAGGAAGAGCTTCTATGAGTAACTACGTCCTTGTTTCTTTACCCAAAAGAACAATGACGGTAATTAGGAAATAGGTGAGTGGCCATCACTCTTAACTTCGTGGGTTTGCTCTTTCTGTAGCATTGTCACTTGACAAAAGGACTTGTTCCCGTCCTTCACTTCAGAGCCTATCCTCCGGTATGGTCAGGACTCTGTACTGAATAATCTATGATCCTCTTTAGAACATTCTGTAATATTCTAATGGTTGCCGCATACTTGGTTATCTGATGCTATGGAGGGTCCACTCCAGTATCCGCTTTGATTCGGGCTACTATGACAGGAGTGCTGGTCGTGCAAGCAAGTGAAGCATAATTAGAAAGCCTTAACGATTATTCAATTTAGTCCCTTCAACTACTTAGGTGCATGATAGAAGATGGTATCTTTGGACTAGAGTTGTTCAAGGAGATCGACACTCGTGTATGAAGCACCGACACCTCTAAGCGTCACTGTGTCGCAGTGTCGAAACACGGGGACACAGCGGGGCACGGCGGGAAACGTGTCTGGACACGCCATCTGGAGGGGGACACGGCTTGATTGAATTTTTGGATGGGGACACGGATGGGGACACGATGGGGTCAATTCGAAATTTTTTATAATTTTTTTGGGGTAAATTTATAATGGGTGAATTACCTATATATCCCTTCGACTTTCACGCGAGTTTCACTTTAGTCCTTCGTCTTTCAATTTGAACAAAACTGACCTTCCATTTTCGATTGAGTGTCAATGTTACCCCTCCCCAAACTTCCATCCAGATTTTGGACGGAAAAGATGCATGTGATTGGCATGTGACATGTTTACAAGGGTATTTACGACGTTCCAGCCTATTACCCACCTCCCCCCCCAAACCCAATTTTTTTTGCTTTTGCTTCCCTCCTCTGCTTCCCGCCATACCTATCCCCTCTGATATACTCACACCAAACCCAATTTTTCCTGCAAACAAAAGGATAGTGCTGCTTTGTATTTCATTTCCAACTCAAAAAAAAAAAAAGGGGGAAAACGTTGTTTGCATATGCTCATTGATTTTTAATTTTTTATTAGTCATGTGAATGCCCCCTAAAACAATGGTCCCTCTCGTTAAAAAATTATCTGCTCTACTGTTGTTGGACTAATATTAGACAACTTTATTGTCCAACTTTTTCATAAGATCAAACAATTTTTTCATTAACATAAATGTATTTAAAAAAAAAAATGGAACCAAAAAAGGAACCACAACTTTGAATAAACAAAGCCGACAGGCTGGGAATTTGTTAAAAAGGTTAATAACTAACTCAACTTTACAAAAATTATTTTTTAAAACTGTAAAATAGCAAAATAAATATATTACCGGCGTGACTTTGTCTTCTAGATGCAGACATTGCATCATCCAAAGCTCTGTGTGTTGTCTTCCAGATGATAGATTCTGCTTTCCTGGTGATGGTGCTGTCTCTTTGTGGTTTTCGATTTGAGAAAGTGATTTGGCGTGTTAGATAAGTAGGGTTTTGGGTGGGGAAGTGGGTAATAGGCTAGAATGTCGTAAATACCCTTGTAAACATGTCACATGCCAATCACATGCATCTTTTCCGTCCAAAATCTGGACGGAAGTTTGGGGAGGGGCAACATTGACACCCAATCGAAAATGGAAGGTCAGTTTTGTTCAAATTGAAAGACGAAGGACTAAAGTGAAACTCGCGTGAAAGTCGAAGGGATATAAAAGTAATTCACCCATTTATAATTAATCAAAACTTTGGGTAAAAAAGTGTAATTTAGTCATATATATATACATCTCCTCTTTACCCCATCAATAAACAAAGTCGATGTTTACCAAAAAAAGACAATGTCGATCAACAGGAGTTTGGAACCCTAATCATTGATTCCTCGTATGTCTCCCTCTTGTCTCTGTTTTCTCTCACTATCTCGTCTCTATCCTATACATATATATGTGTGTGTGTGTGTGTGTGTACGCCCACTTTCCAGTCCGGCGGACTGGAGGTTTTTGGGTGTTTTGAAGCTTATAAAACGTGTTTTTGCATGATCCGAACCGTCCAATGTGTTTAAAAAGTGTTTTTAAGGGTCATCGCGAGAAATCATTAAAAAAAAAAAATACCGGGAAGGGCTTCATCTGAGCAGTTTTCCACAAAAACTGTACATTTTCAGTTTTATGGAAAATTGCTCGAATCAAGCCCTTCCCGGTATTTTTTTTTTTCAACGATTTCTCGTGGGGACCCTTAAAAACACGTTTTAAACACATTAGACGGTTCAGATTATTAAAAAAAATAGGGAAGGTGCATCCCGGACTCCGGGATTCCTAGACTAGAAAGTTCCTCTATATATATACACATATATACAACAAGGATCCAGTTCGCACCCTTATATCCACACCTTACGTCAAAACCTTCATTTTCCGATCAAATTTTCGTGATCCGAACCATCCAATGTGTTTAGAAGGTGTTTTTAAGGGTTCACATGAGAAATTAGCAAAAAAAGTGACTGGGAAGGGTTTGATCCGAGCAATATTTCATAAAACTGTATATCCCGATCATTTGGCTGGGAAGGGGGTGGTGTGGACGTAAAGTTTGGTCAAGTAGTCCTGATTGGACCTACCAATAAGGGTCCCTTATTTAAAAATTCCATGCGGACCTACCATTTTTTTGACTTTTCAGACTAAATTTCGACAATCCGAACGGCTCAATGTTTTTAAAATGTGTTTTCAAGGGCCTACGCGAGGACTCTCCAAAACAAAATACCCGAAAGGGCTTGATCCAAGCAGTTTCCGATAAAAACTATATATGTACAGGTTTTATCGAAAACTGCTTGGATCAAGTCCTTTCGGGTATTTGTTTTTGGAGATTCCTCGCGTAAGCCCTTGAAAACACATTTTAAATACATTGAGCGGTTCGGATCGTCGAAATTTAGTTCGAAAAGTTGAAAAAGGGGTAGCTCCGCATGGAATTTTAATATAAGGGACCCTTATTATACACGTAGCGTGTCCCCCGCCGTGTCCGTATCCCCATTTTTTCAGAATTCCTGTATTTGTGTCCGTGTCCGTGCATCATAAACACTTGCTTTAAGCGCAAGAAAAAGTTGATTCAGAAAGGGGAACAGGAGTGGAGTTCTGTACTAGATGGTGAATTTCTTGACATTGAGCAGTGTAAAGGAGTGAATCAGATATGCTATAATTTTGTTCACGCATTAGCATTTTGCATCGGTATCATTGTTTGAGGGGGTTCACATGAACCCCTTGGGTTCAGAGAATGCACTAAAATTTTGTATGGATTACATATAATTTAATTATTTTTGCTAATATTGACTGCCCTGGATCATTTGTATGAAGCCAAAGGGAAAAAAAAAATTCACTTACATTTGTAAGTAGACAATATAACTCAACAAAACAAAGTATATTACATGTAATTTTGTTTAATGAATGTAATCTCTCTTACTTTATGTAGTGTTCTGTGTAGGAACATTTTCTGAACATTTTTGTCACCGCTGACTAAAATTCTGAAGCCGCCCAATTGCATTTGGTGTCATCTCTTAGTTTACAACGTATTCACACCTTTGTATTTTGGAAGACTCCTAATTCGCTTTCTGATGTCCAACTTCTTTCATAACCACAAGATATCGATTGCTCTAAGGACGCTCAGTTAGCAAACGACATGTATACATTGCAATTTACTCTGCAGTAAATGGCCTTATGGTGCTAGCTAATTGAATTGACAAGCATTGACTATGAACCATGCATGACTATTTTGAGATCTTTTTTGATAAGTAAATAGGTGTAGTGTCCAGATGTAGCTCACATAATCATTTAGTGGTACTAGTGAGAATGGTGGACAACCCCGAGAAATTTTTCGAGATTTGCGTGCTAAAAAATTTCAGCTTGTTTATCCTAATTTTGTCATGTTCTTAGTTTGAATTATATGTTAGCTAAATTTTTCAGGAGGGACCAATATCGACTATCAACTGAATGATTGAAAGAGAGGAACCTTGGACTAAGGCTTAAGGATTGTGCCTTGTAAAGGTTCATTCTCTTGCTTCTTTTTACCCTTTTTCCCCTGAGGTTATATAACTTGTGTGGTAATGACAAGATAGTCAATAGCTGGTTCTCTAGAAAGTTATATCAAGTTGAATTATAATATTGATATCTAAAGTAAAATTTGGGGTGATTTGACATAAAGCCATAATACTGTGAAAGAGCACTGTAAATTTACTGATTCTTGATTACTTTTGAATCCATACCTCTAGAATCAATTTAATATAGACAATGATGGAGACTCAATCGGTAAAAATGTGCTTTTGTGACGGGTAAGTTTTTTTGGAGGGGAAAACTTCCAAAAATAGATTGCAAGCTCAATAATAGGCTGGACCTATACGGGTCCATCTGAAGAGATTAAAATTGCATCATCACGTGCAAATAACCATGCATTATACTTTATGCAATTCTCTTAGTGCTCTGTGCATTATTTCTTAATACAATCCCTTTGTTATTACTGGTGCTGATTCAACCGTAATCTGATCCTGCCTGCCTATAATTATCCGGTACGGGCCTTACTTTATACTAAATTTTACCTTTCCTTAAAGCATGATTACTGTTCAATCCTGCTTTACACCATGTTTCACGACACGAAATCGAAATATCTCTACATGATGCTTCTGGGTGGCTCATCTTCCTAGAAGATGTTGTCTACTTGTCTTTACCAATTATCGGTTTCCGCTGTTAATTGTCGCGAAACACAGTAATATCTAACTTTTTGTTTATTAGGTGAAGATAGAAATAGCACGTTGAAGTCTAGATCGAATTTCCAGTTATGACTCTCATCTTGATATGACTTTCTTGCTACCACAGAATCTAGCATCCAGTGGTCCTTCAATAGGAAGCAGATAATGACATCACAAGTGCTCCAAACAGCATGGTCCCAAGAATCATTGAGAACAAAAGCTAACTACTTCACTGGAGATTATATGAATACTTCTGCACACAAACATTTATATATCTTACACACATTTCCAGATACATGCATATATCATGCCCATAGAATTGAGTGCGTAATATGCATTGCAGTGCTGGAAAGGTTACTTTTTTTGTGTGCACATGGGCACATTGTAGGTCCTACTGGTATGCTGCCCTACAAAAAGTGATATTTAATATTGGGTGGAGTCGCTTCGATCACATTCACAAGATATACCTAGTTTTCCTGTGATTGGAGCATCCGTAAATTGCTCAGGTACACACAGGTACACGCAGGTAGTAGTCCCAAAATCCGGTTTTATTTAATTCCCGTATCATTGTAGCATCAAGCTATATGAAATTGGCATCTTGGTTGAAGTTCTTGAATGTTTTGACATTGGACTTTGCTTTATGTTTTTTGGGTAAATGACTTTGCTTTATTTGGATACCTGTAAAGTTTTACTCAAATTGTTGCAGCTTATGCTACGTAATCACATGACCGGATAAATTCCAACCTGTAAATCCTGTTTATGGTGACTTGTATTTTGAATTTTTTTAGGTTAGGAATAAAAATAAGTGTAGGCATTATGTTGTTATACCCGACGCTAGTTCAACAATTTACTAAAGTAAATAAGAAATCATTCCTTGTTTGGCTAACAGGAGTCCCAAGCATGACTCTTGGTTCTTGGACTTAGGTGGCTCCTCTTTGCTTGACTATTGGGTTTCATGTGCCTTTTGGACTGATAACATGGTACTACGCATAGTTTATCAGGAAATAGATTATTTAGCCTGTTTTTATCTTTTGGATATCGCGAGTCTGTTAGTGTTATTTAGAGTCACGTTTTGGTGAGACACCTTCACTTGACAATCTTGAGGGCAGATTTTGTTGGTGTAGACGACGTTTTCCCATGCAACTGCTGTAAGAACTGGCCTTCTGTATGACGTTGAATGCTGTCCTCCCGTACACATTGGTTTTGGGTGAGAGAGATCACCTCTGTAGGCAGGTGTCGTGTTCAGGTAGTGGGCGCCATGGAGGGGTTATTTGTGTATACAAAGTTGCTCCGGACAACAAGTCAAAAAGAGCCCCGATGGGTGCAACTATTGAATGTCCGCTCCTAACAACCTGATGGACAATGGCAGCACCCATTAAAAGTGTATAAAAGGCGCGGACAGGATGGTTCTAAGGCTCAAGCCTTAATTTGGCACATGTTGGATGACATAGGGCCCACTTGGGATATTAATTAGACCTGCACTAGTTTGAAGGCTGTTGACTTTTCGTCTCATTGATCTTCTGGTACATTTAAAGGCTTGGTGACCTTCCAACTACTAGGTTCTTTTATGCCTACCTACACTTCTTGGAAATAGGAGTACTTAATGTGTTTGGGAGTAGTAGTAGTCATTTGTATTAACACATGTTTATGAGTCTATAAATTGATGTACTTCAAGAGTTTGAATTATGAAGTATTAATATGAAAATTTATGTAGCTTTATGCTGTGATGCAATCTCATTCTTTGGTGTGATGCTAAAGACACCTTAGGTGTGATGCCAAAGAGGCCTTATGTGTGATGCTTTTGGTAACCTAGGTGTGAGGCTTAGATCTATCTTCTTAAAACCCTTTTCTTCTCTTCTTATTCATTGTTCACGTCCACTGTTCACTGCCCCCAAAACAGCCCCCTTTTCTTAGTGTTTTGATCATCCTTAACCCTACTCCAATCCTGTCCTACATCACAACCTTAGGTTATAGCTGATGGTGGGGCTTGGTCCAACAAATTTGAGATTGTTTCTTTTTGAGATGACAGAGAAAGAGAGAGGCTAGTGATTCATATTGGAAAACAGTACTAGCTAAGAGAATCTCATGATTCTCATCAGCGGATGATGAAAAAAAAGAAGAGGATCTCATCAGTATGTTGTCTGAGTTCAACTTAAAAACACTAGGTAAACTTTATGCATGATAGCCTGGCACATATCTGCTAAATCTCTCACATATTGACAAATAGTATGAAGCTACTCACCACTCTGTCATTTATCATACATTTGGGTGTACACGATAGTAAGATAAAGTTGCTTACCCACTACCTCTAGCACATGCACCTAGTAAAAAGAAAAGAGCAATGTTATAATGACCATATCTAGTGACCAAATTTAAGGTACCATGTGAGGAGTCACCATTACATTTACATGACAAATGAGACATTCTACCAAATCAGTGGTGACACTTCACCCGGTACCCAAAATGTGATTACCAAATGTGGTCACCATAGCATTAGGTAAAAGGAAATGAAAATTTTCTTTGCGTTATGTGGTTGCGAAACTTCAAAGTGCAAAGTCATCCTTCGCCAGGGGTGGCTACTTTCTACTCATCTTTTGCGTGGTAAAAGCTGGATATCTTGAACGATCCTCGAGACTAGTGCGGTAAATTTTAGCTAGCCCGGCCTGGCCCATAAGTTATCGGCCTGGGCTAAGCTCGTCCATATTAAATATCTAGGCATAGGCACAGTCCATGACCCTACAATATTCGGGCTAAGGAAAACTGTAAATATACAGTTTTTGTGAAAAATTGCTCGGATCAAGCCCTTCCCGGTATTTTTTTTTTGATGATTTCTCGCGGGGACCCTTGAAAAAACCTTATAAACACATTGGACGGTTCGGATCTTACAAAAACAATTGTTAAAAGCTTCAAAATACCAAAAAACCTTCAATCCAGGAGTCCGGATTAGAAATTTTTGGTGTGTATAAAGAAGTTTCCTATGAGGGCTCCCTCACAAAAAAAAAAGTGCAGAAAAACAGTCGTGAGCAGTTGGATCGCGTGAAGGGCGCAGGATCCAACGGGCCACAATTGTTTTCCTGCACTTTTTTTGTAAGGGAGCCCTCATATGAAACTTCTTATATATATATATATATATAGGTTCCACTTCTAGTCCGGACTCCGGACTTCCGGACCTCCGTGATCCGAGCATTTTTTTGACGATCCAATCCGTCCAATGTGTTCAGAAGGTGTTTCCAAGGGTCCACGCGCGAAATCCTCAAAAAAAAATTCCGGGAAGGGCTTAATCTAAGCAGTTTTCGCAAAAACATTATATTTACAGTTTTTACGAAAACTGCTAGGATCAAGCCCTTCCCGGTATTCTTTTTTTGAAGATTTCTCGCATGGACCCTTGAAAACACCTTTTGAACACATTGGACGGTTCGGATTTTCCAAAAACAATTTTTAACGCGAAAAAATTACATTTTTTCTTATTACGGGAGTCCTTACTAGAAGATTTACCTATAATACATATATATATATATATATATATATATATATATATATATATATATATATATATATATATATATATATATATATATATATATATATATATATATATAGTTTTTTTTTGCCGACCAAAAAAAACTTTTTAAAATTGACACTTATGATGGGACAATCCAAAATGAAATATCGGATCGTAAATTTTTACGCCCCCACTCCAGACCTCTAAATTTATGGTTGGGCGAGGGAAAACCAGAAGTTACTTGGCTACCCTAATATTCTTAGGATTAGTAGCTTTGCAGCAGTAGAACATGATTTACAGTACCCATTAAAGCAGTGTATCTTCAGGATGAACCTGCAAATGGAATACATAATAAAATACACCATTAGGGAGCTGTTTGATATTCACACATGTGCTTTCTGTTGCTGGATTAATAAATTGCTAAAACTAATATCCATATATCTATACATACACAATCATATAATGTTATTTAGCATTGGAAAAAGAGGGACCAATGAACCATCCTTCAGAAGACACCTTTTGATATCCTTGTATGAAATGATTCCATTATAGCTTTCCTGGATTCTTTAAGGGTTGAGTTTGTCTGGATTCGATGTCTCTTTAAATGTGCATTTTTTTTCAAACCACCACGTCAGTTGAGTAAAAAAATATGGATTCGTTTTTATTGTTGATTAGGAATTATTTATTCTTTGTGTATGCGTCTGCATAGGTCTACTCTTTGTCATGAGCTCTCTTTGTAATTGATCCACCTCAACAAGGATAAATTACAGATCAATAGTATTTAAATCATTTTTTTGGCTAACTCAGGTGTCCAAGTCAGTTTACTCGCATCCTAACTAATCATAGGGACCCAATCCCACTGCCCAGTTGCAAGGAGTCCAATTAAAATGAAGCAAAGCTCCGTATGCATTGGCCTTAAAGAAGTGGTTGATAGCACCTGGGATGTTTTCGAACTTGAGAGTTCAAATTAAATACGTTGTCACATGAAAGAGGACCTCCACGAGTGTCCACAAAGAACCATAGCTTGTTCTTGAGTGTCCCCGAGGGGTCAAATGAAATACGTTAACAAAAATATAGAACACTTCTAGTTCGAGTGTTGAGAATGTGTCCGGAGAGTGTTCGTGTCCGCCAAAATAATTAGTCTGTGATTAGACCTAAAGATGGATGAGTCACTGTAAATAGTTGAGGTTGATCTCATCAAAACTTGATGCATATTGCTGTATATAGATGTGGGGCACAGTGGTTTAGAAGATACCTTTGAACTCCCAAATCTTTTATGACTAACATGGCAGACAAGCCATATCAATGGTCCCAAAGTGCCAAATGCAAACTTCTCCACAAACAGAGAAGTTGTACTTAACCACGTGGTCAAAATATTTGGCCCCTCACCCTACTCATTATAGAGCACTTGCATTTCATCAGTAGGTTAAGATTAGTGTTCTCCTTTATCTGTGGAAGAGTTTCATATTATCTTTGCAAAAGTTTTATTTGTGGTGGTTGTGTTTGCTTTGTGTTATTAGATTCCTGTGGTTGTGTTGTTGAACTTTCTTTAAAATATTGTATTATTACAATTAGGTATGTAATTATGTGTTATTGAACTTTTTTACAATACATATGTCCACTTCACAAAATTGTCATGATATTAATAGATTGCATTCATCAAAAAATAAAAAAGACAAAACACATTTTTTATTATTATTATTATTTTTTTGAACTGGACAACACTTGATACCATGCCATTTGGGGTTCGAACAAGTTAAGCCGAGCTTTCGATTGCTCGAGTTAATGAGCCTAAAATTTGAGCTTGGGCTGGAGCCGAGCCCTGTGCATTTGCTCAACGAGCCCATATAAGCGAGCCGAGCCGAGCCTTGCTCATTTGCTAAACAAGCTCATATAAACAAGCCGAGCCTATAGAAATGAGCTCAACTTTTTTGAGCCAAGCTGAGCTTTAAATTGTTCGTTTACTATACGAGCTAAATTCGAGCTCGAGATTGGCTAGATTACTAAACAAGTTGAGCCGAGCCCGAGCTGTTCGCGAGCAGTTCGGCTCGTTTCCACTACATGTCATACACAAACCATCAATAGTGGCCAACATGTATGGCAGTCTGAATCACTAACTGGGATATTTTTTTCCCTCATTTTTTTTTTTTGAAACTCGTTGATAACCTGGAGCCTATGTAGTTCTTTCTTCAACTAGTTTTCCCTCTAATGAACAGTGGAAGCCGTGACTGACTTTCAGTGATCCACTTTTAAGACACTTCTTGTTGCCTATAGGGTCCCAAGTGCCAGTAATCTTCTCCACTTAGAGCATCTGTTTTGAACACGTTTTGGATATGCTACTGCCACATATTGTGTAGTACATCCACTGGCAAGTCATTTCTCAAGCTAAAGTCATTACTCTCTCCATCTCCTTTTTTAGTGTCAACATTTCCGTTTTGGACTTCCCATAATAAGTACTCCCTCCGTCCCTTTTTAAGTGCGTACCCTGGGAATACGTGTAATTTCAAACTCCTAAAAAACATATTTCCCTATATAATTTTTTAATTCTCTTTATACCAAATTAAAGTGCTCATTGAGTACTTTAATTTGGTGCAAAAAAAATTTAAAAATATTATACGAAAGTACATTTTTTAATGTCCGCAAAAATACACGTTTCCCATTGTACACATTTAAAAAGGGAC
The DNA here is from genome assembly GCA_020921065.1 of Vaccinium darrowii. NCBI lineage: Eukaryota > Viridiplantae > Streptophyta > Magnoliopsida > Ericales > Ericaceae > Vaccinium > Vaccinium darrowii. The sequence continues at coordinate 30,977,757 of CM037161.1, read as the reverse complement.
GGAGGGAGTATGTGTTTTGAAAAGTTAATGAGTAAAAGTTTATACAATTGTCATTTTGCTCTTTTAAAAAGTTAGTGGGTAAAGAGTTAATATGTAAAATGGAGGATAAGGTTGATGTGAAAAGTGTGAAGTGGAGGATGATGGATGCCCTAATGGACATCAGCATTTGTGTGGTTCTACCCTGTTGGTCCAAATCCCTATGAAATCATGGATATCCAAATGGACATGTTAAAGAACTTTCCAAGGACACCCCTCACCTTCGAGATGTGCTTAAGTTGGTATGCACAAATCAAATGGGGATTAATCGAGGTATGTGTAAGCTGGTCCAGACATCTTTGACCGTCAAATTAAAAAAAAAAAAAAACTTTCCAAGCATGTCACAAGCTTTGCCAAGTTTGAAAGTTACATTCGCCGACCAAATTGCTGACTAAAAAACATTCGCCAAAAGCATAATTTTTACTAACTAAACAGTTATTCGTCGCTAAAACTTAGTGGCGGAAAGTTCGCGCTTTTGCGAATGTAAAATTCTTTCACATGTAATGACCAAATGCAACATTGGTTGCGGAAAGTTGGTGTTTTTGCGACTAATAAATTTGGTCGGGAAAAACTCGTATTTGCCGACTAAACAACATTTAGTTGGGGATGACAATCAATTCACAACAAAACTTGGTTGGCGTAAATATCATTTGGCGATATACACACACACATACATACATACATACACACACACATAGATTTTATTTTAAATTTTTAATAACGTTAATTACAGTTTATTTTTTTGGGTAATAAATTACAAATTATTATAAAAATATAAACATTTAATATGAATTTACTTTATGAAGTATATGGTGGTGGTGGGATCCCTTATATAGTGGTGGGATCCCTTATCGATTCATTTAGGGATCCCTTACGAAAAAATTGGTGCGGACCACCTCTATTTTCAACGTTCCAGACCAAATTTCGACGATCAAAACCGCTCAATGTTTTTAAAACGTGTTTTTAAGGGCCTACGCGGGAGCTCGCACAAAAAACCAAAAAAAAAAAAAAAACAAAAACAAAAACAAAAAAATCCGGAAAAGTTTGATCCGAGTAGTTTTCAATAAAAACTGTAGATATACAATTTTTGTGGAAAACTACTCTGATCAAGCCCTTTCGGCTCTCTTTTTTTTTTTTTTTGCGATTCCTCTCATAGACCTTTAAAAACACATTTTAAACCCATTGAATGGTTTAGATCGTCAAGATTTGTTCCCGATCTATGAGGTCTGCACGAAATGGCCAAATACCTTTGCACAAAATCAAATGTAATTCCACAACACATTAAAGCTGTTGTCACATTGTGCCTGCATGGAATTTTTTTTGGGTGATGTTAGCGCCATGTGGCAGATATTATTGGCGAATAAATTATTGGTCGAAAGAGATTGGTCAGTAATTACAACTTTGGCGACCAAAACATGTTTCAGTCACCAACACATTTGTCGACCTCAATTTGGCAACCAAAGGTTTTAGTCGGGAATAACTATTGACGACCAAAAAAGGCACTACTTTTGGCGACCAAAATGTTGATGTGTTTTTTCCTGTACTGCACCCATTTTTTCTTTAAAACCACAACACAAAGATCACATTGCCTACCGCTCCTCTATTGAAAGAAAGCTAGATGTAGAAGAGAATAAGCTAATTTGCATTTTTAATGCCTCCGTATGATTTATTGCGTTGTTCGATTAGTTCTTCTGCGATCTAGGTTTTTTCATCGATGCACTCTCCATGGGTTGGTAATATGTTTTTCTTCTCTGTTTTTGACGAGTATTCTTCGTATGCTTATTTGGCTCGCAGATTGGCTCTAGTACTTATGGGTTGGTGCTAGGTTGGTAATTGGTTCTTTAGTTGATAAGATATTTTGTCAGTTGGTTTTTTATTGTTCACTGGTGATGCACGGAGTATGCACCAATTGGTTGTAGTTGTTTATCTGATTGTTTGTTGCTGGTTGCTGAAACTTTTTGTTGCTGCCTACTGGTTGCCGCTAGTGATTTGTTGATTACTTAATGGACATATTAAGGAACTTTCCAAGGACACCCTCACCGTCGAGGTGCAAATAAACTGAACCGCACAAATTAAACGAGATTAATGAGGTGTGCGTAAGTTGACCTGGACATCCTTGACCGTCAAAAAAAACAAAAACAAAAACAAAACAAAACAAAAGAACTTTCTAAGTTTGAAACTTACGTCCACACACCCATTTTTTCTTCAAAAAAGACAAAGATGACCATTGCCTATCCACTCCTTTACCGAAAGAAGCTAGAAAGATAATGAGTTAAATGAGATAATTCAAAATTTAGATTTTTAATGGCCCCATATGAAATACTCTAATTGGCTTGTAGTTGTAGGGTTGTCACTCTCTTTGGGGAAATCTTCTCACAGCTGAGTGTGTACTTGGCTTGAAAGAGACCTACTTGTTGCTATGTCATCACCACATGGACACAAGGACATTCAAGTGGTAATGTTTCTTTTTCCCTACCTATGATGGTTGTGTGATTTGACTGGTTCAACATGTTGGCGTCCACCTTCAAAGTGGGGGTATATCCTTGCTTGCAGGGGTAAATAATGCTGCACTAATAAATGGTTTGGTGACATTGACACCATTCATGTTTTTTATGCATTTTCTGGATAGAATCAACAATAAGGAGGGGAGAGGGAAATTTAGACTATTTTGTTTTTTAACACTTGGGGATGCAAACGAGTTGAGACGATTCGAGTTTTGTAGTGTTCTAGCTCAGCTTGTTCTAGTTAATGAGCCTAAAACTCAAGCTCGGGCTCGGCCTGTTTCTACTAAGGAGCCAAGCCCTATTCAATTACAAAATGAGTCCATATAAACAAGTTGAGTTTATACAAGTGAAGCAAGTTTTTTTTAGTCAAGCCGAGCTTTAGAATGTTGAGCTTGGCTCGTTTACTAAAGAAACCTAAAATTCGAGCTCTACCTCAGCTCGATTATTGAACTTGTCAGGTCGAGATTCTTTTGCAGCCCTAGATACAATAGAGCTCGCTCAAAGAGTAGACTGAAATGAGATAGATCATAGATCCCTCATTTCATGTGATTGATTTACTTTTCTTGTATTCAAATTGGGAAAAGAAAAACTAAGATACCGAGAAAGCCGTGATGATTTTGAGTTGTTCTAGCCTGATCTTCCTGCATGTTTTTGTTCTCCGTACCCACAACAATTTTTCTTTTTTTTTTTTTTCTAGTCTCTTATCTACTGCTGTTGTTATCATGACGATAGTTGCGCTCTCTCTCTCTCTCTCTCTCTCTCAGGACAAAAACGATGCCGTAGATTCCAACTTTAACTGCCATACGGACTTCTCCACTCGTGTAGATTGATTGATTAACAGTGAAAGGTACATTTCTTGTAGACTCTCTAGAAGCTGCTCCAATGGTGTAAAGTACTATTTATGATGTTGAAATTACCGATCGAGCTACTCGATTCCTGGGTTAGTGATGATCGATCAATCAACTTTGTCTGAAGAAATTATTGTACCCTTCAAACTATATGAAGTGGACGATTCGAATTATAACGTTTTCAAGCTCGAATTATATCGTTCTCAAGTTGTGCGTGTTGTAGGCTGTGAGGGCTTTGAAGTTGGTTTTTAAAGTATTGTTACAACAGCGTTTAATTTGGTTGGTCATGAGAGGAGATTATTAATGTGATAATGTATGAATAGGGGTGGACCCAAGGGGGTGCGTCGGCCATAGCACAACTTCAAATATTCTACGTAATCATGCAAAATTTTCAGGTTAATGTATAAAAAATCTATAAGATTGGCCCCTGAAAGTTTATTTGATGTAATTTTTTTCTTTAAATCGGTACATGTGTGGAAAATACTATATTTTTTCTTGAACTGATCACATGAGGAAAAACTCTCCATAGTCTTAAGTTACCTAACAAGTTCTTGGTCACGAGTATAAAACACAAACTTAGACTTTCCAAAATCCAAATACACGTAGTTAGGCCCTTGCAATTAACAAATTTTGTGTCCGCCACTGGTATGAATTAGGGTTAATGTGGCCTGACTGGACTATGAACCTTCTCTCCCCCTCGTACTAATCTCTCCCCTTTGGAAGATTTAAAAAATTGTCAGAATACTTTCTAGAATTAAATATACAAAATTGACATGCTACCAAATTTACTTGGTCCTGAATTTCGGTGACTCATGTGTTTTGGGGTTTATTAAAGCGTCTAAAGTGTGCTTAGAGTTTTCTGAAGTGTGTTTTGTTGAATATTAAGCCACAAAAATTGTCGTATATAGGCCGCGGCATGGAGTATATTAAAGTATAGACATAAGACATGACGGCAGTTCCTGCTATTTTAGTAACATCCTACCTATAATAAAAGGAAAAACTCCCACTCATCTTTCGACCTTTCTTTTTGATGCCCCTTCTGTCATTAGATAACTCTATATTCACAATAATGCCCTTAAGGGCGCATTCCTTGTGTCGGCCATATTTTTTCTTTTTTGACTAATAGTCACATAATTGGTACCACTTGGCGTAGAAAGCGTGAAACTTAAATGAATGTGTGGAAAAAACATGTGTGGAAAAAACAGCATTTGTGGAAATGCATGTGGAAAAAACAGCATGTGTGGAAAAAATAGGATTTGTGGAAAAAACACATGGATCAAAATGGGACGCGTAGTTAGCAACTCATGCACGTCTCTTTTTGTTTTTTCTCCGTATCTGCAAATACACAAAATATTTTGAAAATCTCTCTCTCTCTCTCTCTCTCTCTCTCTCTCTCTCTTCAAAACTCTCTCTTGAATATCCATCCATTTACATCGGCACTTTCAATGAGGCATGTTGAGGCATGTAAAGTTGGAAGGGATTTCATATACTGCTACTACATCTACATCTCAAGAGAATGCCCTAGATTACTAATCAATCAGATGCAAACTATCCAAAATTTTCAACCTCGAATTGTACAAAGCTCATAAATCCAGTGATGGTCGGTGGCTCTGGCTACGATTAACAAGAGGTCTCTCTCTCTCCCTCCCCCTCTCTCTCTCTCTCTCTCTCACACACACACACACACTCACACCTACACTATCACTCACTCTAACGATTGTTTATGTCTCTTTTTTTAATCGTCAGATTCGAACCATGCACCTTAACCTCATATAAAGCTCAGCAAATGCGGCGACGATTGACGGCTCCAGCTATGATTTATGACATGCCTCTCTGTCTCTCTCTGTCTCTCTCTCCCCCCCTATTACTTACTCTCTGATTGTTTTTGTCTCTTTTGTTCTCTTCTTTGACTGTAGGCATTTGATTGATTCAAATCCCTTCAAACTGAAAATAAGGAGGTTGTGGATCAAGATCACTGGGACGACTACCTCTCGAGTCAATTTGCGGCACAGGGTTATCACTCATTATGATTTTTATTGAAACACTGACTCTTTCTGGCCTTGTATAACTGGCCTTGTATAAATGATTTCCTGTTGGACCATCATTCATCAATGTTATTCTAACATATTATAGGAGGGATTACATTAAACTTGCTACTATCTCTCTCTCTCTCTCTCTCTCTCTCTCTCTTTTATCTAAAGTTAAACTTGTTATCTGATTTGACACGTATTTGCTGATAATTATTATTGCATGGCATTCTCCTAAATTGGTGAAGACTAATAATGGTAACTATTTGTATGCCAAAATGGATACTACATCCGTCCCTTTTTAAGTGATCCACTTGGAAAACGTGTATTTTTGCGGACGTTTAAAAATATACTTTCGTATATCATTTTTTTTTCCCACCAAATTAAAGTACTCAATGAGCACTTTAATTTGGTATAAAACAAATTAAAAAGTTATATAGATAAATATGTTTTTGAGGGGTTTGAAATTGCACGTATTCTCATATGGATCACTTAAAAACTTAAAAAGGGACGGAGGGAGTAATGAAGAAGAGAACGAGCATGAGACTCTGTGCGTGCACGGAGGCGTCTATACTAGTTACATAAAACGAAACAAACATGGTACCTAATGTCTCACCTAATTTTATTTTTTTTAATAAAAAAAGAATCAGACATGGACAGATACTAATAGTGGCTTTGTGGGTTAGTTGTCCTGCCTGTAAGTTGAACTGGACATCTGGTTATCGAAAACATATATTCTCTGGGTTGTCTGTAACATCCTTTTCCCATGATAAATGCATCTCCAAATTCATGACTCAAAAAACATTTGAATTATTTTATGGATAAAGCGTCTGGAATCTATCCCACTTTCGTTCTACTGTTTCATCTACCCCATAATTTCCACAAATAAAATGTTGATTTTGTTCAGTTCAGCTCCTGAATTGGTACTTTTTAAAAAGCAATAGTAAGGCTCGGTTTCGTTGGGCACAAAAGTAAAAAAAAATTAAAAGTAAAAAGCAGTACATCTTTAGGTGCAGTTGTACACCGAAAGAAATATTTAAACTGTTCTTGACAAAAAATTTGAGAATCATTTTAGAAAGATTAAAGGAACTAGTGTAAAACAAATGAAAACAGATTCTTCTTTATCGCATAGAGAAAGACTATGAACAGAAAAACCATCAAAAAAAACCTTATGTAAGGTTGTGAGTCTTGTGTGTGTTCTCGCGCAGAGCTGCATGAACAGATGGTTTGTAAATAGACCATGCACACGACGACTTATGGGATCCACTTACGAGTTCCACACAAATCATACTATTGGGGCTAGAGTACCTCCATAGATTTTGTTACACGATGCAACTTCCTATGACCGCTCTAAGAAAATACTTGCGGGTGCGATGTCGATTGTCATAAAAGACTTAATTGAAGTCATTCCTAACACCAATTGGTTTTAGGAGAGATGGTGGAGAAGCGGTCCGACAAGTGGTATCAAAAGCAAGAGGTCATTGATTCGAGTCACGGGAACATCATTGTACGGGAGTGATTGTTGGGCCGGGACTGTCTCCATATATGGATTTGGTTACACAATGTCACTCCCTGCAACAGCTCTAAAAGCAGACTTGCAAGTGCGATGTCGAATGCTATAAAAGACTTAATTTAAACCCTTCCTAACACCAATTAATTTTAGGAAAGAGGGTGGAAAAGCGTTCTGACACGTACGTATAGAAGCTCTACTCTTTCTCGTGTGTTGTTGACAAGTCAGGGGAGACACATGGATATTTGTATTTGTTTTGTACAATCAAGTGCCCTTATATGTCATTGCATGCGTCAACTTGGAGGTATATTACTATACCACATGTCGCATGGGGTTGTAGTACTTGTCACAATTGAGTACACTTAAAATGGCATTTAAAAAAAAAAAAAAACTTCAATATATAGAAAAATGAAGCTACAACATAATCTTAGATGTCGGCCTGCGAGAATCTCTCTTGTAAATCTCTCAGTCTCCGCATGAGTGATTAATTTTTTGCTAGACCAAAAAGCGTGGTAATAAAAAACGTGCGTACGCTGGTCTGGACATCATTTCGTTAAAACATTTAGCTGAATTTGCCATTTGTGAAAGTAATTTTCTCTCTTTTTTCTTTTCCCTTTTCATTTTTTAATTTGTCTGCTCAAATCTCTTCTACAAAACACAATCCAAATAGAGCCAAAACACAATCCAAATAGAGCCTCAAGTAGAGCCTCAGAGACATTTTATACACTTCTACTTAAGTAAGCTTAAGAAGAGGCTTATCTTATAACAAGATGTGCGCCAATTATAAGTAATATTCCATCCGTCCATTTTTAAGTGTGTTACTTCGTAAATCCAAGTATCAAACAGACATCATCAGTACACCTTTCATATCAACTTTTTCCTCCACTTTATAACTTTTACATCAACTTTTGCCTCCACTTTCCAAAATTATCCTCCACTTTTACCCATTAACTCTTTACCTATCAATTTTTCTAAACACACACTTCTTAAGAGATCCCAAAATGAAATACTCGACACTAAAAACGGAACGGAGGGAGTAACATGCAGTACCATTTTGGATCACCAGATATAAGTTGGATTACCTTGTGTATTTTCATAATTGTTTTGGTTTCCATTATTTTGTATTTTATATTTATCCATTCATTCAGGTTTAGCCGAAGAAGAAAATAGAAAAATAATCTTTGGCCGAAAAAAAAAATCAAGAATTAGCTATGTTATGTTATGGTTGATTTAGCACTTTTTGTTTATATATATTGAATATCTTTTGGTTAAGTATTATATTGGATCTAAGTTAGATACTTCACCCCGCTGATAGTTAATTCTGCGTCCACCTCTACTCAGAGTAGTTAGTTTGGAATAAAGTTGCAGTCATAGACTCGTGAGTCGTGAGGCGCCACTGGAACTTTTTACAGTTGTTAAGTTTAAAGTTGTTGGATTAATTTAGGTCTGCGTAAGTTAATCCAAATAATCAAAACTATGTAATAGAACTAAAGCTAAATTCTTTTGTTGAGAGAGAGAGAGAGAGAGAGAGAGAGAGAGAACATGCAAGAGAAAAAGAGAAGTCCAAACTCCAAACATATCGCTAATATTGTCGCTCTCCCTCCCTCTGGTCCAAGATTATCTTATCCCAGAATGCGCCGCCCCCCAAAACATCCTTTTATGATAAGAAGAAATGCTCCATCTCTCATTCTGACGGACAAATATAGAAAAATGCACACTACACAACACAAGGCATGCAGCCAAATCATAAAAATGAAATGAAAGCCCCACCCCATGTTCCTGAATGATGGGCTTGAAAATGACAAACCCCACCTCCCGACTTCTATTCTTAGCTACCTGTCTCCTCGTGACAAAAAGTGCTACACCCAATAATATACTATTTATCAAGGTTCTGAATATCGTATCGGCTCGAGTACCGGTTTTCCTATTGGTACGGTACGGTACCGGTACCGGTCAATACCGGGTACCGTATCGGATTTGCCGCAACTATATATGTATAAATATATATATTGAGAGAGGGGGTTCAAGGGACACAAAATATGTCACATAATATGACATTTTCAATCTCATTTTCTTAAAAACCAAGGTAACCCCCTTAGACCCACTTAATCTATGTATATTTAGTACATACTTGTTGTATTTGATGTTTGGTAGTGATAGAAGTTGAACCCATGCATCACAAACCCTTTTTAAAAAACATACGCTGTTTTTTTATAATCTCTCCGTTCAGAAATCATAGTTTTTGGGTCACACCGATACCGAATTAGAAAAAATGTGTAACTACAATGTTGTAGATCTTGAAATTCTCTTCAATTTTGATATATAACTTGCCTTGATCGGAGTTCGGAGTAAAAAGTTATGGCCAGAATACGGTGGCAATTCTGTTCGGTCCGGTATTTGTCCGGTATTTTTCGGTACCGGCCGGTATTCCCGGTATTTTCCGATACGGCCGGTACCCGGCCGGTATTGAGCACGGTACTGTATTGAGGGTCCTTGGTACCGTTTTTATACAAAATCGGTACGTACCGGCCGGTACGGTACGGTATTGATAACCTTGCTATTTATATAGACTTCACTTGCAAATTGACTTGGCGCCGTGCATGAGTTGGCTACATGCCCCACGGGCCACGGCACACTCAATGCACGCATAAGGGTCGCACTATTGGCTGCCATTAATAAATTGAGAAATCAATTCAAAGATTCGAACATGTGTTGTGCTGTGGGGTGGGCGTCCAGACATTCGTGACATACGTATAGACGCGCGGCTTAAATTTATCTTTTGAATGGCGGAAAAAGAAGAATTTACCAATCGAATGTAAAGATTAAAAAAGATTGAACGGGCAAGAGTTCAATAGGATCACAATGTGAGGATAGCATCCCAACGAGATTGACATCCTACCCCGCGACAAGCATATGCCTCTCCAGCCCGAAAGTATATATGGTTGGCTTAATTAAGATTATTTTCACCTTGTCTGTCTGCACGCTGGTCAAGTCTATTCGCACAGTCCAAACGGTAGTCAAGTACGACCGGACGCGACAAAACTATGTATTGTATCTCATTCATTGTAGGATTGAGAGTAGCTTGTTTTGGTGTGAGACACCAAGAAATACAGAGAGACACAATTGTTTATTGGGGATTTGATTCTTCACTTCTCCTTATGAAGTAGAAATGAAGCTATATTCCGAACCACGTAAATCTGAATTCTTGCGTGGTTGGTTCTTGCTTGTTTTAATTTTGTTCATAGTTATTGTTCATGTTAATTATAGATCACTTATGTTTTGTATTAAAGGAGGTTAATAGAACAAATCACACTTATTCGGCATATTCACATCAAACTGGCAGCACAACCTAGGTTAGGGTTTTGATCTTGGTCAAAGTAAAAGATGTCGAATACAAAGTATGAAGTGGAGAAGTTCATTTGTAAGAATAACATCTCTCAATCCAACAAGGGGTCTCAACATCTTTATTTGGGAAGGCGAAAAAGACTGAGAAGATGAAAGACGAGGGTTGGGATGAACTCGAGTAGGATAAGGTTATCTTGTTGTTAGCATGAATCGCTGCCAACATCCTATGATCATCTAAGATAACTTTGATATATGGGAAGGAAACCTTGTTGATTGAGGAGGCTAACATTTCCCTATTAATGGCGCATGGGAAAATGAGAAGAAAATGAGAAGAGATGATAATACAGATTAAGGGCTTATTGTAATCAAATCACAGTCAGGTCAAGGTACGTACAGGTACGTGGAGGAGAAAAGGTTCAAATCGTGATAGATCATAGTCGAATTCTAAGTTGGACACGAAAAAAGGATATGGAGTACTACTACTATTATAAAACCAAGCACTACAAGAATCAACATAATGAGTTGAAAAAAAAGGGTAAATAGCAAAAACACCCTCTCATCTTTCACCGTTTTGCAGAAACACCCCTTCATCTAGAAAAATAAGCACTCACACCTCTTCATCTATGAATAGTTAGCATGGATGGAAAATGGATTACACCTCCGCGTCATTTCAGTCCATTTTTTGGATGGAAAATGGATTACAACATATTTTGTGACATATATACCCTCTCATTTTGGAGGAAAAATTTCCTTCCACCCTTGCTTCTATATAACAGACGTCCAACCCAAATTTTGGGTCTATCTTTTATTCTTTCTCCACTCATGCTCTCTCTCTCTCTCTCTCTCTCTCTCTCTCTCTCTCTCTCTCTCTCTCCCCCTTTCCTTGGGTCTATCATCTATTTCGGCCCCTACCCCACTAATCTGAACTAAATTACCATTGTTTTGTGGTGTTTCGTAGAAAAGACTTACTTGTCTGGAACAACCCAATAACTCAATTGTGTCAAGTAAATCAACATATGTGAACCTATTATTGTTTACTCTTGATGTTGCAACCTTTCACCAGTGTAAGACACTTGGGGTTTTTCCACCAGTTTTCCCTCAAAATGTATAAGAATTGTGACATTGGATTCCTCCATTGAACCTGCAAAAGTATAAGGGGTATAAAACAAGTTGGAAGGAGGTCAGAGATCGATTAGCGTTTGGGTTTGGGTTTGATGGCCTTCGATTTCATCGAGAAATCAAGAAAGGGAAAAGTGCAGATGTTTTGGCTTGTGTTTGATTGAGTTGGAAAAGAGATGGAAAGTGTTTGGGTGTTTGCCGTAATGAGAGAGAGGGACAATCACGTAATTGTATCCAATTCCGTTAAGGATTTGGACGGAAATGACGCGGAGGGGGTGTCCCTGCTAACGGTTCATAGATGAAGGGGTGTGAGTGCTTATTTTTATAGATGAGGGGGAGTTTCTGCAAAATGGTGATAGATGAGGGGGTGTTTTTGCTATTTACCCAAAAAAAATGATGAAATCTGCAAGCGTTGCAAATGATTAATCAAATAGTGACATTGATGCACATTTAGGCTCAATGTATTTAAGAAGAAATTTTTATCTGAGTTTTGGATAATGGATTATAGTCGCTCTTATCATATGTTATGATAAGAAGTGGTTTGACAAATATAAACCTTGCACCTGTCTCCAAGCTTGAAACCCACCGTAAACGATTTCTCAAGGCTTTTGCACGCGAATCCTGGGTCTAGATGGCGTGATGATGAAGGATTGATAGTGGATATATGGAGGTTTCAAGTGGGTGTGGTGAATTTTGGTGAGAGAGAGAGAGAGAGAGAGATCGAGAGGGAGAGGAGAATTAGATTTTTTTTCTCTAACACACCCCTCATATAGTGTAATAACAAAACACACCCCTCCACTACACAAATGGTTCAAACAAGCCCACAACCTAAAAATTCTCTCACATTAACCCTATATCTCAACACTTATATGCAAATACATAAAATTCCCAAATTAATTTAAGAAATTTCTTTCAAAATTACAGGTCTTTGCATCTCACCCTTCTTCTAAAAATTTCGTCCTCGAAGATTCCTACGCCACATATTCATCAAGTCAAACAACAACCTCAAACATGAGATATGAATACTACGTCAATATGATAAGTTAGCAATTTTTAAAGTTCAAGTCGAAAAACTTACATCGGCTATGCGAAAAGTAACTCCAATTACTTCTCTTTAAACTCATCCTTTCTTTCCCATGTAGACTCCTCACTCCCAAAGTTGTTCCTCATCGCCCGTACTAACTGTATCATCTTACCCCTCAATACTTGCTCGCGCATGTCTAGGATACGTATCGGTTTCTTGTTCAAGTTCGCACCATTCTATCATATGATGCAGTTCTGGTACATACACATTCAACGTTCAAAGCATAAAAACCCCAATTTTCGTGTCGCCTTTCCCTCATGACTTGTTAAGCTCACCTGGTGTGTCAGTCTCCTACACAATACATTCATACTACATGTTGTAGTTCAAACTCATAATGAGATCAGTCTTTCAAACACTCCATCCAATGACCTAACCATAAACTGAATTCCCTTTTTGCAAAAACAAATATCTTAAAGCCTTGTATAAAAAAAGATTTTGAATTTTCCCAACATACCAATAATAATGTCCTCTACATAAGGTAGAAATTTACCTGCCAAAATCAAATCTCATATTCTTCCATTCATATCAACCAAGAAACTCGACTGTCACACACTTAATCTAGATTCACCAACAACTGCTACCCTAATAAGATCAGGATAAATCCAACTTATGTGACAATGAGAATTATAAGTTTCCAAAAGTGTTAATACCATATGCAAACCATCCCGTACCAATCATTCTAACATGCATGTCATACAATAGCAAGTTTGCTCTCACCACCATGTCACCATCCACCAATCATCACATTTACTCATAGGACACCCCTTACTACATAAATTTCTACAAAGCACATATTTATAAATCATACAATTTTTCATCCACTACAAAGTCGGAAAAGGAAACTGCCCATAGCTATCACATCATTACTAGATCAAGCCTCCAATTCCCCAACACAAGTCAACAACACTACACCATTCTACATGAAATACAATGTCACGTAGATGGATGTCACCCATCCAAGAAGATAATCTATGTGAAAACAATGCTTTTCATGAGAACAATGCAATGGTTCTAGCCCCAAGACTACAAGTCTCTCCACGATCTTTAGGTATTCTAACCTATTGCTCTGCTACCAAGTTGTCACGTCCTCAAATTTCAAACATAATTATACAGCACTTCCCATAAAATCAAATAGCTATAACTTCATAGATTCCTCCCATAATGGCTAAGCAAGACCATCCATAACATAATACTCCCTACGTCCCAAATTGCTGGTCCTTCTTTCTATTCTGGGATGTCTCAAAATGTTGGTCATATTTGTAAAAACAACTATCAAAATATATCAAACTTCCAGTTTTACCCTTAAAAGTACTCTTTCCCTCCCAATTTATTACACAGTTTTTGAAATTTGTGTCATTTCTTAAATCGTTTATATCTTTTAGTATATAATGTTTTTCATGATTTTTAAAACTTTGTATAAAACAACTAATTGAGATCAATCAAATTAGATCCATATTGCATATTTTTTGAGATCCATACTGAAAGATATAAACAATTTAAAACCACTTAATAAACTTCACAGTTTTGAAGGATAAATTTGGAACTCTAAGACAATAATTTTGTCTCCTTAAATAGTTGAATTCTCCAAAAGGGACGAGCAATTTGGGACGGAGGGAGTAATACGTTTCCTAAATGTTAAACCGATGAGTTACAATATATCATCCCATGTAAAAACAAGTAAGAGTAATTAGGTTATTATAATCTTCCGAGTCAAAAGGTAATCAATGAATAGAGTTACGTTTTTCTTTTACAAAACAATTTTTTACAAAGATGAATATATAACTCTTTAATTTATGGTTTCAAAAGAAGTCATCCACTCCAAGCACTCCGAATCATGCTTCGTTGTTTGCACCTGAAAATGAAGGGTTGTGCATACACTTGCCCAATAGTAAAATCCTCCAAATCACTAAATGCATATGAGATGACATGAACACAAGGAAGCCAAAAAGTATAAACACAAGACACGAAATGTAAACTAACGATATACTTTCATCTAGAACCAAGGTATACAAGTACACATTCATAAATCCTTTGTGAGAGTGTCCAATGAACCGATAGAGTTATATTTCCATTACTTTCTTGTTTAATGCTCGTTTCATTCATTAAGTTAATATCCGAGTATTTGGGAACCCACAATCCCCTGTCGTGTCTCATGGGCCTCGTGGAACCCTTTCCAAGTCTTACAGGCCTCGTGAAACCATTTTCGAGTCTTATCGGTCTCGTGGAAGCCTTGTCTAATGACACACAGATTGGTGGTCCTAGTCACTTGTTTCCATAGTTTATAACTTCACCTTTCATTTTATCGATTAACCAAGTGATTCATTCATTAAGTTTTTCATATATAATCACAATTCTCATCACAGAAACAACCAACAATATATGATTAAACCCAACATGAGAAAATCAAATAAGCTTAAAGAGTACATAAGGTGATACTGTGAACAACAAGAAAGAATAGCACAAACAATGACCAAACGAGGATCAAACTCAACAAAATTCACTCCACAGTTTCTGGAAATCCCGTCCGAACAGTTGAGCAATTTTGTCCAAACAGCTAAGGTAGACAGATAGAGTGTGAACTATAGTTTTTAGGGCTCTGCAAGTGTTGCTTGAGGGCTCTGCAATTCACGGTCATGTGACCATAATCTTTGTGATATGAGCATCTCCACTTGGAGTTTCTTTTAGTTGGATCACCAGGCATCTTCGGTGACCATGCAAAATACGGCTTTTCTCGAGTCTTTGGGAGTATCTTGTAGATAGGCTCTTTGAACAATGTGTTGATGGCCTCCCTTGGGTTTGATTTCTCCCTTTGCTTTTGTATTGAACCTCCGTCATATTTTGCTCCTCCATTCCAGCCCTTCTGGAATTCTTTTTGGCTATTGTCTTTAAGGGAATACTCCTCCATGTCCCCCCCTGGACGATCGTTGTCCTCTTCAATTCTTGCATGTTTTTCCACTCTATCCATTAATTCCTTAATGGAAGTAGCCGCTTGTTTTGTGAGAGAGTCCTTGAGGCAATTTCCAAGAGGGAGAGCGATTTTGAAAGAGGCTACTGCCAACTCCTCATTGCAACCCTCAATTTCATTGTAGGTGTCGAAGTATCGGCCTGCGAAGTCTCGAAGAGGCTCTTTCTTGCCCTTTTTTAAGGCAAGTAAAGCATCCACCTCTTTGGGGACTTTGCTGTACATGACAAACCTTACGGTAAAAGCCGCTGAGAGTTGTTTCCAACTTGTTATGGAATCTGCCTCCAACTTGTCAAACCACCGCAAACAGACTTCTCCGAGACTTAACGGGAAGACCTTGCACATTAGAGCGTTATTTCTGCTATAAAGGGTCATCATCTGACGAAAGTGGCTAATGTGTGAATAAGGGTCCAAAGACTCAATCTTTGGAGAGAAGGGAGAGAGAACTAGCCTATCCAGGGCATGATTGCCCCCAGTCATGTCTGACTTGGCACGGTTTCTCTTGATCCTTTTTTGAGTGATGACAAACCACAAGTCACCTCCAGCCTTCTTAAGTGGAGTGGGCTTCTTGCAAGTGCTTGAAACATGAGTGATCGTCTACTGTCTCTTTGAACTTACTGCTCCATGCATACGTGGGTAGCTACTATCCCCTACGCTCTGGGCAGGAATAAACTCCTTGATAACGCGTTTGATCGTGTTGAGAGAGCAATGATGCTTAGTCCGTCCAGAATGGACTGGTGTGAGACTCCTCCTAGATTTAGAGCCGCGATTGTTAATGTGTCCTCGTGAGACACTAGCACGATCAACCTCCTTTTCTTTGAGCGCTCTGCAAAGCTTCATGATCTCCGCATCCATTGTGCCTATGATTTCGTCACACTCATCAATATCATCCTGGGGGTTACGGGTTTCAGGGACAGAGTGCCGCGATTGGTGATTGTTTCGCCTTGGTATCCCCCCGTGGTGAGGATTCCTGTCTCTGTTCTTTTGTTGAGCCCCTCGAAGAGGCTCTCTCGGATGTTGATCTTCGTTGCTAGGGTGGCTCCTAGCGTTGTCTTGGTTTTCGCCCTTTTGGACAAAGTTTCCTTCTTCTGGTCCTGCCATGAACTCAGCAAGACTAGTAATATGCCTTCCCACAGACGGCGCCAAATGTGGTGGGGTAGGTTTTCACCTTAGGAAAGAAAGTCACCGAAAGTCGTGCTGAGAAAGGTTCCAGGCGAGAGACCTGCAAGACTCAAAGAACGTTAGGCTACCCGGCCGGGGTTTGGCCGGAATACCCTTCCGATGCTTAAGTCAAAGATTGAATATAGGAGAAGAGAAGAAACTAGGGTTTTGTGAGTATGATTGTGTGTACCTTTAGTTGAGGGTGAAACACCTATTTATAGTCTCTCATTTGCTGTCGTCCAAGATACGTAGTCTGTTCGGGATACTCTCGTATCCCTAAATATCCGGAGCTTCGCCCTTATCGAGACACTCGACAATGCCTATTAAGGTTGCTCCCCTGATTAGGGCGGACTCCAATCTCCACAAGATCTCCGTATCCGAAGCTTTGTCTTTATCGGGATACTTGATGATACTTACCAAGGTAGTTTTCCCGATTAGGGCGGACTCCTATCTCGAGTAGATCCATTAAGCATCTTCTAGAATAATCTCTACGCCGCCCGGACTTTTACTCTACCCATTGAGACGGTCCATCCCAATTGGGCCTAGTCCGTCCAGGTAATGCTCCGTTCTAGCTCGCTCCACTAGTTTGACCTAATTAATTCAAGGGCCTAAAATCTGGCCCACCTCAATGTCCAAGAAAATTTATGTACAAATTCTCTTTGTCTCTATGGTCTTAGTGTTTAAAAATTGCTCGTAACTATTTTTGAATTTAGAATTAAGTCATGTCGGGGTGGCTCTTTAACAGTCATTCATACAAATTAAAAGACGATCTAGTTCGGATAAATTTATGGACAAATGGTCTCGCTCTCTATGCTTGGTGTTTACAAATTGCTCCTACCAATTCTTGAAATAGGGAAAGAGACATATTTGAGGAAGATCTTTCACCATAATCTGTTTAGTTTATTGTGAGAGCGCCCAAAATCTAGTTTAGACACGTGATTCTATGTAAATTTAGGGATAAATCTTTTAGGCCTCGAGTGGGCGCCTTATAGTGTGCATCCGGATCGTCTATCTCTGCAATTGAAGGTTCAAATCTGAAATGCTATCTTAGTTGCAAGAGTTTAACTCCTAGGGGTAAAAGTTTGTTTGAAATCTTGATCGTTCAAAACACTTTTGGACGATCCCAATACCACACGAAATGGTGCACTATAGGGACCGCACCATAGGTCCCCGATTCCCGAGTCAGGGTGTTTAAAAATTGTTCTTACGTAGTTTTGAACGGTTAAACGAAGGGTACCGACCAAATGGGCACCGACAGTGCATAGACAGTGTGCTGGGCTCACTTAAGAGCTCCGCACAAATGATCTGAACCATTCAAAAAAATTAAAATATTTTTCAAGTGACCTCACAAAATATCAGCTCGAACGGATACCCATCCGATGTACCCATTTTTTATTCAGAATCAAAAAAATAAAATAATAAAAAAGTGTTTTGGCTTGTCCCGTGCTCCTATCTTGGAAGGTTTTTTGAACTGACATCGCCCTTTTCTTTCTTCAGTTTAGTTTCTCTTCACTTCACGTTTGAACTATTTTTATGCAAAACTATGGTACCAATTAAGTGAGAAATAAGATTTATCAATTAACAGAAAAATATATAGGCACCAACACTTGTACCAATGATTGTACGAACTCTCTCACATGAAATTTGTGAGTCCCACAAACTCTACGTGAGAGAGTTTGTATTATTATTAGTACAGGTATTTGTGGTTGTAGCAAATCTGTATCAACTGATGATGATATACAGACAAAGTTATACATTTTTGTTGGTCAATTTGTACATGGGGTGATAATAATGCCATTCGCAATAAAGAAATGAATTTAAAATTGAGTGTTATAGAATCATTAGTTGTTGGGTATTATTAAAACCAATAGCAAATTTTGACAAACTCCACTAGTATTTCTCTCATTCCTTGGGTTAGAAAAAGTGATAAAATATGGAACTATATATGTGTAAATTATACTAGCATTCAAGCGACTAACTGTAAGTTAGAATCATTAAAAATTTATTGGAACGCATGTTTTTTTTTTCCTCATTATTTTTAACTTGTTTAAAATTCGATATGCTATCAATAGAGAGACCATATATATATGAATCATGAATTTGGAGAGTAGTGGCAGATATAGCTAGTTCAAAGACAATTGCAGACCAATTACTGCGACAGCATGCAGCGTGCACAATAGGTCCATATATGCTTGTCAAACATCTTCTAGAAAAATTTGTGGATTGCACTCGATCGCTTAATGGGAGTGTATGTATATAGATGAATGTGTATAGATGAACATATGTAAGCATATGTGGGAAAAAATTGTAGTAGTAGGATTTGTATTATCTTGGTAATGGACCTTTTGGTGGCCGCATCTTTTTTTCTCGGGCAGCGTATAGATTTGAGGAGGACATTGGAAAAATCTTCTTTTGTTGGCAATGTGGGGTTCATATTTCTTTTCTTATTTTGGTTTTAAAAAAATCCGGATGGCTTGAGGGTAAGATTTCTATTTGCAAGTTGCAGTAGAAGTGTGCCTTCAAACCTCTTTCAATGGATTTTTTTTTTCTTATTGTACTGATTTCATATTTGACTCCTTTGGGACTAATGAAATCTCTCTTTGTTCAAAAAACATGTAGCTAGGAAAGAATTATTGGAGGCTTCACCTGGGGAGCGCTCAGATTCCATTTACAACTACACGTTTATATGAGGTTCATAATTTACTCAATGTGTGGTGGTAAAAGATATTGGGACACCACGTGACAATGTTCCAAGATAATTACTCGGAAGGGGGGGGCTTTTTTTTTGGGACTTACGCACTTCATTTTGTTGTAGGCAATTCTTGCAAAGAAAACTCAATTACCGGATAGCCGATTGGATACTTTTTGTTGTAGTTTATAAACAACCCACTAGTTTTTTCAAGAAAACGTATTTCTTCATACGGTGTCCAATCAAATTAATTTTTGTTATGCGCAGTCTCAGTCAAAATGATGGCTTGTCACTTGCACTAGTACTATATTTTAACATTTCAGCATTGTGAATACCAAGTTGCAACTGAGGGTACCAATAAGTGAGGAGTAAAAGAATCTATATTACAACAGAGAGCGGTTTTTGTCTCAGTCATATTTTTTGTCTCAGTCATCATATTATATTTTATCCCTTTTCCTGCCAACTCTTTCCTCTCCCTCTCTCTCTCTCTCTCTTCTCTCTTCCTCCACCGGCCCACCACACCCAAAATTTCAAACCACATTCTTCCTCACTACCTCCTCTCTTTCCCCCTCTCTGAAATTCGAAAAACCATAAAATATGGGCACGGGCACATGCATCTATTGCTCAAGTCGTGCCTTCAGGCATGGGCACGGCACACCCTAGTAATCAACTGATGATGACGTAAATACTTTTGTAAATTTGTAGGTTTATGTACTTGGGGTGATAATAATAACACCATTCTAAAAAAGAAGTTGAACTAAAAATGTGTTTAAATAGCTATAAGTTGTTGGGTATTATTAAATTAAGGAATAGCAATTTTGACAAACTCCACTAATTAAGTAGTACTCACTCCGTCCATTTTTAAGTGTGTTGCTTTGTAAATTTAATGTATTAAAGAAATGTTATTCATTACTCCTTTTACAGTAACTTTTACCTCTCGATAAAGATACGGGTACAGAGGACATGGTACAGAAAACGTACCGATTGCGTTCGGGGACCCACTTTTGGGTCCCGCACGAGTGATCCGAACCGTCCGATTGAGCTGAAATTTGGTGGGGCCCCTCGAAAAAATGTTTTAAGAACAATGAACGGTTCGGATCACTCGTGCAGAACCCAAAAGTGGGTCCCCGAATGCAACCGATACGTTTTCTGTACCATGTCCTCTGTACCCCTAGTCGGGTCCTTTACCTCTACTTTACACTTTTCATATCAATTTTTACCTCCAATTTTACCTATTAATTTTCCAAAAGTGCAAAACAATAATTTAACAAACGTTTACCCATGAACTTTGAATAGTTGAAGTGTAGCTGTGTAGGTGTGCACGTGGAACACAATTGGGAGGTGCTAGTGTGCATCTAGGATTTACTCTCAGCCAATAAAAACACTACACACTCCCATATGACCGTCCTTTAATCCGAAAATCACTCTCCTCACCCAGCCAAACCAATTTTTTTTTTATAATCGGATGCCCAGGCTAACTTGCGCCCACCTCAACTAATTCCCAGGCCCTGGAAATAACAACCGAGCATAACCCCCAGTGACCCCAAGAGTTTGCTGAGAAGAGGAATCGAACCTGAGATTTTAGGTGGGACCAAACCCCTAAATTTCAAAGTAAGACTATTTTGCCAACTCTTTGGGGTCCTGTCAAACCACTCTTCAACCTTAGAAACACAAGAGAAAGGGAGATAAAAGTGAAGGTAACAATGGAGTTTTAGGGGAGAAAGTAAAAGTGGGTTAAAACACACGCACTCCGCACCACAAATCCAAGATATAAATTTTTTTCTTACACCCTCAAGCATCCCAAAACCTCCAACCTTCCACCTCAAAGCCACCTTGGAGCCCATCTTGCTGGTTATCTTCTCCGGTAGCTATTTTCGCCAAAATCTATTTCCGAGCTAATTTCTTCGGAGTAGAGGTAGTTTAATCTTTTGTCACCTTCCCTAAGTATATTATGATGTGTACGTTAAAGATAAATGATAATTTAGAATTAATTATGGTAGATTCATTAGGGACTCATGGTTCATGTATAAGAGTTATCAAAGAGTCACTTTAGTGTGTGTTCAATGTGTGTGGATGTTCATATATCTTTGTGTCTGAAGATATATGTATGAATTTAGTGTGTGGAGTCTGGATGAATCTAAGTGCCCTGTACAAAGGGATATTGATCAATGGAGAAGATGTACTTACACTTTTTACAAGTGTACTAGCAAAAAGTGTACTAGCAAGTGTTCAAGAAATAATAGAATATTATTTTGTTGAGTGTTTAAGGTACTTGTGCCCCTCGGGAGCTCTGTACAGCCTTAGGGTTGTATATCTCTGCAGTATTGTTAGTTTTAGTTATCCTTCATACCCATGATTATTTATGTTTAATTATATAATTAATGTCTAACATATTTTCGCTGTGTAAAATTTCCAACAGTATATTAGTAATTTTTATTGTTTAGAAGTGAAAGAATTAGGACCACTGCTAGTCGAAACCCGACCATACCACCATAATCCTGTACCGGTACAACTAGTGTTTAAAGCCCAAACTGCCTTGTGCTCTACAACAGTAAGATTTGAAAATGTTGCATTTTTATTACACTAGACCCCCTTGACTTACATGACAGAAATTTAAATCCCATATTACGGTACTGATTTCATCTATACCTCTATTGTGCTAATTAATTTGTTTAGGTTACTATTATTAAGTGAAATTAGATCTACATTACTCTTATGAATGTTTTTTTTTTTGGTAAGGTAATTCATTTAAGAAAACAAAACCAAAGAACATGGACCAAGGCCATAGCCTTGAAAATCCTACACAACAAGGAGAACCAACAAACGCACTGGAGAACCTTACGTAGAGGATCTCTAACCAACATCACTACAAAGACAGTAAATCAACCAATGCAACAGCAACAAAACATCATCAAGGTTTGAGCACATGAGTTGTGATCCCCCACTCAATCAAGACCTATTGGTTAGCCAAACTATTAGGGAAATTCTTCTAAGAAGCACATACAGACCCCATTTGCAACCTCAGCCTACAAGAATTGCAAAGACTTAGAAGAGCCTTTGAAATTCCTCCCATTTCTTTCACACCACAAGTGAGAGATTGCAATTGCTAGACAAAGTTTAAAAATGAAAACCCGTAAAGAAGTGCCCTTGCTATTTGAAACGGCCCAAGCAACTTCTTCGTCAAGACCTTTACGGCCCATTTGGATGGCGTATTGGTTTTGGAGGGATTAAATAGTAAGGGTGGATAAAATAGTCAAAGGGATTAAATAAGAAGGGTGGACCCACATTGATGTGACAGTTAAGAATGGGGAATTAAATAGTCCATGGTTTGGATGAAGGATAAAAAATGGGATGAGAAGGGTGGATGATGTAAAGTCATGTCAAAAGACTTTATTGCCCTTGGTAATGCATATATTAGATTGCGTATTTATATAATTATATTAATTGTTTTATTTTAAATTATATTAAGTAATTCATTTCAACATTCGTTTATAGTATAAATTAAGAATATTAAATATTAAAATTAACTCAACAAGTCAACGAGCAAACAATGTAAAATTCTAAAGTATAAATTTTTTTTAAAATTTTTTTTATCGAATTAAAGATCTCTAGTAGTAGTTTAATTTGGTGCAAAAATAAATGAAAATTAAAATGCTGAAGTATTTTATTTTTTTATCCGAAGGAATTGCATGAGGGGTAAGGAGGTAAAATAGGGTGGGATATTGCCCCCGACTAAATATAAGCATCCCCTCCCCCTACTTTTATTTAGTGCGGCTTCTCCCCGACTATTTAGTGCGGGTGTGTTTTTTGTTCCCAAACCATGGGCTAAACATCACATCCTGCCCTTATCCCCCCTGATTGACTCATCTCTCTTCCTAAGCCTTCATCCAAACGAGCCCTTAGGAGTTCGCACAACACCACATCGCCCCAGTAACTCTGTCCAGAGACCTTTAGAATGGGACATTCAAGAAATAGGTGTCAGTGAGATTCTTCCCTACTATAGCACAAGACACAAACCGTTGAAGAAACAATCCCCTAGGTGTGAAGCCAATCCCGAGTAGCCAGCCTGCCATGAAACGCCAACCATTGAATCAAGGCCCACCTTAGAACGTAACGAGGGAACCATACCAAGTTGGACCAAGGGACGGGAGGATTAGTAGCTCTAACGGCGTTCCAAGCAGAAGACGAGGAAAACACACCAAAAGCATTCGTAAGCCAAACAAGACGATCAAGACTTGAACATTTAGAGCCAAACTTGCCGGTGTATTAGCAATGATAGTTTGAGTAATGGTGTTTCGAAGGCGAGGCCATCCCCAAGTACCATCATGGATAATTGAAGCAACCTTAGTAGATAGTGATCTCCCCAAATGGAACACTACTCGGCTGCCAAATTTCTGAAACAAAGGGCCCAATGAGTGCCAATTGTCTAGCCATAAGAAGGAGGACTGCCCATCCCCTATCACCCACTTCATCAAAGTTTGAGCAAGAGACCAGAGGTTAAAAAGCTTTCGCATAGTCCAAGAAGCATCTTGGGGAGGAGCCATGTACCAGAAGCAATGGTGTTTAATAATATATGTGTGCACCCATTTAACCCAAAGAGTATCAGCCTTTGAACTTAATGGCCAAAATGTGTCTAATCATAGAAGCCCTATTTCAGTCCTTTAAAAGTCAAAACCCTAGCCCGCCTTATGATTTTGGAGAGCAAACTTTGGCCCAATTCAGCTTCACCCCTGCAGATTTCAGATCCAAACCAGACCACAGGAAAGCGGCTAAGACATGTAGTGTTATTATAACTTTTGTTAAAAAGATAATAATTGTTATAAAAGTATATTAATAAATAGAAGTGAAGGAAAACTTTTAATATTAGAATAACATTTTAAATGATACTCCCTCCGTCCCTTTTCAATTGTGTAGTATTTCATTTTGGGTTGTCCTTAATAAGTATGCGTTTTGAAAAGTTAATGCGTTAAAGTTTGTACAATTATTGTTTTGCCCTTTTGAAAAGTTAATGGCAAAAGAATTAATGGGTAAAAGTGAAGGATAGTTATGGAAAATGTAGATAAAAATTGATGTGAAAGGTATAAAGCTGAGGTAAAAGTTGATGTGAAAAAAGTGATGACAATATGTTCTTTTAATAAGTTGGATTTACAAAGCAACACACTTAAAAAGTGACGGAAAGAGTATGTACTTAAAGTATTGCACTATTTAAAAGAAATATAATAGTAAGTAGAGATTTTAAGAAAAATATTATTTTAAGAATAAAATTTTAATAGATTTATTTTATATCTAGTTAAAATATAAACCCGACCCTATATTAGTAAAGTGATTATTTTAACCCTGAAAGTATTAACTGACTAACGCACCCCCTATATCGCCGATAGACCACTTTACCATTAAACATAGTTAACATTACTACTTTACCTTTCCACTTAATTAAATTACAGTACTATCTATCTTAACACAATATTAAGTCCAATCACCGTTTTACCCTTACACATGGATAGATTACACATTGCTCATAAATTGTAGTCAAATAACAATGTCGATCCTATACTTTATAAATTTACCATTATACTTAGCCAAATTACGATTTTGACCTTAGACTTAGTAAATTCACCATTTTACCCCTACATCTAATAAAATTACCATTTTACCCCTTAACTTCATTAAATTACCTCTTAAAGTTACTAAATTATACTTTTAGCCCTAAATTATGAATAATTATACTTAGAACCCTAAAGTTTTACTTAATTACATTTAAACCCTTTAATTTACCAAATAATTTGATAAACCTTACTTAGCACCAAATCTCAAGATATTGGCTTCACTCACTACTTTCTCCCAATAGAGAAAGGAAAGATGTCTTTGATTTCCCCCTCGGATCTCAAACAAGTTGATAACTCCAAATTAACACTGTGTATTTTAATGCATCAAATGAACTTAAATGCTGAGTTATAATGAACCCAATAGTCATCGAGGACCAATCCCTAACCTATATGCGAATTACTTGTACATTCTTAATTGTTATATTTTTTTATTTTTCTTATTGTTTAACTATAAACTTATTAATGTTCATGAATATGTTAGAAAGGACAAATAGGTTCACTAGGATGTTATCAAGAGTAATGCGTTCACATAGAAATTGTTAGGATAGTGGATAATTAGAAAAAGTGAAGGGAGTACATGATTCTAATTGTGAATATAAGCCTTTGCAGATGGCTAGGGTATTTGCGGCCTAGTTGCAGAATGATTTTATTGGTATGCATGCCAGGGTACTACAAGACCTAGAATAATTTATCGGCATATGTGTGCCAGAAGGGATATTGTAGAGGTTATGTTCAACCCTAACAAGCGATGCATCATGGGAAAATTCTAGATTGCGTACCGTCTTCTTGTTATAGTCTCATGCAGATCCATGTTAAGTATGTCACTTGGGTGTATGCGTGTAAGACTATGGTAAACGGTTTCAAATTCAAACCACTGCAGGCCCCAGTTTAATGGTGGAGAGGATCAAAATATCTTTTAACTAAGAACATCATGAATTTTCTAATCCACTGACCAAATTTTTCCAGCCGCTGCCAACCCACCTTGTATTTTTTGTTGTTTTATCAATCCATAAAAGTAGCAATCACATATCAAAAACCTTTTCTTTTCTTGGGTTTTTGGTCCTAATCTAGCTGTTTGATTTGATGAAGAGCGCTCTTAGTTGGTTCACCAAATGGACCTTGCAAAATCAGTATCGGTCTCTTGATATATTTGGTTAGGGACTGTATGCTAATTGTTCATCCCCAACCAATCAATTCGACGAAACATACACAAAAAC
This sequence comes from Vaccinium darrowii, assembly GCA_020921065.1. Lineage (NCBI taxonomy): Eukaryota > Viridiplantae > Streptophyta > Magnoliopsida > Ericales > Ericaceae > Vaccinium > Vaccinium darrowii. The sequence goes on along the minus strand of CM037161.1, from coordinate 30,951,649 downwards.
CTAGCAACTATTGGAATTATGCCTTGAATTTTAGATGTTCGAAGAAATGTGTAGTATTTTGACACGAGCAGTTTTCAATTTGAACCGGAGGGTTTTGCTTATGGAAAAACCGCTCGGGCGGGATTCAGGACTGCCCGAGCGGGTTTGGCAAATTTAGGTTCTTCGATTTTTTTGGAACACTTGTGGCTGCGCATTTTAAAGGGTTTTTAACCTAATTTTCTATACTTTCTTATAAATAGCAACCCTGGGGTCTATTAGGTAAGTGCATCCCTTTGAGGGAGCCCCATGGAGTTCCCGTAGTGTGTTAGGGTTTCTTGGTTGTTCCATTGATAGTCTTTAGTTCTTGGGATTGGATATTAGGGTTTTTTTTGGTGTCTCTTTCATGTTCTTGAGACTTTGTCCCTAGATATCTGTTGGGTGTTTCAATGAGAGTTACAGGTAGAGCCAGCTCTTTGTATTTCTCCCATTCATAGTGAATCCTCTCTCGCTCTTCGCCTGTGGACGCACCTCTAGAGCTTCGTGCTTGATGGGGAACCACGTAATTTTTTTGTCCTTGATTTTCACTTGTTGGTTTGTTTTTCTCTTCTTCGTGGCTTGTCATAACAGCGACTCTGAACCGATTACACCCCTATTGAAAATGAGCAGGAGGGTAATTAAGGAGGGTGCACCAAAAGAAAATAAAGGCAACAAGGCTAGCTATCATTTTCAAGGTATTGCTGGACTGATAATTGACTCATTTAATTCTCTAACCATGATATTCATGTGCCTTCCTCAAAACAAAATGTAAGTATATAATCTCCAAATTTAGCAAAAGTTGGAATCGAAGGTGAAAACACCTTTAATTTATTAAATCTGATACGCACACTCATAGCTGTTGGAATTTTTGGGAGCAGCGGAAGCAAATAAAAAAGAAAATAGAAAAAAAGATATTTTTGGAGATGTAGGGCGGAGCCCTACAGAGCTCCTACTCGATAGAACTTTACCAAAGAACTTGCTATATAGAAGATGATAGAGATTGATTGATTACTTGACTCATTTACAAACCATAACATATGATGTCCTTTTATAGGACTACATAGTAGAAACTAGGGAATGAATCACAAGTCACTAGAGGACTTTACAAATTCAAATGTGATAAGAACATACTAATACATTGTATCTAGCTGTAGATTCATGCATCCCCAATAACTAAGAAAATTATGAATTACATGTTCCAACACCACCCCCCCCCCCCCCCCCCCCCCCCCCCCAATAATTTTCTGCACTTGTGCCTTTGCTGTGATTTTTAAGATGTGATCCTTGAGATCATTGTTCTCTTGAAGTGCATAAGCCAAAGCAAAGTCTGCATGTTCGAGATGAAAACAATAAAGCTCCTTGTCTTGATAGTTAAAATCTTCAACTTCAAAATCTAGAAAATTCTTCAAATGCTCAATCACAATTTTTGCAACTTCTTGTTCGGCCTGAATCTTTTTCTTGTGTATGCCACTGTATAACTTGATTTTGCCACCTACAATTGCATTGTCTTGAATTTCCAAACTTGCCCGGAACTTTTGCTCAATGGATTGGTGGGATTGCCAGATTGGTGGAGCCATGTTGAATTTGTCCACGATCTCATTTAAGAGATTCTTGAATGATATTTTGATGATAGTGGTGGAATTTTTGTTCTCCATGATCTTGCAAAAAAAAGCTGAATATTTAAAGTCATTTTGAATTTTGGCTACAGCATTGGTTGCGCCCTTCTTCTGTGAGAGATTTGCTCCCAAGAGATTTCCTCCTTTTGTGGGTGTCGCTAGACAAACCCAATTTTGATTTTTGGAGAAGTGCACGAAAACTTCTGAAATTGCTCACAGCCATTTGGCTAGCCCTTTCGGCTTGATTTGTTTTGTTTTCCAAACTTTGTAGCAATTGGCAACCTTGAAATTTTTGGATTTTTCTTCAAACTTTTTTGCAAAGGATCAGGGGAACACATTTTTCAAAAAAAAAAACGGCCTTTTAGAAAACAATTGGATTTGGCAAAATATTTGTGGAGTTGAGCACAAAAAAGTTAGGGAGTAGGAAATGTAACCATCTGATTACGCCCAGTTAAGAAACGCAACCAGCTCTGATACCATGTTGGAATTTTTGGGGGCAGCGGAAGCAAATAAAAAAGAAAATAGAAAAGAAGATATTTTTGGAGATGTAGGGCGGAGCCCTACAAAGCTCCTACTCGATAGAACTTTACCAAAGTGCTTGCTAGATAGAAGATGATAGAGATTGATTGATTGCTTGACTCATTCACAAACCATAACATGTGATCTCCTTTTATAGGATTACATAGTAGAAACTAGGGAATGAATCACAAGTCCCTAGAGGACTTTATATATTCAAATGTGATAAGAACATACTAATACATTGTATCTAGCTGTAGATTCATGCATCCCCAATAACTAAGAAAATTATGAATTACATGTTCCAACAATATCATCTTTTTAAATTATACTCAATTTTTTCATCAATCATTCAACAATATTGGCCTATCATCACTTATTAGGTAACCTAAATTGAGATCTACAAATCGAGAAATTACACGAAGGACACAGTAAAGCGCAGACAAGTTATATGTGGTTCTCTAAATTTGGGTACTTCCACGGGAGGGGGTAGCGAATTCACTACTATATATGGACAGAAGATTACAAGATTGAATCACTCACTCCTTCAATAATCTATAGTCAAACATGCCCTAAGATCACCCTCACACAACCATTTATCATCGCAAATAACACACCCACATAATTTCGGCTCATTCATTATAACACACCACTCACTACTTTTTTTTTAATCATCCCATATATATCTTATGTTTGTAGTTCTATCTTTCCCTTTGTTTTTCCAATGAATTAGCTGGGATGTTTCCATCACAAGAGCAAAGGGCATTGATTCTTCTAAAAAGAACGGCTAAATCCATGGGGAGTAGTAGCCCAGGACCACTGCACTGTAACGACTTTAGAGATCGATATCTACACGTTAATTGGACAAAAGTCCACGGTTTTCAATAAAGATTTCAGGACACGTAACGGTGACGGACGCCACGTTACGTTATCGGGAGTATCGAACGATACGTAACGGGAATCGGTTGCATCGGTCGTGAATTTTTCAAAATCACTTTTAATAAAAATAAATAAATAATTAATGCCAAAATCGCCCGTAACAGTTGAGTATCGGCTATAACATCCGTGAAACTATTCGCGAATTCAAAACAAGTCAATATGTACCGGAAGCGGCACATATGCATGCGATTCTTCATTCCAGCGACATACCGGGATGTACTAGAATCGGCATATATGCGTGCGAGTCATCATTCAAGCGTCATACCGGAACCGGACATATACATGTGCGATTCTTCATTCGGCATATGCGCGTGCGATTCTTCATTCCAGCGACATACCGGGATGTACTGGAACCGGCATATACATGTGCGATTCTTCATTCTGACGACATACCGAAACCAGCATATACGCGTGCGATTCTTCATTCCAGCAACATACCGGGATGTATTGGAACCAAAATATACACGTGCGATTCTTCATTCCAATTATATACCGGGATGTAATAATATCAGAAGGTTAAAAACCTATTACTCCCTTAAGTACCAATACGTTACGTAGCAGCCGATTCTTAAAACCATGGGTGAGGTTATCCAATGGTTCATGGAAAAAACCAAAAGGGTACAAGCTGATCAGTCTGCACCGCCTTTTGGTTATTCCAAAAGTTGAGCAGGGTTTGAAGAATATATGCACGTGGGGGTTCAATCGAATGCGTCCAAAACTCCATTAGGTGACAAATAAAGAAAAAAGAAAGGAAAGGAAGATGGGGGTCTACTAACTGGAACTTTGGTCATTTTGCCCACGCGTTATCCATGCTCCTATTTTTCTATTCCTTGTCTGCAAGTTTATTACATACCTTATCTACTTATATGTGTAATTGGAACAACCCAGGACAGTCCAAAAAATAACTGATGTAACACTGAAAGAGTGGTGGGACACCTTTTCATGGTAATTCAACACATCAGTCTTGAATTTCGGCGGATTAATTAAATCCACGAAGTTTATGTGGTACTGACATTTAACAAAAACAATTCGCCAAGCGACAAGTATTTTAGGAAAAAAAAAAATTGTACGTAATCATGTCATTCTATAAAAGTCGTGTATAATTATTCAATTTGGGTATTATTACTCTTTTCGTTTTTATATTAAGGGCTATGGCAAGTGGAAGCATTAAAGTAGTCAGGCATTTTGATATGTAATCATTGAGTAATTATTCAGTAATCTCAGAGCACAGTCACGTAATACTCCGAATCATTTTAGCACCACACATTTATTTAAATCCTATACACTTAATCGTAAACCCCACATGAACATCTGGTGTTAGGAGTATCTCCGAACACCACGTGACTATGTTCCGGAATTACTGAATAATTAGACGCAATCCTAATTACACATGTACGTCATTTGCACTTGTGACAATATAAAACACCGGCAACAGCTTTCTGCTTTTTTCATCTCATTGGCTATAGCTGAGGCTCCTCTCCTCCTCTCTTCCTCATCCTTTTTACTTCTTTTTTATCTCATCACTCTATCATCATCTATGGAGTCTGAAGCAATTTCCTGGTGGTTTCATGAGTCTCTTCACACACCCTTTTGTTTCCACCTTATCTTCTCTCTCCTCACAATCCTCTCTCTCCTCCTCTCACTCTCACTCTATTTATTGAGACCAAGGCTTTGGTGCAACTGTGAAATTTGTCACACTTATATCACCTCAAGCTGGTCACTCCAGTTCTGCAACTTATGTGACTGGTACACTCACCTCCTCCGAAAATCACCAACAAAAACCATCCATATCCATGTGCTCGGAAACACGATTACCGCTAACCCGGAAAACGTCGAGTACATGCTCAAAACCGGGTTCGAGAACTACCCGAAAGGAAAACCCTTCTCCACGATCCTTGGTGATCTTTTGGGGAGGGGTATTTTCAACGTGGATGGGGAGCACTGGAAATTCCAGAGGAAAATGGCGAGCCTCGAGCTCGGTCGGGTCTCGATCCGGTCGTATGCGTTTGAAGTTGTCAATCACGAAATCAAGAACCGGCTTATCCCTCTCCTATCCTCGATCGCGGATAAAGAAGGATCCGCGGTCTTGGATTTACAAGATGTTTTCCGGAGATTCTCATTTGATTGTATTTGTAGATTTTCTTTTGGGCTTGACCCCAAATGCTTGGAATTATCCCTACCCTTGTCGGAATTCGCGGTCTCGTTCGACCTGGCTTCCAAGTTATCCGCGGAGAGAGCGATGACCGCTTCCCCGTGGATATGGAAAGCCAAAAGAATGCTGAATTTAGGGTCCGAGCGACGTCTCAAGAAGTCCATCAAAATGATCAATACTCTTGCTCAAGAGGTGATAATCCAACGGCGAAAAATGGGCTTTTCGGACCATAAAGATCTCCTCGCTCGCTTCATGGGAACAATAAGCGACGAAAAGTACCTAAGAGATATCGTGGTGAGTTTTTTGTTAGCTGGTCGCGACACTGTGGCTTCAGCCTTGACTAGCCTATTCTGGCTCCTGGCTAGCTACCCTGAAGTGGCGTCAGCCATTCTGGCTGAGTCAGACCGCGTCATTGGGCCTAACCAGGAGCTCACGAGTTTGAAACAAATGAGGGAACTCCACTATTTGCAAGCAACTGTTTATGAGAATATGAGGCTATACCCACCTATCCAATTCGATTCAAAGTTCTGTTTGGACGATGATGTGTTGCCCGACGGGACTTTTGTGAAGAAAGGAACGAGGGTTACTTATCACCCTTATGCCATGGGAAGGATGGAGGAGATTTGGGGTCCAGATTGCTTGGAGTTCAAGCCAGAGAGGTGGTTGAGAGATGGAGTGTTCTATCAAGAGAATCCTTTCAAGTACCCGGTTTTCCAAGCCGGGCTTAGGGTGTGTTTGGGGAAAGAAATGGCTTTGGTGGAGCTCAAGACCGTGGCGCTTTCGTTGCTCAGGCTGTTCGAGATCAGACTCGCTGCACCACCGGACCACCAACGAGGTCTCCGGTTCTCCCCCGGCCTCACCGCCACCGTCGGTGGTGGTCTTCCGGTGCTTGTCCGGAAAAGGAAAGGCTCCCCATCATAGTGCTTAATTACCACCATGGCAAGGCTACAAACATACACCAGTAACATCTAACCTAGCTACCCTTAAGGAATTTTTTTTCAGAAAAGTGTGCAGAATGTTGAGCTCAAGTTGCACTGAAAATCATTGGATTCGACCGTGAAAGCAAATGATGGATGTCTTTTAAAGAAGTTGACTTCTGTACGACTATTCTATTTTGTGAATTTTCTTTTTCCCTGGGTATATAAGTAGCATCAAATATCATTGGAACCCAAGATTCGCAAAGTACGAAAGTGCACCAATTGGAACTGGAGGGTGCTGACTACTGAATCAGGGGAATATTGTCTGGTTGGTTTTCTGGTAAGGGTTTTTATGTAACTTGGCCAGTTCAAACGTGTTTGCATGGTAGCTGGTGTAGGGGGGGACTGATGGGTACATAATTGTGAATTGTCTCTGTATTATGATGATCAGTTACCAGTGTACGTACTTCCTTTTTTTTTCTTTTATGTTTTGTCTTAAATATTAAAATTTGGAAAGAACAAGATAAATTTGAAGATCTGTTCCCGTTTAAATCCAACTATTTGTGCTTTATGTTGTGATTGTTACTGTTTATCAGGTTCAATTTCTGGCATGTTCTTGTATTTTTTTATTTTGCCACGTTTTTTTTTTTTCCGTCGGCAAAAGAAATTTTCTATATCTCACGAAGATAATAGCATCAAATTTGTACAATAGAGAAAGGAATACATTGAAAGAGTTTCAAAGAGTGAACCAAGACTCTCCTAGTGTTGCTGCTCGCAAAATCTCAACGTATCCCTCAATCTCTCGATTTTTTGAAGAAAAAAACAAAAAGATAGCAAAACGAACAAATAATAAACGCAAACGTATCGAGATGTCAACTACGAAAACACCCCTAAACAGAAACAGTCACCCAGAGTGCCGCCACTTGTTTCATCGCTGCCTGTTGCCATCCGTTTCATCGCTGCCTGCTGCTGCCGTACTTGCCACTGCCATAATCACAGCTACAACCTCGTGAGCCTTATCCGAACTCTTCTCAATGCCCGTCGGCCTCAACCTCACTGCTGTCTTCGAAAAGAGAGGATGCCATGCCACCACCGCAGCCCCTCATACGCCAAGGCTGACGTGAAAGCCGAAGGCCAACCCGAGAGTTGGAGAGAGCCACCCACATACTGTTTTCATTTTTTCTTACCATGTTGTTCTAAAATGAAACTCAGCACCTTATATTCAGAATTTTCAAGACAGTTCCATGAGACTGTAGAAGAATTGTTTAGGGTAAAGCCTAAAGTGTTGGGTTTATGAAGCATGATTGGGTTTTGAATTGCCACTTGTCTAACTGTGTTATATAGGGTATGACCTAGATATATAGTGGCATTGGTGACGTAAATCTTAATATATTGAATGCTACGCGCAACTGATTAATCTGTTCGTGCACTTTCTTCATTCGATAGATAGTGGAATTAGCATCATCCATGTATGTACTCAATTTCACAGCTAGAGAACCATGTCTGTATTTCTAATTATGTTTGTGCTCTTTAACCTTGTTATTGTACCTGTACGTAAGATGATATATTGCTTGAAACATTTTAATTATTTTTTCTAACATATGTTTTTGTTTTTATTTTTCATTCATTTTGAAGCAATTAGGGATTCAAGCAAACTCTCTTAATTTAAAAAAAAATAAAATCGATTGAAAATTATACATTTTGCATATAATTTGAGATTTCTTTCGTATGTTTACACTGGATCATTCGTACAAAACAAGAGTACAAGAATATATGGTCTAGTAATTTTTTTAGTGTTACATAGCCATAATAAGAAAAATCATTTTAACTTAAAATTTTCGATATTGTGTGCCTCGTAATTTAACTGTTAAATTAATTGTACTTTTAACAGAGAGAAATGAAGAGTCGGTGCTAGGATCCAGAAAGGATTCCATCGACATTTAAACTATTGTTTTCACCAGTCAGCATTACATGATGCTGGAACTGACAGTCTGTGTGGTCGTTTTGTGTGTTGTGTCGTTTGTACGTGCCGGGGTCGATACTATGTGCTATACATACTTACCAAATATTTATGTCTTGTGATCTGTATATGTCTCAGGATAATTAACCACTTTAATTAGTTGGTTAGTCTAAATTAACTTTGACAATAGTGTTTTCACGTGAGCCCCCTCATGGCTCCACGAGGGTAATGTCTTCAACCACGAGGCCAAAAGTATCCTCTGTCGGCCTATTTGTAAGCAAACCTTGCTCCCACCTATGTATCTTTGATGTTATTGTTTGCTCTCTTTCAAGTTTTAAAGGGCTCGGGCACACGCGATGTGTGTCCACGTCAATTTTTGGAGAGAATACGCATAGTAAGGGTTAATTGCGCGGCAATTAAAATGACCGTTTGGGTATAAAAAAAAAAGTGAGTCAGCCTCAAAATCTGATTCATACCAAAAGACTGCTCTCCCTTTATATATTAGATTAGCCTTTGTAAGTATCTGAAATTTTTTATTTTTGGGTGGTTAGGGGAAATTTTAAATCCAGATTACATGTCACTGATATTCCGTACAGTAAAACTGCTTTGTAGATATTAACAGATGATCCACGTGAATTAATCTGATTAAATACGTTTAGATTCTGGGTGGGTGGAGGACAAGGGGTCTGGGTAGTGTGCTGAGGATAGGGATGGGCATGGGGACGGATCAGGGCCGGAGACTACTATCTCCACCCCCAATCCCCAAACCCCTTACTCATATCCATTCCCTATCCAATCTCCAACGGGGATTTATTTTAATTTTTTATCCTCCATCCCCGCTCCAAATGGGGAACGGGGATCCCCACGGGAATTTCGGGGATCTAATCATTTTCCCTAGAGTAACAAATAAATAGTTATAAAAGCCCAATTACAAATCATTTTCCCTAAAATCCAATCACTAGGCAACCCCTGGGCGTGTAAAACTTCATGTGTTTGTAGAACAACATAAAGAGTGCAGAAAAGTAGAAATTATGAAGAGTTCTTATGTATATTCATGACATTAATTAAAATTGATTAAATGCAACATGGGTTGTCTAGTGGATAACATACATAATTGTTTCAAAAGAAAAGAGACTGCAAGTCTACAACTCACTGTTGATATGCCCAGGAAACAGAATATGATAGCAGCAAATGATAAGTATTCACAGAACAACACTGACTACCTTCAAGTAGTCTTTGAACCAACAAAAACAGTCCCAGATCACCCAAAGTTTCATAATTCATGAATAGATCCCTATATTTCGGGGATTCGGGGACGGGGCAAATCGGAGACGGGGCGGGGACGGAGCGGGGAACGGATTCGGAGTGGATTCGGGGCGGGGACATGCCTATCTCCACCCCCTATCCAATCCCCAAACATTTTCAAAAAAAATCCCCATATCCTATCCAATCTCCAAACAGATCTCCATATTGTCAATCCGTTCGGATCGGGGATCGGATCGGATTCGGACGGAGCGGATGAAATGGCCAACCCTATGTATACACGTACATAAAATGCACAGAGGTGTTCGGGTGGGTCCCACCCAGATGATCCGAACCGTTCATAATTTTGAATGAAACAAGGAGATATTGGATCAACCAGTTACGATCGTCAGATCAAAGTAATTTCTCGCGGGGCCCTCAGAAAATTATTCTGAGATGAATGAACTGTTTGGATCATCTGTGTGAAATCCACAAATGGGTTCTCGAATGCCTCTGTCAATTTTCTGTACCTATGGGTCTGTACCCATAGGTTTACCGATAACGCTATATGCCGATTAGCGCGCCTTGATACCATGGGCGAAGCTAGGAGTCTAGGACGGTACGAGTGAGGTCACTTAATTTCACGTACATTGATTGGTCACAATTCACATGGATATTTGATAGTTTCTAACCAAATTTTACTATTTTCAACCCATAAATATTTGTATGTTGTCTCAACTTGCTTCAAGTGCAAAAAAAAAAACCCCAGCGTTTTGCTTCTTTTTTAGAGTTAATAGTATTACAAATAAGGCTATCATGCATCGTTTTTAAAGAATAGTAAGTCTTTAGGAGTATCAAGCAGAATTAGATTTTATAAGAATATATTGTGTGCCTCTTAAGTTGGTTATTTTTTGCATTAGTAAATAGAAAAAATTATCTTGCAAGTGGATTTTAATTTTTATCTCACAAACCAAAAATTTTGGCTCCGCCCCTACTTGAAACATCTTATCAAAATCTCATGATTCTCATCATTGGAATCCGAATCATGTAGTCCATAAAGTTTAGCAAGCATACAATTACCAAAAATCAAGTTCATCGAGCCCTAGTAATTACATTGATTATTCATTTTTGTAAAACTCATGTTGCTAAACAAGAGACTAGTTGTAATACCCCCTCTGTCCCATATTTGATATCCACTTTCACTATTGACATCTTAAAAAATTGGTTATATTTTTTAGTAATATGTAATATTATATATATTCAATATAGATCTCATTTGATAGTTCTCGCTGAATATTATTAAACAAAGTTTTTAAAATTGTAAAAATCATTATATATTGAAAGTATAAGCAATTGAAAAATGAGATTCGGATCACAAGAAATTCGGGACAAATGGAGTATCTTATTGATTTATTTATTTTTTTGGATAATCTTTTCAATAAATTCTTAACTATTCGGACCACAATAATGAGATTTCGATAAATTGCATGGAGATGCACTAAGAGAACGGGATCCTTATCACCTGGGGGACTCTACTGACTGTAAGGATTGGCAAGCCCTACTGAGCCGATCGAAATCATCCAAAATTGGACGGTCCCGATCGATTCGGCAAGACCTGTCAATCCTTGGGGTCAGCAAGGTCCCCAAATTCCTCATCCGTGTGGGATCCGCGTGGGACAGAAGTTAAAAACAAGCCTGTCGTTATCACTGCAAACATAATTCTTAATAGGAACGTAATTAATTCATTAATATTAAGCATCCACCATAGTAAAAATAGTGGCAGTCAACATCCCCATACTGTGTGCCCCTTGGCTTCTTTTTTTTTTTTTTTTTTTTTTCCGTCTTGCCTTCCTTTTTCTGAATCACGGGTGGTAAGTTTGCCGATGTACCCTTGGTCCTTTTAATCTCCGTCTTTCTTTCAAAAATTAATAAATTTCTTTTGTTGATCGAAAAAAACATCCCTAAACTATGTAACTCAAAGGGTTAGCGTAATGGTTAATCGACTTGCTCGGCAGCCAAGGGTGCAAACGAGCCAAGCTGAGCCGCGTTTTGTAGTGTTCGAGCTTGGCTCATTAAGTAAACAAGCCAAAAATCTAGCTCGACTTGATCATAAACAAGCCGAGTCAGGGTAATTTACGTAACGAGCCTCCTTAAACGAACCGAGCCTATATAATCGAGCCGAGCCGAAGTTAAGAGAGCTCGTTAACTAAACGAGCCTAAAAATCGAACTTGAGTTCGAGTCGATTACTTATTGAGGCGATCCACAAGCTGCTCGTGAGCAACCTGGTTCATTTGTACGCTTAGGCAGGACTTATCACCTTAAGGTCACAGGGTAGATTCCCCTTGGCAACGATTTGTCATTGCGGCCACCTTACCTCACACAAACGCATGAAAAGGGTGTGGGAGGCACTGGAGAGATTAGTCTCATTCTTTGGGACAATCTTCATTACCAAAAAAAATCCCTAAACTATGTTTAGAGAACTAGAGCATCCCAACGTTCTCCTTTTACTTTAGAGATTCAAAGTAATGTATTTTTATTATTAAATAATTCTACTAATCATACTCCAATTCCACTCTTTATTTTTACCTCTCAGCTTTTCGTTATCCCTCTAATTCTCTATTTTCTAGTTTTAATTAAACATAGTCAATGGTGGAAACTAAATGAATATTGGAATTTTGTAGATAATTAATAAATTAAGTTATATACACCAATTTCAGAAAGAGAAACTAAACCATCAAAGGAATATAGTTGGTACTGAAATTTAAAGGCAAAACGGGAAAGGGGTAGGATTTTGAATTCTCCAAAAAGGACAATTGAGGCTTTAAAATGCATATAAAGGTAACCAAATTTGAAGTGTCAGAATCGATGTTTCCAGGAGAATCAAAACGGAATATAGTTGGAGCATATTCATTCTCCACTCTGAAAAAATAATAAGATGGTGCTGGAGACGCTCTCAGCGGATTAAAATTGGCCTACACCACGGGAGAGATGTTATTTACAAAATTCATCGAATGAAATATTTCGATGCCCAGTTTGGGACAAGCTAAGGAAATTAAATATACCGTATGATGCAATATGAATAAGTTATTTCTTTCTTCTTCGTTTTAAATAAAACGTAGTACAAGGTGTTAGGTAAGAGACACGATCCAACAACCATAAACTCTGATTTTTTTTAAAATGAAAAAATGCTGCAAATCCTATATTCTTAATTTGTCAAAAGCTACAGGAATCCATCTAATAAAATATGTACTGGTATATAGAAAGACCATGCCTAAATAGATAAGTGTTCCGGGGCATAAGGGGTTGTTTGATTGCACACAATGTCTTCTGATGATCTCTGAGTCATCCCATAAACTACTAAGAAAAACACAAAAAAGAACATGCACTCTATCTTTCTCCATTTCATTCTTTTGTATCTGGGAAATTTTTAAAGTTAATATGCTTTAGCTCTTAAAGAATACTAAAAAAAAAACAATATAAAGTCAGTGGCATGTCAGCCACTATTAGACAAGGGATATAAAACATGGGGATTAAATAATGAGGCCAGGAGTGTTAATTAATAACAGTTCAGGGGTGTTATTAAGGAAAATATTAACGTGTGCTCTATAGGAACACGTTAAGGTTGAAAAAATATATTGAAATATGTGAAAAGTGCATAGGGATATGTGAAAGTGTGCTGAAAAGTGTAAAAAGTGTATTGACACGCTTGTTTTTTTGTTTGTTTATGTGCTTATTGTGTGCTCATTGGGCACACGTTAGCAAGTCCCATTAATTATTACCCTAGTAAGTCACCCCAAACCCTCTTATCTATCCGTATCTCCACATTTCAACTACAAAATAAACCAAGTACTATTTTATCCCCTATTCCAAAAATATTTCAAATTCAAGTATTATTTAATTCACCATTCATAAATGTCACATCAATATTGGTCCACCCTCTATAAATAAAAACCTCTAGTTTTCCCTCCATAAATAAAATCTCCTACCATGTTATCCCCTTACTATTTCAAAACTCATCTCGCATCCAATCGGGCTGAATATCTACGCCCTATGAATCCGTATGTTCGATGGCCTAATAGTGTAACAAGATTATATATGACCCATTCTGTAAGATTACACATTGGGGAGAATTAGTATGTTCGATGACCATCTAATTCAGATCATAAAAACGTAATCAAAACATCAGATATGTAATCTTCTTGAGCAACCGAACCCTAATTATATTTAGCAATTCCATATTTGAGATGTTCATCTCTTATACAAGAAGTGTACCTTGAATTCTAAGGTGCTTTTGGTCAAGGACTTTGGTGAGATTGTTGGGTCAAAAGTTTCGTTTGGGCATCTGTTTGAATCTTCTTCCAGCCTGCAAAAGGCACAATGGAGTCCAAACCAATAGAACCAGAACCCATATTCAAACAAGAGAAAAGAAAAGAACAGAGAACAGAATTTCAACTTGCAAGTGATCCCCACAAAGGCCAAAACCTCTAAATGGTTTCCAGTATCAGCAGCATCACTTCCAATAAATTTGATCTCTTGACTATTCGATGATCTCAAAGTGTTACTTAAATACATATCGCCGGAGACACAGTTCCAGTGGTAAAGTGAGCTACTGTGAGACTGACGCCAAGGTACAACCGAATGAAATCCAGTTAATTGCTATTATATGGTCAAAACATACAAAGTGGGCTAGAAATGGGTGTGGAAAGAGCCCTTCCATACAGTACAACAGCTGCTTTGGCATGCAGGCGAGCATGTATATAGCTTTGAATCATCACAACCATAGAGCAAGACCTATTGATAACTCCAATAGCAATGCAATACATTTGCCTTCTTTTCCTACACTTCCTTATCGCTCCTCTCTTCGTTGCGTCACTCTTACCGAAATCGAAGCATTACAAAGCTTGAAGTTTGCTCGGGAAAAAAAAACAAAAAAAGTCCCTTTGTTACAAAGTTGTGAACAACTCCCCCATAAAAGAAAAGCAAACATTCGAACAAAATAAAATATTCCCATCAGACCCTCAAAACTCTGATTTTGTCCAGCAAACAATATATACACTCTGGGAAGACTTCGAGTAAACCATCTATCCCTAAAGCATCCTACAAGAAAGTAAGAAGGGGCGGAACAGCAAGACAAACACACCTTCATTTACAAAAACTGATTGCTCATTCTGTCAAACCCTCCATGGTTATGAACTTAACAATGGAGTTTTCAGTCCACTGCCAATCACAGGCAACGCTGTGGGAAGAACCCAGTTCACCAATCAAATCCAGACCTGGAAAGCTCAAAAGAATGTGCGAGCATTAGCGGCAATGCAAACGCTTTAGTTTTATGAGTTCCTTCCTTTTCCTCCTGGCTTCTGCTGCTTCAGCAGCACCACTATCATCCTTTTTACTAGAAGCTTCTGGTTTAGCTTTTATGGGATTATTCTCGTCATGTGCAATAATTTTTGAAGATGAACTAGCACCACAAGGGTTATCGTTGGAATTTCCATTTTGTTTATGGTTCAGACCAAGGGAACGCCCAAGGCTGAGTCCATCCCCATGATCAGGAATAGGGAAGAACCAAGGGTATGGCACAATATAGAAGGGAGTTCCTTGACCATTAATCTTTATCGGATTTTCTTGTTCATCAACTATGTCAGGTTTGGCAATGGATGGCATGGGGACTTCTGATGCCACAAAAATGGCATTTTGGGAGAAGTTGTCCAATTGAACTGGATTTGAAGATGGAATGATGTGAGGCCAGGGAAATGCTGAGAATGGGGATTGATTGAAGACAAGAAATGGGCAATTGGGATATGAGGAAGTAGGTATCTCTGCAATGGCTGGCTTTGAATCTACCTGAGTTTCCACAACTCCTAACTCAACTGTTTTCGCCATCTGCAAAGTAAGAGAGAATGGAAGTGGAAAATCTGAAAACTTTATAGTTCTTGAATTAGTGAAAAATAAAAAACATTTCTTCAATGCCAATCATGTTTTAACCAAACAAAAAACATTTCTTCAATGCCAATCATGTTTTTACCTTTGCTTTTAAGCATTCATTTGTGCTCTTCAAAGAATCATATTCTTCCAAAGCCACCTCCTTCTCCTTGTTAAACATAAAAGCCAGAATACTAGCATTAAACATTCAAGATCTACCATGCCAATGAAAACTATATATGAGGTAATCAGCAACCAGATACTCTACGTAAAAGAGCATAAGCACGCACAGTGTGATGCTACCGCATGAGCCAACCACGAGTGCGATGGAAGTAGTACCTATTTTACAACGATTGACCAAAATAAATCATTACCTTCTTCAGATTCCCATTCTCACATGCTAGACTGGAAGCTTTTCTGGTCAAGTCCTCATACAGAGCCTAACAAGCAAAGGAAGAGGCGGTAAGCTGAACAACCATAAGCGAAGAATGTCTCTACCATTCGTAAGTAACAGACTCAAAAATGATATAACTAGCAGACAAAAAAGATCAGAGTATGTACTTTCCCTCTGAAAATAAAAGGATGATAGTACTTTCAAGTTTAAGTTGTTTAACAAATTACACACTTCCAAGTTGCATACACGTCTAGCATTCTAGTTACATACCTATCTGATGCTCCATGGCAAAAGCAAGTTACTCTCGTCCCTAATGTATACACTAGGGGTGAAAACTGTCACTGAAGAATGAAGAGTACTCACGTACCTTGAGTAAATTATGAAGGGACATACTGATGACAACCGATACGAGCTAGTTTTCCACGAAATCACTACCTTAACAGGCATACACTAGTCCTAAATAGTGAAACGGTCACCAGAATGCAAGTTCAATGAACCACTGCAGAGCCTGTGGAACCCTTCAGAACAAAGTTTCCTTTTGCGTCCAACCTGACTAAGCAAAGCAATAACTAGCCTCTAATCCATATGGTTGAAAAAGGAAACAGCGTATCTCATGGATGAGGGTTCCCAAAAACAGACCACTGACATACCAAAATAAGTTTACAAACCAAACTTTGATGATAACCTAGATCTGGAGATTAGGTGTGAGGAGGATGCCCCTAACGTTAGAAGCATTCGTTCTCACCCTTTTCACACTGTCTTCCCTCATGCCACCATCGGTTCTTGCATGCATTGTGCATGCTTGGGTGCGTGCTTATGCAAACTTGCACATAGGATGGGCGAAGGAGCAAGATCTTCCACACTTAAATCAAATACGAAGACAAATTTTGCAAATTCATCACCTATATGGCTGTTATGTTAATGTTGCGTCATACAACGTTCAATTGTACTCACCATCCCACTTCATACACAGTCTCTTTGGGTCGGTACATGTATCAATGTCAAACAAAGATGCCTTGTTCCTACAAAGGGTTACATTTGGTGCCATGTCATTCCCATGGAGGTGGTACTCATCATCTTGGGTTGGCCTTCACCATATGACTTTGGATATCATTCTTTATGGTTCATTGGAAAGGCCTTTCTTTTGAATAGAAAGGCACCCCAACTAAATTCCATCAAGAAAAAAAAAACCCAAAAATCTTAATGATAATAAGCTTGAGATGGAAGGACAGTGCTCGGCTTAGTCCCCACCTAGGTGCTACATCCCCATGTGGATGGTCCTACTACTGGTTCTACATCAACAATCTTAGAGTAAATGAAAGGCCCCCGCATTCTCCAAACCTAAGTGGCAGGGATCGGGTACAGACATGGACAGGGTGAGGGACACAGACACGGACAACAATTTTTTTCTTAAATAAACAATCTTTTCAGCTATGCAAACCTAAATTATAACCACTAATATTTAGGTTACAACCCCTATTGAATGCAATATCGACTGATGGTGTATGCCTTTATTGTAAACACTTTTTTGGCCCAATACTTTTGAAGTGATAAAGATCTTACACCAGAAAAGCTTTTAAAATTTTATGAATCACCCTGCCATATCCCGATGTGCGTCATCAGCGTGTCCCACCATAAAACATATTAAAATTCAATGCCAATTAATGTGGCCAGTCCCATGTGTCCCTGCGTGTTCCCCGAGTGTCCGACATGATGTGTCTGTGCTTCAGATCCTCCGACTAATAAAACAAAACGAGTTCTGCAGGAAGAGAAAATGATAACCTACAAATCACGCACACATGCAAGGAGCTAATTTTGAAGAGACTATGGTGACAATCACACATGCAAGGAGCTAATTTTGAAGAGACTATGGTGACAATTTTATGCAAATTAGGCTATAGAATAGAAAACTGATGGAACACAACAAAGGAGGGGCTAGTGGTCAAGCGGAAGGAGATCGTTAAGATTGAAGTGAGATTGAATAATGCAGTACAATTTAAGGGTATTAGTATCATTTCAGTGTCTTTAGTGTGTGTAGGGTCTTAGAGTCTATAAATAGGTGAGTTGGTCTTTCATTTGGGAGCTTTTGATTATTAAGAAGAGTGAAATATATTGACTGAGACATAGTTTTTCCCTCTACCCTTAGGGGTTCATCCCATTGAATGGGACATTTTCTCAATTCCTTTGAATCTTTGATTACATTTCACATTTTGGTTGCATCATTTGTGTCAGAGCTTCTAGCTCGATCCTCGCAGTTCATCTCACCTGGAACTTTATCAGAAACCTAAACTCGCCGGAATCCTCGCCGGAACTCTAAAAAGGCCCCGGAAAATCTCGCCAGAGTTCATTTTCCTCATATCTACCTATTTCGCATTATCTTAGACCTACATCACTGTTCAAAATTCCATAATCATAACCCAACTTTCCAAAATCGCAGAGAACCAACATCCAAAACCCTAATCTGGCCCCAATTCAACCTCAATAAGAGTTGAAAATCATCTAGACCAACAAACACTCAAAACACCTAAACGAAACCCAGAACTGCGTAATCAAGCTGATTTGCAGTAGATTTGAACCCCATTCAACTAATTCGAGTGTTATCGCACCTTATTCGGATCAAATCGAAGCAGATTTGAAGCCGTAGCAACTTTCGATCATGTTTTGTACCATTCGAAACAGTACCTCACGTGATTTGAGCTTGAATAACTGATTCGAGATTGTAGCATCTGATTCGCATCATTTGGAGCAGATTCAAACCAGATCTGGTACTTTTCAGTCATTCTAACTTCCATTGATCCCTGGCTGAGGTTGAGTTTGGTATTGTGATGGCTTATAGATGTAGAGGAACAAGGGGAGGTAGAGGTAGAGCATTCATAGTGAGCAATGGTGATGGAATTGAGAATGATTGCAATTTGAATGAAAATCAGAATGACATAAAAGAGTTGAGTGAACATGTTAACTTACCTTGTATGACAAGGTGCGGCATCCAACCAAAAGTATGGATTGCATTACATTGGAGAATTGTTTTGGTGCTCCGTATTGGTGTAGAGCAAATTTGCTTAGATTTGAGCACGCATTGGCGAACGATGGTAGTAATGAACTTCAAGTTTTGTGGAAGCTCACAAGACTTCATCGATTGGTTGAACTCCATTGAAAGTGTTTTCGAGCATTGTCATGTTACCGAAGAAAAGAAGGTGAAATTGGTATCTAGTTGCCTTAAGAGAAAAGCTTTAGATTGGTGGACACAACTCAAAGTTAGTCGACAAAGAAGAGGCAAAGAAAATATTAGAGATTGGGGTAAAATGAAGAAGAAGCACAAGGAGGAATTCTTCCCTTTCCATCGTCATCCTAATGCCGATTCCTGGACTAGTTTTGGTAAGAGAAAGTCCTTTGGGGGTGTCCCAACTGAAAATCAACCTTAAATCGGCACTTTGGAGGCTAGAAATCCATCACCTAGTGGAATACTCGAATGCTTCAAGTTGGGAGAACCAATTCTCGAGTTGGAAGTTGGTGAAAAAGCTTGTGAGCATGTTCTTAATTCCCTCTTTGTTGAGAAGGTGAGAGAAAAAGAACCATATTGCGATGATGAGCATGAGTATGATAGCATTCCAAGTTTTGATGAGTTGCCAAGTGAAGAGTTTGGGGATCACTTTAAAGATTTGCCAATCTTTGAAGAGTCCCCAAAAAAATGACTTTGGAGGTGACTATGAAGATGTTCCCGTCTTTGATGAGTCTCTGAATGAGGAGTTTCGTGTTAATGATGAAGAGGCAATGCTTATTGATATGCTCAAGGAAAGTTATGGAGAAGAGGGAAGTTATGACATTGAGATTCAAGATTGCTCTCAAGACTTGACTTTCAAGTTGCCTTGGTACAAGAAACTCAACTTGAAGTGTATGGGAATGATTTGGAAGCTCCATTATTGATGAAGAGTTGGTAGAACCGAAAGTAGGGGATTGCTTTCAAGTGTTGCCTCCCAGGTTGTCCCAACCGCAAGATATTCAAGTTTGTGATCTTGTTGTGCCCAAACAAGTTCTAGAGTTCTCCAAAAAGGGTAAAGAGTACTGAAGAGAGCTTGTAGATCCTTTAGACATGGTCTTCAATCAAGATAGTTTAGAGCAAAGGGTGGAGGTTTTCCAACATGCCAAGGTGGATAGTTCACACCACGACTTGGAGTGTCTATGACGAGCTGCTACGAAGATATTGTGATTCACAAGAGGCATGGTAAATGGGTGATTTCATTTCACGTAAGTATGTATGCGGTAGATGTACACAAACGAAAGCTCATATTGAAGATGGATTATTACAGAGGGTGATGTGGATCAACGAAATGCAGCCACATGCCTACTTCAGAGCTGCATAATAAATTCTTCCATAAATCTATGTTTTCTTCATTAGTTGTTTTGTGTCCTGTTGTCCAACTTGAGGGCAAGTTTTTCTTTAGAGGAAGAGTACTAATGCAACACAATTTAAGGGTATTAGTGTCATTTTAGTGTCTTTAGTGTGTGTGTGTAGGGTCTTGAGTCTATAAACAGGTGAGTTGACCTTTCATTTGGGAACTTTTCATTATTAAGAACAGTGAAATATATTGATTGAGACTTAGTTTCTCTCTCTACCCTTGGAGGTTCATCCCCTTGAATGGGATTTTCTCACTTCTTTTGAATCTTTGATTTCATATTTTGGTTGCATCATTGAAACATAGGTACAAGAAAAGTTTAATTATAAGTAAAGACAATCAAAAAGAAAACAGCTCAAACCCATTCCAAAAGTTTACGTGTAATGAGAGAACAAAGAAAACAGGAGGAAAACACACAGCCATCAACCAGAGCAAATGGAAAGCCTAACAAATGTCGCTAAGATTTGCAGCTGATGTTTAAGGAACCACATAAGCATCGGGTTGCCAAAACAAAACTCACCTGCCTACGCCGAATTGTCTGCCTAGCAGACTCTCTATTGGCTAAAACCCTGTGTATTCTTCGTGCTTCCTTCTCAGCCTGAAAAAGAATAGCATATGGTACATATAGTGGGCATAACAAAAAAATGCATGCAAGGAAATTGAAACTTATGTACCTCAGTTAACTGTTGTCTTGACTTGCTAACACTACAAGATACATTACTTGTGTTGCTGATATGACTTGGTTTATGAAACTCAGCGTCCTGCTCAACCTCCATCCTTTCTATCTTTAGGGTGCATGCAAGTGCACCTTGCTGTTTAACGATTCCTGAATGATCCTGATACAAATCAAAAAAAAAAAACTTTTCAAGTCGAGCACAAAATAGTTCAATTTTATGACAGTCAATCTCTGCGCAAATTTATTTACATGGTTGGTTAGTTAAGTTCTACAGCAACTGAACACAAATTCATTTACATGGTTGGTTAAGTTCTACAGCAACTGAGCAGTTTGACTAAATCAACTCTTAACCTAAGAAGTAGAGAGGAATGTTCGAGCATGCCCACACAAGATATGGTAAAGAACAAATGGTCTCCAACCTGTGGGAAAACGGTTTCTAAAACTGTTATAAAATAACAGGTGGCATGCGAAAAAACAAAAAGGCAAATGAGAGATGAGAGAGATCCAAAATTGAGGAACACATATGCATAGGGCCATTTTGTTTGACCGAATATGAGCGTCAGATTCTACTGCATAATCAAAAGGAGCTATGTCGTCAGTGTTTGGCTAAATTTCTTACTGTCCATATTAATCATGTACCGGATATATAATCTCACAAAGCATGAGATAGATAATACCATAGGGTGTGGTATTATTAATCCCATCAACATTAGTCCGACAGTATTGCATGCCCTGTAGGACTATATTGCCAATTCATTATTAGTTTCATCAACAACAAATCAGACCCCTTAGAAAATAGATTTGTCAATTGTAGACCAAAAGCTAGGTTTGAAATTTATGGACCGTAAGATTTATGATAGCATACAAAAACAAGGAAATGAAACCATCTATCACAAGGCCAAGTTTAAAGAGAGAAATTTGGAAAAAAAAAACTCGTCTCTTCTTGACCAAGTTTACATAATTTTCTCCTAAGATTCCAGTTTGAGACATTCCATAGCAAGCCATTAGTACTCTCAGAATAAAACGTCTTCCCTAGTGTTCGCTTTTGGCTCACCTCATGGCGTAAGGTTAAGAAGATAGTTTTGTGTGGTAAATTTTTCAAGCCGGTGTAACTCCTATTGTGCATTGAAGTAATGCTGAACTAGAGATGCACTTTCAAAAATGTTTACCACAAACACAGTAGCCTCAGCCTGTGAGACTGCTTATTTGCTACTGATCTCTTGGTGTTTGTGTAATTTTGGTTAAAATACTATTACTTGGACCAAGAAGCAATCTAAGGCTGCTACATCATCACATAAAGAGAATGTTTCTTACAGGCCGTCATGTACTGCAGATATACCTTGCATCTGGTGTGAGTCATGACGACGTTTCTTCCTTGGCCCTTACTTCTAATCCTGTACTCCATGCTCGTATAAACAAGTTGAAATAAATTTTGATTTTGTTAGAGAGAGGATTGCACAGTAAGGAACTAGGAATCTTTACAGAAAGTTCATCTCCAGTGAAAACCAGCTGCAGATTTATTCACGAGCAGCCTTTCCACAGATTGGTTCCCTCATTTAAGGAAAAAAACTAATGTGTCCTTCGGCGCCAAACCATGGAGATTGTATTAACTGACTTTTCCCACTCCCATCTGTGAGTTGTACCCTGCAGTTTGTTTTAACAAACTCACGTAGAGCACCGTGTATAAACAGGTCGAGTAGCAATCACTTTCGATTAACAAAGAATGAAAAATATTGTTATACATATAATCTATCTTTCTCTCAGTTTGGCTCAACTCTTTCACAGTCCATTTGGCATATTAGGTGACAAAAAAGAAACGATCGCAGGTTCGTAGTTTATGAGATATCAGCTACACTTGTCAATCTGGGGATCATAAAGTTAACTGGCTGATTGAAAATTTCAGTTGAAAATGCTTCCACAATGCTGCTAGAAGCTAATAAGCACGGAAATGTGACACGGCAATTGTAAATAAATGGGAACGCAGACACGGCAGGGAACAGGCAAAAAATATGAAAGATTAGGATAGATTTTTAGTTGTTATTCATATGAACATTCCGAATGGAAACTCCTTAGGGGTCTCATGCATTTTTTGAAATCGGTTTGGTGTTTGTTTACTTCACATGGTTGATTCCAGCTTGACTCCCCTTCTTTCCTTCTCTTACCCCTGTGGGATACGTAAAGTCAACAACTAAAACTAATAGTATCCTCACAACTCTTATTATTTTCTTAAATTTTACAAGTTAAACGAGGGTTTTATTTGGTCAAAATTTATTTATTTTTCCGTTATTCCTTGTATTTTTGAATTATCATACCCCCATATAAGCTTTCAATATCATGAATTGATCCCCATAATGTTTCAATATCATTAATTTATTGAACATGCCAAAGTTTCACACATCAGCCTTTGAGGATGAAACCCAACGTGTGGCGCTAGACAAACTCCTTTGAGGATGAAACCCGCCAAATTTAAACCGACAAGTGTTTAAAATGCAAGCAAACAAGATCAAGTAAGTAACTGAGTTACTTATGCAGATATGGTTGCATGTCGATGTCGGTACTTGGAGAAGCTTGATTGAAAAGTGGCAAAATCGGCCAGCGATGGCCGCGGGCCCTAGGGTTGATGTGAAACAGCCTAATGAACAATGCCCATCGGTTTATAGACCCACAGGCACCGGTGATTTTCGGCCCAAATTCCTTCATTTGGGCCTCCGAATGATCAAATTTGCCATTTTGAAAAATAATTGAACTGATAATTACTCCGTCAATACAGCTCTGTTTTGACCTAGGTTTTTGGCAGTAATTATTTTTTTTATTCTAGTTTCCAGACTTGATCTAACGCCCCATGTAGACCACTGACCCAGTACCCTGATTTGATCCACTAGCCACACCACATGGCCCAAAAGCTTAAGCCCAAGGTACTAGTAGTAGCCCACATAGTTTGTTATTTATCAAATATCACTCATGTAAACAACCAATGTGGGACTAAACACCATCTACCTCCAAACCTGGGGTACTACACTTGAGCCTAACTCAAATCTCTCTATTTTTGGTAATTTTTGTAATTTCTTTATGTTATGCTTAGCCGGCAAGTGTTGCCTTTTCTTAGCCTATATATTGCTAGCCCTCGGGCTAGACAGTTTATGATTGATTAATAAAAATTGAGTCTTTCAGAGAGTTTATCTAAATTCTAGTTCGTGAATATCGTCCTTGTTCATCTCTTCCCTATACGCTTCCACAATTACTAAGTTGGAAATAAGGAACTACCAAAGTAAACGGCAACAGCAACTCAGTGTAAGCAACAATTAAAGGCACTAGACTTGCACAAATGAATCCATTTCCTTGATCAACTCAAGTATTACAAGCTCTTGGACACCTTCTCCTTGCTCTTGAATACGGCTGCAAATGAATCAAGCCGTTCGTGAGCTCGACTCGGTTGGGCTCGAAAAGAGCTTGTTCGAACTTGGTTCGTTAAGTTTTTATTGAGGCTCAACTCGAGCTCAAGTTTGTTAAAAACCTTAACAAACAAGTCTGAACACAGCAAGGCTCGGCTCGATAAGGCTCGTTTACTTTTAGAGGAATAAAATAATATAACTTCTTATTCCAATTTGATATCTTAATGCACTATTTTTTTCAAAAACTTATTAAGTTTCATATTATTTTGAAATTGAGACTATCTTCCTATAGATTTTATGTATGTATACACGCCAATTATCCAATCCGGGATCCCGGACTGGAGGTTTTTTGAAGTTTTGAAGATTTTAAAACATGTTTTTGCATGATCCGAACCGTCCAATGTGTTTAAAAAGTGTTTTCAAGGGTCCCCGCGAGAAATCTTCCAAAAAAAATACCGGGAATGGCTTGATCCGAGCAGTTTTTCACAAAAACTGCACATATACAGTTTTATGAAAAACTGCTTAAATCAAGCCCTTCCAGGTTTTTTTTTTTTTGATGATTTCCTGCGGGGACCCTTGAAAACACGTTTTAAACACATTGGACGGTTCAAATCATGAAAATTTGATCCGGAACTATGAGTCCCGGACCTAGGGATCCCGGATTAGATCCGGACTCTATATATATACACACACACATACATGCACAAATAAAACTCTCTTTGTTGTCTTATGCCTATGTGAGTATATATACATATTTTCGTGAACAAGCTCGAGCTCGAGTCAGGCCTAGGCCAGCTCGGCTCATTAAGTTTTCACTAAGCTCGAACTTATTAAAAATTTAGTAAACAAGCTTGAACACAGTAAAGCTCAGCTCGGCCCGTTTGCAACCTACTCTTGAACATAATAAACTATATTTTGTTTGAGTTTTAGTTGTACTAATATTGTTTTCAAGGTTTATTTGACAACTCATTTCTATATTACGAACACCCATCAATCCATGCAATTCACAATTGGACACCTAACAGATTAACCCAAAACAAGAAGTACACACTCATGATAAGAAAATTTGTGTATATGTAAGAGCATCCGCATCTCACTCTTCAAATCCCAAGTTAAATCAAAGTAAAGAGCTAAAATCCTTGAAACAAGCCACATCAGCCTCTTCACCTTCATAGCTACTTTGCAAGCATTGTAACTTTGCTATAGTGCCTCTCTACAAGAAAAGAGGCACTGTTCACAGGTTAAAGTTTATTTTACTATTTTAAAATACAATTTACTCCACTTTAGCTGTGTAGTGGTGTTTTCTTCTAACCTGGATATTTCGAAAACACCCCTACCGATATCCTATTGAGCTGATTTTTTATATGGTCGTTCAAAATATTAAATAAAAACGCCCTTACAAAAATCAGCTCAATCGGATATCAGTAACTGGTATGAGTGTTTTCAAAAAATAATTTCACATTATAAATTTTTATTTTTTGCGCTTATAATATTTGTATGATAAAAAAAATATGTTTTGTCCTTTTGCAAAATATTCATTTAAAAATGCGCACATATTAGAATAAATATGGTCATTTAAATAACATTTTAATATATAATTAGAATAAGAAGAAAATATTATATTAATGGACCATAAGTTAGAATAGAGAGTCTGATGCAGTAGGCAAGTTAAAAGTGACTAGCTAAAGTAATAAAGTGACTTTTAAGATGTAATTTGATCCAAAATTTGAAGAGGCTAATGCGGATGCTCTAACTCGTTTATAAAGCTAGCAGAGGTAATTAAGGAAATTCTAAAATTCCCGGGCCCGCCAGTGGGTCTATCCAAGGGTTTGTACCATTAATATTCGTACCAATAGTCAAGAAAATTACTATTTATGTCCATAAAAAACACCTTCAACAATTTGATACCAGAAAAGTATCTAAATTAACAGTGAACACAGGCAATAGATACCTATATAAAATAAATAAATAAAAAGTATGACTAATCAATTAAACAAACCTCAGAGGGATACGAAGAACAAAGTACAGCGTCTTCAGGTTTACTAGCTCCAAAGAATGGAGGCGGCGACTCGGTCTTGACTCGGGGATTTTGACGAGTCGAGCTCGGTGGCAGAGCAGAATGGGCTAGGCCCGCCAAAGCCTCGGCCGCTTCCAACTCACTCCCGACCATTGAGTCCCCACCGCATTCCGACGACGACGTGTACAGAGAATCGGAACTCGACGACCTGGTTGACTCCATTTGCTACATATACACACCGCCTTTGCTGTGGTGATTTCAACTCGGAAGAGAGAAGAAAAGAAAAGAAAGAGAAATTTCAATTTCAGTCGTGGTAGTTATCAGTGAAAAGAGGGAGGATGCAGGGGAGTGACACGTGTCATGCCAGATCACAGCGGGACATGTTCCCAAGGAGGGTGCGCCCATGTGTCAACACCGTCTCGCCTTTACCCTTGTCCACGTAGGCCGCCTTCGTGGGTGCACGCGCCCTCAAATTACCTTTTCGATGATCGAATGCGAATCTTTCTGAGAAGAATTTTTGAGTTCAAATTTGTTTACCCTCGTCTAATGCTCACTCGATTAGCGGAAAAGTAATGGGTTCACCACAAAATGATATCATATTTATCAAAAAATAATGTGAGTCCGTGAACCTCACACCTTTTTCATCAATCACAGTGAGAGTTTTGTTCACCATCATTAGACGAGTGTGGACAAAATTGCAAATTTGGGTGCCGAGCAGATATTGGCGACGAGCGCACATCTCGGCCATCTTAAGGTGTTTTGGACGGTTCAAATTTCTCTCAATCATTTCCCTCACTCTCTCCTATTTCTCTCTCCTCTTTCTTTCTTTAAAATTTGGGTCGTCCAACACACTTTTCAACAACTGAAATACACGCTCGGCACTACGTCACCTATACCTACTAGACACCCAAATTCTTCAAGTGAAATATAGGTGGTTGTAATACTCCCATCGCATTTGTTTGTTCAACATTCCTTCTATCTTTTTATATCTATTATTTATATCTTTTAATGTAGATTTTCAAAACTACGCTATTTTCAAATGTTAAATGTTCAACTACGTACTATTGTGTTGATCATGCATTTTTTCAAGAGCATACTTTTACCCATTCTATATAAACAATCTATGCCAGTTACTCCAATATTTCCACCTGGTAATGTACCTTTTAAAATGATGTCATTATTTTGAATAAAAAACAAAATATTAGCACAAAAATTGTTACTTATTCTCATAATTAATAAGAGGTCTAACTCTGTTGGTCACTTCATACATACGCGATCAAGTAGAGATCATCAAGTTTTAGAAAGGGAGAGAGTAATTTGCCTGTTTTTATAAGGGACAAGAACTGTCTCACTGAGTCACTTGTGAGCTCTTTTTCGGGTCCATATTTTTATAATGAGAATCATTCGTTGTTTGAATCTTTTCAACAACTATCGATCTTATGATTTTAGAACATTTTTACATCTTTAACAAAAGAAACGTTGATATCATTTTTGAAAGTCTCAACAAAACAAAGATGAACGTTTGAATCACCAAAGTGGATTTAAAAATAGCCAGAACTTCCGTTGTACTCAAAAAAAAAAAAAAATCCAGAAACGTTGTTATAGAATTGAAACTCATTGTTTTCAATTATTCGGCAGTTCATTTGTCAATATAATTTTTGGACCTTGGGGGGTGCTGTGCAGCCATGGAGCGGCGGCTCCGGCCTCTTTCCGACGATCGGAGAAGTTCACTGCATAGAGTTCGTCGAGTACTACAAGTGTACCAAAAATCAACTCGATCAGATATCTTTAAGTGCCTCATCGGAACACAAATAACTTAAAAATAAATGGAACACAAATGGATACAAACACGGGATCAAAACCACTTTTTACGTTATTTGTGTTCCGATGAGGCATTTAAAGATATTCGATCGATTTGATTTTTGGCACACTTGTAGTACTCGACGAGCTCTACGCGGTGAACATCTCCGATTGTCGGAAAGATGCCGACGTGATCACGCCATGAGGCTGCACAGCATGGTGCTGTGCATTGGAGTGCACAGCACCCCCCAGGTTCCATAATTTTTGAAAGTCCGAACAAATTCTCAAAGATAAACGTTTTCTACTTCTAGCGCCGAATGCCGTGGGAATACTTCGGGCTAGGGTTTGGGTTGGTGGGACCTGGAAAATATGTCTCGTGCCGTTGTTTGACACGTGGAGTAGTTATGGAGTAACTTCTTTAAAAGTGAACCATCCAATGAGAGAGTAGTACCGGGTTTGGGGGTGACTGTTGGACACGTGGTAGTCATGGGAACCACGAAAACATGCAGAGGAGAGCCATTTTGCATGTTACTGTAATTTATTTGGCGCTGTGCTCAACACCCAACACCGTCAAGTGGTGCTCAAACACCCTCACCACCACGAGAACTTTTTCGTTGCCGGACGGGTACATGTGGCGCTTTACGTGGTATCCGCTACGCCCCATCACAGCCGTCCAAAAGTGTTCACAATCTTACCAGCAAGAATTTTGGAGAGCCGAGATGCGCGACTGGTACCGCCGCATGGTACTCGCTCGACACTGAAAAATTTCAACTCCGCCACACTCTTACCGGCAAGAATTTATTTAAAATCCGAACAACCCAAAAGTGCTTCCAACGGCCGAGATGCGCGACGAATAATGTCGACACATGGTACCTGCTCGACACTGAAATTTTAAACTCTACCGCACATTGTTTTGAGTCTATCCAACTCTTGTGGTGTTCCGGAAGAGACTCAGGAAGAAAAGTATTTTAGGGAGAGAGATTACGGTGAAAGTAGCAGTGGTGACCCAGAAAGAGGTAAAGGCTGTGAACGGCCCTCGTGGGTATGTGGTCTGTCATTGGACCTTAGCATCTAAAATCGGCTGCTGTTCGATTGGTTCCGGGTCGGTTTGATGGTGTCACTAGAAATCTAAATACCATCATGTAGACAACAGGTGTTAGCCGTCAATGGACTGCATGCGAAGTCTAGATAATCCCAAGACTGCCAAAGTTTAAGTCCCCATGGCGATCGCCTAAGGGTTTTTAGTGTCTAAGACCAGGGCCGACCCAGGCCCAAGGCCCACAAGGCCTGGGCCTAGGGCACCCAAAAAATGGGTACTTTTTGGGGCACTCTACCATTTTATACTAATGGGCTTGACTAGAACACTTTTTTGGACCAAAATAAAGGAAAAAATGCATTATAAGTTACAAAAGAGTCCAACCATTATGGCCCAAAATTTAAAAAAAGCTCAAAAACTATTGTGGCCCAAAATTTAAAAAAAGGCCCAAAGCTAAAACTGATTTAAAAGAAAATCATTTTCTGCTTGTTACAATTTTTATTTTTGGTTTTGTAAAAAATCAAGGCAGTTCTAAACGAAATGATTAAGTTTAGTTTATTATTTGCTTAAAGACGAAGTAATTAGGTAGTAATTTTCTAATTTTTTTGTTAGAGTTTCGAGTGGGTTTGTATTTGGGATTTCTAAATTGACACAAGTTCTTGAGTTTTCCCAAGTAACCAAAAAGTTGATCAAATTTCATTGTTTTTTCAACAAATAAAGTCATAATATTAATTCCTGCAGATCAAATTTCTTACTTATTATAAGTAGTTAAATGAGCCATTTTGACCCAAATTTTTTAGAGGAAACTTGAAGAACAACAGATTAGGGTAAAACTAGGGTTCGGCATTTGCATAGCAAAGGAGTTTTGACCCAAATTTTGTTTCAAAAAAGACACAGGATCTCTAGATGCTCTACATCGTTGTTAAATTTAGCTTGTATTAATACCCTTTTGACGGAGATATTGTAGTAACAACAACGTAGAAAGTTTGGTGAACACGAAAATTTTTAGGGCACAATTTTTTTAATTAGGCCTAGGGCACCCAAATACCTTGAGCTGGCCCTGTCTAAGACCTAATTTATAAATTGTGTCTTTAATAATAGTAAATACTTAAACAATTTCTATAGCGATAATTACAATACGAGAAAGCCAAAATAATATAAAAACGAAGAATATTATCAGAATATTACAATACGAGCTGGCTAATTTGAATGTTAGTTCATATGTAAAGGATAATTAGATCTCTAGTTTTAAATAATACCTTTACTCTCGGGAAAATATAGATATTATCAGATTTGGATTTAAGTAAACCTGCATACGGCACGTCACCAAAGTCGCGTTGAGGTTTTGTCGGCCGTAAGGTCCCGAGATGGGAGTAATTATTGGCCATGACTCGTAAGCCGTTGGCAGACGTGTATGCTGAATTACTTGCATCCAATCTCCTGATTTTATCTATACTTTCAAAAAGAAGTATCAATATTATTTTTAACTAGATATTTGTTATATCCTCTTACATATGAATTAACCTTCTCAAATTTAGTATTAATTATGTTGTCTCATATTTTATCTCGTGATTCTGATAGAATTAAGAATTCTGAATTAGTTGAATTTACTAATGTTCAAGAGCAGTTGCATCAGTGGACAATTCCACATGTTAATCCAATAACAATTTACAAAACTGGATTTTTTATTTCAAAAGTAGTATGGTAATAAAGACCATATATAGAAATAACTGAATCTATTGATAATCAAGATAAAATCATCAATCTCCTATAATTAAGAGATTTGTTTTCTCTAATCAGAGATTATAAATACATCCATTTAATTTTAGGATTAGTACAAGTGGCACTTAAGCCTTTTACCCTTTTAGAACAGAATGCTTGTCTTCAAGTTACTCTCCGAGATGGGAGATGCAATAATTGGCGTGCATCAATTATGGGTGCAATAGAGACTAGTTTGTGTCATGGTCCAGTTTATTTCAATGTTTATCCTAATCTTACTCTATCATTATCTGATAGTAATATAAGAGAATCTTTAAATCTAAGGATTCAAAATAATGGTTATGACTATTTGCCAGGATCTGAGGTAATAGCGGTTATCTATAGAATTTATTTTAAGGCTGTAAATACTGTTAATCCTAGAGTTCGTCAATTAGGACCTCCACATCAAACAGTCTTAATTGAAACTAATATGCTCACTTCTAATGTAGCCCCCAATAGGCTAATAAACTGGGAAGAAATAACTTTTCCAGAAAGTTGGATAATTAATAATGTTGTCCCTCCTAGACTAATTGTCAATTTCAATATAGAACAGATTGTTCAGGATTCGGAAGAAAGAGTTAATTTGACCTTCAGAAATCCTCTATTAGGATCTAGAAGCAGGAGTGCTGGGAGTAATTTCTCCAACAATCAACCCTACAGGGTTAGTGTTCCTACTACCAGCAGACATTCAGTGTCTGAACCAATCGAACAGCCAATAGAGGAAGTTCCAATAGAAGAACTAAGAATATCTGAGAATCAAATACCTCATGCAATCTACAAAAATCCTTCTAATAGGAGAGAATCGCTAACGGCGAGTGAAATGAATTTCAGTATTAATTAATGAAATTTTGTACTCCAAAAGTTGGAAGATCTATTAATCAAGAATTCTTCCAACCCAAATATGAAGAATTCAGAAAATGGCATTTTTGCAAATTATAATAAACAACAATTGCAAGGATTCAAGGATGAGTTCTATAATTTTATAGAATCTCATAAAAAAATAATTCCTTTTGCCCAATGGTTTTATGGGAGACATTGGGATGAGATGTTAGGACAATCCATAAATGTGATAGAAAACTATCATAGGAATTGGCAAACTATTACTGGAGAACTAATTAGGGCGGTCCACCCCCCCCCCCCCCCCCCCCCCCCCCCCCAAATACCAATAAAGGTAGAATCGTCTAATTCTAATAATACTGAACAAGGGTTCTTAGAAACCACTGCTTATATTAAACCCTCAGAAGCAAATATTAATAACGATAAAAAATTTTAAATAGAATAATTTCACCAACCTAACTAAACCTGGAGACTATTGGATCTCAATTAATTAGAATTGAAAATCAAGTTAATCCTTCATATTTGGATTGTCCTAACTTGATTTTCAAGCCTCCTTATTCTCCTGCTTATCTCAAGTTAATCCTTCATATTTGGATTGTCCTAACTTGAGATTCAATTCTAATTAATTGAGATCCAAGTTGAAATAAATTTTGATTCTGCGAGTTGTACCCTGCAGTTTGTTTTAACAAACTCACATAGAGCACTGCGTATAAACAGGTCGAGTAGCAATCACTTTCGATTAACAAAGAATGGAAAATATTGTTATACTTTTAATCTATCTTTCTCCCAGTTTGGCTCAACTCTTTCCCAGTCCATTTGGCACATTAGGTGATCACAAAAGAAAAGAAACGATCGCAGGTTCGTAATTCATGAGATATCAGCAACATTTGTCAATCTGGGGATCATAAAGTTAATTGGCTGATTGAAAAATTCAGTTGAAAATGCTTCCACAATGCTGCTAGCTAGAAGTTAATAATCACGGACATGTGACACGCCAATTGTAAATATATGGGAATGCAAACACGGTAGGGGATAGGCAAAAAAATATGCAAAGATTAGGATAGATATCTAGTTGTTATTCATATGAACATTCCGAATGGAAACAACTAAAACTAGTAGTATCCTCACAACTCTTATTATTTTCTTAAATTTTACAAGTTAAACGAGGGTTTTATTTGGTCAAAATTTATTTATTTTCCCGTTGTTCCTTGTATTTTGGAAATATCATACCCCCATATAAGCTTTCAATATCATGAATTGATCCCCGTAATGTTTCAACATCATTAATTTATTGAACATGCCAAAGTTTCGCACATCAGCCTTTGAGGATGAAACCCGACGTGTGGCGCTAGACAAACTCCTTTGAGGATGAATCCCGCCAAATTTAAGCCGACAAGTGTTTAAAATGCAAGCAAACAAGAGCAAGTAAGTAACTGAGTTACTGATGCAGATATGGTTGCATGTCGATGTGGGTACTTGGAGAAGCTTGATTGAAAAGTGGCAAAATCGGCCAGCGATGGATTCGTCCACGGGCCCTAGGGTTGATGTGAAACAGCCTAATCAAAGACAAAGCCAGGAAATTCACTATGCAAGGGCGAATTTTTTTCCTCATAATACTTTGCAGTTGCCTAATGAACAATGCCCATTGGTCTATAGACCCACGGGCACCAGTGATTTTCAGCACAAATTCCTTCATTCGGGCCTCCGAATCATCAAATTTACCGTTTTGAAAAATAATTGAATAGATAATTACTCGGTCAATACAGCTCCATTTTGACCTAGATTTTTGGCAATAATTTTCTTTTTTATTCTAGTTTCCATACTTGAGCCTAACTCAAATCTCTCTATTTTTGGTCATTTTTGTAATTTCTTTATGTTATGCTTAGCCGGCAAGTGTTGCCTTTTCCAGTTATTTCTTAGGGTTTCCTAGCCTATATATTGCTGATGTAATCCCTCGGGCTAGACAGTTTATGATTGATTAATAAATATTGAGTCTTTTAGAGAGTTTCTCAAAAACTAGGGTAAATTACACTGACCTCCCCTGAGGTTTCTGACTTGTACACTGACCACCCCTACTTTATCTGAAATAGCACTGACCTCCCTGAGTTTTATATTTTAGTATCAAAAGCACCCTTTTGGTACTCAAATAGCACTGACCTCCCCTGAGTTTTATATTTTAGTATTAAAGCACCCTTTTGTTACTTGGCCGTCAGTGACAGTAACGGGAATTGATGAGGTAAGCCATTAACCTTTGTTGAATTCCCAAAATAGCCCTTGACACTAGTTACAATCTAAATGCAAAAGACTCTCTTCTTTTTCTAAATAATGATCATGCATGAAAACTTAGAATATAATTTATTGGTGGGCAATTTCTATAAAGAAAAATGAAACGAATTCCCCGTTTGGCTTTTGCTGTAAAAAAAATGCCGTTCAAAAAAAAGAAAAAGAAAAATGAAACCAAGATAACAAAACATGGGAATGCTACCAAATATACATGTCCAAACCAAGCCTTATGTCCCAATCAATTGGGGTCGGCTACATGAATCCTTTTTCTCCATTGAGCTCTGTCCAGTGCTGCTTCATCATTTAAACCTAGTATACTCAGATCTTTGCGTACTACCGCATCTAATGTCAATTTGGGTCTTCCCCTCCCTTGTGCGTTTCTACCCAAAGCTATCCTATCCACTCTCTTAACTACTGCATCCGCTGGTCTACGATAGACATGCCCAAACCACCTTAGCCTATTTTCCCTTAACTTCTCCTCTATAGGTGCTACGCCTACCATCTCGCGAATTTTTTCATTTCTAATCCTATCTCGTCTAGTCTTACCACACATCCACCTCAACATCCTCATTTCCGCTACACTTATCTTGTTCACTTGCTGCTTCTTAATAGGCCAGCATTCTGTCCCGTAAAGCATCGCTGGTCTTATGGCAGTTCTATAAAATTTTCCTTTCAATTTTGTTGGTACCCTCTTGTCACACAGTACACCAGTAGCACTCCTCCACTTGAGCCACCCCACTTGGATCCTATGAGTCACATCATTTGCAATCTCTCCATCTTGACTAATAATAGATCATAAATACCTAAAATGGTCCTCTTTGGTATCTCCTGATCTTGGATCCTCACTCTTTCCTCATACGTACTTCTGGTATCACTAAACTTGCAGACCATATACTCAGTTTTACTCCTACTTATCCGAAAGCCCTTAGACTCCAATGCTTCCCGCCAAATTTCTAATTTAGTGTTAACACCACTAGCCGTTTCATCTACAAGGACAATGTCATCTGCAAATAACATACACCATGGGATATCCTCCTGAATGTGCCTAGTCAATTCATCCATAACTAACGCGAAAAGGTATGAGCTCAAGGCAGACCCTTGGTGCAATCCTACTGTAATGGGAAATTCACTCGTTTCTCCTGCTGGTGATCTAATGGCAGTGACTGCCCCTTCATACATGTCTCTAACCACCAAATATACATGTCCTAGTTCATAAAATACATCAAATAAGAGTATAAGTAAGTCATTTTCAGTTGCTTTGCATCACTTGGATACTAAATTTTCTACTAATACAGTAGAAAATTTGTGATGTAGAAAATTTCTGCTACTTAAGGTGTTGTGATGTGCAAAATGGCAAATTTTCTACTGTATTAGTGTAATCCAAAACTAGTGTCAAGGGCTATTTTGGGAATTCAACAAAGGTTAATGGCTTACCTCATCAACTCTCGATACTGTCACTGACGGTCAAGTAACAGAAGGGTGCTTTTGATACTAAAATATAAAACTCAGGGGAGGTCAGTGCTATTTCAATAACAGAAGGGTGCTTTTGATACTAAAATATAAACTCAGGGGAGGTCAGTGCTATTTTAGATAAAGTAGGGGCGGTTAGTGTACAAGTCAGAAACCTTAGGGGAGGTCAGTGTAATTTACCCCAAAAACTAAGAACAAGAAATCCAAAGAAACGGGATCTCCACAATTTAAGAAAAAATAATGCACATTCAGATTCATCTCTTTGTGAGCAGTCACCAGACCCAATAAGGAATGTTGAGTATCTAATGTATCATCTCTTGTGAAATTTTTTTCTACCCCCCGAATAAGTGTAATCTGTGGAAATCAACATAGGTCCCACAAAAACTCAAATAAATCCATCTTCTTCTTCTTCTTTTTGGTATAAATAAATCCATCTTCAGCCCCCAAAGAGATACCCTGCTGCTTGATCTTCATTGCCATCACACAAATTTAGAGCTTGTATTACTGCCTCTCGTCCAAACCCTAGCTCAACAAGTCTTTTGACCTTCGCTTCAAATTCCGGTCCCTGAAACTGAACAGCCTGTCAGTGCTGATAAATCATCAACTGTAAACAGACCACCAGTATAACGATGCATTTCACATAGTATAGGTTGTGATGGGGGAGTAAATGAAAGAAGACAGTAACGATATACCCACTTGTGGAAAACTTTTTTTTTTTTTTTTGTTCTAAAAATGTAGGCAAAAACGCAAGAAGAAAACCAAATGTAGCCAATATACACCAAAAGAATCTAACATTGTATGTACTTTCTTGAAGAAATAAGAAGAAAGTTCAAATGGTTTGTGATCGTAAACTACCTGTGACAAGTTATGCGCACTACCTGCAGGCCAAGAGATAGAAAAACAAGTTAATTTCCCTCACAATTAAACAGAATAATATGAAATACCATAATTCGCATACCGGGCAAGGATGAACAACAGAAAGAGAGAGAAAAGATCCAACTTTGGCTTTTAGAACACCAGTCTCTTAAAAGGACGGCTCATCAAGGTTTGAGTTGTCAAGCGGGCCGGAACGAGCACAGCCCGTTTAAGAGCGGCATGGCATGATCCTATAGGTGGGCTAGGCTGGGCCGGTGTTTTGTGGCACATGGCATGGACACAGAAAAGCACGGGCATGGGCACATGCACAAACACTGCAAAAGTAAAAATAAGGAATGCTTAATTTGTAATAGTAAACTAAAATCAGGAATGCTTAATTTATTATCTATCTATAAATGCAACGTGGTGCATATATCATATCAATCAATCATCAATCTATACTCTATATACAAAGATATTTAAGTCTTACAAGTCACAAGTCTTAATCACTCATCCCTAATTTTTCTAGATTTTTCAACTTTAACAAAAAAATTGAGAAAGAGGGAGAGGGAGAGAGAAAAAAGTGGGGAGTGGGTGAGGAGAGAGGGAGAACATGGGAGACGACGGGGTGTGACTAAGGGGCGAGAGAGATTTTATAGGAATTGGGAGTTGAGTTTTACTATTAGATAAAGAAGATAAATTAAAATCATAGTTTTTAGCTTTTGTTTATTTTCTTTATTTATCGTACATTCTTCCCAACTGCAAATTAATTTGAACACCGCAGGAGTCTCGTAGTATCAAAATCTATTTCATCCTAACTGAATTCAATATTTTTATTATGAATTTTTTCTGCATTTGCATGAAGATGGCATTAAGTTTGTTGTTTTGTTTTATTATACCTATTTGTTAAAAAATTTGATCTACAAGATTTGAGCATGGGCACAGCACGACAAGCGAACTGGCACTGGCACAGTCACGAGCACGGCACGAAACGGAGTTAGGCGTGCCCATGGGCTAGGCCGGGCCGAGCATATTCTAAAATGGGCCGGCACAGCACAGCATAGCACGACTAATGAATGGGCTAGGCTAGACACGGCACGAAGCAAGTTTGGTTCGGAACTAAATGTGTTGGGCCAGCACGGCACGGCCCATTTGACACCTCTAATGAAGGTATTATAATAAGATTAAGGACAGACTCCACATAGTATCTTGGTGTTCATCAATATCCTACAAGTTCAATCGCCAACCCTGTTGTTCCCCAGGTATGCCCAGAAACTCTTACAAATACAATCACACGGAGACCAAGTATTTACATGGCTTCCCAAAAGCAGGTATATCCACGGGACTACGGGAGAGAGAGTTCCACTATATGAAGTAGAGAGCACAATATTGTGAGATGGTCAAAATACTCAAAGCCTACCCTCACACCAGCCCCAACTCAAGGACGGACGGACAGTTTTTTTCTCTAACGAGTGTTTACTCACTCATGGCCTCCCTACCAGAGGAGAAGCCTCACTGCTCTCACTCTCTAATTCTTCATCTTTGCTCTTTTGCTCTCGACTTTGCATAGCCATAATACATGTATTCTGTATTTATAGGAGTAGTTGAGGGAGAAAACTTCAAGACCAGTTAATGCTCATTCATGCATGAGATGCCAAGAGTTTCCAGTGGCTGCTCAAGCCAATCCAACCCTTGACTCCTAGCCTGCCTTGATGTCATGTATGACATCATCCCCATCCCATCACCCACTTGGGTGAATTCCAACAGACCCAACTGTTAAAGGGCCGGGTCAATCCCAATGATTCAACTCCCCAGGGCCACAGGTTGATTGTGACGGCATCAACAAATCATTAATGCATATCACAGTAATCATGGACATGAAGAAAATGAAATGCCCAAACGCCAGCATACATTACTGCCAACAAAATGCCAGGATATTGAATCATTGAAAACTAAAGAATACTGCTCTAAATCTTTGAAGAATTCCTTCTCTTTCAACTTCAACTTTATCTGTACGTGTCCGATTTTTTAACCGTAAAGGAAGCCATAAAAGCAAAACAAATGCCAAAGTTTTCTGTGGGAACAGCATATATAAATCCTGGTTCACCCGTCGCATAGGGAGTGGAAAACCTTCACAGCCTCACTCCAATGAAAGCAAGACATAAACCCTCTTTAGATTAGAACCATCCCCATTAAGCAAACATTGAACAAGAAACAAGTCCCAATAGTTTGTGCAAATTTAGTGAAACAAGAGGTTTTGAGGGAGAGCTTCGGAGTCTAGTTTTACCACAGACAACCCCAATAAACATTCTGTAGGTCAACTGGCCAGAAGGATCACCTTCTTAAAACCTTGGTCTTCGTCATCATAAACTACTGAAGACCGCATCCAGAACTCAAGAATACATGACATTTGAAAATTTCAACTTTTGACAGTATAATTAAAGAGATTTTGCTGAAAGAAAGCAGGGCATCATTTATAATTCCTGTTAAAGCATGCACGCGAAATAATTTTATGTCTTGAAGTTGGAATGAAACAGTAAACTGACCTCCAGTTTGTGTCTTGCTATTTTCTCTTGATCCAGATGCAGCCTGAAGAATCACAGGGTAACAAATCAAAATTCGTGTTAAAGAACAGATGAAAACCCCCCCAACAGTTTCCATACTACATAACACGCAATACTCCCATCGGTTGATAACTTTCAACTGCAGGAAAAAAATGCAAACAGAAGAGAGAGTGGGCAATATGAATCCCCAAAAATCATTGTGGACCAATGAAAATGCAATAGAAGATGTGCCAAAGTGAATAAATCTACTCCGTATAGAAATTTAACAAACCATCCTTTCAAGCTCTCGCTCTTGAGTTCTTAGAATTTTGGTTCCATATCTCTTCATGCCACTTTTAATCAATGTCTTGATAGTAATGCAAACTAGGAAAAGTAAATGCAAATTGCAACAACAATACCATTTTCTTATTTAAAAGAATGAGCATTTTGATTGAAAGGGAGAATAAAAACTGACAAGAACATAGAACATACACTAATCCATCTAGCAATGTTATTCTTACAATTACAAAGGATATGTGTAGTTAAATGAAGAATATAATTACTTGGGATCCTGAGCTTGAGGCTTGCTTCAATTTCCTCTCTTCATCTAGATATTGAGATGGAATGTCTTTTTTTGAAATGAGATAAAAAAAATTAGTTTTTATCCAGAAAAATAATAATCTGAAAATCACTGAAAAAATCAAATATTAAACGGAAATTATCCACTTGTAAAGAAGTGAATAAATCCAGTAGTACATCAACTGAGCAAACGCAAAACAAACCTTGCAAAAAGAGTACCGAAACCTCTCCTCCACCAAGTCTCATTACATTCTCATTCAGATTAATTATGCACTGCAACCAGTTGCTTTTCGTGAGGAATTTCAATATTGTATTGAGTTAACTAACTTGAGAAGCTTGAAATAATTTGTTACCTGGTGCTTACGAAGCATATCCAGGCCAAAAAGGAAATCCATATTTGGAGAATCCAGTACCAAGAAGGAACAAGGGTAAAATACAATTCCAATCTAAACAATCATCATGGAAAAGATGAAACGTTAGCAAATAAGCTTACATAAAACATTTCATCCTACATTCAAAAACGTAGAAAATCAGCACACAAATCACATCAAACTATCCATATACACGAGGCAGGCATACACATGCAAACATAGACCACATATGATCGAAAAATCAGAGGGAGCAAAGCAACTTTCAGGGTATGTGCATTACCTTGATTGAAGCAACATGTATCCGACCTAGTATCTCTGATTGACCAACCCCATGAGCAATGCCCTTATAACATTGATCCAAGAGCCTCAACAATCTGAAAGAGGATATAAAGGCAAACAAAAATGCTTCCTCAAACCAGATCTTAAATAGAATTTAGCATACAAAGCTTGTTGAGTTGCACTGTACTGAAACTTCATGTTCTCTCTACAAGCAATGTTGAAATCTTTATTAAAAAAAAAAAAAAGGGAGCTCATAGTGACCTATTTTAACTGTTGTTTTATGATTCAACTTCAACTAAGGTTTCTTTTCAGGTTTCTACTCTGCGCGTTGTTGGAATATATTTCAGCAGAGGATTGGATAAATGACTGTGGCCCTGAATTATGTGCAAACGCGGAGATCCAAAATTCAGATACCACATACCAGGATGGCAATTGCTACAAGTGGAGGAAAACAATACATATGGCATTAGCACCTCGGCCATAGCTTGAAATTAAGCCAGGTTGACAGGGATAAACCAAGTATAGTGGGTTAAAACATGAATTGACCATCCAACCCCCATCTTACCAAGTTATGTAAGTAGCACAGCATAATGCTTGCCAGAGCAATAGAAAAACTCTTCCAACAAATAAATGTATATCAATTCAAACTTTCCCTATGGACTTCATCCATCTTTTATATGAAACCACTCAGATATCATCATAGAAATCAACCAAATTTGCACATCAGATCAAACCCTACCACAAGCTAAACATACTACAAGCATATCTAGGGGATAATCTGATTGTCCTTAAGTCATGACCACCAACTTTGGAGAGCTTCATTTCCGCAATGGAAAAAGCTAATGTCAATCATTACTATAGCTGCCACTTTATCTTTATAATTGGTGATCCATATCCACACCACATCACCATTCTTTTCTTAATCATCAATTAATTACAACCCACCTAACCTCAGTGAAAATCGATCTACGAACTATCGGAAGAGATGCTCATGCTAAAATCATGGAATGGATCGGTTGCTCATTTCTATCAGCAGAAGAGAAGAACCACTGCTAATATGAAGCAAGATATAATAGTTGGTCAGAAGTAGAATTGCACATACCCACAGCGCTCAGCGCAGCTTTTAGATACGATTGTCGACTGAGCTCCACTATCAACAAATGCCTGAAAGGAAGTGAAGCAAAAAGTTCTTAGTCGTTTGAAGAAATGGGAGAGGATTTTAAATTTCAAGCACCGAGCTGTACTACTCAATGTGGCTGACTCATTTTTCTAAACTTGAATAATGAGCTTTCTACAACAGTTGCAAATTGGGTTGTGGAAGAAAGATACTCCTCTGTCCCAATTTGTTTATCAATTTTCGAGGTTCGTGCCAGTTTTCAATTGCATGCATCTTTCCATCTATAATATTGAATACTTTGTATTATAGAACTAGTCGAGAACAATCAACAAGATCCACATTGCATATTTTTGAAAATCCATGTCAAAAGATATAGGCCATTGAAAACTGACACGAACATCGAAAATGGACAAACAAAGTTGGGCAGAGGGAGTACGATAGATGGCAGAATTTCAACGACTATATTTACAAAAATGTACGCATGTTTGGGAAAAAAGGAACGTTTAGTAATCAATAAACGAAACATAGTGCTGCCACTGTACATAAAGACCAAGACTAGAGAAAGGATAAACCATTTAAAGCACGGAGGAAACGATGCCATTTTCCTTGTCACTACCTTCAGCGGTACACCATTGACTTCCATATCAACATACAACATCACCTGAAAAGTTGAAATTTTTAGAAATTTCATTAACCAAAAACGCAAAAACAAATACATTTTTTACAAGTAGGCACAGTGGCAGTCAATTATACATACCACCCTGGCAAAACCTTCAGGATTGTGTTCAAGAGCAGCTGCCCAGTTCTCATCAATACCTTTCTGCAAACCACGCAGCAACAATTCAAAGAGCACAATTATAAGTGGTTATAGAAAGAATAAACTGATCCTATGAGCAAATAAACAGACAGACAGGGCACTATATTACGAACAAGAAACTAACAGAATGAGTGGTGAACTTATTTTGTAACAGGTGTATCACAGTCGGGGTTTCAGAGATGTGCTTATGGAAAGTACCCCTATACTACCAAATGAGTCTACAAACATATCAGGATTCCCCATTCATCGCATGTAAAAACCAAAGGCCAACCCTCCATTTTTAGTGATTGACTAGGCCTTGCAGTAGAGAAAAGACCAAAAACCTCTCAAACAGTCTAAGATAGAAGGCTAAAATAAATGAAATATTTCAGAGAATGGGTTCACAAACATGCAAAACAGTACATTTACTATTTGTCACAAGAAAAATGGTGAAAGTGCAATCTAACTCTCACATCGCAAAGCCACTGTACAGATATAGCATCAACTAGCCTCCTTCCCATGTCATACACAAATTCTTTGACATGTGCTGTGAAAGAAACAGTTGGTTTTCGTATATTCTGGTTTAAACTCTGTAACAAGCTCAAAATCACATGCAGAAACAAACGAGCAAATAAAGATGGAACGTTTCCCCCACATAATAATTTCTTATTAAAAACCGCCAGAATATTTCCCCCAAATTACAATTTAACCAACCTGACGAATTGCAGTTTCAATTTTCTTCTGTGCCTCCACATCAAAAGGATCTGCATAGAGAAGTGCCTGTGATGCAGAATAAAGAGAACGCGGGTGAATCAGCTGCATGTATACAATGGTCTCTTATATTATCACAAGAAACCTTTAAACCCAAGGAATTTCTACGGCAATGATGAGTTTTGAATCACAGAATTGTTGGTGCAATCTCATTTGATCTATTAATCATGTTTTCACAACCAAAGCCGCATCTAAATCTTGGTACATTTGCATACATGATGGTACCATAAGAAATCAGAAAGGGAAAAATAAAACTACAAACCAGTTGCGGAGAATTCGCAACCAAGATAACATAATATCAGAAAGACGCTCCATTGTTCTTAAAGATTGCACCCAAAAAATAGAAAGAAAAAAAATAACGAACATGGTTCAATCAAAAAGCATGGTTCAACTACAATGAAAAACCCGGCTGTAAAAGTTTAAAACTTTATGTATATTACGCATATGTGCAACCAAATCCTTCACAAGACGTGCATCTATGAAGTTTGTAAGAAGTTGCATTAGGCATTTGTAAGAAGTCGCATTAGGCATATCTCAGACTAATAGGCTCATAAGGCTTACAATTAATGAGAATTCAGCAAAGTATGCAGTAAGCACCTGCCTCAGTCAAAATTACCAGAGTACAGTTCCAAATATTTACCATAATGAGCTTAAAACAGAAACTAACAGATTTCAATAA
The DNA here is from genome assembly GCA_020921065.1 of Vaccinium darrowii. Taxonomy (NCBI): domain Eukaryota; kingdom Viridiplantae; phylum Streptophyta; class Magnoliopsida; order Ericales; family Ericaceae; genus Vaccinium; species Vaccinium darrowii. Next base: position 30,908,325 of record CM037161.1, on the reverse strand, counting down.
AAATTAATGTGACACGGAGAATTTAATTTGGGTTTTGTTAATGTGTGCCCCTAAGGCACATGATAATGTCCATTAAATGTACCTAATTAAAACCACTTTTGTTAAAAATAGTAAAAGTAATTTATGATTTGTATTTCAAACTTAGATTTCCCATGCAAACAAAGGAGTTAATGTAAAGTAATTTTACTATTTTTAGCAAAAGTGGATTTAATTAGACTTATTTAATGAACATTATCATGTGCTTTGGGGGCACACATTAACAAAATCCAATTTAATAAGCAACAGCAACCGGGGAAGGAAAATCAATGTTACTTACCATCTCCTCGTCCTGTTGACGTCGTAATTCAGATTTTTGGCAATGACGCTGCCGTAAAAGCTCCTGCAGTCTATTGAGATCATTCCTAAGAAGAATTTGAGCTAGTTCAGGATCAGCCTGTTATTCAATAATAAAAATGGCACTGTAAACGAACTTATTAGGTAAAGAACAACTTAAGTGCATACCAAGACAACGCAGTAGCAACAAAATTCTTCAGGCCTAATAGATAGCTAATCATATCTGAAATAGTTGTGCCATCGTATTAGAATCCCGTCGGATTTGCCGCTGGAAGGCTGCAGGGTTTACAGCAGACCCATCTGGTTGAAGCCTAAGTCATTGGTTGACGCACTGAATCAATTCACAACATTTCAGTGAGCATAGAAGGCACATCCATTCCATCAACATAAATATATGAAAACTGGTGGTAAGCTTCAAAAGCAAGGTCATCACAATTACAACTGCAGGCCAGCATCAGTCAAAACCATGAACTGACATTACAGTTGCAATTATGAAGGTTTTAACCACATTTTTATATCTATATCTACGACAGGAACACAGGATAATGACTAGATCTATGAATTGGCAAGGAACAAACCAAATGACTATTCTTTACTGAAAGTGAGTGATATTACTTGACCTACATCAGTCATCCCCCTATTCAGCTAATTTTCAGCAGATATTCTTTCCTGGGGTTCCGCCTTCTGCTACTAATAGAAATCCCCTCCCAGGAACATGATAAAAAGTAATTTCTTAAATACAAAAAACGAAATCCTAACTCTGAACCAAATCATATACAAAAAACGAACACGAACTGCTTTAACATGGAAACTGAAGATTGCCGAAGAAGCAACGAATAACAAAAGAAATGAACAAAAGACTAACAAAATATTCTGAAATCAGAGAGAGAGAGAGAGAGGGAGTGACAGACCTGGGTTCACGGCAACTCAAGCTTTTTTTTTTTCAATTTATACAGTGCACCTCTATTTATACAGAGCCGCTTCAACAGTGAAACGCTGTTTCTACAGTACCCGAAGGACACTCCAAGTACAAAGTTGTCCTTGTTTCTGCCCTCACTTTTGTCGCTTGAACGGCCGCGCTGTTTCCACAGTACCTAAAGGACACTCCAAGTACAGAGTTGCCCTTCTTTCCACCCTCACCCCGCTGATCTGCCCGGTAAGCTGACCGGTCTTGGCTCAAAGGCAAAGTGGCAGACAAAACCACTGCCCGGCCTTCTCCCTTATTATGTAAAGGTATAGATTAATTTGATAGATAGCAATAGATTGATCCTTCAGTTCACCCACCCGCCACATACAACTGCAAGACTTCTCAATTTCGATAAGTAGGTGATTTCCCCTCGACAGGTAAATGTGTGCAGAAGCAGAGAGAAGACATGCTTACTTTACACGACAAATGAGTAGGCCTACCTATGTATAGCTTGAAAAAAAAAAAAAGAAAGAAAGAAAGAAGCATCTCATATGAAAAACAACAGATGCAAATAAAGTATGTAGAAACACAAATTTACACCCTCCAAAACAAACTCATAGTATCATGGTGTTAACATCTCAGGGAAATACTACCAAGCAATTAGTGCTCACAGCAATCCATACCACTGTTTATGTGAATGAATATCTCACATGAGAACAGGTAAACAACTCCGGCAACCTTCAGCAGAACAACAGTGTTAAATGCGGTTGAAAATGCAAGCATCAAAGATGGGCATCAGTCATTATCATGCGAGCAGGAGTCCAAGACCAGCGACAACAATATGAGTTCAACTAGGTCACGGGCTCACATTCCTACTAGAATCAAGCAGTCCGTCTGGTGAAACACAGAGGGGATACCTACCTCAACATTACGAGTTTCTTTCTTGAAGGTGATAACTTAAGTACTCAATCCATCAACAATGGGCCAGTGGTAATGTAACAAAACAAAAATATAAATACACAATCGATATATGCTAAAGCAAGCAGATTACAGATGGCAAGAGCAGCATATTAACAAATCACTCATTTGGATTGAATATTTTGGTGAGAATTCGAGAGAGAAGTACAAAAACGAAATGTTTTGATTGGTTTTTCCCCTTTCTCATCCAAATCTCACCTGGTGAGATTTCGAGAGAATGGTCCCCCTTCTTATTTCTCCCTTTCTCACCATCCAAAGGGGATGGAAGAACTCTTATCTTGCATTCCAGGTCATGTGCCACAGCTGAACATGTTCTTCAAGGCACAGAAAATTTTAAAAAGGAAATAAAATTGGATTGCATTTCTAGAATCATCAAAATCATACACAGACAAGTAAGAGAGAGGAAATCCATTGGATCTTTGCAACAAATACCTGATTCATTAAACAAGTGAACTATATCTGACTCCCAATTAGGCCAGTGTAAACTTCAAATTTGAAAAACATGTAAAAATATGCAGAACGTCACAAAAAAATTTGAAGAAGAAATGAAAGAAGTATTTCGTACAATCATATAGATCATCAGTTAACAAATAGATAATCCCATAGGAAAAGAACAACACACTGCCATTAGCAAATTTAAAAACTGAATTAATTATTTAAGGTGACAATACAATGTACTAAAGCGAAACAGTGCGTCTGTAAAGCATTTCATCCTCACTCTCCTCTTCCTCATCCGACATAGTCTCACTACCTGGTAGCTCTAATTTCCCTCCCATAATGAATGATGGGCCTGCACTTTCTGTTTCGATATAATCAGCCTGCAGTCTCTCTTCAAATCTCTGATCACTACAATTGAGGAACCAAGCCAAGGAACACCTTATTCCTTTACTTTGCAACCTTTGGTACCTAGGTTTGATCCTTGATTCCAAGCTATAGGTGAAGTATTCCGGAAACTCCACTAGCTCTTTCACCGGCCTTCCCATCTCACTCTTGAAAAAGTAATAACTGTTTTTCATTAGCCCCACTGGCACTGCAACTAACTGGGGACATTTGACAACCATCTTTGCAACATCCTCAGATGGTATAGCCCGCGCAAGAAGGAACCCAATAGGTTTCATGAGCACATTCTGGTTAAGGCTAATTATTTGCGGCATCCGTTCAATGACTCTAGCAAACCCATCGGGATCAATCTTGAGCTTTAGATTGAAGAAATACAGCTGTGTCGACAATTTAGCTTTCAAAGGAAGACCAATAATCTGTGGGTACTGTGCAATAACTGAAGCAAGAGCTTCCCTTCGAATACCAAAACTTATTAAACATTCCACATTCGGCTTAACGGTCTCTTCAAGATCATAACCAAGTACATATGCACGCTTCTCAAGCAACCTAGCCAGTATCTTCTTTGGCAAACCTAAGGAAACCAAGTAATCAACAAGTGGTTTGATCATCGTCCCAACTCTCATTCCCAGCAAGTAAGGATACTGAGTTACCATAGGTCCAATGTCTCTCGGATTCACTCCAATACTAACAAGATAAGCCACGGATGTGCTCATCGTGCCTTCAAGCTTAAACCCTAACAGCTCTGGATACTTCATCAACACGTAACCAATATCTTGTTTCTCCACATCAAGCCCACGGAGAAACTTAACCACCGGAACAAGCTCAACCACAACACTCGCGTGCAAAACTTGCGGGTAGTTCTTGATGAATTCCCCAAGCCTCGACCTTTGAACTCCAACCTTTTCTAAGTACCCCAAAACAGGTATCACATTCTTACGCACGCTACAACCGAGCATCAATGGGTACTCATTGATATCATCAATTGTCAACCCTAGTTTCTGCAAAAACTCGACTCGTTCACGCATTACATCGACGGTGGACGGTAATTCCAAGTCCTCCAATTCATCTGGGACTATCCCTATACCTTTCAAGTAATCACAAATTATGACACGCGACACAAGCTTCTCTTTTCGCCCTTGAACAACCCCCCATGTGACCGAGGGCATTTCGTATTCGGGGAATTTTGAGGATTGGGTTGAAAAAGGGTGGCATTCTGCAAACCTAGATTGCTGTGAAAGTTCACATGGGATATGGGTTTTACGGTTTTGGGAGGGTTTAACAAGATTGAGGTATGGAGAGAGGTTTGAGTATAAGAAGATGGATTTTAAAGGTTGTGCTCTTCGTATCAGCCGTGAGGTCATTGTAAAAAGGCAGAAGTGTGTATATATCGATGTATGCAATGAAGAGCAATGCAAATTGCCTGTTGATTTCTGTAGAAAAATTGCAACAGGGTACTTTATGATTGAGTGTATTTCAATGAAGCGCAAAACATGTAAACTCGCCTCGATTGATAGAAACAACAGCTTGCAGGCTATGGCTGCGGAGAGTATGCACTGTGCTCTGGTCTGTGCTCTCTCTCTCTCTCTCTCTCTCCCCAAAAGAACAAACCCCAAATGGTCTCACGGGTATATGACTTCAGGGCTGTTAATACCGTTTCGTACCGGCCGGTACGTCTCGTATCGCCTACTTTCCCGGCGTGTTCCGGTTGTACCGGCGAGATCCAGCGCCAAGATTCTGACTGAAAGCGTAGGTTTCACTTGAAGAGATGATCTGCCCTCGCGATCTTGCCGTTGGAAGAGATGAGAGAAACCATCCTTGGAGATTCTCAGAGTGATGAGATGATCTGTCTTCCCTCTTGGCGGATGTGTGCGCGCGCGCGCGCGCGCGAGAGAGAGAGAGAGAGAGAGGATGAAGTGCGGCGGTGCTCACAGGATAGAAAAAAGGGATGGTTCGGGTTAAAACATATTCATTTCGCTACATTCTTTTTTTTAACCCATTTTGTACTTTTATAACACCTATACCGCCCATTTGGACTCACACATAGCTTTCCAAAAGATTTTAGCAATTCAGTTGCTAAAATCAACCGAGTTCAACATGTGCTAAAATTATGATTTTGAAATCAAAAAATGAAGTGAATCCATATATTGTTTTTCAATTTTTTTGGCACCAAATTAAAATACTCCTCGTGCACTTTAATTCGGTGTGAAAAATTCAAAAAATAATACACGGAAACACTTAATTTTTGGATTTGAAATACCATGATTTTAGCACTTGCTGAACTCTTTTACAAAAATCATGGTTGATTTTAGCAACAGGGTTGCTAAAATCTTTTGGAAAACTATGCTTGAGTCTTATTGGGGCCATAAATATGGAGGTCTTATTTAGACCCAGGCCCATGACTTTTGAATGGTTTGTCAAAAATAAGTGCAGGAGTGTTATTTATCACCCTGATTAAATATCACCCCTGCAGGCTACAAGGATGTTATTTATGGACACCCCAGGAGGTGTTCATATTTATGACCCCCTAATACCCCTAAAATGACCATTGTACCGCTTTCAATACTCCCGCCCAATACTCTCGGTATTGCTACTGCTATGTATTGCTGCCATTGGTGCAAATTCTAGGCATTTTTTAGGCTTGCAATTTCCTTTGGATCAGAAAATAAAATATTTTCGCTTATAATTTTTTAATTTTTTGCATCAAATTAAACTACTCATAGAGATCTTTAATTCGATACAAAAAAATTATAAACTTTAGTATTTTACATTGTTGACTTGTTGAGTTGCTTTGCAATATCCTTCGGATCAAAAATAAAGTACTTCCGCACAAAATTTTATTTTTTTTGCATCAAGTTGTACTTTTTTTTAGCCTTTGTAATTATATTTCAAATAAATTAGTACAATTATTTGAGAGTAAAATAAAATTAGTTATTGTAGCTTACTTGTTGACAAGTGTCATAAATTAATAAGTTTTGTATTTAATATAAGTAAATGGCGCTTAAAAATGTAAATTGGGCATGCATAAGGGTAAATTTGTCTTTTATCTTTTACATACTTATACTCTCATATTACCAAAATCATCCAAACCGAGTAATACTTAATCATACCGGTACCGTATCGTACCAGTAAAAAACGGTACTCAAAACGGTACGGAATTCGAAACGGTATGGAATTCAATTCATTTTTCAAACTCAATAAGGAGATAAAACTACTAGCAATGAGGGAACGCAATTTATAATTAACTTGTTTAAAATTTGGAATTCAAACCAAAGAAGACAATGCGCCATCCGGCTTGTGTCGGATGCACCGTGTCCCAAAAGAATGTAGCTTTAGGGTTGTCACATATGGTATACATCTTCTCTCCTTTTGCGTCTACACTCCCACAGTAAAATTTTTGTTGTGAAGGTTATCAAACTTCATGTCGCGAAGGTTGGCTTCGATAGGTTCTCATAAAATTTCCGTTGCACTGTTGGAATTTATTCTGGATGGTGAATTCCGGGAGGCACCTGAGGGGCTGCAGCATCCCCACAGCTACTTTTCCCACTCCCATGTCGCGAAGGCTGGCAAACCCTAGAGACAAAGACCAGACTAGTTCACTACAAGCGTACGCAGGCAAGTAATAGCAAACTTTCAGAAGCAAATCACTAGAGTACTTGCAATTACTAATACTTGTGATTGATCAGGAAGCAATTCTAACTCGAAAATTTTTCAGGATTTCAAGGTGTGGTGCGAACGTGTTTGATGGAAGCCAAAAAGAGCGTTACGATCACTATACATAACGTGCACACACGTACATGGGGAGTTTGATGTTGGAAGCAGTGTGCGTGTATTTTGTTTTTAATATTAGCATGATAGGAATTCGGAGCATTGGATTGGTGTTATCGGATTCGGATCAGATTTTGTTGGATTGGATCCGAATTGGATCCAGTCCATTGAGAAGCTACTTCTATGTGTGGAGAAATAAATTGAGGATTAACGAATCTTAAATGGAGAAAAGAAGAAGAGAACTGCACATATCATTTTTTAGACGAAATATATTGGACACCTTTACTGGTACACCCACCAATCTAATGTCATGGATCAAGTGTTGGAACATGGGCGAAGCATTTGAATCTTAAATCGGATAACAAAAAGAGATTGGACCTTGTTATAATTGGGTAGCTCACTAACAATTTTACAGAAATTGTAATCTAGAGAGAGAGAAGCAGAGAAAGAAATTGAAATATTATTCATGGATTTTTCCGTTCTGGAATACAAAGAAGAAGCCCCAGCTATTTATACTAGCCTAAACTAATGATCCCATTGGATAACAGAACCTCACCTGGATTGTTGAGCTGGACAACAATTAACTAACATTCCCTCCTAATGAACCGACTTAACAAAAGCACAAAATACACTTGAAATGAAAGCACAACTCAAATCAAATTACACATTGCAAATGAAATGAAATTAAGGAAAACTAGTGAGATCTCACTAGTTACCTCTTCTTTTAAGTGAGATCTCACTAATTTTCGTTATTAGTGGTTTCCTTAGCACTAAGTCGAGCTGTGTCATTTATTTCTTGAAGCATTCTCAACTAAATCAAGTGAAGCTACCTTAACACCACCCATCAAACTCATGGGAGGGGAGCCTACCATGAGTTTGGACTGCAGAAAAGCAAACTGAGATACAGGCAATGCCTTAGTAAAAATGTCCTCAATCTGATTATGAGAACCAATAAACTGAAGAATCAATTTGTGAGCCAAAACTTGTTCTCGAATGAAATGATAATCTATTTCAATGTGTTCGGTACGGGCACGAAACACAGGGTTAGAAGCCAAGGCCATGGCAGACCTATTATCACACCACAGATTAGGAGGTGAGGAAAGAGGAACCTGTAACTCAGACAAAAGTTGTTGAATCCAAACCAAGTCAGCAGCTGTTTGAGTCATGGCTCGGTTCTCAGCTTCAGTGGATGAGCGAGCAACTATGGGCTGCTTTTTAGCACTCCAAGAGATAGGATTTCTCCCTAAAAAGATAACAAATCCAAAAGTAGACCTGCGATCAACTGGATCCCGAGCCCAGTCAGCATCAGTAAAGGCAGTAAGATGCAAAGGACCAGAATGAAGATGAAGACCATGGTTGAGAGTCCCTTTTACATATCTTAGCAAACGTTTGACTGCACCATAGTGACTAACTGTAGGTTTGTGCATATGTTGACATACTAAATTAACAGAAAAAGCAATATCTGGATGAGTGAGAGTAAGATACTATAGAGAACCCACCAAAGTGCGAAACAAAGTCACATCTTCAGACAAAGGCTCAGAAGGATCAACAGGTTTCTTGGTGGAAGTAGGAGAAGCACTTGGCTTGCAATCTGTCATGCCGGCTTTGGACAAAATGGCTGCAACATATGTGGCTTGAGACAGAAACATACCAAATCCTAAAAGTGTGACCTCAACACCAAGAAAGTAATTCAAAGTACCAAAATCCTTCATAACAAATCTAGAACCAATTGCTGAATTAAGGAACTAATAAAAGAGGAATCACTGCCTGTGAGAATTATATCATCCACAGACTAGAATCAAAGTAATAACATTCTCTTTGTGAAGAATAAATAGAGAAGTATCAGCCTTGCTAGACTGAAATCCAAGGTCAAGCAAATAAGAAGAGAAGACAGAAAGCCATGCTCGTAGAACCTAGCTTAAACCATAAAGAGCTTTCTTCAATTTGCATACTGAGGATGAATGGGATTTTTATATCCTAAGGGTTGTTTCATGTAGACATCCTCAAAAATTACCCCATGTAAGAAGGCATTGGAGACGTCCAACTGCCTAAGAGACCAATGATAGTGTACTACCAAGCTTAAGATAATTCTAACGGTAGGCTACTTGACCACTGGGCTAAAAGTGTCAACAAAATCAAGCCCTTCTGCTTGCTGATTTCCATTGGCTACCAAACCAGCTTTATATCTAGCTATGGAGCCATCTGAGTATTTCTTGATTTTGTAGATCCATTGACAGCCTATGACATTCCCATGTAAAGGAGGAGGAACGAGAACCCATGTCCCTTGGTGCACTAAGGCCTCATATTCCTCAGCCATGGCCTTTTGCCAAACTGGGTGATGAGGTGCTTCTTGAAAATGAGTAGGTTCAGTTTGAGGTGCAGAAAGTGAAGTAGAGAGAGTAATAGGATGTCTAGGCTTATATATACCTGATTTATATCTTGTTTTCATGGTATAATGGAAGAGGTATGAGAAGAAGAAGCATGAGAAGAGACTGGGATACTGCTAGTGATAGGAACCACAGAAGGAGGAGTGTTAGATGGTGCATCATGAATAGATATGACAGACGAGGGAGGAACAGTAGCTGGAGGCAGTGTAGTATAAATAGAATTAGAATTTTGAACTGGAGCAGAAGAAGTAATAGAGGAAGAGACATAAGACATAGGAGGAGTAGAAATAGAAACTGTAATATTATCAAAGCAAGTGAGAGGGACTGAAAAATGAGAAGAAAAAGATGAAGAAGATGTGGAATGTGTATCAAAAGAAACAAGAGTTTTGTAGGGAAAAATATGTTCCTCAAATCTGACATGCCTAGACATATACCATATCTCCAACTGGATCATAACAACGATATCCCTTGGTGGTAGAACAATACCCAAGAAAGACACAACACAAGGATTTAGGTGTGAGTTTATTAGGAATATAGGGTTTAAGCCAACGAAAACATGCACATCCAAATGGTTTGAGACTAAGATAATCAGGAGAATGCTGAAACAAGAGAACATATGGTACTTGAAAATTTAAAGAAGAGTGAGGCAGCCTATTGGCCAAATATACAGCTGTGTTTAAAGCCTCAAGCCAATAGTATGTAGGCATGCCTGCATAAGTGAGCAAGGTGAGAGTGGTATCAATCAGATGTTTATGCTTTCTTTCAAACACTCCATTTTGTCCTGGAGTGTTTGGACAAGAGGTTTGGTGAATAATTCCAGCAAGAAGAAATAAATGAGACAAGTAGTTATTGACAAATTCCCCACCATAGTCAAATCGAACAGCCTTGACACTAGTATGAAACTAAGTAGTAACATAAGACTTGAAATGTGTAAGAGTAGATTGAACTTCAGACTTGTATCTTAAAGGAAACAACCAAGAATAACGACTGTAATCATCAATGATAAGCAAATATTATCTATACCCCTTAACTGAAGATATAGGAGCAGGGCCCCAAACATCCATATGCAACAAATCAAAAGGAGCTAAAGATACAGAAGTTGAACTAGGAAAAGGTAATTTGTGACTCTTAACAACATTACAAGTGAAACAAGTAACATCATATGGTCTTGAGACAGGAAGATTGAATTGTTTTATTAATGCTTGAAACAATGGCAAGCTTGGATGACCAAGTTTCTAATGCCAAGTGATAGCAGAAGAAACATTGGAACTAACAAGAGCATGAAAACTTGAAGGAGAAGAGACACCTTTAGAGAAGGTCTTGATGGGGTACAACCCCTGCAAACAGGGTCCCTTGTGTAGAGTTTGATGTGTTACTTTGTCCTGAATTGTATACCCATCACAATAAAAAACAAGGGAACAATTGTTATCTTTAGCAAATTGGTAAACTAATAGTAAACTATGAGTGATAGAAGGAGTGTGTAGAATGTGATTAAGATGAAAATGTGAATTAGAAGTAGAGAGTGTACCATGACCAGTGAACCCAATTAGAAGAGAAGTACCATTTCCAACAATTACTCCATTATCAAATGAACAAAACTGTGGCTGAGAAAGATTTCTGAGATCATTTGTAACATGGTTAGATGCCCCACTGTCAAGGTACCAGCCTATGGGAGCTTGCACAGAACCTCCATTGAAACACCCTGAGGTGTCAGAAAAACCTTGACCTAACTGACTAGATCCAAAGAAGCCTTGATACATAGGTGGAACTGTTGCCATAAAGGCTTGAGAACCATTGAATCCTGTAGTACCACCTTAGGATTGATAACTGGAAGTATATTGTGGTATTAGTGGATAGCCATTGTTGAAGGGAACCATATTAGCCTGAGGTTGAGAAGTAGGGAAACCATTTTGCCCAACATAACCAGTAAACTGAGGTCCATGAGATACAGAAAAAGACCTTTGTGGCATCATGCCATTAGAAGGCATCAAAGGTGTATTAAAAGATCCATTCTAGGATTGATTCATCAAAGGTGTATTAAAAGATCCATTCCAAGACTGATTCGTCCCCTTTCTTGGTCCAGAAAACTAAAAAGTTGGAGGTTGATATTGCAGATTTTGTCGATGATAGCAGTAATAAGCCGTATGATTAGATTTCTCGCAGATTTGACACTCAGTTTTGTTGTTCTAACGATAAGCTTGACCACGTCCACCCCTATTCCTTTGTCCCCCAAAATTTGAATTTCGATTGGACTGATTGGGAAAATAAGGTTCATACTCATTAGAAGTTTGAAACATAGGTGCTTGATATATCTATGGTGGTGGTCCTGAAACCCCATTTTGCCCTATAATGCCATTTTGTGTCATCTGATTGCCAGAAACTCCATTTTGAACCATCTGATTTCCAGTATTCCTTGCTTCTTGTGAGTTAGACTGAGTAGAAGTTGCAAGAAAAACCTTAGGTGCACTAGTCCCTTCATCTCTATGAAGTTGAGATTCTTCATTTTTCAGAATGGTAACCAACTCATCAAACAGAACGTCTCTTTTAGCAGTAAGTGCACTTCTCACAGGCTTGAATTCTGCTGGTAATCCTTTTAAAGCATAAAAGACTAGATCATCATCATCAATGTGATACCCTATAGCCTCAAGTTTTTTAGCATACCCTCTAATTTCATCAACATATTCATCTATGGATCTAGTTTTGCTCACATTATAGAGCTTTAACTCATGAATGTGAGACTTTGAAAGAGAATTGAATTGATGTTCGTGAATTTGCCAAACGTGGCAAGTATGTGTAAACCCTAAAACATGAGGTAGTGTTGTAGAAGATAGACTAGAGGTCAAACATAATAGTAATTGATTATCAATTGAGGTCCATAAGGTGAATTCAGGATTTGTAACCCTAGCATTGATGGAGTCAACGATTGTTGGATCAGGTGAGGGTTTTGAACTATCTAAGTACTCTATGTAACCATTCGCCCTCAAGGCATTCATTACCTAAGTTCGCCATAGCAAATAATTTCCTGAATCAAGCTTGATGTTAACTAAGGAGTGAAAATTTGATACCAGGAATGCTAGAGATGGTGGTAAAGTTACTAAAGTAGTAGTTGTAGCAGATGATGTCACAATTTGAAATCTAGAGTTTGAAGATTCTACGATTTGTATTCTTGACTTGACTTGAATTCTTGATCACGACCGTGTTCTTGAAATTGAAGTAGATGTGTTGAGAAGAACGATTTCAGGATCTTATGGTTTGACTTGCGTCAATAGCTCTAATACCATGACAATTTTACAGAAATTGTAATCGAAAGAGAGAGAAGCAGAGAAAGAAATTGAAATATTATTCATGGATTTTCCATTCTGGAATACAAAGAAGAAGCCCCCGCTATTTATGCTAGCCTAAACTAATGATCCCATTGGATAACAGAACCTCACCTGGATTGCTGAGATGGACAACAATTAACTAACATTCCCTCCTAATGAACCGACTTAACAGAAGCACAAAATACACTTGAAATGAAAGCACAACTCAAATCAAATTACACAGTGCAGATGAAATGAAATTAAGGAAAACTAGTGAGATCTCATTACCTCTTCCTTTAAGTGAGATCTCACTAATTTTCATTATTAGTGGTTTCCTTAGCACTAAGTCCAGCTGTGTCATTTCTTGAAGCATTTTCAACTAAATCAAGTGAAGCTGCCTTAACACTTACACGACTTAACCATTTAACTAAATTTGGATCATTCAAAACATATTGGGCCTAAACAAAGTGGGATAGTATTCCCCAATTCGTTGGACCTATGCAGGCATGGGTAGAACATTTGTGGATCAACCTCTCAACATGGACCCCCGAAGTTTGCTAATTCGTACACCAATTTTGTGTTTTATTCAACATTGGGACAGTGCAATCCAAGGAAGACACAAACCCCTTTTCAACTTAACCAAAAAGCAAGATATTGATCATACTAATGTCTCTTCAAAAAAAAAAGAAATCTATTGCTGAATATCGTAGCAATGGTGCTTGCCACTTTTTTGACCGTGGTGCTTGCCACTTTTTTGACCATGTTGTGCGAAAATGCCCTTCCTATGGATGTTGGGTGTGTTGCGTGGAGGGATAGTAAGAATGGTTAATTTAGTAATTTCACCATATTTTGCAAGTTACCGTATTGCCCTTGTCAGTCTTTTGACTTATTTTTTAACCGTGGTTTTGGTTCCGATTGCTGTGATTTTAACTTATTTTTTAACCATGGTTTTAGTTTTGGTTTCATGTCATAATCGCACCGAACCGTATTTGTGTGTATATATATATATATATATAACATTTCTTAACTGACTTTGGAATTATAAGCTGGAGTTGGAAATTGGAGTTGGAAGATGGAATTTACTAACATTAGTTTATGTTATTTTGAAATGAGTTCATGTTTTTTCTAGTTGGATAATCAATGTTTAGTGTTTTTGAACTATATGGTGTTTTATTTTGTTGGTTTTTGTTTTTTTGGATATTTTCTTACTAAATATTTAATGTCTTTAACTGTATTTAAAATGTTGACCACCGGTTTAAGTGGAAAACCAAACCGAACTTGGTGTTGGTTTTGGTTTTGATAAAAAGAAAATAGGTGGTTTTGGTTGATATATGTTTTGGTTTCGGTTTTGATTTTATCAACAATAACCTATTTTGATTTATCAATAACCTAACCAACTGAACAACATTGTTGTCATCCCTAATTGCGGCCTTATCCTAATTTTGATTTTTCTTGTTTTAGTCCTATGTGTTTTGTCCAAATGTATAGGGGCATTCCTTAGAAAGCACAATGTAAAGTGTGAACACTTATGCATTCACAGTTTTGTCTCTCCCCAAAAATAAGCATCAATTATTTAAGTCAAAGAAAAGAGAGGAAAAACTAGTATTTACTCTTTTTTGCAATAAAAACCCAATTAATTGGGACTTAAGACTCGATTTGTGTTGGTGTGTAATCATTTATCAACCCAAGTAATCAGAAATGTATAATCGGATTTGGATAGATTGGATTTTTAAATAAAAATGCTAATGAAAAAAAATTTGGTAAGTGGTTACATGGCAATGGTAAACATAACCAGGCTCGGCAATTGCATCGAATGAGTACAATGCATTTGAATGTATGTAAAAAAAACCTCACTAGGATCTTTGTTACATATCCCGGCGTCATCTTGTACACGTTCTTCCACCCCTTCTCATGGGCCAACACTTCCATGTTATTGCCACGCGCGTAGGTGTTTTGACATTTGATCGCTTTGTCATCTTCGTCATGCACTCATCTTTCAAAAAAAAATCTTCGTCATGCACTCTTTGAACTCATCAATGTCCACCAACTCCATCTGATCTAATACCACAAATAGACCCAAATGGATGTGCAACAGGTGATTATCCTCCGTTAAATTGATCATATTCCAAACCTTTGTGGTTCCCACTTTTGGCATCTCAGTCACCGACTTCTCATATGATTTCCCGCTCAGATACAAATGAGTGGGCTCATCAATGTCACTCGTGTACTCATACATCGTGATGTATCGTGTTTCTGAAGCACCAAATAAATTAGCAGACTGGTATTTGATCATCAACATTTTGGACACCCACCTCAAGTCAACCTCATGTACTTGTTTAATGAGGAATTTCATCACTTTATTGTTGGATTTGTTGACCGGGCCACTGGAAGGGTAAGGATACCGTGCATCATTGTTTAGGATAACTAAATTGGACTTTGATTTTGAAAAGTCCACAATGACATCAGCAATCTTAGATGGGGCCAAGAGGATACTTTGAGCATCACGGGCCGTTCATGGTAGGCCGAATCAGACGGCACGTGGATAAATCCTAGACTATTGGTGAAGAACTTAAAAAACCTAACATTGTTCACGTTGATAATGCGGAACTGGTACTTCCTCCTCCATACAATCATGGGGGGGCAGGCTTTGCCATTTACTATAATGGCATCACCGAAATACTCGGGTTGCCATTGAGGGTGAATGGAGGGATTATTCCTGGTAGAATTCATCAATAAAGATTCATCTGTATGGAAGCTACAATCAACGGACAAACAAATTCATCACCATGAGGTAGTCCAAGTGGGGCCTCAATTTCTGGATGTCGGATAATGTAAGCCCCCAACAATCCTGCAAGAAGGTTGACTCTGGTCAACCCCATAGCGTGATCATGGTACCATAGGTTGCCCGACTGTTGACGATTGACGTAGTGATATTTTTTTCTTCGTCCGAGTGGGTACCCTCTCTTTGAATCTTGCGGTGAACCACAAATCTGCGTGTCCATCGCTCTGTGGCTCACCGATGGCGCCATGGAGGTGGACCACCGTAGGAATGCCCTCTTTGTTTGTTGGCATGGCTGTTAGGATGGTGGGGTCCCAAGGAAGCATGTTCTTTTTTAGGAAGGTGATTTTGCCACATCACGTAAGTGTCAACGTTGTTGAGGGCCTCGATTGTGGGTCCCAGAATTGTTGTAGTGTGCTTGGATCTACCGTAGGCAAACACCGGGGTTGGAATAATAGTCAAGTACTCCATTTTAGGTTGTCCCTTAATAGGTGTCCATTTGAAAAAGTTAATGGATAAAAGTTTGCATAGTTATCATTTTGTCTTTTTGAAAAGTAATGAGTTAAGAGTAAGTGATGAAAAGTGAAGGTAAAAGTTAATGCGGAAGGTGTAATGATGATATCTCTCTTTAATAACTTGGAATTACCAAGCTATAATCATTGAGCTACTCGCGTCTAGCTATAACTTGATTTTGATTTCAATGAGAGGAAAAATATGTGGAACCTACATATCAGTGGTGGGACCAAAACTCCATTGAAATGAGGAAAAACTTGCGGTAACAATTACACGAACTCTCTTTCATTGGGTTTGTGGACCCACATATCAGTGGTGGGACCAAAACTCCATGTAAGAGGATTTGTACAATAGTAAAACTATAAATATTTGTGATTGTAGCAAATCTGTTTCGAAAATACTCCTACTTCTCTAATGAATAGACCGAACAATATAGTTTGTAAATGGCCCATGAATGGAGATACTGCGCGTTGTACTGACACTAAGGCCCCGTTCCGCTAAAAAAAACAGTTTTGTTTTAACTCAAAAACTATCTCATTCTACTAACAAAAAACTACTTAGTTTTTTTGCAAAACTAAAAAACAAAATAGCCAAA
The DNA here is from genome assembly GCA_020921065.1 of Vaccinium darrowii. Classification (NCBI taxonomy): domain Eukaryota; kingdom Viridiplantae; phylum Streptophyta; class Magnoliopsida; order Ericales; family Ericaceae; genus Vaccinium; species Vaccinium darrowii. The sequence continues at coordinate 30,891,926 of CM037161.1, read as the reverse complement.
AAAACCTAGTTAGTGGAACAAGTTAGTTTTTTTTTTTTTGCAAAACTAAACATACAAAAAACTAGTTTAATGGAACAAGTTAGTTTTTTTGCAAAACTAAAAACCAAAAAACTAGTTAGTTGAACAAGTTAGTTTTTTTGCAAAATAAAACATCCAAAAAAATCAAAAATCAAAGAAACCAAGTTAGTGGAACACCCCTAAAGTCGATTCAAACGTCTCAGCCCACCATAATGGAAGTTCGTGGCCCATTAAACCTTGGGCCACGCTAATCCAGTTAAGCCGATGATTCCGGCACCCGTTTCTGGCCAATCCTATCTTTCTTCTTCGCTGCCTTCTGGCTCGTCTAGTTCGGAATGGGATGTGGAGGGGCATTACAGCTCCGAAGAGCATTCTTTTCGGCCGATTAAAATAAACCTATTACAACGAATTTGTTCATCTGGCCCAAAGCCCCAGGAGCGGCCATGGCAATATATCGGGCTACATTCTCACTAACATTTCCGAGAACGCGGGGGCTCTACCGTCCCTAGGTCGGCAGGCCCTGCCAATCCCAATCCGGACCGTCCAAAAGTATTTTGAATTGTTCAGAGTTAAAATAAAATTGTTCTAGCGAAGAAAGACTCTTCGCTTGAATAATTTGATTTTACGTTTGGACCATTGATTGCCGAGAAGGATGGTATTAGACGCGGTTGACAGCCGACCCATGGGGATAACAGAGCCCCGCACATTTCCAACAACATTGACGTGAAATCAGGATGAGGCTTACTATAGCGTAACAGAATTCAAGTGACATTGACTTAAGGAATTTACACTGAAAGCATGAAGTTGTAGGTGAAGAAATATACAGATTCAGACAGCAGAGATCGATTCACCATTACGGAATTCTGATCCAGGAATGGTTGTAGGTGATGCAAGATCAGCCATCCACCGATAGCTTGACGGTGTTGGAGGAGTTCTTGGAGAGAGGTTAACTAACTCAAGGGCCTGTAACCTCAGCTCAACCGGATAATCAGCAACACAACCGATTCTGGGACCAGCACCAGTTGACCATTTCCGCGAGAGTTGATGGCCCAACTGATATGAACTGGCCGCCTTTTTTGAATTGATTCTTTCCAATATTGCTTTTTCGGGCACCTCAGCTCGTGGGCTTCGAAGTCCACCCGATAGGGTCCTTTTGTAGTTGTTTTTTGCCTCAGTTTCGGAAGCCACAGGTGGTTCTGAAGATGTATAATTTTCCTCTCCTTTGTCATAAACAGGTTCAGGAGATTCTGAATTTGTTGAAAATTCTGAGGAATTCTTTTCTTTGTGCAGTTTGCTCTCTTCGTAGTTCTCATAATCCTCATTTGCCTTCCGCATCTGATAGAAGAAATACAATCCAGCAATCTCAGAGTTAGGAAAAATAAAATTTTACGTACTTAACTACAAATACAAAAACCGACTTACTATTTCCAGAAGCTCTACGTACTGGAGAAGGTTAAGGATGCTACACAGACTTGCTATAACAAAACAATAAAGCAGAAAAGAACATCACATACTTCAACCCCGACAAGGTCGACTCCATTTTCCTTGAGAAATGTTAACAAACTGTCGAGACTGTCATCGGTCGGCCGGTAATGTCCACTGTATGGTGATATGGACTGAAAAGTAACAAGTGGTCAGCATTCAGATGATATGGCATATAATATCACAATCAGGTTGATCCCACATTTCCTTGTGTGCCTGAATGTGCATCATTCGCAATAATAGAGTAATGTCATGTTGATCAAAAAAGAAGCATCGAAGCCTCAAGGGGAAACGGATTCATCTCACTGTACTTAACTATCAGTTAAGCAGTTCGACACATGTTTCTTTCTAAAAACTGCACAACAAATCGCATTCCAAGATTCCAAAGTGGGACCTAATAACCAAAAATCTATTTGTTCTAGCATTCTTTTTTGTATTATTATTATCCGAAGATTCTAGCATAGAAAGTCCAACTCTTTCTCAAATGATATGCAGAATATAACACGATCTTATTTTTTTCCGTAAATGTTTGAAAAAAATTCTCATGTAGCGTTCTTCCTTGGCATGATTGTCGGTTGTTATCATTTCCCCAGCTCCAGATCCAAGCAACTTCAAAACTCAAACACTAGCACCAAGAATGACACAGATAGAAGCATGAGTAGATATGAACTTAATAAGTGCAGCAAAAAGGCCATGCACATTTGAAGTCCGTTTGATCATTTCTGATTAAAGTTATTGATGATGAGGCGATGTAGATTATGGTTGCACTAAAACGGAAGTTTTGCTTTGAACAAGCCTTGGCTGATTTTATGTGATGAACTAGATTTCAAAATTTGTCAATTCCCATGCTTTATTCATGTTGATCCATTGTGCACTATTTCAGTACCTTCAATGTTCCATCTTCTGCTTCAAGCCTTCCAGCAGCTAAAGTAGCACCACCAGCAAGGAAACTGGAATGGTGAAAGATTCCTTTCTTTTTCTGCAGGTAATAAACATATTAGGTTTCAAACCACATTGACTCTCGGAAATATTACAAGACAGGATGACAAATCATTTTAGTTCTTATTTTAGCTCTCACCTGACCAGCATAAAGTTTCTTGGAAGTGCTCATCACAAATATCCATTTCGCCCCCGGCTTTCCTTTGCTTGTATCAAGAAAATTTCCACTCTGCTTGTGCAGGATTTTGCCCTCCACAACAATATATTCGTAATTTTCTCTCTCTTGCTGGTTTTACAGAATAATCAACCTCAGGAAAAGACACATATAGATGGAATCTAGGATTGATTTGGAAAAAACAGTTCAATACAGCTTTACAAAGAATGCAGTCAGCGCACATACAGGTCCAAGATATTTGATGCATTGCTGCCGAAGCTTTGATCTTGGACATTCTACAAGTTCAAAATCCTTTCCATCTCCAATATCCAACCTGGGATCAGTAGAAACAAGAAAGTTTGATATAAATACATGCTCTACAACACCTATATCTCACCAAATACTGCAAAGGGGAAAAATATCAACTCCTGCATTAAGTACTTAGTTTTTGTTATTATCTCTATGTGTTGTGCATTACAACAAAATTTCTATGAGAACAAATAAGTGGGCCTATAGGCACTGTACATACCAACTGTAGCTTTCTCTCCTGCCTTGGCAATATACTTTTTTATAAGCATATAACCCGTATTTCTTTAAATCTTCGCAGTATTTGACAGAGTCAAAGCCAAGAGATTAGGTTTGCAAAACAGGACGAGAGAGGCGGAGGAGATGCAGTAACCTTGTATGACTAATGACAACAAGTTCTGCAGAAGCTATGGCAGTTAGTTATTGCTCACACCCTTACTCTAATATTCTCTGGTCACTAATACTGTAAAAGCTAGATAAAGACGGATTGATCCTTTGATCAAGCTGGGCCGCCCCAAAACATTTCATGAATGAGTTCATGCCATTTTGGTAAAATAGATGCCATTATTGCTATTTCCCTTGAAATTGACAACGTCTACTTCAAAGAGACTGCATCAAATATCTAATCAGAAGAAAACCTGATACACTAAAAGCAAATTTCTCTTACCAATAGAAGAACGGCTGACCAGCATCTGTTTTACACCATTCTTCATAATACATATGCAAGTAATGCCCATAACGATGCCTTGGATCAATCTAAAGTTCACAGAGAGTAACAAAAGAAGTAAAGAAAGGAGAATTTGAAAGGCGGGCCAGAAAGACACACCAGAAATATAACTTACAGCTTCAATCCAGTGTTGGAAAGCCAGTTTCTGTGCTTTTGCGTCCTTGGACAAACCCTTACCAACCTGCTCAGGTCCAAATAAAACGACAATATTAGCCCAAGTCTGTGAAGACATTTGTTGCTCTCCTACTACAGAAACAAAACTGGTTGACAAGAAATCTACTGCAGGTACTGTCACGACTCCAGGCGGCTTTGGCATAAAACCAACTAGTTTTGGAAGTCCCCAAATATTTACAAAAATCTCCCAATTTAATTGTAATTTTCTTTTTCTTTTTATCAAACAGGCCAAACCAGGTGAGGAAACAAGACAAAAATTGAAGTTTTTACACAAAGTCAAAATGCAAGACAAATTAACTAAGCACCTAAAAAAAAGTCAAGATATTCACTGAATCACTCTTTCCAAACTTATGCATTGTCTACCGAACATTATTGACAACACGTTGTTGAGTACAGACGCAGCCGAATAGCATGAAAGAATACATCTTTTATTGATTACAAATATTCTGCACACGTTTCTAACTATCAAAATTCTTTAAGATCTATCTAAAATCTTCCAAATGTCGGCTCTGCATACATAATAAACTGGACAACACATGTAAACAAAACACCACGATAGCTTTTTCAAATCAAAAATTTTAAAACAACATTAATATTTTTTTTTTTTTCCTGATCGGCAACATTACTATATATTGACAACAAAGTGGATTTGCTATCTTATCAATTGAAATTAAAAAATAACCAAACACAAAATTTTAGTCCAAAGACATAATGTCCCACCTAAGAAAAACCAATAAACAAACAAATTTCGAATAAAAGTTTCTAAAAGGACATTACTATATATTGATTGACTCGTATCAATTGCCACTTTATGTCTCAAAAAATTTCTTGAGGAGTGCCTGTCACAATCGCCATCCATATCACATTGTACAGTAATCAGAGAGAGAGAGAGAGAGAAATAGACCTTGGAAGCAATCAAGCTGATTCGATTCCAGCGGGAAGCAGCCGTCTCTGGTTTGCAGAAATTGAAGAAGGATATTGTACTGTGATTCAATCGAACATAGTTTATCGCTTGCCACCTTCGAAACAAAACAACCATCGGCAACACTAATTAGAGAGCCTTTCAATTAAATTAATTTTTGGCAGAAACCAATTCAGCATTACTTAACTCTCAGTTTCTGCTTTTCGACATAGTTTTTACATCGCATCGTTCTTCTCAATACAAATTTTTCGTCATTTCCAAAAAAAAACCTCAGTCTTCAGTGATATTTTTCCAATTTTTAGTCCGCATTTTAACACTTTACTGAACGAACAATGAATCCAACGAATTTGAAGAAGTAATAAGAGAAAAGAGAGAGGTCGAGTACGTACCAGAGCTCTTCCGCCACGACGGCTGAATCAGCTAACATGCGCCTGGTGCGATAACTCCTATAAACCTTCTGCACCTTCATCGCTGCGGAACTCGACTCGCAATTCAGCCTGGCGATCTCCCGTCCCTGTCCACCGGTCGCCGGCGACTCGCCCGTCTCGAATTCCATTGTGAACACGAATCGAGAAACAATAACCCTAGAAATGCATACACACAAATATATGAGCAGGTGTACTGGAGAGTAGCGTCGTTTGGAGGTTGAGGAGAGAGAGAGCGGCAGAGTGTTTATAGAGCAGAGGAGGACTTTGGTCTTCGTTACAGCGTGGACGCTGTCAGTCCCAACTACCTATCTGACTGTTTATTTATTTTATTATGAATACTGTACTATATATTGACATTGACTTCTCCTACAGTTTGTCGCTAATACATACAACTATTGAGATTCTACAAATTTAACCCCAGATCCCCTCTCTCTCTCTCTCTCTCTCTCTCTCTCTATTATTATCCTAACCTATCCACCCTTTCCTCGAAAAACCTATCCACCCTTCCCTCGAAAAAATTTTGAGTGCCGAGAGGGTATTGCCACCTGGTACTCAACCATGATCCAAGCCGTCCAAATATGTTTTCGACGACCCAAATTGATTCTCTCTCTCTCTCTCTCTCCTCTCACCCAACCACTCTTTCTCTAAATCTGAACCGTCGGATAGCGCCATGGACAGTTGAGATTGCCGAGCGGATACCACGTGTGCAATACCCACCCAGCACTGAAAATTTCTCCCCTTCCTCTCTCCTTCCCTCTAGGGCTTCACCATCGTGACCAACACCATACTCAATCCAACAATCTACTCCAATCCATTCCAATGACCACTGTGACTATCTCTAGTTTGTGATAGAATGGGCGAGTTGGATTTAGGGTGATAGAATAGCCAAACATGCAATGGGATTGTGAGTTGTGTCATTGATTTGCAATTTATAATATGTTTTTTTCCGTCAAATGCACATGGTTGGGAAAGGCAAGAAAGGTCACATGTGAATTTGAGCCTCAGGTTTCGGGAGATCCAGAGTAATTAAAGAGATGAGAACGTCAGTGTGGTGAATAGGATATAAAGAAAGTGCAAGTAGGTAGGTGAGTTGATGATGAAGCATATGAGAGTACATAAAACTTCAAATTCCTTTTATCAATCAACGGCATTGTATCGTAGTAATTCCTATTCTTCGTTAAAAGAGTTGTAGAACAAACTTTGATGGTGGATGTATAATTAGGTTTTTTGAAGTGGAAGGGATGTATTTTTATTATTCAGATACCTCAGGAGAAGCAAGTGTAATTTTTGCTACTGGTAATTGTAGGCCCGTTCCTTATTAGGCATCTGCCGTGATAAGCATGGAATTCTTTCCAAAATTCTACAAATTGCATTAAGGGAAATGCTAACAGGGTGTTATAGTGCACCCGTTAAGAGTATAATTTAAAAAGTACATTTGTACTTTAAAATACATCTTTCAGTGTACTTTAATGTACAAGTGTACTCTTATAGTGTATTTTAACGTATACGTGGGATCCATAAAAGTGTACTTTTGTATCTTTAATGAGTGTACTACGACACCCGTTAACATGACTCAATCATTAATTTTGTTTGGTTCTAGACAGTTGTAGTATATGATCAAAGATATTTGGAAAATTTTGTTGCGTTAAATCAATCACTAGCTGTCGCTTTACAATGAAGTGGTGGATTTCAATGTAATGCCCACAACCAAACATCAAAGAACCACTACTCTTGTGGACAGAATGAGGCATGTGCGCTTGTTTTTTGAACTGACAATAATAGGACTTCAAAAGCTAGCAGTAAGAGCATCTCCAATAGAGGCTCTCCTAGCTAATTTGTTGAGCCGAATTGACATATTAAGGGAAAATTTTGTAATTTATGTCCCCTTTTCCTCAAAAAATTGTACTGTTTGGAGGGACCCATCCACCTTTTTGTCACATCCACTCAACAAAATTAATTTCGGCTCAACAATTTAGCTAGGAGAGCCTTAATAGTACAACCTTTTGAGGAAAAGGGGACATAAATTACAAAATTTCTCCTTAATATGTCAATTCGGCTCAACAAATTAGCTAGGAGAGCCTCTATTGGAGTTGCTCTTAGACCATGCTCTCCCTTCGGAGTTCGGTCCTTTTTCACCGTCAATTATTTTATTTTGTGTTGCTCCAAAATTTTGTACTACATTTCCTATTTTATCCTAAGAAAATTCCAAAGAATTTCATAATTATGATGATATATTTATGAAAATTATTGAAAATTATGTTGATCCAAAAAAAATTATGGAATACTAAAATTTTTCAAATATAATAATGATATCTCCCCTAGATTTATAGTGGTGCTATTTATATGAAACCCTAATCGAAAATCTGACAATAAATAAATCAAGCAAACAATCGAAGAATTGTTGATGACAAAACTCTTGGAAATCTATTAATGCTTCATGATACATAGATTGTATCTGTACTCCAAACACAATCAAATAAACACTCTCCAACAACCCTTGATATGTTTCTATGTCTTTTTCTCTGTTGGGTGAGGAAGAACAGCGCCTCTCATAAGTCTGACTTAATTGACATGTATTTATGGCCATTGGAATTTGGGTATTGTTGTTGCACATTTTGCTCGAGCAGATTCTCCAGCAAAACTAATCACAATACTTTGCTGACAATAACCCTTGAAATTGTTCAAGCTAAACTGGAACTTCTTCTTCAAAGCATTCAATCTCACTTGACTAAACACTACGGCACTGAAAATCCAATACATAATAAAAATGACTCATTTTCACAACCTAAATAGACACTCTATGAAAGCAAAAAATAAAAATACAACTCAATACATGGGATATAGAAATTGTCTGTTTAAATAAAAGCATACAAGGAAATTCCCGAGATAAGGAGCTCGGCCTTTTGGAGCTTACAAGTTCTTTTAATTTTTGAAAGAAAGTATGCATTTGTTAAAATAAAAACATTTACTTTATATTTTGTTGGTTTAACAGTTCGAACAATTTATTGGGGAGGGTAGGAGTATATTAATTGTAGAAAAACGGTGCGAAAGAACAGTAGTCGGATATATAATTTATGAAAATAATATATTGGAACAAAAATTACTGAAAAATGAAATAGTGCATAACAGAAACTATAAATCGATCAACGAATTGCAAGCTGAGGACCGTATTTGACACGGTTTCCTTAATTAAACCAAATTTGTTGTCTCACAACTAGTGTTTGAGGTTTTGATTGTCGTTTACCTCTCAAGATACAACTGCTTCAAACGATCAATCAATGACTCCTACTGAATCGCTTTATTGAAGAAACTATGTATAGAGAGAGAAAGAGCTTCAGAGGACAAGTTTTAGATCTAGGAGGGAGCTAAGGCCGCCGCCTCTCCCTCTACCCCCTCCCTCCCCTCCTTCGGCCATCACCCCCCTCCTCCTCTCCTCCCCTTATCCCCCCACCTGCCCCCTATCCCTCCACCTTTCACCTCCATTTTCTTTCCTAACACTCCTCCATCCTCCCTCTGCCGCCTTTCTCTACCGCCCTACACCCTTCCCTCTGCTTCCACCTCCCTGGTTTGGATCAGATCTGTGAAGGTTTGGAGTTTTGGGGTCCGGTTTTGGCCTCTCCGGTGAATAAGCAGTCGGTTCCGGCACGGCATTTTTTCGACAACAGGTTTCTTTCACAAGAGCTTTTCTTATTTATTTTTCTGTTTGTTTTGTTTTTGCAGTTTTGTCTTTACCCCTATTTAGGTGGTTTGTTTAGCTCCTTTACGGATGCTTTGCTCCCTGCGTGGAGTGTTTTTTTGCTCCAGATTTCATCTATATTTCACGCTTAATGGTTTGAGCTGGGTGTCCAATAGGATTCTCTACTACTAAATCGAGAACGGACTCTATGCTGGGACCTAATACGGGTCTGCTTCATCAGGTGTGTCTTGCGAGTTGGAAGCCTATGTGCTTTTTCAGTAGCTCGGGTCTTAGATTTTGGTAGTCTTGATTCATTCCTGTGTTCAGTGATGCAATCCTTGTCGGATGGCTCATTAATGATATGACTTGTTGACTGTTTCAAAAAAAAAAAAAAAAAACAAACTATGTATGTACTCTCTCTCAAAACGAAAGATAATGGTAGAACTCTGTATGAAGGATTTCTCGATGTATCAATCAAAGAAAAGGAATGCCAAACTTATATTAAATGGAGTCAAGGGAGACAATTGGTGGTGGCCCCCACCACAAGGAATGCCAAACTTATATTACATAGAATTTGAATTTTTATCCCCGAATTATATAGACTCGCCACCACTAGATTTTTTTTTAAAGTTTTTATGTTATTATAGTTTTTCATAGAGTGAATTAATATTCATAATGCAGTCTTTTTATTTTTTAACTACATATTTTCGCCACCACAAAAGTAAAATTATGGCTCCATCCCTGCTTATATTGTAGTTATAGAGGAGACTTTACAACTCTTATAACCGAAACCAATCCATTCAATATGGGAAATTAAATTTGTAATTAATCCGAAAATTAATTCTGGCAAATTGATGGCTGCTGTATTGATGCCCGTATTGAATGTTGTATGTGACATTCTAAACGTTGCGTCTTCCTTTGAATTTGTTTGTGTTATTAAGGCCACTCGGTAAGAGGTGAGGGCTGCTTACAATCTTGCACGACGTCGACTTTATAATGAACTAGCTTGATTGATATATGTATTTATGTTTATGGTTCAAAAAAAAAACTTTCGCAGAGCATAACCATCGGGCTTGGATTTCACAAGCACAGTCCAATACCCGAGTATGTTTTTTGAGCTGCAATACCCGAGTTTGTTATTAAGTGATTTGGACCCAAGGACAAATTAATTCCAAATCCAAACTAACTCAGACAGATCACAGGCTGCGGGTTTATGAATCCTGAGTTCCGATCCTGACCTTGTCCATATGTTTGGTATCAGCGAGCGCATCCCCCAACAAAACTTTGTTTTCAACTCACACAATGAGGCAATTCTCGTTCATCTATAAAATGGATTTCGTTCATATTTAGGACGACCAAAATATTCGAATAATCCTTCCATTTTCCAACATTAATCACTTTGGGTGCCACCTCCAAATTCAAATCTTAATTACGCCGCGGATCAAAAGTTAGTTTTCTCTCTAGCTCTCTCTCGTCTATTCCTCGTCGATTTGGAATTACATGAGTACGATTATTATTGTCGTTGAGGGACGAATTAAGATTCGAGGGCGGACTTAAAATATGGTGAATTAATTAACAAAATGATATTAGAGGATTATTTTAGGTTCCACATCCGCCAAACCATCAGTCACCCGATACCATTTTGTTCTTATTACCACACTCCAAATAACTCTAATAAATAAAGGCAGACAGCTACTCATTCACCTAAACCACCAATCAGAAACGGACTCGGATTCCATGTTGTCCACCAACGCACTACGGGATTGTACTGCACCTAGAGGAGTCTTTTGAGATGTCGTCATCACAAATCAGAATCATATATTTCATCGAGTTTTCAAGCGCTTAGTTCGTGAAAAAAATGAAGTTGATAGGATATCGGCAGCCATGTGATCAGACAGCATATGTTTATTAAAATGGTTGGTTACTATGATTCAAAGAGTGAATAATCACACCAACTTTCTTGATAATGTGGTTACGAATTTCCAATTAACTTGGAGGATGATAGGCGTGCAGAAGGACCAAGCACAGAAAATGCACAGAGCTGTGGATCCACTTTTGGGTCCCATATAGATGATCCGAACCGTTCATTCATCTTAAAATGATTTTTCAAAAAACCCCTTAAAAAAATCAGCTCGATCCAACATTTGTAAGTGGTTGATCCAAAATCCTCCCGTTTCATTCAAAACGATTTGTCCAGCCTTATTTTAGACTCAAAATTAAAGATAGCAACAATTGTCCAGCCTCATTAGTGTCTCTCCTTGGACGGGGTGGTCCTTGAAGGATGATCTGTTAAAATTCAATGAACTGATGGCTACCCAGTACCCACAAGGACATGTTTGGCCATTTGCTAGAAAAGTCATGAATACCCCCCACCTTGAGCGGTCCTTTTATATATTTTATATGAAATCTGAATTGCTTATGGCTACCTGTCCATTCATCTTCATTCAGTATCTTTTATTTGGCCCACAATTGTTTCTTTTAATTCTCCCGTTCCTCCTATCAGCTTTTGAGGCTTTTTTTACTTCTGTAAAAAAAGAAATAATTAATTTTTTGATTTTTTTGTTTTATCTTTATTCAAAAAAATTACATTTGTCAGTTTTGCGTCAAGATTTTGTGGTTTCTATATTTATTTCGTCGAGACTAATCCAAAGAGTATAAAATTATGGTCAAAATTAATAGTTTTTTGAATAAAGCCGAAAATAAACCAATTTTTTTGGATTATTTTTCGTCTTTATTCACAAAACTTTAAGTTTGGCTAATAATTTTAAACTTCTTAGATTCCTCTCGTCGAGACAAGCCAATAAACCACAAGAAATCAACAAAAAACTAACAAATGCCAAAAAAAATTGAATAAAAACAAAACGAAAAAAAACCAAAAAACTAATTTTTTCTTTTTAGCCAAATCACCCTGAACATGTAAAAAGCCCGACAAGCCGAAAAGCTAATATAAGAGAAACAATTTTACTTTGGCCGGTTTACTGTTTAAAGACAAAAAAAAAAAAAAAAAAAAAAAAAAAAAAACCTAAGAAAAACAGAGACGTGACTTACTGAAAACCCTCTCTTTGGCTGTTTGTCTTAAACGTACCACCACCAACCGGAAATGATGCCAAACACAACCCTTCGAGATACATCTAGGGAAAATATGTGTCTGTTTGTACCATAAATTTTTTAAATTATACACGTGGCAAATAGATTAGTTGGGAATTATTTTCTTCAATTCGGATTTATTTTAGTAGCCGAATTACCTATAATGTAGGAGATAAGTTTGTTGCCTAAATTATAGGAAAAGGGATTTTATTTAAAACGAGATGATAAAGGCCGAAATCAACATGTGATTAATTATGCCGAGATCATGGGTAGTTATTTTCGGCTCAGTTATGGACACATGTCACTTCCCTATGCATTTTCAAGAAGACACGGAAGTGGATGCAAGACATGGGCATAATGGTTTGTGTTCATGGGCGGTTACGTTTGGAAGTTACAATTGGCCCCAGAGACTATAAATGAAGACCTTCGTACAACATTGAGGGGGTCCATGCACCAAAAGCTCACAGCAGCAAGTAAATTTAGTTTATCTCCTAACTCTCAGTTAGTCGATCGATCTTTTCTTTTTCTTTCTATCTATGTCTATCTTCTATCTCCATCCCGTTTCTTCCTCTTCTTCTTCTCCTTTCTCTTCTTCTTCTATGTAAACTTCAATTGTGGAAGTCCTTGTTCAAGGCCCACGAACCGTTGTAACTTTAGTTTCTCTTTTATTCAAGTTTCACATTTGTTTGAAAGAAGTTAGTAGTTTCAGGCGGTTTTCCTAATTTTCTTGGAGATTCACATCTCCTGGCACGCCCTCGCATCTTCTACACCATTAGGTATTGACCATCTTTGTTTCTCCCGACCCTGGAGGAATTGGTGGCAACAGTATCTTAAATTCTACTCATTTTGTAAAACTAAAAGAAAAGATGGGTCATAAATTTAAACTTTGTAGTAGTAATCTTCTATAAATCAGACAGCTTTTTTAGCACCTCAGAGTGATCGAGATAGATTGTGCGAAACCTCGACTAATTTTTGGTGTATGAATCTCATTGTTCACTGACGGATTCTCAGTTAAAATTGTCAACAGTAAAATCAGATCTGAATAAGCGAACAATGCTACACACAGAACACTTTTCACACAACACTCTCACATAGGGGTGGGGGGGCCCACACGTGAAAAGTGTGGCCCAATAGTGAAAAGTGGAGTGTTGCGTGGGTGTTGTGTGAGTAGTTTTTTTTGTGAACAAAAATGAATGGCGCAAATCATACCATTTGCATATCAATATTTCAACTGAAGAATTTACAATGAAGAAAATTTCCAAAAATAAAACTTAAGCTTCATTTTTTTCGAGAAAATGAAAAACTACTCCCTCTGTTCCTCTCGAAGTGTCCAGCTTCGTAATCCAACTTTTTTATGGAAACATCATCATTACGCCTTAGAAATTTTAACTTTTTATTAATTGTCCTTGATGGAGACATTATCATCACACTTTATCCACTAACTTTTCAAATTGAAATCTACTTTTCAGGGTAAAATGGATGAAATCTACTTTTAACGGTAAAATGGAAAATGTACTAACTTTTACCCACTAACTTTTTAACATAGATAAATTATTAAAGGACAGTTTGAAATAGAATAATGGACCATAAAAAAAAGAGACGGAAAAAGTATAACCATAACCGGAGAATTACAAAATTAGCCAAGACTATTTTTGAACGGTCCTACAACTTGTCTTTGGTAAAACTATCTACAAAATGTCCTTCGACATGCTCTCATCAGTAATCTCCTCTACTATACACAAGGGCGGAGCTAAGCTTGGACTGAGGTGGGCTGCAGCCCAGGTGGCCTTGCAAAAAAACCAAAAAAAAAAAAATTATATGTATAATTTAGATCCATCAAGTTTTAGCCCACCCCAAAATTTTCAGCCAAATCCATTCTAACAGTGGTCCAAAATAACATCCCCACCCAATCAAGAACCCACAACCCGGAAAACAAAATAGATCTGGAATTTCAAACATCAAAGTGGGTCAAAACTCACCCAAAATCACTTGACAATGTTTCAGCCAAGAGTATTTCAAGTTTTGATACCTGATTAGGCCTAGGGTTTTGACTGAATTGAGTTAATCTGTTATGCGATTTGTTTCTGTGACTGAGACTGATTCCATTGCAACTTGAGAGAGAGAGAGAGAGAGCTCCGACTGGTTAAATTGCTACTCTGTCATGGATCTTGATCGAAAAACAAGCAACAGTAAACGGTATGTTCTAGATTAACGCTCTGTTCTTCTTCTTGGTTTTGCTTTCGGTGTGTTTGAGATAAGCACATGTTCTTCTTCTTTGTTTATATGAATGAGTCCAAAACTCTTGAATTTTTTATATTTCCTCCAGACCCCACCAACAAATAAAATAATAGCACTTCATTTCCACCACTTGGAACTTGGAAGAATACTTTTTTTTTTTTTTTGAACTGCAAAAAAAGATATTCATTAAACTTCGGAAACGAAATACAAAGGACAATGGGATCCAAGGGTAAAGGCATGACAACGCAAAAGAGACATCCCAACTATGTTGGCACCTCTCTCCGCGACAAACATATGCACACCAAGGATCCAATTGAAAAAACAAAAGGTTAACGAGAGGTCAACCAAAAGTCGAAATACAACGCCCAAAAGGGATACAAGTGCACTATGGAAATATAGCACAAGTACGAAAATAACTCCCACAGCAGCTCCTGGAAAAAGCATTGACAATACATAGCGAAAATGAGCTATGAAAGCAATGACCAATGGCATAAAAGATAGCTTGCCTTACAGGTGTATCAACTCCATAACAGCAGAAAATAGAATCAAACTCCACAGACTCCACGATAAAGAGCAGCAAGATAAAGGGCAACAACACTCTCAATATAGCAGATCTCAGAAGCAGCAGGAGAAATACCACGCCATGATAAGAACAAAATGCAGCAGATCACAGCAGTACCACGCCATGATAAGAACAAAGTGCAGCAGATCACAGCAGAATCAAATGGTAAAGAGGCAGAAAAATAGGTGTAGCCAACTAGACTTATACTCTAGAGACAGCAAAGAAGCATAGCAGTAGCAGATATGCCAATAATGAAATCCGCACAATGGATAGCAACAGTATACACGAGTAGCACATCACAGAGAAAGAGGACACATAGAGCAGTATAATTCCAAGACACGACACAAACCCAGAGAAAGAGGACCCAAACCCAGAGAAAGAGGACACAAAACCAGAGCAGACTCCCAAACCAAAAAAGAAAGCAAAATGAAACAAGGGAAAAAGACACAAGACAAAACTCCAACCCCAAACTCACACCCAACAACCCCAAAAATAAATCATTCGGGTCACTTTTTGTTCTCTCTCTCTAAACTAAACCTTTTCATCTTCCAGATCTAGGGTTGCAGCCGCCTGGGGGGGGAGCGGCGCCTCCGTCTCCTCCCCCCGGGCTCCCTCTTCTCTCTCCCTCTTGTTCTCTCTTTTCTTTTTCTTTTTTTCTCTCTTTTTCTTCTCTTTTGCAGATTCGAGAGTCTTGGTTTGTTGGGGGTGGTGCGGCGGAGTCGCTGTTGTGGCGGCTTTGGCGGCCATGTTTCGTCGCTCACTTCCAGATTTCTTCCTCTCTCCTGGCGTCCAATCCTCCTTGCCTCCGGTGTGATTGTTGGGTTACTCCGGTTTATGTCTAACGGCGTTCGGCTCGTGTGTTTTTGGATGGGGGCGGTGGATCTGTGTTTGGTGGTGGTGCAGCTCTGGTTTTGATACCGCGTCCGGTGTCCTGTTAATTTCAGTTTGCTTCATGCGTCTCCGGTGTGGACTGTTGGGTCTCCCCGGCTTTTGCCTAACGGCTTTTGACTGTGCACGGCTCTGGGTTTTTCATGATTCTGGGTGGTATTGGACCAGGCATGGCCAGTGTGTGGGTGGCAGTCGGTGGCATACAATGGTGGATCTTCGTGCAGATGATGGGGGTGGTCGGTTGTGGAGATGTTCACGCTGATGGGCAGCAACAGGGCTGTGGTTTGTGGTGGCGGTGCGGTGGGAGCGGGGCTCGTGGCGGCAGCAGCGTGGTGTGGGTCTGCATTGTGGATGGTGGGCGGCTGGTTTTAGGGGTTGCGGCGGCAGGCGTGGTGGATTGTGGTTGTTGTGTGCTGTTATTGCTTACTCGGTCGTTGGTGGCCGTTTTGGGTGGGTGGTAGTGGCGGCGGCGGCGGCGGTCTTTTCATGCGGTGGCGGCTTGGCATCCGTTTAGGGTTTCTTGTTTGGGCTTGGCCCATGTTTGTGCTTATTGTTTTATCTGGGCTTTGTTGGCCTTTAGGTGTTTGCGCTTATTGTCTGTTCTGGACTTTCGATCTATTGGGTGTTTTGGGCTTTTGTCCATTTGGGTTTTCGGTTGGCTTCTTACCAATCGTCTTTGGGTCTTGGTTTTTGGCTGTGGTTGCTGATTCCTTGCCCCTATTAGTCTTGTAATTTTTCAAGATTAATGAAGTTTTTGCCTTTCAAAAAAAAACAAAAAAAAACTCACACCCAACCACAGCCCCAACCCCAACCCCAGAGCAAAGAAAAGAAAAGGGAAACAAGAGAAAAAGACTCAAGACCAAACCCCAACCCCAACTCCAGAGCAAAGAGCTATAATGCTTTTATGATGCTATTCAGCCTGTACATGTAATCATTTACAGAATAGTCAGCAAGCTCCCACTTTGTTCTCACCCAAAAAGCAACTCTGAGTTTAATAAGCTCAGCTAATTCCACCCTATCAACTTGGAAGAATACTTACATACTAGCATGAACCCGTGTTACGTACGGAGACATGAATTAAAATGATGTGCACATAAATGCACGGAATAAATTGTCGCAACCAAGTTTCTCCTCTCGTCGCATCCAAGTTCCTTCTAACGAAAATTTAAAACGATTTGGTCATGCGGATGTTACACACGATTAATATAAATTTTTATCAAATAAATTCGTCTTTATTTTAAAGTGTAAACATTCACAAACAAACATATAGAAAAAACAATTCAAGCAAATAAAATTGTCATTATGAGTTCCCGAATGCCTTAATGTAACAAATAAAAGATTAGTCACGAAAACGCCGTTGATCCTGTGTCATTCCTCGACATTTCCTACATTTATAAGATTAAAAAATAATTAATTTCATGACATATTAGACAATTCAAACAATATTTAAGCTATTGGTATTAGTTAACTTCACAATGTCAATATCTTAAGAATACACTAAAAAAAAAAGGGCATAAAACATCCATAAACGGCACCCCATATCACATTTTTTACATTGAAATTATCAATATGTAATTTTTTTTTATGAATTGTATTCTATTGTTTTTCATAAATTCCAATAACATTGCACTGATATGCCTTTTGTGAACAATACAATGAAAAATATCAATTATAACTCATTTTTGAAATCATGATTATGTTTTATGGGATTTTTCACAAAAATCTAACAAAGAAAATTTGCATGAAGGTGAAGAAATGTACCTATGGAGCGGTTGATGTTAATTGGAGCTGCTAATTTTTTCGCACGTGAGAAGCGTGATCTAAGACTGTGATCTTCTTTTCCACTTCTTTTTAGTGTCCATTTGATCGATGAACTTGATCGATTCGACCAACTACATCGTTGGATATTAAACAATTGCAAGGAAAAAAAAGAAGAGAAAAGAAGTAACGTTTATACAAAATCAAGGAGATGACAAATACCTATGGAGTGGTTGGTGGTGTTTTGACCGGCATTCTTCTTGTCTCTTAAGATGCATGCTCTTACACGGCGAGATTCTTTTGCCGCTTCCTTGGGTTGTTTTTCAATAGTTTCAAGTATTGCTCTTTTTCTATGAGACCGTTGTTTGACATTCAAATCTTTGTTCTCACGATCCATCATGTGTCTTATGTCCAAATATAATGAAATGATTTTAAGGATAAAATTAACTAATTTAGATATCTGTTAAAACAATTAATAAAGCACTGAAGAAAAGAAAAGTGACAAAGCAAGGGTTTTGCTAAAGTGAAAAGAAAATTATTGAAAACAAAGATTAAAGGACCCATGCTATGATAATGGGTTGCGTTGAGGTTCTTATCAAGATGAATTTTCTGTCAAACAGCGGCTGAAGAATCAAAAAACTGTAGTAAAACAAAAGATTTACCTTTCAAACTACGGGTTAGGAATCGAAGCGGCTACCGTACTATCTCTGATCTTCCCCTGGAGATGGTCTCTAACCCAAACGCTTGGCTATTACTCTTCTCTAATTTTTAACCACGTGATTATAAAAATCAACTTATTCCGCCAAATGATATGCGAAAAATTTCGGTTATTGAAATTGGAAAAGAATTGTTACTTTCCTTGAAAATTTCGGGAATATGTATTATACTATTGCATATCTATTATAGTCGTTACTTTCCTTCATTACTTTCCTTCATTATATAAACATGAATTTTTTTATGGTAACCTAATATAAGAATTCTTAATCTTTCCTTGGGGGTGTGAAATTGAAAGTTCCCATTGGATGTTGACTTGTCAATGTTTTCTCTATTTATATATACGTGTCTTTTTCATGGAAAGTTTATGTAAGAAATTTTTTCTTTCCTTAGGTGTCTCAAAATGAAAATTTCCATGGATAGTGACTTCTTAATCTCTGTTTTTTTTTAGGTATGCATACATGGGCTTTTTATGGAACGTTCATATAAGAAATTCTTAATCTTTCCTTATGCGTGTGAAAATGAAAATGACAGATTGCTCCTCAAGATAATTTTTCTGTCAGTATGTATTGCTAAATAGTAATTTGTCAATAATTATTTATATAATAATAATGACTGATTCATAAAAAAAAATCTGATGTTTTATGTGAACAAAATCATTTCTTTTCCTTTTCTTTTTACCCAAAAAAACACACCATTCCTTTTCTCGTTAAGAAATCTAGTGGTTGAATATTGTACTTAAATAATAAATATAATTGCCAATCTTTTCGGAAAATAATCGTTACTTTCCTTAAAAATTTCGGAAATATGTTTATAATATTGCATAGCTATTGTAATTGGTACTTTCCTTCATTACTCTTCATTACTTTCGTTAATTTCAAATTGGAAAAATTTCGGTATTGTAATTGGAAAAGAATCATCACGGTAGCACATATTAACTTGGAAAAGAATAACTACTTTCCTTTAAAATTGATCACCACAAAACCTTAACAAAGCTTAACTCGGTGAGGAATTAAATACTACCATTTAGGACTTTGCTAATTGCTTAAAAAGTGCAAAGGATTGGGGGACACGTGGCAAGCTTAGGAAGCTCTATTCACCAAAAGTCATCCTGCAATACTAATATAGATGACATTGATGAGTAAAAATAATGTTTTTTGGACTTTTTTTTGGTACTCCTCCACTGTGACTTGTTTACTCTTCCTCGGATACTAAATAGGACTTTTTAATTTGTATATAACCTTAGTGAAATTTGAAATGCAAGACCATTATATACTAAACGCTAGGAGTCTTCAGAACATTGGCGGGTGTGCTTAGGTTTATATATATGCATATATATATTATAGTAGTTTATTAAATTTTGGTTAGCTCAGGGTAGATTAATGTCCTGGCTCCGCTCTTGACTATACATGTAAAAGTGTAAAACCATTAGGTCGTAGAATATGTTGGCATTTTTTTTTTTTTAAAGTAATGATGGTGATGCTTTTGAATCTTGTAATAGTGTTGTTTTTTTTTTTTTTTTTTTGCTTTTTTAGTGTTAAATGCATGCATTTAGTTTTGAAAACATTGATTTATCGACTTTATATTTTAGTTCCGCAAACAATTATTAAAGGCATCCATTTTCAAATTCCATCTTAAGCCTCCAAAATGTCAGGGCCGGCCCTACAATGGGTGATGATGTGTAAGAAGGAACTTGCAATATGTTGATGAAAATTCTAAAATCAGTCCATTGGGCTGACATTAAGGCTTAAAAAGTGTATTGAGATGAGTAAAAAGTGTATATGAATGTGTGAAAGTGTATAAGAAAGTGAAAAAAGTACATTGGAACTTGTGTTTTTTCTGTTTTCTTGTTGCTTTATTGTCAGCCCAGTGGGCGGTAAATCCAGGAGTACTGACCCCTGGTACAGACCGTGTATCGACTAGTGGGGGTCCCACATGGTCGATTCAAGCCGTCCATTCATCCCAAAATCAAATTCTGAAGAGTCCTCTCGGAAATCAACTCAATTGGACGTTCGTATGTGCTCGATCCAAAATCACCACATTTCGGATCGTCCGTTTGGGACCCACAAAGGGTCCCGACGCTGGTCGGTGCACCTACGTATAGAACAGTCCGTGCATTGGAGGTCTACTCCCATCTGGAGTCGATCTCGAATAGCCCACAGCTCAGCTGCAAGAGGTTGAACTGGTCCAATATGTCTTTGGAATTCTGTTGCTCAAGCAAGGATGTGTGTAGAGTTGAATAACTTACGAGGAGAATTGTCCACATATCAATCGAAGCCATAAAGAATGGATTCTTGAATCAAGTCATTTACTGGGAGCCTGCTCAAACCGCGTATTCAACCACTCCTCACATTAATGGGTTACCACAATCAAAATAAAAACCCGACGAGGAACCCCTCCACTGGGGGTGGGCATGCGCCGTATCGTGTTTGTGTCAGAATTTTCTCAACCCTAAACCGACCTTTTTAGTTTTTCGTGTTATCGTGTTGTGTCATATTCGTGTTTCATATCAGAAATAGCTGACCCTAACCCAAGACTTAAATTCCCACCCCTACCCTCCACGCATGTTTAGAGAACTCGCATTTACACTCTCGGACACATGACATCAATCTACATACCCCTGGCCATAAGGTTAACCTTGACAGCGATAACACGATGGACCAACTTTCAAATAAATAAAGCTAATTACGGGGGAATGTTAAAAACCCAAAGTTTCTTCCAGATTGCTGTCGACATAGAATACTTTTGAAATAATTCAAGAAAAGAGCTAGAAAATATGCAGATTTGGTGTACGGATTTTCGTATATATATTTCATGGATGCAGATTCAGCTAATTTCGAAAGCAGTAACAGAGCAAAATCAAAGAAACAGCACAAAAAGTGCTAGCTAACGATGGATTATTCACTCTTGACTTTGAACCATTTGATAGATCTATCGATACATTTGTTCAACCGTTACAAAAATCAGATAACATATGGATGTCCACATATGCCTAGAGGAGTTAAATGTTAAGTTGATGAGGTGCTTGCTTATCAGTGACCATATCTCTATTTACATTCGGAGTTGCCGCCTGGGTTTTTCCCCTGCCCCCATTATTGGTTCCGAAAAAACCATTAACCTAAATAGGCTATGAGAATCAAAGCTCGAGAAAGAAGGCCACGTCACGTCTCTAGTAGTCGCGTCCCCTCATATGACAATTAGGATAGCTGATTGATGCTTTCGTCTTTCGCTGAAGAGGAGTAGGATACATGAAAACTTTCCCCGAAATGGTCCAGGAAAGAGAAATCAATAGTCCAGATTCATGTGAAATCAATGGTCCAAATTCATTGAGGGAAAGTTTTCATGTCTCCTAACATTTTCGTTCGCTAAAATATGTGTCACACGACTCGCACCTCTGCAACTGTCGGTAAAGAAACATTTGTCTAGAATTACTGCAGGCCTTTCTAAGGTTTCAGCTTGTTGATTTACCATGCATTCCAAAATTGACCGATTCGACCGCAGGGTAATGTATCATAAAAACTGAGGATTCAAACAAACAAAAAGAAAGACGTGCTAAATTGTATCATTTGTTGCTCTTTCTTTGGAAGAAATGCTTATTCAGTCTATAATAGACAGAAGGTTATACAACTGTTGGAGGAAGAGGACATACAAAATACCATAAGAGCAAAAGCTCCAATCTGCTAACAGAACTAGCAGATTGAACAAACCCATCAGTTCGTAATGTAACATAGCAACATCACCTCGTACGGTGAATAATAAAAAACCACACCTGAAGTACGACGACATCGTCCTCTTCAAATCTTGCATGCAAAGGTAATACCCTCTTTCGCTAATTGGTCCAAACTATCAGCTGGGGGCTGGACCCTTGCGACCTTGGCGATAGCCTTGTTTTCTTCCGGTGTCCCACTCTCCAGAAACGCACCCACTATCTTCCCGTCTTTGATCCAGTATGTTCCAAACTTGGGATTTTCAGATGTTGGGCTGCTGTCTCCGAATAGCACTGTCTCGCCAACGTTGTCCCCGTAGAACTGCCATGACAGGTTGAAGGAACGAGAGTAGAAGAATGGAAGGTAATCATACTCTTCAACTGACGTCCCTTCACTTGCAAAGATTGCCTGCACAATAATAACGCACGGAGCCATTTCCTTAGCTAAATCTGATCACGACGAACTACAGCCTCACAGGTAAACTTTTTGGATGAAAACCGACACAAACAATAGGAAAGTTGAAACAGTTAATTGTTCTTTCTTTCGACTCATTAATGCTCTTCACAAAATTCTGAAATTAATCTGTAATGTAGATGATAATGTGGAAGATGTATTAAAAAGCAAGTGGGTGAAACTTTCAAGCATTAAAAATAAAGTTTCAATTGTACTATGTTTCAAAAATATCAAAAGTATCAAACTGTCAACTTATCTTAGTTATGCCAACAACCTCAACTTTTTGATTTTGCAATATTTCCACCACAAAATGTAGGCAATCAAGGGAAGTAGACTATGGATCTTAAATCCTGAGCATAAAAAATAGATGAATGACAACAAATTTCAGACCTTCACAGCATGTTCAGCAGATTTACGAGCGTGATCAACATGTTCAACTCTCCTCATTTCATTGTATATTTTCATTGGGAAAGTAGCAACGTCCCCCACAGCATATACATCAGGCACACTTGATTTGAAGAAGCTGTCAGTCTGCAATGAAGGAAGGTAACATCATAACCCAATCCTTGAAGATACAAGCAACAAATACTCCTGTTGGAATGTCATCCCCCATAAAATGCAGTATAGTTAGTGTCTTTGTCAAGAGTTTGTTAGGTGGCGCATGTATTTTCTCTTGACCAGAAATGAGAACATGTTGGGCAAGTGTCTATTTTATAAAAATTGACAAGAATTTTTTTCGAAGTTTTCAAGAACAGAGAAACAAAATATTTTGTGCTTTCCCACATATGTGCCTAAGCAAAGTCACTAACTAGATATGGGTAATTAGGTTCCTCTACAAATACTCCTACCGAAGGAATACAAAATGAAGGTGGTCTATGAAAATACAACTGAACTAGATTTGTATTTCCAGTCTTATGTAAGACTTGTTAACAAAGTGTCACGAAGTATGCTGTGCAATTATCCCAAACCCCTCATCTTCTGCAAAAGTTTAATCCACAAAGTTGTAATTTCCGTGGAAGACTACCAAAGCAAGTTAAGAGGGACAAGAACAAAATATTTGGGGAATACAAACCTTGATTCCACCTTTCTCCTCTTCAACCTGTCCTTTGAATAACCCTGTGAGAGGTCTACCTCCAACGCCAACAACAACAATGTCGGCTTCTAGCACCCTACCGTCCTTAAGTTTTACTTCCTTTACCTGAATGATAAGACAAAAGATTGAACTACAGAATGGTTTCAAATGATATGATTGTCATCACAACCTGATAAACATGCGTACATACCTCTCCATTTGCATCAGAAGTAAACCCAACAGCAACAGTTCCCTTAATTATTTTAATTCCCTTATGTGCATAGTAACCTTCATAAAAAGCAGCTATACCTGCTGTGAAAAGCCGAGGCACTGCAAACAAAACACAGAGAGTGTAAATGAACCTTAGTAAATCAGTAACTTCAACTGTGCCTTAAAAAAATGGAACTTCAACTATACTACATGGAACCATGACAGCAATTACGAAGGGATTGTTAAGGCATCACAATTGTCTATCAACTTACTGCACCAGGGTTCTGGGTAAACCATGCAGACATCAAGATTGTTTAATTTCATCACTGCACTGAGCTCAAGACCTATGTATCCTCCTCCAACAATCACAACCTTCCCATTTTTCTTTTGTTTAATTGCTTCTACAAGTTTATCAGCATCATCAATTTCTCTTAAGTAGTAGATGTGTTTGGCATCAGCTCCTTGAACCCCAAAGTCTGTCAACCTTATAACCTGTAGAAGAAAATCCATATTTTTTTTTGTACACATTTAGGTCATTAAGAGAAGACAAGAAACTAGCAGTTTCAAGAAAATATTAAGCGACTTCATACTTACAGAGGAACCAGTTGCAATGATCAAAATATGATATTTGAAAGATTCCCCAGCAGCACTAATGAGAGTCTTCGAAGCAAGATCTGCTTTCACTATTTCTGTCCCAAGGATCAACGCAATTCCTGTGACATAAGTCATGCTTCCATAAGGAACTTCTGTTTTAAGGCTACATCTCATTGAAATACATCTCCATGAGCAAAAACTTAAAGAAAATGTGAAGGGCCCCATATCATTGATATATCAATCATTTGGAAACGTGTGCAAATAAGTATTACCTTTCTCGGCATACCACTCAGGGAGCAGCCTCTCTCCTCCACTTCCAACACAGACATGAAACCCTGGAAGTCTTGCAGGAGCTGCAAAACAAATTATCTGTGAAGTTTGCTATGAAGAAGAAGAAATCGAGCAAATCAATTGGAAGATCAAGAAAAAGAGATTCATCTGGCTACCACGTAAAAAAGCATTTACCCATAATATTTAAGCATAAAGTAAGAAATAACGATGTCGCCAAAATTGCTCAACTTTAGTCCTGGCAATTACTTCTATCCAAAGTGGAAGGAGTTTGTAAATCACAAGTGAAAGAAGAAGCAAAACAATAGCCAGAAATCCACTAAGGTTGTGCTTCAGGTATAAAGATAAGTCAGATGTCTTACACTCAGGAAATAGGTAGGCCTTGCTAAGAGCTGGACGTTCATAAGGAGCGACCTAGAGTAGCAAATGAGCATGTGTCAGCATTAATGCATCACTATTACAAATATTATAAATATTTAAATCAGCAGTTGAAGCTCTATCTTCCATAAATGATTTTATGACTGAGCTAATGGCAACAATCAGCTGGAGGCCGACAATACACAACAAACATTTAGGAGTAGTATATAATATTGTTTTTCTTGTGAAACAGCATAATATTTTTGCAAAAGCTGTTCATTTTCTTATTGGATTGAAGCTTGAGAACATATTTGCATCTTTTTCTTATGAGTATGAAATATAATTCCAACATAATCAAGTGGAGTCTAGATCGCAAGTAAGAAAACAGGAGATTTATGATACCAGTATTTCCCTCCTTTAGCACAACATAGTATCGTTCCTTCCTAGTACCTAAAACTATGGACTACTGATTAAATTCCTAGATATCAAGTATCATTTATGATCAATAGCAAATGATGGGAAGTTAAGGGCAATGGTAGGCACATTTTCATCACTTTCTTAGGGCAGGAACGTTGACTAAATTTTGAAGCACCAGGTGAAGTTATAAACAGCATGAACTGTTTATTGCTTGTACATTCCACACTCCAGTCGAAACTCATTGCACCATCGATTCCTTTAGACGATGTACAAAGTAATTGTTGAATCAATTATTCCACGTTCAAACTGCCATGAAAATTAGAAGTCAACAACCTCATTCTCTTCTTACATACAAAAAATGATTCAGACCTAGTCTCCGAAGGTGTAACATCTGTGTCTAACCAAGATGCAATAAGTTCGCTACACAATGACGAAGACCGACCCTCATCAAACAACCTTAATGCATGTTCAACCCGGGTCTGACTATTTTGCTTGATTTTATTATGTATTTAGAACTGGATATGCCTTGGACAGTTTGGGTTGCACGTAATTTGCTTGACAAATTAAATTCACTGCAAATTCATTGGTTCAGAGAAACTAACTTGTGAATCATTGATTCAAGCCAAAACCATGTGAATTACTTCCAATTAATAGCTCCTCATTGAGACTTATGAATTTTAGGAACTTCAACTTGAAACTTCCAATTTATTAAGGGATAGAACCATGGAAAACGGATACTAAGATCTTTTTGTCAGACTAGATTTCTGAGATAATAAAAACAAAGGAGGTCTTAGTTCTTACAATAATGACAGAATACTATCAAAATTATACTTCGAAATAGCAAAAAAGTATCTGAGTCACATTCTTAAGTTTGAAAATATTTTTGTTTATTCTCGTGACCCTGACAAATTTGAGTTTGTATAATTTTGCGTACTTTCCACTAATTTTTAACATAATGATGAGTTCAAGGAAATACACAATCACCAGACAGTAACAAGTAACTAAATACAAAATCATAGAACGGAGCAAAATTAGCTTACCAACTCCTTGGAAATAATCGCAAGCTCGCCTGGCTTAACTCCCTGTTTCGCAAATTCCCTTGCAGCATAACCCTGACAATGCAACCATGTTATGTCTTGAATTTAACTTACTAATATACTGAAATAATAAACTTCTCAAATTTTATCCTACAATATACGAAAAGTTAGTGAAATTGTGATTTCAAAGTCAATGAATATATACATGAAGTTGAAAACTCGCACATGACTCGGTCTTTTGCTGTCAAAATTTCACTCACTGGTGTGCCGCTTATGACTTTCTTATCAAAAAGAAAAAAGAAAAACAACCTGTCCAATCAGATGTCAATTGATTCAAACTCGTGTTTGGTTGCCCGACGCACACACGTCTGGTTGTCAAGATAACACACACGCAGAGGAACAGAGAAAGTACAAAGTGCAACGTTCTCAATTTTCAGAACGCTAGTAGCTAATTAAACATCCAAGTCAAATTTCGATTATGAATTTTTATTTCTCAGTGCAAGCTTCTAAATTTTCAAAGGCTCTAGCTACTTAAACAATACTAGTCAAGTTCAGATTCTAAATTTCGATTCATCTCCTCTTTTTCTGTTCGTAACAAAATCACAACAGCATTTCTCAAAATCCTCGAAACAGAAAACCAGAAAAACAACAAGACAGTGAAAAAACCCATAGAAATCTCAGATCTGCTTGCAAAAAGCACCGGTCAGACTAGAAATTCCGAGTCACATCGTCAAGTTCGAATCCACAACACACAACAAAAGTAAGTACGATACCGAAACACGATCAGATAACAGTGGAATCGGCAATCGAACAACCAAGAAGACGATGAGAAGGAGAGGGAGAGACTTACAGCGGCGACGCCACCGCCAAGAATCACGTACTTGAAACTCTTCTCGGCCATCTGATCGATTTAGTGAGGTCGATGATTGAGAGATGAGAGACTGTAGAAATTGGAGCTTAGCTTTAAGCCTTCTGGGCGTTTCAGAATGTGGACTGGCAATTTACACGGCTGCTTATTGGCTGACCATCTGGCGTGTGAACACGGCCAGATACTCAATGCACGTCGTACACGTGGCGCGTTTGTTGCCGTCTGCTCGGTTGACTGTTGAATTGCCACGATTGCTCCCTCGTGATTGTGAATGGTAATCAGAGTTATTTTATCCATTTAGGCCATGTTCCACTAACAAAAAATTAGTTTTGTTTTAAATAAAAAACTATTTCATTCCACTAAAAAAAACCCCACAAAAAACCAACAAAAAATCACTTCATTCCACTAACCTAAAAAAAACCAAATCATTGCATAATCAAGTACATATACTTTAATCATGTAAAATTATGAATCTGCCCTCCCTTCAAAAAAAAAAAAGAGCAATAGTTGTTTGGGTAGAAGGGTAGATTTGTAATTTCATAACACAACTAAAAAAATCAAAAAACCAAAAACTTGTTAGCGGAACTAGTTGGCTTTTTTGAAAAACTAAAGATAAAAAAAAAACCAAAAAACTAAAAAACCAATTAGTGGAACACCCCCTTAGGATTACATTTGATCTTTTGGTGGGTTCGGGGTTATGGTCCCACAATCACAGTCAGCCGTCCGTTTATCAATCAATGGTCCATATTATTCTACTGATAAATACTTATCTTTACATGAAGATAATGTGAAGATAATCCAAACCGTAGATTGTCAAACAGACGGCTATGATTTGAGGACTACAACCATGTAATGCCCAGGTCCCCAGATTCTCTTTTTGGTTTAGATTGAATTTCTCCAAATGGTATTTTCAACAGTATTTTCAATATTTTGTCCTAAGTCATTCTTTTTCACATACATCACAAAATTATCATTTAGCGAAAAATAATGCACGCTTTTGACTACAATGAAAAGAGTATTTTTAGTGGGGGTGTTCCACTAAGGTGGTTTTTTGAAAAAATTGATTTTTCACGGTTTTTTATGTGATGTATTGTAAGAGAATAACATGTCTCAGTTTTTGGAAAAAATAATTTTTTGTTAGTGGAACACATATTAATTAACTTCTTATTTTTGTTCCTTTTTTCCCCTTAATTTGGAATAGGCCTTTCCAATGTGAAAAAAAAAAAAAACAGCCACCCTATTCCCATTTCCTTGTAAGAAAGAAATTAAAGAAGGGATCACCTGCTCATAAGAGTCATCATCGGGCCAGGCCGGCCTGCTCATAAGGGTCATCATCAGGCCGAGCCAGCCCAAGCCCGCCCACGAGCTTATCCTAGTCGGGCGGGCGGCCGGGCCAGTCTTCGAGCGGGTTGGGCTGGGCTATTTGGGCGGGCCAAATGCCCTTTTTTTTAGTTTTTATTTTTGTTACAACTGAACCTTTTGGAGCCATTTTTTTTTTAATTACAGCTGAACCTTGTCTAGCCTACCATGTGCTGTAACAATAATACACCATGAGTAGTTATTAGTTACCCATGCAACAAATGAATGGTCAATCAATGCATATGTTCAGACCTTTTCAAAATTTTAATGCATATGTTTAGTTTCTTATTAGAACTTTACTGTGAGATATATACACATATGTCTAGTTGTGTATTATTTTATTTTTTTTGGTACATTTGTATTATGTCTTTTTTTTTGGTACATTATATATTATATCTTATGTACATTAACCGTGCAATAATGCATTACAAGTGTACCAGGCTACGGGCGGGCTAGTATCTCGGGCCGGCGGGTAGGGCTATTGGGCGGGCCAACGGGCGGGTTGTAGCTAAAATTTTTAGGCCCAAACCCGGCCCATGGAAAATTCGGGCTGCGCTAACCCGCCCATTTGGCAGGCTCGGGTAAAGCCCGACGGGCCTTGCGGGCTTTGGGCGGGCCCAGGTCCAATGGGCCAAATGATGAGGCTTACCTGCTCACCATATCTAAGCCCTTCGCAGCCAATCTTTCCATACTCGTAAAGCATGTTTTCCGTGAATAGTAATTTATCCACTTTGTCAAATTTCTAAGGAATTTGTTCGATTTCTAAGGTAATAGGAAGGGGATCCGAACCATCCAAATACACTAAACTTCCAATCCACACCCTTAAACTTCCAATCCACACCGTAAAGCATAGGAAGGGGATTCATATACACTAAACTTCCAATCCACACCCTTAAGTTATGGACTCCGTCCGGACCTCATAGTTCCAGACCAAATCTCGACGATCCGAACAGTATTTTCCTATCCGGATTCCCGGATAGAAGGAAAATCCTTCTTCTTTTTTTTTTTTTTTTGCAAATTGTTTTTAGAAAAATCCGAGCCATCCAATGTGTAAATATACAGTTTTGTGAAAAAATGCTTGGATCAAGCCCTTTCCAGTATTTTTTTTTTTTTTAAGATTTCTCGCGTAGACCCTGGAAAACATCTTTTGAACACATTAGACGATTCGGATCGTCAAAAAAATGCTCGGATCACGGAGGTCTGGAGTCCGGGTATATATATATATATATAGAGAGAGAGAGAGAGAGAGAGAGAGAGAGAGAGTAATTATCTAGTCCGGAACTCGTTGTGATAGCCCATGGGTCACTTGGATGCAACAGAGGTCTATGATATAAGAGAATAGATCATGTCCTAACTTGCACAAGGCCTTTTAAAGCTGTGTGGGCGTCAAAGCTTGTTGGTACTTCACAGTTAAGCGTGCTCACCTTGGAGCAATCTAAGGATGGGTGACCTTCTGGGAAGTCCAAGGAGCTTGGGCAGCCAAAGTGGACAATATTGTGCAAGGCGGGGGCGGATCGTCACAGTTGGTATCAGAGCACAACCCCGGACCAAAGGGTAGGAGCCACCTCTTGAATCTCGGAGTGGGAACAAAGTGCTATGCAGAACTAAGTGCTATACCTCCCGGGGAAAGGTCACTGGGCCAATATCCAATATGCAACGAGGACGTTGCATCATAAGGTGGGGAGAATGTGATAGCCCATGGGCTACCTAGATGCAACGGAGATCTATGATATAAGAGAATAGATCATGTCCTAACTTGCACAAGGCCTTTTAAAGCCTTGCGGGCGTCAAAGTTTGTTGGTACTTCACAATCAAATGTGCTCACCTTGGAGCAATCTAAGGATGGGTGACCCTCTTGGAAGTCCAAGGAGCTTGGGCTGCCAAAGTGGACAATATTGTGCAAAGCATGCGCGGATCGTAACACTCATAATTCTGGATCGAATTTTCATGATCCGAACAGCCCAATGTGTTTAAAACGTGTTTTCAAGGATTTTCGGGAGAAATCATCCAAAAAAAATACCGAGAAGGGCTTTACATTACAGTTTTTTTGAAAAACTGCTCAAATCAAGCCATTCCCGGTAATTTTTTTTTTTTGACGATTTCTCGCGGGGAACCTGTAAAAACACTTTTTAAACACATTGGACGGTTTGGATCATGCAAAAACATGTTTTAAAACCTTCAAAACATCCAAAAACCTCCAATTCGGGATCTCGAACTGAATAATTGGCATATATATATCAGGACCTCCACTTTCGGGAGAAATCATCCAAAAAAAATACCGAGAAGGGCTTTACATTACAGTTTTTTTGAAAAACTGCTCGAATCAAGCCATTCCCGGTAATTTTTTTTTTTTGACGATTTCTCGCGGGAAACCTGTAAAAACACTTTTTAAACACATTGGACGGTTTGGATCATGCAAAAACATGTTTTAAAACCTTCAAAACATCCAAAAACCTCCAATTCGGGATCTCGAACTGAATAATTGGCATATATATATCAGGACCTCCACTTTCCGGATCGAATTTCGACAATCGAAACCGTCAAATGTGTTTAAAAGGTGTTTTTAAGGGTCTCCGCGCGAAATCAGCAAAAAAAAAATACCGGGAAGGGTTTGATCCGAGCATTTTACATAAAAATGAACATATATAGTTTTATGAAAAATTGCTCGGATCAAGCCTTTTTCGGCATTTTTTTTTTTTGCTGATTTCTCGCGGGGAATCTTAAAAACACCTTTTAAACACATTGAACGGTTCGGATCGTCGAAATTCAATCGAGATCTATGAGGTGTGGATTTTTTAAAAATCTGGAAGCCCTAACTGGAAGGAAATTATATATATATATATATAGGCAAATTTTCTAGTTAGGGATCCCTGACTAGAGGATTTTTGGTGTTTTGAATGTTTAAAAAATTTTTTTTACAAAATCCAAACCGTCCAATACAGTTTTGTGAAAAACTAGTCGGATTAAGCCCATCCGGTATTTTTTTTTTGTTGATTTCTCGCGGGGACCCTTAAAAACACCTTTTAAACACATTGGACAATTCGGATCGTCAAAAAAATATTGGAAACGTGGAGGTCCGGAAGTCCGGAGTTCAGACTAGAATCGGATATAGAGAGAGACAGAGAGAGAGGGAGAGAGAGAGAGAGGAGGCCAATGGCATCACTGGTGACATCATTAGTGATATAAATATACTTAGGTTTGTACACTTGTGTAGCTGTCCCCAAACCAAGGGGAACCAATGACATCATTAGTGATGACACTGGATACAGGATTAACTATAAGAGTTTTGTTAAGAACGTACACATCTTTTCGAACACGCCTTCAAATTATGTGAATTCTGAGGTCCTATGACATATTTTGACAATCTAAGTTGTTTATTTTGTAGCTTTAGATATTTAAATCATTTATGCAAAAAATTAGATTGATTGAACATCGATTGAATAACAAGAAAAACTTTAGACAAATTATTTATCTCAAGGAAAATGTAAAATTTTTGAAATTGATACTAATGTCCGATCGACTTGATTTTGGCATGGATAATATTAGTGCCTTAACCTACAAAATGAACCATTTCGATTGTTAAAATGTGTATTTAAACTCATCCAATTTGATGGTATGTAAGTACAATTACCTTTCAAGACATAACAATCCTATAAAGAATACAGAGTTAAGTAATAATTCTATGTGAACGGAATCTCGTTTCAGCATCAAACTTGAATTCATCAAGCTGAATGGGACCAAAAATTGCCACATGGTATAGACGTTTTATAACCATTGGTCGGAGGCAAGTGGAGTGCAGTGCAGTTGGTGCCTCCCTTATACTCCCATGCACATGGGCAGGGTTCGATCCCCGTAAGCACTCATTCCCCTCCCCAAGTCCCCTACGATAGAGTAGATTAGGATTAACGAATGAAAAGAAGAAAAAAAAAAAACCATTGGTCGGAGACTTTGTGGTTAGTATTTGACCTTTGTTAAATGTTGTCAACCGTTGTCGTGGCCCGTGGGAGAGAGAAGTTTGACCGGTTCTTCCACAAATTGTGTACACCTCATCCCTTTGACCCTTTCCTCCTTTCAATTTTATTTTGAGAAAAAGATAGAAGCACTAACGCTCCGCACCAATAATTGTACCAACTCTCGCACATGGGATATGTGGGACTCACTCACACTGTAACGCCCCCAAGATTTGGGCACGTTAAATATTATTACAGACCATAATAAAGTTTAAACCCAAACTTTAATACAAACAACAGCGTTCTCAAAAACTAAGTAAATAAATATTGGGGTGGTTCTAGGTCTCCGTCTATCCCTGCGCCGGGTCGTTCCCCATTCCGGCAGCGCCTCCTGATCCACGGGACTGGACTCCACAGTATTGTTCCTGTCCATCTAGATAATCTAGCATAATACGTCCGAGTCGCACAGGCAACATCATGGTATTATGCCAGGGTTACACGAAGGCAACACCGTGAGCAACGCTCAGTAGTTCACTACGCTAAACTTCTAAGTAGCAATTCTAGAACAATAAATTCATGAACAGCATTTATAACTTATGAACAGTAAATCATGCATCATGCGTGTCCATGCGAATCAGAGTAAATATGCACAAAAAGTGGTAGTTCGTTTCAGTATCTCAAAGCTGTGCTACGTGTCGTTTTCTCAATGGTTCTCAATTCGTTTCTCAAAAACACATCTCATTTATCAACAGTTTTCCCAAAAATATTCAGTTTTCTCAATACGGTGCCTTCCCCGGCATTCTTCTTCAAATTTCATTATCTCCCACCGCTCTGAAAGTTATTGGTCCGTTTCCGCCCTCTTTCAGCTGACGGTACCAATCTTTCCGCTCGAGGTCCCGGTTATCGTGCATCACCGAACTTAACAGCCTGTTTGCACGGTCCGTTCTCCCCGCGACTCACACGACACAGTCCCGGCCGTCTTGCATCACCGAACTTAACAGCCTGTTTGCAAGGTCCGTTCACCGTGTGTTGTGCATGCTTAGCCCATCATCCTAGTTCTCTCCGCGAACTGGAAGTGGCGCTTTCGCTGCACTACCGCAATCAATACCATTCCTCCAAATTCTCTCCGCGAATTTGAGGTGGCAACAAATCATCTCATCTCATTTCATTTCTCCAAAAAAAAATCCCATTTCATTTCTCAAAGAAAAATTTCATTTCATTTCAAGCTCATTTAAAAACTCATTTCTAGTTTCTCATCATCAAATATTCAATTTCGCGTCCGGTGACATAACGTATCGCGTACGTGCTCGGTGTCACATGCTCAGAATCATGCTCATGCAATATTCCATAATTTTCTCTAAATTCTCATTCTTTCAAAAACACATTTTCTCACGTAGAATCATGCATCAAAAATATACCAACTCTCTAAATATTTTGGTTTCCTCTAGAATCTTTTCCCACATAAAATCATACATTTTAATACACCAATTTCCCTCAAAATAATATTCCTTCAAGCAATTTCTCCACATAAAATCATACACTTTAAAACTCTCCAAAAATAATATCTCCATTTCTCTCAATTTAATCTTCTTCAAAAATCTCCAAACTATTTTATTTCTCCTCCAAAGAAATAAAATAATTCAATTTGCTCTTTCCAAAAATAATTTAAACTAACTCTTTTCTAGAAATCCCTTGCCAAAAATTCACCACAACAATTTGTGGACTTTCTAAAATATTTATAACTCTCACAAAAATATACTTTCTATTTTTCTAGAAACTTTCTTTCTAAAAATCCCAAATAAAACCTCTTTTTCATATCTAGTAAAAATCACAATTTTCTTTCTAGAAAATTCACCAAATAAACTCACAATATATTTTGTAAAAATCTTTCTAGGAATCAATATGAAAACTCTCTCTTTATATTTATAAAAATCAACTCCATATTTTCTTATCAAAAATGAACAATAGGAATTTCTTTCTAACAAATTTCTCATAAAAGAAATTACTCCATTTATTTAAGAAATAATATCTCAAATAACAACCAATAATCAAATCAACCAAGATTAACTATTTCTTTCTAGAAATATTAACATGATCACACTAGAATCTTGTCTAGTGAACACATCTTCTAATTAACTTCTAATTACTACTAATTACTTCTAATCACCTTCTAATTACTTCTAATCATCTTCTAATCACTACTAATCTCACTAATCCACTTCTAATTTCATGAAGAAATACTTTAATTAGAACATCATAAACATGCTTGCTAATGAAATCCTCTTTCTAAATACATAAGAAACATGCTTAGAAACTTACTACATGCATAAATTAACTTAATCAACTCTAAAATCATGCTTAGAAACTTAATTAGAACAACTTAATAGAACTAGAAATTTACTAATTAGAAGAGTAGTTTAGTAAACTACCTTAGTTTCCGGGTGTAAACCGGAAGCCGATTAGCACTCCGTTGGTGTAGAAAAACCTTAAACTAACTTAATCACCCACTAATTAGCCTAGTAAGTGGCTAATTAGAACCTAACT
Source organism: Vaccinium darrowii (assembly GCA_020921065.1). Taxonomy (NCBI): domain Eukaryota; kingdom Viridiplantae; phylum Streptophyta; class Magnoliopsida; order Ericales; family Ericaceae; genus Vaccinium; species Vaccinium darrowii. The sequence goes on along the minus strand of CM037161.1, from coordinate 30,856,997 downwards.
AAGTTGGTTAGAAGGTGGTTAAAGTAGTTGGTTTGTGGGAATTTAGGAGACAACCAAAGAAAGAAAGGTTAAGGTGGGCCAAAAGAATAATGGGTGGGTCTATTTATAGCAAGATGGACCTCTCTTTCTCCCCCTCAAACTTTCGGCTCACACACACACACACACCACCGAAATATGCATGTATGGAGTAGTAATTGTGGTGTTAAACTTGCACATGGCAAGTACATAGGTGGCAACTCTAGTTTAGATAGGAATCTAGGTGAGTATCTAGGTAGAATCTAGGTACTTTAGGCTAGATGCTTGCTAGGATGAGCCAAATATAGCACACATACATGACACCAACGTGGGAGAGTAATAGTGGGGGAAAAACGCGTTCCGTTGCGTAGGTTTTCGCGCGGTTATCTTTGTTACGGGGTGTTTTTAGGAGCTAATATGAACCAATGGTGTGTGAAACCATTAAATGGCTATGAGGGTAGCTATAACTAGCTATGGCTAGGTGGAATATTCCCTCCTTAATTTAGGGAAGCTTGTCCTTAGCTTACTTGGAAGCCAAGGCCTAGTTTGGTTAGGCTTGGTTGTGTAGTTTGTCCTCTAATGCAAGCATTGTGTGGGTATGTCTAGGGTATTCTAAAAATAGCAAGGCTTATTCTAACTAGCATTGTGTACAAAACCTTAGGTTTAGTTGGCCACCTCATCACCCCATTGCTTGCACAAATGTACAAAGCAATAACTCATGCATGTGCATGTGTACCAAAATGCATGTACACAAGCACACACCTCACTCTACTCTCTCTCTACCGAACCCTCTCTCTCTCTCTCGGCAATCTCTCTCTCTCTCTCTCTCTCTCTCTCTCTCTAACTCTCACTAACTTGGTCAAAACTACAAGTTCCAATGTGATGGGACGATACAATGGCGTACTATGGTGATTGGATGGAGGAGAGGTAGTAGGTTTCGGACATTAGCCGAGGTCTCCGGGTGTTACGGTAGTGTAACGGGTGTGTTACTCGGGCTCGTACGCGCATATACATGGCTAAAATGCTATTTATTCGAATTAAAAGAATAAAATAATATTTTAATAGGGAAATAATCCGATAAACCGAAAATTAAAATAATTAATCAAATTATTTAACGAAATTTTTATTGACGAAAATTAGGGTCGTTACACACACTCATGTGTGGGTCCCACATATCCCATGTAATATAATTTGTGTAATTATTGGTGCAAATGTTAGTGCATGGAGCAAACCTATTTTATTTTTAGGGGATTGGATACCTCCCCAATGTTTCTCACTAACAGATTTGCCCTAAGGTTCTGGTAATTATACTATCCCCCAATATGGCCTTAATCGGATAAACACACAATTCTAGCCAATATAGCATTGCAATTCAAAAACAATACATGCACAACTGGGTTCCCACAACTGGGATCCAAAACGGCATCGTTTGGACCTAGGGATGGCCATCTCGGCCGACCCTCCCCGATCCAACCAGTCCCCTCCCTAAATGGGTAGGGGATTCGGGGATTTTTTCGGGGATTGGGTAGGGTATGGAAATTTTTTTTAAAAAAATTCGGGGATTGGGTAGGGGATGGTATAGTCAATCCCCTCCCCAATCCCCTCCCCGATCCCCCGATCCCCGCCCCACCCCACATCCCCGTTCACATATATAGGTACATTATATTATAAGTTTATTACTTCTGGTTGTATAAGGAAGGTTTTTTTCCTTTATTTCTGTTTTATGTGGCACTTTTGAGTGAAATTTTAATCTACCTAGAAACCAAAACAAAAAACAAAAACAAAACCAAAAACAAAAAGAAAAGAACAGTAGTTGCACTTTTTACTTTTTAGTGACTTGGTACGTTTTAATTATCTTTGGAAACTACTTTTGTCATTAGCTTTGGATTTCAATACATTTTTTTGGTATTCACTTGAATAGTTTGAGTGAACTTTTGGATCCCCGATTACCCATGGGGATCCCCGTTTCCCGCATTGGGGTGGCGATGGAGGTTAAAAAAAAATTCTCAGGGAGATTGGGGAGGAGATGGGGGATTGATATGGGTTTGGAGATTAGGGATGAAGGTAGTGGTATCCACCCCCTACCCTCCCCATGCCCATCTCTATTTGGGCCCTAGTCCGAAAAGAGAAAAAGAAAAAAAAAAACCTCTGAAAAAAGGAAAATTCACGCATCCCCCTTTCCCCTTGGCCTTTTTGCAGTCGACTTCCACAAAGAGGAAGAGAGAGGAGAAGATTCAAGAATGAACACCACCGCCGCCCACACCAATCGATGAATAAACACTTTAAAGTTGCTTCTCCAACTCTGACTTAGTTATTAACAGAGTGAAGAAATCAGTGGCGGGGTCATTCAGTCACGACGACGTCCAGGTGTCTAGGTGTTATAACAGATAATAGAAACACGTCATTCAAATTAGATTCGAAGCTGCTAGTTGTGAAAACGAGAAAAATCAGAGTGAAAATTTGAAGAAGAAGAGGCCAAAGAAAGAGGAAAAGGGTTTGGATCTGCATTAGGATTCCTTTCTTCGACTTCCGATTCGTCTGTGCCTATTTCCCTAAGCTAGTAGAAGTCAACAGGAATGCTGCCACCGGAGATGCCGAAGGAGGGGGAGGAGCCGTAGCTGCTGGCTTAGGCTCTGAAGTTATCAGATCCATCAAGGTCGTCCTGGAGGAATCCTGTATCAATACAATTGAACAAACAATAAACCCTAATTCTCAATCAACCCATTGAGAATTGAGTGGATGAAAAGGAAAAGGGTTTTGCTAACGTGTGCCCAATGGACACACAATCAAACAAAACAAACACACTCTCCATTACACTTTTTACACTTTTCAATACACTTGCACATATTCCTATACGTACACTTTTCACACATTTCAATACATTTTAACGTGTGCCTAATTACTGCTAGATTTATGTCTTTGCGGTGTTATCAGATGAAGTAATTGATGGGTACTCTAAAGAAGGGGAAAGGGGGATGCGTGAGTTTTGCGGGTTTTTTTTTTTTGGGGATTGGGGTCCAAAACGACATCGTTTTGGACTGGGGTTGACCCGTTTGTGGGAACGTCGTTTTGGACCGGGGCTAACCTGGTTGTGAACCTGGTTGTGGGAACCCGCTTGTGTATGTATCAACGTTGATTGCAATTCTTTTTTGAAGTAATCACGACAGTCAGTCATTTGCTTATGCCCAGGCTTGGAGTTGGGATTGTGATTAGAGGAACATGGATACTCACATGTTCCCTTTTTATTTATGGTTTGATGCTTGTGGCGGACGATATTACTCCGTCCGTCCCTAAATTTTGGTCCCTCGTCCCATTCTAACCGGATAAAAAACTAGTTACTCCCTCCGTTCCAATTTTATAGTCCCTTTTGGGAGTTTGTGCCACTTTTCAAAGTGTTATATCTTATAATCTATAATGTTTTAGGTGACTTTGAACACTTTGTTTATTAGATTAAATTAAGATCTATAAAACAAGATCCATATTGCATATAAAATGTACTACTGATTGAAAGATATAATTGTTTTTTTATCCGGTTATGATAGAACAAGAGACTATAAAATTGGGACGGAGGGAGTATAACTTTAAATCAGTAATGAATTATATATTCAATATGGTTATTGTTTGATAGGTCTCAATTAGTTCTATAAAACAATGTTTTGGAAATCATGTAAAACAATATAAATTACGAGATATAATCAATTGAAAAGTGACACGAACTCCCAAAAGGGACAAATAAATGGAGACGGAGGGAGTAAGAAATTCACTGGATAACTCTAGACTACTTCATGAAATAGTATCCTATAAGGCCACCTAGAGGGTGGCATTACATTGTCCCACTATCCAGATTAGATTCCCTCCAAATCCTACTATTAAGGCTCAGTTTTCCAAAAAATTTTAGTACCCAGGTGCTAAAATCATGATATTTCAAATAAAAAAATAAAGTGGTTTCGTGTATCGTTTTTCGATTTTTTTCGCACCAAATTAAAGTACCCCTTGTGTACTTTAGTTTGGTGCAAAAAAATCAAAAAACAATATACGGAACCACTTCATTTTTTGATTTGAAAAATCTTGATTTTAGCATCTGTGTGTTAAAATCTTTTGGAAAACTGGGCCTAAAAATAATCTGCATCATCTGTATCCCACTATAACCAAACACAGGACAAGTGTACAACTAATTCCAGTATTCATATAATCCCATCTATTATGTTGTGTATCCCACTTATCACCTCTATACTAATTCTTAATTCCACTTTACCCAATCTCTCTTAAAAATAATGCGACAATCAAACGAGCCCCTAGCTACAGTTTCACTTTCACCTTTTTCATTCCGTCTAGCAATCCAACTTTTGTCCCTCTCTCTGTCAGGAGTTTTCAACGACTAAATTGCAAATGTCATCTAAATGTAGTTGTTGTTTTTTTTTTTTTTTTCATACAATATACATTAGCAAAAAAAGTTAGCGGGAAAGTTAGTATACGAAATACAACAGCGAAGAAAGTTAGCGCGAAAGTTAGTGTTTAAACAACTTAAGTGGCTCTTCCTAGACTCGAGCCTTAAATCTCTCTCTTGAAAGCCAAGAGGTACAATTAGATGGGCTAAGAGATAGATCTTCATCTAAATGTACGTTGTATGCCGGCACGACCTGTTTACTTAATCATGTCGTGCCGTCCTATGTTGTGCCATTTTTTAGTCGTATCGTGCCAAGCCCAACCGAGTTTCGTTGGGACTTTTTTTTGTGTAACAACTATATCTGTGTATATATATATATATACGATTTTGAAACAAATATTTATTAAATAAGTTTTTTTATGAAGTACTAATTTCAATAAAATTAACGGTGTTTATGTAGGAGTATTAATTCTAGTTTTCTATGATTAATAGATAGCGAGTCAGTTTATTTAATAAAATCTTAAAAACAAATTTTAGTACACTAAAAATTAGTATTTACTGTGCCTGCCTGTGTCCATGCCTGCCAAGAATTGTGTCGTGCCCAGCCAACTTTCATGACGTGCCTGTCTAGACCGTGCTGTGCCCAACCCATCTAAAGCTGTGATCGTATGTATGCCAGGTTACATTTTTTTGAAAGGAAAAATGTATGCCAGGTTACATTTAAACGTGCTGTATCATGTTCTGCCTGACCCACTTTGACACATCTAGTTGCATACAAAGAAAGAGCTCTTTGAGGCCCAAAAAGCAATGGGCTGCCTTATTTGGAGACCTCATAATTACATTAACCATCCCACGGCCTGTTTGGAAGATATGCAAAAGTTGGGCCTCCCATATCATAAATCTGTCACCGTCCCGTCAGCATTTCTGCGTATTCCAAGTAAAGTAAACATCGGCCGGCCACAATGTAGGCCATGTTCCACTAAAAAAATTAGTTTTGTTTTAACTAAAAAATTACTCCATTCTACTTAAAAAATCTCACAAAAAATCAACAAAAAAAACACTTAATTCCACTAACCTAAAAAAAACCAAACCACTTTAATCATGTAAAATTACGAATCTGCCCCCTTCAAACCCCTTATCCTTTGGGTACAAGGGTAGCTTGGTAATTTGGTAACACAACTCAAAAAACCAAAAAGCTAAAAAACTAGTAGTTAGTGGAACTAGTTGGTTTTTTTGTAAAACTAAAGATAAAAAAAAAAACCAAAAAACCAAAAAACAAGTTAGTGGAACATGGTTCAGTGGGTTTGCTCTCCAAATAATTTATTAGGCCTAAAAAAATTAATCTCTTATGAATCTTTTAGATTCGGCGTCGATGGTCTGCTTTTAACTACCTGGGAAAAGGATTAATCGAGGTGCACGTAAACTTGCCCAGACACCTTTAACCGTCGAAAAAAAGAAAAAGAAAAAAAAGGAAGTAAATATAAGCTACAACCGTGTACTACCAGCACACACACAAGGAAACACAAAAACCAAAGTCTGCTACTTTGTAAATTGTAATTGGAGCATTGGATTCATGCAGAGGAAGATTAACTAGAATACGATAAAAACACGAAGAAATAAAAGATGTGAGATTGCGTGAGAGAATACTGGCAAAATAAAAACCAATCAGAAGAACTGCAATAAAGAACCATATACGTGGTTCAACGACATCATATTCATCCACAATTCACATTGTCAATGTGTGTGTATATATATCCGAAAGGACGGATGTAAGGACGGACTAGTTCGAGTGATCACCATACTCAAATTTCAAAATTTTCTTATAAATATAGTACCTAATTTTTTAAATAACTTATAACTATATATAGGTTCGCCTGCCCAATAAATTTTTGTTATAGTGTTCACCTAACTCACACTTTTGAATCATGTGCCTGTACTTGCATACATGGTAGAGTTTACATTTTCAAGCATGTGAGTTTTGAAGCCAATAAAAATTTAAGTTAAAATTAAGTTTCACGTACAAGACTATGGGAGTTAGGGATTTGTTTCCTTATAAGGTTTTGGGTTAGACTTTACTTCAAATCTTGGGCCTATGTCAACCCATGTAATAAGTATATATGTGCAGTAGTTTCGGAGAATTTTATCGAAAATTTTGATGCGCATGGAACTTGGAAACTTACCCGAAACACCTTACATTACTAGAAAAACACAAACGTGTCGATATTTGCATTTCATTCAATAATTGAAAATTAAGAAACACCAGAGTATATACATTATTTTCCGGAAGCCATCAATCGCTTGATATTCAACTTGAAATTTGAATATTGAACATCATAACTAGAGTCTATTCCACTAAGCTGTTTTTTGGAGCTCTTTTAATTGATGCATGTAAAAAAAAAAAACAATCTATCTTGTAAAGTGTAATTACCCAAAAACCCAATAATTCATTTAGTGGAACGAGAACAGTATAAAATCAACCAACACAACCAAACACGACTTAAAATTGAGAACCCATTGGTCAGAAACCAATATTTGAGGGGCCAATCCACCAACTCTGAACCAGTGATCTGATGTTTGGTTTCAGTGGCAACATGACCAAAACATGGAATTCTCTCAGCCGGGAGGGCCCAATAGGCAATTAATGAGCTGCATGTCAGTTGTTTTCAAATGGAAAATTTTTGGCCCTTTTCAATTTCTTCCAGTATCCGTACTGAAATTATTGTGGTAGATGCGTACCATCGATTAATACAGGAAAGAAAAGTACAGCGGCATTAATGTTTTAGCCAGACCTCTAAATAATACTGTAGTATATAGTATATAGTAGTTGAAAAGTTGGAATTATCGTAATGAGGGTAGGAGTGAATTAAAATCGAGAAAACCGAATCGGCCAAGAAAAAACACAAAACCAAAAAAGGTTTGCTATTGTTTTTTAACTGAACCGATTCGGTTTGGTTTTATGTTTAGGCCAAACTGTGGTTTGGGTTTCGGTTTCATTAGAAGAGAACCGGTTATGAACCGAACCTAATAAAACCCTAATAGTAAACGTCGCAAACGTAAATTGAGAGGTCTCATTTACCAGCCGACATCCACCCGCATCGATCTCTCTTAGGCTCTCAGCAATGAGGATAACGAGCAATTATTCTTTACCCTTGGAGAAAAGACATAGCGCTCACATGTGTTGTGATAAGTAAATATTGTGGGACTCATGACTTTTGTGTCGGTAAATTCTGTGATACGTGTTATGTTGTGATCATTAATACCTCTCGAGGATAGATAACTACCATGAATTGCGATGATGATGTCATTTAATGGGAGTCCACTTGTATATATTCTAATATATTTTTCATAAAAATATGAAGAAAAATACCGTAAGAGAATAAAATGATTGTTCCAAATCTTTTTGAGGTATCCAACAAAGACACTGGCATGAGCATCCCCTACTTTTTTCGAAATGCCACTTACCTCCTCCCGTTCACTTTTGAAATGCCACTTACTATTTTAGATTCCCCTTCCATCAGTTGACTGTACTTTGACTAACGGCAATTGTACTTTAACTAACGGAAATTGATGAAATCATCAACTTTTCTTCACATAAATACCCATATTGCCCCCGTCAAATATGTGGCCAACTATTCCCGGATAAATAGACTAAATTGTTCTTGAGTCCCTTATTAATTTCTTCACTTATTTCCTGAGGGCAAATGGGAATTTAGGTAAAGTAAAGTTGATGATTTGGATTGAAAGAAATTCATGAACGTTTGTAAGTTCTTGTTTGGTTGATAGGCCCAAAAAATGTATTGGTAATGGGTCGTGATGGACAATTTTTTCGTTTTGGATAAATGTTCCGGGGCATATACATTGGAATTTTTATTGAATTCTAGGAAGTATGGTTTCGAATGTACAATGGCAGATTTACACGTGCTTGTATCTTGTTTGGTCAAGTCTTTCCTCTTCTTCTTCTTTCTGTTTTTTTTTTTAAAAATTTTTTTGTTGTTTTTTTTTTTCTGGTCATAATTAATTATAGAAAAACATTAAAAAAAAAAAAAAAAAAACACATCACGAACACACTGCAAACCCAAACGCAAGCATCAGTGGCCTCCCCAAAGATAGGACTTGGTGGTTCGACAATAATTGCAGGAAGAGGAAGAGTGTTTGGTGGAGAGAGAAATATTTAGCCCAGGTGACATTTAATTTGTGCATTTGGTATAAATTTTTTTTGTCTAAATGAGAGTTGAGATATGATTTACTTCTAATGACATTTTGTTTAGCTTTTTGTCATAAAATTTAGGAGCAATCATTCACGTCAATGAGACGAACTAAAAGAATGAAAAATGTGTTGAAGTTGGAAAAAATTCAGATAAAACGATATTAAAGACAAAAAAGTCAGTAATTTAAACTTTTTTTTTCTTTATTAACCTTTTTTTTCTTCTTTTGATCGTATATTTTTGCTTTTTAGATCTCTCTCATCGAGACGAATAGTTAATTCAAAAAATTTAATGCATAACTAACAAAAATTTTAAAAAAAAAACCAAACAAACAATATACTAAAAAAATTAGGCTAAATCAGTAATTGGAGGAGAGAGAAAAAAACATGTGATTCGTTGTGGAGGAGCTGAGCTTATTGATATGATGGGCTCTCTGAACAAACAAATATATGACTTGTCAACACTTACGAGCAGGGACAAACAGGTAAAATGCATCTAACAGTTAAACTGTGTTTCTATTGAGGAAGGTCAGTGTAATTTCATGAAAAGTAGGGGATGTCAGTGCACTTGTCATATACCTCCGGGGGGTAAATGCAATTTTTTTTCTATAACTGTGTCTGGATAAACTATATCACACATCGATTAATCCTCAGGGTCCACTCCCCTGGCCTGTTTGTGTGAGAACCCAATTAAAGTCCAAGTAAAACTCGGGAACCCAATTAAAATCGAAGCAAAACTCTATTTAAACTGATCTCAAAAAAGTTGATAGCACGTACGTAAGATACGTGGAACAACCTTAAAGACCTTTCAAGTTTCAACACCTAAAATCCGGTATTCTTGTCCTGTATCTTTCGGTGCATGCCTAACTTTAAAGTAGATTCTTTTGTAAGTATAAAACTGGAAGTGATTAGGAAAGTAGATCACATTCCACAAGTGCAGCTGCAGAAGGCGGTAAAGGAAGAAAAGAGAAATTTTAAAAGAAAGAAAAACCAAGAGAGTTATAGGACTGGGTTTGATTCTGCATTGCGTAGATATCCATTTTTCTTGTACTTTTTTTGTAACGAATTCGAATTTCGTAAAATTATTTAAATCTTTTTCTTCGCGAAAATAATTTTCAAAACTTCGGAAACTTCTTTCCATCTGTATTTTTAAAATAAGTACAGTAGTGCTAATAAATTCAACCGAGAGAAAACGAGAAGCGATCCTCTCGTATGCTCGAAAACACGTTCTAAAACCATGAGATGAAGCCGATAAAAAAAAACTACGAGATGGGCGAATTCTCTCTCTCTCTCTCTGTGCGCGCGCCTACGTGTATTATACATTATAAAATACCGTGAAATAAAATTAAAAAGGGAGACAAGCCTAGCCTATTTTCTACCAAATAAAGCAATTCGATCTTTTTACTTCGCCCTTAACAATTCTTTTGTGGGGTTGGTGATTGGTGGGTGAGAAAAGCAAGATTATTTATGAAGAGATGTTGTTCGGTAAAGAAGCAAAGCTCAGAATTCATATTGGAGCAGTGTATTACACGGTTGGTTGGTGCACGTATATCGGTATATGCGGTCCATGTACTCCTTTTACATGTCCCCTGGGGAAAAGTTTTGGGTCTCGGCTCGGCACCACGTGACGGTACTTACCACGTACTCCCTCCGTTCAAAAAAGAATGTCCAAAATCACTATTTATCACCCTCAAAAAATTATCTACATCTTGCAATTTATAATGTTTTTTTTTGTGATTTTAAAAACATTGTTTAATAGAATTAAGTGATATCTATCAATCGAGATCCATATTGCATACATAAATCATTATACGTTGAAAAATATAGATAATCTGTTGAGAGGTGTGAACAGTGATTTTGGACATCCTTTTCGGAACGGAGGGAGTATATTAGCTTTTTAAAAATATTTTGGATGATCAATTTTAGAGAGAGAAAGAGGAGAGGGAGAAATCTGAAACATCCAAAACACTTTTGAATTAGCCAAAATGCTTGTTCGGACACCACGTGTGCGTACCCAATGCATCAAAATATTCACTGAAACTGAGAAGCGCTTTATTGTAATCAAAAAGTACACAGAGGCAGAAATCTTTGTGAGAGTTTCTGTTTGGAATCATTGAAATCTTTTCATGTGACTAGCTAGCGATCTCTCATTTTTTATATGTCACACAAAATGAAAATTATAAGAATTTTATTTGACGATGAGACGATCCACACCGCTTTTTAGCTCTCTATTTGTACATCATTCATGCAAAGGATCAACTTGATCGGAAATTGATATACAATTAAAGCCATTGCCATTTTCTTAAGTACAACTGCGATTTGAAAGTCTTCGAGATGTACAAAGATACTTACCATGGTAGGTTGTACCTTATTTCACATAGGCCCCGATTGGCGATTGGATGCGGGATACGTTTTGGTGGGATTAAATAGTAAGGGGGATAAGATAGTAAGGGGTATTATTTAGTAAGGGTGGACCCACAGCGATGTGACATTTAAGAAGGGGGGATTAAATAGTATGTGGTTTGGATGAATTTGTGATAAAGGGGGATAAAGTTGGGTAGATAATGTTAAAATTTGACAAATGACTTATTTGCCCTAGTACAATCATATTAGATTTTTTGATAAAATAAATACATAAAAACAATACTAATTAAATTAATTATACTTTTCAATAAATAATTCCTTTTATTAGTTATATCTAAAATTAAAATATTTCGTTATTATTTTTTACTATTCATTTCAATAATATTTCGAAGTTTAATTTTTTGCTTTTTTTTTCTTTCTAATTGTACGTTTTTAATAATTAACAAATTAGTAATTTTTATGTTATTCCCCAACAATGTCTAATTCTAAAGTATAAAAAATTTTAAATTTTTTTGTATCAAATTAAAGATCTCAATTTGTAGTTTAATTTGATGCAAAAAAAAAAGTAAAAAAATTAATGTGAAAATACTTTATTTTTTGATCCGAAGGATATTGCAAAGCAAGGCAACAATGTCAAATTCTAAAGTATAAAATTTTTCAAATTTTTTTGTATCGTATTAAAGATCTCAATTAGTAGTTTAATTTGGTGCAAAAAAAAATTAAAAAATTATACGCAAAAGTACTTCATTTTTTTATCCGAAGGAAATCGCAATAGTTCGCAAAATATTTGAAAAGCAATTCGGTTGCTTTTAAAAAAAAACAGTAAACGTGTAGGGGTAAGGGGAGGGTATTCGAGTAATTTAACTAGGGGTATTGAGGGGTACTAAACAATGACACCCCCCCCCCCCGCGGTTACTAATTAGTACCCCTCCGGGGGTATTAATCTGGGAGGGGTATAAATTTATACCCCTCCAAAAAATTTGCCAAACCATGCATGAGGAGGTGGGACCGGGATAAAACCAAGGGGTATAATTTTATACCCCTTCTCATCCCATAGCCAATCAGGGCCGAAGAGGATTATCGTTTCCTTTTAAAAACAGCCAATTTATTGGAAATACATCAAAAAGACCTGAGTTTATATCCTAATTGCCTTTTACCAGCACTAAAGTGTTAGGGATTTTTGTTTCAAGTTGAGGCAGCATCCACATCCCTCGTAGTAATCTTACGGCCTGTTTGTTTGAGGGAGATAGAAGGGGGATATAGACAAAGGCCTGATATAGAAATCCGGGTGTTTCATATCCACTATTTGTTTTGTTTTTTGTTACCCGGATATGATATCCTGGGATTTGCATATCCCTTTGAGGAGGGATATAATATAGGCACCCTCCCCCTAGGTTTTGTTATATCCGGCCTCCACTTTCCAAGTTCCCTTCCTGTGGCCCACCAATGCAGAAGAGAGAGAGAGAGAGTTCTGGCGTTGGATGGAAAGGCAGAAAACGTCTACTGCTGCCGCGTGTAACCATACCCCCCACTTGCCTTTATTGTTACTTTTTTACTTAGGACAAAATGGAAATTTTGTATTATCCCACCCCTTATATCCCCCTTCTATAACAACAAAACAAACACAGTAAATTTTAATCTCCCCTTCTAAAATAATACTCCTCCAACCATATCCATCTCTATATCCCTCTCTTATTATATCCCTCTTCTTCCCTTATATGCATATCCTTCTAACAAACAGGGCAAAATGATTAATTTGTTGTTAAGGAAAAAGTTTTTTTTTTTTTGTAAAATTATTCCGTCCCGGGAATGGTAAAGTTCAAAAACTATGAGGATCTAATTTCTCGAAACAATTTGTGAAAAAATTCTGCAATAACTTCTAGTTCCAATTACTGACTTTAACTAAAATTGACTTATTACATTTTATGAAACAAATTATTTTTTCACAATACGTTTAACTTAAAAACTAACTTAAGCAAATTCCTGACTAACAAACAGGCTTGAAACATGAGATACGGAGCAAAATTTTCCCATTTTCTGAGGCTAAAAAAACATCATCGCATCTTTGAGGGAAGCCAAGTAGGAAAAGGGCTGCAATGAATTATTCAGTTTCTAGACCAACGCATTTATGGGTACCCCAATGCCTCGTTTGATTCGCGGACTAAAATAGGTAGGATTGGTAGTCCTAGGATTAATAGTCCGGGATTATTTGTTCTGGGACTAATTTAGTATTGAATCTCACTCAATCCTTTGTTTGATTCGTGTAGGATTAACATCGGGATATCCCGTGTTTTGGTCAATCCCATGTTTGGTTCCCCAAACTAATTTTTGGGGTTAACACACTCTCTCAATCTCTCAGAAAATCGATCAAGTAGCATTAGTGTACCCAAATCGGAAACCCAATTGTGTAAATCGAAAACCCAGAAAATCATGATCCATGTATACCCAAATCGAAAACCAACAAGAAAATCATGATCCATGTATACCCAAATCGAAAACCAACAAGAAAATGGGTTCAACAGACCTGTACAAATTCATTTGGTCTCTCTACGAAAACCACAATGTTGATCCAGCAAGCTGATTTGGTCTCTCTACAAAATGGGTTCGAAATGATTCACAATCGAAAACCAACAAGAAAATCATGATCCAGCAAACTGATTTGGTCTCTCTACAAAATGGGTTTGCTCGATAGCTCGTTGAGAGAGAGAGAGAGAGAGAGAGAGAGAGAGGAAGAAGAAGAATGAAACCGGGTGAGTTTCCATGGCAATTTTGTAATTATTGAATCAACTCCTTCCGTGTTTCTTTATCAGGGACTATTTAGTCCCACACCCCCCTAGGTATTACACAATACCATACGTATTGGACTAAAATTGTGCTGGGATTGTTAATCCCATGCGATTTTTCTGAACCAAACAAAGAACTACGCGGGATTGGATACAAATAGTCCAATCCCAGGTGCTTAATACCCAAATCAAACGAGGCGTGCACACCAACGTATCTCAACCGTGTAAAAGGGTTTTGGATGTTCTCGATTTTTTACAAACTATTTGCGCGAAGAGTTTAAACTATTTGCGTGAATACTTTGTAGAAAATCCAGAACGCCAAATAAACTTTTAAACGGTTCACAATTGAGATGCGTTGAGGCTCACAATTGAGATGCGTTGGTGTACACTTGGGGTACCCGTGTGTACGCATATATTTTCATTTTCGTTTCTACTAGACTGCGGTATGAATTACCACACCTTTTGTTTGGTTGGTTGGGGGCATACAGGGAATCGATACAGGAATCAGTACTGCTTACATTTACTGCGAAATAGGCATGGGGGCCAGCATACGGGAGAAAAACAACAAAAATTATCAGAATTGGACAAAAGAAAATTTTGGCGTCTTTGCGATTCCTGTCCCACAGCTCATGTCTTTCCGATCTTCTTCTCTGCTCTCAATTTTCATCCTATTTCTCTCTCTTTTTTTTCAACTGATACATAACCCTCCGATTGATAAAGAACTGGTCGGTTATTGTGACCCGTGAACGGTTCGTTGGTTGAACCACTGGGTTGATCCGGTTTTTACTTTTTAAAGCAGTTTTGAAATTAGAACGGTTTTATGGATTGACCAGACCATTGCCTGGTCCGATTCCTAGTTCAATCGGTTGAACAGACCGGTCCGGTCTAGGTTTGGTCTTCTTTCACTCCGATACTTTGTACTAGCACATCCCATGGTAATAGCTGAGAAAATGACCGATATACCCCTGAAACGGCACGATACATCCTAGTGGGATCAGTTTTTTGCTGGACGAGATGTGGACTCACCTGGGCTTCTATGATGACTTCAAATATTTAATCTTCTAAGTTTCGCTGGCTAAATGATCATGGTGCAAAAGGCCATCATTGATCACACAATTTAATGATTATAAAGCATGATTGCATTCCAAAAAAATAGATATTAAATACGTGCTTCAATCTTACTGAATTTTGATAAAAGCGCTCTCTCAAAAGATTGCACACCTTTGGTCTCAAGCATACCCCAACTTTTGAAAAATTGTGTACTAGACCAAAGTGCATTGCCATTGCCCATTGGCTACTATTTTGAGAATTTTTTTACGGAGGTCCTACAAAATGACTCTTTACCGAAGCTCCAAAAGGGGCTTACTGGCAACTCATTGCAATAATCTAAACCGGTTATCTTGTAGGACACGCAGAGTAGTGTGTATATGCAAAAAATCAGCTTGACCCGGAATCGATAGGTATGTCAAAAATTGAATTTTGGTGTAAAAAAACAACGGGCTGAATTATTTTAGAACTTCAACTTCTGAAATGATCCAGGCCGTTGTTTTTTTGCACCAAAATTCAATTTTTAACATACCTATCGATGTTGGGTCAAGCTGATTTTTTGTACATACACACTACTTTGCGCGTCCTACAAGATGACCGGTTTAGATTATTGCGATGAGGTGTCAATGGGACCCAAAAGGGGGGCTTCCGTAAAGGGTCCCTTTTAGGACCCTCCTTAAAAAAGATTCTCTCTAGGAGTACTATTTTATGGAAACTTACAAGAACACAATTTCAGATACAACTGTATCCAGAACTGTACGTACGTAGGTCCATGTGCGTTGAACCACTCTTGATATATTTGATGGAATTGTATTGGGAAGTATATTTTAAAATTGTATTTTTATCATTCTTCTTATTTTTATTAGCAATATTCGATTAAGATATTTATGGATCGTAGCCAGAGTGCCATGCATTAGACAGTAGTAGGCCTAAAGGCATGGGGTCCATGATCCATGGCATGGTCTGATTATAAAGAATCCCATGTATGTGTCCCTGCAATTATGCACTTTGGATTTTTATTCTCATCATGCTTCGGTTGAATTTTGTGATGTATTATGATATCATAATTTACCAAACCAATAATAAATACTCCATTGTTCTCAGTCATATGTGGCTTTCAATTGTAAAGGTAATTGTCAGATTTGGGATCCACCTGTTTCTTATGACCGACGAAAGAAAATTTTATAAAACCCGATAAGGGTACATCGAGGAAATGAAATATAGAGTTTTAAAAAATAAAGGTCTAAAATAGACCAGTAGAGAGAACAATGCAATCGACACATGGTGCAATGTAATCGATTTAGAAAAAACTTTAGTTTACATCGTTAGTGTAAAAAATGTTTTCTCCGGTTATATTCTGATGTTTGAAATTCCTTATCAAAGTTCTTTATTCTCTAAATAACTTTTGATCATACTCATTAATAATCATACTCCTTAGTAGGAGTAGTAATTAATTTGGCAGTTCCGTTGTTGCGTGCCTTGCCGACCCCAAGGGACGGCAATGTCCCAATTCTGAATTATAGTAGTACTTGAGTTCAAAAAAAGTTTCTAAAACAAGAATTTAGCTTGTGTGGAATTAATTAAATTATAGTAACACCTGAGTTCACAATAAGAGAATGATGGTCTCAGAGAATTGTATTTGAATTTTTGTCCAGAAAGATGTTGAAAGTAAGGATCATAAACAAAATGGACAAAGACTAAAGAGTACTCCCTTCATCTCAAATTTTCTTATCCACTTTGAGGGGTGTTTTGGCCCAAATAATCCATTCTGCATTGATTTTTGTTGCAAATTATTAATTCATATCGCTTAGAGGAATTCAAAAAAAAAATAAAATTATGATAAAAATCTTTAAAAAGATTTATTAAAGACAAAAATAATTCAAAACAAACAGATTTTTGGATTATTTTTTATTTATTTAAAAATAGGTCTTGGTCCACTATTATTGACTTTTTGGATTTTTTGAGTTGACATATATGAAAAAAATGACTTGCCTCGTAAGGTGTAAAACGCCAAAAAAATTGAAAATGGTCTCTTAGTGGAATGGAGCCTAGTCTAGTTTATAATTTTTAGATTCATCTCATTGGGACAACCCAATAATCCCAAAAAAAAAAATATTAAAAAATGACGCAATATTAACAAATGTGAAATGTATTTAATAAGGACACAAAAATAATTTGACTTAATAATTTTTTAATTATTAAGTCAAAACATGCCTCACTATTATGGACATCTCAAAATATTATTTATATGTATAATATTTTTCATATGCAATATGAATATTATTTTAATTGATCTTAATATTTATAAAACAAAATTTTCAAAACAGTAGAAATATTCACCTCTCTCTAATTATTACTTTTTCTAAAAATTCATCCAAACACTATCTAAAACATATTTCTCAAAACTCTTAACCAACGTTTGTACTGACAAGCATACTGAAAATAGATAAAAATTAGAACAGAAAGAGCATCAAAGGGGAAAAGGGTATTAGATGGAAAAAGCTGTCGAGCATGTATCACATGGTGCACAGATGTGGTACTCTGCAGTCAATCAGAATGGTCTATATATGGTGTACTAAATGGGGCTCATGCGATGCATGTGGCACACGCCACGTGGTACCGAATGGAAGCCCCAAGGCCAAATTGTGTGTTTTGATTGGCTGCAGATATTCGGCACCACGTGATACCCGTTTGGTGTTGAAAAGCTTCTCGTAACAAAATGTTTAGGCTTCGTTCTTCAACAGATTTTTGTTTCATAAAATCTCATATTTTATGACACTCCAATCTCAACACATAAAATGTAAAAGTGATTTTATAAGATTTTCATAAAATCCTCCTAAAATGTATAGGAAAACCACTACATTTTATCCGGTGGGAAAACAATTCCATTTTATCACCCCTCCATAAAATGTTCATTTTATGAGATTTTCATAAAATGTTCCTAAAATCTATTGGAGAACAAGGCATTACACACAAAATGCAAATATGGACGAGCAAGTTTTCAGTGCAATCTGGGTCGTCCATTTTGATTTTGGACGGTCCAGATTATGGAGAGAGAGAGAGAGAGAGAGGAATTCACTCTGAGTTATCCAATACACTTTTTAATGGCTCAGATGTAACGTTTGAATACCACATAGTCTCGGCCACGTGGTACCTAAAAATTACGTGGTACTACCTAAATTTTTTTCAAATATGGACGGACACAGTGACGCGGATACCCTGACCGTCGGTAAAAAAGGGAAAAGAATCGAATCCAGAGGCTGAAATCACTCCATCAAATGTGACCGGTCGCATCTAAGTGGGACCCACTTCCACGCGATGACCCCGCCGGTCAAAATACTGTAGTTAAATACAGTCTCGTACATGCATACATTATTATATAGTACATATAGATACAACTGGGTATGGGTTAGAGAGAGAGAAACAGAACAGTGATACAGTATTGTTTACAGATACCTCTCTCTCTCTCTCTCTCTCTCTCTACCTATCTATCTTCTCTCTCTTCCCATCTCTATCCACCAACGCTCCTGAAACCCCACATAGGGTTTTCCTACTACTCCACATTGCCCCCAACTTATCTCAGGGTTCAGATCACTGAATCTCAAGCTGTGTTTTGAGGTAACTTTTCTGCTTCTGCTTTCACTTTACTTGCCTTTTGTTGAATTTGTTGTGCGATCTTTGAACGCATTGAGTCTGTTCTCTCTTCAACTCTGTTCTGCAGAGTTTATGGTTTCTTTAGAACTTTGAGGGAAAGAAGGGGAGAGAAGGTAAAATTTAGCAAATTTGAGAAGAAAGTGGGGAGAAATTTACGACACATATAATAATACTGTGAACAGTAAATTTTCTTCATAAATTTTCTTCAGATTTTCAGCAGTTTTTTTCTCATTAAGTTTGGTTTTCATTACTGTTGTTTCTGCCCAGCTGGTTGTGATGAAATGTGGGAAACAAAGGAAATATTCTTCAAAATTTGTGTCCTTTTATTGGATCTATTTTGTGTATTGAGATCCTAATTTTGCGCAATTTAAGTGTGCTTGCCATGGAATGGACGATTTTTTTTCTCTAGGTTCCCATTTGGTGTAGAATCTATAAGCCATAAGCCTCTAAGCACTGTGATTTCTGTTAATTTCTCTACATCCTTTCCGAGAACATAATGATTTGTTGGGGCTGTATCTGTGTCAAGAGTTTGTGGAGGGATTCACGGAGGAAAAGGGAGAACAAATGGTTTGGGAAAATTTTCCCACCTATTTTCCTCTCCCTTTTATTTCCCAACTATGTCCTCTCCCTTTTATTTCAGGAATCCCTCAACAAATCCCTGATACAAGCCCAAACAAACCTTATCGTGTGATTGTCTTGCCACCCAGGGGCTAGCCCCAGCGAAAGCACTCGGCGTTGCCCCAATGTGGGAAGGGTTTGAGTCTTATCAGGGCTGGAACATGGTGGCCGGGCCATGGTGGCTGTTCGGTCGCCCGGAGGTTTGCACTCTACAGTGGGGTCAAATTAGTGGCCCCTCTGCGGGGTAGTTCCTTGGTCATAAAAAAAGAAGAAGAAAGAGAGTCTAGAGTCACTATTTCTCAACTTCAGTCAGAATTCCTAATCAAGAACTGATTGGAATTAAGGAGGATTTGCGTCTTTGGTTTTTCTCCTCTTAGTATTCCCTTGTCATTATTTGATTTCTTGTTCTTTTAATCTGGCTTCTGTAGTTAAACCAGTGTGTACAATAGTATCTTATTATGATTACACTTCTTATGATTACTGTTTGTGCCAGTTTCAAGCCATACTGCAATTACAATGCTCATAAGTCATACCTCCTTGAGGAATTCCTAAACAAAGGACTTTCTTTTGTTTGGCTGGGAGTACAATAAACGGATTTAGAACTTATTTTCCAATTTCATTATATAATAAAAGACATATTTGTGCCAAAAAAAAAAAACTTATCATGGTAGTAACTCATCGCGTGCATAATCGTTTTGTGTAAACATTTCGGACAACTTTCTTCGTGTCTGCACCAAACCTTCTTGGATTAAGAGGTTCATGCTCCTGATGTGCCATGTCCCAAGCATTGTGAAATTTCATGAAATATGGTTGCCCAACTTCCATTGGTTTGTCGTAAAAAGGGACTAGAAATTTCTAAGCATTGTGAAATTTCATGCTCACATCATCCTTACTCTGGTTACATTTCAGGATCTGATGGTGCATGTGAGGGACTGAAGGTCTTGACTGGAGTTAATGAAATACACGAGATGTGGATTTCGCATGATCAAACAAAGCTCTATAGTGCATGTGGTGTAAAATCCATCTCTGTTGCCTGATATATAAAAAATGCTTCCGTAGAAACGGAATAATTTAAATTTGATAGGCTGTCTTCGGCTTTCTTTGTATCTGTAAAATACATCACACATACCTTGAGCTGATGGGTTCGTTTTCTGGTACTTGTGAAATTGTTGAAGCGAAGGACGAGCTGAACTCGATCGAATATTCCAAAAGTATTCATCAACCAATAGCACAAAATAAAGGTCAAAAACACCCTTTCCTGAAGCTGGGACCTGATAATTCTCTACAAGATGATATCAATAAGCTTTTTGAGGCAATTAATCTCAAACCATCATCAAATAGTTTGCATATTTCAGAACAAGCACGCTCGGTGCCTTCAAGGAAAGATGCATTAAAAAAACCAGTTGGTGTGGGTGCACCTCGTTCACCAGGGATTGGGTTCTCGGAACCAGTGTCTCTGAAGCAGGCACTAAGAAGGCAATGTATTTCTCAGGCGTCTGAAATGGCTGCCATGAAAAGGTTATCCAAAACAGGAGCTTCTCCTAGGGTCTCAGAAGTTGGTAAGATTATCAATTTGTGCAGGTCCTCTATAACTGAAGTTGGTGAGTCCAGTGGTTCCCTTAGTGGGAGTAATGGGGGAGGTCTTGAAATATCTCTGGTACCAAAAGAATGCCCGTGGAACTCCTCTGAAAAATTACCGCAGTATCCTCCAAAGCCCAAAATGAAGTCAGCTGTCCAGAGTGCCCATTCTTCTCCTCCACTAAATTTGGCATCAACCTCATCTCTGGAAATAGAGATCTGGAGTGAGACATCGGAGTCTGAAACAGAAAAGCCGGAAAATCATATGGTCGTGCCTTCCTTGCTCGAAACCAAGGTGAAAACACTAAACCAAAGTGATCATTCTTCACCTCAGTTCCCTTTGGAAACCACAGAAAAGGGTAAGAGGTCCACGCTGATAGAGAATGAGACAGCCGTGTCAACCGAAGTTCAGAGTCAAACACCAGAGTTAGAAGTGCTGTCCGAGGAAAAGCATGTGGTAGTTTCTTCTCTTTCTTGTCAGATAAGTAATGGTGAAATACAGTCTGGTAAGATTCCTGCCTCAATCAGATTACAGAACAAAGTGGCAGCACATAAGTCAAGACGAAAAGGCAGGGTGCAGACGTTACTATCTTCATCAGCCGCATTCAAGAGCAATAAGGGAAGCAAGCATACGCGAAAGGTTCCACGTCCGATCAAGCCAGTCCTTAGGAACAGGCCGATTGTTAAGGAGAACTTAAAGCAGGATTTGACTTCTGTTGGTTCCACTTCTAATGCAAATAAAGTAACTACTAGTGGCTTGGATCTTAGCACTGAGCCAATTCTTTGTGAAAGATGCCGCTGTACTTTTACCAATGTAGAGAACGAGTCCAATAAAGATTCTCCATCATCCAACAATTCATTTGTCTGTGCTGAGGTCAGCTCAAGTAATATGAACTCCAGTACTGTTAAGCTTGGTTTTACTTCAAGTCAGTGTAACAAAAGTGGATCTGTGGTTGAAAAACCCATCAAAAACTCGAAAGCTAGGGAAAAGGGGGAAATCTCTCGGAGTTCAAGGAGTAGCCTTGGTGAGTATAGCACAAGCACTGTAAGTGACGAGAGTACTCTTAGTGGGTCTAGTTGCGGCAACAGGCCTCACATGTCAAAGGACTTGAGGTGGGATGCCATCCGCCATGTCAGCAAACATCACGGGTTTCTAGGTTTGGAACATTTCAATCTGTTGAAGAAGCTTGGTTCTGGAGATATTGGCACGGTGTATCTTGCTGAGCTGATAGGAACAAACTGCCTGTTTGCCATAAAGGTTATGGACAATGAGTTTTTGGCTAGAAGAAAGAAGATGCCAAGGGCCCAAACTGAAAGAGAAATACTGAGAATTCTGGATCATCCTTTTCTCCCCACGCTGTATGCTCAGTTTACATCAGAGAATCTGTCATGCCTAGTTATGGAGTATTGTCCTGGTGGAGATCTGCATGTTCTGAGGCAGAAGCAGCCTGAGAGATATTTTTCTGAGCAAGCAGCGAGGTAGGAAACTTATTGAATGGTCCATTTACGGCATTGTTTCTTTCTACAGAGTACTTTTTTTCTGGCTGACAAACGATTTTGGAAAAATACTAAAAAGTTTAACCAGAGCCTGAAACACATAATATAAATCAACCCTGATTAGGAATTCATCGTACATGTAGGTAGCATTTTCTGGTTTAGTGTATGAACTCCTGAATTCATCCTGGGTGGGGAAAGAATGTCACAGTGCACACACTTAAACGTTAAAATGTAAATTTATCATTAAGCGAATCAGTTTGCTGAAAGCTTTTACTTTGGTTTATTAAGATACTTGTATAACTTGACACAAACTGATATGATCATATAAGGAACGCATTGTGAGAATGCTAAGTTGTTGAAGAGTAACCATCTATATTCTGAACTTTATGCACTGCTTGCCCCCTGTACAGTCTTTCTCTCTCGGATTGAAGCTCCTATAGTTTAGTTGACTTATTTAATTTGTCGTTTTCGGTAACATTCAGTCAATCCTATGAAAGGTATATTTGTTGATTCAAGATAATTCAATTGATTTTATAGTTTATCAATGCCGTTGTTGCCGCATTATCTGTCAAACTTTCTAGATCTAAAATTGTATAGTTTCAAATTCCCACGGTAAGAACATGGTTGAAAGTAATCAATTTTATTATTTGGTTGGCAACTAGTGGTTTTAATTAACAAAGAAGGGTAGAAGGTGGGAAGGGCATTGTGGAATCTTGGCAAGCCAATTGTTGTCTTGGGGTGTTTCTAATCTTCTCCTTTGTTTTGAAGTCAAAACTAATTGCAAACATATCGATGTCGTTGATTGATTGTATGCTTGTGAACTATTTCAGTCATTTTTCTATTAGACATTTCTTTATTGACGGCACTTGTGTGGATGTATCAATTATAGGGCTTAACTGATGTTAGATAATGATTTGTATTAGAAGAGCTGTAAATTTATCACAAGGAGCATGCCATTTTTACAGAAATTCTGGCCTCCAAATCATAGATTTGGGTTTTTAGCAATTTGTTCTGCATATTTGTTTTTGGCTTCTAATTCATATTTTTGTACTGATTGAACTTGTATCAGTTAACGAACCAATGGCTGGGAAAACTATCTTTTGATTTAACTTGACTGCTAGATTGTATGTCTTTGGTCTATTAACAGAAAATTTTCTCCAAAACAAAAGGTACAGATATGAGATAACCAATGCACAACAAGCATAGCGATTGGTTACAATATATAGGCCTTGGGATAATGAAGGTAGAGATGACATATTGGGAAAAATATAGTATGTGTTGCAACATTGATTGTTTTTTTCTCGATTCAATTAACTAATGTGGGTAGGGACTCTTGTTTTATGAGGCATTTTCTCATCATTCTTCATATAAGTTAAACTTCAAAGCATTTCAACTTGTATTTGCAGGTTCTACGTGGCTGAAGTTCTCCTTGCTTTGGAGTATTTGCATATGCTTGGAGTTATCTACCGAGATTTGAAACCAGAAAACATTCTGGTCCGAGAAGATGGTCACATCATGCTTACAGATTTTGACCTGTCACTCAGATGCACTGTAAACCCAACTCTCCTGATATCATCTTCGTTGACTATGGAGCCCCCAAAGGTTTCAGGTCCATGCACAGGGGCCAGCTGCATTGATCCATTCTGTATTAAGCCTTCCTGTCAAGTTGCATGCTTCAGCCCTAGGTTTTTACCTTCTGCTGCAAAAGCAAAGAAACAAAAAGCTAACCTGGCGGCAGCCCAAGTCAGAGCACTGCCACAGCTCGTAGTTGAGCCAACAGATGCCCGGTCCAACTCGTTTGTTGGGACCCATGAGTACTTGGCTCCTGAAATCATCAAAGGAGAGGGCCATGGGAGTGCCGTTGATTGGTGGACATTTGGTATCTTGCTATACGAGCTTTTATATGGAAGGACACCTTTTAAAGGTGCTTCTGGGAATGAAGAGACGTTAACTAATGTGGTTTTACAGTGCCTTAAGTTTCCAGAAAGTCCACTTGTTAGTTTCCACGCGAGGGATCTCATCCGAGGGCTGTTAGTCAAGGAGCCTGAGAATCGTTTGGGATTTGAGAAAGGGGCGGCTGAGATCAAGCGGCACCCCTTCTTTGACGGCTTGAATTGGGCTCTTATACGGTGCGCCATTCCTCCTGAACTACCTGAGTTCTGTGATCTTGAAACTGTAAAGGGAAGAAAATATTTGGAGTTCGGGGCTACAGGAAAGCATCTGGAATTTGAATTGTTCTAAGATAGAAAAATTGTACTCAAGGTATTGACCTTCCTCTCCCTTCTTGTAACTGGTATAGAGGTTATAATGTAAATTTGGTATGGCAATGTGTGGAAAGCTAGGGTATCAGAAAATACATCGGTCACTCAGACCTTCATAAAATGTCTTGGAAGATTGGTTCATCATGAGAGATGGCTGTTTCATCATGCTTTGGCATTGACAATTGATTAGTGTTGAGATTAACTTAACTACTTAAGAGCTAGATCATGTAAAATTGATGGCACTATCCCCTTCATCTTGGAGGCAGAAATTGTAGAATGGCTATTCCATTCATGAAATTTTCATATCGTAGTGTAACAGTTGAATTTATCGTATATTAAGCTATCTGGTCTTTTTTTTATTACAATAATGAGGTGAAATGCTTGTAGCTATTTGTACATTTTTCTTTTTCTATTTGTACATTTTTCTGTCTCCAAAGGGAGATGGAACTCTCTTCCACGCATATGTCTGTTCTCAGTTTTTTCCCCACTGCTGCAATTGAGAGGGGTATGAGGGGAAACTTGATGTTTGTAAAGACATGCATAAAACAGATATCTAGACTAAAACCATAAAAATTATCAATGTACTTTTATAACAAGAAAGAATGTGGCTAGCCTTCTTTTCTTGGGGGGTTAGATTTGTAGCGCTGGGACCACTTTTGATTTTTCGAATTTAGGATTTAGATGGGGTCTTTTGGTTTTCATTCGACCGAAGAAAGTTGGAAGGGAGCAACGTGCGCATATCGGCAGATGTTGCCGGATAGTTGCAGTGGGTGGCTTGATAAAGTCGACATTGCTTCTACATGATGAACAATTAAGGCCCTTCTTCTTTTACTTGATTTTGGGGAGGAATCTTCCTAATGCAGAAAAAAAATCCCAGTCTACTCCCTGTTTTTTAGGAAGAAAGCTTGCGAAGATGAGCTTCTCATCAGGAATAAAAAGTTCCTTTTGAGGCTGGAAACGTTGAAGGTAAAAACTCCTCTCTGAGTTCTCTCTCTCTCTCTCTCTCTCTCTCTCTCTCTCTCTCTCTCTCTCTCGGCAACACCAAAGAAAACCCAAAATCAGAGATGATCTTCCAAATCGAAATAGAGTTTGTGGCTGCTCCGGGTTTCTTCCAAATGCTGACTCCTGCGGTCTCAGACAGATTGCTGCCTTCAACTCAATATACAATCGGTACGAAAAGACTTGATTATATTTCTTTAGTTCTTCATAGCAAATTAAGATTTACTTTTTTCTTAATCCTGTTTTCTCTGACCTAGGCAATTTGCCGTCTTCAATATACATCCATGTCAATCTCTCTGTCTCACCAAAAATCTGGTTCCTTTTTTATTTATATACTGCCAAGACGGAGGGAGTTGGTTATCTCTTCTCTGGCTGCTTCACCAAGATTGTTTATGTTTATTCTATTTTATTTCTTCACCTAAACTTATTATTATCTGTGAACTTCTTGTTGATGCAGGTTCATTAGTACTCTACCTCCTCTCGTTCTTTAGTGTTTGTCTTTGGCAGAGAAATTCCAGGTGCTTCTTTCTCTTGTTTTTCATTTTTTTGTTCATCAATCCTGTATATAATCGTACAGTTTATCTACTCATATTAGTAATTAGTGGGAATGCTTGATTATTGGAGTAATAAAAAGTAGTCTGTTTGATCACTTTGGTGGTTTTGATCTGCAAAATATGGGATTTTGAACATGTTTGATATATCTTACTCGATTCAGGTTGTTTGTTTAATTTAATACCTTTTTGCCAAAGGACTATGGGATCACCCTAGCTTTTCGCCTGTTTTAGGCTTATGTGGCTTATGGGACGTTGCAACTAGCAATGCTGGTGGATGAAGTTAAGGAGATCAGGAATCTCTCACTGATAGTCAGTTTACCCACTCTTAGAACAACTTAAATTGGATCTTGCTGCATCCATTCAATTTCTTATGAATGTTGAAAGGCGGGGTGCTTTTTCAATGTTGTTTGACACTGTGATATGTATCTAACCTGAATAATGATTGGAAATTTGAATGTCCTGCCAAACTTACCGAAAAGAACAGCAAAAAAAAATTGGTCAAGGTTTCAATTAAGAATCCTAACTTTAACGTATGTTGTTGTGGGCATCTCTGTGTGTGTGTGGACGTCAAGAAGTCTCTAATTTCAATGTATGTTGTGGGCATATTGTGATTTGTGAGTCGTTCAACTTGTTTTTTTCTTTTTGAGGGTGTTGATATTTGTAAAAAAAGAAAGTGTCATTTTTTACATTTCTCACCCAATCGCTTCTTTGGATTGAGTGATTGTGTGAAAAACTCTAATCCAACCTTTTCTTTTCTTACCAAATCATTCAATCCAAAGGGGTTGTGAGTCTTGTGACTAAGATAAATCATATGCATTTCCTAGCAGCTCCTTTGGATTTTTCCAGGTTAGTGCCTTCGAATTTTGCCTGGTTCTCTGCTTTCTTTGTGAGGATCTGTGAGAAATTGAATTCTCTGATTAGTGACGCCACAGGCAGGGACGAAGCCAGAATCTTTGCGGAGGGGGGACGGGCTATATATGTGGAGGGGGGACGGGGTTATATAATTTGATGAAATATATATTTTTTCAATGCAATAGTAAGGTTTTTTCAAAATGTAGCAGGGGCTACTGCCCCTACTAGCCACCCCCTGGCTCCATCCTTGGGCCCACAGGCGTTTGTTTTTCTGTGAGTTTTTGTTCTTCACTCTCTCAGAATTCGGAAACTTCCAACTTCAATTCTACCAACAAACTTTATTTCCAGTAATTCACAATTGAAACCTTTTCGTTAGTGGTTTAACTTAAATTAGATATGAAACAAGTTCCAATCCATTTTCTGATATTAGATATTAACAAAAACAGGAAACGAAGGGATTCAAATTGAAATCCCTGTTGAAAGGGTAGAGGATTTCCTTATTCTATTTGGATTCGAGAAAATTAGAGAATTACTGCTTCTGAAGTCAATAATGCCCCCATAAATGGATAAAAATGCATGCTGGTTGTCCTTTGCTCAATGGATGTTCCTTATTTCATTCTGATTTCCTTTCTTTTGGTGTTCCTTGAATGCATGTTTCTTATTTCATTCTGGTCAAGATTTGGGCTCGGGAGACTCTCATTCTACTTGTGTATCAGGTATGTCCAATTGCTTTTATCTGTTTCCAACATTCTATATGGATTGTCTTAGTCTTCACTTATCAAAAATTTATGCTATTTAACTGATAAGTATATAGAGATAAATTTTAGTTCTAAGTTTTCTCTTCTATTTGCTGTTCAGTTTAGAGCTTTCAATTCATTCTTTGTTGTAATGGAATGGGGGTTTCTGCTGGGCTTAATTTGCTCCCTTTCTTATTTGTATCATCTTCCGAGACATACAACTTTTCTTCCAAAGGTAATTAAGAAGCAACTGGATGCAATGTGTTCTTTTCTCCCTTGCATCATTCATCTCTGACTCAACTGTGTTAATTAGGGGCTAATAATTGTCATCTTATGCCTGTTTGGAGGTAGAAGGAAATCTTATCAGATGAAGTCACTAAATGAAGAGAATTTGTCTAATAAGGAGATCGTGTTACAACAAGCATTGCATCTGATGACAACCTCATTTGGAAAGGGATCTATCACGTGGACGTGGTTAGGTCGGTTTGTCTCTCCCATACAAGTTGCAGTGGTGTATACAGGATCTTGTGCTTTGGATATGGCTTTAGGGATTGGTGGTATTCCAAAGGTATCTCTAGAAGTTGAAATTAAAATGACTACTCCCTCCGTCCCATAAAGTTGGTCCCCTACGAAACTACACGCACTTTTCAAACTTAAAAATAGTGTATCTACAAAATAATTTTTCTATTTTTTTGCACTGTTCAAAAGATTTCATCGAAAACTATCAAATAAGATCGATATTGCACAAAAAAATATTTCGGTAAGTACATTATTTTTAAGCTTGAAATTTGCACGTAATTTCGTTGGGGACTAAACTTCAGGGACGAAGGGAGTATTTATTTTCAGTGCTATAAATGTCTCACACGACACAACGATGTGTCAAATCTGTTGTATGGCCACCCGCTTGATAAAAGAATTGCATCTTAAATTTGCGATGGGTATTCCATTTTACAAGCAAACTTCTGTCCAATATTTCTGTAAATATCTCTCTATCTGCTTTTGCAGGTGACACTAAACTAATGGAATAAGTAATTTCAGATTTGTTTTCTCATGAATTGTATATTGTATATATATTGCTATTGCGATTGTCGTATGGAATTAGACAATTTACCAGTTTCTTCCTGCAGCTATATTGGAACAATTAGCTAGATGACCATTCTTATATGTTTGTTTCGTTTTTTGATCAATTCTTCTCTGTTGTTTTCCTCGGAAGCAATATGATACTGTGACAATTGTTGTTGTTTTGTATTGTTGTAAATCGAGTTTTAAGGTTTCAAAATGACTCATTGAACTCCATA
Source organism: Vaccinium darrowii (assembly GCA_020921065.1). Classification (NCBI taxonomy): domain Eukaryota; kingdom Viridiplantae; phylum Streptophyta; class Magnoliopsida; order Ericales; family Ericaceae; genus Vaccinium; species Vaccinium darrowii. The sequence continues at coordinate 30,828,149 of CM037161.1, read as the reverse complement.
TCTTCAATTCTAATTGTCTTGTCTTTCCCAACTGAGACATTACAAGCCCTATGCTCTGTATTCTAGCATTTCATTGGTTATTCATCTTTCCATTCTAGTGTCTTTCTGGATTTCTGCAGGGGCGAGTTGTGGAGATATATGGTCTGGAAGCTTCTGTAACTTCAGCTCTTAAGATCTGGATATTGTTCGTGGCAGTTCTTTTCGTATTATGGAAGAGTGGTTTCATGCTCTCTGACTATGAGATTTTGATGGGGTCAGATTTTACACATCTTTCCCGAGCTCTATGTGTCACGTGTTCAGGTCGGTCAACAGATCGGTTGCTCCATACTGGTCGGCAATTTTAACTTAGTGCTCGGCTTGCACGACGCGCACACTCTACTTGATTTTAGTCAGGCGATGTGTTTTCCTTGGTTCAGCAAGGATCTTCGCATGATCTCACTGTTGGTATGTAACCCACTATCCCATTATCATCCATGCCTGGGTGCCGGCCTTTTCGCCTGACAGCTTCTTGGTTCAGCTTCTATCCACGCCGCGTGCGTTTCTTTGCCGAAAGGTCGTGGTTTCTGGACTAACGGGCAGTGGTGGTGCTGTTTGGTGGTTGGAATCTGTGGGTTTTCCGGGTAGTGGCAGCGGCGGATCTGTGGGTTTCAATTGTGACGGCAGTGGCTCTCGTCCAGCTCCATTCCGTTGTGGCGTCCTTCGGTGGCAGTTAAGGGGCGTCCGTGATGTTCTCCGGGACAGCAACAGAGGCTTGTTTCCTGGGTTCTCGTGACGGTGGTGGGTGTGGATTGCTTCCTGACGGACCTTGGAACGGATTACCAATACCATTTGGTCCTCAAATGCAAGCAAATCATTTGTTTTGATTGATGTGTAACAATTTTTTTTTTTATTTTATTGGGGTACTTATGACGATCTGTTCTGGCCAAAAGAAAAGAGAACTGATTGATACAGATGTGAACATCACACATAAACCGGCCTTGGCGTAGTCATGGGGTGCTTTGCAAAAGCGAGAAACATAAATAAAAACAAAACCAGCCATTGCTGAAACTTGAAATGAGAAACAAGATGGCAACAAGCAAACTGCATTGACGGACGGAGCCCTAAATGAAGTACTACGATCCCAACCGTTAAAAATATATGTGGACGGCTGTGATTGTGAGCAGCAGCAACTCCGCGTCTAGTACTACAAGCATAGCAAGAGGAGGAGCTATTTCAAGACAAGGCAGCGAGTCGTTAAGCAGAACACAGTTGGGAAGTGTTGAATCAATTCATAAATTGCTGACTAATTACCGGTATCCAAATTCCAGTAACTTTGATCGGGTATGGTAGTTCTATAACACAGGTTACGTTAATTTGTCGCGATGTTGTGGTTGGAGACGGGAAGAGGAGGAGTGCGGCAATGCGAACGTAAATTAAACAAAAATTCATAAAAGAAATAAAAATGTAGAAAAAACACTGCCCAAGCCCCCTCCTCCTAGGCAATAAAAAACGATGTAGTTCTTGTCCATAGGAAAACAACGTAATGGCTAAGAGCAAGAACAGCAGGATGTCTAAAATGCATATTTGGGCAAAATAGACAAGAAAACCCCCAAACCCCTCCTCCAGCAGCTTGTGTAAAACACTGTTTAGCATCCATATATGAACAGTGCTTGGGTAAAAATACAGTGGCATTGTTCCTCAGCCATCTAATATTTTATTGTTTATCTCTCTCTCTTCCTCACCGCCTGAAGCAACTGCTCATCATCGGAAGAACGATCTGCTCATCATCGACGGCGAGGGATAGCGATGAACAACGGCGAGGGATGGCGACGGGACTTTAGATCGACGAAGACAGAACGACGGAGACACAGATCGACGAAGAGCTGTCGATCGACGGCGACACAGATGGGTATGGAGGCGACGAACAACGACGAGGGACGATGATGATGAAGATCGCGGCGAGGTAAGGATGAGCAGTGTAAAGGGCGATGGCGAAGGTAGGTGTGTGTAGGAAAAAACAATATTTTAATAAAAGGTAAGGTAAAATGAATAGATTGTTGGAGTGTTGATGGTGACAGGCTAGCTATATACACTGTACTCCAGCTTTTTTGGCCAAATTTTTGGCTTAGCTGCTGCTGTTGCTCTATGAGCATCCCCAATCCATCTCTCACAAATTCTCAAGAATAGAGATCAAGAAATTATATTTGTTTTATTCAAATAGTATGTATAGAGAACAAACCTATTCTTAGACACGTCAACCCAAATTCTCTATTTTTCTAATACACTTGCATTATTTTTCAAAATACAACTTTTCCTCCAAAATCTTAATTATAATAACTCTATATATTTGTTAAAACTGTGCATTGGATTTATATGTATTGAAAACTATGCATTTATTTAACTTTGCATTTTAATAAATGAAGATGGATCTCCATTTTTTGGAGGAGAATAAAAAAGAAGTCTCTAAAATGAAAGAAAATTTTCAATACCATGAGGCGTGGTTGAGTATGAACATGGACCACACAAATGTGTGAGGTCCAGTATTAGTGTTTAGACCCCATCCAAGTGTGTGGTCCAGATTCATGCTCAACCATACTCCACTGGTAGGGAAAAGCTACTCCAGAAATGGAGATCCAAAATAGAGATGGATTTGAATGGTTTGATTCTCCATGAGTGAGTTTTTGTTCTCCGAAATGGAGATATAGAGATGGGTTAGGGATGCTCTAGACCGTGTTTGAGTGGGTTATGGCTTGGGCTACGGATGACAATCTCGACCGAATCGATGGTTACCCAAACAATAACTGTTTTTTTTTGCCTGAACCATAGCCGAAATATTTTTTGTGGGGTGCGGGTATGGTATGGGATGTGGGATAACTGAACGTGTTGGATTCGGTTCTGTTTTGGTTTGAGCTGACAACTGAACCATTCCCTGAACCGAACCGAACCGAACCTAATGTATAATTACGGAATTACCCTTCATATGTAGAAGTTTAGCCTATATATAGCTTCAATGCATTGAATTTCTACTTAGATGTATATTAGTTTTGCATTTAAAATATCCAGATGCATATCTGCATACCTTTTTAATTGACGGATCTGTGGTATTTTCAGTTTAATTGATTTTCATATTCGAATTTCATTCATAATTATTTCGTTTTTATTTTATTTTCTAATTTAATGAGGACTACCTGAACCGAACCGATCCCCGATTGGTTCAGTTATGGTTTCAATTTCCCCTACCCATTCGGGTTTTGGTTCGATTCTGGGTACACATCTAGTTTCGGATAATGGGTTCAGATATGGCAATACCCGAACCGAACCATTGTCATCCCTAGCTTGGGCCTTGGGATATGATTATCATTCGGGGGGGCCTCAAATTCATTGTTTGGTTGGACAAAATTGGTTGGACTATTAGTAAGAAGGGACTATTAATACCCCGTTTTCATGGGACGAGGTATTATTAATCTTATCCAGTTATCCCAAGTCATCTGACACGAAATTACTAACAATGCCCATAATATTTTTATGAAATACCGAGAGTACCCTTGTCTGTACAGAATTTTTTTTGATCTGATGGTTCCGTGGAGTAGGGGTGCACATATACCGGGTTGGGCCGGGTTCGGGCCGGACTTGTAGTAGATAATAACGAAATTTGTGCATTCCCAAGCCCGGCCCATTTATAATCGGGCTTCATTTAATAAGTCTAAGTCCAACCCAAGTAAAAATTTAATTTCCCAAGCCTGTCCAACAAGCCCATTTATTTTTCTAATGCATGGTATCACAAACATAAATTAATCAACCATAACGATCAAATTACAATTCACAACTGTAATAATATACTTAAAGTTCAAAATTCTTACAATAATATTAAAAAAAGATGATCGTTGAATAAGAGACGAGGAGATTTTACTGAATAAGAGGAGATGAGGATATGTGCCTCTTCATCAAGATAATCTAACCCTAAGCAGGTAGGTTCCGGCGGTAACATACTAACATATATATAGTATTAAAATAAAATATTTATTTAAATCGGGCCGGGCCGGGCTGGGCTGGGCCTCAAAGGAATTTCCCAAACCCAGCCCGGCCCTATGAGTCTAAATATTTATCCTAAGCCCTAAAAAAATCGGACTGGACTGGGCGGATTGGGCGGACTACCGGGCCGATATGCACCCCTATGTGGGAGGCCATACCACTGGTTCACCATTGAAGTAGTGAAACATGTACCGAGTTTGGGTGGATTACCAAAGTACCCTTCATCATTTTTGTCTTCAATTTTTGTTCGACACATTAAAAATTTAGGGTCTGTTTTTTAATTGGGCTAAAATATATGATCTCACATGTGATGAGAAATAAAATTCACTGCAATTCCATTCGACCATTTAATTAATCTATTTTTGCTGCAAAGATAAAATAGAAAACTAAAAGAGAGAGTAAAATAATTGTGTAGTATTTTGGCTTAATAAGCCAATAGGCTTATGTTTTTATCTTTATTGCATTTCTTCCCGCTTTTGTAAGTCAAAATGGCCTACAAAGAAAAGAAAGAAAAGTGAGAAGGAAACAATTTTCTCATATTTAGTTTTAAAGAGAAAAGGATAGAAGATAATATGCAATACGAGAAGAAAAAAGAAAAAAGAGAAGGGCATAAGTAATAAAAATTGTTGATACCACATTTTTGGGTTAATAATTTCCAAAATTTATTTTTTGTTTGTTTGTCCATATTTTATTACTTAAAAGGAGCATTTTTATAATCCTTGGGCATTTTAATAAACCCTTTTTTTTTTTGGGTAAAAATAGAAATGGGTAAATTTGATTGATCTCCCCTAAAGTTTTTGACAAATACACTGCCCTCCCTTACTTTTTAAAACTATTCCCCAGATTCTCTCCTCTCCTAAATTCCGTTAGCTTTAAAAATATATATATATATATATATATATAAATTTTTTTTCAGTTTTTTTTTTTGGAAAATGTTTTTCAAAAAAACTGTTTTAGAACAAATAAAAAGCGTTTATTTTATTTTGAAAGAACCTTCAGAATGTTAAAAAAAAAAAATTATTTTAACAGTTTGCTGACAAAATAGAGTTCAACACATTTTTTTTAAAAGTAATATTTTATTGAAAAAACACTTTTTATTGAAAAAATAACAGTTTTTGAAAACTTTTTTAAACAAAATTTTCAATTAGGAGGGTTTTGAAAACATTTTATTGGATAGAAAAGCTAGTTTTTGGAAAACATTTATTTTGGAAAAATAAGTTTTGAAAGTAGTTTTTTTTTTAAATTGAAAATATAAAGTTTTGAAAAAAAAAATTCAAAATTTTTTTTTTTGTTGAAAATCATTTTTTTTGATTTTTTTTTTGAAAACATTAAAAACAGTAAAGTATTGAAAACAGTTTTTTTTTTTTTTTAAAAGAAAAAGAAGAAAACTAACGGAAAAGTTAACGAAAATTAGGAGAGAGGGGAGTCCGGGGAATATAGTTTAAAACTAAGGGAAGACAATACATTTTTCAGAATTCACATGGTAGGTCAGTGTATTTGTCAGTGAAATTTACCCAATAGATTTGATACTTTCAATCCAATCCTATCTTATAGTATAAAAACAAACATGGAATTAATCCCGTGCAAAATAAACATGCATATAGGATTGATCTTTTCATTACCAATTCCAATTTTAATACCATCTCATATTATCCATGATTTTGACCTTCCACATTTTGATTCCATCTCATATTATCAATCCCACCACCACCACCTAGATAGCAAGGGTAAGCAGGCTTAAGTGCTCACTCCCTCACGTACACAATCCGTCCAGGTGGATCGGGAACTCCATGGTTACACACTTACGCCTAGAAATTGCTAGCTAGTGGCCCTGTCCACTCTTTTTAGGCTTTAGCTGTTCAGAAAGAAAAAAAAAAATGAAAAAAAAAAATCCCACCGCCTCTATTATCTAACGAGGCATAAATATTACCCCTCTTCTCCGAGTTGAAGGAAAGAGAACAGAGCGCTTCGTCTTCCTCTTATAGCTCTAGCCGTTCTCGCTCTCCCTCCTCTTGGTACGTCTCTCTCTTTCTCTCTCTCTCATATTTTTGCGGCCGAGTTGCGGTGGTTGTTCGTGAAGGCTAGGGTTGGTTTCGGAGGGAGGTGATTGAGGTGGGGGTGGGGAAGGCGGTATGGTTTGTGGTTAGGGATTGGACAGATTTAGGGGTTTTTAGCAGCTGAGATTTTTTTCTACCGGCCAATTTGAGGATTGTGTATGCCTTCATTTTCTTGTATTTATTACTTCAGTTTTGATTATCTCAATATCGTCATGCGTATGTGTTGAGAGGAGATATTATATGTAGCTATCATCCATTAATCTCATCTGTTCAATTTTATCCATTCTTAAAATCAATTAAAAGTGGGACTGACTGCTTGCCATTGCACACTTCTCTCCATGTTATCTAGGAAGGTACTCTCTTGGTTCCAAGAAAACTTGATTGTCCTCTGTACTGACCGTCTTTCTCATGTACAAATCCACTTCACCAACTCTCTTCTCTCTTTGTATTTTCACGAAAGAGTGTTGTCGCGGCACTAGCATGACACATCGTGGCATTAACAAAACTCCCTTTTTATTTGTACATATATTTTTCCCTGTGACTTGTTGGTTATAGCTATATTTGGGTATTATAGCTGTTTTTCAGCGATTTTTATATTTCAATACTAGCTTATAGTTTCATACTGCGAGGATAAATTACATGCTTCATAGGCAACGGTATCACAATTTGCTTGACAACTTTGACATGGGAAGGCAATGTAATTCAAGAACCCACAAGAGTGGTACTTGTAGTTGTCAAAGCTCCATTTGAGGACTGTGTAGTTAGCCCAATAAAAATGCATACTACGTGAACATTTGAAGAATGCCTCTCTCTCTCTCTCTCTGAGTAGATAAGCAAATGTATTTGATTTCCCCTAAGGTGCTTCTTATGAAGCTTGGATATTGATATAGATACGGGGATACCCGGAAGTCTAAAAACATTGGTTATGAGTGCGGCTACAATTTCCAAGCAGTACCACAATCTTAATCTTATAAAAGTTCGATTACATAATCTAGATTCTAGAGTGTCCAAAAACTATCTGATACTTGAAGAATTAAGAAAGTACTAATTTATATAACAGTTGATATTTCTGTTATTCGTATCCGCGAGTATAGATGTTGTGTCGATATCCGATATGGAACTACGCTAGTATAGTAGTATATGTGCTTCGTAGGGGGCAGCTCTCCTTGGTTCGGAGGAAGTCCTCCCCAAGGGAAAAGTGGGGAAATAGTAAAACTTTTTGCCCCTCCAGAACATCTCTCTCTTGGTAAACAAACTACCAAAAGTTGCTTGATTTTAGAAATCATAAAAAAAGTTGTCCAAAATTACAATAACTAATTGCCTGGGCTAGTTTCTGTCAGAATCTTGCCATGTAGCTACTTTGGCCTTTGAGTCCAGATTGCCCCTTTATTTGTAATAAAGGTACTGTCAAGTCCCATACATGATATTTGCATCGCTCTGATTAAATTCCAACTGCAGCTGGTTCCACATTTGTTGTTAAGAAGACTTGGTTGGTAGTAATTTTGTCAAGACGTGTTGCTTTATCAATGTTGGCCTGCTGTTCTTTGTTTAGAGAATCCTACTTGTTTTTTAAGGTTCTTTTGAATGTGGTCACTAGATAGTAGATATATAGTTGAATTTTTCTAAGTAGGTTTTCTTCTTGCGTAATTTATTTTGTATTACCTTGTCTGGATACGCCAACCATTTAATGGGTATTTCTTCTATTTTGCCTTTTAATGTTTGTTTAGGAAAGAAAATGGGGAACGTTCTGTAGTACAATGTAGTGTGTCATCCCTGTGACAGATTGATACAATATTATGAAATTTGCTCATCCATCACAATGTGTCTTTTATGCAGTCAGAATAATGCCAAAGGTGAAGACAAACCGTGTCAAATACCCAGAGGGATGGGAACTGATAGAACCAACTCTTCGCGAACTACAGGCTAAGATGAGAGAAGGTTTTGATCTGCTCTTTGTTATTTTACTTTTTTAGGGTTATTTGTTTATCTTGATCTCTCAACAATTTGAAACTCATCATAGTACGTTTGTTCAATGTCTTGAATAGCTGAGAATGATCCTCATGATGGTAAAAGAAAATGTGAAGCATTATGGCCCATTTTCAAAATAGCACATCAAAAGAGTCGCTACATTTTCGACCTTTACCACCGGAGGAAGGAAATCTCCAAGGAGTTGTACGAGTTTTGCATGGACCAAGGCTATGCTGACCGCAATCTGATTGCAAAATGGAAGAAGGTTTATGCTGACCCTACCCTAATCTTTTTTGACTAAGCAGCATTTCATACTTGAACCACAGCTATCAGAAATATTGCAATTCCCCATTCATGCATAAATCTGTGGGAATCGATTTTGTTAAGGTGAAAATAACCAATATTCCTGCAAACACTGGTTGGTTATATGGTGGTGGTGCTTGCAGGACTTGTATGATCCAGTCGGCTCATGCGTTCTTAACCCTTTTTCCATGGGAAAATGACTTCTTGGGTGAATACATATAGTTTAATTGGTGTGGGTTGATCAATGGATTTAAAAGGGTTTTTGAGCAATAAGTATCAGAGGCACCTTTTAATTTTTATTTTTTTGATCTTTAAAGTTAACTATCAGTTTTTCTTCATATTAAAGAGATTCTAAGTCCATTTTCCCTCTTGAATGTTAGAGGTTGTAGATCAAGATTCTAAAAGTCACTAGGAGCTAGTTGGGCGGCTGGGTACCGCCTAGCGCCTAGGCCAATTAATTGGGGGATTAATCGGCGCTTAGAGATCGGTCGGATTTTCCATTTTTTTTTTATAAACATTATTATACTCTCCTCTCCCTAAGTTTTGACTTTTGAGTGAGTAGATCAGCATAAGTAGAACAAAACGTTAAATAACATCCGATATAGAGCCATTGATAGTTTGATACTAGCATCCGCTTATCACGCCTAGCAGCCGACTTGTAGGCCCGGCAACTAATTCAACGCCTAGACCATTAATCGAGGTGGCCGGGCACTGGCTAGGCCGACTTTTGGAACACTGTAGTAGATTATAGTTTTTAAAGTATTTTTATGGCTAGTGGAATTTGGATGCACATCTCTTGTGATGAAGACATCGTAATTATTTCCTGGATATCAAATTTATTCCATAGTGTGTATTGATGTTATTTTCTTCCATATGAGAATTGTTGAACTTAATCTTTCATGTTTGTTACATTTGATCCCCAATTCGCAAAATTTGGAATATCGAATTCAGGTACCCAATTTGATAACTTTGCTCAGGCATTGTTTCTTTTGCCTTTAGCAACTTTGTATCGTTTGGAAGATGGAAAACAATTCTAGTGAGATTCAAAGAAGAATTGTCATTTTAGCAGCATTTTCTTGTTTCAGTCTTTCAGAATTAGTTTTGATAACGTTATGAATGTATCACAATGGTGCTTCTTTAAACTTGTTTCTCTCAACAATTTGAAGGTCATATGTTTCAATCTCCTGATATATTATTGATCGATAATGTCCGTTTAGGGTGCCAAATGTGGATAAACAATTCAATATTAGATGGAGTAGTAATTCTGAAGCACAACAAATTTATGTCATATGGAGTAGTATTTTATAGCTGACAGAATCTTTATATTTTCTTGTATGTTTGTTCTTTATTATTGCAGCCTGGTTATGAACGTCTATGCTGTTTAAGGTGCATGCAGCCCAGGGATCACAACTTCCAAACAACTTGTGTTTGTCGAGTCCCCAAGCATCTGAGAGAAGAAAAGGTCATAGAGTGTGTGCACTGCGGTTGCAGGGGTTGTGCTAGTGGAGACTGATCGGCCTTTCTTCTACCCAGTGTAAAGTAGATCCTGTGACTATCATATTTTTTAGCATGTCATTGGCCAATTAATGTCTAAACTGTGTGCAACGTTTGAAAAATGGCGTACCATTGGAACTCCTCACGTAATTGGGATTTCTTTATCGCATACCTGGTGTTTGTGGAGCTCATCCAATCTAGAGCTGTTATGCTTAATGTTTTGTATGAATTTCTGTTGTGATGATTCACTGAACTTGTTATGAAAAGGTGGACTCAGACTTTGAAGTCTGCCCATGTGATATGTTTCTATCTCACCATTAAAGAATTTACTCCCCCTCCCCACCAAGATAATCCTTCCCAAACCCAGGCTCAAAACTGTCCACACTCACCCACCCAAATCACATGGTTGTATCTTTCTATCTTTGGGTCTGGGTTGCAGATATTAGGGATACGTTTTGATCCTCAGTTTTGAGTCAAAAGTAGTCGTCCGAGGTTTTGGGGAGAGAGTCTGGGAGTGGCGAGTGTTGTGTAGTCCTTTTTGTCTATACATTATTTGTTTTTTGATTGTTTTCTATTCTGGGAGGTTTGTGGATTTGGGGTGTCTTGGTTTTGTGGGTATGTTTTGAATCTGGCTATGTTTGGAAATTGCTGGAATCTGGAAAATATTGCTGCTGCAGATAATATATCTTGAGATTCATCAAAACTGTGAAGATGGATTTTGAGTTGTAATGAATGATGATAAGGATCCTAATTTTTTCCGAAGATGTTTGGATGCTGGTTATAAAGTTACTTCAATCCTATGGAAGTGTTGTTGCTGTTGCTATTGCTGATTATGGTTTGAGTTCTGGTTTGGGTGATGATCTGCTACGTTGAAGGGCAATGAGGGTATCAGTATTGATGTGGATATGCTGCTGCTGCTATTGATGCTCATTCTGATTTGAGGTGCTGATTTGCAGCCTTCCGATGCTGGCTCTAGTATTGGATGCTGATATTCTATTTTGAAATCTGGTCTTGAGGTCTTTCAAATATCCAGATGCTGATGTTATGATCTGAGGAATTTAAAGGCTAAGAAGTTAATTTTGGTGCAGAAATTTGGAAGTGATAATCCTGTCAAAGGTCAAAGGTTGTTTTGGTAGATGCTGCCTATATGAAGATGCTGTCATGAGGACTTTTCTGCTGATTAAGTGTGATGTGGTATGCTGCTAATGTTTGGATCCAGATTTAGAAGGCCTAAGCTACTCAGAAGATATGGCTTTGTTTGGGCTATAGCCATGATTTGATCTTTCAGTTCTTGTTACTGCTTTATTTTCTTTGGCTTTCCTTTAAACACTTTGCTGGAAATGTTGGCCTTGTCATGCCCTTGCTTTTATGCCACGGTGTGGCTTCTTCGCCTCGATGTACTCTTTATTGAGTTCTAATAAAATAATTTTGCCGATAAAAAAATAAAAAATAAAATAAAGAGTTTATTGGCAAGCTCTAGCTAGCTGTATTTTGATTCTCTAATGTGGCTTGTTTAGGATGTAATAGCAAAACCTGCTCTTGTTTTTGCCAACCTTGAATGTTTGTGATCTATCTATGTATGTAAATTCTTTGCGCGGATGGATCAGTTGTACCTTATTACCGGACTAATAATAGTGAAAAAGTATTGAATTTCATATGATATGTAATCTCATTGGATTTGATGGCGAGGGCATTAATGCTAACCTACGCGTTAGTTGGCCTAACCTACGCGTTAGTTGGCCTCTAAATTCTTTGCGTGGTTGGATCAGTTGTACCTTATTACCGGACTAATAATAGTGAAAAAGTATTGAATTTCATATGATATGTAATCTCATTGGATTTGATGGTGAGGGCATTAATGCTAACCTACGCGTTAGTTGGCCTCACATCTAGGGTTTCCAATATAAATTAGTAGTACTAATGTACCCTTATGGTATTGTATTCTCATCTTTTGTGAGTTATAAAGTCCGATGAATGTTTAATCATGATTGTAAATTCTTCAACAGAACATCAAATTTGTGATATTCGGATATATAGTTGAATGTAATGCTCATGTCAGGCCAAACAAAAATGCCTAATGTTTGAGAGGACTTGAAGAACTAGAATGCTGGGAGAAGTTTTCATTTTGATGTTACAGGTACGTATAATCTATAGTTACATATGTTCAACTCTGAGCAAATGACCCAACACTATGCAATTCTGCATTTTTTTTTTGGCTTGGGTGAACTAGGAAGGAAAAAGAAACTAGAATCTTTGGTGGGAAACCGTGCTAAGTCTGCCGCGAGGAGATCCTTCACTTGTTCAAGGGGATCCATGTGGTCGTCTTGGTTGGCTCCCATCTTAGCTAGCTTGTCCGCCATTTGTTGCATTTTCAAAAGACGGATTATGTTTCAAGTTTGATGGGAAGTTTGCTTCCCATCATTTGCTAAGCTGCTGTAATTCAGCATTTAAATGGAGGAGCAAACCTCTTGTTTGTTAAGTAGAACTATCTTTTAACAACATTTTGAGGAGCAAACCTAGACCGAGCAAGTTCTACAAACCTAACTATTTACATCGGCCTCCCTAAATATGAATGGGAATTAATATTGGCACTCATTTTTTCTTTATTGGCACTTCCTTTTTTTGTTTTTTGGGTCTCTATTACGGATATGTATTGTGGGAACAAGAGTGTTTTAGTAACTTTACCTAATAGAGACAAAAATAGAGAGTGCCAGTAGAGAAAAGGGGAGTGCCAATACTATTTTCTATATGAATTTGTTACTTTTTATTTCCATTGGGTCTAAATGCCTTCACAAGGCAAGTAAGCAACTTGTACTCTCATGCACAAAACAAAAGGCCGCTCATGCAGTGGTGTGCCCAAATTGTCACATCCTGTTCGTTGTTGGTTTCATTTTTCTCCTATGGCCCATTTCTTATCCTTAATTGTTACAATGCCTATCCTCTCATGTGGGCTCCTTTTGAGATTCCAAACATTTGACCATCTGAGTGTGACTTTTCCCAGTGTAATTACCAACTGTAAATTATTTTACGCTCTAGTGATTTTTGTAACAAATATAAATACAAAAAGGGACACGTTTAAATCCTTAGTGGTTAGGCCCGTGAGAGAGAGGTTTCAAGTTCGAGTTGATAGAGGTGTAACTTACTAAACATGCACACAAAAAAAAAAAAAAACCGAAGACACAATTAAAACGACAAGGGATTATAACATAATAATATCAAAGGAATTACAACAAAGTAATACCAAAGGAATCTAATTGTAGAAAGATTGGCTTAATTCAACAATGGCAAGTAATTAATGAAATTCCCTTACAGCCCGTTTCTCGGCCATATTCTTTTAATTAGGAGGGGGATATGGTATAAAAGATACTATAGCTGGTTTGTTTGGGGGATATAGTTCAAGGGGTGTGTATATGGATGGTTTGTTGGAGGGATATGGAAGGGTGATTTTGAAGAGGAGGTGATTGAAAAATGGTTCAAATGGCCAATTTACCCTTTTAGAAGCATATATAATATCTAAAAAATTAGTTCTAAGACATGGTAATATGAAGAGAAATAATTTTAATACTTGATGTTTATTTAAAACAAAAAATATTTCTTATACAACCAAAATAATAGAAAAAGAGATAAATTGTAATTGTTCAATCCGGATTAATTAGTTCGAGGATATGCGATCCGGGTGGATAGTATATCCCCACCGCATCACCCTCGCAAACAACTATTGAGAGATTGGTGGATGAATAATCCGGGGAGAGAGTACATCCCCTCATAAAACCCGCGGGCCCAGCAAACAGGCTTTTAAAGTTGCATTTTTATTTTATCTACCATAGCTCAAATTGAGAATTCTGAATTGGCTACTTGTAAATAGCCCCGGGACTAAAGTTCGGAAAATTATGTATTAATAGCGATTGTCATGCAAATTATTAATTATGTACTAGTATTGATTTTGTCAAATATGCGAAATCGTTGCCCTCATCTTTTATGTTCTGTTTGGATCACAGATTAATGGAGGGATTTATCATAAGGTTCATCATAAAAAACTAAATTAATGTTTAGCTTCTTCACTTTCTAAAATTTTAAGGTAGTCAAGGCTTCGGACTTAAGAGTTTGTTTCCTTCTAAGATTTCACGTTTTGGGACGAGTTCATATGGACCCTAATTTGCTTTGCCCTTCTAATCGACGGTGAGATTAGTCCTCCAAAATTAATCGAGTTGCGCATAAGCAGGCCCGGAAACGACGGTCAAAAATTAGAAAAAGTCTCCGCGCATCCAAATCCCAAACTGGGTCGTCAATGTGATAATTAATGATGAGGCTGAAAATCAAAGTAGTCCCATGACCCATCTTGTTACTATGCATTACTGCTAAACATGTGAAGCATTTGGAAATATCTGAGTTTTGTCCATAATTAGGGCGTTGAATATTAGGGCTAAGCTAAGCTAGCTAGTGTCCCACTTGATGCAATTTAAGGGCAAATGGAACTATTGAGTGCAATGTGTCTCAGCAATTCCAACTAGGAAGGGGTGTTTGAGAGCCACTTTTTCTACTTTTCATTTTCACAATTTTGAGTTTTGGATGTTTGGGAGACTTGGGCCAAAATGACTTCTCAGAAAATGAATTTTTCATTTTAGACTTTAGAGAGCAGAACTGAAAAAGAGGTGGTGAGGATTTTTTTGACTTCTCATTTTCCATTTTTCTTATTTTCATTAAGAAAAAGACACGCAAAATTTATTTTGGACATCTCTCTCAAACACTACTTCTGTTACAAAATGCATTCTGCACATTTCTCTCAAACACTCTTACCAAATTCAAAATACATTATCTACCAAATCCAAAAAGTCAAAAAGCCAAAAAAATGAAAATGAAAAACTGAAAATGAGGCTCTCAAACACCACCGAACACTAGTTGGAACGCTAATGCTATGGGCATCAATGAGCAATGCACCGATTGTGTACAGATTTGTATGTGGAGCCGATTCCACACAAATTATTAAATCAATTCATTAATTTCGAAATAAATTTTCAAGTGGGCTTGCAAAAGCTAAACTCAAGCGAATAATTATGAGTGCTTGCTTCCACTGTGTAACTTTTTTGAAAAATTCATTTAGAATTCGGATCAAGCATTTAAAGTTATCCAATTGTATTGATTTTGGCTCTTTTAGTCCATTCGTTGCCCAATGGGTTTTACGAACTTCTTATGTCCTCTCTCTCTCTCTCTCTCTCTCTCTCTCTGTTCTTCAAAAACCCTAACTCTCTCTCTCTCTCTCTTTGTTCTTCAAAAACCCTAACTATCACTAATATTACTCTTCCTCCTTCCCCTCCCCCCTAGGGTTTCAATACCCATGGTGGTGGGAGGGGAGGGTCATGGTATTATATATTTTCTTCGTTCGTTCTTTCTTTTTCTTTTGTCTCTCCAGATCGACGACTTGTTGTCTGATCTGAGAGGGTTATGTCTCTCGCTTTGTGAGAGTTGTTAGTTTCGTCTTCGGACGAATTTTCGTCTACAGATCGGGTACTTTCAGGCGTGATTGTTTTACAATGGTATCTGTGCCAACAATGTTTTTACCCTACATGATATCGCTGGCAGAGCAACTCATGGTGGCTTTGAAGATCTGTAGTTTTAGGAATTCATTTGTGCGAGCATGTTTGGTTGGAGTCCATCTGATCGTCTGGGTATTCTTTGGCTTTTATCTTTAACTAGCACTAAGTCTTTTTGGAGATACTGATTCTAGGTATGAATCTTGCAAGTGCCGCTGTTTGCGTCAGACCATGTCTGGGTTAGGGTGAAACACATCGATTGCCTTGTGCATTTCTTGTTCTCTATTAAGATGATTAGTTTGGCTTTGTCCAAAATTTTTGTAATGAATTTCGTTTTTGTAAGTGCCGTTAGGCGTTCATTAATATAATCTTATCATTTCCGTGTAAAAAAAAAAAATTGTATTGATTTTGCGTTTGGTCACTCTAAAAATTGTTTCAAAATTAATAAATGAATTGAGTCATCTATATTAGTATTGCAGAATGACTTTTAGTGAATGGAGCTTCCTGAGCTTGCCATGTGTCCCCCAATCATTTGCACTTTTTAAGCAACTAGCAAAGTCGTAAATGGTATTATTTAACTCCTTACCGAGTTAAGCTTTGTTGCCGTAATGATTCTTCTCCAATACAATAACCGAAATGATTCTTTACTTATATATACATATTTTTTTACGACAAAAGGAATGATTTTATTCGTTGAGAAAGGAAACAAGTACTTCTCCTTTCCTAATAAAACATATCATTGACAAAGGAAAAAACTTTTTAATTTCCTAAGAAAATATAATTTCGTAAGGAAAAATAGTCTTATGGTAACATAATCTCTTCAGTCACCCTAAAAGGTCCAATTAACATTCATAATCATGATCAATGGCATCCGAAAGTCTTAACGATATCTATATCACAATACAGAGTGGTTTTACATTTTGTCCCTCTCACAACTGTCCTACGTGGCAGATTGGAGGGTTGTGATTGAATTCTAAAATTCAACTCCAATTGATTTAAGGGACTAAATTACTTTAGTTTAAAATTCAAGCCCATATGGTGAGGATTTCTCTTAGGAATCTAATTGGACGGCCTGGATATAAACTCATTTAATTCAAGGGCTTAGAACGATGATACTTAAGTTTTTTTTACCGAATCAAGGATACCCCAATTCACGTTGTAAACTTTCCATCCCTAGACTTTCCTATAAATCCTACAACTGAGAATTATTCAAGACTTATCTTAAAAGGAATTATTTAAGACTTATCGAAAAAGGAATTATTTCCCTACCGATTCTATTCGAGTGCTAACATTAATATTCTCTCTTAATTTTTCCCCTAAAATAAAAATCCTACCTTCTTCTCTTTTTTTTTTTTTTTATCTTAAAAGGAATTATTTAAGACTTATCGAAAAAGGAATTATTTCACTACCGATTCTATTCGAGTGCTAACATTTATATTCCCTTTTAATTTTCCTCCTAAAATAAAAATCCTACCTTCTTCTTCTTTTTTATCTGTCGTGCTCTCAATCATTCTCCCCATCTCTCCCAAGCTGTAGAAGTACTCCATTCTCAATTGTGTCATGACCTTATAGCCTCATTTATGTTCTTTTGTTTGTTTGTTAACGAAATCGTGTAAGGGAAGACCAACCAATTTTTTCAATTTCAAGGTATGCCTCTTTTTTAAACTTTTTGTACTTTTATGTGTTGGTTACTACTATTTTTTAATTTTGTCATGCTGCACATGTAAATCGTGTAGAGGAAGACAAATCGATTTTTTCAATTTCAAGGTGTGTACACCGATTTCTAACTAATTGTGCACGTAAATTTTTTTTTGAACAGCCTACACGCCTGATTTATCACAATAATTCGTAACTAACATTTTTTCCATCTTCAATGCGTGTACCCACTATTTTCCGTATTTTCGTAATTGTGTACACCCACTATTTTTTCCGTAATTGGAACAGTTAATCAAGAGTTGACTTGCGTGTACAGATTGTTCGAGATGTGGCTTTAGATTTTTTCCCTTATCTGTTCAAAGTAAAAAACTAAAATTCTTTAACAAAAACCGTATCTCAATTGATGCTTAACTTGCGTGTATAGATTGTTCGAGGCGTGGCTAAAGTCAAGCATCAATTGAGATACGGACTTGCGTAGGTTTTGTTTGTTTCCTTGACGATGAGTTTCGGTTATTTGATGAACATGGTTTTGATTAGTTGAATTTGCAGGTTGAATTTTGAATTTCAATCTCCGAAGGACCAGAGTTCACGACGCCACCGAGTGATTTGATTAGGTTTTTCTCAGATCTACTTTTACCTCTCTACCGCTGACAATAGTTTTTATCCTTATGCATCTTAAAGTTTTGAACTATTACTATACTACTAATGTTTTGAAACGATGGGAAAAGTTTGGTTTGGCCAACTCCACCACCACTTATGTTTGCTGTTATCACTATCTTAAAGTTCATTTTTTGGGTTTAGATTTCCTTTCAACATGTCTCTTTTTTACAGTATTATAGGATTCACCTTCATTTATTTGATTTGTATGATTTCTCTTGTAAATTTACTCAATCTTTTGTAGGAAGTGTTCAAGAAATTGAATAGGACAAATCAGTTGTGCATGTGTTGTAAATTTACTCAATCTTTTGTAGGAAGTGTTCAAGAAATTGAAAATGAATGATTTTGTTCACATAAAACATCAGATTTGTATTTTTATCACTGTTGTCATTTTGCTATACCACTATCTTATCGTCTTTTCTCTACTTTTATTTGTTGGTCAATAAGCTTTCTGTTGGTTGACATTTTTTTTTACAGCAAAATCAATTGTGTAGAGGGAAACACATACAAATTTTTACAGCAAAGGTAATCACTTTCACTTTTTAAATAATGTACAAGATTTTCTCTCTCCGAAAACAATGAATTCCGCATAAAAGTTTAATTTGATGATCCATGCAAAAAGCAAAAATATGGATTAAAAAAATGGAAAAGTTATATGCATTTTTTTTTAATCTGAGTAAATTCAGATTTTTTTCCTTATTTGTTCAAAGTAAAAAACTAAAATCCTTTAACAAAAAACCGTATCTCAATTGATGCTTAACTTTATTTGGACACAAAACACTGTCAAGTGTGGTTCATGAGTGTGATTCATTATGTAAATTTTGTTAGCGTCACAAGATGGATCATGAGAACAATAATCCGAATGTGAAACAGTCTAAAAAAAAGATGAATTGCGTAGTTGGTTTGGGTTTAATCAGTGTAAATTTTCTTTCGTACAAAGGAAAATGAATGATTTTGTTCACATAAAACATCATATTTTTTTTAATGAATCAATCATTATCATATAAATAATTATTGACTAATAACTATTTAGCAAAAAATACTGACAGAAAAATAATCTTGAGGAGCAATCTATCATTTTCATTTTCACACGCATAAGTAAAGATTAAAAATTACTTATGTGAACGTTCCATAAAAAGCACGTGTATGCATACCTAAAAAGCATGTGTATGCAAATTTTCATTTTGACACACCTAAGGAAAGAATAAAAATTTCTGATATAAACTTTCCATGAAAAATACACGTATATATAACTAAAGAAAACATTGACAAGTCAAACATCCAATGGAAACTTCCAAAGAAAACCGAAAAAGCTATGGGGGCAAGAGTAAAAGTACCGATGAACAACCTAATCCAGCAAAACCCAATGACTTTTGGCTATATCAGGGATAAATACATCAATCATTTATTTTATTTGTGCATATACTTTGAATATCAAAATTATTAATTTCCCCGTGTATAGCACGGGTTTCATGCTAGTTTGTGTGAGATTGCAAAATGAGTTCCAAATATCTATCTGTGCATCATCGTTACATTGCCCCATCGTTACCCATAGTTTTGGGCCCAATAATTTTTCAGATGGAAATGGAAAAAAGGTGGAGTTAGCGGCGGCTAACTACCCATAGTCCTTTTCAGGAAACGGTGCATGATAATTAAGATCTTGTTTGGCCTAAGTCACATTAAATTATTAATTTTTTGTCTTTATTTGATTTTTTTCTGCGTTAGTTGATATTGTATCAAGCTTTTGTGTATTAAACTCCAACCATTCCATTTCTATTTTCAATTTTTTTTTTTGTTGAAAAAATAACATACTCAAAATTCATTAATCATCATCCCACTTTCTTCCAAAATTTAGAATATTAACTTTTGTAGGATCAACCAAACATATTGAACATTGGTCTTATTTTAAAATAGATATTGCATGTTCATAGATTTTTAATGGTACAAATAGTATCACTAGATCACAATGGTAAAATTTATGTATTTCTATTGTGTAAATACATATGAAGAACAGTCTTCATTTTGAAAAGAATCAAAACGATTAGGGAGTGTTTGAGAGCCTTATTTTTTTACTTTTTGCATTTTTTGCCTTTTTAGATTATGACCAGAATGAATTATGAATTTGTAGAGTGTTTGAAAGATATGTGTAGAATGTATTTTGTAACAGGAGTAGTGTTTGAGAGATATGTGCAGAATACACTTTGTAGGTCTTTTTGTTAACGAAAATGAGAAAATTAAAAAATGAGAAGTAAAAGAAAGCTCATCTCCCCCTACTTTTCACTTTTGCTCTCCTTTTATCGAAATTGAAAATGCATTTTTGGAGAATGAGTTTTAGTTTGTCTCCCCCAAACATCAAAAAGTTGAAAAGATGAAAATAGGAATGTGAAAAGCAACCTTCCAAAAACAAGAAGTATAGTTGGAGAGATGTCATTTTTCATTTTAAAGATTTGAAGTATGGTTGGAGATGCTCTTGTATGAGAGCATCTCCAACCCAAGTCTCTAAAATAGAGACCCAAAATAGAACTTTGAATTTAGAAAGTGCATATAGGAATTTTACTGTACTACACACACACACACACTGTAACTTTGAAATTAATGAATTCTTAGATTTTTTGTAAACTGTACATAATATGGATCTCATTTTGTAAATCTCATGAATATCTTCTTACTAATCCCAATTTTATAAACACTAGTATCAAAATAAATATGAAAGTTATTACTGCTATTGCAAGTACTAAAGTTTTAATGTAAAAATTAGAGATGAAATATTTCTACTTTTAGAAAGTTTCAAAATATAGACATTCAAACCCCAAACTGAAATTTGGTCCCTTGCATAAGGAGACTTTAGAAGCAAAGCAAATCCCAGTAACTAAGGGTAATTTTGACATTTCAACTAATGTCATTGTCTACACTCTACAGATGTTTCAAATTCAAATAAACAATAAATTTTTTGGAGAAAACTTCACACACGAAGTGAATAGTCTTTTTAATTTGAGATATGCTTTGACACATGTCTTATAATTAAACATTAAATCTTCCTTAACGAACCTTTCTATATGTACGGACCAATATGTATAGACCGTAGACAGACCAGCTCGAGGACCCACTTTTGGGTTCCACACGAACGGTCTGAGCCATTCATTGATCTTAGAATGATTTTCCGAGGGGCTTTGCTAGAAATCAGCTCAATCGGACGTGTGTAAGTGCTTGATCCAAAACCTCCCCGTTTTACGCAAAAAAAGTTCAATGAAAAGGGGAGATTTTGGATCAAACTTACACTCGTCCGATTAAGCTGATTTCTAGCGGGGTTCTTCGAAAAATCATTCTAAGATCAATGAACAGCTCTGATTATTCGTGTAGAACCCAAAAATGAATCCCCAAACCAGTCTGTACATGGTTTGCACATTTCATCGGTACCTTTAGTTTTTTCCTTCCTTTAACTAGTTCAGAATTGACCACCAAGATCAAAGACAGAGAAATCGTTAGGTATTAGGTAAGACAGTCTCTTCACATTTCTTTTCATGTTACTATCAAGCCTGGCCACACCAATAAATTAGTATTTATCTTAAACCTAAAGTCATGTTTGATTACTAGCCCAAAGCAATTTTTTGTTCTCTTTCACTTTTCCATCTACAGATCCTTGCTTTGAATTTTCAGTTGCGTGTGTTCCTCATCTTAGAAGATGTTCTTAGGTTTAGAGTGCACGCATGCGCGCAGGGGCGGAACTAGTTGGCCGGCGGAGTAGCACTTGTCATTCCGGTTCAATAAAAAGTTTTAGGAGTAATTTACATTAATAAATTAGGCATTTATCGGTATCCAAACAATTTAATTTTTTTTACATCTAAACAACTTGATTTTTTACACAGACGATGCAAAAATGTATAGTGCTTTGAAAGATAAATGATTCTCACAATCAAAAAATATCAAATAGACTCTAAGTTTTCATTCATAACAGTTGTGAATGAAAACTTGGAGTTTTGGATCGATCAGTTACACATATCCAATTGAGTTGATTTTTTGCATAGTCATAGAAAAAAATATTTTAAAATTATTTAACAGTTCGGATTATTGGTGTGGGACCAAAAGTGGGAGAAGGGGTTGCTGCTGTGCAGCACGCAGCACCTGCACAACAGGTGTTGTGCACCATCTGAGCTGTTCGTTGTTCGGATGGACAACTCAGATTTCACCTCGACACCTTTGCATCCGAACCGTTCATTGCCGTGAGTGCAAAATAAAATCTGGCCCGTCCATCCGAGAAACGGACAATCCGGATGATACACAACATCTGCTATGCAAGGGCTGCACATTCAGCAACTCCAAATCCCCAAAAGTAAACCCAAAAATCCATTGTATATACATTATTCATTCCGTACCTGTAGCGAAATCCTTTCCCTTGGTGGAACATCCAATTGGCGGAGGCGGGATGCTGCTGTGTGGAAGGCCCACAGCAGCTATTGTGCAGCAACAAAACGTTGCCGTTTTGTGGGCAATGCCAAATGCGATCTTGTGGGACCCACTTTCGGATTCCGCATAAATAATCCAAACCGTTAAATAATTTTAAATAATTATTCAAGTGGTTTTAAAAAAAATCAGGCCCATTGAATTTTTTTATGTAATTGATCTAATTCGTTTGATTTTCATTCAGAATTTAGGACTCTTAAAGAATCTTCAAGAAAAGTTATATAATTGTGCGATCAATAATCCATTGATTTAAACCATAGGTATTGTAGGGCTTCATGAGAAAAACATCCAGTAAAAAAATTTTCCTGTTTGGACATCGATAGGTATTAAAAAACAAAAATTATGAGATTTTTTTTTTATACCTATTGATGTCCGATCAAGACAAATTTTTAAATGGATGCTCTCTTAACGAGCCCTATAATACCTATGATTCAGATCCATGGATTACTGTGCACAAAAATTGTATAACTTTTCTTGAAGATTCTTTCAAACTATAGGGTCTTAAATTCTGAATGAAAATTAATAAGCCTGATTTTTTTCAAAACCACTTTAATAATTATTTGAAAATTATTTAACGGTTCAGATCATTTGTGTGGGATCCAAAAATGGGTCCCACAGGATCGCATTTTGCATTGCCCACAAGACCGCAACGTTTTGTTGCTGCACAGCATCATCCCTGCCTCCCCACTTGGCTGGGGCAAGTGGAAAGAATTGGAGAAAATCAGGAAAAGTACAACACACATTCAAACCCCACAAGAAAATATCACGAGCCCAAATATGAGTACAATATTTGGTGTACATCAAATATATACTCCAAGATTATGTAAGACTCGTCTAGAGTCTCAAAATTAATGATCGAAGACGTTTAATTTGTTTAAATTATTGTTTTATGGGCCACTTAAAAAAATAAGTTTATTCGGATATCAATAATAGCTTGATCAATTTATTCAACTTTTATTCTTGTCAATTTATTCCATTCAGGGGATGGAATCGATCATGCACTTGCCGACATTTAAATGAGCTGATTTTTTTTGGCTGAAACTCTTAAAATTATATTTTGGACGAATTGAACGCCTTTGATAAGGCTCCGAAAATACATTTAGTGTACAACAAATGATGTATCCGTTGCTTTATTTTTCTTTTTGTTTTTTGAAGTAACACATGTGATCATCACTTTGCGTGAACTGTAAGGCTTGCGGCTGCTTTCTGGTAAATTACAACCACACTACTCATCATTGTTGTTTTATTGGCGGGACCCACATATTGTGAACATCATCTTTTTGACCATTTGTTTAACAAACCATACTCCCTTAACCTGCAAATTACAAGTTCCCCCCTTAAACTATTACAATTTTTATTTGACCCCTTTATCTAAAAAATCAAGCACTTTGCCCCCCTTAATCTATCATGCAGTATAACTTAGCCCCATCTATCACCCTTCAGTCCAAATTTTCGCGTTCGACTCCGTTGTGACATGTATATACGAATAATCTATGTTTACACCTCCTCGTAGTTAAAAGTATTTACAAATTCACTTCTAATTCTTCTTGTTTAAGTACGTCCCTTTAATTCAAGACAAGTTATATTATTTGTCATGTGACGCCTATTATGGTCTCATTGTGATAATTCAAGTGGTTCACATATGGTCTTTGATGTTTAGTTTGTGTTTGAGAAACAATGTAACTTAATGAGGCATCTGCAACAATCGATGTTATATGCCTACGTCTCGAAAAATTGAATAGTAATAATTTTTACCCTCCAGATAATCAAATATAAAGTCGTAGTGGCTTTACTGAGCAAATTATTGACAAAGAAGAATGTTCCTTGATTCGCAGGTCCCACATATCACACGTGAGAGAATTTTGCAATTGTTGAGTTACAAGGATTAGTGTATGTGGCAAACTTGTTTTACAAACTCTCTCATATAGAGTTTTTGAGTCCCAGCCACGTGTAAGTATTATTGACATAAGTGATTGTGGTAGTATAACAAACCTGCAATTCCACCCCTCTTTTCCTGTTTGAGGCTTGGCATTTTCTAGCTTTTCCTAAGTTAAAAAAAAAAAAAAAGTCTTTGAAAGTTTAAAGCTATTATCCATTCTTTGATAGGGGGATACTCTACGTAGATACCCAGAGTGGAAAATGGTTGGGTCATGGTTCTTGTGTCATACTTTTGAAGAACGTCATTATATTAACGAAAAACCTGGGGGTACCCCATATTTTGCACCGAAAATGCACACCGCGCCTTGGGGGACCCGCTTTTGGGTCCCACATGAGTGATTCGAACCGTTCATTGTTCTTAAAACAATTTTCCGATGGGGCCCACCAAAAATCAGCTCAATCGGACGGTTAGAAGTGCTTGAACCAAAGTCTCACCGTTTCAAATCAAAGTTAGCGGGTCCCCGAAGGTGCGGTGTGCATTTTCGGTGCAAAATATGGGGTACCCCTAGCAGCGTTCTTATATTAATCACTTTAGACCTATCGAGGATTATATAACTTTAGACTTTCGAATAGCGTCGTTTGAATAAATGATAGATGGAAGTTATGGTATCAGCTATCAAAGTATCAAGTCTAGGAGAGGCTGAGACAAATTCATAATTACCAAAAGTTTAACGTAAAACTAACAAAAGTAAAAAAAAAAAAATTAAAACAAAACTAAAAAATTCATAAGCCAATGGCACTGAAACAACTCCTAAGTCAGACTAGGAGTATGTGTTACACCCCACGTAGACCACTGGCCCAGTACCCTGATTTGATCCACAAGCAACACCACATGGCCTAAAATGCTTAAGCCCAAGGCATTAGTAGTAGTCCACATGGTTTGTTATATATCCAAGATAACTCATCTAAACAACCAATGTGGGACTAAACACCATCTAACCCCAAACCTGGGGTATCACAATCTTCCCCCCTTAGGGATGCAACGTCCTCGTTGCATAGTCCCAGCAATCTCCCCTGGTGTCCGTGGTGGCAGAGCACATCCTACCCACCACTTGGACCAGGGCGGGGCTCTGATACCATTTGTAACGCCCCACGTAGACCACTGGCCCAGTACCCTGATTTGATCCACAAGCCACACCACATGTCCCAAAATGTTTAAGCCCAAGGTACTAGTAGTAGTCCACATGGTTTGTTATATATCCAAGATAACTCATCTAAACAACCAATGTGAGACTAAACACCATCTAACCCCAAACCTGAGGTATCACAGTATGTAGGGTGGATACATTGCGAAGCAGTGTTGGGGCAGGCCACCCGACTTCTGAGGTTTCAAAATTTGGATTTATATGATGATGATGATTATTATTGTTGTTGTTGTTGTTGTTGTTCCTTATAATTTTAATAATCTTTGTCTGATCTATTTAAAAGACTACTTTTTTATTTTCGAATTTATCAATTTCTTTCGTAACTTAAAAATAAGCATGTGACTGTAATAGTAGCCTAAAGAAATGGAACAAAAGGATTCATA
Source organism: Vaccinium darrowii (assembly GCA_020921065.1). Taxonomy (NCBI): domain Eukaryota; kingdom Viridiplantae; phylum Streptophyta; class Magnoliopsida; order Ericales; family Ericaceae; genus Vaccinium; species Vaccinium darrowii. The sequence goes on along the minus strand of CM037161.1, from coordinate 30,802,545 downwards.
TACATTTAATGTATTAACGTAGAATAATTTCAATGTGCAAATGTATTGTGTTGGAGGGAAAGTATACACAGATTTGGAGTTTCTGTAGGGTCCAAGACTACACCCCTGACCGTCAATTTTGAGGCGAACGGCTCGAATTTAATCTTACCTCCTAGAATCTAAACCATTCGTTGCTCGAATTAAATCCTACTCGTACATTATCGAAATGGACGAGTGGATCGAGGCACCACAACCTATAGGGGTGTAGTGTCTTAGGCTCTACAGGGACCTCGTGTCCGCAATACACACCTCTTAAAGAGTGTGTACCATATTTACCCAATAGGTGATTCCAATTGTGCCACCTCATAAGATTCACAATATTTTGGTACGTCTAGTAACTTTTATACTGAAAACTCGTAACTTTTCAACCATATTATTCCTAACATTTTCACGAGGAATCATAAAATTTGCTCATCGTAACTTTTCGCAATAAAAGTCATAACATATTGGTGCGTGTTGTCATTTTTATACTAAAAACTCGCAATATTTTGGAAGTACATATGATATATATCCAAATAAGAGTGTGTATTGCTGTCTTTTTCCTATAATGTAAACTAATTAAAAGCTCTATGATACATGAATATATGTTCCAATAAATACTCCTCCCGTCCCCATTTATTTTTTCCTTTTGGAAATTCGTGCCACTTTTCGATTGATTATATCTTGTAATTTACATTGTTTTACGTGATTTTAAAAACATTATCTTATAATTTAATTGTGATCTATCAAACAAGATCTATATTGAATATAAAATTCATTATCAATTTAAAAGTTATAACTAATTTTTTATCCGATTAAAATTGAACGAGGGATCAAAATTTGGGAACGAAGGGAGTATATTTCTATTAAGCTGGATGACTTCGGACTAAAATTTTGGCTCCATTCGGTGGATAGGGTTTAACATCAGTCTTGACTTTCTTGGTAATGTTTGGACTTTGGAGTTTAAAGTCGGTAGATTTTACATGGAGTAAATGTGTGTGATTGTACTATCCCAGAAAAGAAGGCTGTTGATGAATGTGTAACCCCGTGGCCTAGGGGCTAGGCTAGTACCCTCTATTTTTTGTCTGTTTTCTTCGACCCTCCTTTTTCCTTCCTAGCAAGAAAATCGTGTGGAAATAGGGTAGGAGCCTGACGTGGTGCCCCTTCGACACAAATAGGCCGTCTAAAAGTGTGTTAGACGGTCCAAATTAAAATACTCTTCCTCTTCATTTTTCCCTTTTCAAATTTGGACCATCCAAATACACTTTGAACGGCCTAAATATACCGGGGGAACCATGTGGTACCCTCTCGGTACCCAAGTTTTTCTCCTTCTTACCATTTAGATAGATAAATAAACATAAACTATGTGGCTTTTGTCGATAATTTTTTGTAAAATATTTTTTTTTTTAGAATTTCGTAAATAATTAGCTCAATTGGTCGTTTAGGATGCTTACTATTCAAATTTGCTTCATAATTCATGCCTTGAATTTTGGGATAAAGTTAGATGTTTCGTAAAAGCTTTTACCAATATTCGTTTGACCTAATTTTCTATAAAGACCCGAAAATAGAATAGTATTTCAAACAAATGAGTAGTTCTGATCATCTCAAAACAAATGTGTACGTGCAGGTCTGTACCTATGAGAGAGTTGATATATAAATTAGAGCAACTAGGTTGAGAGACGTCAAAACAACTCCCAACTCCTATAGGAATTTGGCACTTATCTTTAGGCTTTATCTTGAATCCAAAAAAATCTGGTGTAAAAAATTTGTTTCTTTATATAATGACATATAATTCCTTAGTAGTTACAATGAAGAAACCCAAAAAAAATAAAAAATTGAAGGTAAATATGCCGTTTTTAAAAAAGATCGAAGATCTCATAAACTAAACAAATATATAAATGTTACACTCTACTTATAAGTGGTGGATTTTATGAAACTTAAATTTGGAGATGGTTAGGCCCTGTTTCACTAAGTGGATTCTTGAAAGTTTTGACTTTTCATGCTTTATGAGAAATGTGATTCTTCTCACATTCATCAACTAAAAAAGTCGTGAAAGTAAAAAGGTCAAACTTAGTGGAATGAGGCCTAACAGTTGAATTTTAAAAGATTTGAGATTCTCAACAATAAAACCAAGTTGGAGATGCTCTCGTAGTAGGGTTAACTATGTGTTAGAGTAATATAATATAGGAAATGCTAATGCAACATAAATTATTTGCGAGGAGGGTATAATAGTCTTTTAGTTTCCAAAATAAACATCGTTAATGCTAAGTCAATTTTAACGGCAAGGAAGGTAGGTGTTTATTGGTTTGAAAAATAAGGGAGTTAATAATAAAATCCCAAAATAGAGGTGGTAAATGAAATTGTTGGGCATTCTTATTTGGCCCCATATTTTTAACTCAAAAGTTAAAATAGGGAGCCAAACCCCAAAAAACACCCAATATCAGCCTCTCTATTCTTACTCCTCAGATCATTTTTGCTACAGTACTGCATCAAATTTGGTGCAGTACTGTTCACGCACCAATTAGTTTTTTTATTATTTCCGATTGATTGTTGCGTCGGAAAAGTTAATGGCTGAAGGAGTGGGTGGGGATGATGAAACGTGGGCCACTACTCCACTTTTTTGTACCGAAATGTTAATGGCTGAGGGAGAATTTTATTTATTTTATTTTTATTTTTTATAGATTTGAGAGGAATAGTTTAATATAGTAAAATTAAAATAGAGAGTCTGATTTTGTGAGTTTTTGATAAAGTGACTTGTTAATTTATAAAAGGTGTTTTTGAAGTTAAATTTGGTGAAAATTTTGGTGCCTCAGATAAGGATGCTCTTAGTAAGTTTAGGGATGTCTGTGTAACTAACCCTAGAAGCTTCTACGACAGCTAAGAGCATCACTAGAGGTATACTCAAACACAAAAATACTCAAAGATGAGTATTTTGATACACAAAAGAGGCTCACAATGGTATTTGGATAAATACTCAAAGTTAACAACATTTGTTACAAATACTCAACTTTTGGCATTTGGATACTCAAAATTATCAATCTTTCTCAATAACCAAACCTCAATAACCAAATTTTGGGGACCACACCGTATTAAAAGTAACAACATTCTCTCTTCATTTTTCAAATACTTAATTCAAAACTCAATTTTTTTGCACTTTCTCCCAAAAATTGAAATTATCAATTTTTAATCTTTACCAAAATATGTTCAAGATTGATCTCATTTTAAACGTATTATGAATATCTTTTAAATGGTAATAATATTATAAAAAAATATATGAACAAATTTAAGTTATACCCATTTTATGAATAAAAATAGAGTGAATAATACTTTTTTTTATTATGGACACAAATGAACCATTGTAGAAGGGTAGATACTCAAACTTATAAACCTATTAAATGAATACTCAAAATGTGATGTGACAATATTTGAGTATCCATATTTGAGTATACGACTAGTGATGCTCTAAGGCCATGTTCCACTAACAAAAAACTAGTTTTGTTTTAACTAAAAAACCATTCTATTCCACTAACAAGAAAACTCCCCCAAAAAACTAATTTTGTTTTAACTAAAAAACTACTCTATTCCACTAACAAAAAACTCCCCAAAAAAACCAACTACCCTTTACAATAAACTACAACTAAAAAACCAAAAAAAAAACACTTTAGTGGAACAAGTTGTAAATTTAAACTACAACTAAAGGTCTAAAAAATCAAAAAAACAAAAAATAAGTTAGTGGAACACTCCCTAAAACTCCACGAATTAGCTGACATCCCTGAACTTTAACACGTACCATTGGGCCGTAGGCCATGGCCAATGAGATACTCCTTTCCAGAACTAAAAAATCTCTTGAGATGCTCTCTGTTTTCAATACATTAGAGTTACCTCACATGCGATTTCTGAATTCTGACCAACGTAAAATGATGACGCAAGCAAATCAAAATAACAAATTGGAATAAGTTTTGAAAAGTACAAAAGGTTACAACGAAAAGCAAGAAATTCTAGAAGAATTTAAAAGGTGAAAATTTTGAACCAAGTTTAAATAAAAATTTATTAAACAAAAAAATGGAGGGAAAATTTAAAATTTCACATTATATATTTATAGTTCAATTTTTTTTAAAAAAAACTTTTTCTAGTTTGTCTCGATGAAGGAAACAAAAAAGTAACATTAATAGCCCGCCCAATGTAAAAAAAAAAAAAATTCCTATTGAGAAATTAAGAGAAAATAAAAAAAAATTTATCCCTTCACGAGGGATTTTTTTTTTTCTCTTTCTATTAAAATTTACATAATTACATATCTTCTGTGACTTAAAAAAAAAATCACAAAACTGGGATGAAAGAAAACCAAACCATAAAGAAGTACACTACCGAAAAAAGAAAAGATTCGTAGAAGCTATAATTTTGATTTTCTATCGGTTATTTCATTTAGCATTAGAATTATGCTAATACTGAAACAATGGGGTGATTTGGCTAAATCTAAAAAACTAGTTTTTTGGTTTTTTTGATTTTGTCTTTATTCAAAAAAAATTTGCATTTGTTAGTTTTTGGTCGATTTTTTGTGGTTTCTTGACTTGTCTCGACGAGAGAAATCTAAAAAGTATAAAATTATTAGCCAAACTTAAAGTTTTGTGAATAAAAACGAAAAATTTAGCCAAAAAACCGGTTTTTTGGATTATTCTTCGTCTTTATTCACAAAACTTTAAATTTGGCTAATAATTTTATACTTTTTAGATTCCCCTCGTCGAGACAAGTCAAGAAACCACAAAAAATCGACCAAAAACTAACAAATGCAAATTTTTTTTGAATAAAGACAAAACCAAAAAAACCAAAAAACCAATTTTTTCAATTTACCCAAACCACCCCAATGTCTTTTAACATAGAGCACGGAGATCAATGCAGTTTAAATTAATCTTTGGAGGGTATTTTAGTCTCTTAGTACATTTGACCTATTTTAATGAGTAATTTTTTTTTAAGGTAACGGAAACATATGACTTTGTTCACTTTACATTTCTAAAAAAAATTCCAAAAATATTCTTTCCTCATCTCTCTTCTCTAATCATTAATCATATTTCTCTCTCTACTTATACATCTTTATCCAATCATTATTCTCGTTTCTCTTTCTATCCCTCTCCAATTATTATACATCTCTCTAATTGTTACTTTTCCCAAAAACTCATCCAAACACTATCTCAAAAATATTTCTCCAAATATTCTTCTCAAAACTCTCAACCAAACACAGCGATTATATGTGAAAATAAATAGTACAAAACAAAAGACACTACCGATCCGAAATACAAAAAAACAAAACAAAACCAAAAAAGAAAAGCCGCCCAGCATCGATGTTGGACCCAACCTCCTCTCGTAGAGATGGGTGGCGGAAGGATCGCCTCTGTCCCCATAATCTAACGCCCACACTACTGCGCTTTCACCGCCCGCCGCAAGATCACCACCGAATCTGCATATCTACGCCTTCACTGCCGCCGCTGGAGAGCTTAGGGACCACCATCCTAACTGAACAGAGCCACCATACAAGGGCCAATACCCAGATTTGGAACTCCAGATCCGAGTCTCTGTCGCACAAAAATAGAGGGGTGAATGGGAGAACATCTCGCCGGAAAAACGAGAGTCTCAACCATCACACACCATAAAGAGCGAGAGGAGCTAAGAGAAAAATAGAGGAGATAGGGAAACCAGATCTGGGGGGATGGAAAGGTGAGAGTGAAGGAAGAGAGCATGAGAGGGGGACACCGAAAAAGGGGAAAGAAGGGGAAAGAAAAACTAGGTTGAGAGATGTCAAAACAACTCCCAACTCCTACAGGAATTTGGCACTTATCTTTAGGCTTAAAAATCTTGAATCCAAAAAAATCTAGTGTAATTTTTTTATTTATATAATGACATATAATTCCTTAGTAGTTACAATGAAGAAGGCCAAAAAAAAAAAATCGAAGGTAAATATGCCGTTCTAAAAAAAGATCGAAGGTCTCGTAAACTAAACAAATATATAAATGTTACACTCTACTTATAAGTGGTGGATTTTATGAAACTTAAATTTGGAGATGGTTAGGCCCTATTTCACTAAGTGGATTCTTGAAAGTTTTGGCCAAACTTAGTGTAATGAGGCCTACCAGTTGAATTTTAAAAGATTTGAGATTCTTAACAATAAAACCAAGTTGGAGATGCTCTCATAGTAAGGTTAACTATGTGTTAAAGTAATATAATGTAGGGAATGTTAATGCAACATAAACTATTTGTGAGGAGAGTATAATAGTCTTTTAGTTTCCAAAATAAACATCGTTAATGTTAAAATGATTTTAACGGCAAGGAAGGTAGGTGTATATTAGTTTGTAAAATAAGGGAGTTGATAATAAAATCCCAAAATAGAGGTGGTAAATGAAATTGTTAGTAAGTTCAGGGATGTCAGTGTAACTAACCCCTAGAAGCTTCTACGACAGCTAAATCTCCACGAATTAGCTGACATCCTTGAACTTAACACGTACCGTTGGGCCGTAGGCCATAGCCAATGAGATAATTCCGGAACTAAAAAATCTCTTGAGATTCCCTCCGTCTATCTCTTGCCTATCTCTCTGTTTTCAATAAATTCAGTTACCTCCCATGCGATTTCTGAATTCTGACCAATGTAAAATGATGACGCAAGCAAATCAAAATAGGAGTAACAAATTGGAATAAGTTTTGAAAAGTACCAAAAGCTAGAAATTCTAGAAGAATTTAAAAGGTGAAAAATTTGAACCAAGTTTAAATAAAAATTTATTAAACAAAAAAATGGGGGGAAAATTTTAAATTTCACATTATATATTTATAGTTCAATTTTTTTTAAAAACTTTTTCTGGTTTGTCTTGATGAAGGAAACAAAAAAGTAACATTAATAGCCCGCCCAATGCAAAAAAAAAAAAAAAATCCTATTGAGAAATTAAGAGAAAATCAAAAAAATTTAATTTATCCGTTCACGAGGGATTTTTTTTTCTCTTTCTATTAAAGTTTACATAATTACATATTTTTTGTTTGACTAAAAAAAAAACCTACAAAACTGGGATGAAAGGAAACCAAACCATGAAGAAGTACACTACCGATAAAAGAAAAGATTCATAGAAGCTATAATTTTGATTTTCTATTGGTTATTTCATTTAGCAATAGAATTATGCTAATACTTGAAACAATGTCTTTTAACATAGAGCACGGAGATCAATGTAATTTAAATTAATCTTTGGAGGGTATTTCGGTCTCTTAGTACATTTGACCTATTTTAATGAGTATTTTTTTTTTTTGAGAAAATGGAAACATATTTTATGTGAAAATAAAGAGTACAAAACAAAGGACACTACCGGTCCGAAATACAAAAAACACAAAACCAAAAAAGAAGAGCCGCTCAGCAACGATGTCGGACCCAGCCTCCTCTCGTAGAGGTGGGTGGCGAAAGGATCGCCTTTGTCCCCATAATCTAACGCCCACACTACTGCGCCTTCATCGCCCACCGCAGGATCACCACCGGATCTGCACATTTACACCTTCACCGCCGCAGCTGGAAAGCTCAGGGACCACCATCCGAACTGAACAGAGCCACCATGTAAGAGCTAGTACCCAGATCTAGAACTCCAGATCCAAGTATCCGTCGCACAAAAATAGAGGGGTGAATGGGAGAACATCTTGGCAGAAAAATGAGATTCTCAACCATCACACACCATAAAGAGCGAGAGGAGCCAAGAGGAAAAATAGAGGAGAAAGGGAAACCAGATCTGGGAGGATGGAGAGGTGACAGTGAAGGAAGAGAGCAGGAGAGGGGGACACCGGAGAGGGGGGGGGGGGGGGGGGGGGAGCGGTGGAAGGGGGAAGGGAAAACCCCAAATCCAGGTCCTCTTTCTCTCTCTAGAAGCACTCCTCCCGATTCCAGTTTATGAGTAATTCTTTTGAAACAATTAATTGTTCTCCCTAGCCTCACATGATTCTTTAAATCTTTTATTACCATTTTACCTCTCTATCAAATTACCATGAAGGACAAACAACCTTGAAATTAAAAAAATAGTGCCTACTCATGCCCACCATGCAACAACCATATTACCATTCCTTGAACCACACCTCCCATTGACCCATCCTTACCCTGCCGGCAACCACTATTGCTATCTAAACCACACCATTCTATTGACCTTGAGCCCCCATCCACTATCACCTAAAAATAAGAGCCACACCTCTCGATCCTCACATGTTGTGCTAAGTAAAATCTGTTACTCCATTTTTCATTGAAAGTATTCAACAAAATTGACAGATTATAACTCAATATGAGTGTTGTATTTAAACTAACTAAAGCAGATTGTAAATCCCTCTCACTTTCTCACACACTATAAGCCCCTTAATTGCATAAAAATTTAAAACTCCAACCTCAGTTTTGAGAAGGTGGCTGCAAGGTGATTTGGATAGATTTTAGCGAGGAGGTGGAGGGGGATTTGGGGTGGTTGAAGTGGCCGTAGATGGTGGTAGCTTATAGTTAGAGGAGACGGTGAAGTGACGAATGAGATGGGGTTAGTATTGCTATAATAATAAGTTTACGAAGAAACTTTGCAATATATATATATATTTTTGTGATCGGCTACAATTTGTTTATTTAGAATGTGGATGTACAAAGATACAAGAGCCAGAGAAAATATATGTGCTGCAATAAAATGTAAACGTAATCAGGAGTAGTTTATAAAATAAGAGAAGTAAAATAAGGGCAGAGACAAAGTTTTAGAGAGAGAGAGAGAGAGAGAGCAGGGGGGAGTCATATGGGAGAAGCTCCTCCCTAGGCCAAACCCTAGTGGCCGCTGCCCCTCCCCCTTCCCCTCCCCCACCGCAAGCCTTCCACCTTCTTCCTCACTCCTCTCATCCTCTCCTCTCCTCTCCTCTTTTACTTGCCCTATGGTTTTCGGCAACCCCCCACAACCCCTCACGGTGTATGAGCTTCTCTCCTCCTCCTATGGGAGGCCGAAACCCGATTTTTGGACAAGGGGGAGCCGGATTTGGGCTCTCCAGATCCGGACTCCTGACATCGGTGGCAGGCGACGACGGCGGTGTGACAACTCCGACGATCTTTTTGTACCTTTGTTTTCTGTATTTTCCTTCTGTTTTTCATTTATTTATTTTGTAGATTGTATCTAGGTTTTGTTTGGTGATTAATGAAAATTTTCTCTCTTACTCCAAAAGAAAAGTAAAATAAAATGCATCTTTTGGCTGCCTTCTAGAAACAAATCAAGAAAGACTCCCAAAGAGATAAGCAAAGTGTACCCAAAAGTCAAACGAGAAAAGAATAAAATTTCCTATATTGTCGGTTTCCGAGGTGATATAAACCTGAACCAACTGCCTTTCTTCTAGAACGGACCCGGCTCCTCTGCAATGACCGCAAAATAGGAGTCTGGGTATAACATTTTAGTGTACACCAAATATATACCGCTTCTGGGCGAATCAATCGAGTCCTTATGAATGTTAAAATGAGCTAATTTTTTTACAGTGGCCTTTAAAAAAGAATATTGAGCGGCTCCAATCATTTGTGTTAGACCCCGAAATAGATCTCACGAAAGCGGTGTATATTTGGTGTACGCTATAATATTGTACCCATAGTTTTAGTGACAAAATAGAGAGGTCTCCGTTGTTATATTTCTACTGTTCATTTTTGTACTCAACCTATTCTTTTCTAGGAGAGTTTTTTTTTATTTTAAAATTGGACTATTCAAAATATTTTTGGATAGTTAAAATCACAGGAACAACTTTTTGAAGTCCACCATTACACTGTAGAGAAGCCAATTCTTCCAAAATACTTGGTTGTGTTTGGTTTGAGTTTTGATTTTTGTAATGATTAGAGGGAGAAATAAGAATAATAATTAAAAAAATAGGTATTAATGATTGGAGAGAGATAGAGAGAAAAATAAAAATAATATTTTAAAATAGAGATAATAATTGAATAATAATTGAGAAAACCAGTTCTTGAAAACCAAAACGAACAAGGCACATATGTTTGAGAACATTCTAGCACAACGCATTCTTGTGGGATTCACAATTCCTTGTATGTTCACGTAAATTTGTAGCGCTAGAATGATCCGAAATATAATGTGGTTGTGCTCTGGGACTGTTAGATACCTTGGGTGGAAGATCGTAAGAGGGAAGTGAGGGCAATTATTAGTAGGCAAATAATTAGTAATTTTTAAATTAGTTGAACTTTGAAGAGAGAGTGTATATATATATTTTGTTTGTTTTGACATTCGAATGGTTTTGATGACTTCTGGTAAATCCATTTTGAATCCAGGGGGTAAATTTCTTCTAGTAATATTTAATGTGGGTTTTGGATCTTCTACCAGTTTCTTAGTTTGACCTCCTCTTGAGAAAACTAAACTCCAAAGTAAGGGAAATAAGGAAAATAATAATCTTGAGTAAAACTTAGGGGTGTTCTATTAAGGGTGTTTTGGTTTTACACGACTTTTTATCTGATGTATTATGAGATAATTACGTGTCTTATTTTTTGAAAAAAACTGTCTTTTGTTAGCAGAATGAGGCCTTATTTAGAAAGCTTGTTTTGGTTTAGGTTTTGAGGAAGGATTTTGTTAAAATGAGTGCGGAGAGATATGGATAAAGAAATAAGTACCGAAGAGAAAACTCAGAGAAGGGACTTTGACACTCCATTTTGATAACCACACTTTATTTTTTAGTATTCATGTTATTTACTCCCTCCGTCCCAAATTGGATGTCCATTTTTGAAATCCGTGTCATTTTTTGATTGATTTATCTTTCAATTTATAATGTTTTTCGTAATTATGAACACTTTGTATTATGGAACTCGTCGAGAACTATCAAACAAGATCCAAATTGAATATTTTAGGGGCTTTATATTGAAAGATATAAACGATTGAAAATGGCATGGGGTTAAAAAATGGACATCCAATTTGGGACGGAGGGAGTATATTTTGAACATTAGAAGACAAACAATAGAATGTGGTTATCAAAAAATAGAGTTTCAAAATCATTTACTACCAAAACTTATTGGAGGCCGTAAGTCCATGAGAATGTATTTTGGACGTTAGAAGACAAATATTGAAATATACTAATTATCAAAAAGTGGAGTGTTAAAATCAATTCTCTAAAATTTATTGAGGACCGTGCTGAAAGGTACGAGGGTAGAAAAACAAAAAGGTTAACAAAGCGGTGGACTGTGCTCCTGGAGCACTGTATAATTAGACTTCAACAAAATATAAACCCCACCTTGGCCAAATCTCGCATAATACAGATACAAATCAGTAATTTCCTTTATGGACATAAGGTGAATAACAAATTATTCACAAGTAAATTTCATAATATGACTTGATATCTATAGACCATTATAATTGGGTCACTTTGATGACTAACAATTCCATCACATTATCAATCAAAATAATAATGGTTACTAACCATGTATGAACAATCTCTTATTTATAATTTCTCATCAGAATACATATAATCTATCTTTAAGCCATTGAAAAATAATAATAGCCTAAACATCAAACGGTTAGGATCTAGAGCTATCATGGTTATCACAAAACAATCAATAAGCGGAAATTAAATAAGTATGAGTAGCGTACCCGGATCTCATTAATGTTGAACTTGAGCAATCGAGTAATTTATTGAAGCAACCATAATTTTACAAAGAGCATCGTGCTCTAGGTGAAAAACGGGTTTCTCTCTCTTGCCCTCTATACTAGCAAATTCGTGTCATCATTTGATGGGAGACTATGAGCTGTTTTATACGCAGTGAGAGGACCTGTTTCCTTATTAGCGATTATTCTACTTTCCATCAAAGTAAGATATTAGGAAATCACTCCATCAATTTGACCAATCAATTAGGGAACATAATAATATGGTTCATAATCTCGTCAATATATAATTACCATATGTGCCATAATGTGGGCCATTTAAGGAAATATTCTTACATAGAGGAGACGGTGAAGTGACGAATGAGATGGGGTTAGTATTGCAATAATAATAAGTCTACGAAGAAACTTTGCAATTTTTTTTTTTTTTTCTTTCTGATCGGCTGCAATTTGTTAATTTGCAATGTGGATGTACAAAGATACAAGAGCCGGAGAAAAAATGTGTTGGAATAAAATGCAAACGTAAATCAGGAGTAGTTTGATAAATGCATCTTTTGGCTGCCTTCTAGAAACAAATCAAAGACTCCCAAAGGGATAAGCGAAGTATAACCAAGAGTCAAACGAGAAAAGAATGGCTGTGTTCGTTTGGGGGTTTTGGGGCAGTTTTGCACTATTCCAGTTTTGATTACATCATCATTTTTTTTACTTTTCTCTCTATCTCTCTCCACTTATTACACCTGCTTACATCATCAAAACTAAACTAAACAAAACTAAACTGTGCAACCGAACACAGCCAATAAAATTTCCTATTTTTGTCGGTTTCCGAGGTGATAATAAACCAATTGCCTTTTCTTCTAGAACGGACCCGGCTCCTCTGCAATGACTGCAAAATAGGAGTCCGGATATAACATTTTAGTGTACACCAAATATATACCACTTTTGTTAGTAAATTGGGCGAATCGATTGAGTCTTTACGAATGTTAAAATGAGCTAATTTTTTCGGTGGCCCTTAAAAAAGAATATTGAGCGGCTCCAATCATTTGTGTTGGACCCCGAAATAGATCTCACGAAAGTGGTGTACATTTGGTGTACACTATAATGTTGTATCCATAGTTTTAGTGGCAAAATAGAGAGGTCTCCGTGGTTATATTTCTACTGTTCATTTTTGTATTCAACCTATTCTTTTCTAGGAGAGTTTTTTTTTTTTTTTTTTTATAAAAAAATTGGACTATTAAAAATATTTTTTGATAGTTAAAATCAAAGGAACAACTTTTTGAAGTCCACCATTACACTGCAGAGAAGCCAATTCTTTCAAAATACCATATGTTTGGGAACATTCTAGTACAACACATTCTTGTGGGATCCACAATTCTTTGTATGTTCACGTAAATTTGTAGTGCTGGAACGATCCGAAATATAATGCGGTTGTGCTCTGGGACTATTAGATACCCTGGGTGGAAGATCATAAGAGGGAAGTGAGGGCAATTAATTTGTAATTTTTAAATTAGTTGAACTTTGAAGAGAGAGTGTATATATATTTTTTGTTTGTTTTGACATTTTAATGGTTTTGATGACTCCTGGTAAATCCATTTTGAATCCAGGGGGTCAATTTCTTTTAGAACTATTTAATGTGGGTTTTGAATCTTCTACCAGTTTCTTAGTTTGACCTCCTCTTGAGAAAACTAAACTCCAAAGTAAGGGAAATAAGAAAAATAATAATCTTGAGGAAAAATCGACAATACACATCCCCTTTTAGGGTGTACAATATGCACCCACTGTGTGGTCCATATTGTGCCACCTCATAAAAAATGACCTGGAGAACCGGTCATTCGTAATATTTTTGTTTGTTTCGGAACTTTTATACTAAGAATTCGTAACTTTTAGATAATATGATTCGTAACATTTTTTTTCTTTTCATAACTTTTCGTGTGTTTCGTAACTTTGTGTGGGTTTCGTAACTTTGAGATAAAAAATTATAACTTTTCTCAAATATGATTCGTAACATTTTCATGTGTTTCGTAACTTTTATACTAAGCATTTGTAACTTTTGAACAATATGATTCGTAACATTTTCTTTTGTTTCGTAACTTTTTTTTTGTAACTTTTTGTGTATTTCATAACTTTTCTTGGAGCTCGTAACTTTGAAATAAAAAATTATAACTTTTCTCAAATATGATTCGTAACATTTTTGTACGTTTTGTAACTTTTTACAAATATGATTCATAACTTTTATTTTGTTTCGTAACTTTTTGTTAGGTAACCTGTTGCTCATGTTAACAAGTTACCAATTTATAACTTTTTATAATTGATTCGTAACTTTTAGCGATCCAACGGTAGATAGCAAGGGTGCATATGATACACAACCTAAAAGGGGTGTATATTGTAGCCATTTCCTAATCTTGAGTAAAACTTAGGGGGTGTTCTATTAAGGGTGTTTTAGTTTTACACGACTTTTTATCTGATGTATTATGAGATAATTAGCTGTCTTACTTTTTGAAAAAAACTATCTTTTGTCAACAGAATGAGGCCTTATTTAAAAAGCTTGTTTTGGTTTAGGTTTTGAGGAAGGATTTTGTTGAAAATGAGTGTGGAGAGAGATGGATAAAGAAATAAGTACTGAAGAGAAAACTCAGAGAAGGGACTTTGACACTCCATTTTGATAACCACACTTTATTTTTTAGTAGTATTCATGTTATTTACTCCCTCCGTCCCAAATTGGATGTCTATTTTTGGAATCCGTGCCATTTTTCGATTGGTTTATATTTCAATTTATAATGTTTTTCGTAATTATGAACACTTTGTATTATGGAACTCGTCGAGAACTATCAAATAAGATTCATATTGAATATTTTTGAAGATTCATATTGAAAAATATAAGCGATTGAAAATAGCACTGGGTTAAAAAATGGACATTCAATTTGGGACGGAGGGAGTATATTTTGAACATTTGAAGACAAACATTAGAATGTGGTTATCAAAAAACAGAGTTTCAAAATCAATTACTACCAAAACTTATTGGAGGCCGTAAGTCCATGAGAATGTATTTTGAACGTTACAAGACAAATATTGAAAAATACTAATTATCCAAAAATGGAGTGTTAAAATCAATTCCCTTCAAATTTATTGAGGACCATTCTGAAAGGTACGAGGGTGGAAAAACAAAAAGGTTAATAAAGCAGTGGACTGTGCTCCTGGAGCACTGTATAATTTAGACTTCAACAGAATTTATAACCCCACCTTGGGAGACACTCTCCTCCCGTCATCAATCTCTCTCTCTCTCTCTCTCCTCTCTCTCCCCTACACAATTCCCGGCGAATCTTTCTATCACCTTTCTCCTTCTCGATTTCCGAAATCCCTCACGGCCGACAATTATACTGTTAATTCACCGTCAGTTGAATCCCTCTAGATCGACGTCCGAAATTTCAAATCTCTCAGATTTCATCATAGGAATGATTCGAGTATTATACAATTTAGTTCTACCCCCTACGAAGTGAATTTAAAATTCTTCTTTTTTTTTTTTTACTTCACTTGGGGTGCTTTCCTTAATCAATAAACAAGTTGGCGTTGGCTGGAGGCGAACGAGATGACGACATGAATCCGGCGTGATCTTAGAAAATTTTCTGTTCATTACACGGAGAGCGTTGGCACATTTTCGCTAATCCATTAACAACAGGGAATAATGGCGTCGGCGTTGGCCGGAGACGATCTGGCTCGATCGACGAGCAGCCGGAGGAGCTTCGCCGGGTCGGGAAGCCGGAGGAGTTGGACAGGAGCGTCGTCGAGTTTCCGGGAGGTGTGGCAGCCACCGCCGGACGTGTTTACGAGGAGCGGGAGGCGGCAGGACGACGACGAGGAGGATCTGCGGTGGGCCGCGATCGAGCGGTTACCGACGTACGATAGGCTGAGGAAGGGGGTGCTGAGTCAAGTGCTGGATAATGGGAGAGTGGTGAGAGAGGAGGTTGACGTCACGCAGCTCGGAGTGCAGGATAAGAAGCAATTGATGGAGAGTATACTTAAGGTTGTTGAAGATGATAACGACAAGTTTCTCAGACGGCTCAGGGACAGGATTGACAGGTCTGTTGATTGTCTCTGTTTTCGTGATTTGATTTTTTTACATTTTTGACAACGAAGAACGTCCAGATGAACGGATGACTAATCTTTCCAGCCATTTCTACAGCCCTTTCCTCCGCGTGAGGTGATTCACTCTGCCATCTTGGAGTGTGAGTCGATTAACCTCTGCCACAGCCGCTTGGGGTTGATTTGATTGTACTGAGATTTACAGTTTTGACGAATTGTCGAACCAGGAAGAAATTGTGTTTTGTTATATTCTGGTGAATCAAAATGGTTAACAATTTGGATGGATATTACCAAATTGCAACATATACTAGCTCTTTCAATTGGTTTTAAATAGTTTTTTTTTTTTTTTTTTTTTCTGGGTTTTGCTAACCTTGAGTATATATATGATCATCATATAAGGCCAAATCGTTAGAAGTTTAATATGCATTTCGAAGATATCAACACATATATTTTGTCATAAATGGATTTTTTTTTGTAATTTTCGTTTAAAAGAGGACATGGACAAACTGTCGAACCACGTAGATTTTTGTGCTTTTGTTATATTTGCTGACTGTTTGTAGTATCTTCGGTTAATGATTTTGGTGGATATGCAGGGTGGGAATTGATATTCCAAAGATTGAAGTACGGTATGAGCATTTGTCAATAGAGGGAGATGTGTATGTTGGGAGCAGAGCACTTCCCACCCTCTGGAATTCTACCTTGAACACAATTGAGGTAAGCCTTCTTTGATTTTTCTTTTCTTATTTCAAGGGTTCGGATCCTCTTAATATATTGTCTTAACTATTTTCTCACAATGCAAGAAACTCTCGGTAAGAATTTTCATTGGAACCAAAATTTTATGGGATAGCTCTAGCAACCGTCCGTGATTGTGGAATCTATAAATACTATTTGAAATACGTTTTGTTTTGTCTGCATCATAAAGAAAGAGAATTCATAAATCCTTTCTGCTAGTTTGGCCGTTCTCTTTGATCATATGACTTTATTTTTCTGTCATTTGTCCTTTTCATCTTCTGGTTTAGTTGTAAAGTATTTCAGAATAAAATTACACGGTTGGATTTCAGTTTTTAATCCTCTTCTATGTTTCTTATTTTGATGGGGAGCAAAGAATTTTATAAGTTCTTCGATGTATGAACTTAGATTTATTTCACTCACAAAAAAGAAAAAAGAAAAAGAAAGATTATGAAAGTTTCTTGCTGTAAATGTTCCATGAAAGATGTTGGTTGTCTGTGGCAAGAGAATGTCACATTTCAAATTTCAATACGGTTGTTGGGTTCTTTTGCTGACTATTAATACTGCTTCTATGCTTTTACCTGGTGTTGACAACAGAGTGTTCTTGGACTAATTCGGCTTGCCCCTTCGAAGAAGAGAAAAATCCAGATACTTAAAGATGTCAGTGGCATAGTAAAACCATCAAGGTAGTTCAAAGGAAGCTTTTCTTTTCCTGTTCATATTAGACCTCTAAATTTTTCTTGCTCTGGTAAAGTACGCATGGCCTCATGTACTGAATTCTGTTATTTCTCATAGTATATGCAGAAAAGTTGCCTCCACAAATTAAGTTTTGTTCTTTTTTTGTCAATAAGCGATTGAAAACCAATTTAGCAGAGGTGGTTGCATTGCAAACATTTGTAAAGCCATTTTTTTTAGCATTTATGTGACCAGTTGTGCTGTTGAAGTAGGTTGACTAATTTATGTACTTGTTATGCATTCAGGATGACACTGCTTTTGGGACCACCAAGAGCCGGTAAAACCACATTGTTGCAGGCACTTGCAGGGAAGTCGGACCGGGATCTGAGGGTGCGGTTCTTATTATCACTCATTAAATTCTGTTTATTAGCTATTGTACGGTGCTTTATGACAATGTGGGCTTTTTAAAAATTTAATGTGAAATTTAGGCCTGTACCCAATCTAACCTTTCTAGACACTGATTAATGGGTACTAATTTTTGGATTATTTTTTGTCTTTATTCACAAAACTTTAAATTTGGTTAATAATTTTATACTTTTTAGATTCCTCTCGTCGAGACAAGCCAAGAAACCAAAATTTTTTTACGTAAAACTAACAAATTAAAAAAAAAAAAATTGAATAAGGACAAACGAAAAAACCAAATTGGTTTTTTTAGCCAAAGGACCCCTAAATGCACGTTCTTTTTGCTGGGGCTGTATTAGGATTGTCTTTTCTGTTAGCGTCTTCGTATGTTTGACTTGGTTTTTTGTGTAGGTATCAGGAAAAGTCACCTATTGTGGTCACGAACTGAATGAATTTATTCCTCAAAGGACTTGCGCATACATTAGTCAACATGATCTTCACCATGGTGAGATGACTGTGAGGGAAACATTGGATTTTTCAGGGCGTTGTTTGGGGGTCGGCACAAGATATGAAATGCTGGTGGAACTGTCAAGACGGGAGAAACAAGCGGGGATTAAACCAGATCCTGAGATTGATGCGTTTATGAAGGCCACAGCTGTGGCAGGCCAAGAAACCAGTTTGGTTACAGATTACACTCTCAAGGTTCCCTGCCTTGAATTTCAAGTTGTTTTTTTTTTTCCCCTCGGTGTTACAGATTACGTTTTTATTATAATGCATTATCATTCTACCCCTACTCTTTCTGTGGTGGAAAAAAATTGAAAAACTTACTGCTAACAAACTTATATCAGATACTCGGCCTGGATATTTGCGCGGATATTATGGTTGGCGATGACATGAGAAGGGGTATTTCTGGCGGGCAGAAGAAGCGTGTGACCACTGGTAAAGGAAACATTTACTCTTCTAGTTAATTGTCTAGTATTCCACTTCAATATCAGTACTTCTTTAAGGTTTTTATCCTCCTATTAAATATTGTTAACAATGACACTTCTAGTTGGTGCAACAGATCTTTATTTATTTACTTAGGGGGAGTTGTTGAATAGATTTTATGAGATAAAATGGGAAAATTGATTTTAGTTGGTGTTTTATGGATAGGTGATAAAATAGTTGTGGACCACTATGAGTTTCAAAAATGGTTGATAAAATCTAGTGTGATAAAATCTATACGTAAATGATGATGATAAAATCAAATAATCCATTCAAGAACTCCCCCTTAATAGAATTCAACTTGCTACGACAGCTACTTTTGAAATGTAGTTCATTGTCAATGTTTTGCCTCTTGAACAATGATGTTTAACAAGTGTTACGATCACATGACATTTTTTTTCATAGTTTGATGGCATTATTTTTGTAGCATAATTCACTGTATCTTTATTGATCCAACCTATAAATTTCAGTCATATTCCTTTCCAATAGTTGCTGAGAATTCAAAACACATATCGCTGTTTAACTCATTTCCAGTCATGATAGCAATGCAGTGATCTTCTAATTTTGGTGCTGGTCTTCTAGTTGGCTCCAGAATGACAATTATCTTTCATCCTGAGATGGCAAAAACATTATTCTTACTATTCATGTCACTAACATCATCATCTCTCTCAGCTTTCTAATCATATGGTATATGATAGTTGATTGGGAAAAAAAATTTGATGTCTGTTAATTGTCCAAAAGCCTGAATGGTTGGTCGTTGCAGAAACACTTTTCTGCATACAGTGTCAAAATTCTATTGGCCACTCCGATTTTGTTACTTGGTGACTTAGGTTGCATGCTGCTATTCTCATTAGCTTAGTTTCATTCAAAATCTTTTTGGGAGTCCCTCTTGCTGGTCTCCTGCCATTTGATCACTTGTTAATTTTCTTTTATCCAATAATATTATTAGTCCAATACCTTTTCCGGTTAACCTGGTGCAGGAGAGATGTTGGTTGGTCCAGCAAAAGCTCTGTTTATGGATGAGATATCGACGGGGTTGGACAGTTCCACCACTTTTCTGATTGTCAAGTGCATGAAGCAAATGGTTCATATAATGGATGTGACCATGATCATCTCTCTTCTGCAGCCAGCCCCTGAGACATATGATCTATTTGATGACATTATATTGCTTTCAGAAGGTCAGATTGTCTATCAAGGTCCACGTGAGAATATCCTAGAGTTCTTTGAATGTATGGGCTTCAAATGCCCAGATAGGAAAGGAGTAGCGGATTTTCTTCAAGAAGTGACTTCAAAGAAGGATCAAGAACAATATTGGTTTAGGAAGAATGACCCTTACAGATTTATCTCCGTTCCTGAGTTTGTAGAGTCCTTCAATTCATTTCGTATTGGCCAACAGCTGGCAGCAGATCTTAGTGTTCCTTACGATAAATCAAGAGCCCACCCGGCTGCATTGGTGACAGAGAAGTACGGTATCTCCAAAATGGAACTGTTTAAGGCATGCTTTGATAGAGAGTGGCTTCTAATGAAGCGTAACTCTTTTGTATATATATTCAAGACTACACAGATTACAATAATGTCAATAATAGCCTTCACAGTGTTCTTGAGGACACAAATGCCAGCAGGCAGTTTGCAAGATGGAAGCAAATTTTTTGGAGCTCTTTTCTTCAGTCTTATTAATGTGATGTTTAATGGGATGGCGGAGCTTGCAATGACTGTTTTTAGGCTTCCCGTCTTCTTTAAACAGAGGGATTTCCTATTCTATCCTCCATGGGCTTTTGCCTTGCCAATTTGGGTCCTCCGGATACCCATCTCTTTAATGGAATCAGCGATATGGATTATTCTCACTTATTACACAATTGGGTTTGCTCCAGCTGCTAGCAGGTACAAGTGATTCACAAGTTGTTGGCTTCTATTGAGATTTTTCATGTCCATGTATCCTCCTTCCTCACCGACTTAAATTCTGCATCAGACACTATTCTTCCCAAACTCATTGGGGGTCTCTAGAATTGATATTTATCTTACTGACAAGCTTCCATATCATTCAGGTTTTTCCGGCAGTTCATTGCATTCTTTGGTATACATCAAATGGCTCTCTCTCTCTTCCGCTTTATAGCTGCAGTTGGAAGAACACAGGTTGTGGCAAGCACGTTAGGCACATTCACCTTGCTGATGGTTTTTGTGCTTGGAGGATTTATTGTCGCGAAAAGTAAGCTACTGATTTTTATTTTCCATTTTGAGTTGTTCTTGACTATGTTGTTCTTTGTATCACCAACATGGTATAGTACTTGACGTGGCAAAAAATGTTGTTGGTTCTTTCTTGGGATTGTCAATGTATAAGATTATCGGAATGTTACAACTGTTCACTTTTATTTGTGACCGCAGATGACATTCGGCCATTCATGATATGGGGATACTGGATTTCCCCCATGATGTATGGACAGAATGCCATAGTGATGAATGAATTTCTTGACAAAAGATGGAGTGCCGTAAGTTCTCTTTCATGAGTTGTTTGCAGCCTTTATATCTCTAGCTTTCCTTTTCGTCTTCTGATTTCTGATTGCACTTCACCAAGTAGCCTCATCAAATTTTGAATTATTTTCCTTCTTGCAGCCTAACACAGACCCCAGGATTGATGCACCTACAGTGGGGAAAGTCCTCCTGAAGTCAAGAAGCTTCTTTACAGATGATTACATGTTTTGGGTTTGTGTTGGGGCACTATTAGCATTTTCTCTTCTCTTCAACCTTTTATTTATTGCAGCTCTGACTTACTTGAATCGTAAGTTATCAAGTTTTTTGTTCAGCTCTATCTCCTTTAAAGAGAATTTGTTTTTTAAGTTGAACTGCAGGATTGCCAACCCATGTTTGAATTCTCTGTTTCAGCCATAGGCGACTCAAAAGTTGTAGTCTTGGATGAAGATGATGAAAATAAGAACAAGAAATCCTCTGAAGGTTTGAGATTCCTACTTTTGTCTCTTGATCTGTTCTAGTTAATTAAGTCTCCTGTCGGTTTTTCATGCTGCCAATTAACATGCATGCCATTGATTGCCGTTTGTACAGAATTTGAGTAGTTAAAAAAACCATTAATTTTCACCTTTCTTTTCCATTTTGAAGTTAATGTTGCTTATAGATATATTGCACGTGTATTGACAGAAATGAAGTTGGGATATGATGTAGGGAGTTTTGAGGGTTTTCAAAAGGAGACATCTTAGTTCCGATCAGATCTGCACTGCGTACAATTGAAACCAGTTTTTGTGTTCAAAAAGTGTACAGATAATTTTGATGAGTCCTCGATATGAAAGAATGCTAATAATTTTGATGAGTTCTTCTAGCATCATTTACTTTTATTGACTTGTAAGGTGCTAACTGTAATCACCTATAGAATTAGTTAATGGGTGGGGGTATGGTGATGGTCTATGGTTGAATGGTGATATTTGATATTTCTTTTATACCCTCTTGTGTCAAAGAATGTTCTACTGGTCCGAATCATGGATGCCTGTGGAATGACTGCAGGTATTGCTATGGCAGTGCGAAATGCTTCACGGGGTTCTGATTCAATTGTCAGTGCCGATGATAATGCACCTACTAAAAGAGGAATGGTTTTGCCCTTCCGACCCCTTTCACTTGCATTCAACCACATCAACTATTACGTAGATATGCCTGCTGTAAGTAAATTCTCAAAATTTCATTATCTTGTGATTATGTTGAACATTTTCAGTTTCTCTTTGGCGGTGTGTTTTTCTAACATATGATTAATGGTGGGTAAGCGAAAAGTGTTATTTTCTGATATAAGCAACAAGATAGCTGATGAATGACCTTTACGTATATCGGTGGACTTAAATAGTCTGCATCAAAATTTATTCAGTGAGCAAGCTCCTTCCTTAATAATATCATCTGGCGCTTTCCCTCGTCATGGAATAGGCTTTTAAAAACAGAACAGAAAGTATGTCCAATTTGAACAAATGCATTCACAGATATTAACATAAATATAAACATATTTCAATGAACTTTTCATGGATGTCCAAGCATTTTTGCACTTGGTTGCATTTTCCATTTTTTGGGTACATTTGTTTGATATTTGTTTAGTGAACAGATTGCTTCAATCTCAATAAAAAATTTCCTTCCTTTGTTCTTTAGCAACAACTATAATTTTGATCATTTTTGTCATCAATGTTGCCTTTTGACTACTTGATTAAGCCCAATTTTTCATCTTTTCCACCAGGAAATGAAAACTCAAGGAGTTGAGGAGGACCGTCTTCAACTGTTACGAGATGTTAGTGGTGCATTCAGACCTGGTATACTGACAGCGCTTGTGGGTGTTAGTGGTGCTGGAAAGACCACCTTGATGGATGTCTTAGCCGGAAGGAAGACTGGTGGATATATTGAAGGGACTATTAGCATTTCCGGTTACCCAAAGAACCAAGCAACATTTGCTCGGGTTAGCGGTTACTGTGAACAGAATGACATTCACTCACCCTATGTTACTGTTTATGAATCTCTCCTATACTCAGCTTGGCTCCGTCTCTCGTCAGATGTGAACACAAAGACACGGAAGGTATGTCACTTGGAAAATAGCCTGAGGTTCTCCATAACATTGAAATAGTATGATCTCATGATTTAATACGTCTTGTTCTTTTTGTTCCCTTTTTTTTTGTTGCCATAGATGTTTGTTGAAGAGGTGATGGATTTGGTTGAGCTGAATCCAATACGTAATTCTTTAGTTGGGCTTCCAGGAGTAGATGGCCTTTCAACAGAACAAAGAAAGAGGTTAACAATAGCTGTAGAATTGGTTGCTAACCCCTCTATCATCTTCATGGATGAACCAACATCTGGCCTTGATGCTAGAGCAGCAGCTATTGTTATGCGAACCGTGAGAAATACAGTGGACACGGGGAGGACCGTAGTGTGCACAATTCACCAACCAAGCATTGACATTTTTGAAGCTTTCGATGAGGTACGCCTCAATGCTCTAAATAATGTTGATGTTTTCCCATCTTATGTTTGGTGGTTTGATTATGGAACATGAACGCAACCTCACTATTTTTTATTTATTGCAGTTACTTTTGATGAAGAGAGGAGGCCAAGTTATTTATGCCGGACCTCTTGGTCGCCAATCTCACAAGCTTGTAGAATATTTTGAAGTGAGTACATATTTTGGATTCCTCATGTTTAGTTTTTATTTGAGTAAACAATGAAGTTAAGTCCAAAATGTTTATTTCCTCTTTCCACTTTCTGGAGAGCCTCGCTCCCCAAAAGATAGAAAAGAAAGGGAAAAAAACCCACAAAAGTTAACCTGGGATAGTCAACATGATTGGATAGGAGATTTTTATGCTACTAGAGATTGACATCCATAATCTTCCACAGGCTGTTTCGGGGGTTCCCAAGATTAGGGATGGTTACAATCCTGCTACATGGATGTTGGATATTACTGCGCCTTCAGTTGAGGCTCAATTGGGGGTGGATTTTGCTGATATTTATGCCAACTCATCCCTTTATCAGTAAGTAAATTATGATATTTTCTCATGTAGGAGTAGTTGATTTCTTGAACTTGGTGTGGAGAATCTGGAGTTATTATTTACAACCATTCATATTTTTCCTCTCTTGACACTCTTTCAGGAGAAATCAAGAGCTTATTAAAGAACTCAGTGCTCCTCCACAGGGTTCCAAGGACCTTCACTTCCCAACCAAGTACTCCCAATCATTCAATACCCAGTGCATAGCTTGTTTCTGGAAACAGCACTGGTCTTACTGGAGGAATCCCCAATACAACGCAATTCGGTTCTTCATGACAATCGTAATCGGAGCTTTATTTGGTCTTATTTTCTGGCAGAAAGGACAACAGACGTAAGTATTTCATCTCATCATTTTGCTACATATATTACTGCTTTATTAATGGTTGGAACTTCCTTGTTGGGAATCGAACAAGAAGTTCAATCCACAACGCCCCTACGGATCTTGGAAACTAGAGTGACAAAAATCACTAGACAGAAAAAAGTGCTTAATGAATATAAAACAGGAAAAGACAGAGATATACGTGGAAAACCTCAACGCATGGAAAAACCATTGGAGCCACACCAATACCCTATAATCGAAGAATATGGAGTACAAGTCTTTTTTTTTTTTTCTCCCCCCTCTTTTTGTGTTTTAATCTGGAACACTCTAACCCTAAATACAAAGCCACTGCAATATAAATAGGTAAGGCCCAATGGCTGAAATTGCCCATGCCCAATTAGAACATACCGTTTCGACTCAATTGGCGCACAACCTTAAGCGCACACTGGTTGCGGCACAAATTTTTGCGGTGAGGGGGATCCTCCCCTTTCACTGCCGGGCTATTACTGAAAGTTGCGTGCATCCCCAACATTCCTTTGGTGCAACAAATGCAGAACAGCAAATGCATGTGCATGTAGAAAATTGGCTAATAAGCTAGCTGAACAAACAACTAAATTTGACAAGTTCAGACCAAAAGGTTTGAATAAACAGACAGATGATGTGACAAAATCTAAAAGATGTCCCTACAAAAGAAGAAAAGTTGAGTCAAAATTGTGGAAAAAGCATATGCATTGGTACAAGCTGCAATTGAGATGCTATTATTCCAAAAGAAGAGAAACCATCCTACAGTTCATACTTCATAGCTTGTGTTACTTGTATATTTTAGATTTGCTATTCTATGGAATTCATCTCTGTTCTTAACTAATTTTTTGTTAACAGAACAAAACAACAAGATCTGATGAATCTTTTGGGATCTATGTATGCTGCTGTCCTATTCCTCGGAGCCACTAATGCTTCTTCGGTGCAGTCTATTGTTGCTATTGAGAGAACAGTATTTTACCGTGAAAGAGCAGCTGGGATGTATTCAGAATTGCCTTATGCGTTTGCTCAGGTAATTTCTTTGTAGCAGATGGAGTGATAACCTCAGTTCTATCATTTCAAAGTATGGTCAAAATAACTAAAGCATGCACGAAACTAACGAAATTTCCTATTAAAAAACTCTGCAGGTGTTGATTGAGACGATCTACGTTATAGTTCAAACACTTGTGTACAGTTTACTCCTGTACTCCATGATCGGGTTTGAGTGGAAAGTCGAGAAAGTGCTGTGGTTCTACTACTACATATTGATGTGCTTCATCTACTTCACATTGTACGGAATGATGGTTGTTGCACTGACGCCAGGACACCAAATTGCCGCGATTGTGATGTCCTTCTTCCTCAGTTTCTGGAATTTATTCTCTGGTTTCCTCATTCCCAGGCCGGTATGTTATAATCATTTTTCCTTTCATTAATGTTTGGGATTGAGGGTTTTCAAGTGGAAGTGAAACCATTTCCTAGCTAAGGCTCATTAATGATCAGGTTTCACGTGTTTAAACCTTAAAAGTATTTTAGGGGAATGAACGGACGGACTGCTGTCATCCACAGTTTCAGCACTCTTATTCTCCTCTAATGAGGGAATGTGAAGTGCTTGTTACCAACCATAAATACCTATCACTTTTTATTTGAACATTACTTAGTTTCTGCTATAAACCTTGAACGGGAATTGTGCCGGTACAAGGAACGGAACTTGCCACACGTCTTAATTTGTGGTTTGTTAGGGTTCGAGTCTATAGATTCCAATATCTGAACTTTTAGTTTAAGAGAGAAACATCCATTAACTTAGAGTAATATTTTCTACTTAGTCATGTAAGACATTTGTAAAAACATTTTGATCCAAATTTTTTTCACATTTCTCTGACTAAAGCTCCATGCTTTCTTGGTTTTAGTTCGTTCCATTTTGCCTTTTCCTCCTATGTTAAAGATCAAGGAAATATCCAATCTCAGCCGAGATAGGCTACAAAATTGCTCGTTAGAAGTAGTTAACGGACGAAAATAGTGCAGTGCCATTTGATGTCTATAAGTGAAGATTGGATGGATGCCTGCTCCTTGGGTATGCTCTCAAAAGGGCTGTTTTCATGCGTTCTGGTGTTATTGGTCTGTTGTTTTTTCTGTTCTCTTGGGGGGAGGCGGGATTGGCGCATCTTCAATTTGAGAGTGCGCTCGGGCAAGTGGGCTACGTAGAAATTACCATCTTGGATCTCCAAGTTCACTGGTTTCGAATGTAGATGTACTATGTTTTTGGACAGTCCACTATCTAATTTGCTAGGATACTAGTAGTTTCTGATAACACAGCTTCTGCACCTCCATTCCCTTTATGAAACACAATATAACGAACCAACAGGAAGGAAATATCACAACCCTTTCCTTTCCTTCTCCTCGTTACTTTTTACTGACTAGTGTTGCATCTTACGCGTATTTGCAGCAAATCCCGGTCTGGTGGAGATGGTACTACTGGGCTTCGCCAGTCGCTTGGACACTCTATGGACTGGTGACCTCTCAAGTAGGTGACAAAAGCGAGTCACTCGAAATACCAGGAGCGGGAAACGTGCCGGTGAAGGCATTCCTTAAAAGCTATATGGGTTTCGATTATAACTTCCTACCGGCAGTCGCGGTGGCCCACGTCGGTTTTGTTGCTCTCTTCTTCTTGGTTTTCGCCTACGGTATCAAGTACCTCAACTTCCAAAGGAGATAACCCGCTGTAGTCACATTAAGGGTGTATTCTTAAATCTTTATCTTTATAAGTTTTACCACACGAAGTATCTCAATTGTACAGTTATTTATTCAGGGCCTTTGGGCTTTGATTTTTATACCAATTGTTTTCTGCAATAAAATTAGACGCTTATTGTTGTTTGATTGTGAACAGAGCATTCTGGTGATCATTGTTTCTCTAACAAATTTCTGGGTGTAAAGAGAAGTTCAAATCTGAGCCCGAATATTAATGAAAATATAAGTGCTGAAGAGGTAAGTATAGTTAACCATCTGAACGAAAGGATGGAGTGATCTTAAAAGGATTGAAAGAGACGGCAGGAAGCACAGAAGAGTCCTAAGCCATTCTGCAGTGGAGAATGTTCTCTCTCTAGGAATGAGTGCGCACTGAGTTTCTCTCTCTAAGAAATCACTACTCTGTAATCTGGGAGGATTGTCTCAAATTATATACACCTTGGGTGTTTCTCTGGCACCAAGTGGTCCAATAAAGTCTCGACACGTGTCCCTTCCGACCTCTTGACTGCGGGGTAGCACCACCCTCCCGTGATGGTCTCGCGGTCGCGCTAGACTTACCCTATTGCTGTGAACCCTCCTCTCTTTTGTAAGCCACCAAGCCACTAGGTCATCCTTCCATTCCCCTATCGGGCAATGTCATGGCTTACTCTGTCATCGCTATATCGTGGCTAAGCGTGAGAGGGTCTTGAGGGTCCTGCCTCGTGACTGGAGCAGACGTGAATGTCTGTTCAGATAGGCCGTTATCTAACAGACAAAGTCTGTCAAGTTTGGTGCCGCGAAACCTGGGGCCCACGTGTATTGCCACCTGTCTCAAGAGGGTGACGCTGCGTGGCGTAACAGGATTGAAGGGTCTACATTCTTTACACAGTCAACTAGTGGTTACTAACCTTCCCCATACTTGGTGCTCAGATTTTCATTCAGTAAAAAAAACGAAGACGTGAAATTGAAATGGGAAAACTAAAGACGAAGGTATGGGGGTCTTGGGTTTGCGAGATTCATTCTCTTCACGAGTTCAAGATTGTCTTTCACGAGTTCTTGAATGGCAAAATCTACTGCCATAGAAGTGCCTGTATGATAAAAACCACAGGTTCTGTTAATTGGGTGGGCTCCTTCAGCTCTCGGTCCACATAAATTGAACGTCGACGGAGCTTGTAACTGGGAGCTCATACCACAGCAGGTGGGCCTGAATCCTCATCCGAGATTCAAATCGTAAATGGATTAAAGGTTTTCAAAGACACATGGGAGCAAATTCAGCTTTGGGAGCGGAATTGTGGGCCGTCTGAGATAGGCTCAAATTGGCTTGTGATCTAAACTTGGGAAAGATTGAAGTAGAAGTTGACGCGGGATCAGTAACGAGCTTCTTAATTCTTCCCATGCTTTGAACCATCCCTTAAATGCGTTGATATATATGATTGCGGGAGATTGATGGAGCTATGCAGTGTTAGGGAAATTCGCCTAGTGAAACGAGAAGCCAATTGATGTGCCGACTTGCCAGTCGAGAAGAGTTCTAATTTGAAGCAGTTTTAATTATGTTGTTTTAGACATTCCCCCTTCTTTCATTTCGCAACAATTAGTTGATGCTGCTGTAGGGGTTAAATACCCGGGAACTTTGATGGTTAGTTTCTTATTAAGTCTTTCTTTTACCATAAAAAAGAAAAGGGAAAACTAACACCTCTCTCTCCCCTTCTCACTCCATGCAAGTTGTTTTGTTCAAACGTACACATCAGACACAAATAATGCTACCTTGCAAACAGAGTTTTCCCATGTTTTTTTATCCAACAGATTCTTATGCATTTCCTGCACTGACAGAGTCATCATGTAACCACCCATTTGACAAATAAGGCAAATTCTACCAATGTTATGGTGACAGATCACATGGTACTCAAAATGTGGTATTCAGACTGTCAGACATGGTCACCAAAGTATTAGTGAATTATTTAACGTATGTAACAGAAAATGAGAGATAAAATGGAAATACTTTGTTACTTTTTGTAAGTTTTTCAAAATAGACAGTATTTATGGGACAACCCGAAATTGAAATTGAATACGCAACTATCTTTGTGGAACGCGGTGCAATAAACGAAAGGACCAGATCCCCTATATAAATGGCAAAAGCATTCAAATATACAACTACTGCCCATATCCCCACACGCACGAAGTCATCGAAGGGGGCGAAGGCTTAAGAGTTATTGATAAAGCTGGTGGATTTGACAAGAAGAAACACTTTTGATACCAGAACTCAAGCCTCATGGAGCATGTTTTCCCAGATTTGATTGGTCTATTCAGATATCAACAAATTCTCCTTACAATTGGGGGTCCAAAAAATTAAATTTTAACTGGTAAAGCTGAAGTCCACGGGGGCCCTATAGTGAAGAGACTAGAACCTTGAGCTCGAGCTCCAGGACGCAATGATTATCCTATGAAAAGACCTACTTGTCGTTTGATTCCGGTGATAGGTATGTATTCAGATGAATATATAGGTTTAGAACTTATCGTGTAGTTTAAAAACCCAGATGGAGAGAGTCATCAAGAAATTATGTAACATTGTATGCATAGTTGATTTGGGAGGAATACACGACAAAATAAATCTGCTTGATTTCGAACTGGACACAATCATCGATCCATTGGTTTGCTAGACAAGAAAACTATTCCGAAGAGCAAAACAATATGAAATTATATCCAAAGTTATGAACAAAAGAGTTTTTGTTTGATTTGTACAATGAATGTTCAGAACTCGATGGGAAAAAAAAGGGGTTTATGTAGCCGATCCCAATTGATTGGGACATAATGTAAGAATTTTCGTAAGGTAGCCCACAGATAAAATGGCTTTATAATTTAATTACCACTCAATACAGTGTGTCATGTAGGCCAAGTGAAATTACAAAAATAGTACCATGCCAGCAACCATTGTTGTTTCTTGAGCCACACCTCCCATTGACCCATCCCTATCCTGCCGGAACTAGTATTGCTGTCGAAACCACACCACCCCATTGACCTTGAGCCCTGTCCACCTATGATGCACGGACACGGACACGGACACAGACACGGACACGGGGACACGGCAATTCTAAAAAAATGGAGACACGGACACGGCAGGGGACACACCACGTGTATATTTATTTATTTATTTAATTAGATATTTATTTATTTATATATATATATATATATATATATGTATATGAGGAACTCTCTAGTCCGGGACCCTTGGGTCCGTATCTCATAGTTCCGGATCAAATTTTGACGATCCGAGCCGTCCAATGTGTTCAAAAGGTGTTTTCCAAGGCCCACGCGGGAAATCTTCAAAAAAAAATACCGGGAAGGGCTTGATCCACGCAATTTTGTAAATATGCAGTTTTTGCGAAAAATTGCGTGGATCAAGCCCTTCCCGGTATTTTTTTTTGAAGATTTCCCGCGTGGGCCTTGGAAAATACCTTTTGAACACATTGGACGGCTCGGATCGTCAAAAAAATATCAGGAAGGGCTTCAAAATGCTTCAATCCGGGAAATCCGGGATCCTTGACAGGATCTCCCGTGTATATATATATATATATATATATATATATATATATATATATATATATATATATATATATATATATATATATATATATATAAACTTTTAGGGGTCAAATTGAATTTTTTTTAAACTTTCAGGGATAAAATTGAAATTTTTTAGAACTTCCAGGGGTAAAATTGAAAATTTTAAAACTTTCAGGGGTAAAATTGAAATTTTTTAAAACTTTCAGGAGTAAATTTATTATTACTCAAAAACTAAGGGTAAAAACTGTATATAGATCTTCTTCTTCCTCAGCCGACGTTACAACTTCAGCCCTAAAAAATCAGATCTCAGATCTTCACGCTACTGCTGGAAGCAAGGTACGTGACTACGTCGTCTCTCTCTCTCTCTCTCTCTCTCTCTCTCTCTCGTTTTCTCTCTCTCTCTCTCTCTCTCTCTCTCTCTCTCTCTCTCGACTTCTCTCTCTCTCTGTGTCTCGTTTTTTCTCTCTCTCTCTCTCTCGGCCTCTCTCTCTCTCTCTCTCCCCCCATGTCCCCATCCATGACCCCCCCGTGTACCCAACCGTGTCCCCATCCAAAAAAGCACATTAGCCGTGTCCCATGCCACGTGGCGTGTCGGGACACTGCGATACGGCAACCAGGAGGCGTGTCGGTGCTTTGTAGCTGTCCACTATGAGTTGTCACCTAAAAAATAAGAGCCACATCTCTCAATCTTCACATGTTGTGCTAAGCAAAATCTATTACTCTGTTTTCCATTGAAGGTATTCAACAAAGTTGACAGATTGTAACTCTATACGAGTTTTGTATTCAAACTAGCTAAGTAGATTGTAAAACTATCTCTCAATCTCTCACACACTGAAAATCCTTAATTGCCTAAATTTTTTAAAACTTCAGCCTAAGTTTGAAAAGGTGGCTGCAAAGTGATCTGGATGAACTTCGGGGAGGGGGCGGAGGGGGAGTTGGGGTGGTTAAAGTGGCCATAGATGGTGGTAGCTGACGGTAGAGGAGAAGATGAAATGATGAAGGAGATAGGGTTAGTACTAGCATAATTATAAGTGCACGAAGAAACTTTCCAATTTGTTAATTACATTGTCGATGAACAAAGATACAAGGCTAGAGAGAATATATGTGTTGGAATAAAATGTAAAATAAGAGAAATAATAAACATTTCTAAAATAAAAAAGATATGATTAGTGTATTTATTAAAACCTCAAGCAGATCACTGTAATTTACCTCTCTGGTTTTTCGTTTCTGTTAAATTTGTCATGCATTCTAGAAACAAATCACAATGAGATAAACAAGCCCTAGAGAAAATAATAGGGAAAATTGCTCTAAAATGGCAGTAGAGGCAATTAATTGCAAAGACATGAAACACTTTTTGAAAATTGCTCCCAATATGAAACGCAATTTTTTAATTGCATATAAATGGTACCCACAATTATGTTGACCGAAATACCCCCTTGATTTGTGATTTCGAGTGCAATGAATTTGTTGAGGAGTGCAACCGTTGTCAATGTAGAGTGCAATAAAAGTGGATGAAAGATGCAATGGTTAGAAAATCTTTCCAATGTGACTTGAACACACACCCTTCTTGAATTTGGATAAAGGAGATGTGATTTTCACTTGAGTAAAAAACGTGCAACATGGGTGCAAAGCAGTTGTTGAGGAGTGCAACACTCCTCCATTTAAGAGTTCAACAAAAATGGAAGAAGAGTGCAATAGTCAGTAAAAATATTTTCAAAAAGTTTGAATTGAGTAAAAAAACGTGCAACATGGGTGCAAAGCAGTTGTTGATGAGTGCAACAGTCCTCCATTAAGAGTTCAACAAAAGTGGAAGAAGAGTGCGATAATCAGTAAAAATATTTCCAAAAAGTTTGACTTAAATAAAAAATGTGTAACATGAGTGCAAAACAGTTGTTGATGAGTGCAACAATTCTTCATTAAGAGTTCAAGAAAAGTGAAAGAAGAGTTCAGCAAATTCATTGCACTCACGTTGATCCAAATTCAAAAAGGGTGTGTGTTCAAGTCACACTGAGAAGATTTTCTGACAATTGCATCCTTCATCCAGTTTTGTTGCACTCTACATTGACAACGGTTGCACTCCTCAATAAATTCATTGCACTCGAAATCACAAATTCAAGAAGGGGATATTTCGGTCAACATTATTATGAGTTCCATGTATATGCAATTAAAATTGTGTGTTTCATGTATATGCAATTTCTAAAAAGTGGTCCATGTCTTTGCAATTAATTTCCTCTACTACCATTTTAGAGCAAATTCCATTTTTTCCGATTTGCCAGCCATTTATGGACGTGATAAAACTGCCTTTGGGGTTCTATAATTGACCATCTTCTAGAATGGACCCAGCTCCTCTGCTGTCATCCCAGAATAGAGAGGTCTATGCAGCTACATCTCTACTGTTTATTAGGGGTGC
Organism: Vaccinium darrowii; assembly: GCA_020921065.1. Lineage (NCBI taxonomy): Eukaryota > Viridiplantae > Streptophyta > Magnoliopsida > Ericales > Ericaceae > Vaccinium > Vaccinium darrowii. The sequence goes on along the minus strand of CM037161.1, from coordinate 30,769,521 downwards.
TCACGGTCCGGATCGGCATGAATCCAATCCTAATCCGCGAGTCACGGTTTTTTTGAAAATACAATCCGTGTCCGATCCAAAAGTCTCACGGTTCGGTTCCAATCCGAACCGCGAGTCACGGATCGGTTCCGGATTAATCCACGGATTTTCAACTTATTCGGAAAAAAACAACAAACAAAGGCAATAAGGCACTATCAAGTAGCAAATGCACTAAATAGAAAGTTCAAAGTTGGAAATCCCAATAAAAAACAACAAAGGCAGTTAGGCAAATTGTTATATAACTGAACAAACAAAGGCACAAACTTATATTACAACAAAGGATAGCAGATAGTTACTTCCGGTTCACTCACAAAGACAATAGCAGATAGTTACTTCCAATTCACTCACAAATAGAGAGTATATATAGTAGCACTTATAATACTTTACCCCCCTAGATTTTATAGATATAACAATATTCGCACCATAACTCCCACAACAGTACAACCAAACCGTAAGTCTGCTAAATTAACAATATCTATATAACTATAATTATAAAAGTGATAAAATTATATATAATAAAAATCTCACGGTCCGGATCGGTTAATCCACGGTTTCAAAATTAAAATCCGTGTCCGATCCAAAAGTCACGGTTTTTTATTTTTTGAATCCGTGTCCGGACCATTAATCCAAGGTTAAAATCCAAAAGGTACGGATCGGTTCGGTCCGGACCGGATTCACGGTTCACCGGTTTTTTTGAGCAGCCCTACTGTTTATTTCCACATTCAACCTATTCTTTATTGGTAGGATTTTTAAAATTTAGGCGGCTTTTTTTTTTTTTTTTTTTTCCATTGGCAAAAATTTGGACGGCTAAGATCACTTGAACAACTCTCTGAAGTCTAAAATCTCTAATTTATTCGTTTTGGTTTTTCATTATTAATTTGGGTTTTGGTCCTTTTGAAAGCACTACAAGGTCGTAGTCCTCCATTCAAAACCGTCCGTTTGCCAATTATTGGCCGTATTATCTTTACGTAAAGATATGTATTTATCTGTAAAATAATCCGGACCGTTGATTGACAAATGGTCTGCTGTGACTGAGGAATTACAACCCTGTAGTGCTCTGGCCAGTAGATGGTCTCCGGACCCACTTTTGGCTCTTCTAAACCAAACAAGCCGTGTGCTGCGAGAGTACTGAATAATTCGACTTTCCACCTATATGGCTATATATAGCCCACCTGTCCGCTCTCCTCCCCTCGTCTCGCGGCGAATGTTTCTGTCACCTTCTCCCTCTCGATTCGATCTGCTCGCCGCCTTCCTCTCGATCGTCAATTATTCACTATTCTGTTAATTCACAGTCATTTAAAAATCCCTCTCGATCGACGTCCGAAATTTCAAATCTTTCTTTACTCCGTACGAGGTGGTAGAAGAGAACTTAAAAATTAAAAATTTTCACTTACGACTTCGATATTTCCATAAATTAATCCGCGAACAGGTTAAATATAACGAGATGACGACATGATTCAGACGTAATCACAGAAAAGATTCTTTTATATCCCATTGGCGCATTTTCGTTAATCCATTAACAACAGGAAATGGCGTCGGCGTTGGCCGGAGACGATCTGGCTCGATCGACGAGCAGCCGGAGGAGTTGGGCCGGAGCGTCGGCGAGTTTCCGGGAGGTAATGCGGCCGACGCCGGACGTGTTCACTAGGAGCGGGAGGCGGCAGGACGACGAGGAGGAGGAACTGCGGTGGGCGGCGATCGAGCGGTTACCCACGTACGATAGGCTGAGGAAGGGGTTGCTGAATCAAGTGCTGGATAATGGTAGAGCGGTGAGAGAGGAGGTCGACGTCACGCAGCTTGGAGTGCAGGATAAACAGCAGTTGATGGAGAGTATACTTAAGGTTGTTGAAGATGATAACGATAAGTTTTTGAGACGGCTCAGGGACAGGACTGATAGGTCTGTTGATTGTCTTTGTTTTCGTTTGAATCTGTGTTGGAAATTGGAATGATTTGATTTTTAAAATTTTTTTTTGGTGACGGAGAATGTCCCCATAAACCAGACTAATCTTTCCGGCCTCTCCCAAATCCCTTTCCACGCGTTTGTGTGAGGCGAGGTGGCCGCACGGATAAATTGTTGCCAAGGGGAATCGACCTGCCATCTTGAGGTGGTTTGATTAATCACTACGATAGCCCCTTGATTTGATTTTACTGAGGTTTAGAGTTCTGACAAATTGTCGAACCGCGAAGAATTTGTGTTTTGTTATATTTTGGTGAATCAAATTGGTAAACAATTTGGATGGATATTGCCAAATTGCAACTTATAGTAGCTCTTTCAATTGGTTTTGAATAGTTAGACTAGCTTTTGTTTCTTATGTTATTTTTTGGGTCTGGCTAACCTTGAGCATGTATATAGTAACCATATAATGACAAATCGTTAGAAATTTAATATACACTTCGAAGATATGAACACATAAATTTTGTGTTTTTGTGATACATGGATTTTTCGTAATTTTTGTTTAAAACATTTTTTGATATGAGGACTTGGACATACTGTCGAACCACTTAGATTTTGTGTTTTTGTTATATTTGTTAATTATTTCTTCTTATTTTCAGTATGTATGATTAATGATTTTGGTGGATATGCAGGGTGGGAATTGAGATTCCAAAGATTGAAGTACGGTACGAGCATTTGTCAATAGAGGGAGATGTGTATGTTGGGAGCAGAGCACTTCCCACCCTCTGGAATTCTACCTTGAACACAATTGAGGTAAGCCTTCTTTGATTTTTCAAGGGTTCGGATCCTCTTCATATCTTGTCCGGTCCGGACAGCCTAATTATTTTCTCACAATGCAAGAAACTTGCACCTGGTAAGAATTTCCGGGGAAGCCAAAGTTTTTTTGGATAGCTCTAGCAACTGTCCGTGATAGTGGATCATTTCAATTATTTCTTGTAGTTTGGCCGTTTCCTTTGTTCTTATGACAACTGTTTTATTTTTTTGTTATGGACAACAGAGTGTTCTTGGATTAATTCGGCTTGCCCCTTCGAAGAAGAGAAAAATCCAAATACTTAAAGATGTTAGTGGCATAGTAAAACCATCAAGGTACGTAATTCAATGGAGTTGTAAAGCTTTTATTTTCCTGTTCATATTAGACATCGAAATTTTCTTGCTCTGGTAACGTAGGCATATGGCCTCATGTACTGAATTCTGTGATTTCATTTGCGCATAACACATGCAACAAGTTGCCTTTGCAGATTAAGTTTTGCTCTATTTTTGTCAGTAGGTGATTGCAAACCTTTGTAAAGCCATTTTTCGGCGCATTTATGTGACCAGTTGTGCTCTTGAAGTAGGTTGAGTTAATTTATGTGCTTGTTATGCAATCAGGATGACATTGCTTTTGGGACCACCAAGCGCCGGTAAGACAACATTGTTGCAGGCACTTGCAGGGAAGTCGGACCGGGATCTGAGGGTGCGGTTCTTATTATCACACAATAAATTCTGTCAATTAGTTATTGTCGGCATTTAAATTTTGATGTCAAAATTTTGGCCTGTGCCCAATCTAATCTTTCTAGACACCAATTAATGGGTACTAAATGTGTTTTCTTTTTGCTGGGGTTGTATTAGGATTGGTCTTTTCTATGAACTACTTTGTGTGTTTGACTTTGGTTTTTTATGCAGGTATCAGGAAAAGTCACCTATTGTGGTTGCGAACTGAATGAATTTATTTCCCAAAGGACTTGTGCTTACATTAGTCAACTTGATCTTCACCATGGAGAGATGACAGTGAGGGAAACATTGGATTTCTCTGGGCGCTGTTTGGGGGTCGGCACAAGATACGAAATGCTGGTGGAACTATCAAGACGAGAGAAAAAAGAGGGGATTAAACCAGATCCTGAGATTGATGCGTTTATGAAGGCCACAGCTGTGGCAGGGCAAGAAACCAGTTTGGTTACAGATTACATTCTCAAGGTTCCCTGCTTTGAATTTCAAGTAGTTGTTTTTTTTTTTGATATTGCAGATGACGTGTTTTATCATAATGCATTATAATTCTGCCCCTTCTCTCTCTGTGGTGGAAAAAAAAATTGAAAAACTTATTGTCACAAACTTATAACAGATACTCGGACTGGATATTTGCGCGGATATTATGGTTGGTGATGACATGAGAAGGGGTATTTCTGGCGGACAGAAGAAGCGTGTGACCACTGGTAAAGGAAACATTTACTCTTTTATGAGTAGTTAATTGTCTAGTATTCCATTTCAAATATCAGTACATCGTTAAGGTTGTTATCCACATGTTAAATATTGTTAACAATAACACTTTCAGTTGGGCCAATGTATCTTTATTTAATAGAATTGAACATGCTCACACATAGACTTGTACAATCCTGGATATTGCTATGGCGGCAACTCTTGAAATGTAGTTCTGTGGCAATGTTTCGCCTCTTGAACAATGATGTTAGCAAGTGTTTATCCCATGGAATAGTATTTTTCGTAGTTTGACAAAATTATTCTTGTAGCATAATTTAGCGTATCTTTACCGAGCCAATCCATAATTTTCGGTCTTATTCCTTTCAAATAGTTGCATAGAATTCAAAACATTTGTAGTTGTTTTACTCATTTCCAGTCATGATAGTAATGCAATGTTCTTCTAATTTTGTTGCTGGTGTTCTAGTTGGCTCCAAAATGCCAATTGTTTTTCTTCAGTAGATGCCAAAAATATTCATTCTTAGTATTCATGTCAGTAACATCATCATCTCTTCAGCTTTATACTCATAGGGTATATGAACGTTGATTGGGAAAAAAGGAATTGATTGTCTGTTAGTTGTTAAAATGCCTGAACGGTTGGTCGTTGTAGAAACACTTTTCTGCGTACGTACAGTGTCAAAATTCTATTCGCCACTTTGATTTTGTTACATTCTAGTCTTTTGTGAACTAGGCTGCATGCTGCTATTGTCATTAACTTAGTTTCATTCAAAAATCTTTTTGGGAGTCTCTTGCTCGTCTCCTATTGAAATATAAATAATAAAGTTGCCCCTCTCTCTAACAGCTTAAGCTTTTAGAAGAGTTGGTGGTCAACAATTTAATATGGTATCAAAGCTAAGTTTTCAGAGGCTTTTCCTCTTTGTTTGTGCCATAATTTCACTTTGTTCCGTTGTGATCCGTATGTTCAGGATCGTTTGTTGACCACTTCACTTGCGAATTAGGGGTCACACGTGCGGGGGAGTATTAGAGTTTGTCCCACATGGGGTAGATGGGCTTAGGCCTTTAAGTGGGTTTGTTCTATAGGGTACCCTCGATTGGTTTCTTGCCAATCGTTGGTTTGGGTCTCGGATTGGACAATTTTTGCTCTTTGAGCTTATTGTTCTTTCCTTGCTCCTATTAGTCTTGTAACAAGTTCAAGATTAATGAAATTGCTTTTGCCGTTCATAAAAAAAAAGAAAAGAGTTTGTCCCACATTGGTTAACTATAACCTTGAAAGCTAGTATATAAGCCTGGGCAGCCTCTCCACTTATTGCCAATTGGTTTTGAGTTGGATGCTTTAACATCTCCCTATAATAATTTTTTTTGTCATTTGATCACTTTTTAATTTGCTATTATCCAGCAATTTTATTAGTCAATACCTTTTCGGGTTAACTTGGTGCAGGAGAGATGTTGGTTGGACCAGCAAAAGCTCTGTTCATGGATGAGATATCAACGGGGTTGGATAGTTCCACCACTTTTCAGATTGTCAAGTTCATGAGGCAAATGGTTCATATAATGGATGTGACCATGATCATCTCTCTTTTGCAGCCAGCCCCTGAGACATATGATCTATTTGACGACATTATCTTGCTTTCAGAAGGTCAAATCGTCTATCAAGGTCCACGAGAGAATATCCTAGAGTTCTTTGAATATATGGGCTTCAAATGCCCAGATAGGAAAGCAGTAGCAGATTTTCTCCAAGAAGTGACTTCAAAGAAGGATCAAGAAGAATATTGGTTCAGGAAGAATAACCCTTACAGATTTATCTCCGTTCCTGAGTTTGCAGATTCCTTCAATGCATTCCGTGTAGGCCAACAGTTGGCATCAGATCTTAGTGTTCCTTACGATGAATCAAGAGCCCACCCGGATGCATTGGTGACAGAGAAGTACGGTATCTCCAAAATGGAATTGTTTAAGGCATGCTTTGATAGAGAGTGGCTTCTAATGAAGCGTAACTCTTTTGTATACATATTCAAGACTACTCAGATTACAATCATGTCAATAATAGCCTTCACAGTGTTCTTGAGGACACAAATGCCGGCAGGCAATCTGCAAGATGGAGGCAAATTTTTTGGAGCTCTTTACTTTAGTCTTGTTAATGTGATGTTTAATGGGCTGGCGGAGCTTGCAATGACTATTTTTAGGCTTCCCGTCTTCTTTAAACAGAGGGATTTCCTATTCTATCCTGCATGGGCTTTTGCTTTGCCAATTTGGGTCCTTCGAATACCCATCTCTTTAATGGAATCAGCAATATGGATTATTCTCACATATTACACAATTGGATTTGCTCCAGCTGCTAGCAGGTAGGTTCACAAGTTGTTGGCTTCTAGTGATAGTTTTCATGCCAATGTATCCTCACCAACTTTACCTAAGTTCTGGATGAGACACTTATTCTTCCCAAACTCATTTGGTGGTCTCTGCAATTGATATTTATCTTACTGACAAACTTCCATATCATTTAGGTTTTTTCGGCAGTTCATTGCCTTATTTGGTATACATCAAATGGCTCTCTCTCTCTTCCGCTTTATTGCTGCAGTAGGAAGAACACAGGTTGTGGCAAGCACGTTAGGCACATTCACCTTGCTGATGGTTTTTGTGCTTGGAGGATTTATTATCGCAAAAAGTAAGCTACTGATTTGTATTTTCAAATTTGAGTTCTTTGTATCACCAACCTGGTATATTACTTGAAGTGGCAAAAAATGTTGTTGATTCTTTCTTGGGACTGTCAATGTATAGGATGATCGGAATGTTACAACTGTTCACTTTTATTTGTGACCGCAGATGACATTCGGCCATTCATGATATGGGGATATTGGATTTCCCCCATGATGTATGGACAGAATGCAATAGTGATGAATGAATTTCTCGACAAAAGATGGAGTGCCGTAAGTTCTCTTTCGTGGGTTGTTTGCGATCTTTATATCTCTGGATTTTCTTTTCGTCTTCTGATTTCTGATTGCAGTTCACCAATTAGCCTCGTCAAATTTTGAAATATTTTCCTTCATGCAGCCGAACACAGACCCCCGGATTGATGCACCTACAGTGGGGAAAGTCCTCCTAAAGTCAAGAGGCTTCTTTACAGACGATTACATGTTTTGGGTTTGTGTTGGGGCACTGTTAGCGTTTTCTCTTCTCTTCAACATTTTATTTATTGCAGCACTGACTTACTTGAATCGTAAGTTATCAAGTGTTTTGTTCAGCTCTATCTCCTTAAAAGAGAATTTGTTTTTTTAAGTTGAACTCCAGGGTTACCAACCCATGTTTGGATAATCTGTTTTCAGCTCTGGGTGACTCAAAAGCTATAGTCTTGGATGAAGATGATGAAAATAAGAACAAGAAATCCTCTGAAGGTTTGAGATTCATACTTTCTCTTGATCTGTTCTAGTTATTAAGTCTCCTGTCGATTTTTCATGCTGCCAATTACTTGCTGTTAGTACAGAATTTGATTAGTTAAAAAACATCAATTTTCACCTTTCTTTTCCAGTTTGAAGTAATGTTGCGTTCAGTTACATTGCATGTGTATCGACAGAAATGTTGGGATATGATATAGGGAGTTTTGAGGTTTTCAAAAGGAGACATCTTAGTTCAGATTTGATTTGCACTGCATACACTCGAAACCAGTTTTTGTGTTCAATAAGTGTACCAATAATTTTGATGAGTTCTCGATATGAAAGAATGATAATTTCTTCTAGCATTATTTACTTTTACTGACTCGTACAGGTGCTAACTGCTCAATCATCTAGAATAATTTGTTAATCAGTAGGGTGATGGTCTGTGTTTGAATGGGTGGTATTTGATATTACTTTTATATCCTGTTGTGTCAAAGAATGTTCTACCGGTCCGAATAATGGATGCCCTGGGAATGATTGCAGGAACTGCTATGGCAGTGCGAAATGCTTCAATTGTCAGTGCCGATGATGATGCACCTACTAAAAGAGGAATGGTTTTGCCCTTCCATCCCCTTTCACTTGCATTCATCCACATCAACTATTACGTAGATATGCCTACTGTAAGTAAATTCTTAAAATTCCATAATCTTGTGACTATGTTGAGCATTTTCAGGTTCTTGTAAGTAAATTCTCAAGATAATGACGGTATCTGAAACAGGTTTTTTTTCTCCAATAACAAACAAGATATTTGATTAATGACCTTAAGTATATCTTCGGACTTAAATAGCCTGCATCAAGTTGTTCAATTGGCAAGCTCCGTCCTTAATAAGATCATCTGGCCCTCGTCTACATTGAATATTTCTAAAAACATAACAAAAAGTATGTCTGTATGTCCAATCCGAACTAATGCCATAACGCAGCATATTTACTAGCTCTTTCACTTGGTTTTAAATAGTTAGACTAGCTTCTGTTTCATATGTTTTTTATAGGGTGTTTTGTAAACCTTGATAATTTATAATACTCATATATGTCAAAACATTACAATTTTCAATATACATTTTATTGATACTAACTGAACATATTTTAATGATCTTTTCATGGATATCCAAGTATTTTTGCACTTGGTTGCATTTTCTACTTTTGGTACATTTGTTTAGTGAATAGATTACTTCAGTCCCAGCAAAAATTTTCCTTCCTTTGTTCTTTAGCGATAGTTATAATGTTGATCATTTTTGTCACCAGTGTTGCCTTTTGACTATTTGATTAAGCCCAATTTCTTCTTCTTTTCCACCAGGAAATGAAAACTCAAGGTGTCGAGGAGGACCGTCTTCAACTGCTACGGGATGTTAGTGGTGCATTTAGACCTGGTATACTGACAGCGCTCGTGGGTGTTAGTGGTGCCGGAAAGTCCACTTTGATGGATGTCTTAGCCGGAAGGAAGACTGGTGGATACATTGAAGGAACTATTACCGTTTCCGGTTACCTAAAGAACCAAGCAACATTTGCTCGGGTTAGCGGTTACTGTGAACAGAATGACATTCACTCACCCTATGTTACTGTTTATGAATCTCTCCTATACTCAGCTTGGCTCCGTCTCTCGTCAGACGTGAACACAAAGACACAGAAGGTATGTCACTTAGAAAATAGCCTTAGGTTCTCCATAATATTGAAATAGTATGATCTCATTAGTTAATATGTCTTGATCTTTTTTGTTGCCATAGATGTTTGTTGAAGAGGTGATGGATTTGGTTGAGCTGAATCCAATACGAAACTCTTTAGTTGGGCTTCCAGGAGTAGATGGCCTTTCAACAGAACAAAGAAAGAGGTTGACAATAGCTGTAGAATTGGTTGCTAACCCCTCTATCATCTTCATGGACGAACCAACATCTGGCCTTGATGCTAGAGCAGCAGCTATTGTTATGCGAACTGTGAGAAATACAGTGGACACTGGCAGGACCGTAGTGTGCACAATTCACCAACCAAGCATTGACATTTTTGAAGCTTTCGATGAGGTACCCCTCAATGCTCTAAATGATGTAGATGTTTGTCCATCTTATGTTCGGTGGTTTGATAATGGAACATGAATGCAACCTCTCTATTATTTTTTTATTTCTTGCAGTTACTTTTGATGAAGAGAGGAGGCCAAGTTATTTATGCGGGACCTCTTGGTCGCCAATCTCACAAGCTTGTAGAATATTTTGAAGTGAGTACATATTTTTATATTTCTCATGCTTAGTTTTATTTGAGTACATATTTTCCGAATATATGTACTCATTTTGTCATTAACCTGGGATAATCAACATGTTTTGATTGGAGATTTTATACTACTAGGAATTTTAGGATGGATTAACATCCATAATCTTCCACAGGCTGTTCCGGGGATTCCCAAGATTAGGGATGGTTACAATCCTGCTACATGGATGTTGGACATTACTGCTCCTTCAGTTGAGGCTCAATTGGGGGTGGATTTTGTTGATAATTATGCCAACTCATCCCTTTATCAGTAAGCAAACTATATCTTTTCTCATATAGGAGTAGTTGATTTCTTGCACTTAGCGTGGAGATATTATTTACAAGTATTCATATTTTTCCTCTCTTGAACACTCTTTCAGGAGAAATCAAGAGCTCATTAAAGAACTCAGTGCTCCTCCACCAGGCTCCAAGGACCTCCACTTCCCAACCAAGTACTCGCAATCATTCCATACCCAATGCAGAGCTTGTTTCTGGAAACAACACTGGTCTTACTGGAGGAATCCCCAATACAATGCAGTTCGGTTATTCATGACAATCGTTATTGGTGCTTTATTCGGTATTATTTTCTGGCAGAAAGGACAACAGATGTACGTATTTCATCTCATCGTTTTGTTACATATATTACTGCTTCAATCCACAACGTCCCTACAAATCTTAGAAATTAGAGTAACAAAAATTGCAAAATAGAAAAATTGTGTAATGAGCATAAAATAGGAAAAGACGCAGATATATGTGGAAAACAGAAATGCAAGGAAAAACCACGGGATCCACACCAGCCCATATTATCGAATAATATGGAGTTCGTGTCTTCTCTTTTCTCTCTCAGAAAAGTCTTTTCTCGCCTCCTCTTGTGTTTTAATCTAAAACACTTTAACCCTAATTACAATATGAATAGGTAAGTCCCAATGGCCGAACTTGCCCCTACCCAATTACAAAATACCGTTTTTGCTGCTATCCGTGTGGGACCTTAGGAGCACACAGATTGCGGCACAAACTTTTATGCCAAGGGGGCTCCACCTCCTTCACCCCTGGTTATTGCAACATTCCTTGGGTGCAGACTAAAAGGTTTGAATAAATAGACAGATGAACTCAGATGTTGTGACAAAATCTAAAAGATGTTCTACAAAGGAAGAAAATTTAAGTCAAAATTGTGGAAAAAGCATATGCATTGGTACAAGCTTCAGTTGAGATGCTATTATATTAGCATACCATTGTCACAGGAGTTCTTAGGTTCTTTATCCAAAAAAGAGAAACCATCCTACAGTTCATACTTCATAGCTTGTTACTTCTATATTTTAGATTTGATATTCTGTGGAATTCATCTTGGCTCTTAACTAATGTTTTCGTTAACAGAACAAAACAACAAGATATAATGAATCTTTTGGGAGCTATGTATGCTGCTGTTCTTTTCCTCGGAACCACTAATGCTTCTTCGGTGCAGTCTATTGTTGCTATTGAGAGAACAGTATTTTACCGTGAAAGAGCAGCCGGGATGTATTCAGAATTGCCTTATGCGTTTGCTCAGGTAATTTCTTGTAGCATCTTATGGGAAATGAAATATAATTCTCTGGAGATGGAGTGATAACCTCAGTTCTATCATTTCAAAGCATGTCCAAAATAACTAGAACATGTACGAAACTAACGAAATTTCCTATTAAAAACCTCTGCAGGTGTCCATTGAGACTATCTACGTTATAGTTCAAACACTTGTGTACAGTTTACTCCTGTACTCCATGATCGGGTTTGAATGGAAAGTCGAGAAAGTGTTGTGGTTCTACTACTACATATTGATGTGCTTCATCTACTTCACATTGTACGGAATGATGGTGGTTGCACTGACGCCAGGACACCAAATTGCCACCATTGTGATGTCCTTTTTCCTCGGCTTCTGGAATTTATTCTCTGGTTTCCTCATTCCCAGGCCGGTATGTCATAATCGTTTTTCCTTGCACTAATATTTGGGGTTGAGGGTGTTCAGGGGGCAGGGAAACCTATTCCTACCTATGGCTCATTAATCATCAGGTTTCACATGTTTAAAGTATTTAAGGGGAATGAAGGGGAGGACTGATGTCGTCTAACAGTTTTGAGAACTCTTCTTCTCCTCTAATGAGGAGGGAATCTGAAGTACTTGTCACTAACCAAAAGTACCTCAGTTTTTATTTGAACATTACTTAGCTTCTGTTGTATGTTACCTTGGTCGGGAATTGTGCCGGTACAAGGAGCGGAACTTGCTTCTTGAATGTGATCTGTTAGGGTTTGAGTCTATAGATTCCATTATTCCAATATCCAAAATTCAAACTATATTATGTTGAAAGAGAAACATCCATTAACTTAGAGTAATAATTTTCTATGTACTAATGTAAAACATTTGTAAAAGCGTTTGGATTCGATTCTTTTTCACATTTCTCTAACTAAAGCTCCATGCTTTCTAGTCTTTTAGTTCGTTCCATTCTACCTTTTCCTCCTAGGTTAAAGATTAAGGAAATTCCCAATATTCAGCCGAGGTAGGCTACTAACCATAGTTTTGAATATCGGCCGATACGTTTGTCTCAGGATTTGGAGGCTCCAATACCGATACGTACCGTACCGTATCGGCCGATATGCCAAAAAAGTTAAAAAATTCACGACTGCTACACCCGATTCCCGTGACGTATCGCTGGTACGTCCCGGTACCGAATTACCGATACACCGATACCGAGACCGATACCGCTATTTAAAACTATGCTACTAACTTGCTCGTTAGAAATAGTTAATGAATGGAAATAGGGCCATTTGATTTCTATAAGTGAAGATTGGATGGATGCATGCATGCTCCTTGGGTATGCTTTCAAAAGGGCTGTTTTCATTTGTGCTGGTGTCATTGGTCTTTTGTTTTTCTGTTTTCCTGGGGGAATGCGGGATTGACACATTTACAAGTTGAGAGTACACTCAGGCAACTGGGCTACGCAGAAACTACCATTTTGGATCTCTAAGTTCTCAGTTTTCGAATTTGCTAGGATACTAGTCTTATAACACAGCTTCTGCACCTGCATTCCCTTTATGAAACAAATATAACGAACCCACAGGAAGGAAATGTCATAACCTTTTGCTTCTTCTCGTTACTTTTTGTTGACAAGTGTTGCATCTTACACGCATTTGCAGCAAATCCCGGTCTGGTGGAGATGGTACTATTGGGCTTCGCCAGTCGCTTGGACACTCTATGGACTGGTGACCTCTCAAGTAGGTGACAAAAGCGAGTCACTCGAAATACCAGGAGCAGGAAACGTGCCAGTGAAGGCATTCCTTAAAAGCTATATGGGTTTTGATTATAACTTCCTACCGGCAGTCGCGGTGGCCCACGTCGGTTTTGTTGCTCTCTTCTTCTTGGTTTTCGCCTACGGTATCAAGTACCTCAACTTCCAAAGGAGATAACAAGCTGTAGTCACATTAAGGGTCTCAAATTGTATAGTTATTTATACACGGAACGAAATACTTTTGACTCTGTTTTCAGTTTTCTTTCTTGCCTTTTTGTCTGTGTAATTTTGTTTTATTATTCTTTTTGGGGTTTGATTTTCATATCAACTGCTTTCTGTGTAAGCTCCAAAGGCTGAGCTCCTATTTTGGTTGGCACATTCATGACCAAAACACATATTTATATGTATTACTCTTTATCGAGTTGTATTTCTTTTTATCTCATTTTTCTAGAGCGTCTGTTTTAGGATGTGGAAAGGAATCACGTATATTATAATTTTTATTTTTCCACACGAGTGAGGTAGTCATTAGTCAACTGGCTCTGTGGTTTAGGAAGGAAATATGAGAAGATTATGTCTCGAGAAGAAATGGTGCTTATAATAAAAAAATTTCGTTTTCACAAAATGACTAGAAAACAATCAGGAGATGGTTCAATTTACATCCTGATGTATGAAAATCTAGTCATCATGTCCTAATAGAGTATAGAACAGTAAATGCAGCAATCATACTTGGGGTGTATACTGGCAACAACGGTTTCAACGAAGTGAATATCCTCCTTTCTAAGTCTCTCTGTCCACTCGCATGGGTCAAAACTTATCAGCTGCTTCACAGTGACATCGGCTTCAGGTGAATCTGTTTCCTCTTGTTCTTTTATCTTCTTCGATCGGTGAGAATAGGGTTTCTTTTGTTTCAAATTGCTGTCTCGATCAGTTGTATTTCAACCCCTGTTGCGGATTGTCGATCGATTGAAGTTTTTTCCAGTGAATCTGGGGAGAAGGTCGTTTCGTCAAAAACCCTAAAGGAAATCCGATTCGGCTGAGATCTCTGGGGCTTCGGTCTGAACTCTGATACTAAAGCCTCGTATTTGTGTTGTTTGAGACCCCACATCAGTAGGGAGAAATATGTATAACCATCGGGCCGCTACAATCTTCGTAGATAATCTTCCTGATCAAATTCGCAAAATTTGGGTTTTCAACCTCTTCTCCAAATATGGGAAAATCAGAGATATCTTCATTCCAATGAAAAAAAGCAAGATATCAGGGAGAAATTTTGGGTTTGTGAGATTTTTTCATATTGAAGACACAGAAAGGGCAATTGCAGAGGTCAAAGATTCATGGTATTGGGGTCACAAATTGATGGTTAAATTCGCTAGATTTCTAAGGAAAGAAGATGAACTTGGTCCCCAAAGATTTCTCAACTCAGATGGATCGGCCAAAATAGCAAGCTGGAAGCAAAATTCCTATGGCAATCATGGGTTTGGACATTTGAGAAAAGAGAACAGAGGTAGAGAAGTTTGGAGAAGAAAAGGGATCCAAGAATCGAGCAAACAAGGGGAGCAAAGAAATGGGAATGTACAACCTGAGGCTTTAACAAAGACTAATAAGGGTAGCATCATTGTTCAGCCCATCGCTAATGGTTGGCTGCTAAGAAGTGCCATTGCAAAGATTAGAAGATTGGTTTCTACTGAAGATATAGAACTCGTCTTTAAATGGGAAAGGGCTCAAAAAGTTCAAATTAAACCAATTGGGGGAAGATTTGTTATCATTACCTTTCCTGATGAAGAATCCAGGGACTCAATGATGAAAGATAATTGGTTATCAAGTTGGTTTGAGGAGATTAAGCAATGGGATGGAGATCAAGCAAAGGTTGAAAGGTATGTGTGGCTGGCATGTTATGGTATGCCTTTACATGCTTGGTCTTACTCAACTTTCAAAGATATTGGTAACCATTGGGGCCAATTTTTACAAGTTGATGAATCTACGCTCAATGAATCATCATTTGCCAAAGAAAGGATTTTGATAACAACGGATCAGCTCAATAAGTTGGAAGGAAGCAGGGATTTGGTCATTGATAAAGTTAAGTATTCAGTCACAGTGGTTGAAGAAGAAACATTCAGATTCATTAAGCAGAGTCTCTTCAATATTCCTGCAGAATTGGCTTTGGAGAAATCAGTTGCAGCTGAAAATGTTGAGAATAGAGATTTGGTTAAAGAGAAGTCAACTGAAGTGAATACAAAGGATAGGAGCCAAGCTGAAAAGGACAACTTTGAGTTAGAAACTTCAAAAGTTAATCCAAATAAAGTGGGTGTGCTCCCTAATAATGAGGTAGAATTTTCAAAAGTAATTCAAAAAAATGAAGGTGGGCTCAATAATTATGAGGAGGTTGATCAATTAGGCTCAGCAAATTCTTCTTTGGGTGATGAAAACTCAGTAATGGAAAAGGAAATGGCGTTGGATAGTTTTGGTGGCTTATCAATGAATACCCAACCTCTTGTCACTACTCCGAACTGCCTGGAAGTTCAAGAGACGGGTTCTAGCAATGGGCTGATCGTTGAAGAAAGCATCCTCCATGCTATTTCAAAAGAAGATGCCTTTAATACTAATGTCGGCACTGAAGTTGAATCTGAAAATGAAGACTTTGAAAGCAACGACAATGTAAACATTGGGCAAGATCAAGATCAATTTGAAAAAAATCAAATCCCTATCCAAGCTGCCTTTAAAGGAATCAAAGGGAAAAACAAGAGAAAAAACATCAATGAAATTCTGGGATATTCAAGAGTAGAAAAAGGTAACAACAAAGGAAGAAGGAACAAAAATAAGTGTGTGGTGCTGAGATCTGCCGTGGCATCTGCTGCATTATCTGCCTCTCTATCCTCAGGAGGTATCAATAATAGAAATAAAATTTTGCTAGATGAAGCAAAAGCTATTTGAGAAGTGGACAAACTATTTGGAATCCGTTATGATGGTGACGAGGGAGAGGTTATTAGCAAGATAGCTGAAATGGAAGCCATTAACAGAGATAGGGTTGTTGTTTTAGCCTAAAACTAAGGCTTTCTCAGAGCTACTATGAGCTGGAGCTAATTGCACGGTCAAGGGCTTGCACTATGGTTTCTTTTCTATCTCTCTTTTGGGGAAGTGTGTTTCTACACCTTCTAGTTAAACTTTCTTTGGGTTGCTCATCTGTTGAATTGCTTGCTGTTGCTCCTTGTCTGGTATTTTTTGTTGTCTTCTCCTGCGGTGTTGCTGGATTGCTAGAGGTATTTCATGCTCTTTGGGGATAGCCTATTATATTTGGGGTTAGCTTCAGATGGTTGGGGATTGCCATTGATGGTTGGCTTGCTCATGTTAGATGTCTTCATGCTGGTCTTTTTGAATTTTGGGTTGTAGCTTTTAAGGTTTCTACACTCTGCTACTATAGGTTGCTAAATGTTGATGCTTTTTGTTTATTCATGGTTGCTGCAAGTTGGGTGCGAGTCTGCGGTTGTTGCTGCTATCGCATGATTTCCTGTGGTGTTTAAAACTTTAGGGTGGAGGTCTGAAGATGTAGAATCCCCAATGGCTCAGCCAAATTTTGGTTTCAAAAGGGTTTGCTGCTGGAAATAGTGCCAGCAGAGATCAAATTGTCAAGCAAATCTTCAAGGCAAGTCTTTTGATCGGTAGGAAGTTTCAGAGATAGATAGGGGAGATCATTGTGGGAGCGTGCTGGCTTCTCTGTCTTTTTTGAGATCTTTATCTAATTAATATGGAAAGCTTTGGAGTTTTTGGTGTTTGCTTGGAATGAAGGGAGTATGCCAGGTCAAACTCAAAGTGGAGATCTTTACTTGCATTTCTGATGCTCTACATCATGGAAGGGGGTTGGGCTGTCTTTTTTATCTTCTGAATCAGGGTTGGATATTGTAGTACTGTGTATGTATTTTTCGGTTGATGTCTTATCAATCTCTTGGGTCCAAGTGGCAAATGATTGTCGCTTGAGTGGGTGCCAACCTGGTTGGGATGCTCTCTTGCGTTGTGATGACGCTATCTTGGTTCCTTTTAATCATTGTAACTCGCGTTTCTTTGATTAATAAAAATTTCTTTGCCTTGCAAAAAAAGAAGAAATGGTGCTTATCTCGTTATGGAAACACTAGAATCGTGGGAAATGCATATAGAGAATAAGGAAGCAATAGTATTGAAGATACGCTGTGATTTGAAAAATAAGGCAACTATATTATTGGTGATATGCAAAGAAACAAATCTGGACTTTATTAGATGGCAGTTTCTAAAGAAAACGTTTTTGCTCAAGCAAAACAGATAGTTTATTGACACCTGTACCAGCAGAGCGTGGGGCCTATAAATATGATAATATTAGGTCAAGAATTGGAGAGCAGCCGGCCAAAAAGTTTCACATGTATACTTGCATCGTTCATCTCTTTCGGCGGCTAGGGTTTGTGAACCTTGAAGAATTGTAAAGGCTTGTGAATGCTGTGAGTTTCAAGGTCATCTTCAAGTGGTTTGTTCTTCGTTAAAAACAATCAATCTTTGAGTAAAGTCCTTTCGTGGAGTTCGAGAGGCGCTTCAAAGTCATTCGGTGGATTCTAGGAGGCAAACGGAAGGCTTGTGGATTCAAGGCAGCGACGGGCAAAGCACTGGGTGTGGTGAACGAGGATTCGGCAAGTAGTTCTTAGGTTCGATTGGTGAGGATTCACGATCGTTGGTAAGATTGCTTGTAACTACACATTGAGTATAGTGTTTTGATTCCTTCCCGTGGTTTTTACCTGTATTGGGGTTTTTCACGTATATCGTTATGTTCTTCATTTGTTTGCTTTCTGTTGTGTGATTGATTGACATCTTATTTGGTGGGCTGATTTTCTACAAAAGATTAAAACCTAGTAAATCTTAAACCTAGGCAAACTAGGATTTTTCAATTGGTATCAGAGCGGAGCGGGTCACTCATATTAAGTTTGTGAATTTTTTTTCACGAGCGGGTCCTTATTTATTTATTTATTTATTTGCTAGTATGGATTCAACAAAAGGAAGCAATTTCATATTTAAACCTCCAATTTTTGATAGCTCTAAATATGTTGCATGTGCTACCTCTGTGTTTCCTGGTGCGAATAGCATCAAATATGACTGTGAGAATATTAGTAATATTTTGTAAGGTTGAGACCAAGCAAGTCAGTGATGGAGAGGAAAAACACGATATGGAAACTATGGCTTTATTTGTAAAAAATCATAAATGTTCGTTTAAGAAAAAGACTAGTCTAAGTTTAGCCACCAAGCTTCATGATAGTGAGAAAGAGAGAATTGATACTTTACATGAACTTGATGTGCTTAAACAAAAACATATGGATCTTGAAAATGATATGCATAATCTTGTATGCATAATCTTATAGGGACTAACAAGCTTCTTGAATCAAAAGTAGCAAATTTGCAAATTGAACTTGACAAGGCCAATGTTACTTTTAAAAATTGAACGCAGGTACACAAGCCTTGGATGAAGTGTTAAATGTTCAAAAGGTAACTTCAAAGAGAGAAGGGTTTGGTTATGTGGGAGGAGCTTCAATGCCTAATGTGGAAGAAAAAGGTAATTTCATCAAGCCGAATAGCAGTACTCTCATTCCCCCCTGTGGCCAATAAATCCAAGTCACGCATCAAAGTGAAAAATGTTAAAAGAGCTTGCACAAAGCCAAATCTCCCTAAGGCAAAGACGCAAAGTGTGACAATAGAAAATACCACCACCAAGCGTGGTAAGGTAAATTTTCTTAAGTTTGTGCCTAGTTGTCATCATTGTGGTGGTAAAGGTCATATTCGAGCTCGTTGTAGGAAGTTACATGCTCCAAGTATTTCCCACACACATTTAGCACATTCTCATGATTATGTAAAAAATATTCCTACTTGTCATAATTGTGGAGTGCTTAGTCATATAAGACTACATTGCAATATATTACATACTTCTTGTCTTTGACATACGGCTAAAAGAAATTATCATGAAGATGCCCAATTTGTACCCACTTGTCATTTTTGTAGGCTGAGAGGTCACATTCGACCAACTTGCGTTAAACTTCATGGGTACCGTAATGCTCCACCTCAATATCATAATGTTAATAGGGGTAGGTATAATTATTTTAGTTATGGTTGTGATAGAACACAAAGGCTTAAGTGAAGGGTATTACCTCATGAAAAGAGTATGAATGTGATGCCTATTCATTTGCCTAAAGTTATTAGAAATTTTGAGAAAGTCAAGACTAAATCTATTTGGGTAAGGAGGTCGGACTTGAGAACTTGTGTTGATTTGCCTTCCAATCCTCTAGATGACAATGGATCATCCGGAGGAGTTGACCTTGTTTTTTAATTATTAGTCTTATTTCCATAATCTAGGTTGATTTACATTGTCTATTTTTTTCCCTGGAGTTATGGTTTGTGGTGACTTATATTTTTTTATTGTTTAATTTGTTAGCTTTTCATTTTTTACTGATCAATTTAAAAGAATTTTGTTCAATTGATTATATGTTCCCTATATTGTTTTATAATTTTGTCTAATGATTTTTTTTTATAAAAAAAAATCACATTTTCTACCCGAATAATAAGTTTTTTTTTTTGGCATCTCCTGGAGTATATTTGTGATTGAATTGATTGTTAACAGTGGTTTTACATAAGGTCACAATAGCTATGGTTGAATTCATTCTATTTATCTATCCATGTGGAGTGCTGTGATATTGGTTGTAGCATGGTCTTGCCATTGTGTCTTACACTTACTCACAACAAAGATAATGTGCCCCCATATCACTAATTGTCATTTCTCATAAAACTGGAGGAGGTCTTTATTTTTCCTTGACCGTTAAGCATCTGTGATATTGTCTTGAGAGTTTAGTTGAAAATGGATAGTATTTGTGTTTTTGTCTTGTGGTGTTAGTTGAAAAGTGCTGACAATTATAATTTTTATATTGGGAGTTCAGTTGAAAAGTGTGATGAGATTTGGTTTCTATTCTCTGCATTTTTGGGTTTTTCACTTAGTAACCGGGCCTCTTGCCTCAGTAAGCAGTGAGTGTTCGCGTCAAACGGTGGAGAGTTTCGGGATTGTATTATGTGGGTAGCTTGAGTTCGTAACCTTTTTTACTCGAGCAATTAAGTCCGTTGGGGTATTCTCTATACCTAGTGCCCTAAGGTCATCTGGTTTGGGAGTCACTAGCCTAAAGCTCGCTACACAAGTCAATTAGAAAGCTTAAGGAACTAGGCACTGCACGACCACATTATGAGAATTGAACTTTGTTAAAGGGGTTCTTTTATTTAGAAAAATACAAAATAAAAATTAAAAAAATGCATGAGAGGAAGGTGGAAATTCACTTAGTATTTGTTGAGGGGGAGTTTGGCTCATTGACAAATCCAAAAAAAATTTGCTTTGTTTGACTTCTCGAGGGGGAGTTTTAGACCTCCTATGTGTTTATGAGAAACTAAGTGTTCGTGATTTTCGGTTGAGCTTATTGTCCTTTGTCATGAGTCACACACACAATTTTGTCACTGTGTCTTGACCTATGCTATATCTTTTATTCTCATACCACTGTGATAGGTTAAGGCAAAAGTGCTAGCACATATTTTATTTGTGTGTTTATTTATTACTGCTCCATTGTCATCTGATTTTGCGGGTATGCTTTTTGGATGTGCCTTAAACGTACCAAATTTTTATATTTCTAAATGTCCATGAAACAGATTTTTTTTTTTAAAAAAAATTTGTATCGTTTTTAGTATGACATCAATTATTTTGGCTCTATGTCTTCACTCTCATCTCATTTGGTCATAAAGATCTTTCATCATATTCTTTAAAGAATACATTCTTTTGGAGTTTGAGTTCACCGATTCTTTTCCTTGATTAGTCTTTGTTTATTTTGAAAATTCAACTATTCTATTTCCTTCATTCCCTTACGTTCACTGTTCCTTTCTTTTCTAGTTCGGTCTGTCTCTTGAACTAATTCTATGTTTATTATTTGAGGCTTTAATTATTTATGGCAGTTGCTAGATGGATATTGTGATTTAATTGGATTAGTGATTTTGATTTACTTGGTTGTTCAATTTATGTCAGTGACCCTTTATCCTTCTATGACAAAAAGGGAGAGAACAAGAGTTATTCTAATGCTAATAGTTTGCCTTGTGAGTTGTGCTTTTGATGTCGTGTGCATGTTCTCTCACACACGTGCTTTATTGAATGTGTTTTGTCATCGAAGTGCCAAAGGGGGAGATTGTAAGCTCCAAAGGCCGAGCTCCTATTTTGGTTGGCACATTCATGACCAAAACTCATATTTATATGTATTACTCTTTATCGAGTTGTATTTCTTTTTATCTTATTTTTCTAGAGCATCTGTTTTAGGATGTGGAAAGGAATCACGTATATTGTAATTTTTATTTAGCCACACGAGTGTGGTAGTCATTAGTCAAGTGGTTCTGTGGTTTAGGAAGGAAATACGGGAAGAGTATGCCTCGAGAAGAAACGGTGCTTATCTCGTTATGGAAACACTAGAATCGTGGGAAACGGATATAGAGAATAAGGAAACAATATTATTAAAGATATGCTGGGATTTGAAAAATAAGGCAACTATATTATTGGTCATATGCAAGGAAACAAATCTGGACTTTATTAGATGGCAGTTTCTAAAGAAAACGTTTTTGCTCAAGCAAAACAGATAGTTTATTGACACCTGTACCAGCAGAGCGTGGGGCCTATAAATATGATAATATTGGGTCAAGAATTAGAGAGCAGCCGGCCAAAAAGTTTCACACGTATACTTGCATCATTCATCTCTTTTGGCGGCTAGGGTTTGTGAACCTTGAAGAATTGTGAAGGCTTGTGAATGCCGTGAGTTTCAAGATCATCTTCAAGTGGTTTGTTCTTCATTAAAAACAATCAATCTCTGAGTAAAGTCCTTTCGTGGAGTTCGAGAGGCGCTTCAAAGTCCTTCGGTGGATTCCGGGAAGCAAACGGAAGGCTTGTGGATTCAAGGCTGTAAGACCTGAAATCGGATCGCCTTTTGATTTACTATTGCGGTGAATAAATTAATTAAACCGATTAATTTAATTAAACCCTAATCTATGTGATTATGCAAGATAATAAACGTAAGAAATAAACAGCAAGCATAACACACAGATATACGTGGAAAAACCCTAAGGCGGGGAAAAAATCACGGGAGAGAAGAGAGAGCACTATATGCAAAACGCGGAAACAAAGTTTCTTACAACCACGCTATGAACTCCTTCATTATTGGCTAAGAACTTCTTTGCTAACTCCTCATGAACAGCTCTAATAGATGCTCCTTCGGATTCGACTCCCCAAATCCTTGATCTACACAGGACTCCTCCTTTAGACCAATCTCCAATCGCCTTTGAACTCCATCAAAGAACTCCAAGTGGTGTAGATGATGAATAAACCAACTTGAGAGAAATTATGCGAGTGTATAGATCCAAGACTTCATCCAATCTCTCAAGAAAATAATCCACAAGTGTTTCTCTCTCTATTCACGTTGTGGCTACCGGTTTTTTTTTTATCTGAATCCTGATGAGGTTGTATTTATAGACAAATGAAATAAAAACGCCACTGTTGCTCGACCAACTCGCTCGAGCAGAACCAATCCAACTGTTGATGCTCAACTACTCGCTCAAGCAAACCTGTTGCTTCTTGATAATGCTTTTTGATCTTTAACTTCACACCAATCAATCAACTAACTACCATATACATAGGATTTCAATTACATGGAAACGTCACGGAATTAGCCAATCATAAATAAAGAACTTACAAAGGCAGCGACTGTCAAAACACTTGGTGTGGTGAACGAGGATTCGGCAAGTAGTTCTTAGGTTCGATTGGTGAGCATTCACGATTGTTGGTAAGATTGCTTGTAACTACACATTGAGTATAGTGTTTTGATTCCTTCCCGTGGTTTTTACCCGTATTGGGGTTTTCCACATATATCGTTGTGTTCTTCATTTGTTTGCTTTTTGTTGTGTGATTGATTGACATCTTGTTTGGTGGGCTAATTTTCTATAAAAGATTAAAACCTAGAAAATCATTAAACCTAGGCAAACTCGGATTTTTCATTCTGCAATAAAATTAGAAGCTTATAGATGTTTGATTGTGAACAGAGCATTCTAGTGATCGGTGTTTCTTTTACAAAATCTTGTGTGCTCAGATTGTCATTCCATAAAAGAGGGTTGAAATTGAAAAGGGAAAACTAACATCTTTCTCGCTCTCTCTACATGCAAGGTTTTCCTTTTTTTTTTTTTCTTTTTTTTTTCCCAACGTCCAACGTACACTTAGACACAAAATAAATGTTTGTTGGGGTGCAGACAACCTTCAGTAGTAGTCTATTTCAGGCGTGTAGGGGGCTTTTTGCCCCCATGCGAAAACAATATTTTTGGACCTCGGTTTGTAATTTCGGCTATAGGGCCCGACCTATTTATTTAGCAGTTTGTTAATACTATTTAGGATTATTAATTTTCAGAGAAACAACAGAGAGAGACAAGTAAAAACGCAGATCGCAAAGAGATTGCGAGAAAATTTGTACACTTATTTTTTATTTCATAGTAGACTGGTGTAGCTCCCGTAGTTTTTACGTTGAGATTGTTCACATATCTTGTATCTCGTTATTCTTTTCCGTTTTTCCATTACGCACAATTGTTTGTGTTCCGATTTCCTAACAATGCTTGATTGCAAACAGAAGTTTTGCTTCATTTTTTTTTTCTTTTTTGGGATAACGAAGAGTGTGATGATGAAGATGAAACTGGGCTAATCTTTCCAGCCCTTCTCACAACCTTTTTCATGCGTTTGCGTGAAGTGAGGTAGCCTCAAACATAATTGCTGTCGAGGAGAATCAACCTGCGACCTTGGGTTAGACAAGTCGATTAACCACTACCAGAACCCTTGGGCTCATCTTTTTCATCCAACAGATTCTTAACATGCAGAATGGGGGAAGGGGAGGAGGACTAAGTCCTGATACATCATAAACCACAAAACTTATGGTTGGTCTGTAATTAAAAGCACTGCTTTTATTTCCTTCTCAATGCAGATCTTAGCCTTTGAAAATCATTTGTAATTCTTGCGAATTATAGTCATGATTCCGAACAGGTTTAACGGAAAAGAAAAGCGTCGATTATAGTCAAAGAGACTTGCGACGATTCAAAAACTTTTCCGTCCCTATTGCATTCTCTTTTCATTCAAAATACAGTAAAAACTATATTTTCTGTTGGCTTTTGTTCTCTTTCCGAGCAATGGCTCATCTTTCATCTCGGCAATCAACTGCTCGGATTTGCAAAATGCCGAAATGAAATCAAGACCGTTGAAAACATATCTGACCACTCGAATGCCACCCTACAGGGCTGCCCTCCAGTCTCCCCGTTTCCATCTAGTAGTAGTAAGATTGGCTTAATGCAATGGCAAGTAATTAATGACCTTCCATTACGGCCGTTTGGTGTCCGGAGTCGTTCATGGAGATATAAGAGCATCCTCATCTCACTACTCAATTTAACTTTTAAGTTAAATTGAGTAGCCAAACCCCCAAAACCCCTCAAAATCAGGCTTTCCATTTTCCCTCACCAAACTGTTTTTGCTACAGTACTGCACCAAATTTGGTGCGGTACTGTTCACGCACCTAATGAATTTTTTATTGTTTCCGGTATTTTGAAGTCAGAAACGGAAAAGGGCAGAGGGAAGGAAGGGGGGGAGGGGCGCCAGGTGTCAACGCGTGTGTGGGGGAAGTAATGGTACCGGTTGAAGGGGTGGGTAGGGGTTTGACACCTGGGCCACAACACTCTTTTTTGTACCAAAATTTTAAGGGGTGGGTGGGGGAAGTAATGGCTGGGGGAGATTTTTTTTTTTTTTTATAGATTTAAGGGGAATAGTTTAATATAGTAAGGTTAAAATAGAAAGTGCGATTTTGTGAGTTTTTGATAAAGTGACTTGCTAATTTATAAAAGGTGATTTTGAAGTTAAATTTGGTGAAAATTTTGGTGCTCCTGATGAGGATGCTCTAATAGGAGCATTTAGGGAGTAGATAGTTTGTTTAAAGGATATAGTACAAGGGGATATGTTCCTTGGTTTGTCGAAGGGATATGGAAAAGAGATTATGAGTTGGAGACCATTGAAAAATGGTGCAAATGACCAATTTACAATTTTTAAACACACGATAACATCTAAAAAATAAAATTTTGACATGTTAATATTAAGAAAAATAATTTTAAGACTTGTTTTTTTTTATTTTTTAAACCAAGATTATGTATTACTATATAGTAATCAGAAAAATAAAAAAGGAGGGGTAAATTGGTAATTGTCCAACCTGGACTAATTAGGCCCAGTTTTTCAAAAGATTTTAGCACCCATGTGCTAAAATTATGATATTTCAAATTAAAAAATAAAGTGGTTCTGTGTATCGTTTTTCGATTTTTTTTCAAAAATTAAAGTACTCCTCGTGTACTTTAGTTTAGTGCAAAAAAAATCGAAAAACGATACACGAAACCACTTCATTTTTTGATTTAAAAAATCATGATTTTAACACCTAGGTGCTAAAATCTTTTGGAAAACTGGGTCTTAGTCCAAGAGGAAGGGGATATGCCGTCTGGGTGGATAGTATATCCCATTCGCATCACCCGCACAAACATCGAATGAGGAATAGGTGGATGGCTAATCTAGGAAGAGATTATATCCCCTCATAAGACCCCAACAAATAGGCTTTTAAAGTTGCATTTTATTTTATGTGCAGTAGCTCAAACTGAGGCTTCTTAATTGACAAATTGTAAATAGCCCTAGGACTACAATTCCGAAAATAATGTACTACTGACGATAGGGGCGACTGTAGAGTAGTTAACCCAGCGGTGTAAAAAATATAGGAAAAAATTGTATACAAAACACTATACTTATAAAATTAATACCTTTTTGATTGAAAACTTGTTGGGCCTGGTTTATTTTATTACATTGAGCTATGTGATCTACTTATTTACAAATTCAAGTGAATTTTTATTTATAATTCAGTGCAAACAATATGAAAGAAATATCAAATTATACGCAAAAATATAAAAATTTTAGGGCATTTTTTTAAACTCAAGGAGTTTGCTTATGCAGACAATATGAAAAAAAAAATCAAATTATACGCAAAATATACAAAATTTTAGTACATTTTCGAACACAGTGAAACTCCAGTGGAGTCGCCCCTCAGACCCTCAATAGCTTGATCTTGTGAAATATACGAAAATCGTTGCTCTTATGTTTTATGTTCCGTTTGGATCAAAGATCAATGGAGGGATTTATCATGAGAAAGGTTCATCATATAGAAGAAAGCTTCTTCAACTCATCATCAAAATTGCTCCACATATCAACTCAAGGGGTTCAGACTTAAGGCTTTGTTTCCTTCTAAGTTTTCACATTCAAAACATCTCTGGTGCTATCTACTCTATTGGAGCCAGTTCATAATGAGCCTAATTTGCTTTGCCTTTAAATGGGGTCTCTTCTAGTGAACGGTGATCCAACAATATTAGTTGAGTTGCGCGTAAGCAAACTCGGACAAGTTGCTATTAAAAATTAAAAGGTCTCCGATGTGATAATTGATGATGAGTCTAAAAATCAAAGTCGTCCATCTTGTTTATGCACTACTGCTAAACATGTGAAGAACACATTCGGAAATATCTGAGTTTTGTCCATAATTAGAGCGTTGAATATTGGGGGCTCGCTAGCTAGTGTTCCCCTAATCTTGTTATAAATGGATTTCTAAACGCTTCCACTAAAAAAGCTAGTGTCACACTAATTAGAGCGTTGAATATTGGGACAAATGGAACATATGAGTGCAATGTGTTATAGCAATTCCAACTAGGAAAAGAAAATTTCATTCCAACTGTGTTATCGTTGTTACATGGGGGAAAAACGCCAGTAACAAGCGAAGGTTTATGCGAAGATCAGCTATCACGACCTAGCTTCAGCCTACAGAGCATAACACAGTTAAAGATCCGCAAAACACAAAAGAACTATGCTATCGCCTAAGAATAAAGGTCGAAAACAAGGCCTAAGAGCGCTGGCGACGAGCGATGGCCAACAAAAGGCCAAACGAACGGAGCAAGTATGAGCATGTGTAGCAGAATACAACAAAAACAAAATGAACAGGAAAAAAAAAAAAAAACAACCAAAGGTACCGCCGCCGCTCGTAATGAAACTGCCACCACCACCGTGCCTCCATCACCTCGCTGCAACCAAACAACAACTAAAACAACACAACAATAGGGAACATAAAACCAGTCCAACAAACAATATTAACATTACTCCCATCTGTTGCTCGAACAAGCACAACAATAATCTTACTCCCGTCCAATACTCAAACTTGTAAAAAAAACACCAGAAAACTGATGCATGCACCCATTTTCAAATGAAAACCCAATATGAAGACCCATTTTCAAAAACCCAACGGGATGCATGCATCGCAGCATTGGAGAGGCAGAAGCCCAAATTTTCGAAATCCATTTTCAAACAAAGGCATTGGTTTGTGCCGGAGGATTCGTTGTTGAATGTAGAAGATCTAAAACCCATAGATCTGAAAAATTCAGAAACGGCAAAGGTATGGGCCGGAGAATATGTTGTTGAATGTATCAGATCGGAATCCCTAACAGAGGTGTTGATGGCGTAGCATCATGAACCCGCAGCCATAAAGATCGGCCAAAATGATGAACCCGCAGCCAATAAGATCGGCCCCCGAACAGAACTGTGCATCGAAATTTCATACCATCTAATTCAACCTAAAAGCAATTGAATCTAAAATATTACACTCATTTTTTTTTTGGTAAGTAAAATTTCACTTCACCAAAAGGAGCAAAAAAAAAAAAAGAAAAAAACTACAAAACCACCAGCGCATACCCCTGAACAGAACTATACATCGAAAAAACCTCCAACAACAACCAAACAATACAACCAAAAAACCAAGAGAAGCATCATAACACCTAGTTATTTATGCTAAAGATCCTGGGATCTAACAACCAATCCTCAGAGATTTTCCTAATAACTAGACAAAAGACCAAGAGCTAAGCTTGGGTCTAACGGCTGCAAAGATAGCAGAGGACACAGCTTCCTCATTCCTTGTTATCCCCTGGAATATTCGAAGGTTCCTTTCTCCCAGAGGAAATATATAGAAGGAGCCGAAGATAATTTGTACACCGCATTCCTCAGCCCTTCACCCTTCCTATGATGGATTGCTTATTCCAATTCTTGCTCCAAAGGCAAAGCACCTCTAGAGATACTTGATCAAGATACACCGCCAAACTTTGTTTGAGAAAGAACTTGGGATTTAGCAACATTTGAGCACAATACACACTGAGGAGTCACAGACAAGCCCCACTATGCATCAGTGGCACAAATTACTTCAATAAGATTGTTAATTTCTCTTGCTGCTATTCATCAGTTAGTTATCCATCAGATGGATGTAAAAATAGCCTTCCTAAATGGTGAGTTAGAAGAGATTTACATTGACCAACCAGAAGGTTTTGTTTTACAAGACCCAGAAAAGAAAGTTTGCAAATTGGTAAGATCTCTTTAGGGTCTGAAGCAAGCTCTTATGCAATGGCATGAGAAGTTTGATCAAGTAATTCAATCCCATGGTTTTAAGGTAAATGAGGCCGACAAGTGTATTTATAGCAAATTCAAAAATGGGGTTGGTGTCATTATATGCTTATACGTGGATGATGTGCTAATATTTGGGTCTGATCTCAAATGTGTTGAGGAAACGAAAAAGTTTCTGTCTTCAAAATTTGATATGAAGGATATGGGTGAAGCTGATATTATTCTCGGAATCAAAATAGTAAGAAAAGATAATGTAGTTGCATTATCTCAGGCTCACTATATAGAAAAGGTTCTTAGAAAATATGATCATTTGGAGTGTAAACGAGTATCCACTCCTGTAGATTCTAGTATCAAGTTAATTAAAAACACTGGGCGTTGCTTGGACCAACTTAGATATGCCAGTGTAATTGGGAGTCTTATGTATGCAATGCATTGCACAAGACCTGACATTGCATATGCAGTGGGTATGCTGTGTCGATTTACAAGTAATCCAGGACAAGAGCATTGGTCTGCAGTGACCAAAGTGCTTAGATACCTGAAGGGGATTATGCATTATGGCTTACATTATGTTGGGTATCCATCTGTTTTAGAAGGTTACAGTGATTCAAGTTGGAACAACATAGAAGCAAAATCCAAATCCACTACTAGATGGATTTTTGTGCTAGGAGGTGCTGCTATCTCTTGGGGATCCAAGAAGCAAACATGCATATCAGACTCTACTATGCAGTCAGAATTTATAGCCCTAGCAGATGCTTGTAAGGAAGCAGAGTGTCTTAGAAATTTGATCATGGATATACTATTGTGGAAAAAGCCAACTCCTGCTATTATGATCAATTGTGATAGTCAATCTACTTTGTACAAGGTTTCAAGTAAAACCTACAATGGAAAGTTAAGACACATTAGTCTTAGACATAATATGATAAGGCAATTACTAAAAAGTGGAGTAATCACAGTCGGCTATGTGGAAACGAACAAGAATTTAGCAGATCCTCTGACTAAAGGACTTGTTAGGGAGATGATCTATATCACCTCAAAAGGAATGAGACTTAGGTCTATAAAGTAATTCAACTAACTTTAATGGGAGCCCAACTTCTGCTTTGAAATATAGGCAAAGTTCAATGTGGTACAAACAAGTTAAAGTTTAGTTTAGTGAAACACTAGATATATTTTTAAGGTTCCATTCCTATATGCTAGTGTTGGTTCTGCATAAGAGAGGTTGAAATTATTTCGTTAATAAATCGAATAAGGGTGACTCGTAGAATTGCCCAAGTAGATTTACCTATGTGAGTGTCGAAAGTGTGGCCGCTTTCTATGGAACTTTAGACCGATCCTAGAACACTCATGAAAATCAGGATATGCACAAGGCCATTATTGTGCATGCTTACAGAACACTTTTGTTACACAAGAATCAGTATTTGCGATGACTCCGACTTATCTCTAAGGGTCCTTGGTTCAAGATCTGTTCACCACAACACCTTGATAAAGCTTTGAATTGTTTGCACTAAGTGGAGTTCAAGTCCGAAAGACACTTCTCATTTATGTACTTGCGATAATGACATGTACTCTTAGTTTGTCTACTAGGTTGTGTCTTCTTCTTGTAAGAATTTCGACAGCTTCATGTAGTAGCTATTCTATTTTAATGAAGTTTTATTGTTTGTCCATTTTACGTATATATTTTGAAAATGGTGGGTGATTGTTGGATAATTTTCAAAATAAATTAAACTTAATTTAGTTTTTTAGTTTTTCTTCTTAGAGGTACACTGGATTTGTTTTGGGGATGCACCATTCGGTGCCACTTGCATCTTTTCGGTGCTGATAAGCCAAGAGGTGCCTTAATTAGATGCATTGTTTTGCCAAGAGTTGTTTCCATGCATTGAACAGTGGTGATGGTTAACTAAGAGGTATACCATCAAACTCTGTGACTCTTGGAAAAGTCACAAATGGTGACTCTTGCTACAGCCCACCATTTGGCTATTTAAAGGGATCAATTCCCATAGGTCCATTACCGAAATTTTTTAGTCCAGTGCTCATCTTTCCGTTTCTGTTCTTGTGGCATTATTAGTTAAATACATTTAGTGTTCTTGGTTTGGTCAGTTCGTACATAATCTGAACCAAACAATATCGATTGGGTTGCATTGTATCCTGAATGCAGAATTTTCATTACTCCGTTGTGTACTCGTGGTTCAATCCAGAAGGGGAAAAATATTGCCTAAAAGATAGCGTTCCCAGAACGTGTATTGCAGCATTGCGATTCGATTTTGTGTTTTTTTTTTTCCGTTTCAATATCCCTATTTTTCCAACATCCGATACATACCGGTCGGTACGAAACGGGATTCATAACCTTGCTCTTAGTACATTTGACCTATTTTAAGGAGTGATTCTTTTGAAACTATTAATTGTTCTCCTCACATGATTCTTTAAATCTTTTATTACCATTTTACCTCTATATCAATTTACCATAAAAGGACAAACAACCTTGAAAGTAAACAAATACTGCATACCCATGCCTACCAGTTTGGTTCTTTTAC
This sequence comes from Vaccinium darrowii, assembly GCA_020921065.1. Lineage (NCBI taxonomy): Eukaryota > Viridiplantae > Streptophyta > Magnoliopsida > Ericales > Ericaceae > Vaccinium > Vaccinium darrowii. The sequence continues at coordinate 30,738,349 of CM037161.1, read as the reverse complement.
TTCTTTGCAACGGAAAATAATTGAGTGCGAGCGTGCCAGAGAGAGTTTCAATCTCCTCCCTCAGATTAACTTTGGAAAACCAAATCTAATCAGGCGATTGTGTTTTTAATGGTTCAACTACCTCAATTAAGAGGATTTTTCTTTCAAAGTGAAGAAATGCAAACCAATATACTTAGGAAATTAAAGAACAACAAAGAAACAAGATACTTCGATTGATAAATCAAAGGTAAACTTACTTCGAAATTGCCTTCAACTTCAAATACAAGATAACGAGAACTTCGAACAGATGATTGTTACAAGAACAACCGAAATTAATCCTAACTACTTCCTAATCTACTTCGAACTGAGTTCGAAGTCCTAAACTAGTTGCCAATGAACAAACCGAGCATCATTTGTTTGATTGCTATTTGTTGAAGATTTGTCCAGGGTTTTCCACTCCTCAGTTTCTTCTATTTATAGACGCTGCTTGTTAGTTGAGCTTCCCGCTCAATGTATTTGAACTTGGCTTGCTTCGTACTCCATCTTTTACACTTTGAATTGGCAGTTTCTTCCCTCTTCCACGTCTGAATTTGAATTCTTTTAATCTTCTTCCACAAGCTTTAATTTGAATCTGCACAATTGCTCAAACTAACCCAAATGATTACATTTTAAGGAGATAACTGCATTTCAAAATATGCTCCACATGTCTTAACTGCCAATTGCCTTGTTTCACAAGTTTACATGTGGATTTCATGCATTTAGCAGTTAAAATCATGGCTTCAAAGTCAATCTTTTATATCAGCAATAACTCGTAACTGCCAATAACTGCCTTTTAAATTGAGAAACAATACGACATCGTATTTACTCAACTCTATTCCATTAATCCAATGTATCTACATTAACAGATATTTGCCAATGTTTGGCATACTTAGTTATGTGTCAATCAACTGTTGGATTTGTTAATTTTATATGTAGACACTACCATGTTGACAACCACCTCCCATTGACCCATCCCTCCCATTGACCCATCCTTGCTCTGCCGGCAACCACTAATGCTGTTGGAACCACACCATCCAATTGACCTTGAACCCCCATCCACTATGTGTTATATTACCTAGGACAAAAAAAAAAAAAAAAAGAGCCACACCTCCATTTTCACATGTTGTGCTAAGCAAAATCCATTACTCCATTTTTCATTGAAAGTATTCAACAAAATTGACAGATTATAACTGTGACATCCGTTCCTAAACATGCATGTGCATTTCATACATATTTTTATTTAATAAGTCATTTGGTGCGTGACATGTCATTTTATTGATAAAGTATGGATAGTTTGAGTGTAGCATAGTCCGCATTAAACACCATATATGCTTGTGTGTTCCAATTATGCATGTAGTTTGTGGTTTTAAAAAAAAAAAATAGAAAGTCAGGTGAAGGAGGGACGTGGGTCTTGGTGAAGGAAAGGGTCTTAGTTGGCCTCAATAATACTTTGTGGAAAAATTGACAAAGGGGGGAGGATTAGGTTACTACTTATGGAAAGTTTTGGCAAAAAGGGACACCTCACCCCTTAGGTGATAAGGATTAGAAGAGTTTCAAAATTTTCATTCTCTGCCTCAATTATTTCGTAGAGAGAGAGAGAGAGAGAGAGAGAGGAAGAAGATCAGAGAAGCTTGAAATTTTCTGAGTAAAGGTACGAATTTTGTTTTTATGGTATTTCAACTCCAAAAATTATGATATTTTAACCGTAGTTGTATTTATGTGTTATCTTGACCGTGTAAAATTTTCAGAATTTTTGGTGAAGTGTAGAATTTATTAAAAATGTTTTATTGAACTGTTGTCTGTTGAAATCAGTTGCTGGCAGCTCTGCCATGCTTCACGAAAACGGGCATAACTTGGCCTAGGAACCTCTAATTTTCACTTCGTTTGTTTTTTTAGAAACTAGACACATAGGGCTTTTATAGTATATAAGCCTCATAGCTCAATTATTTCTGAGATATAGCAGGTTTTGGTTTAAATTTGAAGAAAATTCTGTTTTTGTAATTTTACAGCAAGTGACTGGTCTGTTTGGCGTTGGTTTAAAAATAGCTATCAAGCTCAGAAAATTCTAAATTTTTGATATGATGTTCCTATTTGTGTCTATCATATGTGGTATAAATTTCGTGAGAAGAGGATTTGTAGATTAATTCTGTAAATTCGGAGACCGTGAGGCTGTTATGTGTTTTTGTGCATATTCAAACATTTCATTTGCATTTAAGCATGGGGGTTGAACGAGAGACTTATAGATGTCTTATAAACTATATTGTTAGGTGAGGAGGAGGATCTCGGTTACGTCTCCAGACCGTAGAGGATAGAGATTTTAGCGCAGTTGGTCTTTTGTCAGGTGAGGATGTACAGCTTCTATAATAAATAAGAAATGTTTTGTTTTGTTTTGTTTTTATCAAATTTGTCGTGTGATTATTACTGTTTCTGAAAGCTCCTTTGATGATTATTTTTAAAATATGATGGCAACGTTTTTGGTTGGATGGATCAAATGATTTTTGGTGAGTGAGAAGAAAATTTTTACGCCTTTTGTGCCAATGTTTAGTTTGCAAGGTTGGCATCTTGCATTCGTGGGCTGTGCCAATATTTAGTTTGCAAGGTTGGCATCTTGCATTCGTGGGCTGTGCCAATATTTAGTTTGCAAGGTTGGCATCTTGCATTCGTGGGCTGTGCCAAATGTGAGCAGTGCAAGCTTAGTTCTTGTTTACTGTGTGGATTGCACCTACCATTGGTGATTAAGAATGGCCCTCGTCACCGCCACTATATGTGAGCCTGTGAGCGAGGTAACGGTACCGTCATAACTCCCGGTCGTGAGGTAGACGACTCGTTGGCGCACTTGGTAAAAATTAATGTGATTTCTGTTATGAGAAATGGGTGAGAATATGATTATTGGAAAATCCATTTTTGATGTGTTGTTGATATGAGTTTTGTGAACAAAGAAAGTTGGTTGAAATATTTATACAGTGGTTGATTTTTAAGCTGCAATCCATCTCAGGAGCTTGGACATTTCTTTTTATTGTGTTGCTAACGTACATTCTCCTGTAACCTTTTTGGTTGCAGATACCTGGATGAGCTAGATGTCGGTCCAACTACAGTGCCAGTCAGGTGTTATAGTAGATGTTTTGTAGCATTTGTCAGTCTGGGGGTGTTTTGTACATTTTGGTTTGCGAGAATGGTGTGCTTGTGTTGTGGTCCAGTACCTCGGACTTGTAGATATGTTTGGGGGTTGTGAACAGTTAGTCTATGTTTGACCATGGGTTTGTTTTTGTAATTTATCTGTTGTGCGCCTATTTTTGAGGGTTGTAGTTATTTTTATTTTTATTTATTTATTTTTTTCCTCGTGTGCTTGCGGGTATCCCGAGATGTGTACAGTTTTGTTGGGCGGTCCTACCACTTTGGGCAGGTCAGGTCTTGCCGGAGTGGGGTGTGACAATTTTGGTATCAGAGCCTAGGTTATAGGTTCTGTAGACTCTTTAGAGTGTGGCACTTGTGGTGGACCATAGGCGGTGTTGTTTTCAGTTTTGAGGCCAGGTAATACCTAGAATGTTGAGAAGGGTTTCACGGGGGTGTTAGTAGTGGGTGCATGCATACATGTTTAATCCATGCATATATACATATATTCATGTTTGTTTTTAAACAGCTTGAGAAAGATGGATGAGGGAGCATCGTCTCATGTGCCTGCATCAGCTAATGTGAGGGGACAAGGGGAACAACAAGAGCAGGTAAATCAGCCTGATCCAAATGGTAGAATGATTGAGGCTATCATGAGGTTGGCAGAACAGAATGCACAGTTGCTTGAGTTACAAGGAAGGAGGCCCCACACATCATTGGCCAAGCAATTTATTGACTTGGGTGCTAAGGAATTTTCGGGGACTATTGACCCGGCTGAGGCAGAAAACTGGTTGAAGGATGCGGTGCGTATTCTGAATAGGATGGGGGTAGCTAATGATGATAAAGTTGATCTGGTAACATTCATGTTTAAAGGTGAAGCCTTGCATTGGTGGGAAGCTACTGAGAGGTTACTTACCATGCCAGTGCCAGGAGTTGTACCGGTTGTACCACAGCGGATTACTTGGGCACGGTTTGAAAAAGCTTTTGATGAACAGTATTTCCCGGAGTCCTACAAATACGAGAAAGAGAATGAGTTTACTGACCTTCGACAGGGTAGGATGAGTGTGACTGAATATGAGGCTAAGTTTACAGAGTTATCAAGGTATGCAGCGCAGTTAATTCCTGACGAGGCCGCACGGTGTCGTAGGTTTCAAAGAGGGTTGAACTTTAATATTAGAAAGGAACTTACAGGGCAAGGGGTGATTACTAATTACGCAGAGTTAGTACATAGAGCAAGGATGATTGAAAAAGATGTGATGGAGGAAGAAGAAATGAAAGAGCGGTTTAAAAAGCAAAGGTTCAGTGGCCAATCAGGAGGGAGTTTCGGGACAGGTACCACTAGGAGTGGTGGACAGAGACCTCAGAATTCTCGTGGACAGAGTTTTCATTCTCAGAATCGGGGTACAAGGTCTGGTGGAAATCAGTTTAATAGAAGCACTTCTGGTAGTAATACAAATGGGAATCGTGGGGGAAACCAAACATGTTTCAGATGCGGGGCAGTTGGTCATTTCATCAGGGATTGTCCTCAACTTGATAGCAAGGTGATTTGTTATAAGTGTGGGCAGCCAGGTCATATAGCAACAAACTGTGGTCAACAAACGACAACTGTCGTTTCGTCAGTGGGTAGTGCGAAAAATACCGGTGTTGGACCTTCTGGGTCAACTCAGGGAGGTAGCAGGGGATTGGCTGGGAGGCCAGCAACTAATGGGAGAGTGTTTGCTATGTCCAGACAGGATGCTCAGGCTACCCCAGAGGTGGTGGCAGGTATGCTTACTATTTTTGATAGAAATGCTTAAGTACTTATAGATCCTGGATCTACACATTCATTCATATCACCAACATTCATTATGCATGTGAACGGAGTGTCATCAAGACCATTAGATCATGATGTGTTTATTGCTACACCGGTTGGGGAGGTGGTACGAATAGAAAATGTATATCAGGATTGTAAGATAAAAATTGGAGAGAAGGAGTTACTGGTTAATTTAATGCCGTTATACATGGAGGATTTTGATTTGATTTTGGGAATGGATTTTCTATCTTCTTATCATGCGTATATGGATTGTTATGAGAAGAAAGTGTTGTTCAAAGTTCCAGGGGAGGTCGAATTTTCTTTTCAGGGGGACAGGGTTAAATCTTCGGTGCGTATCATTTCTGCAATTAAAGCTGTGAGGTTGTTGGAAAAGGGTTGTCAGGGTTATTTGGCACACGTTGTGAATACTGAGTCAAAAGGGAATGAACTTTCAGCGATACCAGTGGTTTGTGAGTTTCCAGATGTTTTTCCTGATGAGTTGCCGGGTATTCCGGTGGATAGGGAAATTGAGTTTACAATTGAGCTCTTGCCAGGCACTTTACCAATTTCTATTCCACCTTATCGGATGGCACCCGCGGAGTTGAAAGAACTTAAAGTGCAACTACAAGAATTACTAGATAAAGGTTTTATTAGGCCCAGTGTCTCACCTTGGGGTGCACCAGTTTTATTTGTGAAAAAGAAGGATGGTACATTGAGGTTGTGCATAGATTACAGACAATTGAATCGGGTTACAGTTAAAAATAAGTATCCGTTGCCTCGAATAGATGAATTGTTTGATCAGTTGCAAGGTGCTAGAGTTTTCTCCAAAATTGATCTACGATCAGGTTATCATCAGTTGAAAGTGAGGGAGTCTGATATTCCAAAAACTGCTTTTCGAACCAGGTATGGACATTATGAGTTTGTTGTCATGCCATTCGGTTTAACAAATGCCCCTGCTGCATTCATGGATTTAATGAATAGGGTGTTTAAAGCTTATTTGGATCAGTTTGTGATTGTTTTTATTGATGATATACTGATTTATTCGCGAAGTGAGGAGGAATATGTCAAGCACTTGAGGACTGCTTTGCAAGTTTTGAGGGATAAGGAATTGTATGCCAAGTTGAGTAAATGTGAATTTTGGTTGGGCAGTGTGGTGTTTTTGGGGCATGTCATTTCAGGTGATGGTATTCAAGTGGATCCTAAGAAAGTTGAAGCAGTAGTGAAGTGGGAGAGGCCAACCAATGTGACTGAAGTTCGCAGTTTTCTAGGTTTGGCGGGATATTATCGCAGATTTGTGAAAGACTTTTCGCTTATAGCAAGGCCAATGACTCAGTTGACTCAGATTAGTGTGAAATTTGAATGGACAGATCGTTGTGAGCGGAGTTTCCAAGAATTGAAATCTCGGTTGGTTAGTGCACCTATTCTTACTCTTCCTTCTGGTAATGATGGTTTTGTGATTTATAGTGATGCTTCACATCAAGGTTTGGGTTGCGTGCTGATGCAATGTGGAAAGGTAATTGCATATGGTTCCAGACAGTTAAAGCCTCATGAAAGAAATTACCCTACCCATGATTTAGAGTTGGCGGCTATAGTGTTTGCTTTAAAGTTGTGGCGGCATTATCTCTATGGTGCTACGTGTGAGATTTTCACGGATCATCAAAGTTCGAAGTATATATTTACTCAGAGGGATCTAAATTTGAGGCAAAGGAGGTGGATGGAGTTGATCAAGGATTATGATTGCAGTATAAATTATCATCCTGGAAAAGCTAATGTGGTAGCTGACGCTCTAAGTCGTAAATCTTCTGGGACTATGGCATATCTACGGTTAGTGCGGGCCGATCTGTTTTCCGGGTTAAAATCTCTTCGAGTTAGTCTGGCAGTTGGTGCATGTGGGTCTTTGTTGGCTACTCTTACCTTGAGACCGACACTTAATGATCGTATTAGAGAGGCTCAAAATTCAGATAGCAACATGGCAAAGATTAAAGCTGAGGTAAAGGCGGGAATTCGAACTGACTATGTGATTCGGGAAAGGGATGATGCATTGTTACGTGGGAATAAATTATGTGTGCCATACAACAGCGAAATGAGGAAGGAAATACTAGAAGAAGCTCATTGTTCTGCTTACGCCATGCACCCAGGTGGTACGAAAATGTACAGGGATTTGCGAGAGAATTATTGGTGGAGGGGTATGAAAAAGGATATAATCAAATATGTAGGAAAATGTCTGGTTTGTCAGCAAGTTAAAGTTGAGCATCAGAGACCTGCCGGATTGCTACAACCTCTTCCTATCCCTGAATGGAAGTGGGAACATATTACCATGGATTTTGTGACAGGATTGCCACGTACTCCGAAAGGACACGATGCTATTTGGGTTATTGTGGATCGATTGACAAAGTCTGCACATTTCTTGCCGGTGAAAATGACTTTTTCGATGGATAGGTATGCGAAATTGTACATAGATGAGATTATTCGACTGCACGGTACTCCAGTTTCAATTGTGTCTGACAGAGATCCTCGCTTTACATCAAAATTTTGGCCGAGATTGCAAGAAGCTTTGGGAACTACTCTGAAATTTAGCACATCATTTCATCCTCAGACAGACGGGCAGTCAGAGCGAACAATACAGACTCTGGAAGATATGCTTCGAGCTTGTGCACTTGATTTTCAGGGCAGTTGGGAAGAACACATACCTTTGATTGAGTTTGCATATAATAACAGTTTCCAGTCTACAATTGGTATGGCTCCATATGAAGCCTTGTATGGTAGAAAGTGTCGAAGTCCGTTATGTTGGGAAGAAGTTGGAGAGAGAAAGTTGCTCGGGCCAGAAATTATTCAGATCACTACAGATAAGGTAAAAGTTATAAGAGAAAGATTGAAGCAAGCTCAGGATAGGCAGAAAAGCTATGCAGACACACGAAGGAGAGATCTAGAATTTGAAGTTGGTGATCATGTATTTCTGCGAGTATCGCCATGGAAGGGTATTATGAGATTTGGCAAGAAAGGGAAACTAAGTCCTCGCTATATTGGGCCGTATGAAATTATCAAAAGAATTGGGGCTACAGCTTATGAGTTGGCACTACCACCAGAATTATCAAAGTTGCATAATGTCTTTCACGTTTCAATGTTGAGGAAATATATAGCTGACCCTTCTCATATTTTGGTGGCACAACCTATTGAGCTTAAAGAAGACTTAAGTTATGTGGAGACGCCAGTTAAAATCTTGGATAGAAGGGATCAAGTGTTACGCACTAAAACCATTCCACTCGTAAAAGTTTTGTGGCGTAGTCATTCTGTTGAGGAAGCTACTTGGGAAAGCGAGGAGGAAATGAGGAATCAATATCCCCATTTGTTTGATTAAGGTAAGCAAATTTCGAGGACGAGATTTTATAAGGTGGGGAGAGTTGTGACATCCGTTCCTAAACATGCATGTGCATTTCATACATATTTTTATTTAATAAGTCATTTGGTGCGTGACATGTCATTTTATTGATAAAGTATGGATAGTTTGAGTGTAGCATAGTCCGCATTAAACACCATATATGCTTGTGTGTTCCAATTATGCATGTAGTTTGTGGTTTTAAAAAAAAAAAATAGAAAGTCAGGTGAAGGAGGGACGTGGGTCTTGGTGAAGGAAAGGGTCTTAGTTGGCCTCAATAATACTTTGTGGAAAAATTGACAAAGGGGGGAGGATTAGGTTACTACTTATGGAAAGTTTTGGCAAAAAGGGACACCTCACCCCTTAGGTGATAAGGATTAGAAGAGTTTCAAAATTTTCATTCTCTGCCTCAATTATTTCGTAGAGAGAGAGAGAGAGAGAGAGAGGAAGAAGATCAGAGAAGCTTGAAATTTTCTGAGTAAAGGTACGAATTTTGTTTTTATGGTATTTCAACTCCAAAAATTATGATATTTTAACCGTAGTTGTATTTATGTGTTATCTTGACCGTGTAAAATTTTCAGAATTTTTGGTGAAGTGTAGAATTTATTAAAAATGTTTTATTGAACTGTTGTCTGTTGAAATCAGTTGCTGGCAGCTCTGCCATGCTTCACGAAAACGGGCATAACTTGGCCTAGGAACCTCTAATTTTCACTTCGTTTGTTTTTTTAGAAACTAGACACATAGGGCTTTTATAGTATATAAGCCTCATAGCTCAATTATTTCTGAGATATAGCAGGTTTTGGTTTAAATTTGAAGAAAATTCTGTTTTTGTAATTTTACAGCAAGTGACTGGTCTGTTTGGCGTTGGTTTAAAAATAGCTATCAAGCTCAGAAAATTCTAAATTTTTGATATGATGTTCCTATTTGTGTCTATCATATGTGGTATAAATTTCGTGAGAAGAGGATTTGTAGATTAATTCTGTAAATTCGGAGACCGTGAGGCTGTTATGTGTTTTTGTGCATATTCAAACATTTCATTTGCATTTAAGCATGGGGGTTGAACGAGAGACTTATAGATGTCTTATAAACTATATTGTTAGGTGAGGAGGAGGATCTCGGTTACGTCTCCAGACCGTAGAGGATAGAGATTTTAGCGCAGTTGGTCTTTTGTCAGGTGAGGATGTACAGCTTCTATAATAAATAAGAAATGTTTTGTTTTGTTTTGTTTTTATCAAATTTGTCGTGTGATTATTACTGTTTCTGAAAGCTCCTTTGATGATTATTTTTAAAATATGATGGCAACGTTTTTGGTTGGATGGATCAAATGATTTTTGGTGAGTGAGAAGAAAATTTTTACGCCTTTTGTGCCAATGTTTAGTTTGCAAGGTTGGCATCTTGCATTCGTGGGCTGTGCCAATATTTAGTTTGCAAGGTTGGCATCTTGCATTCGTGGGCTGTGCCAATATTTAGTTTGCAAGGTTGGCATCTTGCATTCGTGGGCTGTGCCAAATGTGAGCAGTGCAAGCTTAGTTCTTGTTTACTGTGTGGATTGCACCTACCATTGGTGATTAAGAATGGCCCTCGTCACCGCCACTATATGTGAGCCTGTGAGCGAGGTAACGGTACCGTCATAACTCCCGGTCGTGAGGTAGACGACTCGTTGGCGCACTTGGTAAAAATTAATGTGATTTCTGTTATGAGAAATGGGTGAGAATATGATTATTGGAAAATCCATTTTTGATGTGTTGTTGATATGAGTTTTGTGAACAAAGAAAGTTGGTTGAAATATTTATACAGTGGTTGATTTTTAAGCTGCAATCCATCTCAGGAGCTTGGACATTTCTTTTTATTGTGTTGCTAACGTACATTCTCCTGTAACCTTTTTGGTTGCAGATACCTGGATGAGCTAGATGTCGGTCCAACTACAGTGCCAGTCAGGTGTTATAGTAGATGTTTTGTAGCATTTGTCAGTCTGGGGGTGTTTTGTACATTTTGGTTTGCGAGAATGGTGTGCTTGTGTTGTGGTCCAGTACCTCGGACTTGTAGATATGTTTGGGGGTTGTGAACAGTTAGTCTATGTTTGACCATGGGTTTGTTTTTGTAATTTATCTGTTGTGCGCCTATTTTTGAGGGTTGTAGTTATTTTTATTTTTATTTATTTATTTTTTTCCTCGTGTGCTTGCGGGTATCCCGAGATGTGTACAGTTTTGTTGGGCGGTCCTACCACTTTGGGCAGGTCAGGTCTTGCCGGAGTGGGGTGTGACAATAACTCTATATGAGTGTTGTATTCAAAATAACTAAGTAGATTGTAGAACTCCCACTTCCTTTCTCGCCACTTAAAACCCCATAATTGCCTAAAAAAATTTAAAACTCCAACCTAAGTTTTGAGAAGGTGGCTGCAAAGTGATTGAATAGACTTTAGGGAGGGTGGAGGGGGATTCGGTGTGGTTAAAGTGATAGTAAATGGTGGTGGCTAACGATAGGAGCGACGGTGAAGTGGAGAATGAGATGGGGTTAGTAATGACATAATAATAAGTGTGCAAAAAAACTATGTAATTTGTTAATTTTTTATGATTGGCTTCAATTTTGTTAATTTACAATGTGGATGTTAAAAGATACAGGCCTTTTTCGTTTCTTTGTTAAGTTTTAATTTTAGTTTTGATGACATCATCATTTTTTTTCATTTCTCTCTCTATCTCTCTCCACTCGTTACACCTGCTGACATCATCAAAACTAAACCAAACACAGCCACAAGGGCTTAGAGAAAATATATGTGTTGAAATAAAATGTATGGGTAATTAGGAATAGTATGTAAAATAAGAGAAGTAAATTTCCAAAATTAAAAGGAGAGTGATTTCCACGCCTCCCAAATTGTTATCGACACCTTCTTTTTTGTCTTCTAGTACAAGTTTCATGTGTAAAAATGTCACTAGAAGGCAAAAAAAAAAAGGGTATGGGTATCAACTTGGGGGTGTGAATATCAATTACCAATTAAAAAGTTGATCAGTGTACAGTTATCAAAAACATCAAGGAGATAACTATAATTTGTTATGCATCTTTTGGCTGTTCTAGAAACAAATCAAAGTCTCACAAGTCACACTGAGATAAGCAAGGATACGTCACAATGAGACAAGCAACGATATGCACAAGTCAAAGAAGAAAAGACTATTTCCTATTTTAGGTGTGTTTTGGCCTAAAAAATTGGATGGCTTATTTTTTCGTCTTTATTTGATTTTTTTTTTTTTTAGTTTTCCATAAACTTTTTGTGTATTATTGGTTCGTCTCGGCGAGAGGAATCAAAAAAGTAAAAAATTTGTGATCAAATCATAATTTTTTTTGAATAAAGACAAAAATAAGTCATAAATATATCTTTTTACACTTTTTTCGGTCTTATTCAAAAAATTGAGAGTTCTAGTCATAATATTTTACATCTTTGGATTCCTCTCGCCGAGACGAACCAATAATACTCAAAAAATCGATGCAAAACTAACAAACGCAAAAAAAAAAAAAATCAAATAAAGACAAAACAAAAAGTAAAGTTGGCTTTTTTAACCAACCAACCGCCTTTCAGGTGCTATAATTGAAGGGAAAGAATAACGTGGATCCCATCATAAAGTAATGTCATTCTTATCAAAACGTGTATTGATTCCATAGACCCCACAACATTTCTATCAATTAGGGTGAGGATTTTGTTCACATTCCTTTGGTGAGGATGAACAACTTTTCTCTCTATAATTGACGGTCTTCTAGAATGACTGCAGTGACCGCATAATAGAAAGGTCTCTGTGTTATATTTCTACTTTTCATTTTTATATTCAACCTTTTCTTTTTTGGAAGAGGTTTTTAATAGTCCAAAAAAACACTACTATTGAACACTTTAAGGGGGTGTCCCACTAACAAAAAATTATTTTTTTCAAACACCGAGACAAGTCATTCTCTCACAACACTTCACATAAAAAACCGTCAAAAACCAATTTTTTCAAAAATTGGGTTAGTGGAACACCCCCTAAATCACATGAACAACTCCCACGAGTTTGGACATTACACTGCAGAGAAGCCAAATTCTTTTAGAATCCTATTATGATTGGGAACATTTTAGCACTATACATTTTGGTGGGATTCACGATTTCTTGTATGTTCACATAAATTTGTGTTGTTAAAGTGTTTCAAAATATGATGTGGTTGTGCTTTGGGACAACTCAATAATTATATTCCCGATTGAGGGAAGTGAGGGCAATTATAAGGAGTACATTAACTCTTTATTTGTCTTAATTTGTTTGCATGAGAAATCTACATTTGAAACACTAGCCATAAACTCTTCATTTATGCTTTTCGAAAGGATAAATTATTTGAGTTTTGGACAAAAGTACCCCTAATTTCAACATTTAAATTTTTGCTTCTAAAAATCCACATGCTTCTGTCTTTCCACTATTCCACCATCGTCCTACCTATCAAACAGTTACCATTTGACTCATGAGCATTATCGAAAATTCTTTGGAAAAATAAAAAACTCATATCCACACATAATTTCACTCATGATCATTATAAAAAATTCTTTGGAAAATTAAAAAAACTCAAAACAGATAAAGAAAAAAAGCAAACACAAGATCGATTAATAACTCTTCAGATTCACAAAAATATTTCTTCATTAGATTGAAATCAACATCAAAATCATGTATGTATCCTCCAAAAGCTTTCATCTAGTCTTTGGAACAAAAGATTGGGTTCAACCCGGCGATCGTTGAAGTCGTTTTCTTCCTTTTATTTGCTCCATTTGAGAATGTAGCATTCTCCTTTTCTAGACAAGTAGAGATATAATGGCAGGTGCAAAGTCGACAATAGAAGAGTGCTATTATGGCCGTCCATACTTATAGAGGAAGCAGCTTTCATAGCCACAATGGATGTCAAAAGACTATGGAAGGTGAAAAGGCAAATAAAGGAGGTAGATTAGTGGAGGGAAAAATTAAAGGCCATTCTGGTCTCGTCAAACAAAAGTAGGCAAATAAAGGAGGTAGATTAGTGGAGGGAAAAATTAAAGAGGTAGCTTAGTCTATGGGCGGTTACCGTACGACTCTCAGCTCAATGTGAATCAGCTCAAAAGAGTATGAAACGAAGGGAGTGTTCCACTAAACTGGTTTTTCTTTTTTCCTTTCAAAAACTAGTTTTTTTTTCCAAAAACCAAGATATGTCACACTCTTACAATACATCACATAAAAAAATGTGAACACAAAAACTAAGACAATTCTAAAACAAAACTCCCTTAGGTGGAACGGGGCCTAATAGCCTTAGTTTTCCGTTTGATTTTAGCAACTCAATTGCTAAAATCAACCATGATTTTAGCAAATGAGTTCAGGTGCTAAAATCATAGCTATTTCAAATCACAAAATTAAGTGGTTCCGTTTATTGTTTTTTGATTTTTTTTCACACCGAATTAAAGAACACGAGGAGTACTTTAATTTGGTGCGAAAAAAAATCGAAAAACGATACACTGAACCACTTCATTTTTTGATTTCAAAATCATGATTTTAGCACCTGTTAAACTCGTTGCTCAAAAGAGTATGAACTAAAGATGAAAAAATGGCCAAGTATCTTAGCCTAACATGAAGTATTAACTACTTTTAGTGGAGTATTTTTTTATAAAAATAAATTTAATCAGGCTTATTTAACAACCGTGCTACAGGCACACCAAATACCACACCAAAAACCACACAATGGCAATGGACCCCACCTTTACTAACTAAAAAAAAATTGAAATCAAAACTCCCCCACACCTCTGTGGGCTGTGGCTCTGTCTGTATGTACTATCCAATCCACAGATAGAGGAGTTTCGAAGGGGAAGAAGATGGAATCAGACCCGCTGCCGTGCTCCACCACCGGCAGCCACCACAGCAAGCAGCCACAACCACCACCTTGCGAAATCAATTTAGTTAGGTAAACTATTAAACTCTTGTGAAAACCCAGATCAAAATCAGTGCAAGATGAGAAAAGGATCAAAGATTGCATACATAGATCTGTGGTTTTTCCAATCAACCCAAAAACCAAAACCCAAAAATCAAGTCCTTCCCCTCCATCCGACTAGATTCCGGCCAAAACCCAAAAATCCAACCAAACCCAAAAATCAAAACCCAGAAATTTAAACCGTATTCCGACCAAACTCAAAACCCAAAAATCCAACCAAAACCCCACAGAATTCCAACCAAATTCCGACCTGCCACATGCTCCAGTCGGCACCGTAGAGGACAAAGGTAGTGGTCAAGTGGTGGACGGACCACTTGACGGCGAAGGCGGACATCGGATAAGTCGACGGCGACACCGATCAGTCGTTGGGCTTTGGCGGTGGGGGTGTCGGTGGTAGTGGTTGAAGAGCACCGGACTTTAATGGAGGAGTTTGTGTTAGTTGATTAGTTTTTTTGGTGGTGGTGGTGGTGGTGGATATGGAGGGGAAGGACTTGGATTTGGGGAGGAGAGAGAGACGTTTTGAGTTTTTTTTTTAAAATTAAGTTAGTGGTGGGGCTCACGGATACGTGTCATGTCTCTTAGCATGACACGTGTGTTGTGTGGTTGGATGTGTGGCTTGCTTGTGTCCCTATAGCATTTTCGCTTATTTAATGAACATAAGGCACGTATTAACAACAATCGTACGGAGAAAAACAGAACAAAATAATGATTAATGATTGTGCTCCTGGATCATTGACTGAATAAGTAGACTTCCACAGAATATAAAGTTATAAACCCCACCCAGCCACTCTCCTCCCGTAATATCCCTCTCTCTCTCTCTCTCTCTCCCCCCCCCTACTCGCCTCCCGGCGAATCTTCTATCACCTTCTCCTTCTCGATTCGATTTGCTCGCCGCCTTCCTCTCGATCGACAATTGTACTGATAATTCACCGTCATTTAAATCCCCCTTGGTCGACGTCTGAAATTTCAAATCTTTCAGATTTCATCGTAGGAATGATTTAGTATTGTTAATTATTATTTTTTTGATAAATGGGTGATTCGGGTCAGCTTGCGCACATCTTAACTAATTCCAGAATTTACGTACGCCTCGCCACACGCAGAGCGGGCAACAATGATTTAGTTACTCTACTCTAGACGAAGTGATAGAAGTCAATTTTTGAAATTCTTTTTGTTGTTACGAGTTGGGCGCTTTCCTTAATCCATAAACAAGTTGGCGTTGGCTGGAGACGAACGAGATGACAGCATGAATCCGACGTGATCATAGAAAATTTTCTTTTCATTACACAGAGAGATTCGGCGAATTTTCGTTAATCCATTAAAACCAGGAAATAATGGCGTCGGCGTTGACCGGAGATGATCCGGCTCGATCGACGAGCAGCCAGAGGAGCTTCGCCGGGTCGAGAAGCCAGAGGAGTTGGGCCGGAGCGCCTGCGAGTTTCCGGGAGGTTTGGCAGCCGCCGCCGGACGTGTTCACGAGGAGCGGGACGAGGCAGGAAGACGACGAGGAGGATCTGCGGGGGGCGGCGATCGAGCGGTTACCGACGTACGATAGGCTAAGGAAGGGGGTGCTGAGTCAAGTGCTGGATAATGGGAAAGTGGTGAGAGAGGAGGTTGACGTCACGCAGCTTGGAGTGCAGGGTCAGAAGCAGTTGATGGAGAGTACATTCAAAGTTGTTGAAGATGATAACGACCAGTTTTTGAGACGGCTCAGAGACAGGATTGACAGGTCTGTTGATTCGAGAATCCTTGGAATGGCAACGGGTCGGGTTGGGGCGGGGCAACGGGTCGGGTTGGGGCGGATTTTGATGACCCCGGACCCTATCCTTAAATTTCTAGACGACTCCTAACTCGACCAGGTAATGTGTGGGCCCCACATTCGCCCTTATCAGGTAACGGGTTTACCCGCCCCGCCCCTAATTTTATAAGTATTAAGAAAATATGTTTTGAACTCCAAAATTAATGAGCACAAATAATAAAAAGTTTACGAAATAATTATTACAACTTAACAAAAAATCTACTATTTAGAAGGACAATTAAAAATAATTACAATATGATGTGGTACTTTTGTTGTAAGGATAAAAATATAAAAACAAAATTTTATGCATTGAAGAGAGCAATTTCATAATTATATATGTATTGGGGCAGGGGAAATCGAGGCAGGGTGACCGTTCCCATGCCCCTACCCTAACCCTGTCGGGTTTTTCAAATTCACCCTCTGTCCCTACTTGTTACCAAAAAAAATGAAAAAGATCTTATCCTCTCGAGGTGGGGCAAGGTAGGTTTGGGGCGAGGTGGACTCGATTGTCAAGCCTAAATCCCCAAAATCTTTAAGTACTTTGAAATGGACAAGAAATTGTACAGTAAGTCATATAAATGAACGAAATGTGGGGCTCAATTAGTACAACTTTGGAAGAAGCAGCAAACCCATGTTGTCCTCTTCGGGGGAGAGCAGAGAAACAAGGGGCGCGAGACAGTATTAAATTGTCCATTTTTTAACTTCTTGCATTAATATTTCCATATCAATAGACTGCAGTAGAGGTGGCAATTTTGAACCCAACCCATGAACCCACCCAAATCCACCCACCTAAAACCCAACCCAACCTACCCATATTATAATGTGGGTTGATATGGGTTGAACTTATATCAACCCATATTTACATGGGTTGGGTTGGGTTCAAAATGGGTTGGAGTCAAAAAAGAAAAAAAAAAATCACGTTCTTCACTTCTCTTTGCTAATTAGTTCTTGAATTGTAGAGAGAGAGAATATGGAGATTTGAGTTCCTTTTTAACATTTTGATTCTTTTTGTCGTCTTAGATAATTTACATGTGATTAAATTGGGTCCAAAATGGGTTGCACCTAAAACAAAAAACAAAAGCAGAACTCTCACTCTTCGTCTGTTTCATTTGCTGCTGCTACTACTATTTCGATTGAGGTGTATAACCCAATGGGAAATACAGAGTGATCAGCACAAAACCAACACCTGGTATCACGTGAATCAATTTTTTAATTGAGCAAGATTGTCGTTTCTTCTTTTAATCTACCACGTACTCTGTTTTCTACCTCTCTCTCTCATATCCAAAAAGTGGGTTTTCTAGAGAGAATTTCAATGTTACTCCTATAAATTTTTTTTTTTTTTTTGAGAAATAGAGAAAATTTCAATACTATCTCTTTGGTTTCTAGAGTGAGAGTATTAAAAAACGAAAGGGAAAATTGAAACGCATCAGAGCGTACCGAGTAATCTCTCCAGAAAACATACCTCTCTGTGGCATGGATGGCATCACATGATACTGCACCAATATCGTGAACATAACGATATTATATTACAGCCCATATCTTACAATAAAATACTGATATTGCTAACAATAAAGCACTCTTATTGTAAGGGAATTAATTACTTACTAAATCTGTTAATTGGGAAAAAAAATATGTTTGGGTTGGGTCGGGTCGGGTTGGGTTTTGCTTGACCTATACTCAGCCTGCCCATATTCAACCCAATCATATTTAACCCATATTCAACCCACCCATATTCAACCTATAACCCATGCCAACCCACTCAAACCCAACCCAACCCACCCATTTGCCACCTCTAGACTGCAGGCTTTACATACATAAACCCTGGGCCAATAGCTCATCGGACCACTAATGTTGGCCTTTAAACCAATTTTCCGATATAATAATCGTATAATGCCAAATTGTTAGAAGTTTAATGTACATTTCGAAGATGTCAACACAAATATTTTCTGCTTTTGTCATAAATGGATTTTTTTGTAATTTTCGTCTAAAACCGTTTTTCCATAACGAGGACGTGGACAAACTGTCGAATGTGTTTTTGTTATATCTGTTAATGATTTTGGCGAATTTGCAGGGTGGGAATTGATGTACCGAAGATTGAAGTACGGTACGAGCATTTGTCCATAGAGGGATATGTGTATGTTGGGAGCAGAGCACTTCCTACCCTCTGGAATTCTACCTTGAACACAATTGAGGTATGCCTTCTCTGATTTTTCTTTTCCTATTCGTATTGTCTCCCGGACAGTCTTAACTATTTTCTCACAATGAAAGCAACTCTCACCCGGTAAAAAATTTCTTCGGGGCCAAAATTTAATGGAATAGCTTTAGCAACTGCCCGTGATAGTGGATCCTTGTAATATTTTAAAATGTACTCCTACTAGCTTTCTGAAATGAAGAGCATACGTCTCGTTTTGTCTTCATCATAAAGAAAGGGAATTTATAAATCCTTGCTTTGCTCATATGACGACTAGTTTGTTTTCCTGTCAATTCTCCAAAATTTTCTCATAAAATAAAATGGAGCAGTAAAATCTCGTCTCTGTTATTTTTAAAAGGAAGGAACCATTACAATCACCAATTTCTACTAGTCACAATGAGCCTTCGAAGCAAAGTCGAGGTAGAAATTGACTCACCAGAACTTCAAGCGGATTCTCGGCTTCGACCTTGAATTATAATGGATATGTTATAGATACTTGACCCCCTAGTAGTAAATCCTGCCTCCAATGAATTTCCAGTTGACCGAGAAAGACCACACTTGTAGGAGACTTTTTCCCGGTTAGAAAGATTGGCAAAAAATGGTCCTTATCCTAACCTTCTGTTGTAGACATCAAGAGAATGTTACATTTCGATATGGTGGTTGTGTTTTTTTTTTGCTGACCATTAATACTGTTTCTATGCTTTCACCTGTTATTGACAACAGAGTGTTCTTGGACTAATTCGGCTTGCCCCTTCGAAGAAAAGAAAAATCCAGATACTTAAAGATGTCAGCGGCATAGTAAAACCATCAAGGTACTTCAATGGAGTTATAAAGCTTTTATTTTCCTGTTCATATTAGACCTCCAAATTTTTCTTGCTCTGGTAAAGTAAGCATGGCCTCATCCATGTACTGAATTCTGTTATTTCTCATAGCATATGCAGAAAAGTTTCCTTCGCAAATTAAGTTTTGCTCTATTTTTGTCAATAGGTGATTGAAAACCAATTTAGCAGAGGTTGTTGCATTGCAAACATTTGTAAAGCCATTTTTTGAGGCATTTATGTGACCAGTTGTTCTGTTGAAGTGGGTTGAGTAATTTATGTACTTGTTATGCATTCAGGATGACACTGCTCCTAGGACCACCAAGTGCCGGTAAAACGACATTGTTGCAGGCACTTGCAGGAAAGTCGGACAGGGATTTGAGGGTGCGGTTCTTATTATCACTCATTAAATCTGTTTATTAGCTATTGTACTGTGCTTTATGACGAGGGTGTTTGGCCCCTTGTTTTTCACCTTTTCAACTTCTCTTTTTCTCTTTTTGGATGTTTGGCTAACACCTCTCAAAACACATTCCTCCAGAAACTGTTTTTCCATTTTGCAAATTCTAGGCCAAAAGCCAAAATGAGCTCCGGACCTACTTTTCTATTTCTACTTCTGATTCTAGGCCAAAAACCAAAAGGACCTCCTTTGCAAAATGCATTTTGCACATTTCTCCCAAACACTCTTCCCAGATTCAAAACTCATTCTGGCCATAATCCAAAAAACCAAAAAACCAAAAAGCCAAAAATGAAAAGTTGAAAAGTTGATTCCCAAACACCCCCAACAATGTGGGCATTTTAAGTTTCGATGTCAAAATTTAGGTCTGTACCCAGTCTAACCTTTCTAGGCTCCAATTAATGGGTACTAAATGCACGTTCTTTTTGCTGGGGCTGTATTAGGATTGGTCTTTTCTATTAACTTCTTTGTATGTTTGACTTGGTTTTTTGTGCAGGTATCAGGAAAAGTCACCTATTGTGGTCATGAACTGAATGAATTTATTCCTCAAAGGACTTGCTCTTACATTAGCCAACATGATCTTCACTATGGAGAGATGACAGTGAGGGAATCATTGGATTTCTCAGGGCGCTATTTGGGGGTGGGCACAAGAAATGAAATGTTGGTGGAACTGTCAAGACGGGAGAAAGAAGCGGGGATTAAACCAGATCCTGAGATTGATGCGTTTATGAAGGCCACAGCTGTGGCAGGCCAAGAAACCAGTTTGGTTACAGATTACATTCTCAAGGTTCCCTGCCTTGAATTTCAAGTTGCTAATTTTTTACAGATTACCTTTTTTTTATTATTAGAATGCATTATTGCCCCTACTCTCTCTCTCTCTCTCTCTCTCTCTCTGGTAGAAAATTTTAAAAAAACTTACAGTTAACAAACTTGTAACAGATACTCGGACTGGATATTTGCGCGGATATTATGGTTGGCGATGACATGAGAAGGGGTATTTCTGGTGGGCAGAAGAAGCGTGTGACCACTGGTAAAGGAAACATTTATTCTTCTAGTTAATTGTCTAGTATTCAACTTCAATATCAGTATTTCGTTAAGGTTTTTATTAGGGGTGCATAAGAAAACTGATTCGAACCGAACTGAACCGTTCCGTTATATTTGGTTAGGTTATGCGGTTCATTAATCTGGTTATGGTTCTGAAAAAATAAGAACCGGTAATTATAGTTCGGTTACTGGTTCTCAATTGAAAAATCACGGGTAGAACCAAACCGGACTGTATAATATTGACATTTATATATATATTTATACGCGTACATAATTATGTATCCTGATTTGATAAGTTAATAGTATTTTTTTCCCTAGTAAGATAGTTTTTTTTTTTTATGTCTGTTTAGCTATTTTACCCTATTAATACCCAATTTTTTAATTTTAATTCTCTAGTAAGGCATGATGCTGAATTTATTTTCTTGTTTTTAGGCTATTCGATTCTTTGTTTAAGCTACTTTATTGGTTGTTTTTACCAATTTTAGGAGTCGTTTTATTGATGGTAGATTGTCAAGTACTTTGTGTATCATGTGGACCATATTTGGTTTTCAAATCTTATAAAATCTCATAATTATTTTATGAGTTGTTTGGTGCTCCAAATTTTAAATAATCTTTTGAGTTCATTTGTTGTGAAAAAGTGTTCCAATGCTAATCGGGTAGAATCAGAACCGAACCAAAACTGGTCTGCTCTTGCAGTTTCGATCTGGACAAGTTCTACACGTTTATTGGTTAGGTTTTGGTTCTTAATTTTTTAGAACCGATCGGACTGGTCCGGCTATTGGATTTCTAGCGAATTGGTCCAATCCGGACCATGTGCACCTCTAGTTTTTATGCACCTGTTAAATATTGTTAACAGTGACACCTCAAGTTGGTGCAGCGTATCTTTATTTGAACATGCTGCGGAAGCTACTTTTGAAACGTAGTTCCTTGTCAATGTTTTGCCTCTTGAACACTGATGTTTAGCAAGTGTTACGATCCCATGACATATTTTTTTCATAGTTTGATGGCATTATTTTTGTAGTATAATTCAGTGTGTCTTTACTGAGCCAACCTATATATTTCGGTCTTATCCCTTTCTAGTAGTTGCAGAGAATTCAAAACACGTATCGCTGTTTAACTCATTTCCAGTCATGATAGTAAAGCGATGCTCTTCTAACTTTGGTGCTGGTCTTCTAGTTGGCTCCAGAATGACAATTATCTTTCATAAACATTCATTCTTACTATTCATGTCACTAACATCATCATCTTTCTTAGCTTTCTAATCATATGGCATACGATCGCTGATTGGGAAAAGAAATTGATGGTCTGTTAATTGTTAAAAAACCTGAAAGGTTGGTTGTTGCAGAAACACTTTTCAGCATATAGTGTCAAAATTCTATCTACCACTCCGATTTTGATGCTTGGTGAGTTAGGTTGCATGCTTCTATTCTCATTAGCTTAGTTTCATTCGAAATCTTTTTGAGAGTCTCTCTTGCTGGTCTCCCTATAATAATTTGTTTGCCATTTGATCACTTGTTAATTTTCTTATGTCCAATAATATTATTAGTCCAATACTTTTCGGGTTAACCTGGTGCAGGAGAGATGTTGGTTGGACCAGCAAAAGCTCTGTTTATGGATGAGATATCAACGGGGTTGGACAGTTCCACCACTTTTCAGATTGTCAAGTTCATGAAGCAAATGGTTCATATAATGGATGGGACAATGATCATCTCTCTTCTGCAGCCAGCCCCTGAGACATATGATCTATTTGACGACATTATCTTGCTTTCAGAAGGTCAGATTGTCTATCAAGGTCCATGTGAGAATATCCTGGAGTTCTTTGAATATGTGGGCTTCAAATGCCCAAATAGGAAAGGAGTAGCAGATTTTCTCCAAGAAGTGACTTCAAAGAAGGATCAAGAACAATATTGGTTCAGGAAGAAAGACCCTTACAGATTTATCTCTGTTCCTCAGTTTGCAGAATCCTTCAATTCATTCCGTATTGGCCAACAGCTTGCAGAAGATCTTAGTGTTCCTTACGATAAATCGAGAGCCCACCCAGCTGCATTGGTGACGGAGAAGTACGGTATCTCCAAAATGGAACTGTTTAAGGCATGCTTTGATAGAGAGTGGCTGCTAATGAAGCGTAACTCCATTGTATACATATTCAAGACTACCCAAATTACAATCATGTCAATAATAGCCTTCACAGTGTTCTTGAGGACACAAATGCCGGCAGGCAGTTTGCAAGATGGAGCCAAATTTTTCGGAGCTCTTTTCTTCGGTCTCATTAGAGTGATGTTTAATGGGATGGCGGAGCTTGTAATGACTGTTTTTAGGCTTCCCGTCTTCTTTAAACAGAGGGATTTGCTATTCTATCCTCCATGGGCTTTTGCCTTGCCAATTTGGGTCCTCAGGATACCCATCTCTTTAATGGAATCAGGGATATGGATTATTCTCACATATTACACAATTGGGTTTGCTCCAGCTGCTAGCAGGTACTAGCTAGTGATTCACATTTCACAAGTTGTTGGCTTCTAGTGAGAGTTTTCATGTCCATGTATCCTCACCAACTTAAATTTTGCATCAGACACTTATTCTTACCAAACTCATTTGGTGGTCTCTAGATTTGATATTTATCTTACTGACAAACTTCTATATCATTCAGGTTTTTCCGACAGTTCATTGCATTCTTTGGTATGCATCAAATGGCTCTATCTCTCTTCTGTTTTATTGCTG
Organism: Vaccinium darrowii; assembly: GCA_020921065.1. NCBI lineage: Eukaryota > Viridiplantae > Streptophyta > Magnoliopsida > Ericales > Ericaceae > Vaccinium > Vaccinium darrowii. The sequence goes on along the minus strand of CM037161.1, from coordinate 30,715,074 downwards.
CAGTAGGAAGAACACAGGTGGTCGCAACCACGTTAGGCACATTCACCTTGTTGATGTTATTTGTGCTTGGAGGATTTATTATTGCGAAAAGTAAGCTACTGATTTGTATTTCCTATTTTGAGTTGTTCTTATAACTATGTTGTTCTCTGTATCACCAAGCTGGTACATTCTATTGCTAAATATTACTTGACGTGGCAAAAAATGTTGTTGATTCTTTCTTGGGGTCGTCCATGCATTAGATGATCGGAATGTTACAACTGTTCACTTTTATTCGTGACTGCAGATGACATTCAGTCATTTATGATATGGGGATACTGGATTTCCCCCATGATGTATGGACAGAATGCAATAGTGATGAATGAATTTCTCGACAAAAGATGGAGTGCCGTAAGTTCTCTTTCATGGGTTGCTTGCAACTTTTATATTTCTGAATTTCCTTTTTGTCTTCTAAATTCTGATTGCACTTCACTAAGAAGCTAGCTCGTCAAATTTTGAATTATTTTCCTTCATGCAGCCTAACACAGACCCTCGAATTGATGCACCTACAGTGGGGAAAGTCCTCCTGAAGTCAAGAGGCTTCTTTACAGATGACTATATGTTTTGGGTTTGTGTTGGGGCACTGTTAGCGTTTTCTCTTCTCTTCAACCTTTTATTTATTGCAGCGCTGACTTACTTGAATCGTAAGTTGTCAAGTTTTTTGTTTAGCTCTCTCTCCTTAAAGAGAATTTGTTTTTTTAAGTTGAACTCCAGGATTACCAACCCATGTTTGGATACTCTGTTTCAGCTATAGGCGACTCAAAAGCTGTAGTCTTGGATGAAGATGATGAAAATAGGAACAAGAAATCCTTCGAAGGTTTGAGATTCGTACTTTGCCTCTTGAGCTGTTCTAGTTAATTAAGTCTCCTGTCAGTGTTTCATGCTGCCAATTAACATGCAGGACATTACTTGCTATTAGTACAGAATTTTGGTAGTTAAAAAACATTAATTTTCACCTGTCTTTTCCATTTTGAAGTTAATGTTGCGTTCAGTTACATTGCACGTGTATCCACAGAAATAAAGTTGGGATATCATATAGGGAGTTTTGAGGTTTTCAAAATGAGACATCTTAGTTCAGATCAGATCTGCATTGAGTACACTTGAAACCAGTTTTTGTGTTCAAAAAGTTCACAGATAACTTCGATGAGTTCTCGATATGAAAGAATGTTTACTTTTACTGACTTGTAAGGGGCTAACTACTAATCATTTAGAATAATTTGTTAATGGGTACGGGGATGGTGATGGTCTATGGTTGAATGGGTGATATTTGATAATACTTTTATATCATGTTGTGTCATATAATGTTCTACTGGTCCGAATCATGGATGCCTTGGGAATGATTGCAGGTATTGCTATGGCAATGCGAAATGCTTCACGGGGTTTTGATTCAATTGTCAGTGCTACTAAAAGAGGAATGGTTTTGCCCTTCCCACCCCTTTCACTTGCATTTAACCACATCAGCTATTACATAGATATGCCTGTTGTAAGTACTCTCTCAAAAATTCATAATTTGTGATCATGAACATTTTCAGTTTCTCTTTGGCTTTGTGTTGTTCTAACATATGATTGATGATGGGGTAAGGGAAAAATGTTCTTTTTTTTTTTTCTGATATAAGCAACAAGATAACTGATGAATGACCTTTACATATATTGTTGGACTTAAATAGCTTGCATCAAATTTATTCAGTTAGCAAGCTCCTTAATAAAATCATCTAGCGCTTTCCCTCATCATGGAATAAGCTTTTAAAAACAGAACAGAAAGTATGTCCAATTCGAACAAATGCATTCACAGTATTAACATAAACATATTTCAATGAACTTTTCCTGGATATCCAAGCATTTTTGCACTTGGTTGCATTTTCCATTTTTTTGGTACATTTGTTTGATATTGTTCAGTGAACAAATTACTTCACTCCCAATCAAAATTTTCCTTCCTTTGTTCTTTAGCAACAGCTATAATGTTGATCATTTTTGTCATTAGTGTTGCCTTTTGACTACTTCATTAAGCCCAATTTTCTCGTCTTTTCCATAAGGAGATGAAAACTCAAGGAGTTGAGGAGGACCGTCTTCAACTGTTACGAGATATTAGTGGTGCATTCAGACCTGGTATACTGACAGCGCTTGTGGGTGTTAGTGGTGCTGGAAAGACCACCTTGATGGATGTCTTAGCCGGAAGGAAGACTGGTGGATACATTGAAGGAACTATTAGCATTTCCGGTTACCCAAAGAACCAAGCAACATTTGCTCGGGTTATCGATTATTGTGAACAAAATGACATTCACTCACCCTATGTTACTGTTTATGAATCTCTCCTATTCTCAGCTTGGCTCCGTCTCTCGTCAGACGTGAACACAAAGACACGGAAGGCATGTCACTTTGAAAATAGCCTTAGGTTCTCCACAATATTGAAATAGTATGATCTCATAATCTAATACGTCTTTTTCTGTTTTGTTGCCATAGATGTTTGTTGAAGAGGTGATGGATTTGGTTGAGTTGAATCCAATGCGAAACTCTTTAGTTGGGCTTCAAGGAGTAGATGGCCTTTCAACAGAACAAAGAAAGAGGTTGACAATAGCTGTGGAATTGGTTGCTAACCCCTCTATCATCTTCATGGATGAACCCACATCTAGCCTTGATGCTAGAGCAGCAGCTATTGTTATGCGAACTGTGAGAAATACAGTGGACACGGGGAGGACCGTATTGTGCACAATTCACCAACCAAGCATTGACATTTTTGAAGCTTTCGATGAGGTACGCCTCAATGCTCTAAATGTTGTCGATGTTTGTCCATCTTATGTTTGGTGGTTTGATTATGGACCATGAATGCAACCTCACTATTTATTTGTTTCTTGCAGTTACTTTTGATGAAGAGAGGAGGCCAACTTATTTATGCGGGACCTCTTGGTTGCCAATCTCACAAGCTTGTAGAATATTTTGAAGTGAGTAAATATTTTTGGATTCCTCATGTTCAGTTTTTACATGAGAAAACAATGAAATGAAGTCCAAAATATTTATTTCCTCTTTCAGCTTTATTGAGAGCCTCACTCCCCAAAAGATAGAAAAGAAAGAGAGAAAAAACCCACAAAAGTTAACCTGGGATAGTCAACTTGTTTGGGTTGGAGATTTTATACTACTAGAACTTTTAGAATGGATTAACATCCATAATCTTCCACAGGCTATTCCGGGGGTTCCCAAGATTAGGGATGGTTACAATCCTGCTACATGGATGTTGGACATTACTGCTCCTTCAGTTGAGGCTCAATTGGGGGTGGATTTTGCTGTTATTTATGCCAACTCCTTCCCTTATCAGTAAGCAAATTCTGATATTTTCTCATATAGCAGTAGTTGAGTTCTTGCACTTAGTGTGGAGATATTATTTACAACTATTCATATTTTTCCTCTCTTGACACTCTTTCAGGAGAAATCAAGAGCTTATTAAAGAACTCAGTGCTCCTCCACCGGGTTCGAAGGACCTTCACTTCCCAACCAAGTACTCCCGATCATTCCATACCCAGTGCATAGCTTGTTTCTGGAAACAACACTGGTCTTACTGGAGGAATCCCCAATACAATGCAGTTCGGTTCTTCATGACAATTTTAATTGGTGCTCTATTGGGTTTTATTTTCTGGCAGAAAGGACAGCAGACGTACGTATTTCATCTCATCATTTTGTTACATATATTACTACTTCAGTTTTAGTTCGAACTTCGTTGTTGGGAATCGAACAACACGTTCAATCCACAAAGCCCCTACAGATTGTGGAAACTAGAGTGACAAAAATTGCAAAATTTAAAAAACTACGTAATGAACATAAACAGAAAAAGACACAGATATAAGTGGAAACCCGTAATGCAAGGAAAAACTATGGGAACCACACTTGTTCACTATAATCAAATAATATGGAGTACAAGTCTTCTCTTTTCTCTCTCGGAAAAGTCTTTTTCTCGTCTCCTCTCTTGTTTTAATCTAAAACTATCTAACCCAAATTGCAAAATAACTGCAATATGAATAGGTAAGGCCCAATGACCGAATTTGTCCCTACCCAATTACAAAATACCATTTTCACTGCAATCCATGCACGACCTTAGAGCACATAGATTGCGGCACAAACTTTTGTGCCGAGGGGGCTCCTCCTCCTTCACCCCAGGCTATTGCAACATTCCTTTGGTGCACTGAATGTAAATGCAAGTAAATTTGACGAAATTTGACGAGTTCAGACTAAAAGATTTTAATAATCAGATAGATGAACAAAAGAAGAAAATTTAAGTCAAAATTGTGGAAAAAGCATATGCATTGGTACTAGCTGCAATTGAGATGCTATTAGATTAACATACCATTGTCATAGGAGTTCTTGGGTACTTTATCCAAAAGAAGAGAAACCATCCTACAGTTCATACTTCATAGCTTGCGTTACTTGTATGATTTGGTATTCTGTGGAATTTATCTCTGGTCTTAACTAATGTTTTCCTTAACAGAACAAAACAACAAGATATGATGAATCTTTTGGGAGCTATGTATGCTATTGTTCTCTTCCTCGGACCCATTAATGCTTCTTCGGTGCAGTCTATTGTTGCTATTGAGAGAACAGCATTTTACCGTGAAAGAGCAGCCGGGATGTATTCAGAATTGCCTTATGCATTTGCTCAGGTAATTTCTTGTGGCATCTTACAGGATATGGTATAATACTTTGAAGATGGAGTGACAACCTCAGTTCTATCATTTCAAGCATGGCCAAAATAACTAAAACATGCACAAAACTAACAAAATTTCCTATTAAGAACCTCTGCAGGTGTCCATTGAGACTATCTACGTTATAGTTCAATCACTTGTGTACAGTTTACTCCTGTACTCCATGATCGGGTTTGAGTGGAAAGTCGAGAAAGTGTTGTGGTTCTACTACTACATATTGATGTGCTTCATCTACTTCACATTGTACGGAATGATGGCTGTTGCACTGACTCCAGCACACCAAATCGCTGCCGTTGTGATGTCCTTCTTCCTCAGCTTCTGGAATTTATTCTCTGGTTTCCTCATTCCCAGGCCGGTATGTCATAATCGTTTTTCCTTTTACTAATGTTTGAGATTGAGGGTTTTCAGGGGGCAGGGAAACCTATTCCTACCTATGGCTCATTAATTATCAGGTTTCAAGTGTTTAAAGTATTTATGGGGAATGAAGGGAGGGACTGATGTCATCCACAGTTTTGAGCACTCTTCTTCTCCTCTAATGCCCAGGGAAAGTGAGGTGCTTGTTACTAACCAAAAATACCTTTCAGTTTTTATTAGAACATTACTTAGCTTCTGCTGTAAGTTACCTTGAACGGGAATCGTGCTTCTTGATTTGTGGTCTGTTAGGGTTCGAGTCTATATTCCAAAATCAAAACTTTCATTATCTTAGAGTTACCAACGAAGACATCTGTAAAAGCATTTGGATCCAATTCTTTGTCACATTTCTCTAACTAAAGCTCCACGCTTTCTAGTCTTTTTGTTCGTTTCATTTGACCTTTTCCTCCTAGGTTATAGATTAAGAAAAATTCCCCACATTCAGCTAAGGTAGGCTACTAACTTGCTCATTAGAAATAGTCAACGAACGGAAATGGGGCCAATTTGATTTCTATAAGTGAAGATTGAATGGATGCATGCTCCTTGGGTATGCTTTCAAAAGGGCCGTTTTCATTCGTGCTGGTGTTATTTGTCTGTTGATTTTCTGTTCTCCTGGAGGAAGGCAGGGGCACATTTACAAGTTGAGAGTGCACTCAGGCAAGTGGGCTACATAGAAACTACCATTTTGGATCTCTAATTTCACGGTTTTCATATGTAGGTGTAGTTTCTGATAACACAGCTTCTGCACCTCCATTCCCTTTATGAAACACAATATACCGAACCAACAGCAAGGAAATATCACAACCCTTTTCTTCTCCTCTTTACTTTTTGCTGACAAGTGTTGCATCTTATACGCATTTGCAGCAAATCCCGGTCTGGTGGAGATGGTACTACTGGGCTTCGCCAGTCGCTTGGACAATCTATGGACTGGTGACCTCTCAAGTAGGTGACAAAAGCGATTTACTCGAAATACCAGGAGCAGGAAACGTGCCGGTGAAGGCATTCCTTAAAAGCTATATGGGTTTCGATTATAACTTCCTACCGGCAGTTGCGGTAGCCCACATCGGTTTTGTTGCTCTCTTCTTCTTTGTTTTCGTCTGCGGTATTAAGTACCTCAACTTCCAAAGGAGATAACGACCTGGAGTCAAATTAAGGGTGTATTCTTAAATCTTTATAGTAAGTTTTACCACACGAAGGATCTCAAATTTTTCCTCTGTTTTCAGTTTTCTTTCTTGCCTTTTTGTTTTTGTAATTTCGTTTTATTATTCTTTTGGGTTGTTTTTCATATCACCTGCTTTCTGCAATAAATTTTGAAGCTTATAGATGTTTGATTGTGAAACAAAGCATTCTGGTGATCAGTGTTTCTTTTACAGCATTCTGGTCCTAACATTCTGTGTGCTCAGATTGTCATTCTGTGAAAGAGATGTGAAATTGAAAAGGGGAAACCAACATCTCTCTCTCTCTCTCTCTCTCTTCATACAAGTTGCTCAATTCCAACTTCCAACGCAAACATCAGGAACACAATGCTTGATTGCGATCAGAGTTTTTGCTTCAATTTTTTTTTTTTTTTTTTGGGGGGGGGGAGTGTTATGATGAACTGGACTAATCTCTTCGGCCCTTCTCACAGCATTTTTTTCTTTTCATGTGTTTGCGTGATGTGAGGTTACTCCAAAGCCAAATCAAATCGCTGGCAAAGGGAATCTACTTGCGACCTTGGGTTGGACCAGGGCCGGCCCAAAGGTTTGGAGTGTCTTAGGTCTAGAATAAAAATTGTGCTCTAAGAGTATAACACTTAAATAATTTTTCCAATAACAATCACTGTGACAACCCAGGATTCACCTGGATGCAACGGAGTTCTATGATATAAGAGAATAGATCATGCCCTAACTTGCACAAGGCCTTTTAAAGTCGTGAGGGCGTCAAAGCTCATTGGAACTTCAAAGTTAAGCGTGCTCACGTTGGAGCAATCCAGGGATGGGTGACCTACCACCTTGGAAGTCCAAGGAGCTTGGGCGGCCAAAACGGACAATATTATGCAAGGCGGGGGCGGGTCGTTACAATCACACTACGAGAAACCAAAACAATATAAAGTTTTACTAACCATTATATAATAACAGAAAAGTCAAAAAACAAAGTCTAAGTATCACTTGAATATTACTCGTGTTGCAATTTTTTTTATTTTTTTTTTACAAGACAAGAAATTTACTCTATTCTAAGGTATTGGGAATGGGAAGGGTGAGGTTTGAACCTTCACCAAATGCATGCATGGGAGTACGAGGTTCCATCATTGAGGTACCACTCCGTTTGCTGCTTTATATGTTTTAATTATCTGTATTTGCACTTATGTTTAATATATTTATGTAATTAAGTAACGAGGAGTAAAGCAATTCTCACCGACTTGATTTTGGGAAAAATAACGTATGATGTGTACCAAGGATTGGTACAAATGCAATTATTGATATGGCTTCTTCTTTCCTTTATAAAAAAAAAATGGAAAAAGATATGGGTTTTTTTTGGTACCACATATTCCTCCTATATCTAAAAGTATAAGTGTATGTTAGTTTCTGCCTTCGAGGTAGAATAATAGATAACATTATGTGAAAAAAAAAATATATATATATATATATATATAATATATATATATATATATATATATATATATATTTTTTCAATGTAATAATAATTAACTAATCTAAACCTTCTTATATAAGAACACAAGTTGGCTTGCCATTTTTGACCATTGTGGATGAAATTACCCCTGAAAATGTATTGGGTTGTGATGCACTATTGTGGACAATTTAGGTATTTTAGTTTTACATTTTTGGTCCTATTTTCTCTTTTCCCTGAAATTGGCCCTAAAAGTAGGTGAGTAGATGGTATATAAAGGAGTACGGGATACTGGAGCACCTTCCCAAATCCCTTTCGTCTCTCTCTCTCTCTCTTACAAAGCCCAAGAGATCAAAACTGGCTTCCAGTCGCAGAGAATCCACCAAATTCAGCGACCTCCTCCTCTACTAAAACCAATTCCGTCGGTCGCTCTTCCGCAAATACAGGTTGTTAGGTTTTCTCCCTTCATACTCGTCATTAATATCTTTTTGTTGAATTAGGGCTTCGTTTGATATCTTCGAATGTACATGCAAGATGCATCTTGACATATATATTTTCTCCCTTCATACTCGTCATTAATATCTTTTTCTATTTTTTAAGCAAGAAAGCAATACCAGTATGAGAGGGAAAGAGAGCAAAAGGAGATTAATGAAGCTTTTTAAAGTACTCTTCCTTTATAAATAGAAGAGAAGTCTAAAATATGTCTACACAACTCACCATACCTGATACTGAAGCTTCTTAAAATACTCTTTCATTACAGAGCCGTATTCATTTGCTCTCCACATGGTAGCAAGGCTCTTTTAACATTTCTCTCTCTGAGTTTTTCCCCTCCCTTGTTTAGGTTAAGGTAACTTTTTTTTTTTTCATTTGTAGCCTCCTTCTCTCCATCTCTCTCTACACGCTAATGTGCCTGACATCATTTATTTTGTGGTGCAGGAAATGAATGTTTCAAAGAGCAAAAGTATCCAGGGGCTGTGAGGCACTACACAGAAGCCTTGGGGAGAAATCCAAAAGACCCTAAAGTAATTTGAGTTTTATGCTTAAGTTTTAAGTTTTAAAACTAAATAACAGTTTCAAACACATATACACATATAAGAGCCGATGGCTGACGATCTATAGGTGGACTCTCTTAGAAGTATCGGTGGTTGTGGGCTTACACGAAGACTCTCAGAAGATTAGGAAAAAATCCATTGTAACTCTTGATGGATCAAGAAAATTCTTGGTGCATGTGGTAACTGGCAGGAAACAAGGTGGCTTTCAATGGAGCAAAAAAAATTTACGGTGTGTGCAGCACCTGGCTGGCATGTAAGGTGGCTCTCATGGAGTATGGTGGTCTCGATGGACTGGGTGTGGTAAATAAGTGCAGGTTTAGGTGCGGTGTTGGAGAGATAGATCAAGAATTAAGGGAGAGTCAAGTGGATAAGATTGAGGGGGAGCTAGGCCCAATGCATGGTTCACACATGAGGGGGAGATTGTTAAGAACATGTGTGAAAGATTGAGTCCCACAGCGGTGAATAGAAAAAGAGTTGGATCTTAATATACAATTGGATGACTCGGCACTTACAAGGCTAACCTTGTAAGTGGATATGAGTCATTCAATGTATATTGAGTCTATGTTATGTGGTAGACTCTATGGATACTCCCCAACGGATTGGGCCTACGAGCACAAAGGCAGAACCTTAGGCGGGTCAGACTTCCAATGGTTCCCTCAGCCTTTTTCCCATCTCCTTATGTGAGCCTGATCTAAAAGTGTAGGGGGTTAAAAAACAAAACCATCGTTCTCCAAAGAGTTCAAGTAACTCTTGGGTCTCACACGGTTCCATCTAAGAGAAATGCTATATGCAAGGAAAAGATCCGCAGAGAATCACGCAAGAAAGGCCCTGCGGGGCCCGGTATGGATTCCGAACTACTAATCCGAGCCGCTTAGGAATTTTAAAAACACATTTTGAGTGGGCCCGCTAAAAACCAACTCCATCCGATATGTTTAGATGCTCGATCCAAACTTTCATTTTTTCTTTTTTCATCCGAGCCATTCAAAAATGAAAGTTTGGATCAAGCATCCACACTTATCGGATGGAGCTGGTTTCTAGCAAGCCCACTCGAAATGTGTTTTTAAAATTTTTGAGCGGCTCAGATCAGCCGTTTGGGATCTGTACTGGGCCCCGTAGGGCCTTCCTTGCGTGATTCCTTACAAATCTTCCTTGCACATATCATTTTTGTAGTTATAGATCCTAAAGTTTTTGGGTTGTTTGCTATGTATAATGTCGTTATGAAAACTTACACTACTTTGACTGTGGATCATTGTCGTTGTCAACTCCTTCAACAATGGACCATACGAACCCTAGATCTTGAGAAAAGGGCAACAGTTTGTAATGTGAGGGCCACACAGAGGAAGAACTGGGGGAAGCATAACTTAGAGAGAAAGAGAGAGAGAGAGAGAGAGAGAGAGAGAGAGTTAGGGTTCTGGAAGGGAAGGGGGGGTGGGGGAAGAGGAAAGATAAAAAGATTTGTGAAATGAAAGTGTAAAAGGGTCCGATTTTTATATGGTCACCATGTTTTCGTTACAACATTACTGCATTATGCAATACATGGATGCACTCATCCACTAAAAAAATACCATATGCGTATTTAGTACACTAGTTAGTGCCTCTAAACTTTCCCATTTTAAATAGAGTTGCCGTGGTTTTGAAAAGTGTGACCATTGAAATGGGGAAAGTGATTGAGTCAATGTCTATGCTTTGGTAATTTTCTCATTAAACAACTCACGAAGTGCTTTCATTTAGTGTAAAAAAATTTAAAAGTGGTACCAAAATAATACTTTATTGTTATATCCGAAAATTGTTACTAATTCAATTCGTAGGTTTTATTAATTTGGGACGGAGGGAATAACACCTATTAGCACGTCACAGTCTATTATGGGGATGAGTTCTCATTCAATTTATCCTCCCTTGAATCTCCTCCGGTTTTAAATTTGTTTGGGTACATTGGGGATCCAAAAAGATGATCAGAAATGTTCGTTTTGTAGAATTCATCAAGAAGGATATTCATGCCCAAAATTAATTTGATCTAACTTCATTTGATATGAACAAATCGCAGTTATGCGAGAGGAAAAAAAAAAAGGAGAGGAGATACTAGATAGTCAAAATTTTTGAACCCGTTTTTTTGTGCCTTTTTTTTTTTTTTTTTCCTCTCGCACAAACGCAATTCGTTCTTATATCGAACGACATCAGATCAAAATGATTTTTGGGTATGGACATTCTTTTCGGTGAATTCTGTGAAATGAATGATTCCGATCATTTTGTTAAGTCCGGAATGGACCAAAAGGAAATAAAAAAACGGAGGAGACTGGAGAGGAAAAACTGGATGAGAACTCGTCCGAGCTCCATTGTGAGGTCCAGCGCTGAATATTTACCCCTCGTCCCTAGCCCTCCCGACAAATGGCAATAGAATACTAGTACTGTACAAATCTACGGGTTTTTGGCCGATATATACCAAAATCTGAAACAATTCATCAAAATATATCATTTCTCAAACTATTTTTAAAAATATGCAATGCCGCATGTGGGACATGCGGCATTCTACGTGGCACTGGAACCCCCTATCCAACGTGGCGAGCTGTCCACCTAAGCAAACGCCGCAGGTTGGATATGCGGCATTAAACCGTATACCGCATGTGGCACATGCGGCATTTTACCGTAGCAAATAGTTTGGTCGGACTTGAACAAAAGTGTGGGAGTAAATAATACTAGTATGTTACAATGTCAAATGCTGTTTTCAAATTTTTTTATTTGGGGTAAATTAACCTAAGATTAGTTAATATTTTCTGTCCAGCAAATCATCATTAAGTATCTCAAGAAGATGTCAAGTTCTTTTGAGTTCAAACTTTAAAGTTTTTGTTCGGAATTTTTTTGGTAAATTAGCCAAAGATTAGTTAATTAAAATCAACATTTCGTAAAATCAGTATGTGTAATTAGTTTTAGTAAATTTTTTAAATCAAAATCAACATTTCGTAAAATCAGTATGTGTAATTAGTTTTAGTAAAATCAGTATGTGTAATTAGTTTTCGTAAAATCAACACTTCCTAACAATAAGTCTGAATTTCGACATCCTTACCATAAATCTGAATTTCGGTAGACTTATTATTTTTAATGTGCTCTATAAGATGAATGGTTCGGACGTTCGGATCATAAAACAAATATTGCAACAACTTTCATTTTAAAAACACACGAGAATTGTATTCATCTTGAAAAAAAAAAAACATAATTAATTGTACCTTTGGTTTGTTTAATTTTTTGTCAATTGGTTTAGGATTAATCATTTGTTTCAACAAGAAAAATTAGATGTATTAAAAATGAACCAAAGTTAAAAGAATTCAGATAAAATGATATAAAAGACAAAAGTACCAATTTTGTTTTAAAAAAAATCGTCTTTAATAAACTTTTTTTTTTGCTTCTGATCATTTTTTTTTATTGTTGACCTTTTGCTTCTTGATAATAAAAGAACAAAACACAATATGACGCACAGGTTACTTAAGGTTGTGTATTGAATGTTAAAGTTGGGGCTATTGTTGCCTAATGATTAAAAAGTTCAGTTTTTCAAACAGAACATTTATGACTCTACTTATACATTTGCAATTTCCATAAAAATAGAGTCAATTAAATGAGCTAATCCAGGTTTCTAGAGAGAGACAGAGAGGTTTCTAGAGGGAGAGAGTGTCGGTGGATGGGTCTCCCCTTCTCATCCCACCGCCTCCCCCTTCCCCTTCTCTTTCCCGCTTCCTCCATCCCCACTCTGCTCTCTTCCCTCCTCCTCCCTCTCAGTCCCCCTTCTACGCCACCCTCTATTTCTCCTCTCCTCTCCTCCACTCTCGGCTCTACCTCCATGGATGAGAGAGGTTGAGGATGATCTCCCTCTCTCTCCTCCATTTTTGGCACTCGGGGGACCAGATCTGGGGAACCAGTTCTGGGTTTTGACTTGGGCTCCGATCGGCTTCGACGGCGGTTCAAGTTCTCTGGCAGCGGCGGTGACGGCGTGAGCGGCTGATCCGGTTCCGATCATTCCGGTCCAGATGGGGCCTTTGCAACGGGAGTAAGCATCTTGGCTTGGTCTTACGGACGTGGTCCTATGGACTATCCACCCTCCAACCGGCCTGTTTTCGGAGGGTTCGAATCCGTCGTTGTATTTTCTTTTCTGCTTTTTTCTTCTGTTTTTTCTGTTTTTGTTTTGTACTGGCGGACCGGTAGTGTCCCTTTATTTTCATGTAATAAATATATGTTTTTGCTTGGTCAAAAAAATGAGCTAATCCATTATAATCATTTGCCCTAGGGGCATATGTTAACAAGACCCAACTTAATATACCATTTCTAAGTCAAAAATTTGGCATAGAAATGGTAAAATCACGAGTGCATGAGTTTTCGAAATGCTAAAATCAAAATTTGCTACGGTAAAATGCCGCGGTATACGGTTTAATGCTGCATATCCAACCTGCGGTGTTTGCTTAGGTGGACAGCTAGCCACGTTGGATAAGGGGTTCCAGTGCCACGTATAATGCCGCATGTGGGGCATTGCATATTTTTAAAAATAGTTTGAGAAATGATATATTTTGATGAATTGTTTCAGATTTTGGTATATATCGGCCAAAAACCCACAAATCTACACCGAGCTCTTCTCTTTTCAGTTCCTCATCGTATATCGAGAGAGAGAGAGAGAGCGAGAGAGAGAGATGGAAAACCAAAACAGTAACCATCCAAACAAACCCAGAGTGGTCTGTTGCATTGGCGACGTCCATGGTTACATAACCAAGCTCCAGAACCTCTGGTCAAACCTCGAATCCCTCATCGACCCATCCCTTTTCCAAACTGCCCTCATCATCTTCTTGGGCGACTACTGCGACCGTGGCCCCCACACTCGACTCGTCATCGACTTCCTCATCTCTCTCCCCGCCAAATACCCAAACCAGACCCACGTCTTTCTCGCCGGCAACCACGACTTCGCCTTCGCGGCGTTCGTCGGAGCCCTCCCTCCGCCGCCGGAAGGGTTTGAGCTGTCGGAGACGTGGAAGGAGTACGCGGCGAGCGAGGAGAGAGAAGGGTGGTTTAAAGAGGAGGGGGTTTATGAGAAGATGCATTTGCAGGCAAGGACGGACCAGCCCTATCTACATTTTAGTAAATTTTTATTATGATTGTATGTTAATTTTAGCGGTACTTCTAGTTTTTGATCTATTATTTTGCTATTAAAACAGACAGTAATGCATAGGATTATATGCCATTGTAATTATGGATGACCTTATCTTAGTAATTGAATGACAATCTTTCTGGTAGCATTTTTATAATATATGTTGACAAAATTAATACTAGTCTTTTACGTGTTGCAATTTTTATTTTAAACTTCCTCCTGAGTCCGTCCCTGTTTGCAGGGGAGGAGGTGGGGCGGATCGATTACAGTCAAGTTTAATGCTGCGAAGGGGACTGAGTACAAGGGTTCGATTTATGATGCCGGTACCACGTTTGAATCGTATGGTGTTGCACATGGTTCTGCTGGTATGGTGTTTTGTTGATTGGTTAGTATGGTGTTTGACATGGATTGTATATTGTTTTTAAGTGGTTTTGCTTTGTTTCATTAGTTTGAATCTGGGCAATAAGTTAAATGTATTTTGCTCTGGACATTTCACATTGTTAGATGAGCGTTGGTATCGTTCGTTAGTAGTTTGTGTCGAAGGCTGAAATTGATAAAATTCAAGGATTTAATGAGAAGAAACACTTTTGATACTAGAACTCAAGCCTCATGGAGCATGTTTTCCCAGATTTGATTGGTTCATTCAGTCATCACCAAATTCTACTAACAACATGGGGTCCAAGGAAATTTAACTGGTAAGGCTGAAGTCCACTGGGGCCCTACAATGAAAAGACTAGAACCTCGAGCTCAAGGACACATTTATCCTATGAAAAGACCTATTTGTCATCCAAGTCCGGTGGAAGATAGTTAATTGGATGAATATGTTATTTAGGGGAGAGAGAGAGAGAGAAGTGTAAGGGTTTTAACGAACCCAAACACAAAAGACTTTATTTATATTATGAGAGAGAAGAATACAATATGTAGCTAGGCAATGTGGGACAAAAGCTATTCTAACACTCCCTCTCAAGCTGGAGAATAAATATCACAAAATCCCAGCTTGTTACATAAAAACTCTAAACGCGGTTTAAACAATGGTTTGGTGAAGATATCAGCCAACTGAGCTCCTGTAGGAACAAATAGAGTAGACAACACACCACCATCTATCTTCTCACGAACAATGTGACAATCAACCTCAATATGTTTTGTTCTCTCATGGAATACTGGATTTGAAGCAATATGTATCGCTGCTTGATTATCACAATACATAGGAATAGGTAACTCCACATCAAAACCTAACTCTTTGAGTAGAGCTCTCAACCACACAATCTCACAAGATGTGTGTGCCATGGCTAGATACTCCGCTTCTGCGCTGGACCTTGCGACCACTATTTGTTTCTTGCTTTTCCATGTGACCAAATTGCCTCCAACAAAAGTACAGTACCCAGTAGTGGACCGTCTATCAGATGGTGATCCTGCCCAATCAGCGTCGGTAAAGGCTTCAACACGCAAATGACCATTAGACTGATAAAACAAACCACGTCCAGGATGAGCCTTAAGATATTTCACAATGCGAAGACAAGCTTCCCAGTGCGGAAGACGAGGAGCAGACATAAACTGACTCACCACACTTACAGCGAAAGAGATATCAGGACGTGTATTGGTAAGGTAATTCAACTTACCAACTAAGCGACGATACCGGTCTGGATGAGGAAATATCTCCCCCTGATCAACACAAAGTTTCACATTAGGATCCATTGGGGTCTCCACAGGTTTTGCTCCCAATAAACCTGTCTCCTCAAGAATATCCAATGCATACTTCCGTTGGGACAAACTAATTCCATCCTTGGATCTTGCTACCTCAATACCCAAAAAATACCGTAGCTTACCCAAATCTTTAGTATGGAACTGTCGCTGTAAAAACTGCTTCAACTCATCAATACCTTTCTGATCATCTCCAGTAATAATAATATCATCTACATACACAATCAATATTATTTTCCCACGCTCGGACTGAAGAGAGAAAACAGAGTGATCCGAATGAGATCGACGCATACCAAACTGTAGCACAGAATCACTAAACCGACCAAACCAAGCTCGAGGGGATTGCTTCAGACCATATAAAGCTTTGCGAAGACAACAAACCAGAGAACGCTCCCCCTGAGCAACAAACCCAGGAGGTTGCTCCATATAGACCTCCTCGATCAGATCACCATGTAAGAAGGCATTTTTGACATCCAATTGAAATAAGGGCCAACCGAAATTAGCAGCCATTTGGTGGTTAAGGTGGATCAATGTTTGGCTCTGATACCATGTTATTTAGGAGAGAGAGAGAGAGAGAGAGAGAGAGAGAGAGAGAGAGAGAGAAGTGTAAGGGTGTTAACGAACCCAAACACAAAGGACTTTATTTATATTATGAGAGAAAAGAATACAATATGTAGCTAGGCAATGTGGGACAAAAGCTATTCTAACTGAATATACTGATTTAGAACCTATCACATGGTTTAAAAACCTTGATGGAGAACTAGCAAAGAAGAAATGATATGACATGATATGCATAGTTGGTTGGAGGAATAGGCGATAAAAATCAAAATATAAATCTGCCTGATTTCAGACTAACACAATCATCGTTCCCTTTGGTTTGCTCTACTAGAGAATTATTCCGAAGTTCTAGAAGAAAATCAAAACAATATGAATTTCTATCAGAAGTTATGAACAAAAGAGTTTTTGTTTGGTTTATAATGTGTGGTTTGATGCTGGTTTTCTCTATGTAGTAGTGATTTTTGGTTGTTCAACTTTTTGTGCTTAATTGTAGTGGCAATTAGTTGTTCTATGTTTGGGGGTTATATTTCTGTCCCTTGCTGGTTCTGGCATTTGATTGTTCAATTCTTAGTTCTTAGTCATAAACAGGTTCTTGTGTCAAGTGGTGTAACTCTTGTGTTTAGAATTAGGATTTGTAGAGGAATTTACGCAGAGAAAGGGAGAGATTAGTGAAGAAGCCAAATTTGTTTCTTGGGGTGTTATAGCATTTTCATTTTCCTGATAAATAACGACACAAATCCGAGATCCAAATACAGCTTTAATATTTGCAATGTCAAATGACATCTTCCGATTGATTTGAAGTTCAATTTGGGTGTTTGGTCTTTGTTGTAATAGAGATGTGGTGATTTGAATGTGAACTGTGATTTTTGTGCGCAGACCTGATAAGGGCAGTCCCTGATGAGCACAAGAAGTTTCTTGCCGATCTAGTATGGGTCCATGAAGAGGTCAGGCTTTTTTATACTGTGCTTTCTTAGTTTTTGCAGTAATAGCTTGTAGCTGATTATTTGAAGTGTACCCGTCGGAAGGGATAAGCCATAATGTTATGGTTATTATCAACTCATTCGTAAATTTGAGTATAAGTAAATAAGATTGGTATGGGAGCTTACTGATGCTTACCCATATCAGGATGATGTCTGTTTAGAAACCGAGGAAGGAATCAAACACTGTAAATTGATTGCGGTACATGCTGGCTTGGAGAAAGATAAACCGGTTGAAGAACAGCTGAAATTTTTGAAAGCCAGGGACACCAGGGTGCCTAAGGTGGAGACCCTTAGCGGGAGGAAAAACGTATGGGATATCCCAAAGGTGACCATTTGCTCTCTCTCTCTCTCTCTCTCTCTCTCCAGTTGGATACCGTTTTCCTTTTCTGTGTTTCCAGGAAAAATAGCAGGTTTCCTTGGCAACCCACTTTTTCAGAATTTTTTCGTGATGCTATTTTTGGAAATTTTTAGAATTGTTATCAAAAATGGAAGTGATGTGTATTCTTTTGAACTTTTTTTCAAATTTTTTCTTCCGAAACATGAATACAAAGCAGGAAACAAGGACAAGGAAAATGCAAACAATACCAAACAGATTGTTAGTTTTTGCGCTAGCAAGAAGATCTGGTTGAGCCACATTCATTTGTATTTCTCGTCTATGACTTCAGTTAGCTGGATGACTGATAGGAAAAAGGTCCTAGCTGTGTTCGTTTGGGGGTTTTCCCCCAGTTTTGCACTATTCCAGTTTTGATTACATCATCACTTTTTTCACTTTTCTCTCTATCTCTCTCCACTTATTACACCTGCTTACATCATCAAAACTAAACTAAACTAAACTAAACTACTCAACCGAACAAGGCCCCTATGATTTAATTTAAGATGTTTGGTGTTTGATAATATTAGGAACTTACCGAGTGTCCAACCATTGTGGTAAGTGGTCACCATGGGAAGCTTCACATTGAAGGCCTTAGGCTCATTATCGATGAGGGTGGTGGATATGAGAACAAAGCAGTGGCTGCAGTTGTGCTTCCCTCCATGAAAATTGTCCGCGATACTGATGTTTTAGCAAAATAGCCTCCAGAATTTGTGGTCCATCTGCATAAGCTGGTCTCGACATGCTCCTGCTACCATAGAAGGACGTAATTATCTATTCGTGGACCGAATTTCTTCCAAGCTAAACCGAGACACAAGTGAGTCAACTGGATGTGCTCTCGAATATATTTTTAACACAAACCATCATTGTGGATTATTTGCAGAAACTCAGGCACACTATATATGCCACTATGAATCATTAGACGTTAAAGTTGTATTTAGTATGGTTTGTTCTGAAATAAAGATTGGTATAATCGCCATGGCGGCCTTACTATATTATGTTATTCTTCTTGTTTCTTATTTTACATTACAGTAAACCGGCAGAGGCTTTGTCCATCCTCAATTCACCAGAATTCATATAATTTTATTTTCTCCGGTGAAAATTGCAGTACAGGATCTCTCACTGACCCTCTCCTGGAGGTTCATTCACACCCATACAAGCATGGGATTTTGCTTTACTTCGTAAGACGAGAAATAAATCTTGAGCTTACCTACTTTTGAAGTTTTGTGTCCTCAGAAAACGGAAGATGAAATCCAATACGAAAAAGAACTTTATTAAACCGTCTCTGCAAACTTTTCTTGGGAATTTACTTCTTCAAAACTCCCACATTCCATCTTCGTCCACAGCAGCTTCAGCAACCAACAATGGTTTCAGGAAAAATTGGTGAATCACTGGAAGATTACTCGTACCAAAAATGAACTATAGAAATTTGACCCTGCGTGCATATCATATTCATGTAACGTAAAACTCTGGGAATACAGCAATTGCTCAAGAGTGTAACCAACCATATCTGTTAGCGCGGTGAAAAATGATTCATTGTCACCAAAAAAACAAAACAGAACAAAAACAAAGAATCACAAAAGAAAAGAGAATATGCTCTTTTAATCTTCCTCACCGCCCGAACTGTCTGAGCTTGAACCACTACCTTGACCATTAGCTACACCGGCTTCTCTCTTCTTCACATCCTTGACCTCCTCTTCATCCTCGCTATACTCACTCTCATAATCATCATACTCCTCTTCTTCCTTGTCCTCTTCCTCCTCAATCCCATCCTCCACAACCGGTCCCTCCTCCAAAACAACCCCAGCACCACCCCTCATCCCTGCTCTGCTCCGTTTCAAAACCCTCACCTTCATGCTCGTCTTTAAATCACACCCAATCCAAGAATCGCACAAGCAGTAACACGTCAAGCTATAGTTCCCCTCGGCTGGGGCCTGGAATTTCCCCATCACGAGCCTGGACCCGCCCTTCACCTTTTCAACCGCTGCCTTAACCGCCGAACTTATCTCCTTCAAATTGGCCCCCGACCCTTCCTTCGACTCCTGAACAGCTTTCGATGCGGCAGTAATAGCCGTTGCCTCGTCTGTGAAGTTGATCTTCTGAGACACCCAAACTTCATTGGACACGGGGTCCGCTAGCAGGAGCCAGTAGTTCTCCTCCTTCTGGAAGGGGAAGTAGGGAGCATGGGGAAGGGCTACAGTGAGGCCGTTCCCGCGCTTGAGCGTGACCCAGGCTTGCATAGTTACGATGTCGCCCTCTTGGATTCCCTCTTCGCCCTCGGTCTCACTGGTGATTTCCATTGTTATGGCAGGCATCATTTTGAGGACTGTCTCTACGTCTTCCAATTCGGCAGGAGAGAAGCCGGCAACCTGAGTCAGGAGGTCAGCACGCTCTTGTGCGGTCATGTCTCGAAGGTCTTGAAATGTCCGCACTTTCTGCAATATATAACGAAAAACTACAAGCTTAACATGACGAATCAACTTCAACAGAAAGCCAAGTAACAAAAGGTGAAGACCTGACGAGCATCGAGACTCCTAGAGATCGCCCATCGAATCCTAATATTTAATGGTGGGACAAGCCGGGGACACACATGGCGACACAACAAGGTGATTCTTATAAATTTTAAAGCTTTTTTGGGATAAAAAAACTTATGACTTCATGAGTATTTGGCAAAAAGTATAATATTAACATTGTGTGCATAGGCAAACACTATAGGTCGATAATGCATACGCGAGTCCTAACCTAAATATTCAATGGCTACAATGTTAGCTTGCAAAACTGAAAAAATGATTTAGAAAAAAATGTCTCCTTTTTTCAGAATTGTCGTGTACCGCACCTGTGTTCCCCACCATGTCCGTGTCCCTATCCGTATCCATGCTACATATTCGAAGTTGACGAGACATGGAATCATGTTCAGGTTCATCATAACAATAAGATGACAACCATTGAGGGAGAAGAAAACGGTGGTACGAAGGTAAACAAATGAGTAATGACCAACAGCGAAGGGAGGGCTTGGACACATTGAATTGGAAAACTCTCTTGCATTAGGTTTATTTTTTACACAACAATTGGAAAACTCTCTTGCATTAGGTTTATTTTTTACAGGTTGTGTATACATTAGACCCCGCGGATATTAGAATATTGTTCCAAACACCCCCACAAAAATTATAAACTCTGCCACTTTATTTTTGGCAAACACTGTTCTAGGTATTTAATCCCGATGTCTACAAATCCTAGCTCTGCTCCTGCTGTTTTTGCCGACTTTGTTTATCAATTAGAGTTTAGCCGTTTCTACCAAGTCTGTCAGTATCTATTCAGGACGGATACTCCGAAAGTAGTCGCATATGGGTATCTGATGTAGTCGCACATGGGATTGGATACAATACGCGCCCTATATTTATCGGATACGGCAAATAATTATCCTCCATTTAAATTAAATGTTTTTAATTTAGGATATGTTTTGGATACACACGTGATAGGCGAAGGCTACATTTAGCAATAAGGCGGGGATTTTAAAATGAAAATTTCTAAAAAGTAAAAACTATGGGTAACTGTAGGGTATTACTACAAGTATAAATATAAACCCAAATAAGACTGATCAGCAGATCGCGTAGAAACCTTGTGAGGCTTGAACCTATGAAACCCTAGATCGTGATTCCATCTTCATTCCTAGATTCTTGATAAAGTATACAAGAATGTATACTGATCAGAAGATGGAATCAAGATCTAGGGTTTTAGTGATTCAAGCCTACAGGGTACACCACACGATCAAATCAATCTATCTGGGTTTATAATTTCTACTTATACTAGTACTACAATTTACCCCTTAGAGTTTTGACTTACTCCCTTCGTCCCAAATTGTTCCTTTTTGGTCAGTCATGCCTCAAACAATTGTCTATATTTCACAATCTATAATGTTCTCTATGATTTTGACATATGTGTATAATAAAATTAAGGGGTAATTGTTCTAGGGTCCAGAAGTGAGGACTTATTGTGCTATTTAGTCCATGTTAAAGTTTTACAAGGTCTAAGGTCTACCATTTTTTTTTTTTTTTGAATTTAGGCACTTCCAAAGGATACCCTAGGGTTTAGGTTTAAGGGTGCACTTTCCTATTATAGGGTTTTAGTGGTTTAGGCACTTTCATAGGGTACCCTAGGGTTTTAGGCACTTTCATAGGGTACCCTAGGATTTTAGGCACTTTCATAGGGTGCAAACTTTTTTGGCACTTTCATAGGGTACCCTAGGGTTTAGGTTTTAGCGTGCACTTTCCTATTATAGGGTTTTCATAGGGTACCCTAGGGTTTTAGGCATTTTCATAGGGTACCCTAGAATTTTAGGCACTTTCATAGGGTACAAACTTTTTTGGCACTTTCATAGCTATACAAACTTTTTTTGGTAAAAAAAAAAAAAAAAGATGCCAGTGTTAGGACTAGATAGGTTATAAACTTGTTTGGTGGATTAATGGGGTTACAAATTCTTTGCCTAGGACTTTTGAACAAATTGCCCTAAAATTAATTGGGTTTATGACGCAAGATCCATATTGAATATAAAAAAAATATTATAAATAAGAAGATATAGACAATTTTTTAGAGGTCCCAAATAGTTAAACAGGAGCAACAATTTGAGACGGACGGAGTAATTTTTTTAAAAATTCATTTTAACCACCACCGTATCCCAAAAAGTATCCTGCCGTATCACGTGAATAAATCCAAAAATTATCCAAAATAAAAACATTTAATATAAATGCACAGGATACTTTTTTGGGTCCGTTTTTGGGAAGGACATAGTAAAGGAGTCTTTACTTCAATAAGGATATCAATTTTTTCTTTAATGCCAAAAGAACAAATCACCTACACATTCCAAAAATGCCTCCACTAGCTAATGAAAGTGCCTAAACTGTCAAACCTAATAAAAGTGCCTAAACCTAAACCCCAGGATACCCTATGAAAGTGCCTAAGACCCCAGGGTACCCTATGAAAGTGCCTAAAACCCTAGGGTACCCTATAAAAGTGTCTAAACCACCAAAACCCTATAATTGGAAAGTGCACCCTAAACCTAAACCCTAGGGTATCCTATGAAAGTGCCTAAACAGCTAAAACTCTATAATGGAACGTGCACCCTAAGTGCCTAAACCCAAAAAAATAGCATAACTAGATATCGGTAGTCGCATGAGACACATTCATCCTGAGCTTTATTCTATAAATCGTATCTATAACAAAATAAATTTTAACGAGCTAACAATATTAAAGGAAAATTTTGGCAAAGTTTGTCGTGGCGAGTAAATGAAGTACCAGTATTTCAAATCCACTCTTAAAAATGGTGCAACTGTAATCCTAGTTAAGCTTGAATTATAGAACAGAAAAAGAGAATTTTTATGTACCTGTCGGCAAAATTAGGACCCTTCAAAGGAATTAACAAGGTCTTCATTAATTTCACCAAATATATGCGGGCAATTTTCCCATTTTCCCTGTTCCCGTGCTTCCCAGTACGTGTCGGGCCCTTTTTTTTTTCTCTCTCTTATAGCCGTGCATAAAGGACGTGCGTGGAATGATTTATTAAGGGTATTTTTGTCTAGTGTTGTCCTTGAGCCATCAAATATTTCTTATCAATGTATTAGATGCACTAAAATAAGTTAGGTTGGACTAAACACTATTTAAATCCCCAAATTTGGCCTTTAGACTAATTTTCTGTACTTTTTTTGCCATATCTGATATGTTTCGGGGCCTATCGGTATCCGATACCCATACGCGACTACTTTCGGAGTATCCATGCTTCATAGATGACAGGTATTCCAAATTTGCAACCCAACATAAATGAAGCAACTAATGAGTGTTCTTCTGTTGTGAGTAAACAAGGCGTTTGATGTCATGGTAGACTGGGAAAGGGAAAATAATGCTCCCAAATTGATAAGACTGACTACATGACAATTGCTGATCAGGGAAAAAAAAAACTACACGACAATTCACTGTAGGGAAATATCATTTGTACCTTTCGTGCAATTTTCTTGACAATGGCCTCACTGAAGTGTGGCAACTGTAGAAAGGGAGCAACTCCTTCAGCGGACCCTCCAGATGCTTTTCGTGCACTCAGTGGAACTGCCTGCATTGCAAAATTTCAAGATCAATGACATTCGGTAAGTGTCAAAATCAGGAAGAACAGTAAATTCAAAAATAAAGAAGAGGTAAAAAGGATGTAAAATGTAACCTTAATTTAACAATTTTCAGGCGTATAAAGATTTTCAACTATATAGAAGGCCTGAGCTTTCAGAAATAAAGGGAGTAAGCTAAATGTATGGGATTTAGGGCCAGCAGTTGTTCAGAATAAACTCAGTCTTGAATTTAAGGTTTGCATAAATGCATGACAAAAAAGCTTAATAATTAGGTGGAATAATCAAGGAAGTAAATAAACAAATTGGTTCAAACATAAGGATCTAGTAGGAATCACCACATGGAACAAAATGAACCCCTCAATTTTCCTTAAAAATTGATATGCAAACAAACGCAAGGAAAACACAAACAAAACTAACAGTGATATTTAATAATATATGCTTAAGTTGCAACTTGTGTCTACCCATATGAAATCTCCAAAAAGATTGCTCCAAATTCCTTAAAAGAAGAATGTCAAATCAATCATTTAAAAGCAGTGAAAAGAAACTCCTCAGAACAGCAAGAAGCAAAAAATTGATTTTATCTTAAACTGGACAGAAGAAAACAAGACACGAGTTCCAGAGCGCAGATATACGCTTAATGTCTGCATGAAAACACGTGCTG
The DNA here is from genome assembly GCA_020921065.1 of Vaccinium darrowii. Lineage (NCBI taxonomy): Eukaryota > Viridiplantae > Streptophyta > Magnoliopsida > Ericales > Ericaceae > Vaccinium > Vaccinium darrowii. The sequence continues at coordinate 30,690,778 of CM037161.1, read as the reverse complement.
TTAAAACTAAAAACAAAAAGACAGCAAACAATAGAATGAGAAACCCAGGAAAGTGAATTAACTTAAGGAGTTCCCAACTAATACCATAAACAGAACAAGATTTCATTTGTAAAACACCTGAACAATACTTTGAGAAAGCTCAACCACCCCAATTGCTGGCCTCAGCCACCCATGTCCTTGTGAAGTGTGTGGTATGATTGCCATCTGCATGCACAAAGTATCCATGAGTTAGGTCAACTTAAAGAAGAAATGCTAGTGCAAAAGAGAAAACGGAGAAGAAAACCAGTGTAACATTTCAAACAAGAGTAAACATGTAGTGTACTTAGGCTAAGCAACATAACCAGACACCCTTGTTGGGAGAGAAACCATGGATTAGCACAAACATTCCCAGATTTGCTGATCAAAATTCTATCCAAAACAAAATTGGTAATTTTCAACAATCAACGTACTTCACTGAGCCACATAGTACGTACCCTTTCCTCTTACATCTTGCACTGATCCAGCAACTGGTTTTCCAACCAACCAGTAACTTCTGGGCCATCAATGCTTGTTTGTTGAAGGCAAAACAATTCTATCAGGCACACAACAGCAAATAGGCTACCATAACTCACACACCGAATTCAACAACTCTTTATTGACAAAGCTTCTGATTTTTTATACATCAACATTGCACTCAACTAGCTTTAGATGCATCGATGGGACTTCCATACGAATACCCGACAAAAAAAGCAATTTTACACTGCTAGATTTCACTAAACATATTCATCAACCCATGTCCTAAAGAGCACGAAACTTGAGCAACAATAGAACACCAAATGAGAACTTTTTAGAAGCACCTCTATATAAGCTAGACAAAATTTCAAAAAGAGCACAGCATCTAACTTCCCACAGCAGAGAGTAATTACCTTCATTAGTTCTTCAAGAAGGCGAGGTGCAAGTTCAAGCATGCGCCTCAAATCACGTAGCAAAGTTGGAGATAATTCACCTGACTCACGGGTCAATTGGGCTTGAATCAACAATTCCGTCTGCACAGAATGAAGCATAGGGTACCAGAAAAAATGTCAAGGATAAGCTAAAACATATGTTGCTTGATGAACTCAAGTAGGAAGCATATATAACCTTTACTAGAGCAGGGTGTTGCTTCCAAAACTTAGCTTGTTCTTGCTTTATGTTTTTAAGGTCCAAGTTCAACTCGCTCCTGACTAACATAAACAGCTTCTGCAGGGGTTCTCCGTCGCTCCGACGAACAGGAATCTCCATGTATTCAGCAGCCTTTATGAAAACATCCATGACCTTGCTGTATCACTAATGTGATGTTAGGATAAAACCCGGAGAGTAAATATTCAAACATTCTGCTCATTGCCACATATAAAATGGCTCCATTCCACCAAGATTATCTCCATCGCCACTATGCAGGCGGCGGACATCATAATACTCGGCTTCGCATTTCAAACTATGTTGCAACTTGCAAGTACCAATAAAATTAGCCAAAAGGAAATTATACCTTGGGGCTAAGGCAGGCTTCATGAAGTAGTAATACGTTTTCACTGTGTGATGCATGACGTAATTTCCACTATATTTCGAAGACCTTGACAAATATATAACAGCCATAATCAAGGGCAAAAGAATACAGACTCCAACAATTCCAAGTAATAGTATGCCACCAGATGCTCCATCAATGTTCAGCAAAAACTTAGGAAGTGCTATTCCCATTTGAAGCCCCTACTCAAAAAATAATGCGAAACTGATTCAGGTTCAGGTTAACTCTCTTCTAAATCAATTGTCATGGTAGAAAAGAAAGCTAAAGTAAAATGCATGGTTTCTCCCCTCAACATTAACACTACCTGCCTCCCATCCGGATGTCCATATTTCTCAAAATTCTCCCGCGATATTGGATCTGTCAGAGCCTGATAAGCCTTTGATATGAATTCCACAAAATATTTGTGCGCCTCTACAAGAAAGGGAGAATTATGTCAATCAGCATGTGCTATGCTAGAAGCATAAAATCCCTTCCCAATTTGATGGGGAAAAGATAATGCAGAAAACATTCAACCTGGATCTGGATTTTTATCAGGATGGTATAGGATGGAAAGTTTCCGGTATGCCTTTTTAATTTCTGAATCTGAAACTCCAGGTTCTAAACCAAGTATACTGAACGGCTCAAACACTTGTATCTGAAGAATATCAAAACAAGCAACAAATTTTTTCTTAGCCGGAAGAAATTAGCCAAGAACAGAATTTTTTTTGTGATTGCTGTCAGGAACCCACTTATCATCAACCTATACTTGCAGAACATTTGCAAAAGATTAAGAAGCTTATAATCAATGTCACAAAAAGAGTATACATACTCATGTAGGTATATAGATACATGTACTATTCTTTCTTTTACAATAAGTATTGCTCATAGATGTACTATAGCACATGCATACTAAACAAAACCAAACCAAATCAAACCTTATGAAGATACCAGATGCATAATGACGTTAATTGCAGTATAATCACCATGGATTCTCGTTTAAGGGAAAAGACAACTTTCAATATTCAGTCCTCAGTATCACAGCAACGTCCAATAAAGAACAGTAATCATGATTCAAGTTCTTTGATACCACAGCAAACCCTGATTACCTCACGGCTAACGTGTTTTATGTAATAAACCAAGCCAACCATGACGATCCAAAGCAGCACAACTGTTAAGTTGCTGTAGGTTGAGAAGTTTGATATCTGAATAAGAAACCAAAAGAATAAGAATTCCAGAAACCACACAACAAGAGAAAGATTCAAAGCCAGATAATAAGTTAGAATGTTAGATGCGAAACTTACACGTTTAAATATGGATTTACGGTACTTGCCAGAGCGTAAACAAACTGCACACGGGCAGTGGATGCTCTTTGTCTTTTTGGAGGCTGCACGCAATAACTTGTGTATTGTGTAAGGCACCAATGGCAGAGCCATTATTGTCAAGACAAAGATTGGAAAGAGCGCACTGTTCTCTTCTGAAGCAACCATATTGTTACTTTTATTAAAGAGAGATCGCCAAGATTAATGGTGTGTGCTCCTGCAGAAATTATGTTAATTAGAATACTAGCATTTGTGTGTACACCCAACTGCCAGCACAAGCAGATCATATGCTCGGGAAGCGCAGAAGTGATTAGGAAGATTTAAAGCTACAAATGCAAAAGTGGGGCATCATTTTAGACTCTTCCAATAGTGTGTGTGAACATGTTGTCACAATTCTTATATCTCATCTCATAAATTGCCCTCCATTTTGTTGGGGTATGGCTAAAGCTTCCCACATTTGAACCTTGGTTTCCCCTACTTAACGGGGTAGCTTCCACTTTTTTCAAATTTATTGAGGTCGTTAATCAGATTAAAACTAGTAAGATGAAAGGACCTCTCTAGGGACTAAAGAAGGCCACTCCATCACAATAACTCAGCACAAGATGTAGCCTCACCTTACAGAAAAGCATGGTCTTGTAATTTTTAGTCTTCAAAGCATATATGCTGACAACTTTGACTTCCCATTAATCCACGTACATACACCTAGAACCCGTGGTCAAAGTGTGGTGATAATAACAACTTGGCACTGTTATGGAGTCTCACCCTTCTAAAGCTTGAAAAAACCTACAGTTTCATCTTTTATTTTGAGATTTCTGAACCTAAGAGATTACAATACCAATATGAAAATAAGAAATTTGAAAACAAGACCAAAAATATTGCAGAAAGCATGTAAAGCGCAACTACAAGCAGGTGTAGAACCAGAACTTGAATACGAGTGGGCCTCATATTGGTGAGAGAAATTTTTGGAGGACGATTTCCAAAAATTGATTCAACATCTTCGAGTTTCTCTACAATGATTTCCGAAATTGGAAGATGATTAACCTTGAGATATTGGTGAGGAAGAAAGTCAGAGGCTGTAAGAGAGGTGGAGTTGAAGTACCAATAGAGTAACGGTGATGGTAGTGTGAGGTCATCGATGAAATGTGGTTCAACCTTTCAATCGTAAATTGTGAATTGTCACGTGTATACTAAACCCCACCATAAAAATGAGGATGAAAGTCGAAGGCTGTAAGTATGGTAGACTTTAAATTCAATATTCAGTTTCTAAAAGTTGATAGGTTAGTTGGGCAGGGCACCGCCGGCACCTAGATTGTTAATTGGGGATTAAACAGTGCCTATTCCTTTTCTTTATTCTGCAAATATATTCTCTTCCCCACCCCAAGTTTTGAGTAAGTAGAACATAAGTAGAACAAAAATGGAGGAAATAAAACAAACATACACATAATGTCACCACAAACAAACAGACCAAACATACACGAGATTTCGTTTTATTCACAGCAAATACATGGGGGGAAAAAACATAGACTACAAACAAACAGAGCCGAGAGAGAGAGAGAGAGAGAGAGAAGACGACAAAGAGAGACCATACTGAGAGACGAGAGAGAGAAAGCTTACCGTTGGTCCATTTGCAGCAGAATATACAAGGTTTAGATTTAAATCGTTTATATAATATTAAAACTACAATAAAACAGTAACTTGTTAATTACCACAACATTTAACCCCTTAAATTTTAAAAATTACACATTCAACTCTCCGATTTGTAACGCCCCATGTAGACCACTAGTCCAGTACCTTGATTTGATTCACAAGCCACACCACATGGCCCAAAATGCTTAAGCCCAAGGTACTAGTAGTCTCTTATATGGTTTGTTATATGCCCAAGGTCTCTCATGTAAACAACCAATGTGGGACTAAACACCATCTACCCTCAAACCTGGGGTATTACACAATTAATCCCGCCTAGCCGACTAAATCAGTAAATCTCCGATTAATTTTGCCCAACTGCCTAATTCACCGATTAATCCCGCCCAGCTGATTAGTCGCCAACTAATCCCACCACATAATTCAGCGCCTAGGCCCCTAGTCGAGGTGGTGAACCACCACCTAGGCCGATTTTTCAAACATTGCCAACATTCCTAACTCTTTTTTATCATATCCAGCATTCCCAGTTCAGCTTCAACAACGAAATCCCAAGGGTTGCAAAGCCTTCCCAATGATGCAACATACTAACCATACATGATTGATGCCCTTAGCTTTTGATCCTCCCCTTCCCACCCCAAGTAACTTATATGGGTGAAAAAACGACAATTAGAAACAGGCATTTTATGGGAACATAAAAATAATTGATCTCCTCTTTGCTAATGAATGTCTAGATTAAAAAAAAAAAAAAAACAACAACAACAAAAAGAAAAAACTAGCTAACTTGAAGAAAAATGTTTAAAACCTTTACCGTGTGAGGTTTACTCATCTCCTCTGATGAGATTCTTCTTCCCTTTACTTCTTTCTTTTGCTGCCACTTCTCCAACCTATACTTCTCTTCCGCCTCTTTCCCATTTTCTAGATTGTAGAGGAGGTAGGGCTTTAAAGATTGAAGTTTGGAGATCAAAGCTCGCATCTACCCCGATCATCTTGGGCAAATATTTTTCCATCTCTATTGGTGACTCAGTGGTTTTTGGGGCAGCAACTCACTGCTCAACTTGGTGCTATTTCTTGTTGGATTATGGGTCTTACTATTTGTTGTTTGTTAGTTGATTTTAAGTTGTGGATTTCATTAGCGCTCTTACCCATTGATTTGGGCTACCCATTTGCGGGGGTGTCTACAGCCTGCACTTTGACTGGCACCATCCCCTAATCTTATTTCTGGTCTGCTTTACACTACATGCTAATTGAGCCTGATGCTCATCTAGATTTAGGTGGTTGAAGTTCTTATCCAGTTTTGTAATGAAATCTTGTGCCATAATGGCTTAATGAAACAAAATTTAAAAACCAAACCAAACCTAGCTTTAATGTCCCAATCAATTGAGGAAGAACTGCCTAAAAGTTAAGTTAAAATGCAAGGACAGTTTAGAAATATATAGCGAAAGATAACAAACTGCCAATGGATCTAAACAGTTCATTTATATGTCATCGATTCCAATTCATCTAAGTCACCAAACACAAGGAACACCACAAACCCTGCACAATTGAGTTCACCATACACAGGTCCGTATAGAACATACATATGCATACAGGCGCAAATCATGACTAATTCAAATTCAGTACGATTTGATTCAGCTGATACATCATCATTATGTTCAGAAATTTAAGTTTGAGGTTCGTACCTCTTCGGCGGGGTATCGGCGGATGGTTCCCACAGAGAGAGAGAGAGGAGCTGTTGAAAAGTCCGGCCAGACTATCCCACTTAAGCCCTAGAAGGCAAGAGGTTAACGTTTAAAACGGCGTACAGCGGTAATAATCTTTTGGGTAAATTACCTTAACCCCCCTCAACTATGACTGATTTTCACTTTAACGTTTAAAACTCAACACAGCCCTCCTTAAAAGTATTCATCTGATAATAATAATGTCCTTCCGTTACCAAAATGTAAAGATTTTGGATAGAACTTGTCATGCGAGCAAAGCATGAGGTGATAAATAAGATTTTATGATGAATGGTAATTTCATAAAATTAAAAGAGATTGAGGAGGGAAGAAAAGAACTCAACCGTTTGGGTCAATTATGGGGAATCGTGAGCAGTAGAGAGAAATGAGGTGATTATGGTTGGAATAGCTTTGGTTGTGTGAAGACTAAGTATGGTTTCCGATTTTGTGGCTTTAGGTGAGTTGTGGGTAAAGGATAGTGAGAAGAACATGGTGAGCTGGTGATTGACGGACAAGAGAGTCGATTGTGATTTTCCATTGATGTCATTTCTAACATCTCCGATTCATATATTTCGGCATATTTCCTAAATTACTAAGTTGGTCATTACTGCAAATTTTAAAAAAATGGGGATTAATTGGCATTTAGCATTTATTAGTAACTTTCCTGTTAAGATTAATTGAGAAAGATAAAAGATTTTTGTGATGTAAATAACTTTTCCGGTCGCCTGAATTTTGCTTCTATACGTTTTTATGCAGTAATTTGTGAAGAAATTCCTATCACTTATGTGGGTGCCAAGACTGCCATACTTCAGGCATTTGTCCTAGATAAAAGGATCAAGAGGAATTCCAGGGTGCGTTTGGTAATAACCAATATGCTTTACTTCTAGAAAGGAGCATGTTTGGCTGGTACGTTAGCAATTTCCATCTATAAAAAAGCTGAACATGAACATCACAAAAGGAGTTAAAAAGTGCCCAATTGCCAAGCTATTACAGAGATATTAACAGAGGTTAAACAAAATACAAATGTAACCAACCTACTACACAGTACTAGTTAAATTCCCGCTGCCACTCGAGGCACCTTGTAAAGTACGCGCCAAAATTGCCTTTTGTTTTGCAATGATCCAAGCTTTTCCTTCCTCGGTTGGAACCAAATTTGGATCGGTCATCATAATCTCTTTCTCCAGTCTCATTTGTTCATAATCGGGCATCATTTGTTCTTGTTCAAGTTTAGCCTTTGCCCTTAGTCGCTCTAGCTCCTGTTTGGCTTGAATTTTCAGTTCTTCTCGTCTATTCAACATCATGATCTCTTGCTCAGCGATTTCCTTTTGCTCCTTTCTCAAGTTACTGAATTCTGCTACAAATAATTTTATGGCATCTAACTGATCGACATTCATTATTCGGCGAATTTTCTTTGCTGGTTTCTGTCCAGCAAGTCGTGGTAATTCATGTGATTCTTTGACATATGGTGGATTCTCATCGTCGAGGCTTCCTGATCCTGCTTTTGAACTCAGTGTTGTCACTGGAGTAGAGCAATCTATTGTTTGATCAAGATCCACACTGAAAGCTTCTACGTTTGTGTTTGCAATTTTCTGTTTTTTCAATTCTTGTTTCCCCCTATAGGTGAGCCATTTTGGGGAGTCTTTGAGGAGTAACCAACAACCATCCCACTTGAAGTGGTGGCCCTCGGAACTATAATACAACTGTTTTGCTGCCCCTATCTAAAAAAAAAAAAAAAAAAATCAAAGAGGAACAAATATAAATAAGATTTAGCCTGCAATTTAAATGATGAAGAGTAAAATAGTTCATGAAAGGAAACTTACCGATGCTTCAATATTATAGCGACTGGTCCTATTCCTCTCTATTTTGCGCACACATTCTGAATATTTGTTAAGGTGGGATTGGATGACTGACCAACGGTTCATCAAACCCTGAGCTACATCTTTCCTGTCTCCCAACCCAATAGTACATTGAACTCAGCCAAAATCAGATCCCATAACTTTGTTCTCAGTTGATCATCCGTAAAAGTAGCTGGATCTTCAGAAATACTTAACCATGCTTTACAGAGTGCTTCGTCTTCGTCCTTACTCCAATTAGGTCTTCTTTCCCTCTGCTGCACTTGTCCCTCCTTTCCCTTTGGTGCACTGGGAGGTTGAGAAAGTTGATCAGGTGGGAATTGAAATATTGTAAACAGAAATAAAGGGAATGAGCTGACAGGGTATGTGGACTGCTGCAACGTTTAACATTCTTGGGAATCAAATGCCAGTGGTGCGAGAGTTGTACTCTATAAAGCACCGACACACCAACTCTGGAGTCCAGCTGTATCCGTGTCAGACACACTCCAGGGACACACAGATCTGGCGTGTCCGAATAAATTTTATTGTTTTTAAGTGGAGGACACACCAGGGAACATCAGGGACACCCTGTGTCTCAACTTGGACACGAATGGGAACGTGACATGGACCAATTAATCAATTTAAAGTATTGGAAGCTTATTTCTGGGTTATGAGATTTCAAGCATATGAGGAAAGAGGTACAATTAAATGAATTTTGACTAGATAAAATCTTGTTTAACTTCTAATTTGGAAAGAAAACAATAAGAATTGTAAAGAAACTATGAGTTTTGATTTGTTTTAGAGGGAATGTTATTATGAATAATAACTAAATATCTATCCTAACATATGTACAAATCTTTTGCCGAGTCCTCCACCATCCGTTTCCCCATTTTAATTTAGAGTTGCCGTGTCCTGTATCCGTATCCAAGCTACGTAGGTTATATTGTTGCTCATTCGAATCTAGTGTTAACAAAAGAGGTCTCTTTTCCATGTTCTAGAAGATGGGCAGCGACAGTAGTTTGGGAGGATCTGGGCATTCTTTCGACTCCTAACCATAGTGTGAACGCAAAGGTTGGAGTGGGTACAAAACGTTTTGCAAGAAAGTGTCCAACAGGCATGACTTTTTAAGCAATGGTCTCAACATCTGTTTCGTTGCAAAAGAAATTCCCAAATAGTGTTCGAACGTGAAAATAGAATACTGAAACTGGGTGACCCACAGTGGCTTAGCTTAAATGCTAGCCACAATTAGCATGTGAGAAGGCTAGCAGCTTACTCAACATGTCAAACATGGAATGCATGGTATCCACGTGAAAAACCAGAAATCCAAGGTGAATAGGTCCTTGTAAGCATCACTATTCACTACAGATGCTCCTATACCAAATCCCAAAGAGCCTGGCCTGACTTCAAAATGGAGCCCTATCAAGGAGATAACAGCATCCAAAACCGCTCCTCGGTAAAGATTCAAACGATCTTAAAGATCAATCTTTTTCCTACTTTACAAGACCCCATCCACTGGATCCCAATAGGATAAATTAGAAAAAGAACTGCACAAGAAAGCTACGCAATTTGATGTGTTATAAGATCATCCCATCAATTTCCTCTTTTCCCGTTTTAAGAATCTCAATTGACAATTGATAGAAAAATGCCAAAAAACAAAATCTATCTGTTAAGAGTTTATTTTGGTCATATTGTTGTTAGCTAGGGTATTTTAGTCTTTATCTCTATTTTGCACTATTATATAAGAACTAGAGTGGAGAGAGGCAAGTTAACGCCTTTGATCTTTAAACCCTATTCTCTTGTTTTACCTCGCTTTCTTCTCCTTCCTATTCCTTCTTTAAACCCTAAAATACAATCTTTTCACTTCAACTCTATCCCTATTGATTGGGGGAGAAAAAAGGCTGTACCTTTGATTGAGGGGGAGGATATCACTTGAATGGGAAGAAGGTTTTGTCAATGGTTGGGAAGCAAGAAGGGAAGGGTCGAGCAATCCAAGACCACAGCCACCACTGCTGCAACCACCAGGAAGGAAGGGTTCGCGGTTTTCTACAGGCTTTCTTGAACGGTTGCGGCCACGGTCCACGTGGACGCTTGCAATACTTTTGGCCAGCCACCACATCCCTTGAGCAGATCCACTTCTTGCCATCAGTCCTCCGGCACCGCCCTGGCTCTGGATCCATCACAGCTCTTCACCAGTACCCTTATTCCAACACTAGTTCAACATTTGAACAGATACAGTGTAAGCCAAAGCTACAAAATAATATTACCAGCTCACAACCATAATAAATAAACACATCGGACATATTAAATCCAAATGTGAAACAATTCAACAAAGCAAGTACAGAGGCTTAATGGTTAAAGACATGTAAACTTTGGTACGTATAGAAGATTTACTTGTCAGTCATCAGTCATCAGTAGATACTAATCCAGTATTGGTAACTAAATTAGTCCTGAGATTTGTACCTCGTCGGCGTGTTGCCAAAGGGTTGGCCTAACTGTTCTACAGTTCTACTATACAATAATCTCTAGAAAGCTGGAAGATACCAACAAAAAGACTGCACAGCAAAGTGACATCCACAACTAAATGAACTAATGAAAGAAACATAAGAAAGTAAGTTTAATTCATTAACAACTTAAAGGAGTGCAATGATAAATAGTTTATCCAGAGACATTACAGTAGAAACAAGAAAGTGGTAGACTCTAAATGTTAAATCACAGACTATGGCTGCAAATGACCTGATTTGTTCACAAACAACTCCAGTCTTGGCTCGTTATGGGCCCAGCTCAGCCTGACAGTACACAAGTCAAGCTTGAGCTCGAGTTAAGCTCGTTTAGCAAACGAGCCGAGCTCAAGTTAGTTGTAACCTAGCTCGTTTGTAACGTTTCAGCTCGTTTGTAGAGGCTCATCTAGCAAACAAACGAACTGATCTCGAACACATCGACCCTAAATGAGTGAAGTTCAAGCTTGACTCTTTGGGCTCAACTCTAGCTCAAGCTAGGCTAGTTTTGAACGAGCCGAGTTCAAACATTTCAAAGCTCGACTCATTTGCAGCCCTACTGACGTTCCTACCATTTTTTCTCCAACTCACCATGCCTACATAACCTTCAACAAAGAAATTTCAAGGAGTAAAAAGCCTCTCGAATTCAAGTAACATGGTTTAGAACTTGCAAAAGACAAAGAGAGAGGAGAAAATAAATAAGAAGGAAAGTGTGGAAGAAAATGTAAAGAAAATTTTACTGTGCTCAAAACTTAATTTTGCTACGCTCTCTTCACTTCTCTCTCAAACCAAACAATAAAGCATAAAACTTTCCAATTTTCCCTTTTCTTTTCCACAAGTTCCATACAAGGAAATTCCTTAAACTTTCTATACCCGGAATTCCTTCCCTTGATCCCTTCCTTTCTTTGGCAATATACGCTATTTCAAAAACAAAAAGTCTAGCAACACAACTCTGGGAGCCAATGGATGTACTTGGGTCCACATGCTTTGAGCGGCTCCAAACACATTGCTCATTAGACATTGCTAATGATGGCATATACAGAGCATCTCCAGGCCTGACCCTATTTTTTAAAACTAAATTTGGATAAAAAAAAATTGGGTCAAAACTTTATTCGGGTATTCCTTCTCCCTACAATGCTAAACCCTTTCTTTTTACCTAAATCTTGTTTTTTCTGTTTTTCTTTTATTCTTCAAGTGACACATTTGTAAATAATAAGAAAGCGAAAAAATGTGTTGAAAAAAAAGGGTATGATTTGGGTTCGCCTTAGAAAAAGGTAAAAACTTAAAAGGAATGTGGCAATGGACATTTAGCGTTTTTACTCAAAGTTGGAGTTTGGATAAAAAAAAAAGGGGTAAGGATTGGAGATGCTCTCATCTCCGGCCATTACTCAAACCCATATCAAATTTAAAACCTGAGCAAAATCCTTCAAAATCCAACTCCAATCCTTCAACCAAACCATAGCCCAAGTTGAGTTTTACCCTTTCTTTTCTTTTACCCAAAGCAAGGAGACCTTATTCCTAGATCAACTTTACAACAGCTAGTTTTTTGTGGTGGTTGTTGGTTGCCCGGTGGTGGTCGGCATTGGCAGAGATGGTCGGCCAAACTTGTGCCTCTGGCCTGAGAACCAAGTAAAACCCCAGAAAAACCAACAGGTCCAAACCTCCGTCTGCAACCTCGACCGATGGCATTGGTGGTGGTGGTGGTGGTGGTTGGCGGTGACGTGAAGGATTTTGTATGTGAGGTGGTTTGTGACAGCAGATGCAATGATGGGAGTAGCTAGTGTTTTCTACTGGATTCAATTTTTTGCTCAATTTTTTTCAAAAATGTCACCTTCTAGCCACAAACAAACCCACCTCCAAAATCCTTCACATCACAGCGGACCACCACCACAAGAGATAGCAAAGCTAAGCAAACTTGAAGATAACTGTTCGATGCAGGATCGAACCTGGGCCAAAAAAAGCCTATAAAGCCACTGCTTCTGGGCTTCAAAAAAAAAAAATGCTAAAAGGAAGGGACCCCAAATGTTTGTTACATTTAGTAGACCCAAAAATATTAAGTTTAAGCATCTGAAATACCCCCGGAAAACATCTAACAGGAGATATAGACGACCAAATAGGGAAGGAGACAACGACGACCAGATATATAGAGTGAGAGAGAGGAGAGGTACCACTTCTTTTCGTCGCCGGACCCGCCGATCGTCGCCGGAGATGATGATCTTTGTTCGATTCGATTTGGTTAAAGATTCCGATTAGAACTTTTAGTGCTGCACAGATAAACATTTTTTGTTTACAAATTTTAACCTTCAATTTTTCAAAATAACAGTTTACCCCCAGAAAAAGCTTCTAAAAATTACTCTCTCTGTCCCATAATGTTGGGCATCTTTCCTTTTTTGGACATCGTAAAGAATGGTTTATAATTTCTAATTTAATAAGTTTTTTTATATTTAATATGAATCTTGTTTGATAGATCTCAATTAATTTTTCTAATCAAAGTTATTGGAATGATAAAAAAACATCATAGATTATGAGATATAAATAATTTTTTGAGACGTTCAAAAAGGTAAAGAGACCCAATAATACGGGACAGAGTGAGTATTACTCCTTGACACATCGTTTCTCCCTCAGCTTCTCCAACATTCTCAAGCATTTAACCATCAGTCCTTTGGGCTATGTTTGATAATGGTTGTCGGAGGGTGGATTGGATCAATAGTTCGGCAATCCCTTTTTAAGAGTGTTTAATTTTGGGTGGACCTCTAAATTATTGTAAGCTGAAAATAGGAGTTATAGGAAACTCATGGAGAGTGTTAGTGCACTTACTATGCTCGAAAGTCCACATTTGGAAACTATTCCTCTTTATGGGTGTTTGATTTTGTTTTTAGGTGGATTTATATGACCTCTGAATTACTATAAATTGAAAATGTGAGTTATAGGAAACTCATGGAGAGTGCCAGTCCAATCTGGACTTATTATACTTGAAAGTCCACATTTGCCTCGACATAGTTTCTTATATTACAATAATGCTCTTATTTTGTCTTTTGTTAATGCTTTTTTTCCCTATTATGTGTACTTCATTTATCTTTATTAGGAGTAATAGAATATTACAAAAAAGCCTAATATTGTTTTGAAATAAAAACATTTTGGTGGCAATTTTATTCGTCTTTGTTCTAAGCATTTTCAATTTTTTTAACGCTATATTTTTATTGACTGTGCTTTATGCTTCTTGTGTGAAAAAACGTCATGGTTAAAAATATGTTAATTTGGTGGTAAATAAACTGCAAAATGGTCGTGGCAATAAAAAAAAATATAGTTATTAAAACATTTAGTAGAACATTATAAGGGAAGAAAGTTAATTAGGGGCAATTTTGACATTTTTACTCTAAACTATAACAACAAAACAAACAAGTTATTACCAATTTATTATCCTAGTTCGGAGCAAATCAAACAAGGGGTGTTATGAGCCTCTTCACTAGTAATGTTATTATACCTCTTCACTATTAATCCCAATCTCAATCCCCGATACTACAAATCCCTAAAAACTACAACCAGCATCAAAGGAGGCTTTAGTTCTTTCTGTTTGATCTATGTTCTTAGGCAAGATGAGCACTCAGGAATTCGATTTGAATTAGTGATTTGTTGGAATTTGATCTCTTTATATACGCATCTTATCATATGGGTTACAGAAACCCACATCCTCCTCTCTCTGCTGCCACCTCTCCTTCCCCCTCCACATAACCCTCCGCCTCCACCGAGATCCATTTGTGCGAAGATGTGAAACAAGATAGGGCTGGTTAAGAGCCCCCAGCGAATAAGTAGTTTGATCCGGCGCGGTGGCATTCGACAACATCTTTATGACCCCATTGATGCGGTGCGGTGGCATTCGACAATATCTTTACAACTGGAGTTCTGTTTTTTTGTTTTTTTCTGTTTTGTTTTGTTTTTTAGGTATTGCCCCATTTTGGTGGTTGTTTGCCCCGTTTGGTTGCTGTATTACCTCCCTGCGTGCAGTGTTTTCAGATTGCATCTGCGCTTTTATGCTTTGGATTGAGCTGAGTTTTCCGTTGGGATTCTCTACTACTAGATCGTGACAAGACTCTATGCTTGCACGTAATGTCGGTCTGCCTTGGCAAGTGTGTCTAGAGTCGGTTAGCCTAGTAGTATTTGTAGTCGTGCTCATGTCAAATGCTAGTAGTTTTGGTTTATTCCTATATCCTATGATGTAATCTTTTGCCTTCGGGCTTTGAATGAGAATATCTTGACTAGTTTTAAAAAATCTTATTCTTTTAATTTGTTCCCTTTTGTGTGCCAATATCTATAATGGACTCCACCGCACTTACACCGAGACCGAAGCTAACATGTGTGAGTGGTGTTAGGAGAATGTTTAGCACCAATTATGAGACTCGAACCCAAGTATTTCCCAACCAAAGCTGTGTTTTCACCACTGAATCAACCCCTTGTTAGTAGCTTAAGAGCTTCTCCAACCCAAATACTGTCAAATAGAGAATCAAAAAATGTTTTATTTTCGAAAAGCAAATTAATCTAGCTAGATGATGCTACTATTCACCTCTACTACAACACACACGCACGCGCGCGCGCCTAGGTCAGTCTCTAATTCTTTCAAAACTCAACAATTTTTTATTTTCCTCCAAAATTTGAATTTAAAAACTTCATTGTTTTCCATAATATATTCAACATGGGTCTTGTTTAAAGATAATGTTTTTTTTTTTGGATAACTGGATGTCTAGGCCATGTTCTAAAGATCATGTTAGAGACATTTTTCAATAATATTAATTTTGCATATTATAAATATATTGATTAAAATTTATTTGCATTTTAAGATTAAAATCTTCACCCTCTCAAGTAGACGATCATCTGTCCATCCTTTTAATACTATGGCCCCGATTAGATAGGGGATTATTTTTAGGGGGATAAGTTATGGAGGGGTGACAAGATAAGAGGGAGTATTATTTTTGGAGAAGTTGACCCACATTGATGTGACGTTTATGGAAGGGGGATAAAAAAAAGTAGATGATTTGGATGATGGATTAAATAGGGAGATAACTTTTGACTTGGTTTGAATGTTTTATAGTAAATTAGAGGGGGTGGATGATGGAAAAAGCTTGTTAAATGACTCTTTTGCCCTTGTGCTGTCTAAAACTCCATTATGCATTAAATTAATTATATAAATCATAAATGCAAATACCAATATTTTTAATTAATTTTTGGCAATTTTAAACTATAATAAAATAACTAAATAAGAAATTAAAATTTTAAAGTATATTTTTAGAAAACGTTTCTTAATGGACAAATTAAATTAATTCCATGATAATTACAATAAATAATAATAATCATTAGGGTAAATTACACTGACCTCCCCTAAGGTTACTGACATTTTCACTGACCTCCCCTCTGGTTTTGGAAATTATGTTAACCTCCCTTACTTTACAAACTAATACGCACACACCTCCCTTGCCGTTAAAATTGACCTAACGGTGTTAACTTTGAGTGCTAAAAGACTATTATACCCTTCCTCGCAAACAATTTATGTTACATTATCATTACCTATTTTATGTTAACACATATTGACAAAAAAGAGTAAGATATTAAATTGGACAAACCTTAAAAAAAAAATACACTATTAAAAAAGAGGGCTGAAAATTATTTAAATAAATTAGAAGGAAAAAATAAACTACATTAAAAAAAAGGGATTAAAATTTTTACTGTTACTATCTTGTTTTCAAAAACTTGGCACAAATTTTTTCCTTTTAAATATTTAAATACTCCAATTTTTCCCCTTTTTTAATATAGTGTATTTTTTCCTTTTAATTTATTTAAATAATTTCGAGCCCTCTTTTTTAACATATAGTGTATTCTTTTTTAAGGTTTGTCCAATTTAATATCTTACTCTTTTTCGTCAATATGTGTTAACATAAAATAAGGATTAAAATTATTTAAATAATCTAAAAGGAAAACAAAATCCACTATATGTTTAAAAAGAGGGTTAAAATTTGGAGTATTTAAATATTTAAAAGGAAAAAATTTGTGCCAAGTTTTGAAAACAAGATAGTAACAGTAAAAATTTTAATCCCTTTTTTTTAATATAGTGTATTTTTTCCTTCTAATTTATTTAAATAATTTTCAGCCCTCTTTTTTAACAGTGTATTTTTTTTTTTTTAAGGTTTGTCCAATTTAATATCTTACTCTTTTTCGTCAATATGTGTTAACATAAAATAGGTAATGATAATGTAACATAAATTGTTTGCGAGGAAGGGTATAATAGTCTTTTAGCACTCAAAGTTAACACCGTTAAGTCAATTTTAACGGCAAGGGAGGTATGTGCATATTAGTTTGTAAAGTAAGGGAGGTTAACGTAATTTTCAAAACCATAGGGGAGGTCAGTGAAAATGTCAGTAACCTCAGGGGAGGTTAGTGTAATTTACCCTAATCATTATTTGGGTGATAAAATATTTTAACTTTATCTTACAAATATTTAAACTACATAGCCAACAATTGTGCTTTTAAATAATAATATAGATACAAATTTAATTCTTTAAGTTTTAGTAATTACTAGTAATTTTTAAAATGCTTGTGACCCTTGGATTGCTCCATTGGATCTGGGCATCTTTTAAAGAAAGCAGTAGATTGTTTCCAGCCAAGTCTTTTGCCTACTTTGGAAATATTGACCCCTCTCAATTGTCTCTGCCATGGTTAAACCCATTCTCACCGATCGTCTACCACCAAAATCCAAATCACTCCGATCGACTGCGCAAATACTCTGTGTGTGTGAGATAACAACAGGTTCAACGAATGGAAGGCCCGAGGAGGATAGATCATGAGGTCCAATCCGACTGAAGACCATCAATCGAGAGGTCGGATTTTTAGAGTTTAAATTTGTATTTTGAGGGATTTATGAATCAAAGAACTTTTGCTCTGTATTTTTAGGGGTATTTTTTTTCCTCTTAGCTACTAGGTCTCCACTGGAAATATAGGCGGCAACGATTCATCGGACAAAGGTGAGAGAATTAAAGAGACAGACAGAGAGGGTATAAGGAGGGGTGAAAACGTCAAAAACCCTCCCCTCTACAACCGGATAACTTTTGGGGAGGGTGAGGGCAGCCCAAAACTTATCCGGGAAAAGCACCTCGGAGGGGGAATGCGTACGAGGGGGTGAAAGGTTATCAGAGAAGGAAATTGGAGTTGCCAACAAGGGGATATGGGTGGAGCCCTCCTCTTAAGAGGGGGCGAAAAGTTATAAGGGGCTGATATCCCCATCCAAATGGGGCCTATGTATTGGACCAAAATCAATAATCTAGTTGAGAGAAGTGTTTAGAGTACCTCCACTATAAAGTATAAACTATGCTCTTGTCTCGATCTCGAATGGAGTATGGGTTGGAACTTGGAAATGGACTTGACAATGTTCCCCGTGCAGTCTCAATTTGAGCCCACAGTATAGTTCTGGGTGGACCCGATATTGATAACTATTGAGCTTATTGGCCGAAAGACAACAAAAAGATGGTACGTTACTAAGCCAATTCTTGAAAAAGCCAGATTTTAGGTTCGGCCCACCCAAGCTGTAAAACTACTTAATATTGAGGCCATGGAAGACTTACCAATTTATCAAAACCCAATGCAGGTAAAGGAGGAATGGATGGTTAGCTATTTTGGCTCAATTTTTCCAATTGGGTGCCTTGACTGTTGAATATGTAGCATGGATCATACATAAATTAATGTCTGCGCAATGCAATACTATTGCTTCAATTATTGTTTTCCGACAAAAGGCATATCTACCATGCACATCGAAAAATTTAGTCATCTGTGAGCAACGGGCACAACCTCGTGCGAAGCACGAAGCCATGTACTTAGTAGTCTAGAAATTTAAGGACATAGTCCAAGACTATGCACAACGTAGTGGATAAAGATGCACGTGGTGCCTCAAAACCATGGAATAATTGGTTTGTGTTGTGATCATTTGGATTTAATACATCTAAGTTGCAACTTGACTAATGTTTGGCTTGGGATCTCCAAGTAAAGTTGATTTTTTGGCTTGTTATCAAAAGTTTAAAATCTATTTTTGGCTTTTCTGACTTTTTTTATGTTTGGGAGGTAAGGGTAAAAACAAAAGCCACAGCTTCTCTTTTTTTTTTTTTTTTTGGACCTATTTTTAACTTTGTTAGCAAGTCTAATAGTTGCAAAACTTGGTGCTATTCCCATAATTTGGAACCAAAAATAGAACTTGAAGCTTCAATGGAGAGACAAAATTGGTTGTAAAATGGCTTAGTTCTATAATTGGTTCCGTATTTGGAACATTGCCACATCACCTATCCAACTTTGTTTTTTGTAAGGTAATTCATTTAAGAAGAACAAAACCAAAGAACATGGACCAAGGGCATAGTCTTGAAAGTCCTACACAACAAAGAGAACCAACAAAACGCATCGGAGAACCTTACTTAGAGGATCTCTAAACCAACATTAACTACAAAGACAAAAAAACAGCCAACACAACAGCAACAAAACATCATCAAGGTTTGAGCACATGAGTTGTGATCCCCCACTCAGTCAAGACCTGTTGGTTAGCCAAACTATTAGGGAATTCCTCTAAGAAGAGATGCACATATGGACCCCATTAACAACCTCAGTCTGCAAGAATTGCAAAGACTTAGAAGAGCCTTTGAAAATCCTACCATTTCTTTCACACCACAGGTGATAGATTGCAGCTGCTAGACAAAGTTTAAAAAAGAAAACCCGTAAGGAAGTGCCCTTGCTATTTGAGACAGCCCAAGCAACTTCTTCGTCAAGACCTTTAGGAGTTCGCACTGACTCCACATCACCCCAATAACTCTGTCCAAAGACCTTTAGGATAGGGGCATTCAAAAAATAGGTGTCTGTGAGTTTCTTCCCCACTAGAGCACAAGACACAAACCGTTGAAGAAACAATCCCCTAGTTGTAAAGTCTATCCCGAGTAGCCAGTCTTCCATGAAACGCCAACCATTGAATCAAGGCCCACCTTGAAACATGGCGAGGAAACCATACGAGGTTGGACCAAGGGACGGGAGACCTATCCAACTTATTAATTCCACGATATACAGTAGTTTTTTAGACCTAATGAAAGAGGTAGCAGTTATTTGTCCACAACAGTTATTTTCCACACAGCTGCTTGTCAAATTTTACTATAAAAAAAAAAATTAGTCTACCAATTACCGGGGAGTCAAGGTCTACCAAAAATTAGTCTACCAATCAAAAAAATAGTCCACCAATTACTACTTTACCAAAAAAATTATTCTACCAGGGGCCTGTAGTGAGCAATCACGGCTGTCAGTTCGGCAATTAACGGTCCGGATTAAATATGTTTAGTATGGATCAATTTACGTGTAGGATAATCTCATCTAATCCGAATCGTTGATTGCTGAATTGGCGGCCGTGATTGTTCACTACACGGGTGTATTGAATTTGCCCACTACAGGCAACCCAATTCCAAAACCAACTACTACAGACGCAATGTCAAAATATGAAAAAATAAATAAATAAATAGTGTCAAATTATGGCTATGACAATAACCGTTTTACATTTAGCATTAATAACTATACATGGTTTACGTTGTTACGCTAACTAATTTTTCTATTACAACCACAATTAAGTCACGATTTTGCGTCATACATCGCTTTCTAACAAAGACAATGTTAAGAATATGTATATTTCCACCCACTAAAAGGGCATAGTGTTGCATTTAAAGGAGATCCTCAAAATAAAGTCCTTATCGGGAGGGTAGCGTATTTTTTAGAAAAAGAAAAAAGAAAAAGTAAGCTAATTAGTACTGTATCTTTTTCTTTTTTTTTTTTGGTTAGATAGTCAGTAGTGTTTGACCAGCTTACGTACACTTCGATTTATTTCTTTCCCGGTCCGTTCAAAGGCAAGTCATCCACAAGAAATAATTTTCTCACGGTCTGATCTCCAAAATCGAATCATGATCATTTGTGTGAATACAAACTCACTAACCAACCAACGGGACCCTTGATCTCAGCTAAGTTGTTGCTGCTGCTGCAAACTGCTCCATTTCCTACTCTACTTCTGCCTTACGTCTTTCCTAATTAAATTATCCTTACAGTGCATGTGAGCAGGCCACCTTCCTTTATATCCACTTCATACCAAATCTTTTTTCCTTTAGCACCTTATCTGGAATTCGTTTTTTTTAAAATTTATCCAGATATTAGAAATGAGTAGAGTACGAAAAAAGGAATCTCATGTTGTCCAAAATTACAATTTAAGTCAACAGAATTAATGAAAGAGACCAAAGAAGATTACAATCGAAAAAGGACAAATTCTGGGAAAATTTAGGGTGTGTTTGGAACTTGGTGAAAGAAATGGAAAGAAAGAGAATTTTTTTTTTCTTTCCAGTGTTTGGTTGTTAGAGAAAAAGAAGAGAAAATTGAAAAAAAAAATTAATTTTCTCTCCATTTTCTCTCGAATTTTCCTTTTAATTATTTTTCCATTCTTTTTCTTTTAATCCCCAGTTCCAAACACACTATTAGAAGCTTCTATTCGCAAGGGTAAGACCTGTCGATTTCCAATATGAGTACTTGACCAAATTGGTAGTATTAATTAAAAATACAGAATTATTGTAGAGGGTGATGCTGCATGAATTAAAAGATTGGCGAAGGTAGGAAAAAATAGACAACTGATTGTTACATTAACCATTTTATTATTTACCATCCCTTAACACGTTCCACCACGCGTAACTAGGCTTCCTCCCACAAGCAGGCTAAACACGTGAACGTATTAATTACAGGCAGTAATATTCGAACACAGGATCAGTCAATATTCCGCATGCTCTATATATACCATGTTAGAATGTTAAACACTAAAACTCATCACGTATGGTTCTGCCAATATCAGTGGTACTGCTATAGAACCAAAACCACTCATAAAATGGAACAATTATTCAATACTCCTTGCGACTTTCTCCACCACATCATTGTTATGAGAACCACACAATTAGAAATGAAGCACGTACAAATATATATGTAGTTAGTTGCGATAATACGGCAATAATTACAAATTTTCCCACAAAATGCGCAAACACTCATATGTTACCTCCACAATTTTTTTCCTACAAAATCCTCCCAATCTTCCCCCTAGGCCTCTACCCATAATCAATACGCCGCTAATTAACATTTATGGATTAATAAGATCTCCCATACTCTCTGGAAAAAGCTATTTAGTACTGACAGATTAGCGTAATCAAGTGACATTTGCAAGCTGTTGATAATTACACCCTTTCAGCCAACAGCCAGCCAGCATCAAAGGCTGGCCTTTACACATGCATTACAGATGTATACACGACAATTTAAACGGCTATGTGAATTTAATATTTGTAGTAATTATAACAAATATATGTTATTTATTATACGTAATTCCATGCACACAATTATGTGCTTGTGTCAGCACCCCATGTGGAATGGACCAATACAGAAGTTGGTTGGAATGGACCAAAGCTTAACAAAATGACTATCCTGCAGTGACAGGTATTCCAAATTTTCCAGTCCATGTGCTTCAACAACCTTCGATGTGATAACATATATATATATATATATATATACACTATCAATTAATTTAAGAAAAATGCTTAAAATAGCTTATTTGACTGTCGTTAAGATATAAAAAGTGTACAAAAACATGTGCAAAGTGTATAAAAATGTCTCGAAAAGTGCAAAAAGTCCGTTGAGGTGTTTGTTTTTCTAAGCTTATTGATAACTAACCCGTTTGCTCACTACAGGCGTGTAGTGAGAATTTCAGCCATCCATTCTTGTTTTGGACAGTCCAGATCTTAAATAATCTGTTCACCCGAACAATTAATTTAAAATTCGGACCATTAAAAACACTTTTAATGGCTGAGATTCACTCAATATAGGGCCCCTGCTTCCATAACTCATTGAGCTGTTAATCGAAGGACCTTGAAATCTCTTTGAAATTTGAAAGAACTATGTATCTGATTAGCCTATTAAGGAATTTAGGGGTGTTTTCTCATAAGGTCTCAGATTTAAGCTATCAACTCTTTTGCCGGATCATTAACTTCAAGGATTCAAGATTACTCTAAATATGCACGCAAATTGACCGGCACACATGTTATAAAAAGATTTATAAAAAAAAAAAAGAGAGAGAGAGAGAGAGAGAGAATGTGTGTGTTTGTTGACCAAGTGGGTTCATGAAATATGGCGGAGACAAGTTTTGAATGTGATCGGACATTCTCCAAATAATGTAATCGTCATCCTGTCACTTTACCAAAAAACATAGTAAAATGGACATCGCATCACTTTTTTTTATTTATTGGCAGTTGATTCCTTTCGGCTTGCGCTTTCTAGTACTTTTGCATTGGTACGATATGCATTTATAACTTTCATGGAAAGATAAGTAAATCTTACTGTAAGAAAATGATTTTCGAATTCATTTGAAATTACCGGAAGGACATTTCATAAATTCACTTGTATACAAGAAAAGAAGTACGTATGGATAAATGAGAAGCGCAAAAATCATTTCACAATTTTCAATTCAAATTAGATTGTTCTTGTGATTCGTTGATGACTCAAACTTTAAGGTACATACTTGTCAGGGTACAGTGTAACAATGTTTTCTTGCCAACGGTGAGGCATTAACGCTATTGGCAAAAACACGGGAGATGCTTAAGCCTTGAAATTGCCCGTGATTGTCCTATCTTGACTAATGGCATCGCTACTTATCCAATGCTAAAACTAGATCGAGCTCCACAGCCTTAGAAGAGGCTAGCTATTCTAATTTTTATTTACAATACCTCTCTACTTTTGTTGAGGAACTAATTGTTGGAAATTTAAGGAATTTCAAATAAATGAAACCGGGATTTCAGAGAGTTTGACGAGACAATTGAAAGATTCAATAAATCTGGACGAGGCTATTGATGGGTGTGGCTACTTATTACCCATGATCACCCCCATGATTCCACCATGTTGATGGCAGAAGTTACAATATTGATTTCAGAGGTGCAACTCAAGAGACATCCTCTTCCTATATGATATCAATTTCGTTTTTGTTCCTTAATTCAAAAAATTCGACTCCTACTACAACACTCTAATACTCTATTCTTGTGTGAAAGAGAGGCAGACGCACATTCGTTCGTCAAGGCTGTCTTCAGGGGTGTTCCGGAGGTAGTGGTTTCAGCCGGTTTATCTTGGGAAATAGACTCTCAGATCCCCCACAGTAGGCGACGAATCTGTCTTAAGGAGACTGTGTCTAACACAGGGTTCACATATCATGGTTCTGTTTGTATTTCTATTTTGTAATCTTCAATTTGATTTTGTTTCTGTAATGTATAATTCAGTTTGTATATCAATGGAATATGTTTTTCCAGATTTCGGTATTTTGCCCAACATTATTCACTCAATAAGTAATAAATTACAGTATCAACTTAAAATCACTTTCATTCAAAATTCAAGATAATAACTTCTGAATAAAAAAGTGAAAGAATAGATTAAGCATTTATAGTTATCCTATTGAGCTATTTTTTTGTAATAACACTTGTAAAATTATTTTAAAATTAATGAACAATTCAGATGACTTGTATGAGACCTCGGTGTAGGCCTCAGTTGTACGGGACCTCGGTGCGGGACTGGGGTACCCTTACTGTATAGGAGGTAAGCTGAACTACAATGATTGATTGTATTTTTAGTGATTATTATGTCTATTTGTCTTGATTTCTGGTCTTTTCATTCAAGATTAAAAAAGTAGGGTAAAGTACAACAACTGCCCTTGAGGTTCTTGACTAATCCATTAGGGTCCCTGATGTTTTGGAAAATACCATTGCCTCGTCTAGGTTAGGACCTAACCTCACCTGTTTGTGCATTGTTAGTTGACCTAACAAACTATCATAATGAATAATGAACTCAGGAACCAATTTTTCTAGCCAGATGGAGAAACATTACAAAATCAAGAAAAATAAATTTCGGTGCCTAATTTTTCATTTGATAAAATTGATTTAAATTTTTTTTCTTGTGAACAAAGGTTAGTGTCACTACTGTCGATTCCTATTTTTAAAAATAAAAGCAACCTTCCATAATTCAGTATATAAACACACCACAGATTCTCTCCCGGAGAATTATTGACGCACAATACATTAGAGCTCTTCACAATCCAAGTTTTTAATGAACTAGCTCTAAATATGATTCCACTCCGAATTATCATAAATTTTTATAACTAGTGTTGAATAAAGTCGAAACCATCACCATCTATTAACATATTCTTACCATAATCCGAACTCAAAAGTTTCATCAAGAGGAGTTAAAATTCAAAACCACAAAACTTTATTTCATATATTTTTGGTGCTAAAAATTTTACTTTATGGATGGTAAGAAAATCTGCAAAAAAAAATCTGTTAATATGGCATAAATGATGGTTGATGATGCCAAAATTCCAAATCCTTCTATTTGTAATTTGTTGATCTGGTAAGTTATTTGATTTCATGAATTTGCAAAGAAACAATAACTTTGAGGTATTGAGACTTGGATATTTTTGTGAAATAAGTTAGTGTGAAATTTTTTACGATTCATGAAGTGGTGGGTCATGGAAGATGCCATGACAAGATTAGGAAGGATGATGGGGGTGGTAGGATATCGCAGTGCAGGAGTGGTGCTGGTTATTGGTGAGCCAATTGGCAAAAGAGGCCAAAGCCAAGGAAAGGAAATGTGTGGGTTACTGATAGACGTGTAGGCAGAGTAACTGGATGGTGTTTTATGGGGTCTTAGAGAGAGAGAGAGAGAGAGAGAGAGAGAGAGACATGGACAACGTAACTTAGAGGTCTATGGGGTAAAGGATGGTGAAGAAGGTACCAAAGGAATTTTTACCACAATTGACGATAATTGAGTATTTTTCGCGTTTCAGATACCACCGTTTGGAGAAATTCTCTCGCAAGGGTAGTTAGGGTAATTCCCAAGACTTGAAAGATGTCCTAGCTAGGGGTGCACACCGGCCTGCCCATCCCAGCTCGTTTTTTTTTTTTGGGTCCCTTGTTCTAACTCCTGGCTTAAGTCATGAACTAACTTAGCTTTTTGAATGATATATTGTGAGAGAATGACCAGTTTCGTAAAATGCAATAAGTCAGTAAAAGTAAGTTTTGAGAATAAGTAAAAAATTGGAACAAGTTAGGCCCATAGAGCCGGGTTTGGTTGAGATTTTAAGCCTGTTTAATAAATGGGCTGGGTAAGTGATTTTTAGAAGTGACAATATTAAAGAGAAATTTTCATCTTTGTGTTCTTACTCTTCAAATTTTTATTAAAGAAGTGTGATTTTAATGAAGAGATACCAGATAGAAGTTTTAAATGTTAGAGCTTAATGGATGCTAGAAAGTTCTAACTTTTTTTTTTTATCACTTTAATTGCTTTTTGGAAAGACAATTTAATAATTAGAACTATATTTTATGGTTTTGTTTTTAATAGTTTTGTGAAAACTTAAAACTCTAACTTAATGGTTGATTATTTATGTTTGTGATACTATGCTGTAGAAAAATAAATGGATTTTTTTTTCCATAACCGGATGTCCGGGTCATTTTGCACGCACCTCGACTAATTCCGGGACCTTAGAGGTAATGACCCGGCATAACTCCCAGTGGCCCCAAGAGTTTGTTGGCAAGGGGAATAAAATCTCAGACTTTAGGTGGGAGCAAATCTCTAAGTCCAAAGGCAAGTTCACTTTGCCAACTCCTTGGGATTAGATAAATGGGTTTATTGGACGGGTTTGGGGAAAAAAAATTTAATTTTTGTAGAGCTTGGAAACAATAAATGAAGCCTAATTATTAATGAATCGGATTTAGGTATGTACAAGTCTCGTCAGTATCTAGCATAAACCGGGTCCGAAGTGCATCACTATTCACTAGTCCTAGCGGATCCCTCAAAAAACCTCAAGGGATGTTGGTGTAATTTACCAGCAAAGCATCACATAAGAAAATCAATATAGTTTGTTTGCTAAAATTAGAAATTCTTTAGGAGCAAGTTTAAACAAGTCCAGAGCCGTTGCTGCCATTGCCAGATCATTTGAATAGATTTTCAGTATAACGTCTGCTTGTAAATAATTCCCTTCTACACTCCTAAAGAACAATAATATTTTATTACAGATAGGTAGTATCTCTTTCATTTAATTACGCTTTCTTTCTGTGGGCCACCAAGCAAAAGCTAATCTGGCATGACAAACCTTTAGCCATCAAAGCCAGCCATCCCTTGTTGAAAAAGCACACACCCCACACACATCACAGGTTGCAAAACAAGGGGAGAGGAGAGAGAAAAAAAACAACCCATCATCATTCCTAAAGCAAAAGCCAAAAAAAGAGGTTTAGAGAGAGAAGGAAAGGATAAAGAGAGAGAGAGAGAGGAATTCGAGGTAGAAGAAAAGGGTTTTGCTTAAGAAATCAAAGAAGATGCAAACAACCCAGAAGCAAGGTGGGAGTGAGCAGCTACAGACACTGATGCAGCAGACACAGATTTCATCTGGGCCTCCTCAGCAGCAAATGTCTGGCAGCTTGAGCTTCAATGGAGCCTTGTCGAAAGAAGATGAAGAGATGTCCAAATCGGCTCTGACTACTTTCAGGGCCAAGGAGGAAGAGATCGAGAAGAAGAAGATGGAGGTGAAAGAGAAAGTTCAGCTCCAGCTTGGTCGGATCGAGGAAGAAACCAGACGCTTAGCTAATATTCGCGAGGTATGCTCACGTATACAGTTCTTTTACAGAGTAGATATGGTGAAAGTGGTGTTGTAGAGAGAGAAAATCTAGGGTTTGGAGGTAGATCTAGGGTTCTAGGGCTGGCGGCCGAGGAAAGTGTAACCCTAGCTGAAACAATTTTTGAGCAAATTTCTAGTACGGTATAAAACAATTTGTCAGAAAGTTTTAAGAATTTTTATTTAAAATTTCTAGTACTATTAGCAATTTTATCGCATCTTTCTTGGAAATTTCAAACCTGTGTAATAATTGCATAATCATCTTTCAAACTCAAATTACTAAAAGAAAATTAGTATAGTATGTAAAATTCTTCTCAAATTTTGGGGATGCGATGGATCCATCTCTGATTTGATGCATCTAGTTTTGAAACCTTAGTTGGGTAGAGAGTGATTTTATGATTGTCACAAGAATTGAGAAGTGACTCATCTTGTGTAGGGGCTTGATCTGGGGATTTGTATGTTCTTGTTCAAGACAACATTTTAGAAAAGGGAAAACAATGTTTGTTGATTTTGATGGGGAAGAAGCATACAATTGTCTTCCAGAGAAATCAAGAGAAGCCATGTTTGTCAAATTAGCTACTTATTGGAAACGTATCACTTTAAAGTTTATGAGCAAGAAATCACAAGAATTATGTATATCATACTGCGTGGTTTCAAATCAAGGTATTGGGTAATGTAACGGTGTTTGTGATGTGGCCATATATCGGTTGATATCCCACTGTATCAGACAATACATAGGTAAATAACTGTATCGAGCTCCAAATCCCACTACGTAACGGCCAATACGATAAGTAATGGCCTTTATTTAAAACCCTGATCCCATATGAGGTGTCTTGTATTTTACTAGACTCTAGAGGTACCAGAGTTTTGGGGGGCGCCTAGTCGGCAAGGGGCCTTCTCGCCTAGGCGGCGAGTACTCGCCCGCCCAGACCTTTTTGAACACTGTTTGGAGTATGGGCTCTGTACCAAAAGGGAGCAGTGGAAGGGCGATGTTGTGTGGTGTATATCAATTGTTCTCGTGTATTCTGTGCAATTGTTTGTCTTTCTTTATTGTTTGTGTGGAAGTATTTCTTTGCTGCACAACAGTTTTGTCCTTCAACTTTTGGTGGGGAACATGAAAATAATTGAATCATGTGGGATTACTGATTTTACGTTTTGCTTTTTTTTATCTTCTCCCTTTAGTACGGGTTGAGGAATATATACCTAATGGGCCTAGGAAAAGAAAATGAATCATGCCCTGGCATTAAACATGTCAAGGGTACACACATTCCATTCTAGTGATTTTTGGTAGGGCATGGAAATATTCGTGTTCGGGAATAATTCATATAACATATTCGTGTAAGTGAAGTGGTGTTTATTATGGTGATTTTCTTTATCAACCAGGAACTTGAGTCGTTGGCGGATCCAATGAAGAAAGAAGTCTCTCTAGTTCGTAAGAAGATCGATTCAATCAACAAGGAGCTAAAGCCGTTGGGGCAGACTTGCCAGAAGAAGGTAAAACCCAGACCACCAATTCAGTTGTTAAACTTAGGACCATACGAGTTGTGATACTAAGATTTCACGGTTGATATTTAAAAGGTCACAGTTTGTTTCTTTGGTTCATTCATAATGCAAGTTATTTCACTAATTTGTGCCGACGCTTGGATGTTGGACTTTTGTTCGTCGCAGGAGAAAGAATACAAAGATGCTCTTGAGGCTTTCAACGACAAGAACAAGGAGAAAGTACAGCTAATTTCGAGATTGATGGAGGTTAGTTTCACACTTTCACGATTAATCTTAGTTTTTCTTGCTTGAAACAGAAGCATAGTTGTTCATTTCACTTCTTGAGTTTCAACATCAAACTTGCTTTTTTCTAATTGTGAGGTTGATCAGCTGGTGAGCGAAAGCGAGAGATTGAGGATGAAGAAGCTGGAGGAGTTGAGCAAGTGCATAGAAACGTTTCGTCGGGATTGATAACCTAATGCTGATTAACTAATTTATTAGGTTTGTGTGATGTATTTAAGTAAGAAGAAGACTTCTCTATGTATATTGTGGTTTCTTGGGTTTGTTATGTTCTGTTCGTTTTTGTGTTTGTTTAATTAGCTCCTCTTGGATCAGTTTCTGATTTAGGAAAAAGGGGTATACCCCTAGAAACAAGTTTGTAGCCAAACAGGTCTTTGGATTCTTCTCACTCTGCTTCCTTACTTTCAACTCTGTTGTCTATTCAGTTCTGTAAGGTTATGGTGTATTGTTTTAGAAGGAAGAATGTCTTTGAACTGGCAAATTCCTTTCGAGGTGGTCGGCGAATAGTTTTTGTTTTGGAGATTTGTACCGTCAAATTCTTTAGTTTGTGGTTGATGCATTTGATTATATTTACTACTCAATGTTCTTTCGTTTTAGGAGTTGCAAATTTATCTTTCAGAACAAAAGCATTCATAACGAATCCTGGACTTGTCAATATTATGTTTTGGTCTCAAAAAGATACTATTAAGTGCATCTCGGGTACCGTCACATAGTGCGTTTTTTCCCAACACATTCTAATGTGGGACTCGAGACTAATTGTATGGATTAATGTCTATGTGTGGTGAGAAGGAGTGTCATGCATCCCGTGACAGTGAATCAGTGACGTAGGGCGCCAATTGGAAGCGGAGATGGTGCAAGGCAGTTCTGAACCGTCCAATGGTCTTTTCAATGTTCCGGATCTTTTAAAAAAAGGGAAAAGAAGATTTTTCTGTGGAAACATTTTATTTAAATATCTACCGTTGAAAACACTTTTGAAGAGTCGGGGATGCTGAGCTGCACGTGTAGCGCAGTAAGTGCATTGTACAGTCTCCGGATCCCACCAATTATGCATAATGGTTTTCAGAGATAACTAACAACAATCATGCACAATGGTTTTCAGGGACAACGAGCTATGCATAATGGTTTCCAGGGATGAGTAATTCTGAAACTAATTCCCTTCCCGGTCTGCTAAAGACAAGTCATCTATGCCGGGACTAGAAAATTCACAAGAGTTGAATCCTAGTCAATTGTGTAGAGAGCAAACTCATCAACCAACCAACCAGACTAACCTTGAAGTTTCTTTCACTATGCTGAACATTTGTGTAAAAGTTGAACCATCTACCCCTTTTTATGTTGTTTGTTGCACATCTACTTCCAATAAAATAAAATCACACAGAGTGCAGATTGATTGGCCCAAAAAAAATTAAGATTTTCCACAAGTATGGTCACGTTTTCTAGGGTGAAAACAAGGGATTAGTTTGAGTAAGCTACCAACCATGCCAAACGGCCGAAATACGGCCAAAATGAATGTGCCAATTTGTGACATCGATGGGCTAACTGTTTTGACCACAGTTACCAGCAAGGGACAACACAACTCCATGACCAGGAAAGTACTGTACAATAATAGAAATAGAAATAGTCATTTAAATCGACTTATCCGTACCCTGTATTGTCTGATTAGCTAAATCATATTTTAACGACTAGATGTTCTGGCCAGCTTGCTCACGGTGACGGCTCCGTGTGTAAGGGATGATAATCACTGGAACAACCAAAAAATTTTTGTTAGAATGCCTGTAATATTTTTAATTTTATTTTAGTTTTACCCCTTTTTGTACGCCCAACTCAAAAATGTTTGAACAACTCAATCCAAATATATCTGAACACCCGTGCCAAAAAAATCATCGCACAAGTCAATTCAATGTAAACAATCTAATTCAAGCCCATAACAAATAAAAAATCTCTTTATATCATTCAAAAGAAAATCATATCTTTAAAAAGATCTGTCTCAACCTATTTGCTACAAGTTATTTTACTAATGGTATTATTAAATTAACAAGCTTGTTTAACTCATTCAATAAACTATAAAATCTTATTCCCCTATTTACAGAATATTGTCCACCAGGACCACCATTGCACAAGACAAGAACTTACAAAAAAAAAAAAAAGAGTATGGTTCAAAAAAAAAAAAGAACTTAAAAAAGTTACTCTATTTGTCCGTGTTTGTTGGTCCTTTTCGGGAGTTTGTGTCATTTTTCGATTGATTATATCTTTTACTACGAACTCAAAAAATATGTAATATGGATCTTGTTTGATAAATCTCAATTAGTTCTATTATTCAAAATAATGAGCAACGTTATAAGTTGAAAGATACAAACGTTTGAAAAGTAGCACAAAATCCAAAAAATGACCAACAA
This sequence comes from Vaccinium darrowii, assembly GCA_020921065.1. Classification (NCBI taxonomy): domain Eukaryota; kingdom Viridiplantae; phylum Streptophyta; class Magnoliopsida; order Ericales; family Ericaceae; genus Vaccinium; species Vaccinium darrowii. The sequence continues at coordinate 30,659,359 of CM037161.1, read as the reverse complement.
ACACAGACGAAGAGAGTGAATTTTTCATACAATATATATTTTTTGTTTCTCATTTTGCGTAATAGAAAATCGTTTGGAATGGAGGGTATGTTTTTTTACCGCCATATATATACTAACATATGAAATTTTGTGCAGATATCGTTGTGCGCAGCTCTATTGATTATAAGAGATCAATCTTACCGTTTACGAGTGAAGGCCTCATTTAAAATCCGAACAAAGCTCCCTATAGACTGGAACATGAATGTCAAACAGTAGCAATTAACTCCCCTGACCACAATTCCTGCATCCTCCTTTTGAAATATCTATCAGTTGACTCCGCCATCTAACTTTCTTTACAATACTTCTGATACTTACTCAACCTTGAAATTTTAAAATCTAGTTGTTGCTATTATAGCCACCCGGCCCACCCGTAAATGAAATGCTAGTTCTGTCCATGCTCAAAAGCTTATTCACTAAAATTCGAGGAAGAGCCATAATATAAACACAAAAAAATTACACCACATTTTACACAACATGCGCATCAAGTTTAAATTGCACGGAAAAAAAAATGCTGAATTCACCAAACCATGGTACAATATATGAAAAAAAAAAATGAAAGAGAACATCAAAAGGCATCCGACGGCTGAGATTAGTGTACTGAGCGGATCTCAACCGTCAAATTCCTTTTCATGTTCCCTTCGTTTTTTTTTTTTTTCATGTATCAAACACTTTCCCGAATTCACCCAAAAATAAAAATTGACTTTTAGGTTTTTTTTTTTCCCCTTTCTGAAATTAATGATTTTTGGTGTCACTATTGTACTGTCAACTGTGGTTGTCAAGTGGGATTCTGGTATATGGACGCGGCGTTCTGTGGTTGGTTTACAAGTTTCTATGGCCCAAATTGACCGCAGCCGGGGCTAGTCAATTTTCCAAGTCCAGATCCATTGTCCCATTCGTAATCAACCCCAAAACAACCCATGTTAACTCGGGGTATTCTACTAACCCAGTTTTTAAAAAAAAATAGATTTTCACGATTTTTTATGTAATGTATTGTGAGAGAATGACGTATTTCGATGTTTAAAAAAAATAATTTTTATTAGTGGAACACCCCTCAATATAATACCCAATCGGATATCGTTTAGTCTTAGCCCCTGAACATAACCCAAGATAAGGATAGGCATTAGTTGGGATTCTTTCTTTTCCCTTTTATGTAACTGGCATCGACACGTTTGCAAGGGTCATCTCCAATTGAATAGACTCAATTATCAAATCTAAGATTACTAAAATAAGATATTGTTTTTTATTTTCAAAAAGTAAATTAAAAAGAAATTTGCTAATCACGTCAGCTATAAAGTCCAAAGTGGATTTGGTTCCTCTCCGGTAATGGGAGAGAAGCTTCCTGTCCAGTTCCTCCTCTTTCAATTTTACTACATGATTAAAGTATTTGATAAAATCTACTAAATGTGCGATTGTGATCGTCGATGGGAACCCAGTATTGGCCCGAGAAAGATTAGAGTGGATGGGAAGCTCCTCTCCTATTACCGGACAGGAGCTAGATCCAAAGTCCAACCATACAGGGGGAGAATGGAGAAATAAAATGTCGGTTGTAGCCTCAAAATGTCGGTTGTAGCCTCTATTGTATTTTGGAGCCTCAAAAAATCATTTTTTTTTAATACAAAATGTGCATATTCTCACACACACCAAGCCAAATCTTCATTTTCTTGTATTTTCGTCTTTCAAACATTGACGCCTCGTTCTATAATATCCGATTTAAGGTTCGCAATGACACATTAAGCTAGATTGTTCCACAATAAAAACACACACTCTTAAGTCAACTTGTTCCAAGATAAAACTTGGTGGGAAGTATAATTTCTACTGTGAAATGTCTGAATTGCCCTTCAAACTATTTAGTTTTGGGTTGCATTTTACATTGCATAGGGGTAATATCGTAAAAAATTATCATAAATTAGTTAACTATCTTAAGTTAGTGAAACAAGCTGTCTTTGGATTGCTGACTTCTTAAGTGTTAAAGTCATTTTACCTTCGGTCATTTCTTTTCAAAACTCAACTTTCGCTCTAATTCTTCAATGAGATCCACTGGTGAACAACTACCAAAAAGAAAAATTGCCTGAAAGTTCGAGGACCTTTAGTACTGTACTCTACCACCGAACTCTTATTTTCAAAGGTATTATCGAACAATTTACGAATGTATTGATTTTATATACATCGGATCTATACATGATATAAATTATTTACATTTTATCAAAATGGAGACCCATCTCCATTTTTGGGGAGAGCCTCTATATTTGGAGATCCCAATGTTAAGATCTCCATTTTGGAAACCAAAAATGAAATCTAGTTGGAGTCGTTTTGATCTCCAAAATAGAGATTTGGAACATGGTTAGAAATACTCTTTAGCTAGGAACCAACAAATGGCAATAGCCTAATGGGCTGTTTTAGGAAAAATGTGTTGGAAAAATGCTTGACCCAGTCTAAGCCAAAACGAAAGCCTCTTTGCTTTTTAGTTCAAAAACAACTGGGCCTAGTTTTGTGAGTGAGGCCCCAGTTACCAAACTGTGCCAGGGAGTATAATTTGTCATTCTTCAGCCCAACGAAATAACAGAATGAAAGATTTTAGAAAAATTCTGCCACCACTGCACCACATACAACTTTAAATGCACACACATTCACATTCACGGGTAATATCGTGGGATTGTTTCCATTAAGATCCCCTCACGTGCACCATTTTTCAGGTCAACTTATGTAGGAGTAGCTTTTTTTTTTAGGTCTGTCGTCATGGGTCGTGGATTCTATATGTATTAAGATGATCTCTATTGAATCTCTCAGTCTCGATGTGGATGACATGCCTTTGACGGAACCTGAAAGGGAAATAATCAAAAGCTGACCCGGACAACCCTAACCACCAAACAAGGAATGAAAAAAAAAAAAAATTATCAAGCCGAAAAACTTTCATTATTTGGTAGATAAGTCCCAACTTGATATTAAGACGGTGTTAGGGAACTCTATTGTGCATTTTAGATTATGTCGTTTCACGTTTTATCTGTTTGGCATTAATTCTCCCATACTGAATTCGCCAAATCACACAATGGAGCACAAGCTGATCACTTTTGCACTATAATTTTGTGTTCTGGGTAATAAACCTCATCATAATCTATTTGATGATTACTCCAAACACTATTTTGTTGTAAAATTTAAATTGCATACATCTTCCAAACACTCTACAAATTAATAATCGATTTTGACCACAATAAAAACAGTCTATTCACAATCCAAAATGCGAAATGCAAAAAATAGTAGGATCCCAAATGGGCTCTAAATGATCACTCATTCTCTACCTGAGCATTATGGGAGAGTTTTCGTTAATATTCGGGGTCCGTTTGGGGGCCTACTATTTTTTGCATTTTACATTTTGGATTGTAAATTGTAGCTTTTTAGAGTGTAATCAGAATGGATTATTGAACAGTAGAGTGTCTGAGAAATGTGTGCAGAATAAATTATATAGCAGAGTAGTGTTTTAGAGTAATCATCAAAATATATTGTAACGAGGGATTCTTTTTTTATACCTAGGATGTAAAACACGAATGCAAAAGTAGCTCCAAGATATTATATTGTGCCTCCATTGTGTGATTTTAGAAAATAAATTATGCCCAAATGCATTTTTTAATGGAACTCCAAAATAGTTAAATTGGGAAACTCCAAAATCCAAAATAATAATGCAGCTCCCAAATGCCTTCTTAATCTGAAGTTTGTTTATGGTAGACTCAAGTGGTTTTAGCATATGATATCCCAAAAGTAATGTTGTGCTAAGTATTCCAAATGCTGTGATAAATAGTTTTATCACATCATATGCAATACTTGCCACCATATATATATATATATATATGAGATACTTTACCACATCATCTTTAATACTCACCACTTTGAAGATACCATAAACGAAAACTATTTTAGGGAGTGTTCCACTAAGGTGATTTTTTGAAAAAACTAGTTTTTCACGATTTTTTATGTGATGTATTGTGAGAGAATGACCTGTTTCAATTTTTGAAAAAAATAGTTTTTTTGTTAGTGGAACACCCCCTTAGTGTACCATAGAAAAATTCCTTAACCTGCTTTGTCCTACTTCATAAAGTGTATTTTGATTTTGGGACCCATTAAATTTACAAACATTAAATGCTGTCTGCACAGGTTGTTTTGGACACTTCTTGTAGTGTTGGTTGGACAAATCCTGGAGGTCACTGTTCTGTGCTGCTGCAAAAGACCATATTGCCCATTGGCTTGTATTTGATCTGAGAAGTGATCAAGAAAATCAAATCAATTTCAAATACTCTCTCCGTTCTTTTTTAAGTGTCCGTTTGGGGGAGTTTCATTTAATTTTCCTTAATTAGTTCGGATTCAGTATTGTTTTCCGATCTCAGAGAACCCACACCAACAACGCCGCCATTTTGGTATAATAAAAATGACAAAGGCGTCGCACTCGTATATATATTTAACATTAAATAAATTTTGTCATTTCTTTTACCATTTTACGTTTACAGTGTGGATGCTCGTAAGTGATTATTAGAAAAATGTCGCGGTATTTACACGGCAATCGAAGACTAAGCCATACGGAGACAAAGGTGCTTAATTAATGGATCCCCCTAATCTTAAGGAAGAATAAACAAAATCGGAAGAAAACAACACACTAGGCTAGGGGAGGAGTGTATATATATATATATATATATATATATATATATATATATATATATATATATATATATATATAACAAGAAGTTTTTTATGAAGGCTTCCTCATAAAAAAAAATGCTGAAAAACAGTTGTGAGCTGTTGGATAACGTGAAGGGCGTAGAATCCAACGGTGCACAACTGTTTTCCCGTTTTTTTTTTGTGAGGGAACCCTCATAAGAAATTTTGTATATATATATATATATATAATAACCTGGGCTTAACATCGTTGCAATAATATGCCAATGATAATTATATTATTGGATTTGGCTAATTAATCCCGACAAAATCACGAACACCCATAACAAAAGTGTGAATCAAAAGGAGTAGCATTGGTGGGTGTGCATGGTGGATTTTGTTTGCTTCTCAAGGTTATTCAGCCAGCTGGTAAATTTCAGCATGCCTACTATTTGTCCCTTCTATAGGTATACTATATGGTTGGATTTGTCTGTTCCATGGGATACTATGGTTGGAGAAGTCCCAAGTGGCTTATGTATACAGGTACCCACGTGTTGCATATATAAAAATATATACTATATGTATATATACACATATGTACATACGCTGAGTCGTCGAGCTCGACACTCTAAATCTAGGCTCGATTCGTTTAGAACCCAACTCAGCTCATTAAGCCAAGGCTCGGCTCGTTTACAACCAAGCCGAACTCGAGTTTGAGTTTTTGGCTTCTCCCGTGCTCAAACACAAAAAAACTCGGCTCATTTGTACCCCTAGATCCACTGGTATTCTAGTATGCTCTTCTCTTTAATTATAGGGTATACCTGGAACGAGAAAACAAAATATTGTATGCACAATTACACAACTCTTCAGTGCTTGTGTTCGGTGTCCGCTGTCAGCAGTAGCGTAAAGTACCCAAAATATTTATCCAAAAAATTACTTAAAAAGTGACATCAGTAGAAGTGAAATTTGAGCCATTAATTTTATTTTTTGGGTATTCTAGGTACCGAGCATTTTCGGGTTTTCCTACCACTGCCACTGTTGGTCTATGGAAATATGAATGACGATTACCATCCATATGGTTTAGTTACGCAAAAATTACTCTGACGTCCCTGAAGTTTGTCACAATTACATAGATCTCCCACACAGTTTGTAACAATACTCTACTTAGGAGTAGGAGCCTAGGAGGACATAGATCACACGGACACACGATTCAAATCTTAGACCTCTCGACCACACAAAAAACTTACACGTAAATAAATTACGAGGCTACCACACCATTGGCACATTCTCTCTCTGTCTTTCTCTCTCTCCACACACACAAACGATGTATTCAATGTATTTGTTGCTTAGAAAATCTCTCCATCGGCTACATTCTTCGTTCTACCTACGAAAACTCTTCTCCAGCCATTAGTCATTGTTTTAGATCTTGCCTTTACTCAATCTTTTGAAGTTACTGTTATTTTAGTTTTATTTATTCGCATTGTTCACCACAATTTAACTAATGGTTGAGGAGGTGAAGCAGTCTATCATATCTAATAAACCTAACCGACATTCGATTAACCTTATGTGTTTGATTTACAAGGAGTTGTCGAAATCAAACCCGACACGACTCGTGCACATCCTTACTTGGTGAGTTGGTGGTTAAGAGCATCCTTATGTGGATGAACAAATTAACTTTTTAACAAAAATAGAGAGCCAAAACCCAAAATAAGGCCAAAATCAGGCTCACTAAATGGTTGATCAAATTTGTTAAGTTTCTAACTTTGCTACAGTACCGTATCAAATTTGATGTGGCACTGTTCACTCACCAGGACACTATTCACACACTGTTTATGAACTATTCATGCACTTTTCACTCTTTTTTTTTTTTTAAAATTACGTTTGAGGAGTAGGAGTAGAAAGAAAGAATAGTTTAATACAATAAAATTAGAATAGAGAGTCTGATTTTGTGAGTTTTGGAAAAGTGACTTGTTAAATTTGTAAAATATGTTTTTAAAGTTAAATTTGGTGTTTTTCTTTTGTGCCCCTAATAAGGGAATTGGGGGCCCTGTAGTGAGTGAGCTCACTACATGCGTGTAGTGAGCTCTCTCGGCCGTCCGATCCGAGATCAACGGACCGGATAAATTGGAGTTAAAGTAAATGTGAAAAGTGCTTTTAAAGTGTAAGATAATCCGGACCGTTGATCTCTGATCAGACGGCCGAGAGAGCTCACTACACGCATGTAGTAAGCTCACTCACTACACGACCCCCGGAACAAACAAACACACAAATAGCGGGAGCGACCTAAAATAGCAGTAAAGAAGGACGGATGAGGGTCACAAAAAGCACTTTGGATTCCTTTCCACCAGGTTTCCTTTCTTTGATCGGGTCCGTACTAAAATAACTTCATTTAAAAAAAAAAAAAACCTAAAATAACTTAAATTATGTAGACATGTAATTTATTAGGTATAAAGTATACGAGTAATTATTCAGTAGTTCCGGAACATAGTCACGTGGTGCTCTCGATTATTTTAACATCACACTACACATTTATGTGGAGTCCACACACTTCGTCGTCGAACCTTACAAGAATGTGTGGTGATCTAATTTTCCGGAGTACCACATCCCTATGTTCCGAGAGCACTGAATTGTTAGACAAATTAGTGGTAGTATAAAGTATCAAGGTTTGATACAAAACATGCAAATTTTTCCATAAATCTCCATCCGAAAATGAAATGTATGGGTGTGATTCATCCAATGTAATTCAAAACTACTACATTTCATTTTCGGGAGGAGATTTATAGAAAAAGTTTTCATGTTCCATACACTCATAAAGTATCTAGCATAACATTGGGACCATACATGAACATTCTCAGCAGTCAACAGGTGTCAAGTACCCAAGTGGCAAGTGGGCGGGTCACAATTCTATCTTTTCAAGCCAGTACCCCTGTAAGAGATTTTTTTTCTGATCACACCCGTGTAAAAGATCACCGCGGGACCTTCTAGTTTGGGTTTTAAGTTTTGTTTCACGGGTAAGGATTGGCAAGAAATATAGAGAGAAATGTGAATAATAATTAAAAATAAAGTTAATAATTAGAAGAAAATGTGAGTAATAATTAAGTAAGTAATTAAAATAAAATCGGTTTAAAAAGCCAAAACGAACAAGGTCGAAGTACAAGTAATTTTAAAGGTTCTTAATGAATGGAAATTTGAAATAGAGTGGAAAAAGTGAGATAAAAATCTAAAATCATAAAATGTCCCTCGGCGTTTATGATGAGAACAATGGTGCTAGTACTATTTTTTTACTCGTACTTCAAAAATGTAACAATTGTTCCGTGACACCACAGAATACACAAATAATTACGCACACACCTTACGCACACACTAGTACTATTTCGTTTGGGGGTTTTCTTCCAGTTTTACACTATTCCAGTTTTGATTACATCATCACTTTTTCACTTTTCTCTCTATCTCTCTCCACTTATTACATCTGCTTACATCATCAAAACTAAACTAAACTAAACTAAAATGTCTAACCGAACAAGGCCCTGGAAATTTTGCGAAACATATTACGAGATTCCTCGTTATAAACTCAACCAATATGAAATTGCATTCTTTAATGTTTCATCTTATGTGCAGCCCGTTTGATGCCTGTTACGTATAACCCATTTTTTGTAGGAAAAATAGTAATGGAATTTATAGTTTCTGGAAAGTAATAAGAACACGAAATTATAGAAACCAGAACTGTAATGAGAAAGAATAATCAAAGCCAGGCCCTTGTTTGACATGGTTTCCTTAAAGTAAATTCGTAGCCTCACTATGGGTGTTGGAGGTTTTGATCGTCATTTGCTTCCAAGGATACAACGGCTTCAACAATCAATGAGTAACACCTACTGAATCATTCTATTGAACGAACTGGTGTTTATATTCTCTCTCAAAAAACAAAGGAACAACTATGGAAATAGTAGCTGATTTAGCAGAAACAATGCCAAAGGCTCCATTTAAATAGTTGAAGGATGAGCCAAAATATTCAATACAGTAATCAATACGATAATTCAAAGGCGGAATTCAATATGAAAATACAATTTCTAGGAAAAAACTGATATAGCTATTAATCTAGAATTAAACCGTATCTTCTAGATTCGATGAACATTTCGGTTGCCTTGTGAAACCCTCCGAATACCCCGATTTTGTTCATCCAAAATTCTGAAAAATTTCCAATATTTGTGAGTTTTTGTTATCGTATTTTTTCAGAAAATTACTCTTACCAACGAATCCGCTGATTGGAATCCGTCTTAACAGTCAATCACCCCGAACAATGATAGGTACACACCCTCTCAACCACTCCCCACCACACCCTCTCTCACATGTGTGGTGGGGCCCACTGGGTGAGCCCCATCACACATGTGAGAGAGGGTGTGGTGGGGAGTGGTTGAGAGGGTGTGTACCTATCATTTTTGAACGTACAACCCTCCACCAGTGCTATTGTTTAACCCAAAAACAAAAAAAACAACACATACTCAACTAGACATGTGCCCTTTCCCTTCTTCGGGGTGCTTGCGAGCCTTATCTTTAGTTTTTCAATTTTAACTTTTTGGCTTTGTAATTTTTTGGATTATTGGTAGAATATATTTTGAAATTGGAAGAAGTGTTTGGGAGAAATGTGCAGAATGTATATTACAAAAGTAGTAGTGTTTGGGAGATATGTACAGAATACATTTTGTAGGTCTTTTTGTTGATCAGAATGAGAAAAGTGAACAATGAAAAATAAAAAAGCTCCTCTATTTGCATTCTCTTCTCTAAACCTAAAAATAAAGAATGAGTTATGCTAGAACTCATTTTCCTTCACATCAGCCAACACCCAAAACTAGGAAAGTCAATAATGAAAATGCAAAAAAAAGGGTGCCAAACACCCTCTTCATTATATATCTATGCATGTAGGAGTCTTAAATGGCATTCAAGTCCATCAAGAAATGACAATGGGCCAATCGAACTTTGAGCATATGCTAAGGACCTGCATGCTCCTTGTCAATATTCAGCTGCCAAGATAATTTCACTTTTGACGAAGCTTCCATACAAAAACAAACTGACATAACAAGAAAACATGTAATTTTATACTAGTGCTGGTGTTTTGGAGCCTACTTTTTTTACCTCACACATTATGCTGGTGTTTTGGAGCCTACTTTTATTTTTTATTTTTTTACTTGTTTACATTTTTTGCCTTTTGAACTATGGTCCAGAATGTAGTACTCCATTCGTCCCGATTTTTTTTCCCACTTTCACTATTCATGACACTTCAAAAAATTGTTTAATTTTTCAAATATATAATGTTATATATATATATATATATATATATATATATATATATATATATATATATACGGTAATTTTCTTATCTGGACCTCCCAGATTTAAGAAAAAATGTATTTTTTTTTTTTTTGCAAATTATTTTTGGAAAATCCTGGGCCAACCAATGTGTTTAGAACTAACAGTTTTGTGAAAACTGCTTGGATCAAGCCCTTTCCGGTATTTTTTTTGAAGATTTCTCGCATGGACCCTTGAAAACACCTTCTGAACACATTGGACGGCTCAGATCATCAAAAAAATGCTCGGATCATGGAGGTCTGGATTCCCGGATCCCGTTTAAGAAGCTAAGCCTATATATATATATATATAGATCTCATTTGATAATTTTTGATAAGTTCTATTAAAAAAAAATTTAAAATGGTAAAAAACATTATAGATTGAAAGGTATAAGCAATTGAAAAATGGTATGCATGCATGTAAATGGACAAGCAATTTGGGAAGGAGGGAGTATGAATTTTAGAGTGTTTACGAGATATGTACATAATGTATTTTGCAACATTGGTAGTGTTTGGAAGATATATGCAGAATACATTATGTAGTAGGTATTTTATGTTAACAAAAATGAAAAAAAATAAAAAATGAGAAGTCAAAAAGTTTGTTTCCCTTTACTTCTGACTTTTGTGTTCTAAACTCAAAAATTGAAAATAACTTTTCATGGAATGTGTATTAGGGGTTAGATCTTCCAAACATTCATACGGAAAAACTACTCCCTCCATCCCGAATTTTTTGTCCATTTACGGGCATGCGTGTCATTTTTCAATTATTTATATCTTTCAATCTATAATATTTTTTACAATTTTGAAAACTTTGTTTAATAGAACTCATCGAGAGTTATCAAACAAGATCTATATTGAACATATATAACATTATACTCCTACATTTGAAGATATAAACAATTCTTTGAAGTGTCGTGAATATTGCAAGTGGATAAAAAAATTGGGACGGCGGGAGTAGGAAAACGAAAATACAAAATAGCAAATCAAACAGTCCCTATAGCTGAATTAGTGTTTTTCAACTGATATGTATGTAAGATCTCTGGATTATATAACAATCACCGGCCGAATTATTCCCCTTATTTATGATATATCTACTTTTATAGCCCGTCTCTTCTAAAAATCATAACTCCTAATAAAAATCTTTCTAGAATAAGCTCCAAATGCTAAATAGTAAAAGCTGTTAATTTCTACCAAACCTCACCTAGTATGAATTACAGGCACAATTTTGGAATGTTAACTTTTTATTGACAACAATAATTTTGACCACTATAAAAGTTGGATCCATTCCAAAAACAAACTAAACACTCTCATATGGACGTCCTATACATGTCCCCTTTATAAAATCAGAAAATTGGCCTAAATGTCAAGTTTGGAGCTTTAAAGGATGCTTAGTCCAACATAATTTATTTTAAAGCTTTCGATACATTAATGTGAATTTTTTGAAAGTTCAAGAACAAAACTAGACAAAAATACCCTTAATGATAAAAAAAAATTACAAAAAAATGGCAGGTACAACCCATCAGCCTTTGCTGTTGAGTGTTGACCGACTAACCCATTTTTTTTTATTGGACCAACTAACCCATTAAAGTGAACTCCGCGTCACTTTTCTTTTCATGCAACCCGTCACTCTCTCTCTATCCCTCATGCGCAGGTAAGGCACTTTGATTAATTTTTTGTCTCCTTAAATTTTGTGATTGAGTTCAATTTTAGAGTTCAATTTTAGGGAGTTAGGCTATTTGGGGTAGGTTATAGTGAGTTTAGGCATCTTGGAGTTTAGGTACTTAGGTTTGCACTTTCCAATTGTACGGTTTTCGTGGTTTAGACACTTTCATAGGGTACTTTAGTGTTTAGGTTTATGATGCGCTTTCCAATTATAGAGTTTTAGTGGTTTAGACACTTTCATAGGGTACCCTAGGGTTTTAAGCACTTTTATAGGGTACCGTAAGTTTTTAGGCACTTTCATAGGGTACCCTAGATTTTAGGCTTAGGCACTTTCATTAGGTCTGGGGGTTAAAACACTTTCATAGGGTTTTGGGGGTTTAGGCATTTTCATGGGCTAGCGGGGGCATTTTTGGAATATGTTGGTGATTTTTTCTCTTGGAATTAAAAAAATACTCTGTATCCTATTTCCATGATTAACTCATACACCATGTCATTGTCGAATAAAGACTTTTATAAAATATCTATTAAATAAATCATCTGCATCCTTTCAAAATAAAATAACATAAAAATTACTATTGTTAATCCTCCCATCCACAGTGGGCTCCCTAAAACTAGCTTTTAAGTTGGCTCCTAAGGTGTACACATGAGCCTAATTGGGTCCCATTTTTCACTCCTAGAGCTTGTTAAATTTAGAGAGCATATGTGCACTCAATGGGCTAGCAAGAGCATTCTTTATTTACAGTTCAAAAAAAGAGCATTCTTTATTTTGTGGGAAAAAATAATAAAAAATGTGGGTCCCATAAATTGATAAGTCTAAAAAGATAAAAAGTGCTTGGGTCCCACTTGAAGCTAGCTACAGGCTACTTAGATTTGGCTAATGGATTAGGAGCCATGCTTAGGAGCTAACATTGGGAGCATGTATTGAGAGTCCATTGGAGACCATAATTGATCAAATGGCTTGCTAAAATTTTAAGAGCCTCACCTAGGAACCATTTTAAGAGCCCATTGTGGATACCCTTATATCTCCTTCTACTGCATTTGAGATTAAATTCTTTACCCAGTATGTAAATCATGGATTTTTTGTCACCGTCATTGTGAGTCCATTCATTGTACATTATTGTTAATCTGAATCGTTCATTTTGTATAGTCCGTAAAATAATTCCATCACATTTTAAATGTTCCCTACGAATATCCGTGCCATTTTCAAACGTTTATATCTTTTTATTGATAATGTTTTCAAAGTTTTTAAAAATTTTCTTCAATAAAAGTAATTGAGATCTATCAAATAAGATCCATATTGCATATAAAATGCATCATAAAATGAATACTACAAGAGTTTTAAAAAAACACACATAACTGTAGGGAGCAATTAAATTGGGACGGAGGAAGTATATGGTTTTTGCTACAGGATGAATTGTTCAAATAATAACAATAAACACACGGTGTAACCCACAACGGACAACAACGGAAAATCCACCGTTTCCACCGCCAATAGAAAGAATTTAATCTTGGAATTAAAAAAAAAAAAAGAAGAAGAAAGAATTTAATCTCATTTTGTATTTATCCAAAACCAATTTTAGTAAGAAAACGGCCCTATAGTCATGGTCTCAATTTTAGTCAATGTGTCAACCTGACCTATATAAACCCCCTATATAATGAGAGGAAGATACATCCTCCATCCAGGCAAGATCCCTTCCACCACCCTCTAAAAGTTCCATTTCCCCATCCCCTATATCTATATCTATATCTATATATCTACGTCCTTCCACTATTTACTGTAACCAGTCACCACTATGCCTCGATGTACCCAAATCTAATTCCCAATTTCAATCCATCCTTTTTGAACTTCAAATCCTCTCCAGTTTCAAGAACACCGCCAAAAAACCCAATTCAAAAAAATAACCCAATACCTGAATCAGAAAAAACCGGGATGATGGGTCATAAGCATTTACACGAGCTACTCGAAGAAGATCAAGAACCCTTCCTTCTGAAGAATTACATTTTCGACAGACGCTCTCAGCTTAACAAACCCATACCCAAAACCAAATTACAAGCCAAAGAAATTCAGACCCAGAGTTGAAATCTCCAATCCCAAGCGTAGTCTATGGAAACAAGCGTGTTTTGCCTCCTTGCACCAGTCGCCGGAGGTCCGGAAATCGCCGTGGCCGGCGACGGCGAAGTTGAAGAGCCACTGCAATTGTAAAAGGCAGAACACTGATCTGCTTCTTGAAGCAGCGAGGAGGATTACTCAGAACCAATCGACTGTTTCGAAACCCAAAACCCAGATTAAAAATGGAGGGTTTGGATTATTTGGGTCTGTTTTGAAGAGATTAAGGGGGAAAAACCGGCCGAGAAACCGTGAAATTGGAGGCAAAAGTGGGTTTGAGAAAAGCGATTTTCAAATGGGTTTTGGCTGTGATTGCAATAACAGCAGGCGTGACAGCTGTTCTGTTTGGTCGGAGAAAAGTGAAGGGAAATCTCGTGGTGTGGAGACTTGTAGAAGATGGGAAGAGATTATTATTGGGTCTGGATTTGAAGAGAGAGAAAATGGAGGTGATAGCCCTTTCCGATTTTCGCTTCGGAAAAGCACCAGTTCTAGTCCTCGCAAGACGGATTTCTCATCGCCGGCGACATCTCCCGTTCGCTGCGATAAACAGGTTTGCATTTTTGTTTACCGGTTTTTGCAATGGAACATTGGTATAGAATTTTCAAATTATATATAGCCTTATGTTCTGTATATATATATATTTTTTATCAGCACCTTATGTTCTGTATTATCGATTTTTGATTCTTCAAGTAATTGTTTTACAGAGGAAACGTAAAACTATGATGAACAACAGTAAAAGCTGGTTTAAATAAAAAATCAGTTTTTTAATTCGTAAAATCTGATCCTAAACACTCCAATTTCAATACGTAAAATCTTGTCGAATATAAATCAGTTTATTGGATTAGTTTTGGCTTTATTCAATTTTTTTTTAAAATTTTGATCATAATTTTATATTTTTAAGAGTCGTCCTGTCGAGATAAATCAATAATCCAGTAAAATTTGACGGAAAACTAATTTGTACAAATTTTTTTTTGAATAAAGTTAATAAACGAAAAAATCGTTTTTTTTTTTTTTTTACGAGTTTCTTGTACCAACTCAGCGTGATAATTCGAGTGAAGTTGTAACTCAAGTCGACCGATGAGTCAGATGGGTTCGGCGAATGATCTCTACCTGATTCATTGGCCGGAATGTCGCCTTAAACGTTCCCAAGGTCGAATCCAATGTAGAGGTCATTTGTGTCATTCCAGCCATTCGCATTCTTGTTTGTTTGTTTTTTTACGATTGGACTTCTTGATGGATGAACCCCTCTGACACCAAAAATCTTTTCTGAAGAACACTGTTTAGAAATATTTCCCCCCCACAAAGGACAAATCCATTGTTGGTTTTTTTATTTATTTGGACCCATTAGTTATAATCCAACATTGTTTTTTTTTTTTTTTCAGAAAAAAAAAAATTCACCATGCTTTTTTTTTTGGAGAATCATTCCCCATGTTCACTATCCGAACGTCCGAGCCTCAACTAAAGTCGAAAGCAAATCTCTGTATAAATTAGCCTAATAGAAATTGATGAACCCAGGGTGGGTGCTGCGGACTTAGGTGCCGTGCACTACAGGCCGTCCGATGTCCGGATGGACGACTCAGATTTGATCGCGATCACTTTGCGCTGGCATGCGCCAATGAACTGGTAGGATGCAAAGGGTGGAGATCAAATTTGGGCCGTCCATCCGGGCATCAGACGGCTCGTAGTGCATCGCATCCCCGGATTCGAAATTGATACTATTCTAGAGGTTTCGAACCCGAGACCAAGGAGGTAGCAGACCCTAAAACAAAAAAAAAAAACTAGGTTTACGGTTCGCTTAGGGATCGTTTGATTAGCCAGCTTATTTACTTATTTTTTTATTTCAAAAATCAACAAATAATTGCTTATTTGTTGATTTTTGGACAGTGATTAGTTTCTTGTCAAACCATTAAGTCCCTGTTCCACTAAGCTTGTTTTTTTGGTTTTCGGACCTTTTTTATAAAATGACAATTCGTAAAATGTGAAAATCAAAAAGCGCAAGAATCCGCTTCGTGGAACAGGGCTTGTTTGTTTAATTTCAGCAAATATAAGGAAATAAGATGGCAACAAAAACGAGCCCTCAGACTTTCAATGATTCATGGACTGATGTAATTTTGTCATTTGGCATCGACTTTCCAGTTACTGGTTATAAAAAATACTCATGATCATTTTGAAAAATAATAGGAGAAGTGTGGAACAGAGGGCACCCCAAAGATCCAATTAGAAGAAGAGAAAGAACAGAAGGAACAATGTAGTCCAGTATCAGTATTAGACCCTCCATTTGAAGACGATGAAGACGGACGCGAAGATGTCGATGACGCGGACGGCTATGATCTCGAATGCAGCTATGCTATCGTCCAAAGTGAGTAACAATTTTCTTGAATGTTGAACTACTCTTTTTTTTTTTTTGTCAGTTCCTCATTGCTTGTGCACCACTCCTTTTAATTATTTTCTGGGTGTGTTCATATATTTAAACATTACAACAATAATAATCAATCGGTTGATTGTGATATTGTATTGCTCATTGCATTTTTAATACTATCATAGCTTTGTTGGAGGCATCTGCTCATTAAGAAATATAAGTAAATCTTTTGTTAGCAACCGAACGAAAAAATAAGTCATATTAGATTCTCCTTGCCAGTAATTCTTGGGGCCACCTCACCTCCACGGATAAGCTTGTGAAATGTCTGTAGGGATTAGTCCGAGGTGCGCGCAAGCTAGCTCGAGACATCTTGCATTACCCCCCCCAAAAAAAAAGTCTCAACTTAGGGGGTGTTCCACTAACAAAAAACTGTTTTTTTCAAACACCGAGACAGGTCATTCTCTCACAACAAATCACATAAAAAACCGTGAAAAACCAGTTTATTCAAAAAACTGGGTTAGTGGAACACCCCTTATTGTGTGAACCATTATTTGGTGTTGGTGGACATTTTCACAACTAGCAGTGTTGTCCAGTTTACTGAAGTTTGGCAATCATGGACTAAATTATTTGAAGCAGCTGAATGTGGGGTTACATTATAATATTTATAGTTGTTGATGGTTTGATTATTCTATCTTGTCAGCAGTTTAAATTTAGTGGAACCCATTAGAGTTTAAATTTAGTGGAATGAGCTAGGCCTAGGAGTACTTGTTGGTGATAAAGTTTGCAATATTGTACTTGATCAATTACCCATAAAAGAGGCTACATTCACTCTTGGTACCAAAAAAGATGGTAACTTCTGCACCATCATCAGGCTTTATACATGGTAGCATTCTAGGTATAACTGTTTGCTGCCTAGCACGGACAATTCGTCGGAGGTATGTGACGACATCCGACAAGGACACTATCTGGACACGCGTATGACAATTAATTCTAAAGTGTTGTTTTCTTCTCGATGTTGTTTGTTTGAATTCTCCGGGGAAAGCTTTGGAAAATGCTCTGGATACTTTGTGGACAAACAAGACACGTCGGTAGTGTTAAACGAAATAGTAGACTCTTGTTAAAGCTTAGGAAAGTTTTGATATGTATTGCTCAGCTCCCTACAAATCTGTGCTGATTTTGAATTGAATGAGCTAAGGCCTAGGAGTACAACATCCTTCACCCGTTTAACATATACTATTTAATTTTCCTTGTACTTGTTGGTGATAAAGTTTGCAATATTGTACTTGATCAATTGCCCGTAAAAGAGGGGCACAGAGGCTACATTTACCCTTTGTACCAAAAAAGATGGTAACTTCTACATCATGATCAGGCTTTTTACATGGTAGCATTCAAGGTACAACCTGTTTGCTACGTAGCACGTACACTTCGTTGGAGTTATGTGCCGTTGCGTGACAAGGCGTTCTCCAGACATGTGTCCGACACTTACTCCGGTAAAACTTTGGAAAATGCTCTGGATACTTTATGGACCAACAAGACCCGTCGGTGTTCTTAAACGAAATTAATAGTAGACTCTTGTTAAAGCTTAGGAAAGTTTTTATTTCTTACTCCTATGTGACATATGATGGTCTATTTTTGAGGATAAAGGCACATAGAGGATGTAACACTTTTCGTTGGAATACTTTTGTTAATGTAATGCTAAATAAGATTAATGGAGTATAATATGTTGTATTAGAGCCTTATTTTTTTAGTTCTTTACCGTATAATGAAATACATAATTATTTTTGCTGCTATTAACTAAACCTGACTTGCTTAAAATTTGAACCAGGGGCAAAGCAAAAACTACTGGAAAAGCTTCTTAGATTTGAGAAATTGGCAGAGTTGGATCCCATTGAACTCGAGAAGCGAATGTTAGAAGATCAAGAGGATGATGATGATGATGAGGACCATGAAGTAGGCAGTTCACTCGATCAACTTAATAGTGAAAAGAATGTTGATCGATTCGTGAGAGAAGTTCTTATTCGTCAGAATAAAGACTCGGGAGACATGAGGAGGCTGGTAATCGATCTAGTAGCCGAAGAGACGAGAGAAGAAGAAGAAGAACGCGGGATAAATGACAGTGGAAACGGTTGTGAAAAGGGTTTGCGAGAGGTTGGATTCATGGAAAGAGGTGGAATCTAACACCATTGATATGATGGTGGAGTTGGATTTCAGAAGACAGGTCGACGGGTGGAAAAGAATCGATCGAGAGCAGGTGGTCGAGATCGCCGTGGAGATTGAGATTTTCATCTTTGGTTTATTGGAGGAAGAATTGTATCAGAACTGAACTGAACTTGTCTTTAGGTGAGAGACTTGTTCATGTTTCTGTCATAAAAATGTTTTTTTCGTTGTAATTAAGAGGTTTTTTTTTTTTATAAATTTTATTTGCAAGTTTATTGTTCGACTTTTACGGGGATTAGGCTAAATCAGGAAATTAAGTTGAATCTAGAGAAGGGTAATAATCAGAGTGGTAGCCTTGTGTTATGTATATGTATGTGCCCTGTTCCTATGCTTCACAACAGTGTATATATTTCATAAATAGAATTTTATTCGGAATGACTGAGAGCGCTTTTATCCAATAACTGCGCGTTAGCACGTTTGGGCACGGTAATAACTTGTATGCGTTCAAGAAAAAATGACTCACTCGATCCAATTACACGAGAATCTTGAAAGATCGGCAAAAGAAATTTTATAATAAGTTGTTGACATCCAAATTAAAGGCGGGCTATTTGAAATTAACCCCAGTTTGCTTTGATTCTTGACAAGATTGATTATAGGATTAATGGAAGAAACTGAAAAGCAATGCCCTTTACATCTATAAAGTTCAGTTCTAGGACAAAAGTTTGAGAAAAGAAAATAATTCCATCAAGTAAAAAATTTCGAACTTTTTGGTCCACCCATCTGGCATTTCTCCTTTCCCCCTTTTTTATGTGCGCGTTTCAAACCCCTCTCTCCAGATTTCTTAATTGCTTGGTCATCAAGTTGTGATTTCTTTAGTGCACTACAATAAGAAAAATGCTAAAATCAGCCCACTGGACTGTTGTTAAAGTCTAAAAAGTTTATTAAAATGTGTGAAAAGTGTATAAAAGTGTGTGAAAATGTATTAAAAAGTGCAAAAAGTACACTACGTGTTCCACTAACAAAAAACTGTTTTTTTCAAAAATCGAGACAAGTCATTCTCTCACAATACATCACATAAAAAACCGTGAAAAACTAATTTTTTCAAAAAACCACCTAAGTGGAACACTCCCTAAGATGTGTTTTTTTTGGTCTTCTTCTTGGCTTAATGGGCTGACAATAGAACCCCTACAATAATTATGGAAACTCAATAGGGGTGTCCAGCGGGTAATTGATCCACCCAATCCGTCCAAGAGACCAAAGCGAACTGTCTACAAACTCACCCGGGGTAAGTTACGGATGAATGAGCTAGAATCCGAATATTCTACTAGTTTTGGCAGATTTGGTTTGGGTTTGTTCCGTCCAATCAATCTAATAATCCTTCTTTGATCTGCAACCGAACTAACCCTACCATACCTCACTCACGGATTGGTTTTGTGGCGGAATGGGTCAGTTGTCAAATCGATCTGCTCGTCGAGGATTGTTAATCACCTGCCTCAAATCCTTTGTTCCTCATACTATAGTTCTACCACGTCTTTTTTTTTTTTTGTCCAGACGATAGGATAGATTAGTATGAAGGATATCGATGTTATTCCACTAGCCCGAAACCAACCTCTAATCCTTAAGTACTGGTACACGACTAATTGAGTTAGAATCCCTTGTCCAGTACTCCAGTTCTACCACAGTTTGGCAGTTCAACATTTTGCAAATCAAAACCACAAGACAGAAAGGAGAGGAAGCAAAATGCTTTCTCGAGAGAGTATTACAATCGGTATAGCATGATGATATTTCCTTAAGAAATCATGTTATTTTTCAAATGAAAAATAAAGAACACCTTTTCATCATTCATGAATTTTTTCGAAATAAAAAAAATGAGATAACCAAATTTGTGCAAAAAAAATATAGAATAATGTGCACAAAAATATTTTACTTTTTGATACCAAAAAAAATGGTACGACTTTTCGATTCATCTGTCATTATGGACATTTGCTTGGGAATTAACAATTTTTGGGACCACCAACTAACATTATGATTGTTGGGCAAATAAGTAGAAGTTAAAGCCAGAATTATTACACCCACTAACGTTGTCATGCAGATTATGGGATGAGGACTAATGCACATCATTTGCAATGATTAAAGCTCTAACCATTATTGTCCGAAAACGAACTTAATTAAATACTACTTTGATGTGTTTGTTAATCAGGTGAGGTAGGGTCGGTTTACGCGCACCTCAACTAATTTTGAGAGTCTAATTTTACCGTTTTTTAGTGGAGAGTTTTTTTTTTTTTTTTTTGATCAGCTTTTTTAGTGGAGAGTTGATCAATTGTAATTTGTAGACGGAGTGAAGTTTCACGTGGACTGGCCCAAAGAAGTTAATAACAGCTGAAAGATTTCGAATCTAAGACCATAGCAGGTAAGCGAACCCCTAAATCTCAAGTCTTGACTATTAGGAGTTATTGCGTGCGTTTATGGCATTGTGTATGACTTGTCAACTTGACTTTTTGCATAGAGGATACATACATCGGTATTTGAAATGTTGAATAATACTGTCGTAGGTCTGATGTAGTTCGTAGCTATGAGTCGTAAAATAATCGGAAAAGATTTTTGCACCGACCACGTACCGACGGCGTCGCCGACGCCGATGTGGGTCCCAAACGGTCGATCCGAGCCGTTCATCCTTCTCAGAATCAAATTCCGAGTGGGCCTACGCAAGAATCGAGGCAATCGGACGGCTGTATGAGTTGAATCCAAAATCACCCCCATTCGTGTCGGCGACGCCGTCGGTACGTGGTCGATGCATGGTGGTCGGTTCATAACGCCGCATCAACTAAGATACGTTGGTTTCCTGTTCGGTAGGCTTTCCCAATGCCTAGCATGTACAGTGAGGCATTAGAGTACATTTTTATAACTCGGGTCAATTTACATGAACCTCGATTAATTGCTATTCGCTAGTGCATGCTCGTGTCTAGAATTTCATACTCCTATTAGCAAACGAATGTTTAACAGAATAGGGTTTAAACAAAATCCGTTACTTCATAGATTGGGGTTTGGAGATAAATAGATGATTTAGCCTCGTCCATTGCTGCAATGATCTAAAAGAACCATGAAATTGAGTTTGAGTTTGAGTTTGAGTTAGTGGCGGATCTAGAAATATTTAGTAGGGTATTCAACTGCTAAAGTTGAGCAAGTTATACGAGGAGTATTGATTTGTGCTTGGTGTTCAAAGTTTAAAGTGAAGGTCTTCGTGGGGGTGTGATATGGTTGTAATTCTGGACCTCACGGGGTGTTCCACTAAGAGTGTTTTAAAAATAAGCTGGCTTTTCATGGCTTTTTATGTGATATATTGTGAGAGAATGATCTGTCTTGATTTTTGAAATAAATTGGCTTTTTGTTAGTGAAATGGGGCTCTGGGTTGGATTCGATTAGAGATCTCTCACTGAAACGATTTTATTAAAGCTATAAGATGATCAATTACCACTGGTTAGTGCTTATCTTACCGTATGCACTCACAAAGTACTTCGATGTCTAAGTCTGTCTCAACTCTTAAGTTAATGAAGAAACCGTACGAAGTTTCTTTAAGAGCATTTTTTTGAACAGCGACACAACAACAACAACAACAATAACATAACCCATTTAGTCCCCAATAATTGGGGGTATGGGCGGGGGAAGGATAGGAGACAGACCTAACCTTTGGCAATAAATGCACAAAGTGGCTGCTCCCAGAATACCACTGAAACAGATGGATTGGAGACAGACCTAACCTTTGGCAATAAATGCACAAAGTGGCTGCTCACAGAATACCACTGAAATAGTGATCCCCCTATACCGTCGCATTTGCTGCGGAATCATGCCCTCAAATCAAAGCCAAAAGGCATCAGAGAGGGCAGACCCAAGAATCATTTTGATTTATGTGCACATTACCATGCTTCTTTCATTCAGCGAGAAAAGAGAATTTATAAATCAAATGTAACGGATACAAGAGATTAAATGGACAAAAGTAAAAATCGAGGAGATAACATTCCAATAATAAGATTGACACCCAAATAAGGCCGCATGTCGCCCACTCAAAGCCGTGGGGCTCCAGCCTACCACACGTCTCCTAAATAAGGCCGCAACCTAACATGCACCTTAGACCCGCCCGCCGTAGACAAAAATGGGTCATCCACCAGCTAAGGGTCGGCCTTTACTGTTGGGCTCTTTGGCCTCTCTCTGTTGGGCTCCACCCAATGAATCTAGAACGAGTGGGGTTTTGGCTGACTATAGTTCGGGGTGTTCAACTATGATTGAAATAGTCGAGATTAACCTATAAACTAGTATATATGTGTAATAGAAAATGGATGAAGGTATTCATGTTAATTTGTATCCAAGAAAAGTGGAGCCGCAAGTGTGTGCGTGTTATTTACCTTAGCAAAAGAGAGTTTTTAGTTCGATCGCAATATTGGCGAAGTAAATATCTCATGCCTACTTTAGGAGCTAATTATTGGAAATTTAAAAGTGGTAAGAGGGAGATAAGAACGTTATATTAAGATGGAGCTCCTCTTCTAGAGAGAGAACGCGCACATAAGAGGGTGGGAGGGAGGCAAGGAAGAAAGTGACTTTCTTTTATTTATTTTGACTTATTCAAGCGTATTATAGGTCGCTTCGCCTACTTTTGGGCATTCTTATTTCAAAAGGGTTGTAATTACCGGAAAAGATGTCGCTTTCCTGATCTGCCTCTTTCCACGGAGTCCCATTCTCCATGTCCATACCGTTATCAGTCATGTGATCCTTAGCGATGAGATCCTAGGCACAACTGGAATGAGTTACCCACCATCGCATTTGCCCAAACTATTGCACCGGAAGGTCGTCTTTGGTTTGATCATAGGAATCAGTGGGCTCTCGGCCTTGGCAGGGAGGTACCCGCACGTGCTTTTTTTCTTACAGGAAAGACGTCACTTTCCTGATCTGCCTCTTTCCACAAAGTCCCATTCTACATGTTTATACCGGTATCCGTCCCATTCTACAATGTCTCCTTCCGCTAGGACAAATACCCGTTGACAAATAATGTATTTATTAACCAATTTGACAACTCATGGTTCTTTTTCTTATGCCTTTTCATGCCATAATTAAATTATACCACATCTTATGCATTTCACAAAAAGCGAGAATAAAAACAGAGAAAATAACTTCAGGGGAAAAAAAAAGTTCAAAGCCAATGCAATTTTGACAATTTTGTTGTGTATCATTTTATGAATTTCACAGGAAGACCAACGAGATCACTCTCTTTTACAAAGTAATTGAACAAGACCCTTTGAACAATATATAACATGTCAAAATTACTGAAAATCTGCAAGGTATCATAATTGGACAACTAATCAAGTACTCGGTCGTGACGTCCTTCTCAACCACGGTCGCGTCTTCCACCACTCCAGCCAACCACCTCCGCCTTTCTTCACTTTCCCTCTGATCGATGCTGCCATGGCCATTAACCTGTTCTTGTCCACCGAAGCCTGCCCAACTACCAGCCGCCGCAGCTTTCAGTTGAGGCAAAAGCTAGTGCTGTACCCAGGGGCGGAGCCAGCCATGAGCTGGGATGGGCCTTGGCCCCCCGCAGTTTGAAAAATGCACTGAAAAAAAATTAAAATTTTGATATAAATAATTTTTTTTTTGCTATTTTCAGCGCAGGGTTACTCGTTTGAAATTAAAATAAATGTTTCCAGCAAATTTGAACCAAATTGTTATAGCCCTAACAAAACAAAACAAGTATAACCCACTTATGAAAGCTCGTATATAATAAACATATAAGGATAATAGTTGTTTGACATTAGATTTAATGTGGAAACACTGAAAAATTGAAGAGAATTAGACGACTTCTTTGCATACAGCTTTTATCATAAATATGCTGTGCATTTTTGTCAACGTTAGATAAAAATCTTAGAGCTCGGCCTCCCTGAATTCTCAATCCTGGCTCCGCCACTGGGTGTACCCCGTGGTCGATCCAGACTTATGACCTTGAATTTCTCAAGTATGTTGTTCTCACTTATCCGTAGGGATGGCAATTTCCCCTGACCCGATCGAATCCGATCCGATCCCCGATCCATGCATTTTGGAGATCTGTTTGGAGACTGGGTTGGATTTGGGGATTTTTTTAAAAAAAAAATCGGGGATCGGATCTGGGACGGGTAGTAGTGTATCCCCGCCCCGAATCCGATCCGATCCGTCCCCGAATCTCCGTTTTATATTTTATTATTTTATATATATATATGTATATAATATTTATTTAGGGTTTGAGTTAACAAATAACAAAACACAGCCGTCCTCACTCTCACTCCTCACTCCTCAGCCTCCTCTGGCTCTCAGTCTCTCAAGTTTCAGATCTCACAGCCGCCGCAGTCCACAGCCACCGTTCACTTGCCGGCCGCCGATTCACCAGGCTCTCTCTCTCTCTCTCTCTCATTTGAACCCTTTCTTTCTGAACACGACGATTGCAGCCGTACCGGCGGACAGAGCTTTCTGAATACCGTCAATGTCATTTTCCGATTCCGAAGGCTCCTCTCATGGCCGTGTTTGTCTCTGCCTTGAATGAGATTTTCTTGGTAATTTCTGTGAAGCGGAACGTATTACCGCTAGCTAGTATCGATCTTTCTAATTAATGGAATTTGGTATATGATTCTCGTTTTGCTTGTTCTGCTTCTTGATTTCAACTTCAAAATCTAAGCATATACACTCAATTCGTACGTATATTCTTGCTGTTACCGAAAAGCAAGACAGCTGATTTATGCTCCTAGATTTTTGTAATGCTGTTGGATTCAATTGTCCTGTATTATGAAGATCCCGGAGAGTGCTCGATTATCTTGGGATGAAAAAGCATTTAGTTTAAAGATCAGTCTATCAATATGCAGTAATTTTGATGAGTCATGAACACTTGGTTGTTGATTTTTTTTTTTTTTTAAGTAAACTAGATGAAATGTTGAATTTTGGAATTACCCGAATCCCCGGTTTGGATCTCCGTTCCCCGTTTGGGGCGGGGATGGAGGGGAAAAAATGATCCCCATTGGGGATCGGGGCGGGGACGGGGACGGGGATGGGGGAGGGATTCGGGGATCGGGGACGGGGATAGTAGTCTCCGGCCCCGCCCCGTCCCCATTGCCAACCCTACTTATCCGGCAATATTCAGGGTAGCCATACGCAAGTTGGAATTCTGGAACCTCAGAATTTCTTCGTCCTTCACCAACACCACCGCAGCCACTCGAATCATTGCCGCCTTCTGTATTTGATTTTATAGTGGTCCCGTTACCGGCCTCCTTCATTCGATTGTCAAAAATCACAAATTTCTCTCTCTATCTGCACAGGGACGAAGCCAGGAATTTCACAGGGGCGAGTTTTTCTTCCAAGATACTTTGCAGGGATGAGCCTATATAATTCATTGGAAAATTTATTTTTTTTATATAGAACTAGAGATTTTTTTTTCTTTGTAGGGCGATCGCCCTTACTAGCTTCTCCCTGGCTCCATCCCTGTATCTGCACGAGTAAGGTAGGTCTGTGGTCTTATAACTAGATGCATACGATATAACCCCTAAGCACCAAAAGAAATTGAACACTCCCTTACGTACAACATAAACGCTTCCGACGTCCTCTCTCCATCGATGCAAAAGTCCACAGAATCCCCTTAGAAAATTTCTTTGCATTTTTTTAAATACGTGTTTGATCCGTTCAAAGGAAAACTTGGAGAAAACTTCGTATTGTATATAAAAAGACAAAACAATTATGCTACAATATAATGATTCGGGGTTGGCGGTTTCCTACAGGGCATCTGCGTCCATCTCAACAATCTATGGTTGAGATTCGTAAATAAGCTCTTAGCAGTAATAATTATAACTCTTAGCCATAATAGTTATGTGGACCCTTTTTTTGCTAATTCTAAATTTCAGAGCTCTTTTGGGACATGAAACATGTAAAAAATCACATTCATCAGATTTTGACCAATTCGATTATCTAGAGGAAAAAAATTCGCACCTTGGACTGTAAGTTTGTAGTAACTCATTTGTACCTCAAAATACACATATTGCGATCACTAATTAAGACACCTTTTGTTCAACGATATCAACATCGATCAAGTGCACTTCCGTGTAAAAAGTCCGGAAAATTTTGGGTGTCGCTTGTGTACTATGTGATAGTACTTAGTGCGCATTTCACCTGTCCAAAAATATCTTGGACGCTCTAGTTTTAGTGAGAGAGAGAGAGAGAGAAAGAGAGAAATCTGAACCGTCTGAAATACTTTTCGACAGCCAAGATGCGAACTTGACCACGTGTACCCTACTTCACTCGACACCCAAGTTTTTCTCTAAAAAATACTGCTTTAAGTGGGCCTTTCTACCAATTACAGTAGACCTTAAATAAAAGAATATAAATATATAAATTTGAAGAAACCAGTATGCTATGTAGATGGGTAGACTCATTTCATTTAATTGTACCCTAAAATTACAAACTGGCATAAGCATGGAAGCGTTCTTTTAAAATCAAGACCATCGAAAACACGTACAGACGGTTAAGATGTACCGTCCGTGCATTATTTGTACGCGGGGTGTGTGTACGAATAGTTTTTTGTGATATTCTATAAGCAATCTACGCAATGGGAAAACAATCACCCATTAGCTTCAAATAATTGAGCACTTCTATTGGTTTTCTCGTTTCTTTGGATAAAACATCCTTCACGACTTTCACTTTTGAAAACAAATTCCTCCCGTCAATATCATAATGCTCACCATGTCTCAAACATGTTTCAAGGTTGGCATAGTAGGTCACCAAGCTATTATCATTCGTAGACTTCAATTTCTCCAAATCAAACAAAAACCCCAAAAATCTTTTCCTATTCTTAAAATTGTTCAAAAATTGATTGGCCCGTCTTGTACGACCATTATTGAACAGTTCTGAGATTATTTTGATGATCCGAATCATTAATTTTGTAGAGTTTGTGAAAAATCACGTCAATTTATTTTAGACCACATTTGTTTGACACAAATGCTAGTAAAAAAGCACATCAGATAATAACTCATTTATACATGCATCAATGTGAATATAATGTGGTAATGCATTTATTGACACCGCTTGATAGGTTTTTTTTACAAAATTGGGTTTCTCGACGAAGTCTAAGAGATGAATGATTCTAATTGTCAAAGTGGGCTCCTGAATAGCACACTAATAGTCCCAAATCAATGTCTGTCAGGGTGGATTTTAGTTTGGATTAATTGGATGTCGTTTATTAAATTGTTGTCAAGATATCAACTAAAATAAAAAGAGACAAAATAATACGGCTGCCAGAGGACGTGCTGCGGTGCTGGAGGTCGTCTATGAGCGGGATGACGTCGCTCGAGAAGCTCGGATTGAGGACGGAATTCAGCGGATAGGGTTGACACTCGAGGCAGTCATGCAATGCCTTGAGGCCCTAGAAGTTGGGAATCCGACTCGCCGTCGTCCTGTTAGACCTAATCCTCAGGAGGAGGAGGGTTTTTCGGATGATGAAGGTTCCAACGCTGCCTCCATAATATCAGAAATTTTGTTGTGGGCCGCATATAACCCACATTATACGTTTTAATAGATCTATCATCGATTGTTTTGTATGAGTATTTTTCTTTTCAAAAATGGAGAAAAGAATACAATTTTCGCAAGATAATTGATTTTTGCACTTCATTTTTTGATAAGTGCACTCCAAATTTTCTCTTATGGTGCTTTTTTCGTGTTTGATTTGTGGCACCAAAAGACATTTTTTTAAGTGCTTTTTATAAGAAATCGTAGTATGAAAATGATTTCCCTTTTTAGTTGCGGCCGGCCCATCCCTAGGATTTAGGCCTTTGAAGAAGTAACTGAAGTCTTGATACGATTTGGGGCTGCATACGGTATTTATAGTTCGTAGCTTTTTATGATAATCGACATTCCACAGCACATTACTAATATATCAAAGAAATGAGTAAGAATTAACCGAATTAAGTCCCTAATATTGAGTGACCCAACATTCTCCAAATTCCGCGGATGCCCATTTCATCTCTAATTTGAGATTATTGGAGGATTGAATGATGGTTGATATACGGAGGGAGTGGATTTGTCATAACTGAATACGTAAAAAGTCATTTTTGTAAAGGATATATTTGCAACAAAGAAAATTTGACACAATAAATAAAATAGGAGACGTGACGACCTTCTCAACCACCGTCAGCCGTGACGTATCATAATAATAAGATAAAAATGAAAATTGAATCTCACAAATTTGCAAGGTATCATAATAATTAATTACTGGAGTAGATAACTAATCAAGTACTCGGTCGTGACGTCCTTCTCAACCACCGTCGCGTCTTCCACCACTCCAGCCAACCACCTCCGGCTTTCTTCACTTTCCCTCTGACTCTTCCATTCCAATCTCTCAGGGAGGGGATGTCTAACTTTGTGTATATGAGATATACATACAAAGTACCAAGTACAAACCTCCTAAAGACTTCAATCTAATTTTTTTTTTTTGGTTTAGCGGTCAGATAAAGTTTATGCACATTTTGACTAAATTTCTTCCCAATCAGTCAAAGTCAATAGCTCATCCTTGTTACTCCCTCCATTCCTAGGTTCTACTAGTCCATTTTGGAAATTTTCACTTTTTACAGAGATATGCAATGATTGCACTTAAATTCAAATTTGGAGACCTCATTTTCATCAATTGCCCCTATACTCTACGGTCTCTACCTACCTTGCAACACTCGTATTCAATTATGAGGGATAGTTTTGGAAAATGATCAAATTTTTACATCCAAATTTAAAAAAGGACTAATGTTTTGAAACATCCCAAAATGAAGTAATGAAACTATTAATTAAGAACGGAGGGAGTATCATTTAAGCTACCGCGTTCATGACTTAAATCTATTCTCCCTCTAGAAGTTGAAAAAAGCCCCGGGACTCTTGTCAAAAACTCTTTCCTTCCATTTCCCATAGTGTAAAAGTCAATAAATCAGCCAATAATATTCTTAGGCTTTGTTTGGAAAATGGGGAAAGAAAGGGAAATGAAGAGAAATTCCCTTGTTTGGTTGGGGAGAAAAGAGGAGAGAAAATGACTAAATAGAGTTATAAGAATAGTAATTTCCCCCTCCCCTCAATTTCTCCGATTTTTCTTCTAAATTATTTCCTTTCTATTCCTTCACTATCAAGTGTTTGATCAGTTTCAATATGGTGGGCCGCTAATAGTCCCATCCTGCCCAGTTGCGGCCCATTCCAGTGATTTAGGCTTTTAGACTTCAAGTCCAAAATAATTGAAGGCCACCTACAATTTTTTCCAAGGGATATGTACAATACACACATCTATTTATGATACACACCAGGGGTGCACATACATAGGTTGAACCGGATTTGGGTCGGGCTTATACTAGATAATAATGAGATTTGTGCAAGTACATGACTGGCCCTTTAATAATCGGATTTCATTTAATATGCTCAAGTCTAACCCAATTAAAATTTTAATTTCCTACATCTGTCCAACAAGCCTATTTTTTTTTTTCTAAAGCTATTTTTTTTTCTAAAACATATTACAAACATAATGATTAGAAATTAAAATTCACAATACTAATAATCATAGTTAAAGTTCAAAATTCTCACAAAACTATTAAAAATAGAGTTAATTAAATAATCATCCATTTTTTGGACACTATTTAGATTTTCATCCCCCTTGTTTTATGGAGTTATGTTTTCATCCTTTTCCATTGTGAAATACCCTTTCTACCCTTTCACTATGATATCACCATATACAGGATTATATTTTTTCCCTAATTTTGTGGGATTCAATAACATCCTAATTTTGTGAAATTCAATAACTTCCTAATTTAGTGGGATTTAACCCTTTTTTTAATTTAATGAGATTCAATCACATCCATTAAGAGAGATAACAAAAGAAATTTCAAATTCAAAAATTTGTTACTAATGTGTGGTGAAATTATAGATAACCAAACAAAAAAAATTAAATTCGCACCAGCAAATATGGTAAAAATGGCATACATGAGCCAAACACCAAGTTTAAAAATAAATACCACCACAATAAAGATGCAGAAATTTTGAATAATCATGGTAAAAATGGAAATGCAACCAATGACCGAGTAATGTGGTAAACTTATAACTAGTAAAAAAATATGGTAAATATAATATTCTTTCAGAAACGAATCATGGTAAAAAAAAATTATTTTATAATATCTTATCATAATTGTCGTTGGAATCAAATTTTACCAAATTTTATGCGTTGTACTTGATTTTTACCATGATTACAGACTCATGATCTCCGTTATTTTGATTTTTACCATGATTACTTGATTTTACCATATTTTATGTTTTGTACTTGATTTTTACCATGATTACTGGCTCTTGATCTCCATCATTTTAACATGGTTGTATTGAATCATGGTAAAAAAAAAAAAAATTATTCAACATAGTAACTCCAAACATCAAAATCCAAACTAACCAAAATGGTAAAACATAACATTATTAATATTCGTTGATTTAGAAACTTCAACCATGGTAAAAAATATGGTCACAATATTTCCTAATTATCATGGTAAAATTTAGTCCTAGAATAGTAAATATGGTAAATTCGTCACAACTAGTTAACTTGAACTCTTCGATCATGGTAAAATACATACCCACAAGATATTTAAATAATTATGGTCAAAATACTAAAACTCTGATAAGCTACATATGGTTTTTATCAAAAAAATTCACGGAGAGGAAGAAGAAGAAGAACATAATGTGCAAATTTCTAAGGACAAGCAACACCAAAATGGTTTGGTAGACTAAATTGAGATGACATGAAATACAACAGAAAACTTGATGTTCGTACTCCATTCCCGGGCACCGTTGGGTCTTCCTCTTGCTTCTTGTCACCAAAAAAGCAGCCCATATTTATTTCAGAGTTTCTTCAACGTCAAACTAAAAAATCGAACCACGTTTGAGAACTACTACTGAAAAGAATTGATCGAACTGCGGTTGTGGTTATTCAACTACCAAGCATGTTGAAAATCATAACAACAATGGAGGATTGAGGACGTTAACACAGTAACATGAAAAAAATATAGCCACAAAATGAAAGTACAGTAATGGAAAAATTAGATTATGGTATAATCCAAAACACTTATGAAATCGCGCCATTGTATACCCTCGTTTGTAGCCGATGATTGACTTTTTCTAGAAATCAAACAAGTTGACTGAGTTTGATACTTGGCCCGGTCACGGTCGATGGAGATGGAAGACAGTAGTGAGGACGGTGATGGCAATGGAGGAAGGATAATGGTGATTGACGGCAGTGAAGGAGGATGGTGATCTACAGCAGTAGAGGATGGAGTATGGTGGATGGGGACTAGTGAGACAATTGCATAATTGTAGCACTGGACGATGATCTATAGCAGTAACGGATGTGTTTAATGTTTGAACTAAACCAAAATTTGGGGGATTTTGTTTCCCTGAATATCTCCATAATTATAGCACTGGATCGCAAAATTTAGATAATGGTCCTATTTTTCTGCACCTATATAGTATATCTGATTTAGTCCCAAAATACATAATATATATACAACAAAGGGCAAATTTGGGTTTATTTGAGTTTGGGGATGAAAACATAACTCCAAAATTAGGGCAGGATGATAACATAAGTTAAGGTGCATCAGAGGATCATTATTTAAGTGCCCCTTAAAAATATACCTCTAAAACTATGAAGTTCTAATAATCAAAATTCTCCCAAAAAAGTAATTAAAGTGCTCAAAAAGTTGGAACTCCCTAATAATTACAGATAACAACATATATGAATACTATTTTAATCGAGCTAGGCTAAGATCGGCCTCAAGTGATTTTCACAAACCTATCCCAATTAGTAAACAGGATTGAAATTTTAACGCAACCTAGCCCTATGGGCCTAAATATTTATCCTAAATCTTAAAAAAGGAGTTGAGAGGGCTTCCGGGCCGGTGTGCGCCGTTAGTACACACCAATAAAAATGTTAAATCGATTACCTCTTGTGAATTAGTAGAAGTTACAATTTTTTTTTGGTATAAAAGTAACAAATTTTCTTTTGTATAAAAGTTATGACATGCATCAAAATGTTATGGATCATATTTCTGAAAATGTTACGAGATTTTAATATAAAAGTTACACAACACAAAAAAATGTTACAATTACCATAAGGTGGCACAAATATAGACCATACAATAGGTGCATATGTACACACCTTTAATGGGTGTGTATTGTGTAGGCATTCCCTTCTTCAAACAACAAAAAAGAGTTTATTAATCTCTAAATGCAAAGATTCAAATGACCCAGAGGATGAAGGCCTCATACAATTTAGGGAGTGAAAGTGATTGGTTTTTATAGTTTTGGGGGTAAAAGTGACAAAAATTTATAGTTTAGGGGATGTGCTGTAAATTAAGCCAAATTTTACTCCTAGTTATGATCAGTAACAGAGAGGTTACAGAATTATTGGCTGAGGCCGATTTTGTTGCAGTTGAAGTGGTCGCTGACGTGGACTAATGAAAACCGCACATGAGGGGATCAGATTTTGTCCTACGTTAGTATTCCATCAAAATTTTCATTACAGACAACAAGATGTTATATGCTAGTCACGAGGGTTAAACCCCAAGGTTTTACATAGTTCACTTAAGCCCCCCAGGGGTTGTTCCGAAAAACTAACTTATTTTCAAACTGGCTTAAAAATTGAATTACTGAACTTTACAAGAAGAAAAATGCTAATGTATGCCTAATATGTTAAATTTATTCTATATTTTGTGGACTAGCATATTCATTTATGTTAAAAGTTCTGGATTAGTTCGACTATCAAATTTATCAGAGTATTTGTAGACCCATTTGATTAGTGATCATTCTTTTGTAATGGGTTATTTTGATGCACCTAATTTTATTAGTATGTATTTTGTTAAGTGTGGGTCTAGTGCTATTTTGTTATTTGGACCCATACTGGGCTGGGCCAAATTTATTGGGCACTTGAGTTGGTCCTACCCTCATCCAATATACTATATATGTGTTTAGCCCATTTGAACACATGTCTTTTGAGAGAGAAATCTGGAAAGAGGGGTGGCAAATACTCTCTCTCACTAACAGGAAACTAACGTTGGAAGCTGGGGATTCTCCTGTTACTTGATCAATCAAGAAGAACAAGAAGCTTGCTACTACACTTCTAGATTATGGCTTCTTCCTCTCTAACAGGTACGTGTTTAGTTTTAATTTACTTACATATGCCATGGATTGAGACAAGAAATTAGGGTTTTGTTTGGGACAAATCAAACACAATAGGCACACGTTAAGGTTGAAAAAATATATTGAAATGTGTGAAAAAAGTATAAGAATGTGTGAAAGTGTATTGAAAAGTGTAAAAGGTGTATTACAATGTGTGTTTTATTATTTGTTTGTGTACTTATTGTGTACCCATTGAGTATACGTTAGTAAGATTCTTACGAGAAATACATCAACTAAAAAAAGTCAACTTAAATCAATTCCTGACTTAAGTCAATTTCTGGATCAACGTCCCACACTTGACTAATATAACCTACAAATTTTATAACTGCTATTGCAAATTAGTTTTGAGTTGTAACCCTCGAAGCCATCTAACAGTTGAATTGACAATTACATGAAATATTAGAGCGCACAATTGGATGCTAAAACAACATTTTGGTCACGCTGTGTGTTGGATTTGAACCACTTACCAAAGTTTGAACATGTAAGGATTCTAGAAGTTAATAAAAGTCAAACGAGCTAAGGTTTGAACCGAGATTATGAATCAAGACTCTGAATATGTTACTCTCGTGTAGGATGAATCTACTTAGATCAAGTGCAGCCCTTAACAAAACTCAAAATCAAATTTGAAATCTAAGTAAAAACACCAAAAAAATCCCCTCCGGTCTTTGAACCAAACCCATATCAAATTGAGTTTTACTCAAATCAAGGGAGAACCAAATCTTTACCTAAACCTTCAACGGCTACCTTGTGGTGGTGTTCGTCGCAGGAAAGCGGTCGCCGCCGTCGTGTCTCTTCATCTTTTACGCCTTTCTTCTGGGTCTCTTCATCTTCTACGCCTTCAGCTTTAATTTGTTCTTCTTATACTTGTTTTCTCTCTTCGTCGAGAGGTTGAAATTGGGTCTGAGGAGGCCGTTGTTCGAGTTTGATCTGAGGAGCGTTAATCGTCGTCGTACTTGCGTTCGACTGAGGAAGCCTTTGTTCTTCTTGTACTTGCGCATCGGCGGCAACTGTGATGGGCGGAGGACGTCGGCTAGGGCTTGAAATATGAGTATAGGATTGGAGATGATTGTATCAAAATGAGCTTTTACTCAGATTTTTGAGTAAATTTGAGGGGGAAAAAAAAAAGGTTTAGGGCTGGAGTTGCTCTTACACACCTCTCACGCACAATTATTAACCACACAACTTAAATTTTTTTTTGAAAGCGAACCTCACCGCTTAATAGAGTGAGCTTTACAACATATTTTTATTAACCACACCTCTTAATAGTGATCTTCACAATATATTTTGACAATTTGAACCGTTTATTTTATAGGTCTTGACATACACCACATCCATATAAAAAAATCAAGTGATCGAAAATTGGTAGCAATATTAGAAATTTCCACTTTTCTCGAAAAAAGTGGATCATTCAAGTTCTTCTTGCTAATGATTTGATTCGAATTATATACTAATCACTATCTGATCGATCTGATTATTGCTGGAATGATTTACACGTCTGTATCTATAAAATGGAGGTCTCGTATTGTCAATATTGGTTGTGAGGCCACCTGATATTGAGTGGACTACGTGTTTGACAAGTTTGTTTAAAATGGTGTACCTAGCACGACTCCACTCTTGTATTTAGTCAGTTTTAGTGACATTTTTACTTTCCTTAATTCTATACTCAGATGTTTGACTTAGCT
Organism: Vaccinium darrowii; assembly: GCA_020921065.1. Taxonomy (NCBI): domain Eukaryota; kingdom Viridiplantae; phylum Streptophyta; class Magnoliopsida; order Ericales; family Ericaceae; genus Vaccinium; species Vaccinium darrowii. Next base: position 30,624,136 of record CM037161.1, on the reverse strand, counting down.
TACGTGTATCTCGAGTAATTCTAAGTATTGAAGTTATTGATCGGGCAAACTTTTTGTAGCCCCCAAAGTTTAGAATGTTTGGTTTTCATAATTAAAATTCGAACTCTCGACCCCTTAAGGAACAAGCCTAATGCTTTTTCATGTTCACTTGGCTAAATTCTTGTTGGTCAACCCGGTGCACACCTAACGGTGGGGGCGAATACTGTTTGAGGATACAACGAAGCCCGATCAATTCAATGATCTTCTGCCTGCGTCCGCACAAACGAAGGACAGACAGAATACCGAGTCGAAAAAGAATCGAAAGAACCAAGGAATTGCTGGCACCGTTTCTGCAGAGTAACGGTACAGCAAAACTAGAAAGCAATCTGTAGTAATTTTGGCAGAGTAATGAGTCTAGAATTCGGTGTAAAATGAAAGTAATTTGGGTGTTATAAATAGACCCAAATGTACCCTTTCACTTTAGGACACGCCCTTTAGTGAATAGACTTGAGTTTGGGTTATACCCCTCCGTGAGCGGCTGTTTCACGAACAGAAGGTTAGGTATCGATACCTCTGCCAGGGGTATCGATACCGGTTTGTTAGCTCGCGAATTTCAGACACTAGTTCGTGTACGGATTCGCATGGTAGACTTGTCTTTTAACCAGCGATCCTATAATGACCAACCGGACACGTTTCACGCACGCATCTTACCTGACTCATGTATTCAAAATTGCCGACACGTGGATTGGCCGTGTGTCTATATCCTATTTCGTGAGTGCTCTAAAGTTCTAGCCTGTGAACCTATAGAAGGCGGCACCACCCTCACACTCATATAGGTAGACTTAAGAATGCCCCTGTAATGACAGCATCCACCTAACTAAACCGTTAGAAGTCTATTAAGAGCTAAGTAGCTCACCTCCTCCTTTAAATTACAGGTACCAAACACTTTACCATAGGATGGGCGTAACCGGTAAGTGCTTGCCATCACGACTTATGGTGTAGTTTGCTCATTGAACCCAAGGACTTGAAGTTAAACAAGCGTTGGGTCGAGTTTCCACCAAGAGTGATTATATTTTAGTGGGCTTAAGTCCCATCCCCTGTGATGTTTTCCATACCAAATCTCTTGCAAGACCTTTTGTTAAAGGATCCGCCAGGTTTTGACCTGACTTGACATAATCAATGGTTATCACCCCATCGGTTATCAAATTCCTTACATAGCTATGTCGAAGTCCTATATGTCTGGACTTCCCATTATACACCTAGCTGTAAGCCCGTGACAGTGCCGACTGACTATCACAATGCAAAGATATTGATGGCATAGGTTTTGGCCACATGGGTATCTCCCATAACATACTCCTTAGCCACTCAGCCTCTTTGCTACCCGATGCTAGTGCCACAAACTCGGCTGCCATAGTCGAGTCTGTAATTATGCTTTGTTTCTTTGAACCCCAAGAAACTGCACCACCACCAAGAGTGAAGACCCATCCACTTGTTGACAAGTGATCTTCATTCTCGGCTATCCAGCTAGCATCCGTGTATCCTTCTAGAACCGATGGATACCCACTATAGACTATCCCATAGTCTATAGTTTTCTTTAAATACCTCAAAACTCGATTAACCGCATTCCAATGAATATCACTCGGGTTATGCGTATACCTACTCAGTTTACCAACTGCGTAAGCAATGTCCGGTCGAGTAGATGTCATGGCATACATCAAGCTTCCTATCACTCTAGAATAATCTAGTTGTGACACTGCTCTACCTGTATTAGGATACAACTTTGCATGTGGATCATAAGGTGTAGAGATCGGAGTACAATCAAAGTGATTAAACTTCTTTAGTATCTTCTCAATATAATGAGATTGAGAAAGAACTATGTTTCCTCCTTGCCTAGTAATTCTAATTCCTAGAATTACATCAGCTACACCCATATCTTTCATGCTAAAACTCGATGAAAGCACATCCTTTGTGCTTTGTATGCTATCTAAATCAGTCCCAAAGATAAGCATATCATCCACATACAAACACACGATTACACCTCGATTTTCAGTAAATTTGCTATAAACACATTTATCTGATTGGTGTATCCTAAACCCGTTTGATACAATTACCTTATCAAACTTCTCATGCCACTGTTTAGGTGCTTGTTTAAGTTCGTACAGAGACTTAACAAGTTTGCATACTTTGTGTTCTTGTCCTTGCACAACAAACCCTTCCGGTTGCTTCATATAAATTTCTTCATCCAATTCACCATTAAAAAATGCAGTCTTTACATCCATTTGGTGAATATGAAGTTTATGTATCGAAGCTATAGCAAGAAGAACTCTAATAGTAGAGATCCTTGCTACCGGTGCATAGGTATCGAAGTAATCAATACCTTCCTTTTGTGTAAAGCCCTTGGCAACCAACCGTGCCTTAAACTTGTCTATCGTGCCATCAACTTTCATTTTCTTCTTGAAAATTCATTTACAACCAATGGCTTTTGAACCTGGTGGCAAATCAGCAAGAATCCATGTATCATTACCCATGATAGAATCCATTTCATCTTGGATTGCTTCTTTCCAGAAAGCACAATCTTGCGATTTCATAGCCTCCCCAAAGGTCAAGGGATCCGATTCCACATGATATGAAACCATAGTATGATTACAAGTAGTGTCTCTAGTTCCTTCAACTAGGTACACTATAAAGTCAGGACCAAAGGACTTAGCAACCCGAGCCCTTTTACTTCTCCTAAGTTCGCCCTGTTCCGTAGGTTCTGCCTCTGTTTCAGGCCCATAAGAGATTGGTTCATTCTCTTCATTAACCTCTTTCGGAATAGGAACAAACCTATTTTCATAAAACACAGCATCCCTTGATTCAATTATGGTATTAATTCCATACGAATCATTTGGCTCGGAAACAAGAAACCTATATGCCTTACTATGTAAAGCCTAACCAAGGAATATGCATTCAATTCCTTTTTCACCCAATTTCTTCCTTTTGGGTTTCGGCAATCTCACAATTGCTCTACAACCCCAAGTTTTAAAATAACTTAGGTTAGGTTTCTTCTTTTTCCATAACTCATATGGAGTTATTTGTGACTTCTTGAGAGGTACCCTATTCAAAATGTAAGCAGCGGTAAGTATGGCTTCGCCCCACAAACCAGTGCCTAATCCTGAATTGCTAAGCATAGCATTAACCATCTCTGTTAAAGTCCTATTTTTCCGTTCAGCCACTCCATTTTGTTGTGGAGTATATGGTGCCGTTTTCTCATGAATTATGCCTACTGACTCACAGTAATCAGGAAAATAATATTCACCACTCCTATCAGACCTTAAACGCTTTATTGTTTTTCCACATTGATTTTCAACTTCAGTTTTGAAAGTGATAAACTTTTCTAGAACCTCATCTTTTGAGTGCAACAGATAAACATGACAATACTTAGAAAAATCATCTATAAAAGTTACAAAGTATTGCTTGCCTCCTCTAGTAGGGGTGCTATGCATGTCACATACATCACTATGAACAAGTTCTAACAAAGTTGTAGTTCTAACAATTTTAGGAAATGGAACTCTAGTGATTTTAGTAAGTGAACATACATTGCATCTATCAACCATATCAACATCATACTTAGGAATTAAATCTAATTTAACCATCATATTCATCTTCCTAGTATTAACATGTCCTAAACGATTATGCCATAAAGAAAGAGAATCAAGCAAGTAAGCAGAAACTGTGAATGTGTTATTAATGTTGAGTTTGTACATCCCCTCACAAACATAGCCTTTTCTAACAAATGTGCCATTCTTAGACAGAACAAATTTGTTCGCCTCAAACACTAGCCTAAAGCCATGCTTATCAAGCAGGCTACCAGATACAAGATTCTTCCTAACTTCTGGTACATGGTAAACATCAGTTAAAGTCAATACATTTCCAGAAGTGAACTCCAAATCCACTTTGCCCTTGCCTTTGATAGGAGCGGTAGACGAATTCCCCATGTAGAGAAACGAACCATCATCAACCACTTCATAGTCGGTGAAGAACCTCTTATCAATGCAAACATGCTTTGTAGCCCCTGAGTCCATCCACCAGTTTCCGGCATCCCCAACCATGTTAATTTCGGACACAACAGCCAGAAATTTACCCTTTGGATCCGATGCCTGTGGATCCTTCTTCTTTTTAGACTTGCAATCCTTTTTGAAGTGCCCTGGTTGACCGCAACGCCAACACTCAACCTTTGGCTTTTTCCCTTTCGGGTCATCGCCCCGGTCGTAGTCGCGGCGGACCTTTTGTTTCTTATGTTTACCCTTGTTGGAACCTTTTCCTTCTTCCACCACATGAACTTTAGAGGCACCAGCCCCAAGTTCTTCCTTCTCTTGACGCCTTGTCTGTTCCTCCACAGTGAGATGAACAGCCAATTGCTCCAGCGTAAGTTCCTCGGTTTGGTGCTTAAGACTTTTCTTATAGTCTTTCCAGGAAGGAGGAAGTTTATCGATCACAGAAGACACCACGATCGATTCATCCATGTTCATGTTCTTAATCTTAAACTGGTTCAGAATATGCCGAATATCATGCAACTGATCAATTACAGACTTGTTGTCTACCATTTTATAACTCATAAATTGACTGACCAGAAACTTCTTGCTTGTTGCATCCTCAGTCAAATAGCGGCCCTCCAATGAATCCCACATTTCCTTTGCCGTCTCCGTATTCGAATACACATCGAACAGTGCGTCTGAGAGTGCATTCAGAATATGCCCCTTGCAGATGTAGTCATCATTCTCGAATTTCATCCTCACCCGTGTCTCCTCCAAAGTCTCATCTTCTTTCTCCTCCGGATACGGTGCAGTGAGAACATACACGACACTCAATGTCGTGAGCATGAAATGCATCTTCTTTTGCCAACGCCTGAAATTCCCTCCATCAAACTTGTCCAATTTCACGATATCCTGTGTCATTTGTCGCAGAGACCTTGATGTTGACGCCATTCCCGAATACTGTTTTCGATTGTTGGTGCAAAAATCCGGGAGTCTTCGGGAAACTGAACTTGTTGATGATGGAACTTGCTTCGAGGCACGTTACTGAGTCGCTTTCCGAAAACAGTATTCGCCCCCACCGTTAGGTGTGCACCGGGTTGATAGCGAATCTGTCCGAGGATACAACGAAGCCCGATCAATTCAATGATCTTCTGCCTGCGTCCGCACAAACGAAGGACAGATAGAATACCGAGTCGAAAAAGAATCGAAAGAACCAAGGAATTGCTGGCGCCGTTTCTGCAGAGTAACGGTACAGCAAAACTAGAAAGCAATCTGTAGTAATTTTGGCAGAGTAACGAGGCTAGAATTCGGTGTAAAATGAAAGTAATTTGCGTGTTATAAATAGACCCAAATGTACCCTTTCACTTTAGGACACGCCCTTTAGTGAATAGACTTGAGTTTGGGTTATACCCCTCCGTTTAGAGCTGCACCCGTACACGAACTAGTGTTTGAAATTCGTGAGCTAACGAACCGGTATCGATACCCCTGGCAGAGGTATCGATACCTAACCTTCTGTTCGTGAAACAGCCTCTCACGAACCAACCGGTATCGATACACCTATCAGGGGTATCGATACCAACACTCGTGCTAAGTGCAAAGTGTGCCATCATAGCGCCACACAGCCCACTGCCACGCTCACGCACGCGCGCGGGTGCGGGTGCGTATGACTGTGTTCCATCACCGGCTACGCCGGTAATGTGCGCGACACCATAGGTGCCTTGCTACTTAATATTATGTGAACATTATAGAAATGTTTCCACATATATACAACTCAAACATTTCCTCACTAGCCGATGTGGGACAAAACCAAAACACAACAAAAAAGCTTTCTAAAAGGCACTAGGAATACTTTGATAAAAACCCCAAATAAAGATCCGTTTATTTTGATAATATCCAACAATTCTTGGGATTTACTTTCTTTGATCTTTCTATCAATACCATGGCAACAAGTGTGCAACAATCGAAATCGGGGTTCCTTTTGCACCCCTTGCTGCGCTACACTATGCAACTCTATTACTCTTACTGATAAGAGTGCTTCTGCAATGCAGAGATGATGGCACGGATGAGCGGTGCACGGTGTAACGCGAAGGAGTTGGCGCTACAGGGACTCGGTTATATAACAATCGATATATCTGGAAACAAGGCCTATTTTTGGATAAACTAAGAGTCCTTTGGCAAAATAATTAATCAAGTTCATTATTATTATTTTTTTTGTTGTCTTTGTTCAATTTTTTTTCCGCATTTTTTAGTTTTACCTAATTTTCTGTTGATTGGTTCGTCTCTTTGTGAGGAATATAAAAAGTAAAATGTTATTAACCGTCCAATATAAAAGTAAAATTTGGATCATTTTGGTCTTAGTGAATTTTTAAAAAAAATTTGATCATAATTTTTTACCTTTTAGATTCCTCTTGTTGAAACAAAGCAATAATTCACCAAAGATCGACGCAAAACTAACAAATGCGATTTTTTTTTTGAATAAAGACGAAAAAAATAAACTGGGTTAATTATTTTCCAACAAATTAGAACACAAATTTTGTTAGTGTTTTCTACAAATAGATAAATTGAATCATAACCGTGAACAGAATGCCTGTGTCTTTCTATTGAAATGTTTTCCATTTTACATAAACGAAAGTAGAAAGGAATAACTTTAAATTAATAGTACTATAAAACAAAAATAAATGGAAAACAAAACCCCTAGCCGCCATAAAATCCCAGATACGACCACTATTCTCCTAGTCTCCCTCCGTCTAATTTTCAAATATGTATTCAACTATATTCATAATTTTTTTTCTGAATTTTCTCGCGCCAAATTAAAGTACTAATTGAGATCTTTAATTTTATGCTAAAAAACTCAAAGAGTCATGTACAAAAAATCTTTTTTATTTGAAAATTCTATGTCTTTTCGGAAGAGACCATCATTTTGGGATAATTTTTGGGTACCGAATGGATACCACCTGGTTCATGCCAAACACGATCTCAGCTATCCAAAAATGTTTTGGACCCCGATTGATTCCCTTTCTCCTCTCTCACCCGACCACTCTCTCTCCTCTTTTTTCTGTTTCCTATTCCGGACAGTCGTATAGCGCTTTGGCCGATTGAGATTGTTGAGCGGGTACCACGTGGGCAATACCCACCCGGCACTGAAAAATTTCTCATCGTTTTGAGGGGGGAGGAGTACCACAACTACCTTCCTCTTTACTCTTACATATGTCCCAGCAGAACTTGAATCCCATCTGTTTAACACCCAGACCCAGTCCTCCATAACAAAAGACATCTTTTACCCTGTTTCCAAAAAGCCCAAATCATCAAATTGAGATGGGAAGCAATTCAAGAGTACCACAACAAGAACAAGAACCACCACCACAACACACCATCCAAATTTGGGAAGCAAAAAAAGACCTTCTAACATCCATGCACCAAAAAATCTCAACCCCTCCAAAACTCCTCAGCAAATCTGCAGGCCACCCCAACTGCTCCATCTTCAGAGTCCCCCAAACTCTAATCGACATCAACGGCAAAGCCTACCAACCCCACATAGTCTCCGTCGGCCCGTTCCACCACGGCGAACCCCACCTCCAAATGATCCAAGAACACAAGTGGAGGTTCTTGGGTGATTTACTGAATCGAACCCGAAGCAAGGGGTTAAGTTTGGAAGACTACTTGAGAGCTATCCAGCCTTTGGAAACCCAAGCCAGAGAGTGTTACTCCGAAACCATCCGTTTTAGTACGGATGAGTTTTTAGAGATTTTGGTGCTCGACGGCTGTTTTATCGTTGAGTTGTTTCGAAAAATCGGGAAAGTAGTCCCGATCGAGCAAGATGACCCTTTGGCTACCACGTGGATTTATTCGTTTGTCTTGAGGGATTTCATTCGGGTGGAAAATCAAATCCCGTTTTTCATCTTGCAACGGTTGTTCGATTTGTCTGTAATGCCAGGGGAAGAATCCGGTCCTTCTTTAACTAAATTAGCCCTCATTTTCTTCAACAACGCCCTGCAAAGGTCAGAGGAGGTGCTTTTCAAGCATGCTAATACACAAGGGAGGCATCTGTTGGATTTTTTGAGATCAATTTTTATCCCGGCGCACCACGACGAGTTAAAACAGGGGAATTCGCCGCCAAATCATGTCATCCGGTGCATTTCAAAGCTCCGTAAGGCCGGGATAAGTCTCAACGCGGGTAGTCCCGACGACAGCTTCCTCGTCGTCAAATTCAGCCACGGCGTGATCGAGATGCCCACCATCTCCGTCGACGACTTCATGAGCTGCTTCATGATCAACTGCGTCGCGTTCGAGCAGTGCCACAAGAACTGCACCAAGCACTTCACGACGTACGCCACGCTGCTCGATTGCCTGATCAACACTTCTCGTGACGTGGAGTCCCTATTGGAACGGAACATCGTCGAGAATTATTTCGGGACGGATTCCGAACTGGCGAAGTTTATCAACGATTTGGGAAGAGACGTGACGTTCGATATCAATAAGTGTTACCTGGGTAATTTGTTTTATGAGGTGAATAAATATTACAAGAGTGGGTGGCATGTTTACTGGGCGAGCTTTCGGTACACTTACTTTAACAGTCCTTGGTCGTTCATTTCGGCATTGGCAGCGTTTGTTTTGCTGGTTCTGTCTGTGCTTCAAACTTTGTACTCAATGCTTGCTTACGTCCATAAATAAATCTTGGGATGTCGTTATAGAATGTATTATTTCCCTTGTTTACGACAGGTTTCTAGTAATATTAATTTCTTTTTATGTGAGGATGTCCGAGCCAGCTTGTGCGCACCTCGACTAATTTTGAAGCCTCGAAGGTAACGACCAGACATAACCTCCAACGGCCTCAAGAGTTTACTGGTTAGGGGAATCGAATCTCAGACCTTAGGCGGGAGCACACCCCTCAGTCCACTTTGCTAACCTCTTGGGGTTTTTAGTAATGCGTTGAGATTGATTTTAGTGTTTTCGAATTCTGTTTCCTCTAATTATCCTGCAGTGTAAATGTTTTTCGAAAACATATTAATCGATATCATTTGAACATGATTTTTGACGTAGTTGATGGTCTTGACAAGTTCTAAAAATAAAGAACCCCAACTAGAAGTGCTCTTGCATTAGCTTCATTATTTTTTGTTTGTCGAACAAGAAAAAGATTTTACGAGGTGCTGTGAAGTAGTAGGTTCAACTCTAGTAAAAATTAGAAATGTGGCGGGGAGGTTGCCTGGGCTCATCCTCCCTCCTTGGTCCGTTCTTTCGTGGGGCATATATAATTCCCATAACCCTCAGCTTGCTCCGCAGACTCCAGAGTGTTTGATTCACATCCATCATATTGATCTACCACAGGCTTTCTGTACAAATACAAACTGAGTTTTTTTTTTTGCCAGACAATATATATTAGCGGGAGGGGAGTTAGTAATATTAGTGAGTTAGTCAAACCACGCCCTTCATGGGGCTCGAACTCACGCCTTCACTGAGGAGGTAGGCGAGGTTTCCAGCTGTGCTTCAAACTGAGTTTTCCTACCAAATTTTCATCAATGCAAAGTCATGACAGATAAGGGACTGGTAGTTGCAATCAAACCAGCTATCAAAGTGACACGAAACTTGATCCACTTGGTGGGAGAAAAATCAAAGGAAAGAGACCTCATACTACATAAAATCGCTGGACTCGTGGACACTTGTTCAATTTGAAAAGGATGTATAGAATCTTCAATCATCTTTCAATCACATGGTACCCATTCGGAAACCAAATTTTTTTCCATTTGAGCAATTTCAGTTTCGAGCGGATCCCACGTGGTACTTGCGCACAGGGACGGAGCTAGAAATTAAACTACGCAGGGGCAGATTTTTTTCTAAAATACTTTGCAGGAGCGAGCTTATATAATTCATAGGAAAATTTTTATTTTTCTATGTAATACTAGAGGTTTTTATTTTTCTTGCAAAGCCTCCCTCTGGCTCCATCCCTGCCCCCGCATGCCATTTGTGTCGTCCATTCGATTTTGAACGGTCCGGATTATGGAGAGAAACAAGAGAGAAAGAGAAGGAGAGAGAAGGTTTCGATTTGGGCCGTTTAATACGCTTTTGGATTGTCTGGATGTAACGTCCGGGTACCACATAGGCTCGGCCACGTGGTACCCATTTGGGACAAAAAAATTTCCTTTTGATCCGTTTGTACATACGACAATGGTATCCACTGAAAGTACATTTTGCTTTAAGCTTCCATTTATAATTTATAATCAAAATAAGGTAGCTATAACAACCCCATATAATTGATTTGTGATTGACGAAAACAGGTATAAATAGAAATGATGCAGGCCATGTGTTGCAAATTAAGTAATTTATTCAGTGATCTTTGGCATTGCCAAATAATATTTCAATACCCTTATCTACCAAATATTTGTATAATTGTACTGCCTTTTATGGTAGCCATCTACATGACAGTGAAGGGACCATTGAATTTTCTTGTTTGTGCGCAAAACCTATCGGTCCAACTTCCAGAACCTTATCAAGTTTATTGAAAATAATTTATAAAGTATATATTTATCAATTAAGATATAGTTTATTCACAATGTGCTTTTGATTATTCAGTTAGTATTTTTCTTAAAAAAATTAATCTTTGTAGACTCTTTCAAAGCTAGGAATATTAAGAGCAGGACAATTCACTTATCAACAAAAACGTAGATAGATAATTGAGAGGATGACTGAGTTTCAACTACGGTATTTTCGGCGTTCTTGAATTATAAGCTGTCAAATCAAAAGAGAATGCCCCTCTAATTTGACAACTTGTAGTCCAAAAACACCGAAAATACCGTAGTGTAAAATCACTCTAAGCATGGGTGGCGGATGTGTGCCGTGTCCTCGCGAGGACCCCTAAGCATGGGTGGTATCGCCAGAAAACGACACTCATTCTAATTCCTTCGGAAAAAAATGAAGACTAATGTATCCTCCGTCTTTCAATTGTAACAAATCCCCGAAAAGCAATGAAGCTAGGGAGTAAATTGTTTGATGAGCTAGACAAGCAGACTTATCGCTGGATGGTTTCATTTCAATGCCACTTTTTTTTTTTTCACGGAAAAAAAGGATTTTATTAAAGTAGTTAGGGGTTGTTCCTCTTAGACAGTTTTTAGAATAAATTGGCTTTTCACGGTTTTTATATGATGTATTATGAGAGAATGATCTGTCTTAATTTTTGAAAAAAACTTTTTTTTTTTGTTAATATGAAGATTCTAGGCTCGGCCCGGCCTGATCCGACCCTACAAACTAATGCCCAATTCTGTCCAAGGGATAAGGCCAGGCCTAAACTGCACAAACAAATGGAAGCCCATGTTCTGCCTAACGGGCTGTTTTTAGGCAGGCTCATAGGTTTTTCTCTCCTTCTTCTCCCCTTTTAACTTTAAGTCTTTAACCTATGCTAAACAGTTCACAATATAAATATAAAAAAAAACTCGATACATGCCACACTTTTCTAATGGAACTTCAGAAGAAATTTTTCGAAACTATTAATCAAATAATCATGTTTTAAAAAAATTGAACGGTTCCCATTACTAGTGTGGGCTAGCTATGGTTATTTTTGCGTCAAAAGTTTTGTGTGTGCGAACTGGTCCTATATAAAAGGCATTAACCATTGAAACCGGAATGGGGGACTCTGCTGTCCCCATGGGATGGCAGGGCCTACCAACCCCCAAAACTACGTCACTTTGGAGGTTTTAAGGGGGTTCCTAAGTGTGTTGCTAAAGCTTCGTTTGACACTCCTTTGATTTATTGATTTTTCTGGGCCTAGAAAAATGATTCAAACCGCTCATTATTCTCCTAATATTATTCCTCGAGTTAATTCCTGCTAAAAATTGGCTTGATCCAATATTGGTAAGTGCTTTTTCAGAATTCATAAGGCAATTTAAAAATTCTAAAGAAGTCCTTACCGATATCGGATTGCGCTAATTTTTTGCATGACCTCATAAAACAATATTTGAAGATTAATGAATGGTTTGAATCATCTTTGTAGATGGAGAATGAGGCTGGAAATGATTTGGTGCTTTTTCCTGTTCAAAACGTTCACATTCGTTCATGATTTGGCTTACATGGAAGAAATTAGATAGTTTAGGAGTCGTATGCGATCGTCACTAAAGATAGGTTGCCAGAGTGGGGAGGGTTAGTGGAACCGACCCCATACATATATCAGCTCTATATTTCCTTCTTTAGATCTTTTCCAAAAACTATAAATAAAAATGTAGAAATATTATCAAGACTAAACAAAGCCAAATAAAGGTCAGGCTGGCCAGTGGCTATTAGAAATCAAACCGTATAGAAGCTAATTGGAATGTGTAGGGTTCTGGTGATGCTTTTGAGCATTAGTATAACTATTCTTTTGGTAACACTTTCTTTAGTGACGCCTACAACCGTCGACACACCACAATCCTAGTGCTTGCCATGGTTGGACTTTTACCGACACTTTTAAACCATTTCTATAGATCGCGACACAATCATGACGATCAAGATCGTTGATTTTGTGGTACTTGCTGATTAAATCATTCATGTAATTTTTTGGCTCGACGGGTTTAGAAAACCCCTTAATCGGCATGCAAATTCATTAAGAAAATATATGTCAGGAACATTCTTCATAATTTGAAAGATTCTCCATATATATATATATGTGAAAAAAGAAGAAGAGATTCTTCATTTTGAAGAATCAAAATGAAATGTGGTTGGAGATGTGCAGTTCTTCATTTTGAAGATTTGAAATAAGATAGGAGATGCTGATATGCTCTAATCATATAGGGATCATAATTTAGTTACCAGCATATAGTATATGTTTGAATGGGGTGCTATTTATTTACAGTTACTTATGTTGGGTAGTTGTTCGACTCCGATTTTTTTTTTTTTTTTTTGTTATCGCCAAAGCGATCGATTCTTTTGTTACACCACGGATCCGTGCAAACTTTTGCCCTGACTTGATTGCGCTTCCTAGGAGACGATGGGATTTGTCTTTCAAATTAACAGTCCATTAATTGGACCAAAAACCGAATTATATACATAGCTACGTTAGAAATTCAGATTATGATCATCTTGGCACTGTCATTGTGATAACAACAACTTTCTTGGATTACCGCCGCAGAATTTGTCATAAAATTTCATAAGTTAATGAATAAATTATTTGCTTGGACTGTTAGATATAGGAAAATAAAATATTTTTTTGATTGACTACTCTTCCATCTAACTCTCATACCCACCATATGCATAGAATTAAGGTGAAAAAAAAAAATTCTTCCTAAATTAATATGCCACCAGTTATAGAAAGAGATGGATGTTGATATGTGCAATTTATTATAAATGCCTTCCAGATTCGTTGAAAATTTCATTAGAAATTATTCGTAAGAAAATAGTCGTGGTCGATGCTCTGATTTAAAATCTCTCTCTTTGTTTTGAATGAAGCTCAGCCGACGCGGCTTCGCAAATTTGGACCGAATTAAACAAAAAAAGTTTCAACCAACCTACATCTTTAAACTTAATTTGCATATATTTATACTACGTACGGATGGGGCAACTGGAAGGATTAGTGAAAATAATAAGTCGTTCAGTTCAAAATCTCGAAATTAATTGAGTTGCACGTAAGTTTGAACTGAATATCTACTGATATAAATATATTTACATTTAAACTACGGTAAGGGATAGGAGAAAAGCAAATAAATAGAAAGACGAAGCTCAAGGAACCATTGAAGCTGTAGCCTATAGGTCTCCTTAAAATAACGTAAATCCTACTCTATATTATTGATGAAGTGGGCATTTGATGGGCATGACCTTGGTGGGGGTAACTTGGTTCACATTTCCGAAGAAAATAAATTAATTTTTATTAAATGGAAAAAATAATTTTATTAATCTCTGAAAACAAATTAGCTTTTATTAATCTTTGAATTTTATTAATTTTTTTTTCAAGTTCTAACACTTGTGTATGGTCTTGACATGCACATGCAGAATCGACACAAATTCTAACGTCTATAGATGGATGATATTCTAAATATCATTGTTTTGTTTCACTCCCATGCATTTGTCAAATCTAGCCAATAACAAGAAATAAAGCACACGTACGTAAATGCCATAGAAACATCGCACGATGTTTTTAGTAGGCTTATGACTTGGTCTTCTAGGTGAGAATTCAAACAAATATTCCTTAAAAGGTGTAGTTATCTTCGTATTCAGCAGGACATCCAGCTTTTTCTTTTTTTGATCGGCAAAAGAAAATCTATATTATAAAAGGGCTCAGTTTTTTGAATCCCTTATATTTTCAGCCCTTGGATTCAATGGATGGTCGAGATTGATTTTCATGCCAGCCCTCAAGGGCTTAGATCAATTAAGCTTTTAATGAATGACCAAGATGCATTTTTAGGCTCAGATTTTGCTGCCTAAATGGTCAGCCATACTTAGAAACCCAAAAACGTTGCCTATTTTGATACCCTCCTTTTTCATGATTATTGTTTTGGGAACCCAAATTTTCACTTTCTGTTCAATCACGTAACAACCACAATTGAAATGGAAAGCTTCAATCACGTAACAACCAAAATTAATTCTGCCATCTATTTTTTTCATATTCACTACAAGAGAAAACACATTTGGCGACCAAATCAATTTTTGTCGCTGATTGTAGCACCTTCAGCGACCAAATTTTGTTTGTCGCCATATGCAATACTTTGGGCGACCAACCAACATTTGTCGCCTATGCAATGCCTTTGGCAACCAAATAAATTTTGGTCGCCGTATGCAATGCCTTTGGCGACCAAATTTTTTTTTTTGTCGCCTATGCAATGCCTTTGGCAACCAATTTTTTTTTTTGTCGCCTATGCAATGCCTTTGGCGACCAAATATCGGCTTTGGTCGTGGAGATATATGGCGACCAAAAATTTTAGTCGCCGATGGTATATTTCGATAAAATTAAATAATATAATAAAATAAAATAAAATACTTTTCAAAAAAATATATATTATAAAATATAGTGCAATACATAATTTATGATAAATAATATTATACATTTGGTAATGTAAAAAGGAATATACGAAAAGATAATACATATATATTGTTTCTAACAAATGGAACATAAATGCATAGGTAGCCTAGTGGTTAGGTGTTGGGTAAAGAAGTGGGAGGTCGTGGGTTCAATTCCTGGCAGGCGCATGTGGCACATTAATTTTTTTTTTTCGTATGAACTTTAGGCGACAAAATATTGGTCGCCGTATGGCTCCCCTTTGGCGACAAACGGTTTTGGTCGCCATATGGCTCCCCTTTGGCGACAAAATTTTTTGGTTGCCGTATGGCTCCCCTTTGGCGACAAAATTTTTTGGTCGCCGTATGGCCCCCCTTTGGCGACCAACCAGATTTTTAGTCGGCATATACATTCCCAGACGAGCTTTCGGCGACAAACTGGGCGACTAAAATATTGGTTGCCAAAGTATTAGGGCGACTAAAAACAACCCTTTGACGACTAATTTTTTGGTCGCGGAAAGCGATTTCTCTTGTAGTGATTCCCACCGTGACCAATTATCACTTTTATTCCTCTCTCTCTATTCCTCTCTCTCTATCTCTCTCTCTCTACCAAAATTAACTTTTCCCCCCCTGAAATCACTACTATTTGCTTAAAACTTTGTTGGTCAATTAAGTTTGTGATAGTTAATTTGTGTAAGAATCTTTGCTTTCATGTTTGCTATTGCTTTTATAGATTGTGCAACAAGTTTATTTGTTCAAGCACACAAGGTTGGATTGGATAGGCATGGATTGTAAGATATTGTAGTTGGTTTACATTAGTCTTGAATACATGGCGAAGTACTTTTAATCAATGGTATAGCTTCTTTTTTTTTTGGCTGTATGTTTCTTACTTCTTTTTTTTTTTTTTTGTGCACTACTCATACTTTTAAATATCGGCCGATACGTACCGTATCGGCCGGTTCGTACCGGATTTTGGAGGTATCGAGACGGATACAGGCCGATATAGCGGTGGGAAGGAAAATCGCAGACCGAACCGGCCGATTCCCGATACGTATCGCCGTATCGGCCGATTCAGCGACTATAGCGGTCTGGTTCGACCTGTAACGGACTGGATTGGAAGAAAGAAATAGGGCCGCAAATGGAAGATACCTGATTTGGTTGGTGCAGTACTGCCGTTGCAATTTCGGGAAGAAAGTAAAAACGGGAGATCATGGGTTGGACTAGGAGTCGATCTCGTCGTCGATCTTCTCTGGTTCACACGATGGAGTGAATGGCATTGAGGGTTATGCCGAGAGGAAGAACAGAGAGAGAGAGAGAGAGAGAGAGAGAGATCCGATATAACCAAAATAGTAGAAGATAGTGGGTTGATACATACAATTTCCGATCATAAGGACAGCAACAGAGAGGCGGTGAGAAAAGAGAGAAGAGTAATGTGAAGTGAAGAGACAGAGAGGCAACAGTCTCATTTTTTCTGAAAGGTGTGAAAACTTTTACAGTACAGCAGCACTTCTATTTTATGAAAGGAAAGGCTGTGAAGACTACACGTAGCACTCATTGTTGCTAAAATCTCCTCCCCACTTCATTTGCTAAAATTTTCCACTTGATTTTAGCAAATTCCCATTTTAGCAAATGGAAAACTACCCCTAAAGGTTGTCCAGAAAATTATTCAGTGTATCGTAAAAATATCTTTTGGTTCTAGGAAACATTATTATAGTATATAATATATATATCTTCATTTACTGTACGTGAAAAAAAAATCTAATGATAGTTTTCATTAGAGAAAATGTGTTCTTATGTCCTAAGATTGTCTAAAATATGACAAATTAATCTAATGAAGCGAAAAATCCTAATCATAAGGTTTTGTATGAGTTGTTAATGATTCTAAAAAATTCACGACCGAGACAGCCGATTCCCGCGACGTATCGCCGATATGTCCCGATACCGATACACCGATACCGCGACCGATACCGATATTTAAAACTATGGCACTACTACTTAATTGATAAATGAAATATATGAGATTGAATTTGAGAAGGGATCTTTGCTGCAAGGAAAAATAGTTGTTTTTGTTCAACCAATTCATATGCTTAGTGCCTTTAGACATCGGTAATGAATGAACTCAATTTGATAGAATCAGTAGTTTTTGTTTTCATACACTATATCTGATAAGAACATTAGAGGCTTTAATAGACACATATTCTTTATTGTATTATTGGTATAGTTCTATTTTATTTTCTCATATTGATCACTTGCTAAATGGAATGATGTTTATGGTCAGACGGACGATATTAGCTTGGAACTGCAACTTCATGGAATCAGAATGTCATTCAAGTATTTCATGTTCAAATTTCGTTTGGTGGAGTGCCTTCAGGCACGGGTCATTCGCTAGTATATAATAAAGATCTCGATAAGAATACATAGAGAGAGGGCAACGCGTTACACGTAAACATAGGACATTAGTCACTAGGGCAACACGTTACACGTAAACATAGGACATTAGTCACTTTCTCCAGCATATCATTCACTTGTCTCAATTTCCTCACATTCACTCATTTTTCATTTTTGCTTATCCTTCTTTAGAAGAAGCAAAAGTGGGACCTATAGTACTTTCTGTTTCGCTTTCAACGTACCTCTTCTCCACGCTCACAATTGTTTTTTCCTGCTTAATTTTAGAAGATATAATTTCGAAAGACGGGCTCACATATGCGGATGCGGCATTCTCTGTTAGGAATCGAATAACACGTTTATTAATCCATAACGCCCCTGCAGATTTTGGAACAGGAAAGACAGTAACTTTTGTGTAGAATCCCTTTCACACCTAGGCTATTGCTGAAAGTTATCGACATCTCCGACACCCTCATTATGTGAGGTAAGTTGTTATTCCTTAACGACAGACGATGTTGCCTTTTGGTAGAACTTATGATTCATTTGTTTTGTAACTAATTTTAGGCATAGGTTTTAATATACGTGTAACTATTTTTTTCCCATTCCCTTCGGTCAAAGCTCTTATGCTTGGATTCAATAAATACCAATAACGTAAGCTGTTTTTTTTTTTTTTTTTTCAAAGAAAGCTGCAGACGTTAGTTTGGAAGAAAATAAACTAATGTTCCATTTCCTTTTTGACTAGCTAATTTTTTTATTTTTTTTTCCTTCCCCTCTTCTAAACTTTTCTCAATTTTGATTTCTCTTGTCGTGACAAATCAAAGTATCTAATTATTGTTATCACAAGCTAATAACTAAGTTTGCTTACGACCAAAGTAAATCAATAGACAGGAATGAAACTAAAATTACTAACAAATGAAGTGAGCACGACATGGTAAGTCTTTCAAGGGCCACTGGCTCGCAAACACACCTGTAGCTTAAGCAGACCCAAAACTTTCGAGACGGGATGATGAATCCTATCAAAGGTTAGCAATAAAAAATCCCAACGGATACCCAGCACAAACCATTACACATTACAACGCAAATGCAATCAAACGAACCAGAAAACAAAGCAATTTATTTTGTTTTGGTGGAAAAGTGGCAGACGTTTTTACTTCTCCACGGGACCAAACTAAAGCTTGCTCTATGACTGTTAGATATTGTCTGGTTGTTGCAACTGTGTGATATTTCTTCTTATCTGGATAACAATGATTAATTTAGTGCTTATAGAATGCTGATTTTTTTATTTGGATCACCATAGACGGCTGATTATTTGTAGACTCGTGTTCATTTTTGAATGCTTTTCAAATTTACGATTTTCGATTCGTGATTCGCTGGTCAATTACCAAACTAATACTAAAGATAGAACTAGTTGTCGGCAAAGATTTGAGAAATTAATGAATTTTTCCAATCGATACCGTGTTTTAGAGATGCTGCAGCTATCATTGACAGCAGCCATTGGAGAGGGAAACGTGTTGATGGCAAGTTGTAATCCTATTATTTCGCTTAAAAATTAATTTGATGTAACGTTTTCATTGACAATATATCGTTTTCGTTAGCAACAGATGACATATGGCATCAACGTGCGGTGGGATTTGATTTTCAAGACAAGTCGTGGTGCCTGATAGCTAAACCGGACACCTGAAATATGAAACTGTATTGAGCAATCCAGGAGGTGTACCGAACTTGAAAAGACAACTAAGTAATTATTTATATTGCAGCAATAAATAATATATAGTAGTAATGTTTAAATGGTAATGTATCATTTGCAGAGAAAATGATTACCCGTGACTGTCCTTTGGCCCTATCGTGAAGGACGAATGGCGAAGCAAGTTGTCATTTGTATTGATTCAAACTTTGCAATACAGAATTTCCACAAGAAAAACAAGAAAAGTCTTTGCAATACAAATAATTTGAAACGGAAACTTGTTAACCATGGAAACTTGTTATCTGCTTAACCAATTCTGAGCGATCTTATCAAAGAAAAAACTTGTTCCAGAATCCTATCATTATGGTCACTGGTTGGGCTACCAACGAACCGAACTGTTCACGAACTGTTCGAGAATCGACTCTATAAAAGCTCATTCGAGTTCGACTCGAGTACTAAACGAACTGAACCTAACCCTCAATTTTAAGCTCGTTTAGTAATTGAACCGAACCTAAACCTCAAATATGTATATATATAACACCCCATGTGAATTGTATAATCTTGCTAGATATGTAGGAGCATCTCTAGTGTACTACCTAAAAAATATTTGCTAAAGTATACACCTAAGCATATGTGGGACTCTATTTTATGTGCTAAGAACTTAGTTAGCTAGCTAATGAGAAATGCACTTTAATGGGGCTCCCTAAAAATGTTTATTAATTTTAAGTCTTTCCTTTCTCTCTCCTTAAAGTTATTCTCTCTCTCCTCTTTCTCTCTCCTCCTTCCCTTCCCTTCCCTTCCCTTCTCTCTCTCTCTCTCTCTCTCTCTCTCTCTCTTCCCAAATTTAGGTAGTCACTAAGGGCACATTAGGTAATGAGGGGGCCACCTAGGATTTTAGGGAGTCAATTTTTGTGCACTAGAGACCATTTTTTGAGTTTTTCTTAATTAGCTAACTAGTTAGGGCACTTTAGGAAATTTTTTTAGGTAGTCAAAAGGTGCAGAGATGCCCTAATAGTGATCGGTTTTGCTGACTACTGCTCAATAGAGGTGTCAAACGTGCCCGTCATGCCGCTTTTCTTCTGTGCCAACCGTGCCCGTGCCCGTGTCGTGCCGTGCCCATTTAGTTAATCGTGCCATGCCGTGCCGTGCTTAATCATGCCGTGCTCATTTTTAGTCGTGCTGTGCCATGCCATTTTTCTTCATTCGTGCCGTGTCGTGCCGTGCCATTTTGTAACCGTACCATGCCGTGCTGGCCTTTTTACTTAATTGTGTTGTGCCGTGCCGTCCCGCTTACTTGATCGTGTCGTGCCGTGCTATGCCGACCCACTTAATCGTTTGACTCGTGTCGTGTCGTGTCATACCCATTTACTTAATCGTGTCATGCCGTGCCGTGTCGTGCCCATTTACTTAATCGTGTCGTGCCGTGCCGGGCCGCTTACTTAATCGTGTCATGTCGTGCCGACCTGCTTAATTGTTTGACTCGTGTCATGCCGCGTCGTGCCCGTTTAGTTAATCGTGTTGGACCGTGCCATTTTTTAATCATGTTGGGCCGTGCCAGCCCGTTCACTTATTTGTGTATTGCTATTAGTTGATAATCAAAACAAGAACTTTCCTAACCCCTTTAGTTTGAAAATTTTGTTGAGGTTTTAAAGATGAGTTCAAAAAACTTGACTTATTCATGAGACAAATCGATACCAAAAGAACAAAAGAACTTTAGTCGAGTAAATCATGGACTAATTTCTAGTTTCTAGTAATTTGAATTTTAGAAGTGAGAACACATCATTAGTAGAATTGGTTGTGCAGTAGCTTGGTCAAACTTAACGTGTTTTGTAAGACGAACTGATTTCAAACAAACTCTAGTCGAGCCAGTATTAGCAGTAAGGTTATCAAATGTAATACTAAAAACTTTATCAACAATATTAAACTCCCTAAAAACACCATTTATACACTGAAAAATGTGATTAGCATTATGAGGATACTCCATCAAACGGAAAACAATGATTTTTTTTATGCAAAATCCAACTAGCATCTATATAATGAGCAGTCACATCAATATAATCAAGATTATTGTTATCACTCCATAAATCAGAAGTAAAATAGATTGTACTACCAACTTGACTAATTTTAGTAATTAAATTTTTTCAGACTTCAATAAAAGCTTTCAAACAACCAGCTCTAGTAATATTTCAAGAAACTTTAGAAAAAGCAGGATTTAGACAAGTTTGCATGAAATGATTCAAATCTAATATTATCACCAAAAGTGAATGGCTGCTCTGCTGCAGCTACAAAAAGGGCCAATCCATGTCTCATTTTAGGTTTTGTGTATACGAAATTACAAACACCAGTTACACTACTATCACCACTAACTACGCCAATTTCCTCTTTATGTTTCTTCCTAAGATGCCTCTCAATATGCCCGTGCCACCACTACTATTGCAAGAATAATTATTTAAACAGTAATTACACACACTTCTCACTCTTATGTCAACCCCTTCTTTGTTTATGTAATGTTCCTCAATTTTGTCATGATTCCAAACCCTTGAAGTGCAACCCCTTTTCTCACCAGCACGTTGTGTAGATGACGAACCTAAACCTGGTGGTCCAAGTCCAACAGTGTTTGAAGCGGCTTCACCTGCAGAACCAAGTCCATGTGGTGGTGCAAATATAGAAATTCGTGGTTGTGGATCTTGTGACTCATCAGAGTCTGAATTTGAGCCATGTGTAAAGTCTATATGAATTTGTGCCATAATAAACACAACAATTAACATAAAAACACAGAAGCATGAACACAAACAGAGTAAACACAGATTCACAGAGTACACACAGAATCACAAACAGAGTAAACACAGACTAAACAGTGAGAGAGAGAGAGATTCACAGACAGAGATCCTGTTTGTGGTGACAGAGGCAGTGGTGGCCGTTGGGGCAGTGGTGGCTAGGGTTAGGGTTTCACGAAATCAGATCTGGTGGTTAGGGTTTCACGAAATTAGATCTAGTGCTTTCTGGTGGTGGTGTGATGGTTCTGGTGGTGAGGGCCGAGGGGTTGCGGTGGTGAGAGGATGTGGTGGTTACGGGTTGTAGTGGTGGGGGGTTGTGGTGGTGTGGGGTTGACTAGTGACTGGTGGTGGTGGTGGTGACAAATTCAGCCGAGTGGTGACTGGTGGTGACTGCTAATGTTGGTGGTGACAGATCCGGCTGAGTGGTGACTGGTGGTGACTGCTGGTGTTGGTCGTGAGGCTCGTGACAGATCCGGGCCTACGGCCGAGTGGTGACTGGTGGTGAGAAAGAGCCGTTTTTGGTGAGCAGTGAGCCAGAGGAGAGAGAGAGAGAGAGAGAGAGAGAGAGAGAGAGAGAGAGAGAGAGAGAGAGAGAGAGATACTCCCTCCGTCCGGATTTGTTAGTCCACAAACTTACTCTTTCAAGTCAAAAAATGTTTGTCCATTTTCAAAAGTCAAAGCATAAAGTATGAAAATTTTACTTTTTTGCCCCTTTTCTAAAACTTAAAATAACATCACAAAAACTAATTTTTTAAAATAATGTGTTTACATTTTTGAATTTTTTTGCACTGTATTAGAGTTCTCAATGAGATCTATCAAACAAGATCCATATTGATAAAAAAATAATTTTTGCAACTACATTATTTTTGAGTTTGAAAATTGCACGTAGTTTCAGTAGTAGACTATCAAATTGGAATGGAGGGATTGAGGATAAAATAGGAAATTAATGAGCTCAAAATGTAATGGAAAAAAAGTTGGAATCCCCAAAACGGACCAACAAATCCGGATGGAGGGAGTATGAGAGTGATCGGCGGTGTGGCGAACGAGGAAGAGAGAGAGAGAGAGAGTCAGAGAAAGCCGTTTAGGGTTGGGAAAGGATGACTACAACATCCTATTTATACTGAGTAGGAAATGTAGTGCATTTGTCACACGTCCCATCTATGCACCCAACAGTAAAAATTCCCATAACATTGAACTACGCGAGGGTCGTCAGAGTATTTTTCTTCGAATCGGAACCGTTTACATTTTACGTGGGAGTGATTATATCTTCCGTGCAAAAAATCAAGTAAATTAATTATCATTGGGTACCTGAGGGAATGAGACAAAGTTTTGGTTTAGAATAAATCAACGTCCCGATGAAAAGGCTTTGAATACTCGATAGACTTCAAATTTGGCGAGATTGATTAAAACAGCAATACAAACAATGCGAACGGTTTGGATTGTCATAATTATGTTGAGATCGCGTGGCTAGCGTACATTATCCTATAGCATAATAGCTTAGTTCATAACCAAGTTAGTTTGATGTATATGATTAAAAGGAAAATGCAGACTCAATTTCTCGAATGTTCGATCTAAACCGTTATGATTTCATATCTTATCAATTCTATCATTTCCCCTGAAAACGGTGGCGATGTCAGCAACCACCTGATCGGATCACGTTCGGTGCATTTAAGAGCAATAATGTCCTATAATACATGACTCGACGGCTATCAGAGCAAATTTTTTTTTCGAATCGGAACCGTCGATATTGTAAGTGGGAGTGATTATATCCTCCATGCGAAAAATGAAGTGATTTAACTATCGTTGCAAACTTGATCGAAGGAGATAAATTGTTGGTTGATAACAAATCAACGTCCCCGATGAAAGGGCTTTCAATACCTGATGGACTTCAAATTTGGCGAGGGTGATTAAAATAGCAAGACAAACAAAGTGAACAATGTGGATGGTCATAATTGTGTTGCGATCGTGTGGGCTAGCACATAATATAATCAAAATTTCATACATAACAATATAACATATTAATATATTATGTAATTAGAAAAATTCAATTTTGACCTATCAATTGAAAAATAAAAAATTTCATTTTAATTATTCAAAAATTTATTTTTTTATTTTTATTTTTTCCACATTTAAAAAAAAAAGATAATTTATTTTATAATTTTTTTTCAAAATTTATATTTTTGTTATCAAAATCTAATTTTTATTTTCCCCCTAAGTTTTTTCATTTATGTTATTCATAAATTCATTTTAAAATTTCCTCATTTTCCCCCTTATTATGGCATTTGGAAACTCAATTATTTAATACAAATGTATTTTTGATTTATTGTGTATTTATTTATTTATGGGAAGTCCATTTATTTAATTAAAATTTATTCAAAAATTTATTTTTATTTTTCCTCATTTTTTTTCTTATTATGGCAAGTCCATTTATTAAATTCTAATTATTATTTTGAAATTTATTTTTATTTCTTTCATTTTTCCCCTTATTATGGCAAGTCCATTTATTAAATTATAATAATTATTAAAAAATTTATTTTATTTTCCCTCATTTTTTTTCTTATTATGGCAAGTCCATTTATTAAATTTTAATTATTATTCAAAAATTTATTTTTATTTTCCCTCTTTCTTTTTTTCTTATTATGGCAAGTCCATTTATTAAATTCTAATTATTATTCAAATTTTTTTTATTTGCCCTCATTTTTTTCCTTATTATGGCAAGTCAAAATTCAACTTTTTTTTTTATATCTCTCTCTCTCTCTCTCTGTGATATACTATGTAATTACAAAAAATCATTTTTCATTTTTCCTCATTTTTGAAATAAAATAAAATTTATTTTATGAAAATTTATTTTTTACTTATCTTTCTTATTCAAAATTAAATTTACTTTTCTTATACAAAAATTTACTTTTAGTTTCCCTGATTCTTTTCTTTATTATACCATGCCGTGCCCTTCACACTTCCGTGTCGTGCCAGGCTAAGACTGTGTCGTGCCGGGCCAATTACCGTGCCGTGCCCGTGCCACTTTCGTGTCGTGCCCTTGACACTACCGTGTCGTGCCCGTGATGTGCCAGACTATGACCGTGCCGTGCCGTGCCCGTGTCGTGCTTGATTAAGTCCGTGTCGTGCCCGTGCCGTGCCACACCAAGCCAACTATCGTGCCGTGTCCGACTTAGACCAGTGTCGTGCCAGGCCAACTATTGTGCCGTGCCCACCCATTTTCGTGCCCCGTGCCCGTGCCCATGCTTGCTCAGACCGTGCCGTGCCGTGCCGTGCCCAACTTTTACCATGCTCGTGCCAGAGTCTTTCGTGTCCGTGCTGTGCCGGTAAGGCCCATTTGACACCTCTACCGCTCAATAAACTGCGGATAATGTTTTTGTAATGCCATAGTAGATTGAATCTAAATTTATGTTACACATACCAATTTATAGTTAGTGTCAGGATCCAGTCAGAACTCCCTGACCAAACTTTACATCCACACGACCCCCTTCCCGGCCAAATGACTATACAGTGTTTATGAAAAACTGTTCGGATCTAGCCTTTCCTGGTTATTTTTTTTTGGTTGATTTCTCGCGTGAACCCTTAAAAAACACAATGGACGATTCAGATCGTAAAAATTTGATCGGGAAATGAAGGTTTAGACATAAGGTGCGGATATAAGGGTGTGGATCGAATCCTTGTTGTTTATAGTTAATTCATTGATTTGTGTATATTTTTATTTTGGGTATTTTCATAGGTTTTGTGAACACATTTTCCGCATGAAAAAGGATTGTAGAGATTGAGAAAGGACACATTACGCAAGTACTTATCTGGCATTGTGTGGTAATTTTAGAAAATAAATTTCTGCAACCCTCAAAATGTGAAGTACTAGACCACTTGTTTTCCAACAAACAAATAAAAGTGGCTATTGATGTCTCATTTGTTGATAGTACCACCATTAAATTAATACTTCACTATATCCCGTGAACACTAACATATTCCGAGCAATGTTATAATGCCCATATTATCCACCACACTTTGAACATTATTTCACAATTAATACATTAGTTGAATAGGGTCCCAGTTTTCAGATACTTTTCAAATGTACGTACAACTTTATTATGCTTCACACAAAGGACATCATGAGGGCATTCAATAGCCGTACATGGAACCTGGAAAACTTTTTGAATGTGTGAGGACAATTGGTGCATGCTAAGAGAGAAATTGCGGAATAGTTTCTGGGGAACATTGAAAAAAAAAAATATGAACTGAAATATGAAAACACATCCAACGGGTGAGATTCACCCGGTACATTATCAAAACAATGTACCGGGTGAATCTCACCCGTCAGGATGCATTCTCATGTTCAATTTCATGTTTTTTCTTTTCATGTTCCTAACACTTTCCCCCGAAAATATTCAAGAAAAAGAAATAAATAATTCAGTTTTTTTTTTGCATTTATTTCTCCTAGAATGAATTTGAACTATTTATTTCTCTTTCTTAGACACTTTGGGATAAACTTTTACTAGATCCTCGCATTTTAGGCATGCTAAGTGCCGGTTTACTGTGTTTCAGTTGGTTCTTTTTAGTTTTTCGTTCACTTCTTGCCTGCCTTTTGCCCTAGAGTGGCTATTATTGTCGAGTGTTTAGTTGAGTTGCTATTCTCCTGTTGTGGTGTCTCTATTTCTAGCCGTTCCTTTTTGTGTGTCTCTCACGTTGTCTCAATAAAATCTCTCTCTCTCTCTCTCTCTCTCTCTCTCTCTCGTTATTAATTATCTCAACAAATTAATATCTCTCTCGTCATCTCAACAAAATATCGTCAAGACTAAAACAGTGACCTGTGGAAAATTTCAAAGTTTCTGGAGTAGTGTTGAAACGCCGAACCTTGATAATCAAGGCTTGATTAGTCAACCAAATCCTACCCACACACGTCTATGCAATTGCTTATGCAGATATATAGTATAAATATCTATGCCCATTTTCTTAAATTTAGAATATAAATCCCATTTTATCTCTCTCTCTCTCTCTCTGTGTATTCTCTCTCTCCTTAACCCTAAAAACCAAACAACTTTGTTCAAAGAGGGAAACAAACCCATGAATGATATGAATCAATCACCTCAACCCACAAAAGCAACACTCACGGATTTGAATCCAATTCCTGAGGAAAATAATTCCCAAGAATTTCATGATTTTTCGAAGGAATTCGATGTTCTGAGCCCCTCCTCACCACCTATGGCTCTGCCTAGCTATGAGCTTCACCATGACCAAGTTTCCGATCATCTCGAGCCACCACCAAAGTGCTATCCACAGCTCGAAAAACCCTTGATGAAAAGCTCCCTCAGCAAAAGGCATTACTCGCCATCGACCGGAAAAACACCGCGAGGGGAGAAAGAGGCCGTTTCCGAGCTAGTTAAGATCCTTGTGGATTGCATGGAGGAACTCAACACGAAGAGTAGGGAAACGTTGTTGAGGAAATTCTTTTCGGAGATAGAACGCGACGAGAGGCTCGAGGTATTCATCGGGGAGAGGTTGAGGCAATCTAAAGTTAAGGCCATCTCTGATTTGGTTGAAAAACTTCCCTCCAGCGTGCGAGATAAAATTAGTAGTTCCGGTGGAGGGAATTCGGTTTCGACCGAGGAGGATTCCGAGCCAAGTGCATCGAACGATGGAGGTCAAGTTCCATCGTCCTGATGCAGAAGCTGGAATTTCCTCACCTGTGGATATTTATGGTACTTCTGAACGAAGCCTTATTGAAACTGTGGAAGATTTGTCGCAGGAGCTGGAGCGGTTCAAAGTAAGAACCCTTGAACTCGGAGGAACTGGCCCGGCCGAGGAGGTAGGAAAGCTGGAGCGTTTCAGAGTAAAAACCCTTGAATTCGGAGGAACTGGCCAGGCCCAGGAGGATGGAAAGAATTAATCAAAAAAAAAAAAATTTCACATTATTTTATTCTTAAATGTTGCAATTTAATTTGTAATTTCGCATATTTGGAAGCTAGGACTGATTTCTTTTTGTGATTTAATATGGGTCTTAATTATATGACTGTAATTGTAGTCCGGTGACATTGCGTTTGATATTTCAAGTGAAGACAATAAATAAGATTTAATTTGTTTTTTCTTCCGTTAATTCTTCGTTGAAATTAATCAAATATGTCGAAATTATCAGTTTTATTGTGCTTGTAGAAAACAAAATGCATGTTGTGATCCTTTCTCACCCATATTATTCGAGTTTTTGTTTTTTGCAAAAAAACAAAAGTCATGTTTGGTTTCACAATTTTGAGAACTGTTTTTGGATTATTTTTTCCCCAACAATTGATTCTTTAAAATATTATCAACAAAAATATCCAGGAGCTCTGATAGCTAATTGTGCGGTCTAAATATATGGGTGGTTTGGAAAAGAATTGGTGTTGTTTCTGAAAATAGCTTTGCATAAAAGAAAATTATTTTTCCAATTATGCAATCCTTTCATATATTTCCAAAACACCATTGCCCAATACTATTATTTTTGCTTGAAAAACATTCTTCCAAAAGCAGGTGGGGGTAGATGTTTAGTCCTGACTTTAAAAAGTTTCGTATATGCATACACAATACTACATTTTTCGTGGATAGGTCCTTACTATTATATTTTTATAAAGTTGTTCGCGAAAGGCTTCAAATTCTTCATAGAAAAAAAATATAGTTGGACGCAATGGAAAAATGTTAACCAGTAGTTGAACATATGTTTATCTAACCAATGAGGGGTTGGTTCAGTTGTTAGAGCTCAAAGGCTTAGGTTCGAGTCTCCATATACAGGTGGTTGGCTTTAGCTTTGGCTCGAATATAAGTGTGGTGAAGTCCTCTACAGATAGTCAGATAGTGGTGTGATGTGATGGAACAAAACTCATTCGCGGAGGTAATAGGTGCCATACATCTTTTTTTTAAAATTTTTTTATTTACTTTTTACCGGGGAAAGAAGGTTGCGTTTGGTTTGGATTTTGAGTTTTGATTTTTGTAATGATTAGAGGAAGAAATAGAGATAATAATTAAAAAATAGGTATTAATAATTGGAGAGAGATAGAGAAAATAAAAATAAAATTTAAAAATAGAGATAATAATTGAATAATAATTGAGAAAATCGGTTCTTGAAAATCAAAACGAATAAGGCCGAAATTTCTTTGAAGTTGGACTGGTAGTTGTTGAAATTCGTGTTTGCCAGATTGGTAGCCGAACTTTTGATGTTGAACCTTTTGGAGAATCCATGACACATTGAAACTGTCGTCTACAAAGGAAGCCAAAGACTAGCATGCCTATCGCTTTAAATTGAAAATTTTGTCTGCGCCAATTCGCCAAACTATTTTTATGTTGTATTGCAAGTAATACCCCTAAACAATGTTATATTTCCAGTATACCCCTCAAGTTCAGAACTCAACGCATAGGCCCCTACTGATGAAGATTCTTATTATCTATTGTCTATTTATTGTGATAAGAAAGTGCTAAATATTGGAAGTAGTGATGTGAACTACTCCCTCTGTCCCTTTTGAATAGTTAAGTATTCTATTTTGAGCTTGTCCCTTAATAAATATGTTTTGAAAAGTTAATGGATAAATGTTTATACAATTATTGTTTTAGCCCTTTCGAAAAGTAAATGGTGAATTTTTCTTTTCAAATGTGTGGTTGTTGCTGGTGTATGTAGTTGCTGCTTGTTTTTGTTTATTTATTTTTTTTGGTTTTTTGCATTGTAGAAAATTATTCACTGTTTTGGTAAATGAATGGACCAAAGCAACCCAAAATTGTGCGTGGTGAGTCTGGTGACCAGTGAATCAAATGTAATGGTCTTAATGGAAATGTGGTATTGGGCCTGTTTTGACTTAATGCAGCTCAAAATTTGATGCTTTGATAAAAAGAAATCCCATCCAACTTTTGTAGCCTAAAATGAACTGGCCCAATAAGTGGCCCATCAACCCGACCAACCCGTCGCCCGACCCAACCCGATCTCACCCGATCCCATCATGTTCGGTCAGAACCAGACTTCATAATCGTTCAGGGTCAGGTGGTGTTATGAGAAACCCGCTGAAAGCTCAGTCGGGTCAAACCCGACCCGCATGTTGCCCTAGCCATAACTGTGTTTCCCAATATGATTTTATCAAATAAAATGGGATATTTTATGAAACTCATTCCTCAAATGCTAAAAGCTAGGAGCAAAAATTTTTTTTTTTTGTTCAAACCCATCCTCTTTTTCTTTTCAAAACATGATTTTATCAAAACTAAATTTAATTATCTGGGAACACAACGTGATTTTATCATCTCTCTCCAAAAAACTCAACTAAAATGGGAATTGTCATTTTATCATTTGGAAAACTCCACCTAAAATGGTAAGGACGTTGAATAGATCGAAGAGGAACATTAGAAAGAAGAAATCTACTTTTGAGTAAAAGTGAAAAATAAAGAGTTGGAGGTTTCCTCGTTCTCTTTCATCCATCAATTGATATCTGTAACAGAAAATCCATGTTAATTAAAAATCCTCGAAGGTGATGGATACAAGTGCTTTGTTGGGAGTAAACTTTGAAGGAAGAGAGAGTTAGAGGAGAGTGAAATTTCCGAAAGTGAGGTCAGGGATCTTGTAG
Source organism: Vaccinium darrowii (assembly GCA_020921065.1). Classification (NCBI taxonomy): domain Eukaryota; kingdom Viridiplantae; phylum Streptophyta; class Magnoliopsida; order Ericales; family Ericaceae; genus Vaccinium; species Vaccinium darrowii. The sequence goes on along the minus strand of CM037161.1, from coordinate 30,593,769 downwards.
CTTTGGAGGATGATGGTGATTCTGTAGATTTGGGAAATTGGAGTCTCACGCTCTATGGGGTTTTTTACTTTATTTTCTTCCCGTTTGCTTCTTTTTGTTTTGCGCATTGTTTTTGGCTATGTTTTGGCCCGCCTTGGTGTGTTTTTTTCTGCAATAGTAGGAGTTTTGGGTAGGTTTCGTTTTGCTCGGCAGTGTTAGGGTGTTTCGTCATTTGGTCCTTGTTATGCTGGTTAGCGTGTTGCTTTTTGGGTTTTTTGCGTCTCGGCTTTAGTGCATTTAATCTTTGTCATCATTTTTAAAGATTAATAAATTTTCATTTGCCTAGCTAAAAAAAGGCTAATGGGGTATTCTACTAACAAAAACAGTTTTTTTCTAAAAATCAAGACAAGTCATTCTCTCACAATACATCACATAAAAAACTGTGAAAAATCAATTTATTCTAAAAACTGCCGTAGTGGAACACCCTCTAAGTTTCATCGAGTATATATTTTGGCCCCTTATGTACAAGTCCTTGCTCTTTTTATTTATGCTAGGCAAAGAAAGATTTAACCGATCGATGAATAAGCGAGTTACATTGAGAGATAAAAAAGGTTATGGCATACAAGTCCTCGGTCTCTTTGATAACTTAATTTCTATCATACTAGAAAAGTATGCACGTGCACACTCTCAAGTCTCAAGCCCCGTTGATCACACTCTCCTGTTCGATCACCATTGGCAAGTTGAACCAACCACCTAACTGCTGTCGTTAGCACCTACCTATGCTGTGAAACCTGGTTGCGGTGCCGTGATTAAGGTTTAAGGTTAACTAGTTTGCTTCCTTCTAAATTCTCAAGTTCTAAATCTGTACATGTGGCCATGTGCTATCAATTTTTATGCGTCAGTCTAAATTTATAACCACAAATTAATACATCGAAAAAGAAATTGAAATGTCCTGATATATATGTAAAATCATACAGTCACACGTTTGAGTATGCAATTCATACTACCAATTCAATTGAATTTCGCCAATGGGGTTTATCAGTAAAATCTCCGTCTCAAATTGTTGATTCTGTTCGAATTTCATTACAATTTTTAAACTCTTCATATATTTTAATCTATAATGTATTTTATAAGTAATATAGATCTTATTTGACAGATCTCAATTAGTTCTATTAAAAATTTTTTTAAAATCTTTAATAATATTATAGAGTGAAAGATATAAAGTTCTAAATTATTTAAAAATTGCACAAAATCCGAACATGACCAATAATTTAGGACAGAGAGCTTAGATAATTGTTTTTTAGCCATATACTCGACGTACTACTCCCATCAATCAAATTCCTTACCTTGGTTTAGCTACATCTCAATTCAAGTCACTCAAAATAATGCATCATTGAATATTATTCACCATAATCCTTTTTAAAAATATAGTAGTCCACTAAATTTTGTATTTTAGTAGTTTTTATTATTAAAAACAAAAACCTAAAAAAGAGGAGCACGGAACAGGGTTATGTCTTTGTGGTAGGCGTAGAGACATATAGGAATGACATATACAAATAAAACGAGCTGGCCCATTACGGCCCAGAAGCCGGCACCCCATCTTAGTTCAAGCCCAATTTGTGTCAGAGTTGGGATCACTCTTGTCCACAGAAAAACAGAAGAGGGAACAGAGGCCGGCCCTATTTATGGGCTTCGTGCCCAAATCAATCCCGCACAATTGTTTACTTCCATTATTTAAAAAAATATGCCCCCTTCCTCATGTGCATCGATCTAACATTAAGAATATATCTAATGCTTATGGAGCATTGTCATATAGTGCACTATTAATGTATGATTAGTTAATATTAGAGACCTTTTACTTTTCCTTTTTGTTTTTGTGATTTGAGCAACAAACTTATACGTGGCATATGGTGAATGATTGAATCAATATTTCAAGAGTACCACTGAATAATTTCTTGCATTCATTATTTTTTTTTTCCTCTCTCTACTTTCATGTTTGTCCGAATAAAGATGCATACGTCAACGGGTTTGTAGCCAGATGGCATTTCTTGATCCTTCCCTTGTGGGAGGCCAGGACTTGAGTCCCGTCATTCAGGGTCATGGATAGTCTTTGGACCCCTTGTAAACCTAACGCCTATTGATATATACCGTTTGACAATAAAAAAAAATAAAATTAAGATGCATACACATACATATACATGTATGCAATAATACATTGTCTAATTTTCAAAATATCAAATCTTTTGTTGCAGATATCAACTTAATTTTCAAAAAGATTACATTTTTGGAACTTACTCAGCGAGATCTACCAAACAAGATCTATATTGAATGCAAAATTATATAAGAGAAAAAGTTATTTGAAATGAACAATTCACCATGTGAACTATATGAATCGTTGTGAACTGTGAACAGTTCACATAGTATCACTCTACATTAAAATACACAGTTCACATAGGATTATGCAGTCCACATAGATAGTTCACATAGCCTTACCATGCACACATCACATAGCCTAACCACACAGTTCAAATGGCGCCATCACACTAAAATACATAGTTTATATAGCCTTATTATACACATATCACATGTGATTATGCAATTTATATAGCCTCATCACACACTTCACATAGTACAACCACACAGATCACATAGCTCCAACACACACTAAAATAAACAGTTCACATAGACTGTTCTCATAGTTTTATCATACATAGTTCACATAGGATTATGCAGTTCACATAATCTCACCACACATTTCAAATAGCCCAACTATAAAATTCACATAGCCCCATCACACACATACACAGTTCACACAGCCTCATGATAAAAAGTTCACATAGGAGTATGCGGTTCACCCAAACACTTCACATATCCTCATCATACATAGTTTAACAATTCACATATAGTTGATAAACTTCACACAATTCACATAGTTCATAGTTAACACTAAAAGAATTATTTTTCTTCAACTTATAAATTTATTACAGAATCCTTGTATTAACACCAAACACTTCACATATCCTCATCATACATAGTTTAACAATTCACATATAGTTGATAAACTTCACACAATTCACATAGTTCATAGTTAACACTAAAAGAATTATTTTTCTTCAACTTATAAATTTATTACAGAATCCTTGTATTAACACCCATTAGCTGTCAATAAATAAAGAAAAAGATAGAAAAAATACATACTCCAATGCACTCTTTACTCATTGTAATATATTTTGCCATATATAATTTGGATCGTCGGCTCTCAAGGTAGTTAAATATTCTTGGTTCGGTACCCGCTTTTGAGTGATTTATTTCTTTTAATATAGAAATTGTATTTGAGCACTTTACGATAAAGGATTTTTTAGTTTTTTAATTTTCCAATTTTCCAATTGACATTTATCTCCTTTACCTCAGAGGATATTTTTTGCATAAGGCTCTTCTGGGACCAACTGGCAGACTCATTAGAGCTTCTATAACACTCCTCTCTACTCTGCCAACCCAGAAGTACAGTTTCTATTTTGCCTATTCACTTTTTCATTTATCTATTGTATTCTAACACTACTCTCTATTTTTCTCTCCATCCAAACTAATTTGGGTTTGAGCTTATGATTTTGATTGACTTTGGGCTCGTGATTTTTTTATAGAACTTGAGCTCATGAATTTGTCTTGGTTTGACCTCATAGCCAAAAAATTATTTTTTTTTCCCGCATAATTTCATATTCAATATTGGTCTTTTTTGATAGATGTCGTCAAGCAGGTTTCAAAAATAGATATTTTTTCAACATCAGCTATGAAGAATAAAAGTTATAAACATTTTAAGTTTTAAAAAATAAAAAGGAGAGAGAATAGTGGGGAAGTGAGTGGGGAGAGAGAGAGAGAGAGAGAGAGAGAGAGAGAGAGAGAGAGAGAGAGAGAGTACATGAAGAAGCTAGGGGAATTGACTAGCTACTAGTGGCTAGCAGGAGGCCAAAGTGCCTAAGGGAGTAGAGAGCCCCGTTGAGGGGTGAAAACTAGTTTTGGCAGCCGCAGTAGCCAAGAGAGCTCATGTAGAGAGCCTCTCTTGGAGATGCTCTTACAGTATGGCAAAATTTAGTTCCACGAAATGGATGAGAAATTCAGTTGCACGAAAAGAATGAGATGGATGGAAAAAGTCAATTGTTTTTGTAACACTTATAGTGTTCAACTTTAACTTTCTCAATGGTGAAACCCATATGGGTTGACTTGGTGGTCATAGTTTAGTACTCTCGCATTAGGTTTTAGGTTCGAAACCTCTCAAATGATATCAACTCATTTGGGAAAAGTTCTTATGAGTCGTTTGCCCCAGCTTTAATTGCCCCCTCCCTAGCCCCCACTAGTGAATGGTGAGATTGATTTCCTAAATTAGTTAAGATATGCCTAATGATGGCCCAAACACCAAAGTACTTATCAACAATAAATAAATTCTTGATGGGAAACATTTTCTCAAGAAAATTTCTTGCCAATAAGGAAAAATTTTAATTTTCTTGCAAAATTCTTTTTCTTAAAAAACGCACGGGAAAAAAAGTTTCGATTTCTTTTATTTCTCTCCACTATTTTTTTCCCCCTTTTTTTGAACAACACTTCACTTTCTTAGAACACATTTTCCACACCAAGTTCACAACAGTTGAACAGAGCCAGTGATTGGCCAATATCTTTAACCTGTGATCCTTAATTGGGCTAAATCATTACTTTTGTCGGCCTTGAATGCACATTTAACCCTGTTGGAGAATCTATAGTAGTTTGGGTGAAGAAATAGTAATCCAAAGTGATGAAATGCATTATTCCTGTAAATCACTAAAAGGGAGAGAACTTATGTGATAATAAGAAGCCGTCAATCACTTTCGGTTGCTGGTACTTAGTATCCGGCAAATTTTGGTACATTTGCAATTACTTTTCTAGGAAATAGCAATGGACCGCGGAAATACGGAAAATGAAAGCAACAATCACCGAAGTACGAAATCTAGTGGATTGGACATTTCTAATGATCATTCTTAAGATTTGGTTTTTGAGCTGGAACTTGTCCTGGTGCATGAGGTTTCTTCTAACAAGCAATTCACTCCATTTCCTAGAGATTTCCAAAAAAATAGAATCTATTTGTTTGGTAGATAACTATTGACACTGGTGAATCAATGGCATATGACCCAGGTAGTGAAAATTACTATAGGTGGATTTGTGTTGAGCTGTTATCTTTGCATACCAACAGGTGCAATGGTCGAAGCACTCATTGATTCATGACGACGAGAAATGCCATGCATGCTCGAAGGGGAAATAAAGATTCAGAATGGTTTTCAATTTTGAGGGTATAAAATTGTAGGTGCCAACCTACAATTTGTTGGGCTATTTGGAAAGCAAGAAACAACTTTGTGTTCAACAATAAACCACTTGTCCTTCGAGGACATAGCATTATCGACTAGAGTCAGAACAATAATCCTCTTAAGCTGGAAGAGGTTATCGAGCAAGCTCGCATGGTAAATAGGGACTTCCTTTCAGCTGTTTTTATGGGTGGTAGCAGAACTCTTCCAAGTCAGGTTGGGGTTTTGAAGTGGGAGCCCCCACCAGTTCGTTCTTGCATAAAAATCAATTCTGATGGAGCTTTTAATTCCTCTCGCGGCTTAGCTGCCTTTAGCGTTATTGCTAGAGATAGTGGTGGCATTTTGGTAAGGTGTTGGTATCATCAGCTCTTGCAATTGAAGCTTGGGCGCTTCGTATAGCCTGCGCAATGGCAGAGGAGAAAAACATTGAGTGGGTCATTTTCTTTTTCTTTTTTTTTGGGTAAATAGTGGGTCATTTTTCGAATCAGATTGTAAAAACTTGGTGAGTTATGTAGTTGATACGAATCTGGATTGCCCTTGGGAGATAGAAGCTATGGTGGAAGATATCAGATCATGGTTAGCTAAGAGGCAGTGGTCCTTTAGGTGGTGTAGGAGAGATAGTAATAAAGCAGCGCATTGGATTGCTACTTCTTGTTTTGAGAGAAATTTGTTTTCCCAGATAGGATTGTATTCTGCCCAATCTTGCATCTGTTTTGTCCAAGGACATGTCTTAGTTCTCTCTTAATATACTGGACGTTTTCAAAAAAAAAAAAAAAACTAACTTGGTCGGCGTACCTATAGTGATGCAATTTATCCATTCTCTTGTTTACTGTAGCAATTTTGTATGTAGATTCAAGGTTCCTTTAAAGTATTTTAACTCAATTTATTTTCCTAAAAAACTACATTTCATGCACTTTTGTGTTGTTTTTTTAGTTCTTAGCTAATTAATCGTAATAACACTTTATGTGATTCATATATATATTGCTGCAGATAACTGTGGAATTTCTTAATGTTCAAGTAACTAAAGTAACTCCCTTGGCAACATAAGATTGGAAAAAACCCTTTGTGACAGCCTTGTTTCAGAAATTGACTTAAATCAAGAACTGACTTAGGTTGACTTTTTGAGTTGACGTATTGTGAAAGAATGACATATCTTCTAAAGCGTAATAAGTCATGAGAAATCTTTCCCTATGTATCTTTATTGAATCCTGAAGTAGCCTAAGGGTGTAAAATCCCCATGGTCCATTACTCACCGGACTCGGGTTAGCCAGAGCAAGCCCATTGGGCTACGGCAGTAAAAATAGTCTCTGGCCGAGTTCCCCCCGTCAAAAGACTTAGGCGCCGGCCCAGCTCCACCCCAACAAAATTGGCCGAGCGTTCGGGGTTCGAAACTGGCTGGGCCTTATCTGTGAAACTTTCTTTTCTAGAATATTTTAAATCTATGATAGAATAGTTGCCTTAATTACATATCTCGAGCTTAGAACTAAATTCCTAAGATTAAGTAGCCATTATGCTTAATTAACTTCAAATGCTAGACCGTGTAGAGATAAACACATTTCATGCACTACTAACAAGGATAGACCTAGGTTAAATATATATGAGCCGATATGTACTGTAAGTGGCCGATGGGTATTGGTTTTTCACTCCTTCCGATACCGTTGCACCTTAATATACCGCTTAGATGAAAAATTGCATGCATTTGCACGAGCAAGTTCGCATTACGTATCGGTTCGTTATTATTGATTCATAGACTGGTTCACGGCCAATAGTTAATCGTTATGGCCTATGAAGCACCGACACATCTAGGGGTCACTGTACTGCAGTGTCGGAACACGGGGACACGGCGGGAAACATGTCCGGACATGCCACGCGGAGGGTTACGGCTTAATTGAATTTTTGGAGGGGGGCACAGGCGGGGGACACGGATGAGACACAGATAGGGACATGGTGGGGAATCAATTTGAATTTTTTAAAAACTTTATGGGCTAAATTTATAATTAATCAAAACTTTGGGTAAAAAAAAGTGTGATTTATCCCTATGTGTCCATCTCTTCTCTACCCCATCAGTTGAGAAAGTCGATGTTTACGCTTAAAAAAAAAAAGTCGATTAACAGGAGTTTGGAACCCTAATCACTGATTCCTGGTTTCTCTCTCTCTCTCTCTCTCTCTCTCTCTCACACACACACACACACTTATGGATGCATCTTCTAAAAAAAATTTAATATATATATATATACAATTTTTGCGAAAAACTACTTGGATCAAGCCCTTCCAGGTATTTTTTTTTTGAAGATTTTCTATGTAGACCCTTGAAAACACCTTCTGAACACATTGGACGGTTCGGATCGTCAAAAAAATGCTCGGATCATGTAGGTCCCGAAGTCCCGAGCCTGGATAGGAAGTGGAACCTATATCCCCTGTCGTGTCCATATTCCCATTTTTTTTAGAATCCCCGTGTCCCTGAGTCCGTGTCCGTATCCGTATCCGTTTTTGTAGCTGTGCATCATAGATTACGGCCATAAAATCGTTTTCAAGGTCATTTGTTGAATTTGTCAGGGTTAGGGAAGATTACTGTTGAGTAAAAGCTCTAGAAGCGTTTCAAATTTCTCCTCTTCGTCAACGTCGACGACGATCTCCTTCTTTCTTGATGACTCCTCCGCCTCCTCCTATTTTCCAGGTATCGTTGGGTTCATCGACCAACAACCACCACTACCCACTACCCACTACCCACTACAACAAATATGACCTTTTATAGCATAATATCATAGCATTTTTTCAAAAATGCTATAATAGATAAGTAATTATAGCATTTTTTATAACGTTCAAAAGTAATTATAACAAAGAAAAATCTTGGAGCCTTCAAAAGTAGCGTTTTATAACGTTCTCTTCCTAAATACAGCGTTCCCTTCCAAAACAAAGAAATACAACGTTCCCTTCCAAAATAAATATAGCGTTCTCTCAAATCCCAAAACCCCAATCCCCAGGCGCCAAAAAATTCGCGCTTGCGCCCAAAATCCTCCCTTCCCCCCCAAAATTTCTTATTCTTTTCACTGCACACCACACCCGCATTCTCTCTCAGATCTCTCATTCTCTCTCTACGACCTCTCAATCGCACACCACACCCGCCAGCATCTTACTCCATGCGGCACCAAATCGTCGAAGATCGGCCATCTCGAACCTCCTAGCGTGGCATGCAATCACATGTTTGTTCTCTTCTCTCTCTCTCTCTCTACCTGATTGATGATTCTCTATCCGATTTCATCTTTGTTTTGTAGTATGAGGAGAATTAAATGTATAATCAACCTATTGCACCATTGAGGCGAAGAGAACCTAAACTGGAGCTAGAGCTGGTTTTCTAGGGCTTTAATCTTGAGTAGGCAGTGGCAAGTTTGTTCCTTTCCTCCAGTTCTCCTAATATCTAATCGATTAACCTCTACTTCACTTCTAATCAGTCGATTTCCCTTATTCTTGCCCAAATACAATGCTAGGGTTGTACTCTTGGGATAATCATTTGAGGTTTTGCACAGATTATAAATTTAGAGGGTTTGCATTTACTTTATTTGGGGTGTCAATCTTGTTTCAAAAAAGATATTGGGCTTTTATTTTTTATTTTTTATTCAAGTTGTTTAGTAAATTGGGTAAAAGCTGTTTCGCTAGTTTCATGAGGTGAATATCCAGCATTTCCTTTTGTCCACACTTTCCTTAATTGCAAAGAGCATGGACTCGTTCATCCAATGTATTTTCGGAACACCAAATAAGCAAAGTTTTGGCCGGCTTAAAGTAAGTTCACCTTTCTGGGGTAAATAAGCTAAAAAAATCATATGAATCATAATCCGTTACTGATAAGAAACACAATTTAGTCAGCTTATAGACGCTAAGACATATGCATGCAATAGCTCTTGCTTGCCTAAGACAAAGTTATATGGTTCTCCCCATCTTAACCATCTAATCTAGTGCAGTATTAACCACACTACTATTAATGTTTTAGGGTGTATTTCACTTTTGTACACGCAAGCATGATTTGGAGGTATGGGAGTCCATGAGACTACTTCATAAATTCTTATTTGTATTGAATAATCTAAGCAACACTTCTTGTTTATTGTAGTTTTCTTATTCTGTGAAGCTCACAGTAAGGAATGTTGAGTTCTGAATCCTAGTTTTATCCTCTATAAGATTTTGGGGTAGTAGGATTGACTTGATTAGTCATTGTAAGTTTATGCTTTTATTTTGATTTAGTTGCTGGTTTTCAAAAGATTGTCCAAGTATTGAGGTAGATTTATTGTCTATGTAGTTGATTTGTATTCGATGGGGCCTTGCTTAGTGCAAGACATAACAATCCGTAAATGAGTACGAATCGACTAAATGGGACTCCCTCATTTCCTGATTTACCTTCATTGCTGGAGTTTCTGCCTTCTTTGTTATTGAAAAGAACTGTGTTGCCCAAGGACAGAGAGAGAGTGAGAGTATTTGGCTCTATAGGGACTTCTACTTCAGAAACGGCACAAAATTTATCGTATTTTCAGTTAACTATGTTGGAAGGACTCTTCATAATGCATAAAAGAACTATGTCTAGCACATGACACCTAGTTAAGATTATAGCATCTGTGTCCACCATGTGTGGTTGGATATTCATCTAGAGCACATTTGTAGTTCCAGTTTACTGAAAAAACCATGCATAAAAAACTCTCATGTTATGCATGAAATACTCTGGCACCTTCTAACTACCATTTTTTACCCAAGAAATAGAAAGCAATTAGTAAAACAAATGAATTAATATTTGGCCGTGTCTCCTCTTATACTTGAAATGAGAGCTGGATAGATCCAACACTTTGACAATGTACCCACAGGCGACGCCTATACCAGGGTCCATGTAGACATTAGAATCTCTATGAAATCCTCCAGAATCTCCGCTCACTATTATTATCCAAGCAGAAGTCCCATGTTTTTCTCTTAGTTTTTACTTCCCGGCATCAAGAGCTAATGTTTGTTGCCCATTTTGTTTCTTGTTCAGTTCTCCTGCTCGTTTCGGTGTTGAGAGATCCACTATGGAGCCAATTGTAGATGGCTTTTTAGTAATACTATTCAAAACAGTTTTTGGGTATCATGCTTATCTTGTATGAGATTGTTTTTTTTTTTTTTTTTGGTCATAGAGAAATTAAGTCTACCATCTTCAAAGCAGTTGATGTTTGTCGGTGTGACTTGATTTTGCGAATTTAAAAAGATTTCGTGCCTCTTTCTTTGTTATACCTAGGGTGCAAAATTTGATTGGTTTGAGTGGGTTCAAGTTCTATATTGCTTGATTGAGTTTTTTTAGTCAAGTGTGATGCAAATGGAAATGCAGGATACCCTTTTTTTATTTTTTATTTGTGAACTCCCACATTTTATCGCAGCTCAGGACTCCCGATGACATTGCTTTGGGTTTTGGAATCTAGTTGATACGTGCTGAAAAGCACCCATTTAACCTTCTAATTAACACTTTAATGGTACAATCATGGAGTTACTTGATGAATTATAATGGTTGACTTGTGTTTGTAGGCTTTGGAGAGTGCCGAATGATTAAAAGTGCTAATGAGAGTTAATGTAAGGCATGGAACACAAAGTAGACTTAAAGAGCTTCGCAACGGTCCAAGAATCGCATCATTCCGAGTTTGGATGAAGCCGGGGCGAGCCCGCGAAGTTTGGGCGACAATCTGGATTTCCGACCGGGCGGGAATCAAAGCCGCCCGGGCGGTTTTACCCGGGTCAAACGCGGATTAGGGCGTTGACCACGTTTTTTTTTTAGTTTTGTTATAAATAGGTCATTGCTTTGTATGTTTTGGGGGCCTAGAATATTTTAAGGCAAGTTTAGAGAGAGAAATGCAAGCCGTTTCATGGGTTCTTCAAGTTCTTTATCAAATCAAGCATTTGTCTCCATCTCCATGGCCGGCTAAACATCTTCTAGGGGGAAGATGAAGCTCCGTTCCAAGTAACTTTGTTTATGTGTAGGCCTGGGTTTTCTATTTCGAATTCGATTGATTAACTAAGAACTTGTTTTCATTACATATGAATGAAATCGTCTTAATTCTTTCTATTGGTTGAGTATTTGTGCGTGCACTCTCAAATACCTAGTTAATCAATGGTTTTCTTTGTTTGTGCTATTTGTGCTTGGGTAACTGAGATGTATTATGCTCGTAAGACGGATTGTGCCACTGGACAGTCCGTGAAAGAGGCGGTTTGTGCCAGCAAGACGGTTCGTGCTATGGGATAGTCCATGCCTATTAACAACTCAATTATTTTCTTGACAAATTGTGATTCAAGTAGAAATCCTAACCTATGCATAACCTAGTTACGTGGTCGGAATGGATTCAAAACCCTAGATCTTTCTTTCACTAGTTTTTCTCCAATTTAATTACTTGTTCTCTTAATTCATTCATTTTCCAAAATCGATCAAACCAATCCTCTTTTTACAGAATTAAATTAGGAACAAATTGAAGTTAACGTAATTTAGCCAAATTGTCTCTGCAGATCGACACTCGGACTTAGCCACTATTCTTCTGAGTAGTAGTTAATTCTAAGTTTTTATAAATTTAATTTTGATACGGTATGACACTGTCACTGGTGCTGCAAAATGGATAAAAACTGAAAAGAATTAGCTAGCAAGTCTCGGAAAGTGCTGTAAAACAGTTTGTGGAATCTGGTACGTACAAAGCATACTCTAGGTCCTGTCTAGGGAGCTTTTAGTTATTAGTACATGGACAAACATGTTCCCTTCTTATTCTACTGACCCCTGGCATTCTTTCCCATTCTAGTTTTCCTATGATAGTCATGCATTACAGCTATCAGACATTAAATAACTTTAATCATCTGTAGACACCCCGATTTTGACCCGGGAAACTTATCAAGCATCCCCGATGATGAAAATGCCCGATAAGAGCATGCGGAGCTTGATTGTGAACTTGGAAACCCTTCCTAAACCTCTCCAAAATAAACCCAATCTTGCACCACCTTCTAGTACATGAAAAAACCCTCTTTTTTGATATATAATACGTCCCAATCCATTTTGAAACGAGGGAGATATGCCCGTTTTACCGAAACGATTCATTTTTCCGACCTTCTGAGGGTAAAATGGTCACATATTTTGATGTACAAATCATCTTGGGTTCAAACCACTTGAGTTAGAAAGTAGACTTGATAAGCTTTCCAACGCTTCAAACCATACGCAAAACGGAGTTCGGTAGCACCTGGAATGGCCCCGCGAAGTTTGAAATTCTGTGCTGTCTCCTAGTCTAGGCGCCTGGATTCCTCTAATCCAGGCGCCCGGACTCAATCCAGGCGCCTGGATTCCCCTAATCCAGGCGCCTGGATTCCCCAATTCCAGGCGCCCGGATTCGCTTCAGATACTTGCTGTCCAAGGTCAAGTTAGTGGGGAGGAGCGTCTTGAGGATCTTCCAAGGATTTTCTGTAGAAAAATAGTGGAGGGAATATAGAGTACCCTATTGCCCCCTAACCTTGACCCCTAAGCCAACTTAATGGCCCTTTTTGAACCCTCCTTTGCTTATATAAAGCCCCTCATCTCTCTCATTTAGAGGGACCAGCTCTCCACCCCCTTTCCTAACTGTTATGCTGCTGGAAATTTTCCAGAAAATCCATCCCCCAATCCATACCCCTTTGTTCTACTCATTTCTAGCCTAAAAACCCAACTTCTAGCCTAAAAACCCACCCTTTTATTATCAAAAACTCTCACATCTCAACCATCCATCATCAAACTTAACCAAAACCAATAAAATCAGTTTGTCTCTGTCCCTAGAAGATCTCTTTCAGTTTACATAACCACCGAAAAACATTCAAACCTTCACCAAAAGTTCACTAGTCAAGCTTCTCAAGGTAGTTCATCTACCAAAGTGTTCAAAAAGGCCCTGAGGGGGCTTTACGAGGTTCTTGCTAGTCTTCTATACTAGTGGAGGACTTGGGAGAGGTTCAAGTTTCACAAGAGAAGAAATCTGTTTTGTGTATTAGAACTCAATCCAGGCGCCTGGATCGTCACTTTCCAGGCGCCTGCATTGAGTCCATGCGCCTGGGTTCATTCCATGTAGGCGCCTGGATCCCCTTTTCTCATACTATATTTTTTGCTTTTTCTTGCATTTTCAACTGTTTCATGGTACATCATTTGCATACAGTGGTTTTAAAGTACTTATGTCTCATATTCCAATCTTCATTGTGATGAGTAAGGAGTATTTCACTTGGTGCTTTCTGTGGAAAATGAGGCTTGGAGGTTGCTGTCTGGTAGGCAATCCAGGTGCCTGGATTGTCCCATTCCAGGCGCCTGCATTCAATCCAGGCGCCTGGATCTGTTTAATCCAGGTGCCTAAACTGCTATCCAGGTGTGATAAATGTGATGTTTGTGATTAGTTTTTGGGACATCTCTGAGCAGTTTGAGGGTGATTTAGTGAGGTTTCAGTATCTTATGCACATGAATCATCTATGCATGACATAAGCACAAGCATCCACATACATTTCATAAATTTTCTTTATGCATTTATGTGTTATTGCATGAGTTGGTGATCAAAGTCCATTCAAACAACATTTTCAAAATCCTTTAAAGCATTTAGTAGAGACCGGTGGTTTCATCGGGCGCGAGGGGTGCTTTAAATTCTTTCCCCTCGCGTAACCTAGCTCCCGAACCCGAGAAATCTCATGTTGCGAGGCCAGTAGTATATTTTCCATTCAAAGGGCAAAAGAGTCATTTTTCAAATGGTTTCTCGGGTATGGTCCTCAAACCTGAGTGGCGACTCCATTCAACCAATCGAAACAGTTTTCTAAACAACCGTTTTCGTGGGTGTCGCTCCGCGGGGTGTTCACAAGCTGGCGACTCCGCTGGGGACTTATGCATTAATATACATTTTAGTATTATTACACTTATGTGTGATTTTATTAAAATGTGTATTAATCATCGAGAGCTAAACTTGAAAAATGTTTAAAGGATTTTGAAAATACTCCCTCCGTCCCATTTTAAATGCTCCCTACGTATATCCGTGCCATTTTCAAACGTCTATATCTTTTTATTGGTAAGGTTTTCAAAGTTTTTAAAAATGTTGTTGAATAGAACTAATTGAGATCTATCAAATAAGATCTATATTGTATATAAAATACATTATAGAATGAAAACTATAAGAGTTTTAAAAAAACACGCATAACCATAGGGAGTATTTAAATTGGGACGGAGGGAGTATTATTTTTATGAACTTTTTGCATTGCACGTGCATGGTTACTAGCCTTCGCTGGCGTGTTTCGGCAATCCCGCCCAGCTTGCCGGTGACGGGGAATTCCTGAAATGCTCAGCACCCCCCGACCGTGATAAGTCACAATTGTCGTTATTACCATCGCCTTGCGGGATCCTTGGCGGTGGGAGACAGCTTTGGCTTTGAGTCCGGGGTACCCTTTGAAACCAAAACCGGCCTTTGCATATAGATAACCATAGAACCCCACGTTAGATAACCAACCAATGTATTAGGATTATGTGCTCTATCCTGTTACGTGCTATGTATTACTGTTTTCCTCAGCATGCCATATTGCATACATGCACGCATTTGCATCTGTACATACAGTCCTTAGTGTCTTGTGCACCGTTGGTTTAGTATAAGTTGGTCCCCGGCGGTTAGTAGAAGGTTGCCTCGGCCCGATGATGAGTCGTGCATCACATATGCGCGTTGTTCTTACGAGTTAGTCTTTAGGACTACTAGACATGGGAAAATTTGAATGATCAGATTCTTGACACTGATCTAAACGGGTTTAAGGGACATTAGCTCGAGAAGGGACAATCGCCCTTAAATATCTGAATTTAGATTATTGCCGAAATTTCTGTAAATCATGTTTTCCCAAATCCGCTCGCCCGATGTCGAAGACCTGTTTCTTAAAAGAAAACTTGAGGATTGGGGCAATCTTCCAAAGCTGTGAATGTCAGTCTAGGAGACTTAAAATCCATGGAGTTTGAGATATCTCCAGTGTTGGCCGTGCTCGAACGGCCACCCGTGTTTTGAACTAGCCTTAAGTGCATTCGTATTCGGATTTCAACAACCTTATTGCTTTGTCTCAGATGGTCTATAAGGAGATTGGCTCTGATTCCACGATGATTGGAATTTAATCTGCCTGTCACGACTTACCCGTGGTTGTTGTTTCGCACATCAGTGCAATGCCTTAAATGAGATCAAAATCGGTAGTAGAGTCCTTAGGATAGGATTCAGTCTAGGAGACTTTAAATCCATGGAGTTTGAGATGCCTCCAGTGTTGGCTATGCTCGAACGGCTCCCCGTGTCTCGGGCTAGCCTTAAGTGCATCTGTATCCAGATTTCAACAACCTTATTGCTTTGTCTCGGATGGTCTATAAGGAGATTGGCTCTGATTCCACGACGATTGGAATTTAACCTGCCTGTCACGACTTACCCGTGGTTGTTGTTTTGAACATCCATGCAATGTCTTAAGTGAGACCGCGACCGGTAGTCTAGATCTTAGGATGACACGATGCAACGATGCATACACGACATTTTCTTCAATAAAACCAGGGGCACAATCTGAGTTCGACCTTTTTGCTTTACTGTCAGTTCCGAGCCGTTGAAACTCCCTGAGCAGAAGTTGACTCAACCTAAACCTCAAGACATGGATGTTTCGGCTGAAATCGAAGGACTCAAGATGGCTGTGAATAACCTGGGCAATCAAATCACCCAGCTCATAATACCCGGTAAGACCGGAAATGGCTGCAGCTTTGGCCAAGATCTCTGAACTAGAGGAAGCTATCATGGAAGGATTCAAACCTATAGAGATGCACCACTGGGACGTTGAAAAGGACAACCTCAGTCCAGAAAGCGAAAGGACTTACTCTGAGAAGGACAATTCACTATTCGCCAATAACAACCATGCAAACGGCATCCCTAGTAAAGCCAAACCAACCACGACCACAATCCAAATCAACCGGCCTAAAGACCAATCAAGAAAATTCTCCCAATTCCCCACACCCTTGTCCTCGGTCTATGAGGAGCCTCTCATGGCCAGTCTTTTTAAACCACTTTCTCCAACTCCTTTACCTCAAAAGCTCCCAGCTTACCACAATCCAAATGCCTTCTGTGCCTTCCATCAAGTGCCCGGTCATACTACTGACCATTGTCAACGCCTCCGTCACAAGATCCAGGATCTCATTGACAATCAAACCATCTCTCTTCTGCCATTAGAATCCAACACACCACAACATAAACAAAATCTCAGCGTCAATGAAAACAGCCTTATCTCCACTGAAAATGTCCCTTCGAGCTCCACCAACAATGATCCCAACCAAACTGAACCAATCAACAAGATCATGACCCAAACTAACTGTCAAAACCAACGAAGAAAATTTTCCCAACTATCTGCGCCTTTGCCGTTGGTCTATAAAGAGCTTTTCATGGCCGGTTTCCTCAAACCACTCCAGCCAACCCCACCTCCACAAAATCCCCCGCCTTCCTACAAACCAAATACTTTTTGCATTTACCACCAAACACCCGGTCACCCTACCGAGAGATGTCAACGCCTTCGTCACGAAGTACAAGATCTCATTGACAACGGATCCATCTCTGCTCCACTGGTGAAGCCAAACACCTCGTCAAACCAATAAACTAACAATGGCCATGCAATAGTTCAACTTTCCACGAGTCTTGGAAATCTTCAAGTGGCAAATCAAGTTTTCACTTCTGATTGAGTCAGTTTGTATTTCGAGTCTGTTTATGTTTTCCTCGTCTATGTATTTTCATGTTCAAGTCTGTAATGTCTTGATTGTTGTTGTTGTCAAAAAAAAAAAAAAAAAAAAGAAAAAAAACACCAAAAATAGAGTAAATTTTGCAGTCCCGAACTACGCACGACCTGATTCCTTGTAAAGGGATACGTATACAACCCTTCGCGGTTCGGTCGTAACTATCAAAATCAATGTCATCCCCCATTGTGTTGAAACTGTCAATCATAAACTTGGGTTTTGGTAATAATACCTCAACTTGGAATTGTTTTCCACCATCATTTGAGAAACATGATAATCACTTCAAAACATGAGATGGATTTTGATTGAACCCTCACCCCGTACAAGGAGGAATTCCAGTGGACCATTCCCCAGCGCTATCAAGAAGCAATGCTTTGACAAAGAAAAAGCCTACTAGGTCGAAAACCCGCAAGGGCGGCCTAGGCAAAAGTTAAGGCAAAAAGCTCGCTAGATCAAACTTCAAAATGAGATCTAGGCAAAAGTTAGAGCAAGCATGAGTTCTCCCTATCAAGTTGTGCAATTCAAGATGAAGAAAGGCATTCTTTGTTTGATTCCCCACATAAATATCCATTGCAAGCCCCTTTGAGCCTGAATCAATTTCTTTGGAAAAGAACCCAGTTAGGCAGCTATCCCCCACACTGGGGCAAAAAGGAAAGAATGAAGAGTGCTGAAAATGTGGGCGTGTGAAAATTCAAAGCATCTCAAGTATGAAAGTGCCAAGCTGATTAAACAGAAACAATCAAATGGAGAGAAAAGTGCCAATAAAAAACAGGCACAGAAGAAGAAGAAAAGAATAAGCGTCCATCAAAAAGCAAAAAGGGCACAGATAAAGTCCAAGATAGCTGCTAGCTCAAACATCCCCCAGGAAAAATGAGATTTTTGAGCCTGTTATCCTTCCTTTGTTAAGCCCATGACCTTGGCCCCGTCATAACCTAGATAAAAGTTCTTTCAGATTGGAAAGTGCAACTTGATAGTGAGAATTCAAGTCAAAAGGGAACAGTCTAATCTCCCTTGAAAATCAAAAGTCAAAGCATTGCGCAAACGCTGACGTCATGCAAAGCAAAAATTCAAAGTGGGGCATATCAACGGGTCTTCATCAGCAGCCCTCTAAACTGGGGCATTTTGAAGAAAAATCAATGAAGCATCATCAGCAATCTGGGGTATGGATTCATGATAAGAAATCTTGTGTTTTAAGAAGATTTGAATGAACATCACTTGATGGAGTGAAACAATCACAAAATCAAAATCCAGTTTTATCATGACAATTTCAACATCAACGATGAGGCATGTTTGCCATCTTTCAGAACTTCGAGTCAACGTAGTCTTCCATATCTTTCGAGTCAACACGTTCTTGCTCCTATCTGTCAGGTCAACATGGTCAATCAAATTCCTCAAGCCGTGTCTGTCAAAGTCTGCCCTTCTTGTCCAAAAGGCTAATCAAATTCCTTGGCCTTGTCAGTCTTATTGATGTCCACCCTCTTGTCAAAAGGCCAATCAAATTTCTTAGCCTTGTAAAAATCCACCTTTTTGGTCAACCATGTCGCCTTAGTCTTGTCTATCCTTGACTCGTGGAGACGATTTCAATCCATCAAAGAACTCGTGTTTGGGTACATGGTCAATTGGTCGCCAAAACCATCAGCAGAGGTGAGAAAGAAAATCAGAATTGAGGTTCATCATCTGTGAAGGCACATCAACCCGAAATTGGGGCATGTTAGCCTAATGCCATTTCTGGGGGAAGCATACACCCAAATCCAGGACAGGGGCATAGGAGCCTAAAAGCCTCAAGCCAATCCAAAACCCAAGTCTTGCCAAGCTCAAACCCAAACCTTGGCCAAAAGGGAAAGACAGTAAAGCAAAAGAGCCACCTCATTGAGCCTCCTACTTTTTAAAGAAGGAATGTTATCATTTTTGTCGTCAAGTGTCGATGCACGAGTCACACGCTATCGTCCTGTGGGACAACTTTTCAATCAATCGTCCTGAGGGACAAACTTTTGAATCAATCGTCCTGAGGGATAACTTTTAAATCAATGGTCCTGAGGGACAACTTTTGAATCAATCGTCCTGAGGGATAACTTTTAAATCAATGGTCCTGAGGGACAACTTTTTAATCAATCGTCCTGAGGGACAAACTTTTGAATCAATCGTTGCTTGACCGAAATCCTAGACCTAAATTAATGGGTTGCCCCAAGTGTAGGGCTGAGACCGGTGTAGCATAATACCCGGTAAGACCGGAATCGAATCCACATGGACGGTGGAGAGTGCTTAACTAAAAACTCGGGTTGTGAGATTTAAAACGGCTCTTAGGTAGCCACCCCTTGTGATTTGATGGGAAATTAACTAAACTAAGAGAATTTGATTTTACTGAAATTAATTAAAAGGAAGTACGGTCGTAGGGGTCATAACACAAGTGACCAGGTCCAGACAGTTCAGCTCTGCTCAGTGTTCTAAAAACGTTTGATTTTAGAGAGAGAAAGGTACCCCGAAAGATGCGAATCCTTGTGGTCGCCGTTTACCCATGTACAGCGAGGAACCAGTTTTAGACCCCCGTTCCCCGCGTTACATGGGCTCCGACAATGCTCGGACATGTTTGACGGAAGCTCTTTAATAACCTAAAATTGCTTTTGCATTATTGGTTTTGAAGATAGGAGCAAGAACGAATCCAGACTTGGCCACGGCGTGTCAATCACCCCGCGACCATACCTATTGAACTATTCACGCATATTAACTAGAACAACCAACAGAATTCTGAAATAACTCATGCTTGGATAACTGAATATGAATTAAAACAAAGATTCAAAAGCAAAGCGCGGACAAACTCCCGCGAACTAAGGTTTAATGGAAATAAAACACGAGATTACCGAAACAATACTTGAAATCAGCGAACAAAAGCTTCAAAACTTCAATGAAAAACCCTCCAGAAAGTAGAATCTCCAAGGGAAATATCGGCCACTACTTGAAAGCAAAATTAAACAATGTTAGAACCCTAATTTGACCTAAAAACGGAGTATTTATCTTCCCCCGAAGTCAACACACGTGGAAAAGTCAAACGGGCAATTTAAGGCCCTCGGTATCGATACAGGATAAGTCCTGTATCGATACCCAGACGTTCTGTTCAGCTATGATGCACACGGTATCGATACAGGACAATACCTGTATCGATACCGGCTCCTCTAAAATTGACTTTCAGCTTGTTTGGCCGTCCTCACTTGGGTCCCATCGGTTCCCACTTTGCCCGGCACCTTGCGTCCACTTCCACGTTGCTTCTCCGACCTGTTTCCTACAAAAACAGCAAAAACACCAAAAACAAAGGACAACACCGCATCAAGTGGAAAACGGAATAAAACGCGCCTCTAATGCGCTAATTCGCCCTACTTAGGCGCTTATATCTGTGATATTGCGCGCCTATCAATCGTCCTTAGGGACAACTTTTAAATCAATCGTCCTGAGGGACAAACTTTTGAATCAATCGTCCTGCGGGACAACTTTTAAATCAATCATCCTGAGGGACCAAACTGTTACTGTTGATTTAAGTTCCCTCGCCATGTTGGCCAGGGAATAGATTTCTTGTTGTTGCTTGGAGATAGATTTCTCACCTGTTGTAGCCGTCTGATTGCCTCTTTGCTGGTGCATCAATCATATCAAGTTAGTGCTTTTAATCAGTTGTTCTGACTATTTGTTGTTGATGAACCGTCGTGTCGCTAAGTCCATCACATAAATGTGTTTGGTTCAGTAGCGTATTGATTGCCTCTTTGCTCAGTAAGCAATCACATTTCCTCAATTGTCTCGTTGCTCAGTAGACAATCATCTTATCATTGGCTATCTTGTTGCTCAAGGGATAGCCCAATAGATTTAGCCTCCCCATTGTTCAGAGGGTAGCTACGCTTAATCGCTTTAGCCACCTAGCTGGTGTATATGAATCAATCCAATCACAATCACAATCTCAATCACAACCACGATCATAGTCACAATCATTTGCTCGTTGATTTGCATAATTCGTTTGCTTGGCATTTCACGACCCGGGAAGGCTCGTTGATTCACATGATTTGATTGCTTGGCATTTCACGACCTGGGAAGGCTCGTTAATTTGCATAATTCGTTTGCTTGGCCTTTCACGACCCAGGAAGGCTCGTTGATTCGCATGATTTGATTGTTTGGCATTTCACGACCCGGGAAGGCTCGTTGATTTGCATGATTCGTTTGTCTGGCGTTTCACGACCCGGGAAGGCTCGTTGATTCGCATGATTTAATTATTTGGCATTTCACGACCCGGGAAGGCTCGTTGATTTGCATAATTCGTTTGTCTGGCGTTTCACGACCCGGGAAGGCTCGTTGATCTACATGATTATGATTCGTTTGGCGTTTCACGACCCGGGAAGGCTCGTTGATTCGCATGATTTGATTGTTTGGCGTTTCACGACCCGGGAAGGCTCGTCGATTCGCATGATTTTGTTTGTTTGCAAAACGCCCCGAAGAACTTTTTAAATCAATCGTCCTGAGGGACCAAACTTTTTAAATCAATCGTCCTAAGGGACCAAACTTTTTAAATCAATCGTCCTAAGGGACCAAACTTTTTAAACCAATCGTCCTGAGGGACAAATTTTTTTTTAATCAATCGTCCTGCGGGCCAGGAAAACCCGTTGCATTTGTTTGCGTATGTTCCCAGAAACTACGCCGGTCTGATCCTTACAATGGGGTACTTAGGCAGCCTGAGTGGCACGACTGTGTTTTTAATGTTTTCCTTTGCAGCTTAAGAAAGGCTCAGGGAACGAATCAGGATGTCAGACCCCAAAACGGGAAATGACCGGTCGTGAACCACAGGGTCAACCTATGGAACCGAAGCCTAAAATAATGAAAAAAATAATAATAAGTTCGGCAAACACCAAATGACCATTCTTTATCATTAAACAAAACAAAACAAAACCAATATGTCTCAACCAAAGCATGGGGAACAACCATCCCATGAACCAAACAATAGAATTATGCATCATTGATAAAATGAATCCAATAATTTTTTTTTACCAAAAAGGTTCAGCAATATGCGGAAGCGAGTAAATAAAATTCTAGCACTAAATGCAATATCCTATGGAGGTCAACACAATGAATCCCAAGATGCTGCCAGAGTCCTCACCTATTGACTCGATTTGCCTGAAAATGATGTTGGAGTAAATCAGTCAGCTGACAAGCTCAGTGAATGGCAAGGCATGTATATTAAATAAAGTTCAAAAGCAGGGATTAAAAATATTTAACATGTAAATATAATTTGGCATGCGAGGTGTACCACAAAACAACAACAAATTATTTCAATAAATCTTTTTACCAATAACAAGTTTTAATGGTGATCACAATGCGATATCCAACAACGATGGGGAACCACAACCAATACCAAATAGTACCAAGTGCCAGTGAACAAATATCTCATAAATTGGATCCAATATCGAGACTTAGAGTCACCACGAGTAGGCAGCCCGTGGAACTTTTCCCTAAGAACGATCCAGGCGAAAGTTAGCCGTTGAGCATTAGGGTCACCGGCCAGGACACGGTCTCTTCCCTAATGGCCAGAGTCACCCGCACACAGAGGATTAATTTCCCTTGGACTTTCAATAATAAATGTTCCCATCAATATCCACCAAGTTCTCACCAAAAGAATATTTTCCCGCATGCCAATTAAAAGATCAAATATAAACAATTCACGTTTTTAATAACCAAATGATAATTTTTCTAAAAGAATATTTCAAGGGACACGACGGGTTCGAAAATACGTAACATGATTAACCACTCACCTGGGTCCAAATGTAACTCAACTCGGATACGCAAAAGGAGACTAACCTATAGAAAAAGAAAGCGCAAGAAAATAACAACTAGCCTTAGCATGATATCGCACAGTACCCTATTAACACCAAAATTAAAACTAAACCCAAGTAACCCAAACGATCAGTGAATACTTGACACTAACTAAATTAATCTTAAAACCCAATTGATCTATTCCCACGTACACCACCAGGCACCCCACTCTTCCTACCAATGCCAACACCACATGCTCTCCATTTCTCATAAAAGGAAATTTAATTGCATAATCACATATGAACCAAAGTCACTGAACATAGTATTCTTTTCTTTCTTTATTTTTCATTCCCCACCAATGAGACCACCATCACCCAATGCAGCTCTGCTGCCACGCTCAACACTCCACCATTTCTCACTTCGTACACCATCTCGCACTACGACCATCCCGCACCACGACATCCGAATTACCCCAGAAAGTTACGGTAAAAGCCAATAATAAAACAAAGGAATTGTGCAACCCAATAAACTGATTCACCCTCTCAACCCAATTGATCCAACTAATGGAAAGAATACTTACCAACTCAATGGAAGATCGAGAACCGGGGTAAAAGACCACCGAGGAAACCCACGCTGCTGTGGCTCTCTTTCTCTCTTTTCTGTTATACGTTCTGTCAATAGCCCTAATAATAATAACCCAAGGAATATGTCTCCAGATATAACTCTTCAAAACTAACAGCCCACTCCTCAAAAATCTATCTAATTGCAGCTCATAACTACCCACTAATCACACCCCCCCTAAATTATAGCCAACTTACTAAATAGGATTACGTGAAAATAGATACTAATTATCTAATTTTAGTCTACTATGAGAATATTTTACAAAATGTAATCTATATACGCAAAATTACCATAATGCCAATACTACCAATAGTGCGCGCAAAAAAATAGTTAACTAGGACTCGATCATAAAAACTTAAGTTCTATGCGAAAAAAAATAAATTAATTATTAGGAAAAGAAAAATCAGGGCGTAACACGGGATGTCTCTATCTTAGATGTAACTCCCATCAAACAATGATGCAGAGTTCCATCCAAGAGGGGCAACTGTAGACACCCCGATTTTGACCCGAGAAACTTATCAAGCATCCCCGATGATGAAAATGCCCGATAAGAGCACGCGGAGCTTGATTGTGAACTTGGAAACCCTTCCTAAACCTCTCCAAAATAAACCCAATCTTGCACCACCTTCTAGTACATCAAAAACCCTATTTTTTGATATATAATATGTCCCAATCCATTTTGAAACGAGGGGGATATGCCCGTTTTACCGAAACAATTCATTTTTTCGACCTTCTGAGGGTAAAATGGTCACATATTTTGATGTACAAATCATCTTGGGTTAAAACCACTTGGGTTAGAAAGTAGACTTCATAAGCTTTCCAACGCTTCAAACCATGTGCAAAACGGAGTTCGGTGCACCCGGAATGGCCCCACGAAGTTTGAAATTCTGTGCTGTCCCCTAATCCAGGCGCCTGGATTCCCCTAATCCAGGCGCCTGGATTCCCCAATTCCAGGCGCCCGGATTCGCTTCAGATACTTGCTGATAAGTCCCCAATATTGTAGATATCCGGGGCTTATCTAACTCATTTTGTCCACACACACACGCGATTTCGCGCCTTATATGTTTGATATGCGTGTTGTAGTGTTTTTGTCAAGTTACAGGTGGAACGCGCAAAATAAGCGCATTTGGAGCACTTTGGGAACCATGCCAAGTTACCAAGGGCCACGTGCCCCATGGCACGCCAACACCGGGCCGCACAAGCCACGAAATGAAGACTCAGCTAAGGACCCGGGAAGTCGTGGAGCCACAAAGCCAAGCCGGAAGGCTAAAGTCGGTTCTCACGCTCTCAAAAACTCCCGGTGGAGTCCGGAAGTGAGCGAGCACCCAAGTGACCAAGGAACACCTCCCCCGAGGGTCGCACAACTCATTTAAATGCTTTGGAGGAAGTCCGGAAGCACGCAATTCAACAAGAGGGATCAAAGAGGTCAAATTCAAGTCAAGATAATTCCGGACCTATCCGGAATTATTCTGGACCGATCCAGAATTATTCTGAACCGATCCAGAATTGTCCAAGAATTTTCAGACGATTCCGGACCTATCCGGAATTATTCTGGACCGATCCAGAATTGCCCAAGAATTTCCAGACGATTCCGGACCTATCCGGAATTATTCTGGACCGGTCCAAAACCACTCCGAACCACTTTTCTGTGCACTTTATGTATTTTCTTTTTACGAAAACTTTGGGGGGTTTTTGAGGACTTGACTGGATATTTTGTAGAGAAAGAGAGTGAGTGGTAGATTAAATACTCTCCCCTCTCTCCTCCCCAAGGGTCTTCTTCTTCTTCCATTTTCCTAGTGTAGATAGCTCCTCCCTCTCTCCTCCATTGGAGAGAAACCAAGCTCTCTCTCTCTAGATTTCCTGTGTAAGTTTATCTCTCCCGTTAATTTGTCGTTTATTAATGTTGTAGCTCGTGACGAGACCGTTCTAAATCTCTAGTTTATTTACATTTTCATTAAGTTTCGCATTTCCTTGCTTTCCTAGTTTAATCCTTTGAAAACTCATGTTCTTAGTGATTGTTTGTTAATTTCTCTAAGTATAAAGTGTTAGGCCAAGATAGTATCTTCATTAAAATCAAGTTTTTAATGTCATATGTTATGTTCTTTATTTCCTTCATAAAAATAGTCATGTTCTACGTAGCAATGATCGAGTAGTCGTTTTAGGCTCGGTCATGGGGTGATTAGCATCCCGTGACTTAGGTTGATTCACACTCCTCGCCATAAAGCAAACATTGCTTGTTTATTAAAGAGTACGGATTGATTTTATGTATCAAAATTTGGATTTGTTAATCTCTTTGATCACACGTAGCCAAGGGCTAGACCACTTGGCACGTGTGATGCTTAGGGCGATGTCAATTCAAATGTTTGTATAAATGGCACAAGAATCCTACTCTTTGAGAAACACCATTTCTAGTTAAACGAGTTTAAGTACCAAATCTTCCGTTCGGGGACGTTTAACGACGCCCCGAGCCGGTTATTTTAGAGGTGAATGAATCGGCCTAAGGCATGGGTGTTGTGAACCCCTTGACTTAGCCTTGTTTTAATTAGTCTTTTTAATCTTCCGAGTCATTCACGAAGTTAAGTGAATTCCACCCCCAAACTACAAAAGCCAAGTTTGCCGCTTTAAGGCTGAAAACCAACAGTCGCGAATCAACACTCACGTGTTGCACATTCGGTCTCTGTGGACTCGACCCGGACTTCCGGTTATTATGCTTTGCAACACCTAAACCCTACGCTTGGGGAAACATCATTTGAAATACAATCCAAGGACGCAAGCAATTTTTGGCGCCGTTGCCGGGGACCCAATGGTCTGCGCCACGTGAGTTTGCCTCGCGCCACGCCACTGTAAGTATTCCGTTTCATTGGTACATATTTTTAAATTTCTGTCCTATCTTTAACGAGGCGGCGGCATAGCCCCTCGGAACTGTTTGTGGTGAGGCGGTTGAATAACCCCTCCAGTCTGTTAGTTGGTAGTGTATGCACGGGCAGCGTGGTTACTTTTGTGACCCTCATAATCGCCGTTTAGTTAGTATTGACACCCCTCTTGTGGACACAATGGGCGATCGTGAGGAACCACCACCACCTCCACCACCACAAGTGTTGTCCATGAGGCAGTGTCTTCACCCCACACACCATGTTCCACCATCACCCATTGTTCATCCCCCACCCACCGCCGAGAATGCTATTTACACGATTAGGCCCAACACAATTCCCATGTTGCCGGCTTTTTATGGGATGAAGTCCCAATGCCTTTACGATCACGTGAGGGATTTTTTGGATCTGGTGAACACACTTGTTACGGTCCCGGCTGAACTTGAGTCCGCACGCATGAAATTATTTCCATTTTCTCTCAAGGACCATGCACGTACTTGGTTGTCAACTTTAAAACCGCGTTCCATCACATCATGGGAAGAAATGCACGATGAATTTCTTAAAAAGTACTACCCCGTGCATAAAACTGTGGAGATGAAAAAACGTGTCTCCAACTTTGCGGAAAAACCAAATGAACCATTTTTCACTTTGTGGGAGAGATTTAAAAATCTTTTGGCTGCTGTCCCGCATCATGGTTTTTCGGTAAAGAACAAGATACAATTTTTCTACGAGGGCATTTCGCAAGGGACTCGGCAATTCATTGACACCATGTGTAATGGTGAATTTTTAAACTGGAGTCCGCAACAGTGTTATGATTTTCTTGAGCAACTTGCTGAGAACAACCAGTCGTGGGATTATATGGATCCCTCGGACAAGACCTATGAACCTGGCGAGTGCGAATCAAGGTTCGGGTGAGAGAGGGAAGTATGTGCTAAAAGAACAGGATGATCTTAACTTTAAGCTTTCTCAACTCACTAAAAAGTTGGAAAATTTGGAACTAAAAAGTGTGAAGGAATGTGTGTTGTGCGTGACACAAGGGCATTCAACTGATGATTGCCCGACATTGCCGGGTCTGAAGGAAATCCTTCATGGTGGGGTAGTAGAACAAGCGGAGGTCAATGCCGTTGGTCAACGGTACGACCCTTTTTCAAACACCTATAACCCCTGGAACCAAGGACCATCCTAATTTCGGTTGGGGGGGAGCAATCAAGGGCAAGCTCAAAGGCCACCCCCGGGCTTTAACCAAGGTTATCGACCACCCCAAGGTCAAAATCAAAGCCAAGGTCAAGCCCGGTACCCTCCAAATCAACAACACCATGGGCAAAATTTCTATCATACGCCTCCTCAAAAGCGCTCATTGGAGGACACCGTGCAATTTTTCATTTCAAGTCAAACGGTGACCAATGAGCAAAACGCTCATGCGTTGAGAGAAATCCAGGGTCAAGTGAGTCGGTTAACCACGTCCATGGGACAACTTCAACAAGAGAAGGGAAAGTTTCCATCTCAACCACAAGCAAACCCCCAGGGAGTCCATTTGGCAAGCACCACGTCGGGCCAGGACCCAAATAACTTCGAGCAAGCCAAGTCGATTTCTGTCTTGAGGAGTGGTAAGGAGATTGATAAGACTATCCCTCCGAAACCTACTCCTCCTGTGGTCCCTACCCCTCCCGTGGTTCTTCCTACTCCGGTTGTTGTTGAGCAACCCTCTTCGAGTGGTCCAGTTGTGCCACCAAAGGTCGCGGAGCAAGAGTCTCCCGTTTGTCCGTTTCCGGCAGCTTATCCCCAAAGGTTGAAAGTGCCGGCCAAGCCTTCGTCAGACACCGAGGTGTATGGGGTTCTAGAACAAGTTAAAATTAACATCCCTCTTCTGGAGGCCATTAGAACCATACCCAAATATGCCAAATTTCTTAAGGACCTATGCACTGTTAAACGCAAGTTGAATGTCCAAAAGAAAGTTTTTCTAACTGAACAAGTAAGTTCCATCATCCAAACCAACATAGCTCCTAACTACAAAGACCCCGGGTGCCCTACTATTTCCATTGTCATAGGGGGTAAGAGAGTTGAGAGAGCTTTGCTTGATTTGGGTGCGAGTGTGAATCTACTTCCGTTTTCGGTGTATGAGCAATTAGGTTTGGGAGAGATGAAACCCACGAGAGTGACTCTTCAATTGGCGGATCGTAGTATCCGCATTCCTAAGGGTTTAGTGGAGGATGTCTTAGTCCAAGTGGACAACTTTGTCTACCCTGTGGACTTTGTGGTTCTAGACACGTGTCCCGTCGCCGATACTTCACAGGCACAAACACCCGTCATTCTCGGGCGTCCCTTCTTGGCGACTTCCGATGCGGTCATTCATTGTCGTAATGGGTTGTTGAACATGACGTTCGGGAACATGAAAATGGCGGTTAATGTTTTTAATATCGGGTCCCAAATGGGGGACGATGATGATGTTCATGAGGTGAGTTTAATTGACACTTTGGTTCAGGAGCATGTAGACACTATTCTTTACAAAGATCGACTTGAGGTTTGTCTTACCACCAATGAGGTGTCTTTCTTAGATTCACCGGAGGTTGAGTACTTGTATTCATTGTTAGAAGTGGAAGATGTTTGTGGGACGGACACATGGTACCCTAAGTTTGAAGATTTGCCTCCCCTCGAGAGCAAAACTCTTCCGTCTAGTGTCCAACCACCCAAGCTTGAGTTAAAAACCCTCCCCGACACTTTGAAGTATGCCTTCCTTGGTATTAGCGAAACCTTCCCTGTGGTGATTTCCTCTTCCCTTGAGGCACACCAAGAGTCCGGTTTGTTAGCGGTGTTGAAACGGCACACTAAGGCCATCGGTTGGTCCACTGCCGATATTCACGGGATTGAGCCCTCGGTTTGCACACACCACATCTATCTTGAAGAAGATGTGAAGCCGTCTCGCCAACCACAACGTCGCTTGAACCCTATCATGAAAGACGTGGTTCGGGCGGAGGTCTTAAAGTTGTTGGATGTAGGGATCATCTACCCTATCGCGGATAGTAAGTGGGTGAGCCCTATCCAAGTTGTTCCTAAGAAGTCCGGCATCACGGTGGTCAAAAATTCCAATGATGAGTTGGTACCTCAAAGGGTGACCACCGGATGGAGAGTGTGCATTGATTACCGTAAGTTGAACGCGAGCACGCGTAAGGACCACTTCCCTCTCCCCTTCATAGATCAAATCTTGGAGAGGGTAGCCGGTCATGCTTTCTATTGCTTTCTCGACGGGTACTCCGGGTATAATCAAATCGAGGTTGCTCTTGAGGATCAAGAGAAGACCACTTTCACGTGTCCTTTTGGTACTTTCGCTTATAAGCGCATGCCTTTTGGCTTGTGTAAGGCGCCCGGCACCTTTTCAAGGTGCATGATGGGCATTTTCAGTGACATGGTGGAAAAAATCGTGGAGGTCTTTATGGATGACTTCTCGGTATTCGGGGACTCGTTTGATTCATGTTTAGAGAACCTTGAGCGCGTGTTGGAGAGGTGTGAGGAGAAACACCTTATTCTCAACTGGGAGAAGTGCCATTTCATGGTGACCAACGGGATTGTGTTGGGGCACATTGTGTCGTCGAAGGGGATAGAGGTCGACAAGGCAAAAATTGACTTAATCGCAAACCTCCCTACCCCTAAGTGTGTGAAAGACATTCGGTCTTTTCTTGGGCACGCGGGTTTCTACCGCCGTTTCATCAAGGATTTTAGTGCCATCTCACGTCCCTTGTGTCACCTCCTCTCTAAAGACGCACCATTCATTTGGACACCCGCGTGTGAGGAGGCATTCTCTAAGTTGAAATCTAGTCTCACCACTCCACCGATTGTGCGAGCTCCCGATTGGGACCTTCCGTTTGAGTTGATGTGTGACGCGAGTGATTACGCTATTGGCGCGGTCTTGGGCCAAAGGAGAGGGAAAGAGCCATGTGTCATTTCTTACGCGAGCAAAACTCTTAATGATGCTCAATTGAATTACTCCACCACGGAGAAAGAGTTGCTCGCGGTTGTCTTTGCTCTTGACAAGTTCCGGTCTTATTTGATCGGGTCTCCTATCGAGGTCTTCACGGACCATGCCGCGTTAAAATATCTAATGACTAAGCAAGATGCTAAAGCGCGGTTAATTAGGTGGGTCTTATTGCTTCAAGAATTCAACTTAATAATCAAGGATAAAAAAGGAGTTGAAAATGTGGTCGCGGATCATTTGTCTCGTCTCGAGTTTGAGGACCGTTCCTCGAACATTCCTATCGCGGACTCATTTCCGGATGAGCAATTGTTTGGTGTCTCATCTTGCCCGTGGTTCGCGGATATTGTGAACTACTTAGCCACGGGCCAACTTCCTACCTTTTGGACTCCGCAAGAGAGGCGGCGGTTCTTATTTGAGGTGAAAAGATTTTTCTTTGATGATCCTTATCTTTTTAAGTATTGTCCGGATCAACTCATCCGGCGTTGTGTGCCGGATGTGGATCAGCGGGGCGTCCTTTCCTTTTGCCACACCGAGGCATGTGGGGGACACTTCTCCGCCAAGAAAACCTCCGCAAAAATCCTCCAATGTGGGTTATATTGGCCGACGCTTTTCAAAGATGCTTTCGAATTTTGTAAAACGTGTGAGAGGTGTCAACAATTGGGAGGAGTGACGAGAAGGAATATGATGCCCCTAACCAATATTATTGTTGTTGAAGTCTTCGATTGTTGGGGCATCGATTTTATGGGGCCGTTTCCAATGTCTCTCGGGTACCTCTACATCCTTCTTGCGGTGGACTACGTGTCCAAGTGGGTTGAGGCGATCCCCACTCGTACGAATGACCACGAGGTGGTTGTTGAGTTCTTGAAAGAACATATCTTGGCTAGGTTTGGTACTCCGCGCGCGGTCATTAGTGATCAAGGGACCCATTTTTGCAATAGGCCCTTTGAAACTTTAATGCATAAGTACGGTATCGCACACAAGGTCTCCACGGCCTATCATCCACAAACTCATGGTCAAGCCGAACTTGCTAACCGGGAAATCAAACACATTCTCGAGAAAACGGTGAATCCTAATCGAAAGGATTGGTCTACTCGATTGACCGATTCCTTGTGGGCCTATCGAACCGCTTATAAGACGGTTTTGGGGATGTCCCCTTACCGCTTGGTTTATGGGAAGGCGTGTCACTTGTCGGTTGAACTTGAGCACAAGGCCTATTGGGCCATCAAGTCTTTGAATTATCGCATGCCCGAGGCCGGTATGCATAGGAAGCTCCAAATCAATGAGCTTGAGGAGATTCGGAGAGATGCATATGAGAGCACGGCCATTTATAAGGCTAAGGTTAAAGAATTTCATGATAAAACCATTTTAAGGAAGGATTTTCATATGAATCAAAAAGTGCTTTTGTATAACTCTAGACTCCATCTTTTTCCGGAAAAATTGCGCTCACGGTGGGTTGGGCCGTATTTTGTGCATCGAGTGTATCCTCATGGGGCGATAGATGTTTTCAATCCAAAAGATGGACAAATTTTTAAGGTGAATGGTCAACGCTTAAAACCATTTTTGGAAAATTTTTCCGAAGAGGAGGAAGTTGAAAAGTTGGATGATCCGGTCTATTCGGACGACCCTCCGGTTTAAAAAATTCTTGTGTGATTCGCCCGTGGAGTCTTCGTGACTTCACTTTTTACGGGGAGCTAACGCGTACCTCTGAACTTGACTGTTTGGAGGGCCCGGCCCTTTGCTCCCTCTTGCATTAGGTTTCCCACCATTGACTTGGGACTAGCTTGCACGCCGGCTAGACAGCAATGCGCGTGTGCCCAGCTCCGGTTAGAAGGGCCATTCTTTATTCTTTTTAATAAAATCTTGGAGACCCCACACGTGAGGATAAGATAACACGAGTGCGTCAGTGACATAGGGCTTGTTTATAAAAAGCCTTTCTGATAGGAGTGATTCGCAACTAAACGCCCGCGCTCTTTAGATCAGCCCCTGGCAGAGAGTGAGTTTCCGTGAATGGGTGGGGGTGCTTGAATATTCCCATGCTTATGGCACGGCGACAGGCTCTGTCTTGTGTCCGCCCGGTGCGGAGTTCGTTGGGGACGTTGGACTTGATTGTCCGACGGGGTATTGTGTGCGACTTGGACGCTCCGAGTTCTGACGTAACAAATTTCTAGGAGAAGTAAAATCCGTGGAGTTTGAGAGAGCTCTAGTGTTTGCCGTGCTCGAACGGTGTTTGGACGGTCCGGTATAGCCACCCGGAGTTTGAGCTATGTATGGAGTACCTAGGATGTCGGAAGTCGTGGCAAGCAGTGAGATCGGGGCCAATACCGTCCAGCAATGTTTGATTTTAGTGTCGAGCTCCATCGAGATTGTTTCAAAATGGAGTGATGTTGCTTGGAGTCTAGAGTTCTGGGGAGCACTCTTCATAAAAAAAGTGTTTCACTTGACTCGAAAGGGAGCGATAGCCTATTAGATGATGGCACCTCTCCTCGGGTTACACCCGTACCTCATCTATATTGCCGGTCCGACTAATAGGGAAACACAGTCTCGAGCTTGGGAAGAAAAGTAGTACCCATGCGATCGCATGAAGATCATGGTAGGTTTTCCTTTTCATTGTACATATTGTAAATATTGCTTAATGTGGAGCCCGGATAACATGAGCCGGGCGGTTCTCATATTGCTTCTCTTAGTAGGTAGTCGGCAATTAAGTCTTTTGCAGGGTGACCATGCTACCGTACCAGCCTTGGTAGTTTGGGCCTAACTTGGCGGCGAGTGCGGCATTCAGGAGCTCTAAGCATGGGTGCGACGAAATGTCGCGGTTGTAAGGCCTATAAAGTCGTTGAGGATGGTTCTGTACGACTAGCTGTGGTCCCGGAGAGGGGCCGAAGGAGGAAGCCTTGGAAGCATTGCCGATGACGAAGGGAGTAAGTGATAGAAAAATTCCTCACACTTGGTCGAGGTCTTGGAGGTTGACATGCCTCTCCGTCGGTACAATTTTGTGTTCCCTATCTCTCTTTACTTTTGTTCTCTTGCATTGAGGACACTGCAAATTTTAAGTTGGGGGGAGGGAATAGTGTAGTGTACATATTCCGTTATGTTTTTCAAATTTTAGTCAAAATTTTTGCGATAAAACTTCCCGGTTTAGTACAATCTCATAGTTGGATACGGTAGATTTGCTCAATCGTTCTAGAATGGCATGTGTATCGTATTTCGGTGATTTTGGTTGAGAGTTTAACTTGTGCATGCACATATACATGCAATTTGATGAACATGTTAGGCCGCATGCGTAGTTGAGAAACGTGCATCACTTAGAGTAGAGATTCATTCTTCCAAGCATCCCATGTTCCTTGCTTTCAATTCTCTGGTGTGTACATAGTTTTTGATTTGAGTTGAGCCAGCTTATTGTCACTCGTGCATTCATGTCGGAGTTTTTAGCGTGCTTAGGAAATGATACAAGCATTTCCTTTGTGTTAATAAACCACATATGAGTCCCGTTGTACCTATTTTTGTACCACGTCTGTGTTTCCGTCCATTGTTGAGCCTTGAGAAACCGGTGTTTGGAGAAATTTAGGAGGTGAGATAAGGGGCATGCCAATTGAAAATGAAAAAAAAAAAAAATCCAACGGTAAAAAAGCGAGACCGGATGTTTGGAGGATAGGATGGAAGTGTAGATGGGCGATACATCTTGAGAGGGTAATGAACTCGAAGAGTTACGTGCCGTATCGTGTAATATTGAATGATTTGAATTGAATTTGAGGCATGTAAGTGGTTTTATGAAGCAAAATGGGAATTTTGGGAACAAAAGCTCCTGGACCGATCCAAAATTGTGGTGGACCGATCCTGATTTGTGAAGTTGCGAACAGAGGGTTCTGGACCTGTCCGGATTCAATCTGGACCGATCCACATTTCATAATTATTTTCCAGTTAGTTCTGGACCGGTCCGGAAAATAAGTGGACCGATCCACTTTCAGAAATTACCCAACAGAAGCATCCGGACCGATCCGGATTCCAAGCGGACCGATCCAGATTTGTTCTTGCCCAATTTAAAAGACCCCTGTCGTTAACTTTGAAACCCATTCCTCTCTCTCATCTCTCTAACCCGATCCTCCCCCTCTCCTACCTTCGTCCCTCTCACACCAGACAACCATCACCATCGAAACCCTAGCCCCCCTCCATACCCACATACCGAAACCCCCATCTCCATAAATCAAAACCCACGGTGAACCTCTCACTCTCTACCGTACTCCTCCATAGCCACCATAGCCCGACACCTCTCTCCACCGTTTACACCCAAATCCATCTCTCTCTCGGGTCTCTTACACCACCGTACATCACCACCACCGAACACCCTTCTCCACCGAGAGCAACCACCGTCCCTCTCACTCTCCCTTACACCACTCAAAAACCCTAACTCCAAAAGCCACAAGGGTAGCCCGAAAATTCTGGGCTTGTGTACACTAAGGTTCGAAAATTTTCTACATCATCCGTACAAGGGGCCACGGAATTTCTGGGTTTTGGTCAAATTCAGAGAAATCAGGGGTTTTCAACAGATGGGTTTTCGGCAAAAATCTGGGTTTCCTTCTCTCCACAATCAAGGTAACTGATGGCTTACTCTGGTACTTTAACTGGAAAAATTAGTAGGTTCTGAAATCTGGGCTCATCTCCTGACTGATTGGGTTGTTATTACCGTGCACTAAAATATCCATGGGGTCCAAATTTTTGGGTTATTATTTGTGTTCTGTTTGTTTACTGCACTGAGATGAGTGTTGGATGTCTAAGGCCACATTGCTCTATCTGAGTTTGAACTGTACAAATTTGTCTTGATGAGAAATTTGCTTGGTTTTCCCTCACTATTCTGAGCTTTGATTGTATACCCCTGGTTTTGAAATCTGAGTTCTGCTGTTGGGCTGAGATTTGTTCAGCTGTACTCCTATGTTATGCTATGCACTATTGATCTATTGAGCTGCATTGTGATTGTTTGCCTGAAATAATGAAGTAGGGGGTCGGTTGGTGAATGATTGGAGGCTTGCTTTGTGCTACCTTTGTTGAATTGGGGGTTTGAATTGATTGTCTGACATGGCAAGGGGCAAGGGGAAAGCAAAAACATCCGAGAAGCTTTCTAAGGAAATGGCCGTTGAGAAACCGTCTAAGCGTCGTCGACAAAACTCGGATAGTGAATCGAGTAGTGGGGATGATTCGGGGGCTGAACAAGTAAGTAAAAGAACCCATGAAGAAGTTATTGGGGACCGTCGCAGGAAATGGTTGGCGGCGTTTCCAAAGAAAAAGGCCAAGAATGAGCGACAATTGAACGAGGCGGATTTGGGGACGGATCTTGGAGTTAAGGAAATTCATCGAGAGGGGTTGCAACAATGGTTTGAGCCGGTGCCAGGGTTTAATTTGAAGTGCGTAAAAGATTTTTACACGACCATGAGGGTTGAGAAGGAAGGGGATGAGTCAGTGAAAATTAAGGCGAAAGTTGCAGGCAAGATGATTCAAATCACCCCCGACCACATTACGGAGCACTTGAAGTACACGCGGCCAGACCCCGAAACGGTTTCCGAGGCGAGATCATGGAGCAAACAAGAAATCAAAGATTTCCTTTATGAGGATCCTTCGGGGGAGCTTGAACCAATTAAACCAGGCCGTTTCCAAGATGATATTCGGATCCTTAATAAGGCCATTCACGTCAACCTCTACCCTAGGGGCAAGGCGAGCGCGCCTACTATCAAGTCGCTTGAGGTGATGACTTCCTTTGTGGACGAGGACACCAAAGTGGACTGGGCTCATTTCATCTTTCTCCAAATGGTGGACTATCTTGATACGCCCGTCGATCCAACCATGTTTTGGTTCCCATGTATGATCACTGCCATATGCCACAAGCAAGGAGTTAAAGGGACGGGGTACACGAGAATGGATCCATGTGACCGGGGGTTGATTGACAGCACCACTTTGGAGAAGAGCAAGGCTCAATCAAAGAGCCAGACACCCCAGGTTGCAAAGGCCGCTCCAAGTTCGAAACCCGGTGCTTCGTCCTCCACGGTACCTCCGCCACTTCCAATGGCAAAGCCCAAGTTGCTTGGACCTCCTTCGGAAAGCTCAAAGGCCACAGTGGGGTATAAGAAGCTTTACAAGCTCATGGCCAAAGTGTTCAAGAAATTGGAAAAGATTGAGAGGAAGCAGAAATTGGATGATCAC
Organism: Vaccinium darrowii; assembly: GCA_020921065.1. Classification (NCBI taxonomy): domain Eukaryota; kingdom Viridiplantae; phylum Streptophyta; class Magnoliopsida; order Ericales; family Ericaceae; genus Vaccinium; species Vaccinium darrowii. Next base: position 30,557,277 of record CM037161.1, on the reverse strand, counting down.
TTTAAGAAATGGGAGCAAAAAGTTCTTGAGAATCTAAGTGGGCAACGCTATGAGATACCACCGGAGCTTGTGGTGGAAGATAGTGGTGACGAAGAGAAGGAAGAGGACGACTCCGACGATGAGGAGTGATCGGTGGTAGATCGTGACAACAATGGTGGTCCATATTTGGTAGTAGTATATAGTAGTATTAGCGAGTCGGTGGAGTCAAGTAGACTTATTTTGGTTTCATTAGTCTAGTTGAACTCATGGTTTGTAGTTGATAACTTAACTTGCTAAGTTAGTTGTTCATGCAGATTTTGGTGCCGAAACATGGCACATGACGGGGTAGTTGAGGGTCGGTGGCGGCCAAGGGGTAGAATGACCCGAGCTAGCATATGGCCGCCACATTTTGTGTAATCCCTCCTTTTGCCAACCAAGGTCTTTATAAGCTTTCAATGTTTAAATTCATTTCTTAGTACGTGATTAACTCCGATAGGTGCACGCTTAGCAATATTTCATGCTTAACTTGAATTATTCCCGTCATTAATTAGCTCTCTTGTTTACAAGCGCATTTTTGTTTAGCTTGCGGTAATCTTTTGTTTAGTTATCGCATATCTTGCTAAGCGCTTATCATGGGATGTTTTACTATTTCTATGTGTGCGTTTGCTTTTTGGGAAGTAATTTTTGTCAAAACCCTATTGGAATTGAAACTCTTTGGAGTGCATAACACTTTCCTACTCTTGTGGCCTATTAATTTCATAATTGTGTATGGCTTGTGTGTGCGTGAGTTGCTTTTGGTTGAATGACCTGGATAACCGGTACTTTTCCTAGACTTTTTGTAGATTGAGCATAGTTATCGTATCGGGTACTCGGGGAGTTTTATTTAGTTTAATTAATTGTTCTAGTTTAATTTGCTCGGGACTAGCAAAGTCCAAGTTGGGGGGTGTGATAAGTCCCCAATATTGTAGATATCCGGGACTTATCTAACTCATTTTGTCCACACACACACGCGATTTCGCGCCTTATATGTTTGATATGCGTGTTGTAGTGTTTTTGTCAAGTTACAAGTGGAACGCGCAAAATAAGCGCATTTGGAGCACTTTGGGAACCATGCCAAGTTACCAAGGGCCACGTGCCCCATGGCACGCCAACACCGGGCCGCACAAGCCACGAAATGAAGACTCGGCTAAGGCCCGGGAAGTCGTGGAGCCACAAAGCCAAGCCGGAAGGCTAAAGTCGGTTCTCACGCTCTCAAAAACTCCCGGTGGAGTCCGGAAGTGAGCGAGCACCCAAGTGACCAAGGAACACCTCCCCCGAGGGTCGCACAACTCATTTAAATGCTTTGGAGGAAGTCCGGAAGCACGCAATTCAACAAGAGGGATCAAAGAGGTCAAATTCAAGTCAAGATAATTCCGGACCTATCCGGAATTATTCTGGACCGATCCAGAATTGTCCAAGAATTTCCAGACGATTCCGGACCTATCCGGAATTATTCTGGACCGATCCAGAATTGCCCAAGAATTTCCAGACGATTCCGGACCTATCCGGAATTATTCTGGACCGGTCCAAAACCACTCCGAACCACTTTTCTGTGCACTTTATGTATTTTCTTTTTACGAAAACTTTGGGGGGTTTTTGAGGACTTGACTGGATATTTTGTAGAGAAAGAGAGTGAGTGGTAGATTAAATACTCTCCCCTCTCTCCTCCCCAAGGGTCTTCTTCTTCTTCCATTTTCCTAGTGTAGATAGCTCCTCCCTCTCTCCTCCATTGGAGAGAAACCAAGCTCTCTCTCTCTAGATTTCCTATGTAAGTTTATCTCTCCCGTTAATTTGTCGTTTATTAATGTTGTAGCTCGTGACGAGACCGTTCTAAATCTCTAGTTTATTTACATTTTCATTAAGTTTCGCATTTCCTTGCTTTCCTAGTTTAATCCTTTGAAAACTCATGTTCTTAGTGATTGTTTGTTAATTTCTCTAAGTATAAAGTGTTAGGCCAAGATAGTATCTTCATTAAAATCAAGTTTTTAATGTCATATGTTATGTTCTTTATTTTCTTCATAAAAATAGTCATGTTCTACGTAGCAATGATCGAGTAGTCGTTTTAGGCTCGGTCATGGGGTGATTAGCATCCCGTGACTTAGGTTGATTCACACTCCTCGCCATAAAGCAAACATTGCTTGTTTATTAAAGAGTACGGATTGATTTTATGTATCAAAATTTGGATTTGTTAATCTCTTTGATCACACGTAGTCAAGGGCTAGACCACTTGGCACGTGTGATGCTTAGGGCGATGTCAATTCAAATGTTTGTATAAATGGCACAAGAATCCTACTCTTTGAGAAACACCATTTCTAGTTAAACGAGTTTAAGTACCAAATCTTCCGTTCGGGGACGTTTAACGACGCCCCGAGCCGGTTATTTTAGAGGAGAATGAATCGGCCTAAGGCATGGGTGTTGTGAACCCCTTGACTTAGCCTTGTTTTAATTAGTCTTTTTAATCTTCCGAGTCATTCACGAAGTTAAGTGAATGCCACCCCCAAACTACAAAAGCCAAGTTTGCCGCTTTAAGGCTGAAAACCAACAGTCGCGAATCAACACTCACGTGCAGCACATTCGGTCTCTGTGGACTCGACCCGAACTTCCGGTTATTATGCTTTGCGACACCTAAACCCTACGCTTGGGGAAACATCATTTGAAATACAATCCAAGGACGCAAGCACTTGCTGTCCAAGGTCAAGTTAGTGGGGAGGAGCGTCATGAGGATCTTCCAAGGATTTTCTGCAGAAAAATAGTGGAGGGAATATAGAGTACCCTATTGCCCCCTAACCTTGACCCCTAAGCCAACTTAATGGCCCTTTTTGAACCCTCCTTTGCCTATATAAAGCCCTTCATCTCTCTCATTTAGAGGGACCAGCTCTCCACCCCCTTTCCTAACTGTTATGTTGCTGGAAATTTTCCAGAAAATCCATCCCCCATCCATACCCCTTTGTTCTACTCATTTCTAGCCTAAAAACCCAACTTCTAGCCTAAAAACCCACCCTTTTATTATCAAAAACTCTCACATCTCAACCATCCATCATCAAACTTAACCAAAACCAATAAAATCAGTTTGTCTCTGTCCCAGAAGATCTCTTTCAGTTTACATAACCACCGAAAAACATTCAAACCTTCACCAAAAGTTCACTAGTCAAGCTTCTCAAGGTAGTTCATCTACCAAAGTGTTCAAAAAGGCCCTGAGGGGGCTCTACGAGGTTCTTGCTAGTCTTCTATACTAGTGGAGGACTTGGGAGCGGTTCAAGTTTCACAAGAGAAGAAATCTGTTTTGTGTATCAGAACTCAATCCAGGCGCCTGGATCGTCACTTTCCAGGCGCCTGCATTGAGTCCATGCGCCTGGGTTCATTCCATGTAGGCGCCTGGATCCCCTTTTCTCTTACTATATTTTTTGCTTTTTCTTGCATTTTCAATTGTTTCATGGTACATCATTTGCATACAGTGGTTTTAAAGTACTTATGTCTCATATTCCAATCTTCATTGTGATGAGTAAGGAGTATTTCACTTGGTGCTTTTTGTGGAAAATGAGGCTTGGAGGTTGCTGTCTGGTAGGCAATCCAGGCGCCTGGATTGTCCCATTCCTGGCGCCTGCATTCAATCCAGGTGCCTGGATCTGTTTAATCCAGGTGCCTAAACTGCTATCCAGGTGTGATAAATGTGATGTTTGTGATTAGTTTTTGGGACATCTCTGAGCAGTTTGAGGGTGATTTAGTGAGGTTTCAGTATCTTATGCACATGAATCATCTATGCATGACATAAGCACAAGCATCCACATACATTTCATAAATTTTCTTTATGCATTTATGTGTTATTGCATGAGTTGGTGATCAAAGTCCATTCAAACAACATTTTCAAAATCCTTTAAACATTTAGTAGAGACCGGTGGTTTCATCGGGCGCGTGGGGTGCTTTAAATTCCTTCCCCTCGCGTAACCTAGCTCCCGGACCCGAGAAATCTCATTTTGCGAGGCCATTAGTATATTTTCCATTCAAAGGGCAAAAGAGTCATTTTTCAAATGGTTTCTCGGGTATGGTCCTCAAACCTGGGTGGCGACTCCATTCAACCAATCAAAACAGTTTTCCAAACAACCATTTTCGTGGGTGTCGCTCCGCGGGGTGTTCACATCATCATTCTTTATGTATCTAGCGATCCATGTGAACCATTATGTAAACTATGGATGTTGAGCACAAAATCTATTTTTATGATAATATATGCAAGAGATATTCATAGATGTCTTCTGGAGATGGAGGAAAAGAAGTTCACTGAATATTAGACGGACACATAAAACTGTGAATTCACTCCTTTGTGTGAGTTTTGTATATTTGATTACTATCATGGACTTATTTGATTTGGCCTGCTAAAATAGTTATGCCTAATATGCTTTGTTTGTCAGGTTCGTTTTCAAGGATGAACTCTATCTTTTGACTTTCCGAATTTTTATCAAGACAATGTGTAATTCTTTGATCCATTCTTCTGCAGGTTCTGCTTGAATTCAAAGAAGTTCTTGATAACACTGTTGTTGCAGCCTTATCTCATTCTTCACCTCTTGTAAGATGCGAACTGTGGTTTTCTAAGTTAAATATACTTTTCGTCTTCAGTTGGATATCTGGAGCTATATAATTACCCTGTCACACTTTTGTCAATCTTGTTTTTTTTTTTTTGAAGTCTGGCTTTGTTGTTTGTTATCTACTCCCTCCGTCCCAATTTGTTTCGCCCTTATTCCTTTTTGGGATGTCCCAAAATGTTTTGCTCATTTCAAAACTTTCCATTTTTGGACATCCATTTTATCATTTTGCCCCTCATTTATTCTACATTTAAAAATATCTATGGCCCACCAGTCAAAGCAAAAATATGGCCTACCAGTCATGCATCAAATTCAAAATTTAAAATTTTGAATTCTACGGAAACTTGATGTTCTATTTGGAGCAAATATGGAAACCTGGTGCAAATATGGCCCACTTCTTTTATTTTTATTTTGATGAGTACTATTGTATTCTATTAGAAGGGTAAAATAGTAAAATTATCAAAAAGTCAAAGCAATCATGATGTTTCCTTAAATTTTTCATTTCCCAATAAGGGCGAAACAAATTGGGATGGAGGGAGTAATTTGATCTTTGCCAGCAATAAGAGATGATTTCAATATTTTGTGAGGATTTTAAAGATATTTCAGTATATGATATTTTTTTGGAAGTTGATGAAATTGTGTTAAGTCATATTGCGTTGCTGGAATCACCCTAACTACAACAAGACAATCTGGAATCCTAGCATCCATTGCAGATCTTCATTGTGACCTTAGTCACAGATATCTAGCGTATCTTTGATTGTTTATGGCCTTAAAAGTTTCCAGCACATTTCCAGAAATACATGTAGGATATCTTATTGAAGTTTTCCTCTTAACTATTGGTTTCTTATATTCCTTTTGCTTTAGAGCAACGATTTTAGCTCTGAAATTGTTTGGTATTTTATTCTTGGCCCAACAGTTTAATAACTAGAATTTTCCAGGTATGGGTTGAAGCTGCTTTGACTTTGCGTCCATTGGCTGAAGTTGATCCTACCTGTGTTGGTGATTTGATTTCTTATAGGGTGACTACACTTCAAGAAAATTTGTCTTTTGAAAAGGTAATGTGTGCTTCTCACCGAAGAATTATTCAGTATAGCATTCAAGCTACCTCTGTAATTGCTAGAAATATGTTTTAAGTGCTGATATATGTGTTGAAACTGACCTTTGTAGCAGGATTGATGGTATAAATGCTTGAATTGTGGAGATTATCTTTTAGTCACTCTCCTTCTATCTGAGGTTTTGAATTGTGTAGGTTTGACTATTTTTTTGGGTCCACAAGTATAACCGACCCCTAATGCTCTCATGGTGAAGTTCGTGGGCACTTTCACTGTCTCGTTAATGGTCCAAGCAGCACCAACACAAACCTAAAATGAACTCGTGGCATTTTTTGGATTTTGGGCCCACGAGTTAATTACTCCCCCCTTGCAACAATTTGCAATTTGCTGGTTGTAAAGAGTTGACTCATGCATCCAAGATCCAGCCAAAGCCGCAAGCTCTTTTTAGGTTTATGCCGGCACTGCTGGGACCACTAACAAGACAATGAAAGTGCCCAGTTCAATTAATCTGGTACTTTGGTGGGCTCAAGCACTTGTAAGATTTATGCCCTAATCACTTAGTGTCAACCTAAGTTTACAATGCAATAGAGTTTGCAAACTAAAAAGTTGTTACATGAAGCTAGTTTGAAGTCGGACCCATTTTTGTGAGATGAATAAGAAGCCTAAATCAGGATTTGTATGCATTTGAACTTGCACTTTGGTTAGAACGTAGAAGAAAAACGACAATACAATAAGAGAAGGCTTTTTCTAAGGTGGTCAGAACCGAAATGATTGTGTGAGTTTGACGATTTTAGTATTGTGTTTTAATGCAGAAAACAAAATTTTATTTGCTATACATTATGCATTCCCATTTCACCATCTTCTTATCCACAAGTCTTATATACCAGGATAAAAGCTTGTTGCTGTTAGGATGATGGACAAAGATTGGGTGCATTGGGTTAGGTAATGAAAATATACATTGCTGCTATTATGGAAAAAGTAGTTAAAAATTAGGTAAGTGGTTTAACACATTTTCTTTCACCATTGGTAGATCCATTGATTAGTATATGAGTGCAACATCGAATTTTGTTGCGATGGCCAATCAAAATGCAGGAAATCTTGGAAAAATTCTATGCCCTTGCAAAGAATGCCGAAATGTTAGTCACCATTCCATTGAAAGTGTTTATGAGCACTTAGTGATAAATGGAATGGATCCTACATACACAACTTGGTATCATCATGGGGATCACCCAAATGCAATACAAAAACTTAGAGAAGTGGAAATGTCAGATGCATATAACTTATATAGTGCAGCATATGCACTCGATGACGAGCATGTTGAATCACTTGAAGAAAGGAGAGACGAGGAATTCGCTAAATCATTAGAAGATGTAGAAACTCCATTATACCCAGGTTGCCTAACCTATACAGAGTTATCCGCAATAGTAACTTTATACAAACTCAAAACTGATAATGGGTGGGCTGATGAAAGTTTTACCGGTCTTTTGGATAAACTACATGGTATGTTTCCTGTGGATAATGTATTGCCAGATTCAGTACAAGCAGTTGGAAATTTTCTCTAAGCTTTTCAATTGGGTTACAAGAAAATCCATGCTTGTGTGAAGGATTGTTGTTTGTTTAGGAAAGAGAATGCTGAGTTGGAGAATTGTCCAAAATGTGGTAGTTTAAGATGGAAGGTGGATAAACGGACAAAGGAAATTAGAAAAGGGATTCTTGCCAAAGTTTTGAGATATATGCCTATAATTCCGAGGTTTCAGAACATGTATAGGTCATTGGAAATGGCTGAAAATTTGAAGTGGCACTCCACTCATGGAAGTAATGATGGAAAGATGCGACATCCAGTGGATTCTCCCACGTGGAAAATAATTAACGGTAAGTGGCCATCTTTCTCAGTAGACCCACGCAATCTAAGGCTTGGTCTTGCTACTGATGGTTTCAATTCATTTAGCAGTGGATTCTCCCACGTGGAAAATAATTAACGATAAATGGCCATCTTTCTTAGTAGACCCACGCAATCTAAGGCTTGGTCTTGCTACTGATGGTTTCAATCCATTTAGCAATTTGAGTTCCACATACAGTTGCTGGCCGGTTACGTTGGTTACATACAACTTGCGTCCTTGGTTATGGATGAAGAGGAAAAATGATCTACTGACATTGTTAATCCCAGGACCAAAGCAACCCGGTAATTATATCGATGTGTATTTACAACCTCTCATTGAAGACCTACAAGAGTTGTGGAGCCTTGGAATAAGTGTTTATGACAAATCCACCGACTCTATCTTCAACTTGAGGGCAATTTTGTTGTGGACAATGAACGATTTTCCAGCACTTTGAAATCTTGCCGGGTGTAAGACAAAAGGTAAAATTGCTTGTCCCATTTGTGGAGAAAATACATGCTATCTATGGCTAAAATTCAGTAAGAAGATGGTATATATGGGACAAAGGTGATTCTTTTCTCCATCTCACCCTTTCCGAAAGAAGAAAGCATGGTTTGACGGAATGGAAGAGAAAGGAAAAAAACCTCGAATCATGACCGGCTCTTGGATTAAGCTTGCTCTTAAAAATTTTAAGAATGATTGGGAAAAGGCAAAAAGAGAAGAAGTAAAAAGTCAAAAAGGAAGCGAGACAATGAAGATAAGCAAATGTGGAAAAAGCGGTCAATCTTTTTTGATCTTCCATATTGGGAAGTAAGTGTTGTTAATATAGTATTTTATATTATGTGAATATTGATTTCATGTTGTGTTCTAGTAGATTTTATGGGCGGGTCCCTAATTGTCTTTGTAGGAATTGCCAGTTCGTCGCAACTTAGATGTCATGCATATTATAAAAAATATTTGTGAGAGCATTATTGGCACGATATTGGATATGAATGGGAAATCTAAGGATGGCCTGCATGCTCGAAAGGATTTACAAGATTTGGGAATAAGGCACGATTTGCATCCACAAGAGCAAGGGGCAAAGACGTATCTTCCTGCAGCTTCACATACACTTTCTAAAGCTGAGAAAGAAATCTTTTGCAAGAGGTTGTTTGACTTGAAGGTACCCAATGGATATAGCTCAAACATTGCAAACTGTATATCAATGGAAGAGTTGAAGATCACAGGTCTCAAATCCCATGACTGTCATATGCTAATGCGACAACTGTTGCTGGTAGCTGTAAGAGGATTGCTACCAAAGGGACCTCGAAATGCGATACTTTGCCTTTGTTCGATCTTCAACAAATTGTGTCAGCGAGTCATTGATCGAGAAGAAATCGCTACCCTTGAAGATGAAGTTGTGGAAACCTTATGCATGTTCGAGAGATTCTTTCTTCCTTCGTTCTTTGACATCATGATTCACTTAGCAATTCACTTAGGATGAGAAGCACGGCTTTGTGGGCTAGTTCAATACCGTTGGATGTTCCTTTTTGAGAGGTGAACTCTCACTGTTCACTTTTTTGTGAAGGATTTACTTATAGTTATTTGTTGTTAATAAACTTCCTTCTTTGTTAGACATATGAAGATTTTCAAGGGGAATGTTAGGAATCGTGCACGACCTGAAGGTTGCATTGCAGAATGCTATCTTGCAGAAGAGTGCATCACATTTTGCAGTAGACATATGAAGCAATATGTGGACACTCATTATCAAGATTCTTGAAGGTCAACCAATATCAGTCGGCACATTAATTACATTGATTGAGGATCTATTAGAAAGTGCACATCGTTATGTGTTATTCAATACAGCAATTGTGGAACCATATTTGGAGTAAGTTTTATGAAACTTTAAATGCTGAATTTGTAGTTAAGGGGGTGAATCGCTTACTCTTTCTTCTTTTTTCTATTAGGATACATATAGAGGAGTTAATGCAATCCAATCCAAGCTTTGGTCTACCAAAAAATAGACATTTACTTATGAGGAGACATGTTGACAACTTTTCAAAATGGTTAAAAGAACAGGATACATTTACTTTATTAGTGAGGTTTGTGAAGTAAGAAATGTAAGAAGATAGTTTAATTTGAGTTGTTTATACTTGACCAGATTCCAGTAAAATCCTGCCCAAATAGAGAATTGGAGAAACTACAATGGATTGCAAATGGTCCAAGAAACTAGGCAGTGAGCTACACCGGATATATCATCAATGGGCAGCGGTTTCACACAAAGGATGTTGAAAAATCAACACAAAATAGTGGTGTTTCCATTGATGCAACAACTATGCATAGAGCAAGTGTGAAGGACACTGCGCAAGTTGTTGATGTAGTTTCATACTATGGGGTGATCAAAGAAATAATCTTGTTAGATTATCATACATTCCAACTTCCAATGTTCAAGTGTGATTGGGAAAATCTTGGCCATGGTGTTAGGTTTGAAGATGGCTTTACACTTGTTAACCTACACCAAGGTTAGACGCAATATGACAAAGAGCCTTTCATCCTTGCTTCACAAGCAAAATAAGTTTTTTATTCAAGAGACTACGACTCTTCAAACTGTTATATTGTACTAAAGGCACCACCTAGGGTTTTTTGTGACTTGGAAATGTTCGAAAAAACTCTTGATACATCTTCCATGCCACAAGATGTTTCAACACTTGATATGGATAGTGAGAATGATGATGAAGAAGCAAGTAATGCAAGAGAGGATTGTGAGGGCACACTAGTGTGATTCGTGTAATTATCGAGTTAATGAAATGAAATTTGCAACTTTAGTTTGTTGTTTTAATTTGAATTCTCATGTCATTTTGAATAAGGAACTTTGTGCCATGGAAGCAGAGGTAAGAAACTGAGAACTCTGGTCCTAGATTTAGCTACTTAGTTTGGTCTCAGATGTTAGTATTGCAGTAAAACCAATAGGCCAAGATTTGTCTATTTTAATCTATGGAACCTGGAAGTGTGACTGCAAATCATCTTGGTTAGTAGCTTAGTATGGCAATTTGGCTATCGCTTAGGCTTTGTTTGATGCCTCTGATCTTTAGTAAGAATGTGTATCTGAGTACTAGCATACATAGGAAAAAGTGGTTTTTGGTGAAGGCAAAACCTTTTCATGGTATATGACAATTCACAGAGTAGAGTTATTTTATGTTGCTTCATAGCACCTCCATGATACTATTCTTTTGCTTAACGGTGGCTTCAAAGGCTGCCCTTATTTTGCTTTAAGGGGTTGCTCATACTATTTGAAGTGTTTGCTTACTAGCTGATTGCTATTTTCTGTAATGGGCTCATAGGTTAATCATTGATTTATGTATTTTAGGTGCCAAAATTTTGACTCTTTTGAAGGAACTTGAATGAGCAAATGTTTAATTAATTTGTATCTACCATGTGTAGGTCTATGGGTTGATAGAAGAAATTGTTTCATCACTTTTTGCTGATTGAAGATTTGATCTTCCTACTGCTGGTTATTGCTTAATTGGTTGAAGTCTTTGTGATGATATTTTTGCTGAAGATATAGATATATGATATTGTAGTGTTTAGAAGCCCTTTTGTTGATATTTTGGTGCCAAGGCTTGTTCTCCACTTTTGGTATAGATAGATGAGTTGGAGGAACTTGTAATATTCTAATTTTCTTTTACATAATGTTAATCGCTTGGATGTTTAGACAATGACATCTTTTTGGGCTTTGTATGGAATATTGTGAACATATTGCCAAGGAATGTGCAGTCGTTTAAATCATCTTATTTTTTTTGTTACTGTTGGAAGAGTTTGACATAGAATTGAATTCAAGTTACTAGAATCACTACTACAAAAAGGCATAAAGATCACGGTCTTTTGGTGTGATCTTTTACTTTCAATCTCGGTCAAAAAACTGTGATCTTATCTAGTGTGATTAAAAGTCTCCATCTTTCAATCACGCTTCTAAACCGTGATAAAAACTCTTGAAAAACTGTGATTAAAACAAAACAAAAAACTGTGATATTTGACAATATAACATCTCAGTTTTTTCTAAAAACCGTGATTGTTTACAGAGAAAAGATCTCAGTTTTTAGTAAAACCATGATTAAAAAATGAAAAAAACTGTGATGAAAAAAATTTCCTCGCTAATATAGGCATCCAAAAATTGCATTATCTTGCAAACCTTGCTTCCATCTAGATTTGATCCTTTGACCTCTTGCACAAGATAAGTAACACCTATCCACCCCACCAATTATGCATTTCATTATATTGTTGAACTATTTAATATATATATATAATAGTTTTTGTAGGTCTTTCACTTGCCCATATTAGTTTCTTGAACATTGACTATGATTTTCTAGGCTTTATGTACTCTTATAGTTTCCAATCTTGTTTGAGAAAATTTAATTTTTGGTTACAAAAATAATTTTTTTTGTTCATATTCTATGAGTTTCTGACCACAATTTTTTTTTTGGGTTTAAAAGGGATGTCACATCTTCCAATTCAACAAAGTTTCCTTCCATCAAAACATCTAAATCTCTCTTCTCTTTCTCAACATATTTAATTATGATCCTCCAACTCAATAATTTTCATCAAATTGAAACTTTTCTCCCCATAAAATTTTACTCTCAACCGTTCTCCAATATCCATCACATTTTGAGCTTTCTTTAACAAGACAGAAAACATACTCCCTCCGTCCCTTTTTGTTTATCATTTTTTGATAATCGTGTTAGTTTTCGATCACTTATATCTTTTAATATCGATCTCCAAATATATGCAATATGGATCTTGTTTAATAGTTCACGATTAATTCTATTATACAAAGTTTTTAAAACGGTGAAAAGCATTATAGATTGAAAGATATAAGCAATTTAAGGCATATTAGAAAATGGAATAATTGACAAACAAACTGGGACGGAGGGAGTAAGAAAGATCTCAGTTTTTGTAAAAACGTGATAAAAAAATTAGAGTTAGATTTTTTATCACGGTTAAGTACATAAACCGAGATGAAATACAGTTTTAATCTCAGTCATCTATAAAACGTGATTAAAAATGAAAATGAAATTATCTCACCTTACTTACAATCACACTTTTTAAATGACTGTGATTAAAACTCTTACTTACAATCACACTTTTTAAATGACTGAGATTAAAGCTTAATTTTATTACTATTTTCAATCACGTTTTATAGATGACCAAGATTAAAACTGTCTTTCATCTCGGTTTATGTACTTAACCGTGATAAAAAATCTAACTCCTATTTTTTAATCACGGTTTTACAAAAACTGAGATCTTTCTTATTTTTGAGGCGTGATCTTTATACATTTTTGTAGTAGTGAATAAGTACCAAAATTTCAATGCGAAATATTGGGGTACACATTCAAAGAATGCAATGAATTAAGATTGTAGAAAATATTGTAGTATACAGCATCCAAAGAATGCAATGAAAGGTGAAACATAAATAGCAGGTTCAAAATGCAATAGAAAACTTACATTATATGGCAGGCCTAAAATGCAATAGAAAACATATATACATTATATAGCAGGTCTAAAATGCCATAGATAGAAATTAAAATATATAATAAATACACTTGATAGCGTTTTAAGAACATTATTAATCGTCGACATATAATAGCAATCAAAAAATGCTATGGAATCATGCAAAATTATTGATTTAAAATTCTATCTTTGACGTACTAAATATAGCGGGCATAAAATGCTATGGAAACCTAGGAAATGCTATATTTGATATACAAAATATAGCAGGCCAAAAATGTTATGGAAAGTCTTACTCTTTTTATAGCGCCGGCTAATACAACATTTGATGAAACGCTATATATACGTTTCTATAGCATTTTTCGCATGCTATAGAAACCAACTTTTGTTGTAGTGACCATCACTATCACCAACCAAAAACTAGCCTCCGTAAATTTGGTACAGGGATTAATTAGGTCTCTTTGAGGTAAAACTCATTTTGATATAAGTATATATTGATAAAATGACGAGAGATATTTAATTAAGGATTTGAGCAAGGGCTGGAGATATTTAATTGACAGTTGGGCTCTGGCTGTAGATCAATCTTAGTCGTTCAGGTGGCTTAGTGTCGTGTAGGCACTAATTAGCATGTGGGAGCACAAGTCATCTTGTAGGCCTCAACAGTGGAAGCATACATAGATATTAAGCACGGTCATAATTAAAGTTGATAATTGGGATTTTGTGCTGTTACCTTTTTGTTTAATGCTAATTATCACTTATCTTGACTCCAAAGTTGCCCATTTAATGGAGTGTGCCTTCTGCACTTTCGGAATGACTCCAACTGTTCCATTGAAATCGTACGAGTAAGTGTTATGAGGCACACGAATATAGAAGAAAAAATAATAAAGTAAACCACGCAAAAGCACGGAAATTTACGTGATTCTGCTCAAATACAAAACAACAATGTACTCCATGGATGAGGGAATTCAATATGAACGATAGAGATTACAAAGAGCCTGGAATATGTATAACTCTTAAGAGCAGAGACAGAGTCAAGATTTAGTTTCGGGGTGGCACTATTTAATGGGAGTCTAAATATGAAGAGAATGTTAAATGCAAAGTCACAAATTTGTCCTGGGTTTTAGTTTTTGTTTAAAAAAAACAACAAATACTTGACAAAAACAATCAATTATCTTGTTGCCTTCAAATAGACGTCTTTGAGATAGCTTTTTTATGATCCAAACCATTCATCTTTTGAAACGTTTTTTTACCATCATTTGTGTGAAAATCAAGTTGTGATACAGGTAAATGCCTAATTTACTAACGTAAAACAAAAATTTGTTTTGGAACCACTGGACGTGCCACCTATCTCACCAACTAGCTCTGGCCTTGATTGAGAGAGGCCAAAATATGAGAGAAATAGCCCAAAACAATAAAACTAGAATATCCTTATGTCCCCCTTATGGAGTACTAATTAAAATAGATTTAAAACGCATTGTACGGACAAGGGCGGACATAAATAGGGGTTGGGGTCCCCCCACCACACACAAACTTCTTAAAAAAAAAAAATTTTTTTTTTTCTGGTTCGCAAGGTTTATCGGGTCGAGACTTTTTATGCTATAATTGATTCTCAGCTGCAAGAGTTAAGTAGTCGTTTCAATGAGCGTTCGATGGAGTTGCTCAATCTTAGCTCGACTTTGGATCCTCAAGAGCTTGAATCATTTAGGATTGACGATGTTTGGCAATTGGTAGAAAAGTTTTATCCCCAAGACTTCACTGATTTAGAAATAGAATAGCTGAAGATGCAACTTCCTCATTATGAGCAAAATGTAGTAAGAACTCCAGAGTTTCAAGCTTTAGAAACTGTTTCCGAACTATGTAAATGGTTGGTGAAAGACTAGTAGATTAGCAATCTACCATCTTGTTTATCGAGTGATCACACTTGTACTTACTCTTCCTGTGTTTCTTTTTTTTTTTTGGTAAATCGGAAATAATATTAGAACTAGATAATAAGGTAGCGCTCCATAGGGAGGTGAGTTAGGTTACAAACCGACCAAAGCATGAATCTAGTCCAGAACATGACAGATTCCAACAAAACAAAACCACTAATCCAAAACATATCTAAGACCAAGCCGGTCCCTGTTCCAAAATTCACGAATTGATAGGGGCATCGTGTCCAGAACAACAAGATGTTCATTTTGCTCCGCGCCTACCCGTGCGAGGTGATCGGCACACTCATTAGTTTCTGCCGCATCGGCAAAACAATCTTTTTCGGCAATGAAGATTATCAAAACCAGGCTTTGGAACAAAATGGAAGATGAATTTCTCTCGATTTCAAAGATTTGAGAATACGTCGGGTTGTACTTTAGTAGATTGTCAAGCTACTTTTCTTTTATTTTGATGGATGATCAATATTATTGAAAAATGTATTTCGGAATTTTTTTTTACTATGGAATGCAAGGATGTTGATAGTTGTTTTTTTTTTTTACTTATTTGTTGAATAAGGAAAAGAAAAATATTTTCTGTTATAACTCGGCCCCTTTGGAATTCTTCATCCTTGCTTGGCCGCTGTCTACGGATTCATGTCTAGCCGTCCGGATGAAGAAAGCCTGGAGTCAGATTTTTTTGTTTCAGTAATTTAGGTCCGGACCGTCAAGATTTGAGCAGGACTGAACTCAAGGCATCTCCCAACAGTAAGCTTAATCAATATTCGCGAGCAAGTTGTGTTGGTAATGATTTAGCCTGATCGATTATGGGTACGTACGGCTTCTCTCCATCAAGATTTGAGCAGGACTGATGGACATGGTTCCAATTGTTCACTTTTAAAGTTTTGATTGTATAGATCCAAAGTTAATGCCGCCTCATCGAACATTTATAATGTTGGAATAATGAACAAACAACTTTCATTGATGCATAGAGAATATAAATCTAACATGCCTTTATATAGAGTATAAGACAACCAAATTAAAGACACATCAATAACAATGAAACCTAAACTAGTTAGGAGACACGAATATTATTCTAGCATAAACATGGAAGATACTATTAAAACCTAGAATAAATGGTAACATAATAATCCTTATGTTAGTCTAAGAGTCCACTATTCCATTTAATTTGTTAATTAGTTGCTTGTATCTTTTAATTTATAATATTTTTATGTTTTTGAAAACCTTTTATAATAGGATTAATTGGAAACTATCAAATAATTAATATTGTACAAGTTTGAATATCTTTATTAAAAGATATAATTAATTGAAAACTGCATAATCATCGATAATGGAGAGATAAAAATAGACGGAGAGAGTATAATTTTCCAAGTTAATTTCTATGAAACCTAAAACATCAATAATACATGTACAACAAAGTCTCTAATTTAGCTACAATACACTCACATAATATGTGGAGCTCACACTTTTGTTGTAAATTTATCATTTTTGATTATTTAGAGTAGCATGGACAGACAGTAAATCCCCAACATTACCTACCCAGACCTTTGATGCATGAGCTAGGGCAACTTGTCAAAATGACAGTTGAAGGGTCAGTGTCCCATCTGTTGATCACACTCCATTTCGTCTCCCTGCCGTTGGAGTGCCACTTGTCAATTGACACGTCATCAAAGTGAAATGTTGGCCCACAAAGGTTAACTTTCCTCCATATCATAATCTTTCCGACCGTACTCCTCTATATCTACCCTCAGCGCACCCAACAAGGGTGGTCCCTACTGCCAGGGAGTCACTTCTGAGGTGTGAGTTCGATTCTAAAGAGTAAGTTAACCAGTTGAGAGGTGGAAGTTTAATCGGAAAGTGCTATGAGCGATGGTCTACCCTCCTGGCTGCTTTAAATTTTTTTTCATGGGTGTTGCTTCCATGGTACCAGTCTTAGGTGTATTAGCCTCAAGTTGTTTTGAGTGTGGAGATATTTCTTATGTTGTAGAAAACACGTTTATACTATTTCCGACTTACCAAAGAAAAAAAAAGAAAACACGTATATACACAATCGGCCTGAGTTCAAAACTCACGGATGTTGTAGAGTAGAATATTTGTGCGAACACGCACAATTTGATTGGATTGAGTGTGTGTATGCTACGTTTTCTGTATTCGAATTGATGCCAAAATACCACTCATTTTCATTAAAAATATCATTTAGTCGGGAGGAAATGAACTCACCCTTATTATGTATGGTGAATCATATTCTAAATTTTTTTTGATCGGCAAAAGTACAATTTATTAGGGATAAGGGAAAGGGTTCCAACAAAAAGTTAGAAAATACATGCATAGAGACAAAATCGAAATACACTTAAGGGCCTTAAAACCTAGATAAAACAAATACAACTCAAATACCCAAAAGGCTTAAAAAGCCCGAATAATACAATAAAGACTAGCCCAAAGAAAACCCGAATAATAACAATCACCGCCTACCACCTAATCACCACCCGAATAATAACAATCACCGCATACCACCTAATCAGACAGGAGCAACCTCTACCACCGGTTATAGCCACCAAAGAAAACCACCACAACTCCACCGGCCACCCGAACGGAGGTACAACACAGAGCCCAAACAGAACCACTACTGCGGATGCTCACCTTGCCGGTAGGCGAATACTGAGCCATCCAACAATGGCCACGGGGGGAGCCAAACACTGACCATGCCACCCAAACCTATTGTAATATATGATTTATAATTTCATAGTAAATATTTATTTGATTTTATTCTACATTTAATTTGCTGATTATATATTAATTTGGTGTGTTAAGTTATCGGTTACGTGTTGAGTCAACTGGCCATTGTCTCTATAAATGCTTTTACTCAATATAGACGTTGGGTATAGCTCATGTAATTGATGAATGCATGATTTCTCATTCAATTACCTAGTAATGCCTATTTCTCTTTTGTATTTATATGAAGATAGCAAGAGACAAAACTGATATAGTATCTTGAAAAGCTTCTACTACTTAGTATAATTACACGTGTGATTACAAAACAGAGAGAAAAACTATTGTTACAAAGTTTTCAGGGTTTCTATTGTTTGAGCGTACACTATATTTTGTTTGTGCATACGGGCAATATTCGGTTCGCGGTGAGAGTTTTAGCTGCACACAAATCTTTCCGGGGATTGTTGTATCTTGGGAGTGGAGCGTCGATCTATCCGGTGCAAAAGGGAGACGTATCTTCTCTTAGAAGAGTGCTACACGCGTGCCTCAATCCACAGGTTTTTCTATACCCTTAATCTCTTGATTAAATTATTATCTTTGTTTATTATTTTTGCATCTTGTTTTGTTTCTACAAAAATTTCTGCCAATTTTTCTAACAATCTAAGAGAGGATAAGTCCGTTAGAAATTGCTGTAAAACGGAAAATGGAGTCTAATTTGTGCAAACCAGAAAAGTTTACGGGACAAAATTTTAGGATGTGGCAACAACAAGTAAAATTTTAGCTCACAACTCTAGGTCTCTATTCTGTGATTAGCAAAGCACTTAAAGGGAAGGAAAAAGTTTCTGAACAAGCAGGGAAGTCATTGGAAGTGGATAAAGACTCTACATCTACTAAACAACCTGAGACCCATGTAGACGATTCTGATGAAAAAGATTCACTTTGTCATAGTAGAATTTTGAGTGCATTATCTGACACAATCTAACCTATTTTTTTGCACTACAAAATCTGTTATTGAATTATGGGAAGCTTTAGAACAGAAATATAGGTCTGAGGAAGAAGGATGGAAAAGGTACTCTGTTGAAAAGTTTGTGGATTTTCAGATGGTCGAAGGCAAGTCTATTATGGAGCAAGTTCATGAGTTTGAAAATATTATATATGATATGAAAATGAAAGATATCACTGTGCATGAAACTATTTTGGTGATTCTTTTGATTAAAAGATTACCTTCTTCATGGACCGAATTCGGAAGATTCGTTGAAGCAAAAACCTGAGAATTTTTCTTTTAATGATCTTTTGGTTTCTCTTAGGATTGAGGAAAAACACCGCGAGTCTCAAAAATTGCTTTTGAAACCCAATTTTCAAGCTAAAGCGCTTATTGTCGAAAATCATTACAAAGCAGAAAACCTAGAAAACCTTTTAAATTTGTTGAAAGAGAAACCAAAGTATTGGAGTTGATACATAGTGATGTTTGTGATTCCAATAATGTTTTGACTTGTGGAGGTAAAAGGTATTTTATAACTATTATTGATGATTTTTCAAGATATTGTACCACGTATTTGATTAATGCAAAAAGTGAGTTGTTTGATAAATTCAAAATTTACAAAGCAGAGGTAGAAAATCAACTTGAAAAGAAAATCAAGTTTTTGAGATCAGATCGGGGAGGTGAATATACTCCAAATGAAATGGTTAATTTTTGTGAAACACATGGGATTATTCACCAATTAACTCCTTCTTATGCACCACAATCGAACGGAGTTGTCGAAAGAAAAAATCGCACATTGATGGATACGGTTAATGCGATGCCGTTGAGTTCGGGCTTACCGAATAATCTTTGGGGTGAAGCTTTATATTCAGTTTGTCATAGTCTTAATAGAGTCCCATAAAATAACTCGGCTGAGACACCTTATGAGAAGTAGAAAAATAGAAAACCAAGCATGAATTACCTCAAAGTGTGGGGGTGTTTAGCTAAGGTTAATATTCCTAACACGAAAAAAAGAAAGATTGGTCCAAAAACTATTGATTGTGTGTTTATTGGTTATTCTTTGAATAGTCCTACTCATAAATTTTTAGTTTTAAATTCAGAAACTCCAGAAATCTCGAATAATACTATAACAGAGTCACATGATGTAGTTTTCTTCGAAAATATTTTCCCTATGAAAAACAAAATGACGAAACAAGTAGGTGAAAGCCTAGAGGAGAATGTTTTGAGAGGAGAATGTTTTGAGTTCTAACCTAGATAAAAGAAAGCAAATAGAAGTGAGAAAGAGTAAACGAGCCAAGATAGAGAAAAATTTTGGAGACGATTTTTACATGTTTTTGATAGAAAATGATCCAAAAACCTTTAGTGAAGCTATGATGTCTTTAGATGCTGCATTTTGGAAAGAGGCAATTGATAGTGAAATGAACTCTATTGTGAGTAATAATACGTGGTTTTTAACTGATCTCCCACCCGTTTCTAGAACTATTGGTTGCAAATGGATTTTCCTGAAAAAATTAAGAACGGATGGCTCAATTGAAAAGTTTAAGGCAAGACTTGTTGCTAAAGGTTTTAGTCAAAAGGAAGGAATAGATTTCTTTGACACTTATTCACCGGTGACTAGAATTACTACAATTAGAATTTTAATTGCTATTGTCACTATTTATAAGTTAGAAGTACATCAAATGGACGTCAAAACTGCTTTTCTAAACGGTGAATTAGAAGAAGAAATTTACATGGATCAACCAGAAGAATTTGTTGTGCCAGGACAGGAAAAGAAATTAAAGTATGTAAACTTGTGAGATCTTTGTATAGCTTAAAACAAGCTCCGAAACAGTGACATGAAAAATTCGATAAGGTTATACTTTTTAACGGTTTTAGAATAAATGATGCAGATAAATGTGTCTACATAAAGCAAATAGGCAATTCTTATGTAATTCTTTGTTTATATGTCGATGATATTCTTATATTTGGTACTGATATGGATGTTATTAATAAAACAAAAGAATTTTTGTCTAGTAGTTTTGACATGAAAAATTTGGGTCAAGCGGATGTTATACTTGGGATAAAGTTGATAAAAAAATCAGAATAGCATTATTATGTCACAGTCCCATTTTGTTGAGAAATTGTTGAGGAAGTTTGGTTATTTTGATTTACAATCAGTTTGTACCCCTTTTGATCTTAATTTACATTTGAATAAAATGAAAGAGAAGGTATTTCTCAACATAAATACTCACAAATAATTGGGGCACTGATGTATCTTGCTAATAGTACTAGACCAGACATCGCATATGTAGTGGGTAGATTGAGTAGATATACTAGCAGTCCATACATTGATCATTGGACCGCACTGGAAAGAATTTTTACGTATTTAAAAAGCACTATAGATTTATAGATTATGGCATTCATTATTCTGGTTATCCTGCCGTACTTGAAGGATTTTGTGATGCTAATTGGATATCAGATTCAGATGAGACTAAGGCCACTAGTGGTTATGTCTTTACCTTGGGAGGTGGTGGAGTTGCGTGAAAATCCACTAAACAAACTGTTACATCTAGATCAACAATGGAAGCGGAGTTCATAGCCCTAGATTTGGTTAGTACAGAAGCTGAATGGCTGAAAAGTCTTTTAGCAGACATACCCTTATTGTCTAAGCCTTTACCAGCTGTTTCTATGCATTGTGATAGCCAAGCTACAATAGTAAAGGCTAAGAGTAAAAATTATAATGAGAAAAGGAGGCATATTCGAATAAGGCATAATATTAAGGAGTTGTTGACACATGGTGTGATATCACTTGATTTTGTGAGGTCTGAAAATAATATAGCGGACCCTCTTACAAAAGGTTTAGCCCGAAGGCTAATATTAGAATCATCAAGGGGGATGGGACTGAAGCCTATAAAGTAGTAGTCACAGTGGACACCCAACCTTTGTGATTGGAGATCCCATGAAGAAGGTTCAATGGGTAACAACGAAACTGTAGATTGACTAGAAAGATCACAATATTAATATTGAGGGGTTTTCCCTATTCCCATCCTTATGGTGATAGTGATCTTTAATGTGACAGTTGAGGAAGAGCTTAGCTCTGAATGAGTCTGAGGCAGGTATTCTGCAGGGTATTGGTCACAAATAACCCTGAAGGTCTCACCTAAATGAGTGTGGTAGTGGGGTCACTGCTGTGGGAAAGTGGGCTACTCCCTAAAGACACTCATGATACAAGATATGTGTGCACGACCTTAAAGTGCAAACCAGACTAGAACTGAAATGAATTGCCCGTACTGTGTGTGAGGTATGTTGATGTTTGGTTCAAAGACCCAGTTCAAAATTTAAAAAAAAAAAAATTCACTATGGCTCTTCAAACGGAAATTTACCATCACTAAGTGTAGGTTCAAACCCGAAAGGTACCTACACCCATTGCACAGTAAAGTGCTACATATGTGTGTATATATATATATATATATATATATATATATATATATATATATATATATATATATATATATAATTTAAATCATGTGAGGGATTGTTGTAATTTATGATTTATAATTTCATAGTAAATATTTATTTGATTTTATTCTACATTTAATTTGTTGATTATATATTAATTTGGTGTGTTAAGTTCATCGGTTACGTGCAGAGTCAAATGGCCATTGTCTCTATAAATGCTTTTACTATAGACGTTGGGTATAGCTCATGTAATTGATGAATGAATGATTTCTCATTCAATTACCTAGTAGTGCCTATTACTCTTTTGTATTTATATGAAGATAGCAAGAGACAAAACTGATATGGTATCTTGAAAAGCTTCTACTACTTAGTATAATTACACGTGTGATTACAAAACAGAGAGAAAAACTATTGTTACAAAGTTTTCCGGGTTTCTATTGTTTGAGCATACACTATATTTCGTTTGAGCATACGGGCAATATTCGGTTCGCGGTGAGAGTTTTAGCTACACACAAAACTTTCCGGGGATTGTTGTATCTTGGGAGTGGAGGGTCGATCTACCCGGTGCAAGAGGGGGACGTATCTTCTCTTAGGAGAGTGCTACACGCCTACACGCGTGCCTCAATCCACAGGCTTTTCTATACCCTTAATCTCTTGATTAAATTATTATCTTTGTTTATTATTTTTGCATCTTGTTTTGTTTCTACATAAATTTCCGTGAATTTTCTAACAATCTAAGAGAAGATAAGTCCGTTAGAAAAAAAAAAAAAAAACCTTGTCTATACGTAACCCTATATTCAAAAGTTTGTTTTAATAAATTATCTTTCGTAATTGAAAAAAGAAAAAGAAAAAAAGAAAGATGGTGTATGGAGGGAGCTCATTCCAATATTCTCGTCATCTGATCCACATTTTAGATCAAAGTTTTCATAATTTTATTTGACTAATGTTGCCAACTTGATTGCTATTCTTCACCAAACCCACAACAATTAATCCTCGATCTTTGCCTGTCCTTCTGATTTGATACCTCAAATGTAAAAACCTTAAGTTTCTTAACTAAGAGTGAGCCTCTGGACAGTACTCGAATTCTCCCTCTTTCCTTAGTACATGTCGATGCAGCTACCTTAATTTTTGGCTGGCTCCACATTCAAAAGGACACACACACTCGCGCGTGTTACTCGCAGCAGTATTAGTTTTTATCTGTTAGTTGGTACTTGGTAGTTGCAATTCAGTTGGTGGCAGTTAACAGGTAAATCAGAAAAAATAAGCCACATGAGTTTTGTGATGGTACAACTCATCTTTGGCTTTCTGCTTCCATCTAAGGTAAACTAGGGTTTTCTCTCTAATTGTCATTTATATACAGTCTTATGTGTGTAAATATAGATACTCCGTCAATATAGATACTCCGTCCGTCGACCCAATTTGTTTGTCCTTGTTTTGACATATAGCTTTCCTAAATCAATGGATCAGATTGTATGTAACTTTCCTAATCAATGGATCAGATGTGGTTCCCTTAATAAGTTGAAATCTCGAGATTGGACAAATAAATCCGGACGGAGGGAGGGAGTATGTAGTTGTGTATGGATCGTGTACCATGAAAAGCATTAACTGATCAAACAGTAAGGTGCAATCATGAAATAACACAATTAACAAACCACCCATAAAAGGAAATTTTTTACAGCATAGGAAAGAACAAACGACTCAATCTGCGATCTGATGCTCCCATGAATCTCATCCTGCAACTCAGCCAAATTCCCAGCCTGACTCGAAGGACCTATTAATTATTATTCATACCCATTTTATTTTTATTATAAAAGGTTTCTTGGGTTCGGTTTTTTCATTAAGGGAATTTCCACAGATTCTGGTCTCCTGTAGTTTCAGCTGGGGTGTCATGATCATCATCGGTTGAAACATCAAGGCGAGGAGGGCTAAGAAGCATCCCATGCGCCATATTCACTAGAACATTTGGCATATCAAATATCATGTCCTCATCGACAAACGGATCATTACTAGGTTGTGAAGGGCTTTCGTTCCTGTGAGCTTGGTAGAAACTTAGGGAATCCGCTGCCGCCCCAGCGGCGGCGGCTGCACTCGCGGCCGCCTCCTGGATGTCGCGTGGTGAGTTGGAAGCTGGCACTGGCAACGAAGAAGCCGCGTTTGGAAAGTTCAACTCAGCTTCTCGTCCCCTAAGTGCCAGAGCTGCCACATCATACGCCACAGCGGCCATTTCCGGGGTGGGAAATGTTCCCAACCATATCCTGTTAGGCGACCTCGGTTCACGGATTTCCGAAACCCATTTCCCGCCACTCTTTCTCTGTCTAACCCCTCGATAGACCGGGTGTCGGCCTGACACCCGGGCAGATGGGGCGTCGGGTGGACCCGACACATTGCCGCCACCACCACTTGATTTGTTGCTGTTGGATTGATCGGCCATTCGGGAGTTAGAAAAAAGTAAGGGTTGCATGAGGTTTGGAGATGATTGTGGAGAAGAAGTGTTCGGAGGTGAAGAGGAGGAGTAGCCATTTATATGGGGGAGGTTTTTAGGGCAAATTCTGAATGCAATGTATCGAGAAGATTGATGATCGATGGATCAAATTGCAGAAGTGCAAACCAGATGAATGTTGCCTGTTAAGGGTTTATGGTGTAAGCCAGCTTTTGCTGGTTGGATTCCCTTTCTGTCTTTCCCTTTTTTTTTTTTCCATTTTGCGGCAAACGTCTCAAAACAGAATTGTATGTCAGTAACAGTGGAATTGGTACTAAAGTAGTGTTTCTGTAAGTGATTTGACAGTATGCACGTTCACCGAGGGGACTTGAGGAATCATCTCTTCTAAAAAAATATAAAAAGTACTCCATCATCTTATGATGTCTCATCCCTCATCTGGAATCCCGGGGGAGTTGGGCATGGTGTCGCACACCTCTCGGTTGTCCGATTGTGTTTAATTGGACGGATGTCACATAAGTAAGGACTGGAGTTGGGAGGTCTTACGGGTGTTTTTGGGAAAAAAATTGAGCCAACATTATTCGCTTATTGAGGAGGAATAATCCTATAAGTTTGTGCTTAATGACTAAAAATAGTTGGAATAGTATGCTAATTTAATTTGGTTTATTAGCTGAATAAGTCAAAAAGCCAATGATTCGGCTTAATTTTTTTTAGCCAAAATTAAGAGGCCTTAGTAGTTAGTACCCCTCAAGACCAAGGTTTTTAAATAGCGGAGGTGAGAATCGAATGATAAATAATGAGAATTTGGGTATATGAGTCGTGAATTTTTCAAAAATTAATTTTGGCACTTGAGCTAAACCGGCCGTAGTAATCATGTAGTGGCTTCATGAAACTTGGGGACAAAGTAATATTTTGCGGTAATCAGCGCTACGTGTGTGAATTATAAATACCAATATCAAGGAAGCAATAAACCGCCACGTGGCGGATGATATTTTAATATATGCTCAAGACCCATCCCCACAATGGTACATAAGACTCAATTTTGACAGAGCCGGTGGATTCACAATGGCGATGCAAAGTGTTCACCATGAAACCCGGGCTAAGAAAAATATGAGTAAAAATTAAGCTAATTGGTCATCGATAGACACACTAACTAGTTGAACTTGGATCACCGTCTAGATCCTCTGGGACCATACTTTAAAAATTGGCCAAGACGTACCGTCTGGATACACAAAGTAGGGTCCTGAGGAGTATGGTTGGAATGGGGTCTTTTGGGAAGGAAATCCCTCTTAGTACAAGGCATTTTATGGAAACTTGGTACAATTATGATTTCCATAGGAAATATTGCACATGTGTGGGGGCGAGCGTGATGCATGATTAGCTAGTAAAGAAGGCAACATTGTACGGGACTTGGTCAATTGTTGTGAATTTAGTAGCAGAGCCAAACCAAAGGTATATATAGTTGCAATTTTTCTTATGGCAACATAAAAGTTGTCACGAAGAATGGTAGCCACAGACGCCTTGTTTGTTTGGTGGGATTTGGTGGTGGAATGGAGTGGGACCCAAAATCCCATGTTTGTTAACATTTTTTCGGATAGGATTTGAAATCCTTCACCAAGTTTTATCCCAATCTGTACGGGATATAAAATCCCATGGGGGGTGTGGGATTTGGATGGGATATGGATTTTCAATGGCTAATACAAAAACAAAAAAAAAATGCTTTCCAATGGCTATATTCTGTTGAACACAAACACTGAACATGGATTTTCTCCATCTATTGATATCCTGAGTAATATCCCAAGGATTTTATATCCCACTCATATCCTAAGGGATTTCATATCTCATCTATTTATCTCCGGTCAAACAAACGAGTACCAGTAAAAAAAATCAAGATTGGTGTGACAATATTAAAGTTGTCACCCAAATATCGTCACTAAAAGCAAATTTTTTTTGGTGGTTATAAACTTTTATTTTTTATCCTTGGGAAAAGGAATTTTTTTGATGATTGAATAAAATTACAACGATTAGGAAAGACGGCATCACAAGGTGAGATAAGCATCCCGACAAGGTTGGCAACCCTGCCTCCACCAATCATAGACCATGCAAAATCCAGGAGGAAAGAAAGACACATAGTTCACAAGAAACCAACCAAAGAAAATAAAAATAGTACACAATAGAGGTGTCTACTGGGTTCAGAAGTTGCTGTCTGGAATCTACGGTTGCTTGCTTCGCTGGGTTCTTGAATTCAAACTTTGTTGTCCGTCACCTGTTGAGATGAGCCTTGAGTTTACCTCTTTGGTCTTCTGGGTGTTTTTGTCTGCAGCTTCTAGTTTATTCCTTTATTTTGGCTGACTCCTTGTCATCCTCTCTCTTTGGGTCTTTGGCGGCATATGATTGTCGGTTGGTTGGGTGCCAACATTGTTGGGATGCTTCCATCCGTTGTGATGCCTTTTCCTTGATACCCTCAATCTTTGTAATTCCTCTTCAAAGATTAATGAAATCCTATTTTGCTTTTCAAAAAAAAAAAAAGAACCACCCCAGAAGAACCTAACATCAAACCCTCCTCAACGCAAAAGGCCTAGAGTTACTAGCCAAAGAAAAACCACACATCAGGTACCCCACAGCAGCAACACCCCAAAAGCAAGTGACCCTTGGGCAAGGCTAATGCCATAGACATTTACAATAGGCCCTTATTAGGCTTATGCAGAAGCACTTTCATTAGTGACAAAATGTTGTTCATAATCTAAAGTTTTTATTATTTTTTGCTAAGCTAAAATTTAATAATCTTTGAAAATGCATTAAAAAGATTAAAAGGGTCCAAGACGGAAAACGCCAAGAACCCAAAAGAAAAGAAATAACAAGGCATAACATGGATGGTAAGAAACCAACCAAAACACCGGAAAAAAACACACACATGACGACCAAAACTCTTGATCTAAAGTTTGTCACTAAATTATAAGCATTAGTGACCCGAACGAAACCATGATGCTAAATCATATTTGACCATCTTGTATTGCAACAGACGTGATGTTTAAGTCACCAAGATATAATATAAATATGTTATTTTTCCAATATTAGCAGAAAATATTTTTGTATCCTAGTTTTTAAGACTTGGGCTTGATCCATGAGGAAAAGGATTCAAAACTCACAAGAATCATTTTACATGAATAATGTGGTAAAGTGTTGGCAAGGATTTGGCGGTGATGTGGCAACTGCATAAACAACAATGTGGAGGCCACGTAGATGATCATGTGGCGGTCCGCATGGACAATGAGGTGGTGGGTGATGTTGTGGCAGCCACTTGGAAGAAAAGTTGGATGTAGAGTGGGTCATGTTCACGTTTCTTGATCGTTTAGATCGTTCACCTCCAAAAAGGCAATAATGGCTCAACGTTAGTGATCAAAAAGGTCTAGAAATTGTAGAGTCAATTTAAAAAGGTGATGCAGAACAAATAGCAGCCCAGTTCTATGATCAGTTGGACCGGTCGAAGCTTAGGAGGCCCAAACAGCTCTTAATTGAAAATTGCCAATTTCGGCAATTTATCGACCAGTCCGGAATAGGACCAAACTTGGTGGGCTGAAGTAGAATCGCGCTGCGATCAATACTCACGACCCTAATCATGACTGATGGTGGAATTCGACCAAATTCATTCGTTTAGGCCTTCAATTTAGTGATTTTGCTATTTTAGGTAATAATTAGATTACGAATTACTCTTAGTGTGTAATTCCGTTTACGTTGTTTCCAATTGGGAATTTCTTATTTTTCTTTCTAGTTTCCAATTTTGGGAGTTTCCCCAATTTCCGGGATACTTTATTTTTTAGGTAAGTTTTGCTAGGGTTTGCTAGTTTTCCCTATAAAAGGGCATGTAACCTCTATCATTATTCAACTTTTAATCAATCAATATTATTTTTGAGATTTTCTCTCTCTTTTTCTTGTGGATTCAAGAACTCTCGTGGATTCGAGAACCTATCTCGTTTGGAATAGTACGCTGACTATTCTCTCTTGAATTCCGCTGCGTCAAATGGGCTTCTAATCAACATTCATCATCATTCAGGCATCGACAATGTTTTTTGCGGTTCGACGTAATCTAGCCTTTCAAAAATGAAATTTTACTGTTTTGGAAATTATTGTGATTTGCTTATACTCTCCCTCCCAAAATTTTGGTTCACTTTTTTTTGTTTTTGTTTCTTTGTATGCATGTTTCATGATCTTTGTCCATGTTGACTAATCAAAGTTAAAAAAAATGAACCATTACCCGTTTGTCCCATCATCCCCATAGTTAAATTTCAGACCAAAAAATGGAGGGAGAATTGTATTAAAGTCGAAAATGTACTAATCATTACATTTTAAAAGGTGTGTAGTTTTGGAAGTTCATGTTATTTAAAGAATAATGGTTGCTTCTTGTTAAAAAGTTAAAATCTGAAAGAGGAGCTACAATTTTGGGATAAAAGGAGTAACTTTTAGTAAAAAACTGCGTTTTAGTTGTCATTTGTTTTGGTATTCTTATATTTCTTTCTAGTTTTTGTTTCCTACTTAATTTTCAAATTTTACAATCAAGAAAGAGCTTAAAAATATCGTTTGAAGTTTGTCTTATTTGAGGCCGTTTTATGTGAACATAAGAGCAAATAGCAATATCAACTATTTTGTAACGGCATTTTTTTTTATTATTATCATTGTTTATTACATCAATATTTAATAATCGCCACACTGAAACGAATTTTCGGGTTCATCCAGTGGCTGACACACGGAATTACCAATTTGGTTCGATTTGAATTAGGGGGAGTGCAAGTGCCGAACAAGCAAATACAAGACGCTGATTTTTAAATTTCATGTGGGCAGGTTTTTCGGTTTCTGGCTGACACGAAGGGGAGCATTAAAATTATGGTGAAAGAGACGTGAAGATAATGTTTAATTTTGTGAGATCTTGAAGGAGCTCGTCTGTAAAAGTTATAAGGGCAAAAAACACCATCATTAAGGTTACGAAAACCCAAATTAATTCGTTGGCCTACGAGCTTGAAACGCAAGTTGTTTTGGGTGGCGCAGGCCCACGGTATGATTTTTATGAGTAACACTACATACACAAAAAAAATACCCAAAACTTACCCAAACACACACATACAAGTGTGGCCCCCACACACACTGGAGGGCCACACTTGTGTGTGTGTGTTTGGGTAAGTTTTGGGTATTTTTTTGTGTGTATGTAGTGTTTTCCGATTTTTATAGAACACTGCGTGGCATGCGTAAAGAGTGCGAAGTAGAAACTTGAATGGACGGAACTTAAGAAAATTGATGCTCCAACCGTCCAATTTTATTTGTTTGGTGTTTTATTTTTGTTTTGTCACAAATTATTTGCTATTCTTGGGAAGTTAAAGAATTTTTTTTTTTTTTAAAATGTCAAGTCAATTCCATTATGGAAAATGCCCGAGGGCAGTACAAATTTCATCAGAAACAAACAGGAATGAACCAAAACTATCAAAATCTAGACGGTGACACCCTTACCCGAGGCAGACCAACAACTAGGCTAGGCTAGGAACCTGTCTACGATCTGCTAGTAGAGATCCCAAGGGAAAACAACTCAAACCCTAACACTAATCACGAGATGAAATCGAAGTAAAAAGCACCCGAAAATGGGCTAATAAACCACCTATCAAAGGGGTAACCAGCTAAACCAAAACAAAAAATAAACTGAAAAAAATTCTCTGGTGGAGTAACCTGCCGACAGATCCGCCGCATCGGAACACCGTCGGCTTATTACCGGAGGGCCCAATCCGGAAATCCCTTCAGCAACTCGTCCCCGGATCTGACCCAGTCCAAGACGAAAGGCGGAGCAACGGCGGTAGCGGGAAGAGGAGAAGCGGAGCAGCGGCGGCAGCAGGAAGATGAGAAGCGGAGAGGTAGAGGTTGGGAGAGGAGAGGTAGGAGATGGAGGCTGGGGGGAGAGGAGTGGATCAGGAAAAGGGGGGAGAGGAGAGAAGGCCGGTCGGAAGAAGAAGGGGGGGGAGGGGGAAGAGGGAGAGGCGGCGGCCTCATCCTCTCCCCAGCAAAACCTAATCCTTACTTTCTCTCTCTAGGTTTTCTCTTACTACAGCGAGAGACAATTGGAAGTTAAAGAAATGAGAACGGCTACAATACACACCTATTAAAAGTGCGTACTATATGTACTTGTATGATTCATATTATGTCACCTCATGACCAATCGTAATATTTTTTAGTATTTTGAATTTTTTAAAGAATAAGATTCATAATATTTTCTCTATGATTCGTTATATTTTTGCATTTCGTAACTTTTTGTTATAAATTTCGTAACTTTTTATTAATAAGAGATAATTGATTTGTAAAATTTTTTAGGATGCATATGATACACACCTAAATAGGGGTGTGTATTCTAGCCTTTTCTAGAAGGGAAATTGTGCAAATTTTCACAAACTCATATTCCTCCTATAGTAAAAGTATTTTTAAAGATGGTGAACATTGGATAATATTGGAAATCTCGTTAAACTGGTTAGGAAGACATTTAAAAAATTGGGTGTCCAAATCAAATAAAATGGGACAAATGAAGTGATAAGATTCCCAAGGGAGAGGAGGATCCTCTCCGGTCTCTTTTGGAGAAAAAAGCACTTTTGTGTATAGTTTTTTGAGTTTTTTTTACACCAATTAGAACCAAGGTTATCAATGCCGTGCCGTACCGGCCGGTACCGGCCGGTACGTACCGTTTTTTACAAAAACGGTACCAAGGACCCTCAATACCGTACCGTGTCCAATACCGGAGCATACCGGTCGGGTACCGGTCGTACCGGAAACTATCGGCCATACCGGGCGGTATTGGGCGGTACCAGCCCGTGAAAAGATAAAAAAAGTAGATGAAAAATAGAGGGAGGAAGAAGATCTCGGAGGTTGGAGCTACATTTCCAGAAATTCTAAAGGCCCTGTTTGAGACTTTCGGTTGGCTCTGGAACTGATTTGTTACCGGCCGGTACGTACCGTTTTTGTACAAAAACGGTACCAAGGACCCTCAATACCGTACCGTGTCCAATACCGGAGCATACCGGTCGGGTACCGGTCGTACCGGAAAATATCGGCCATACCGGGCGGTATTGGGCGGTACCAGCCCGTGAAAAGATAAAAAAAGTAGATGAAAAATAGAGGGAGGAAGAAGATCTCGGAGGTTGGAGCTACATTTCCAGAAATTCTAGCGGCCCTGTTTGAGACTTTCGGTTGGCTCTGGAACTGATTTGTTTCAGATCTGGACCACTGATCGATCCATCTTCATGCCTGTGAATTGAAGAGCTGGGAAAGCGTCCCTCCCAATTTTGTTCGGCAAGCTGTCTTCCAAATTTTCTTCCCAAATTCGTCTTCCCAAGAGTAGAAAGGGGCAGTCATTAGATCTGGAATACTAGCACAAAGGGTTAGAGAGAGAGAGAGAGAGAGAGAGAAGAGGAGGGGCCGCTCTCACTTGAAAAAAGTAAACTAGGGCAAAATGGGATTATCAAGGTTACAAACGTACAGTCCACGTGGTATTCTAATACCAATGCATTTTGGTACTTTTAAGTTTTAACACTTAGAGCATCCTCATCAGGAGAACCAAAATTTTCATCAAATTTAACTTCAAAAACACCTTTTATAAATTAGCAAGTTACTTTATCAAAAACTCACAAAATCAGACTCTCTATTTTAACTTTACTATTTAAACTATTCCCCTCAAATCTATAAAAAAAAAAACTTTTTTCTCCCTAAAACTAAATCTCCCCACGTGGGGAGATGTACTCTGTCCAGAATTTTAAAAAAGTGGACCCCCCCACTATTGACCTTCCCCCCCCACAGCCACACACGCGTCGCCACGTGTCCCTCCCCCCTCCCTCCTCTCTCCCTCTTTCCTCCTCTGCTGTACAGCTGTACACAGCAACCGAAAAAAAAAAAAAAAGTTAGCTGGTGCGTGCTACAGTACCGCACCAAATTTGGTGCGGTACTGTAGCAAAAACAATTTGGTGAGTGGGAATAGGGAGCCTGATTTTTGGGTGGTTTTAGGGTTTTGGCTACTCAATTTAACTTAAAAGTTAAATTGAGTAGCCACATATTGATGCTCTTATATTTTGCTACTGAAACACAATATTTTCTTAAAAATATAGTTTGCGTGTAAAATTTGTTATAAAAATCTATTTATGACCAAATATAATGGAAATAACGCTAAATCCGATACGGTACCCGATATTGGCCGGTACTGGTACCATACCGTACCAGTAAGAGAACCGGTACCCAAGCCGATACGGTATTCAGAACCTTGATTAGAACAACTAATTGAGATCTTTAAATTGATCCGAGAAGATCAAGAAATTCTCCACAAAAGGGTTTTATATTTTATTAAAAAATGGCACAAATTTTTAAAAGAAAAAAAAAGGGAAAGCCTATAATACATATCCATTTTTGGGTGTGTATCATATGCACTTAGTTATCTATCATTGGATGGATAAACTTAAAAATGTAATGAATTGACTACTCCCTTTGTCCCAATTTGATTGCCCAGTACGGAGAATCTCCCAATTTACTGGGTCAGAGTCAAAAGCTTTAAAAGTACACCGTTTTCCAATCTTACCCTTCAAAGCTTAGATGGGAAGTGAATTTAGTACTCCCGGCCCTTTTGTAGATAGACAAAAAATGAAGTACCAATTAACAAAAGGGGTGCTAAATTCATCAAAAATAAAAAAATTGCCCCAAAATTTTTTCCTGAAAAATTAGGCTCCATTCAAAACACAATTCTAAAAAAATGTCTCATAATTTTGGTGTCCACAAATTTTGGCTCCAATTGAAACTTTTCCAACATGCCCCAGTTGAATATGTCAACCCTTATAAAATTGTTGGAAATTCAATGTAGTGATTTACTTTTTGTACATTTTGTGCTAATTCAATGTAATTTCCTCAATGCAAAAGTGAAAAGGATTGAAAAGTAATGAAAATGGTGTTAAAGGATTGAAAAATAGTGAGCAAACAATTTGGGACAACCCAAAAAAAAAAACATTAGATAATATTCGTGGCCATTATTTTATTTTACACAACCAACCAAAAATTTGTTGGTAACTTAGAATCACAGGGAGGTTTTTCCACACATGTAAACTTATTAATTTTAAGAAATTTTTTCCTTCAAAGGACTTGCATGGGCCAAACTCATATAACTTTACTAAACTAACCTTGAAACCTAGAACAACTGAGGAAAATATTTAATATTGTACAGGGACCCAGATACCCCGGATCCCCTTCCGTCTGCCCCTGGATTTGGGCACTAGGTACCCTACTGAAAGGTTCATTATACACAGAGATTAGCATGATAAAATTTTTCGTTTTAGGATGAAATTCTATTAGTCATAATTTTTTCCCAGACGTTTTTTATTAGGGAGAAAAAAAACCTTCGTTTTTTAAAACATCAGATATTACGAAGAAATCTTTTCTCGTGAAAGAATGGAATGCTTGTATTTATATCGTGCAAGTGTGTTTCCGTTCAATGTAATTGGTAAATTGACTATTGTTTGTTCAATTGTTCGGATCTGGGGTGGGTGCTATGCGGTAGATGTTGTGCGCAGGGTCGGCCCTAGAGTTTGGGTAGCCCAAACCCGACTTCAATCTTGGTTGCCCACTTCCGATTAAGTTTTTTTTTTTTAAAAAAAAAAAGGTTACATTGTACTAACTTTTTTAGCTTGAACAACATAAAAAAAAAATCACAATCAAAATGCAATCCCGGTTATAGAGTTTTATGATGAGTACGATCCGATTAACAAAAACTTTTTATCGCATTTTTTAAGCAGATTCTTCAATTGTGTTATCATACTAACTTATCCAAGAACTCATTTTCAATTAAAAAGTAGAGAATACAAAAATTCAAACTAAAATTATACATAGATAAATAGAAGAAGATTGTAGGAGTTTGTTTTGAAAACAAGAAAGTTTGCTTCATATTATAAATATGATTTATGAGAAAATAATAATAAATGTGTTAACTCGCTCATTTTTTAAAATTTTCCACCCTTTAGAGTTTTTTTTTTAATTCAATGTAAGGGAAAAAATCACTTATACACTATTGTTGTGTTTGTTAAACGCAAAATTTTTAACCAAGTAATTGGGTATTGTGGTTTCATAAGATTGTTTATTGGGAGGGAAAAAAAAGGAGTCATAAATAACAAAAATAGAAAAGAAAAAGAGAGAGAGAGAGAGAGAGAGTAAAGAATGGCCTGAAGCCCAAAGTAAGAACAAGGAGCACTCAAGACCCGAACTTGAGTCGCGTGATGTGGGCGAAAACTCACTTTCCACGGAACCAAAAACAACATTCCTGTTACAATCATGGAAACTTTAACATATTTATATATAATCTGATTTTTTTTTTTGGTTGCCCCGTGCTGGGGAGATTGCCCAAGCCCGGAGGCTTGCGGGGCTTATCCCTGGGCCGGCCCTGGTTGTGCGCCGTATTGTGTGGCAAAACTACGTCATTTTGCTTAATTTTTTTGCACACTTCCGAAGCTTCCAAGAGCCTTGTTTGGAGAAAGGAAAAACAATTACAAAATGTCTAAACCTAAAGTGTCTAAACCCTAAACCTGAAGTGCCTAAACCCTAAACCTGAACTGCCTAAACCCAAAGTGCCTAAATCCAAGTGCCTAAACCCACTATACCCTACCCCAAAGAGCCTAAATCTCCTAAAATTAAACCCCACACTTAACTCTCCAAACAGGGCTCTTGAATATACTAAGAAAATGAGCAAAACGATGTAGTTTTGCCGCAGAACATGGCGCACAACACCTATCGCACAGAGCCTCCCCCGAATTCTATTTGTTCTCTAAAAGCATCTTTATCAGCCTCACCAAAAAAAAAAAAAAAAACACCAAATTTAACAGTAAAAACACATTTTATAATTTAGCAACCCACTTTATCAAAAACTCACAAAATCAGACTCTCTATTCTAACTTTACCCCTATTTTCTATTCAATAATCCCACTTGTGTGCAACCACACAGGATTATTTTTCCCATTACTTTTTCCAAACCCACTACGTCTCTCTCTCTCTCTCTCTCTCTCTCTCTCTCTCTCTCTCTCCGTCTATCACTTTCCCCTTTCCAAAGAATCCAAACCCAGACCAATTCTTCTATCACCCACCCCACCGCCCGTCACTCTCTCTAAACCCATCTCAGATCCAGAAATTAATCTGGCATCAGAAAATCAGGCAAACTATCCAGTTGGCCGATCAACTGGGTTTCCCGTCACTGTGTGATTGCCAGAAATTAATCTGGCCACTGTGTGATATCCGACCAATTTTCCGACAAGCATAAGGTAAACAATCCAGCATGAGAAATTAGCAAAATAAAGGAAAATGAGTGAACAGTAGGTACTCAGATTTGTGTCGCCTGATTTTGAGCAATTTTGAGTTAATTTGTGTTGCCTGATTTTGAGCAATTTTTGCTCAGTTTTTCCTCTTCCATTATCTACTTTAGCTTTTAAGGCGTTTGTGTCGCCTGATACTGATGCTCTAACATTGGGATAACAAAATACGGCGCCTTCAAACAATCGGACAGTGGCTTTAATTAGGAGTTGGGTCAGAGCTTTTCCCTATCTCGATCCTTATCTCTTCTGTATTTGCAGCAGAAAATGAGTAGGCTGTGTGTGATTTTTGGAGTGGAGGAATGGGGGTGGATGACGTCAGCACTCGCATGAAAGAAACGTTGAATCATCAGGAAATCCAAATAGCCATATCGTGTTAAACACGCGATTCCCGATAAAGGTAAATCGGCAAGGTACACAGTACTGATGCCGCGGTAAGTCAAATATCAATTTCAAAATATCAAACAATATCTAACATCTGCATGTACATAGCTCGAATGATAGGCATGCCATTTATCAGGAGGCCATAGCCCTCCCTCCTTTGTTTTGACAGAAATCAGCTCCTGGAAGCTCGTTTCTAGGCCAATGGCTAGCTATATCTTTGGAACATCTAGTCAACATCAAGACCATTGAATGCACTCATTTTGAATTTTTTGAGTGATTGGTTCAGGCCACGTCAAAATCGGCTAACGTTTGACCGTTTTACTATCACCTCACTTCTACCTTTACGTGGTAAAAATAGGTGAACAAGGCCAGAAGACCCAGGTTTTTTCTGTATAACTCCAAATCATACCAAAATTCATTCTAGGCTTCGCGTGATGAAATTAAGTCTCACGTCAAGTTTCGAGCAATTTCAAGCCCATTTGATATTTTTGGGGACATTACGCTTTCCGAGAGGGCCGATTCCATGATCATGGACATCGGGAACCAATTTTTGAGATATAACCATTTATAAACATCCTGAAGCTCCCTGTAAAATTTTAAGTCGGTCGGACTTTGTTTTGTCATCAGATCGATTACAACGCTCTTTTTCAATCGAGAACTCGATGATCGCATTTCTCTATCTTCAGAGCATAATTTAAAAAATGGACACCACCATGACATGCAAAGCACCTCAAAACCTTCTTGGATGTTCTTGGATCAAAGGAATACATGTGAACACAATCGAGCCAGGCCTGCATTGCACAAAAAGGTGCTAACCATAGGTGACTATTATGAGGCAGCACATGGGAGAGCCGCCATGTGGCATGCACCTATCCCATGGTCGCCTACCTTTTTCTATAAATAGAGGGGCACCCTTCATACTATCAAACACACACACTTCACACACCACTGAGTTTTATTTCCTCTTGGGGCAAGCGTTTGTCATAGTGGGGAATTGAACTCCGAGATCACTAGGCTGCATAGTAGTTCTGCCGGATTCCCCAAGTGGAATCTCGAATATAGATATTACGTGGAAGCACTTCTAGATTTCTCCCAGAAGAAATACCAGCGGTTAGGGCTATGCGAAAGCACTGCCGGATTTTTCTCGAAAGAGATATGGATCATTAATTCTATCGCTACTTTGTCCGAGTGCCGATTCAAAATTATTCAGCTGTCCTTTCGTTACTCTGTCCAAGTGTCGAGTCAAAATCAACCACTTTCTGTCAGAGGCTATATCCGATTTTTCCGAAAGTTTTTATCCGATATTCAGCGGAAGCTCTGTCCGATTCTTTACCTGGGATTCGAGCCGAGAGTCTGTAAGTAAATCAATTTCAAATACCAATAACTAGTTTCTTATTTTCAAAGTGTAATAGACATATCTAGAACTGTGTCAGCCCGGCTACTGTCCGTGGGCCGGGCCCGCTTCTAGTATCGGACTCCATAATATAAACGTATATTGTCAATGGGTACTGCATTAGTCTCGTTGACGTTTAAGAAGAGGAATATTAGAAAGATTGACAAAACAGCGTGCGCGTTGAAGCAAGGCTTAGTAGAGGTCTCCTTATACTGTGGCTTCCCTACTGGGTCTTTTCTGGAATTTTGTGAGATCACTTACCTTGACTTGATTAGCTGTCCAGACAGGTGGTACAAAACCTCAAAAATAAAAACATCAAGATTAATTCAATGAATTCAAATAGATTTTTATAATTCGGACCGAGGTCCAAAGTACGAAGTGACCTAATTCCCCTTATATGCAGGGGATACATAGGCAGCCCGATGAGGGTTCGATCAACAAAATCAAAATATTTTCTCCCAAAATGATGATCACAATATTTTTCAAATACTTTCATATCAGCCTTTGGGCCCCATGTTATGTTGTCCGGTTTCTAGCGTTGAATCCGTACAGTCTTTTTTACTATATCTATGGTATCACTTGTACTGTATTCTTTGTGTATTTTCAGATCATATCACGAAAACCAAGAGTCATAGAGCCCATCTCGACATTATTCTAGTCCTAAAATTAGCTTCTCCCCAAAATTACCAAAATGCCCTTTATAGCCTATTTGGAGTAGTTCCCCCCAATAGAGTCAATTAGGAAATGTCCTAGGGTCCATTTCGAGTTTCCTCCAGTCCCGAAGTTAGCTCCATATCAAAATTACTCAAAATACCCCTCTATCATATCCAAAATCATTTCATCCTACAGAATTAATCTGGAAGCTTCTCGGAGCCTGCCACAATCAGCCGGAGTCCCGAAACTAAATCTTGTAACTTTTTGCCAAAATATCCCTCTAACTTTAAAAATCTAGTTTCAACCCGTGAACCCAACCAGGAACGACTCGGGTCTTGCCAAAGACAACTTTTCAACTCCAGACGGCAAAATTCAACTTTTTACCAAAAAATCAACTGTACTCATTTTTACTGTCTAATATTGTACCCCGGATATTTCCC
Organism: Vaccinium darrowii; assembly: GCA_020921065.1. Lineage (NCBI taxonomy): Eukaryota > Viridiplantae > Streptophyta > Magnoliopsida > Ericales > Ericaceae > Vaccinium > Vaccinium darrowii. The sequence continues at coordinate 30,518,556 of CM037161.1, read as the reverse complement.
GGGGACCACCAATTGTCTTTTTCTGGCTTCGGTCATGATTTTTTCAACTTTTTACCATGAAATCTCTTTTATTTTTTGTATTTGTTTTTTACTCTTCAAATTTGTACTGCATATATCTAGGGACCAGTCGGCAACCAGTTTCATTTCCGGACCGAATTTTTTACAACTTTTGTACAGACTTGCAAATAGTGTTTTAAACCCATTTTCGGCCATGTAGCCACCCAATAAACATCACAGGACCTCTTGCCAGCTATCGGCAGCCCTAGAAGGTTATTTTTAATAATTTTCCCACCGAGTCGTGTAGTCTGTTTAGACCCATCTCCAATCTCAGAACCTTCCAGAGATGTCCCTGAGTTTCTCATATATTTTTGCATCCTCAACATTGTCCCCGCCAAAGTCTAGACAATGTCCTCTGTGTACGGTAAGAACGCCTCTGTGCCACGCTGGCTAAATTCCCCGGTGAGATTAACTTCCTAAAACTTCAGTTTTTGTCCCGATATTTCTCAAAATATTTTGTCTCCTTGAAATACATGATGACTTGATTCTCCTCAGACCAGAGATACGTAGGCACCCCTGAAACCGGGCTCGATTCAAATCCTTCTTTTATATATATATCCCCCCTTTTGTTTCAAATGTCTCATGCAATAAAGTATATTTTCAGATGGAATATTAGTATTCTTCTTCTTATTGTATATATGTCTTCATTTACCCTCCTCACAAGTTTTCAATCACTTATTTTGTTTTAGAAAAGTTTATTCTGAGTGCCGAAAGGGCGGGGTAGGGTGCTCCGACTACATGTAACACTGAATTATTAAACTTTTTCTTCTCTAAAATTGCAGACCAAACAAAAAAACTGAGTCATTTATATCAAACAAAACTGGGTCTTTTGTCCTGAGATATTTATTTCTTATTTTCTAAAGTATTTATTCAAATAGTGACTTGGCACACCTAAAATCATGTCAAGTGATAACTCTGAATTATTTTATATCAAATTTATTTCGGCTCCGTCATACCTGTAAAACCTGTGTTTTATAAAACCACGTCGCATTGAATATTAGTTGGATCACTCGACCATGAAACCTTTTCCAAATCCCTTGGTTAAAATCCTGAGTGCAGCTAGGGGATAAAGGGGAAGTGGTTTTGGCCCATTAACCGAAGGATAATAGGATGCTTAGAGGAGGAGTTTTCTTTGGAGGTTAAGGCAAGGCCTTGAGGTTGTGTGTGCACATCTCATTGGTTGATTTTGGAGAGCAAAAATGGTTAAACATGAGGGACATGAGAGATGATGGGTGATAGATACAGAGGTGATGGTTTTATTCTTATTGGGGCTAAGTTAAGGAGAATTTGGTTCGTGTAAAGGGGTACTTACATTTTGTAGACAACATATGCATACAAGTGTAACTATATGTATATGTATATGTAGTCACAAAATGAAATAAACTTTTTAGTCTAAATGTATACAAATGCCAAGTTTTTATAAAATCTAATATAATTTTATTAAAAAATACCAAACCTTTACACATGTTTTCTTCTTCCATGAAGTAGTAGTCCCACAGGCTTGGTCATGGGGTGACTTTTACTCCATGACTTAGGTTATTTGGTGACTTCTCATATATTTGTGCTTTAATGCGGGTTTCTGAATGGATAGAACTCTTAAATCTTTGATCTCAATTTACGGTTGTTAACTTCTTTGATTATGGGTGACTTTCACTTCATGGCTTAGGTTATTTGATGACTTCTCATATATTTGTGCCTTAATGTGGGTTTCTGAATGGATAGAACTTGTAAATCTTTGATCTAAATTTAGGGTTGTTAACTTCTTTGATTGTGTGTAGATAAATCACTTTGCACACACATTGCTTAGAACCATGACACTCTAGGCGTTCGATAACATGTCTAAATGAGTTTCTTTCCATTTATAAAACTAATTTGTGTGATAAACTTGATTTTTATGGTTAAATCTTCCGAGTGAGAGCAAGAGACATTGACTCTAACTTGAGTTATCTTTGAGAAGCATTGGAAAGTCTTAAGTTATGGGTGGATTAAACCCATGGACCTTGCCTTAATTAAATTTCTTGTGAAAACCATCTGTAGTCATTTAAGGAGGTGGAAAAAGAACCCCATTCAAAAATCAAACTATAAAGGTTAGTGGTCCTAAATGCTAAAACCCCATTGCAAAGCAAGTCTTTCCTTAGCGCTATTTCGTGCTCCCTGTGGATTTGATCTCGGACTACTGAGTTATTATGTTACCAACCAACCTAGCCCTACTTTTCGGGCTACCACTTCTACAACGCTAAGTCGATCGGTGCATAAGCACCTATCGAAAAAGAGTTGATCATTGCTGATAACTGAAGACTGCATAAAAGATACTCCCTCCATCCCATTTTAAGTGTCCAGGATTCCATTTTGGGCTGTCCCAAAATAAGTGTACACTTTGTAAAGTTAGTGAGTAAAAGTTGGTGCCCCTAAAAGTAGATTCCTTTTTTGAAAAGTAGGTGAGTAAAAGTGTAATGATAATGTCTCCATAGAGGGTAAGTATAGAAAGTAATATTTGACATGTGTAATTATGTTGACTCCTAAATGTATGTGATTCTCAAATTGGGACATTTAATTTTGGACGGATGGAGTAAAAGGCCCTTTCTAGCTAGGCAATGGGCCTGATTAGGGGTGAGCACGGGTCGGGTTGGTCGAGTTTGTGTCGGGTTCGGGTCGGGTCCATTTTAGTCGGGTTGGACAAAACTGCACCCGAAATCGAACCGAGCTACTCTGTGAACCGATCAGTTCGGGTGCGTCGGGTTTCCATTAGAGTGCCCTCCTATCTGTATTATAGCATCTAAACAGTCAATAAAAATATAGATCTAGGTGTAATTTTGTTGCACAACCCATTTATATAATAGCATGAAAATTTGTAAAGACACGTAAATTTAAAAGTTTTTTTTCGAAGTTAAAGATGGGGAAGTTTATGAAATTGTTTTAAGTGTAGGAATATGGGTCACTGTGTATTATGGTTTGGTGTTGGACTTGAGTGTAACACACAAGTGAGTTCGAGGGGTGTGAGAGCGTTTTACACTATATAAGGAGGGGGAGAGAGAGAGAGAGAGAGAGAGAGAGAGAGAGAGAGAGAGAGAGAGAGAGAGAGAGAGAGAGAGAGAGAGAGGAATTAGATTCTTCAACACTTCTCACCATATCACTCACCCACACTCAAATTCCACTCAAGTAATACATAGATCCATCATCCCCCATGTCTATTTACCTCGGGTTTTGGCGCATTCGACTTGGGGAGCTATTTTTCGATTGGGTGCAGGCTTTGAAGTCTAGGGTTTGCTTTTGGAGTTTGTTTGGGGCCAAATCCAACGAGGTAAGAATTCATTCTACTCATTCTAAGTGTAGTTGTGTTGATATGATGCACATTTATAGTTTGTTTCGTCTCATTACATTGCTTGGGTTGAAATCCCCCAAAATTTGAAAATCTTTTTGCCAGCTTTTTTTTCCCGACCATCTGGACAGAAGTTCCATAACCGGCCCCAAAAAAAAAAAGAAAAGAATTTTTTTTATTTTTTGAATTTGAACCCGGTTGATGCTCCCTTGGCCTCCGGTTGAGTTGTTTGACCATGCACTTAAATTATTCTTCGTTTACACTTCATAACTCGTTGGAATCCTCATTTCTAGTTCAATACTTGTATGGTTAGTTGTTTTATGAATTCGATGACCATTACGTGTACCCTCGTACACTTGGCACATGATAACGTAATCCAATGGACAAATGACATATTTTTGAACGAAATGAGTTATATTTTAAAAGGATACTTGCGGAACACTTTTTGTTTTGAGAAAAGAGATCGTTCTTACTTGAAGTTGGTTAATTTATGATTATTAGGACCACCATTCGGTGTGCTACTAGGCATGGGTTACAAGGCATGTGAATCTCGAAAGGGGTTTGCGAGGCTCAAGAATGTCGGCAGAGGGCTACGAGGTCTTAGGGAAACGTCCGACAGGGGTAACGAGATTCAAAATTCTCGGTAGGAGTTACGAGACTCAAAATTCCCAGTTCTGAAAATATGAATAATTATGGTTTTGGAAAGGAAAAAGAATAACAGACAAATATGTTATGTGAACACTTGGGATTTATTAAAAAGGGTTTTCATTGACTAGAAGAGGTTTAATGGATACGAAGACTCATTGATTTCTCAAGTTGAATATGTCTTAAAGTTGTTCACTCTAGGCTAGTCTCGAACTATTCTATTTCCTTCCATGCTCATATGATCATCTCATATGCATTTAACATTTGTAGGACATATCCCTACTGGGCTAATGTAGCTCACCTTATCATTTTTTTTTTTTTTTGGGTACAATTCACGGAACATGATTTGACATGCATGGAGTGATTGGGCATTGGGTGAAAGACACATCATGAAGAGTTATTTGATCATCTCTGCTTTCAAATTCTTCCACATGACATTCCATTAACATCAACCTTGTTGCTTGACCGACCAGGTGACTAAAAATAAGACTAATAAAGACGCGTCCCAAGCGTAGGACTCTTGACCAGTGTAGCACAATAATTCCAGAAGTACCGGAGTCGAACCACAGAGACGACTGAAGTGCTTGACTCAAAAGTGTGAAAGTGCAGTTTGATCTGGCTCTTAGGTAGCCACCCTTTGATTTTATGAGATTTATTAACTAATCACTAAGCTAATTGAACAGAATGCAAATTAATAAAGAGAGCACAGCTGAGGGAACCCAGCGTCCACGCCTAGCCTAACCGACATTCACTCGGGCCACAATTAATCCTTTTACTGATTCTAGAATACGAGAAAGGCTTCCTAACAAATGCGCACCACCTGTCACCAGATTCCGTGCGCATTCGAATTCCGGTGGTGCCTGGGTTTGTTTGTTAGAAAAGTTCCTAGTTCCCAAAATTGCTTGGAAATTGAATTAATTCGGCCCCGAGGTGAAGCATTGATTAGTCTGGACGTAGGCGCTTTCGCCCCGCAGCCGCACTCGATGCTACTACTCACTCATGATGATAATAACTACATAAATCAAATTACACCTAGATCTAAGCATGCTTGAAGAATAAAATATGAACACAATAGAAACCGATACCGTAAATTGCAAAGGAGAAATTGAACTTGATTATCAATCTGCAAAACCAATCTGAAAACTGAAATTCTGGAAATAAACTTGTATGTAGAACGCTGAATGAAGAACTGTAGCCGAAAACTTGAAAACACAAAACCTAAGGAAAATTCGTGGAACTCTAATCTGGGTTAAAACATAAGTATTTATATTAATATAGTAATCCTAAAAGAAAACAAACGAAAATCCGACGAGCCAGGCAAAACGCTGCCGATTGATGACCTTCCTAAGCTCTCGGTAGCGCTACCAAGCTTTAGGGGTAGCGCTACCGCTTTGTTTACTCCCTTCGTTGACCGGTTGCCTCCCCTTTGACCGTTGACCATTAACCAACCGGTAGCGCTACACCACTTTTGGTGTAGTGCTCAAGAACCTTCTGTTCATTTTTGTAACCCTTTTGTGCCCAATTTGAGCGCTCACCCTTTTGTGCCCAATTTGAGCGCTCCAGTAAAATGGGATAGCGCTCCTGACGGGTTTCGATCACTTCCATGCAAACACCGCGCGCTTCTAACTCCTGATCTACGTGCATGCACTTCCAATGTCTCAAAATTGCACCCACAACCTTGAAGTACCTACAAATCACGCTCCATACACAAAAACATCTTGCACACATATTAAATGGAAAATGAAGCTTAAAATGCACGTCTAACATGCCAAATCACCCTACTTAGGCGCTCAGAAGCAAGCTTCCCACGCGCCTATCACTTGTAAAGTCAGATATGAAACTGATTTTGTGGACATTTTTATTGGCATTTTGCTCCAAATGCCACGTACATAGACCACTAGTGTCTCGCATCTGGAAATATGTTTCTAATTGCGTTGCACATTGCCAAATCTCCCTCCGTGATAACTTATATGGGTCGTTTACCATCCATAGCACCCTCAAACATCGAAACAACCCAATGTAGGTCTCCTCCATCTCCCTCGCCAGCAAGGAACAACAAATATAGTAGTTGTAAATGATTACTCACACCCGCCATTATGACAAATGTCTTCTCGTAAGCATTGGTTCAATAGATTGTGTCTAACACTGACACATCTCCAAATGTGGTATAATCCATTCGAGACCTCCTATTTGCCCAAAAGAGTGCCTCCAACCGATCATTCTCATCAACAGTGCACTTGAAAAAAAAACATCGGATAATTTTTTTGTTTAGCTGACATGTATCCCAACGCACCATTAGCATCCCCATCATTAATTTGTTCTATACGGTTCCTATCTAATTTGTTGCGCAAATCTTTGGAAGTGAAACCCACATTATGGAAACCACTAGACTAACGTGTCATAAAGTCCATTATCTAACTTTGCGTCACGCCAACCTTTCCCATGGTCGTCACCTGAGCATTTTCTGCACTTTTTTCTAGATCTGTGCGACTGCAAAAGGGAACACAATGCAAGACTCCTAAGTCATTCTTGTGTTCCTTCTCAAAGTGGGTAACAATGTACAATTCAATTTCGCTCACATAACGGACGCGAAATTTAGCACCACAACAATTTCTAGCTTCGGGGGTCTATGACATCTTTTCCTGTTATTCAGATCTAAGTATTTGTTTTCTCTTTTACCTTCCTTAGAAGAAACCCAAACCCTAAACCTTACCTTCTCAACATTGTCATTTAGGGGTTTACTTCTCCACTTCCGAATGCTAAACCCCCATGCCTTGGTATATGAATTGTTGGAATTTTGTGCCTCGTCTTCAGAACCAAATTACATTTATAAGATATCAGCGTCAGTGAGCACACAATAACTATCAATTGCATGAGAAAATGACCCCTTCCCTTCCCTTTTTCCAATGGACATTGTCATCTACAAATGTGTGTGTTTCATCTGCCATCCTAAAGGGCGAATCAGATTGGGATTCACTATCATAGGAATCTATCTCCACACCCTTCGCCTCAGCATTACTACTCGGATCGCCCATCGGTCTTACATAATAAACCACATCGAGATAAGTTTTATTCATCGAGATAAGTTAATGTGGTTCAATAGGTAACATAAAATTATTTCCATCATATTCTCATATTCAACAGTTTGTTTCACTCGCTAGTCACATGTTATTTGTTCCAAATAACAAACTTGGTTTGAGATAATATGGAAAATAGGTTCATGTGAAAATAAAAGTCTTGATTCCACGTGTTGGACACTCTACCTACAACATGTTCAACACTCATTTGGCTTTTATCACTAAGAAGTAAATATGTGATTGAAATTTCTAGGTCTCAAACAAATTATTTTTGTTTTTATAACTACATTGGTGTTTTCATGTCTTAACTATTTCGTTTGTTAGCCCACATCCACATCTAAGAGGCCACCATACAAATTACTGAAGATAGGTGAATAAAACATGTGCATAAATATAAATATATATATATATATATACACACACACACACACACACACACACACACACACACACAACAGGGAAAAGTTTGGAAAACCTTGCACCAGTAAAGAATACAAAATTAAGAAACCTTTTATATTTTTTTGTTGCTTAACAAAAAAAAAGGTAGGATCGTGCAACACCTAAATCTTTGAATTGAACATAGAGCAATAAGAGACCTAACCAAGCTTTGTTATTCGAAACCCTAGATTCCCAGTCATCCAACTTTCTCTAAAATTATACAGACGTAAAAACCAACCGGTGTGACTGTTGATAAGACAAATGGACATCCACAAACACACACGCACGTACAGTTGGAGACTTGGTGTAGACACCCCAATTTTGATAACTTGTGCATCCCCAATGATGAAAAGAACGCGCAAAATGTACCTTGGAACGGTTACTTGAAACTGATGAATCAAAAGAACCAAAAACCCAAACCCACCTCAATCGTACAGCCTAAAACCCATAACCGTATGGCTTGAAATTCTCTTTGCATCGTGCGGTGTTACACTATGCACCATACGACACACTTTTGACGCCGTACGGCGTTCTTGTCCCATCAATGGGATTCCCGGTTTGCTCCAGCAGCTCAGAAACAAATGATAATATTCGGCAAATGATAATATTCGGCAATGATGCGGAGACATTTCAACAAGGCTTGAGCCTCTCGGGTGAGTGTCGCGTGACATCGTCCATTGTCGCGCGATGCCGTCCCTAAAACGAGGTACATTCATTCAACAAAACCATTTTCCAAACCTGTTTTTATCAGCAAATGGTGTGGTTTTTATACCAAAAACAAAGTGGGTTTTAATCGGATAAAACGAGAAGTTTTAAAAAATACACTGCACAGAAACGCCGTACAGCATCCTTGTGGCACCGCGCGGTGTAATTTTGGACACCGTACGGTGTTACTGGAAAAACATCTCGCAATGCTCTGTTTTCTGAAACCCGACACTCTGTTTTTTGGGAAAACCAGTGGGGTAAATTGTAATTTACCCCCTCCACTTTCTGTTTTTACATTTAAACCCCCCTCTTAGTTAATTCTTTCGTGTTTGTATGTTTGATTATGTGTTATTCAATCTATTGTTATTATCTGTCTCTTTTAAGCATGTTATTATTCGATATATTGTTTATGTGAAATAAAGTTTTCAATAAAATATTTTCAAAGAACAATCCCACAAAGATTTAGTAAAGACCGGAAATTTCGGGCATGCGGGGTGCATTTTTCGAACAAATCCTTCTCCGCAGGTAACCTGGCTCCCGAACCCAAATCTCTATTTTTCGCAGATCAAACCCTTTTTCAGCGGTATAAGAGTCATTATTTTCCTAAACGGTTTCTCGGGTACCTAACACTTTCCAACATTAAACCCCGGGTGGCGACTCTAAATATTTCCTTTTTTTCCGGATCGCCTTTTTCACAAATACAACCAAAACAGGTGGACAACCCGCGAATCGAGCGTCCACACTTGGTTTGGAAGGCCATTCTTCCAATCGATAAGAAGAAAAAACAAAAAAAAAGAATGGGAGATTTGGTAAATGGTCACCAACTTGGGAAGCCCATGTTGTATATTAAAGATATTAAGAGGGGTGCATATCATCTAAAATCAACAGAGGGTATTGCACTTGAAAGAACTGTCAATGGAAAATACTTGAGACATTATTTTCCTTCAGTTTGAGAGAATATAAAGATTTTCCAGAATTAAAAGTGCACAATGATAAAATAGCAAGTTCAGCTTGTACCCATTTTGTGGATGATGCTCGTGACCAAGAACATAAGCAGTTCCTGAGTAGCCCGCCACCCCATTGCAGAAGTTTCTTGGACTCAACGATCTGTTTCTAGTTTATAAAAGCCCATAGCCCATAGGAGGCCGCACTACCAAAAAAAAGTTGATCTTTAGTGACAACAATTTTGTTACTAGATTTGTCACTAAAAATGTGTTATTGAAAGTATCCAGAGACAATTTTTTACTGAGTTGTCATTTATCCTGTAAGGCTGTAAGTAGTGGTAGCTTAGTACAAAAAGCAACACTCTTTTAGTGACACGTTGTCACAACGTTGTTGTCAGTAAAACTTAATTTTTTTATTGTAGTGGTACGAACCGAATGATAAGGATCCGTTCAATTAATCATAAGAAAAGGAGTTGAGCCCACATTTTATGGAACGTGGATCCAACTATTTTTTTCAATCAAAGGTAGCAGCCACACTCCTCACCAGTTTGTTTCACCTCCTCCATACCTATTTTTTACCTTGTTTTTGCATGTTCTTGGATTTTGGGGGCCGGCTGCCATGGCTTTTTTGCTGTGTGGTGTAGATCTGTCACTCCTGGTTCAGCTCAGCAAGGCTGAGACGGCGCGTGATGGCCAACGGGTGTTGGCTGGTTGGTGGTGGTCAATATGGAGGAGGCCGAGTTAGAAGGTCCCTTTTTTGCTCTTTTTTTTGTTTTTTCTCCCTACTAATTTCCTTATTCCGGTGTTGTTACTGGTGTGGTTTATCCAGATCTGGTGGGTGATGGTGATGGGTAATAATTTTTAGTCTAGTTTGTTTGGTTCTGTGTTTTCCCGCATTTGGTATTGTGCACGCCGTGGTTGCGTGGGTGAATCGTCTTGCCGGTTTTAGTTTAGTTTGTTTGGTTTGAAAGGTCGTTACTTGCCAGCGTTGCTTCAAGCAACGTGAGGCCGGCGTTTAGCTTTAAGATAGAAGATCTGTAGGCTCCAACGATGCTTAGTGTATGATCCGTAAGGAGTTTTCTTTCTGTCCTCTTCAACTCACACTAAACCCGGTTTTGATTTAATTTGGTTGTGCATTCGATCTGTTTACGTCTTGCAGTATGTGCAAGAGAGCCAAGGGCTTAAGTCGAGACGATGGAGATAGCTCTCTTACTTTGGTATTTTGTTGTTTATTCCTGCGGACCGGGTTATTTTACTGGATTTTTGTCAATATATCTTGGAATGGAGTCCTTTGTAACTGTCGTTGGGCTTTATTGAATACGAACATTTTCTTCTGATAAACAATAAAACAAAATTTTTCAATCTCAAAAACCTGCGCCAAAGGCCGGCCGTTTTAAGTACCTCATGGGCCATAGCACAACTAGTTTCTTCATGGGCCCACCCAGGCCCCAGCATTCTTATTTGATTTTCATTCCAAGCCCAATTTCAATCACAACCCAATTAGACCATTTGCAAATCCCATTGAGTCTAGCTTTGTACGACTGTCTTTCGATTGTAACACTTAAGTTGTCGATTTAGCTCCGTGTGTCATTTAATGTGCTATCAGGTCAAAGATAGAGATGTTTTTTGGTTCTCCCAAATGGCTTTACATTTTTTTAAAAAATTCAACGGTTAGGCCCTGATTGGATGGTGCTAAAATTTCAGGAGGATAAGCTATAGAAGGGGTAAGATAAGAGGGGTATTATTTTTAGAGGGTTGACCCACATTGATTTGATGTTTATGGAGGGGGATAAAAAAATAGATAGTTTGGATGAATGATTAAATAGGAGAATAACTTTTGACTTAGTTTGAATGTTTTATAAATAAGAGGGGGAAGATAATGGAAAAAACTGTCAAATGACTATTTTGCTGTTGTACAATGTTAAACTTGATTGTGTAATAAATTAAGTATATAATGCAAAACCCAATATATTTAAATAATTTTGAATAATTTGAATTATTAATTAATTGATTAATTAAGAAATTTATTATTTTAAGGGAGCCTAGTGCACAGGATAATTGAGGGAGCCTAGTGCACAGAATAATTGATTAATTAAGAAACACAGGACAATTTTACCATTAAAGAGAGCCTAGTGCACACAAGATAATTTTCCATTGACTGCCCCTTTGTTTTCATTGAAGTGCTTTAGATGATTCTATAAAACTTATCAGTTATCACGGGAGCAACAAAAATCTCCCATATCAAGATAAACCGATCTAACAAAAATCTCCAATGTCAAGATAAACCGATCTCTCTCTCTCTCTCTCTCTCTCTCTCTCTTACACGTATCTCACCCGGATATATCTCTTTTCATCTATGTCTGGGTATGGTTCAGATTTCAAATTTAATTTTGATTTCGAGGAATGTAAAAAAATTACAATTTTTAAGGCTTTTTTTTTTAATCTGAAAACCAGATCTGTTGCTTTCAAGGTTGTTTTGTGATTTCTACACCGGGGTGGTTTGAGTTGGATCAAGGAGAAGGGGGATAAGGAGGGGTGTATTGGTAAAACAACCAACCCTCCACTCCCAGATAGTTTTTGGGGAGGTCAAGGGGTGTCAAAAAATTATCCGCAAGAATAACTCAAATGGGGAAAAAGGAAGAGGGGGTGAAGAATAATCCAGGAGAGAGTTTTGGTTGCCAAACCAAGGCAATGAGGTGGGACCCACCCCTTATCAGGGGTGATAAGTTTTAAAGGGGGGTTTACCCCATCCAAACAGGTCCTCGATTAATCTCTTCACAGGTCTGTTAAGGGATTCACAAGAAATGGATTTACATTTACTCTGCCTAAACCATGGTAACAAGAATAGGATCGCATGTATGAGACTAAAGTTAAGCCCATCAGGCCAAGAAGCCCAAATGGGGACAAATTCAAACCATTGGCCCAACGGCAACACTCCTCGGACACCTAAAGTGCGGATACTTGCCTAGTGTCACTTAGGCATACCCACACAAATTGGTTCAACTTGTAGGTGACCAATAAAACTATGGGTATATCATTTGGTGTACACTAAATGTACACCACATTGTGTGGATTTCAATTTCGGAGTTCCACATATATAATCCAAGTCGCTCAATTTTGTTTAAAATATTTTTAACGATTACTGTAAAAAAAATCAACTCGATCGGATATTAATAGAGGCTTGATTAGTCCTTTACTCAAATTTCTAACAGGAAATTGAGTGAATAATTGACGAAGCTCTCATACCAATATAAAAATGAGCTGATTTTTTTTATGATTTTTACCAGATTGTTTAAAAACATATAACATTGAATAAGTTGAGTGACTCCGACCATTTGTGTGGAACCCCGAAATGGATCCTACACAATGTGGTGTGCACTAAATGTTAGTACACTCATAGCAGGGCTTGTAAGTCACGGCTTAGTTACAACAAATTTGCAATAACCCTTGCAAGCTGCAATACACAAAAAGATTCATGTTACCATATAGCATCATTTAGCATTTTCGTACAATGCATCCTGTAGATTAAACGAAAGCATAAAAGTATCAAGGATTTTAATTCTAACAAGTGAAATTTTATACAATTTTGCAGTTAGATTTGTCTATGTACTTTTGGTTGATTTGTTATGGAGTATTATTCTGATTAGTTACGAATGAATGCGGACAATAAATGACAAAAGATTGCAAATTGCGTTTCCTAGTTACAAGAAACATTTGACATTTGCCAAAAATTATTTTGGTTAATAAAATTTATTGAAGTTTCAACTTAAAATCTCCACATCCTAGTGGATCGTAAAGTATACATCCAATTCAAGTATTATTAGCCAAATGATTGCTCATGAAAATTTTTAAGATGTTTTCATGAAAACAAACGTTAACAACATTTTCTTTATTTTAAAATCTTAAAAAGTTGATATAAATGTATCATAGAATCACAACTATTTCCCAAAGGAAAAGGAAAAATGTCCTCTAAATACTTTTTAAATAATGTTTTATAGTTTATTTCTACTTATATTTTTATTAATTTCCTATTCATATTTTAAAACATTTATGGATTCGCCAAATAAAATAAGATTATGTCACATGTGTTAGTATATAACTTAAATAGCAATACAATGTTGTTACACCGAGAGCCCTCTTCACAAAAACACCTCCTACAATGCTATATACTGCAGTATATATTGGTCAATTTGCATCATACATGTAGAGGATCAAATGATAAGGGAAAAAAGAATGCTTTTATAGTAACTTGCTCATTACACACCTATAGTGAGCAATTATAGCCATTCGTTCGACAATCAATGATCCGGATTAAATAACATTATCGTACATATAAAATACTCATCTTTTATGCAAGATAACCCTGTGTCCATACATGGGTGGACGTACGAGAATAAAGAGACACCAAAGCTGAAGATAAGGAGAGGATTTGGATTCCTAAAAGCCACATAAGTACAGTAATTTGTTCCCTGGCCTCCATTCTGGATGAGTTTTGAATTTTATGAAAAGAACTCGTACGACTTGCGCTCTCCTTTTGGTACAAAAAAGATTTTACTTTTTTTTTAATACGCCAAAATCAAAGAAAAATTTGTTTACTAATTCTTAGTACACTTATCCTCAAAGAAAAGGACTTTAATTATTTTTTCATAATCACTTTTCATTCCATATATAATCTCAAAAAATATGGATGAGTACCGAATGATAGACTCGCCTTAACCGATTTCCACCTATTTAAAGCATTTACACTAGACTCAACAAAAAGTGTAACCCGAGTTAGGGGTCATTATGTAAGAAAGCGTGACCCAAAATCATTCAATGACACGCTAAACATGGCATATCCTAAAATTAGTTGGTGTACTTGAATGATCCAAATTCGAATCCGATTTTGGAAATCTTAATTTTTGACTGTGTGAGCAACCTCTTGTACAATGCACATATTCCTTATAATTTAGTATTTTTTATCAGACACATATTCCTTATAATGGTTTCCTAAATTCTTGTATGTATATGTAAAGATAACTAATTAGATAGCAGTGCCAAGTACTGTAACATTTTTCACTCCATCTCAAAATCCTTATACCTCACTTCCAATCATACATGCATGAAGACTAATAGAAGGTTATTTATAAAAAGCACCAATCCAAATGTCTCCAAGGCCTTCGAACCTCCCTCTGTTTGTAGGACTTCAGATAGTGGATTTCGGTTGAGTTTCCACTATGTTATTTTCGGTATTTTTTCACAAGTTATTTCCTCGCATACATCACAAAAATAACATCTAGCGGAATCAACAATAACTGCAATGGGAAAACGGTACTTTTAGTGAAAAACCAACCTAATTCGGACAAAAACGGATGTCAAAACATGGGATTGACACCTATTAATAACTTTAATTTAACTAGAAATCAACAATTCAAAATCGAATCTTTGTCAAAAAAAAAAACAGAAAAAAGAGAGTATAACTTTTTGATTATTAATAATCAAATCAAAGCTTTATTATACTCCATGATTAAGCTTTCTATTATACCATGATTAAGCTTTTTAGGATGACAACTCAATCCCATATAACGATAAGACAACTTTTAAGCACAATAAATCAAAAAGGCTAGGCCTGGTTGGCAGCCCTCTCCGGCTGCTGCGCTTTGTGTTTTCCGGCCACCAATCATTTCCTCTTTGACTCTTTCATGTAAACTCTCCTCCACTTTCTTTTTTCGTCCACCAATTGGTACGAAAACACTTAAAATTTAAAACGGAAAACATAAGGGGACCGACCAAGGTGCACCGCACCGATGGTGCACCAACCGGCGTCGGGGACCCACAAACGGAAAATCCGAACCGTTAGATCATCTTAAAATTATTTTCCGAAGGGCCCTACGTGTGAATCGAGACAATCAGACGGCCCTAAGTGCTTGATCCAAAATCACCCCATTTCATCCAAGTTTTTTATTTGGATGAAATGTGGTGATTTTGGATCAAGCACTTAGGGCCGTCCGATTGTCTCGATTCTCGCATAGGGCCCCTCGGAAACGATTTAAAGATGATCTAACGGTTCGGATTTTCCGCTTAGGACCCACGTGTGGGTCCCCGACGCCGGTCAGTGCACCGTCAGTGCATATAGAAGGGTTCAATTTAAAAAGCGCTGCAAATGGGTACATTTTGGATCTCATAAAATAATCCGAATCGTTCATTTTCTTTAAAATAAATTTTTAAGGGTCCTTGGAAAATATCACCTCAAACGGATATAGGTATGGGTATTTACGAAACATTCAACTTTGCCTTAGAACTCAGGAATAAATTTTGGGACAAAGTTGGATACCCGACTGTGCTGTTACAAGAACTTTAAACAAAGTATTCTAAACAAAGTGAGCAATTTCGATCATCTTTTGTGAGATCCTAAATGAGTACGAAATGAATCTGTATGCGCAGGTACAGACCTCCTATCTACACCCATATCGTTTCTGAAATTCAAATTAACCACTTTAAGAAAGTCCCCTTCATTCATAGCGTAATTATTGAACCCTATTTCTTGATAGGTTTCCTTTTCATGTATGGGGTCAGAATCGATCATAGAAGATGCATATCCCACGGAGATTCTCGATGAACGAATGTCATCCATTATTATCAGTCTTGGATAGTAATTTTCCACGAACTCTTTAAAACAATAAGTCGCCTTACACACGTTTTAATCTCACCATCTGATACACTAAGTTCAAAACTTTCATCTTGTAGATCTAAATATGGACATTATTTGTGCAAAGAATTACGTTGATCAGGAATCGGTTGCAATCTCAAAGTTGTGCATTTCTCATGAGTAAAATGAATCGTTAAAATTCTTCCCCTTAATCATTTAATTTGAATTAAGTACTTCTCGATATCCCTGGTTAATCTATTTTTTTGCATTTACACGTTTGGAGCTAGTAAACTGAATGGCTCAAAAATTCAACCTAGATTGAGGAATTCCACATTTTTTGGGGATGTGTTTGAAAGGTATATTAAATAGTGTATACGTAGCAGAAGTCTTTCCAAACACTACTATTTTTTGAACAAAAATTT
The DNA here is from genome assembly GCA_020921065.1 of Vaccinium darrowii. Lineage (NCBI taxonomy): Eukaryota > Viridiplantae > Streptophyta > Magnoliopsida > Ericales > Ericaceae > Vaccinium > Vaccinium darrowii. The sequence continues at coordinate 30,502,321 of CM037161.1, read as the reverse complement.
TAAGAGCTTGACTATGGATACCTCATTTTAGTGTACACCAAAGGTATACTGCTACTTTTTTTGAAGTGGGTCCCACACACTACAAGAAAATTGAGCTTCGAGACCAAAATGTGTGGTAGCAATTTTTTGAAATTGTATTTATAGGTAACCATATATAGCTATATAAGAATCCAAGTTGTCACCAAATATGATTATTTTGTGAAAATTTTGTTGGAATTTTGACAATTCAATGTGAATGAATTTGTGCACATGGGTGGCTTCAATGTGAATGGATTTGTGCACATGGGTGGCTTCAATGTAGGCTACCTAATTCTTCCTCATTTCACACTAGAAGTCATCATTGTGGGCTACCTAACTTTCCCTCTTTCACACTTGGAGTTTCTCCTATAAATAGGTCACTCCTCATTGTGTTTTGCAAAGAGAAAACAATCCAATTCATTCCTACAAATTTCATTTGAGTCAGGAAGAGAGACAGGCGTTAGTTAGTTCGCCAAGGCGGTCGACGGTGGTGTTTCGTCGGCTCGTGGTTCTAGCCGTTGTATCCTGGGACGAAGACGTCGGTTCAACCTACAACACCCACGATAGGCGGCGAATCTTTGTTAAGGAGAGTGTGGTTACACACGACTCGGCAGTTTCCAATCTACTGTTTGTATCTCTGTTTCGATTCTATTATTTCCGGTTCATGTAATTTGTTTACATTTTGTTCATGTATAATGTTATAAAGAGAATTTGTTCTTTGGATCTGTGATTGCCACTATATTTTCTCCAACAGTCTTAACAAAGATTTTTCTTATCGATTGGCAATCGAGTTCCAGAAAACAATTCTGTTTTATACTGACTTTTGAGTTGCAAGAACAGGATCGAAGTAGAGACAGAATTGGTGGTATCTCGTTGAGATCATATAGTAATCTGACTAGATTACTTGTGTAGAAAAAAAAAAAAAAAACCGAGAATCAAGTTTTGATTCTTGGATCATGCTGGTTTCCAAACCTGTTAAGCTTCGGCTTTGTCGGTCATGCGTGGCTTGACATGAGATCTTGATAATCTTGACGGCTACGGCCTTAGGCTGTCGTGCGCGGCAGGCCTCCGTTTAGAAAACGGTGTGGAGAACGGATCTCCGAAGTGTACACTCCGGGTGCCGGAGTCCAGCCGAGGTGCTCTGATAATTTTCTTTTGCATCTCTGGTTTTTCCCCTCTCTCTATCCAAAAGGAAGAAAGGTGAAGGAAGAAAGGAGGATGTGAGAGAGACGAGATGGAGAGAATGGTTTCAACAAAACATTTATTTTAAAAGGAAGAAGACAAGTCTTCTGTTTTCTAAAGTTTTCTCAAACGAAATCAGTAGCTTTTGTCTTATTTCCACCCATTTGTCAAATTTCGGTGGAATGTTTTCAAAACAGGAAAACAAGTGGGAACACAGTTTTGGTTTTAATTGATAAAAAGTGTCGGTTGAGTAAAGGAGACCCTCCATTATTTGTTCTAAAATAATGAATTTTTTACTCCTCATGGAGGCAAGAGTCTATTGTTTTTCCAGAAAGTTTCCTCAAAAACCTCATTTGTCCACTTTCGTTGGATTGTTTGTCTGGTGGAATGATTGTTTGGTGATGTCATCCATGACATCAACAGAGTAAGTTATTCAGTGTGACCAACACCTAGAATGTATGGTGCAACCATACGTATGTACAAATAGTACCGTATTCGTGAATACTATCGTATTCATGAATAGTACCGTATACGTGAATAGTACTATATGGGTGAATAGTACCGTATTCATGAATAAGTGCCGTATTCATGAATAGTACTTTTGGAGGCGCATAAAACGCATTGCCCTCAGAACCCCGCTGGGGGGGAGAAACAGTCACTGGGAGTACCAGGACGTGTGTAACGGATATTAGACCGTTATCCCAGGCAAAGGTGCCAATTTGGGACCAAAAGGCGGTATCGCTAAGAAACCCAAGGAGAAGTTCCAAGGGAAATGCTTCAATTGTGACAAGTTTGGCCATAAAGCATCAGAATGCAAGAAGCCACCTCGTCCACAAGCGCATATTGCAGAAGCCTCGGGAGGTAGTTCTGACATGAACTTCTCAGCTATGGTATCTGAGGTGAACATGGTGGGCTTAAATCCACGGGAGTGGTGGATTGACACTGGGGCTACTCGCCATATCTGCTGTGACAAGAAGATGTTCACGTCACTTGAGCCGGTTAATGGGGAGAAGCTGTTTATGGGGAATTCAGCGACCTCAGATATTACTGGTGAAGGAACAGTGGTCCTGAAGATGACTTCGGGGAAGACATTGACCCTGAACAAAGTGTTATTCGTGCCAGACATTCGCAAGAATCTGATATCTGGCTCTCTGCTGAGCAATCACGGCTTTCGCATGGTGCTTGAATCAGATAGGGTCATTTTGACTAAAGCTGGATCATATGTAGGGAAAGGTTATATGGCCGATGGGCTGTTCAAAATGAATGTAGACTGTTATCCCTACTATTAATAAGACAAATGCCCCAGTTGCTTATGTGCTTGAGTCTTCCATTTTGTGGCATGGTAGACTAGGTCATGTTAATTATGAATCTATGCGTAGATTAGTTAACTTGGACCACATTCCAGCTTTTCATATTGATACAAATCACAAGTGTGAAACTTGTGTCGAAGCAAAGTTAACTAGAACTTCGTTTCGATCGGTTGAGAGAAGTACCGAACCATTGGGGCTAATCCACACTGATGTGTGTGATTTGAAATATGTCCAAACGCCAAATGCAAACAAGTATTTCATTACTTTTATTGATGATAGCACGAAATATTGCTATGTATACTTGCTAAAAAGTAAGGATGAAGCGTTGGATAAATTCATTCTCTTTAAGAATGAGATGGAGAACCAACTTAGCAGTAAGATTAAGGTGGTGAGAAGTGACCGAGGTGGTGAATTTGAAACACCGTTTGGGAATTACTGTGCTAAACACGGTATTATTTACCAAACCACTGCACCTTACTCGCCTCAGCAGAACGGAACTGCGGAGCGCAAGAATCGTTCATTGAAAGAAATGATGAATGCTATGTTGGTTAGTTCTGGGTTGCCTCAGAACATGTGGGGTGAAGCAGCGTTGACCGCTAACTATCTTTTGAATTTAGTACCCCGCAAAAAGTTAGACAAAACACCTTATGAGTTGCTCAAAGGTAAGAAGCCTAACTTTAAGCACTTGCGAGTGTGGGGATGTCTTGCTAAAGTAGCAATACCTCCTCCTAAGTATGAGAAGATAGGACCAAAGACCGTTGACTGTGTGTTCATCGGTTATGCACACAATAGTAGTGCATATCGGTTCCTTGTGTATGAGTCTGGAGTACCAGATATACACAAAAACACTTACATGGAGTCTATAAATGTGTCATTTTTCGAGCACATTTTTCCGTATAGATCCATTGGGGAGTCCAGTTCAGTGAAACGGACTTTGCATCCTGCTAACCATAGCAGTGGAGACCAAGAAAAGGAAGTTGATGTTGAACCCAGACGTAGCAAGCGTGCTAGGACATCAACGTCCTTTGGTCCAGATTTTCTAACTTATTTGTTAGAAAGTGAGCCTCAGACTTACAAGGAAGTTGTTAGCTGTCCTGAAGGTCCTCTGTGGAAAGAGGCCATTAAAAGTGAAATCGACTCCATTCTACAGAATCATACGTGGGAACTGGTGGATTTACCACCTGGTAGTAAGCCTCTGGGCTATAAGTGGATCTTCAAGAGGAAGATGAAATCAGATGGGTCGATAGATAAGTACAAAGCTAGGCTTGTCATTAAAGGCTATAGGCAAAAAGAAGGCCTAGATTACTTTGATACTTATTCACCAGTCTCAAGGATCAATTCCATTCGAATGATAATTGCTATCGCGGCTTTGCGAAACCTTGAGATACATCAGATGGATGTAAAAACAGCTTTCCTAAATGGCGATTTAGAAGAAGAAATCTATATGGAACAACCCGAGGGTTTTTCCGCGCCAGGTCAAGAGAGGAAAGTCTGTAAGCTTGTTAGATCTCTGTATGGTCTAAAGCAAGCTCCAAAACAATGGCATGAGAAGTTTGACTATGCAATGTTGTCTAGTGGCTTCCGCATCAACGAATGTGACAAATGTGTTTATGTCAAGAACACTGATGAAGGATATGTCATTCTGTGTCTCTATGTTGATGATATGCTCATTGTTGGTAGTAATGACAGGGTCATTCAATCCACCAAGAATATGTTGAACTCTAAGTTTGACATGAAGGATATGGGCCTTGCAGATGTGATACTAGGTGTCAAGATCACCAGAACATCTGATGGACTTGCGTTGTCTCAAACACACTATGTTGACAAAATTCTTGAAAAGTTCAATCAGTCTGACACAGGCATCGCAAGAACCCCCGTGGACGTTAGTCTCCATTTATCCAAGAATGGGGGGGAAGGGGTGTCCCAATTAGAGTATTCTCGGATAATTGGGAGCCTCATGTACTTGATGAGTTGTACAAGGCCTGATATAGCCTACTCAGTAAGCAGACTGAGCAGATACACGAGTAATCCAGGACATGATCACTGGAAGGCGATAGTCAGAGTACTACATTATTTAAGGTATACTCGTGATCTGGGGTTGCACTATACCAGATATCCAGCAGTACTAGAAGGGTACTGTGATGCGAATTGGATATCGGATATGAAGGACTCAAAATCCATGAGTGGATATGTCTTCACGCTTGGTGGTGCAGCAGTTGCTTGGAAATCTTCTAAACAGACGTGTATAGCACGGTCTACAATGGAATCTGAATTCATTGCTTTAGATAAAGCAACTGAAGAGGCCGAGTGGCTACGACAGTTTCTGGAAGATATTCCAAGATGGTCAAAACCAGTGCCAGCTATTAGTATCCACTGTGATAGTCAAGCTGCGATTGGTAGGGCTTTGAGTGCCAATTATAATGGTAAGTCTAGACATATACGTCGAAGACATAATACCATTAAACAACTGCTCTCAAGTGGGGTTGTCACAATTGACTATGTGAGGTCAAAGGACAATATTGCGGATCCGCTAACCAAAGGGTTATCTCGAGAGCCAGTTGAGAAAGCATCGAGAGGAATGGGGCCAAAGCCAATACGCTCATAGTTACCGTGAGGGTAGCCAACTGATAAGCCCCCGAAAATGTAAATAACGGGGCTTATCTCGCTCGTTGTGATCACACACACGTGCATTTTGTGCCTTTATACGATTGATTTTGCGCGAGTTGTGTTTTTGATGAGTTTCAGAAAATCGGAGCTAAAAGGCGAGTCCAAAGCTCCAAATAATCCCCGGTTGTATCCGGAAGTACCCAAGGTCCCGCATGCCGTGGAGGACAATCGCCGAAGCTTAGAAGTCGATTCAAGAAGCTTTGGAAGGTTCAAGGAAGGCCCGGGACAAAAGAACAAGACATTTGGAGTTATGAGCCTCGAGAAAATCTGACCAACTGATAGAAAAAGGCTCATTTCTCTCATTATATAAAGGCCATGAAGATGAGGTTAAGTGGGTTAGAAAGTAGACTCATAGAGCTTTCCAACGGTTCAAGAATCGCCTCATTCCGAGTTCGGACGAAGCCGGGGCGTGCTCGCGAAGTCGGGTAAAAAAATCTGCCTGGACAGAACCCGCTGGTATTGATACGAGATCGCAGGGGTATTGATACCAGTTGAACAAGGAGAAAACAGAACCCTCTGGTATCAATACCCGATCGCAGGGGTATCAATACCACGCTGCTTCGCACAGATTTTGACAGCTGTTTTCAGCAACTTGTGTAACTTTTGGGGGGACCTATTTATACTCATTTTGCAGCATTTTTAGGTCATTCCCACTTGGGGATCTTCTCTCTCTACCTCCATTTGGGTTCTTCATCATTTTAGCTCCAACTTCTCTCTAAGATTCAAGTTTTTCTACTTAGATTCAAGGTATTTTGCTTTCATTAATGTTGTTGTGCTACTCATTACCTATCTAAATCTTGTGTTTATTTTCATATTCGTCATGTTTTCTTTAGCCACGTTTTTCTCCTTTGTGTGTACCTTAACCATGTTTGAGTAGTGTTTAGGCTTGGTTATGGGGTGAATATCACCCCATGACTTCGGTGCTTCAATGGCTTCTCACGTTTTTATGCTTATTGTGGGTTTGTGAATGGATTAATCACTCTATTTTCGGTCTAAACTTAGAGTTGTTAACCTCCTTGATTGGGTGTAGACAAATCACTTGGCACACACAATGCTTTGAGCTATGTCACTTTAGGTGTTCGACAAAATGTCTAAGAGAGTTTCTTTCCCTTTACAAACCTCATTCTTGTGGTAAATATTGGTTTTCATTGGGTGAGTTCAATTTTATGTACCAAAACTAGGAGTTGTTAACCTTTTTGATCTTGTGTAGGCAAGGGCTTGACCACTTGCCACACATGATGCTTAGAGCTATGTCATTCTAAGTGTTTGTAAAATTGCCTCAAAGAACTTATCCCATTGTTAAACCAATTTTCTAGAGTCAAAATGATTTTCATTGCTAAATCTTCCGAGTGAGAGCAAGTGACTTCGTCCCTCACTTGAGTTATAGTTGAGAGCCATTGAATATCCCTAGTCATGGGTGGTATGAACCTCTAGACCTTGCCGCCTTTAATTTATAGTTGGAAATTTCATTTTCAATCGCATTAGAGGTAGAGAGAATCCCACAAACAAACCAAACCAAAAGGTTGGCCGTCCTAACGCCGAACCCTCTACCGTAAAGTAAACCTCTCACTAGCTCCGACCCCTCCCTGTGGATTTGACCTCGGACTTCCGAGTTATTATGCTATGACCGACCTAGCCCTACGCTTGGGGCGACGCTAGCTACAACAAAGCTAGGTGTCAAGCACCAACCTAGCTGACTGGAGATCCCAAGATCTAGGTTCAATGAGACTACTTTTTGCGTGTATTCAAGGACAATCACTGAGGAGACGAGGTCTCCTACCCATTCCTGTATAAGATGTAGAACAGTGATACCTGTAAAGTGGAAAAAAGGTTAAGCGTTGCTTTTAATGACCCTTATGCGTCGGAGATGCCGAGCGGGGTATAACAGGATACCCTTTATAAGAAGGTCACCTATGTGAGTATGAAGTGGGGCCGCTTCTGTGAGAATTCAGGCGAAATTCTCGAGAAAATACTTGCAGAACCAGGAAGGGGGGTGTCAAGGCCGAAATGAACCCAACAGTGAGAACTGAACTACGTCAGGAGAAGTCCTGTGTGACGTCTGTTGTCTAAGTTTACACCAGCGACGGAACAGTTCAAAGCAGGACTGCACACTGGTCTGTCAGTAAACTCGATAGGCTATCACAAGGGAAGGTTCAAGGCCAAAAGCTACCTATCCTATGCAGGACCTATCCGTTGTCTCTCTTTCTAGGTCAGCATTATAGTTTGCATTAGAATGCATGCCAATTTCATTCATGGGGGGGATTGTTGGAATTTTGACAATTCAATGTGAATGAATTTGTGCACATGGGTGGCTTCAATGTGAATGGATTTGTGCACATGGGTGGCTTCAATGTAGGCTACCTAATTCTTCCTCATTTCACACTAGAAGTCACCATTGTGGGCTACCTAACTTTCCCTCACTACAACAAAAATCACCTATTATAGCATGCGAAAAACGCTATCGAAGCTAATAGATAGCGTTTTCAAGAACGCCGTGTTAGGCGATGTTATAAAAGGTCTTGACCTTTTGATAGCGTTCTTAGAATGTTATAAATTTTTCCATTTTTATAGCGTTTTTATAGTGCTATCGCTTTAGTACACTATTATAACGGTGAAAGAACGCTATATGGTTCTCAAACTTTTAATAACGTTCTTTGTATGTCTTAATGATAGCAGTGTAAGAACGCTATATTATCCTTGTTCATGGCAGAGTCTAGTTCGTTTTTAAATGGCGCTCTTTTATGGCATTTTGCGAAAGCTACAAGCTCGATCAACGTATCTGATTGCTATGAATCAAACGACAATATATTCACCAACTCACGCACAACATAACCTGGAAATAAATATTTCATCCAACATTGAAGTAACATATTAACTTAGCATACATACAACCAGTAACTTCAAATACAAAAAAGAGATCATACAAGGAAGTCAATATTTCCAAAATAGCCTAATGTCTTCATACAACAACAACAACAAAAAAAAAAAAGAGAAGAAATCCTTCGACTAATTCCAACCAGCGGTAGCAAATCATAACCTTCATCTTCACAAAAAGTGACGAAACACCGATCTTCTCTTTCCACTTGAAGACCTACAATGAAAAAAACATTTCAATCTCAAATTATAAAAGCTAAAATTTATAATCAAATCAACTTTAGACAAACCAACCTAATGAAAGGCTCTAATATCCAAACCACCCATAGGAAAAGCTATAGAAATATTGACACCCTTGTCAACAAATATACATTTTCCCCTTCTTTAAACTCTAAATACTTAAGCCCTTCTTCAAACTTTGGAGCTCAAGGAGAACACCACCGTAGCTGTAAACATCACTTTTCAAACACGGGGGCTACAATCTTCATGCAGATAAGCCAAACCCCTAGCCGCTCCAAGGGCAATCTTCATTCGAGCACCCCAATTAAGAGGAGCTGCTTCCTTATCTACTAAAGCACAGGAAACGATAACACTCCCAGATGATTTACCCAAAAAAAACACTCCCAAAGATCTTTTGACATGATTAAGTAAGAAAGGAAGATGGAGAGTAGCTACATTTATGTTTCAGTATGCTAGACCCTGTATTTGAACAAATAACTGCGAAGGTCTCTTAGGTAATGTTTGGTTCCCTGCAATGAAGACTGGAATCGAATGGTGATTCCCTTGGAATTCCCATTCCCATCTTTGGTTCGCCATAAGATGACCGAATGTAAACTACAATGGTAATCATCATTCACCGCATTTAGGTGAAGGGTCATTTCATTACTGATCATTCCAGTGAACCAAACACTACCATTGTCTACAAAGTTCGTTAGGTACGTACCATGTAAATGGGATTCCACACTTTCGTGCATGACAGTGATGTGCATTCTGCACATAGGACAAAACAAATAGTTACTATCTATAATAATAGAATCATATGAAGTTACTCAAAAAACTTATAGACTAATAGTAATTCTAGTCACAGTGCAGGATTGAAAATAACACGTACGTACCTTCATTAGGAGGGGGAGGTGGTAAAGCCATAAGTGGTGAGGGCGGTGGAGTTGCCTTCTTTATAATAGAAGAGCTAAGAGGAGATACTGTGGGCGCAGAAATAGGCACTTCAAAAACAACAACCAAAAAAGTGATTAGCGTGCGCCGTGCAGTCTGTATCAGTGTCTACTGTAAATGAGATATAGGTTCCAAATATAAATTAACGGGAAATAAGAAACGAAGAGGCTTCCCATACTTCCAAATTCGCTTGATATGGTTGTTGGTGATGGCGCATGAGCAGGAGCACTCCACCTTGATGCTGAAGGAGAGGGAGAATGCAAAGGGGAGATTGAAGGGCCTGCACCTTGGTAAGAATGAGTTAAAAGGGGAAAATGGTTTAGCGACTTAAATTTCCCTAGTAATACCAATAACACGTGAAGTAAATTGATATCTTACCATGGTGGGTATAAGCGGATGAAGGAAGCTGATCAGATGGTTCGGGGGTTAAGCTAATGATCTTGTTCTTTCTGTGGTGATGCAGGTTAGTAATCACTCCCAGTATACAGGTTTCTGCCGTGATGTTCAAAGTAAACAGTCCAAGACAGAAAAAACAAGAATTGCGGTTTGAAAAGAAAAACAAAATAACACACTCATGGTTGTTATCAAATAGACGCATAAATCAAGAGACCTATACTGAATCCCCACAGTTCCGGACATGACCAGCAAGGCAACTTAAGAGTTTAAAAATGGTACCTGGCTTCTGTTGCCCAAAAACCACCACGCCATGGGAAATATCGAACGCCGACGAAAGAATTGTGACGGGGAATCGCCGAGAAGAGAATAGATCGGAGCAGATTGATTCCACTGCTGCCAACCAGACGTCTGTTTGGAAATAATCCCCTAAGAAATAAACTTGTACTCCCATGTTTTTGTTAAAAGCCCCAATTTTGAAAAAACAAACCCTAATTTGTGAAATTCCTCAATTTTTTGAGAACCCTAATTTGTAAAAAGCCCCAATTTCGGAAGTGCAAACCCTAATTTTAGACCCAAACAGAAGTTAAGATCTGACACAAGAGAGAGAAACGCACCATGACTGATTTGGTGTGCCGTCCATGGTGGGGTTCCGGCTGGCTGTTAGGTCTGCCGTGGTTGCACAGGTGCGTGGTGGAGCTGCTTGGTGAAGAGAGAGAGAGAGAGAGAGCGAAGAAAGAGATGGATGTCGGGGACAAAGAACGGGTGGTGGTCTGTGGCGGCACCAGTGGTCGGAGTGGTCACACGAAACAGAAGTGGTGGAGGTGAGGGTCGTCGGTGGAGAGAGAGAGAGAGAGAGAGAGAGAAGGAGGGGTGGGTATGGGTTGAAATTTAGAAGCCCGGGGATTTTTGGGAGGGAAGAGATCTCATGCTTCTATTTAGGGTGGAAGAACGCTATAACCAGTTAATGAAACGCTATAATTTTATCCCCCGCTTCTTTCCGTGACCTGACTGCTATTGTTACCTCTCTATTATAGCATTTTTGTAAAAACGCTATAAAATTATGCTATTAAAACCCATATTTGTTGTAGTGTCTTTCACACTTGGAGTTTCTCCTATAAATAGGTCACTCCTCATTGTGTTTTGCAAAGAGAAAACAATCCAATTCATTCCTACAAATTTCATTTGAGTCAGGAAGAGAGACAGGCGTTAGTTAGTTCGCCAAGGCGGTCGACGGTGGTGTTTCGTCGGCTCGTGGTTCTAGCCGTTGTATCCTGGGACGAAGACGTCGGTTCAACCTACAACACCCACGGTAGGCGGCGAATCTTTGTTAAGGAGAGTGTGGTTACACACGACTCGGCAGTTTCCAATCTACTGTTTGTATCTCTGTTTCGATTCTATTATTTTCGGTTCATGTAATTTGTTTACATTTTGTTCATGTATAATGTTATAAAGAGAATTTGTTCTTTGGATCTGTGATTGCCACTATATTTTCTCCAACAAATTTCAGATGCAAGTTGTCACCAAACTTAAGTATTTAATGACGATTTCTTTATTTTGTCACAACAAAAATGTCACCACAAGGTTCACGGGAATAAAATTGGCAACACAATCAATTAATGACAAGATTTTTGTGGCAACATAAAAAATGTAACAAAAGGTACATCAAACCAAAACCACCATCTTGTTCTAAATCAACATTTTACATCATTTTATCTTCATTTGTCAAAATATGTTTTCGTACTATTTTATTTTATTTTTTTAAGTAATGCATCCTCATGTATTCTTACAAGTAAATAATATTTTTACAAGTAAATAATAAATAAGATATAAAAAAAATACAAGCAAATGAGCAATGGCTCTACAGCCATAATAATCTGCAATGTCTTTAATCTTGTACCAATCCCATCTTAGTAATAAGCCAAGTATTTTTTTTTTTTTTTTGAACGGCAAAAAAGATTTTATTAATCTTTGAAAACAAATTACAAAGATTAAAAGGATCCTAGACACGAGGCATCAGAACAGAGAAAGAGCTGACTCACGAAAAAGGCACCTCTCACTCCGAAAGACACCTGCCGCTAGGAACCAAAGGGAGTAATATGCCAAGTATACCTGGTACAACATGTCATGCATTGGTATTGATATACAAGGATGGTTTCATATGATTTTAGGCGCGTTGGCAAAAGATATAAAACAATTTAATGACAAAAAATTTTCCTGAAAATTAGATCGTTGTTAAATGTAGACGTTATCTACTATGGATAAACCTACCATCGTAAATGTTTTTTGAATCAAAAGCAAAAAATAAAGTTTTTGTGTATATTGCAGTGTTTTAAACAAACACAAGTACACTTCAAAATAAAGTCAACACTTCAGGGTAAGAAACAGACAAGCCAAACTACGAGTTTGGTTTTCATATATTGGTGTTTTTTGTTGGACAGCCAACTCTGATAAGACACCAAAATACTTATTACAGGAAAAAACATTTCAAAAAACCAAAAGATTTTAACACAACCCAAACAAAGCTGAAACCTTGTTTTTTTAAGCAACCCAAAAAAACCCTTTTTTTGTTGGCCGGGACATAGCTTGATCCATTTAAGGGAGGGATGTCCAATTTTTTCTTTGCAATAGGTTCTAATAGTTTTATTTTTTTGTTAGTGGGGACATAGCTCCGTTTAGGAAAGGGATGTCTAATAGTTTGCTTTGCAATAGGTTTTCAATTGTTTTGTTGGCGATATGTTGACACAGACCCATAATGAAAAAAATGTCCACAATGGCTTTGAGACTTTGTATCCGTGAATCCATTTATCTACTAGACTATCTAGGCAAACCCCCCTCCTAACATATGGCTTTTGGAGTTAAGGAATCAATTATTATGTAGCCATGGTCCCCTCCTAACATATGCCTTGAATTTTCCTTTGGAGAATTTCTATTGTGTTTAGGATTTTATATTGTGTTTCGACTTCTATGGCAATACTTTGATTGTGATTATTATATATAAATACCTCGTGCTATTCTATAGGTAATTCTTTCTAGAATTTATGCAAGAGTGTTAGAGCCCGTTTGGATGGCGTATTGGTTTTGGAGGAATTAAATAGTAAGGGGGGATAAAATAGTTGGGGGATTAAATAAGAAGGGTGGTCCCACATTGGTGTGAAAATTAAGAATGAAAAATTAAATAGTCTAAGGTTTGGATGAGAAATAAGAAAAGGGGGACAAGGAGGGTGGATAATGTAAAAATCTATGAAGACTATTTTGCTCTTACTAATGCATGTATTAAATTAGAGCATCCTCATCAGGGGAGGCAAATCCTCCTGATGGCTAAGTTGTTGAGTGAAAGAGGGAAAAAAAACCTCCAAAATCAGACTCAACAAATTTTTTGTAAATCTGTAAAATTTATTACTTTGCTACAGTAACTCGGTAAATCCTTTGAGGCACTGTTCACGGATTAAAACAATTCTCTCTCCTGACTTCCTGAATAGAGAGTATGATTTTGTGAGTTTTTTAAAAAGTGACTTATTAATTTATAAAAGGTGTTTTTGAGGTTAAATTTGGCCCAATTTTTGTTGAGTCTGATGAGGATGCTCTTATGCATTTGAATAATTATGTAAATATTGAAATTAATTAAATTTGATATACTCTTCCATAATTGTTAATTTATTATACTTAATAAAAATTAAGTTATAGTAATTATATATATATACTCCCTCTGTCCCTTTTTAAGTGATTTACTTGGGAAACGTGTATTTTTGCGGACATTTAAAAATGTACTTTTGTATATCATTTTTAATTTTTTTTCACCAAATTAAAGTACTCAATGAGCAGTTTAATTTGGTATAAAACAAATTAAAAAGTTATATAGAGAAATATGTTTTTTAGGAGTTTGAAATTGCACGTATTCCCATATGGATCACTTAAAATGGGACGAAGGGAGTATAATTAAGGTATAAAAATAATTCTTTTAGAATATGTATTTAAATGTTTGTACCACACCATATAATTATTTTCCCTATACTTATCCTTGTAAACATCGAAGAATCCTTTTTCTACTAATATACACCTCTCTCTCTCTCTCTCTCTCTCTCAACAGTGCCAAACATTTTTTCCTCTCTCTCTCAACAAATCTCTCATCCTCTTTTACCACACAGAGTCTACCACAGCCATCGACGACGATCCAACGACGATGATCCGATCTCCTCTCTCACTTGTCGATGACGGCGATCCTCCTCCGACAATCGGAGCTCTGATGAACGAAGAAAGGTTCTGGGTTTAAGAAGGTAAAAAGAAAATAAAAATTTTCTGGGTTTTTCCTTCGTTAATCTGAAATTGTATTTGTAAAATACTATTTTTTTGTAAAATTTGGGTTGAAACTTGTTAACAATGGTGGTTTGTGCTTGTGTGGGTGTGTTCCGAGAGGGTTCCTTGGTAATTTGGTCCCTGATGAGAAGGCGGATTAAACATAAGCACCCCCCGTGGAGTGACGGGTATAGCCGGCTCTGTTATAATCTTGCTCCTTGGTTAGAGTGAATCCTAGCTCTCTCACTCTTCGCCCGTGGAGTACCTTCTTGCTTCGTGCTTGAAGGGAACCACATAAATCTCTGTATCCTTGTTTTTTGCTTGTTGGTTTGTTTTTCTCTTACTTCGTGGCCTGTCATAACAAGCATGTCGTATAAATAGTTGTATAATGTTGTGTTAGTCGATTTTCCCGCAACTTATAACATGCCTTATCACTTGCCCGTATTAGTACTGCTATAGCTTATTTGTGAACACACGCTATTTTATTTATTTATTTTTTGTACTAATCTAGTGTTCGGGTCAGCCAGCTTACACTCACGTCGATTAATATTAGGAGCCCAATCCAACTGTGTATACTAGCAAAGCCCCCTTTGAAGAACAAAGCGAAAGTCTGTTGGGATTAGCCCCATCTAATTATTAACTGCTAAAGAAATTTTGAATGTGAATCATTAGGAGTGATCAAATCTCTTAGTCTCGTTTTCTTTTTTAAATGCAAATCTCTTAGAGCATCTGCATTTGAGACTCTTTAAAAGTATTTGTCATATAACAAAACGTGTTAAAAGTAAGACCCAAAAATTATGTGTTAGAGATTTGTTAGGTAGTGAATAAAAAAGTGGCGCACTTGACATTATTAGTGTATTGTTACAATGTTGTTGAAGTGCAAAAAGGTACTATTAAAATATTGGGAAAGCTACATATCCTCACTTTCTCTCTCTCTTCTTTCCCTCCCTTCTTTCCTCTCTTCTTGGCACTTCGTGCGCCCTTCTCTCTCTCTATCTTTTTTCAATTGCTGGGTCCAAATAGTGCACTCCGTACACGCCACAGCTAAGGCCATCTATAGTGGTGTAGTTAAATCCATAAAATAGTCAGTCACTACAACAGTTAGCTAACTTTTTCGCTTTTTTTTTTTGCTCGTAATGGTGTAACTAAGAGGTGGTTAAAGTGTAGCAGAGGAGAAAAAATGTTAGTGCATAAACTAACAGGAACACCTATGGTAGCAACAAAGAAGAGGAAAGAGAAAGAGAGAAGAGTCAGTGTGGGTCTGACAAAGAGGAGAGAGGCGGGAAAAGTAGGTGAGATGGAGGAGAAAAAGCAGGAGACTGTCCAGTACTCTATCCCATTTATGTGTACCTTTTCACACTTTGGTAACACTTTAACAACACCATTACAACACTTATTAACTTAACAACAAATTTTGTCATAACAACACATAAATGGGACCCACTTTTTACACTTTTGTGTCATATAACACCACATTTTTAACTCAACTACTAGAGATGGCCTAAGCTCACTCCCAGCGTCCGACACAAGGAAGGGTCCTATAAAAATGATTCTAAAAATGTCAAATGCAGCGAAAATAAAAAGGATTTTTCTGTTAAGTACCTAAAGTCTTACACTAAAAAGTTGGCTAATTATGTCAAATGAAGATGCTATTAGAGCCAAAATAGTGATGCATCAGCTACAACAAAGCTTCTCTTTATTTTGTTTTTGCAACAGTGCCTCTCGTCTTTAATCAAGTCACTATTCACTTAACAACTAATCTTTTATATTATATGTTCAATCATTAAAATACTACATTCAATCAACTTTTTATTTTGTAGGAGTATTGTTTGCCAAAGCAATAAAATGCACATACCACAACAGCAATAATAATTTTTGTAAATAATATTTATGGCCAATTCTTTGATTGGTTCATAGGAAATTAAGAATAATCTTAAACCATGACAAAATCTACTTTCAAATTAAAATTACAAGACATGTAACATTAAAATAGAGAAAGATAAGAATAAGAATAAGAATAAGAATAAAAAAATTTATTTGTTTCAAACCAAAAATAAATAAATAAAAAATTTAGAAAGATATCTGAATAGAAAAGTAGAAGTAGAAAAAAAGAATAGATTAATATATTAAAGTTATAAAAAGTATTTTTGAGTTGAAATATATTTCAAAATTTACTGAGCACGATAAAGATGCTTTTAGTCACAAACATACATCACCAGACCAATCCATCGCCTTAAGTTTGAAGAACTGATATCAGATGCTATATTTCAGAATAATTTTGGCTAGGTGACAAATCACTGCATCCCAATGAAATGAAATTCACATGCATGAGCAGGGCAGTGGGTGCAGGCGCTGCAGCACCTGATCAGCATGGACGATGTCCCACTCGTGCACCTGTTGGCGTGCATGGATGGAACGTTCTGCGCGCATCCTCTCTCTCTCTACTCCCACCCCAGGACTCCACTGGCGTTTCAAGGAGTCAAAGCAAACCATAGTTTTAAACAGCGGCATCGGTCGCGATATCGGTTGCGGTATCGGTGTATCCGAGACGAACCGGCCGATACGTACCGTATTGGCCGATATTCAAAACTATGAAGCGAACCCTCTGGATTAGTATAATGTACTAAAATTTCATATATTTTCATATATAATTCGATAATATTTTACATTGTCTGTACTAACGAACCACTTGCTGAGTTTGAAAAATACACTGAAATTTTGTATATTTGTGTATGTGATTTGATATTTCTGTCATAATTTTTGCACTAAATTAATCATCCAAAGTCACAGTAAATGTTAATTCACCCGGTTTTTTTTTTATGACATAGGAACAACCCTACAGCCAAGAACATTCCGCCACGGCCTCCCACTTAAATCAGGATACTCATCCAGTGAGAAATCGAACACTAGACATTAAGAAATAGTTCTTAACCCAAAGTCTAGTATCCGTCTAAACTATTGGAGCAACCTGTAAGTAAATTGATCATATAGCTCAACTTAGGGTGTGTTCTTCAACAAATTTTTGGGACATAAAATCTCACATTTTGTAACACTCCAATCTCAACACATAAAATGTAAAAGTGATTTTATGAGATTTTCATAAAATCCTCCTAAAATCTATAAAAAAAAACCACTACATTTTATCAGTTGGGAAAACAACTTCATTTTATCACCCCTCTATAAAATGTTCATTTTATGAGATTTTCATAAAATGCACCTAAAATCTATAGGAGAACAAGGCCTTAATAGAATAAATTACACCTAACAAGTTTTCAACCAAAACAACCTAATGCCTTTATTTCGTATAGTGTTTTGTATAAAAAAATCTTTTTATATATTTTTAAATTCCACAAGCCACAACTGCCCAATCCACCAATTCCCCTCATCTCCCTTCCAAACCAAGCCATCAGATCTTTTTTTTTTTTTTTTGAACCGAAGCCATCAGATCTGTCTCTCACAGTTTTCTGATTCAGACAGAGTGGGCAGTGAGATTCTTGTGTGTATTACGTGCCATTGTTTGGAACGTAGTGCCAATATGTGCTGGTTTCTGCCTTCATAGAATTTGACAAAGAAAAGGCTCTTACAAAGCAGGAAAATTTGCATACTTTATACTCCCTCTCTCCTCTTAATTATAAGTGCTGACTATAAGTATACCTGCATTTTCTAACTCCAGAAAATATACTTTTTCTATATAATTTTTTTTTATTTTTTTACACCATTGCACTATAATTTGATGCAAAAATAATTTAGTATAATTCAATGAAAATACATTTTTTTTTACATCTAAAAAAAATATACGTTTTTTAAAAAGGTCATTTGAAAAGGCATGGCGGGAGTACTTAAGGAACCGGCCATGGGAACCGAAAGGTTCCAACTTGAGTTACTTTATGGGTCCGAGATATTTATTTATAAGGGGTTATCTTTTAAAACTCATCAGGAAAATCAATCCTCCAAAAATGTCATAGTGATCAAGTTTCTGGTTCATTGTGTCATTCTATCCCTTTTTCAAGAGGAATGTGCTTTTAAGGCACAATGATAGTTATTCGATGATGAACGTGATTTTCAACCGGATTGTTGTTCGAGACAAACACTAAAATATGAACGGCGGTCCACCAAATTATGAAAGTGATCAAGTTTGAGGACAGGCAAAAATGTCCTAAAAGCACTCTCTAATCTATTTCGGGGACAGGAGAGCACTCGAATCCTTTATTTACATCCTTGGTCAAAAAAAGTTGAATAGAACTATCTGGAAAACAAATTTGGAAAGTGAATTTTGGTTTTCATACTTTTTGGTACCAATTATGGCAGGTTTGAAAATAAAAAACAATAATAAATTAAGTGAAACTATAAAATGGAATTTCCGTTTGTTAATGTGGGTGATCGGGGGCTCTGATGTTACCTTTTGGGACGACAGCATCTCTGCCAACAAAAGAAAACGCTTCCTTTGTTTATGGGTTCCTTTAGAGCATCCTCGTCAGCCTCAGCAAATTTTGGACCAAATTTAACATCAAAAACACCTTTTATACTTTAGCAAGTCACTTTTTTAAAAACTCACAGAATCAAGCTCTCTATTCTAACCCATGAAGGTAGAAGCAACAATATAAGGCTAACCCATGATAGTAAAAAAAGCAACAATATAAGGTTTAACCCATGAATAGTGATTCGCTGTGGAAGTAAATGCACCGTAGCAATTATATTTTGACCCAAGGAAGTGGCGAGGCTGATTTTCTTGCATTTCTTGCACTTTTACTCGGTAGTTTAGCTCTAAAGCAAAGTAGCAAGGCTGATGGGGATGCCCGATGCTTGCTAAAGCCGCCTGGCATAGTAAAACACTTAATTGGTTTATTGATTTTTTGGGGAGTCATTCGGGTCTATAAAATGATTCAACCGACTCAATATTCATGAAATGTTTTTTATGGGTTCTTATAAAAAAGTAGCTCAACCCGATATCGGTAGGAGTTTTTCCAAAATTTGTTGGCACCACTATAAATTCTGAAAAAGCCTTTACCAATATCAAGTTGAGCTAATTTTTTTAAGGAACTCATAAAATATTTTTAAAAAAATAATGAATGGTCTGAATTATAGTTTGTGGGATTTGAAATAGGCCAAAAAAATCAATTAATCATCATTCTGAAATCAGTGTTTCGACTGACAAATTATGAAAAAAAAAAAAAAAAAAGACCCTACTGATATCAGATTGAGCTAATTTTTTGTAAGAACCCATAAAAAAATATTTCAATTACAATGAGCGGCTTGAACCATTTTGTGGGACCCGAAATGGCTCCCAAAAAAATTCATAAACCAATTAAGTGTTTTTATAATCCAAACGAGACTTTAGCTAGCACCTTAGAACAAACAAGAGAATCGCTGTCATTTCTTCAGTTGACGGACACCGCCATCCCAAAGGGACAATAGAGCTCCCCAATCTCGTTAAGGAAGGTGTGAAGTCTCCTCAAATGTGGTCATATTGACAACTTCAGTGGCCCTGTTCGTTTTCCAATTTAGTTTTAGTTTTAGTTTTGATGACATTGTTATTTTCCTCATTTCTCTTTTTATCTCTCTCCACTCATTACACCTAATGACATCATCAAAATTAAACTAAATTATCTAACCAAACTCAGCTAGTGTAATTTAGGGATTTTGGGTGAACATCAACCCTTGGACTAAACATACTCTGTTTCTCTCTCTAAACACTTCAGGTCTAGAAAACTAAATTGATTGAAATAAAATTGAAACTTAACTAAACTAAACTGAATGGAATTGAATAGTTGAAACAAACCGAATTGACTGGAATCAAAAGTAATAGATAACATTTCTTCAAACGTTCTGCATTCCAGAGATGTGACAGCTTCTACCCAGACATAGTCACCAGCTGATAAACCCCTGGTTCTATGACTTTCTGCACTTGGAAAGGCCTCAACCCACTCAGTAGCCAAATTGCCCATCTTGGCCGCCCACCACCTTCTAGAGAACAAAATTGCCAAACTGGAATGATTGGTAGCGCACATTCTTGTCAAACAAAATTCAGCTTATTGCTAATATGCAACCAGCCTCATAACTGCTTCCTCCTTCGCTTCATCTAAATTATCCAAGTTGAGCCTTGGAGTCCGCTCTTTCTAACCTCATCATAATATTGAACCCTGTAACATGGAATCGTCACCTCCACTGTGTCGGCACCCCTCCGAAGGATTCAATTCGGAGTCGCCACCCAGGTTTTGATGGATTGTCTCCAAAGAACCGAACTTGAATGACTTGTGCCTCATTTTTAGATAAGGTTTTATTTACTAGTCTGTCGACGTCACTATAATATCTTAGGTTCGGGAGCTAGGTTACAAGAGGAGATTGGTTTTATGGCACCCCCCTTACCTGACCTGAGAGTCGGTCTCTACTTGGGGGTTATGGGGTTTTTAGACATTTATTATTCAACTTTATTCATGTAAAGGGAATGAGAACAATAAACGGAGATTACAAGTAAATATGAACTCGAAGTGGTGGATGCTTGTACGATGTGTTCAAATTGACTATTTATGATACATAAATGACATGAAACACATGTGACATGGGCTATATATGACATTATATGAATTAAATGATCTATGTACACTGAAATGACTGATAAACATGAACTCAACCACGACATAAATGACAAATGGGGACTGTTTTCATCAAAACTAAGTTGTTCATGGTTTTTAATCTGAGTGCTTGAAAAGATGACCTGAGCGCTCAAGTTGTTCAGGTCATGAGTTGAATGGTCGAGTGCTACCGAGAGTGCTCAAGTCATGGACCTGAGCGCTCAAACCAGCAACTGGTTTTGAGTTTCAAAACTAATTTTGTATTACCAAATAGCCAAAATAAGCCCCAGAATGGTATGGGGAACCAGCTTCGGCCTACTGGCTTCCCTCAAGATATGAAAATAGTGTACTTTGAAAGGTAGAAAAACCTTTCAAGCTTAAATAAGACTCTAGGATGGAGGTTTTGGGTAAAATAGTGAAGTAGAGTGATATATTTGGCTATAAACAAGGTATTTAAGGTAAGGGGTCTGATGTATGCAAGGGTACGGCAGTTAAAAGCACTTGACAGTGTTTCTCCTGAAAGTTAAGCTTATATGAGAAGGAAAAGTGTATGGGTGATCAGTTTTGGTGGGGTTTAGGGAAGTGAGAGTGAAATTTTAAGCTTTGGATCGTTATAACCGAAGGTGGGGAGATGGTACAGTGCAAGGCTTGAGTCTAGGAAGGGATAATGGACAGTAAACCAAAAATGGGAGAGGGTAAGGGTTTTTATAGATGATTTTTTTTTTCTGTGGGTTGAAGTTCTAGGGTTATGATTTAGTCAACGATTAAGGGTTTAGACGTGGTGAAGAAGATTTTTGAGAGCTTGGGTAACCTCTGCCTCAACGGCTGACGCAGGGGAATCCCATCATGGCGGTCAACAGGTGGCCTACAAAAGCTGCTAGGCCCATGTGACTTGAGCGCTCAGGTTGTCACCATTGTTGGGGTTTTCCCCACTTGAGCGCTCAGGTGGTTTTGAGGGTTTTCGGGTTTTTGTTGAGTTTTTGAGCTGGTTTTGGCCTCTCCACTCACCTAGCCCTATAAATACCTCCTTTTTCTCCCTCCATTTGGTTCTAGACCTTAATCTCTCTCTCTCTCTCTCTCTCTCTCTCTCTCTCCACCATCAGACTTCTACACTCTCATTCTCTCCCCTCCTCCCTCTAAGCTACTGCCCTCTCACTCACTCATTCATTCTCCACCAAAAATCCTCTAAAAAGGCTATCAAAAATCCCAAAAAAAATCCTAAACATATTACTAAAACTCTAGAGTCCTATTAACCCGAAGCACATTCAACCTTCAATTAGCTTTCACCCTTACCAGTGCTTTAGAATCTCATCATTTTGCAAACTCAAGTTCAAAGGAGCATTTTTCAAAGCTTTTCAAAGGTAAAAATTGGCTTTGAGCCATCAATTTGGTCCTCTGAGGGGATCCCTAGAAAGCCATCCCAGTCCTCTATACTAGGACAAATCAAACTTTTCAAAATTTTAGATTCTGGAACAAACTAGGGTGCCTCAATTCAACTTGGGCGCCAAAGTTCCATCTAGGAAATTTTTGACAAAAATCATATTTTAATACAATTCATAGTTTAAATCATGTTTTCTTCAATTATTGTACATGGATTATTACTGTCTAATTCACTTGAGCAATTTTAGAAACAAAACCTTTACAAAATTCAAATAAAAAGACATTTTTTTCAAATTTGGGTTGATTTGAACTTGGGTGCCCAAGTTCAACGGGGGGGCCCAAGTTTAAATTGGGGTGCCCAAGTTCATTTCTGGAATCGACAGTTTTGATCAATTTTAGGTCATATCAAGTGCATTCACGTGACATTTTACATATTCAAATCTCTTTATGTGCTATTTCCTCCCATACGTGAACAAAGTTTCATAATAAAATGTTTTCGTAAAATCACACGAACATTAAAGTAGAGATCTATCTTCCTATAGGGCGAGAGGGGTGCCGTAAAACCCTTTCCCTCTCGTAACTTGGCTCCGAACCCAAAATCTTTTTGGTTAAAATAAAAAATAATAAAGCGATTTTTAATAACGGTATCGGAAGTCACATTTTTTCAAAAACGGTTTCTCGGGTGATTATCCGCAAACCCGGGTAGCGACTCCGAAATCCAATTTCAAACTGACAAAGTCGAGAGCCCCGTGGCAGCGTCCACACCTCGTAACTATTTTTGGTGACTGCATTTCTTGAATAGCACTAATCTTTTTTATTTGTCACGATGCACGCGATCTGATAACCAAATAAGGTCTAATTAACCTGAAATTTTACCTGAAGCTTTATAATCATGAGGATGAATTTATCTATGGTTCGATTTAAGCAATTAGGTCTCAGGATTCGTGAACCAAACGCTAGGCGTTCCGATAAACACGACGTCCTTGAAAATAGAAAACAAGCTCCTATTTGCATGGAACTTGACACTCGGGCCATCACATAAACACTAAGTATGATTATTGGTACGATTTGGAATAAAATTGACTTATGAATGAATTTCCGAGCCCAAATTGTCCAATTTTACCAGGTTTTGGCAAAGGCTGTGACATGATTTGGATCAATCTCTCAGGCATGTCGAAACAAGTGCATCAGTCGGTGTTGATCAAAGACTAGACCTCTCAAAGGCAAAGTTGGCTGTGGACGCCCCTCTGAGGATCTTCATCATCGATTCAGAGTCGCCACCCAGGTTGTAGCGAATTGTCCCCAAGGAACCGAACTCGATTGACTCGCGCCTTATTCAATGGATAAGGATTACTGGCCCGTCATCACCATACTATCTTAGGTTCGGGAGCTCAGTTACAATAGTGGAAGGGTTTTATGGCACCTCCCCTCGCCTGGTTCGAAGACCGATCTTTACTTGACTTTTGTGGAATTATACAAGAAATGTATGCAACTCAACTTTGAACAAGTACGCGAAATGGGGGATGGAAGCCATATAACGATGATAAACATGTCAATGAATTATGGTGTATGCATGTGAGGTGTGAACTACATGAGTGATGATGATGATAGATGGATTCAAATTATAAACAACAACAAACAGCAGAGAAACAATCATTAATGCATGCTAAACAGGAGTTAAAAGCTAAAAATAACATAAACAACACACAGAACAGACTAAACCAATCTGACCCTCTCTCAGAGGCTTGAGCGCTCAAAGAGGGCGGTATGAGCGCTCAAATCTCTTTCACCCACACATTCTCATGATGCTTCCTGATGATTCTGGTTTTGATGAAAAGATGTTTGATGCACTTTAAGCTGTTTGAAAATGATACTTTGATGACTAAGCAGAAAGGTATGACCATGTTATTTCCATGGCTTTTGGGTTGATTGATCAATGATCAAGAGTAAAGCAAACTGATTTGAGAGTATTTGAACCAACAAAGAGCCATTGATCGATGATATCAACACGATATAGTATGAAAACCATGGAAATCATAAAAGAGCCAAAATAGTTTGAGAGCTCAAAGGGGGTGTTTGAGCGCTCAAACCCTTTTGACTCAATATTTTCAAAAGTTGTTTTTTTTTTTTTCATTTATTGGACCCCGTAAGCTCATAGAAGGTATATAGAACCTCCATGAACTCAATGGTCTCCCTCAGATTGACCAACCCGTGATTTTTTACATGCTTTTCTACCTTTTTTACTATGATCAAGGTTTGAACTTGTGGTTTTGTTGGATGATGGAGTAATGACTCATGTTATAGGCTTGAGGTGATGTATTTTGGACAGAGAAGTGTGAATACAAGGCTGATTGAGAGATTACTTGAATGGATAATGGTGTATTGGAGCTAGAATGGTGATTTTGGCTTGGATAAAGTGGGTTTTGATGGAAGAGCTAGGTTTGGACGAAATTGATGGAATGTATGGGTTGTAAATGACTTATTAGAGTGAAAGAGGGGCTGGTGTAGTTGGTATCTTAAAGACCCACGTGTATTTGGTCTTAAAGATGAGATTTTTGAGTGTTTGAGTGTTTGAAATGAGATAATCAATGAAAAACAAGGACTAATTGAAGTGGGTTTATGGATTTGAGGAAGGTTTTAGGGTAGTAGGCTTGG
The DNA here is from genome assembly GCA_020921065.1 of Vaccinium darrowii. Taxonomy (NCBI): domain Eukaryota; kingdom Viridiplantae; phylum Streptophyta; class Magnoliopsida; order Ericales; family Ericaceae; genus Vaccinium; species Vaccinium darrowii. The sequence goes on along the minus strand of CM037161.1, from coordinate 30,477,801 downwards.
TGAGAGGTGATTTCTTCAAAGACCCATGGAGTTTAGGCCTTTTAAAGAAGGTTTTTAGGTGTTTTGGAGGTTGAAAATGATGGAAATGGATGTGAGAGAGTGTAAAACGTGATTGTAGGATGCGAGAGAGTGGTTTTGGTCTAATGGAGGGTGTAAGAGAGAGAGGACCAGCCCAAAGAGTCTTTAAACAAAGGGTGGATGGTGGTTTATATAGAGAGATGGTGAGAGAGAAAGTTGGATTTTGAATTTGAATTCAAATTGGAGAGTTGGAGGAATTTTGGTCTTTAAAACGAAGCTTAGAAACTAGGGGGAGCCCATAGATTAGCTAGAAAACCAACTGAAAGATACCTTGAAAAGTTTCTCGTGCGCGCAAGGTTTGAGCGCTCAAAGAGGGGTTTGAGCGCTCAATGTGTGATTTGAGCGCTCGAAGGGCCTGCAGACCAAACTTCACCGGGCTGCTCCGGGTGCTACCGAACTCCGTTTTGTGCGTGGTTTGAAGCGTTGGAAAGATTATTGGGTCTACTTTCTAATCCAAGTGGTTTGAACCCAAGATAATTTGTACATCCAAGTGTGTGACCATTTTTCCCTCAGAAGGTTGGGAAAATAAGTCGTTTTGATAAAATGGGCACATCTCCCTCATTTCATAACAGATTGAGATGTATTATATATCAATAAATAGGGTTTTGAATGTACTAGAAGTGGTGTAGACTTGAGTTTATTTTGAAGAGCATTTTGGATGGTTTGAAGGGTATTTTGGTCATTTTGGTTGGTTTAAGGTTGTTCTAGGAGGGTTTAAAATGGTTTAGGGTGGTTTGGTGAGCTCAAACCTTGTTCTTAGCCTCAAGGTATGCACGGTTGGTCTATTTCATCATCGGGAATACTTGATAAGTTTCTCTACATTGGCGTTAGGCAAAGTTGGCGTTTGGCAAAGAACCGTTTGATAGAGGGAGGGCTATGCTAATGCCTAGGCTATGCACATGTAAACGTTTTATGATGCTCAATGCAAAGGGGAGGTATATCGTTCATCGTGGGAGCAATCTGATACATAGTTTCACTTTTATAGGGAATCGTGTGTTTCATTGCAGTACAATTTTTTGAACGTGCCTAGCGTCAACTCTCTACTCTAGGGGTATCAACATCATCAATTTACTTAGAAAATTGGAGGTGGGGCAAAATCGGGTGTCAAATCAAGAAGGTTTTTTGGACTTGTCCCCGAATCCCTTCGGCCCTTGACCCTTCGGCCGCTGACCCCTCGGCCTATCATGCTCTCGCGGAGTGGATAGTTTCTGTACGGGGAAAAATCCACGTAGCCCTGGATCACGTGCTTCCTTGACTCAACCCTAAATCTGCAAAACAGAGAAAGGGTTAGAGCACCTTTGCCTCTCGTTGGCAAAGGCCCTCCGATGCCTAAGTTAGTATCACGTACTTTGAGTGCTCAAATCACAATGCGTATGAAAATAGATTCCACAGCGTACCTTTTGTCATGGTCATTGCCTTGTATTTATAGGTGTAGATGTTCTTCGCATTAGGCACCTCGTGCCCCTGTTTCCTATTCCCTTTAAGAATCCTCCTCCTAATAGGACTTTCCTATTAGGGGCACGTCTCTATATCCTGCTAGACCTCGTCTAGCAGAGGCCTCTTCTTTCCATATAGGATTCTTTCCTACATGGGGCATACTCCTAACCGCATTAGGATTTCCCATATTAATCCCTATTTCACGGGATTGCTTCCTTATCACATAAGGAACTGTTTTAGAATATTCTGGAATGTCTCACCGCCTTATCCGTGGCGGTGCCGTGCTTCCACGTAGCTCGGCATGACTCGTACATAACTCAGCTACTGACGCTGAGCTGAGTCTATGTATTCCAGAATGCTATTCAAGCTTTACCCGTAGCTCCCCCAGCTCGGCCATATTAGGGGCATCCCCTTATGACTCATACCGAGCTGGCACATCCTGATATATTAATTTATTCCTTTTATTCTGTCCTTACTCATGGCCAAAACAGCTCGGCGCAGGGCTCACGAATACCCTATGTGGCGCCGAGCTATTCACCCCTTCGTGGTGACTGCCATAGGCACGTGTTATGCCTATCAGTAGGGTAATCAGATTTCACCCACTCCAGTTTCTTCAACCTTCTGCCTTACACACATTTGGCTCTTAAAAAATATCACAGGTAAGTGGGCTACACGACCCATAAGGAGCCCGCCTGGCGATTCGGGTACAAACATCTAACCCTAGCCAATTGGACTAGACCAGACCACTCGGTCCACATAGCTCTCGGTCCAAACTTGATGCAGAATGAAAAATTAATATTATTTAAAATAGCTTTTTGAAGTTTTCCTTATTTCAATTTTAGTATTTTGTTGAAAGATTACTAATATTGAGTTATTTAGTTTCTTAATTTTAGGTTGATTCAGTTTCCTATTTTATGTTTTCTTGTTTTACAAGAATTAGGGTTGCTAGCTAGTATTTTATTTCCTTTTTAATTTTAGGGTTGCTGCTAGTATAAATAATTGATGTAAGCCTTAGGTCTAAGGAGTTGTTTATTGATTAATGAAAATTGAGAGTTTTTCTCTAATTGTTTGTTCAAGGAGGGAGTATCTCTAGTTCAGACAAAATTCGTGATTGTCCTTGTTGCACGTTCTTTCTTCAACGTGCCTCCCTGCATCAGTTGATATCAGAGCCTGCGCTCGATTCCGGATCATGGCGCAACAAGGAGTTCGTTATGGTCGTTATGCTGTTGCTGAAGATGTGTATGAACGAAGTAAAGTTGCACGAGAAGCACGAATAGAGGCGCGATTCCAACAATTAGAACACCATGTGTCGGACGCGATTGATGCCCTAGCCGACCAGATTGCTACCATAACTATTGGGGGGAATCCACCTCGTCGTCGTCTTGTTATACCTCGGTTTCCGAAAAAGGAGGAGGTGTCGGATGACGTTTCTATCACCAAACCTTTGGCGGGTAACTATCAGCCAATGGGGAGGACAAGGGAGGCTACCATTGAGTGGCCTTTCACTTCAAATATTATTTCAGATCCAGTAGTGGATTGGAGTAAGCCACCAGTTTTTTACGAAGAACCAGTGGAGAAAATTACAGAAAATCAAAAAAAGTTGCAAAAAAATGTCTATGTTGGCGTTTGTTGGAAACAGATGTAGAAGAATCAATTAAAGTTGATTCTTATGAAAAGCTTGAAGACGGTGAAGTTGACAAGAGTACTAATGAATATGTTGATCTGTTTTGGGAATTTGTTGAAGACACTAAAAGTCCATTTGTTTTGATCAAGAAGGAAGGTGAATTTGTTTTTTTTAATGAAAATTATTCCTTCAGAATTTCAAGATTCCTTTGTGAAATTTGGGTTCGGAAAAATGAACTTGAAGTACAAGATCAATGCGGACAAGACTCGACGACTTCTACTATATAAACTCGAGGACGAGTTTCTTCAAGCCGGAGAGAATGACGCGAAATGAAAAATTAATATTATTTAAAATAGCTTTTTGAAGTTTTCCTTATTTCAATTTTAGTATTTTGTTGGAAGATTACTAATATTGAGTTATTTAGTTTCTTAATTTTAGGTTGATTCAGTTTCCTATTTTATGTTTTCTTGTTTTACAAGAATTAGGCTTGCTTTCCTTTTTAGTTTTAGGGTTGCTGCTAGTATAAATAATTGATGTAAGCCTTAGGTCTAAGGAGTTGTTTATTGATTAATGAAAATTGAGAGTTTTTCTCTAATCGTTTGTTCAAGGAGGGAGTACCTCTAGTTCAGACAAAATTCGTAATTTCCTTGCTGCGTGTTCTTTTTTCAACACGCCTCCCTGCATCAAAACTTCTATGTAGGCCATCTAGATTGTCTCTTATCCTGGGCTTGGACAGTCAACCCAACACATTCGACCCATGAAGGCTCAGTACACTCTAGGTCTCACTCAGTCAAACCGACCCGTAACCTTGTCGGATTTGTCCCAATACACCCGCCTCGAATCCGTTTGTCGATCCATCCCCGCCCCACTCCGCTCTGCCCTATCGCCGAATCCCTGAAACTTAGGGGGTCCATTCGTGAGTTACGAAACTTTGGGGTCTTACTAACTTAGGGTTCGAGTCAACTATTTTGGAATTAGGCACTAGTGTTTGGTTTCGTGTTCTATTTTTCTGATGTAGTAGTTTTTGAACTGCTCTAATGTAGTAGTTTAATGGCAAGGAATTTGGGCATTTATGATCCCGTTTCAATCTGACTTTTAAGTTTTCTTGTTGGTATGTAGTAGTGGTTTGTTAGAAATGAGATTTTGATCTTGACGGATATATATCTGTTCACTTTTCTATCTCGTGTTTATGTTGGACCGTGTATGTTTGTATTTTTGTAACCATAATTGCACGTATATTTTTGGCAACATTCATTTTGCATTCTGATTGACCCATTAGTAAAAATTGAAGAATAACACTAATATTTTTTTTTTTTTTTTAAAAATTGTTTGGATCCACAAATCTCCGTGGGGATCCCCGTTCCCCATTTTAGAATGGGAATGGAGGACTAAAACGTGGTAAACCGTTGGAGATTGAGGAGGGGATGGAGATAGAGATGGAGAAGGTGTTCGGAAATCAGGATTGGAGATAGTATTATTCAGCCCCCATGTAAATGGACGGAAACCTTTCCCACATAGACCTAGATGATCATATTCCATGTTGAAATAACCCGACAAAATTCCGACGAACCGAAAAAAAAGAAATAACCCGACAAGGCCGACCACCACCCGTGCCGACCGAGCAGCCCCATTCAATCTGACGGATCGACACTTGGTCGGACTAACCAAGTAATTCTACATCTCGCCATTTGTCTCATTGAGAGAACTCGGAGAGTTTGTCAAAAAACTGACCCATCAATATGATTTCGAACTCAATTTATCTCGTGCAAAAGAGATTAGAACATTCTGCTAGATGATTGCATTCCAAAATCATAATAAATGAGATCCGGTCATTCGTTATCAACAAATTCAATATTCCCAATGAACGCTAAATATGAACGACTTGGATTTCAAACTCAATTTATCTCGTACAAAAGAGATTCAAACATTCTGCTAGATAATTGCATTCCAAAATCACAATAACCGAGATCCGGTCATTCTATTATCAACGAATTCAATATTCTCAACGAACTCTAAATATGAACGAGTTGGATATGGATTTGGGTTATAGATGCCGGCTAAAAAAGAATCCTGGAATATGAACGCAGCAGGCAGGCAGTCCATTTTATGGACAGACTAGGATCCAGGTCCACACAGAAAAAAGAAAAGAAAAAGGGTACGTTGTTTGTGTGTGTGTTTGAAAAGGAGATGCCTCCTAACCAAGTAGCAAGAAACTTTTGTGGAATTAATTTTGCTCTTTCAATGAGCCAAAAAATGATGTCCCCCATAGGGTTGGGCATTTCATCCGCCCCGTCCGAATCCGATCCGATCCCCGATCTGAACGGATCAGCAATATGGAGATCTGTTTGGAGATTGGATAGGATATGGGGATTTTTTTTTAAAATGTTTGGGGATTGGATAGGGGGTGGAGGTAGGCATGTCCCCGCCCCGAATCCGCTCCGAATCCGTTCCCCGCCCCGTCCCCGATCTGCCCCATCCCCGAATCTCCGAAATATAGGGGTCTATTCATGAATTATGAAACTTTGAGGTCTCACTGAATTTTCTCCAAATATATGGGGTTACACCAAAATTTCTTTCCTCGTGCATAGGGTTGGTTTGGTAATTGAAGCATTTTCATTCACTGCAATGGCATGACTTTAACATATATGTTCCAATCAAAATGATCATTCATGTGATCGATTACACAAAAAATATCTAGTAGTACAATCTTTAAAAATGTTTCTTGGGCATATCAACAGTGAATTGTAGACTTGTAGTCTCTTTTCCTTTGAAACAATTATATATGCTATCCACTAGACAATCCATGTTGCATTTAATCAATTTTAATTAATGTCATGAATATACATAAGAACTTTTCATAATTTCTACTTTTCTGCACTATTTATGTTGTTCTACAAACACATAAAGTTTTACCCGCCCAGGGGTTGCCCAGTGATTGGATTTTAGGGAAAATGATTTGTAATTGAGCTTCTATAACTATTTACTTGTTACTCTAGGGAAAATTATTGGATCCCCGAAATTCCCGTGGGGATCCCCGTTCCCCATTTGGAACGGGGATGGAGGATAAAAATAAATCCCCGTTGGAGATTGGATAGGGGATATGAATAAGGGGTTTGGGGATTGGGGGTGGAGATAGTAGTCTCCGGCCCCGATCTGTCCCCATGCCCATCCCTAGTCCCCCAGAAGCTGTTTTGCCACGTGACATGCCTGATTGAAAGGTAAAGAACCAATGCAAAAAACACTTCAAATAGTCTTAAAGATGGTATCATTGTCAATGGCGAATATATAGGAGTATACTAATTAAAGTTGATATTAGACAGGTGTCTAACACTTTAATGTTTCATTAAGTTGATTTTTCGGGTTTTTTTGGCTTTTCAAATTTTACGAGACTGATGATTTGATTTTCCTTATATAGATCAACTAAAAAAGCCCAAAAAATTAGGCTTAGTGGAACTGGCCTAACCCTAGCTAGAATCAACTTAAAATGACAATTCGCCTTTGCTTTCATTCCCTGCCATCATATCACCACAACATGGAGGGTTATGATTTGATTTTTTCCCCTTTTTGGTAGGCAATTCCTTGAATTATTTCTGTCTTATTTTCTTTGGTCAGTTTTCACAGCCGCGCCCACTAATTAGATCAAGGAATAGTAAGAGTTTGTTTACTAATTAGTTTGTGTATACAAATATTTTAAAATCATCCAAAACGGAATTAAAAATTTGAATCATACTGCACAATTTATTGAGATGGTCGGAGAACTGACCCCCAAAAAAAAAAATCATCGTGGAAATTACCTCCAAAAGGAAAATTAATTAGGGTCATTTTATTGTCAGCTCATTGAACCAAATAAAAAGATAAAAAAAAACACACTCCACTATACGTTTTACACATTTTAATACACTTTCCCACACATACAATTTTCACATATTTTTTAAACCTTAACAACAGTCCTGTTGACTGATTTGAGAATTTTCCAATTAATTATGATAGATCCTCGGAAAAAGTTGTTTCCTTTCTCATATTTCTCTTAAATTTTCTATCAATTGAGCTTTTCTTCAGCCAAGTACTAGACGGCAAATTTTGGTGGGTAACGTTGCCAACTTTGATTGCATTTATAGTTCCATGGCCTGTTTCCATGAAAGTGTGTACCCATTATTTTCCAGTTAGACATTGTCAGTTTGCCAAATTTATCAATTTTTATAACGATGGATGCAATTAATTTGTATTATGATTGATATATAAACCAACTTGAATGAAAACGATCAGGGAAATAGGTCACACCAAAAAAGTTATCAGATCGAAGGTGCAATGAATGAATGGAGTGCAATGAAGCCCAGCACCAGAAATCCAAATGCAAACATTGTGGAGAGAGTGTGTGGAGGGAAAATGAAGGAAGGTGGGGGAGGAGGAGAAACATATGTTCTTTGTTTCGGGAGCACCGTCACGTCACGTTGTGGTTGTGCTATAGGGGACTTTTCCACCACACATTCGGAGCACGTGTCCATGCTCTAGGAGCACTGAATTCTCACTGGGGAAGAGGACACGAGATGCATGTACTGGAAGCAGTGATAGTACTACATCAGTAGTACACAGTGTCAGGGGTTGCTTGTAATCACATCACATGAGTTGATAAATTGTGTTCTCTTGATATGTACCGAATAGCTAGTTTTGAGAGAAGCCTACTTCAATTATTGTTCTTGAATTTGGCTGTATATTTGGACAATATATGACTTTTGATATCCCTAGTGTTATTGCGGTTAGTTGACGGATTTTCTTCTCATATAATTAAAAAATTCGATTCTTTAGGAAATCTCCTAATCCTAATGTAAATGGTTTGCCTTCGAATAGACTAGGGAGGTGTTAGTCGAAGTTCGCGTAAGTTATACCAGACACCCGTTACCATCGAAAAGAAAAAGAAACTCTCTAATATCTATCCGTGCCAGCCTTGTAGAGTACATGTACCCAATATAAGTTATTCAATGATCACTATTATATATATAGGGTCTTGTTAATATGTGCCCTAAGGGCATATGTTAAACATGCATTAACTCCTTTAGTTGACCCCACTATTTATGGGGAATGTAAGGTTAGAAGTGAAGCAATAAATTCTGTTTTTGAAAAAATTAACTTCTTCAATATTGGACGGAAATGCCCTCTATCAGCATTTTCTATATTAATAGCTTTAGTGGTCTCATTTAATGATCATTATCATGTGCCTCTAGGACACATATTAACAAAAGCCATATATATATATATATAGGGAAAGCTTCACATCCGGGATCCGGGATTCCGGGACTCCATGATCTGAGCATTTTTTTGACGATCCGAGCCGTCCAATGTGTTCAGAAGGTGTTTTCAAGGGTCCACGCGGGAAATCTTCAAAAAAAAAATACCGGGAAGGGCTTGATCCAAGCAGTTTTTGCAACACCTTCTGAATACATTGGCCGGCTCGGATTTTCCAAAAATAATTTGCAGCACAAAAAAAATCACTTTTTCTTATTCTCGGGAGGTTTGGACTAGAAAATTTCTGTATATATATATATATATATATATATATATAACAGTAAATATATGAATTATGATGACAATAACAACCAAGCAAGAGGGTCAAATATGTTTTTTTTTGATCAGCAAAGAAAAATTTATTAAACGAAAAGAAGAAGTACAAGGGGATCCAACACGTCCAAATGGAAAGGGGAAGAAACCCACAATTGGGCTTTTAGCGCCAGTCCAAATGAAAACGAGGGAACAAGAGAAACAAAAAAAAAACAGAAAGAGTTAACAAGACATCAACTCCAAGCAAGAGCAAACTCCCCAGCAGGAACTACCATGCTACCATAAGCTCCTAACTAGCAGATTATAGGGACTCAATAAGGGAGGGAAAATTGAACACAAAGTCTCCAAAAGAAAAACTCTTTGCTCCATGGTAAGACTGGAACCAACAAGCAATCCTATGTTTAATGATATCTCCCAAAACCCTCCACCTTGGACCAACACCTTGAAAAATGAGTTCATTTCTGACCTTCCACACTGACCATAATACTGCAAAAACCGACAAGTCCCATATCACTTTTTTAACTTTTTTAAATTTCCAGCTCTGCCACCATGTAAATAAATCCTTCACGACCTCGGCACCACCCAAGATAAACCCCACCACTGAACTACCTCACACCATGTACCCCAAACTGCCTCACAATGTAGGAACAAATGAGTAACAGATTCAGGAACCTCACCACAAAAATGACATAAGCTTTCATTAACCTCAGACAAGACTCCCAGAGAGAAAAGAAATTCAGCCGTTTTAACTCTGTTCAAGACAGCCAACCAACCTAAAAATTGAACTTTAGGAGGAGCAAAATTTTTCCATAAAAACAAGAACTCTTTTCTCACTCTTCCAGATTCACCATCTTTTAACTTGTACAGCGATCTGACCGAAAAGGACTTAGACGATTCCGCCTCCCACCTTAATAGATCATCCCTTGATGTTTGTAACTGCACCGAATTCATCATGCCTATAAAATTGTTCCACTCCCCCTCCTCCCATGAAAAGACACTTCTCCTGAATATCAAATTAAGCTCAGAACTTGATCCAATACCCTGAAGCACCTCAGCCACTGTAACCAAACTCTGGGAGCAAATGTTAAAAATTCTAGGAAAAATTGTTTTCAAAGTGCCTTCACCAATCCAAGGATCCAACCAGAACCTTATATTTCTACCATTACCCACCGAAATTTTAGTATTAGACATGAAAAAGCTAAGAAGATCACCATCCCTATGCCCCACGCACAAAATGTCCTTCCAAACTGCAGAAACATCTCTATTAGAATCATTATTCGGATACCAAGCCCTCTCATCCAAGCCATATTTGCTGCAAATAACTTTCCTCCATAGAGCCTCTTTTTCAACTCCAAATCTCCACCACCATTTCAAAAGCATGCACTCATTCATCACTCTCAAGTCTTTGACACCTAAACCCCCATTCTCCTTACTTTTTGTAATTGTACACCAACTGACCAAATGAACCTTTCGTTTCAGCTCCCCCCCACCCCACAAAAATATACTCTGAATTTTGACTAGCTCCTTTAACACACATTCTGGTATCTTGAATAAGGATAAGTAATAAGAGGGTAAATTACCCAATACGGATTTGATTAATGCGATCCTACCTCCAAAAGAGAAGTGCCTCCTCCTCCAAGGTGCCAATTTTTTTTGGAATCTTTCTATCACCACCTTCCAGGATGCCTTTTTCCTTGGACTAGCACCCAAAGGTAACCCGAGATACTTCATAGGTAGCAACTGAAACTTACAATCTAAGCAATCCGCAAAACCCTTCAACTCCCCTTGAGACAATCCCACACCACTCACTACACTTTTATGGAAATTGATCTTCAAACCTGAGATGGCTTCATAAAAGGTTGACAACCTTTTCACATTCTTCAACTCCTCCATAGAAGCCTCACAAAAGACAATTGTGTCATCTGCAAATTGCAAATGAGTAAAACATGGACCATTAGCTGCTATAGATACCCCTTTAATCAGCCCCAACTCCTTTGCCCTCTTGAAAACAATATTCAGCCCTTCTACTGCCAAAATAAACAAAAACGGGGAAAGAGGATCTCCCTATCTTAACCCTTTTTCCATTTGGAATTCCCTAGTAGAAGACCCATTCACCAAGACCGATACATAAGCTGAGCTAATACATTCCTTCATCCAATTAACCCACTTAATGGAAAAGCCAAATTTTAGTAATATATCAAAAAGAAACTTCCAACAGAGATTGTCATAAGCTCTTTGAAAATCAAGTTTGAGAATTACCCCCTTCTGTTTTCTCCTCTTCCATAGATCCACCACCTCATTGGCTATTAAAATCCCATCTTGGATGTTTCTGCCACCTACAAATGCGGACTGTTCCTCAGAGATCAACACTGGCATTACCTTCTTCAATCTTCCAGCTAACACTTTTGCTAAAATTTTGTAAACACACCCAATTAAACTTATAGGCCTGTAATCCATCAGACTTAGTGGATTCTCCACTTTTGGGATGAGGGTAATAAAAGATTTATTTACACCTTTTGCTAATTTAGCATTTGCATGGAACTCCCTGAAAAAATCCAGCACATCCCTCTTAACATATATCCAACAAGACTTGATAAACGACATATTGAAGCCATCAGGACCCGGAGCCTTATTGCCATCACAGGAAGCAATAGCTTGCCAAATCTCCTCCTCCGAAAATGGTTCTGTTAAAAGAATATCATCATCAGCATCTAAATGTGTCTGGAAAGCACCCCCTAATTTAGGTCTCGACTGCCAGTCTTCCTTATATGCCTTCTTAAAATGGGCGAAGATCTCCGCTTTGATTCTACCAGGATCATCCACACAAGAACCCTCAATACACAGTGAACCCAAAAGATTTCTATTTTGCCTGCCATTTGCAATCATATGAAAATATTTTTTATTCTTGTCACCTTTCAATGCCCAATCCAATCTTGATTTTTGTAACCAAATCCACTCCAATCTTCTACTAAGTTTCCAAAATTCCTCCCTTAATTTCTTTTTCCTACTCAAATCATCAGCAGATAGAGTTCCACATTCAGCCATTAAATCAAGAGCACTAATCTGATCCTCAACCTCCTTAATGTTTTTCTGAACATCACCAAAAACTTCTACATTCCAGACCTTCAACACTCCTTTAAGTCCCTTAAGTTTTCCTGCCAATCTAAAGCCTGCCCACCCTTGTATATTTTCCTTATCCCAAAACTCCTTAACCAGCACTTTGAATTTTGGATGCAAAACCCAAGCATTAATGAACCTAAAAGGTCTAGGTCCCCATATTAATGAACCCAAGCAAGAGGGTCAAATATTGTACAACTGTTCTTGAAGAAGAAAGCATTTTAACAACCAAGCCAACATATAGCCAACCCATCTATAGGGACCAACGGGGTTGGTACCGATGATGCACCAACAGGAAAGCGGGGCCCACTCTAGGTCAAGGGCACGGATGATCCGAGCGTTAAAACTATAATTTGAATAAAGAAATGGAAGATCGGATCGAGCATCTATGCATATCGGATTGAGCTGATTTTTCATTGTCCATTCTTTTTTTTTTTTTTTTAATTATTTGAACGGCTTGGATCATCCATGCAGGACCCAGAGTGGGCCCTGCGTGCCTGTCAATGCATCATCGGTACCTACCTCGTCGGTCCCTATAGGATTTTTACGTCATCATCATTTTTCTATTATTAGGTTAACATTCGAAATGAAATCCTTCTTAAATTTTAACGGCGCAATATATTGACACAAAATGGGATTATTTGGAAATTGGTGTACTTTTTGGGACCCAAAATGTAAATACTTTTTGAAGATATTCTGGAGTTGTCTTTAATTTCTCTTAACAAATACTCCCTCTCCATTCCAAATTAATAGTCCATTATATATGAAAAGTCATGTCATTTTTCAAATCAAAAGATAAGGTACTTCCGTGCATTATTTTTTGAGTTTTTTCGCACTAAATTAAAGTACTTGTCGAGTACTTTAATTTGGTGCAAAAAAATTCAAAAAATGATGCCCTGAAGTACTTCATTTTTTTATTTGAAAAATGGTAAGAGAGAGAAAGTGGGGCTCTTATTTAGGAGCGGAGGGAGTATCAGACATGCATTTTAGTAATGTAAGAACTAAGAACGTATTGGAAGTGCATTTTAGTTGTTTTGGTAGTTGGCAGCTAGTCTACAGTTCTCATGTATCTTTTGAGGGTTTTTCTTTCTTTCTAATTTCTTCTCTTACTTTTTAATTATAGTCAACTGGATGCTCCCTCTCTTTTTTCCCTTGGGGAAAGTCAATATTATTATTTTTTTAAAAAAATAAGTATATTAATAAATCAATAACGGATATATCGAGAAAAGAATGAAACAATGCAAAACATAAGCATCATCATGAGGGTAAAGCCTAAATGTGAAGCCAATAGAAGAACTCTCATCCAACGAAAGGTTGAATGAAAAGAAGCAAAACTTATACAATCATGAAAAGTAAAATAAACAAAAAACCTTGGGAGTTTACCATAAAGGTGAGAGGGTATTGTTAGTTGTAATTATTGAGGTTTGAAATTCTTATCGAAATGCGGTGGGAGTATATTATTTTTACAATTGGGCTACCATTCTCCTTGCTATGATTCTACCTCCCCTGTTTTGTTTCTTCTACTATTCTACTTTTACATATCCAAAATAAGAGAGTGCTATGGTACGACTTCTTGAAATGGGGCATACAGTACGCTTCATTACGTACATATTATTCTGGTACTTGGAACGTATTGATTTTGGTATTTGTTACGTATGGTTTTGGTCAATTACAAACCGTTATGATTTTAAGAAATTCAATATTCACATCACTATTAATGATAACCTTGTTACGTAGGGTTTTCAATATTCACATAAATATTCATGTTAACTTACAAAAAAATACGCAACAAGTCCAAAAGAAATACCTAACAAGTATCAAATTCATACTCCCTCTGTCCTAATTTAATTGCTCCCTACAGTTATGCGTGCCTTTTTAAAACTCTTGTAGTTTTCATTCTATAATGTATTTTATATGTAGTATGGATCTTACTTGATATATTTCAATTAGTTCTAGCTATTAGACAATTTTTAAAAACTTTGAAAACATAACAAGTAAAAAGATATAGACGTTTGAAAGTAGCACGGATATTTGTAGGGAGCATTTAAAGTAGGACAGATGGATGGAGTATGTAACAAGTGCCAGAAACATATGTAAATTGGTGAACCGAATGCCCCTTTTCAAGAGGCATACGATAGATTTTCCCTCCAAAATATAATCGTTCAATTTAATATTTCACTTAAAAGAAATTGCACTCTGATTTAAAGTAAAAAGAAAGTGGAAGCTATTCTGGAAAACTCAAAATATTTTACCAAATCATCACTTTTATCTTCGAATGATTTTATGTCCTCACCAATTGTTGGTAATATAAAATGATATTTATTGTTCCCTGATTTTGCAACACATCATTCCAAATAAAAGTCAACGGCTCAAGAAACTTCTTTTCTGATTTCGAATTTGAAATAAAAGTTCGTTAATTGGCTCCTTCACGTATGGCATATCATAAAATGGAAACTGCTGCTAAAGGAGTACTAGTAACTATTAAGGATTTGAGTTCCGGTAGTGACCCGTGTCACTACACTTCCGGCCTTCTATAATCTGTATTTAAGATTGGAATCGTTCAGTTTGTCGGGAATAATGAGTAGATTATTCATATAAAAAATTATATTAATTGTTTATTGGTAGCATTATGGTCGGATACCATCTATTTTACAAAAATGAATGGCCAATATCGTTTAGACAATAAATGTAAGACAAATTTATCTCTCTTGTGTGTCTACCAATATCCGTTAACCATAATTTTTTGAACTCATAATGTGTTCAACATTTTTGAAAAAATAAACGATTCATATCCCAAATACAAATTATATATAGAGGGCCCACAATTAAGATAACTAGTAGTGACCCAAATCACTATAGAAACCCCCAAGGCTTGAGTAACCCATAAATGGTATTTACCAAAAAGGAAAAAATCCCATAAATGGTAGCCCATGAGATATATCGACGTTAGGTCACTTTTAATAGAAAAGGAGAGTACAAGGGGAGGGGGCCTATGAGGACTGCAACAATTTATCTGCTGAAATGATCGACTGCAATGAAGTACAACGCAAAAAAAAAAAATCATGCTCATGGAAATGAATCCATGGTCACGACAAAAAGAAAAAAAGGAATGCTCATGGAAATAAATTCATCTAACTTTTCCATGTTAATTATTCCCTCCGTCCCCATTTGTTTGTCAAATTTCGATACTCATGTCGCTTACAAAGTTATTTATATCTTATAATTTAAAATGTTAACACAATTTTGAAAAATTTGTATCATAAAACTAATTGAGTTCTATAAAACAATACTCCATCAATGTTAGAGGTGTCAAATGGATCATACGACTCATACCTTGTTGGCTCAGCCCGTTTAGTTCCGTGCCAAACGTTTTTCTACTTCGTGTCGTGCCTAGCCCGGCCATATTATTAGTCGTGTCATGCTTGCTGGCCCATTTTACAATATGCTCGGCCCGGACTAGCCCATGGGCACGCCTAACTCCGTGTCGTGTCGTGTCATGCCCGTTCCAATTCACTTGTCGCACCATGTCGTACCGCACTTAAACGTGCCGTGCTCATACCACACCTATGCCGGCCCGGCCGTTTCACATCTCAAATAAATATTACATATAAAAATTAATATAAATTAAACAATTTTGACAATTTTTTGAGAGGAACGAAATAGTGAAAGTGAACAAACAAATTTGGACGGATATAGCATTTTGCAAAACCTCATGCTACTTAAATAAGAGACGAGCATTAATTAGCACGCCTCAAGTGTTTTTGCTTCGGCCTGGTTTGGGTAAATTGAAAAAAATTGGCTTTTTGGTTTTTTTTGATTTTGTCCTTATTCAAAAAAGAAATTGCATTTGTTAGTTTTCGGTCGATTTTTTGTAGTTTCTTGGCTTGTCTCAGCGAGAGGAATCTAAAAAGTATAAAATTATTAGCCAAACTTAGAATTTTGTGAATAAAGACGAAGGTGACATCCAAAAAACCGATTTTTTTGATTATTTTTCGTTTTTATTCACAAAATTTTAAGTTTAGCTAATAATTTTATACTTTTTGGATTCCTCTCATCTAGACAAGCCAAGAATCCATAAAAAATCGACCGAAAACTAACAAATGCAAAAAATTCTTGAATAAGGACAAAACCAAAAAAGCCAAAAAATCAATTTTTTCAATTTACCCAAACCAGGCTGAACATAATCATTTCTCAGATATATAAAACTCAGGAGTCCGGGTAAGTTTTTTTTGACCAATCTCTCCGTCCACTTATAACAAAAAGGCTTAATTAAAGCAACGACATTTTGCTTCGTAATCCTTTACTTCCGACCATGAATTTACGTAACTGAAAAGTGTGGACATCACCGGAAATTAGCTTCGCTATTGTTCTGCGTGAAAAACCGGAGTTGAAAGGCCTGCTGTGCTTTCATTTTCGGCCTCATCATGAGCCCAAAAATTATACTCCGTTCAATTTCTTTTGAGAATAATGGTCTTCTTTTACAAGAATGTTGTATTGGTCGAGGTTTTTTTTTTTTTTGGACGGAGGAATTGCAGCCCTAGTTTGTGGGAAGAAAAATAACAATAGACCCGTGCAGACCTGTCATTCCCAAACCCAGCCAAGCTGTAGGTAAAAGAATTAACGGAAGGGAACGACAGCTTAGGGGGTGTTCCACTAAGGTGATGTATTGAAAAAATTAAATTTTCACAGTTTTTTATTTGATGTATTGTGAGAGAATGACCTGTCTCGGTTTTTGAAAAAAACAGTTTTTTGTTAGTGGAACACCCCCTTAATTTGACTCAACACGCAAAAACTTACTAGGTCCAGATGAGTTAACTTCTGGAGCAACAAGGGTCATTGAACGGCTAACCACACGCTTAGAGTCGGAGACTGCACATATAGTCCAACAAATTAATCAAGATCCATACCCAGTGTCTGTTCAATGCTTCTGCTTAGTTTCCTATATATCTTGTCGTTTTTTCCCAACATCTATAGCGCCCTTAAATTTTTTTCTCTGTTTTTTTTTTTTTGTTCTATAATAATCCATTTACCACTACAAAGTTACTGGTTAGAATACAACACATATATTTGGCAGTTCAAAAAAAATAAAAAAATACATGCAACCCAAACTAAGCCATAATCATATTTGGGACAGCACTGAGACAGGGGCAGCTCCAAGATTTTTCATCCAGCGATGAAAAAATTGGATGAAAAAAATCGAGGCATAAACTAAATATAATCAAGACGTTAAATTAAAAATGAATTGAATACATTGTTTTGAGAATTAAATTGTTGATCAAATAACTGGCTTAAATCCTTAGCAGTGTTTCCCTTTGTGGCCTAGACCAATGCAAATCGAGGCATATTCTTCTCTATAGCCTCTAGACCATTAACGTTAGAATTAAATTGAGGCATATTCTTCTAGATCTATAGCCTCTAGACCAATGCAAATCCTTAGCTACGTTTCCCTTTATCTTCTGGCCATGTGTATTCTTTAGATTTGATATGATCTCCTTTATCTCAATTTATTTGATGTTGTGTCACAGAGAAATAGTGTCTATTGATTGGGTTTCACAAGTTACTAGGGTTAGATTCGTAGCGGGGGTGATTACACGGATTGATTCGTTACAGATACGACTCACATGGATTGAATTTCTACAATGCATCATCTTTCTTTTTGTATTGTTTTATGTCCCCTCGCTTTTTGTACTACGTACTTTTCGTTGTTTTTTTTTTTTTCTCCGTGTTTTTTTCAGTAAAAAATTGAATTTTGACATAGCGTCTATTTTCCCGAAACATTGAACAATTTAGCAGTGTATGAACAAAATAAAATCTCACCAACTTCACAAACAAAAAAGAAATAACACCCATCGCACGTTCACACAAAGTTCGAAAATCTACTCTACACGTGATCTTCTAAGTTTTTACTAGAAGCAAAATCATGGGATACTTTACTGAAAGCAAAAACATGGGAACAGAACGTTGTCACAGGATATTGGGAGCAAGTAAAGTGGAATGGAGGTTCGAATCCCATCATCTGTTATGAATTATTACAAAACCAGTAACCAAAAATTCTTAATCTATGGGCTCACTCAACAAGTTCTTTACTTTTGGAAAGGTTTACTGTTAAGACCGAAAAGGAAAGATATCGACACTTCGATATTGAATTCCTTTGCAAACGGCTTTACGAGACCTAGACATATATGAGGGGGTTCCAATTGTCGCTTGTGATTTGTGATAGTGTTTGATGAAGAGAGAGAGAGAGAGAGAGAGGTCAAAAAGGCAGGATCGATCCTGTACTCAATTGATCTTGATCCTCTCATATTTTGACACACGTCCCTCCATTTTCAAATCATTCTCTCCTTTCTTTTGTTTTTTTTTTAATGCTGAGCATGCCGGACTAACTTGCGCATGTTGTGTGAAACACGCATCTCACGCACAAAATAAATCAATCAAGAAATAAGACACACAATATATTTGGTTCGGCCAAACAATGGACCTACTTTCACGGGGTGGGGATTACACTATAATCCGGAGATAATCAATCCGTTGTGATTACACACTCACTCTTAATTTCACAATAGTGATTTCCTCACAATCATTCGTGTATCTCTCTCTCGCTCGCTCTCTGCCTCTCTCACTTTGTCACACAAAAAATAAAGAGGCAAGTCAAGTATTTATAATCCAAGGGTTACAACGAGCAAACGCTAATCCCTCCTTCAGGACCTAAGCTCATCCGGTCCACACGGGGTCGATCCCAACAAATCACTCCCAGCACACTGACTGGGAAAAAGTTGACGCAACACCACCATATTGCCATATTCAATCTGCCACCTCTAGCAAGCGTGTGTCTCATTAACCAGTCGAGCTATACCGTACCCCCAAACACTCCACCCGAAAGAATGTATCCTTGCAAATTAGAATCCGCAGCCGATAAGAAACAACCTGAGTACTGCACCCCCACTACTGGGATACTCTCCACTCTCACACCTCCACCCGAGGCGTCCGCACTCCCCAACCGAAGTACTCGCACCCCCTCATCAGGGTGCACCCGAGGCACATTGCCTCTGCTACCGTGGTGGTCATGTCCCTCCTCCGGTGTCAACGACTCTAGAGAGAACACCACCACTAAGCAAATCAAGAGCGAAAGAGACTCCTTTCCGCGTTGTCACACCTCTCAATTTTTTCGTCGCTTTTCTATGGGTTTTCCCGTGGACATCTTGCACCAATTGCTTTTCTTCCTTCGGGCTTGAAACCCCCACAAATCTTGGCAACCCTGCCCACTCCTTGTACATGTCTGCGACGCATCTCCTGCCCAACTGAATAACCTATTCTGTTTGTTCCATGTCTAACAGCAGTCCCTCCTGTCACAACAGATCCTACAAGCCTATATAGCCCACCAATATTCTTACCCAGCAACAAATCCCTATCTCCTTCAATAACCCAAAGTACTCCACATTCCGTCAAAAAACTGTATTCTCTCTCGTCAAGCATCCCGAGATATATCAAGCTCATCTTCACACCTGATACATGTCGCATCCCCATCAATCACAATTTTTTCACTAGGATCCGAAATTTCACTACTCCACTTGCCAACAACCCAATTCGTCGAACCATTAGCTATCCGGACAAGACGTCCATCGCATGCCTCATACTTCCATTACTGTAGCTTATTCCCACAGACATGATATCAGCACCCAGAATACAATTCCCAATGCGATTTTCCTGCGTTTGTACCGTCTAACGCGGCCACCGAATACTCATCATCGGATTCCTGAAATGCCACTGCTGCCTCCTTTGGTAGGTTTTTATCCTTATTCGTCGCCTACTTTGGACAATTTCGTTTAATAGTCCCCTCTTCCTGGCAATGGTAGCAAGTAAAAGTACGACCCTCGATTGAGAACGGTTGCTGCCTCCTTTCCCTTTTCTGTTTCCTCTTGTTTGGTTCATGCCTTTATTTTTGTCCAAAATCACTGCCCATAACTCATCAACCTGCTCATCCCCCATCTCTTTCCTCCTCACCTCCTCGTTGAAAATAGCATCATTAACCATAATCATAGTCAACTTACCTTCCGGCGCTGAGTTACTAAGGGAACCACTAGTTTCTCCCAGTTACCTGGTAGAGAACTGAGCCCAAAAAGTGCCTACAACTCATCATCGAACTTCATTCCAACATTAGACAACTAATTTACCAAACTCTGAAACTTACTAGAATGGACGACAACTGAATCTCCACTCTGGAGCGTCAAACTCACAAGCCTCCTCATTAGTAGCGCTTTACTCCAGGATGTTTTCAACTGATACATATCCTCCAATTTTGTCCACAGAGCGTAAGTGTCTGGCTCCTGTGCTACATAATGAAAAACCTCATACCCAATACATTGGCGAATTAATCCTACTACTTTCCTATTCTACTCCTTCTAATCCTCTGTTTTCATCTCCATCGGTTTGACTCCTGTGTTTTCCAAGGGATCAAATAACTCTTTCCATGAAAGCATGTCCTCCATCTGAGGCTTCCAAATTTCATAGTTAGACGCCATCAATAGGACCATGTCATTCATACTAGTATCCGACATCTCTGCAACCAAGATTGTCTACAAAAAATACCCCCATGAACTCCCACAACTGATTTGAAAATCCAATGAACGTTTTAAAATAAAATGTACCATTAATATCTGTGTCGAATCTCCGCGAACCAACCCCATGATTGGATCTAGGATGTCTAATTGAGACCGGAACTAGTCAAGAACCGACCAAAATCGCCTAAACTGGCCTAAAAAACTCCTCTGGTCACATTTGAACCGTGGACCAAGCCAAACACAGCCGAAATCACCTGTACAGACTGAAAACCTCCGAAAAATCCTGAAATGAGTGCCAGCCGAACTCTCCTGACCAGACCTCTAACCCGTTTGACCTGGCCTCTTACCCCTTTTACCTAGAACCTCACCCTTTTGAACCTTCTAACCATGCTCACTAACCCTTCTAATTACCCTTTGAATCATCTGGTTGACCCTTCTAACCTCCTCCCTGACGTCAGCCCTAGTCTCCTTCAGCCTCCAACCACACGACACGAGTAGATCTGATGCGCAGTTCATGCCCTCTTATTCCCGACGTGCAGCGTCATCCGGCGACGTTCTTGATATGTGTGTGATCGTCTGTTCCTGACAATCACAACCCCATGCTGAAAACTTGTTTCCAACCTCGTTTGATCTAATCCCAAACACCACCACCACTCGCCTCCTACTGCCTCTGTCAAACCGCACATACGTCGTACTCCGGTGACCAAATCCGACCACCCACCCACATTGTGATCATCTCCGAGAGATGCACCTAACACACTAATCAAAAACAAGTTTCGTCAACTGTGTTTATCAGAGCAGACCTTCAAACGGTGCTTCAATGACTTTCGAGTGATTATCCTACTGTTTGTGCTCTCCAGTGATTCGAACCCCGATTTGATACCAGTTTGTTGTGCCAAACACACACCTCACACCCAAAAATAGTAAATCAATCCAAAAACAATACACTCAATATACATGGTTCGGCCAAACAATGGACCTACTTCCACAGGAAGAGTGATTTCACTATAATCCGGAAATAATCAATCCGTGGTGATTACACACTCACCTCAATCTCACAATAGTGATTTGCTCACTGTCACTCGTGTATCTCTCTCTCACACTCTCTGCCACTCTCACTTTGTCACACAAAAAATAAAGAGACAAGTGGAGTACTTATAATCCAAGGGTTACAACGAGCAAACCTTAATCCCTCCCTCTGGGCCTAAGCACATCCGGCCCACACGGAGTGGATTCCAACAGTGCGCACACCAGACTTACCCCTACAATCCCTCCCATGCATAGTCATTTCCACGCTTACATGTGAGTTGAGGTGGCCTCAAGAGTTGTTGATAAAACCCTGAGAATATCCACAATGGCTTAACTAAATCTAAAAGTTGCTAAGGTTAGCCATATTTACAAAAAAAAAAATAAAAAATGGTCACATTAGTATCACTAAACTTAGCAACATTTTAGCAACTAAAAAAATTTTGGCACTTGAATAACAAAAAATAGCAACATTTTAGTATCACTAAACTTAGCAACGTTTTAGCAACTAAAATTTTTTTGGCACTTGAATAACAAAAAATAGCAACATTTTGAACCAAATTTTGTGGACCCTTCATGTTTTCAATAAGTACATCCATCATTACATATATGAAAACATCCTCTCTCCTTCTTTTTCAACTATGTTTTAAGAAAAATATTTAAAAAACAATTGCAAAAAATATTTTTTTTTAAAATTCAGAAAGTTATTTTAAAAAACAGTTTCCAAAAAGTCTTTTTTTTTTTCAAAAACTGTTTGCGTTTAAAAAAAAAAGTTATTATTTAAAAATGAAAACCATTTTTTTTTTAAACTGATTTTGATTTTTGTAGAAAAAATGTTTTTAAAAAAAAATCATTTTCTGTTTGTATTAAACAATTTTTATTATTTGAAAATTGTTTTCTATGATCATAGTGTTAAGGTTTCTCTAGTTTGAAAAAATGATGTGCAAAGTTTTGGTTAACCAATTTTGATTATGTGATTGTGAACATCTACATTGCTAGCTACAGCAATTCCAAAAATTTATAAAAAAAACCTGATGTGATAATTTTTAGTTATCGAATTACAATTAAGCAATTAGAGATGTTCTTGGTCTCAAGCTAAGGCCACCAGGGTCAAGTCCTCGGGTTACCATTCTCTTTCTAGGTTTTATATATCTGGAAAAAAAAATCAGTAACCATTCTCACATACTACTACAACTAGTACTTGTACTACAGCATTAAAGCATAATAATGCATGCTTTTTCCTTTCCTTTCTCCCTCACCCAACCACCATACCCATGAGTTTGTCATCATCATCCTACATACAAATACACTGTTCTACGTACACAATACACATACATAGACAGAGAGAGATAGAGGAGAGAGAGAAGAGAGAGATGGGTCCGTTATAGTCCTCTCTTCCTAAATTCAAAGCTTTTTTCCTCCACGACACGATCCGGGTCTGCCGCTCCTCTCTCTTTCTCTCTCTTATTACTCACCAAAACTCTCTTCCCTCTTCTCCCCTCTCTCTCTCTCAAAAGAGTGGAAAATGGACGACCAGTACGGAGGATTGGCAGATCTAAGGCAGTACATGAACGGCGTAAGGACTCATTTCACGGCCATCCCACCACCGCCACCACAACCGGTAGACCTATTCTCTGGTGGCCGCAACCTTACTCTCGAATCTCAAAACAATCACCACCACCACCACCACCACCACAACAACCCCTATGACATGGTGATGGGTCGAGCTGCTGTTGTTGACCTTGTGCGGCCTCATCAGGGTGGGATTCTTGATCTTCACCACCACCACCACCATGAGTTTCCCTCTGATTCTACGGGAGGAGGAGGTGGAGCGGCCGCAGCTTCAAGTGGTGCTAGTTTGAACGGCCTGGAGATGGACGGCGGTGGCGGCGGCGGTGGGGTTGGATTTGGGGATGTTGGTGGTGGGAGTGGGAGGTGGCCGAGGCAAGAGACTCTAACACTACTAGAGATCAGATCTAGGCTTGATTCTAAGTTCAAGGAAGCTAATCAGAAGGGTCCCTTGTGGGATGAAGTCTCTAGGTCTCTTTTCCATCTCTCTCCCCCTCTCTCTTTCTGATTCTAATTAAATTCTTTTGTTTTATTTATTTATTTATTTATTTATTTATTTTGTTTTTGGTCTTCAAAGGTCAGTTAATAATTCAGTTGTATTAGTTCATGTCCCTATAAAATATCTGAGCAAATACCCATTACAGTAGTCTGCTGTGTCCCTAATAAATTAGGTCATGTCCCTAAAAAATTAGGCTAAGCTAGGGGTGTTATAGGAGGAATGTGTTTCTCAGTAGTTTAGTAATTTTCTCAGTTGTTTAAGTAATTTTTTCCTGGAGAAAGATTTTCTGAGAAACTCATTGCTTTGATTTGCAAAATTTGTGTTGGAAAGTGACATCACTCTGAAGTTTCAGTTGAAAGTATCAGGTGTAAATTTCCTCTTTCCTTTCTCACCTACTTTTTTGCGAATCAAGAAAAAATTACATGGTTCTTCTGCACTGACTCAACTTCACTGTTGAAACTGAGTACCCTCCATTTCAAGGAAAACTTCAGCTAAAACAATGACTTAACATAAAGAGGCAATGAATTTGAAACTTTATCTAGCTCATTTAAACTAGGGTTCTCTTGTACTTCTACATTTTATGTTGGGTCCGGAGTCTGGAGTGCCCCTGATTTGGTTATACAACGTGACTCCCTGTGATTGCTCTAAAAACATCATTACGGTGCAATATCGAATACCATAAAAAACTTAATTGAAATGTCCTTCTGAAACCCAATTGAAGCTGTCCGACATTTTATTTTTTTAATTTCTACAACTCTAGTGTGTTGTGACTTATGTATAATTTTTTCAGGATAATGTCTGAGGAACATGGGTATCAAAGGAGTGGGAAGAAATGCAGAGAAAAATTCGAAAACTTGTACAAGTATTACAAGAAGACAAAAGAAGGGAAAGCCGGTAGACAAGACGGCAAACACTATAGATTTTTCCGGCAGCTTGAAGCTCTCTATGGCGATCATACTACTCCGATTTCAACGTCGGAAGCCCATCTAATGGGAAACGATTTTCACTTCCATAATCCAAACAACTCTAATATTACGCAAGCGAACCAAGAGTCCTTTTTCCAAGCTCCAAAGCATTGTGATAGTCATAGCCTTAGCCTCTCTAACTCGTCTGAGTTTGACACTTCTTCGTCCGATGGAAACGAAATGAACAAGAAGAAGAGGGGAGGTAGAAGAAGGAGTTGGAAATCAAAGATAAAGGAGTTCATTGATATTCAGATGAGGAAGCTAATGGAGAAACAAGAGGAGTGGCTCGAGAAGATGACGAAGACACTCGAAAGAAAGGAACAAGAGAGGGTGGTGAGAGAGGAGGAGTGGAGGCAGCAAGAGAGGGAGAGGGTTGAGAGAGAGCACAAGTTTTGGGCTAACGAGAGAGCGTGGATCGAAGCTCGCGATGCGGCTTTAATGGAGGCCTTGCACAAGTTAACTGGCAAAGAAGTTGTGAAAGGTGATCAAGAAGTACACCGGAACGAGAACGGGAGTGAAACGATTAGTAATGCTCATTGGAGAGGAGAAAGTTGGCCGGAAAGTGAGGTCGCAAAGATGATAGAATTGAGAGTAAGTATGGAGTCGAGGTTCGAGCAAAGTGGGTGTTCAGAAGAGGTTGTTTGGGAGGAAATCGCAGCGAAAATGGGGTGTTTCGGGTACGAAAGGAGTGGTTTAATGTGCAAAGAGAAGTGGGATAGGATCAACAGTTATATTGGGAAAACTAACAAGAAAAGGAAAGAGAATTATTCAAGGGGGTCTTGTTACTACCAAGGGAATGAAGGTTTTTATAATAATCAGGGGGAAGGAGGAGGGTATTGTGAAATCGTCAATGAGCAAAGGCCTGCTGAGATCATAACAAGAATTGTGGCAAGTGATCACGGTTCTTCGACGCCGAATTCAAACGCTGGAAATGCGATCCCCGATAGCTGTTTTAGGTTCTTGGTTGGTAGCAGTGACGATCATGGGGAAAATCTGTGGCAGAATTATAGTCATGTGAAGCTTGGCAAGGGTGGGAATTAATCACTAATCAGGTAATTAATTATGCATGACAATTTGTTAATGTTTTTTTGTGTTTGAATCTTGGAGGGATTTGGGGGAGAGAGCAAAATTGGAAGAAATTTGAGAAGCTAATTTTGTGTCCCTCTTTTTCACTTGTTTTTCTTTTTCGATCTTCTGTAAATTCCTATTGCAAATCTATGATCCGCATATAGCATGCTCTTTGAAGATGTTAGGAGAGGTGATTGATTTCTGTTTAGAGGTAAGAGATTTGAACTGTGTTTTTCATGTTATGAGATTAGTCTGATTTGTGTCTAAGGATAGGCCTTGGCTAACTGATCAGGATTATTTAGGGTTTATGTATATGCATTATTGCTGATGGGTCCAAAAATTCAAGGTTTTAAATAGAGTTAACGGCCAAAATAACGGTAGCGGAAGTCGTGCAGTGGTACAAGAGTATCTAATGATACATAGCGGAAATCAGGTTCAGAGATCGTGAATTTTGTAAGTTTATTTTTCGGCCGGAGCACATTAAGCAGCCGCAGTGGTCACATAGAGGCTGTAGCGACAGTAGCAGGCGAAAAAAATCATATATAAAGCGATAAGTAGCGGGAATCAGCAGGTACGGATGTGAATTTTTTGTAGTGCCACTAAAGCGGGGTGTAGTGGTGCCAAGGATTTAAATTTTGGTACAGGAGGCTACCAAGGATTTAAATTTTCATCCTCCAGTACCGTTACACCCGCTATACAGGCGCTACCCAAAATTTACACCTGTATCGGCCGATTTCCACTACTTATCCATTTTTATCCAATTTTTTGCTCACAATAGCTAGTTTAGGTGCTTTGGCACCAACAAAGGTTTAAAAAAAACCACGGTTGCGATACCCGATTCCCACTGCATATCTTTGATACTTCTGCAACCGCTACACCATTTCCACTACCGAAAAACCAATACGTAGCAACCAATACGCAACGTCCTAGCTGATATTTAAATCTTTGGGTCCAATTGACAGATATTGAGGTAGTAATTAATTTGGTTTGCTTCCATATTGTTCAATGGGAAGGAGGTCTTAATTTTGCTCTAAGATGGACTTGTTATCATCACATTTTTTATGAACATATCTTTCATACATCACTGATTAATTTCCATCAAGCATGCATTTGTATTACTAAAGCATTTCTTGAATTTCTCGGTTCTCCCTTGTTATTATGTGCCTTAAATTTGATGCATCTACATGAATAGTTGTTCATTATAAGTATGCTACTTGCACACGAGGATTTGAATTGTGTTTTGATGGGACGGAGGGATGTAGTGGAGAAAAAATTCTTTGGAGTTTTAATCCTATCTGTCTTCGTTGCTTATTTTTTGGATTTTTCTGATGTCTTGAGAGGGTGGAGGAAAAAGGTGAAAATTCCGAATTAGAGGATGGTGTTACTGATAATGTGGGGATGGTGCATCTTTCTTTTCTAGTTTTCATCCTATTTGTCTCTCATGCTTGTTTTTGAATTTTTCTGAGGTCTTGGTGCGGGACTTGAGGGGCCTGTAGTGAGCAAATTCCTTACACCTATGTAATGAACAATCATGACTGAATGTTCGGCAATCAACGGTTCAGATTATTTTACATAAAAGATAAGTGTCTTACATGTGGGATAATTGCATTTAAGCTGGACCATTGATTGCCGAACGAACAACTGTGATTGCTCACTATATGGGTGTAGTAGCTATAGGCCCCCCAAAGTGGTGTGGGTTTATAATTTCAGGTTTTTGTGTTTGTGTATTTTTCAGTTTTCTATTTAGCTTGGTTCAAGAGTCGGGACAGTTTTAGCAGGAGCATCGTTGTTGGATGTGTTCTGTTGCAGGTTTTTCTGTTGCTGTGCTTTGTTTACGCTTTGGCTTGGTTTTCTCAGTGTTTATTCTTTTGGTTTTGAGGTTTGAAAGTGTTTTAGGTGCAGGACCGGCCCTGCGTTTCTTGAGGCCCCAGCTAATTCATCAATTGGAGGCCCTTTACAATTTTTTTAATTGGGTTAATCAATTTTGAGGGATTGTCGAATGCCATGGCCCGTCGGCTGGAGCTCTAATAGATTTTGGGGTTCATCGATTTTCCAGGGGTTAACGATTTAGGGCAAAGAGAGAGAATCATTTTTT
Source organism: Vaccinium darrowii (assembly GCA_020921065.1). Taxonomy (NCBI): domain Eukaryota; kingdom Viridiplantae; phylum Streptophyta; class Magnoliopsida; order Ericales; family Ericaceae; genus Vaccinium; species Vaccinium darrowii. The sequence continues at coordinate 30,450,209 of CM037161.1, read as the reverse complement.
TCCTAAATGGGTTTTCAAATCTGGTTGTATTTTCCTTTTCTGGTTGAAAACACCCGGAATTGGGCTTCCAAATTACAATTGGGCTCAATTTTGTAAAATTTAATAGTGCCCTAAGTAGATTGCGTTTTAGTTATGGGCCCTAACTAAGTTGGGTTGTAGTTTTTTTGGCATTCCTTTTCCTAACCCAGTATAACAACTATTAGTACTTGGGGCCACTAAAGGCCCCACACCAATGCTTGTTGGACCTTGTCCCAGGGGCGGTACTGTTTGGGTGTTTGGTTTTGACCCTTTTTTTTTCCTTGGTCCTTGTTATTTTGGTTGACTTCTTGTCTTCCTCATTATTTGGGTCTTGCATGTAGTGATTGTGGTTATACCCTTGGTCTATCAGTTTAATCTAAATATAAGTTTTTCAAAGATTAATAGATTCTTTTTGCCAAAAATAATAATAATAATAATAGGAAAAACTCAAGCACAAACCAAAAAGGTTAATAGAATGAAGTAAGTCGTCGTTTTGAAAAATTATGAGTCGAAAGACACAGGTCATTTTGAATAAAAAATCGCAGAAAACTCCATCCTTGTGTGGGAAACACATATGTCATGCTTTATATTACGATAAGATTCTATAGTTGCCTTTGGTCTGTGTTCGAATTATGAATTTATAGATAATTTTTTGCATGGAAAGGGGAATAAAATTCTCTTGCAATAATACCCTACACAAATTCTTGAAACAAACACAAACTTCGAATTTGCATCGTTTTACAGCCATATGAATGATTTTTCCGGGCGGTTTCGTTTGGGTTAATCTCCTCTTTAGTTGGTGTAGGATATGTTCTTGGTTAGTCAATGATTTTAACTTGGAGAGGCAAATAATAGTCAATAATTGATCGAGAATGAAAAGCAATGTAGAGGGGTGAAAGAGAATGCCACATCTAAGGAAAGCGAAGACACAGGTATTCAGTCCATTCGCAGATTGATATCCTTGTGCACGAGATCTAGGAGAAATAGGTCCGCGAATACTCACAAGAACAATGTTGTTCTTGTTCTTGATTCTAGTACTCAAGACCACTTTCTCTCTCTAGAGTTCCCGTACTGTAGGAATGAATTAATCTCCTAGAATTTGTGAAGGAATGTCTCATATTTATAGGGGTCTGTGGCCAATCATTGGACAGCAGACATTCCCTTTGTAATATGAGGACACGTGCTCTCTCCAATTACAAGGACCATGTGGGTGACTTTATTGGTCACAAGGATGACCCTCGCGACATGGTCGATGCGCGTCATTCCATCGTAGTGATCTCTTTCTTTTTAAGCCACGGCACCAACCCACTAATATCTCCCCTATTCCCGTAACATATTAGGCATGGTCGCGACCCTTTGGGTCACGCGAATACCTTACTCAAGCCTCAAAGTACCTTTCTAACCTTGCCTTATGGTCAGACTATGGTGTGAGCTTGGGCTTCGACAGCTGTAACTTCCTATCACGTTAATTCCCCTTTGTTAAGGGTCACGATTGGTGAATTCCTCATAATGTGGGGTCCCTTTGTCAAAGGTACCCTGTACTTGCATGAATTTGTTTTAGTCATACTCTTCCGCGAGAGATGCCCATTCGCGGTGTTGATCTATTCAGCACATTGATTTTGTTCTCGATCCGACGTGTTAATTGTGGACTTGTTTTCCACGTGGCAGGCCTGGATTGGTTAGTCAACGCTTGACCTTAGTCAAATTAGTCCACGCGCTAACCTACCCTACAGTTGTTGAGCTCGGTTTGCTACTCTATGCATGGTGCATTTATTCCCATTTTTTATGGAACTTATGCTGCCTGGATTTCGTTATCAATCAGTAGCATCTTGATCCTTCCAAATAATCTGATCGAGCTAGCTACTGGTCCAAACACAGCCTCACAAGATTGCTTAGTAGTATGAATAAATTAAAACGACAAACTTTCCCTGTTTTGCTGGAGAAGTAGTACAATAATGTGGTGTGGAAGAGGTACTGATACAACGTCGAGGGTATATGGAGTACTGTACAAGGTACCAGTACAATTTTGGTGGCAGAGCCAATAGTTTATGGGTCTTGCTATCCAACACCCACTAAAGCCTATTTATCGGACGGATAAGATTTTGTCGGATAAGGAAGGAGAGTGGATAAAATTGGGATATGTTATAAAAGGTATTAGTTAAAGAGGGAGATAAGTATATACTTGGTTTGGGTAGTATAAAAGTGGTTGGATAAGAATTGATAATGTGATAAATTACTTTTTTGCCGTTATTAAATCTTTGCATTATGAATAGAAGTGCAAGAGGGGTCTTTCACGCACCCGAATAGGCTAATCCTGGGGTGTTGTTAACTAAGACCCTTGAAAACCTTCTTACTTCTCCTATTCTTCCCTTATCCCCCTACCTCCATTAGGCGATGGGTAATATTCATATGATTTCAAACAAGATAGAATTTCAATACATATTTCACGAGTGTCAACACCTTTTCACGGATATTAACACATTTTTCTCGAATAACAATATGTTCCAAATTAAAGAACTAATTGAGATCACGAATATCAACACCTATGAAAAGACGTGCAATTTCTAGATAAAATTTTGCACCAAGTTAAAGAAATTATCAAGATCATTGACTTGGTGTAAAGAAACTCGTAAAATCATGTGTAGCTCACTTGGGTGCAAGCCAAAATGAAGAACTTGTGGTGTCAAGTACACCCCCCTCTAGCTGTTAGAGAATTCCTGATAAGGGACAGTCTAAATCTCCACCAAGTCCTTGATTAGTTTTCTTTACATTTCCTGTTTCTATGACTACTATTATGTCTTTTGGGTTCTATTCTATAACGCCGGCACATCTGATGCCGGTTAACACTGCTTTCTAGTTGCTAATTTATTTCCGAAGTACCCAAAAAAAAAAAAAAGTACTTTTTTTTTTTAATCTAAAAATTACATTCTTGTTGTTGGGAACCATCAAAATAGGATGGAGGGAATACATTCTATACATTATCAATCGCCTTAAGACGGTGGTTAACATTTTCCATAGTTTAATGTGAAGGGCTTACATTGTTTTGATTTGAAGAGGCTATAATCCCAATTTTTTAACATGAGATGACTCAGTTAAGCACTGCAGTTACATTAAAATTCCATTTGCCTACAAATACTAGGTACAGATTTTTGTGAACTGATCTTGAAATACTTTAGAACTGTTCGATGTGTGTGCGCTCCAAGTTTACCATATACTTTAAAATCCACATTCATAAGATGGCTCCGGACATATCTTTATATAGATTTGTGGGCAAATCGACCTAGACATGTGCCCCTATCATTCCTCTTTGGCCTAACTTAATAGATTATCGATTCATGTTTTTTAACTCTTATTTGTTTTTCACCAATTTGTTTTAGGTTATTAATAGATTATCTATTCAAGTTTTTTAACTCATATATATATATATATATGACCAAAATTTTTAAAAATTTATATTTTCTGATCTCTTTTAGGTTTGATTCATATTTTTTTAGAACTTTCTATACGGTTTAAATCCATTTGTAATTTACTAGGCTACTGTTTTGGTGTTGTATGTATAAACTTTGTTTGGATGCGAGATGAGTTTTTAATGAATATAATAATAATAAGTAGAGATAAGATAGTAGGAGGTATTATTTGTGGAGGGTGGACTTACATTGATTTTTTTTTTTTAAGAGCAAAAAGCATTTAAGGTCTAGTGGTATGATTCTCGCTTGGGGTGGACTTACATTAATGTTACATTTGTGAATGGTGGATAAAATAATAGTACTTGGTGTGGAAGATATTTTAAGAAGGGGGACAAAAATTGTTTGCCTTTGCGCATGCCGATATTAGATTATGCATTACATCAAATATATAATTACAAAACTCGCTTTTTTTTATAAATACATCAAATATATAATTACAAAACTCGCTTTTTTTTATACTTTTGAAGAGTGAAGCTATAATAATTTATTTTAATAACTTTAATGTTATGTTAAAACTAATTTTATTCAAAATTAAATGATATTTTTTTGTTTGAAATATACCAACTATTGTATATTTTCTTTCGAATGCATTGTAAATTTTTCTTGAAAAATTGCATTTTTTTTATCGATTACAATTTTTTTCGAGTATGATGATAAAAAAATTGCACCGGGACTGTAACGTTAGTTTTTTTTTTTTTTTTTCAATCTTCATGTTTTAGCATACCAGACCAATAAAAAAAAAAAACCCATCAAAACGATGATTAAAAAAAAAGCCTAAGATAGAGTGATAGAGAGACGAAGGGCGTTTAGGTCAAAAGAGCATTTTATGAAGGGAGATAAGATATGGACAAGGGTCAAAATGTCCACAAATATGAGGGTCTAGACTGGTAGGACTTTTTTATCCAAACCTAAGATATGGTGTGAGCCCAGGATCAGTCATCCGGACCCAAACTCATCCCCCTTCTAATCCCCCATCCAAACGAGCTAAAGGGATCAGGGTTGTTCCAAAAAATGACTTACTCTCAAATTAAGTTAAAAATAGATTTATTGTCAAGGGCGGTACTAGGGGGTGCAAGGGGGACCCCAGCCCCTGCACAATCCCAAATATCATCACGTATTATACTAGTTTTTCATGTAAATTAAGAAAAAAATCTATGGGATTGGTCTCTGCAAGTCTCTTGAGTGAAAAAAAAATCTTAAAATTTTTATTTGTGTGGGGTAAAAAATTCTAAAATTTCAAATTAACAATTATTTTTTAGGTTGCTTTTATAAAATTTAGCAGTGGTTACGCACATGCACACAATATCGTCTCTCATTCAGACCTTGTAAGTAGCGACAAATGCTTACAAAATATTATGAAAATATGAAAATACACGGGGCGTCCGCCATTACTTATTGTGTTTTACGAGACATATAATTTTCTCACAATACATTAACTCAAAAAGTTAACTTAAACTAGCTGTTAACTAAATCAATTTCTAGAAGAACGCCTAAATTTGATAGCAGAAAAATATGTTGGCATATGCAAAAATGAGGAGTCCCTGCCTTCGTTCTTAATTGTTGGTTGTTCCAGGGGATTCCAATTTTATTAAAGTGCACATAATGATTACAAATATCAAATCTCAATGTCATTTTCAAAAATTGCTCCTTATTTCAACTCATGTTCAAAACAATAATAGATATTTATGAGGGTTATTTTAGAAACTTACCAATTTTAGGTCTTTTACTTTTTAAGAGGGCCTACCATATTGAAAAATCTCAAAATAGAACAGTGGGCTAATAATTTAAAACGGATAGAGTATTAGTTTAGGGATTTCATCATCCATTTGCAAGAAATAGTCGCAACCTTGCTGAGCTAAAAAAAAAAAAAGTCCCAACCTCATGAAGTACTCAATCCTGTGTTCAAATCTCGCTGTAACACATTGACATACTTATGTGATACGTGCACCATTTGGATCATAACAAAATTTCCTAATATTACCGAATAACATAAAACCTCATAACTAAGACAAAAACATATATTGAATGGCAAAAATATTCTCGACTGGCAACAAAATAATTCGAAACTCCACTACATCACAGCTTTTCGTTTCTATTGACAGAATTAATCCTGAGTTAGAGAATGTTTGGGAGCTTACTTTTCAGCTTTTCATTTTTAATTTTCTAGCTTTTTGTTTTTGTGGATTATGGTCAGAATGTGTTATGAATCTGGGAGGAGTATTTGGGAGAAAAATGCATAATACATTTTGTGATAGAAGTAGTGTTTGGGAGATATGTGTAGAATGCATTTTGTAGGTCTTTTCGTTAATCAGAATGAGAAAAGTGAAAAATAAGAAGTCAAAAAGCTCCTCCCACTCTCTTTCTTCATTCTGCTCTCGAAACCCAAAATCTGAAAACCTATTATGGCCACCATCTCCCAAACACCCAAAATGTGATAACTAGAATCCTAAAATACAAAAAGGTGGCTGCCAAACACCCTCTTACTGTTACGAAAAACTACTTTCTTGAATAATGAAGCAGATTAGATTTGTCGAGAAGTGCAAAATCGTATCTGTAGGATCGTCATTGTATATCTTATGGTCCCTTCGCCGATTCCTATACCGATCATTTTGTAGATGTATCTCCGAATATTCCTTGGTCATTTCATCCTTGAGGACGAGTTCCTCTAATTCTATGAATTTTTCTAAGATACTCTTTTCTGATCAGAAAAGTTTTAGAGTGACTGATATCTATATTACATTGCACAACGATTTTGCAATGCCCCTCTCACAACTATTATTTCATGGCATAATGGAGCGCTAAGATTTAATTGCAAGTGAATCTTTGGTTTAATCCTAGGGCCCAGATTTTAAAGAGTTTGGTAGTGGGGAGTTCTATATGGCTCGTGAGACTCTTAATATTTACCAAGTCATTTGCTCAATTATTGTATTCAATGAGCTCTCAATACAAACTCACAATGGTGGCTTCTACGCATTGCTCCTACCACATTAGTTAAATTTAGGTAGTATTGTAACCAGCTTCAAGTGAGACCCAACTTTGATCTTTATAGGTCCCACGCTTTTTCTATTTTTGTCACACAAAATAGAAAATATTGTTGCTAGCCCATTGAGTACATGTATCCTCTCTATAATTAGCAAGCTTTAGGATTAGAAAATAGACTCCAATTATGCTTATGTATACACTTTATAATTCAACTTCGGAGTTATTTTTATGGAGTTCATTGTGGATGCCTTAATTTTCAAGGGTGAAGATTGATGCTTTCTGATGGAATTGATGATGGATTCAAGTGTGGTTTACTTCATTGTGAAGTATTTTTTTGTATCACCATTTAAAATTTGAAATGTTTTTCCATACAAATTACACCGGTCAAACTACATTACTGATTACAAGGCTGATGACAGAGGTTTTTTTTTTTTTTTTTTTTTTAATAACCGGACAGAGTTTGTTCTAGGATTGCTATATGTCTCACCCAAACAAATAAGGAAGATCTTGCCCAAACCAACAAGGAAAAAGTAATGCGGACAGTTTGGTTTACAAAGAATAGTAGTAGATTTTATCCGTTTTGTATTTCTTCCTCTTTTTGTTATAAATGTTTCCATGTTTTTTTTTTATTATTATTTACGATTGATGTTTACGTTGTTGAAATTTGATAGGATATTCATGATATTATTTGTGCTTATTTTATTTTCTTAAGCCTTTTCATTTCCATTCCTCATTCATGTTATCTCTTAACTATACCACTTTTGAATTAATTTCCAGACCATAACAGCAGCTCAGCTCATCGTCAAAGTCCTGGTCCACCATTGCAGATCTCACATTTTAGCAACGTTTGAACCGCGCGCAGCAATGATTTGCTAGGTTTTTACTGAGCAGTATTTGTCTAAGTTAGTTTCATTCTCCATGATTTTTATTTTTCTCTTTTAATTTAAATTTCATTTCCTTTCCCATTGAGATTTATGAGTGCGGCGAATTTTGGACAATCAAATCTCTTATTACTGTGGTAGTGTGATTTCTCTATGCCTATTAAAGTCTCACATTAGGTTTTTTTTATGTCGAATGGGATATTTTTGTTGTTTAATTTAACTAAATGGTCTAGCAAGTTTTAATTGTCCCTGGCTTTGTAGAGATGTAATACTATGATCCTGCGATCTTACTGTAAAAGCCTCAGGTATTTGCAATCTGGTGGGAATGTTTGGAGACGTTTCAACATTTGTTATGCTTGGAAAGATGGTTTCAAGCATATGACTTTTTATAGGGGAGACCCTTATTTATCTTCTTTTTTTTTTTTAATATGAAACGCTTTCATAGTTTGATGGTGTTCCCTTTTATTTTCCCTTTTATAGCTAATCAAGGCACGTTTTGTTTGTTATATAGCTTATAATAGTAAAGGTTGCGCGTGAGCCTTTTCAAAATCCAGACATATCTTTGTAGATGAAATTCAACTTTTCATAGTCCTAGATTAATTTTAATGTTGTTCTCTTTACTTGCATTGTTCATCTTTCTCTTTGGTGTTATGGATTGGGGAAGGATTCCTAATGATACTCTACTTTTTGAGTGTTTATATATGATTGATATTGTGCATGCAAAAGTTAGTGGACACATCTGGGCTACGATTTTTTGCATAGTTGAAAATTCGGGACTAGGGTTGAGATATTCCAATATTACTAAGCTAATATCTTTGTAAGGGATGGTGGATTCCAAATAATACTCTACTTTTTCAGCTTTTATATATGATTGATATTGCGCATGCTGAAGTTAGTTTGGGCTATGATATTTTGTTTGAAAATTCGGGACTAGGGTTGAGACATCCCAATATTACTGAGCTAATATCTTAATTTGTAGGGGATACTGTTGATGAAATTCAACTTTTCATAGTCTTAGATTAATTTTAATGTTGTTCTCTTTACTTGCATTATTCATCTTTCTCTTTGGTGTTATGGATTGGGGAAGGATTCCTAATGATACTCTACTTTTTGAGTGTTTATATATGATTGATATTGTGCATGCAAAAGTTAGTGGACACATTTGGGCTACGATTTTTTGCATAGTTGAAAATTCGGGACTAGGGTTGAGATATTCCAATATTACTAAGCTAATATCTTTGTAAGGGATAGTGGATTCCTAATAATACTCTACTTTTTCAGCTTTTATATATGATTGTTATTGCGAATGCTGAAGTTAGTTTGGGCTATGATTTTTTGTTTGAAAATTCGGGACTAGGGTTGAGACATCCCAATATTATTGAGCTAATATCTTAATTTGTAGGGGATACTGTAGATGAAATTCAACTTTTCATAGTCTTAGATTAATTTTAATGATTTTCTCTTTAATTGGATTGTTCATCTTTCTCTTTGGTGCTATGGGTTGGGGAAGGGTTCCTAATAATACTCTACTTTTTGAGATTTTATATATGATTGATATTGAGCATGCAGAAGTTAGTGGACACATTTGGGCTGTTACTTTTTGCATAATTGAAAATTCGGGACTAGGGTGGAGATATTCCAATATAAGAAAGTTGAACAGAGTGAGCTTAGTATATCCATACAGTTGGGATCTATTATTTTTGCCATAAGCACGTAAAACAAACATAAATTCCGATTGTTCGAGCCGTGTCTTTAAGCACGAGCACAAGCTATTTCTAAGATATTTTACATAGAATGGATTAAGGCAAGAAGATGTTCCTCCCTCTATGTTAAATTCCCGAATCCTCCACTAGCGGCAGTACCCACTCACTCAGTGATACTCATAGCTTTCTTTGAGTTTTGGGTCTTTTTTGCAATTGACATAAATGTTGAGTTCTTGGTATATATGCGTAATTCAATGAATGCATTATTTCTTTTTCTTTAAAGCATATCCAACGTCCGTACTTTCTATCTTCAATTTTGCTCTTCATTTCTTTATTATGAAGAATTTCACTATTCCAACTATACTTCATATTTGTTTTTTCAATTTGAAGGACCATTTTTTATTCTCCAAATATGAAGAATCATCTCTTCAAATCAATTGGCATTAGAGCATCTCCCACTAAGCCTTTATATCTTCATTTTAACAAATTGTTGGCCTCCTCCAACCATGCTTCATTTTAGTTCTACACTTTAAATTGTTATAACTTGCAGTAATAATACATTTAAACCAAGATCACTCATCAATATATTTAGGAAACAATTTAAAAAACTAAAAGTTCAAATTTTGAGGGAACATTAAGATTTAAGCGAAATGAATAAAATTTTAAAAAATAGAGATAAAAATGAAGAATTGGATTTTAGTTGATATAAATAGATACATTCTTTTTTGAATAAAAAAATATTACTTTGATTCTTCAGATTGAAGACTTTGGTTGGATATATATTCTTTATATCATTGAGCATTGCTATGTGCACAGATCGTTTCTTGGGGTCTATTCCGCGTCTCACACAAACAATCCGAGTCGCTCATTAATTTAAAGTATGTTTTTTATCAGCCTTGAAAAAAATTCAGCTTAATCAAATAACTCTAAGTACTTGATCCAAAAATTTAATTTTTGATACAGTGTTTAGAGAAATAAAAAAAACTGGGAGATTGGATCAAGCACTTAGAGTTATTTGATTGAGCAAATCTTTAACGAGGTCACCAGAAAATGTATTTTAAAATTTAATGAAAGACTCAGATTGTTCGTATGGGAATGGGACTCCAAAATATGCTCCACAGAACGACACAGATCTGTGCGCATGGTTTTTCCCAATAGCATTCGCCATCCAATTCTATTATCAGCCATATCCTTTTTGGATAAGAGCATCATTATCTAGATCACCAAATTTTGGACCAAATTTTACTTCAAAACACCTTTCATACTTTAGCAAATCAATTTTTCAAAATTTCACAGAGTTAGGCTTTCTATTATAATTTTACTGTATTAAACTATTTTTTATTTCTTTCTCCTTATCTATTCAAATATCTTTCTAAATTTTTTTTATTCTTATATTTTACTACTTTCAAATAAACAAACAAAAAAAAATTAACTCCAAATACCTTTGAATCAGGCTCAGCAAATTTTCCCAATACCATTAATCTCATCATTAAAAAAACTTTCATTAGACACCAAAAATTAGACTCTCATTATATAATTGTAACTCCATGTCAAAACGGAAAAAAAAAAAAAAAAAATTTACTAACTCCCATATCTAGTAACGAGCAAAACGTGTAAAGCTATAAACATGAGCATTGAAAGGTTAATTACGTTAAGCATTGGCATTAGAGGGTTAATTCGGAGAAGTGGTTGAGAGTGAGAAATAATAAAATATGTACATATGAGTGAATAGTGTGTAATCTAATTTGTTAAGTTCATTTATTGAACATGATGCAGTGCATTTTTTCACCTTCCACTTGCTAGTTTACCCAAAAGGGGGAGGAGCCTCGTATTGATGCTCCAAAGAAGGTCATTTGGGTTCTACAAACCAGATATTGTAGTCAAAGCAAAACAAAAACAGAGATGAACAGTTTTAGAAATCTGAAACTAGCAATTTACTACAGTAATGTTCACCTTTTTTGGTGATGCAATTGATTTGACAAGTGCAACTTCTCTGCCAAAAGCTTTCCCCTACAACACACCACAAATGCTCCTTCAGAGAATCCCAAACCCAATCCCAAAATTGGAACTTAGACTTTTCATATTGCTTAAAAGCAGTTTCCGCCAGAAATATGCATTTCAGCTTCCCACAATAATAATGTCTGTATAATTGTGTGGGCAGACCAATATTGGCAGACTCTGTTTCCAGTACTGCCACTCATTAATGACAAGTATTTGATTGAACAATCTGTGACAAAAACTACTGTTCAGCTGCCATTTCCTCGAGAAAAGAAAAAACAGAGAGATGAACATTCTGTAGGAACATGGAGTGGGCTGAATCTGAGCCTAAAAACTGGACCAAATCAGGGGAGGCCCAACCATTTTATAGAGCCTTAGGCGAGATCACAAGTCAAGACCTTAACTTAAATTCGAGCTGCAAATGAGCCGAGCCAAGCCAAGCTTCAGAAAATTCAAATTTGTTCGTTAAGTTTTCAACGAACTCAAGCTCAAGCTCGATTCCAATGAAAATATGACAAGCTGATTTCTCTTGTGAATTCCCTAGCATCGACGTGAATGACATTCTGTAGGAACATGGAGTGGGGTGAATCTGAGCCTAAAGGCAGGACCAAATCAGGGGAGGCCCAACCATTTTATAGAGCCTTAGGCGAGATCACAAGTCGAGACCTTAACTTAAATTCGAGCTGCAAATGAGCCGAGCCAAGCCAAGCTTCAGAATATTCAAATTTATTCGTTAAGTTTTCAGCGAACTCAAGCTCAAGCTCAATTCCAATGAAAATATGACAAGCTGATTTCTCTTGTGAATTCCCTAGTATCGATGTGAATGACTTGTCTTTGACCGGACCTATAAGGAGATTAGCCGAAATGTGCGCAAGCTGGCCTAGACACACCTAACAGTCAAAGCCAAAAAACAATGAAAAGTCAAGGAACAATGGGCATCAAGGTGATCCAAAAGAATGGGCCCAATCTGGTTTCCTTCTTTTTTTTTTTCTTCTTTTGGACATTTGAGATGGTTTCCTCACTTTCACCATCTTTCATGCATTGGTGGGCAGAGCTTATGAGGTGGGTAGCATGGGCGGAGATAGGGGTGCAAAAGAGCCGAGCCGAGCCTTATAGTATTTGATCTCGGCTCGCTAAGTAAACAAGCCAAAAAATCGAGCTCGAGCTCAGCTCGGTTATAAGGAACCAAGCCAGGGTAATTTACTTATCGAGCCTTCATAAACGAGCCGAGCCTATACAATCAAGCTGAGCTTTTGCGAGGCAAGCCGAATTTTAGTTAACTCGTTAACTAGTGAGCCTTAAAATTAGCTCAGCGCGAATATTTAACGAGTCGAGCCTTAATGAGCCGAGTCACGAGCTGCTCGCGAAAGCTCGATTCGTTTGAACTATGGGCAGTCAAGCAGAGCATTGCGAGTGGCACTATAGGAAATTTTGCCGATAGGAAAAATCATTAAAAAGGCCAGAAAAGAATATTACCTGCATTTATTACAAATGTCGTCTACACAGGTGTCGGTAATACTACAAGCAGGAAAAAATTTATAAACACTTACAAACAAAATGCAACATGGCACGCAAATTTGACGAGAAATGCTTCCCCAAAGATTCAAACTCGTGACATTTGCCCCTCGTGCACGCGTGCTTACCAACTGAGTTAGCCCACATGATGTTTAACAATGCACAATGAAAAATATTTATATTATACGGTAGAATTTTTTATAAAAAAAAAAAAAAAAAAAAGACTTTTACCGGCATTTGCATAAAAATTCCGGTAAGAGTACTTTTGCCAGCATTAATGAAAATGCCGGTAATATATTGGCGAGAAATTTGACTTTTTCCGGCATTATTTTGAACAAATGCCTGTAAAAGTTACTTTTTTCCAGCATTCTTAAAATGCAGTGCCGGTAATAATGGTTTTTTGCGGCATTAATTATAATGCAGGGAATGCCCTTATTTGGCGTAGTGTGGGAATAGTCATTGGGTCCCTCCAGTACGAGTTCTCAAAATAAATTTTGATAGCGCTTTTGTGTCTAGTAGGAAACGAGGAGGTGTTGGGATAGTGGTGAGGGATGACCATGGTCTGTAATGACTCCGTCAAGTCCGATTGCGGCGGCAGGGAGTGCAGTTATGGTAGAAGCTTTGGCGCTTCGCAAGGCTATGGAACTTGCTTCTAATCAAGGTTACAGGACTGTCATCTTTAAGGCAAATGTCAAAGTGCTGGTGGACATGATTAATGGAACTAGACAGGTGAATCATCAAATGGAGGTTATAGTTCAGGATATTAGTTTTTCATTTGCTAAAATCTAACATTGGATAAAATCAAGTGTTGATTTTAGCAAACGAGGAATATATTTGCTAAAATCAACTCCTCATTTGGTCAAATCAAGTGTTGATTTTAGGGCATCCTCATCAGGGTTAACAAACCCACTTAAAAGCTAAATGTGGAGAGGAACCACCTCAAAACATGAAAAAATCAGACTTAACAAATATTTTACAAATTTGTAAAACTTGTAGCTTTGCTACAGTAAGAGCATCTTTATCAGGAGAACCAAAATTTTCACCAAATTTAACTTCAAAAACAACTTTTATAAATTAGCTAGTCACTTTATCAAAAACTCACAAAATCAGACTCTCTATTTTAATTTTACTATATAAACTATTCCCCTCAAATCTATAAAGAAAAAATCCCCGTAAAAGCTACTCTCCCCGCTTGGGGAGATGTTTCGTGCAGTAGATGGTGGCCCCCCTTCCCCTTTAGACATTACTCCCCCACCACACACAGCAGACCACGTAGCCATGCCCACCCCCTCTTCTCCCGTTCCCCTTCCTCTCTCTCTTCTGACGCAGCAAATGGTGTGTGAATAGTACCGCACCAAATTTGGTGCGGTACTGTAGAAAAAATGATTTGAGTAGTGAGAATAGAGAGACTGATATTGGGTGTTTTTGGGGGGTTTGGCTCTCTATTTTAACTCAAAAGTTAAAATATGGGGCCAAATAAGGATGCCCTAACACACCTATTTTGTTAATCTACTATTCACGCACCAATTCTCCCTCTCGCCCTCGTGTTCTACACTCACCCAATTTTTCCTTCTCTCTCTCTCTCTCTCTCCATCATTCTTAGCTTTTCTCCTCTCTCTCTAATGTTCCACAGTACACACCTATGGGTTGCACTACTCCCAGCGTGGAACCATAGTTGTTTTAGGAAAACTTTTTTTTTTTTAATTAGAGTTGAGAGGAATAGTAAAGTTTGGATAGAGAGTCTGATTTTGGAAATTTTAGATAAGTGACTTGTTAAATTTGTAAATAGTGTTTTTGAAGTTAGGAAAAATCTACAATACACACCCCTTTTAAGTGTGTATAATATGCACCCATTGTGTGGTTCATATTGCGCCACCTCATAAAAAATAACCTGGAGAACCGGTCATTCGTAACATTTTTGTTTGTTTCGTAACTTTTATACTAAGAATTCGTAACTTTTAGATAATATGGTTTGTAACTTTTCGTGTGTTTCATAACTTTCATGGGTTTCGTAACTTTGAGATAAAAAATTATAACTTTTCTCAAATATGATTCGTAACATTTTGGTATGATTCGTAATTTTTGTACTAAGCATTCGTAACTTTTAGACAACATGATTCGTAACATTTTATTTTGTTTCGTAACTTTTCGTATGTTTCATAACTAATCGTGGATCTCGTAACTTTGAGAAAAAAATTATAACTTTTCTCAAATATGATTCGTAACAATTTTGTAACTTTTCGTAACTAAACGTGTGTTTCGTAACTTTTTGTGGGTTTCGTAACTTTAATTTGTTAGGTCACTTGTTACTCAGGTTAACAAGTTACTGATCCGTAACTTTTTGTTATTGATTCGTAACTTTTAACGATCCAACGGTAGATAGCTTGGGTGCATATGATACACAACCAAAAAGGGGTGTGTATTGTAGCCTCTTCCTTGAAGTTAAATTTGGTATAAAATTTGGTACTCCTGATAAGAATGTTCTTAGCAAATGGAAGACTAAAATCAAAGCAAGATGCTTCGAGAGTGGTTTGGCTCCAAATTCGGTTCAAGTAATCAAACATGGGGAAAATAGATGTGCGCATGTTCTAGGTCAAAGGGGGATAAAGGAAAATAGTTAAGGGATTCGGCTTTGAGATTCCTTGATCTTTAAGGGAAATTCTCTGTTTTGAATTATGTGTACGTTTGCGTTGTTAATGAATGGAGTATCACAGTATCACTTTTCAGTTTTGACGAAAATAAAAAAATAAAAAAGAATTTGAGCAATCGAATGGTTCTGTACAATTGCTCCAATGTCAATGGGAAATCTGATGATACAGCTTTATAGTACTATCACAGATCTGTATCTCCGTATATTTGGCATCTCTTGAGCTCCAGCTTTCGTTTTCACTTTTTTGTTTGTCTTGAACTCATTCTAGCCAAGTATCAAAGGGCAGGTCACTTTCAAAGCTTTAAGTCTCTGCCAAAAATTAGAAAATTACAAATCCTTCCTTCATCTATTAATTAACTTTTATTATAGTACATCTCGTTCTATTCGTTCCTCTCTCTTCCCATAATTTGGTATTAGAGCCCCACGATCATAGTTAGTTAGAAATATTAATTAAGTTAGTTTTATGCAGAAAAATTGTAAATGTTTAGTTAGTGAAGCTAGCATAAAAAAAATTTTAGATAGGTTACAAGGAATAGAATCCAAGTTAGAAAAAGTTGTCAATAAGAAAGATAATTTAGACTATTTAAAAGAACTAAATTCGGATATATTAAAAAGAATAGTTAAGTTAGAAGAAAATAATCATCAAATTTTGGAATATTTAAGAAAGATATTAAACCCTCAGGAGAAGATAAGCATACATTAGAAATATTTTCAGAAACTCAAAAAAATTCCATTAAGTTATTAGAAGAAATTAAGTACATAGTACTTGGATGACAATAACAGATAAAGATTATATAGTACCATTGGCAAAAACTGCAACATTGCAAGAACCTCCCGAAGGATTAACAACCCATAGCCACGTCACATTCTGACCAAGTTATTATTAAACAAAATAATACTATTTTAGAATTGCTAATAACAACAAATAGAAAGTTAGAAATTTTAACGAAACAATTAGTAGATATAGAAAAGCGATTATCAATCTTAGAAAAAACTAAACTACCAGAATCTTAAGATATCTCTAAATTAGTAGAAAGAGTAAACATTCTCATCTTAAAAGATAGACCAACGAAAAAGAAATTTGTAAGTAACAAATTTTATTAAAATGGCAAGCAATAGTAAAAGTAGTGATAAAATTAGTGGAAATATTTTACAGCAAATATTAGGCAAAAGCTAGATAATAATCAGATAAGATTGGAAACTATTATAGATGTAGATAGCCAGATAGAACCCTTTAGAAATAATAAGTTAGAACTTATAAAACTAGAAATATTATACAGAAGAAATCATATTCTTAGTAGTACATAGTTATATAGACATTATAGGGAAGAATCTATATGTGTAGTGAATGAAATTGATAAAGTCTTGTTAGATTTGATAAGTGAAGAATCTTATAAAAAGATAATTAAAAAGAGATAATGCAAAATACACCTAGGCTTAATAGTTATAGGAATAAAGGGATTAGCTAGAAAAGGATTAGGAACAAAAGTTTTAGTATGCATAATAGATACATGACATACAGATAACGATCAAGCAATAATAGGAAGTATGGAAATAGATATGAGTCAAAATAAAGTTGTAGTCTATTGCGTACCAAATTTTCTTGTAGATACAGAAAACTTTCATAAGCATATCAAAATAGGTATTAAAACTAAAGGCTATAATATGATTAGACAAAATAATTTATTAGTATGTATAGGTTTTCTAGGAAAACTTAGTAATACTAGTAATACCCAATATAAGTTAAAAGTAGATCAAGCAGTAGAAATATTAGGGAGTAAAGGTATCCAAACCATACAAGCAAAAACATATGATCTAGATGACTTAGCAGGATTAGAATGGGAAGTAGATTTTCTTGACAAACCTAGCTTTATACCAAGAGAAAATAAGATCTATATTAGACAAGATGGAAAAGCTAGTCTTAAATTTAGCAATTATAGATATCAAGATTTAGGAAATGGAAATAGTGAGGCAAAAGAAATTCATAATAATATGGCAGTAGAAGTAAATGACATCTTGAATCTTATAATAGAAAATTTTGATTGGAAGGATAGTGACATAGAGAGATTAAATTTTATCTTAGAAACAAAAGAACCAATAAAAGATTTTACTTATGCTGATTATGAATTATTAGATGGATACTGGGATAGTAAATATCAAATAGAAGAACCAGAATTATCCATAGAAGAACATTGTCTCAGACTCGATAGTTTGTTTAAGAGAGAAAGAAAACTAGAATATATGTTTGGAGACACCTTTTTAACAGAAGTATTTTTAAAATCAGATCCTAGAAGCCCTTATTATGTAGCACCTGAAACAGTAAACATGGCAGAAGAGGCCAACAGTAGTGCTAGTAATAGTGTACCAGTTAGTACTTATACCTTTCAGGCAGGAACAAATCTAGCGTAAAATATCCATATGGAGCGTATCCAATGAACAAAAGTACTATAGAACCTAAGAAAATAGGAGAAGAAGATAAACAAGTAATAGAAAGGACTTATGGTAAAAGGATACAACCAGATAAAAATATAATATTACTACCTCCAGCTAAATCAGGATTAATGTTAACAATAGCAAATTTTGATCTACAGCAGTGGAAGGAAGTAGTAGATCAATGGGAACAGTCGGCAGTAAGAGCGGTAAAAAAAATTTCAATAGACTATACCAATGAAGATATGTGGTCTTACATGGAAACCTTTTTAGGTGAAACCGCCAAGAACCTTTATGAGGGTTCCTCTTGTGGCGACCAGATTCAGGGGTAGAGCTTCTGCGTGGTGGCAGCAACTGAAAATCAGTAGGAGTCGGAACGGGAAGTCCAAGATTACAGATTGGGAAAAGCTGAAGAAGAAGATGCGGGTGGAGTTCCTTCCTCATAACTATACTCGTATCATGTATCAGAGATTGCAGAATCTTCGCCAGAACACTCGTTCTGTCGATGATTACACCGAAGAGTTCTATCAACTAGTGGCCAGAAACGATTTAGCAGAGTCTACGGAGCAGCAGACTGCAAGATATGTTGGTGGTTTACGTCAACAGATTCAAGATGAGTTAATGATGTATGATTTGTGTTCTGTTTCGGATGCCCATCAAAGAGCTTTAGTGTTAGAAAAACGGTTCAATAGAAGGCCGGCGGGTAATTGGAACAGTTCTGTTCGGACAACTGCGGGGGCTGCACCACCTGTACGTGCAGTTATTCCTCAACCTGCAGTACCAGCAGCCAACAGAACGGCGACTGCTGGCTTTAAATGCTTTAAGTGTGGCAAGCCAGGTCATCATATGTCGGACTGCAGGAAAGGAAATCGTCTAGGAAATGCCTTGTTCATAGATCAGGAGGGGATTGTTCAGGATGCAACTGAGGGTTATGACCAGGATGCTATATACGATGACAATAATGGGGAGATGGAGGAGATAGAATGTGCAGGTGACACAGGGTCGCCACTGTTGGTGGTTCGAAGGTGTGTTATGCGCCCCGAGAATCTGAAGGGGAGTCGTGGTTGCGCAACAACATATTCCAGTCCACTTGCACAATTGGTGGCAAAGTTTGCCGCTATGTGATTGATTCGGGCAGTTGTGAGAATGTGGTGTCAAAAGAGGCAGTGCAAAAATTGAACTTGAAGACAGAGGCGCATCCCAATCCTTACAAATTGAGTTGGTTGAAGAAAGGTAATGAGGTAAAAGTTTCTAAGCGCTGTTTAGTTTCTTTTTCAATGGCCTCTAAATATAAGGACAGTGCATGGTGTGATGTTGTGGCTATGGATGCTTGTCATCTGCTTTTGGGGCGTCCGTGGCAGTATGATCGTAAGGTCGCGCATGACGGAGGGTCTAACACTTACAGTTTAATTCACGGTGGTACAAAGATCAAATTGTTACCATCAAGGGAGTCAGCCCCTGTGGGTCCTAATCTGTTAGCAAGAGCGCAGATGGAAGAGGAGATCGCTGAATCTAGGGTTGCTTATGTTTTGGTTGGGAAGGATATTGGGCAGGATCAATCCGAGGCTGCAGTTCCGGCTATTATTCAGCCCCTTTTGTCGGAATTTGGGGATGTCTTTCCAGAGGAGTTACCGGAGGGATTGCCACCGCTACGTGACATTCAGCACCAAATTGATTTGGTGCCCAGTGCTAACTTGCCGAACCGAGCCCATTACCGAATGAGTCTGAAGGAGCATGAGGAGTTGCGTAGACAGGTGGAAGAGTTGCTGTCCAAGGGTTTCATTCAAGAGAGCCTCAGTCCCTGTGCAGTTCTGGCTTTATTAACTCCAAAGAAGGATGGATCATGGAGGATATGCGTGGACAGCCGGGCTATCAATAAAATCACTGTGAGGTACCGATTTCCCATTCCTCGCTTAGATGATTTGTTGGATCAATTATCAGGGGCCAAGGTGTTCAGCAAGCTGGACTTGAGGAGTGGTTATCATCAGATTCGGATCAGACCAGGGGATGAGTGGAAGACTGCCTTTAAGACTCGTGAGGGTTTGTATGAATGGCTGGTTATGCCATTTGGTTTGTCAAATGCACCTAGTACTTTCATGCGCGTGATGAACCAAGCGCTGCGACCGTTTATTGGAAAGTCTGTTGTAGTATATTTCGATGATATTTTGATTTATAGTGCCACGCCGCACTTACATATGCAGCATCTAAGAGAAGTTCTGGAGGTCCTACGAAGGGAGAAGCTGTTTGGGGGTCTGACGAAGTGTGCCTTCATGACTGACTCAGTCCTATTTTTGGGGTACATTGTTTCGAAGGATGGACTTGCTGTGGATGAGTCAAAGGTGGAAGCGATCAAACAATGGCCCGAGCCACGGACTTTGTTTGATATTCGGAGCTTTCATGGGTTGGCGTCGTTCTATCGCCGATTCATACCACACTTCAGCACTATTATGGCTCCGATCACGGAGTGTATGAAAGGAGGAAATTTTACATGGACAGAAGAGGCCACAGAAGCTTTCAGAGAGATCAAGTTGAAGTTAACTCGTGCTCCAGTGCCAATCCTTCCAGATTTTTCGCAGCCGTTTGAGTTACATTGTGATGCCTCGAAGGTGGGAATTGGGACTGTTCTTAGTCAGAATTCGAAGCCGGTTGCTTACTTCAGTGAAAAGCTCAATGGGGGAAAAGTGAATTACAGCACGTATGATGTGGAGTTCTATGCAGTTGTGCGGGCTTTGCACCATTGGTACCACTACCTCATTCACAGTGACTTTGTGCTGTATTTTGATCATGAGGCGCTGAAACATCTAAATAGTCAGGATAAGCTATCCCATCGGCATGCTAAGTGGGCTGCTTATGTCCAGCAGTTCACCTTTGTGATTAAGCACAAGGCAGGGACGTTGAATCGAGTTGCTAATGCCCTCAGCCGTCGTTCTTCCTTGTTGACTCTCATGCGCACTGAGGTACTTGGTTTCGATTCTTTTCGTGAACTATTAGCTGTGGATCCTTTTTTCTCGCATGTGTTAGATGTTATTTCAAAGGGTGAATCGAGTGTGTTTCACTTTCATGACGGCTTTCTATTCAAGGGTAATGCATTATGTGTTCCAGAGTCGAGTCTGCGGCTCAAAATTATTGCTGATTTGCATAATGAGAGGCATGTGGGTCGTGATAAGACCCTTGCTTTGGTGGCTACATCATATTTTTGGCCTACTTTGAGGCGGGATGTTTACCGGTTTGTGGGAGCTTGTCATATCTGTTATGTTTCTAAGGGTGGGGCCACTAACGCTGGACTCTATATGCCTCTGCCTATTCCTACACAACCATGGGCGGATGTGAGTATGGATTTTGTCCTTGGTCTTCCTCGTACCCAGCGAGGCAAGGATTCTATTTATGTGGTGGTGGATAGGTTCTCGAAGATGGCTCACTTTATTCCTTGCACGAAGACCACCGATGCTGTTAAGGTAGCACAGTTGTATTTTGACAGTGTTTATCGTTTACATGGGCTGCCTGTATCTATTGTTTCAGACAGGGACACACGTTTCTTGAGCCACTTTTGGCGTTGTTTGTGGAGGTTGGCAAACACACAGCTCGATTTTAGTACTTCATATCATCCACAGACTGATGGCCAAACTGAGGTGGTCAATCGTTCTTTGGGTAACATGCTACGCAGTTTGGTGGGTGAACAACTAGGGTCATGGGATCTGAAACTGGCCCAGGTTGAGTTCGCATACAATCATTCAGTGAATCGGAGTACGGGTCGTTCTCCATTTCAGATTGTCTATGGGTGCAATCCGCGGTCCCCTGTCGATCTCGCTCCGGTGCCTGATTTGAAGCGTGTGCATTGGAAGGCCCAAGACTTTATGGCACATTTGAAGGAAGTACATGAGGCTACCCGGCAGCAGTTGGAGGTCTCTACCTCCAAGTATAAGGAGGCAGCCGACAAGAAGCGTCGTTTGGTGGAATTTGAGGTGGGCGATTCTGTATATGCTGTGCTGACCAAGGATCGCTTTCCGGAAGGGGAATACAACAAGCTTAAGGCCAGGAAGATTGGGCCTTTGGAGGTCCTTGAGAAGATCAATCCCAATGTGTACCGTTTGAATCTGCCTAGCCACGTGCGCACATCGGATGTGTTCAACGTCAAGCATTTGCTTCCATTTATGGGCGATAGTTCATCTTCTGATGATTGCAATTCGAGGGCGAATTCTTTTCAAGCAGGGGAGGATGATGCAGACCGGGTTGCGTCAACGTGGATGGACCGGTTGCGTCCACGTAGGCCTAAATGATGCAGATTCGAAATTTAATAGTATTACTTACAAGTAGTGTTTTAAGTTTCCTTATTTTTATTTTATTAATTTTGTTAGGAAGTCTCCAATTTTAGAAATAAGTGTTCTAGAGTATTTTTATTCCTAGTTGGATTAGGGTATGTTATTTGATTCCTAGTTGGATTAGGATTTGTTATTTCATTCCTAGTTGGATTAGGGTTACTTTGGCCCTATAAGTATCATTGTAAGCCTAGTGGCAAAATTCGGTTGTTTATGAATTAAGAAAATTGAGTTTTTACTCAATATCTTGGTCGTTTAAGGAGGGAGTACCTCCGGGTCGATCTTATTCGTTTGTTCAAAGAGGGAGTACCTCTGGCTCAAACATTATTCGTGTCTCTCTTGCACGATCGATTTCGTTTCCATAGGCTGCGCTGCATCAATTTGGGAGTAAGAATAGGAAAAGGAAAAGTTAGTCTACAACCTCACATAATGTAGAGAACCGGAGATTTTAATTATTATCATTATTATTATTTTAAAATAGAGTTGGGAAATTGTGAGGAATTGAAATTAGAGTAAAGTGGGCCAATTTGATGGTAGTATATGCTTGGGGGTGTTCTTAAAATGCATTCGAAACTTAGAGGGTATAAGTGCATAAAAGGGGTGTATATACAAGTTATATGGCTGATTTTTTTCAAACAAAACACCTCTCTCTCTCTCTCTAAAAACCACCGGTGTTCTCTCCCTCTTGCTCCTCTCCAAAATTCTTCCACCTCCACCTCAAATCCCACTTCAAATCCCAAACTCCTTCAAGATCCTTGCTCACGCAAGCCTCCTACGCATCTTTGGAAGCTTGGGTTGCATCTATTTCGCTCCGGAAGCTCATATTTTGGTTGGGGTAGCAAGGAGAAGCTAGGGTTCTTGGTCATCGTTTGTTCACAAGCTTCTAAACCTTGAGGTAGGGGGATTTCTACCATTACTAAGTGTTTTGAAGTGTGGGGTGTGTAGATGATATCCATTATTTGATCAATCCTCTATGATTTCTTGAAAACCCATTGAAAATCCATATCTTTCCTAGTTTTGAGTTGATTATAGTGTGATGTATGTTTGTGGTTGGTGTTCTATGTAAATTAGTTGAAGCAATGCTCTCATGAAATCTTTGATGTTGATATTTGGCCTTGGTTAGGTTGGTTTTGGAAGCCATTGAAGCCCCCTTGTTCTGCTGTCAAAATTCTGCCCATACGGCTTCTAGATCGATCCATTTTGGGAATGGATCGATCTACTACCTTCTGATGTTGTTTTGGACCAGAGTGGATTGATCCACTCATCACCTGGATCGATCCACAACCTTCTGTTTTGCTCCAGACCATAGTGGATCGATCCACTCTCATTCTGGATCGATCCACTCCCACAGTGGATCAATCCACTCATTCCATGGATCGATCCACTCCCCCCTTCACCTCACCAAAACTTGTTTTCTTCAATTTTGGTCGCTTGTTCGTGTTTGTACTTGGCACAATCAGCCCTTAGACGTCAAAATTTGTTGAATGACTCGTTCCTAACTTATCCTAGTATAGTTGGTGACTTGGTTTGATTTTAATGCAACACCTACATAGTTTTACACTTGACGTGTGTGAATTGGAGGATTTTGACGAAATGTGTGAACTTATGTGATGATCTGAGGTGTGAGTGGCATGATGACACTTGTGCAAAACCAATAAATGTGAATTGAAATGAGAACTTGAAACTTGTGATACGGGGCCGAAAGGTAGCCCGGAATGATACTCGGGCCGTCCCTTGGGCGCGTCTCAAGGAACTATGCCTTGGCCAAGGGGAAGACTATACGGGGTCGAAAGATAGCCCGGAATAATACTCGGGCCGTTCTATGGACGTGTCGCAAGGAATTTCTAAATATCTAATTTAAATAAATGGTTGACATAACACATCAAGTGAATTGAACACTTATGAGAGAGATCACGTGTCGAGTACGCATTGGTCATACTTGGGTGATAATAAGGGATTTATAAACTTACGTGTATCTCATCAGACTCCCGTAAACTCTTGGTTATCTTATATAGCTTTCATCCTCATGTCTCATCTCGCATCTGCATTTCATTATGTTTATTTTTGGTAGAAGTTTCTCTATTGGGCTAGTGAGCTCAACCTATCATTTTTGAGGTACCCAGCACGGAGCTTGACTTGGATGTGCATGAAGTGATTGCATACATCTTTTGAAAGCTTTAAGAGAAGTTACCTTATCATCTCGAGTTTATAATTTTGAGGAGATGATTTTGTAACTTATTCATAGTATATCTTTTGACTTCGGAGTTGTAATAACTTTAACACTTGGGAATTTTAAATTGGGGTATGGGTACCCATAGACTATTGTACCCTTTGACGTTATGTTTGACTACTAAACTTGGACTTTAACGTGACCCGTGGACTTGTTGTTTGTCCACGTGGAATTTCTTAATGTATTATCCTTTAATTTTTCGAGGGCGTGACACATATCTAAAAAGATTTTAGAATTTCCAGATAAAATAGAAGACACTAAGATATTACAATCATTTTTAGGAATTTTAAATTATGCTAGACCTTTTACAAAAGACCTTAGTAAAATAATAGGACCTCTATTCAGCAAAACAACGCTAACAGGTCAAAAGTATTTTAATCAGCAAGATATAGAGTTAGTAAAAAAGATAAAAGAAATTTTTAAAAATTTACTAGATCTACAATTACCTTTAGAGTCGGATTACATTATAGTAGAAACCGATGCAAGTATAAAGAAAATGAAAATTTAGCGCGCCAGTATAGACACAGAAATTTTAGAAGTAATCAATGTGTTAAATGGATTTAGATTATTTTTAAATAAACCCTTTACTATTAGAACTAATTGTGAAGCTATAGTAAAATTTTATACTAAATTAAATGAGGTAAGCACTAGAAGATGGTTAAATTTGATAGATTGTATAACAGGAAATGGATATCAGGTAAAGTTTGAACATATAAAAGGAAAAGACAATAGTTTAGCAAACAAACTTAGTAGATTAGTTTATACTAATGTGTGCTTTGATATTTCATATGGCGTTTCCATGAAACAAGATAAATTTCGGGAATATTGCTTTGCCAGTCTTTTCGAAAGGAACTTCTCTGAAGTTTAGACCATTCAGCTACGTAGACAGCCTAGACGAGACTCAACAGTGTTTACTAGATAATCTATGGAACACTCGTGGAGACACTCGTAAGCATTTAGACAGCTTAAATGCATTAAGCATATACCTGCATCAGAAAAACAAGGGCAACCTCACAAAAAGATTTTCATTTTTTCTAGTTATTTTAGGAAGATTACCTAGAATATATTCACATTGGCTAGATGTTTTACAACAAATCCACGGTTTTCCAGGACCTCGGTTTAAAGGTTTTTACTCTTTTGAGGAAGCACATGCATATGCATCTTAGACAGCCAATATTTGTCAGCATGCATACTAGACAGACAATTGATTCGTCATCGATGCAAAGCAGTTCTAGTGATCTAAAATTTTGTGAACATTGTGAAACAATGACTCGAAATTTTAGATTACTTAATGATAAATGTAGAGAGCAAAATGAAGAGGTTAATCAATTAAAAGATTCTCTTATTCAGCTAAGATTTTCAAAAAATCAAATTGATGAAGATTTTGTTAATAATTTTGGACTTATAGCAGATCTAAAAGATAGCATAGCAACCCTCAAATATGAAAGGATGAATCTCAAGCGTGAGCTCGACTCGCTTAAAGGGAAAATGAAGATGAAGGCCATAGCCGCCCCACTAGCGTATGGTGATAATTAGTTTGCCCCACTGACAAATGAAGAAAATGAGATACGAGTGACTTGTGAGTAGAAAATTGAGTCAGTCATTCCAAAACAAGTAACTGTTTTGGATTCCCTTCCTCCACAAATTAAGTAGAAGATCAAACTAATAGCTCAGCAATCTGGTGAAAAATATCAGCAGTTTATTTTTCAAAAGCTTTTAGACATATCAGCTAATTCTCCAAAAGGTCTAACCATAACCTATAGCACCTTTTATAGCAGCAAACATCTCTATTCCAAGAAGCCAGAAGATTGCCCCCAATATCCACTAGAAAGGCATCACTGCTCTCACTAGCTTATATTCTCAATACCCTTAGTAAACATAGATATGGAAATATACAAGCCATTAGAAGTCACCTATGAAGGTCAAATTAAACTCTTAGCAGTTGAGACCTTTCTTGATTATGGATTTCTTAGAGAACTTTTAATTAATGAGCCAGAGCAAACAGATAGTTTAGGAAGAAAATTAGCAATCTGCGCAAATCAAATCTTTTGCAACTATGGTAGCAGAAAAATTCGTATTTTAGCAGAATCAACTATGCCAGTATGGACCAAAGTAGGAAGCCTCATTTCAGCCAAGCATGAGTTTATCATCCATGGAGAAAGACCTACATATCCACAGTTTGAGTTAACTCCAAATGATGAGCCATGGCATTGCAAGGAGTCCATCCGATTTCAAATTAATCATTATAGAGCCAGACAAATAGCAATGGAGCTTGCAGGAACTAAGTCAGATTTTTTCGGTCCACTTAGCCTCATAGCAGAAGACGCACATCAAAAAATTAGAAGTTCAATTAATCTACCAGAGGTCAAGTTCTTGTTCGATACAAAGCTAGAAGAGTTACAAGGATTACATAATGAATACGTAGACTATGATGTAATTAGTAACTATGACCAAGAAATGTGCAGGACATTAGCAGAATATGAGGGTGAAGAATTAATGGAAGACTAGAAGACCACGTAGCAGGATTCTAGAAGATCTAGCAAAAACGTCATCCATGACACCAGTAGTAGACAGCATAATTTATTTGCATCAATAATGGAACACAACCAGGCGAATCAAGGACAAAAGCAAACAGTTGAAGGACATGACGATGCAAACCTATGATCATGCGGTGTCCACTCAATGCTTTGTAACCGGATCTCTTTTGATAGCTAGTTCCAAGTCATTTTTTATTTTTCATTTCATGTAAATTTGTGTTTCATTTTCTCTTCATTTGGGGAGGCCTATATAAGGCTCATTTGAATATTATTTCAAACACGGTTCTTTGGCATTGCAATCCAGACGTGCAATCAAGAACTACTCTCAAGCCTTGTAATCATCTTTAAGCATTGTAAGTAATCTTTTATGCAATAAAATAGCAGTTTATTTCCTTTATGCAGTAAATACGATTTCTTTTTAACGTTTTTATAGTAGTCTAAGGGAATACCCCATGATTAATATATTTTAATCATAGTATAAAATATAACTAAAGTGTTCTTTACTTTCTTGAAATCAAAGGAGGAAATTTTGAACGAACTGCGTGAGACCTATATACCTTGTGGAGTCATGTGGGCATAGGCATTTCACTCGTTTTAGCCAATGGATAGGCATTGTTGGGTCTGAGCCATAGCTGTTGACTTGTAGGTTTAAAGGTTGAGATATAGTAGTAGAAGTTGCCTCTAGAGAGAACGAGTAATAAGGAATAATTATAGTTATATTGGTATACTATAATTAAGATATATATCTAAAAGGGATCATTGGTGGTTAGTACTGAGTAGGATAGGACAACTGGATAAACAAACGTTACTTTTCTTATGAACAAAGAACAAACCATAAGATTCAGGATACACAATGTAGATTAGAGATTAAATATCATAGAAAACCTTTTTCTAATAAGAAGTAACATAGATTCACTAAGACAATTAAATAGAGAAAAAACCAAAAGCTCGTAGAGGAAAAGGAACAAATAGTTAAACAGTACCATAGAAGTAATAGATTTCAAAATTAGACTTTAAGTTTATGCCATTGGATAAGTTTACCTGCGAAACTCTTCTTAACTGCAGCATAGAAATATTTCAGGAATATTGTAGATAGACAAATAATATAGGACGTTTGCATATTATTAGAGCTTATATTTTATTGGCAATAAATACAACTGATAGTAGTACAAAAGAGTTTTATAAAGCTAAGTGAAATATTTCAGAAAACCATATACAGTGTATTAGAGAAAACAATAATATTCGGTAGATTTAATCTATTTTCTGCACTACAAAGTTTAAATTGGTCAGTAACCCAGATAGAGTAGAGAGAAAAGGAAAGAAAATAAAAACATAAAGTAGCAAGTGTAATATTCTAAAACTATAAGGGAAACTTTGTAATAAAGGATAAAACAAAGAAAGGACAGTACTACTACTGAGTAGTCACTGTCATCCACCGACTTAAAAATATCTTATAGGAGACACGTAGCCGTAGGATCAATATAGAAGTCGGGTTAAAAGGCAGTGCTGGTAGCAAAACTCTAAACGATCATAAAAAAATTTATTGTACTACTTTCCTAATCTAATAAAAAACTAACAAGTAAAGCAATATAATCCAAAATTCAAAAAAATAAAAAATAAAAAAATAAAAAAAATCCCATTTATTTTTTCTTATCTTTAATTTTCAAAATTTTAATCCAAAATTAATCTTTAAATCTTTTGATTCTTCTCCTTGTGATGAATTCTTTTTTTTTTTTTTTTACCAAAGTTAGGGATCAGATCTACTTAGTTGAAAATTGAAACACAAATATTAATCATGAAAAAAAAAACATATACCAACTTCTTAAATATATGTTCCTTAAATAATATAACGCTGATAATTAAGTGTCAATCTCTCAAAAAAAATTATTAGAGCATCTCCAACGAAGCTTCATGTCTACATTATTTAAAGATATGGAGACCAACTGCACTCCAACCAAACTCTATTTTGAAGCTTCAAAATGGGGACAACATTTTGGGTCTCCGAATATGGAGACCCCACACAAAAATGGAGATCCATCTCTGTTTCTACTTTTCATTTTTTAGATCTTACATTTATAAACTCTTGAAAAGATAATGACAAAACCTTTAATTTTACACCCATATTATTTAGTTTAAAATTCAAATATTGTTGGAGTAATTTTATTTTTACTAGGAATGTTGTTGATAAGTTTTGGAGGAAAGGTAAGGTAATTCTGAGTTCTAAAATAAATATGGAAATGAGGATTTACACTTGGAGTGTGTACGAAAGTAACAAGATACAAATATATTTTTTGAATCAAAAATAGTATTTTGATTCTCAAAAATGGAATTTTGGAGACCCGTGGGTTGTAGACGCTCTTAAGTACTAGAAGAAGATGAGTAGTCGGGTAGATGAATTTTTTTTTTTTGAAATTATCTAGGAAAGAGAAATGAATGGTCCAAATTCATGATTGTGAATCTGAATCATGAATCTAAACCCTTTGTTTCTCTTTTCTAGACAATTTCGGAAAAAAAAAATTCATGTATAACATTTTCACTAACAAAATCATTTTGGCATCTAGCAGAGACAACAAAGAAGCGATCAAGCCATTTTAAACAGAAATAGATGGGATATTTGGACGTGTTTTTGCATTTTCTACCTCTTGTTTTTAGCTTTTGGGTGTTTGAGAGTCCGTTCCCAAAACACGTTCTCATATATAATGTGTTTTCTATTTTTTACATTAGAAGTCAAAAGTGGAAAGTAGCTCTGGAGGAGCTTTTCAACTTCTCCTTCCACTTCCAGACCTGTAAAGGCCCCGGTAAATTGCGTATATAATTAAGTGGGTATAAATTATTTTTAATTAATTAAATTTGTTACAAGATTATCACTAATTACTAGATAAAGTCTTAGTTTGAAAATAATTATATATGTGTAGATATATAATCAGTTGTTATCCTAAACAACTTCCTAATTTTTCTCTTCCCTTATCTCTCCACCTTCCTACTCTTGCTAAACTACTCTACCAATATCTATCCCAAATTGGTTCTTCTACTTAAACCAATTGATACCCCCATTAATTCTCTCTCACTCTCGGCAATTTCTCCCACCCCAGATTAAATTCTATTTTTCCCCTCTTTTCTCTCTCGGCAATTTCTCTTCTCGCGCGCTCCCGGTTTGTGTATTTTCTTTTTCTCTCTCTCATAAAAATCGTACAAGTTTTTCCGTCATGATTTATTTATTTATCTCATTTTGTTGCAGAAATCCTAAATCCTCAGTGATTAATTGTTTGCAATCTCCAACGTTCTCGATTTCCGTTAACGCGTTAGAATCGACAGAGGAAAGGTAGGGTTTCGGAACTTAACTTTTACTTGGGAATACTGCTTATGTGGTTTGTGTTTATATCATATACTATGGGCTATTTAGGGAAGTTATAGTTTGGTGTAATTTCTGCTTAAAAATAAATCGTTAATGAATCGTGTGGTTGGATTTGTGTGAAAAGTAAAAAAATATGTGAATGATGTATACTGTTTCTGTTTTTAAAATATTTGGACCATTTCGGGTCAGAAACAAGGAAAACTTATAACTGAAGCGTTGTAGATCCTGAAAAATTAAGCAACTTTCATATAGAACTCGTCTCAATCCGAGATTCATAGAATTAGTTATGATTTTTCAAAGTTTGCTGTACTGTACAGTTTCGGGACAGATTCACTGTTTGACCTTAAAACACTGTTTTGTTCCGTTTAGGATTGGATTTAGGCTTCGCTCAAAACAGTGAATTTGTGTTAAATTTGATGAACTATTTTACTGTAAAATTTCGTGATTTTTGGAACCCATTTGCTATTTTTAGTGACTGGAAAGATAATTGACTTGTTAGCATGAGTTATTCAATCTCTTTATTAAACTTTTAGTTACAGCCTATAATTAGACGCATGCGATGTTTTGGCTTACTAGAATTATTAAATCATTTATCATGTGTTAATTAATTTTCGTGATTAATTAAATAAATGGTTAAAAGATGCGTGGCTGTTTATCGAATGTGGGGATGGGACGTTGTATCCGATACGGGTCTTGAGCCAATTATTGCAATATACTCCCAGGGGTATTTGAGCCGTGCCATGGGCCTGGAGAGTTAGGCATGGTGGACGGGAGCCCAATAGATTGTTTATATTGTGGATGGGAACCGATATCGGATAGCCTGATGGAATGGTATGAGATACCGAATTCATGAGGTTTGGGTTGTGAAACCTTGAGATTGATGATGAGAATTTTGAATCTACCAAATCCACTATTTTTGAGACATGTTGTGATAATCGGGCTATCCTATGCTTTAAAATTATGTTTTATATGTTTGACTGTTGCATGAGTAATCTTTCGTAACGGGGTAGTTTCGGTACCCTATTGAGTGTAATTAAATCACTCACGATGCTACTTTTGTGGCACTGGCGTCCCCAATGCAAGGAATAGAAGGAGATGAAGAGCTGCCAGCTGAATTTGAGGCAATGGAGCAGTTAGGTGGGGAACAAGTGGTGGACCTGTGGCGTTATCAGTAGGGATTTAGCTAGATGGCTCTGTCCTTATTTCCGTTGAACTTTTAATAAATGTTTAAGTTTTTTTTTTCAGATTGTTAGAATTTAATTCGTTTCAGCTGTAATAAGTTGGTTTACTTTTAAGTTTCCCGGCAAAAATTTTAAGTACTCTTTAATATCATTAATGAAGTTGCATTTTATTTAAATAAATTATGAAATTTATTTTTTTTAACGTACCCAATTTTCGGGGCGTTACAAGACCACTATTCCTCTTCCAAAATGCATTCTACTCATTTTTCGGAAACACTCCCATCAGATTTCAAAATATATTCTGACCAAAATTTAAAAAACTCAAAAAATTACAAATGAAAAACAAAAAATGAGGCTTCCAAACACTACTAAAATTGGAATAAGCCAAATTGGGAAAAGTAGAAAGTGAGAAGTCTTAAAAATAAACCGAGAACCCATTATCCGAGATAGTGTTTTAGTAGATGGCTGCCAAACAGTCAAAATCTAAAAATGAGAAGTGGAAAAATAAGCTCCCAAACACCCCGTGTTGTTTAGCGTCCTCCAGTTCCTTTTCAAGTGTTCGATTTGAAATTTTCAAACTGCCGTCCTGGCCAAGAGAGCACCAAACCAAACCACCACTGCTTCTCAATTCTGCCAATTCATTTCGAACCTCCAAAGAAGAGATTCAGAGTTAGGTCGCAAAATGTCAAAGGGAAACGACACGACTTGGGTCGGAAGGAAACCTACGCGACGCTTGGAAGGCATGTCCGATGCCCTCTCCATTGCAGCCGATCTTGGATTCTCCGTCCCCCCCTCCCCCTTCTCATGTACTCTCTATTAAGAAATATTGTCCCACATTGTTTAGGAGTGGAATGAGTGATCACTTAATATATGTTGGAACCTCTCCACTCATTGTCAATTGATTTTGAGATAGATATAAAATTTTCACATGGTGTCAGAGCGGGGCCCATTTCACTCCATATTAAAGAAAAAAAAAATCACCATCCACACCTCACGATGACAGACCGGCAAAAAAGGCTGTACGATGATAGGACCCAAAAAATGACCACACGTGACAGACCTCAAATGCGGCTGCACGTGAGGGGGGTGTTAAGAAATATTATCCCACATTGCTTAGGAGTGGAATAAGTGATTACTTAATATATGTTGGGACCTCTCCACTCATTGTCAATTTGTTTTGAGATGGATATAAAATTTCCACACTCTCTTTCCATTTCTCTCTCGCTATATATGCATGCAGTATGTTTTTGTCTCTCAATGGTGGCAGTTTGCGATTGATTTTGTTTCATCTCAAAAATGTCAAATGAAACCGCAAGCGCCTAAGCGGTTTGTGTAATGGACATGCCAGGATTACACGGTACAGTCCAAGTTACTGTAAAGGCTTGCGTGCCTTTCTCTGACTTCGTACATAGCAGTTGCATTGTGACCCAAAAGGTAGAGCCACAAGATGTTTCATGGTTTGGCTTGTCGTAAAAGACTTTAATAATTTCGCAACAGTTTGGGAAATGAGAAACAACGAAGTAAATAAAATCCAACTTTTATTAATAAAGATTAATAAAGTTGAGGTACAAGGAATCATAAAACAAGACTTAGACTAGGGTAGATTTGTAGAACGATAAAGGAAATAAACTCAACGGAGTTGGTGGCTTCAACAGGGTTGAGAAGCTTCAACGAGTTAGGGTCTTTGTGTTGGGTAATTTGAGAGACTTGATTTCAACCGTGAGGTTGATTGGCTGTAAAATCCCGTTTTTAGTCTTGAGTTCGTGTATTGATAAGCCCTTAGCACCAACTTCCTTCATTCCGAGATGCTGCCACGTGTCCCAAACATTTTCCCTCCTTTATGAGATTTCGCCAAGTGTCCCATGTTATCTAATTTCCCTCCAAATGACAGTTGCTAGTTCCTTTGTTTTAGAGGCAAAAAGTCCTCCAGAGCCTTCGTCCACTTCCCCTCTTCTAGGGACGTGGGAATAATGGACCAATAACTCACTTCCTAAAGACGAGGGATGTTGAAGTAATGGGTCTTCATCCTTTTACTTCTCTAATTAATTCTCAACGTGAAGAAAGGATCATGGCCATCCATCTTTAACCAAAAGTATCCTTCGCTAATCTCTTAAGTTTTCTCGGAAATTAGTTCATAATAACAATAAAATCCATTTTGCATAGAAAGATCCATAATTAAATCTAAAAAGGTTTTCATTGCTCTTTTTAGGCTATAGGTCATACCACTGGGCTTTCCTTCTTACGCTCAATTTCGGGCCAATCTTTGTGAAAATTAATTGGGCCTTGTGAAAAAAATAAAAATTGATGCAAGCCCATTAATTTTACAAGTATAATTAGCTCAACTTAATTCAATTTAGTCCAAAATTGATCCTTTCGGCCTTGTCAGGATTTTGTGCCAAATTTGGGTGTAAACAGGTTCTTAATTTATGCTCCGTGTTCAGTGATGCTTTTTTTTATCTAATGCTTTTTACATTTCGCAGTAGCTTTGGGTTCTCTTATTTGTTAGCTAATGTGTTTTACTTTTGTGATTGATAAGCTTTGGTTTGTTATGATTTGATTGTCTATAGTGTGCTCTAATTTTTTGAAATTTTGGATATTTCTCCTTTCAAGCCATTCAATGTAGAAAAACTGGTGCACGAAAGCGTATGGAAAAAGATGAACAAGAACGATCACGAACTAGAAGTTAGAGAAACTCCCTGAAGACTCATCTTTTTATTAATTGATCAACAACTAACTAGCCCGAGGGCGAACATTATTAATTAACATATAGGCTAAGGAAACCCTAGGAAATAACCGGAAAATGCAACACTTGCCTGCTAAGCATAAAATAAAGAAAATTGTGAAAATTACCAAAAATGGAAAGATTTTGAGTTAAGGCTCAAATCTGGAAACTGGAATAAAAAAGATAACTGCTGCCAAAAAACCTAGGTCAAAACGGAATTGTATTGACTGAGTAAATAGTAGTTCGATTATTTTCCAAAACGGCAAATTTGATGATTCGGAGGCCTAAACGAAGGAATTAGGCCAAAAAACACCGATGTCCATGGGCTTACCGATGGGCCGTGTTTGTTGGGCCATTTCGCATCAACCATAAGACCCGCGGGCCAATCTGTCGCTGGCCACTTTCGCCACTTTTCTATCAAGCCTTTCCAAGTAATGGCAGGCAACCATATCTGCATCAAAACTTGATTCAATGCTTGATAAAATTTGGTTCTATGATACAAAGAAGTTTAGGGAGACTTTGGGTTCTCATAAAAGTGGATGTTTCACTGTAAGTTGCTTGATCATCCATGAAAATTGATAGTGTAAAGTGTTTTTGCTTATGTTTCTCATTTCTGGTGGAAGTTATCCTAAATGTTAATTAGGTTTTTCTAATTATGTTCTACTCAGATTTAGTTTGAGATGTCTTTTCTTTTGTTGCTTCGGAGTTTCTTCATTTGTCTTGAATCATTAAAAGTTGGTTTGATTATTTTGAATGGACTTTGATGTGCTTGAACTTCTTCTTTTTTGGGAAATTAATGTGCTTGAACTTAGATTTACCGTGCAAGAAAATATTTGAGGTGTTTGAACAGGGATTGTCTAGATCTTGAAATGGTTTCTTTTTGAAGTTAGCATTTGTTGTGTTTTTCTTTGGTTGATATGTTCTGACTTTATTACGCCAAATGTGAGGATGTATATTCCCAGTTGGATAAGTTACCAAGATGGCAAGATCAGTGTGTACGTCCTTAAGCTAGTCATTTGCATAGTTGGTGGACATAATGTGAAATCTTGTTATTTCCTTTGGATGAGGTTATTTTACTTGGTGTAGGAAGAGTTTCAAAACTTATCCACTACTGGTGATAAGGGTGATGTCTTGATAAGGGTTTTGAGAGAATTTACCACTGTTCAAAAAGAAATAGCAGATTTGCAAGTGAAACTTCAAGGTCTCAAGGTGAAGTGCTCGCTCTCTCGTGTATTAGATGTGTGCGTGTGTGTAGATATGTATTTGTTCAATTTTCAACTCCTCATATGTTAGTAATTCGTTGCAAAGATAGTCTTCAAGGGACGCACGCGTTTCATGCCCGTCTATGTTAAACCTTCGAGAAAAATTCTCCAGTGAAAGTAAACTAACTGTAATTTCATCTAGTCCTGAAGTTATACAGTGGGGGATTATGTTGGACCCAAATTTCTTTTCAAGTTGTTAGTTGGTGATTAGAGGCACTTAAATTTGGATGTAGATGACTAGATTCCCATTCAATTAATCACACGTATGTTGTCCTCGCGTGTGTTTTTCCTTTGAACTAATATCTGCTTGGTTTCCTAATTTCTAAAATTTGTGTGCTTTTTTAGGATGGAATCACACGTCTATGGCCTGTGCAGAGTATGGACCTTGGATATGCTGCACTATACTATTACCTGACCGGCATCTATTGATGTTATTTCATGGAGAATCATGTTCATTCACTTTCCCAAGTGTCTGGCTTTTCATTTCCTTCTATCTCTTCTCTTTCTGTTTAAGGGTTTTATAGTCACAGAAACTAGGTAGTAGCAAATGTCCGGTAAGCTTTCTTTGTATCTTTGTTGCACACTAAAACTTCTGATTTGTTCTTACAATTTAAGTCGTACTTCTTGGGGTTGACAATAAATTATCTGATTTACATTTTTGTGAAATTCTAGGAGGATAAGAATGTAGCGCATTTGACTCATGTGAGTGAAATGGAAAAGAAGATTGAGACTCTAGCAAGAATTACAATGATATTGAAAGATGTCATTTGGAACAAGGTAGTGTATACATTCTAATCTTGGCCCATCACTGCTTCTGCATTTTGACATGTTATGTGCCACAGGATGGGATTCCATCAATTGACGTCACAGCGTTATTTCCCATTTCTTGTTATCACTAATACAGTAATACTTTTTTTTTTTTTTGTAGGCAATAATACCGTAATACTAAGCATAAGCCAATAAACATGTGCATGTGTCGTTGCCTCAAATTTTAAAACAAGAATGAATAGATTCAGGGATTTGGTCTAGCCAGGTCTCGTTGAGTACCTTATGTGCTGTCCCGTGGTGGCTCTTGACAGTGTGCCATTTGAGGTTTGCTAGCCCTCAGACTGTTTTAATTTGTTCTTTTCATTTTTGTATTATTACCGAGTATTGATCGTCTGTTTCACAAATACGATTTTTACCTTGTATTTGGCTCCCGGTTTCTATCATCCATCCCTGTTCCTGTTAGCCAACAAAATGGGAATTAAGTTATTATACACTAAACACTGATGCACGTAACTCATTGTTTTTGCATCTGTCTTGGCAGGACCGCGTCATAGCTTGTCTTCAACTACCATATTCATGGAAGCAGAATTTCAGGTTGGCAATGATGAATGTCATTTATCCACGCAGCATAATAACTTCTTTGTGTTATATAATGTGCAAGATTTTTACTGGAATGTTACTCACACTAGACATGCTTGGCTAACCTTCTTCTCTTTTTTTATTTCCACATTTCTGTAATTTATTTGAAGAGATGGCTGTGATTTCTTTTACTTTAGTAGCATTTTCAAGTTGGTTAAGATTTTTTGAATCGGTAAATTTTGGTCCCATTAATATAAGAACATGAAAAACCAAGTTCCCAGAGTTGTTCTTGAGGGATCTCGACCATATGATTAGGCTTTTTGCTATTGGTCGGAAAATATGGTTGCCCTTTTAGTAGTCAAAATTCAAGAAAAGATTCCTCGTGTTATAGCGGTCCTTTATATTATCTACTGGCCCGGTCTTTATGCTCTTCATGACATGTTAATTTTCCCATACCTTCAGAAAGAGGAAGAAAAAGAGGAATTGGTAAAGTTTGGGTTCATAATTTCACTAGGACCTTGTCACTAGATCTAATGAAATCCTTGGATATTGAGGTTGTTGCTTCTGAGTTAGATGTCTACGTATCTCAAAACTGATACCTAACTATCAAAGTTCTTTCATTGAGTCGAAATTAAAGCTTGCTGTAGCTGTTTATTGGTTGCGTGAGAGTTGATTTTACCTTTATATATCATCTTCTTATGCCTTGTTGCGCTTGGGTAGTGCAGAAACAATTCTCAGAATTACTCATGAAGGCTGCAAGTGATTATGGTGCCTTGACTGCGTCTGTTGCGGATTTCCAATGGAGTCAAAACTTCAAGGAACCACCAACAGTATAGGGGGTATGTTGACATGAATGCTGGTTTCCTTCTCATTATCAAGAGTCCATAACTGATATTTCATTCTCCTTTGAGCTATAAGAGCATTTCTTTGGCTTATTAGGATTGTCATCATTTTGAGAAACACAATGAAATTGGTTTTCACTGGGTTAAACAGTGTCTCTTCAGAAGCAGGTGGAGAGGTTTTCTAGGATTCTGAAGTGGACTATTTCTTGTCCCGTTTTCGTGATCAAAGCTTTGATAGCCGGTTGATTTCACTTGGACACTTTTATATACGCTGAAATGGAAATTGGTTTGAAATTTGTTTCAGAATCAATCTTTAGATGACTTTCAAGTTTTGCAAGAACGCTGAGTTCCATTTTGATAGATGCTTAAACTACTTTTGTTCTATTTTGATGATGGTTTATGATAAGAATGGTACGTAGAACAAGGTGAGAAAAGATTTCTGAGATATGTTTATTCACATGTGTCGTACAACTTATATAGAATTACATAGAATCATGATTGGTGCAATCCCATAATTGGGGGGATTGATTTCCTAACAAACGAAATTACTTTCCTAAGAATGAAAAATTACAGATTATTCTAACTCCTAAGAATTAGCTACTATACAAGGAATGTGAATTGTGCCCAATATGGAAGGACTTTAACACTCCCCCTCAAGTTGGAGCATGGAGATCCGTAATGCCCAACTTGCGCAAGAAACGATGGAAAGGTGTAGCACCAAGAGCTTTGGTGAAAATGTCTGCAAGTTGGTGTTGAGATGAAACATAACTTGTTGTGATAATACCAGCAGTGAGTTTCTCTCGAATGAGATGACAATCTATTTCAATGTGCTTGGTTCGCTCGTGAAAAACCGGATTGGCGGCAATGTGAAGCGCGGCTTGATTGTCACAGAAGAGCTGCATTGGTTGGGAATGGGAAAGTTGGAGATCATGGAAGAGAGTCTTGAGCCAAACGAGTTCACAAGTCGCGGTGGCCATGGCACGATATTCGGCTTCAGCAGAGGACCGAGAAACAGTGGTTTGCTTTTTAGTTTTCCAGGAAATGGGACTATGACCAAGCATTATAAAGTACCCAGTGGTGGACCGACGAGTCATGGGACAAGCAGCCCAATCAGAATCACAATATGCAGATAGTTGCTGAGGGCTGGCAGAGGGTAAAATGATGCCTTTTCCAGGAGAAGATTTCAAATAACGCAAGACACGAACAGCGGCATCATAATGAGGTTGGCGAGGCTGATGCATGAATTGACTGAGAAGATTAACCACAAACACAATATCTGGCCGAGTGATTGTTAGGTAGATAAGACGGCCAATGAGACGACGATAAGTGCTGGGATCAACTAGGATATCTCCTTCAGTATCGGACAAGCGTAAATTTGTTTCCATTGGAAAACTAACTGGGCGGGCACCGAGATGTCCACTATCCCGAAGAATATCAAGAGCATATTTTCTTTGACTAAGAAAAATGCCTTTTGGAGACCGTGCAACTTCGATACCCAAAAAGTACTTTAATGCACCGAGATCCTTGATATGGAACTTCGTGTGAAGGAAAGCTTTGATATTTGAGATGGCTTGGGGATCATTACCAGTTACTATGATATCATCCACATAAACAAGGATTGCTGTGAAGGATGTATTATTACAGAGGGTGAAGAGAGAATGATCCGCAGCTGATTGAATATATCCAACTTCTTGAAGTGCTGCTGAAAATTTAGCAAACCAATTTCGAGAAGCCTGTTTCAGGCCATAGAGAGACTTACGAAGACGGCAGACACG
This sequence comes from Vaccinium darrowii, assembly GCA_020921065.1. Classification (NCBI taxonomy): domain Eukaryota; kingdom Viridiplantae; phylum Streptophyta; class Magnoliopsida; order Ericales; family Ericaceae; genus Vaccinium; species Vaccinium darrowii. The sequence continues at coordinate 30,410,998 of CM037161.1, read as the reverse complement.
ATGCTCCCCTTGTCGAGAAAAACCAGGTGGTAGAGCCATGTACACCTCTTCATGAAGATCTCCATGAAGAAATGCATTATGAACATCTAGCTGATGTAGTGACCAATTGCGAATAGATGCAACAGCAAGGAGACAACGGACAGTGACCAATTTTGCAACAGGAGCAAATGTTTCATGATAAGCCAAACCCTCTGTTTGAGTATACCCCTTAGCGACCAAACGAGCTTTGTATCTCTCCACCGTACCATCAGCACGATGTTTGATTTTGTAGACCCACTTGCATCCAACAATATTCTTTCCGATAGGTAAGTCTTCAAGAGTCCAAGTGTGATTTTTTTCCAATGCATCAATTTCAGTTGCCATTGCTTCACGCCATAAAGGAGACTTAACAGCTTGGGTAAAAGATGTGGGCTCTTCATGGTTAGCAACAGTGGTTAAGAAAGCAATGTGCTTGGTAGAAAATTTATGGACAGGAAAATACTGAGAAAGAGGATAAGGCTTACCTGCCGAGGGCTGCCGAGAAGGGGTGGAAGTAGGCGAGGAAACTAAAGATAATGTGGGACACACATAGTCATGAAGATAATTTGGTGGGGTGATGGTGCGACGGGGTCGTTGAGTGAGTGCATGTTGCGAAGGCTCACTAGAGTTGACAAGTTCACCTAATTCTGGAGTTGGGACAACAATGGGGGATACACTTTCTTCAAGAATAGGGTTAGGTGTAACAATATCAAAGTTAGCTAAGTGAGATGCAAAAGGGAAGGAATCTTCAATGAATGTGACATCACGTGATGTAAAAATTTGACTGGTTGTAAGATCATAGACTCGATACCCCTTTTGATTAAAAGGATAGCCAACAAAAATGCATTTAGATGCTCGAGCTGAAAATTTGTGTTGGCGATATGCATGAGGGATATGGGCAAAACATAGACAACCAAACACTCGAAGGTTTTCGTAATTTGGCGCGACTTGAAATAGCATTTCATGAGGCGTTTTTCCATTGAGTATAGGAGTTGGGATCCGATTTATCAAGTAAGTCGCGGTTAAAATGCACTCACCCCAAAAAACCAAAGGGAGGTGTGCTTGAAACCGTAAGGCTCGAGCAACCTCAAGGATGTGTCTGTGCTTACGTTCGGCGACCCCATTTTGCTGTGGGGTGTCAACATAAGTGCTTTGATGAAGGATCCCATGGGTGTGATAAAAAGATATCATTTGATTGGATAAAAATTCTTGTCCATTATCTGAGCGGATTTTTTTTACAGAACGATTAAATTGAGTTTTCACCATTTCACAAAAAATTTGAAGAAAAGAGCCCGCTTCAGATTTGAATCGCATAAGATACACCCAAGTACAACGAGAATAATCATCCACAATGGTTAGAAAATAATGAGCACCAGTGTGCGATTGTGTGGAATAACACCCCAAATATCACAGTGAATAAGTGAGAAAAGCTCAGTATTTTTATTAAAATGTAATGGAAAAGGACAACGAGTTTGTTTTGCCCGACTACAAACGTCACATGGAGAATGAAAAGAAAACACTGAAGAAGTAGTAGAGCATATTTTATTTAAGCGGGCACTCGAAGGATGACCTAGACGCATGTGCCAAATGTTGGAATGAGGAGAGCGATGAACCGGCATGGCTATAGGGATGGTCGGATTGGTAGGCACAAAATGATGGAGACCATCGCGAACTTCACCCTTCTCAATCAGCTTCCTCGAGGTAAGGTCCTAAAACACACAAAATGTGGGAAAGAAGGTGACAGCACAATGCAAATTTTGAGTTAGTTTACTAATGGACAAAAGGTTGAAACGAAAATCAGGAACACAAAGAACATTTTCGAGAGACAAATGAGGAGATAATTGCACAGAACCAACATGTGTGATTGGTGCAGTATCACCTGTTGGAAGTTTAACAGGTTTGGCATCAGGGGTGGGTGTATGAGTGGTGAGTAATGACAAGGAAGATGTCATGTGGTCTGATGCACCACTATCAAGTATCCAAGAAGGAGGAGAGGTAACTGAGTTACAAGAAAGAAAAGAGCTTTTACCAGCAAGGTTAGCGGTGCCCATCTCCTTTGGCGTGAGAATAGTGAGCAACTGTCGATATTGATCAGAGGACAAACCGGGTATTGGGGCATCAGTTGGATTTGGAGTAGGTACAGTAGAATTCTTCGCAACTGAGTTAGCTACATGGTGAGATGAATGCCGCGATGTTGATACTTTCTTGTTAGTTCCGGTTTGGTTCCATGTTGGAGGATAGCCAACTAGTTCATAACACTTCTCTTTATAGTGACCGAATTCACCACAGTAGTCGCATTTAGGTCTGCCCTTGCCTCGCCCGTTAGGGCGACTAGAACAATGTCCAACACTTTGAGATGATTTATTGGCTACCATGGCCATGTTTTCAGAGGTGCTGATTGGAGGGAGATGAAGGAGACGTTGTTTCTCCTCTTGATTTATGATGGCATAGACTTTGCTAACATTAGGAAGTGGATCCATGACAAGAATCTGACTTCGAATGGGAGCATATGTTTCATTTAGTCCCATAAGAAACTCATATACATGCTCAGTCTCATGCATATCTTGGATCTTTTTGAAAATTTCACAAGTACAATTTGATATGGCTCCACAGCTGCAACTAGGAAGGGTTACGTAAGTTCCTAACTCATCCCAATAGGATTTGAGGGTGTTATAAAAGAAAGCCAGTGAGCGTTGTTCTTGACGAAAGTTGGCAATATCTCTTTTCAATTGAAAGATGCGAGGACTATTACCTTGCGAGAAACGTTCCTCAAGATCTAGCCAAACACTACGGGCAGTGTCGGCATAAATAATACTGGCGGTGAGAGAATTATCAATAGAGTTGAGGATCCATGAGAGAACCATATCGTTGCATTGTCCCCAAGCTTGAATCTCCACTTGATTGGTGGCTGGTTTGGTGACACTTCCATCAACAAATCCAAGTTTGTTCTTTGCATTTAGGGCCATTTTCATAGATCTTTTCCATGTAGGGTAATTGTCTCCATTGAGTGGAGAGGAAACAAGGACAGCACCAGGATGATCAGAGCAATGCAAAAAATATGGAGATGCGACATCTTGAATTGGATTGTTCGTAGTTGTTTTTGATGATTCTGATTGTGTCATCGCAAAAACACTACGATTTTAGAAGGGAAAAAAGGAGCCTGAATAATTAAGTCACAAGGAGACTTAGAAATTCAAACCACAAATGATAAGCGGAAGCGATGGATTAGCACAGGAACAGTGCTCTGATACCATGATAAGAATGGTAGAACAAGGTGAGAAAAGATTTCTGAGATATGTTTATTCACATGTGTTGTACAACTTATATAGAATTACATAGAATCATGATTGGTGCAATCCCATAATTGGGGGGATTGATTTCCTAACAAACGAAATTACTTTCCTAAGAATGAAAAATTACAGATTATTCTAACTCCTAAGAATTAGCTACTATACAAGGAATGTGAATTGTGCCCAATATGGAAGGACTTTAACAAACTCTCCAAATGTGTTTCATTTTTTTGGTAAGAAAAACAAGGGTTTAATTATCAGGAATCAAAATCCTGGTTATGTCCCTTTGTAGAAGCATTAATCAGAGTAGCGGTAGTCACCCAAACGTGAAATGTCCACGATATCTTAAAATTTGGAGAGAATCAGCCCAATCTCTGAAACAATTTCGTTTGGCACGTTCTTTGACTGAGTTGGAAATCATCATTTAAGTGTGGTTTTCTTGTAAGTTCCAATTGTGACGGTGACCGCTCTGTGTTTTTCAAATCATGTAGGAAATGCTCAGCCCAATCCCTGTTGCTTTAGCATCTTGTACCCGGTTCTTTGAAGCCATGTCAACAAGGAGAGAATCGTTTGCTACTCTTCAAAACTTGAGAGTGGGTCATTCATCTTCTTAAAAGCAACTCCACCCAAAGATTATTCTCGAAGAACAAAGTTAAGGGATTCTGAATGCGTGACCGCATCCCCTTGGAGAAACGAGTCTAGCTTCGATGATTTGACTCTCAGAAGCCTCAGCAGTCATGTAGCAGAAGATGAAGATAGTGTAGTGGCCAGTGGGTGACACAAATCACATCGATGGTGCAAGTCACAAATCACGTCGATGGTGCATGTCACAGGAGATTGTCATGGCCTCCGGTGAAAACGAGCTGATTATAGCGAGGTATTTACTTTTATTTATCTACGTGTGCAATGTTTTCATTATGTTTTGATTCTTTCTAAAACAATCTTTTGTCACTGAATTGCAATTCATTTGACACCTTTTCGTTTTTTAGCTGTGTCTGAACTTAGCAGTTAGCATCTATATTTCATCTGAACTGTCTTCAAACGCATTTTCGGGTGGTTGATATTGTGTTTTGGAGAAACCCTAATAATCATATATCATTCATTCATCAGGTATATATACAACCCTAATAGAATAAGACAAACTAATTACAAGTAAGACCCCTTAACTGAGAGCTAATTACAAAATAATCTCAACACTCCCCCTCAAGTTGGTGCATAGATATCACATATGCCCAACTTGTCAACAAATTTTGAAAACAATTTATTTGATACAGCTTTGGTGAGGAGATCTGCCAATTGATCCTCAGATCGAATCTTGGGTAATTCGATAACCTTCGCTTCCAACTTCTCCTTGATGAAAAATCTATCAACCTCCACATGTTTTGTTCTGTCATGTTGAACTGGATTGTGTGCAATATCACAAGCAACCTTGTGGTCACAGTACACTTGAATTGATTGCTTTGGTGGATACCCCAAATCTTCTAAAAGTTGTTTTAGCCATAATACTTCACAAATATCGAGGGCCATACCTCGATATTCGGCTTCCGCACTTGAACGAGCAACAACATTTTGCTTCTTGCTTCTCCAAGTAACAAGATTACCTCCTACGAAGGTGAAATAACCAGAGGTGGATCGCCTATCATCAATGGACCCAGCCCAATCAGCATCAGTGTATGCTTCAATTTTCTGACAATCAGTACTCTTGGAAAACAAGATTCCTTTTCCAGGGGCAAACTTCAAGTACCTCAAGATTCGCATCACTGCATTCATGTGTTGTTCTCCAGGATTATGCATCAATTGAATAACAATACTCAGAGCGTATGCAAGGTCTGGCCTTGTGTGTGCCAGATACATTAATCTCCCTACGAGTCTCTGGTATCTTCCTTTATCAGCTGGAACTTGATTAGAAGTAATACATAACTTCAACCCTTCCTCCACCGGAGTAGCTACAGGTTCACATGCTGACATTCCAGTTTCCTTCAACAAATCTAGGACATATTTTCTCTGAGACAGGAAAATTCCTCGGCAAGATCGAGAAACTTCTATCCCGAGGAAATATTTCAATGAACCAAGATCTTTCATTTCAAATTCTTTGGACAAGTAATTCTGTAGAGCTTCCCTTTCCTCATGATCATTTCCTGTAACCACCATATCGTCCACATATACAATGAGTGCAGTAATCTTACCCTTTTGTTGTTTCAAAAATAAAGTATGATCCGCGTTGCTCTGTCGGTATCCAAATTCTCTCATGGACTTTGTAAATCTTCCAAACCAAGCTCTGGGGGATTGTTTTAATCCATACAACGACTTCATCAATCTACATACTTTCCTCTCGTGGTTCCCTTGCACAAGACATCCAGGTGGGAGATCCATATAAATCTCCTCTGTCAAGTCACCATGCAAGAAAGCATTCTTCACATCAAACTGCTGTAATGGCCAATCTAAATTCACAGCTAGAGACAACAAAACACGAACAGTATTGATCTTAGCCACAGGTGCAAAAGTATCCATATAATCAATTCCATACGTTTGAGTGTACCCCTTAGCCACCAGTCGAGCTTTGAATCGTTCGATGGTACCATCAGCTTTATACTTAACAGTATAGATCCATCGACACCCAACTGGCTTCTTTCCTGATGAGAGATCAACAAGCTCCCATGTTTTGTTCTTCTGCAAGGACTTCATTTCTTCATTCATCGCTGCTTTCCACCTCGGATCAGCAAGGGCCTCCTGCACACTGTTAGGAATAGATACAGCAGATAATTGATTCACAAATGATTTATTTGATTCAGACAAGCGATGGGTGGACACATACTGACTCATGGGATACTTGGCCTTGCTGGTAAGTTCAGGTTCATATACAGGTTTAGGAATACCTTTATTGCTACGAGGAGGATTTCGTCTAGGAGAGTTTGGAACAGACTCAGGAACTGACTCAGGAACAGACTCAAGAACATCCTCAACGAGTGATTGGTTATGTGTGTCAGGTTGCAGTGAGGGAGGCTCAGACATTGATGTTGTGTCAATAACAAGAGAGTCTTCAACCCTACTAGAATCCAAACTGCTCACACCTGTATCCACATCTGTATCCAAACCACTCACACTTGTATCCACATCCTCAGATGCTCCAGCATAATCATAATTCAGAATTTCATAATTATAAGAATCATAAGAATCATAAGTATGAGCCTGAGTTTGAACTTCTGCCTGATGATGCACCCCCTGAAGATCAAACTCAGGTGGAAAATACATAGTATCTTCATGAAAAACCACATCTAATGTAATATGCGTGACTTTTGTGGGAGGATAATAACATCGATAACCTTTCTGATGAGATGCATACCCTAAGAAAACACACCGCAATGCTCTAGACTCTAATTTACTGCGTTGATGCTTATGAAGGTGAACAAACACAACACACCCAAAAACACGAGGTTGTAAATTAGGAACAGTGGGAGCATTGGTAGCATCTTGTAGAGCTTGAAATGGTGTCTGAAATTGAACAATGCTTGATGGAACACGATTAATGAGGTATGCAGCTAAGGAAAGGGCATCACCCCAATATGACGTGGGCATATGAGCTTCAATCAAGGAAGCACGAACAACTTCCAACAAGTGTCGGTTTTTTCTCTCTGCAACTCCATTTTGCTAAGGTGTGGAAGTACATGTGGTTTGATGAACAATGCCCTGTGTAGTCAAATAATGTTGAAGTTCGGATTTCATATACTCTCCGCCATTATCACTACGAAGAACTTGAACCTGTGCTTTGTATTGAGTCTAAATCATGGTATGGAATTTCAAAAATAACAAATTCACCTCCTTTTTTGACTTCATTAAGCATACCCAAGTCATCCTAGTACAATCATCAATAAATGTGACAAACCAACGTGATCCATTCATGGTAGTAACCGGAGAGGGACCCCAAACATCAGAATGGATAAGCATAAAAGGAATTGAACTTTTATTTAAAGTTACTGGAAAAGAAACACGGTGGCTTTTCGCAAGTTCACAGACTTCACAGCGGAAGACGGAAATATCAACTTTTGAAAATAAACTAGGAAATAACTTCTTCAAATAACCAAACGAGGCATGTCCCAAACGTCGATGCCATAACCAAATTTCAGCTTTTTTCTTCTCCCCCTCAGAACTATCCACTGCCAGTGCCTTACGCAACTTGTCTGAACTCTTCGACACAAGATCCAGGTAGTACAGCTTCCCGTGCCTAACACCATTACCAATCGTTTGTCTCGTTCGGATGTCCTTAAAAACACATAAATCAGGCCAAAAAATCACAACACAGTGTAATGTCAAGGTTATTTGAGCAACTGACAATAAATTATATTCCAAGGATGGGACAACTAGAATAGACTCCAAATTTAAAGTGTCTGTAAGTGACACGGCCCCTTCTCCAATAACTGGAGCGGAGACACCATTAGCAGTGGACACACAATTTTTGAAGATTGTCTTAAGGATGAAATTTGTCTAGAATCAAATGTCATATGATATGTTGCTCCTGAATCAATTATCCATGTATTATTCAAAACAGGTACAGACATATTAAAAACCTTACCCATATTGTTACCTGCCGTTGCCATCAATGCAGTGGCACGTTTGGCAACTTCATTATCTCCATCTACCTTTCCCTCCGCAAGTGCAGCAGTCCCATTCCGCCCAGACCCTCTTTTCTTTGAATCACGGTTGTGATCCCACCACTCTGGGTACCCAACAAGTTCGTAGCAACGCTCTTTTGTGTGCCCAGTTTGGTCGCAATGGGTACATTTGTATGATTGTTTCGTAGTACCCCGGGAGCGAGCATACAAGCGCGATTGATCTTGGGGTGGAGTCTGTTGGGGACGAGGTTGCTCCTGCAATTTCAAGTTCGGCCGAATGCGAGCCACCATGACCGAGGAATCTATATTTTCTGATTCCATGTTCATAGTGGCACGACGAACAGCCTCACGTCGGATTAGCCATAGCACTCTTCCAAACCTAGGAGAGAGCCCTTGCGAAGAACTTCTCCACGAACCTGTTCAAATTCCTCATCCAATCCGGCAAGAAAAATATGTACCCGTTGCCGTTGGATAGATTTCTTATATGCTACAATATCATTAGTGTTCTCCATAACCACTTTGTCACGGTGATCCAATTCACGGAAAATCTCGCATAAATTCCCATAATATACAGAGAGGGGTTTTCCTCCTTGTTTCGCAGTAAAAGCTTTTTGATTCAAGGAGTATACCTGGAGTTCATCATTGCCATCGTAGAAAGCAGTTGATAAGGCAACCCAAATTTCGCGTGTGGTGGATACGCGTAAATAGCGCTTCATGATTTCTAGGGTCATGGATATCAACAACCACCTCTTCACTTTTTGATTTTCAGAGTACCATTTTCCATACCCAGCATCGGATTCAGCCGGTTGCTGGATTTTTCCGTCAATATAGGAGAGTTTCTCTCTCTCGGCAATATGCATCTCCATCATTTGGGACCAAACATCGTAGTTTGATTCAGTAAGAATGATTCCAGCGTTGAAAGGCCCTTCAGCTTGAACAAGAAACGGAGCCATTTTTTATTCAGATGATTCGATCTTCTCACCCATGATGACAGATAAGAACGGTGATTAGGGTGAAAAAATTGTGTTCGGCTCTGATACCATGTGTTTTGGAGAAACCCTAATAATCATATATCATTCATTCATCAGGTATATATACAACCCTAATAGAATAAGACAAACTAATTACAAGTAAGACCCCTTAACTGAGAGCTAATTACAAAATAATCTCAACAGATATTTGAATCAATTTTCGCGTTAGCTGGTGGGGGGCTTGATCGCGTAACAGCAAAGGAAGCGAGGTTCTGAGGTGGAAGCTATGAACTTAATTGTAAACGATTGAAATTTCCTTAGTCAATCTCCTGAGTGAGTCAATTCAGATTAGTTGAGCGTTCATTCCCTACCTCCCTGGTCACAAAGCGATCCTTGCTTCTTCTTTATATTGGTTAAGGGTTCCGGAGCTTGTGAATCTCTTCCCGGTCCGGTCAATACAATTTTTTTCTTTTTTATTATTTTTTTTTAATAATAGTCAAACTTTTTCTTTCAACCAGCCTGAAGATAGAAAGATTTCATCACAAGATACAAAAATGAACCAAACTAACATCATGACATCATTGACATGGGCACGGCTACAAGCACTAGGAGGGGGGTGCCTGCTGTGCATGGAATGCACAATATGGTGCCACACAGCCAAATGCCACCGTTTGGTCGGCAACCCAAGTGCTTTGCAAAGTGCGATCTCATGGGGTCAACTTTCGGGTCCCACACAAATAATCCGAACCAGTAAGGCCATGTTCATTTCCCAGTTTAATTTTAGTTTTAGTTTTGATGACATCGTCATTTCCCTCGTTTCTCTCTCTATCTCTCTCCACTCATTACACCTGATGAGATTATCAAAACTAAACTAAACTATCTAACCAAACACAGCCTAAATAATTTTAAAATAATTATTCAAGTGGTCTTGGAGAAAATCAAGCCTATCGGATATTTTTACGTGATTGCTCTAATTTGTTTTATTTTCATTCATAATTTAGGAATTTACAATTTGAAAGAATCTTCAAGAAAATTTATATAATTGTGAGCTTGATAACCAATTGATCTGAATCACTGGTGTTGTAGAACTCGTAGAGGAGCATTCAGTAAAAAAATTATCTGGATCGCACATTGAAACGTATAAAAAAAACTCATATATTTAGTATTTTGATACCTATCAATGTCCAAACACGATAATTTTTTTACTAAATGCTCTTCTTAACGAGCCCTATGACACGTACAGTTCAGATTAATGGGTTACCGAGTGTATAATTATATAATTTTTCTTGAAGATTCTTTCAAAAAACATGGTCTTGAATTCTGAATGGAAATCGAATGAATTAGATCAATTGCGTAAGAATACCCGATGAGTTTGATTTTCTCCAAGACCACTTAAATAATTATTTTAAAATTATTTAACGGTTCGGATCGTTTGTGTGGGACTAGAAAATTAGCCCCACAAGATAACATTTTGCAAAACACTTGGGATGCCCGCCAAACAGTGATTGTGCGGCACATGCTGTGCATTCCATGCGATAGACCAACACTGAATGCAGGCATTGCGTCTGGTAGAGAATTTCCAAGAAAAAACCCAACTCAATCCTAAGCATATAAAACACAGATAGAATCATAGACAAACCCATGTAGAGGTTATTATGTCTCCATCGTGAAAGGAGAGTGATCGATATATTCTGGCAGATAGGAGACCATGGAAGTGCGCGCGATGAGATGAAACATCATCGGGTTGGACAGAGCGATAGGCCCATCAACGAGATCAAGGCCCAACAATATCTGTATATGCTGTCAATCTGTCACAATCGAAATTCATTTCTTTCACACTCCTGTGCTGTGATGAAAAAGAAGGAACAGTGTATCATGTGGAGATGAAAAGGTCATGGTCCCAAATCTCAAGCTGCCTCATATTTTGATAGTTGCAAGAAAATGAGTCAGCTATCCTAGCGAACAGAACCAAGTGGTATTTTGGGGAAGGTCGTTATTTCCAAACCCGAGGCGACCATTGCATTTCTGGGTAAAAGAGTAATTGAAGATACGTTGAATATAGAGTCCTTGAAGGTGTCCAATGAACCGAATTTTTATTCACAAAGGGAAAATTCAATCTAATCCTCCCAAGTAGGTTTTTTGAATTTGACAATTTTCGAAAAAAAAAATTCCTATATTCCCAAAAAATGAGAAAATTTGGAGGGGGAAAAAAGGATCCAGCACTCTATAGTTGGTTATATCCTTTGTGTGCTAAACAATCTAAATTTTAAAAAAGACTCCAGAATAGTCCTTTTAAAATCTGAACCAGCAAAGACACTTTTGAACAATTAACATTAAAATTCTTTTCTCATTTTTCTATTGGGTCAACTTTTAAATTTGACTGGACATGAACATTAATACAAAGGAATTACGCATCCTTTGTTTGACTAAAAATTCTACTGACCAAATTAAATGTGAATCAGATGTTACTTCACTAGTTCACTCGCCTAGACTCACATAGACTGTACCATCTGGAGGTGGTGACGGAAGATATAACATCATGGGTGTATGATATTATTAATCTAATTACATAGTCTCATAGACCTATATCCTATAACATTATATATATCTCCTCACTTTAATCCTAGGGGTGTACATACACCTGGCAGAGCCGGGTTCGGACTTGGCACATTAATAACGAGACTTGTGTAAGCCCAAGTCTAACCCATTAATAATCGGACTTCATCGATCTAATATGTCCAAGTCCAACCTATTTAAATTTTTTATTTCTCAAGCCCGTCCAATTAACAAGTTCATTTAATTTTCTAAAGCGTATCAAAAAAATTAATTAATTAACCATAACGATCACAAATTAGAATTCACAATCGTAATAATTATAGTTGAAGTTCTAAGTTCTCATAAAATTATTAAAATAAATAATGTTAAAAGAAAACAGAAGAAATTGAAAAGCAAAAAAATAAAGATGAAACTTACTCTATAATTAGTGTAGATGAAACTTACTCTATAATTAGTGTAGATGCGCTGGTTCAAGGAAAAAAACTAATAAGCAACTAGGATTAATTATAGTAGTAACCACATACATATATACTGGTTCAAGGAAAAAAACTAATAAGCAACTAGGATTAATTATAGTAGTAACCACATACATATATACTAGCAAAAAACCTGTGCTATGCACGGGCGTTGAATTTAGTATATACAGTTAAATGTTTGTACACATAATTCGAATACCAATTGAAGCATTAAAATTAGTTAAATTACCCATGCTATGTATAGAAAGAAAATTAGATCTCTTTAGCCCGCTTAATCCATGACACATTCAAATTAACTTCAATATTTAGCACATTTCAACATAATGATTGTCTCGAAAGCCTGGGCATCTTCTTTTTGTTAATATAATGAATGAGACCTACTAATAAAACAAAAGAAAAAAGAAATTAAATCATGTAGAATGAAAAAATTAAACATAGTTTTTTTATTAAACTGCATAAATGTCAATTTAAAATTACTGCAAACAAACTGAATAAATCAAAGAAAGGATTGGGAAGGAATACAATATAATTAAATATTCACAGTAAGAAGAAAAAGAAATAATAAATAAAATAGTGTGTCGTTGAATACAAATTAGAAAGTATCTTACAAATTTACTCGTCACATTATTGTTAGTGTTTGACTGGGATGAATTTTGCGTCGAAGAGCTTGAAAAGATTATAAAAAAAAAACTGCAGTAAAATAATCTTTACAAAATACAAAACAAAAAATTTACCTTTCAAAGAAGGGATGATGGAAAGATTAAAGAAAAAACTGTAGTAAAATAATTTTTACGAAATAGAAAACAAAATATTTACCTTTCAAAAAACAGATGAAGAATCGAAGATACTACTGTCTCTTTATCGATCTTCCCCTAAAAATGGTCTCTTGGATGAATTTTGAGTCAAAGAGCTCGAAAAGATTTAAAAAAACAACTGTAGTAAAATAATCTTTATAAAATAGAAAACAAAAGATTTACCTTTCAAATAACGAACGAAGAATCAAAGATGCTATCGTCTCTTTTACTGATCTTCCCCTGAAAAAGGTCTCCGAGCTTGGAAAGATTAAAGAGAAAACTCTAGTAAAATAATCTTTACAAAATAGAAAGCAAAAGATTTACCTTTCAAATAACGGATGAAAAATCGAAGATGCTACCATCTCTTTTACCAACCTTCCCCTAAAAATGGTCTCTACTCCAAATGGTTGCCTATCAATCATCTCTAATTCTTAGCAAATCATTCCTTTAATAAGCAGTCAAGAGCAAAAAAGAAAAAAGAAAAAAGGGTTTGAATATGTGCTTATAGATCCTTTGATTAACTCTTTAATAAATTATTCCTTTAAAACATTCTTTTTCCTTCTTATTTCGGTATACACGATTGGTTTTCAAATCTAATTTCCTTTTCCTATTATGTTGACATCATAATAGGATGATCAAAATAGGAAATGGCCATAGTGTATAATTCCATAGTACGACAAATAAAAAAAACTCTCTCAAAGAAAGAAACAGAGAGGAGAAACAATTAGCCACCCAAATGTATGTGTAGTTATCGCCACCAGCCATCTAATCAGCCCACGTTGTAAATTATATCCGCAAAAGATGAGAACATCTTTGACTGATAATGGCTACTAAAAATAATGAATCCGCAAATCAAACCAGCAACCAATTTGTTTAAAAGAAAAAATGAGAATTTGCCAAACGCTGTTGAAGGAATTAGTAAGCAACGCATCCTTCTAAAGTAGTTGATCAAACCTTAAATAAATTCAAGCAAACTGTAGTTATACAAAGCCAACACATTTCTGTTATATCACGAAGAAAATGAAAGCAGGAACTTTTCACAATTCCTTTTATTGCTACTATATAACCAAACATAGACGTAGACATATGCAGATCCGACATAATTGAAAAGCCCATAATTTCAAAGAACTTGCCACATTGTGAATGGTGATAGTTAAACAAACAAAGACATAATAAAATTAAAAATTTAGCACAGAGAATTTGAGAAAATAATTCCAAAGAACTTACCTAGAGTGATTTCTGATCGAACTATTAACGGATTTATCCTCCTCAAAGAATTGAAAATAAAAACACAACTCTAAAATCATTAAGACACCAAAAGGTGTTGTTAACTGAAATTACAAAGGACGCATGTGAGTGGAGAATTGAACGATGCTTTGAGTGGGGGGAATTGGGAATTAGACGAATGATATAAGCCCTTCAATTTGAAATTCTGAATGGATATCTTATGGTTGAAGATTTTCTGAAATCCAATCACATCTAGCCATATATTTCTTGTAACATTCCGAATTTTTAGTTTCAAAAAAAAAAAAAAATAAAATAAAATTTCTTTCTAATTACTTGATTTATCACGCTAAATTCTTACTTAGACTAATTACTTAATAATCATGATTAGATCATTAGTCGACTTCTAATTTTTGACTTCGCAAATATGTAGCATGACTATGACTACAAACTCTCTAACCAAACACCACCTAACCTAGGATAAACCAATTCCTAGAATAACATAACCCCTAGAATATCCTAACCCAATTTCCTATTGTTTCTCCAAAACCATGGTCCAAAACCATGGTCCAAAACCATCAACCATGCAAAACCACCATTAGACTTTCCTAGCTAGCCAACCCTAGGCCTAAACTCCCAGCAGAAATGCATCCATTGTTGCAAGCTCACCAATCTGGAAAAATGAAAGCTCCCATAACTCCACTCATCATCTTCATCATCCCCACCCATTTGTATTTTTCGGACAGATTACAGGGGGTCTGTAAATTGCCATTTTCTTAGAGTTTAAGTCGTTTTTAGGCTTAAGTTCCTTCATTGAAGTTGTAGAGGACTTCAAGACCTTCGATCTGGATACAAGAATCACCCAAAAAGGTTGAGAAATGATCCCAATATGCCAGCCCGAAGTTCCTGTTCAAGATGATGTTCTGTTTTTCCAAACAGCTCACTGTTCCTCTAAAGATCTTCATTTTTCTTCTTCTTCCAATCGTTTTTGAACTTAGATTCCTTGATCGAAGTTGTAGAGAGTTTCAAGATCTTAGATTTTTGTAAAAGAATCGCCCGAAACGGTTGAGGAACGATCCCGATATTGCAGCCCGAAGTTGCTGGTCGAGTATTTTCGAACAGCACAGTCACTCTGTGCAAATCTCAATTTTTCTCATAGTTAGAGCGAGTTCTGGGCTTAGACTTATTCGTCAACATTGTAGAACACTTCGAGCACTTCGTTTTAGACACAAGAATCGTCCGAAAAGGTTGAGTTTTTGTCACGATATTGCTGCCCAAAGATTCTGCTTGAAATCGTGATTTTTCAACGACATTTTGCAAGGCCGAGCTTATTCGTCCCAACGAAGGTAGATTACTCTATACCCATTACTTTCTAAGTATAAGTGCTAGTTATGACCAGTATTGAGGCTTATTAGGAGCCCAATCGATTGAAACAAACAAAACCCAAGAACTGTCTTGAACTAAAAATGACCTTACTGCCGCAAGGTGCCGACTCACGGCCGAGATATGAACCCTACGGACCTAAACTTTGTTTTAGACCATTGTGATGTTCTTGATTCTAATTGCTGTGACGTGTTCGAGTAATTTTAGAGGCCACCGTTTAGTGCCTTGTATAGATTTCAATATGGGGGTGTTTTGTCGTTGTTCAAAATGTGATATCATGAGAAGTTTTGGATTAGAATTATTATTATGATTTTGAAACCTGAATCCAATAATTGTAAACTACATGCAATTATACATCACTTATGAATTTAGTATTTCTATTAGTTAGATTTTAGCATCAGTGGACGTTTTACACAAAATTCTATTCTGACATTTGTTAACAAAATGCTAAAGTATTAATGTAGCCTTTTACATGGTTGTATAGAATTAATTAAAATACTCACACTTAAGATATCGCAAGTATCATGACTTTAGTAAAAGAAAATGGTATACTTTTCTTATACTGTTACGTGGGTAACATTTTTTTTCTTTCTTTTGAAATTGATACTTTTACGTGTTATGTGTTGTTCCGTCTCTCATGATGGGTACTGCGAATTATACTTAATATGAGATTATTGTTAAAATGACACCGGTTCATGGGTTGGGGTTACGAGCTTAGAAAATATAGACGATGATAAGTTAAGCAAATTGGGAATAATTGAGGTTGTTGTGATGGGACCTAGAAGGTCATCCAGCAGGATCTCGGAGTTGTGGTAAATGGTGAAGCCAGGTTATGGCTAGATTGGAGAAAGTGATGTGTTGTTGTTCGAAACCCTAGATATGCGGTTGCGTGATCACTCCTCATGAATAAGGCAGTTACAGATGATTTTGTATTATAGATCCAGGTTATGGACTATATACTCCCAAGGTTACGGTTAGTTCCTTGTGGGCCCAGTGGTACGGTTAGTCCCTGGGAGATTTTTCCTTGTGAGGCAGTTGATGACTCTGACTAAGTACATAATTTAGTCCGTTTCATCTGGGCCCCCGGTTAGGGCAAGCAAGGAGGGAGTGGAATCACGAATGGCCATAGTCTAAGTGGTTAAACTGGGAGGATTGATTTCTCAAGGAGAGAATCATAGATTTCACGTAAGTAAGAAAAAAAAAATGTGATAAAGACTGATTGATTGTGTGGTTATTCATTATCATTGCCATTATCCTGTTATTTATCTTTTGTGATGTAATGTAAGGGGTAATGGGTAGGAGCCTATCTACTGAGTGTTTGTACACTCATGGTGCTATTGTTGCCCTGGCATTTTACGCCAGGTAGTGAAGCAGGTGGAGGAGAGCAGAAATTTCAAGAAGAGAACCTTACTACTGAGGTGGAAACAGAAGAAGCATGGAATCCCTACTATTAGTGCTCTGTTCCTTATATTTGAATAATTTTAGTTGGAGGACTGTATCTTAATTTTCGATACTGCAAGTACTATCTCATTTTGTCAACAATGTTTCCACTACTTATTAAGTTAAGTAAGGTTGAATGATTTGAAGGTTATCTTTTTGTTTAAAGTAATTTTTTTTTATATATAAATTTTAATTAATGCCTTCGAAAATCGGGGCGTTACATTTCTCCTTTAGGATAGCTTTTCAAATTCAAAGTTCAAAACTTATGTTAGCTAAAGTCAGATACCATAAATTTTAATTTTAAGTTTAATTCCTTCATGCAAATCGTGCCTCAATATGTAAACTCTAGTAGAGCACGGCTGTGATCAAAGAAGGTATAGAATTGTTGTAATAACCCGAAATTTCGTAAATAAAAATTTCGATTTATTAATTCGATTAGTTATTTTTAATATCGCTAAATAAAATAATTTATTATTTAGTTTAAATAATTTGAATGAAACTAGATCTAGTTTGTTATTTCCTTTTATTTATTTTTCCGCGCCGTAAAATAAACGCGTACACACCGGGTATTTCACCACACTGCGTCCGGAAGCCTTACTAAATCCCCAACTCTTATTTTATTTTATTAAAGCTAACCTTGATTAGGTGGGAGATTACTTATAACCTAAAACTAATCTTTAAGTTGGTGGGAAATTAGGTGGGAGATTACTTATAACCTAAAACTAATCTTTAAGTTGGTGGGAAATTTGGTGGGGAATTTCTTATAACCTAAAATTAGTCTTTAAAACCTAATTTTTGCTTTTGCAAAAGGTTGTTTGGACACTTGTGGGGAGGGTTTTTGGCTAGTGATTATTTTTGGGGGAGGTGAACCTCATTGCTTCACTATAAATAGCTCACTCTCCTTGCTTCATTTCACACCAAAACCTCCCAACTTCTCCACTTTGTGCTTTCTAGTGTTCTTGAGTGAGTTCTTGGGTGTTCTTCTTGAAACTCATCCTAAACCACCACACACCACCACTCTCGACCACCCCTAGATCTTAGAAAGGTAGAATAAGTGAGCAAGAAAGCGTTTGAGCAAAGGTCGACTAGTCGTTACGCCGCCGGAATTCAACTAGCTTATCGGCTTCCGACTAATCATCGGAATTAAGGTAGATACTTTATCTTAACCTTAGATTAGTAGTTACTAGTTCATATTGATTATGTTATTATTTTGCTTAAACGTGCTTAATTATGATTAAACGTGATTATGTTGGTGATTAGTGATTTTATGAACAATTAGACTTTGAAAAAAACACACTTAGTCGTCACTATGCACGAATTAAAATTGACTATCAAAATGCACCGTTATAATGTTCGATGGACTTTTGGGAAACTAAATTACCCAGTTATAATGCCTGAATGAAAATCGACTTTTCAAATTTACGCAGTTATAATGCCCGACCAATTTTCTGAGAAAAGAGTTTTTCAAATGAAATGAGATTTTCCGGGATTATTGAATAAATATTCTTAATCTATTTAGACTAACAAATAGAATCTATGGCTAGCATGTCTAGTCAGGCTTTTTCTTGGTTTAGCCCAAACCAAGTGGCGATTCGACGAACGAATCTTAAAACACGCCAAACGGATTCAACTACTAGAGTTTTCTAGTAGGGTACTTTCTTGGTTTAGACAAACCAAGTGGCAATTTGACGTACGAATCTTAAAACACGCCAGCAAATCCAAGAACGAGAATGAATCCTTATGTTTTGATTTAAATTCCCGGAAGAAAGAACTTTTGTCGTTAAGTAACATGTTTTCGTAAGATGGGTTACGAGCAGAAGGTTTATCATGAACGATTCTAAACGGAGGATTTTGTTTTATGAAATTAATGCATGTGCACGTTCTTTTTCAAAGACGATACGACCCGACACATTTTTCGAGAAAGTGATCGAATGTTTTTAAATGGAAGAGATAGAAATGAGAATGAAAATGTTGATGTGATGGAAGTTGAGATGTTGATGCTGTTGGAGTCCCGCCTCAGTTCCCCGGGGTGAACTGGTGGTCAAAGCCCAACGGAACTATACGGTAGTGCTGTTTGAAGTTTCTCCTCAAATTCCGCGGGAGAATTTGACGGTTAGAACTTACTCAGTACAACACATAGCAAGCGGACCTCATAAACAAACTGGTGGGGATTCAGTGATATGGGTAGCCGGGACTATGTCGTGTGTGACGCGGAGTTAGCGGATCCCATACTGCAGGAGTCAGTTTATGGGTGGCCGACCCTTCGTACGGAAAGGTTGGTGACCGTTAGAACGGGGTTGTAGAACGGGCCAATAACTTTCGAGAGATGTGAGATGTTGACATGGTTGAAATTTGAAGAAGAATGCTGTTATGAGAAAATGATACGAGATACTGACACTATACTCTGGATTCTGAAATAATACGAGATACTGATTTTATTAAAGCTGCACTCTGATATGAAAAGAAATGGGATACTGATTTTATTTAAGCTGCACTCTGATTTGATGTGATACTGATGCATTGACACGCATGAACTTACCGTTTTGATAAATGATTTTCAACTATTTACCTGCCAACAATATTGTTCTAGAATTGCTAGTTTAATGTTGGGGTACGGTATCTATTGAGCGTCCTCGCTCACGGTTTGCCCTGGCATAATACCACGATGTTGGTATTATGCTAGATTGTCACGATGAACAGAAGGAATAATATAGCGCCGGAGGAGCTGCCGACATGGAGCACGACCAGATCAAGGAACGTATGGAGCCATAGAGTCCACCCAGTTTACTTTTTTTTGTAATCTGTGAAGGATAGATCATCTATATGTATTTTTGGTTATTATTATTACTGTTTAAGACCGACTTTAAATTGTAATAATAATCCATAACGTATCCCGAAAATGCGGGGCGTTACAAGTGGTATCAGAGCCCTAGGTTCAAACACTCGGCCTTGGGTAGAATGGGTAGATCACTTTCCGAGAGCGTAACCTGAATAAATGTCCGTACTTTGTACTTTTGCTACTTTAAAAATAGCCTATTTGCTAACGGTGTAGTTATAGGCATATATGAGCCATTACCAAGCGTAGGGAAGCGAAACGTGAGAACACTTAGGATTTGACTGTTTGTGACATGTGTCCTGCTCACATGTCAGTTTCAGTATAAATATGTGCTCAAAGATAACGTTTAGCAGCAGTAAATCCTTTCCGAATTTAGATTTTAGCCGTAGTATTGTGCTATTATTTTCAAAAAGGGTATTCTAGACTGAATTTCCCTACGAATTTCCAACTCTGGAATGGCGATTACACGTAACAATGGTGAGGACTCGTCCAACGGAACCAACGGTAACCCTGACCTCGCACAACTCGTGCAAGCCTTCATTGCTGCACTCAACGCGAACCGACTCCCACCAAACAACCAACACTGGAGGAGGAATGATTCTAAGCAAGGATCATCCAAAATTCTGGACGAGGTAGCACAATAGCCCGATGCTATAATTGCTCAAGTATTGGACATGTCAATCGTAACTGCCCCCACCCGAGGAAGGAGGAGACTAACACCAGAGTGATACGCCAAGGAAATAGTTCAGGAGGACCTATCAAGACTGTGCATAACAACAACGATCGTGGGCCCTACCCAGCCAAACTTAACCCTGCTCAGATTAATACCCAGCCTTGGAAAAGGGGTGACCGAAGGCAAGGACCATCGGGATCAACACACAATAACCCAACAATCTGATGCTTTAACTGTCAAGCCTTTGGGCATATCAGCCGTAATTGACCTAGGACAGTAGGACCCATAGATTTTGGATATCAGCAGCCCCAGCAATATCAACAGATTGACTTTGCCAATCCGAGCTTTGGGAAGCAACCTATACAATAGAATACTAGGCCAGAAAAGAAAGCATGTCGAGAATGTATTTCCCTTGAATGCTCCGAATGAAGTTGACCAGATAACCGAGAAGATTAGAACCTAGCCATAGTTAGGTTTTTAAATAAAATGTTGTTTTCACTTCTAGTATGAGAGGTTAACCTTTTGCTGTATTATAAGTAAACCTCGGTTGTAAGCAAACCTACAAGTCTGTCGGTTGTAGCAATAAAGCGAGTGTTTAGTAAACCTTGTTGTACTTCCTTTAGCACCATTCTCACATTTTCAACACCACAACACAATTTCACACAAGGACTTGCTTTCTCTTAGCTTATGACTATGCCGATGAGCCGTCTTTTCCACCGTCCTGGCACGCTACCACCTCGACTGCCGCACAACCATCACTACCGGTGCCTTCTCCAGGACCATACGCTAGACTCTATCCTACTACTGTTTAGTACCTGCGTTCAAACTTTATTTGACACTGGAGCATCGTGTTCGTTTATATCAGCTGCATGCGTATCTACGCTAGGATTAGACACTGAACCCCTAGAGAACCAGATGACAATAGCATCACCTTTAAGCGCTAGTTTACCATTTAATCTAATCTGTAGAGGCTGCGAGTTAGAAGTAAGTAATATCCGACTAACCTGTGACTTACGCGTGATCGAGATGGTTGACTTCGACTTAATTATGGAGATGGATTGGCTGTCAACTCATCGAGCTGTCATTGATTACCATCAAAAGATAGTAACAGCTTTCACCCCTGATAGGACATGTTTCCGTTTTAAGGGGGATAGACAGGTTGTGAATTTGGCGACTCAACGCTCGTAGTGACAGAACCAACTGTTTAGATGGCTAGTTAGCCTCCAGTTGGAAGAATCTGACCGAGAAGAGTTAGGACTGCCACACATCGTCTGTGACTATGCTGACATGTTTCATGACAATCTACCTGGATTAACCGCCACAAAGATAGATCAATTTTACCATCAAGCTTCAACCTAGAACCGCCCTAATTTCGATAGCCCCATACCATATAGCGCCGACAGAACTGAAGGAATTGAAGACCCAACTACAAGAGTCGTCAGAGTAATGATACATCAAACCGAGTACTTCACCATGAGGAGCACCTGCACTGTTCGTGAAGAAGAAAGAAGGAACCTTACGACTGTGCATTGACTATAGGCAACTGAACCAAGTCGCGATCAAGAATCGCTATCCACTGCCTAGAATAAATGACCTGCTTGATCAGTTGAAGGGAGCAACTTGTTTCTTGAAAATTGATCTAAGATCAGGATATCATCAGTTGAGAGTACGAGATGAGGACATCTCGAAGACCGCATTCAGGACAAGATACATACACTACAAGTTCGTGGTCATGTCGTTTGGATTGATGAATGCTCCGAAAATATTCATGTGTCTCATGAACAAGATATTCCAACCCTATTTGGATAGATTTGTGGTGGTGTTCATTGACGATATATTGATATACTCAGCCAATAGAGTGGAGCATGAAGGACACCAGAGGCCTGGAAGAGAGTTGCAGCCGCTACCAATTCCATAGTGGAAATGGGAGCATATTTCGATGGATTTTTTTGACTGGACTTCCGAGATCATTAAAGTCAAACACCGCTGTGTGGATAATTGTTGACCGTCTCACTAAGTCGGCACACATTTTGCCAGTGAAAATGACGGAAAACATGGAAGCATTGGGAATGCACTACTTACTAGAGATAGTACGACTACATTGAGTACTAGTATCAATCGTATCAGACAGAAATCCTAGATTTGTCTCACAGTTCTGGAAAGGACTACAAAGGGCACTAGGGACTGACATTCGTCTCAGTACTGCTTTTCATCCGCAGACTGATGGACAGACGGAGAGGACAATCCAGATATTGGAGGACATGCTTAGGGCTTGCACCTTAGATTTCACAGGGAATTGGGAACGACATCTACCATTAGTAGAATTCGCCTACAATAACAGTTATCAAGCTAGCATAGAGATGGCCCTACGAAGCTCTGTACGGCCGCCCGTGTCGATCACAAGTTTGTTGGACTGATGCCGGAGAGATAGGATTACTAGAACCTGAAATGGTTAGAGACACGACGAGAAGATTAAGCCTATCCAACAGAGACTGCTTACTGCGCAGAGCCAACAGAAGAGTTATGCGGATCGAAGAAACAGACCCTTGTCGTTCAAAGAGGGAGACCACGTGTTTCAGAAAAAAAAAAAAAAAAAAAAAAAAAAAATTCGGCCCCGAAGAGGAGTAATTAGATTCCGGAAGAAAGGGAAGCTTTCTCCGCGATATATCGGCCCATTGGAGATTTTGGAGAAAATCGAACAAGTGGCCTACCGATTAGCACTCCCACCACAGATACCGAGTGCATAACATTTTTCACGACTTTATGTTAAGGAAGTATCTCGCCTTGCCAAAACACGTGTTAAATTAGGAATATCTCGACATAGATGAGGACGCAACTTTTGAGGAAGAACCAATTGAAATTCGGGACAGCATGGAGAAGCGTATCCGCAACAGAATCATTCAGTTAGTACGAGTATTATGGAAAGATCGAAAAATAGAGGAAAAACCTCGGGAACGAGAAGAAGCCATGAGAGCCAACTATCCACAATTGTTTCCATCCGTTGAGTAATTCGAATTTCGAGGACGAAATTTGTTAAGGGGGATAGATTGTAATAACCCGAAATTTCGTAAATAAAAATTTCGATTTATTAATTCGATTAGTTATTTTTAATATCGCTAAATAAAATAATTTATTATTTAGTTTAAATAATTTGAATGAAACTAGATCTAGTTTGTTATTTCCTTTTATTTATTTTTCCGCGCCGTAAAATAAACGCGTACACACCGGGTATTTCACCACACTGCGTCCGGAAGCCTTACTAAATCCCCAACTCTTATTTTATTTTATTAAAGCTAACCTTGATTAGGTGGGAGATTACTTATAACCTAAAACTAATCTTTAAGTTGGTGGGAAATTAGGTGGGAGATTACTTATAACCTAAAACTAATCTTTAAGTTGGTGGGAAATTTGGTGGGGAATTTCTTATAACCTAAAATTAGTCTTTAAAACCTAATTTTTGCTTTTGCAAAAGGTTGTTTGGACACTTGTGGGGAGGGTTTTTGGCTAGTGATTATTTTTGGGGGAGGTGAACCTCATTGCTTCACTATAAATAGCTCACTCTCCTTGCTTCATTTCACACCAAAACCTCCCAACTTCTCCACTTTGTGCTTTCTAGTGTTCTTGAGTGAGTTCTTGGGTGTTCTTCTTGAAACTCATCCTAAACCACCACACACCACCACTCTCGACCACCCCTAGATCTTAGAAAGGTAGAATAAGTGAGCAAGAAAGCGTTTGAGCAAAGGTCGACTAGTCGTTACGCCGCCGGAATTCAACTAGCTTATCGGCTTCCGACTAATCATCGGAATTAAGGTAGATACTTTATCTTAACCTTAGATTAGTAGTTACTAGTTCATATTGATTATGTTATTATTTTGCTTAAACGTGCTTAATTATGATTAAACGTGATTATGTTGGTGATTAGTGATTTTATGAACAATTAGACTTTGAAAAAAACACACTTAGTCGTCACTATGCACGAATTAAAATTGACTATCAAAATGCACCGTTATAATGTTCGATGGACTTTTGGGAAACTAAATTACCCAGTTATAATGCCTGAATGAAAATCGACTTTTCAAATTTACGCAGTTATAATGCCCGACCAATTTTCTGAGAAAAGAGTTTTTCAAATGAAATGAGATTTTCCGGGATTATTGAATAAATATTCTTAATCTATTTAGACTAACAAATAGAATCTATGGCTAGCATGTCTAGTCAGGCTTTTTCTTGGTTTAGCCCAAACCAAGTGGCGATTCGACGAACGAATCTTAAAACACGCCAAACGGATTCAACTACTAGAGTTTTCTAGTAGGGTACTTTCTTGGTTTAGACAAACCAAGTGGCAATTTGACGTACGAATCTTAAAACACGCCAGCAAATCCAAGAACGAGAATGAATCCTTATGTTTTGATTTAAATTCCCGGAAGAAAGAACTTTTGTCGTTAAGTAACATGTTTTCGTAAGATGGGTTACGAGCAGAAGGTTTATCATGAACGATTCTAAACGGAGGATTTTGTTTTATGAAATTAATGCATGTGCACGTTCTTTTTCAAAGACAATACGACCCGACACATTTTTCGAGAAAGTGATCGAATGTTTTTAAATGGAAGAGATAGAAATGAGAATGAAAATGTTGATGTGATGGAAGTTGAGATGTTGATGCTGTTGGAGTCCCGCCTCAGTTCCCCGGGGTGAACTGGTGGTCAAAGCCCAACGGAACTATACGGTAGTGCTGTTTGAAGTTTCTCCTCAAATTCCGCGGGAGAATTTGACGGTTAGAACTTACTCAGTACAACACATAGCAAGCGGACCTCATAAACAAACTGGTGGGGATTCAGTGATATGGGTAGCCGGGACTATGTCGTGTGTGACGCGGAGTTAGCGGATCCCATACTGCAGGAGTCAGTTTATGGGTGGCCGACCCTTCGTACGGAAAGGTTGGTGACCGTTAGAACGGGGTTGTAGAACGGGCCAATAACTTTCGAGAGATGTGAGATGTTGACATGGTTGAAATTTGAAGAAGAATGCTGTTATGAGAAAATGATACGAGATACTGACACTATACTCTGGATTCTGAAATAATACGAGATACTGATTTTATTAAAGCTGCACTCTGATATGAAAAGAAATGGGATACTGATTTTATTTAAGCTGCACTCTGATTTGATGTGATACTGATGCATTGACACGCATGAACTTACCGTTTTGATAAATGATTTTCAACTATTTACCTGCCAACAATATTGTTCTAGAATTGCTAGTTTAATGTTGGGGTACGGTATCTATTGAGCGTCCTCGCTCACGGTTTGCCCTGGCATAATACCACGATGTTGGTATTATGCTAGATTGTCACGATGAACAGAAGGAATAATATAGCGCCGGAGGAGCTGCCGACATGGAGCACGACCAGATCAAGGAACGTATGGAGCCATAGAGTCCACCCAGTTTACTTTTTTTTGTAATCTGTGAAGGATAGATCATCTATATGTATTTTTGGTTATTATTATTACTGTTTAAGACCGACTTTAAATTGTAATAATAATCCATAACGTATCCCGAAAATGCGGGGCGTTACAATTGTTGTTTTATGAAGGGAATCATTCCTTTTAAGATAAACTTAAGTTATTTCCAATTCAAAAATATGCTTTTATAGGAATAAGTCGCTTTATACATTTAAATAATTTGAAAAATTCAAAAATTTACAAATCCTATCCAATCAATACACGGCACTTGTCGCACTCATGGCGCTACTCGCGAAAACCCATCCTGCAATACTAATATAGATTTATATAATCCTTTTAAATAAAAATATTATTTTAATCGGGTCGGGCGGGGCTAGGCCTCAAGGGATTTTTCCAAATCTAGCCCAATATTAAACTAGCTTAATCTCTCAACTCAGACCAGTCCTATGAAATATGAACCTAAATATTTATCTTGAATCCTAAAAAAACGGGTTGCGATAGTTGGACTTCCGGGTTGGTGTGCACCCATGGCCATTAATACGGTATTAAGCCTCATGTTTGAATACCGTCATAAGTTACTACTCTATCCGTCCCAATTTGGATGTCCATTTTTGAAACTCGTGCCTTTTTTCGATCGTTATCTCTTTCAATTTATAATGTTTTTCATAATTGTTAACACTTTGTATTATAGAACTCATCGGGAACTATCAAACAAGATCCATATTTAATATTTTTACAGATTCATATTGAAAGATATAAGCGACTGAAATTGGAACGAATTTCAATTAAAAAAACACATCCAAATTGGGACGGAGGGAGTGCTTACCACCAAAACCGTCGTAAAGAAATCGGAGTACCGTAACTTTGTCTTCAAATATAAGATTTAAATACCGTCATAAGTTACTACTTACTACCACAACCGAACAAGTAACGTATTTGGGCTTGTGTTTCGCAATCAACTATCTCTACAAGTAAACAAAATAAATTAAAAATAATTCTAGATACTATATTTCCGTTGTATTTGGTACTACTTTGGATCATCGTACCTTTTAAACAAACTCTATCAGTATTTTGGATCATTGTACTTTCAAACAAAGTCTACCAAGATCCCTTGATTTCGTTTGAAAATCTGTCTTTTGTATTTTCTATTACGAAAGTATTATTTTCTCTATTTTCTTATAGGAATGGGAGTGAGGGAAAGAAACACTCCATCTACTTCAAATTTAAGTTTGACCAAAAATGCAGGAATTTATCCAGATAAGTACATATAAGAAAAGCAAATCCCAGAAGGATAACAACATATCACACAAAATTTCTACTGTATTTTTTTCCCCCTGGAATGCCGTAAAGTAATGAAATCTTTTTGAGCACATGGGCAGTTGCACTTCAGGTTTAGGGGTTCAAGCGAAACTTCTAGGCTCAAAAAATGCAATAAATTTTGGAATTTTTCTCACATAATTTAAAATTTTTCTCTTGTAAAATTTTATTTTTTTCCTGAATTTTCGGCACTGAATTATTCGTTTCTAGCCAAAGTAAAAAAAAAAATCACTTAAATCTTCTCAATTAAAAAAATGAATTAAGCTTGATAAATTTTTATTTTGCAGAGAGCTTTTTATAACCTTTTCTTTACGTTTTTGTCACTGCTGAACTCAAATCTTGTAGCTGTCCCTATTTGAGCACTCACTCCATTTTTTATTTTTTATTTTTAATATGGGTCACATTGAGCTGAAAATCTTGTGTGTTTGCGAAACATTTCAGTACTAATGCAGCAAAGTATGTTAAATTATTGATTTCGTACTCGCCAATTGAATTTTCCCTTTGAATTTCCCTGAATATGTAATTGAATTTGACGATGACACTCCATCTCCATCTCGTATTAAAATTTTCATGTCATACTCATCATTTGTCTTTTCCATTTAGATTTCTCAACTTGAAATCCATCAGTCAATGAATTATGGCGTTATTGATCCGAAATTTCTTACTACTATTTCCATCCCAATTTGTTGATCAATGTTTAAAAATTCCAACTTATTAAGGGATTTCTATCTTACAAATTTCAAACTTCACTTTTACCCTTACCTTCTGTGTTTCCAAGAAGATTTTAACACCTGAAAACAAAAGATCGGAAGGGCAAAAGAAGAAAATCAAAAAATTCCGTACTTAAACAGTTTGACAAATAAGAGAAATATTAGACAAATAGAGTGAGACGGAGGGAGTATTAATTTTTTATTTTAAGGGTTTATGACTTCCTTTGATTTTAAGATTAGGTTTCGTGTCATGTTTTAGTTGTCTTTGTGTCATTTAAAGTTTTGTACTCCCTCTGTCTCAAAAAGTTTGGACTACTTACAAATTTTCAAATTTTATGTACAATACATATTGTTACTAAAAAATTGTAACTTTTCAAGTTTGCCCTTCATTAGTTGACTCTAATAAAATACAGGAGTTAATCAAGTTTTGAATTTAAATTGTTTTCCGTAAAGCTGAAAATCTTGCGGCCAATGTAATCAGAGACCTTTTTCAAAATTTTAAAACGCACTTTAAACTTTAAAATTTTCAAATATTTTCTTTTGGTCTCATGGTTTTGATTGTGAAAAGTTTCTCAAGGGTAGAAATGGATTTTATCAACTTTCTTTTGTTGAAATTTTTAAATTGGTCTTATATTTTGGGACAGCCAAAAAAGGAAAGTAGGTCAGACTTTTTAGGACGGAGGGAGTATTAATTTAGAATCAGATTAAAACACATGTTAGTAACCCTAAATTGAACGACTTAAAATTCTGTCCTGTTCCAGGATAGGGTCGACTCAGCTGACACGTTCAGTTTAAATCTAAAAAAAAAAAAAATGTATAGAAAATTATACTTTACAATTATGTTTGGGTGTATTGTTGGCACGTAGCAATGATGACACGTTGGTTAACAATGATAATGATGACTCGTTTAGTTAACAATGTCAGGCATGAGCAATTTGTTTAATCAAATAGAAAACATAAAAACTATTTTCAATGTCATCATAATCACATAAACTATAAAATCAACAAAAATAGCCAAAAAAGTATTCCAAATCAGTGGGTCTTTACAAGTTCGAAACACTATGGATTTCAATGGAATTGGGTTCATACCCATTAAGGTTACTCGTGTACGATTCGGGCTAATAGGTCTGGTATAGAAAATTGAACGATTATTTGCGTCTTTTTGAGTTACGCAAGTTTACTCTGTATTCGTTTGAACCAAAGTGTCATGTTGGTGTTCGTGTCAAAAAATAATCAACCCAAACCCTCTAACTTCGTGTTAAGTTCAAGCAGAAGTCAGTTGAGTACAGCTAGTTAAATCCTCTAGACACGTATCTAAGCAGAAAGTACTATGTGGGTAGGGCACGTAATAAAGATAGCTTAGTCGGTAATCAAACAAGTAGGGCCTACGTTTGCTCACAGTACATTCTCAGAGTCTAAATTTAATTGATAATAAAGCAGTTTATCGAATTAATTAACACATAAGTAATAAAGTTGCATTGAAAAAGTAAATTCTGCACTAGCTATGTTCAAAAGAGGTTGATTACATGTGACTGAGGAATGACATCAGAGCTCTCCTAGCAAGACAGTGGGCACGGTGAATGTTCTTGCGCTCCATTTTCTTAGTCCTATGAAGAGACACGTTGAAAATCTCGTCTACGGTTGCATAACAAAAATCTATCAACAAAGTGACACTCATTCTTCCTCCTATCTGTAGCGATCATTTTACATCTAGGACAGTTGCTGTTTGCTAAGATCTCCGTTTGAAGTAGACTCAAATTAGGAAACGGGGAACCTGGTATGTGCTCCCTGTAGTGTGGCATTCGAGTCGTCGGATGTGTTTTCAACGGTTCTGATTTTATCTCAGTACTTTGCAGATCCGAGTCATCCATTGTCAAAATAAAATTCGACCCATTAATTGCCAAGATCAATGGCTCGAATGCGCACACCAGGACTACACTCTGGCACCCCGGATCCCTCAAACTATAGTATGGTGTTGAAAAACTCTGAATATAACGGAGCCATCAAGGTTGCTGGAAACGAAACCCAGACCGCTCCATCCATAAGAAAATTAGCCAACCTCTTTTGGTTAATAGGTGAATCAGAATATGCTTTTATAGTAAGGGGTGTTTGGGAGCTTTATTTTCAGTTTTAATTTCATTTTCAACTTTTTGATTTTTTGGATTATGGTCATAATTTAATTTGAATCTGGTAGGAGTGTTTGGGAGAAATGTGCAGAATGCATTTTGTAATAGGAATATACTGTTTGGGAGATATATGCATAGTACATTTTGTAGGTCCTTTTGTTATCAAAATGGAAAAAGTGAAAAATGAGAAGTCAAAAAACTTCCCTTAGCCTATTTTTGACTTCTCATCCCTAAACCCAAAAATTTCAAAACTCATTTTGGGAAAATATTTATGGCTTTCACTTGCGAAACATGCACGGTGTAAAAGAGAGAGTCCCAAAATGTGAAACATAGGTGTCCAAACAACCCCTAAAAATGAGAAAATTCCCATAGGAATTTGATCCCTAATGTCCCATATTAATCCCAGAGGACCAAGAAGAGGCCTTTTTGAACTGGAGAGCGTTGTCTTTTGTCATTGCGAAGGCTGCATTGGCACAAACTAGGAATCAAAGAAAACTGTTTGGTTTTCGTGCTTCCAAATCGCTCAGAGGATAGCAATGAAGCTGTAGAATTGGTGTTTGTCAAACGCAAAAATAGATAAGCAGATAATCCAGTCCATTGACCAATCTTTAATGAGGAAATCATCAGCGATAGCAAGAAGAGATTGGAAAACCACTGGTGTCCTAGACATTTCTTGTCAGATGGCAATTGCATAAAGGGCAGATAGGAGATATATGTTGTAAGCGAGATGCTAGACCCCTTCTGATTGAAAGGATACACCCTTGGTGACAGGTCTAATCTCTTCAAAACAGGCAAACCTCATGACAGGCAAACCTCATGACGAGAAAAACTTGGGTGCAAATAGGGTATGGGTGACGTGGTACTCGTGCGGTGCATTTGAGCCATCTAAAAATGCATCCGACGGTCCGGATTGAAATGTTCTTTTTGTTTTATTTTTTGTTTTTTTAAATCCGACGGCACTTTTAATCCGGACCATCGGTTGCAATGTTGAACGACTCGGATGCACCGAGAGGGTACCACGTGATACCATCCCCGTAACCAAATTCTTCTCCCTTATGACCCACGTTTATCCAAGTAGGTGGACCATTATTATTTTGAGAAATTGTTTAGGCATATTTTTTAAGTCAACCATTTTGAGCGAATCAAATAATCACACAGAAAAATCCCATCCTTTTCAAAATAAATATTTATTTAAACGTGTGATATTTTCTAAAACTAATCCGACGCCAAGAAAAAAAAACTGGAACTAACAGCTCAACACCAAAAAAAAAAATCAAGTTACTCGAGTCCTTCTTGAGTTATGCGGATCTAGCCCATATTCATCCCGTTTAACTTTTGTGTCCACGTCAAAAAAACATAGTCAGACAAAACTTTCCAAGTTTGTGTGTTTAAGTGGTGTCAAGGTGTTATATATGTTCGCATGCCATCTCCAAAATTTTAACCCCTAATCTCCAGTCCCTAAAAGAGACTGGATGGTGCCAACATCTGTGGGCTTTTTTCAAGCCTGCTGCGATAAATAGAACTGTTATAAAAAATTAAAATTAAAATTAAAAAAATTTTAAAAAAAACACGGCGAAATTATCAACCATGCCAAAATTCATTTTATCAGTTATCAATCAGTGCATAATTAATTTTAACATATTTGTCTTTTCAATAAAATAGTTTTGTGACACTGGATCAAAATCAATCATATTTTAAATAATTCACGAAATTGGTTTGATTGGTGTCTCGATGAGGTTTAGAAAATAAATATCTCCCATCATAAAAGTAGGCCCAAGAAGGGCTCAAAAATAGGCCAACACCACCGTCGTTAGGGACGGCAGAGGAGCTACTCTGTAACGCCCCGCATTTTTGGAAAAAGCGTTATGGATTATTATTACAATTTAAAGTCGGTCTAAACAGTAATAATAATAACCAAAAATACATATAGATGATCTATCCTTCACAGATTACAAAAAGGTAGACTGGGTGGACTCTATGACTCCGCAAATCTCTCCGCCTGGTGGATCTCCATCTCGGCAGCTCCTCCGGTTCCGTGTTCTCCGTAGAGGTCCACCTGTCCAACGTGATAATCTAGCATAATACGTCAGAGTCGCGAAGCAACATCGTGGTATTATGCCAGAGCGAAACCGTGAGCGAGGACGCTCAATAGATACCCTACCCCAACTTTAAACTAGCAATTCTAGAACAATAAAGTTGGCAGTAAATAGTTGAAAATCATTTATCAAAACAGTAAGTTCATGCGTGTCAATGCATCAGTATCACATCCAAATCAGAGTGCAACTTTAATAAAATCAGTATCCCATTTCTTTTCAAATCAGAGTGCAGCTTTAATAAAATCAATATCTCATATCATTTCAAAATCCAGAGTGCAGTGTCAGTATCTCGTATCATTTTCTCATAACAGCATTCCTCTTCAAATTTCAACCATGTCAACATCTCACATCTCTCGAAAGTTATTGGCCCGTTCTACAACCCCGTTCTAACGGTCACCAACCTTTCCGTTGGAAGGTTCGGCCACCCATATACTGACTCCTGCAGTATGAGTTCCGCTATCTCCGCGTCACACACGACATAGTCCCGGCTACCCATATCACTGAATCCCCACCAGTCTGTTTATGAGGTCCGCTTGCTATGTGTTGTACTGAGTAAGTTCTAACCGTCAAATTCGCCCGCGAAATTTGAGGAGAAACTCCAAACAGCACTACCGTATAGTTCCATTGAGCTTTGGCCACCAGTTCACCCCGGGGAACTGAGGCGGGACTCTAATGGCAGTATTGTCTAAATTTTAATTACAGCATCATTTTCATTCTCATCTCTAACTCTTCCATTTAAAAACAATCGATCACTTTCTCAAAAAACGTGTCGTGTCGTACCGTCTCGGAAAACGTATACATGCCATAATTTCATAAAACAAAACCTTCCGTTTAGGATCGTTCATGATGAACCTTCCGCTCGTAAACCATCTTACGAAAAACCATGTTACTTAACGACAAAAATTCTTTGTTCCGGGAATTAAAACATAAGGATTTATTCTCGTTCTTGAATTTGCTGGCGTGTTTTAAGATTCGTACGTCGAATCACCACTTGGTTTGTCTAAACCAAGAAATTACCCTACTAGAAAACTCTAGTAGTTGAATCCGTTTGGCGTGTTTTAAGATTCGTTCGTCGAATCGCCACTTGGTTTGGGCTAAACCAAGAAAAAGCCTGACTAGACATGCTAGTTATAGATTCTATTTGTTAGTCTGAATAGATTAAGAATATTTATTCAATAATCCTGGAAAATCTCATTTCACTTGAAAAGCTCTTTTGTTCAGAAAATCAGTCGGGCATTATAACTGCGTAAATTTGAAAAGTCGATTTTCATTCGGGCATTACAACTGGGTAATTTAGTTTTCCAAAAGTCCATCGAACATTATAACGATGCATTTTGATAGTCAATTTTAAATCGTGCATAGTAACGACTAAGTGTGATTTTCAAAGTCCAATTGTTCATAAACTCACTAATCACCAACATAATCACGTTTAATCACAATTAGGCATGTTTAAGCAAAATAATAACATCATTAATATGAACTAGTAAATACTAATCTAAAGTTAAGATAAAGTATCTACCTTAATTCCGATGATTAGTCGGAAGCTGATAAGCTAGTTGAATTCCGGCGGCGTAACGACTAGTCGACCTTTGCTCGAACGCTTTCTTGCTAACTTATTCTACCTTTCTAAGATCTAGGGGTGGTCGAGGGTGGTGGAATGTAGTGGTTTAGGATGAGTTTCAAGAAGAACACTCAAGAACTCACTCAAGAACACTAGAAAGCACAAAGTGGAGAAGTTGGAAGGTTTTGGTGTGAGAAATGAAGCAAGGTGAGTGAGCTATTTATAGTGAAGCAATGAGGCTCACCTTCCCCAAAAATAATCAGCCATATACCTTCCCCACAAGTATCCAAACAACCTTTTGCAAAAGAAAAATTTAGGTTTAAAGACTAGTTTTAGGTTATGAATAATTTCCCACTAAATCAAAGGCTAAACTTAGGTTATGAGTAAATTCCCACTAAATCAAAGGTTAGTTTTAGGTTATGAGTAAATTCCCACTAAATAAAAGGCTAGTTTTAATAAAACAAAATAGGAGTTGGGGATTTAGTAAAGCTTCCGGACGCAGTGTAGTGAAATACTCGATGTGCACGCGTTCATTTACGGTGCGAAAAGTATAAATAAACAGATTAAATCTAATTCGTTTATTCTAACCAAACTAAATTATAAGCTATACTTATTTAAAAATAAAACCGCATTAATAAATCGAAATTTTTTACTTACGAAATTTCGGGTTATTACATACTCGTAGAAGCTTTTCATGCCGGGGCGGAGGGAGGGGGGTCATTTGACCCCACTGAGGTGGTAAATTTAATTGATAGGTATAACATTTTTTAAAATTTTGTATTTTTGCCCCTTGTATGTAATTCTTTGCCCCAACTACTTGTCCTCCTTACCACACCAAATCATTTTTCTTCTAACTCTCTCACACTCTTCACGACTACTTGCCCTCCTTGCCGCACCAAATCATTTTTCCTCTAACTCTCTCCAGTCTCCACCACCAAAAATAGATACAAAGTCTAGATGCAGTAAATCTGGATTTTTTTCCCTGCGAAGGATGGAAGTTTAACACTAATCCTCCATGCAAGATCTAGCTTCCCCACCACCAGTATCAGGTACAATAGAAAAAGCATTTTTTACCATGAAGATTGTAAAGAATTGACTTCATAACCGAATGGGTGATAAATGGTTACATGATAACTTGATTGTGTATATTTAGAGGGAGATTTTTTATAGTATCACAAATGAGGCTATTATGCTGCGATTTCAAAATATGAAAATCACCGAGGTCATCTGGAAATGTTGTTATAGGTTTTAAATGGATATCTGCTTAGCTACTTTTTGTTGCCATTCAAGTGTAGCTTTTTGTGGTCGGTTGTGGACGCATATTTATATGTCGTATATCTAATTAGCTACATTTCTTTGGCATTTCAGTGTATCTGTTGGGGGGATCAATTGTAAATGAAATTATATATTATTAATACCTATCTACTTTAACTCCTTTCTTTTTCGCATTTTGATATTTTTTAATATTATTATATTTTAAGAATTTGACCCCAATGACATTTAGCTTTTTACTTTGGCTCCGCCCCTGCTTTCATGGTGAAAAGAAAGAGAGAAATATTAGGAGACGGAGAAAAGGACATGGTATCAAACCATCAATTCCCAAGCTCCGCTGATGCTCCATCGATAGCTGCATTTCTATATAATTTCAAGGATTGAATGTTCAGCAAACTCCAAAAAGATTTTGTAATCTTTGTTTTATTTATTTTTATAATTTTATACTCCTATTGATGGTCCTTTTTACCGACGGCTCTCCTCAGGAAAAAAGTCTTTTTTTTTTTTTTGTTACTTTATGGTTTAGATATTATTTGAACTTTTTAATTTTATTCAAATTTTATGAACTCAACGCTCAATACCCTAATACCATCTTCATTCTAAAAGGAATGATTTCTCAAGTGATTTTATTTGATTTCTTAAGTTTTTCCTAATTTTTCTCCCGCACCTAATTAGGCCCCGCAAGATCAGCAAATATTTGGGGGCCCTCCTACTTCGGTCAAACAAAAATGGCCACATTTTTAATTTCGCTTTAGGACCCAAAAAGTCAAAACCGCTCCGCAAAGATTTAATTATATCCTTTCTTTGTTTAGTTATGCTTTAAATTTGAATATAAGAATGACTTCAAATTATACATTTTCCACCCCTACTCAATCTTAATATTGTTTAAGTAATTAACAGTTGGCTTTGTGTGCTTTCCCTTTAGTATAGTTAGGGTTCTGTTTACATATAAAATTAACAAATCTAATAATCGATTGACACATAACTAAGTATGTCAAACATTGGCAAATATCTATCAATGCAGATACATTGGATTATTGGAATAGAGTTGAGTAAATACGATGTCGTATTTTTCTCAATTTAAAAGGCAGTTATTGGCAGTTACAAGGTATTTTATTATATAAAAGATCGACTTCGAAGCCATTATTTTAACTGCTAAATACATGAACTCCACGTGTAAACTTGTGAAGCAAGGCAATTGGCAGTTAGAACACGTGGAGTACATCTTAAAAGGCAGTTATCTCCTTAACATGTAATCATTAGAGTTGTTTGAGTAACTGTGCAGATTCAAAATTAAAATTCTGGAAGAAGGTTAAAGGAAGTCGAATTCAGACGTGGAGGAGGGAAGAAACTGCCAATTCAAAGAGTAAAAGATGGCATTCGAAGCAAGCCAAGTTCAAATTCGTTGAGCAGGAAGTTCAACTAACAAGCAGCGTCTATAAATAGAAGAAACTGAAGAGTGGAAAGCCCCGGACAAATCTTCAACAAACAGCTATCAAAAAACTGATGCTTGGTTTGTTCATTGGCAAGTAGTTTACGATTTCGAACTTAGTTCGAAGTAGATTAGGAAGTAGTTAGGATTAATCTCGGTTGTTATTGTAACAATCATTTGTTCGAAGTTCTCGTTATCTTGTATTTGAAGTTGAAGGCAATTTCGAAATAAGTTTATCTTTGATTTATCAATCGAAGTATCTTGTTTCTTTGTTGTTCTTTAATTTCCTAAGTATATTAGTTTGCATTTCTTCACTTTGAAAGAAAAATCCTCTTAATTGAGGTAATTGAACCATTAAAAACACAATCGCCTGATTAGATTTGGTTTTTCCAAAGTTAAGCTGAGGGAGGAGATTGAAACTCTCTCTTGCACGCTCGCACACAATTTATTTTTCATTGCAAAGAAGTAAAAAAACCAACTCACTGAGTTAATATCTGCTTGAAACTCCGGGTTGTTGATAGGGAGTGTGAGCAGGTGGGGGAGCCCCGATAGAATAATCACATATATATATAGCCTGGCAACTTTTTTTTTTTTGGGTACATCGAAATAGAAAACAGAACAAAACAAACTGAAAAAAGACAACAACAAGAATGATAAATCAGCAACAAGAACGATCAACCCAAATCAAAACAATCGGGTTCCAGAGAAGATAGATATGCATCCAACTTCCACCGACGTCGGGGTCTTACCTGCTCCCACCGCCACCTTCATCAGAAGCCATATAAAGGCGCAGTTAAGAATCTTTCTAGTGACACACAACCATTGGATCGAAGCGATCTTATCCCATAGAGACTAATTGAAAACTACAACGCGTCCCGCTCTGACCCGCGCCCCGCCCTGGGCCCCACCCCCTTACACGATTTAATTACCATTTTGCCCCTCCTTCCCTCCTTTAATTACCCTATAATATATTATTTATATTAATTCATTTATATTACTTTATTTATATTACTTTATTTCCTTTATTTACTTTATTTATATTACTTTATTTACTTTATTTATATTATTTATATTAATTCATTTCTTTATATAAATTCATTTAATTATTTAATTCATTTAATTATTTATTTAATTCAATTCTTTAATTTAATTCAATTTTTATTTGATTATTTATTTATCTTTTTTGTTAATATCTTTTTTCTCTTTTATCTTTTGATTAATATCTTTTTTCTACTACTTCACTTCTTCATAATTCTCCCACTACTACTTCACATCTTTCTCGTTCAGATTTTCTTTCTTTTTTCGTAATTCATTGAAGAACATTATGGATGACTACTACTATCCAGATGGTTGGTCATTTGAGAATGATGTTCCGAGTGAGGAGAGCATCAATTTCAACGGTCGCGATTATACACTCGAATTTAGCATTGATCAGGTTAGTTATTTTCGTTGTTCTTATGCATATTCGTCATTGAAAGTAGATAAAATATGATAAGACTGGATAATGTTTTACTTATACATATTCGTTATTTATTTATTTTTTATAGATTTTTTAAAGTAGAGCAAATATGTTAGCTTGGGTGAAGAGAGTTGGTCTCGAAAACGGTATTGTGGTGGTTATTAATAAATCTGCTAATTTAAAAGGCGACAAGCTGCCGAGGTGCATTCTTGGTTGTGAGAGAGGAGGAAAGTACAGACCGCACCGTGGGGTTGAAGGGCAAATCTTGCATAGGAATACTGGGACTAAAAAATTTGATTGTCCATTTAAGTTGCGAGGTATACCAATACCTCCAGACGGTGCCAAGTGGGGTTTAAGGGTTTCCTGTGGTCTCCATAACCACGAACCAGCAGAAAATATTGAGGGCCAAGAGTACCATCAAGGCTAAAACCAATGGAGAAACAATTTGTGGTCGAGATGGCCAACAGCACCGCACCTCGTGAAATTTTTAGTATTTTGAAGAAAAAAGACCCTTCAAACACTACGGGAATTAGAAGCATTTACAACGCTATTTTCATAAACAAGGAAGCCAAACGGGGCGGTCTAACTACTACTCAGTATGTCTTAGAGCAATTAATTAAGAAAGGATACCTCCACGACTTTAGGACAAATCAAGACACCAACGAAATCACAGATATTGTTTGGGTTCATCCTACAAGTCTAGAGCTATCTATCAACTTTTCATCCGTGTTGGTAATTGATGCCACATACAAAACGAATGAGTATGGGAAACCACTATTGGAGATTGTGGGTATCACATCCACAAATCTAACTTACTCGCTTATGTTTGCATATCTTAATAATGAGAGGGAAGATACATGTACCTGGGCCTTGTTACTCATACACTTTACTAGATTTCATTTTTGCCCCTATGTTTACTAAATTACACATCATTTGACACTTACTAACTTACTCGTACTACATACATTTGATGTGACATCCCGATTTTTTCTATTAATATATATATATATAGGAGGATGTTCTCCTAAGGGATCCCTTATTTAAATTTGGTGCAGACCTCACCTTTCCGGATCAAATTTTGATGATCCGAACCGCTCAATGTTTTTAAAATGTGTTTTTTAAGGGCCTACGCGAAGATTCGGCAAAACAAAATACCCGGAAAGGCTTGATCCAAACAGTTTTCGGTAAAAATATACATATGTACAGTTTTACCGAAAACTATTTGGATCAAGCCCTTCCGGGTATTTTTTTTTTTTAAAGATTTCCCGCGTGGACCTTGGAAAATGTATTTTAAAAACATTGAGCGGTTCGGATCGTCAAAATTTGATCCGGAACGTTGAAAAAATGCTAGGTCCGCACCAAATTTTTAATAAAGGATCCCTTAGAAGACCGGCTTCATATATATATATATATATATATATATATATATATATATATATATATATATATATATATATATATATATATATATATATCTAGAGGCCCGATCAAGTCCGGGAGTCCCGAATCCGGGACTCCACCTTCCCGATATTTTTTTGACGATCCGAACCGTCCAATGTGTTCAAAAGGTGTTTTCCAAGGTCCACGCGGGAAATCTTCAAAAAAAAATACCGGGAAGGGCTTGATCCAAGCGGTTTTTCGCAAAACTGTAAATGTACATTTTTTGCGAAAAACCGCTTGGACTACACTTATTTCGAAAGCTCTTCTAAAATTGAATAACTTAGTATTCAGTTTTTATAAAAATATAGTCAAGCTAAATTGAATATGTTTACACGAGCGATTATATAATGAACTGCTTATTTTTATTATTGAGTCGCCTATTTTTTTTTGGGGGTAAACATGAGTCGCCTATTTTGATGTGGGTTTAATTGAAATTATAAGTTGGGCCTAGTTTAGGGATTTCCTTGTTATATAGATATTCAGATATAAAGAATAGAAGGGTGGGATTCATATTTTATTATAAGTTGAGAGCACTAGGGTTTTTTTTTTATTTTATTATAAGAGTATGGTCTTAGAGCATTCTTATCAGGAGCACCAAATTTTACACCAAATTTAACTTCAAAAACACCTTTTACAATTTAGCAAGCCACTTTTACAAAAGTTCACAGAATCAGGCTCTCTATTCTAACTTTACTGCATTAAACTATTCTTTCTTTTTATCCCTACTCCCCAAAAGTAATATTAGAAAAATGAACAATGCGTGAATAGTGCATGAACAGTGTATGAATAGTGCCCCTGGTGAGTGAACAGTGCCGCATCAAATTTGGTGCGATACTGTAGCAAAGTTAGAAGCTTAACCAATTTAATCAACCATTTGGTGAGCCTAATTTTGGCTTATTTTGGGGGTTTGGCTCTCTACTTTAACTCAAAAGTTAAAGAAGAGAGTCAAATGAGAATGCTCTTAGGCCGCTCCTTTTAGAAGCAGCCGTGAGAGAGGGAGACGGTGGTTGTGGAGAATTGCTGCGGATTTCAATTGGATCAATGAGTTAGTCTATCCTCTTTTCTTAAACATTAGTATTTTTTTTTTACTACTAATCCTTAGTTCCTACGTAAATTTAAGATGGGCTTTTGTGCGGTTGTGTGCCGAGTGCAAGAGAGAGACGTGTGTGCGGGTGCGTTGACTGTGTGTGCCATGGTGTTCATGTGAATGGGAACAGTGGTATTTTAATTGGGCAATCAAGTTCTTAGTGTGATATTTACCGTATAATGTCCATGGAGTTTGGTCAGTGGACTAGGTTCTAAGTATTAGATTATCACTAGTATATTTTATGCTATAAATTAACAACAGTAGAGTTACGCATGTAATACTTATAGTTTTGTGTGTATCATTTATTTGTGATTCAGATTAGAAGAGTATTGGAGCGTTGCATTTTCAGATTAGTCGAACCGATCCAAGTGAGTGGTTAAGCATGTGATCCCTTCTTTTGGAATCCTCTTGAGCCTATCAATTCTTAACAATCCTTTATTTTGTTCTGATTCTATGAATATTTTTCTTGCTCGTTGAACTCAACTTATTTGACGATTGACCCTATGGGCATATTTAACTTTTATTCAATCAGTACGCAGCAGAATTCACGAGAGAATAGTTAGCATACAATTCCAAACGAGATAGGTTCTCGAATCCACGAGATGTTCTTGAATCCACAAGAAAATGAGAGAAAATTCTCAAAGTTATACTGATTGAATAAAAGTTAAATATGCTCATAGGCTACATCTTTATTTATACTAGTAGAAGTCCTAATTAAAAGAAAATTACTTAGAGTGACAACCAAGAAAAGTATTACTTGGAAACCTAGACTATAAGAAAAGGGAAATAAAATCAAATCTTACCAAAACTAAATTAAAAACGTGCAAAACAGGCAGCACAAATAAAATCTCCTAATACTAATCGTAAATAAAAATTATTAACTAAATAACGATTCCATAAATAATAGGGGTGTATATCTTGTCCTACATCATTCTCTTTTTCTTCAAAAGAACTCGACCTCGAGTTCTTGTTAGGAATCTGCCATCTTCCATGCCAAATAAATAGATACTTGGAATACTTCAATCACTTGATTTTCTTCCAAAAAAGTTTCATACCAAAAATTACTTGCAATGATATCTTCTCGGCATGCTTCAATTGATTGGTAAGATCCACCATATTAATATTAAGGATCCAATCATACTGTTGCACACCAAGAAAATCAACAAAGTCAACTTGACTTTGCAAATTCTTTTGATATTGTACCAGTTTGGCATTGGTTGACACATCAATGATCGAGCCATTTAGAAAGGTCGGCTTGACCATACAGCCATCACATAAGGTGGCAACATCAATCACCTTTTGAGAAAATTTGTCTTGGTCCTCAACAACTTGATTACCAACGACAATAACAATTTCCTGCTTCTCCCTCAGAGTTTCATTCTCCTTCAGACTCGTACAATACAGTGGTAAATTAGGCAGAATTACCCCAGGCACCAAATCAATGTGATGTTGAATATCCATCATTGGAGGGAGCTCGTTAGGCACATTATCAATAAATAGCTCGTCAAACTCCTCCAAAAACAGTTGTATCTTGGTGGGCATACCCTCGTTTATTTGTTTAGACTTCTTAAAATTTGTCACAAATTCAGCTTTTGAACTAGCAACAGTTAGAAACGATGGCTGCTCTATTTTAGGTTTGTCAGGCACCCTTTGGTTGGAAGAAATCATAACAACCT
The DNA here is from genome assembly GCA_020921065.1 of Vaccinium darrowii. Classification (NCBI taxonomy): domain Eukaryota; kingdom Viridiplantae; phylum Streptophyta; class Magnoliopsida; order Ericales; family Ericaceae; genus Vaccinium; species Vaccinium darrowii. The sequence continues at coordinate 30,369,089 of CM037161.1, read as the reverse complement.
TATGGCCCTCCCAAATGAAAGAGTAGGTGTTGTCACGACCCCTATATACCACATCAATATCAAACTGTCAGGGTCTGCCTAAACAGTACATGACTAGCATCCATCTCGATAGCATCACTTATAACATCAGCTTTATAAAATTTTCCAATTGAAAGAGGAATTTTACAAACTTCAGTTACCTTTTCTATAGGGCCTTTCTTTATCCACCCAATGCTGTAAGGTGAGGGATGAGATTCTGTTGGCAACTTTAGATAATCTACTAGCCTCCTCACCACAAAATTCTCACAACTTCCATTGTCCACAATCAGATCACACACTTTCTTGTTGATTGAACAACTTGATCGAAAGATGTCGTGCTGCTGGTTGTTATCCTTTGACAAAGGTGCAAATAGCACTCTTTCCACCACACAATTTATTCGCTCCCATTCTTCTTCTGGTTCTTCTACAACTTCGAGTTCTGATTCTTCTTGGTTTTCCACATGATTAGTTGGGCGTCTCCCAACTACAATCTGATTACTGGGCTGGCGTTGGGCAAATCCCACCGCGCTTTCCCAATTATGGTTAAGAGGATGGCATTGGGCAAATCCCACTGCGCGTTTCTCTTCAACCCTTCCTGGTCCTTGGTCTAGGTGAAGAGTCAGCAACCGTAGTGTTTGTTGTTCTTCCACCGTCGTCCTCGGATCAGCTTCCCCATGAGCAACGTCACTGGGTGTGTCTTCTACTTTGTTAGGTGCCATTGAGCTAGAAATGTTCTTGCTCTGATACCACTTGACGCAACGGAATTCATGAGAGAATAGTTAGCGTACTATTCCAAAGGAGATAGGTTCTCGAATCCACGAGATGTTCTTGAATCCACAAGAAAAGGAGAGAAAATTCTCAAAGTTATACTGATTGAATAAAAGTTAAATATGTCCATAGGCTACATCCTTATTTATACTAGTAGAAGTCCTAATTAAAAGGAAAGTACTTAGAGTGGCAACTAAGCAGAGTATTATTTGGAAACCTAGACTATAAGAAAAGGAAAATAAAATCAAATCTTACCAAAACTAAATTAAAAACATGCAAAACAGGCAGCACAAATAAAATCTCCTAATACTAATCGTAAATAAAATTATTACCTAAATAACGATTCCATAAATAAGAGAGGTGTATATCTTGTCATACAACAACTACCATAGGCTACATTATAGTTAAAGGGTCTAGAGTAATCTTCCTTGGTCCAAGAAGACAAAGCTACAATATGGATGAATAGTAGAGTATGGAGCTTGTGAGGAAGATGACAATGGTGATGGCTTGATAAATGGCCTGAGAAGATGAACTTGATTGGTTTGACCACCTCCTCACTCACTTTGCATGAATTGAACCCGAATTTGAAATATATGATGGAGGACACAAAAGGTTAGGTTTTTCTAGGGGTTTAGGATTAGGATATTACTACAAATTTACGATAACTAACACAAAAATTAAAATTAAAATTAAAACATTAAACATAAATCGACACAAATTTACATAACCAACACAATTAGCCAGTAGTTTTATATAAACACAAATGGACTTTTTATGTTTTTTGTTGGATTCTTGGACTATAACGATCGATTTTACGAATATCTGTAGAACCACAACACATCACGCGAAAGAAGCCATCTTCTTATAGTAGAGTCAAGATTAGAAAGTCCACCCAACAATTCAAGATTTTAAAGACATCGTCAGTTGTGCTTCGTTGCTAAAGAAATGAACATTTTCAGATAGGCATCCATCTGTGTTGCTCTTCATCTGTCAAAATTTTGTGTAAGCCATTCGTTTGTTAAGCTTTGTAGTGAGCCCTTGGAGTCCATGTGTAAGCAAAAATTTCTAAGACATTAACCGGTCAGGCGGCCCTGCTTGTGCTCCTCCCCATGTAGGCGGCCATCGAGCGCTTCTTGAGCGAGTTCTTCACATTGTATTCGGTTCCTCCAATGGAGCGCCCACGACGCATCTTGTGCTCGCGAATGCCTTAACAAGCTCTGCCTCAATGACCGTTCTGATTGATTAGATTTGTCCTGTGTACTTACTTGAGTGACTCCAGCAACCTTTAGAGAAAGTTTCCGAACGTAAAACTTAGAACTGTGCTATGCGGACATATCATGCATAGATTATTTTTGTGGTGCTCATTTCACAAAGATGATCTGAGCTGCTCATTTTTTATTGAGCGGTCGGACCATCGTTATGGAATCCGAAGTGGGCCCCACGAACATAATCTGTGCATTACCTGTGTAGTCATATCTGCGCAGCCTTTTGATTTTAAGTGGAAGCAAACCCGAAGAGCAAATGTCCTATCTTTTGTTAGACTCCCAGACATTTCATCTAAAACAACAAACCTACATTTCTAATGAAATAAATAGGGTTAGAGAAGTATTATAATTCTTTCATATTTACAGATAACAAAGGAACCTTTTAGAAAGCTCCACCAAGATTGACCTGGTTTGACTTCAGAATCTTTCTTTTCATTTTGCAATTATGCATTAACTCCCTGATTAAAGCAAACTATGTTTTCTTAAGTGATGAGATCCTAAACTTGCTTTTCACTTTTCTTGATTGGAAAAAGAGGGATAAAGGGTGAGGACAGGGGACATCCACCTCAGTGCAAATCTGTTCAAAATCCAGAAACAGGGCCCAATTTCCGAATCAGTGTTTCAGTCGATGTATTGTGAAAAAATAACCTGTTTCGTAAAGCGCAATAAGTCAATTTTGAGTTTAAGTCAAGAATTTAAACAAGGTATGCAAAGCAGGAAAAAAAAATTTTGAAAAATGCCCTCCCTGCCAAGAAACAAATGACACAAAACCAAAACCAGGTACAGATTACAAGTCAATGGCTTGAATTAATCTTGCAAATTTTCTCATGTACAATTCAAATCCCTGCTTATCAAACTAATTTCATCCACACCAAATTCAAGCATATCATCCCTATACTTATAAACCCAGCCATATTATATTTTCCAGAGGAAAAAGCAGTAAGTGTAGAAAATTTTTGAAGTGAAAAAAGAAAAAAAAAGAACAAAAAATCAATCAGGAGTCTTACAGGCAGAAATCAAGAGAGAGAACCCAACTCTATCAGTTTCAATACTCTGCTGCTCCAAATTCCTCTCTTCCAACCATAACCTGCTATCCAAACCACTCCTTGTCCTGAACATGAACACTCCAATTCCAGATCTCTGATTAAACAACCAATCATGAACATCCCACATCAAATCCACCACCAACCCATCCACAAAAATGCTCTGATTCCCGCGAAAATTCCACCGCAGCCTGTTCACCTGAATCAAATTCCTATCATCAATCCAAACAGACAAACCAGAATTCCCAGAATTCCCTTTCCCTGTTACTCGATTTTCCTCTCCCTTGCACTTGATCAATATCTCATGATTAGTTCCGTTCTCGCAAAACTTCGCCTTCGTCGAATACAACCCGGTTCCCGAAAAATGCTCGGACCGAGAAACCAATGAGAATTGCCCAACTGGGTAGCCAGAAACAATCCTTTTCAACTCTGCATCGGCATCCACGTCGCCCAGTCGTAGACTCAGTTCCGAGTCAACCACAACCACGATGTAAAACATGCTGATCGGTTCAGGCCCAGAACCATACTTAGCATTCGAAAGATCAAAGAAAACTTCAGTATTCGAATTGGAGGATTCGAATTTCTTGGACACTTTCGACTTTCGCAATTGGCGAGGATTTTGGGTGAAGGTGAAATTGGAAGAGGTATTATCATCATCGGAGAGAGTTAGGGTGAGGCCTAGGAGATTGGACCATGTGAACTTGATCAACAGCTGCTTTTTGGTGGATAATTTGGACTTGTACAGACATGTGACTGCATCTTGGATTGAAGAGGACAAATTTGGAGAAAGATAAGATTGATTTGAAGGACCTGAACAGTATGAATCTGATACCTTAATGGCGTGTTCACTGTAGCAAGTTGCCATGTTTCTCATGGTGGATAGATATAAACTCCAAGAAAAGCAGAAATCAGAATTAGGTAAGAGGTACTGAAAATGGGTCCTCTTCACATGACAAAACAAGATAAAGGAAGGGGAGAGAGAGAGAGAGAGAGAGAGAGAGGTTATATCCTTTGCCTTGGCTAGAAGAAAATGGAAACAGGGCGGTTTGTGTGCTTTACTTACTCATCAAACATAATTGAAAATTGGTAACTGAAAAAACCAATGGAGTCATGAAATGACAGGAATTGAAGGAAACGCTTAGGTTCAAGGCCGGCAAAATCATCATTAAATATGATTTCCTAGACATCAAAATGGAATGGGTACGTACGTAAGAAAGGAAGACCAAAATGAATAAATCACTGCCCAAATTATTATTTCTAAGGATACTTCAAAGGGCAGGTTCCATCGGATAATTCTAACTGCATAGAAGGAAAAGAAACAGAAAATGTACAGAGCAGCTCAAGGATCCACTTTTGGATTCCACACGAACAATCCGAGCTGTTCATTCATCTTAGAATAATTTTTCGAGGGGCTTCGTGAGAAATCAGCTCAATCGAACGTGCGCTAGTGCTTGATCCAAAACCCACCCCGTTGCATTGAAATTTTTTGAATGAAACGGGGTGAGTTTTAGATCAAGCACTTCTGCACGTCCGATTGAGCTGATTTCTCGCGGGGCCCCTTATAAAATTATTCTAAGATGAATGAACGGCTTGGATTGTTCGTGTGGGACCCAAAAATGGGTCCCCAAGCTACTCTGTACATTTTCTGTTTCTCTTTTTTTGTACCCATAGACCCGGTTCCATCCGTCATCAAAATGAATCATGTACTAGACACAAAAATGGTCATTGATTACTGTTTGAACTAAACACCACACTTTAGCGTGGTTGGTTCGGTGTTCTCCCTTCTTTTTTTCTTTTTTTTATAACCAGATGTTCAGACCAGCTTTCACGCACCCCAAGTAATACTGGGAAACCAATCTCATCGTCTACTAGTGGGGCTCCATTTAAAACCGAAGCAAAGCTCTGTATGGACTAGCTCTAAAGGAGAACCTTGGAGGTTTCGAATCTGAGACCTTAAGAGTGACCAAACCCCTAAGTCTCAAGTCATGACCACTAGGCCAATCCGTTGGGGTTTCAGTACTCTGCATTCTAAGAGAGAAATCTGGAGTCCGAGCCCTGAGGTGCTCGACTCCCATTGGTCATTGATTACTGTTTGACAGGATCTTTTGGTCCAAGCACTGTGTGGTTGTTAACTTTGGTATCCCCAACTAAAATGTGGTATCTATATGCAGAAATATGGGAGCAAGTAAAGATATGGTTTAGTTGCTTCTTCAAATACAGCTCCAATTGTTATTTTATGTTCAAATTTTGGGTTCATGAGGTGGCAAGTGGAGTTCTGCACTCAGATACCTAACCATATAACCGGTAAAGGATTCCTCCCCTTTTTCTTTGATCAAAAGGATGCCTCCCCTCTGCCAAGACTGTACTTTTTTTTACTTCATCTCTTGGAAATATTCCTATTTGCAGCTTTTTCTTGCAAAACAGTAGTTGATTAAATTTTCTTTCAAAAAAGCTGATTAGTCAAAAACTCAGCTTTGATGCCTTGGCTTTCCCAAAATCAACTTTTAATATCATTTAAATGACAACAAATACCCACTAGTATTGATGGTTGTGATTCATGTGTAGTCAGAAGTTTCTAACAGAAAACAACCAATATTGTTCAGAACAGAAACCAACCAATATTGTTCAAATTTAACAGTGTTGACACGCACTTCGACTAATCACCAAAGGAGTCAACAGACTCAATATCGTCCACCAACGAAGGATCCGATCCACGTCAGGCAACGTTTCGTAGACGCACAATAGTAGATAGGAATAAGTCTACGTACACACCCTCCCGAGCACACCAGTCAACAGATTTCGATCAGAGTTTTGAAAATTTCTTTTTTTTTTTTTTTTTTTTTTTTTTTGGGGGGGGGGGGGGGGTGGGGAGTTAAGCAGCAAGGGACCCACCAGTCCTATGTGGCACTGCCACGTCGGCAAGTGTGTTCAAGGTGTGCTCGAGAGGGTGTGTATGTAGACTTAATTGTTCTTGTGAAATCAAAAGTTTCGAGCAGAAAACAACGAATGTTGTTCAAACCTGACACACACTTCTACTAATCACTAAAGGGTTCAATAGTCTCAATACCATCGTCTGCCAACGAGCGATCCGATCCAAGTCAGGCAATGTTTCGTAAACGCACAATCGTAGACAACACAATAGTAAAATCTCAGGAATGAGCAAACTCTTAAATCTCGTGTCTTGACCACTGGGCCAAGTTTACAAATTACTAAATTAACTTTTTCTAGTAATCAAAACTAAACGGGTGAATTTTGTTTCTAGTGTTTTTTTTTCTTAAAGTAAAAGAGCTTGAAAGATGCTTTTCTAACAATGTATGAGGGCTTAGATGGGTGACTTTACTGAACCCATCCAGTGGCATGGGGTAGGCTGATGATGGTGAAACTTGGGCCCAAGAATTAAAAATTGAAAGCAGCCTCGACAACCCACCTACTACACTCCAAGATGAACATGATTGAAGTTCCCTCATTAATGTTCTGTGAAGTTCGAATGCCTTCTTTGTCCCAAACAGTTCCACAATTTTATTGTTCACTTGTTCTTTATCTATATATGCAATTGCCTGCTGTAAAAAATAGATATATTTTATACCTTACCCTTGCCAATTTAAAACCCCAATAACATGTGAGCTAAAACTTGAGATGCGGACACTATAAGCCCAAAAAAATTTACGAATTTCAGGGGCCTTCTTATTTGGTATCTTTAGTAATAGTCCAACAACAAAAGTGGTCCATCTTCAATCTTCGCTTTAAACCCCCGAAAAGTCAGGACCACCCTGAACTAAAGCACCATAATTCCCTGAGGATTCTCATTAGGCAACACACAGAATTCAAAACCCCAATACTATGTGAGTAAATTTTTTCTTAGAGGTTCCGCCCCTACCCCTTGTGTCCTGTACCAACTTAAACTCATCTCTATAATAAGGATATACATATAGAGAGAGGCAACGCTAAAGTCTCATATATATCCTAAACGTAAACGTGTATGAAGTCATATGTTGGTGGGATAGTGTGGAAGATATTGAGGGTTTTATTGAGGAGCATTGGTCGTTTGTTGTGCAGTCAATGGATTCTTAATGTTATTACTTGTCTGGGATCATGCACCGACCACAACTAGCTGTTTGAGAATGGGAGAAGACATGGGGAGGCCTAAACAAAGGATTGGGGAATCCATGTCTGGGGGTCATGGAATGATACTAGGCAAACAACTTATTAGGTGGCTCCTAAACCATGCAACAATCGCTCGCTAACATCTCGCTTCGCGTTGGCTAACGGCCGAAACGAACTTACTGAACCCTATCAAACTCGAGTTGGAACACAACATGGTAATTCTGCGAGACTAATTGAGTTTCGAAGATTTCGTGACAGGACTATTTGAACTAGAAAAATGCACAAATGAGGATTTGATTTGTACTGTTGTGTTTGAGTACGAAAACTGAATTTGTATGCAAGAAATACGGGCACAAGTACAAGTAACGAAAGAAAATAATGAAAGAACAACAAAATTCTGGGTGAGAATAGCATTGAAAGCCACCTTAAATATGTAACAAACGAGAAGGGACATTCATCAATAAAGAACAATAGAGTCAGGAGGTCACGAGTTCAATCCCTACCTCTCGTTTCTCTCTACCCTCAGCTAGGCCCGGGGAGGTATTTCCAGCTGAACTATGGATTCAACATTTATAAGTATCATACACACAGAAGATCGTTTGAGAAGAGGCCGGGGACTATAATTCACTTCCTCAGTTCCATAAGCAAGCAACCTTTTTGGAATGGAACCCAAGGAAACCTTTTCTCCTAAGTGTAACCAACAAGACTATATCTTCATCATCTAGCTAGTAGACAGAGTATGATAGAAGGTCATTGTCTTTTGTTTCAATTCTTGACGTTAAGTCAGGAATCAGCCTAAGTCAATTTTTACTTCAATGTCTTGCAAGAGAATAACCTGCCTCGTAAAATGCAATAAGTCAATTTTGAATTTAAGCTAGGAATCGGAACAAGAACACCAAAACGGCGAGAAGAAGAAGAAAAAACTCACCAGACAACAACAAAAGGAAAAAAAAAAGTAATTATGTACATTTTTATAAGGGAAAAAACAAATGTAGTACAAAGGGGATCAAGTGTACCCTTAAAACTAAAAAATTATAGAAGAAAGAAGCATCAAGCAACATACATATTAAAGAAAACTAGAGTAGTACAAAAGAAGGGGATAATTTTACCCTTAAAACTAAGAAATTATAGAAGAAAGAAGCATCAAGCAAAATACATATTAGAAAAAAACTAGAAGAAAGAAACATAAGGCAAGCAAGAATATACTTTTCCTATGGAACTCATACAAAACCAAACTGACATGGATGAAGCATGCCTTACTTGCATACCAAATTATACTCTTTTTTAAGAATAGGTCCCATTTCTAAATTTTCAAACAAGATAATCATATGGAATTAGTACACCAACTTTTTAATTAGTAGAACACATCACATGGTTCAGTTTCTTCTTAAGTCTTCAAATTTATTCTTCATATGTCAGCAACACCAAAATAATACACCTCACCAACATCTTTTTGAAATTTTTATATCAGATAATCCCTCATTGTCAACAGAATATGAATGGTACAAGTATATAGAATTGGATGTATTGGTGGTAACTTCTAATAGCTATCGAATATGTCTTCAAACCAGGTATAATTATATAGAGTCAACTATATCAATTTGTGTGCAGTCTTTTTTAATGGAACTAACCGTCACAACCAATGATACTTCTTTCTAATTAGAATATACGAAGGATAAAACTAAGTAAGATGTCAATAATATAAGTCCTAATATCTTAAGAAGACACAATAATTTGAAAAACAAAAAGAAAGAAGGAATTGCTTCAAATAAATAACCTATGTACAAAACCATATGAACAGAGAAGGCAGTTCATCAGCACACGTTATCCAAAAGCATATCAAACTTTATGTACTGATTTTAGCATCATAAAAAAGAAAGAAAAAAATTCCAGTCTCTCCACGTAAATGTGCGTAAAAACTCTCTTGATATTTCCTCTCTCCAACTCTGCCTAAGAAAAACCAGGTGCATTGTATTGAAATAGATTTCTCGTTTAATAATTGCAGGTGTGACCTATAATCCTGTATTTTACTTTACACAACTACCTGACTAATATTATTGTTAACAACTAAAAAATGCTTATCACTTGGCAGTTAGCAAAGTGGGATATTTAATTAGACAAAACACTATGTGAGGTCTTCCAAAAATATACCTCCCCCAAACTGTCCTTTGAGGTACTTGATGTCAACTCTGCATGTTCTGCAATGTTTTTTTCTTGTTCCAAAGACAAAAGTTCTCTTGCAAGTAGGGTGTAGCCCAATGGCACGTACCATGTATTCCCCATACATTCAATGGGGGGTTTCAAACCTCAATAACAACAACTACCAATACTGACTTTCGCCAAGCAAGAAAATAGAAAACAAAAAATTCTCTCTAATAAAGTGTGCACATGAGAGGAGATGCATCTTCGAACTTTCTAATAGCTATGTAAGATTGTAATTCAGAAATGAACGCCACCTATGAGGGATAATAAACATTAAGAAATAACTGATATATAGAGAAAAAATAAAACTATAAATGGAAATATCATCAAAATGATACAAAAACAAACACCAAGAAAGGCTACAGTATGCCCAAAAAGGTTCATTATCTGGTGCATGCGGATTTCGTCTATTTTGAATTTTTGATCCACAAACAAGACAATTTTATGTTATCAAAAAAAAAAAAACCATAAACATAACCAAGACCAATCATAACCAAAACACCAAAAAGACTCAGTAACAAGGCTACTATGATTCCTTACCAAGTAGCACAAAGCCTCATAGCCAAGTCAGAGCCTACATCAACTCGCTAAGTGCTCCCAGGACGGCCGGGCACCTTCTAGCTTTCAGGGCCGAGTACTCGACGCCTAGTCGGACAATTAGTCGGGATAGTCGGTCTAGTTGGGTTAGTCAGGCTAGTCAATGAGGACCATTCTAGTGCCTAGGCAGCGAGTACTCGGCCTTCCAGACCTTCTTTAAGAACACTGGTTGAATTGTACCACTCACAGGTGCAGAGCTGGCAACTGTGGATATAATCGCAAGAAACTAACACCTTGTTTGGTTGGGTTCTTGAGAACCTTGGTCCTGAGAACTCCACTTGAGAACCAAAAAAAAATCTGTTGTGGGTCCCTCCCTGGGTTTTCTACAGCTATGACCCCTAGCTAGAGAGAGAGGAATAATAAGGGCTGGGTTTTCACCATGTTACCCGCAGGTTTTCCCCACCTGTTCCCAAACCTCCCGACAAAAGTGTGGGTCCCTCCCAACGTCTGACGCTAAAAAAAAAAAAAAAAAAAAAAAGGGGGCAGAGGTCAGTTTTTGGAAACCAAACAAGGGGTGGTTTCCAAAACCGGTTCCCAAAAACCCAACCAAACAAGGCCTAAAACAACAGGCTAAGGGGATTAGCGGCCATTAGTTTTGACAAGGGCAAGGGAAAGAAAAGGAGATGGAAATGTGTGAAAGTGATTGAAAAAGTAGAAAGACAGGTTGAAATGTCACAAACTCCTAGTTTGACACATTCCCAAGCAGGAATAACATTACTATCGAGGGCGAAGTCAAGGATAAAGCGTGTGCGTATTTGGTTACCCATTGATTTACGTCCCACCTCTTTCTAAACGATCCGCTTGTCCAAGAACAACTCTAGCTGCTAAATGCTTGCATTCAACGAGAGATGAAGAATCCGATTTCAACAGCCACCTTACAATGGAAAACCAACTTGATAATAGGGCAGGTCCAAGTGCAACTCAAGCAAAGGGAAGAACTACATCGATCGGCTTCCAAAGTTTTATGGATGACAAGGAAAACCAACTTGATAATAGGGCCTAACTGTAAAACCTCATCCAGGGAAAGACAGTAAACGTGTAGTGGGCCGAAATGTTACAGTCCTAATAGGGCTCGGAGGAGGAGTCTGGAAGAGCCAAGACCCAAGCGGATCACTAAGCCCAGTTCGTGAACGGGACATGACTGGCCAACCGAGACTGGCCCGTCCGAGATAGACCGGTGTATTGTCCTGGACAAGCTAAGTATCGGATGTGTCGTCTGAGACGGATCCTACCCGAGATGATTCGGGAAGGTAATCCGAGAAATCGGTAACGTCTTTTATGACGTCACCCGAGGCGGTTAACGCTCATAACAAACTTGGGAAGGCACATGTGCACGTGACGGCTGTCCCTACATCAGCGTGACAAATACCGAGTGGTTATGCTATGTGTCATAGCTACATTGGAGAATACATGCATGTGAGACTTGTGAGGCCGGCTCATGATGCTCGGTGACGTCATCCCGAGCCGAAATGACTAGTTTGACCCTGTACTTGGGAAGCCTATATAAACGAAGCGAAGAGACCCTAAAAAGAACATTTTTTCTCTCTCTACAACTCAACTACTTCCTCAATACACCTTTCTTCTCCAATTACTCACTAGATCGTCGGAGTGCCTTCCCTGGCCACATTCCGGCCAAGTTGGGTGCTAACGGCATGCGTTACGTGTGTAGGGGCTCGTGAAGGATCGCTCTCCATCCATTTTTTGCTCACTCGGGTCAAGGATCGTTCAAGAGGCGTTATTGGATTTTTGAGGACACCACAAAACAGAAACGAGCCTTCTTCCAGGACAAATCCTTTCATGCCATCTCAAAAAGATTGATACATACTGAATCATAGAAATTACAGTTTAGGTCTACCTTGTTTAAAAGACAACATTTATAATAACTTGGGTCAGAGACTCGGAACATGTTTTCAATTTCTAGACACAACTATGAAGCAGCAATGGAAGAGACAATCCTTTGCGCCTCCTTCGTTGCATATTATTGTCTAGACTATTTGCCCTTGTATTGTGCATACATAATTGATAAACCAAACTGTCAAGCAACCAAAAAATAACATGAATGACAGCTTCCTAATTAGTGACAAGCCTATTTTCAATAAAGCTAGAAATCATAGGTATCGCTATTTTCATTAGCTTCTTGTCCGGTTGCTAGACAAGCAAGGTGGGCTGTAAGCATCACCGCCATGGCAGACAACAGTGCCATAGCTACTTCTAGTATAGCCACTTGAGGAAAATGGATCTATGAATGCCTAGGCATAGTTTTTCAAAAGGTTTTAGCAACTCAGTTGCTAAAATCATGATGATTTTAGCAAATGAGTTCAGCAGATTCTAAAATCATGATATTTCAAATAAAAAAATTAAGTGTTTCCGTGAATTATTTTTTGAATTTTTTACACTGAATTAAAGTACACAAGGAGTACTTTAATTTGGTGTGAAAAAAATCGAAAAATGATACACGGAACCACTTCATTTTTTATTTCAAAACCATGATTTTAGCACCTACTGAACTCATTTGCTAAAATCATGGTGATTTTAGCAACTGAGTTGCTAAAATCTTTTGGAAAACTAACTGATGAAGTCAAAGACACCTTAAACGCAGCAAAAATGCTACAACCACACACCCTCTCACATGCGGTGGGTCCTGGGACCCACCGCATGTGAGAGGGTGTGTGGTTGAGTGTGTGTGGCTCTATCACTATTCCAAACGCAATAATACGTCCCTCGTACAATTGGAAAATCATGACAATAGTAACTTTTTCGACCTTATCGCGGTCCCTTTGTCTATATTTTTGGGTCTTTTTGCTTGTTTTCTCGTCATTTTTATAAGATTCTGGTCAAGTTTTTTAATTGATCATTGGTCTCAATGAGAGAAATCGAATAATTGTAAAAATATAGACCAAATTAAAAAAAAAATACTAAAGATGAAAAAAGTTCCAAAAAGATATAATTTTAGTGCCTTAGTGATGTCTTGTATGGGCTTTTTTTTTTTCAATGTTGGCTCGTGTTGTTATGCTTACGTTTTCTTTATTCTCCTTGTCAGACTGAACGATATGATAGTAAAAACTATGACAAAAAGCTATAAAAAAAAAATACATAACTAAAAGTAAAAATAATACCGCCAGTGATGACAAAAATTATTTTAGTCCAAAAGCACTCTAAGCAATCAATCATATAGAAATCCATTTTCAATCGCATTATGCATCGCGCGCGCGCACATTCTTTGGAGACGAGACATGCCGAGGCGATTGGAGTATGAAAAGGGAGCAGAGAGCTCAAAAAACCGATTCTCGCCGTAACCTTTTCGGATTGAGAACAAAGTTAATAAGAAATTCAACGAAAATGCGTGATTACATTCATATGAACATACACATGTACACCAACAATAACCATACAACGTAAACCTTACCTTGGAGGAGCAGAGAGGAAATTTGCTCTTTCGAAGACACAGATTGCAGTTTATGGAATTGAAAATTCATTCGTAGATTTGCAAATTTTCGAACAACCATTGAAGAGGACATTTCCAATCAAAACCCTCTTTCTCAATTCCAAAGAGTGATAGACATGGTTTTCATTTTTACTTAAAATGATTGAAAGTGCTAAAATAGTTGATGGATGTGAAGTGATATTTAGCAGCTCAGAAAAACGAAAACCACCCCGCCCGAAACCCAAAAACTTCAGTTAAATTTCCCCAGTCATTGCTAGTAGGAAAACAGTGTGGGTCAACATACACAATCACTACAAGAAAAACTATCTATGGCGACGAAATATGGTGAGGAAATTCAAATTTCCTCGCTAAATGGGTCTCTATGGCGAGGAAATTGATTTCGTCGGCAAAGAGTACTCTATGTCGACGAAATTATATTTCCTCGCCAAAAAGCAAAGATTTGGCGAGGAAATGAATATTTCCTCACTAAAGGGCACCCGTTTGGCGACGAAATTAACTTTCCTCGCCAAAAAGCTAAGATTGGCGACGAAATCATCTTTCCTCGCCAAAAAGCTAAGATTGGCGACGAAATGAATATTTCCTCGCTAAAGGGCACCCATTTGGTGACGAAATTTATCTTTCCTTGCCAAAAAGCTAAAATTGGCGACGAAATTATTTTTCCTCGTCAAAAGCTAAGATTTGGCGAGGAAATGAATATTTCCTCTCTAAAGAGCACCCATTTGGCTACAAAAATTGTCTTTCTTCGCCAAAAAATCAAAGATTTGATTCATTTCCATGGTTTTTACCCGCGCGTATTGGGGTTTTCCACATGCTAGAGGCGGGGCACACGCAAGTCAATTTTTGATAACTTTTCAAGTCATGTATGTCTTATTTGGTTGTAATAAGACGTAATAATCACTCGTTACACGTAAATGCATGATAATGTAACTCTAAAATATCACATATTACTCTAGAAGCATGGAATAATTACTCATTGCATATGACTATCGTAGTTTTTTCATTATTATTTTTACTCTATTTCATCGTAGTTTGACACTTCAAAGATCAAAAAATGTTTCGCAAAACCATACTTGTGTAAATTTATAATCGGTATTTAATATCGTAAAATAAATAAGTAGTTCAAATTAAACACTTATCCTATTTATGTTACCATAAAATTATAATAAATGAACTTATTCGTCGTATGCACACACTAATTAGTGAGACTAAATGTATACGTATCATATTGATCATGTTATTTGCATATAAATCTATTATTATTATTACTCAAGTAGAATAATAATTTGGTCTCCTAAAATGATCATTCATTTTGAAACAAAGGTGGGTATCATACTATCATGTATTAAAAAGTGAATTAAGATTTATGTGTTGCAATCATTACATAGGTATCAAAATTAGAAAATTTGACTGGCATAGAAAATAAAATATATTTCCAAATGTTACTGTTTGTTTTTTTTTAGATTTGAAAAATAAAAATAAAAAAATTGGAAGATAGAAAAAGTAGTAGCACAAATATCGTCACGAATATCTAATTGGAAGCATGGCAGAGTAATCGGACGAATATAATTTTTCACATTAAATTAATTGTTCTAAGGGTAAATAAGAAACTAATCTTTACTTTGACAAGTCCAGATATTCAAGGAACTCTCGATACAAGATCATTCAAGTCAAACATAACACAAACGTAACATGTCAATGCCTACGAAGGTAGAGACCACCCAAAAACATTCTCATGAGTCAATTGTGGAAATAAATTTTTTTCCTTGCGATGAAAAGCCAGAGGAAGGGGAAGAACGAAATTCATTAATCAGTTAACAATTCACAAAATTTTAAAACAAACAAATATATAAATGCAAAGGTAAGTAATTCTAACAAGTAAAGACTTATAAAAAGGGTATAGGAAAATATCAAATTATAAAAAATAAAAACTTCAGTAAAAACAAATAACATTAAAGATTTAAGAAAGAAGTTTAAAGAAACACTACAAAGAGACTACAATTAGACAAAAAGATTTAATAAAAATAGTGAGGTGAAAAGAACTACAAAAGGTTATATATTAAAAGTTGTTGAACTTTGCATTGAAATGGAAGTTGGTGTGGTGGATGGGGCGCGCGTTGCTTGAGAGGAGGTCGCGGGTTCGATTCCCAGCGGAGGCGGAGAAGCTAGAATTGGATTCCTTCTTTTTTTTTTTAGTTTCAGGAGCTTTGGCGAGGAAATTTTTCCTCGCCAAATGGTTAGAATAGGCGAGGAAAAATTTCCTCGCCAATTGGACAGAATAGTCGACGAAAAATTTCCTCGCCAATTGTTCAGAATAGGCGAGGAAAACAAGATTTCTTCGCCAATTGGTCAGAATAGGCGAGGAAAAATTTCCTCGCCAATTGGCAAATTAGGCGAGGAAATTTATTTTTCCTCGCTAAAATACCTTTTGCGACGACCTTTTGGCGAGGAAACCCGTCGAGAAAATTTTTCCTCGCCAATTCCTTTGGCGAGGAAATTTGGTGCTTTGGCAAGAAAACTCAATCCTCATTATAGACATTTTTTCTTGTAGTGAATAAAGAACACGTCACTCAACACCACACATTTATTTTAGGGTATAATTGGCCCGGTTCGGTCCAGTTTTTAGCATTTTTTCAGACCGAACCGAATAATTTGGTTTCTAAATGTATAAACCAAAACCAAACCGTTGATATTCAATTTGATTTGGTTCAGTGTTATTCGGTTCTGTAGGTTGTTTACAATTCATTCAGCTTCGACAAAAAATGTTAATTAAGGCTGGATCACTAGATTTTTTTTTCCTTTTATTAGGTAAAAAAAATTATAAACTTAAATTAAAGCTCGATCATAAGCATATATAATAGGCCAAACAACAATTCTAACACAATAATCAGGCCAACAATAACTGTAACTCAAATAGCTAAACCCAACAACTATTGTACCCCAAAAATGCATCATTGAGAGTAATTTAATTGGGAGAAAAGCCCTCAAACACCTTAAAGAAAATAAGATAGAAAGCCCTCAAATTAACCAAATAAACAAAAATAATTTATTCGATTAGGTTTTTTTTTTTTTTTTTGGCCCTAGGGTGGTAAGGCTAAGGAGACCAATGAAACGACTTCCCAGAGGCACACTAATGGGGTGTTCAGCTGGTAGATTTGATTTTTGGTGGATATAGAAGGAGAGCGGATTAGAGAATGGATTTGTAAGAAGGGTGGGCCCATCTCTTAAGAAGAGTGAATTTGTAATGAGGTGTTTGGATGGTATTTTGAGAAGGGGATTTGGAGGGTCGATATGATAGGGTAGGAGAAAAAATGACTTAATTGCCCTCACTTTATTATTTTAATAATAAAAATAGATTAATGTAATTAAAATTACAATAAATACATAATAATTAAATAAAATACATAAAATTTAATAAAGAAAATTTTAATTGAAAAAAAAAATTCGGGAAAAAATTTTAATTAATTATTTCTGGGAAAAAATTTAATTAATTATGATAGGAGGGAAATGTTTGTTTTTTTTTTTTTTTTGTATGGAGAGTAGATGGTATATGATTGATGAATGTTTGGTGGATTGGTAGATATGTGAAAGAATGGTTGGTTTCTATTTGAATGGTTGTTCAAAAAATTCCTATAAATACCAAACATTAGTCATTTGGTTATTTACTTGGTATTTTTATAAAAAAAAAAAACGAGATCTATCAAACCCAGAAAGTAGGGGAAAATAGGGCAAAATCAGAATCTATGAAACCCAGAACTTATTAGGGAAAAATCAAAATCTATCAAACCCAGGTATTACGGCAAAATAGGGCAAAATCAGAATGTACGAAACCCAGAAATTACGGCAAAACCAGATGGTCAAATCGTGTATAAGGATGAATACCTGTCAAATGGATCACAAATCGAAGAATGAGACCAATAATGGAGTATCAGAAAACCACTGATTTCCTCTTCTCTTCTTCCTTCTCCTCTGTACAAACACTCCCCCAAAATGAATTGATTTGTGTATACTGAAAGGAGAAGAGAGAGGGTGGATTTGCAGGGGCAATTTCGTACGAAAACCACCCGGATTAGCCAACGATGGGGGTCAAGGAGTGCTTCGTAAATCCAGGCACGCCTGGATATAGATGGTGAACAGTAATTTAGTCGGGGGGAGAAAGAAAGGTGCCAAAGAGTAGATTAACAGTGGGACCAGGACTACATCTCACGATGCATGTTATATCCAGGGGCTAATCCTCCAGCCAAACAGGCCGTAACGGGATATTTGGCTGGTGAATTTGATTTTGGGTGGATATAGAAGAAGGGTGGATTTGTAAGGAGGGTGGATTTGTAAAAAGTGTGGGCCCACCTCTTAAGAAGGGTGGATTTGTAATGAGGCGTTTTGATGGCATTTTGAGAAGGGGATTTGGAGAGTGAATATGGTAGGGTAGGAGGGAAAATGACTTAATTGCCCTCACTTTATTATTTTAATAATAAAAATTGATTAATGTAATTAAAATTACAATAAATACATAATAATTAAATAAAATACATAAAAATTAATAAAGAAAATTTTAACTAAAAAAATAATTTCGGGAAAAAAATCTAATTAATTATTTCTCTGAAAAAAATTTAATTAATTATTAATTAATTATGATAGGAGGGAAAATGTTTGTTTTTTTTTTTTTTTTTAATGGAGAGCAGTTGGTGTATGATTGATGAATGTTTGGTGGATTGGTAGATATGTGAAAGTATGGTTGGTTTCTATTTGAATGGTTGTTCAAAAAATTCCTATAAATACCAAAAATTAGTCATTTGGTTATTTACTTGGTATTTTTATAAAAAAAAACAAGTCTTAAAAAACAAGATCTATCAAACCCTGAAAGTAGGGGAAAATAGGGCAAAATCAGAATCTATGAAACCCAGAACTTATTAGGGCAAAATCAGAATCTATCAAACCCAGGTATTACGGCAAAATAGGGCAAAATCAGAATCTACGAAACCCAAAAATTACGGCAAAACTAGACGGTCAAATCGTTTATATGGATGCATACCTGTCAAATGGATCACAAATCGAAGAGTGAGATCAACAACAGAGTATCAGAAAACCACCGATTTCCTCCTCTTCTTCCTTCTCCTCTGTACGAACACTCCCCCAAACTGAATCGATCTGTGTATATCAAAGAGAGAATAGAAATGGTGGATTTGCAGGGGCAATTTCATACCATAACCACCCAGATTAGCCAACGATGGGGGTCAAGAAGTGCTTCGCAAATCCAGGCGCACCTGGATATAGATGGTGAACAGTAATTTAATCGGGGGGAGAAGGAGAGGTGCCAAAGAATGGACTAACAGTGGGACCAGGACTACATCTCAGGGCGCATGTTATATCCGGGGGCTAATCCTCCAGCCAAATAGGCCGTAACGGGGTGTTTGGCTGATGGATTTGATTTTGAGTGGATATAGAAATAAAGCGGATTAGAGAGTGGATTTGTAAGGAGGGTGGATTTATAAGAAGGGTGGGCCCACCTCTTAAGAAGGGTGAATTTGTAATGAGGTGTTTAGATGGTATTTTGAGAAGGGGGATTTGGAGGGTGGATATGATAGGGTAGGAGGGAAAATGACTTAATTGCCCTCAATTTATTAATTTATTAATAAAAATTGATTAATGTAATTAAAATTACAATAAATACATAATAATTAAATAAAATACATAAAAATTAATAAAGAAAATTTTAACTAAAAATAATAATTTCGGGAATAAAAATTTAATTAATTATTTCTGTGAAAAAATTTAATTAATTATTAATTAATTATGATAGGAGGAAAAATGTTTGTTTTTTTTTTCTTTTTTTAATGGAGAGTAGATGGTGTATGATTGATGAATGTTTGGTGGATTGGTAGATAGGTGAAACTTTCAATTCTAGCAACGGTTTAATTGATGAATGTTTGGTGGATTGGAAAGGGAGGGAGACACTTTTGATATCTTGGATTGGTGGAAGCATAATTCTGTGAAGTATCCAGTCTTGTCTCGAATTGCACAGGATGTATTGGCCATGCCTGCGTCAACCGTTGCTTCCGAGTCAGCCTTTAGTACGGGTGGACGCATACTTGATCCATTCCGAAGCTCGTTGTCACCATTAATGGTGGAGAGACTGGTGTGCACCCAAAACTGGCTTCTAAGCACAGTTCCAATCTCACTTCGGCAAGCTATGGACAAAGTTGAGGAATTTGAGCAATCTGATCCACGTGAATCTTAATATAAATTTGATCCGTTTTGTTTAGTATTTATTTAGCATTGCCATGTGCCAAACTAGTATGCATATTGAATTACATGTTCTTCTTTTTTTCCAAACCTTTTAGAGATTGAAGCAACCTCCTAGGGATTGAGTGATTGGGCTTTGACATTCTTCTTTGGTAAAAACATTTCAAGTCATAGTTCATTGAATTATTGTTCTTCATATTATTTTGTGCTCACATTGTCGATGAAATTTTATAGGTTTTTATGAGATTTAAGTGATTTCACAGTGAGCAATTGACCACTACTGCTGCCTACTGCACTACTGTCTACTATTCTGCTACTCTATGGACTGACTTTGTTGGACTATTAGCTTTTGTGTACTGGAATCGTATTTTTTTGTTGGACTATTGCAGTTTGCACACTTGCACTGGAAAGTGGAAACTATGGACTTGTTAATAGTTTGTGTAGCTATTTGCATTTTGCACTGGTTGTGCTTAATTTGCTGCTGTTGCTGCTGCTGCTGCTAGTAAATTTGAGGCCCCTAGTGTTCTTATTTGTAGTTCTACTGTGTATGTGAATCTGGCCATTTTGTGGTTTAACTCAATGTGCAGAGGTTTGCATCAAGTTTGCATCAGTTTGGCTCAAGAGCTATGAATTGTTTGGTGGACCACTGAACCGTATGAATTGGCAGAATGGTACTCATGAATTGTCCATGCTTTCTTCTCTTGGTTTGAGAGGGCGTATGAATTGTTTTAGTAAAACTTCCAGTATTTTTGAATTTTTGAATTGTCTATGCTTTTCCAGTATAAGTTATGGTGAATTGGTAGTTTGGCACAAATTTATGAATTGTTTTAGTTAAACTTCCAGTATTTGTTTAGTAAAACTTACTTTACTGGGCTGAATTTATGAATTTATGAATTGATTTTCATTTTTTGATCCGTAAAATGTGAAATGGGCCATTGGGTCTGATGGAAATTTTGATATTTTGACAGCGCAGCCCAAATTTAATATTTTGATCCACCAAAAAATATTCAATTTGTCTACTTTAGCCCAAAATGAATGGCCCAATAAGTGGCCCACAAACCCGACCAACCCGTCACCCAACCCGACCTCACCCAATCACTTTTCTGGCAGAGCCCGATTGTATGTTTGGTTGGTGGTCGGGTGGTGTTTTGGAAAACCAATTAAAATTCGGTCGCGTGAAACCCGACCCGAACCCGAACAAACCCGGCCCGTGTGCAGCCCTAGGTGAAAGAATGGTTGGTTTCTTTTTTGAATGGTTGTTCAAAAAATTCCTATAAATACCAAACATTAGTCATTTGGTTATTTACTTGGTATTTTTCTAAAAAACAAGTCTCAAAAAATGAGATCTATCAAACCCAGAAAGTAGGGGAAAATAGGGAAAAATCAGAATTTATGAAACCCAGAACTTATTAGGGCAAAATCAGAATCTATCAAACCTAGGTATTACGGCAAAATAGGGCAAAATCAGAATCTACGAAACCCAGAAATTACGACAAAACTAGACGGTCAAATCGTGTATAAGAATGAATACCTGTCAAATGGATCACAAATCGAAGAGTGAGACCAACAATGGAGTATCAGAAAACCACCGATTTCCTCTTCTCTTCTTCCTTCTCCTCTGTACGAACACTCCCCCAAAATGAATCGATCTGTGTATATCGAAGAGAGAAGAGAGAGAGAGTGGATTTGCAGGGGCAATTTCGTACCAAAACCACCCGGATTAGCCAACGATGGGGGTCAAGGAGTGCTTCGCAAATCCAGGCGCGCCTGGGTATAGATGATGAACAGTAATTTAGTCGGGGGGGAGAAGGAGAGGTGCCAAAGAGTGGACTAACAGTGGGACCAGGACTACATCTCAGGGCACATGTTATATCTGGGGGCTAATCCTCTAACCAAACAGGTCGTAATTACCTTGGTGGCTGCTAACTTCACGGGTGATCACAGTACTAGGCGAAATGCTACATGTTATATGTATACTTTGGGATCAACAACAATGACCTGAGTCTCATGTCTTTAGAAGATAGAACTTTGTCCACGACAAAAGATGGGTACGTTGCCGTAACAGAAGTCGCGAAGGAGGTGATTTGTTTGAAGGCGTTTCTGGGTGAGCTAGGCTTGAAGCAAGAAACCATTGTTATTTACAGTGACAGCTAAAGTGCCAGACACCTTGCAAAGAATCCACTTTTTCATTGGAGATACCATTTCATTCGCTCGCTTTTTGGACGATGGGGAGTTGTTACTTTGAAAAGATAGTGGGGGAGTAAGAATCCAGCAAATGTGTTGAAAATGCCAGTCACCATCAAGAAATTGAAGTTTTATTTAACTTCAGATGGCTTTCATGCTTGAAGAAGATGATCGACCTGAAGTCACACCAAGAGGGGTGAAGTTCACTATGTCCACTTTGATTGAGGATCCGATTTGACATTGCTTGTTCGTTGTTGCTTTGGTTATCTTCAAGTGGGAGATTGTTGGAGATATAGACAACTTTCAACAATAGTCCGTTTTTTTGTGTCGGGAGAAATTTCGATCATTGGGCTGTACCTATTTATATTGCAGTTGTTTTCTAATTAGGTTTAGAGCGTTTCAATCTAAACGCGAGGAGAGGCGAGAAATCTTTTTTGGGAGAGGAGAGAACTTGAAATCCATATTCTTCGATTATAGTGGACTGGTGTGGCTCCTGTGGTTTTTTCTTGCGTTGAGGTTTTCCACCTATATCTATTTGTCTTTCTTATTTTCTGTTTATTATGCACTCTTTTATGTTTTACGATTTCTGTCACTCAAGTTTTCAAGCTCCGTAGAAGCGTTGTGGATTAAACATGTTTGAATCCTGGTTGTATGCATGCCAAAAAAAACAAACGAGAAATTTGGGACGGAAGGTGTATATTTTTATAATATATCTCTTAAAGTGTTACTCTGGATTGAAAGTATCTTTTTTCTAAAAGGGGCAGGCAATGGCTGAGGATCCAAACTCGAACCAAAACAAAAATAAAAACAGAGAGATGGTCAAGAGTAATGTTGCTTTTTTCTAGGTGCAATGTTTGGAGGATCTCAGATGGAAATCTTAACAAACTACTGAATCAATTTTCTGTCTTCTATATTATTACTTCCCAAGATTACTAAGCAAAGCACCAAAGAGAGATCAACAAATCACAATTCACTAAATTGGGAAATGGGTATGGAGTACTAAATTTGCAAACCAATACATTGCACCTTGCAAGCCTTTGTTGACCTTGGCCTACCATGGGACAAAGCCAAAGGCTTAATTTTCTTCACAGTAGTCAGACATGCATCTTCTCCTTGTGCATTATCTTACCAACATTGATGAGACTTTTGCACCTTACAGAAATAAGACCAACTATTGATTAGGCTTGCACGCGTTATTACTCTCTAGGTTATTTTTTCAACTTACAGACAGTAATATTTACGACGAAATCTCGATTTTTGAGCACTTAATATGGTGCACAAGCGTTGACATTTGGTAACTAAGCCCGTATAATTGACCTGTATGTGAACGATCATATTCGAAAGGAATAACAATGAAAATAACTCGATTACGATGATGAATTTTTTACATCTGTAGTGTATTTTGTTGATTTTGGTTTAGGATTTCTTATAGACATTAAAGTGCCGTAGACCAAACACGCCCTCAAACCAAACCAACTAAATTCTCTAAATCATAACAACATACTTTCACTAAATAGGAACTGGGGTCACAAGAAAATGAGTCCCTAAATAGGATTTTGTCCGTCAGAAATCGATGGTCCTCACCAGAAAGCTCTACGTGTGGAACAAATAGGGAATATAGGCCGGTGGTCTTCATTGTTGAATAGAGGATCAAAACGACGTCATTTTGAATCTGCACCCCAGCTGCGAGCCACAATGCCACAGGGTTCTTGGATCTGAAAAATATTTAAATTTTAAGTCCACAAATGACGAGTCCATCTATCGTACATTTAAATCCAACCTTTTCTTTTATAGCCGATGTGGGATCTCCAAAAGTTCGAACGTGTCTTCTCGTGTTCTCTTTGAGAACTACTCCTATCTAACAATATTGGCATCCTAACAAGTCCAAGCTGCCCTTAATCCTCACGTCGTGTGTTATTCTTTATCGTTCTGTTTCCAATCTCTGAGCTTACTCTCGGTATGCACACTCCATAGAAAGCCATTGTGCATTTTTTCGGGTTCATCAAGAGTCTATGTACAAGCC
Organism: Vaccinium darrowii; assembly: GCA_020921065.1. Lineage (NCBI taxonomy): Eukaryota > Viridiplantae > Streptophyta > Magnoliopsida > Ericales > Ericaceae > Vaccinium > Vaccinium darrowii. Next base: position 30,345,200 of record CM037161.1, on the reverse strand, counting down.
CATTATACATCGGTAGGAAGTGGCAGGAGAGTCTTCCGAGAAATCAATCATCGGCTTTGATATCACATGTTGGGAAATAATACACTTCAGTGAGCTTATGAAGCCTAATTGGTTATATATTTACTATAGAGTCTTCATCCATAGCCCTTACACGAGTACACAATACATTAAAACGCATACCCTTTTAAAGCTTGAGCATCAAAGGTCCGACATCTAATGCACATGTTACAGACTTAGTCATTGAAACATTTCTCATTTTTATACTTGGAATTACCTTCAGATGTGTCTTTGAGCCACAACTGCTCTGATCATTCCAAGGAGCAGTGTTCTAAAAGTCATCGAGCGCATTGTTGTTAGAATCCTACGATATAGGATACTTATTTTACGATTCGTATCGTTTCCTTAGTAAAACGATACGTATCTCATCACGTATCCTCTTTGTATGAAACTCTTACAATACGATAACGTATCCTATGATATATCTGCGTATCCCAATTTAGTACGTATCCTACAATTACTTAATTAATGGAAGAAATTCAAACATTATTGTAAGAAGTGGAACCTCAAACGCATTAATTTAATTCGTTTGAGTGACATTCAAAACATTTAAAAGATATCCAACCTCAATGTATGGCTTGAATAGAAGAAAAACCATACTTCGATCGTGTTTTGCGAGAATATTATAAGGAATTTTCTTTTCTGTTCTTGACTAATGTAGCATGAAATATCAATTTGATAAATCCTAGTTTAGAGATTTGAAATTTTGCAACTTAAAAACTTAGCTCATTGGTATTATTAGTTGGTGTTATTAGGTATAAATACTTGTTAATTGTATATTAATTATGGTTTAACGTATCTTACGATACGCGATATGTATCCCGGTACTATTTAAAACAACAAAACGATACACGATATGTAATCTGATCTCAAAACCTTGGCTGGGCGGTAGTTGGGCGGAGGAGGATGCCTAGCGCTTAGGGGCCGATTAGTCGGGCACCTAGCTGTCGGCCGCCTAGACGGATTTTAATATGGGTTGGATCTCCGCCCAGCACCTAGTCCTACTTTTAGAACACTCCTGTTGAATAATTATTCAATTGTCTTCGGGCACCGCCACATAGTGCTCCCATATTCTCGAATACAACATGTGGTGAATAAGGGTGTTAGAGCACCACCAGAAGACCATAGAATAATTAATCGTGCTAATGAGCAATGTGCGCCTGACAATACAGTGGCAAGGAAATCGAATTGGAAGGATTCCATTCCCACAAATTGGCCTACTAGTAATCTCATGTAGCTGAAGTGGTAACAGGGATCTGTAAATTCCAACTTCTAGAGTTAGAAACTTGACAATCTCTTGGGGTCATGCCGCAAGAGCTTCTCTTATGAATCCCCTAGTCCTGGCATGAATGATTTTTCATTGACCAGATCGCAAAGGAGATTTAGTCAAAATGCGCACAAACTAATCCGAACACGTCTGCCTGCAAACCGAAAATAATAGTAATAATTAATTGTCTTCCTAATGCTGGATATGCACCAGCAGCCCACCACAATGCTTTTTGACCAAATCACTATAGTAGCACCAATATTCTTATCCATATGCAATAGTGCGGTATAATTTTCTAATTGGGTTAGGAACATTTCCATTCAACTCTTCAATGGATATGCATGGCATTTTTCAATAAGGGCTGTGTGGTGGAGGAAAAGATAACTGGTAAATGGGCATATGTTTTATATGGTTACTGGAATTTTTGCTTTTTTGACTTGGGCTAAACTGTCCAAAGTAGATGACGCATCTCATGACCTCGACTTAAAGCTATCTCCCGTCACTTCAGTGACTCAACAATCCAGTCCAGCCCGTTGTGGATTCTTATGTATACTAGGCTTAATTTGATGATAAAAATGGTTAGGACCCATATATCTGTTGTGCATCAATTTTGGTGTGCTGGGAGCCTGGGAATTACCGGACAGGGCATGTTCAAAATAAATACAGATGGTGTTGTGGACAGCGCAGGGCACGCGCGGCGGGAGGCGTCGTAAGGAATGATTTTGGCAACTTTGTGTTAGGCTTCCAGCGGAAAATTGTCTATGAATGTCCCATGATTATAATTTTTTGTATCCATGAGATGCTCAACATTCTTAGAAAAATGAATGGTTCTAATCTCAACTGAAGAAAATAGAAGGCTCACAATTGAGGTTACTACGGGGATATAGTGACTTAGATCACTACAACAACCCCAAATCCCAGAGTTAAGGGGCTTGAGGGATGGGTTGTGGATGGCCAAGGATCTAAACTTCTCACAAATGGAAGTTTCAATTGTGGATGCTAGCTCAATCCTCAAAGTCCTAGGTGAATCCCCATCTTGGCCTGAATAGCTTATCTTTGACCTAATTGGAAAGGAGAATAGTCAAGGGTCTGCCTAAGTTGGCTCGGGCAAACACTGACCGTTGAACCCAAAAAAAAAATGTCATAGGCGAAGATGATAGCAGATACCAATGATCCGGCCCGTGAAGATTAGTTATGGTTAATTAATTTGTTACTGCAGGTGCTTCTTGTGCCGGTTCCGGTCCGTGAAGATTAGTCATGGTTTCCGAGAAGCTAACAAATATACCAATGTTCTTGCAAAGGATGCTCTTCCCCACCCGCTTGGATTTATTTCTTTCACGGATCCAAGTACCTGACAGGTTGTTATTTCAATTACATGGAAACTTTGTAGGGGTGAAATACCCCAAACTTTTTAATTTCGCTCCGTCTAACCAAACCAAACCGAGTCTTATGTCCCAATCAATTGGGATTAGCAGTCGGCAACATGAATCTTGTTTTTCCATTGACTTCTGTGTAGGGCGACCTTTTCATTTAGGTTTAGTAAACCCAAGTCTTTTCCTACAACAGCATCCAAAGAATTTCGCTTCGTCTTTAACCAAAAAATGCAAAGAAAGTAGAGGACAGCTATAGGTTGGCAAAATGTAGGAACTATAGTACTTCCTCCGTCCGGATTTGTTGGTTCGTTTTGGGAATTCTAACTTTTTTTTCATTACTTTTTGTGTTTATTGTTTTCACATCATCAAAAGTAATTTTCCCCTACTTTATCCTTTGACTTTTGAAAATGGACAAATATTTTTGAACTTGAACAAGTATGTTTGTGAACCAACAAATTCGGACCGAGGGAGTAGTTGGAAGGTAAGAAAGTAGAATAAAACAGCTGGCGAGCATGAGCTGCTCAAAGGTTGACTCATTTGTTCCACATGTACAGTTGACTCTACAGAACACTTTAATAATTTTTCCCACACGGAGAAAAGAAGAATGTGCCTTTTTAAAATGGCCTTAAAGACCAGAGAGGAAAAAGCTAACGTAGAGTACTACATGGCGGGCCTGTTTGTTTTTGGTTGTGAACTCGTCTGCACTCTGCACATTACGGTGTTAATGGACCACATTTGACAGTGACAATCTCCCACTAACTCTTTTCTGTTTTACGGTCAGTCGTGTTCAGATCAGTTTATACACGTCTCTACGATCCGGTTAAAAGCATGCTATTCACACCAGAATTAAGAGACTTGGCCACAAGAATCAAACCCCGATCAAGTTTGTTGGGAGCAAACTAACCAATCAGACTAACCAACTAAGGGATATTCATATTCCACAAACTAACTATTGGCAATAAGTCAATGGAACTGACTCTTATTGAATGAAATTGGGTTAATATATTATGTGAGAAAAACATGTCTCGTAAAACGTTATAAACCGAAAGGGGTGTTACACTAAGGGAGTTTTTTAAATAAACTGGTTTTTCACGATTTTTTATGTGATGTATTGTGAGAGAATGATCTATCTTAGTTTTTAGAAAAAATTATTTTTTGTTAGTAAAACAACCCCTAAGTCAATTTTAAAGAACATGTTAGGATTTTCAAACAACCGTTTAATCCCACAATGCCCTTATGGATCTTAAGAACAATATTGAATCACGGAACAAAACAAACAAACAGTCGTGCGTAATGAAAAACTAAAAGAAAAATACGACACACAAGATATATATGGAAAACCTTAACGCGAGAATAAATCACGGAAACCACACCAATCCATTATGAAATCGAATCAAGAGTATAAATCTTCTCGCAATCTCTATGAAATCTGCGTTTTCTCTCGCCTCTCTCTGTTATTCTCTAAAAACTCGATCGGAACCCTAATTACATGCTAATTGCAATATACAGCCCAAAAATATCATTTTTGCTTGGGGACTCTGCCTCCCATACCCTCAAACTAAACCATTGTTGAAGGTTGTCTGCACCCCAACATAACAGACTCTGTGCCTGCTTAACTATTTGGATGGAAGTCTGGTTTGATCACATGGGAGGATGAAAATGGTAGGGGCCACCAGCAATGTAATGTAGCAGTAGTAAAGTTGCAACTGCCTTCTTTAGATGTCGACCCACCAAACATGCATCGATCCTTGGTTTTTCTTGAGATCTTTATTATCTTATTTATAGCCACAGCCACAACTGCCAGCCACCCTCACTTCCACACTTCTTATTAAACATCTCTCTCTCTCTCTCTCCCTCTCTCTCTCTCTCTCTCTCCTGGACAGAGTTCTGATCAGCCATGAAGCAAATATCTCAAATGGGTCTCATCTTCCTCACTTTTTTCCTTCTTGTACTCTCCCACTCATTAACTTCTTCTGCTCGTCTCTTACCAGTACCCCTCAAAGGTGCTTTTTATATAACTTCGACATATATGTAGATCAATACATATTATTTTGTATATGCACCATGAATATATACTTACAGGTTCACATGCTCATGTACCTTTCTCAAATATTCTTTGCAGGAGATAACCATATAGCAAAGGCTAATGAGATCACTCAACCAATTTCATCCATGAACATGGAAGATGACGATCTATCCAATGTAAGCAAAAATTCTTTATTTTCTTTCTTTTCTCTATTTGAAGTATTATGCTCCCTCCAGTCCCAAATTCCTCGCCCTTTTCGATTATCTTTCAATTTTGTACGCAAAAAATAATGCAACGCTGTAAAAAAAATTCACACTAGCTTAATTTTTTCAAAAGAAAATAAACAAATGTCGTGGGTGAATTATTTTTTGCGTGCAAAATGCACAATTGCACCCGAAATTATTTTTTGAGCACTTTGGGACGGAGGGAGTAATATACATATGATTATATATTCGTTAATTTCTTACAATTTCTACATCTTCCTTTTTATTCTGAACAGCTAATGGGGATGGAGGAATGTGATGAGAAAGATGAAGATTGTATCAAAAGGAGGATGGTTGCAGAGGCTCACTTGGATTACATATACACTCAACGCCATAAGCCTAAGGCAGCACCTTAGATATATATATATATATATATATATATATATATATATATATATATATATATATATATATATATATATAAACGTTTTCATATATGTATGTGGAGGACCATGAAATTCCCTATACCTAATTAACTTCTCCTAGTCCTTGAATATCTTTAGTTGAATAAGTTGTGGTTTATCAGGTACGAAAACCATGTGTAACTATTACACTATATATATATATATATATATATATATATATATATATATACACGAAATTATATAGGGAAGAACGGCCGTTGTGTTTCAAAAATATGTTAAGATCCAGAAAAAATTTCTCCGAAAATGTCCTGGGAACAGAAATCAATGATCCAAATTTACAGCGATTTGAATCTGGACCATTGATTTCTCTTTCCTAAATATTTTCGAGAAAACTCGTACCCTATCGTCCCTCTTTCAATAATTTTACATACAAGGTTGTACCAAAACAGAGTTGTCTATGTCATCATATGTAGTCAAATCCTCTGTTTTGGAGCCCTTTCAGGCCATTGAATCACATGAAAATTTTAAAACAAAACACAAAAAACACATCATCCAACGACTCAAAACAATTCGGCACAGAGGCACACCATTTTTTGGGTACAGGGGATCACAGGTGGTAATCATATGTAATCGTAGATCATATCCAGTAGTGTTGATAGATACACGATCATCGTAAAAGCACTCAATCTGTTCAGAGGTGGGAAAGCCATGTACGTAGTTGATGGCAAGGTTACTCGACTCAAATAAGATAGGGGGTTAATCAAGTTTTAAATTTAAATTGTTTTCCGAAAAGCGAAAAAATCTTGTTACTAATGTAATCACAGAACTTTTTCAAATTTTTCTCTCTCTCTTTAAACTTTCAGCAGTTTAAGATCCATATTGGGCCCGATAGGGGCTTCCTTGCGTGATTCCTTGCAATTCTTCCTTATATATATCATTTTTGCTTTAAAATTTTCAATTATTCTTCTTTTAGTTGCATTGTTTTGATTGTTAAAAGCATCTCAAGGTCAGAAATGGAATTTACCGATTTTCCTTCGTTGAAATTTTTAATTTGGTCCAACATTCAGGGAAAACCAAACAAAAAGTAAGCCAAACTTTTTTAGACGAAGGGAGTTGTTGGGAGAAGTTATTCAGCCAATGTGTCTTGCAATTGATTTTTTCAGTATTGGGTTCTCCACTTCTCCGTCAAGCACATAAAGAACAAAAGTGGGGCAGTGGGGCTGTCCTTGAACATGGGTCGTTTCAGTTTTATTATTGGAGTTTGCTTTGGACAGATAGTTTGACTTTGAGGATACTTTTTCCGACCAACAAACCAAGATTCCTTTGATTTTTTCAATCTTTTGTACGATTTTTATTTTTTGAAGATTCCTTTAGTCGCGATACATACACTTCCTGAGAGCCACTCCCAGTCATATCCTCTCTCACATAGGGTGTGGTCCCCAGATCTGGGCCCCACACCCCATGTGAGAGAGGGTGTGGCTGGGAGTGGCTCCCATGAAGTGTACCTATCATTTTTGTTTAGTTTGCATGCTTAAACAGAAACTGTCGGTAAGGATAAGGGAATTATATATGCACACAAAATTAATAAAATTAAAATTAGTTCATTTTGTCTTAGTATCTGATCAACTGGTCTGTGTAAATCAATCATGAAATTTAATCAGCTGGAACAAACTATACCAGATACGTGAATTGTCACTTATTCCGAAGAAAAATGTGCGACATGTTTGCTCTTGGACATGTACCGAATAATGTGTCCCCAACTAAGTGTAACGGAATACTAGATCGAACAAAAATCTTAGATTAGGTCATGAAAAATCCTTATTGGGAACGCGGGCATGATTGGCAACTTAATATTGTCTAAAAGATGAGGAATGAGTCAGTTCTTCAAGAACCTCAATCGATCACCTTGTCCTTTTCTTTTCTTTTTTTTTTTTTTTTTTTTTTTTTTTTTTTGATGTAGTGATGTACTCCCCTCGCCGCGGTTTAGAGATTGATATTTTAAAATTGTACGTCATCACCTCATAGACCTTCAAAAAAATATAGTGGGACGGAAGATACATGACCTCATGGGCCATGGGAATGGCAGTAATCGTAGTAACACCCTATTTGTTTGAGGGATATGTACATGAGCGAGGAAGTGGAATATAATAAGAGGTGGATATTGTTGGTGGGGTATTATATAATTCACCCTCGGCCTCACCTAAACCAGTAAATGCAACGGCACCTCCACCTATTTAGATCAAACCCACCTTCATTACAATCTAATTTAGAAAAAATCAACAAATTGACTGCCAAATCAGACCAAAATCATCCAGTTCTTCTTCTTCTTCTTCTTCTTCTCTCTCTCTCTCCCCCTCTCTCTCTCTCTCTCTCTCTGTGCATGAGGACAAGTGTGTGGGCCCAAAGGGGCGTGTTGGTAATCTGACACCCAGATATAATTTAGAAGGGGGGAGGGTGCCTAAATATGTGGACTCTGCAGAGGGATATAGATATCCCGGGAGAATTTTATTCGGACACAGAAAGCAAACAAACAACGGATATAGCCTAGCTAGATATTTATATCTGGGTGAAAACTATATCCCCCTTCCATATGATCCTGCCAAACAGGCCGATAGGATTAATATGGAGCTTTATGAAATCAAACAAAGAGCAATGCTATCGATTGAGCTATTACCGTTTTACTTCCACAACTTCATGGGTGCAATTTTTCAATTTGCTATTTGTGTTGCAACGTCAAATACCAGCAATTTACATGCACACACCTATAAATTACATCTTCATAATTGTTTTGGAGCCGTTCAATGTACATGACTTCACAAATATCAAATGATTTCAGACAATATTGTGTCCATATATAGTTGTGTTTTAAAAGTGTGTGAATAGACTTTCTATTCTATTTTAGGGTGAAGGAACCCCCCAAAAGATTCTACATCTGTAACACCTCAATTTCTTGAAAGACCATTAATTAACTACAGTAAGTTAAACATTTATCAAAAGATTTCATCAGATTTATCACCTCCTTGTGCCAAAAGTTGACGTCACCATAATACAACCATATCGAAATAAATAATTGTCAAAATATTACGTTCTTCAAAATGAGATTTAGCAATCAAATTCCAACGTTCAAAACATCTAGACATCTATTGATTCAGCATCCAATATATGCTCGTTGACTCTTTCCACAACAGCACTGTTTTTCATCTAATCATACTGTGTCTGTGATCCATTTCCATTACCTAGTGATAAATCACTGTGCTACAAGTACCTGTAAGCTTATAAAGCCCAATAGGAATATCATACCCCTACTTAACCCCATGTATCTAGCAAGTAAGCATGTATGATAAACAGTAAACATAAATCACAGCTCTAATTAATGTACTAGTCATTAGCTTACGTGAAGTGTAGGATCTCCACCTCGAGATCCTTCCTACCCTTAACCTCTAGCGTATGACGACTGGTGTGATTCAACTCCCCCTTGCCCAAATTGGGATGAAATAACCTAATTATCTACCCAAGTCCAATCATCCGCAACCTCAACGTTCGAAATAAAACATCACCGGGTGCGCTCTCCCTGGGCTATGACGCAAGCACAGTACCTCCCTTGTAGCATGACTGTTTTCAAGTAGGGATAGCAATGGGTCGGTTCGGTTCAGGTATTGTCATATCCGAACCCATTACCCAAAACTAGATGGGCACCCAGAACCGAACCGAAACCCAAGCGGATAGGATAATTTGAAACCATAACTGAACCAATCGGGAATCGGGTTCTACCCAGGGTTTTGTGGACGGTCGATTTCCACCGGTGGTTTGATTTGAAAAATAGAGTCGCCACCCGGGTTTTTGAAAAATGGTTTTGGACCTGAGAAATCGTCTTGAAAAATGATTGAGAAAATGATTTATAAAACAGTTTGAAAACCAGAGATTCGTTTTGGATTCGGGAGCCAGGTTACGAACGGGGAAGGGTTTTAAGGCACCCCGTTCGCCCGATTAAAAATCGGTCTTTACTAAACATTTGTGGGATTTTTAGAAAACGTTTTAATGCCGAACTTCAACAAATAAGCATTTATCAAGCAAAACAGACAATAATAATGAAAACAGATAACAATGTAAGTTATAATCAATAAGCAGGCAACCAATCAAAGTTTCAAACTGTTCGTGCAAGGTACTGATTAAACTTCAAATTTTGACGAAAAAGTGTACCGTGCGGCACACTAAGTGTACCGTGCGGTACAGAAAGTGTGCCGTGCGGCACTGTTCATCAGTCTAACGGTCAAATTTTCAAAAGAGTGTCGTACAACACTCCTAATGTACCGTGCGGTATAGGAAGAGTGCCGTGCGACATAATTTATTGCTCAAACAGTTCAAAACTTTGGTTTTTCGAATCAATTGGATGGAAACTCATACAAGGCATGAAACTTGATAAAAAAGCATATTATTTTGGACATGAAAACAAGGTGTTTAAGTAAGACATGTTCCTCCTCGCTAAATTACCCCGCACGAGGCGATGTTTTCACCGTACGACGCAATCGGGAGGTATGAAATCAAATTGGTTTTGATGTAACATGGGCATACCAAGTGCAGAGATGATATAGGAGATCATCTCACACTTGGTATCCCTCCCCTCAGGGTACCAAACCTAAGAAATTCGGCGAAACGGGATTATACCTTAGTTGGAAAACTCTCGGATTGAACTTCTCTAGAAATTCCTTGAACGTGGCTTGGGACTTCCTCTGAGCTTCAACTTTCAATCTGATATTATGGCTATGATGATTGATAGCAGGGACTTGAACAAATTTTGAAGATGAAATTTATGGCTTTGGCTTGAAAACAGGGGATTGAATATCCGATTGGGTTCACTTTGGAAAAGAGGATTGGATTGGTTTTCTAGAGATTGGGGGTAGTAGTGAAGATGATTTGCAATAACAATGGTGTTTGTGACAGAGCTCAAGGGTGAGGTTCATGATTTTCTTCACAAATTTTCCAAATTTTTTTCGGTCTCCATTTCCGTCGGAACCCATCGGTATTTGTAGGGGATGAGTGAACTTAATCTCTAAGTTTACTTCCTCTCCACACAAAGGAATAATGGCTATGTGGTAGGCCTCCTTCTTCGCACGAAATCATCATGAGCAGAGAAGCCAAAATCGTCAACATTTAAGCTGCTGGGAACTCTGCAAAAGCTGTTTGACAAGTGACAGTGCCGTACAGCACACCAACTGTGCTGTGCGGCACACTATCTGTGCCGTGCGGCACACTTCCACCGCCAAAATTCAAAAAGCTTCCGTACGTGACTGAGGCTATGCCGTGAGTGAGAAATGAGTACCGTACGGTATTGTTGACTGAGTTGACTTGGAGAATTTCAATCCGAGAGGCTTTCTGAGCATTTCCTTTCACCATCAGGGATTAAAATGTATGTGAACGTCTCATTTTGGGGTGTCTACAGGTTTCGTATTCACATAACCATCCACAACCTCCGGAGCCCACTCCAGCCACCCACGGATCGATAGCTCAATAATATTTCCACTCATTTTCATTTTCCCATTTTAAAACACGTCTACAGTTTTTCGAAATCCACAGTCACCCAGGGTCCTACTGCCTACTTGCACAATAAATTACAATGCCGCAGCTACGTTACGCTAATCACGTAATGATAAACAATAATAAACACAACCTGCGATAATAATAATCAACATGTCAAGTAAATAAAGTGTACTGTGCAGAGTGATTGACCAGCATGGTAGACCTAAAGTTCACAGACCAAACAGTCATTAATCTAAAGTTTTGGGACCAAATTGTGATTAATCAAAATCCATGGAGCCCAAGTGTACTGTGCAGAGTGATTGACCAGCATGGTAGACCTCTCTGATCGACTACTCGACTACCCCTAATTGCAATTAGCCCCTGAATTACGTAACTTAGCTGCGGCATTGTAATTTATTGTGCAAGTAACGTAGACAAGTAGTAGGACCCCAGGTGGTTGCGGATTTCGAGAAACTTTAGACGTATTTTAAAATATGTAAATTAAATGGTTCAGATCATCAAAAATCAAATGGAAAATGGGAGTTCAGCATGGTAAGAAAATCTAGGATCCTTGATGTGATCTATGGGTTATATATATATCAAGAACCAAAAATGATTCTTCATTTTGAAGAAGAAAAATGAAGCATGGTTGGTGTTGGCCCAGATAGCAACAAGGGGGGGGTTGTTTGAATCGTGTATCTCAAAAAATAATGCGGAATAAAATAACTAAATGCAACACCCTACAAAATTAAATATATTCAAGCACACAAACAATAATTATATGACAGTAAATAAGGAATAAGGGAAGAGAGAAATCAAACACAGAGATTTATAGTGGTTCGGTCCACAATTTCACGGCCTAGTCCACTCCCCAAGTGTCCTACTCGGGAATTGCTGCACTATCTCCAATAGTAACACTTTCTAGCTTCGCGGGTGCTAGAGAAACCATTACAATGAGCAATATCCTCAATCACTCCAACTATTTTTGACTCCGGTGTTAGTCACACCTAACCCAACTAGTTTTGACTCCGGTGCTAGTAATACCTAACCGAGTAATTTTTTCTCATACAAAAATCACTCACCAAAGATAAATTCTCACGAGGGTGTACAACCCCTTTTACAATGATGGCTCAAATAGAACACTCAAATTAGTGTAAAATTTGCAAGATAAAGCTCGGAGTTGAATGACAAAGGTGGCACAGGTATATTTTTCCCTTTGTAGTTTTCTGTCCATCTCTTCATTCCTCTTTCCTTGGTCTTATATAATTCCTCTGCACATGAACGTTGGAAGCACATATTTACCTTGTGAAAATAATTAAGCCGTTAAATAATTTTATTGAAATTATGGAGTTAGTGGATTTCTAATGCTTGACAGGAGTTACACCTTGTCTAACTTGATGATTTTCTGCATAATCTTGTGAGCATTTTGGCTGCGATTTAATAGTTCTTTCGGGGTCTTTTTGTTTTGGGTGGTGTCACATGGTTCTGCTAGCCGCTTGTTATTTGCTATATCAATCCTTGCCCAACACCCTTATTGCTATTCAAATTAAGTTATTTGTTATGGGCTTCTCTATATACTTGTGTTTTTCCAAATGTTGTGGGAGTTAAAATATAAAATTAACTCAGTTCTTATTCCTCGTCATTTCCATTGCAGGTAATAGGACGATCTAACCAAACGCATGATTTCAACCCGTCATTTTGAAAGCTCTTTCATGAAGATTTTGTTAAGGATGGCATCGTGAATTTTTAGTACTTTTTTCTTTCACTTAGTTTAGCCTATGGACTTTTGAATTATGGTATTTATGCACCATATTGAACATTTGATCTACTTTTCATGTTGATAAGGTTATGGAACATGCCTTAATTTGATCTACTTGTGGTATTTTGTATTGATTATTAGTTTTTCAATTCTAATGAAAATGTATTCTGTTGCTTTTTTATATTTTTTAGTTCTTGCTTAAAAAATTAGTGAACAGGCATGTGACTAGTATAATTATTAATCAGTTTAAAAAAAAGAATTTGTAACAGGGTTTTTAGCCGCTGCTAGAAGTGTGTACTAAGTTTGTACAAAGTTTACACCAACGGCCAAAAGCGCTGGCAAAACTGAGTCTACTCCAGCGTTTGTAAAGCATTGGTAAAACATAGTCTACACCAGTGGTTGCAAAAGCGTTGGTAAAATACATCCTATACCAACGGTTGCCAAAAAGAGCTGGTAAAGGGATATAGCAACGGGTAGACACCAGTGGCTTTATACAAGCGTTGGTATAGACCTTGCAGGTCTATAGCAATGTTTTAAGGCATCTTTACCAACGCTTTTGGCCGTTGGAGTATCCCAACTTTCTTGTAGTGAATTAAGGCCTTAATTGAACCCCAAGTTTTCCATTATAAAACCCTTCCTTTTTGCTGCATAGACGTCATGAGATCCCATTCCCACTCCAACTTTGGAATCTGACATTCCAAAGTTGAAACACATGCAATAAGGTAACTTCTCCCTTCCTTCATTAGTCGTTTGAATTTGATTGCGTGAGTCTCAAATTACAGACTTCCCTTGTAAAGATTTTCCATTTGAATTGTGAGGAGCTTCCCAAAATAAGAGCTGGTCCATATTTTCATGATCTTTGAATTTCCTCATTTTCATTGTCATTTGAAGTGCCTAAAATTTTTAACACTAAATTAGAACAGTTTAAGTATTAGTCAAAGTTCATTACTTTTGAAGAGTTGGAGTAGATGGGTGATTTTTGTTATTAGGGAAATTTCACTAGTTTTGCAGAAGGGTATATTAGTAATTTTACAAGACACTTGCCTTTATATCAGGTTAGAAAATATGCGTGTCCTTCCTCTTACAAATGTAAAATATAGTGGGTTCACAGCTAAGTCTCCCATTTTTTTAATTTCTCAAGATGAACTAGACACTTGCCTTTATATCTGGTTAGAAAATATGTGCGTCCTCCCTCTTAAAAATGTAAAATATAGTGGATTCACGGCTAAGTCTCCGATTTTTTTAATTACTCAAGATAAACTAGAAAAGTAGTAGAAATTAAAGAATTGACAATTGTAGAAGAAGACGTGAAGATGCATATCATGCATTGCCCAAAAACAAGTAAAAAAAGATGAAATCATCATACAGGGCTGTATGCGGGCCGATAGAAGCCTTAGTTCGGCTGAAGTTGGGCCCAAACCAAACCAATCCTTGGGTCCATTCTTTGGGAAGCCCGAATCTAGTGAAAATTTGGGTTAGTTTCTAGTACACCACTGAAGGATCGAGAAAGCGTGTACTGTGATTTACACGAACACGTGGGAGTATTTGATTGGTTGTCCAAATAACTTAACAGAGAAGTCTCAAAGATTTTATGGCCCCCAAATAGATATCACTCCCACTTGCCTAAAACTGGATCCTTATTGGCTGCACTTACGTAGTGTCTCTCGCCATGTACACACACAATTATTTTTACAATAGTTTTGCTGTTTCGAAACCCAAAAAAGTCGAAAATATCTTCCTGGTTAAAAAAAAATTTGCACGGTTCGTCCCCGTAATTTTTATAAATGTTACTTTGATTCCTTCAGTCTTAACTTCCTCTGTTTGAACCATGCATGTTCACTCCCATTTTAATGTGGTCACTTTGTTATCTTCAGTCAGTTGATATTGAAAAGGAGAGTTAATTAGACATCCTATACTAAAAATATCATTATGATTCCATCCTATAGAGTTTGAATACTTATGATTTCATCCTGAAATTCAAATAAACCTCAAAATACCATTTCTCTCTCCTAATTTTTCTAATATTTCTCTCATGATTTTTCTAATATTTCTCTCTCCTAATTTCCTAACATTTCTCTCTCCTAAACTTTTTTAATTTATCTCAATCTCTCTCTCTCTCTCCTATATTGAAAATCTATCTATTTCCTAATCTTATAATTCTCTTTCCTAATTTTCCTAATATTTCTCTCTCATAATTTTCCTAATATTTTCCCGTCCTAATCTTTCCTGATTTATCTCAATCTCTCTCTCTCTTATCTATCAAATCTTCTTTTTTCCTATTTTTTTTATTTTCTCACTCCTAACTTCTCTCCTAAATCAGGAAAACTATGTAAATAAATACCAAAAAAATGAAAATTTTCTTATGACAACGAACACACAAAACATGATAAATGAATTAATCAAATTAGACTATGTAAAAAACATGATAAACTAATGGACCATCCTAGATTATGTAAAAAATACGGTAAAATTATTTACCATGAATCCTATGTTGAATTATATAACGAATAATGAGTTGAATTTTATGGTAAATTACTACTCCATATCATTTTTTTCATTCAGCCAAAACCAAGTACATGATTCATGAAAGTCCTATTGTGCTGAAATTATTTACCATAAACATAACTAGCGATGACATCAGGGATGAGAACATAAATAAGATTTTTAGACAGGATGCCTAATTAAAATTCTCATATTAAAATAGTAAGACAACGAATTTTAGGTTTTGTTTTCCATTTGATAAAATGGAAAATCAATAAAATCAACTGGCTAATTTTAGCAAAAGAGGAGACCATTTGCTTAAATCAACTCATAACAAAACCTCAAACTAGGTTGATTTTAGCAAATGGTTTCTTCATTTGCTAAAATCAACCAAGAAAATTTATGAATTTCTCATTTTATCAAATGGAAAACAAGAACCTAGAAAGACCAAAGTGAATCACTATATAATGACCACTTGGATAGTTTATAGATTTATTTATGGCTAGAGCCTACAATTGTAGCAAAAAGTTAAAAAATATTCTAAGTAATTATTCTTTATGTCTCATAATATCAATCCACGACAGAAAATTGTATCATTTTTTTTGTTTTAAAAACAAAATACTTTTTTTCTTTTTTTACAATATCCCAATAATTTAAATAACTAATTAAAATATTTAGTTACTCTCTCTGTGGGATTGTTGACCAAGAGAGAGAGTAGACTGTTGCTTTTGGGTTTCGTTCGGCCCAATTTTTTTACAAGGCTTTGAATGCATTTCCAAATTAAGTTCTAAACTGAAAAACTAGAAAATGAAAACCGAAGAAGGCATAAATTATTCACATGATAGTACAACTTTCTGTAATAGACTAAAATTAGGAGATGGGGGAATATTCACATGGTCGCCCTTGTTCTTATTCCAGGCGATTTGCTAACTAACAGTAGGCGTCGGATAAAACATTGTAGCTACAAACTAATGAAATTACGAGGACTACTACTACGAGGACTTAAAAGACAATATCAAAAGATAAATGGACCATCAATGTAATTTACCAACATATATAAACCTCCAAAATATCAAAGCCAAGTGGCCTTCACAACTGTCCACCCAACGACTGTAAACTTCCCGGAAAGAACAACCACCCAATGAAGGTCGGCGGCGTCTCTCTCTCTTCTCGGAAATGTCTCTTTCTCTCTCTTCATCTCCCCGCGTCCGTGAACAGCATCACTTGTCGCGTCCAATCCAAACCAGACAAACCGACACACCACACGGCCTGCTCTTCCACCGCCTTTCCACTAGATTTTTTTCTATCAAACACCTGGTGGACACAAACTATAAATCCCCCCTTCCCCCCACCTTGCTTGCTCCTCTCACCGACCATATCTCCCATTCATCTCTCCCTCTCACTCTCTCTCTCTCTCTACGGAGAGCGAAAATCAGTTCACAATTCTGGGTTATCAATTTCAGTTCTGTAATACAACGGCAATGAGTCCACATGAAGAGTCCTTATTTTCACCATCAAAATCCCCTTCTTTTGCTTCTGCTTCTTCTTCATCTCGACCACCTGGGTCTGAATCAGAAATCCCAATATCTACTCAGCCCAACACATCTTCTTCACCTCTATTGGAATCTGGGTTTCCAGTGATTCAATCTAAATCTTCTTCTTCATTTTTTCCAATGCCTTCTCAACCATACCCTTTGCCAATTACCTTTGCTGGACCATCATCTCCTTCTCCATCACCTTTCATCCCTTCTTTCATGGACTTCCAATCATACCCAGATCCAGATGAGCTTGAATATAAAGTCCCTATCATTGGTGAATCAAAAAAAAATTCAGCTTCACCAACAATTGGGACAAATATTGGGGAAAATTTGGGTGTTCCTCGGCCACTTGAAAGTCTTCAAAGCACTCCAATACCACCATTTTTATCCAAAACTTTTGACCTTGTGGAGGACCCGAGTTTAGACCCGATTATATCGTGGGGCAATACAGGTGAGAGCTTTGTTGTTTGGGACCCCGTGGAGTTTTCGAGGATCGTTCTACCGAGGAACTTCAAGCACAACAACTTCTCAAGTTTTGTTCGCCAACTGAACACTTATGTGGGTATTGCATTAACACAGCCTGTAAGGGCTGGTGTTGGTCTGTATGTAATTTCATTCTTTGTTTTTTTGTAGTAGTATGTAATTTTGTTTTCGTAAGTACTTTTTGTTCCCTCACTTTTTCTTGTGTAATTATGTTCGTTTTGTAATCAACTGATCGCTGGGGGACAATTTGTTTGTTGTAATTGCAGTGTACATGTATATACACTTGATGAAAATTGGAGAATGTTTGCTTTGTTAGCAAAAATTGTGTTTGGAAAAGATAATGAATAATGCTTATGGTATTCTTTTTGTTGTTATAAAATGCTTGCGATGTTCTTGTTATCATAAGGTTTGTGCAGGACACAAGATAAAAATGAACTTGTTCATGCAATATTGTCATATATCTGTATACTGTGTAATGTTTAGGAGTTGTCTTGAGTTTTTTTGTTATAATGTCTGTTGCTACGTCTTGTCTCATAAGAATGGGGGAAAGGGTCTTCGTTCATGAGATGGACATATAATTAAATTGGGCTGAGGTGATACTTGTTTGTTCTTCTTATCAACAAAAATAAGGATTGCCTTCTTCAAACGTCTACTGGATTGGTGATAGTCATCATTTAACAGGTAGAAGTTTTGATTAAGTTGAAAAATTCTATGTTGTTCATGTTGACAAGTTAATTGCATCTCACTTTTAACATCGTGTCTCAAAAATCGTGCAACAGTTAGCAGATAGCTATTCTAGTTCATCACAGCTCCTCTCCCGCTGCATGGAATTTGACGCCTTGGACTTGTCTTGTGTAACAAATTTGTTAATCATGTGAATTATTTATTTTTTTCTGCCCCGTTCATTCTTGAATCCTTTTGGGTAAATTGTATTTCAGGGGTTTCGCAAGATTGATACTGATAAGTGGGAATTCGCACATGAAAGTTTCCTGCGAGGGAAAAGACATCTGTTGAAGAGCATACAAAGGCGCAGGTCACCTCAAGGCCAGACGAGTGGGACTCAAGCCATTTCTTCTGAAGAAATAGGAAAAGCACGAGTGGAAGGTGAGTTGGAGAGATTGAGGAGAGAGAGGAGTTTGATGATGCAGGAAGTTGTCGAATTGCAACAGCAGCAGCGCGGCACAGTACAACACGTGGAAGCAGTGAATGAGAAGCTCCAAGCAGCAGAGCAGAGGCAAAAGCAGATGGTTTCATTCTTGGCAAAGCTATTTCAAAACCCAGAGTTCTTAGCACGTCTTCAGCGAAAGAAGGACCAAATAGCTCTTACTGCTCCAAGAACAGCAAGGAAGTTCTTGAAACACCACCAAAATGAACCCCTTAAACTGAAGTCGTCCATGGAAACCCAGTTTGAAAACTATAGACCTGAATTGGGAAACCTCACTTTAGTCCCCTCTTCTAAAGAGATTCCCGATTTTCTATTTCAAGATACAGTAGGAAATCCTGGTTTGGGTGCAGAAAGCATACGATCTCAGACTGAGAATATTGCAGCAGAGCCTTTTACAGAGGGGCCTTCAAGCCTTGGACTTGAAGACCCGCTTTTCAAAGGAAAGGGTGTAGTGGTTCCTCAAGAAGCCATCCCTCCCGAATATTTTGTAGCTTATCCCGAAGACTTGGGAAAGGAAAAGAACTTGGCAGAATTCTTTCCCCCAGGAATTGATGGTATCGAAAAGCAAGAGGACATATGGAGCATGGGTTTCGAAGGGGGTATTGGTGTGTCTAGTTCTAGCAATGAGTTATGGGCTAATATTAGCAACTATGACATGCCAGAATTGGGAGTCACGAGCAGTTTATCAGATTTTTGGGATTTAGGTTTTTCGCAGGCAGGTGGAAGCTCAGGAGTTGAGAAGCTTCCAGGTGAATCTCCATTTGACGAGCCTGATAGCCAAGTTGGCCAGCAGAAAGATGATAGTCCCAAGCGAACAGATCCTTAGGGGGCTTCATCTTCATAGGCTGTTGCTGCCCTTGTGGATCCTAGCCCTAGTTATTACTTTATAGGATAAAGGATTTTTTACAGTGAACATTTAATTTGATATATATTGATTGGATTGCCATCTTCCATTCGTTTTAGATTCTTTTTCTTCATTTGTACATTTACCTTTTCTATGGTATGAATCTAATTTGCTATGTTTCGGCGAATGGTGATGTTTATGAGCTATTGCAGCAGCTAAGGCTTTTCTCACTAACAAATAGTCGAGTAATGGATTATGCAGGTTCACGTGGATCCTATGGCATGCTTCGAGTTAGCTCTAATTTTGTGCACTTTATAGCTCCATCAGGCATTTCCTGGTAAGATGTCCTACCATGTATCTTTCATTGGTGTACTCATTGTTTTCTGTCTGCTTTATCATAGTACTTCTCTTAGGATTTCGTATTACTGGTGGCAAGACCATGTGTCGGTAGTATACTTAGAATCAGGGAAGCCGGCTGCCTGCCGTGCGCATATTGCACCACACAGTGCAGTACACCCAAAACAGCTGCCGTTTTGGGTTGTAGCCCAAGTAATTCACCAAATGCCTTCTTGTGGAGCCCACTTTCGGGTTCTACCCAAACGATCCGAATCGTTAAATAATTTTCAAATAATTATTCAAGTGACATTAGAGAAATTCAGGCCCGTCAGATATTTTTACGTAATTAATCTAATTCGTTCGATTTTCATTAAGAATTCAAGACCCTATAATTCGAAAGAACATTCAAGAAAAGTTATAAAATTTTGCACCTGATGACCCATTGATCTGAACCATAGGCGTCGTAGGGCTCGTTGAGAAGAGCATTCAGATAAAAAATTATCTTGATCAGACATCGGTAGGTGTCAAAACAATTCATATTTTTACTAGTATGTTATCATCCTTAGTCTTAGATATAACTGTGTTCATTTGTTTTTCCTTGTGTTATTGTTCTAGAGGGGCAACATCAAGTGATTTTCATTTTTTGGATAAGTTAAAATTTTATAACCAACCACAAATCCTCTATCCTATGGCCAAACCATAGGAGATACAATCAAACCACCACCAAAACTAGGTACAAGGACATACCTCACTGTGTCTTGTTGAAACTTGGTGCGTTGGAGGCCTTTAGTTTACGGGAGGCAGCTTCATTAGTCTGGCCATCAAACTCATCCCGACATGGTGCTTCTTGACTTGTCCACGACTCCACGTTGATTTTGGGGAACTTAGCCCTCTTAACATAATTTCTAACAATGAATCGCAAAGATGCAAAGACACAGCAGATTTTGTTATGTGGTCTGACACTCTAGGCGACGACTACTGCGTACGGCACAATTGGAAAAAGCATCCACCAAACCCAAATCTGCTGGTAGTTCTATTGGAAAACTTTGATAAATGGGATAAAATGGCCAAGGGGCGGCATGACTAAACATCATTCCATACAGTTTGTGGTTGATTTGGATAATGTTCATACTTCGTGGTGATGTTCCATCGTTGATGACGTTTCTTTCCGTTTGATTTGTTATCGTGAAATGTCGTTTGAGCACCCGTAAGTTAATTGAACATTTCTCATTCAGGTTGGGTCTTTCAAAAAAAAACAGGTCAGATGCTCTCTGTAGTCCTGCAATAGTTCCCTCATGGAGGATGGAGCTGAGCTAATCTTCCAACTGCATTTTTTTTCCCTTGCAGATTATGGTTACTTGTTAACTCCCGGATAAAAAATGACCTAACGATTTCCAGAATCCGAAGAGAGAGGGAGCCCGGTGACTAAACCCCGAACCCTAACTTCCTACACCCTCAGTGGGAGTGGTATGCTTAATACAACATTTCTACATGATGTTACTTTTTTTGTTTTCCTTCATTTTCTACATGATGTTACTTTTTTTTGTTACTTTTCGGACGGTCTCGGCCAAACTAGTCTCGCCGTGTTTTCTGTGTGCAGGCAAACCAGAGGAGCAGTCCACACAAGTCATTCGGAATCAACGGTCTTGATTATCTTACATAAAAAAAAAATAAGTGTCTTACATGTAAGATAATTGCATTTAATCGGAACCATTAATTGCCTAACGGACGGCCATGATTGCTCACTACATGGCCGTGTGATATTTTTAATCTTTGTCAGCAATCTGTTATGTTTTCAGCAATCAAAGTTGTCTATTGCATTGCCGCACTCTTGGTTCAAACGTGAGGACACATTTTGGTGCCGAAGTAGTCTTCACAAGTAAGAAGCCAAATATAGAGTGCGATTTTGTTCATTTTCACTTAGTGAGGGTGAACGTTTCCTTCACTCTAATTGGTGAAAAAAATGTGAGATCCATGAGATGGAATGGGGGATTCTGTGCGGTGCCGCACTACAGGGTTGTAAAATGACATCCGAGCCGTTGATCGCGCAATCAATGGCTCGGTTTTCATCTTGGCACTTGCACGATCCGAGTCGTCCATTACCGAAATGAAATACAAGTCATTGATTACTGAGATAAACAATTTGTGTGCCACACTATAGGGTTGTATGGCGGAACCGCACTACAGAATAATACATTCTTTGGTAATAATAGGATTAATTTATGGTGGGACTTGCACTTTTTCTATCAATCAAAGTGAGGATAACAGTCACCTTGGTTTCACCCATGGTGGACAAAATCACACTCCCAAATATACTACACAAAAAAATGCAGCAACTTTAATTCTTGCAGATAGTTGGTCTCGATATTCACAAGCCTTTATTCTCATATTATCGAGAACATAGCGCAATTTATTTATTAAAAAAAAAAAAACTAGCACAATTTATTTGCTGTACTTAATTAATAGGAGTAAGTAATTAGATAATGAGGGCAATTTTATTTGAGCACACACAAAATCATCCCATTCATAAAATAGTGCAACACATAGTTGCATAGTCCATACAATAGATATCAAAAACATTCAAATGCAAGCATTAAACAAAACAAAGCCCCAAGAAAACATTCTACACATGGCAATAAAGCTACACCCTTCCAAGACTAAAAACTAACCGACTAATCCCTCAACGTCAAGATCAATACCTCCAAAACAAAGATTAGGCACAAGACACAAGACTAATAAAAGATAATACGGCGTTTCGGGATACGGAAAACGTGAGGGTCAGCACAACAGTCTTCAATAACCGTCTCCTTTTTACGTTTCCTCCGAGTGTAGCCTCGAATGCCCTTGCCACCAGTGTCACAATTAGCAACCATCTTGGCACTGCTCTTTTGCTTCCGATGACCTTAACGCATAGCAATAGGATCCTCTGACCTACGCCTCCAGATGACTGCAACTCTCTTAGCCTACAAGTCCCTAATTGCCGAAGCCTCATTCGTGACCCGTTCGGGTGTAGCAGGAACAAACTCACAACCAGACCAGCGGGATGAATCCTCTTCCATCTTAGAAGGATGGGAAAGCTCTGACAAACCATCCATATAAGATGCACCTTCTTTGTCGTTAAGATGAACATCCCCAACTTTATCATTAAGATGAAGGTCAGGCTGTGGTGGTGCAGTCACACATTTGGACAAAAAAGGAGGAACAACATCCTGTTGAGCCCTAGGAGGAACTTCTCGAGTCTACTCCTTCATTTTGACTTCAACAACAGATAGACTAGGCATATGAAAAAACTGGAATTTCCGATCCAATTCCAGAAGGCATGTGCGACTTACAAGAAGAAAATCACGACCCATAATAAATTTTCTTTTGCGTTGTTTATCCCCAGCATGCCTTTGACTCATCATACCACCAAATGGAGCCATGATTTTGCCAGCCTCTTCCTGCTTCTCATGTTTAACAGAAGATCCATAGCCACCAAGAGGAGATTGACATGATACCTCGAGATCCATAACTGCACAGCCTGTAGAAGTCGTCTTACTCTAGTCGTTAGGCACCTCTCTCAAGGTACCAGCCATTATAGACTCCAATGCCTCCGTTTGTGCCAAACGTTGAAGATTCCCCCACCTTCGCAGCTTGACTCCTACAATGCCCTGAAATCGACCAAGAAGAACCTCCACACGAAGATTTAAAGAACTCTGAATCCTCCAAATCTAAATCATACAAGGCATCATGCACTTCCTCCCATGGCCCATAAGTTGGATTAAAGGCTTCCCGAAATCGAGTAGTGGAAATAGCCATGGCCTTAGTAGCTCGCGCAGTCAAACCCCAATCCAAGTCTAAATCGTCAAAGGACATCATCTAATCCAAGACAGCACCAGCAGAGTACACTGAAAGTTTCATTACACCTTGTACGTAACTATGTTCTGAGCACATGCTTTTTCCTAAAAAACAGTTTAAAGTGTGTATTGGCTTAATAAATTACCTGACTTATTTTTTTCGTCTTTATTTGATTTTTTTTTTTTTTTTTACGTTTGTTAGTTTTTCATTAACAATTTGTGTACTATTGATTTGTCTAGACAAGAGAAATCAAAAAAGTAAAAAATTATGATCCAAGCTTAACTTTTTTTAATAACGACAAATATAAGTCAAAAAACATAGTATTACGCTTTTTCGATTTAATTCAACAATTTTTTGAGAGTTCTAATCATAATTTTTTACATTTTTTTATTTCTCTCGTAGAGACGAACCAATGATATACAAAAATCTGATGCAAAACTAATAAACGCGCAAAAAATCAAATAAAGACAAAAATACAAGAAAACTAATGCAACCATCAAGGTTATGTCTGTTTCGGTGTAAAATATTTTTTACGCCGCAAAAAAATTTTTGGTGTAAAATAATTTTGCCAAAATGAAAAATTATGTTTCTGTTTCCAGTGTTTGGTTGATTAGTTCGAAATGTTTTTGGCAGCTACTTTTCGTTGGCCAATAATTATCAACCCTCGTTTTCTGTCAATCCACCTCTTTGATTTCCTTCGTTGCAGTAATTCACTATCATTCTGATTTTTCATCTTGCAATTGGCCCAAAATCATTACACAATGGTATTTACAGGGAGAATTTGTTCGGAGAGAGAGAGAGAGACCTAAGTTAATATTTCACCAGTAAAATAATTAGTACCTATATTTTGTACAGCCAAACACCGGAAATTAGGTAAAATATTTTATAGGAAAACATCTTACGTCCAAAAAAACGGAACCTAGGAGTTTGTGCAGGAGAGAGAGAGAGAGAGAGAGAGAGAGAGTTCTGAGCAAATTCATTAGCCTTTTAAATGAGTGTTATACAATTGAAGAGCTATTAACATCAAGGAATGAGTAATCCAAAAGTTGCCTCTTCTAATCTAAGCTGACTTCTGTTACAATAAAGCATACTGTCAAAACTATGGGCAAACAGATTGCCCGTGCGGCTTTTGAGCATAAACAAAAAATCACAAACGGGAGCAATTTTCTTGAGAAGACTAAGTATGGAAATGAGGATGGTGATCTCCTGAACAGCAACAGCAGCTTCTTGGATTGAATGAAATATAAAACTATCCCAAGGCAATGAATATGTACAAAATGTGTCCTGCATGAAATCATATGATAACAAGGATTAGGATTGTCAGCCAAACAAAACTTTCTGCAATTGCTCGGGGAAGAGGACAAGTTAAACAGCAGAAAATGCACATCGAACGGGAAAGATTAACGTTTATTGCAATATTTAAAGAACTCCTAAGTTCAATTGGTTTTACAGATGGACACACCTGAAATTATCCGAGCACCATTTCCGGCCAAAAATCGGATTATCAAAAGAATGAAATTTATGTGCATCAACTAGATTTTTCTTCATGTGAGTAAGTCCATTTCTGCACGAACCGGTTGAGGTGTTGGAGGTTTAATCAATGGCCGCAAGGTTTCCATGATACTGGAAAAGGACGGGCGTTTCAAGGGCTCACTGCAAAGCAACAAAAACTTATTAGAAGAGAAATTAAACTGCTTTAGAGGGTACTACATGAAATGAAAATTTCAGCTCACTTGGCCCAGCAAGCTTCAATTAAGGCTGCTATTTGAGGATTTAAACTGCGCGGAATATCAAGCCTCTTGCCCTTAAAACCAACAGCAGCTACAACCTACAAGACAGCATTCATTGAGATTAACTCCTGAATTAGGTTTGCTGTTATCGTATGCTTACATGAATGTGCAAGCTGAACTAACCAATGATGAGAATGGAAATAGCCAAGGAAAAAACCTTAGCGCGCTACTATTTTCAAAGATGTGAATGAGTCAGAAACCGCTCTATAAAGGGGGCTCAAAACAAAGAGGAAAAAAAAAAAAAAGAAAGAACATTCCCGTATTTGAATCGATAAAGCTCCAAAGCCCAAATAACGGCCCAAGTCCACCTACAAACTACTATTATCTGAAGCCACTGTTTGTCTTTTGTTTTTTTTCCCGACTACTAGCCACAGTTTGCTGTTATAGACCTTAAAAGCTACAACCTTTTTGTGTGACAAGAAAGCAGTCCTATGCAGACAATGGGAATTTATTTGACTGGGATGGAGAACTTTCAACCTTTTCAAGGATTATGTTTTGATATGAGGTGTTTCCTAGTATTGCTTAACTCACATTCATCTTCAGTCTATTGCATATGTATTGCTTAACCTTCTTTTCCTAATCCCCATTTCCAAAACTCGGGCACACAGGCTTTCATAGTTTCACTAATATTATAAAACCACACCATACAAACCTGGGCTGGATTTAAAGTACTCCAAGGTTTTTGCAATGTTGCAAGTTCCCACAATATCACGCCAAAGCTGTATATATCTGATTTTTCGTTTGATGGTTCATCACGGAGAACTTCTGGTGCCATCCATTCAGGCTATTAAAATAAAACAAAGAAGCGTATTGTATTTAGTGATAGATGTGATTGACACCATCTTCGGATAAAAGTTGGAGTAATCATGTGATAAAATTTGGATAGAACATACAGTTCCTGCGGCTGACTTCGAGGAAAGAAATGTGTTTGCCTTTAAGCGGGAAAGACCAAAATCACAGACCTGAGTGAACAAATAAACAAGAACTTAGTCTAGATGCCTAAGCACAAAAGTAATATCCAAAAAAGAATAAAAATGGAACTAGATTACCTATAGCGTGTCTATAGTGCATGCATTTTACGCAGTTATTTTGACTGTGAGGATGATAGGATATTAATCAAAATGGAAAAAATCGCCAAGAGACGGAACAGATTTTCACTAAAAACAGCTAAGAAACTATGCATAGAAATCCATTGCAGACAACTACCGATTTTCAATGTAATATCAAAAGACCTAGTTCTAATTTAATGTTTTACAGGAGTAGGAAATAAGAGTACAGCATACATTGACATTATTAGAAACTACACATCACGGTAAATATGATTACAACAATATCTGCAGAGTCAAGAAACAAAGTGGACCACTAAGTACCAAGAGCCTAGAATTACAGTGATCGCTAGACCTCTCAAATGAAACTAATGCTTTGATTTGTAAAATTGAATAACACCCTGAGGTGATATTACAAACAAGAATAAATGCCGTGATTCCAAAAATGCAACCATCCGTAAAATGGTGCCTCTATCCTAGTTTGATAGAGGCTACCCGCTACCCAACTAGATTGGTGAAGTGTAGTAGTAGGGTAGTACAACAATGATGAGGAAAAGAAGCACTGAAAAGATCAGTACAAAATTCATTAGATCTGCACGTATAAAAATATTACAGTGAAGAACAAGGCAAAAAAACGCATGCTTCAGAATCCTTATCTTGCCACTTTTCCCAAGGTGCCATGCTTTTAATACCACACCTTTCGGATGTCAGAAACCTTCCACCAAGAAAATCTTTTCAATTATGAGGATTCGACGTCATAGTGATGATCAGGAAGAACTCGACAAACAATGTTTCTTTTAGCATTCAAAGTTGCACACCTTTTAAGTCATTAAAACCTGAAGTTCGTCCTCGAAATCCACATTTAAGAAGTAAGGAGTTGGACAATTGAAAAACTTTTCTCCCCAATGTTGCCCATTAAAAACACTTTGCTTTGAACTGCCTTATCTCCATTCTAGCATTCACGATGGTCAACAAAACAGGCATTCTTCAACATGGCATGGTCATTAAGGGATATAAAATGAACTACAACCTAAAAACACTGCTTATTGGGCTTCCATCACAGAATGATCCAGAATGGTCCCCTATATTAAAACTCAGAACAAATATTAAGAAAAGTAAAAAAGATCTTTAACTACTTAAGTTCCAATCTGAACGTGGATCAAATTTAAAAGGCGCTTAATTTAAATAACTTAGGGAGGAGATTAATCATAAAGAAGAATGAAAGTATCTCACCTTCACTGTATACTTTCTGTCAACCAAAAGATTTGGAGACTTCAAATCTCGATGAACAATAGGAGGATTGCGGTTATGAAGATAATTCATTCCCTTTGCCTATATAAAACAAACAGTTAACAATTAAGCCAATTCCGGTGGCCAATTAAAGAAAAGAAGATGAAAGGACAGGGAAAAAATTGCACATATGCTGAAAGCTTTTTATCAGTTTGTTAAGAATCATGAGATAGGAAGATGTGTTAGCAAGATATCATAACAGAGCTTCCGAAGCTCAAGTACATACCACATCATAAGCCATACTTAACCTACGCTTCTCATCCAACACTTCTCTTGCACCTGGTTTATGCAAAAGTCTATACAAACTGCCTCTGCAGTTCAAAGACACAACTGTAGTCAGTAAACTACTCAGAAGTCAGAACAATGCTCTTGATAATGTCTAATTACCATAATGAGGGTAAGGAAATTACAAGAGACAGTACAAACCTTGATAGATATTCTGTAACAATGGACAAGTTTGGGGGCTGAGTAACAGCACCCATAAGAAGAACAATATTTGGGTGCCGCAGTCGTTGCATGATTGCGACCTAAAAACACAAGTAGTGAAGTTAAAAAGTACCAACAACTACAAGTAAAAATGTAGCAAAAGGCATTAAGCTGATATTCTCAACTTCAGAGGTAGTTCATCCAGAATAAAGTTGATGCTTAGCTTACCTCACTCAAAAATTCCTTGATGCGCTCTGGATGAAAGTCTTGATCCATAAGAATCTTCACAGCAACTTCCTGGAAGACATAGATCCATATAAAATATGAGAGTGATGCCACCAAAATAACAAAACTACCATAAAACTAGAAAAAAAAAACTGTCACCAAGATACTAAACAAGAAAACCTAAGGAAAAGTGATAACAAAGGAAGACTTCTTGAAACACTAGAAGAGACCAGAAGCAAAATATTTCCACAAGATGTTCACAGAGATTGTTACCGATCAAAAGGGAAAAAAAATTAGGCAAGTGGGATACTTTTGTTAAAACTACTCGAAAATACTCTTATTAGAGGTCATCATATATACACGTAGGATAAAGACTCCCCCGCATGCCTAGCCCCGCTACTTGCACTTGGAGGGTAAAAAAATGTTGCACAATATAGGGTTCACAACATAACAAAGTAGCACAAACAAAGGGGGAATCAATTACAAATGAAACCAAGAGTCTTGTCGAAAAGCCTTTGAAAGCCTACTCTTATAACACGTTAAAGCATAAATTGTCCCAGCTTAAGTCAGTAGGAAATAATACATCATGTCCAACACCATTTCTTATGGGTTGTTGCACGTGAATATGCAAAAATACATATAGAGCCAAACAGAATGCAAGGGGAGAAGAACAATGCAAACAGAGAGACTTGGGAACCCAAGATCTCCTAGAACCAAGGTTCTGAAACCAAAATAAAGAATCCAAACCAAACAAATTGGCAATGAGTGTACAGGCCAGCCACCCATTCTCGTAATCTAGCTTAGGAGGTGATAATTAACTGCTACGGTGCAAGCTCTAACAACCTATTATAATAAGCAAAAACCTGATGCTACCCAATAACCATGTTAAGGTAAAAAAAAAAAATTGTAACCGCAAAAACCAACTCTTTCAATCATTAAACTATATGAATTTCCAAAGAGGTTGACAATTTCAATAGATGCAAGCTACCATTGCGAGTTTCCAATAACTAAAGGGTCAATTTAACTGACTCAATAGAATAATAACAAAGTTACTGTGCATTATCTGAGAACACAAATGCAAGTTTCAGCTATCTCCTAAGGAAACTCAAAGCACTTCAAACCCTCAAAGTTGCATGTGATGGCTACAATATATACTATTCTCGAGTATTAATGAAACAACATGCTTCCAATTAACAATCTAATGATCAAATTATCATATTGCCTGCTCTCACAAGGCAACAAACAAATGAACAATAACAGATGTAATCAGCTGACATCAACACTTTGGCTTTACATTTAGAGGATGTCATCATTGCTAATGAATAAGTTTTTATGACACCTTAAAACAAACCCAAATAGGTTCTGCAGTCTACACATTAGCACTGGCGAAGACATATAGTTATAATACAACAATAACCACATATACTCCTATTTTAAATGTCAGATCATAGCAGTTTCCAAGAGTAATCTAGAGCAGATATTGATTACTTACCGAGCCATGCCAATCAGCACGATGGACAGTACCAAAAGAACCTGGAAAAGCCACCAAGTTACTTAGATTTACTTAGTGTCAACATAATTTCGTACATGCTAACAAGAAAATTGTACTTTACATAAAAACAACCAACAAAATCAACTGACAATGAGCAGAGAGGCAGTCCACTCCCCAGACTCATCTACTAGTATCAGAGGTAATAATTAACTGCTATGGGAAAATGTCTGGAGACTCCACTGCATGTTCAACCACTAACTCATACAGGAAGAGGTAAATGATCCAAAACACACAGATGACATCAAAACAGAGAGTATTTATTTGCACAAATAAAGGGGGAACCAATCTAGAGTATTGCACGAAAGCCTCTGAAAATCTAGCTCTGATGAGTGACACCATGTTAAAGCAACTAGCTCAAAACCGATTACCACAACGTTAAAGCATCCAGCTCAAAATCAAGGACCCGACTATGGTTACCAAACCAAAGGGGGTGTACAATGGCTTGCGGGACCCACTTTTGGGTCTCACATGAATAACTGAACCATTCAATAACTTTAAAATAATTTTTCGAGATTCTGTACAAAAAAATCAGCTCAATTGGATGTGCGTAAGCGGGTGATCCAATATTCCAATTTCTCATTCAGAATCAGAATTTTTGCAAGGACACTCGAAAAAATATTATAAAATTAATAAATTGTTTGGATTATTCGTGTGGGACCCAAAAGTGGGCCCCGCACGGCATTGTATATTTTCAGTACCCCTTTGGTTCGATACCCTTGGCATTTTTGCAAAATCAATTGGCAATGAGCAGAGATGCCACCCAAGCTTATACACTAATTTTTGATCGGTAATCTGCTAATGCAAGATAAGCTCCAAAAACTTTGCAACACTAATAGCAGAGGTAACTGATCTTAATAATCAACAAAAACACTGGTGTTATGAATCAAGTGATCCTCCAACCACCAAAAAAAAAAGTACCTGATCCAATTCTCTCATTCAGAACGAGCTCACTCCATGGGATGTACTAAGACATTAGGAATGCTAATTAACTAACGTGAGACAATGTCCAAAATCTATGCAACGCTACAAGTCACTTGACCATTAGTGGAACACCCCCTAAGAAAGGTAACTGATCTTAATAGTTAACAAAAACACTGGAGTTATGAATCAAGTGATCCTCCAACCACAAAAAAAAAGTACCTGATCCAATTCTCTCATTCAGAACGAGCTCACTCCATGGGATGTACTAAGACATTAGGAGTGCTAATTAACTAACGTGAGACAATATCCAAAATCTATGCAATGCTACGAGTCACTTGATCCTACTAATTTACAAAAGAGACAATGCAAGAAATACAATGATCCTCCAACCAGAAAAAATACCTGATCCAATTCTTTCCTTCAGAACAAGGTCACTCCATGGAATGTCCAAATCTTCCCCTTCCAGGGAAAGTTTATTACTTGGTTTAATTGGAACCATATTTCCCCTGCGACCAACAGGCGGGAAATGCTTTCGAGGGTCTGTATCTTTGACCATGTTTGTTGAGCCTATAATTGTGTGTGGATTACATGATTCAAACAGCTGCTCCCTATCAAGAATTTCATTGCTGTCGCTTGAACTCGGCACATCTCTGTGTACATCCATGCGCTGCCTACCAGCATCTCCATCAGCAACAGTACCTGCGAGCGTAATTATGGAACCTCATAACTCAGATAGCGACAACATCAGTGGGATGTTTAACACTTTAACTGTTGCCAAGCATGTGAACGCAAGAGTATCAACCGTTTTGTCATCAGTAAGTTGAGCACAATGAAGAATCTCAGTTGCATACTTATGGACCAAACCCAGAATATGTTAAACCCATACAATTCAACCGTTATGTAATCAATTTCACCATTTTAGTAAAATAGGAGGAGCAAGCTAAAAATCATTAGATGGGTATCAAACGAGGCGGAAATCACATTTAAACACATGCATTATTTTTTACATTGCTTGAGAAGTTAGAGGGCCCAGTGAAAAAACATTCACCATGGATGTGGAAAAATAGCCTGGTGATTCCAAAGGAATGTTTCCTTTAAGTTTGTGATGAGATAGCTATTAATGTTTGGACTGGGTTAGTATTCCACAACCTCAGGCCAAAGCTCGGCTTGACTCTGCTTGTTTAGGTAGTTTATATAACTTGTAACATCATTTTATTTGCACCAATCAAAGATTAGATGTAAAGTTAATGAATTGCCATGCAAATTTGATAGAATTACAAAGCAGCATTTAGGCCAATGTTTAGATGCCAATAAGCTGATCAAGGGCCTTCCAGGCTCATCTTGTTTATCGGAAGGAAGCCATTGTTCAGTTCACTAAATCAGCAAATGAGCCTCTTACTGAGTTCATCCAAGACTGTGGTTTTCAGTAGCAGCCTCAGCTCTCTCGGTCGGGACTGTCTTTTCCTGTCAAGAGATTGCTAGGTTCACAACTTCCCCTTACCATCATTAGGAACTCAATGACGACAGAGGACCGTTTATCCAGCTGTGCCCAAACTGTAACTGGCGCTAGGACCATTCAGTTTCTTACCCAAGAAAAGGCTAAAATTTACAGAGAATAAGGATGATATTTCTGGTGGAAACTTGAATGAACTCGACATAACTGAAAATTGTTTAAGGTGGGGTTTCGGGGAAGTAACCTTACGACCATATAAACGTGCCCCAGAATCATCTCATGCTTACACTTAACAAAAAAATCCTTCGTGCACCGAAAATTAGATAAGCATACAATAAAGGTGTGACTCACCCCAGTAATCTATATTTTCTTGTTTTTTTCATCCATGGGTGTTTATAGTACAAACTTTTCTTTTGGAAAGGAATGTTGGTTATATTTCTAATAGAGATAATAATTCACAAAAAGAAAGCAAAAACTAGGGTCCCTCGGGGCCTCTTTTTCTTACTTTTTGGCACGGTCTTTTTAGTTGTTCTCTTAGTTTTTGCTAGATTTGGGTTCAATTTTTATATCACATCGTTCGTCACAATGAGAGGAATCGGAAAAGTATAAAAATAGAGAACAAAGTTGAAAAAAATCCGTACAAGACAACGAAAAAGACTGACTTGGGTGTTTTTCGTCGTCTTATATGGATGACACTTACCAGAGGCTAGGAGACCAAGCAACCATTATACGAGCAAAAACTTTTCATACAAATTTATTTGGTAAATTAAACTACTAGATATCGAAGGAATGAAAGATATGGGAGCTAACAATTGCCTGTCCCTCCAAGACCAAAAAAAAAAAAAAAAAAACAAGGGGAGCAATTAATACCAATATGAGAGCTACAAGAAGTCAGTTCCCAATTCTAGGCTTTCCTTAACCTTTTTCTCTCAAACGTATAGGCTTTTCGTTACTTTGAATCAATCAACATCAAAAAGGAAATCGAATCTGTATTTGGCCCAAGGTTGTCAAATTGTGAATCGAATCAACAATCAAAATGGTCTTTTAGCAAATCGTGAATCAAATCGAATAGTGAATCGCACCGATTCGGTCATGATTTTTGAAGTACATGAGGAAGTAAATTTTTACGTGTGGGTGACATCACCACATAGTACAAATAAAAAGCTTGTTTCAAATGATGAATTGATAAGCACATGTGTCTAGTAAGTAAGATGCTTTTTTTTGCAACACGCAAGAAACGCAGGTTTCTGAATCCTATTTTATGGCCTTTGGAGGCAAAGAATTAAAACTACAACCAAACCCTTTGAAGGTCTGTTATTTGTCATTTTAAACTTCACCTTTTCCGACTTAGTCTCAAATAAATTTTCCCTCTATGTTTACCTATAATACTACTTTACAAGAAGTAAATAAGGAGAAACAATGACAAAAGATGGCATATAATAGTACTAAAAACCATTAAAAATAGTTTGAATCCTTTTCCCCACAAAAAACAATTGCAAAAAAAGAGCCAAGATTAAATTTAGTGTTTGATTCACTTAGATTCCGGGACCGATTCACAGCTATTTCCGATTCAAATAACCTATTCGTATCGCTGACCCACCGAATTGTACAACACGAATAGTGAATCGTACGATTTTGACAACCATGATTTGGCCTAGTTGGACCCCATGTCTGCCTCCAACACATATTCCAGATTACAGAGTTAAGGTGTCAGACCAATCATTTCTTTGGTCAAAAACAAAGCCAAGATCCATTTATTTACCTACAAGTACACCTAATAGTACATACCCTTGTCCACATATTTCCCATACAGAAACAATGCTGATTCCAAACTTCAGTTTTGGAAACACAAATACACAGCACATGCAAAACCGTTCTTATCGACTAACAACTAGTATCCTTCGGATTTAAATTTGTTTTGAACTTAAAAAGTTCTAAACGTGGATATACACATTTTGCAGATAACATAAACAAGCATTGAAAAAACAGTGATGTCACCACAAAAACTTGCTTATATCAGATGAAAAGTAATCAAAAATTACACTAGAAAAGAAAAAGAAACAGCATTCAATGCATGCCCAGCAGTGAATGACATCAGCTCTATTGGTAGCAAAGCTTGTAAAGACTTTCCTTCACACTAATACTGCACAAAATTTTCAACCATGGTAAAGGGCCCGTATGAGAATTTAATCAAAAAGGTCAAAGCAGTAGAAACCAAAACAGCTTTAATGGTTCCAATAAAATCTATAGATCAGATTATTCAGAAAGGGAAAAAGGAAGTGCTACAGCACAAAGCACTGAACACATTTTTAAAGAGATCAGTTGTCTGAGAAACACATGTTCAAAGACCAAAGAGATCACCTGTGGAGGAGTCCTCGAACACAATATTAAGTGATTCAAAGTCTGAGAAATACTGTTTGGCCAGTGACCCGAAATCAACCAGCGGTTCAACTTGTCTGAATCTGGGGAAGCACAATGGTGAAGATATCGAGATGGAAGATGGACCGTTTAACAAAGAGTCAGGTTCACACAAAAATCCTGGCTTGCCAATCAAATCAACTACATACTCCCTGCAATAATGCATACCAAGGTCAGTACCTGCTTTTCAAGACCAACATAGGAGGCATTCAACAAAGATTGCAAATACAACCTATCAAAAAAGGAATCCACATACAAGGGATAGATTATGACAGAATAGACATTCATGCATTTGATTAAAGCGCGTTCATGTTTTTAATAATCTTCCTTTTATCGTAAGTGGCAGAGAAGGGAGAGTTACATGAGCACGAGTTTCATTTTTGCGAGCATCAAAACAAAGAGTGCATTCACTATTCCACATTCCAAACTTCAATTCTCCATCAGTAATTTTATCAAGGAACTCGAGTAGTTTAAAATGAAATGAGATTAGAAACTACAGCTTGATGACTTCATTATTTCAAATCTAGCCTCTCACTATTCCGATAAAACCATTTGTCCCAAAGAAGAAAGAAGTTAGTCTTCCAATGCAAGGTGCTGGAATAATTGGAAAAGAATTCAAATAATTTTAAGTGCAATCTCTTTTCTGACGCCACTCTGAAAATTTATCTTTTATATACGTCCATGCACTAGGAAATCCCCAAAGTGAGAAATGGATTCATGTAGCCGACCTTAATTGATTGGAACTTGACGCTCAGTTTGATTGGATTCAAACTGAATGCAACAATCACAAAATAGTGGCACAACTTTAGTAAATAAATAAGACAAAAGACAAAATTGAACTAGTATCACACTAACCACCCAAGCACCTTCGTTAACAGTAGAAAATCTACATAAATAGAGATCAAAATGTGAAATCACGGGTGGAGGAGGGTGTGGGGGCTGGTGAGGCCCCGGCCACTTCTATAAAGCCTTTTTTCTGGTAGTTTGACTTGTGGTGAACAATTAGAATTTTATTGGGTTTCTACTTTCTAGTACTTGTGAGTTACAACAAGTGAAGGATGGCCAATCTTTTGAAGGATGCCCAATCAGTATACTTCCACTCCGAATTGAGAACAATATATCGCATCCAGCTTCTAATTTGAAGGATGCCAAATATTGGTGGTTGATTTTCTTTAAAACAAACTTAGCAACGAATAGGAGATTAACATTGATTGAAATTTTACTCCTCTTAACTTGGGCCTCCTCCAAATCCAAAACCTGGCTCCCCAATATGTGAAAGCTGCCTTACCATGGCAAAAAAAGGCAGGCATGATTAGGTAGGTTTAGGATTTTATAGTAACACGTGATTAAAACGGAAATGGAAATGGATGAAAAAGTATCTCATTTTGTATACCTGTCAACACCAACACGAACAAGACAAGAGGCAGCAGCATCTGCCTTACAATATTTGCACCCCTTGGCGACTCGGCATGGTAAATCGATTGTGTCAGCTAGCAACTGCATAAAGAAATAGTTAGAAAAATACGCTGGCATAGATTTTGCACAAGCACAATCCAGAGCTACCACGAACAACTCTCAAATTTTGATTCTATGTACAAAATAAAATGGAAGGTAAGGAAGCCAGGAGGGGGGTGTTTAAGGCAAGTGTTCATTAATTACGCCAAAAAAAAAAAACCCAGATCCAACAAACAAACAAAAAAGTTGTAACCACCGGCACCAAAACAATACAAATAGATTCAATTTAATCATAGACGACAGCAAAAATATATGGGCCACTTAAATATTGGTCATCCAATCTGGTATAAATTATGTTTTCATCCCATCCACTTTTGGGGGTTATGATTTCATCCTCAAATTTGAATTTGAATAAACCCAATTTTACCCTTATTGCACCATATTTCCTTCTTCTTCTTTTTTTGCAATATATAGGCAAAGAATTTTGGGACCAAAATCTAAACTTGGTGGTCCTTCCCTATTATTTTGGGATATAAACAGGTAACAATCCTAATTTCCCAATCTGTATGCTTTGGTAATAAGCATGGAAAATATCACGTTGAATTGGTATTTTGGAAATGAAAGATTGATGCTCGTCTCAATCGAACTGCTTGTTCTGAATAGGTGCTTCTGCGATTTTGCTTTCCAAAAGGTCTGATAGGAGGCTGTCCAAGCACCAGTTGATTCACACCGTATGGACCCACAAGAGTTTGAAAAATGCTTTTCGTGTGTTTTCCAAATGGAGGATCCAAAATGAAAAGTTGGAGTCGCTTTGTCAAAGGATCTGATGGCAGTTCCTGAAGGCAGTTCCTGAAGGTGCTTTGAAAACTAACATTACCACTTTAGAACAAGGTGGGTAATCAATCGTTCTCATTCTTTTTTTATTGGATAGAGATTACGACTAAATGTGATTTCGATTTTGCCAGTAGTAGTGGTTAGGTGGTATTTGTTGATAAGAGCAACTTGTATTCTTGCATTTTAATGTAACAAGGTTACAATGTTTGTCGATATATTTAGCGTGCAATATAACCAATTTACCATGTTTTCTAAATATTAAGATAGCTAATTTACCATGTGAGACAATATATTAAACATTTAGACTAGGGGAGAGCAAGAACCCGCTCAACCCGCCCGAGCAAGAACCTGCTCAACCCTCCCAATCCGACCCGATCCGAAGGGGTTCGGTCGGTTTAGAACCCAGTAATCGCGCGGTTACGGGTTGAAGTTTCTCAGAAAATCGGTTCTCGGGTCGGGTGTCAGTTCAAATTGAGCAAAACCGACAAACCCGACCCGACATGGGATACTATATAATATAATTATTTATTAGGGGTGCAGTACACAAGGCATTACAGCAATTGATTTTGGGATTACACTTATCCCTTTCCATGCCTTGTCGTTTTCAAGGCTCAGATTTCCAATGCAAATTCAAATTTTACGAGTACTCTATGCAAGACAATTACACCACACTCTCTCTCTCTCTCTCTGACTCCCTCTTCCTTTTCTTTTTCCCAACACAAACCACCAGCCGTAAAGAAGTAAATACACCTTATTTTTCAGGGGCACTTAAATAATCATCCTTCCACTCACCTGAAACTATGAAATCATCCCGTTTCTTTTTTGGAATTATGTTTCCATCCTGAAATTTAAATAAACCCTATATTGTCCTTATATATATAAAAGGTGCTGGGAAAATTAGGATGAATTTAAAAATTTTGAGGACCTCCCCCGTATTTTAGGGATTGGGGATAAAATTCAATCCCTGAATTCACGCATTGTACAGAAACTAATTCATAAACAATGAAATCCCAGACAAATAAAACCTCATAAGCAGAAAACCCTTCGTCCTCCTCTGCCACGACCCACCGCAAACCTTGATCGGCGTCCACCCTTCTCCCATCTGCCATCGTCCTCCTCCGCCGATTATCCTCCTCCTCCCGACTTACCTGATTCCATTGTCCTACTCCGCCGATCACCGCCCATCACCACCCACCATAGAAAATCGTCGCCGTCCTTTTTCTGCCATAATCTAGCCCTAATCTTCTCCTCCAATTTTCTGCCCCTTTAGTGTGTTTCATGTAATTGTTCATGAACAAAAAATGCGGATGATCGTTGTTCAGGAAGAAAAAGACGTGGCGGCAGCGGCTCTTTCTCCATGCTTGAACATCGGCTCGTCGGACACAGGTTATATTGAGATGAAGGTTGCCGGACGGAGCCAAAGGGTTCGCTAGTGTTTCAAAGGCTGTTAGGATATTTTTTTTATTTTTTATTTTTTGAAAAAGGACTGGTAGGACTCAATTTTGCAGGGCTGTTAGGATTTTGAATGAGTTCAATTAGTTGTTTTTACCATAACATTGTTTATATGTTTCAGGATTTGTATCATGAATTGAGTTTTATTGGTTGTTTTTACCACAATTGGTTGTTTTTATACATACATTGTTATATGTTTTAGGATTTTTACCATGAATTGAGTTCTATTGGTTGTTTTTACCATAAACACTGTCGTATGTTTTAGGATTTTTACCATGATTTAAGTTCTATTTGTTGTTTTTACCATAACATTATACATGTTTTTAGTATTTTTGCCATGATTTGAGTTCTAAAAGAATTCTATGTTTACCATGATTTCTGTTCTTTATTCGATTTTTACCGCGACATCTGGATTATGTTAATGGTATTTTTTTACCATGATTCGAGTTGTTTATTCAACCGTTATTACCATGTTTATAAGCCATTAAGTTGTTTTTACCATAAAAAATGTGATGTTTTAATATATATACCATGATCATTGAAGATGTTGTGAATATATATTTTTAGCCATGACTATACGAAATTGTGCAATTAACTAGTGGTTTTTTTTAATTAGGATGGCTTTTTGAATTTTTTTTAGTTTCAAATGTCATCCATTTAAAATGGAAACCAATGGATTTGGTTGTTTTGAATGTTTGAAATTTTTGAAGATATATATCCAATCCCACTAATTTAGGAAGACAATATATGCATATGGATATCTTATTGAAAGGGTAAGATAGGTAATTTACACTCTGAAAGGATGAAAACATAACCTTTCAAAATGATAGAGATGAAAAGTTACATGGGGTGGCAAAAGAGGATGATTATTTAATTACCTCTATTTTTCACCCCTCTCCATCTCTCTTCTCTGAACCAGTGAAACTTCACCCTTCTTTCTTTCTTTTTTTTTTTCTTCGTTTCGCTTTCTACACCCTTCTATCTCTTCTGAACCAAACCCACCATAAACTTGTCCGAATCGATTCCAAAGCACTGCTTAAAAACAGCTACGGTCGCTAATGGACATCTGCCATATCTGTGTCCTTGATCGCCTTTCCCCTTCTTCCTCGCGAGTAGAAAAACCAGATCTAAGTTTTTTTTTTCTTCTGATTAAACCCGAAACCCGACCGGAATCTGACCGGTCTGATGTGTGTTCGGTTTCTCACCTGTCTCGGTTCAGATTCGGGTGCTCGTTTTCTCAACCCGACCACGTCGGTGGACGGCTAACCCAACCCGTGCACACCCCTAATTCAGACACACAATGTAACCAATTTACCATATTTTTAGATTGATGTAATAAATTTACCATATTCGTCATAATTGAATCTTTGATGGTAAACAGAAATATGAACTAGCAAACATGGTAAAACATCATGAAATTGTAAACATGCTAAGAATGATGAATGTGATGCATCACCGAGGATTATGGTTAAAATAATTGCATTCCAGTAACCGTGGTAAATCTATTAAGAATTAGGCAAATGTATTAAATATGATTTATCACCAATGAATCATGGTTAAAAATAAATACGAAACAACAAACATAGTAAATTTGGATCTTACATAAGTTTCAATTATGGTGGTTTAAAAAAAAAAAAAAAGGTTTCGATTTGTAGTACAAGTGAAATTAATTTGTTCACAAAGGAAAATTGTTTTATCCACTATTTTGAATTTCTCCCCAACAAAGAATGGTTTAGAAGATATCTTTTAAGGATTTGAGAATTTGAAAATTCAAAATTTCCCACTATTCCTTTCAATTTGAAATAAGGGAGGGAAAGAAATGGTCAAAATCCATGATTCTAGGTAACTATAATTGCTCAAAATCCTAGAATACAAGTCACTTAATTAGGCAACTAAATATTACACTAATAAGGGTAAATATGATTTTTCACAAGATAAAAGGATGAAAACATAACCCCGAAAAGTGAGCAGAATGAAAACTGGCGTGGTGTCCATAAAAAAGATGATTATTCAATTAACTCAAAATATATCTTATTAAAGTGAATACGAAAATTTTCAACAAACCAAACTGATGTCTTTAATGGGATGTCTGAAACATACCTTGAATAGCAAAGCACGATGTCTGCAAAGACCCACAGAAAGGCTACCCATTGGAAGCACAACAGATCCCAAGCATTCCTTACGATCATCACTGCACTCCTTCCAGACAGGGACAAAGTCATCTTCTCCCATCGAAGCTTCACCACTTTATAATAGAAATAAAAGTTCATTAGAGAAAAATGTAAGACAGAAATGGACAGTTTTAAGAGTCTGTTAAAAAGCTATGACAAAAACTCACCCCATGCGACTGCAAACAATTTTTGCAAGCTGGTCAATAACTTCCTCTGTAGTGATGCAATTGCGGGAGACGGTATGAATCTTGTTTTCTAAATCTTTTAAGCTAGGATCGCTACGTCGATCGATCAAAATTACTTCAATTGAAGAATCCGATCCAGGATCAATGGCCTTTAGGGATTCAATTGATGGAATGCGACCATTGTCTTGCAGATCATTGCATACAGACCACACATATGGATCCATACCATGGATTAAGTAAAACCCATCTGGAACTCTGTCGAAGTATGATAGGCAGCCATTCACCTGATGCGTATAAATTTAAAGCGGCATTAATGCACATCATATATTGCATTACTTCATAATAGCTGGATTGCTATGGAAAGATATCCTTACAAGTAGCAAAACAAAATGAACAAATCATAACAATGAGGGTTCATTTTTTGGCCGTTATCTAATGGGCCATTTGATTTACCTATCAATAAAAAAGAAATAGAAAAATCAAATGGTTTACCAAGGAGTTCTTTTTCCATATGGAGCTATATTTCAAAAGCGTGTACTCAATCGAGCATTAGTCCTCTACATAGCTTCAGTAAGGGAACTAATCCATCCCTCATGAACCCAA
Organism: Vaccinium darrowii; assembly: GCA_020921065.1. Lineage (NCBI taxonomy): Eukaryota > Viridiplantae > Streptophyta > Magnoliopsida > Ericales > Ericaceae > Vaccinium > Vaccinium darrowii. The sequence goes on along the minus strand of CM037161.1, from coordinate 30,304,068 downwards.
ATACATATAAACAAATCACAAATTAAAAAAGATCAAATACTTCTCTTCCATATTTAAGGGAATGCAGTAGCACTGTAGCAGCATAGTGAATAAGTTCTCATTCTGTAACTATTGTAAGATCAGCAGTGTATGTTTACAGCTACTTATGGTGGTGCTTGCATAAACAGTCAGTGGACTAATTACTTGTACAAGTTAAAGTCTTGAACTTACCTAAATTCAAATTGTACTCTTAAAAGTCCCAATAAACTGAGCATTTCAACAGACAAATACCCCGAGGAATTAATCCGAATCTTGACAATAGTGGTCTGAACAAAATGAACAGAAAATATTCAAATCATTTGCTCTGACAATCAAATAGCATAAAACTTCTACAGGTTATTTTCTGTCATTCGATCTAAAACAGGCACATCTCCATTGGACTTATCTGCAATCCACGATGTTCTTAATGAAATGAGGAATTCAACTGACACCAACATTGTAGGAACTATTGATGTTATCCAACTACAATTCGACCCACAAACAATAAAGAAAACAAACAAAGCAAGGAGCAGGAAAAAAAAAATGATAATTTGTCCATGTGTCGGTACAAACAATCCATTTTAGCCAGTGGTCTAGAAGTCAGCCTAGTCGGCCGCCTAGGCGCCGCCCCCAATGCCTAGATTTTAGGGTCAATGCCATAATTAGGTGTTTTTAAAGTCGTTGGCTATCCAATGGACCCAACCTATACTCTCATCACATCGGCAATCCCAAACCAACAGCTCTGGCGATTTACAGCAGTTTCGGAGAAGATCCTCTAGGGAGTTACGCTGATGAGCAAGAATAGCTTAATTCTGAGTATCTGAATCTGTTTTTTTTGTTCATTATTAAATAGTTGTTCATATTGATTAATGATTCTTTTTTTTTTTTTTTTGGGTCTGTGTTATAGTTGGAAATTTTGGCTAGAGATGGCCAATTCATCTGATCTGTCCATATCCACTCTGATCCCCGCCCCAAACAGAGAGAGTATTCGGAGATTTTTTTCGGGGATTTTTCAAAGGATCGGGTAGGATTCGGGGATCGTTTTTTAAAATTTCAGGGATTGGGTAGGAGGGTATGTCTATCCCCACACCGTCCCCGAATCCCCGATCTATCTATCAATCTATTTATCTATCTATATACATATCTATTTTTCTATCCATAGTGCCGCAACCCCTCCTCTCTTATCATAAACTCACCACTGTTGGTACTCTCAGCACAAACCCACCTTCAACCCCTTCTGAGCTTTCCCTGAAATTTTTTACACTTTATGTTGGGGAGTGTTTGACAATTAGATGTGGAGCCCATAGCTATTAAATAATCACTTCTGATTCAGAGCTTTTGTTCCTCATCTTATAGATAAACCATCAATACAGAAAATGGTAGATATTATGCAAAGTGCAAACCCAACAACAACAATAACATAACCCATTTAGTCCCCAATAATTGGGGGTATGGGCGGGGGAAGGATAGGAGACAGACCTAACCTTTGGCAATAAATGCACAAAGTGGCTGCTCCCAGAATACCACTGAAACAGATGGATTGGAGACAGACCTAACCTTTGGCAATAAATGCACAAAGTGCAAACCCAGATCAAACAAAATAAACATTGAATTTGCGAAGAAATAAACATTGAATTTGCAAAGTGTATTGTTTAAACACAGATGCTGCTGTGAAGCCTGCGATTGAATATGCAATGTGAGGTCTTTTTCTTTAAGTTTGAATCTCCACAGCAGCCTGTGATTGAAGATGCAAGGTAAGGTTTTTTTTTTAGTTCGGATCTGCGATTCACCACAAGGATCCCCATTTCCCATTTGCAAGGTTCTAAAATACGCTAGTCGGGCGCCCGGGGATGCCCGATTAATCAGCACATAGAGATTAGTCGGATTTATTTATTTTTTAAATTTTTAAATGTATTAGGCATAGTTTTCCAAAAGAGTTTAGCAACCTAGTTGCTAAAATCAACCATGATTTTAGCAAATGAGTTCAGTAGGTGCTAAAATCATGGTTTTGAAATCAAAAAAATGAAGTGGTTCCATGTATCGTTTTTCGATTTTTTCCGCGCCAAATTAAAGTACTCCTCGTGTACTTTAATTCAATGTGAAAAATTCAAAAAATAATACACGAAAACACTTAATTTTTTTATTTGAAATACCATGGTTTTAGCAACTGGGTTGCTAAAATCAAACGGCAAACTTAGCCTTAGAACAACATAAGTAGAACAAATCATTAGATAACATCCAAAATAGAAACATGGAAACATAAGCAGACTACAGGGAGAGAGAGAGAGAGAGAGAGAGAGATTTAGGCTTTAGGGTTTTCAAGTTCTGTTTCTTCTGTATCTTCAAACAAGATGATTGGGATATACAACCTATAGCTTATGTCGTATTGTGTATGTTTGCTTTGTTACCAATAACAGTTATCCCATGTACCTTTCAACATCACATATTCTACCCAAATTTTTTTAAAAATATCAAGAAATAACCTCCAACTAGGCCCGTCTTTCCAACTAATTCCGACTTGCCGACTAGTTGGCGACTAATTCCCAATCAATCAGCCCGGAAACTACTTGACCGCTTAGACCACTAATCTAGTCAGCCAGGCGCCAACTAGTCCAATTTTTTGAACACTGCTTGTTTGGGGCGGGAATGGAGGGTAAAAGTAATTTCCCATCGGTGATTGGAGCAAGGATGGGAATGGAGAATGGGTTCGGGGATTGGGAAGGAGGATAGTAAAATCCGTCCCCGCCCCATCTCATTGCTATTGTTGTATTGCATATCAACCTTTCACTTGTGAGCCATAAGATTTCATTTTGTGTGTGGAAAATTCAACCAGGTTAAAGAGTGTCTAGTGTTGAAAAGAGAGTCGAATGATATTGGATGGGAGTCTAGAGCCTCAGTGGATCCTACCAATTTGGGTCGTGTGCTATGCAAGTTGTGTGAAAGAAAACTTGTGGAGGGATTGATAGGATGAAACAACAAGGCAAATTGAGGAAAACATTTTGCATTCCCTAAGTCAACTAAGGAAGATCAAGCCAAGTATATCAAGGCTATTATAGGGGCGAGAGATGAAAAGAAAGAGAAGAAGGAGGAGGACAAGGAAATTAGGGAGGAAGTGGATACATTAGATGAACAACGATCCGGAGAAATGTTGAAGTCCAAAAGCTACATGAAGAAGATTTTGGATCAGAGATGACACGAATTAGGGGGAAGATGAGGAATTTGAGTGCGAGTCCAATGGAGACCATGTTTTTGGGGAATATGGAAGAGAAAAGGAAGATATTAACCTACAAGGCTATGACTTTGATATTCTACTATTCAGGATATTATTCATCAAGTACTTAATTTCATCGATTTTGAACTTTGAACACAAAAATTTCATATTTGATTAATTACTCGTTACTACTTACTTTTAAGTGGTTACTTTAGTCTTAATTCTTTTTTTCTTATTCTTATATCATTTCTAACTCAAACTATGGAGAGATAAGAAGGAAAAAATGAAAAAAATGAAAAAACCATCCAATATCTAGGGTTTCTCTAAGCGCGAGCCCCTATTCACTCTTACTAGCACCTCCCGCCCTAAACCAAACTCGGAACCAAATTTGAAATCTGATTAAAAGCCCTAAAATTCAAGCTCCAGTTCTTCTCAAACTCATCAAATTTGGGTTTTACTCAAAAGATTTCCCCAAATCAGAGGAGAACCAAATCCACAACCAAATTTGCAACGGCTATATTGTGGTGGTAGGCGGTGGTGGTTGCTGGCGCAAACCGTTCGTCGAGGTTGTCGCCAACTCCGGTGAGGGTCATAGATCCAAATCAGCGTGCTCGCTAGTGGTAGGCGGTAGTGGTTGGTGGTCGCCTAGTCAAAGGACCTGGTTTGACGAAAACCACAGGGAAGAGAGTCGTAGAGGAGAGAGAGAGAGACCTGGTTGGGCAGCGGTAGCGGTATTTCACGTTGGTGGCGGCGGCAGCGTCTGGTTGAAGAAGACTCTGTGAAGGGTACAAAAATGTTTATGAATTTTATTTAAAGAAAATCCAAGTAAAAAAATAAAAACAAATAGGTTTGTGATTGGAGTGCACTGTATCAAATCAAGCTTTTACTCAATTTTTTTATCAAATTTGAGGTGGAAAAAAGACTCAAGGCTCGAGATGCTCTAAGGAAGATCAAGTCAAGTATACCGAGGCAATTATAGGGGCAAGAGATGAAAAGAAAGAGAAGAAGAAAGAGGACAGGGAAATTAGGGAGGAAGTGGATACATAAGATGAAGAACAATCTGGAGAAATGTTGAAGTACAAAAGCTACATGAAAAAGATTTTGAATCAGAAGATGACACAAAATAGGGGGAAGATGAGGAATTTGAATGTGAGTCCAATGGAGAAGAAAGAGGACAGGGAAATTAGGGAGGAAGTGGATACATAAGATGAAGAACAATCTGGAGAAATGTTGAAGTACAAAAGCTACATGAAAAAGATTTTGAATCAGAAGATGACACAAAATAGGGGGAAGATGAGGAATTTGAATGTGAGTCCAATGGAGACCATGTTTTCAGGGAATATAGAAGAGAAGAGGAAGATATTAACCTCCGAGTCTATGACTTTGATATTCTACTATTCAGGATATTATTCATCAAGTACTTAATTTCATCAGTTTTGAACTTCGAACACGAAAATTTCATAGTTGATTAATTACTCGTTACTACTTACTTCTAAGTGGTAACTTTAGTCTTAATTCTTTTTTCTTATTCTTATACCATTTCTAACTCAAAATAATTTTTCAAAAGATGAAAAAACATCTAGTATCTAGGGTTCTCTAAGGGCTAGCACCTATTCGCTCCTACTAGCCCTTAGCGATGTTTAGAACATTGATCACAGCAATAAGAATTACAAAGCTCAACTCTCTTCCGTCCAACTGGCGCCTAGCAATTTTTATGACATTGATCACAGCAATAAGAAGTATGAAGCTCAACTCTAACGCATCCTCTGTCAACTATAATACATTGCATATGCATCCGAAACTTAAAGCCGGTGTGCTGATTAACAGACAATAAAAGACACCTTGCAACAACCCAAACATTTATCACAATGATACGAATACTAAAACGAGGAAATGGAAGCAAGAGCACGACAAATCTCACCCAAAATCGGTGCGAAATCGACTCGGCCGAGGCCGGCGAACGCGAAGCGGATTCGTCAGGTACTGGATCCAAGAAGTTAGGATCGTCAGCACAAGTAGCTTCGCTTGACAACCGCAGCGCCAGTGCCAGCTGCAACTGGTAACTCTCCTCCGTCTGCTGCGCCCAGCTCTTCGACGTCGACGTTGACGTCGGCGTGGACAACACCACGGACCCCGCACCTTCCACAGCTTTCGACCTGAACTCTCCTACTCCTCCTCCGCCACCGATCTTGAACGTCTCATCGGGATCTAACAAGGTATCCGCCGCAGACGACGGGACGTAGTACTCGCCGGAGAGGGAGCTGTTGTCGCCGAAGCTACTGCCGCTGGACTGGCGCTGCAACCCGATCGAGCCGATCCGACCAGACTGGGTGGCAGCCATGCGGTGGTCGATCAGTTCCCAATCGAAACTGCCGCCTCTCTCGCTCTTCGAGCCCTTGGATTTGTCTCCCGATAAGGGCTCCTCGGGAGTCTGGCTCAACAGAGTGTAATTCGATCGTCTAGTGGGGATTTCCATAGCGAGAGAGTCTCAATAGCAGAAGGGTAAATCGCCTCACGCTGCCATTGTTGGTGATTTTGCACTCTCTCTCTTTCCCTCTCTAGATTTTCTCGCACTGTAATTTCGCTTACTCTGCTCGCATTGTCGGAGAGAGAGTGATCCAGTGCCTCTGGAGCACCACTCTCATAGTCTCTCTTTTTTTTTTCTGGTCCTCTATCCCAAAATATTTGTTTGGTCTGCAAACGATATTTAAAAAGTAGTAATTACCACATTTTTCTCACAAAAAGGTTAATTTTTTCCATAAATTAAAATGAATTATTAGTGTTGAGTCAATTTTTGGATTTTCTTAAAAAAATCATGGAAAATTTCATTATGATACCATTTCACTTCCGTCGTGGAGTATTTCCCGCCACGCCACAACACTTGTTTGTAGAAAACCCTGTTCCGCACCTGCGTCAAGACCAAAGCTAAAATCTCACCAAGTGTACTTGTACTTTACTGCAATAAGAGATTATGGGACTCGAACTTGGGTCTTGCTTGAGGGGTGGGTTTGCCAAATGATTTTAGCAATAAATTCTCAAAATCAACCATGATTTTAGCAAACGGCGAACTCATTTGCTAAAATTATGGTTGATTTTTTCAAATATGTTACTAAAATCATTTGGCAAACCCATTAGTCCCGAGTTTTCACCACTTGAAGCAATGTCTTATTGATATCGGGTACGGGTTCCTTGTAGTGAGCTCATTCGGTCGTCCATCTCGGTAATAAACGCTCGGATTTTAATTGAAACGATGAACGGCTCGAATCATTTGCAGTTTAACTTAAATCCAAGCCGTCAGTGCCTAGATAAATGACCAAATTACCTCACTACAGGCCTTTGGTTCTATTGATACCCAGGCTCTTTTTCACCACAAAATAGAGTTCATACACTTTGTCATATCCCCACCATGTGTGGTGCAAATGGGGTATATGGAGGTGCTACAACACACTGAATAATTTTTCTGCAGAGATCGGTGGGGTCTTTTTCTCTCTCTTTATTCCTTTATTGGTTATTCAGAAGAGAGAGGAATTGGGGGTTTTTGATTGGTGGAGAAATCGTAATAGTGGGGACTGATTTTGATCAATTAAAGCTCACTTTCAATTTACTAATAATTAGATTTGGGCCGCAATGGCTTATTCGTTCCCTTTTTGGTTACCCCTCCGGGTTTTCTGTACACCAGACAAATGAGATTTTCTTTTTCACGGAGGTCCAGCAAGAGGGGATTTACGGAAGCCTCAAAAAGACCCCCACCGACACCTCATTGTAATGATCCAAATCAATTATCTTGTAGAGTCCGTAGAGTAGGGATGGCAACGGGGCGGGTTGGGGCGGGTTTTGATGATCCCTGCCCCGACCCTAAAATTCCCTAACCCACCCCTAACCCGCCCCTAACCCAACCGGATAATTTATGGGTACCCCCGCCCCCGCCCCTATTGGGTATCGGGTTTACCCGCCCCGCCCCTATTTTTTTCACATATTAGTTAAGTATATTTTAAACTCCAATTAGTGATTACAAATGATAAAAGTTCACAAAATAACTTTTACAACTTAACCAAAATCTACTATCTAATGTTGTATTTTAGTTGTAAAAGTAAAATTATAAGAATATAAATAAAATTTAATGCATATAAGTGAGAAAATATAATTTGATATATACATATAAGAGTATATAAATATAGTTATACATATATATGTATGTCGGGGCGGGTAATATCGGGGCGGGGTGACCATACCCCTGCCCCTACCCTAACCCTAGCGGGTTTTTCAAAATCACCCCCTGCCCCTACCCGTTACCCAAAAAAATCGTAAAAAACCCTACCCTATCAGGGCAGGGTAGGGGGGTTCGGAGCGGGACGGGTTGAATTGCCATCCCTACCGTAGAGTAGTGTACCTATACAAAAAATCAACTTGATCCAGCATTGATAGGTATGGCAAAAATTAAATTTTGGAAAATCCCTTCTATGAAAGTTGATTATGCATGTTATTAGAGCGGAAAAACTATGCGGACAGATGCGCTTAGATCGAATATGAATCGCTTCACGAGGCCTATTTTGGGGTTTCATGTGAACAAATTTAAACTATTCAATGATTTTAAAATACGCTTTCGAGGTGTTCCATTATAAAATTAGATCAATCGGATAATTCTAGGAGCTTGATTCATTTTTTCAATTTTCACTAGCTCTAAACATTGAATCAATAATTAACTATTTCGATCAAGTATTAGAGTTATCCGATTGAGCTTATTTTTTACAGGACCACTAGTTGATAATTAAATGTTTAGATTGAGTACTTAAATTTTTTAAGTGAGCCCCATAGAATGATATGTGCGCATAACAAACCTCGTAAATAGAGCTTCAATCAAGTTACTAACTTCAACGTGCTCAGTTTTAGTAATAGAGAGAATAGAGAAGAAGATGTGGAACTAGTTACTAATTTGTTACTAATTTTTTGCTCTTATTTATATATAGAGAAAAAGAGAGAGAGAGAGAGAGAGAGAGAGAGAGAAGGATGGTGGTTGATAAATGGGGATTGAGAAAATACAATTGTTGAATGGAGATTGAGAAAAATGTGATTGTTGAATGGAAATTGAGAAAAATGTGATTGTTGAATGGAAATTGTTGAATGTTGGTTTAAAAAATGAAGTTTGAAGATATGGAGACTGAAAAACTAATAAAAATATGGAAAATTTAGTGGTCTTTTGGCAAAAAAACTTAATCCGATTTTTTGGTTTTTTCGTTTTGTCCTTATTCAAAAAAAAAATTTGCATTTGTTAGTTTTGTGTCAAGTTTTCGTGGTTTATGGATTCCTCTAGACGAGACGAATCCAACAAGTATAAATTTATGGTCAAACCAAATTTTTTTTAAATAAAGCCGAAAATACTTGGATTATTGGACTAACTTTGGCTTTATTCAAAAAAATTTGAGTTTTGACTATAATTTTATATTTGTTAGATTCGTCTCGTCGAGATAAATCCAGAAACCACAAAATCTTGACGCAAAACTAACAAATGCAAAAAAAAAAATTGAATAAAGACAAAATAAATAATCCAATAATCCGGATTATGGATTAGTTGGTGAAAGGTAAAATACGGGATTTTGGTCTTGCCAAAATGGCATTGCATCGGTGGACAAACTAAAAAAACTAAAAAATTGCTTTGGCATTTTGGCATTCATGGGTGCACCTGCTCTCAAAAACTAAAAAAACACTTGAAGCTCCAAGAGGGAAATATAAATTCAGCTCAAATTCTGATTCATGGACTCTACGCACTGTCCATATTCATTTTTCGTCCCTTCAACCACATTTTTTAATGGGATTATTACCTCTAGGTTTAGAAAAGATATGGTTAATTATCATTAAGGTAAGTCATTTTTTTTAATTATCACTAAGGTAAATCACTTTTTTTTAGAGTTTAAGTTTAGGGTGCACTTTCCTATTATAGGGTTTTAGTGATTTAGGCACTTTCATAGAGTACCCTAGGATTTTAGGCACTTTTATAAGATACCCTAGAGTTTAGGTTTACGGTGTACTTTCATATTATAGAATTTTAGTGGTTTAGACTTTAGACACTTTCAAAGAGTACCCTAAGATTTTAGATATTTTCATAGGGTACCCAGTCGTAGGGTACCCTAGTCATAAGGGTACCCTAGAGTTTAGGTTTAGGGTGCACCTTCCTATTATAGGGTTTTAGTGGTTTAAGCACTTTTATATGGTATCGCTTTGATTTGATAGAAATTTTCCAGAGTTGGTCTTGACCTAATGGTAATTATGAAATCCAAGGGTGACATAATGGTAAATATTTTTTTTATTATTATTATTTCACAGCTAAGGATAGAGTAGTACTCCGTATTAAAAAGTTTTGTTCCCTGGTTTCGTTCTGCGCCCATTGATTTGCACGAGTTGAAAATAGGGGTGCACATCGGCCCTGTAGCCCGCCCAGCCCGCCCAACCCAGCCCGATTTTTTTAGGGTTTGGGAACAATATTTAGGCCCATAGGGCCGGGCTGGGTTGAGATTTTAAGCCCGTTTACTAATTGGGTTGGGTTTGGGAAATTCCTCTAAGGCCCAGCCCGGCCCGGCCCGATTTAAATTATATTTTTATTTTAAAACTATATGTATATATGTGTATGTTATTGCTGGAACCTAACTCCTTAGGGTTTATTTATTTTGATGAAAGTGACATTGATAAAAATGAATTCAAGTACTACATATGTAGAGAATATCTTTGGAGTAATAGCAATTTGTTAAGAAAACTTCGAAAATTTTTTTCCCATTAAACTACTGTCTTATTGTAATAACTCATAGTTTTTTTTTTTTCCTTTTATTTTTATTGTGCTCTACAAGATCAGTTGTAAAAGAAGTGTGATTTTAAAGGAGAGATACTCGAGAGAAGTTTTTACATGTTAAAGTTCCATCTATTAAAGCACTTTCATTTATGGGTCTATGTCTCATATCTTTGGGAGAACATAGAATTTTAAGTATATTATTACGGTTGTCAATTGTAATTCTAATTGTTATAGTTGATTTATGTTTATGATATACCATACTTTAGAAAAATAAATGGGCTTGTTGGACGGGCTTGAGAAATTAAAATTATAACTGGGCCGGGCTTGGGCAAATTAAATGAAGCCCGATTATTAATGGGCTGGGCTTGGGAATAGAAGAATCTCGTTTTATGTAGCATAAGCCCGGCCCGAACCCAGCCCGGCCCGGTGTTTGTGCACCCCTAGTTGAAAATTCCCACTTGCGGAAAATGTGTACTTGAGAATTCCCACTTGCGGAAAATTTGAGTTGTCAGTGGATTCCTTCTTTAGAAAATGAGATGAGCCTAATTGTTGCAATCAAATCATTGTGCATCCCAAGACCTACTAAAATACTATTACTCTCCAAAGTATACTCTAAAATAAACTATGCGCGCGCGCTCTCTCTCTCCTCTATCTTGTTTTCCGTTTTTAGTTTATCAAGGCATCCATTTAAAGCATTTTGTCTTATTTACAAGGGTATTCTAGTCATATTCATTCATTATATGGACCCTATTAAATAAAGTACTAGACTTTGGTCTTTTCCATCATTTTATATAAAAAATCCAATCTTGTTTTATACTCTTGTTATTTCTCTTATCAAGACGAAAAATATAACATAAAATTTTGATCTAAATCTAATAAAAATTGAGTGAAAACAACTTAAAAGACCGTGTTAAAAAGTGTGGGAGTATCGATTTCGGGGTGAACATCCCGCGAACCCTGAGTTGCGTGTGGAGCTCTGCCTGAGCTCTTTCGCCTAAGCACTCTTTTTTTGTTCTTCCTCTTGAGGCCTTCTCCTAACCTTTGGTTTGCCTAAGGACTCCACCTACCTACGCATGTAGCAACATCGTTAGCACCTAATCGACCAAGGATTTCAACCGAGAAGGCACTTTGACGTTCAAATCAGAGGAGGAAGAAGATGAAGGAAGCAAAAGCTTCAGAGTTTCTAGAGAGAGAAAGTGAGAGAGAGGAGTTGAGCATTGTGAAAAGTCATACCTCTTCAGGTTGGGAGAGTTTGCCTTTTATAGGCAAGGAGTTGCTTGGGCTCCAAGCTCTCCACGTGTCGTCGATTCCCCAGACACATCACGTGGTCTGGTCGGAACGCCTGTAGGCCAGTCGTTTCAATCAGTCAGATCTGACACGTCTGATAAGTCAACGAGTCTCGGAGAACTCCCTAGTCTATTACATTATCCCTGCCCACGCCGCCTGATGCAGTATTTGACTCATTAGGCACACGTAACAGCGACCCCCAGAACCTACCGGTTCGGCAGAGTCTGCTCGGCAAGGTCCGAACCCACCGGTTCGGCCCATTGCAAGTGTCGTAGAAACCCATCGGCTCACCAATGTGTGACTAGTTAAGCAAAGAGTGCTCGGTTCGGCAAAGTGCCCGGTTAGGCGACCGGTTCTGCCAAGTGTCGGTTCGGCAAAGTACCCGGTTCGACCAAGTGTCAGATCGACAAAGTATCCAATTCGGACGAATGTTGGTTCGGCAAAGTGCCCGGTTCTGCCTGACCTACGAATCCACCTAGCCGACAAGTCCACCTAACCGTGAGTCCTCCTGGCGGCTTAGGCTATCATAGATATTGGCTTGTTAGGCCCTTTGAAGAAAGCATAATTCGGGCCACTACAAAAAGTCTGGGAAAAGTTTGGACAAACTCACCATAGTACTCACCATTCACCAAATAAGCTATGCACTTTCTCTCCGTTTGATTTTTTTAGTTTCAAGGTTTTGTCTTACTTCCAAGGGTATTCCAGTCATATCCCTTTGCGTAATTATCGACTAGTGTGATGGCTATTAGTACAACGTGCTTGGTTGATTAATTGAACGTGATATTATTATTTCAACTCTCATAATTAAAAGGGGAAATTGCTTAAAAATGGAAGTAGGGGCAATTAAATGCAAAGACATGGTGTACTTTTTCGAAAATTGCTTCAAACATGAAAAGGAAAATTTTAATTGCACATACATGGTACCAATTTTCGTGTGGGCCAAAATACCCTTGTCTAAAAAAACCCACCTAAACCAACTCCTCACTCTCCCTCCTCCTACGCCAGTGTTGCACCATTCATGGAATGTGGTTGCACTCTTCAAAAAATTAATTGCACCCAAGTTAGTTCAAACGGGGTTGCAGTGTGTTGTCAGGTCACACTTTCTGAAAATATATTCTTCTCCTTGCACCGTTCCTACGTTTGTGTTGCACCATTCATGCAATGTGGTAGCACTCTTTCAAAAATTAATTGCACTCTAGTTGGTCCAAACGGGGTTGCAGTTGTTGTCAGGTCACACTTTTTGAAAATATATTCTTCTCCTTGCACCGTTCCTAGTTCCTACGTCTGTGTTGCACTATTCATGGAATGTGGTTGCACTCTTTAAAAAATTAATTGCACCCGATTTGGTCCAAATGGGGTTGCAGTGTGTTGTCAGGTCACACTTTCTGGAAATATATTATTCTCCTTGCACTGTTCCTACATCTGTGTTGCACCATTCATGAAATGTAGTTGTACTTTTCAAAAAATTAATTGCACCCGAGTTGGTCCTTGAGAATAAAAAAAATACATTTTCATTGAGACATTTAACCAAACACCTTGTCTGCGTGATAAGTTTCTTTTGTATTGTGATAACCAAACACCTTGTCTGTGTGATAAGTTTCTTTTGTATTGTGATAACCAAACACCAAAAGGATCTGCCTGACAAGGATTCACCCTTCAGATCAATGCAATCTTATTTACCATGTTCTGTTATAACTGTTCTTGGTCCAATTAAGTTAAAGTAGTCAGCAAGCGCAAGAAAAGCAACAAGAATAGCGGATCCAGTCCCGAATACTTGCTGCCATCGTAATGGCGATACTAATAGATTAAGAATAAGAATAAGAATCCTCAATGTCTGTCTTTCTAGGTGAAACATTGTCTTCCTTTACATGTTTAATGAAGTAAAACGTTGGATTTTACCTTCAATAGTATATAACTAGGATTTGAGTTGCAAAAGTCTTGTACAAATGGGTTTTCCAGTTGTTGAACAACCAAACCCAGACGCTCGACTACTACTCCGTCCTCTAGCTCACCTATCACACCGACGACCCCGACCCCGATCTCGCCCGTCACAAATGGGTTTTCCAGTGGTTGAACACTTTTTGGAAGGTTTGGGTGTTTTTTCTGGGATTGACACACACACACACACATAGAGAGAGAGAGAGAGAGAGATAGAGAGAGAGAGAACAGGACAAGGACGACGGTGAGATTGCAGAAGTAGATCGCCGGAGCAGGAGGAGATTGCAGGGGAGCAGGAGGGGAACGCTAGGGCTTTTTTCTCTTGTCTGGGTAAAGATATGGAAATAAGATGGAGGGAGATAAGATGGAGGGTATTTTGGTAAAATTCTATTTGTCTTTCCATGTATTTGCAAATTACACGATCAACATAGATTTGTCTCATAGTACATTTTTAAAAATTACATTCGCCATCCATCTTTGTAAATTTAATGTTTTCTGACTGAGAGCTAATGATATACCCAACATACTCTACAAACCAAACGATTCATATCACAATGTCAAAAATTCGATTGAGCACGTCAACCTTATAATTACATCGTGCATTTGCACACTCCGGGATCCCCTACTTGTCCCCAAGTATTAGTTAGATGAAACGATGGCTAATATGACAGTAATATATAATTCACTTGTGATTATTCTAGTATTGAAAACCATCTTGTCAAATTACGTATAATTATTAGGAGTAATTAATTCGGGCGATAAAAAAAAAAAAAAAAGCATCCAAATATGCAATTTGATGACACTCTTTCTGCCCGTACTAGTATTGCAGTGGTTGTTGATGACCAATTATTCTATGGCCTTGAATACCGTCACGTTATACCCTACAATCATGAAATAATTACTGGGTCATTCATGTTATATTAGCCGTGCATTTCATCATGGCTTGTGCCGTGTTTGGCCGTTGTTTAGAGATGAATTGCTATATTTCTTAGCATTATCCAAGGAAGAATGTAAAGTGTGGTGCATTTTATGTCTCACCTAAATAAATGAAAAATATTTTTAGGCTGGTGTGTTTATGTTTGCATGTTTATAGAGAAGGATTATGCATCAAAAAATGAAAAATATCTCAAAAGATGAGCACTTTATCACTTCGGTTACCATTTGTTCTCCACATTGATTTATTTATGTTTACATTTTTTGTCATTTAATAAAATAACTCCTTTTATCTCAACTCCGTCCCAACCAACTATAATGGATATCAAACTCCTCTCCGTAAGATTTGAACCTGAACCTCGCAATATTGAATATTACTGCAAAATAACTAAGCCAGACTACCCTGGTTGCCATAATACACATTTGACTAGTGCATAATGTCTCGTACCAAAACAAAAAGATGATGCAACTCCTCTCCCACCGAGTTATTTACGCCCCTTTGGATTGAGGGATTCCGTGAGAGACGAAAGGAGATGGAGAGGAAACAGATTCTCTCTCACATTTGGAAGGCCCAGGAGGCTAGAGAGGCTGGGAGACCGGACCCCCTTCAACCCCCAGTTTCCTTTCTCGCCAAAAGTGGCGAGATTCCATGAAAAACGAATCTTCGTCGACTTCCGGCAACCCGTGAGGTTCACCCGCTCGTCGGATCGTCGTTGTACTTGTACGGTTGTCTTCGTCTCGCAGACGTGAAGCTAGATTTGTGATTAGTTTTGAATTTTGAAGCTTTGATTTGGTCGCTGGAGAATCGCCGGAGGGAGTTTTGTCGCCGGAATTGGAAGAGACTCTCATTTCTCACTGCTATTTGGATGATAGGGTCAGAGACAAGAATCCTTTCTTTTCTTTTCTCCTCATTAAGGTGAACCACTCTTCTTTCCTTTCTTTTCTCACCCAGGTAGCCAAACGGGCTGTTAAAGGGGGAAAAAAAACCGAGGAAAGGTGCGGATTGAGCAGGCTAACTACAATCGTCACCATCACCACTGCGGCAGCGCCACCATTCACCAGATGCCCACCCAATCTGTGTGCGCATACAGATAGAAAGGCCTTATACACTTTAAGTTTTGAGATCAAAAGAGCACATTACCTCATTTGTTCATTATCAACCTTCTATTCTCCACCACAACCCAAACTCACAGCACTGCCCCCTCAGCAGACTACCGCCGACATCTGCAGCAGAGCCAAAGGTGCGCTGCATCTATATTAGCAGCATGAAGGCAAAAGCAGTTCAACATCTGATGCATGCTTGTTAAAAGGCACATTTTTACATGTTCAAGCATCAATATTCATCAAACAAGTCCAGCACCACAACAACAGAGAGATTGTGTCAGCATCAAGATACTACACCACAAACATCTTCATGTCATTCTAAACACTGACTTCATTTCTTCATCTAATTAGGTGTTTCCATGACGCCAAGCCACAGTTTCAAAATTCATGATATATTCAAACATAATCCTTTGGGGCATAGCTAGGAATCTAGGACACATGCAAGGGAACCGACAATAACCCTGAAATATATACTGAAGGGAGCTCAGTTGTTGATATCAAAAGAAGAAAAAGCAGAAGAACAGCAACAATATATTTCACAGGTAGCTCGGATATTTTTATGAGTGCAGGTCACTGGATAAATATTACACTTTAATACTAAGCAAAAGGAAATCACAGGTCAAAAGAAGGCAATCCATCCATATGAACCTCAAGCATATCTACAAATTGATGGAAGTAACAGAATCCTATCATACTTCATAATAATAATAACATAGCAAGAAGGAGGTCCACCTTAGCTCTTGCTGCACCGCCTGAAGCCATCCAATCCAGAAACCCACATTTCATATTATTACTTAACAATACAGATCTTAATAACAGAGGCAGCGCCAATACGGTGAAGCACCACAACAGCATCACCTGGCTGGCAAAACCCCTTCCCTGTTGCCGACTTTAGTGCAGCTTCCAAAATCACTTCAGTGGATTCTGCATCAGTGGCCTTTGCGGATCCTTCCGCAAGGAGTGGAATCAAACCCCTGTAGATGAGGCTATGCCTTGCAGGGGTCTCGTCACTGCATGTCCAATCAAAAGAATCTGTTGTCAACACTGGAACTACAACCGACAGGATTGGGACAGCTGGCCGATACTTGGCAACTAGTTTCGCAGTGGACCCACCACGCGTCAACACAACAATGAGCTTTGCTCTAGCCTTGTTAGCAGTTCGGACAGCTGAGGATGCAAGGCTCTCTAACGGGCTCATCGGCAGTGGAGTTGACTTTATCCTCTCTTTGAAGATGAGCCCATAATCAAGTGAGGATTCTGCCTCAATGCAAATCCGAGCCATGATTTTAACAGCAAGTTCTGGATAGGCTCCAGCTGCACTTTCCCCACTAAGCATGACACAATCAGTTCCGTCCAGGACAGCATTAGCTACATCAGTGGCCTCGGCACGGGTTGGCCTGGGAGATTTGATCATGGATTCAAGCATTTGAGTGGCAGTCACCACTGGCTTTCCAACAAGATTACACTTATATATCATCATCTTCTGCGCCAGGAATATCTTCTCAACAGGGATTTCCATCCCAAGATCACCGCGAGCAACCATGAAGGAATCCGTCTCACGTAAGATCTCATCAAAATTGATAACTCCCTCTTGATTCTCAACCTTCAAAAGATTCCCCCAGTCAAAATGAAAAGAAAATCAACAAATAGTTATAGCCCCAAAACAAACAATTAACATGTCTATAATGGCTTAACAAATACAAATGTAGATCTGATGGAACCAAGACCCTCCAAGAGGAAACAAAAATATAAGTCCAGATGCACGCATGCCTAGTGCCAGATCTCATAGAACTTCTTTTTCTCCGTTAAGAACCCATTCCAAGGTAATTTATCAAGCAATGCCGCTGGTACATGACTTAATTACATGAAGCATTGTCTCAACCAATCTGATCCAATTCATCAACTCTCCAAAAACAAATACTTCTAAACCAAGTCTAGCTATGAAATGTCACCTATAAAACATGAACAAACTGAAAAATCAATCACCTATACTGATACGGTTTGTGATGTACCATAATAGATTCGGAAGTGTGTGGTATTGCAAGTAATAAAGTATGCTCCTTCTGTCATACTTTGTGTGTCCTGGCCTCCTGGGTGGACATTTTAAAGAAGCATTATTTCAAATGCTATATTTTTTAAAATGCCCTATTTTTGTTTAGGTATCTTGGCAAACCATACCCCTTTTAGTCATGATTCATTTAACTTTTACGAAAGATAAGAAGAGAAGGATACAATAATTTTAAACTTTTCATAAGAGGATGAAAAAATGGGACTTAAAAAAAGTTGGACAGAGAGACAATGAATTGAACGGAGGGGGCAAAGAGAGAATAAACAATAGGTGATCTGATCATCAGATTAGATAGGAGGAGGAGGAGGACAAGATAGAATATAAAATTCGCCAATTTGCACAAGTGGTAACCATCAAAACCATGGATTTAACTCCATGCCGAAAACTTAAATGCATTTATGAATTATCAGTCATCACTTCAAACCCAAGAAAGAATTTTGGTTTCCACGAAACTACCATCTGGGTCTTCACTTCTGCAGATAGATATTATGTCAAACAGTACTCCACAGAAACCGAATGGGGAGTACCAAGTGGAATGACCAATATGATGATAAGCAGTTGATCCACAAATAAAGAATTTATGAATTCACATACCTTTGACATCAACTGTATATTCTTGGCATGGGGCCCAAGGACCTTTCGGACATTAACAAGGTCTGAGCCCTTGCGGACAAAAGAGAGAGCAATTAGATCAATGTTGTTAGGAACACCCCATTCTAGGATATCTTCCTTGTCCTTCTCTGTGAGTGTAGGAAGATCCACGACAACACCAGGAAGATTCACGTTCTTCCTCTCACCCAGGACAGCAGTGTTCTCACAACGACATCTCACTGTTCCACCAGCTGGATCACATGACAAGACGGTGAGAGTTATAGTGCCATCTGCACATAAGATGATATTCCCAGGCTTCAAGTCGACGGCCAGTTTTTTATAGCTCATGGAGATCGTCTTCTCATCCCCCTTTATGCTGTAATCAGTGCTAACAGTGATTTCCTCACCTTCCTTGAGTTGTACAGGCTTTTCATTCTTTAGGAAACCAGTTCGAATCTCAGGTCCCTGCAATAACAGGGAAATAAATAACACCACCAAACATGCAGTAACTACACTACACAAGGACTTACAAGTGGTAAACAAGACATGTTGATGATATCAGTATCAGTACATAAAGGCAAAAAGTTACCATTAAGATGCATAACACCACATGCCCATGTAAGCATCAGCATTCCAACCGCAAGCAAAAGACAGGAAAGTTATATACATAAAATCGTATAGGCCATTCAGCCAGAAATCTGACTTGAACAGTCAAATTCAATATTAGTTTGTGACTTTTTTCCGTCCGTAGTCCTTGAGTCCTTGCAGTGTCTCGGGGGGGGGGGGGGGGGGGGGGGGTTGCATGAACTAAAATCGTCAGTTGTCGTATGTTCAGCTTTAAGAAACCTGTTACATGTTCAGATCTAGCTAGTTAAATGCTTCCAGTTTCGAGGAATATACCATTTCGTATGTATGCTTTTGAAGAAGCCAAGAAGGTGTTATCCAGGAAATCAAGATTGTTCCAAGGGGTAAACTATTTCAGGAAATGTGCCATCTTTACTGGGCTTCATCAAGTAATTTTGCATACACACTTATAATACGAACCCCCCTGAAGTGCTTTGCAAGTAATCCCTCAGCCAAGCTGACCATATTAGCTGTACCCTGATTTATCGGACATTGACAAATGCAATAAATACACTGCCTGATAATGCATGAACAAGGAATGTGGAAGGCGTCCTTCCTAAGCATGGGTTTTTACATCTAAAATTTTTTCTACAAACTACTGTCATGCGGCATGCTGCGCACGAGCCGTCAGCCGTGTGCTCAGTATTATTGTTGGTATTTAAATTAATAAGGTTTAGAGAATACATACATTACAAAACATGGTTTTAGGACACGTGCGTTGCACATAACCTCGTGTTGAGTGTGATGGAATTTTGGTTAGAAGAAGTAAGAAACTTTCCTAATGCATATTAGATGCATGTCATAGACAATTACGAAAACACACAGGATATCAATTCCAACCAATGGCAAGAGCAACACAAAGAGGAACATGAAACAGAGGAATATTGCTACAAAAGAAATTACATGAACAGCTGGTGGGTAATAAATAAAATTCATTCTAAAGTAGAAAATTCATGACACAAGTCAAGATATCTTTAAAATTATAAAACCCAAACAAAACCAACTACGTGGGAACAAATTACACCCGAATAGAGAGGGTCAACAAAAATTAAAAGAAGCCCATTGAAAATTATGAGAAGGAACATTACACAAGAAAAAACACCACATAAATAGAACTGAAACTTTGCTACAATAACACAAAACTAAGAATTCAAAAAAACAAAGTCCCTTACGAGTTATTATTATTATTATTATCTATTTTTTTTTATCTTATCTTACATTATAGAGTGGCTTAAAGCAAAAGAAAACTCCTCTGTTGTTCACAATCTATAGAGGAGATCAATAACATCTTCAATGATGGTACGAACATACAAAATTACTATTTGCTTTTGGCTGCACATACATCATGCCTGTGGACAAAGTGATGCTCTACATATTTACTGAGTTACATTTTGAAATACCCAAAATACCCCAACCATTTAAACCCTTCCATGCCAAAAGAAGAAGGATATTTTGGTCCGAATTTGACAAAAAGTGGCAAGCGATCCATGCATATGCAGTGGATCATGGCAACCATTCAGACATTGAGATTATGTTACAGATGTTGAGAAGGTTGAAAGGTTTGGTTTTCTGGCCCTGATCAGTACTGATCCAGAAAGAAAATGGTGTTAAATGAGGAAGTAGTGTAGCTGGTAGTTCAGAAGTTGATGGAGGCAGAGAATTTTTCCAGCCTCCCAAATATTGGGGGAGAGATTATATGCTAGTCGTATATATGGGTGATAAAGGTAGGTTTCATGCTATGAAGCACAGATACTCAGAAACTAGTTGCGTATTAGTATCCGATACATATCTGACGCCCGAAATGCCCCGATACGTATTGGATCTGGCAAATAAGTATCCTGTATTTAAATTAAATGTTCTAATTTCGGATATGTGAGTATACTTAGGGAATACGGCGGGTATACTTTTGGGATACGGCAGGGGTTGAAATGAAATTATTTAATGCAGCAAACAGGAAATGTAGGATATGCATATGTGTATATACACAAATTGAGACGCAAGTCAATCGATTAACACTCACAGAGAGAGACGCAACCCTAGGACCAGACGTCCATTCGAGTCAAAGTAGATCAATTCATCCAACTCTTTGCAGTCTCTCTCACGAACACATAGTCACACTGTCACTCATAAAACAAGCACACTGCGACTGTCACTATGTTTTTATCTACATCATACCCTGTACTTTACTCTTTTTAATACATCTTACATATGCATGCATATACATACCGAATCACTGATGTAAAAACATATATAGTAGATATGCAAATATTTCTATCTTTTGATGCGTAAGTAGATGACTAATAATTTTAAAAATGCATAGTTATTACACATGTATCTCCGACATATCCGTATCCTATTTTTTGGGGTTTTCCGTATCACCTTGTCTGTATTGTCCCGTTCCGTGCTTCACAGGTTTCATGTTTCTCCTTGTTCCAGTAGGTTCATTATCTTTGAAGATAAGCAGGCATTCATGAACATACAATGAAATGGTCTACAGTGGACTGACTGGACAGGGTAGAGGAGAATGGGTTTGCTGATGGTTCACGAGGTTAATCATTAAATACCTTCCGCATTGTCTTGTTCTTTTCTCCTATTGGCCTTATTGGAAGCTAGGATATTTCGAAGAGATTCCTGGAGGCTTGAGCATGTTCTCTTCCTGGTTTTTTGGGAGTTTCCCCTTGGCTAATTCGAATAGTAAATCTTCCTTAAATATCAAATAGAGAAAAAATATCCTAAGTGCATGGCAACAAGCATTGACTAAATTAAATACATACCTGGAGTCCTATTACTTTAGCCATCAAGTAGTGTTTTCTTCACATAATTTCTAATCAGATCAAGAGCTACTCATCATGTCATACTATAGTAGTAGCAATAGTCAATTAAGATTCCAAGAAAATGCTATATTCCTGTAATCCATTGGCAATAACCGAATATTTACCAAATGGTAACTCAGTAATCTCATACTTTTCTTCTGATGAGAATAGTAGCTAAATAATTTCACTCGTAATCCTCTGTCCAAATCAATTGGAATTACTGTAGAGTAGAAAATGTCCACTATATCTATATCAGCTAGAACTCTAGATTGAAAAATGACTTTACGCTGTTATATTTTGTGAAAATAAATTTCCAAATAGATTTTGGGAAATTATTAAATTAATAATCCAGCTAATTCACACTCAGAAATCACATGCCCCCAACCCCTAAAAATGTACGGGTTAGCCAATTCAGGTCACTGAACTCAAAATGGATCATTGAAAAAAAACAGACACTAGTGCACTATCAAGAAACTGTACTGGGCGCCAAATATAACCAAGAACTAAGCAGAAGATAGTATAATAAAAGAAACCCACCTTGGTATCAAGCATGACTGCGCACAAGATGCCAGTGTTGTGCATCGCAATCCTAAGATTGTTCAAAGTCTCCTGGTGGTATTCATGAGTACCATGGGAGAAGTTGAATCTGGCAACATTCATTCCCGCCCTCAGAAGCTTCTCGATCATTGGCACGCTTCGAGAAGCTGGTCCAAGGGTACACACAATCTTTGTCTTCGGTATACGACCATCATTTGGCAGTTCCTTCAAAATTCCCTCGATGTCTATGTTTGCCATTTCTAAGAACAATCTTCTGCTTTCAGTTGCAACAAGAAGTTCCCTTCACCTCACCTACGAATTCATCATAAACGTATTAAAACCCTTTATCCATTTTACACGTTTCTGTGAGTATTCTATTTCCAGGAGAAAAATGGGGCAAAAAAACTTCTTGCTGTATCTATCGGATTTTTTCCCAACAGATTTGTGGTGGAAAAAGAAAAAGGTAACGGGAAAACAAAGCTCACAAAATATCTATCTGTGCTTTTCACAATTCCATCCACACTACAAACGTCTAAACAACGGCCAAAAAAAAAAAGAAAAAGAAAGAACAGATAGCCCTATTCATCGGTTGATAATCTTTCTCAGCAGTAACCAAAAGGGAATGGGGAAGAAAAGCAAACAATAGAACATCAAAAAGACAAAAACTGCATCATGAAAAGGAAGAACTACAAACACATGCACAAATATATACATATATACAAATACCCAAGGGCCGTTTGATTGAAGGGATATGAGCAGTTCATATCCCAAGTGACAAAAAATTGTGTCTTGCTAACAAATTTAAGACACGAATCAGGTATAAGATATATACCCTCACACAATTTGTATTAACAACTCCATAAATTCAGTAGAAAGATCGGCCGATAAAAACAAAAGCAGGTTTTTAACGGTGTGGGAAAATGTGAAGAACGAAAATACCTCTCGGATTGCATTTGCAGCGCTAACAAAGAAATGGATCAGGTCTCTAATGACAAAAAGCGAAGGGGGTCGCAATCAAGAGTACTAGCAGTAAGTTTTTATTGGTTGCTTTCGAGTTGAATTAGGGAGTCGATATAAACAAAAGCATGTTTTTATCAGAGATTCAACAATGAAAAACGGGGGTAAAATCAAGCACAAACCACATAAAGATAGAAAAACAGAAGTGGGATTACTACCAAACCAACCTTTGAGCCTCGTGCTTGCTACGAATCCACTCACGCACCCTTTCCTGCTGTCCACTCCACTGGTTGGTCAAATGAATGTGAGAGAGAAAGGGGAACCCGTACGGAAACACCGACAAAGGAAAACGGTGGACCGGAAAAAATTGCATTCGTCTAATAATTTTAGTTTAGTTTAATTTGGAAAATAGTGAAATGAGTAGAGCGATAGAAAGAAAAAATGAGTAAAATAATTATAAAATAAAACTAAAACTACGAAACGAACAAGATCAATGTGTTTTGCTCAAGAAACTAGTTTGACTTATTTTTATATTTTTATTTGATTTTTTTCTACTTTTATTAGTTTTGCATCGATTTTTTTGTGTTTTATTGATTTGTCACAGCTAGAGTAATCCAAAAAAGTAAAAGATTATGTTTAAAACTCTCAAAACTAAAAAACGTGAACAAATCAAATAAAGACGAAAAAATAAGCCAAATGAATTTTTAGGCCAAAACACACTGAATCTAGTTTTAAAAGAGGGAAGGTTTCAAGGGGGAGTGATAGTGTGCGCTCCCTAATCTACGCATGTGCAGTCTTAGTGTGCGATCTTCAAGCTATCGAATATGTGTTTAATGGTCCTAATTTCATTTTGGCACTTTGCAAATCTGAGTCATCCATTGCTGAGACGAAATCTGAGCCATTGATTGTCGAGATCAACAGCTCAGATGCGCACATCAGGGCCGCACACCAGAAGCGCACACTCTAAAAGAGAGTCTGAGTGTTAGTTGCAGCTACATTGTTTGGTTGTTAGTTTTGAGATGAATTTTTTAGACAAGTTGTATAAGATTGCATATTTTTTTGTCTTTAGTTAATTTTTTTAATACTGCAATGAATTTTTTTATTGTTTGAATAGATATACGCTATATACATCAAAAAAATAAAATAAAAATATTCTAAAATTTTTGATAAAAAAATCTTTAAAGAAGGAAAAATACAATGAATGAAGAAGGGTTCGGAAAAAATGGAGATAAGTTTTTTTTTTAGAGAAGGAAAGGGCAATAACATGTTTGTCTAATTTTGCATCGATAGTTTTTATTCTGACGCAACTGACGTTGTTTTTGTGCTTGAGTTCGAGATTTATTAGAAAATCTGCACTCCCTCACATCTATAGACTACAATAGTAGTTGTTAAGGTTTGTTAGGAATTGGTTTCGTTAATTTTCTCTGTTTAGGGCTACATATAGGAATTTAGTTACAATCTACAGTGATATCTGAGTAGGAAAACTGAGTAGTTTTCATGATTAATAAACGTTCTTTCATTGTGAAGCAAATGACATTCATTTGCGAAATGAGAGTGAGTTTTCACTACAGTATTTTAGTTGAAATCCAGCTTGACTTTGGCTAGTAATGTTGCCAAAATCTCAAGTGCATCCGAGCACTTTAGGAGGACTCTTCCAAAACAAGCTGGATTACTGGTGGGGTTGCCCGTCGTGGACCCTCCCTCTATTAAGTTAGAAAATACCAAAGAATGTGAGCCAAGAATGTGTACCTTCAGTGGGTTGGTATAACCAATATCAACCAGCTATACATATAAGAGAATTGGTGGCTTGCCACTCTTTTGACTGTTTTGAATGAGAATGCCCTTTCTATGGATGTTTGGTGGTGCGTTGTATGAAGGGTTAATTCTGTAATTTTGTTATGTTTTGTAGGTTAGTGTCTTGCCATTATCATACTTTTGAATCTTTGATGTATTATGTCAAAGTCATGTGGCTCTGTGTGTGTTTTGTCCAAGTGTGCAAAGGTCTTTTTGGGAGAACTACCAAATTGTGCATCAACTAATTAAGCCGTTAGAAGTTTTTTAAACCAAATGTCGTTTTAATGAAGCATTATTTACCGAAAAATAAAAGAAAAAATAATGGCACTTAATAGAATTTCAGCTCGAAAAATGTATTATGCAACTTGTACTCTTAATACAAATACTCAGTTCTCCACAAGATAGATGTTAATGCCAAAAACATACACTTCAATTAGTTTTACGATTTTTACAATAGAAACCCCGATTGTTTGGAATTTAAAACTCAATTTGTCTTGATGTTTGCCTCTTTTTTTTAATAAAAAAACATATGAACATCACGCCAAACTTATCTAAACCAGAGTGAGGGGTGGGAAAAAATTAATTCTAACTTTTGAAAATGTTATGTAAATGAAGAGATTTCTTACAAAGTGAATAATTATTAGGTAAACAAGGCATTGGTTATATATGTTCGGATATAAGATTACATAAATCTATTTTTTTACAATATAAAAGAAAGCTGATATTGTTTTTTTTGAGGGATTATATTTTTGAAATATAATGATCACTTGTACATGTCTTTTCTTAATGAATCTACATATTGAGTAATTCTTGAAGTAAAATATGGGCACACATATATTCAATGTGAGATTAGTCATATATATTTCTCAATGTATTACTTTAAAAATTCCTGTCAGATATAGACGGACAAAAACTTGGAACGAGCATGAGACACTGTGAGAAACATAGTAGAATAAGACTAGTATAGGATTAAGGGGGAGAGTGAATCAAGGAATGCCAACCCATTGATTGGAGTTTTGACCTTATCTAACGACCTACCTTTTTCTAAAATAAAACTCCAAACTACACTCTATTTATAACACTTCCATGTCCCATTCTCACAATATCCGACTTACTACCATTAAAATAAAAGAAATGTCTCCAACTAAATAAACCTGTAAATACTACAAGTACAAATTAATTCTTCGATGAACAAAAACCCGAATCCCTATTCCCAGTCACTAAAATCCCTCGATTTAATCTTTCCATCCTTAAATCTCCACCTCCACTTGAAAAAAAAAAATCATCGGGAAGTATATACAAGAATAACAATGCTTGTATTCAAGTAGAATCAACAAACTAACGGTGACTCTCAAACCGAATAATAAATCACAAGGGACCTCTTACTAGCCCTCCTTAGGATATGATCAGTGATCCCAGCTATCACCCGCTTCGCAAACCTACTTGGCTTATTCAGGGTATTGGTCAAGCTATTGGCAAGATCACTCGATCCATGTAGCAAACAATATCACAACAAATATTTCATTTTCAACAAAAATTTCTAATTGAACAAATAATACAAGATATTCAATGAAGTACGAAATGATAGAAACGAAAAGATTTTAGAAATGGAAAGCATATCGTATACTCCCCCGGGTTATCTCAAAAGTGAGGATTGAACCCTTGAATCTGGGAATCCATCACCATAACCAACATGGTAATCTTTAACTCTAATCGAGATGATACAATCCCATTGTATCAAAAAGGCTTGATTAGCTACTCCTACTAGTATGAAAAACCAACTTTCGTCTCCTTATTTGGTTCCTTAAAAAACTCCCCGTATCACCCTTTTTAACTCCATTAATCTATTTATAAATCCAATTCATACTTCTCTCTGCTTGCTAATTCATTACTCCTACATCTACCTCAGTGGCGGCTTCAGAAATTTTGGACAAGGTGTTCAACATTTAACTTAACTCTACTAGTTCTACTAACTAGTATATACATACAAACTTTTTTATATGTTAGTGTGAATAGTGAGGCCAAATGATATGAAAATACATAAGATGTCACAAAGGGAGGTGTGGCATTTGTTAGTCACCCTTCTTCAGATTATCTCCCTCTACATCCAACGGTCAAAAATAATCCATGCCATTTTTATCTCACTCTAACCAAATATGATACAACTAATCCCAGTATTCATATAATTCCATCTATTGTCCCATGGACCCCACTTGTCCCTTCTATCACCATCCTTAACGCCACCTTATCCACCCCTTCCAAAAAAATTATCTGACAATCAAACGTGCCCTATGAATTCTTATTTTGTTTATAGATGAAAATGGGTCATCACGTGGACAACCTCTAGTTAATTCTCTGCTCCTGGATCTCCAGCGTGGCCATCACATCCATGGTTATGGTGCTGAGGTCTTTGGCCTCCTCGATAGTACCAACAATGTCGAAAACTCATTTAGGAGTATTCCATTAATTGGTATAGTATGGAATCACCAATCTAGCATAGACATAGAATATCGACACTACATCGAGCATTTTTGGCGACGAAACTGGCTCTTCTCCGTCCCATGGGGAGAGGGGCGCTCATAGGTAGATAGAGAATGGTAGTCAATATTCCTTCTGTGACTTGTTTTTTTGTTCACATTCCACACACATTTGGGCTTAGGTAAGGGTAAGGTGAGAGTGGCAGGACAAACCTGGGGTTAGTAAAGGGTTGGTAAAGGGACGGCTTTCGTCCAGTCCACGTGTCCAAAGCACAAAATAGAAACTTTACACTAAACAATCCAAGCAAAGCCGTCCAAGGCGGGTTTAAATTCTTGCAAAGCGGGAATATGTTTCATCATTGGGACTCCTCCAAGGCGGGTTTAAATTCTTGCAAAGCCAAATTAGAATGTCTACAACTTTCGTTATTAAGTAAACTACAATTTCCAACAACCACCAAGATGACAATTGGGTGGTTAAATTGGTCATGTTAAAAAAACCCAATGAATAATGATTGAAGTGGAAAATTTTCATATATGATTTTTCAATTTGCGCTATAGGGTTACAATTATTCTCTCTTTTTATGATTCGATTTCGAGGTTGTGCATCATTTGGTAAGTGTTTTTTCCAGTCGCGACAACATTTTGCTAACCTTGGTTGGCTTACTTTCTACTTGTTCTCCGTGTTTTGTGTATCTTTTCTGTAAATCATGTTCGAAAAAACTAACGGTGATCTTTCATTGGCGACTCCCACATTTGGTTTCGAACCTAAGATATGTGTATGAATTATCTGCATAACTGTTTTTCTTCTTCCTTTTTTTTTTTTTTTTTCCACCGAAAACATTAATTGACTACAATTGCAACATGCAAATATGTCATGTGTAAATTGTCCAATCCATCAAGTGGTCTAAACAAAACCTGATTCTTTACAATGTGTATAGGTAAATCAGCTAACTTCATGCTTTGGAACATAACTGATTCCGTCTATTGCATAGAAAAGTAAGGAAAAGGAGGGTTGGCATAGTCCTTCACATTTGCAACAAATCAATCTCACTTTGCCAAACATATCTCTAACCTCTGCCAATTCTTCTTCTCCTCTCTCTCTCTCTCTCTCTCTCTCTCTTAGACAGAAAAGAAGAGTATGGAGTAGAGCCGCCTTTGCTCTCCCCATCTTTAATTCCTTAAAAGATAGAAGAAAATAAGTTTCTTGCCATGTACAAATAAAAAGACCCTTCTCTCTCTTGTATAAATATCATAACCAATCACTCTCACTCTTCGAATCCCTTGGGGGAATATTTTTTTTTAATCAAAAGCTCAAAATCATATTCTTAAGAGTGCACCAAACAACAAAAAATAAAACGTTTGAAACATAAGTTACCTGTAAAATCATTTCAATAAATATATATTGTGATCAAAACAAACAGAGCTCTACTGCAATCGAACTTTTAAATGCACTCCTTCATATTACATACATACCAAAATTGTTTATTTTTTTTTGTCTTTATTTAAAAAATTGCATTTGTTAGTGTTGCGTCGATTTTTTGTGGTTATTAGTTTGTCTCAACGAGAGAAATCTAAAAAGTATAAAGTTACTAACGAAAGTTAAATTTTTGTGAATAAAGACAAATAAAATCCAATAAACCATAAAATTTGGATTATTTTTGTTTCTAGTAAACTTTTTAAAATTTTGATCAGAATTTAATACTTTCAGATTCCTTAAACCACAAAAAAAAAATGACGCAAGACTAAACCCATGCAAATTATTTTTGAATAAAGACCAAAAAATAGTAAACCATTTTGGTTTTTTTTTAGCAAAAGTAAAACCCTCATTATATAATATTGACATAATTGATCTGGTGGGAAAATGGAAAATTCAAACTGCCAAGAGGGGGGAAAAGTGTTTTTAGGAGCCGTTGCGGGGCCATGTGCCAGAAGGACGGAAACGCGCTCTCTTTACAAATCCCAATTTGAAAATTTTCAAAAACAACAGACGCTCTCTCATCTCTCTCAGAGACGAAAATCGTTTTCCTCTCTCTTTGAGATCCAAACCCTGATTAGGGTTCACCGTGTTGTCATCGGCTACAGAGAAAATTCGGTCAGATCAGAACAAAATGGAGAAATACGAGAAGCTGGAGAAGGTAGGGGAAGGGACGTACGGAAAGGTTTACAAGGCGAAGGACAAGGAGACAGGGCAACTGGTGGCTCTGAAGAAGACGCGGCTGGAGATGGACGAAGAAGGCGTGCCGCCGACGGCTCTCAGGGAGGTTTCCTTGCTCCAGATGTTGTCCCAGTCGCTCTACATCGTTCGTCTCCTCTGCGTTGAGCACGTCGACAGCAAGAAGGAGCATGGCAAACCGCTGCTCTACCTCGTGTTCGAGTATATAGAGACAGATCTCAAGAAGTTCATCGATACGTACCGGAAGGGGCCTAACCCTGGACCGCTTCCCCCTTCGTTGGTGCAGAGCTTTCTGTATCAGTTGTGTAAAGGTGTTGCACATTGCCATAGCCATGGTGTTCTTCACAGGTATATAGTCATTTTCGTTTTTTGGTCACATTCTTTAGTACTTTGTTTAAACTGTAGGGTTTGTGAAGCCTGATTAGTAAATATCTCGCCACTGCTAAGGATAAATTGCGATTTATTCCGTTGAACTACTAACTCTATTTTGGTGATTTCTTGATGTAAACGCTATCGATATAATCATATAGTGAAAATCTGTGAAGCCTGGTGGGTACTGGACAACTCAAAACGTGTGGAAGGATAAATTTTGATTGATTTCTTTTAATTGCTTCAGTTACTATGATGATTTTTTGATGTACTCGTGTCAGCGTATGTATAAATTTAACAATATAGTGGAAATTGGTTGAGCTGTGGACGTAGGCGGTAGGCAATATTGGCAAACCGCTGTATAAGTGTGCTCTTGTTGTAATGGATCTTATTCTTAGTGTTACTTTGGTTCAAGATTGATGTGCAAAAAGAAATTTTCAGTGATAATCGATGAATGCTTTTTGAATTCAGAGATCTGAAGCCACAGAACCTATTGGTGGATAAGAATAAGGGGATACTGAAGATTGCCGATCTTGGTCTTGGAAGGGCATTCACTGTTCCTCTCAAGAGCTACACTCATGAGGTCAGTCTAGGTTTGCATTTTTCGATTATTCGTAAGTTCAGTTTCATACTTTCATGGGATTCTATTGGCATAGACGCTTTCTTTTGTTGTTCTACAGATTGTTACTCTCTGGTACAGAGCTCCAGAGGTTCTGTTGGGATCCAGTCATTACTCTACTGGAGTGGATATGTGGTCTGTGGGTTGCATATTTGGTAAAATCCTTCTACTCCATGTGTTATTTTTTCGTTTGTGATTGCTTGATTGAATTGCCATCAAGAGACTAGACGTGGCTTGAGGAGTAGATTTATGTCGAGTTGTGCCCTCAAAATATATGTCCTTACATTTAGTGTCCATTAGCCTTTACTCCAAAGCCCAAATACCACATCAGCTGGGGTTGACAATCAATAAGAACTAGAAATTCTTCTCCTTAGTCAACTTTCAGTCCATCAGTTCTTTTTTCATGAGCAACCTGTTTTTGTAACAGGCTACCTGTGGTTTTAAGCCAGTTATACCTCTTGAAGGGAAAATTTTCAATTAACCATGGTCCATTGGTTGTTACTGCCTTAATGGGATAAATGTTTGACTACTCGTTGCCTCCACTTTATATTTGATTTTGATTTTTGATTTTTTCCGTGGTTAACCTTTTGAAGTCTGTTTTTAGTTTCCCTTGCATTTTTGTTCCATTTTCATTTATCTCTGTTACCTTTCCGTGATTATTCCTTGAAGCTGAAATGGCAAGGAGACAAGCTTTATTTCCTGGTGACTCTGAGTTTCAGCAGCTGCTCCACATATTCAGGTACATTCATCAAGTGTTGACTAGTTACATGTCCTTCCTATAGAAGAAACCTTGGTAGGCAGGTGTTCTGGCTGATACTTATCTTTGATTTTAGTTCTGGTCCGGATTCCCCTGAATCAATTTGGTTGCTGTGATATCCAAGTCATGAGTCATCCAGTGGTCTGGGCCTACGTTTTGCTATTATTTGTGTTGTTCTGTAACTGATTGATTCAGAACCTTATGGGTTTAAGTAATGTGGAGCAAAGGGTGTTACCATTGTCGCTTGTAGTTATAAGATTATTTGAATCAATGTATAGCTGACCACTAATATACAAGTTCAATAGTATCTGCTATTGTTTCCACTTGTTTCTTGTGGTCTGAGTAGCATAAACATGGAGACTGGGGACACTCGCACTAAAAGAAGAGCTAATTTCTGCTCACATCTATTCCTCGCATCGTTTGAGTATTCACCTTCCTGTAATGGGGCATGCACTGTGAGTGGGAGCAGTGATGTCAATTTCGGGTAGATAAGAAAGCAGGTTGTCTTCAAATATGACTTTTGAAGGAATTTCTATGGATGAAAGATACATCAATATGAGAATCAGCAGGATTTGGTGGTTTACTTTTCGTTGTAGGAGACACACAAATGGTCACATGTACAATGTTGTACGATAGCTTTTTGTTCCAGAGCATTACTGTCATTACAATAGACACAGATTGCAGTTGAAGAATAGTAACACTCTGAATCGGTGAATCCTATTCCGATTTCCATTTTCAAACAGGCTCTTGACCTCTTGTACGTACATTGTGTTGTAGGATGATGGGGACGCCAACGGAGAAGCAGTGGCCAGGAGTCAATTCTCTTCAGGACTGGCATGTGTATCCCCAGTGGGAGCCTCAGAACTTGGCACGTGTCGTTCCAGCATTGGAACCTGATGGTGTTGATCTTCTATCGGTAATGACTTAGGCCTGAATTTCACTTCTTACTTGCTTCTAGGTGCTTTATATCTACAAGAGTAGCCTACATACTGAAAATGTTTTTCTATGGTCAAGTTCTGGGTAAAATAGATGGGTGAATTATGTGCATAATTAATAATGGTTGTCTTTACGTGTTTCACTGCCATACCACAGTTTTTTGGAATACAATATGAAATGGAGATCCAAGATGATTTTATTTTGTATCTAGATTCTAGACCACAATCCTTGACAGGTTTTGAACTCGAAGTGGAGCAATTCCCTATGTGAAGTTCACCATACGAGTTAGAAATACTAATTGAAATACAGCTGTGATCCCAACGTAGGAATTAAAAGTTTGTATTTACTTGTCTGTTAGACAAGACCAGAGTTAGGATCAGGGAAAAAAAGAGAGGACAGGGTCAGAGTTGGCTTCATTATCAACTGTGCAGCTTTGACCCATTCCGATATGCTTCCTAAAATGATAAAGAAGTGGAAGCACACTTGTGAATACTATTTGTCTTCATTATGCTGAAATTTTCCATGTTTAACGTTGTGTTCTGGTATATGACAAATGCAGAAAATGCTGAAATATGATCCAGCTGAGAGGATCTCGGCCAAAGCAGCGCTGGATCATCCTTTTTTCGACAGTTTGGACAAGTCTCAATTCTGAAGTAGCATCTTGGTGCTTAGTGAAGTTGGTGGTTGCTATCATGATGGGTGTCATCTTCTTGGTGATTTCAACTTGTCTTGTCACATCTTTGGATCTTCTTGGTGGTTGCGTTCTGTTTCGCAAAATTTCACTTGTGTATCGGTGATAATAGCAAAAGAAGCTTGTCGTTTAAGGGATTGTTACTTCTATCTTGTGACATCTTTTGGAGCTCAATTGCATGTTGAGTACACATTTTCCCTTTGTTATTTCCATAAAGACCTCTGCAATAAAGTAAACTACAAATTTCCAGCAACCAGCAAAATGACATTTGGGTGGTTATATTGGTCGTGTGAAAACATGCAATGACTAGCAATTCAAGTGAGTTTTTCGTAACTTGGTTGAAAATGAAAATGCTGTAAAGACGTTTATGGTAAAAAATGTGAGGCTCCGAAGGACATGGTTGGAGGGTTTTTTTAATATAAATATGTGAAAGGAAGGAAATAGGTGAAAAAATTGGGTCCATTTTGTTAACTTTATATTACTTTCTTCAATCAGTATTTTGTTTCTTCGATGTTTATGAATGACCTAGGTCTAGTCAAGCCTACTTGGTGTCAAATGAGGTTGAGCCCAGATGTTCTATGTTCCCAAAACGATGAGACTGTAGTCTATGCAACATCTCAAACAAAGTTCTTGGTTTTTTATTTTCCGAGTTTTGTTGAGTTGGTGGTAGTCTGTTGTAGGTTTTGTTTTATCACATTAGTGATTTTCCATGTCTACCAAATAATAGAAAATATTTTTCGGAAATTGTTCTCATATCACAACCAAACACCAAAAAAACGTTTTATTTTCTAGAAAAAAGTTCTCCAAGGAAAAGGTTTTTCAAAAAATATTTTCCGCCCCAAACAAACGGAGCCTTCGTTGGTTATCAGTCGGTTTTTAATTTGCATTTGCGTTTTCAGCATGGTGTACCTTAAATTTTCCGCCATGCTTCTTTCTGTTATTGCCTGATGTCCGTGTACAACTAAGGCTCCGTTGCAAAGGTAAACCGAGGTAATATAACAGCACGGGCTAATCGTTAATCGGCCACACCATTAGGGTGCTTCCACTTTTCTTCTCTTTTCGTTGCCAAGTTCAGTGGCTCCAAGAGACCGAAGGCATGTTACCATTATTTGTATGCATAGACCTAAATCTGTATGGTGGTGCTTTGATGATTATTTAAGAATTGCCCAGCTTTGAGCATGAATCAGATTAACTATATATTATTCACATAGACTGGATGACCATTCATCAGATAGTACAAGTTACTAAGTTAGCCAACTTTCATTTGCCTGTTACATCAAGCTACTCTTGTTTAGTGTCATTCCACTAAATGTTGGTTTGAGCAGCTTTCCACTTCTTTTTTGGACAGTTTGGACCTGGCGCCAACCGGAGCCAGTTCATTATTCCTGCTTGGCATTAGTGTCACCTTTTGAAGCTTTCAATTTGCTAGCAGGGAAGTGTAATCTTGCCAAGAGTGGACGGGGTGCTCGTGTCTTCCGCTCAAATCCCCTAACGCAAACAAACCCTGCAGAAACAATTAGCAAGTTTTATCAGCTACCAAATAATGAGATGTGTCATACACACAGTAGAACATGTTACTTCCTTTATGTGAAACTTTTGCTTTCTGGTTAATGGAGTATTTGGGTCTCTAGGAGCATTCAAAATCTCCAGGCTCAATGTAGCTTCTTGTCTCACACGCGCCAGGTTATTACTTACGATGAATCCTTCACAACACGCCAGGGGGACACTCTAACGGGTACAGTAGTTGTTGAGTTTGGTTTCCGGCCATTCTTTTGTCTTTTCTTGTTTTACAGCCAAAACAATTGTTATGAACTATTCATTATGGGCATCCGTCTAAAAATTAGCTCTTAAAGTAACGAAAATGGTCGAGAGAGGGGTTACACTTCTTTGCCTCCTCCTATAGAACAGATCAACAAAAGAAGTCTTTTCTTTTCTTTGGTAAAACAAAAGAAGTCTTTAAGTTTACCCAAAGGACACTCTAAGCTATCAAAATGTTGTTCATTCCTTACCTGCTAAATAAGCCACATCATCCCACTCACCAGTTCAAAGGGTCCTCAATCCTCACCAAGAATGTTCAGCTGTTATTATGCTATTGAGCAGAAAATTTATTTTGAGTTGTTTAGTTCGTTTGAATAGACTAGCCATGTGTTACTTGGATTTGGTAAATTTGGCTTCGTTACCGTTTCAGTATTCCCTATGGCTTATGCAGTCATGGACCTCATGGTAAAAAAAGAAGAGAAGTTATCATTGCATATGTAGAAGTGAATGTGTTTTGCAAAATATTCATTATTTGTTCTGTTTGATAGGTTTATCCCGCATGGAGCTAATAATGTCAATGATTATGGAAACAATATGGAAGATGTAACATCGCCACTCTGACTTACCTCTCCAAAAGCAGTATTGAATGCTTTCCGTTGGTAGACCTAAGGAATAAGAAGAGTTGTGAATACGATTTTGTGAAAATGGACCATGTGTGACAAGTTGACAAAAAATATTTATGATCTTTTACCTCTAAATATTGTTGGAATAGAGGTTCCAAAGAACACTGTGCGTCTTGGCAAATTCCATATCCAAGCTCTGGGAACGGCGATTGGGTTAATGCTAGATTCGTGGTCAGCAAACACCTGCATTGGAAATTCTCCTTTATTACTGCGGACTGCTAATCAGGAAAAGAGTCCTGAATTGGCTGAGGACATATAACACAATTTACCTCATTAACTTGAAAATACGTGCCGTTGAGTGGAAAACTTCCTCTCATAGCTGTTCGGCATGGTATCTGTTCATCATAAGTGTCAGATAGAAGTAGAAAAAACTAAACTAGTTACTTAAATCTGATAATAACATTGATGATGGATATCTCACCAGAATGGTCCCTCGAACAATTTGAGAGTTCGTTTCTCGATGCTATTGCATGAAAAACATGTGTTTTCATCACATAGTTGACCAAATTCTTGGGAGCCACAACTCTTTTCTGAAGGTTCAATTGAATTTGCAGTTTCACCTGTTATGATATAGGACATTAAGTAGAATCAATTAGCAAAATCCGAGCAGGATAAAAAATGAATGAGCTAATTGTCCACATTGATCTCTTGCTTAGTCTCTCAATGAGATTGTAGAGTGGCTCAGGTAGAAGTTCAGAATGCCGTAAATATGAAAGAGCTAATAGTCTAGTTTTTCATGCATCGGCATTGTTCAGTTATGCCTTGAGCCACCTTAACTCATTGGTGGAATGTGTTAGTATATGCTTTATTGTGTTGTACTTACCAGGTGTCCATATTGCAAGAAGGTATGAGGATGGATCATCTGGTTCTCGATTGTCCAACTGCAATTTTAGCAAGTCCTTTGAATTAGAGTGTGCATCTAAACATGCAAGAGTCAAAAATATGTTTCTGAAGTGTAAATGCCATTTTTGATGTAGATGGAGTAATACTAACCCCTTCAAGTAGAGGATGTGAATCTGGAAGCTCGTAGCTGCAGAATTCAGGATAAGCAATTGATATAAGTTAGCAAGGATCAACACTCATTACATTTCAGGAAAAGTTAGTTGATAAATATGATTTCTCGATAATTTTTATACTATTTTAGGACTTTCCCTCCTCACTTTAAAAGAAAATTCTCCTCATGGCTCGTCTTTAGACTATAGCAATGAAAATGACTTCATTATCTGTTCGTACTAGTTCTCTCGTACTACCCCTAGGCTTTTGGTTAGCTTCATTTAGTTGTTATCTGAGACTCTCATGGCCAGTGATGCTTCTTTTTATGTGGCTAAGACTGCCTAAGAGGAATCTTAATCTCTCAGTAGTACATAATGGAACCACTGATAGTGCTTTGTCAATCGTTGGATGCAGGAAGTGGTTACTTACACTTGGTGCTCTGTTCTTAGCCGGTTAATGTATTTAAGTTTAGGCACTGGAATTGAAGCAGCTTCTGGAGTTAGAGCTACTAAAGCCTTTGAGATGTCACCCTCCTGAAGTTCCAGGTTCTGTTGCAAATTTTGAGTGAACTCTTCAATATCGAGTTTGATCATAGGAATTTCCTCAGGGTCTTCAAAGAATGCATCCTCGATATCTCTTTCTAGTACTTCTGGTTGTTCCAGCTCAGGCATTCCAGGGACTTCAATGGTAGGCTCTGGTGATGCTGGCATTTCAACAATAGGCTCATTATTGTTGATTTGAGAATGTGCTACCAATTGTTGATTAGCCAGAGGTAGAGGTAGCTGCAATAGTTTGATAACCTCCACAGGAGGTTGACCAGCTGCTTTGCTTTCAGTTGCACTCACTATATTTTTTTCTTCCAGCCCCGGGAGGGCAAGCCTTGCACTGCATTCAATATGGATTTGTAGATTTTTTTGGATTTGTAGATTTTTTTGGATTTGTTCATTGGTGCGTTATTTAGTACAAAGTAGATTTTTTTAGATTTGTTTTTGGGACTGGTATTGAGCGTTTGGTGCTCTAAGCTAACATGCATTATTTCGACGACTAGAAGGAAAATCATGTCCGCGTAACCAAAATGAAGTGGTGAGTTTCCTTCATACATGACAATTACCCCACAAAAAGTACTCCCACTGTCCTATATTGCTGGTACGGGGAACTCAACTTTTCAAGGGAATTTCAATAAGATTCCGAACATCATCCTTATTCTTCAATATTAAAACTACTTTTACTCATTTAGGATGGTTCGTTTATGGAAATGTAAATAATTTTTTCTTTGGATTTTTATAAAGAACTACTAATATTTTCGGATGTGTCCCCAAATGGTGTGGACGAACAAAATGAGACACAAGGATTATATTGACTTTCAACATAAATTTGTCATGATTTCCATAATTACACAATCTGAAAGATACAGTTGCTTTTGTCGCGTATTTTTATCTTTTAAATCCTAACTTGTCTATACATACACACACATGCAAAAACATAAATGCACGCATGGATATATGCATTAATGTATCTCCTCTCAGCGGCATTCTCCTCTCAGCGGACAAGCATTGCAATTTGGTTTGCTTTTTGTACAGAAAACCTGCAACAAATTTTATGAATGCATATTCAACCCAGTGCGAAATTTAATCATCAATAGTATATTTCTTTGGTCAAGCTTGCAAGTAGGAACGAAGTCAAGAATTTCATTACGCAGGAGCGAGTTTTTTTTGAACATACTTTGCAATTTATTTTTTTGCATACAAAACTGGAGTTTTTTTTTTCTATGCATGGCGACCGTTCTACTGGCCCCTACTAGCTCCATCCTGCTTGCAAAGTTGTGACCAAAGGTATATCCGGATTGATTCCAGCAGTCCGGCGGGTTTTTTAATGGAGAATTCAAACTCCCAAGAGGGGAAAAGTGTTTTTAGGAGCCGTTGCATGGGCCATGTGCTAGAAGGGCGGAAACTCGTTTGAAAATTTTCGAAAACAACAGACGCTCTCTCATCTCTCTCAGAGACGAAAATCGTTTTCCTCTGTCTTTGAGATCCAAACCCGAATTAGGGTTCACCGTGTTGTCATCGGCTACAGAGAAAATTAGGTCAGATCAAAGCAAAATCCCAGAAAAAATGGAGAATTACGAGAAGCTGGAGAAGGAAGGGGAAGGGACGTACGGAAAGGTGTACAAGGCGAAGGACAAGGAGACAGTGCAACTGGTGGCTCTGAAAAAGAGGAAGCTGGAGATGGACCATGAAGGCGTGTCGCCGACGGCTCTCAGGGAGGTTTCCTTGCTCCAGATGCTGTCCCAGTCAGAAAAAATGGAGAAATACGACAAGCTGGAGAAGGTAGGGGAAGGGACGTACGGAAAGGTGTACAAGGCGAAGGACAAGGAGACAGGGCAACTGGTGGCTCTGAAGAAGAGGAAGCTGGAGATGGACCAAGAAGGGGTGCCGCCGACGGCTCTCAGGGAGGTTTCCTTGCTCCAGATGCTGCCCCAGTCAGGAAAAATGGAGAAATACGAGAAGCTGGAGAAGGTGGGGGAAGGGACGTACGGAAAGGTGTACAAGGCGAAGGACAAGGAGACAGGGCAACTGGTGGCTCTGAAGAAGACGAAGCTGGAGATGGACCAAGAAGGCGTGCCGCAGACGGCTCTCAGGGAGGTTTCCTTGCTCCAGATGCTGCCCCAGTCAGGAAAAATGGAGAAATACGAGAAGCTGGAGAAGGTAGGGGAAGGGACGTACGGAAAGGTGTACAAGGCGAAGGACAAGGAGACAGGGCAACTGGTGGCTCTGAAGAAGACGAAGCTGGAGATGGACCAAGAAGGCGTGCCGCAGACGGCTCTCAGGGAGGTTTCCTTGCTCCAGATGCTGTCCCAGTCGCTCTACATCGTTCGCCTCTTCTGCGTTGAGCGCGTCGACAGCAAGAAGGAGCATGGCAAGCCGCTGCTCTACCTCGTGTTCGAGTATATAGAGACCGATCTCAACAAGTTCATTGATACGTATCGGAAGGGACCTAACCCTGGACCGCTTCCCCCTTCGTTGGTACAGAGCTTTCTGTATCAGTTGTGTAAAGGTGTTGCGCATTGCCATAGCCATGGTGTTCTTCACAGGTATATAGTCATTTTCTTATTTTGGTCACGTTCTTTAGTACTTTGTTTTAACTGTAGGGTTTGTGAAGCCTGATTAGTACATATCTCGCCACTGCTAAGGATAAATTGCGATTGATTCCGTTGAACTGCTAACTCTATTTTGGTGATTTCTTGATGTAAACGGTCTCGATACAATAATATAGTGAAAAACTGAAAATTTGTGAAGCCTGTTGGTACTGGATAACTCAAAACGTAAGGATACATTTTGATTGGTTTCTTAGTCTTAGTGTTACTTGGGTTCAAGATTGGTGTGCGAAAATAAATTTGGTGATAATCAATGAACGCTTTTTGAATTCAGAGATCTGAAGCCACAGAACCTTTTGGTGGATAAGGATAAGGGGATACTGAAGATTGCAGATCTTGGTCTTGGAAGGGCCTTCACTGTTCCTCTCAAGAGTTACACACATGAGGTCAGTCTAGGTTTGAATTTTTCAATTATTCGTAAGTTTAGTTTCATACTTTCATGAGATTCTGTTAGCATAGGCTCTTTCTTTTTACCTTTCTTTTGTTGTTCTACAGATTGGTACTCGCCGGTACAGTGCTCCAGAGGTTCTGTTGGGATCCCGTCATTACTCTACTGGAGTGGATATGTGGTCTGTGGGTTGCATATTTGGTAAAATCCTTCTACTCCATATGTTATTCTCTTGTTTGTGATTGCTTGATTGAATTGCCATCAAGAGACTAGACATTTGGCTTGAGGAGTAAATTTATGTCGAGTTCTGCCCTCAAAATATATGTCCTTGATTTTGTTGTAGCTTTCACAGTACTAAACATTTAGTGTCCATTAGCCTTTACTCAAAAGCCCAAGCACCACGTCAGCTGGGGTTGACAATCAATAAGGAACTAGAGATTTTTCTCCAGTCAACTTTCAGTCCATCTGTTCTTTTTTCGTGAGCAACCTGTTTTTGTAACAGGATACCTGTGGTTTTAAGCCAATTATACCTCTTGAAGGGAAAATTTTCAACTAACCATGGTATATTGCTTGTCACTGCCTTAATGGGATAAATGTTTGACAACTTGTTGCATTCAGTTTATATTTGATTTTGATTTTTTTCCATGGTTAACCTTTTGAAGTTTCTTTTTAGTTTCCCTTGCATTTTTGTTCCATTTCATTAATCTCTGTTCCTTTCCGTGATTATTCCTTGAAGCTGAAATGGCAATGAGACAAGCTTTATTTCCTGGTGACTCTGATTTTCAGCAGCTGCTCCTCATATTCAGGTATATTCGTCAAAAGTAGGCTAGTTACGCGTCCTTCCTATAGAGAAACCTTGGTAGGCAGGTGTCCTGGCTGATACTTACCTTTGATTTTGGTTCTGGTCCTGATTCTCCTGAAGCAATTTGGGTGCTGTGATATCCAAGTCATGAGTCATCCAGTGGTCTGGTTTTTTCTCTTTTCTTTCCCAGATTGTTATGTCGGTAGTGGGTGGGAAAGAAGAAGAAGGAAAAGGATCCAAGGCACGAGAAATGTTCCAGTGTGGCAGGAACCTCAGGAGGGTGGTGCAACTGGGTCAAATCGGACCCGGTGGGATGAGATGGACTCGATCCGAACCGATGGATCGACTCGGCACAACGACCCGGTGAACTCAGTATGACTGTTGACTGGTCAAAGGTCAACTGTTGACTTTGACCAGATGACTTTAACCAGAGGGTGGTAATTGCAGTTTACCCCTTGAAGTTTTTGTATTATACAATTTGGTCCCTAAAGTAACATGAAATTGCAGTTCAGCCCCTGGACAAGTTTTGGACCATTCCGAATTCAATGGCGGACTCGGATTTGGTTGATTTGAGTCTGATTTTGCGGTCCTAGACACATCCGGAGAGATCGAGGAAGGATCGGACACGATCAAGGTCGATCAAATGGGATGTGGATGAGTCGGAGGCAAACAAGGTTGATCCGTTAGAGGTCAAGTGTTGCCGGGGAGAACGGGAAGGGACAAATGGGGTCATAGTGGAGAGCACACACAGAGGAAGGATGAAAAAAAATGGTATTCCGTAGTGCTGTACGGTGTTACAGTGGAAAGACGGACACAAGGAAGGATTGAACAGACTTGCAGAGATCGAAGGTTGATCGGGGCAATCGAGTGATTGCAGATTCGTGGTGATTAAGCCGTGGTGATCAGTCGGAGAGCTAGTGAGCAAGGAAACATTTAGTCAGCATCGTGTTCCGGTTTGGGGATGTGGAGAGGCTCGACTTGAAATGACACAAGCGCTTGTTAGGGTGACAGATCAGAGATGATCAACAGTGATCGGAGGCAGTCTGGTTCAATCAGAAGACCTATCATCGGGAATTGCAGTAGTGATTCGGACTGCACGGAGATGATGACGGGCCACGATACTGGCTTGTGGCGAGTGCAGTGACAGATGGAGCTGATGTTAGGCACAATTAAGCAGTATGGGTGTTTTATGATGTGAGCAGGAGAACAACAGTTGCAGACGCACACGGAATAGGCGTAAAAGTGTACCAAGGAGTCATGACCGGATGGTACTAGGCGCGCCGGGGACCGAATTAGGAGGTGTGCGGGATGCTAGCTGGCTACGATGGTGCAACTAGTTATTTGTGAGGTGTTCACGGAAGCTCCAGACAGAGGAATTGAGATGGTGACGAGACGATGCATCGCAGGATTCTCTTCCTTATGTGGATTTGTGGCGGGTTACCGCTCCGGATAAGAGTACTCGGGATGGAGGAGAGATGGAGCCACGGAGAGTGTCCTGGTGATTGGGCACGAGCATCCCAGGATTGGCGGGCGTGGATGAGTGCATTCGGGTGTGGATGCGAGCACTCTGATTAGCGGGTGTGAGCACTTCTGTCAGGTGGTGCGAATATCGGCGAAGAAGTCGGTATGAGCCACGGAGATCTAGCAGAGCACGAAGAAGACATTCCAAAGTTTGCGTATCTTGGTTTTGGGGGTGCAATGATGCTCGAGAGGGAATGCGGTGTGTCGCTAGAGACGGGTGTCAGCCTCTTCCCAGGAGGTGTGTGAGATCATCTGGTGGAATGGAGCCTCTGGTGTGAGCAGAGGGTGCTGAGGTGTTTCTTTGGAACGTAGGAATACATGCTAGAGTGGTAGATCGCGGTTGGATGATGCTGCGGGGTTCTATAGTTTTTCCCACATGTGGTGAAGGGGGTGATTGTTGCTTTCGGTGAAGTGGATTCCCCACCATGTGGGGTGTTTTGCCCATTAATTGTAGACAACCCCAAGTGGGTTTAGGCATGGGACCTCAACAATGAGTGTGAAGTCATGGGTGATGTATTTGGAGCACTCCCTTTTGCTATATGTATGTGTTTGTGAGAGAAAGATACACAGATAGTAGAGAGAGAGTTGAGGCAGAGCAAAGGACTCCTCCTCCGGGAGGGAGTCGGAGGGAGCCGGTGCTCCAGTGAGGGAGAGAAATACACTGTGAGGTTGAGTGGTTGTACTCCCATGTATGTTGTTGTATTTTCTCCCAAATAGTGCAATACTCCTCTCCTCCCGTGGACATACCCGATTTTGGGGAACCACGTAAATTCCTTGTGTTTGTGTGTGATTGGTGTGTGTGAGTGGGCAAACCTGTGGTGGCTGGACACAACAATTGGTATCAGAGCTCCAGGGAGCAAAAATGGGTGCACTGCCGGATTTTGCCCATAAACGAAGTTGGCCGGTAGGAGTTCAACGGCGCAGTCGGTGCGAAAAACGGACCACCGAAGTGGAGTTCAATGGTGCGGTTGGTGCGAAAAATGGACCATCGAAGTGGACGCACGGGTTGCCAGGGCGGAGCCGTGGAAGTGCTCTGGTTTTTTCTCTTTTCTTTCCCAGATTGTTATGTCGGCAATGGGTGGCAAAGAAGAAGAAGGAAAAGGATCCAAGGCACGGAAAATGTTCCAGTGTGGCAGGAACCTCAGGAGGGTGGTGCAACTGAGTCAAATCGGACCCGGTGGGACGTGATGGACTCGATCCGAACCGATGGATCGACTCGGCACAACGACCCGGTGAACTGAGTATGACCGTTGACTGGTCAAAGGTCAACTGTTGACTTTGACCAGATGACTTTGAC
The DNA here is from genome assembly GCA_020921065.1 of Vaccinium darrowii. Lineage (NCBI taxonomy): Eukaryota > Viridiplantae > Streptophyta > Magnoliopsida > Ericales > Ericaceae > Vaccinium > Vaccinium darrowii. The sequence goes on along the minus strand of CM037161.1, from coordinate 30,260,794 downwards.
TAGAGGGTGGTAATTGCAGTTTACCCCTTGAAGTTTTTGTTCTATGCAATTTGGTCCCTGAAGAAACAGGAAATTGTAGTTCAGCCCCTGGACAAGTTTTGAACCATTCTGGATTCAATGGCGGACTCGGATTTGGCGGATTCGAGTCGGATTTTGCGGTCCTAGTCACATCCGGAGAGATCGAGGAAGGATCGGACATGGTCAAGGTCGATCAAATGGGATGTGGATGAGTTGGAGGCAAACTAGGTTGATCTGTTGGAGGTCAAGTGTTGCGGGGGAGAACGGGAAGGGACAAATGGGGTCATAGTGGAGAGCACACACAGAGGAAAGAAGAATAAAATGGTGTTCCGTAGTGCTGTACGGTGTTACAGTGGAAAGACGAACACAAGGATTGGACAGACTTGCAGAGATCGGAGGTTGATCGGGGCAATTGAGTGATTGCAGATTCGCGGTGATAGAGCCGTGGTGATCAGTCGGAGAGCTAGTGAGCAAGGAAACATTTAGTTAGCATCATGTTCTAGTTTGGGGATGCGGAGAGGCTCGACTTGAAATGACACAAGCGCTTGCTAGGGTGACAGATCAAAGATGATCAACGGTGATCGTAGGCATTCTGGTTCAATCGGAAGACCTATCATCGGGGATTGCAGTAGTGATTCGGACTGCACGAAGATGATGACTGGCCACGATACTGGCTTGTGGCGAGTGCAGTGACAGATGGAGCTGATGTTAGGCACGATCAAGCAGTATGAGTGTTTTATGATGTGAGCAGGAGAACAATAGTTGTGGACGCACACGGAATAGGCGTAAAAGTGTACCAAGGAGTCATGACCGGATTGTACTAGGCGCGCCGGGGACCGAATCAGGAGGTGTGCGGGATGCTTGCTGGCTACGATGGTGCAACTAGTTATTTGTGAGGTGTTCACGGAAGCTCCAGACAGAGGAATTGAGATGGTGACGAGACGATGCATCGCAGGATTCTCTTCCTTCTGTGGATTTGTGGCGGGTTACCGCTCCGGATAAGAGTACTCGGGATGGAGGAGAGATGGAGCCACGGAGAGTGTCCTGGTGATTGGGCACGAGCATCCCAGGATTGGCGGGCGTGGATGAGTGCATTCGGGTGTGGATGCGAGCACTCTGATTAGCGGGTGCGAGTACTTCTATCAGGGGGTGCGAATATCGGCGAAGAAGTCGGTATGAGCCACAGAGATCTAGCAGAGCACGAAGAAGACATTCCAGAGTTTGCGTATCTTGGTTTTGGGGGTGCAATGATGCTCGAGAGGGAATGCGGTGTGTCGCTAGAGACGGGTGTCAGCCTCTTCCCAGGAGGTGTGTGAGATCATCTTGTGGAATGGAGCCTCTGGTGTGAGCAGAGGGTGCTGAGGTGTTTCTTTGGAACGCAGGAATACATGCTAGAGTGGCAGATCGTGGCTGGATGATGCTGCTGAGGTGTTTCTTTGGAAGCAGGAATACATGCTAGAGTGGCAGATCGCGGCTGGATGATGCTGTAGGGTTCTATAGTTTTTCCCACATGTGGTGAAGGGGGGGTGATTGTTGCTTTCAGTGAAGTGGATTCCCCACCATGTGGGGTGTTTTGCCCATGAATTGTAGACAACCCCAAGTGGGTTTAGGCATGGGACCTCAACAGTGAGTGTGAGGTCATGGGTGATGTATTTGGAGCACTCCGCTTTGCTATATGTATGTGTTCGTGGGGAAGAGAGAGAGAGAGAGAGAGAGAGAGAGAGAGAGTTGAGACAGAGCAAAAGGCTCCTCCTCCGGTGAGGGAGAGAAATACACTGTGAGGTTGAGTGGTTGTACTCCCATGTATATTGTTGTATTTTCTCCCAAATAGTGAAATACTCTTCTCCTCCTGTGGACGTACCCAATTTTGGGGAACCACGTAAATTCCTTGTGTTTGTGTGTGATTGGTGTGTGTGTGTGGGCAAGCCTGTGGCGGCTGGGCACAATCCTGTAATGGGCCATTCATCGTATGGGGAGGACGAGTGGGATAAATGATGTTTATTTTGGGTAGATAAGAAAACAGAAGGTCTTCAGATACGACTTTTGCTGGAATTTCTATGGATAAAAGATACATCAATATGAGAATCAGCAGGATCTGGTGGTTTTTTTGATAGGCAAACAAATGGTCACATGTACAATGTTGTACGATAGGTTTTTTCCCAGAGCATTACTGTCATTACAATAACACAGATTGCACTTGAATGATAGTAACATTCTGATCGTAGTATCCTATTCCTATTTCCATTTTCACATAGGCTCTTGACCTCTTTTACGTGCATTGTGTTGTAGGATGATGGGGACACCAACGGAGAAGCAGTTGCCAGGAGTCAGTTCTCTTCAGGTAAAGCAGACTACGAACTTGGCATGTGCCGTTCCAGCATTGGAACCTGATGGTGTTGATCTCCTATCGGTAAGGACCTTGGCTTGAATTTCACGTCTTACTTGCTTCTAGGTGCTTTATTTTTACAAGTAGCCTACATACTAGATATATATATTTTTCTATGGCTAAGTTCTTGGTAAAATATAGGTTAATTATGTGCGTGATTAATTTAATGGTTTGCCTTTACGTTTCTCACTGCCATACCACAGTTTTTTGAAATACAATATGAAATGGAGATCCAAGGTAATTTCATTCTGTATGTAGACCACAATCCCTGATAGGTTTTGAACTGATGGAATTGGTGCAATTCTATAAGTGAATGTGAACAGATGAATGGTTCATCGATTTCATCTGTGAGTAGGTTTTCTTCATTTGCATAATAAATCGGTTGACCCATTCCAGGTGTAAGTTCACCACACGAGTCAGGTTTTGCTCAAGCTGAAGATCGAATAGAAATAGGCTGACCCATTCCGGATGAGTAGGTTTTCTTCTTTTCCTGATCAGAGTTTGCATCAGGGAGAAAAAAAAAAAGGACATGATCATGTTGATTCCTCCCAGGTGTAACCATCTGCGCGAAGCACATGATCATTTTCTGACTGTCGGCAGAAACTATTTCAGCTGCCCCAACTGATTTCACGCGTAGCCTTTTAGGCTTGGTTCCCTTTCTCTGAGTATATGTATGTACGTATTGAGAGGGTGAGAGGTGTGGGTATGCAATGTAATCTGACTGGAGAGGGTGAGTCCTGAGAGGAAGAGCCGTGGTGCTCTTCCCAGAGAGTTTTTAGGTAGCTCGTTTTGTATATGTGTGATTTATACAATAGAGTGAATTTTCTCTGATTTCTTTGTGATTGGTGTGAGGGCAAACCTGTGGGACTGGGCACTACAAATCGTGTTAGAGCTTGGGGGGGGGGGAGCGAAAATGGTGTCTGTGAGATTTTGCCCAAAAATAAAGTTGGTTGGATCCAACTTTTGATCACACCAATGCGAAGCTCTCATCGATAGGAGTTTAACGGCGCAGACGATGTGGAAAACGGACCACTGAGGTGCATACACTGTTTGTCGGAAGCGGAGCGGAGCTTTGCCTTTTTTTAGATCTATTTACAGACAGAGGTGTTTGCTGTGTGGGAAGATAAGAAATAAGAAAAGGAAGGATGATCCGGTGTGGCAGCTACTCAAGGTTGTCAATCTCGTACTGTACCGGCTGGTACGTACTGGATTTACATGAAAACGGTAACTACACCTTACAATACCGTCCCGTCCTCAATTGCGGCCAATACCGGCAGGTACCGGTCATTCCGCTAGAGAAATTGCAGATGGTTGACGCCGAAGAAAAAAGGAAGTCGACGCTGGAGAAGAAAGGAAAAACAGGGGAGAGAGAGAGAGAGATGGTAGCCATAAAGCCCATACCTGTTCGATCTACCATGAGAGAGAGCCATAATGCGCATACCTGTTCGATCTGCCATGAGAGAGAGAGAGAGAGAGAGAGAGAGAGAGAGAGAGAGAGAGAGAGAAGTGCAAGAGAGAGACTCGATCAGTCGATCTGCCTTGTTGCCAAGGTGTTCACGTAGTAGTAGCTGGAAGGGAAAGTGGAATTGTGGAAGGCTGCTGCTGAAAGAGAGAGGTTTTATTTGTGGGAAGCCCTAAAACAACCTAATGACTAAATTACCCTTTTATATGGCATTTGAAATGGGTATTGGGTTCTCCGAGAAAATTACCTAATGAGTTGGTAATTGGTACTGTGCTAGTTTTGTTCAATAGAAGAATGTTTACCCTTTTTGGCTAACAAAAAAAATTTCTTTTGTTAGGAACAATGGGATTTTTTTCATATGGGGAACAAAAAATTTGGGTGATACTTGTCACGCCCCGTCCCGAAACGGCACCCGTGTGGGCCCGCGTCGGTGCGGCCACGTGGCATTCCAACACAAAACCAAACATAACCTACTCAAATACCTCAGAATTAAAACACAGCGGAAGTCTTATAACATACATATACAAGTGTATAAGTCAAACCACAATCTCAAACAATATACAACCGACAACCTTAATTACATAACATGTTGTGCAAGTTCTCAAAGTTCACTAACACAACTCAAAACAAACCACTACTAGCCCAACCATGAGCAAACCAACTTGGCCAGCTACGCCACTCGAGGCCAGCCCAAAAAGAAACTCCAAAATGACCAGCGGTAGTGGACCCACCCAAAAACCACCTGCTATCTGGCAATCAAAGGAAAACCAGAAGTGTGTGAGATATAGAATAAATTCAATAAGACATAGCTAAAGTACCCAATCGATCAAAAACAAGTACATAGTCACAACACATGATCAACATCAATTATATAATCACAACACATGCAGTGGCACGTCTGCCACATCCTATGTATCCTAGGTCACTGTGGGAGCACACCCCGCTCGTTGTCACCGGTAGCTAGCCGACACAACGTACTCGCGGTGTAACCCAATCCACAGCCCCTTCGCAGATACCATCTTTCACACAACATGCATATCAAAAGCTAAATCTTCAATTAGCATGATACACAAACACCACCACAAACATCGCCACAAACATCACCACAACCATATCTCATTGAAAATAACCATATCAAACACACTCACCTGAGAATCGACCGAAGTATGCCAAACTATGGTTTTGGCACCTCCTGAATGACCGGCTCTTTACCTAGCCACGAATCAACTAATATCAGTCTATAAGCTTCCATTGATGTCTCACATATAATCAAAAAGATAAATATGTAACATAAACAACTTATAAGGTCATCACAATTGAAGACAAGCCAAGATACCACGACACTCCAAAACTAGTATGAAATCCAATAACCAGCCCATCGTATCTGGACTATCATTTCTTATGGGTTCTGAATTAGGACATGAGACCACCACCACTAGAAAGAAGACTTTCGGTACATCAATATCGATATAAAATTTGCCCTAATCGGAGCCCGGATGACCAAGATATGCTTATTTGAATTTACACAAAAAGAGACATGAATCTGCAGGTTCAGCAAAAGCATCAACTTTGAATCAAAAACTGCTATAACCTGGCAGGAACTAAGGCACAATCCATACATATTCTCGAAGGTATGCGAGTCTAGTTTCATAATCAAAAGACGGATTGAAAATCCAAGCTTCCTACACAAAGTTATGGCCCTTCCCGTAAGACGCGACAGTGCTGCCTGCACTGCGAATTCTACGACAGCAGCTCGGTAAAACATTTTTCATATTTTCTGTATTTCGAATTAAGCTCTGAAATTTTTACACAATACAATAGACTCATGGACGAATCAACTGTAAAAATATCAAAAATTATCAAGCCATCTAAGTACCCGAAACAAGTTTGTGAAAGCAGGTCTCAGCCCAGATTTATAAACCCAATCAGTGGGTTATAACCAAAACCCACGAACTCAAGAGTTCTAAAGCTCCAAGAATCAAACCCAACACCATAAACCAAATGAAATTAATCCATCTATGACATGAAATCAACAACAAATTAAGGAATTCAAACACAAAGAAGTATGGATTACCTAAATTAAGACTCAACTTTCAACAAATAGCATAAAACCTAGCCTTCTCCCCTTGTTTCCCCTTCTTCTTCTTCTTCTTCCTCTCTCTCTCTCTCTCTCTACGTCGGTGTAGATAAGAACCAGGAAAAGCAAGTAGCGTAGATATTTTCTTCAACTCCACCAAGCCAGATTTTAACCCTCTAACTAATAGTTCTAACGGTTTTAACCCATACCGCAAAATAAACTTAAAACACGCAATTTAAATGCTATTTATCTGTGACGGGTATTACAATACGAGTAAAAATTTGATTTTTATATATGTATATACATGTAGTACTGCTAAATTCGAAACGGTACCGGTACTCGCCCGGTACCAGTACCATACTGTACCAGTAAGAAAATCGATACCCTGTTCGGTACGGGATTCAGAACCTTGCAGGTACCTTAAGAGGATGGTGCAACCGGGTTAAATCGGACTCGGTGGGACATGATGGACTCGATCCGAACCGGTGGATCGACTCGCCACAGTGACCATGCTAATTGAGTATGACCGTTGACTAGTCAAAGGTCAACTGTTGACTTTGACCAGAGGGTGGTAATTGCAGTATACCCCCTGGAGTATTTTGTTCTATGCAGTTTGGTCCCTGAAAGTTTTAGGAAATTCCAGTTTAGTCCCTGAACAAGTATTGGACCATTCCGGATTCAATGGCATACTCGGATTTGGCTTATTCGAGTCGGATTTTGCAGTCCTAGACACATCCAGAGAGATCGAGGAGGATTAAACGCGGTCAAGGTCAATCAGATGGGATGTGGTTGAGTCGGAGGCAAATATTTGTGATCTGATGGAGATCAAGAGTTTCGGGGGTGAACAAATAGGGACAAATGGGGTCATGTTGGAGAGCATACACAGAGAAAAAAATGGTTATTTGTACAACTGTTCGGTGTTACAGCAAAGAGACAGACACAAGGAGAATTGTTACCCACCAAGGAGGGATTGGACAGACTTGCAGAGATCAGAGGTTGATCAGGGCAATCGGGTGATTGTGGATTTGACGGCCATCGGGTCGTGATCGGTCGGAGCGAGTGAGCAAGGAGACATTCTTTCAAGCGGTGTACCCGTTTTTGGGGTGCTGATAAGCTCGTTAGGTTAATGACACAGGCGCTTACTACGGAGACAGATCGAAGATGACCAACTGTGATCGGGGGTAGTCTGGTTCAACCGGAAGACCTATCATCGGGATTTGCAGTGGTGATTCGGGTTGCGTGAGGAGGATGATGATGGGCAATCTATACAGGCTCGTGGTGAGTTCTGATAGACGGAGCTAATGTCAGTTACGGGATGAGTAGTATGGGTGTTTTTGTGATGGTGAACAAGAGAAGCAACAATTGCAGAGACACAAAAAAAGGTACGAGAGTATGAGGAATCATGACCTGAAACGTATATGTTTTGCGCAGATGGAGTGCAATTGGTTGTGGGGTTCACGGAAGCTCTGTACAGAGGAATTGAGATGGTGACGAGACGATGCATTGCAGGGTTCTCTTCCTTTTGTGGATTTGTGTCGGGTTACCTCTCTGGATTACAGTACTCGAGATGGAGCCACGGAAAGTGTCCTGGTGATTGGGCACAGGCGTCCCAGGATTGGCGGACGCGGATTATTGCATCCAAGGATGTGATGCAGGCACTTAGGCACGGAGAAACGCGGGTATAAATGGACTCTGTTGCAGGCACTCCGCTCAGGGTGGTGCAGATATCGACGGAGGTCGGTATGAGCCACAGAAATCTAGTAGGTCACAGAGACATTCTAGAGTTTGCGTATCCCGATTTGGGGGTGCAATGATGCTCGAGAAGGAATGCAGTGTGTCGATAGAGACGAATGTCAGTCTCTTCCCAGGCAGTGTGTGAGATTGTTTGGTGGAATGAGCCTCTGGTGTGAGCAGAGGGATGCTGAGTTGGTTCTTTGGACAGGCACATGCTAGAGTGGCGGTTGTTCGGTTACACACTTGGTCGGAGGGGGTGATTGTTGATTCCTCCCAGGTGTAAGCATGTGCGCGAAGCACATGATCATTTTCTGAGTGTCGGCAGACACTTATTCAGCTGCCCCAACTGATTTCACACGTAGCCTTTAAGGCTTGGTTCCCTTTCTCTGAGTATATGTATGTACATATTGAGAGGGTTATCCAACTAGAGAGGATGAGTCCTGAGAGGAGGAGCTGTGGTGCTCCTCCCGGAGTGTTTTTAGGGAGCTCGTTTTGTATATATGTGATTTATACAATAGAGTGAAAATTTTCTCTGATTTCTATGTGATTGGTGTATGGGCAAACTTGTGGGACTAGCACTACAAATGGTATCAGAGCTCCGGGGGAGCGAAAATAGTGTCTGTGAGATTTTGCTCGAAAATAAAGTTTGTTGGATCCAACTTTCGATCACACTAGTGCGGAGCTCTCATCAATAGGAGTTCAACAGCGCAGACGGTTTGGAAAACAGACCACCGAGGTGCATACACTGGTTGCCGAAGCTCTGCCTTTTTTCAGATCTATTTGCAGACAGAGGTGTTTGCTGCGTGGGAAGATAAGAAAGAAGAAAAGGAAGGATGATCTAGTGTGGCAGGTACCTCAAAAGGGTGGTGCAACCGGGTTAAATCGGACCCGGTGGGACATGATGGACTCGATCCGAACCGGTGGATCGACTCGGAACAACGTCCTGGCTAATTCAGTATGACCGTTGATTGGTCAAAGGTCAACTGTTGACTTTGACCATAGGGTGGTAATTGCAGTTTACCCCTTGGAGTTTTTTGTTCTATGCAGTTTAGTCCCTGAAAGTTTCAGAAAATTCCAGTTCAGTCCCTGATCAAGTATTGGACCATTCTGGATTCAATGGTAGAGTCGGATTTGGCTGATTCGAGTCGGATTTTGTGGTCCTAGACACATCTGGAGAGATCAAGGAGGATCAAACGTGGTCAACGTCGATCAAATAGGATGTGGTTGAGTCGGAGGCAAATGTTTGTGATCCAATGGAGGTCAAGAGTAGCGGGGGTGAACAAATAGGAACAAATGGGGTCATATTGGAGAGCATACACAGAGAAAAAAATGGTTATTTGTATAGCTGTTCGGTGTTACAACAGAGAGACAGACGCAAGGAGGATTGTTACCCACCAAGGAAGGATTGTATAGACTTGCAAAGATCAAAGGTTGATCAGGGCAATCGGGTGATTGTGGATTTGACGGCCATCAGGTAGTGATCGGTCGGAGCTAGTGAGCAAGGAAACATTCTTTCGAGCAATGTACCCATTTTTGGGGTGCTGATAAGCTCGTCAGGTTAATGACACGGGCGTTTACTACAGAGACAGATCGAAGATGATCAACCGTGATCGAGGGTAGTTTGGTTCAATCGGAAGACCTATCATCGGGATTTGCAGTGGTGATTGGTGTTGCACGAGGAGGATGATGGGCAATCTATACAGGCTCGTGGTGAGTTCTGATAGACGGAGCTAATGTCAGTTACGAGACGAGTAGTATGGGTGTTTTTGTGATGGTGAACAAGAGAAGCAACAGTTGCAGAGACACACAAAGAAAGGCACGGGAGTATGAGGAGTCATGACCTGAGACGTACAGGTGCGCCGGGTATCGAATCGGATAGTGTGTGATATGTTTCTGCGCGGTTGGAGTGCAACTAGTTATGGGGTTCACGAAAGCTCTGGACAGAGGAATTGAGATGGTGACAAGACGATGCATCGCATGGTTCTCTTCCTTCTGTGGATTTGTGGCGGGTTACCTCTCCAGATAAGAGTACTCGAGATGGAGCCATGGAAAGTGTCCTAGTGATTGGGCACAAGCGTCCTAGGATTGGTGGACGCGGATTATTGCATCTGAGGATGTGATGCAGGCGCTAAGGCACGGAGAAGCGCGAGTATAAATGGACTCTGTTGCGGGCACTCTGCTCAAGGGGTGCAGATATCGATGGAGGTCGGTATGAGCCACAGAGATCTAGCAGGTCACAAAGACATTCTAGAGTTTGCGTATCCCGGTTTGGGGGTGTAATGATGCTCGAGAGGGAATGCAGTGTGTCGATAGAGACAGATGTTCTCTTCCTAGGCGGTGTGTGAGATCGTTTGGTGGAATGAGCCTCTGGTGTGAGCAGATGGATGTTGAGTTGGTTCTTTGGACAGGCAGATGCTAGAGAGGCGGTTGTTCGGTTACACACTTGGTCGGAGGGGGTGATTGTTGATTCCTCCCAGGTGTAACCATGTGCGCGAAAGCACATGATCATTTTTTGAGTGTTTGTCGGTAGACACTGTTTCAACTGTCCCAACTGATTTCACGCGTAGCCTTTAAGGCTTGGTTCCCTTACGTATTGAGAGGGTGAGAGGTGTGGGTATGCAATGTAATCCGACTGGAGAGGGTGAGTCCTGAGAGGAACCGTGGTGCTCCTCCCAAAGAGTTTTTTAGGTAGCTCATTTTGTATGTGTGATTTATACAATAGAGTGAAAATTTTCTCCGATTTCTGTGTGATTGGTGTGTGGGCAAACCTGTGGAATTGGACACTACAGATCAGAGTTGGCTTCACTATCAATGGTGTAGCTTTGACCCATTCTGATATGCTTCCTAAAATGACAAAGAAATTGAAACACACTTGTGAAAACTATTTGTCTTTGTTATGCTGAAATTTTCCATGTTTAACATTTTGTTCGGTATATGACAAATGCAGAAAATGCTGAAATATGATCCAGCTGAGAGGATCTCGGCTAAAGCAGCGCTGGATCATCCCTTTTTTAACAGTTTGGACAAGTCTCAATTCTGAAGTAGCATCCTGATGCTTAGTGAAGTTGGTGGTTGCTATCAGGATGGGTGTCATCTTCTTGGTGATTTCAACTGTCTTGTCACATCTTTGGGTTTTCTCATTTCGTGCCTCCTGTGTTTGCGTTCTGTTTCTCAAAATTTCACTTGTGTATTGGTGATGATAGTAAAAGAAGCTTGTCTTTAAGAGATTGTTATTTCTGTCTTGTGACATCTTTTAGAGCTCAATTGCATGTTGAGTGCACATTTTCCTTTGTTATTTCTATAAAGACCTCTGCAATTAAGTAAACTACGCATTTCCAACAAACAGCAAGATGACATTTGAGTAGTTATATTGGTCGTGTAAAAACACGCAATGAACAACAATTCAAGTGGAAGTTTTTCGTATCTGGTTTTTCAGTTTGCGCTATAGGTTTGCAATTATTTTCCATTTTCATGGCTTGATTTGGAGGTTGTGCATCATTTGGTGAGTGTTTTTGTCGGTTGCAGCAGCACTTTGCTAATCTTGGTGGCTTGCTTACTACTTGTTCTCCATGTTCCGTGTATCTTTTTCTGTAAATTATGTTTGGAAACTCCCACATATATTTTGAACATAAGATGTGTTTGAGCTATCTACATAATTGTTTTTCTCCTCCTTCCTTTTTTTCCCCAAAACAAGTAGGATTAAACTTTATTTGGCTACAATTGCAACACGCAAATATGACATGGGATAAATTGTCCAATCCATCACGTGGACTAAATAAAACAAGATTCTTTACAATGTGTTCAAGTGAAAAAAAATCAGTTGACTTTGTGCTTTGGGGGATAACTGATTCCATCTATCGCGCAGATAAGTAGGAAAAAGGAGGCTTGGCCTTGTCCTTCACATATGTAACAAATCGATCTCACTTTTTGCCAAACATATCTCTAACCTCCGCCAATTCTTCCTCTCTCTCTCTCACTTAAAAGAAGAAACACTCTAATTTGCTTCTGCTTGTTTCGTGTTTGTTTTTTTTATCCCCCATTCTCTTTCGGCACAAATTGGAGAAGTTGCTTTGGCAATCAAGAAACTTGGTGATGATTGACTTGATGTGAAAGACCTCTACAATGAAGTTATGAAGAAAAGGGTTCAATATATTGACACTTGCATCAGCATATGACCCAAATTGGAGAAGTTGCTTTGGCAATCAAGAAACTTGGTGATGATTGACTTGAAAGACCTCTACAATGAAGTTATGAAGAAAAGGGTTCGATGAATTTACTCTTGCATCCGCATATGACCCACCAATTGGTTGAAAATGAAAAGGCTTTTATGGTCAAGAATGTTAGGCTCCGAAGGGCATGGCTGGAGAGTTTCTTTAATATGAACGCATGTAGGAAGGAAATAGGTGAAAAAATTGGGTCCATTTTGTTAGCTTTATATTACTTTCTTCGATCATCATCCAACTGAGTAGTTTGTTTCTTCGATGTTTATGAATTACTTGGGATGACTTGCAATCTCTCTCTTATTTTACTGGGGATTTATGTGGCCTAGGTCTGGTCAAGCCTACTTGGTTTTAAATGAGGTTGAGCCCAGATGTGTTTTATGTTCTCAGAATGATGAGACTGCAGTCTATGCAACATCTCAAACAAAGTTCTTGGAACTGCTTATTTCCTGAGTTTTGTTGAGTTGGTGGTAGTTTGTTGCAGGTTTTGTTTTATCATATTAGTGATTTTCCATGTCTACCAAACAATAGAAAATATTTTTCAGAAAATGTTTTCATGTCACAACCAAACACCAAAAAAACGTTTTATTTTCTAGAAAAAGTTTTCCATGGAAAAGGCTTTCCAGAAAACTTTTTCTGCCCAAAATAAACGGAACCTTAGTTGGTTATGAGTCGGTTTTTAAGGAAAAGCTCGTCTCTGGTGGACCACAGTTGCAACTATTTATCTAGGCTTTGCATTTGCATTTTCAAAATGGCGCCATGCTTCTTTCTGTTAATGCCATGATGTCCGTATGCATTATGCCTAACTCTTCTTGTTGCAATAGATACTCAGAATGGGTTGTAACCTTCTTATTGTTAATGAATTTCTTACTCTTTCACTACAAAAAAAAAAACCGCCAATCATCTCGTATAGAAACCAAGGTAATGTAGCAGCAAAAGGTGGTTCTGTTGTCTGTTTTATTTTTTATTGCTAAACTAATTCATTGTCGAAAACAACCAAGACCGAAAGGGCAAGACTCTGTAAAACAAAGAAACCAGATCACAAATCTGGTGATCAAAACAGGAGAAAGGCAACCAGTAGCCAACACAACCGCCGCTAACCACACCCCTACAGAATCAGAACCAACAAGGCATCCTAGAAGAGATTTGCCATCCTGCAAAAATGAATCACTCCCCAAGGGCTTAATCGTTAATCAGCCACACCATTAGGGTGCTTCCAGTGCTTCCACTTTTCTTCACTTTTCGTTGGCAAGTTCAGTAGCTCCAAGAGACCGAAGGCATGTTACCATTATTTGTGTATGCATAGACCTTAATCTGTATGGTGGTGTTTTGATGTTTATTTAAGAATTGCCCAGCATTGAGCATGGATCAGATTAACTATATATTATTCACATAGACTGGATGACCATTCATCAGACAGTACAAGTTACTAAGCTAGCCAATTATCATTTCCCTGTTACATCAAGCTACTCTTGTTTAGTGTCATTCCACTGAATGTTGGTTTGAGCAGCTTTCCACTTCTTTTTTGGACAGTTCGGACCTGGCGCCAACCGGAGCCAGTTTGTTATTCCTGCTTGACATTAGTGTCACCTTTTGAAGCTTTTAATTTGCTAGCAGGGAAGTGTAATCTTGCCAAGAGTGGACGGGGTGCTCGCGTCTTCCGCTCAAATCCCCTAACGCAAACAAACCCTGCAGAAACAATTAGCAAGTTTTATCAGCTACCAAATAATGAGATGTGTCATATACACAGTAGAACATGTCACTTCCTTTATGTGAAACTTTTGCTTTCTGGTTAACGGAGTATTTGGGTCTCTAAGAGCATTCAAAATCTCCAGGCTCAATGAAGTTTCTTGTCTCACATGCGCCAGGTTATTATTTACGATAAATCCTTCACAACACGCCAGGGGGACACTCTAACGGGTACATTAGTTGTTGAGTTTGGTTTCCGGCCATTCTTTTGTCTTTTACAGCCAAAACAATTATGTTATGAACTATTCATTATGGGCATCCGTCTAAAAATTAGCTCTTAAAGTATCGAAAATGGTCAAAGAGAGGGGTTACACTTCTTTGTCTCCTCCTATCGAACAGATCAACAGAAGAAGTCTTTAAGTTTACCCAAAGGATGCTCTAAGCTATCAAAATGTCGTTCATTCCTTACCTGCTAAATAAGCCACATCAATCAAAGGATTCCACTCACCAGTTCAAAGGGTCCTCAATCCTCACCAAGAACGTTCAGCTGTTATTATGCTATTAAGCAGAAAATTTATTTTGAGTTGTTTAGTTGGTTTGAATAGACTAGCCATGTGTAACTTGGATTTGGTAAATTTGGCTTCGTCACCATTTCAGTATTCCCTATGGCATGCGCAGTCATGGTAACAAAAGAAGAGAAGTTATCATTGCATATGTGGAAGTGAACGTGTTTTGCAGAATATTCATTATTTATTCCGTTCGATTGGTTTATCCAGGAAGGAGCTAATAATGTAAACGATTATGGAAACAATATGGAAGGAAGGTATAACATCGCCACTCTGACTTACCTCTCCAAAAGCAGTATTGAATGCTTTCCGTTGATAGACCTAAGGAATAAGAAGAGTTGTAAATAGGATTTTGTGAAAATGGACCACGTGTAACAAGTTGACAAAAAATATTTATGATCTTTTACCTCTAAATATTGTTGGAATAGAGGTTCCAAAGAACACTGTGCGTCTTGGCAAATTCCATATCCAAGCTCTGGGAACGGCGATTGGGTTAATGCTAGATTCATGGTCAGCAAACACCTGCATTGGAAATTCTCCTTTATTACTGCGGACTGCTAATCGGGAAAAGAGTCCTGAATGAGCTGAGGACATATAACACAATTTACCTCATTGACTTGAAAATACGTGCCGTTGAGTGGAAAACTTCCTCTCATAGCTGTTCGGCATGGTATCTGTTTATCATAAGTGTCAGACAGAAGGGGAAAAAAAAAGAAACTAAACTAGTAACTTAAATCTGATAATAACATTGATGATGGATATCTCACCAGAATGGTCCCTCGAACAATTTGAGAGTTCGTTTCTCGGATGCTATTGCATGAAAAACATGTGTTTTCATCACATAGTTGACCAAATTCTTGGGAGCCACAACTCTTTTCTGAAGGTTCAATTGAATTTGCAGTTTCACCTGTTATGATATAGGACATTAAGTAGAATCAATTAGCAAAATCCGAGCAGGATAAAAAATGAATGTGCTAATTGTCCACATTGATCTCTTGCTCAGTCTCTCAATGAGATTGTAGAGTGGCTCAGGTAGAAGTTCAGAATGCCTTAAATATGAAAGAGCTAATAGTCTAGTTTTTCATGCCTTCTAAATTATCGACAGATCATCATGCATCGGCATTGTTCAGTTATGCCTTGAGCCACCTTAACTCATTGGTGGAATGTGTTAGTATATGCTTTATTGTGTTGTACTTACCAGGTGTCCATATTGCAAGAAGGTATGAGGATGGATCATCTGGTTCTCGATTGTCCAACTGCAATTTTAGCAAGTCCTTTGAATTAGAGTGTGCATCTAAACAGGCAAGAGTCAAAAATATATTTCTGAAGTGTAAATGCCATTTTTGATGTAGATGGAGTAATACTAACCCCTTCAAGTAGAGGATGTGAATCTGGAAGCTCGTAGCTGCAGAATGTAAGATAAGCAATTGATATAAGTTAGCAAGGATCAACACTCATTACATTTCAGGAAAAGTTAGTTGATAAGTATGATTTCTCGATAGTTTATACTATTTTAGGACTTTCCCTCCTCACTTTAAAAGAACATTCTACTCATGGCTCGTCTTTAGACTATAGCAATGAAAATGACTTCATTATCTGTTCATACTAGTTCTCTCTTACTACCCCTAGGCTTTTGGTCAGCTTCATTTAGTTGTTATCTGAGACTCTCATGGCCAGTGATGCTTCTTTTTATGTGGCTAAGAGGAATCTTAATCTCTCAGTAATACATAATGGAACCACTGATAGTGCTCTGTCGATCTTTAGAGATGCAGGAAGTGGTTACTTACACTTGGTGCTCTGTTCTTAGCCGGTTAATGTATTTAAGTTTAGGCACGGGAATTGAAGCAGCTTCTGGAGTTAGAGCTACTAGAGCCTTTGAGATGTCACCCTCCTGAAGTTCCAGGTTCTGTTGCATGTAGTGTTGCAAATTTTGAGTGAACTCTTCAATATCGAGTTTGATCATAGGAATTTCCTCAGGGTCTTCAAAGAATGCATCCTCGATATCTCTTTCTAGCACTTCTGGTTGTTCCAGCTCAGGCGTTGCAGGGACTTCAGTGGTAGGCTCTGGTGATGCTGGCATTTCAACAATAGGCTCATTATTGTTGATTTGAGAATGTGCTACCAATTGTTGATTAGCCTGAGGTAGAGGTAGCTGCAATAGTTTGAAAACCTCCACGGGGGGTTGACCAGCTGCTTTGCTTTCAGTTGCACTCACTATACTTTTTTCTTCCTGCCCCGGGAGGGCAAGCCTTGCACTGCATTCAATATGGTTCATTGGTGCGTCATTTAGTACAAGGTAGATTTTTTTGGATTTGTTTTTGGGACTGATATTGAACATGCTAACATGCATTATTTAGATAACCAGAAGGAAAATCATGTCCACGCAACCATAATGAAGTAGTGAATTTCCTACATACATGACAATTGCCCCACAAAAAGTATTCCCTCGGTCCTATATTGCTGGTATGGGGAACTCAAACTTTTTAAGGGGATTTCAATAAGATTCTAAACATCATCCCTTATTCTTTATTACTAGAACTACTTTTAGTCATTTAGGATGGTTCGTTTATGGAAATGTAAATAATTTTTTCTTTGGGCTTTCATAAAGAACCGCTAATATTTTCAGATGTCCCAAAATGGTGTGGACGGAACAATATGAGACACAAGGATTATATTGACTTTCAACATAAATTTGTCATGATTTCCATAATTACACAATCTGAAAGATGCAGTTGCTTTTCTTGCGTATTTTTATCTTTTAAATCCTAACTTGTCTATACATACACACACATGCAAAAACATAAATGCGCGCATGGATATATGCATTAATGTATCTATGAGCATTCAATTTGTATCTTGCACCTGCGACACCATTATGTTTATAATTTTTCATCCCTAGTGTCGTTTTGGTGGGATCATTGGAAAGTGCACGAACATAATTTTCCAACAGGCCATACAGGCAATAGGCTTTGTGGTGGTTTAGGTGGAGATTCATTAAAGATGATGGGCAAACCTTGCAAATGCACTTGCAAAGTGACGGCATTCTCCTCTCAGCGGACAAGCATTGCAATTTGGTTTGCTTTTTGTACAGAAAACCTGCAACAAATTTTATGAATGCATATTCAACCCAGTGTGAAATTTAATCATCAACAGTATATTCCTGGGAAATAATAAATACCTTTCCAAAAGTTATCATCTGGTAATGTAGCTCATACCTGTGCCAAAATAGCACGATGTAACCATAAATTCATTTGATATTTCAGCCAAGTCATAAATCTGAAATAATATAATTGAATGATGTAACCATAACTACAAATTATGTAATATGTGTAATCAGAAACGTCTTTACAATGTTCTTTGGTCAAGCTTGCAAAGTCGTGGCCAAAGGTATCTCTGGATTGATTCCAACACCGGGTACCTATGTAGGAAGAACAACATTAGCTTTTCTATTGTCACTGACTAATTTCAGTGCCGTAAATTCCTTGGCAGTTCATACTTACAGTTCTAATAGATGCAACTGAAGTGACTCTGGCAGTGGCTGAAGGGGCACCCATCCAAGTCTGACAGCTATTCTTCCAACATTTGTGTCAACCTTATTGCACATTTACAAGGATAAAATTTCTTGGTTATCAAATTTATGTATGCTATATGAGATGTCAAGTACTTAGACTTATAAATTACCGGGAAAGCAAGATGGTGAAGTGTCAAAAGTCGCACACACTCCACGCTTTTCAAACCCAACCCTCTTACGCTTAACAAATACTCTCTGCAATCATAAAATTTTGTAAGAAATTGCATCTATTCATATTTGCCATCTAGGAAACCTAAAACTCTTTCGTCAATTCATTGGTATTGTACTCGCAATAGTATGACCTTGTTAACTTTAAATAGTTGCTTAGTAGACAGAAATAATTTTTTTTCCTAGGCTTACTTCGCTTTGTCAGGTGGAACATCCCTTAGCCATTCAAGATCAATGCTTCCATGGTCTTGGACTAGCCGGTTCAGGAAATCCTGCGGTTTCTCAATCATTCTCAGTTAGATGGCTTGCTTATATTAGATTCTCTCAACATAAGTGTGATATCCACAATTGTTTATCTGCTGTCAACTGTGATATATGTACCTTAATTCTCGCTGCTAGCCTGTTGTTCATTCCTCTTTCTCTGATGGTGTAAGCAATTTCGTTAACATCTGCACACCGAACTGCTTCCCAGTCCAATGAGTCCATTGTGTTGGTAGTTCTCTCTCTCCTTTTACCTTCAACTTGCGCCTGCAATCTTAAGCTATCCCAGTCCTCTGTGTTCTGTTTCTGCTCTCCAATCCTATCCCTCTTCACATTGGAACTATCAGACCTCTTTCCACTGATTGCTATGCCAGAATGATATCCACGGTCCATCAAGCATGGCTCAACTTCCTTATGGTCAGTGTTTTTCGGTTTACTAGTTACGCTGTTGCTCTCTGTGGCATCCAAGGTCTCTCTTGAAAGGTTTGGCAACTCCTGAACTTCCTGAATGCTTTGATTTTGTTTATCATGTTCTCTACATGAGTACCCATTTGCTTCACCAGCCGATACATTTCCAGTTTTGTGATTGTAACTTCTTTCTTCTTGACTTCTCAATAGCTCCATAAAAGAAGAGCTGACAAGACTTTTGGGGTTTCCCCTCAATGCGTGATCTGCTGCCTCTGAGTTGTCATGAAAGAATGATCCTATTCTGTCAGCAGCTTGAGTCATTGACGAGTTCACAGAATTTTGAGAGGAACCGCTGGAATGCTGAGAAGAAACTACGTCATCAACTTCTCTATTATCTCCTGTGGAACTTGACACTGCTTGTTTGAGCTGAATCACTTTCCCATCTGCTGTTGATTCATCGTATATCTCAAGACCATCTCTAGAAATGTCTGAGGTTTTACATTCCCAATTATCGACTGACTTTTCACCATCCATGCTGCTTCCAAGAGATTCATTGCTGTTGGCAAGTACTTTTTCTGAAAAATAATCCATCTCACTGGATGTTACAGAACTCCTGTTGCAAGCAGGCTGATTTGACTTCTCTTCATGCCATTGCCATTTTATTGTATTTTCTGGATCCATTGTACACACTTCTGTTTCTTCGTCAAATACACTTGTCTTGACAAAGCATGGCCTTTCGCTGCTCTTTGACTTGAGGGGAAAATGTGCAGCAAGAGCCATAAAGGCAGAACTGCAAAAAGAAGTAGATTACGAAGACTTCTTGTGTAAATTGCTTTAAAATCGCTATTTATTTAAAAAGAAGTTCACCTAGAGAGATGGTCCGAGACGTTTTGAGTGAGGAAAACTCCAATCACTGAGTCCAAAACGGAACCTTTCCATGGAGAGAAACGTCTATCTCCTGCATACAATTCACCACTCAGTAAATTTAACACTAACTAGAATGAACAAAAATATTTCTATCATCCTAGAGGTCGGAGAAAAGCAAGAGGTTGCCCTAAAGGAGTGTTTTTTAACTTCACTTTGGAATCTTTTTATGTTCAGGTAAAATATAATCGATAGGTTTATCAATAAAGGGTATTTGAGAAATGACATACGATGTAATTCGTTACTAAGGCCTTCTGGCTAGTAGTAAGTATGAGTGAACCCATTTTTTACCCCTTGAGTTGCTTATTGGCTATGCTTCAGGACATTTACAGCTCCAGATCAGCCATGGCATTAGCAGTTCTATATAGGCCTATAGTTTGAAAAACCACTAATGAATTATGTTCCTCTGCCACCCGTTGCAAAGGTAACATGGCTCCGGTAAGCTAGTTGCTTATCTTTCAGATTTGAGTTACCCAGTAGCTAGAGTTGTTCCAACTTTTTGGGTGCTCACGTCTTGTCATAGACGGTGATATAAGATTTATTCAACGCAAAATTAGGTAAGCAAATAACACTAGAAACCAGAAAAATAGAAGAAATTAAGAGAAATATATGAAACAAAGGAGGCCATTATTAGGAAACTTCTTATCTCGATTCTTCAAGGAAACCAAAGTTCCTGTTGACTAGGCATATAATGATAAGTGGGAAGTATAACTTTCTCACTGCATATTTCTTTAAGTTAAATTCCCTGCTTCTTTAAATCATGATAGTACTACTAGGCCACTAGCAGTGAAATAAGGTTTTTGTGTGTGTGTGTGTGTGTGTTTTCGAAGTGGGAAATAAGTTTCTTGTTAGTATGCTTCTTTTCGCATTTTCATCTCTTTCCTCCATGGTTAGGTGTGGCACTTGAATGTTTTCAACTTACCAGTTAGCTGACAAAGTTAACTATATCAAATCCAATATATAAAAAAACAAAGGATTGACGTTAGGATTTTATTCATAAAATTTTAAGAATTCATCGTAGGTTGGCATAGTTTTTCATATAGAGGACAATAATCAAATCGCCATACAGAAATACTAATAGACAGATTCAGTATCTAAAATCTACCTCCTATCAGATAGAACCAGATATAAGGTGCCATTTTACAAAGCTCATTAGCTTACACCCCATCTATTTGAATGATCGGTCTCAACTTGGGTATCATTCCCCCATAACAACATCATCTGTTAAGGAATTGTCTTTCATTCCAAGGCATAACCTGTATCCAAGCACTTCATATTTGCCAGTCTGCCGGACCACTTGGGAGCTTCATATTTCCCAAGGTGAGTGCCCAAGGTGAGTGTGAGACAATTGAGAGGTTGTTTCCTTGTTCTGGGATCCTTTATCCTTTCTTCGTCTTAAATTATTGGGAAATTGTGAAAAATAATTCTGGAATTCGGTTAATACTTCCAATTGAATGGGTCAAGGAAAGATTCACTCCTCTTCTCTATCTTGCATCGCCCTGGTGGATTTCTCTCAGTTAGGTAGAGCACCTCATTTACACATGCGCCAATGTTTTTCAAGGGAGTCCATAATGCAAAGACTATGAACTATTTCTATATGCATGGGACCACTTGGTTCGATGGATGTATGTTTAGAGTCTTTAGACAACATGAGGAATTCAATAACAACCTTTCCCTGGTTGAGCAACTTGTTTTTCGATTGAAATCCTAATAACTGCTAGCTATGTGCGTGTATATGCAGGCACATGAATGATGGATGTATTTATAGATGCATAATGCTGCTCATTACTGAGCAAAATCTATGTCAAATTTTTTGGATTCCTAGATGATGATTTCAGAAACAAGTTGTTGTCTACAAATGTACTGATGATACTTATACTGGTACCTTGGACGAGATGCATGCGTGCAATAAATGAGTCAGCCCGCCCCCTAAACACTCTTCTTTCTTCTTCCCACCATTTTGCTTTCTCTTCATCTGTCCCATCGACACCTTCACTGTTTATATTTTCCAAAAGAAGCTTCCAGACTCTGTTTGTCTCTTCATCAAGGTCAACTTTAGGTCGCGGTTTCCGTTTCCGGACTGGATCGAATGGACCTTCAAAAGGCACAACAGTCCCGTGTCCTTGATAAACAACTAGGGCATTTTGGTCTTCGTATCTGAAATAACAAGGAACAAGCGAACGCTGCTCTTGATTATTGATGTCTAGACGCTTTAACTGCTCAGCAATTTCATTAGGAGATGGGATTATCTTCTGAATTGCCTCTGTAAGATCATCATCAAACATGTCAGGGTCTTAAACATACTAGAAGGAATAGCCAAAGGATTAGAAATAAAAACATAGGATAAGTTGAGATAAAATATGCTAATGTGGTTTGGTCACATACAACAGAGAACCAGTAGACACAACAATTGTGATAAGAGATGAGATTGTCGTTAATGGCATTGCTAGTGGGATAGTGGTTTATATGGCCCTTGACGGAGCAAAATGGCGAGAAAGCATTCGTGTAGGCAATCCCAATTGATTGGGACAAAATGATTCATGTAACTGATCCCAATTAATTGGGAAACAAGGGTTAAGTTTTGGCATGGTTTGGTAATCACTTTAACAGAAAGGGAGTCACCTCTCCAATGACAACAGAAACAAAAAGCTATGACTGCAACACACATATTTCTGTAAAGGAAGTACCTAAACTGGCAAAAGGTTTTCTTTTCTTTGGGTTTTTCATCTTCATTGGTGCATCCACGCATGCAGGAGGGTGATTGAAAATTTCATACCCTTGCAAAACACCCATTGTTGGAGCTCCTTCGGCAGGAAATGTTGGCTTCGGTCTGCACTCAACATATTCGATCAGTGACCCGAACATACCCCTTGGAGTATCATCCTTTGCTCTCTTCTTTGATATCTTTCCTTTCTGGTTCAAATCAAGTCTACATTCAGAAGTTCGTTCTTTCCCTTGAGCAGCTATGACTGATACAGTATTAGTCGAGATGCTACTTGAAATAAATTGATCGTTCTCAAGACTGTAAGCTGCGCAGGCATTGGTCATAGACCTTGGTATTCCTTGTCCCGCACTATTTTCTGCAAAAGTCACATTAGACAATGTGCTTGATGTGGTTGAACTCTGCCCTTTCTCAATTCTCTTTCTCTTGTAATTTGCTGGGAAATAGATGCCAGGAATTCCAACATTGGTATGTATATCTTCTGGAAACATTGCCCAGTATTGATGAACAGCAGAGAAATTACATCCAATCACGTTTGTGCGGGTGTGTTCCACCTCATAACCCATGGATGTCTTTCCTCTCTGTAATCCCTTTGCTTGTTCTCCCTCATAACTCATCCCTTGGATGATTCTTTCCCGTTCATCATGTGTTTCATCTGAGAAAACAATCTGACATTTTCCTTCTACAGGGGCATCTTGGTCACAACCCCTCAAATGTTCATGACGCAATTCAGTTCTGTTAGGGGTCTGGGGATTTGGCGCTCTTCTTTCTTGGTTTGATGTGCAATATTCAACCACTTTGGTCACGGGATACATGTGTTCATAGGCAATGCCTACTCGTGTATACTCATTTGAATTCGATTCAACTCTGGTACAGGAGTTTTGTGCTTGTGGTTCTGATTCTGCATTGGCATTCGACTGCAGCCTAGACGAAGGGCAATCTTCTTCTGTCAATTGGCTTTTGGAGTCAAAATCCAATTTTCTTTTGCAGGACTTTGCTGCAGGCAGCGCAGGCTCTATATCAGTAGTTCTGCTTGTTGCCTCTACAGTGGGAGTGCTTGGGGTTTTGTCAATTTTGTTTTTTCGGACATATTTCCTCTTACCCGTTGGCGGTGCGGGCTTTATATCAGTAGTTGTGCTCGTCGCCTCTGCAGTTGGAGTGCTTGAGGTTTTATCAACTTTGTTTTTTCGGACATATTTCCTCTTAACCGTTGGGGTGTCTGCGGGGCTGGCAGGCTTTCGAGTCCTTTTTTTCTGGCCTTCTTTAACTACTTTTGGCCTATGTTTTCTTCTTCTTTCTTTCTGCTGCGGGGTACTGTTCAGGTCAATTGCAAGGTTGCCTGCCTTGTCAGGGTTGTGACTCTCCTGCAATTGCGTGGAAACAGCAGCACATGCAAAATCTTTTGGCAGCTCTTCAATTTCAAACTCTGAGGTATCGAGATTGTTCCCTTGCTTCTCCCTTTCCTGATTTGCTCTTTCGTCAACGTTCAAAACCAGTATATCATGAGCTTCCTTGTCTTCTGCTTTCTTGGACTGATCAGGTGTTATGGGTGAAAACTGTGAGGGGATGTCACTGCCCGAGCATGATAGTATTCTAGGTGGCGAATTGAGATCGTAGGAGGGTCTGGTAGGAGCAGAATTTTCATCTGTATGATACACGCGTTACATATCTCATCAGTTTAAGGGACAAAACATATCACATCAGTTTAAGGAACGAACAGAAACAAAATCAGATGTATTTGGTGGCATCAGAAAAGATAGTGCCCATGTGAAAGAGAAAAGGGCTGTGGTTCAAATATGTATACACGTCTTTTTACAAGCCTCTGAGGCCCAGTTTTCCAAAAGATTTTAGCACCCAGGTGCTAAAATCATGATATTTCAAATAAAAAAATGAAGTGATTCCGTGTATCGTTTTTCGATTTTTTTTCGCACCCAATTAAAGTATTCCTCGTGCACTTTAATTTGGTGCAAAAAAAATCGCAAAACGATACACGGAACTGCTTCATTTTTTGATTTGAAATATCATGATTTTAGCACCTGTGTGCTAAAATCTTTTGGAAAACTGGGCCTGAATACATTTTCCTAATGGGCAAGATATTGAAATTGACTCCAACAACATGCCCTTCTCTGGAACACTAGTCTTGCGTTAAGATTTTAAATGAAGTTATCTATTTTCATGTCATTCTATTTTTCCCATTTTTTCTAAGTGGGAGCATGTGGGAAATGGAACTTCTTATTCATGCCAACCTAACAGCCTCACACACTGGAGTACTGAAACTACATCCATGTTCGACCTTAACATTTACTCGTAACACGCATTTAAGGTTCCCTCAAGAGTTACAGAAGATAACTAACACAATCCAATGAAGAATAATTACCAATATTAGTTTTGACTTTCGAAACACTTACATAGAGGGGCATTTGGTGCATGACTGCCGTAACTCTGCAAGTATGATCCAAGTGAGATACCGTCATTAGCTAACGAGGAAGTTGGGAAGGTGGTGGTCTCCAAGTGATTATCTTCACATGTGGAGTCGACAATCTGAACGACAGAGCTGCTTGCTGCATTAACATGTCCTTTCTGAGTTGGATACACTGCATTCTTGTCAATATCTTCAAGGATTCTCAGATTGGTGAAAGGACCACTTTCTAATCTGTACTGCTCCTTGGAAAAACAAATGCGACTGCCGGCTTCTAAATCTGCCTCACAATTTTCAAAACCTTGCTTTATGTCAATCGATTTTAGCGACTCACTATAAGCAGCTACTGTACGAGGTAGAGTTTCTTGCGCCCACTCGTGTTTTTCTTGGCAGCCCAGTTGATTTTGTCGTCTCTCTACGCAAGTTCGCTGTGGTCTTTTAACAATGGGCTTCATTGGTGTCACCGGAACACAACTGCCACGGATCTGACATTCTTTGAGCTTTGGAATCGAGCTCTCCCCGCTGACGTCCATTTCTGCATCCGTAGAAACCGGTAAGGATCCAATCTTTCCTTCTTTATCAACTCTTCTAGGCATTGATTCTTTAAAAATGGCTCAGAAAGTCCCAATTTCCCCTGCACAATGTAAGTAATTACACAATAAATTTCACTCTTTGAGTAATTTTTGTTCAGAATCAACCTCAAAGTATTAGAACTTCAACCATAGAGGATACTCAAAAATTAACAAAGAAAAAAAGACGCATACATTTCAGTGCACTTGAACCCAGCCCCTATACGTTATTCAATATTCATAGCTGTTTGGTTTGACTTGCTTAATTGCTTATTGTTTCAACCTTTTTCATCAACAGTTTTTTTTTCCTTTTCTTCACAGTTTAGTCAAAGAAATAAATCCTAAAAGAAATGTAAAGAACTAATTTTCATAAATGACCCAGTATTTTTTTAAAAAGTTCTTTCAGTATTAAAAGATTAAATAATTAAAATTGACAGAGATACGAAAAAGTCCACTAAAGACGAAAAATAATATAAATAACATGTGAATGAGTGAGACAAACTGACACGGACAGCCAACTTTTTGCACATTAACCACCACCCAAAAAGATTTTGGATTAGAAAAAGAAGACTCAGAAATTAGAACACAAACATGCACAAAATCAGAAGCAGAGAACCAACATTAACCTGAATCCAAGAACAGCTTCCAAGAACAGATCTCTCAAAACAGACACAGACCCAGTTGCCTTCTCATGGCGAAGGAACAGAAGCATTTCAAGAAATTATGAAAAATTTCACCAATTAATAATTTGCAATGAATTTCGGCTTATTTAGATAACAGATTTCCCATAACAAACGCAACAGAAACTCCTCAGAATCTGTGATCTGCTGCGAATTTTGCTGCCAGTTTTTTCATTCTAATTTACACCTCACACGAAATCAAAAAAAATAAATGCAAATTAGATGGGTAAAACGAGTGGATAAGGTTACCGGAAAAGTGGGTCATTGCCGGAGATCTGGTTTAACTGACGGAGCGGCAGAGGAATAGAGGACTGTGAGGTACTGTTTTTTCTTTGAGAAGAGAGAGAGAGAGAGAGAGAGACCCAACACAAATTAAGGCCGGGTGACTTGTTTTACCTGGTGAACAACAAATGACTTAACATTAATACAACGAAGACTTTTATTAAATACCATACACTGCCAAGTCACTGTGTTAAAAGACACGTATGTAGAGAGACATTGTCATGTTTGATAACGGTTGTAGATTGATTTCAGTTATTATCATAATCGTTTATCTCGTAGGACCTGCAAGCCGCTTTTCGGCTTTAGTCAGACTTTGTAGGGATGGTGTTGCACTTTTCGCTTCACAAGACTAGAGATGTTCTTATGCTGGTTAAAGCATCTCCAATCCAATACCGATGTTTTTTATTCTTAAAGTGACTTTGGAGAAAAATAAAAATAGAGTTTATGGTTGGAGTGGATATGAATAACAAACCTTATTGTGATACTTTTTAACATATTTTTTGGAAGGTTCCAACTTAAACTAATTGCGTATAACTGGAGTAACTTTTAGATTATATTAACTACTGAGTTTGGTTAGCTTAGGTGAGCGATGTGGGCTAAAGTCTAATACTCCCTCTCACCTGCAGCTCGGATGTACTTGGAGGTACTGATTGTTGAGGTAAGACGATTGACTTGGGCAGAAACTCGATCACGTGAGGTGAGGCCAGCCAAAACCTAGTTTTGATACCATGTCAGATTTCTTGGAGGGTTCCAACATAAAACCAATTTGCTATAGGTGGAGTAGTCTCTATATTATATTTAGGTGGAGTAGTCTCTATATTATATTAACCAAGTTTTGGTGGCTTAGATGAGGAAGTGGAATAAAATCTAACACTCTCATAGGGATATCATTAGTATAAAAATTTTATGAGAAAAATGCTCATAAGCATAAAATGTCATTTAAAAAGGTGAATAGTATTATAGAGATAATTCTCTATATTTTCTATGGTCCTCTAAATATAGAGGATTAACCTAGAAAAGGGTTTAGAGGATGGGTTTGAGTAATTTGGTACCTTAAATATAGAAGGTCAACGTAGAAAATGGTTTAAAGAAGGATTTAGGGTATTTTTAGTGGAAACTCATATTAGTCTAAATACCTTTGAAGCATTATTTTTTTATTTATTTAATCATTTATGGTGCTCTTTCCGTTCAAACCAACCCAAATTTAGTGTACCCTATTCAAAGAAAAATTAATCCGATCAATTGCAAAATGATTATTCTCTCCATCTGGTAAAGAGCCAATGGGCTCTAGCACAGATAACATTTCCTTCTCTCTCCAACTGATCAACTGTGAGGTCTCGGGTTCAACCCTGACAAGCAGGGGCGGACAGGAGGGGGTGCTAGGGGGGTGTTCGGCCCCTGCACTCCTCCCAATTTTCTACATATTTTTAGTATACTTTTAGATTTTTTTGTAAAATTACTGAAGAGTGGCCCCCGCAAATTAGGAAAAAATTGCGATTCTGCGTCCGCCACTGCTGACAAGAGGTGAGGTAGTGTTTCATTTTGATAAGTTTCAAGATAAAATAAAATTTAACATTCATATTTTGTCCATTGATTTCTCTTACCTTAAATAAGTTAGGATTTCAAAAGTCCTGTCAAGAAGCAAATTTGAAAAGTTAAAAAAAAAAAGTTACAGTATACTCCCTTAGCCTCATTTTCTTGGCCGATAATTTCATTTTTATTGTCAATTTTGACTTTTTGGCAGGCACAATTTGATACATTCCATTTTTTTGCCCTTTCGTTTGAAGTAACCATCTACATTGAAATACTTTTTTGACTTCATAAAATATGTCAAATCAAGGGTATGGTGAGAAACTAAATTCTTCCTTTAAATAGTTGAATTCCCAAAAAAAGAAACTCCAAATATCGTGGAACGGATAGAGTAATAATTATGTCTCCTTAAATAGTAGATCTTCCGACAATCCAATAAATTTGAAAAGTTTTAAAAAGTACAATATAATAATTATGTTTCCTTAAATAGTCGAACTTCCAACGATCCCAACAAAATGGGGACGCAGAGAGTAGTATTTTTAGTAGGAGCACTTTATTGGGCGTTTGTTTGCAAAGCAAACACGTGAGTGGGGCAACAACCCACGAAGACTAACGTGGCGAGCCGAGCCTGACGTCCGACTCGTGTGAAAATTGTGAATCGTGCGGGATTGCCGTTTTAAAGGCGCTGACGTCCGTCCGTTATGGGTGGCGACGTCGTCAAGAGGCCGTTAAGTTTGGTGTCCCGCGTGACTTCCACCGTCGATAACGTCGTTAGTGGTCCCCGCATTGGAGATGGGAACCGATTCCCTACGCCTGGTGCTAGGAGTAGGGGTTTTTAATCGGACGGTGTTAGGCTTTACTACTTTAATTGAAAGATGTCAGTTTCGCTTAATACATCTAAAAAAATCAACTATTAAAAAAGAATTAAATTGTTTTACATGACTGAGTCAAGTTTTTTAAAATCAAGAAGTTATTGTTTAGGTTACTATTGGTTAAGTTTTTAGAGCTATTTAAACCACTGTGCTACGAGTGGACACAAATAACAGACAGACGGATTTTTGAATCCATCTCGGGTTTCGCAAAGATGATTCGATCAGTTCATTTTTTGTAGAAATTTTATTATGAGTTCTTGAAAAAAAAAGAAGCTTAATCGGATATCGATAAAGATTTTTCCTAATTCAGTAGGGCGAAACTAAGTGGTTTGTCATACGAATTTTGAAAAAAGCTCTTACGATATCCGATTGAACTGATTTTTATATCAAAAAACAAACAATTAGGATTACCTTTGTGGGACCTAAAGTGGGCCCGCACAATCGTTCGTGCGTGTGATCTGTGTTCATTTTTCTATGCGAACTGACTATTTAAATGTGTGAAGTTAAGTGAGGTCTTTGATGTTAATAATGTAAAATTAAAAACCTTCCTTTTTAAGACAAGGTAAACAAAACTTTAGTTTCAGTTGAACACCTAGAAAGCAGAAAGAAAAACTATAGGGCCCGGTCAAAAAGCATAGTGAAAATTTATACCGGAATGTATGGGACTCACCTCAGGTTTCTAACTAAGTATTTAAGTCATTTAATTTAATTTGTTTAAAATATTTTTTAAGAGACCTTGTAAAAATTCAGCTCAATAGAATGTTGATAAAGACTTGACTTATTTATTTAATTTTTTGTCCTTTAATTTGCAGGGACCAAAATTTGAACATACTGGTAAAGCTCTTACTAACATTCGATTAAACTGATTTTTAAATGAAACCTTTAACAAAACATTTTAAACAATTTAAACGATTCATATTGTTTATGGGAAATCTAAGTCCTGTATCAAATAAATATATATTTTTTACTTTTTGGTGTTCCCAAGGTCTGGTTGCTTTAAAAGTTGTTTTACTTGTGAGTGTTTGACATTTATCTCTTAAGAAGTACTTTTTAACTAATTATTATTGTTGTCGTTATTGCTGCTTTGATTGTCACTTCACTTTTAAGTTTTAACCTCAGTGCACTTCCATGCAATCATTGTCTCATAGTCAGGCTAGGCTCTATTTGTGTTTGTGTAATAAGATTCTCCCATGCCAAGATTTTTCATGTAGTCTTTGTGCGATGGAAAAAATGAATTCGTTAGTATTTTGACGATTCAAGTCGTTTACTGTGGAAAGCTGGTTGAGTCTACATTCTAACCCAAGTAGATTTAAAATAATTTGTACACCAAAAGATATGACTATTTTACTCTTAGATAGTTGGAAAATAAGTGATTTTGGATAAAACACTCGCATCTCTCTCATTTTAAAACGGATTGAGACATATTATATCGATAAAAATAGTTTTGAATGTACTATAAGATGGCATATGCTAGGGTTTGTTTTGAAAAGATATTCATTTAAGTTTTTGAAAGGAAAAGAACATTGTTCTAGCTTTGGAGGATGTTTCAATTCATTTCATCATTGGAGAGTCGACCGGCCACTACTTAAGGATATCCGGAGGGTCCAAACTAGGGTGTCTACATTTTTTTTTATATATTTTAAAAGTGATAATGTTGAAGGAAACGGCTTCTCTGCAGTTTGTCAAGAAACTGCATCCCGTTTAGTTGTGTTTTTTCGGCCACTTGTCGGACCTACTTTAATGATAGATTCCGTCCCTTTTTATAAATCTCGTTGAAAGCCAAAAGCCATAAGCGTGGTTTAAAATCACGTTAATTGGATACCAAAGTACGTGAAAGGAGTTAAAAGAAAAATAAATTGATGTTCTGCACGCACTGGTCACAACCGGTAAAACAAGGGGGATCGACCGTGGTGCACCGACCACGTATTGACGATGTCGGGGACGCTGTTGTGGGTGAATGGGGGTGATTTTGGATCGAGATCATACAGTCGTCCGATTGCCTCTATTCCCGCGTGGGCCCACTAGGAATTTGATTTTGAAAAGGATGAATGGCTCGGATCGATCGGTTGGGACCCACAACGGCGTCCCCGACGCCGTCGGTAAGTGGTCGGTGCACCATGGTCGGTACCTATAGAAGCGTTCGGTCACAACCACAAAAATTCAATTTCGATATTTTTAACAATAATTAAATTACCGATATGCACACACTAGATCACAACCACAAATATTAAATTTCGGTGCTTTACCCCTAGATGTCCAACTGCTGTGCCCTCAATGCATTTCGGGGGGAACCTTTTTTTTTCAATTTCATCCACGTACTAATTTGTATTCGATTGACATGATTTTGAGCTACACTTGTATGTTTTGGCGAAATTTGCAAGACTCTATCATTCTGACAAGTGGCTAAAAAAATGCAACTGTAGTTTCTCGGCTAACTTCCTAGAAGCCGTTTCCATGTTGAAAATGACAAAATTTGGCTAATTTGAAAAAGTTGGTTTTTTTTTTTTTTTCGTTTTGTCCTTATTCAAAAAAAATTTGCCTTTATTAGTTTTCGGTCGATTTTTTACGGTTTCTTGGCTTGTCTTGACGAGAGGCATATAAAAAGTATAAAATTATTAGTCAAACTTAAAGTTTTGTTAATAAATACGAAAAATAATCCAAAAAACTAGTTTATTTTCGACTTTATTCAAGAAACTATTACTTTTGACCGTAATTTTATACTCTTTGGATTCGTCTTGAC
Organism: Vaccinium darrowii; assembly: GCA_020921065.1. Classification (NCBI taxonomy): domain Eukaryota; kingdom Viridiplantae; phylum Streptophyta; class Magnoliopsida; order Ericales; family Ericaceae; genus Vaccinium; species Vaccinium darrowii. Next base: position 30,229,496 of record CM037161.1, on the reverse strand, counting down.
GAGATAAATAAATTCAGAAACCACAAAATTTTAATGCAAAACTAACAAATGCAAATTTTTTTTGAATAACGAAAAAACCAAAAAACTATTTTTTCAAATTAGCCAAATCACCCAATCTAATTTTATCAGATAGACATAAATCAATTACATCTCTCTTTAAAATATTGAGTTCCTCCAAGAAGTCAATGTATTACTCCCTCCGTCCCCTTTTAAGTGATCTATATGAGAATACGTGCAATTTCAAACCCATAAAAAACATATTTCTCTATATAACTTTTTGATTTGTTTTATACCAAATTAAAACGATAGACGAAAGTACATTTTTAAACATCCGCAAAAAATACACGTTTCCCAAGTGGATCACTTAAAAAGGGACGGAGGGAGTTATTCTTATAAAAAAAGTTGAGTTATCCGTACGTGCATTAATGGGATATATAGTATTTGGGCGCCGCATGAGGAAATCCCATGCGAAATTGTAACAGGTGGCCTACAGAAATGTCAAATGTGTGGTGGAGAGGAGTGTTGGTAGTTGGGACACCACGTGGCAATGTCCAAAGACCACCAAATAATTTTTCATACTTGTGGGTGTTTGACATTTTCTTATAAGGTACTCCATCAGTCCGTATTTACTAGTCTTTTTTGGAAGTCTGTGCCACTTTTCACTCCTACATATCTTTGAATATGTAACTAAAAAAATATGCAATACAGATATTGTTTAATGGATCACAATTAGTTATATTATTCAAATTTTTCAAAATTATGAAATGTATTATAAATTGAAAGATATAAACAATTTAAAAATGACACGAATCTCCAAAATAGACTAACAAAGACCGATAGAGAGAATGGCCATGTTCGTTTCCCAGTTTAGTTTTAGTTTTAGTTTTGATGACATCATCATTTCACTCATTTTTCTCTCTATCTCTCTCCACTCATTACACCTGATGACATCATCAAAACTAAACTAAATTATCTAACCAAACACGGATCCGGGGGCTGCTTGCGACCTAGCGTTGTTGTAGTTAGCATCGCCCCAAGCGTAGGGCTAGGTCGTCGAAAGCATAGTAACCCGGCAAGACCGGGATCGATTTCCACAGGGACCAAATGCAGCCGGCATGAGAGTGACTTGCGTTGAGATTTTTCGGCGTTAAGACGGCCAACTTTTTGGTTTGGTTTGTTTGTGGAATTCTCTCTTTACCTCCTAATTAAGTGAAAATGGGATTTGACTAAAAAAATTAAACAAGGGCTCGGTTGGGGGTTCAAACTACCGATGACTTAGCTTCTTTCACGTTTCTCAACGATAACTCAAATGAGAGTCGATTTACTCGCTCACACTCGGGATATTTAACAATGAAAATCAAATTTGACAAAAGATGGGGTTTGGTCATGGAAAGCAATCTCATTGAGGCATTTTATCAAACACCTAGTGTGCCATGGTTCTAAGCATTGTGTGTGCCAATACTTTGTCTACACCCAATCAAAGAGATAAGTAACACCATGTTTTGATCATAAATAAGAGAGAGCTATACATTCACAAACCCGTATTTAGCCCGAAATGATGAGAAATCGTGAAATCCCCTAAGCCATGGGGTAGAAATCACCCCATGCCAAGCCTAATAAACTACTCACACATTATTAAGCTAGACATTGAAGAAAAACGTAGAGAAATGAAAATCATGACGAAAATGAAAATAAAATACGGATTTATATAGATTAGAGCGAGTACTACAACATTAATAAAGAGCAAATACCTTGAATCTAAGTAGAATACCGTGAATCCTAGAGAGAAGTTGGAGCACAACCCAAAAGAAAAAGAAAAGGAGGTAGAGAGAGAAAGTATCTGGTGAAGAATCCCTAAAATCTGACTTAAAGTAGTATTTATAGGGCCCCCATAAAGTTACAAAAAGTGCCGACCCACTTGCAAAAATTTGTCTGGAGAAGCAGGGTATTGATACCCCAGCTTCGGGGTATTGATACCCAAAAGGTCTGTGATTTTCTGCATTTGCTAAGAATGCTGGGTATTGATACCCAGAGAGTCTGCGTTTTCTTTGCATTCACTGAGAAGGCCGGGTATTGATACCCAGTTTTGGGGTATTGATACCCAGAGTGTTCGACTCATGATTGACTTTTCGGCCTTCTCTTGGCTTTTGGTCGTTTTGGGCCTTCCTCAAAGGTCTTGAACACCTCGAATTGGACTTGGGGAGGATTCATCTCGGCCTTGAATGCACTTGGGTTCTTCCGGGGATTATTGAGATCGTCCGGCTACTCCATTTGCTTCATTTTCCTATAACTCAACAAAAACACCCTTCGTGCGAAATCAAGATAAAACAGAGATTATATGCGTGCGAGTGTGCCAAAACAAAGGGAGTTAGGCACCCAAATATGCAATGTTGTGTGCCTATCAGGGGCCCTGTAGTGAGCCCTCTCGGCCGTCTGATCCGAGATCAATGGTCCGGATCGTCTTACACTTTAAAAAGCACTTTTACATGTACTTTAACTCAAATTTATCCGAATCTTTGATCTCGGATCGGATGGCCGAGAGAGCTCACTACACGTATGTAGTGAGCTCACTCACTACAGGGCCCCCAATTCCACCAAACACAGCCAATAGATTTTAACTAATTATTGTGGTTGTTATTGCTATTGTGGTTGTCCTTGTCACTACATAACTGTTTGCTTTAACATGGTGCACTTCAATGCAATCCTTGTCTCAAAATCAGGGCAACTCCTTTCAAGATCCCATCCCCACTATAACCTCAAGGACCCTACTTTGTGAGCTCCACAAAGTTTACGAAAGTGATTCAAACTATTCACGTCATAAAAGTTCGATATATATGCAAGTGGTGGTTAGTAGAGTTCTTGAATGCCCCACACTGCAACTCAGGATTGAGTCGCATTCTCCCCTATTCATGTAATAGATTAGGAACGACGAATGACAAAAAAAAAAGTTCGATATATGAGACAAATCAATATGTAAAAGATCAATTTGATCGAATATTGATAGACATAGTAATCAATAGTATTCTGCTTTATAAAATGGGCAATTAATATAAATGAATAGCTACATGGTGTAATGATTATATTTGTCTTAAGTTGGACCTACACGAGTCAAAATTCTGGCTCTGCTATGGGTCCCAAAAAATTTGTCATTTTGAAAAGTCAACCCAAAAGGTGTACAGATTTTCACATAGTAATCATCATAAATGACTAAAAATTATTCTTGATAAGAAAACATTGAAAATCTAATTAAACTTTACATACGTATTAAATTTTAAAAATTATTCTTTAAAATATACTCTCTCTGTCCCTAAAATTTGGTCCCTCGTTCTATTCTAACCGGATAAAAAATTAGTTTCTCCCTCCGCCCGGATTTGTTAGTCCACAAACATACTTTTTCAAGTCCTAAAATGTTTGTCCACTTTCAAAAGTCAAAGCATAAAGTATGATAAATTTACTTTTTTGCCCCTTTTCTAAAACATAAAATAACAACACAAAAACTAATTTTTTTAAAATAATGTGTTTACATTTTTGAACTTTTTTTGCACCGTATTAAAGTTCTCAATGAGATCTATCAAACAAGATCCACATTGGTAAAAAAAAAAATGCAACTACATTATTTTTTTGGTTTGAAAATTGTACGTAGTTTCGTAGTGGAATATCAAATTGGAATGAAGGAAGTACTAAATGGGGGGATTGAGGATAAAATAGGAAATTAACAAACTCAAAATGTAATGGAAAAAAAATTGGAATCCCCAAAATGGACCAACAAATCCGGACGGAGGGAGTACATAACTTTAAATCGGTAATGAATTTTATATTAAATATAGATCTTGTTTGATAAATCTCGAGTAAATCTATAAGACAATATTTTTAAAATCACGTATAATAATGTAAATTACGAGATATAATCAATTAAAAAATGGTATGAACTTTCAAAAATGACAAATAAATGGAAACAGAGGGAGTAAGTTCTTCTTGAAGTCCTCTGTACCCAAAATTTTTTGAACTTCCGTTTTCGTGCAATTTCAGCTACAAAATTGCACAAAAGGTACATACAGTTTTTGGTACAGGGGACTGAGGTGCTCGGAGAGGGGTCAAATCTTCAGTACCGAAAAATTGTTCTAGTACCTCTTTTTCCGTACAACAAAATTGTCCCTCTTTTCCCGTACAATTCCATGGTAAAAGAACTCTTCGCGGCGTATGCAATAATAATGGAGGGTGGGCACCGGATGAACGAATCCATGCGAAAAAAGAGAGCGTAGCAGCTGGGTCAAACGCGCGCATCTCTTTTAGTCACTCCCGCCCCTCTCTCACTCCGTTACCCTGACTGTTAACTGACGGCCTCTCTCTCTCTCTCTCTCTCTCGCTCTATCTCTAAAGTTTATTTTGAAGATCTCGACACCGATGAAAGCGAATCTTATCTGCCCCGACTTTTATTAAAATCACCCACTCTCTAGTTTTTTTCTGGCTGTTAGTGTGGCGGCCGAATCGGTGGGGCCTCTATAACTGACGGTACCATCGGTTTTTCGTGCCTCTCTCCTACCCATTGACGCGTCAAACGCTCAAACTTGAGACTTGGGATCCTTGTACTTGTTCGGTTTGGGTTTTGGGGGTAATCAGTAGGGACAAGACTAGGGGTACAGAGAGATTTTGAATGAAATGGGAGAATTTTTTATCAACCACTTAGACGTGTTGGATTGAGTTGATTTTTTTACGAAAAAATGTTTTGAGATGAATGAACGGTTAGGATCACTCGTGTGGGACCCACAAGTGAATCCCCGAGCATTGTCGGTGCATTTTTCTGTACTTGGGGTGGGTTCTGTACCCCTTGAATTACCGAATGAGTAGAGAGAGATAAAAAAGAAAATTTTATTGAAGATCGTGCAAGGAGGGTCATGAGACCCAAACCGAACAAAGTGATCCAAGTCACTGCACTCCGGAGTGGCCTTAATTGTGGATCATCTAAAATCTTTATTTGGGATTGAACATGTTTATTTTTTTTAGAAATGTTGAGTACATAATGGGTACGAAAAATTATCATCATCGGAGAATAATATATACATGATTGAGACAAATTTATCTTACAGTTTATCCTCTAAATGATATTCGACACTCATTTTCGTAAAATAAACAGTGTCCGACTTTATGGCTACTAATTTCCAAGTAATTTGATTTTTTTATATAAATGATCTACTTAATATTTCCTACAAATTGAACGATTCCAATCTCAAAGATAAATTACAAAAGACCTTTCAATTGGGTCACTACGGGAACCCAAAATCCTCAAACCTCGGCTTGCTTTTCATCTTGTTATGTGGACTGGTGGTTTATCCATTCAAGGTCTTCGGTCCTCTTAAATTAATTCTAAATTGTCTTTTTGGATGGTTTAAGTTGGCGATAAGAAGATTCCCAATACATAAATTTCACGTGAACTGTGTACTTTATATCAATCGGTTGCTTTGACCTGATGAGGTGGTGTCTAATACCGTTACGTATCAGCCAATACGATTTGTAATTATGATAAGCATGGTTGCGTATCAGTTGCTATTGGAAAATCTATTTTTTCGCGGTTCTAAATTTGTTTGTCTCTCGTTAAGAGGACTATGAGTATACCATTTGATGTACACCAAATATATACTACATCACTTCGTTTGGATCCATTTTGGAATTTCACGCAAATTTATGAAGCTGATCAATTTATTTAAAATATGTTTTTAAGAGTCTCCATAAAAAAATCAACTTATTCGGATATCGATAAGGGTTTAATCATTTTCATCTCTGAATTCGTGAGGATAAAAATTGAATGAATTGATCAAAACTCTAATAATATCTAAATGAAAAGCTAACTTATTTTTAAGCCAGCTTATTTCGAATTCTAAAACAGATGATTCTCTTAAAATACATCAACCAAAAAAAAAAAATACAATAAACCAATAAAAAAACCTTAGCGGAACATTTTTACAGGGACTCATAAAATAATGATGTAAAGATGGATCCGGGATGTTAGAAATCAGCTCCGGAAATTAAACAATTCCTCTCCTCTATCCATTGATATTGCGTGCATCACACCTAAAGCAATTTCGTTCGCCTTGATTTGTGGGACTGGTGGGTGGTCGATGCATTCAAGGTCTTCGGTCCAGTTAAAACGTCAAGTAATTTCCCAAAGTCTTCTTGGACTGTTTAAGTTGGCAGATAAGAAGATTCCCCATACATTTCCCGTGAAGCTTCTCGTTTTTATCAATCGCTTGTTTTGAACTCGTGATGTCAAATACGGTCATATATCAGCCAATATGATTCTTACTTACGCTAAGTAGGTTGTGTATCAGGTGGCATAAGAAAATGTGTTAGATTAATCACCACACGCACACAATAATGAATATGAAAACAGTAAATAGTTGAACACATGAATTTACGTGGTTTCCCAAAACCGAATACCTCCACGGGAGCGATGAGCAAGTCTGTTTATTATGATCAAAATCGGCTAGGGTTTTTCGCTTCGCTCCCCTCGTTCCTCTCCCTTCCGCTTGGGCATCTGGCCTTTCATCAGAACTCCTCGGTACCTTTCCATATGAGCCACAAGTTCCAACAAAAATGAAACTCTTTTGTACTTGTTCGTTCGTTCTATTTTAATTGGATAAAAATTATTAATAATTTTAATTGACAATACTCTTTATTTGTAATATTATTCTTGTCATTAATAGATCTTACAATCACGTTTATAAATTAAAATATATAAGTAATTTTAAAATGAAACGAATCTCCGCCCCCAATAAAGATCAACAAATTGGAACAGAAAAAGTATCTAGTAATGGCTAATATGTCATTGACATTATAGGTGGTGGTTTTGACCACTCATCCCATCCCTAATCCACTAAAGTTAGAGTAGAATAGATTTCTTACATTGCAACCAAAAATAAAAGCCGAAATGTATGGTATAAGGAAGAAAAACAATTTGCAATGTGTGAAAATTGTATAAGAATTTAGAAATGTGTACTATAATGCAGGAGCATAGGGATGGTTCAAAAAGCCTAATTTTACATTTACCCTATTTTTTTCTTCTCATTTTGACAAATAACATGCAAAAAATAATCATGAACTACAATCAAACAGCCCATAATAAAAAAATAATCATGCAAAGAAACTCTCAAGTCTCTGGTTTTTCAGAAAACCTATGGGTACAGGCCCATAGGTACAGAAAATGTACAGAGGTGTTTGGGGACCCACTCGTGGATCCCACATGAATGATCCGAACTGTTCATTCATCTTAGAATAATTTTCCGAGGGGCCCCGCGAGAAATCACCTCCATCCGACCTTCGATAGTGGTTGATCCAATTTCTCTCCGTTTCATTCAATGTTCGCGGGGCCCCTCAGAAAATTATTCTAAGATGAATGACCGGTTTGGATCATCCGTGTGAGACCCACAAGTGGGTCCCCGAACACCTCTGTGCATTTTCTGTACACGTAGCATCCTCCCTAGTTTTTGCTCTGGCTGTCAGTGTGGGATAAATATAGGTGGACAGATTCCATTACGATTCCGTTCATATTTTTCAAAATGATATTTCATTTTATCTTGTAAAAAAACTTCTCAATCGGATGTCGCCAGATCTGTCATCAGTTTATCTAGTTTTTTTATTCTGAATAAAAAACTGGATAAATTAATAGAGCATTTACCAATATCCGATAGAGCTTATTTTTTTACGAAATACCAGTAAATATTATTTTGATTTAAACGACTCCGATTATCCGTATGAGATTTGACATGGGCCCAAATAAACTAATCCGTATTTCTGTACGAGAGAAATCTATGCCCATAGTATTGTCCATGGGTGTGGCGGCCAAATCGGTGGGCGTGTAGCTAAAGTAACTGGAGGTACCACCGCTCTTTGGTGCCTCTTTGTAATCCATTGACGCGTCAAACCTAAAGTAATTTTGATTGCGCTGCGCCTTGTTTTGTGGAATGGTAGTTGAGCCGTTCAAGGTCTTCGGTCCAGTTAAATTAATTTCTTACAAGCGTGTACTTTTTATCCACAAGTTGTTTTTTGGCTGAGGTGGTGTCTGAATACTGTTACGTATCGGCCAATACGATTCGTACTTATGATAAGCGTGGTTGCGTATCAATTAGCATTTGAAATCTCATTCTTCCTTTTAAATTTGTTTGTCTCTCGTCTTACTTTAACTATAAAGAGAACCGTGGGTACACCATTTGATGTACACTAAATATATAGGAGCATATTAATTTGTTTAAAACACGTACTCCCTCCATCCGGATTTGTTAGTCTATTTTGAGAGTTCGTGTCACTTTTCAAATAATTATATGTTATAAGTTATAATGTTTTATGTAATTTTAAAAATACTGTCTTATAGAACTAATCAAGATCTATCAAACAAGATTCATATTGAACAAATAATTACTTATCAATTGAAAGATATCACTAGTTTTTTTTAACTAATTACAATAGAACGAGAGACAGACAAATCCAGACAGAGGGAGCATTTAATAGTCTCTGTAATTATAAACTTATTCGGATATCAATAATGGTTTGACCATTTTGGTACCTGAATTCGTTGAGATAAAAATTTCTTTGAATTTGTGGGGATAAAAATTGAATGAATTGATCAAAACTCTAATAATATCAAAAATGAACTGAATGTTTTCGTCCGCCTTGATTTGTGGGACTGGTGAGTGTTCGATCCATTCGAGGTCTTCGGTCCAGTTAAAATGTTAACAAATTTCCAAGTCTTTTTGGTTTGTTTAGGTTGGCAGATAAAAATTAAGAAGATTCCACCATACATATCACGTGAAGCTTGTTGCTTTTATCAATCAGTTTTGACCTCGTGATATATCAAATACGGTCACGTATCGGCCAATACGGTTCTTATTTATGATAAGTTAGTTACGTATCAGGTGGTTTCCCTATGAATTCTTTCGATAAAAGTTGATTGTCTCTCGTTCTGTTTTAACTGGACAAAAATTATTACTACTAATTTTATTTGACAATAAAATCACATTAATAGATATTACAATCACATTAACAAATTAAAATAGGAAATTGATATTTGCGCTCCCAATTTTGATGCAAGCACTCCAAGCTACAGTAGTGTTCCAAAACTATCCTTTTGCAAGTTCCATGATTTACTTCAAACACTCCAAAAACCCTTTACTCTTCTCCTTTACTTCATGCGCTCCAAACATTTACTTTTTCGTGCTCCCAAGTGATTAGGTTAACAAAAGAAGAAAAAAGGAGGATGACGAAAAAGAAGAAGAAACTATGGCTATTCTTTGTTGGGTCCCAAATTTCTAAACCCGTGGGGGCCTTCCATGTCGCTACTCAACAAAATTGTATGCCTAACAAGACTTTTTACCTTCTTGTTATAGCTTTTTGATCGATTTTGCCTACGGCTTTGAATGTTGAATCATTTTAAGCCGATAATTTCATGTCATTCTGGGTTTTGTAGAACACATGTTACCCTCAAATGGGTACTGATTGAATTTTCATTTCCTCCATGTTGCCATGACTGTTCGCAACAAATGAAATTTTGTTTCTTGTTTTCCGTATCAATGGATTCCTTTTGCATGTATCTTGAAAGAGTATTAAAATGTATGAATACCTTTACACCATTGACCGCCTAAAAAAAAACATACTAAGAAAGTCTAAGAGTTGCAAGGCGCTTCTAGAAATAGAAGATTTCTTGGATGAGGATTTTGTAGAGATCTTTACAAAAGTCAAATGGCGGTATAGACTCGTACGCAAAAGAAAGGATTCCGAATGGAATTCTAATCCTTTAAATAGTTTTCAAATTACTATTAGATTGGAGATTTTGGATTAAACAACTATAACGTATAACCTCTTTCATGGATTAAACAAATGAAACTCAAAAATCGAGGGTGAGACTAATGTTATCGACCTTCAAAAATCAAGTTAATGTTTATGATTAGAACCTGATGTTTAGGTTTTGTTTTGGTTCATTTCTCCATTTAGAGTGCCTCAGTAAATGAGGAGATAATTTGGGGGTGGAGTGCCTCCAGTAATTTTTATATCTTGAAAAAGGGTAGTTTCGTATCAAAATCCCGGTTCCATCATCGTTACCACTGCTATAATGTATTAAAAAAAATTAAACTTATTAAATGTGCAAAATATGCATTGAAAACGAATGAACCATTTTAATAATCAAAATCATTCTTCCCTTAGAGCTCATCGTGAATATTAATTTTGTCAAAATGTTATTGATTTTGATCAATATGATTTTAGAATTCATTTATCTTGAAAAACATAAATTTGCTCACTAATCAACACCTATTTACATAAAGATAAATATTTTGGAGTACTTGCATAGACCAATCATCACTCTAATAGAGGACCCAATTCAAGCATAAGACACGTGCACATCAGATGCAAAATAAATAAATAAATAAACTGTGGGTACCACCCATCCATTTATTCTTTACGAGAAATTTTTCAGTGCCGAGTGGGTACCACGTGACCGAGCCCACGTGGTACCCGAATATTGCATCCGGGCCGTCCAAAAGTGTATTGGACGGCCGAGATCTAAACCCTCTCTCTCCTCCTCTCTCTCTTTAATCCGAGCCGTCCAAAACCGAAATGGACGGCCCAGATTGCGCGAGCGGGTACCACGTGGTACCCACTCGGCATTGAAAATTTTCTCATTCTTTACACATAAATTTGTGCAGACCACTCTGAGATTTTACACCAGTAATTTGGATCAATTAGTAAATTTAAATAATTGATAAAAAAAATCAGTTCAATCAGATAACGTCAAATGAATAATTTAATTGTTTAACTTAAATTCAAAATTCTTTCACAATTCAGTATCTTGAATTTAGAATGAAAAAATGAAATATTAGATTGAGTATTTAAAATAATCCGATTACAATAATTTTTTATAATACAACTAATTTTTTTTTTAAATTAACAAATAACATGAATCATTTGTATGAAACTCTGAAATGATTACTAGAGTACAAGATTATCATACTATGGGTCAGTTTCCATAGTCGAGCTCAAGCCTCCGTTTCCTTAAACGGAAGCATTGATGACTTATCTCACTGACAGTGGGGTCCTCCCATGTTTGCTTTGACAATATCTTGGGAAAGAACAAATTATCTATTACTCCTGGAGCAAGTCATTCTTTACTTTTTGTCTATTCTATTTTACTTTTTCCTTCCCTATTTAATACTCGCTCCTTCTGAGAGTTCGTACCACTTTTCAATTAATTATATCTTGTAATTTACATTTTTAAAGTAAAATTACAAAAATTATTGTAGAAACAATTGAGATCTATCAAACAAGATCCATATTAAATACTCCCTCCGTCCCTTTTTAAGTGATCTACTTGGAAAACGTGTATTTTTGTGGACGTTTAAAAATGTACTTTCGCATATCGTTTTTAATTTTTTTTTTGCACCAAATTCATGTACTCAATGAGCACTTTAATTTGGTATAAAACAAATTAAAATATTATATAGAGAAATATGTTTTTTACGGGTTTGAAATTGCACGTATTCCCGTATGGATCATTTAAAAAGGGACGGAGGGAGTATTAAATTTATTACCGATTTAAAGTTATAACTAGGTTTTTAGAGCATCTTTATGTGGCTCTCTACTTTAACTCAAAAGTTAAAGTAGAGAGCCAAGCCCCCCAAAATAAGCCAAAATCAGGCTCACCAAATAGTTGATCAAATTGGCTAAGCTTCTAACTTTGCTACAGTACCGCACTAAATTTGGTGCGGCACTGTTCACTCATCAAAACACTATTCACACACTGTTCATGCACTATTCACGCACTGTTTATTTTTTTAATATTACTTTTGGGGAGTAGGAGTAGAAAGAAAGAATGGTTTAATGCAGTAAAGTTAGAATACAGAGCTTGATTTTGTGAACTTTTGTAAAAGTGGCTTGCTAAATTGTAAAAAGTGTTTTTGAAGTTAAATTTGGTGTAAAATTTGGTGCACCTGATAAGGATGCTCTTATCCGGTTAGAATAGAACGAGAAACTATTAAAATGGGACGAAGGGAGTAACATATATTGGGAGAAGTACTTCAACTTTGAAGCATGCCAAGTGTAATTTGCACAATTATCCTTTCAAACGAGACAAGCCAACTTTGTAGTGTTTGAGCTAGGCTCGTCAACTAAATGAGCCTAAAATTCAAGCTTTACTTAACATGCCTCTATAAATAAGCTAAGCATATTTAGGTCAAATCGAGTTTGAGATTGTTAAGCATGTGTTGTTTACTACATGAACCCAAAACTCGAGCTCCAGCTCAACTTGATTACTAAATGAGTTAAGTTGAGCCGAGTTTCGAGCTACTCGCAAGAAGCTCAGTTAAGCTGGGCCGAGCTTACTTAGGCTCGACGGGCAGACCCGACTCAAGGATCAACAGTACTCTGGATATCACGAGAGTACAATCTAAGCACGTGCTCGACCATGTGTATTTGGGATGGGAATAGTACAATTTGTACAATTTGAGCACGTACTCTGGATACAAGTTGTGTCATACATGACGTCACTTGCCTAAAACAATAATGGGTGATGTCACCTAGCTGATGCTGGGCACGCATGGGTTTTGGGTACCTCTAGTGACCCAAGTTTCTACATCCCCATAGTGACCTTAATTGTAGGCCTTCTTTAATTTGTATTTGGGATGGGAATAGTACAATTTGTTGGAAATATTGGGTAGATTGTTTGTGTAAAAAATTAAATCAATTGGATATTGATAGCCACATGTTCGGATACTGATTATATCGATGACCAATATCATTTGGAGAATATATTGTAAGATAAATTTGTTTCAATTGTGTGTCTACTAATCTCCGATGATCATACTTTTTGTACCCGTAATGCACTCAACATTCCCGAAAGATGAATGGTTATAATATCAGAAGATTTCAAAGGGCCCACAATTGATGTCACTACGGGAGCCCTAGGTTTCGTTCATCAATTTGAGATTTGTACTCTTCTTCTTCCTCACTCTACCTCTAACTTAAGTGTCAGAGTATCCTCTGACATAGGGCAGATCTAGTGTAGGCACTGAAGGGTCACATGAACCCCCTAAAAATAGGGTTCCAAAGTAGGCCCCCAAGTAAAAGTAAGTATTATATACCCCCGTCCGTGTTTGATGGTCCATTTTTGGCATTCGTGTTATTTTTTAAATTGTCTATATTTTTCAATTTATAATGGGTTTCATAAATTTTAAAATTCTTGTATAATAGAAATAATTGAGATCTATCAAATAAGGTTCATATTGCATATTTTCAGAAATTTGTATAGAAAGATACGTAGTATAATTTTTCAAAAAGTGTAGAATAGTAAAATTGGACAAAAAACGAATGGAGGTAATACCAAATAGCCCAGAATCTATCAAATTTGATGTAGTATTCCAGGGGTAAAGCATGAGACCCACACGTAAGAGTACATTTTTGAATGTTGGCGCCCATCATTCTTTTTCTTTTGTGTTTAAATGGTTTGAAAGAAAACCTCTACATGAATTTTAGGCCTGGTTTGGGAAAGAAAAAACTTGGTTTTTTGGATTAATGACCTTTAAACCAAAAAACTGGTTTGGATGAATCAGTTGGTTTTTTCCATTGAAATTGACTTAGGTGTTAAAGACTCAAACACCTAAGTCAATTTCAAAAATTAGTATCACAAAGTTAGTGTGTTAGAGACTCGAACCCACATTAAAGTTGACTTAGGTAGCATTAGTGTAGACACCCCAATTTACGTCCTCTACGATTCTCGAACCACGGTCTAAACGGCCTCCCCGATGATGAAAGTAAGGTCGAATTACCTGGATAAATGCTTGAAACAATGCTTTCCAAGGTTGTCAAAAACCCACTTTGAAACAACCCTTATTCACCAACCTTAAAACCCTACGTACCAACATCTCAACCAAAATTATCAAAACCAAAATAGTACTTGTGCGCCCAAGTGCAACTCGTGTGCACGAGTTGAACTAGTGCGCACAAGTTGATCCTTGCACGCCAAGTTTTCACCAGCACGTTGCAGGAGAATTCCATCATGCTTATTTGATTCCTGGGCAGTCCCAGACGCTCCTCCTGCACCCCAGATGCTCCTCTTGTCATTTTCCACTCACCTAGCCTTATAAATACATCACTTTTCTCCCTCCATTGGGCTCTAGGCTTCCTCACCCTATTGCCACCCTCTCTTGACTCTCTCATTCTGAAATCTAACCATTCAACTCTTCTCTTTGCCTCCTAAAAACTCTAGCTCAACTCCACATACTCCACCTATACTTCTTTCTCATCACCAACCTCCTTAACCACCTAGAAACCTTGAAAATCCATTTTCAAAATCCAAATTCTCCTCACATACTTTTGCAATAGTCCTACACCATCAGAAACATCAACCACTTCTAATAGCTTTACCATCCAAGTTCAAAGGAGCATTGTTCAAACCTTTCCAAGGTAATATTCGGCCCTCGGGCAATTGATTTGACCTCCTGAGGAGACCCCTTTGAATACATTCCCGTTCCACATACTGGTAATGTATTTAAAACAGGGTTACATCTTATAACAAATAAGTCTTCTCAAAAAATTATTTTGGAGCAGTGGTCGTGCGCACGAATACTACTTGGGCGCACGAATACTACTTATGCGCACGAATACTACTTGTGCGCACGAATGCTACTTGGGCAGCACGAATGCTCCTCTGTAATTATTTTTCTCAAACGCTGATTTCAAAATATTTCCATAAATGGATTGGTATTTATCATGTTGTCAGTCATCATATTAACCTTCATTTTCCTTGTCTCCTAGGAAATCAGTTGGTTAATTTTTACTAATAAAAAGAAAAACAAAATAATTTTTCTAAATATATTGCAAATCTTTGAGTTTTAAAGAATTAAAGTTGTTCTTGGTTAAGTTCTCCATTTTAATTTCATATGCATTTACATGTACATTACATTTATTCATTTGTATTCGAATTTATTTTAATTGCATTCTATTTCGTTACATGTGTCAAGTTTCATAATAAAATATTTTGTGAAATCCCACGAACATTAAAGTACAGACCGATCTTGCGTCGGGCGAGGGGGGTGCCGTAAAACCCTTCTCCTCTCGTAACCTGGCTCCGAATCCAAAATCTCTTTGGTTACAAAGATCAGTGACTAAGCCTTTTTCAAAATATGGCACGGAAGTCACATTTTTAAATGGGTTCTCGGGGATTTTTTCGCAAACCCGGGTGGCGACTCTCTACTCAAGATAATCAATTTTCAAACCGGCGAAGTCAAGAGCCCCCATGGCAGCGTCCACAATTAGTATCACAAAGTCAATGCCATAACTCTATTCGTTGCACAAATCACTTACTATAACTATGAGTTTAACGTAAAAATACATAAATACTTATTTTCTATTCTTCTTAAATGTTTTACATTTTGTTCATTTTTTCTACAAGCTCAAATTTAGTAATCTGTAAATTTTATAAAGCTCAAACAAAGAATATTAGAGGCCTAAGCTCAAATTTAATTAACACTAACAAGAAAAATATATGTTACACACACACGCTCATTTCTGAATTGAATAATAAAAATTGATGTGGGTTCGGTCAGGAGCTTCAAACGTATATATAGAGCCGGTCCTAAAGGGGTGACCCCTCTAGAGAATTTTCATAGATCGGCCATTGTCTCCGGCTGAATCTAGCCGGATGGCACCAACTAGTTAGTGGCCGGCTTGTTGGCATTGTATCAAAGTCGGCCATAATTTGTTACTAATTTTGAGTTAATCAATAAAAAATACTAGGAATACACACAAATTGGTCACACACTTATACGCATACCTAACATTGAACTGTGGAATTCACGCAAATTATATCACTTTGATGTGAATGTATGTGTAAGTATGAAACTTGTGTGCAGATAGCAGTTTTGTATGAATATCATGGGTTTCCATATAAGATTGGTCGGATGAACGAGTGACAATTCTACCCACGTTTCAATTTGTATAAGAATTAAAAAAATTAAAATTTATATAAGTTCGCTCCCCAAGTTTTTTTTATAATAATCTTACACTCGCCTAACCAGGAGTTCTTAGGAAAATAATGTTAATTTCTAGCACTATTTTTATACATTGAGCTATTATGTTACTTTTTAAAATGGATAGAGATACACAAGATTGTATGCAATACAATTATAGAGTGATTGAATGATCTAAGTTGATCCAAAATATATATGACAATCTTTTTTTATAGTATTAAGTTTCTCAATTTGTATTTCATCGCCTATGTTAATTTTGTTGTTAATTTTCGGCTACCCAACATTCAAATCTTGTGTCCGTCTCTGATTTGAAAAAACGTCTACAATATGAGTCCACAAGCATTCGAGCAAGCCCAACAACGTTGAAAACAGCTCATAGAAAGCAAAAATCCAAACCTGCAATAAAAAAGAAAAAAAGGGTCTTAATGACGGGAGAACTAATCAAACCAGGGATGCCCCAACATTTTGAGGGCCCAAAACGAACCCTTGAACTTGTGGTCCCTACATACTTTTACGATAGAGAAAAAATTCTTGGATAGCCATGGGCTGGAGCTTAAAGTCTGGACGGCGCTCTGAGCATGTATCAGTTCTTGGAGAAATGTTCAACGATCAGCTGGTGACATAGCCAAGGGCGGATCTTGGCTTGGACTAACGTGGGCTACAGCCTGGGTGGAGAGTGGTCTACACCGGAAGCTCGCAACAAATTAACGTCACCCCTAGTCCATTGCAAGAAATGGCTAGACTTCATAATTTTATTGCCCGCCAAATCTCGAATACCCAAAGACAATATTATATTGATAGCCACACCTCCATTATGTAATTTCCTGGTGGATGCTTAAACCTCTATTATGTAATTTATTGGTTGTATCTATTGTTTTTGTGAAAAACTGACTTATTTTATTCATGCCATTCATGTTTACTTTATATATATATATATTGAAAACAGGTTGACACAAATATGTTTTCTGTTTTTACTTCAGTTTTAGAACAAACAGAAATTGGTGTTCAGAAAACAGAAAACAGGAAACAGAAGTGCTACCAAACATAGCCTTAATACGAGATCTTAAAATGAATTCTACACAAGTCAACGTAGATCCCCATAGTTTGGGACTTGGGGTTGCTGTTGTGCACCCCCGTGCATAGCAAGTGCTGCTGTGCTGTGCTGTGCACATCCGGGCCGTCCGTTACTCAGATCGATGGTTCAGATTTAATCTTCCATGCATGATAACGAACGGTTTAAATGCAAAAGTGTCGAGGTGAAATCTGGGCCGTTCATCCGAATAACGGACGGCCCGAATGTGTACAACACCTGCTGTGTGCGGACTGCATATAGAACAACCCCAAATCCCATTGTTTGGGCTCTCAGGCAACTGCAAAGAGAGTATAATCAGTTCATTAAAGTAGGAGTATTATTTTTACTCTTCTGGTAACTTTTGTCTCAGCTAGACAGAGCGAAGATCAGACCACATGTGAGTGAAAAAGGGAAATAGTACACTCACCTAGGCTTGCTAACATAACTGCTAAAGAGTACTGTTATGCTACGGAGAAGGAGTCGCATATTTGAATACAAATGTGTTTTAAAATCGTTGTTTGATGCACGTGGGTTTCACACAATTGACGTTTAATCCACTTGTAACGAATTGTCCTTGACACAACTGTGTTCGGATCCGTCTCCGTTCATGTGTTCCTGGGGCATTTCTGTAATTACACATTCTCTCTCTTTCTGTGTGTGTACCAGATCGATACTGTTATACTGTTTGGCATGTGTAAGCAGCAATAATAACAGGGAAGAATGAGGGTATTGGCTTGTGGATTGGAGGGTGACAACTCACAACCGACAAGTGCCTTTGTACCATGTATCTGCAAAAGAAATGCTAAAATCTGCCATTGTGGTCCAATCCCAACCACCATTCTGCTTCTGCAATTATGGTAATTTATATCTAATCAAATTTTGTAGCGTGTTATAGCTCTTCAAAGGTAGTCTTTGTGGCTCTACTAGAGCTCTTCAATTTGTGTGTGTCTGTGTTTTACTAATTGTACATTTCAAAAATCACATGCTATAGTAAGATTTGATATAAGAAGGATACAACTCATTTTCCAAATACGAAATGTAAGAAATAAAATTTGGAGGGTGAAATAGTGTAAAAAAGGATCTGTGATGAAACTTGCAAGTAGCAAAAAATACTGGCTGTGTTCGTTTCCAGTTTTAGTTTAGTTTTAGTTTTGATGACATCATCATTACCCTCATTTCTCTCTCTCTCTCTCTCTCTCTCTCTCTCTCCACTCATTACACCTTTTGACATCATCAAAACTAAACTAAATTACCAAACGAACACAGCTCTGAAATCTTCAATTTTTTTATATTTATTAATATTTGATTGGGGACTAGATGAGTTATATTATTTTTATTATTATTATTGTATTAATATTTGAGTGGTTTGCTAGAGATGTACACTACACACTCTTATTTGGCTCCTTCGGGTGGATTCACACAACTATTTGAATTCTTTGAGGGCGTGGGACGAAGGAAGAGGGTGTGGTGCGGGGCATCCGGTCGTTCACCGCGAAAATGTATGGCCTTGTGGTATGGGGCATCCGGTCGTCCACTACGAAAATGCGCGGCTCAGATTTAATTTGAGCCCCATGTAAATCCGAACCGTCCATTACTGGGATTAAATTCGAGCCGTGCATTTTCCCGATGGACGGTCGGATTACCGCACCACATGGTGCTGTGCACCATGGGACCCTTGGAACGAAACTGTGGCGGAGCTAGGATTTCGATTCAGATGTGGCACCAAAAATCAATGCAATTAGGGGTATAAAAAAGAGTACATATGTTTTAAGGTTAATATTGTCATATACACTATTAATTATCCATCAATATGTTTAATTATCAAAAAACCAAATTACCCTAAAGAGTCCACATTTTCATTGATTACACTAAATGTACACCAGATTGTACACATTAATGATCGTAGCCGTTCAATATGTTTAAAAAATTGTATAAGGGTCCTCTATAAAAAAAATCGGCTCATTCAGATTGATTTGGAGCATGACCAATTCATTCAATTTTTGCCATGCGAATTCAAGGATGAAAAGCGATAAAGTTCTTTTCAATATTTGAATGAGCTGATTTTTTTTTAGAAACTCTTAAAAATATGTTTTAACCAAATTGAACAGCTCCGATCTTTTGTTTAGGATTCCGAAATGGGTTCTATACACTCCGATGTACATTTAGTGTGCACCAAATGGTGCATCTATAGTTTTTTTTTACACAACCCTGCCCCACTTATTGCCTCCACGGCTCCACCCATGGAACCAAAGTAAGGGGTAGTTTCCCATTTCCAAAAACTCCTAAATATAGATTTCGAGACAGATCATGTATGCACACCCTCGGAAGATATGGGGGCTCCATTAACAATGGTGTGTGGGCTCCACACTCAAAAGATGTGTGGGCTCCATAAACACCGTTGGTACAGTTCGTGCACTTACTTATACAAGTGTTTGTGATTATAGCATTTTTTACTACTGCTATTTAGGCTGCATCACATGAAATATATAGCTTCATTATTTTTGTGCAAAATGAATTTGTTGAGATATTCGCGATAGAACGTCACCACAGTCACTAGAGTCCACTAAATCTAAATCGGAGCCGAAATTAAGATCCTACCGCGTACTACGGGCACGAAACAATATCATAAATGTCCGATTCAAGCACTGCATAAAAAATTCGAATTAGGAGAACATCTTAAGATCAAACTTTTTTCATAAAGATGGAAGGGGAACTTTATTCTCTTCTTCTTTAATCATTTTGGGTAATTAGGAGTACTTGAGTAATGGTTTCATTACATATCCAGATATCCTCAAAAGACGATTCAATTACCAAGCAAACCAACATAATTACATCTACAAGGATGTAATAATTGAATGGCCCGACTCTCATTGTAAGCTTTAACAGTGATCAAGTACACAGCCTACCAGGCATGTGACCTTTGCTTGACTCTCACTCCCTTCCCACATTCTTTTTACTCATGTTCTTGTGATAGAAAATGCAATTTAATTATAAAACGAGTCCACTCGTCCGAACAAGTTAGTCCACCATGAATAACGTGCAATTTTTGGACCATAAAATAAAATGCTTTTGGACATAATTCAAAAGATCTCAATTAGTTAAAATTACGAATGTTAAGTATTTTTTCTTTGTTATCTGAAAATTTCACTTCGTTCTGTAGAAGACTAAGTTGACTTTGGTGTAAAAATTATACTTAAATTTACTAAAACTTAAGAGAAAACAATTAAAGATACCATACCATAAAGCCTCCAAAAAGTTAGGCCAAACTCACCCTAACTTCTTATTGCAGAACAATAAACCAAACTTGTGACGCTTATAAAATTCATTGAGAGTAGAACCAAGTGGAACCATCCACCTCTCGCCTTCATAAGCTTATATTATCATTTGAAAAGTGAAGTTACTCAAGCTCTATTCACTATCGAGTTGATGGAAACTTGTTTGAGATCGGCTCGACTAATCAAGCAATTGCGCTTGAACATATTTTTGAAGCTCATTAAAATTTCAAACCAGCCCAATTATTTGATTTGAACCAGCTAATTATTTGCGGGCTTAATTTTTTTTTTTGGCATAATTAGATATGTCCCTCCATTAAGAGTACGCTAGAAGGTTACGAATTAGAGATGAGATGAAGGTATGTTATGATGACAAGTAATTCTATTTTTTTTTTTTTATCATTCAGGCGTTCAGGCTAGCATACACATTTTGACTAAAACTTGGGAGCTAAATGCCACTGTCCACATATGACGAGTGACAAATACAGAGGACAATCTATGAAAACTTGGGACTGAACGGATAAGAAACAACAGAGCCATCTAATATTAGGGACAAAGGCTTGTTGAGTTTAATTTTTGCTAGCCATGAAAAGGACCAAATGAATTCTCACTTGGGAGTTTTTTTTGGTTGTCTAGACGATAGAATATTAGTAGAGTTAGATTATTATGGCAAACCAACGTAGTTCCATTAACGCTAACTTGAGACCTTTGACACCTAAATGCGCACTCACGACCACTTCAACTACAGCGAGCCACTTGTTACTTTGAGATGGAGACACCAAGGGGTATCCTAGTTTCACAGCCATATATCTAACTTCTTGTTTTAATAATTCAATCCGTTGATTTTCTTGTTTCATGTAGACATATCTTTCCAATACTAAAAGGAAATTCTATCGTCCTCTTTTCGTCCTCCCTTTTCTTCATTCTTCTTAGGCCTTCCCTTGTGGCTCTTACAAAAATGCCCCTGGTGGACCGTCGCATAAATTCATGTCTCCTCTTTTTGTTTCTTGGTGGTTGGGTAGCTGTGGACGGCGGGATCCACGCGGCTCGGAGGCCCATTTGGCGTTTTTGAAATTGAAGAAGAAAAATGTGAGTCGCCACCCGGGATTTATTTTTAGAAAATGATTTTGGTACCCGAGAAACCGTTGAACCGTTGAAAAATAATTGATGACTCTCGTGCCGTTTCTGGAAAAGATTTGATCTGCGAAACGATTCTTGGATTCAGAAGCCAGGTTACGAACGGGGAAGGTTTTGTTGAAAAGCACCCCGTTCGCCCGGGAAATTCCCGGTCTCTACTAAATTTTCGTGGGATTTTAGAAAGTATTTTATCGAAAACTCTGATAAATAAACAAGTAAATAAGAGATAAAACCATAACGGGAATAAAATTAATCGAAAGGGACTAAATAGCAATAATGGAGGATTAGAGGGGTGGAAGGCGTAATAAACAGGTTGCAGGAAAATCAGAAAACAGAGTGTAAACAGAGGAAGATAGAGAAAATTTCCATACTGCATAGATTAGCCGTACGGCTCACCTATGTTGGCCGTACGGCTCACTTGGGTTAGCCGTGCGGTTAACTTTTTGATGGATTTTTTGAAATTTTGGTTTTCGAACAGAAACTTGTTATTGTTTTTAAAACTTGATTTTTGTGAAAAACTCAACCATCCAAGCCCAGAAATGACTATTAGAGTCACTCTTGACCCGGGGGTTCCCTCAGAAGCCGAGGTTTTGAACCCGGTATCATGAAATAAGG
Source organism: Vaccinium darrowii (assembly GCA_020921065.1). Taxonomy (NCBI): domain Eukaryota; kingdom Viridiplantae; phylum Streptophyta; class Magnoliopsida; order Ericales; family Ericaceae; genus Vaccinium; species Vaccinium darrowii. The sequence goes on along the minus strand of CM037161.1, from coordinate 30,207,393 downwards.
TTGCACCTTTACAAAAGCTTTGAACAACTTAGAAACTTCAGGAGTTCTTGGATGCAAACTTCGAACAGAAGCTTTCTCAGGTGTATTATGGGTCACAGAGAATGAGAACAGAGGAATGTACTATGGTTTAGACAAAAGTTTTGGACGGGTTTTCGGACGAGATTTTTTAACGGAAAGTGGTCGGAGAATTTTGGCGGCGTATCGGGGTGGTACGGAAATTACTCTGTGTTGAAAATGGGAGAGAGAGAGGTTATTTATAGACGGAAAAACGAATAAAATTGGCATAAAATCTTCCAAAATGATGAGATACTTCTGCCATAAATTTTCGAATATTATTCTGACACATAGCCGTACGGCTTGGATGGGTTGACCGTGCGGTTGTATTGAGTGAACCGTACGGCTTGATCATTGAAAAGTAGATCATACGGTTTGTACAGTGAACCGTACGGCTAGGGCTGTTTTTGTCCAAAAAATTCTGAAGTCCAAAATTGCTGTTCCAAGCTGTTCCAAAGTACCGCCGAGCATTTCTTCCATCATTGGGGATGCATAGGGATTAAAAATTGGGGTGTCTACAGTTGCCCCTCTTTGACGAGACTTAATCATCATTCCGTGATGCAAGTTGCGTCAAAGATATAGACGTCCCAATTTTGATCACCTAGTGCGAGAAAACGGATAAAACAAAATATGGTCGAGCATGGAGCTTCCTACGTACCCTGTTTGTAGGGATCAGACCAATCGTAGTTCGGGGCTACAAAGATGTTTTAGTGCTGAATGCCATAAAGGACTTAAAATGGTTCCTGAATTTTGGAAAATGCCACTGAGGGCTAAAAATGTGGTTTTGAAAATTGAAAAGTGCCATAGAGGGCTTGTTTGGAAAATGCCACTGAGGGCTAAAAACGTAATTCTGAATTTTGAAAAAGTGCCGTAGAGGACTTGTTTGGAAAATGCCGCTGAGGGCTAAAAACGTAATTCTGAATTTTGAAAAAGTGCCGTAGAGGACTTGTTTGGAAAATGCCGCTGAGGGCTAAAAATGTAATTCTGAATTTTGAAAAAGTGCCGTAGAGGACTTGTTTGGAAAATGCCGCTGAGGGCTAAAAACGTAATTCTGAATTTTGAAAAAGTGCCGTAGAGGACTTAAAAGATAATTTTGGAAATTTGGACATGCCGTCGAGGGTGTGAAAATAACTTTTGGAAATTTTTGGGAAGTGCCATTTGAGGGCTTAAAAGATAATTTTGGAAATTTCGTGTTGAAAAGGGTTTTAGCCGCGTAATCAAAAGGAGGTACCTTGGGATGTGCCACGTGGTAGAGGAAGGAAGGCAAGCCGTGCGGCTTCGACAGACATACCTGAGACACATCGTGCGGCGGAGAAAACAAAGGCAGGAAGACCGTGCGGCTTACACGGTTGGATCGTGCGGTTTACATCACAAACCGTACGGCTACTCTTGACGGTTTTACACAAATTAAAACTGTCGGGCTTGTTTGGTTTTCCCTTATTCGTTCAAAAATATTGAGAGTCAGTTACTGAGAGACTTCGACGGGGTGGTAGTCTTCTTCTTTTTCATTCGATTACCCATTTCCTGTGCAAATCCCGTTCGAGATCTCAGTTAAAATCAAAGGTTCTTTGTTGGTGATGGCCGATTTTGACGGGAATTAAGACCCACCGGTTGTCTCCAGTGTTGACGAGTCGACGCCGATTCCCGTGGTAGAAGGTGCGGTGGCCCAAGCCTCCATGGCCGGTTCATCCTTGCCGGAGTCGAGAGAGGTCCGTTCAACAGGGGCGACGGCGGCCCAAGCGACCGTTGTTGACCCACCATCATCGGAGTCGAGAGAGGCCAGTTCGGGCGACGTTGTTACGGGTGACCGTGAGTATTGTGCGACCGGATCTGGGGAGGAGGTCCCCCGCGCGGTTCAGACGGGTGAAGAGAGGCCCCGTGCGGCTCACTTGGGGGACCGCACGATTGACGGTGGGGCTGCCCATGGTGGTTTTGTGCCGACTGGGGCTGCGGAGGGCGGTTCAGCGCCGGTTGAGATCATGGAGAGTGGTGGTGATGCCCTCGGGGCAATAGCGGAACAGTATAGTGCAATGGATGATGTCTGGGCGACCATGGAGAGTACCGATATCCCGGTAAGTACCGTCACCGCTTCTAGTAGTTCCATGCATGTTGATATTGATATAAATGTTCCTCTGGCTGATATTGAAATGAATGTTGGTGGTGTGGATATTCTGATCGATCCGCGGGCTGTGGAGGAGAGTGTAGGTGGTGGTGACGTAGTTTTTCCTGATGTTGCGAGTGCTGTTTTAGTGAGAGAGTTCTTGGTTAGAGGTGATGATGCTTCTGTTAGGATTCCGGTTACCATTAGACAGCCTAGGGATGTGGTTATGGAGGATCTCGGGGAAACGGGAGGTAGTAGTGATGAGGAGATGGGTGATAGGATGTTTTATAGTGGAGGTGTTAGAGGTGAGGGAGGTCAGGCTGAGGAGATACGTGCTGAGGAGGCACATGCTGAGAGGATGGAGAGAGTAGAGACTGAGAGAGTACAGGCTGAGGGGGCACGGGTACTTGGCACGGGTAGGGCTGCAGAGGAGAGTGCTGATACTGGGGAGCCTTCTGACCCTGTTTTGTTTCCTTCACGGGTTGGTTCTTCACGAGCTCCGGGAGCTACTTTAGGAGATACCTTGGAGGGGGCCACTGACGAGACGTTGGCCCGGAACTTGCAGCAGTTCCCTCAGTTGGGCGAGGTTTTAGTAGGAGAGACGTCACCGGTTGGCGAGCCTGAGCAGGCAGAGGTACAGACAGAGGAGATGGTCCGTGTGACCATTGTTGAGGAGGTTCAGCTGGCTTTGAGGAGCAGACAGCCCTTTGTCCCTGAGACTTACGATCCTCCGGTTCACTTTTTTATACCGGTGGGGTGCGAGGTGTACGAGCCGCAGTTGCCACTTTACCCTGAGTTATTGATTTTGCGTGACCCGTCGACACACATTTCGAACAGACCTCTGGTACGTACCATTTGTTTACACTTGCCTTCTGAACTGCTTTCATTGTTGCATATCCTTTGTTGCTTTACTGAATGAATTCGTGCAATGTTCTTGAAACAGGTGGATCGTTCTCTGCTTGGATACAGCGGGCCATCTGATTGCTTGGCTCAGTATAGGAGGTTGCCTTCGAGTGTGAGAGAGTTGATAGATGCAGCTGGCTTCACTGTTTTTATCAGTACTTTGCTGCCTACCCGGATAGACCGCAAGTTGCTGAGGGCTTTGTTAGAGCATTGGTGGGACACCACCAATAGCTTTCACTTTCGGCTCGGGGAGATGACGATCACCCCTTTGGACTTTGCAGCGACTACAGGGTTGAGAGTTGACGGTGAGTCGATACCTTTTGACTCTGGCTTGTACTTGGACCGGGCGGCAGTGCGCCACTTTCTGGGGAGGGAGGTTGGAGATGAGGCGATGGTGAGATATGACCACTTGCCGGCGATATGGGACCACGAGCTGGGGTCTCCAGTTGAGGCTGCACAGATGGCGAGAGCCTATTTGCTGTTCTTGTTTAGTACTGCGCTATTTCCGAACAGGCAGAATTCGGTGCACCTGAGTTGGTTACCTGCTTTGGCAGACTTGAGGACGGCTGGCCGGTTTGACTGGGGTGGAGCTGCTTTGGGCACTCTTTACTGTTTCCTTGGCTCAGTGGTACGCGGAGCGGCGACCACTCTTGGGGGTTACTGGAGGATTCTGGAGGTATGACATGTTCATTTCTTTTGCTTTGAATTCTCCATGCATTGTTGCTTTCATTCTTGTTATTGATAGATTTCCTGAAAAATGCAGGTATGGGCTTATGAGGTGTTTGGAGTACCGGCCCCAGAAAACTCTCATGCGAACAAACGGGTGCTTCCGCGGGCGGTGAAGTGGGCCAAGGAGCATGTCGGGAAAGGTGGGAAGAAGGGGCAGCTGAGGTTCTTCCGTGTTTTCTTGGACCAGTCTAGAGGCGAGACGGTATGATACCAAACTTTCTGAATTCTTTTCCAGTCGTTTCAATTCCTATGTTTGCCTTGAAAGTGACCCATGATTCCCTGCAGGTGAACTGGAATGTGTGGGATAGGTTGAGCGCCCCTTACTTGACTCGAAGCAGGGTGATGACGCGAGGGCGTGTGCTGTTGGAGTCTCCATATGGGTGGCAGTGGTACCTGGGCGAGAGGGTGACGCGCCAGTCCCTGGGTTTAGACCACTTTAGAGTGCCGGGTCCTCTTCCACCGTTTGTTCAGAGGACGCAGGAGTATACCTTAGCTGAGGTGGCGGCGCACACGGTGCTGGACACAGAGTTGGTTTTCAGCCCTTCCGAGGACTATGACAGTTATGTGGTGAGTAGCTTGGCTTACAGTCTGGATATGGAGACCCGTCTGGCTGCCCCCGTACCTGAGGAGGGTCCAGTACTGCCTGTTCTGAGGAGAGAGATTGATGTGATGTTGCCGAACGGGAGTATGGGATATGTGGTGGTCCCCGAGGTTACTCCACCAGTTACTCTTATAGCGACAGAGGTAACCCTGAAATTTGAAAACAAGAAATGACTTAGACTTTATGTTTTATTCAAGCATTTATTCATGTTACCTGCCAATGCTTTTGATTTTGCCTGCAGATCCCGGCGGACTGGGCTGTGTCCGCCGTTCAGTTGGTGCGAGACCTGGAGGCTCTGGTTCGCAGTCTCACAATTGGTGGGCCTCCGGAGGTGCACCCGAGAGTAGAGCCGGGCGTCGTGCCCCATGCTGGTGGAGATGACGATGACGGGGATGACGGAGCTGGTGGTGGCCGCGGAGGCAGAGCTGGCCGGAGAGGCAGCCGAGGTGGTAGTGAGACGAGGGGCAGAGCAGGAGGCCGTCGTGGGGGCCGGACGCTGGAGGTAGTAATAGCGGTCGTGGTACCAGCAGTGACCGCGGGACTAGGGGTAGTGAGTCGGGTGGACGTCGTAGGTCTCGACGCACCTGTGGAGCTTTTCCTGTCGGTGAGACGGATCAGGTATCCATTGTGCTTTGCTCTTTTGAAATTGAATGCCTTGAATGTTTAATGGATTTCCTTTCTTTGCGCAGGATATACTTCCTGCTGTGCAGCCTCGCAGGAGGCCTTTGATGAAGAACGTTGGCGGAGGTCCGTCTACAGTTCCACTGGTGATTCCAGCGTCTGACAGAGTGCTGCAGTCTTCGGCTCAGAGAGAGGGTGTCCCTGAGAGTTCGGCGGCTCAGGGAGAGCAGTGGCTTCCTCGCGAGGGAGATGCAAAGAGTAGTGGCGGTAGCAGCAGCGAGGACACACCTGAGGAGGATCCACTTCTAGCTCTGGGCTATCGCCGGAGCACGAAGAGGCGACGTAGTGGTTTTTAGGATGAGCCTGTGTGCTCAGTTTTGATTTGGGCGCCTGTTTGCCCCGTTTTCCTCTTCTTTCATGGATACGGCCTGCGAGCCACGTTAGCTTTTGATGTTGGGCTAGTTTACCCCAGATAGATGTACATTTATGTTCATGACATGGATGCCGTTTAGTTTTTATAGAGATTGCACATATTTGTTATGCTTTGAATGATTCACACTGACGCTTTTTGAAAGAAGAGCTAAGTTTTGCACATGATTGCTTTGTAAGTGACTGAATTTCGATAATACGTAGTACATGCCCCTGGGAAAGCAAAAATATGTATTTTTGGATTGAAATTGGAAGGATGACGCGTGTATATACAAACTGACTCGATGAACTCGAAACTTTACAAGAAACTTGAGTATAATGTGGGCATAATGTGGCCCGTTGTGCCGGAAATTATGAATTTACATGATGCTCGCCAAACGACACTTCCAACAAATCACTAATGCATATCGTAACTTGCTGAAATGAATGAAACAAAGAAATTGACACTTGGACACGTTTTGACCTGCTGACGCCCCTTGTTCGGGTGATATAGGGTGATATTAGGCTCGGGCATCCTGGGACCTTGAATTCTTCCGTAAAATCCACCAAGTAACTTCATGATATCCTTGTAGACTCTTGGCATGGCTTGCTGGAGCCGTTGACGCCAAGAAAGTAATGCGACTTTTTTCAGTCTGTCGGCTCTTGTGTATCTACGCCTTCGGAGAGTATCCGTCCATGCAACTGTGGTTCAGAATTCAAACCAATTTCCCTCACAGCTTTAAAATACCCATTATAATTTGTATGAACAGAAAAAGTGCCCAAAACATGCCCAAAACAATTTCCGGAGACTTGAGCCAAAACTTGGTCATGAGAATCATGAAGTTAGCCGTACGGCTAACTGAAATAGGCCGTACGGCCAAACTAAGTGAACCGCACGGTTCACTTCTAAAAACGCCAAGACTTCGAGTTTTGTTGCAGACCTCTAGGCTCCTGCATGTCTTCCTGTTGCTCTGTGATCTGAAAGATGATCCGATCTTGCTATTTTCGAAGTTCTTTCAAGATTTCCACGCTTTTCAATATTGGCACTCTTTACGAGGCAGCTGATTCAAAAATTCTCTTACCCATGCGTACGATAAATGGCCTTCTTCCACAGCCCCTTTGTGCTCTAAAAACAAAAAGTCTTTCATTCTTCCCGTACCTCCTTTTTCGACCATGAGTTTCTCGGCTTTGGTTCGACCTTGGCTCGACCAACTTGACGGCATTGGATGGCTCAACTTTCAGGACCATCGGATGACTTCGCTGCGCCGTATCCGGGACGTAACAATCCGTCCTGAGTTCTTGCATGCTGCAGTTCGATTCTGGGATCCGAAAGTACACGTGTTCCGTTTCGGCTTTCACGAGTTATGCCCCACTGTGGAGGAGTTTCATGCATACCTTGGTGGGTTTAATCTGGAGACGCCGGTTATCCCTTTGCACGGGGTAAACTTTGCTAATGTGTTATCCGCTAAGCTTGGGATAAGCAATAAGGCGGCGAAATCCATGCTCCATGGGGGTATTATTAACATTCCGCGAATCATAGCACAGTTTCGTCCGGAAGGTTTCGCATTGTGTCTTTGCTTGCTTGCTGCTTTCTTGTTTGTCCGGTCTGACGGACAGACGAGTTCATCACTGGTTGGTGTTGCCATGCAAATCGAGGAGCGCAAAGATGTGGCTCCGATGGTTTTGGCAGAAACCTTGATGGGTTTGGACAGAGTTTATGCCGGGGACACCAATGTTTTCGAAGGTAGTGCTTTGCTTCTACAGGTAGGCTTCTCACTCAGCTCTCCTTTTTCGGGTTTTTCCCACTTTCTCATTTTACCTCAATGCTCGGGTTTAGGTTGTCTATGGCTTCTTACTTGTTTTCTCTCTGATGTAGATATGGCTGTGTGACAAGGCCAACTTGCTGGAACCTGTGCCGCGGGGGCGGATTCATGAAACACAGGGATTCGTCCAAAGGGACTTTCTAGAAGTTTTTGATGACGTGCATGGCTGGTTTAGGGTGCTTTCCCGGCTTACAGAAGAGGTAATCGCTTGGCGTTTGTCCTGGCTTGACAATCCTGCTATGACCGTGAGCAACATGGGGCATCAGCGGGCAATTTTGGCTGGTCTATCCTGCTGGACTTTCTACATTCCAAACCGCATTCTCCGTCAACTTGGCGTCCGTCAAACAATACCGCCATCAGAGAACTTTGTCATGCCGAATCACAATTTTGCTACCTTCAGAGCTTATCAGAATACTTGGAGGGAGCGTGTGACCATCTCAAGAGATCAGTATCCGAGTGTCAATCTTTCAGAGCGTTACGTGAGATGGTTGATAAGAGACATGGAAACAAGAGAACATGGAAGTCAAAGTTGACTTTTAGGACTTGATCTTAATGTGCCCGAAATAAATTGCTTAGACCCACGAGATGCTTCGTGTGAGGTCATGCTTTGCTGTTTGTTTTGTGTTTTGAAAGTTTCATGCTCAGCCATGTAATCCAAGAAGTTTATTTCAATAAAGATGAATTATGAGAGTTGCATTTTGATTTGCGCACAATAGTCATAAACCAACTTAAAGAGATATTTTGAAAAGTAGCGACCAGTCCTCAAAGTGAGGATGCCTACGTATCCCTTTTACAGGAATCAGGTCATGACGTAGTTCGAAAGTACAAATTTGGCCAGGGTTCACTCGAGTATTGACACTCTCCTTTTGCGCTCTGAATTTTGCCTAGTACCGCCCTTTCGGGTTTTCGGTCTAGCGAGCTCGTTTGATCGATTTGCCTTAACTTTTGCCTAAATCGCCCGATGTGAATTTTCGACTTAGCAGGCTTGCTCTAGATTTTGCCTGGCACTGTCCGCCCTTGCGGTTTTCAGTCCAGCGAGCTTCTCTCAGGGGTAATATCTCTTGAGTTGATCCATGTTGACCAAAGTTGAGAATTCGTTGTCGTCGAGATCAATGAGTTGTGTTGCGCCTCCAGACCATATCTTCCTGATGATGTACGGACCTGCCCATTTTGGTCGAAATTTCCCGCGAGGATCGAAGACTGGAGCTCGAATCTCCTTCAAAACCATATCACCTTCTTGCAAGTCTCTGGATTTCACTTTCTTGTTAAATGCCCGTGCAATTCTGCGTTGATAACCCTGAACATGATACAGAGCCTTGAGCCGCCTTTCGTCAAACAACATAAGCTCCTCGAATCTCGAGCTTTGCCATTCCGCTTCGCTGACTTCTGATTCGATCATGACCCTCAGAGATGGTACCTCAAGCTCAATTGGAGGACGGCCTCCATGCCATATACCAAAGAATAAGGTGTTGCCCCTGTGGGAGTACGAACAGATGTCCGATATCCCCACAATGCCAATGGCAGTTGTTCGTGCCAATCCCTTGCGGACTGAGTAGTCTTATCCAGTATTGTCTTGAAGGTTTTGTTTGCTGCTTCCACGGCTCCATTGGCTTGTGGTCGGTAAACAGTTGATTTGTGAACTTGGATTGCAAAATCTTTGAGAGTTTCTGCGGCTCTGCCCTTGAAATGAACCTCGTTGTCTGATACGAAAGCTTGAGGGATACCATATCGATAAATGATGTTCTGTCTGATGAAGTGGGAGACTTGAACTGCTGTCAAAGTCGCATATGAAGCGGCTTCGACCCATTTGGTAAAATAATCGATTGCTACCAAGATGAACTTATGCCCGTTAGACGCGGCTGGTGTAATTCTACCAATGACATCAATGCCCCAAGTAGAGAAAGGCCAAGGTGAAGTCATGGAGTGTAATTCTGATGGTGGTACATGCATGAGGTTGGCGTGAACTTGGCACTTGTGACATTGCCTTACATACTGGACGCACTCAGTTTCCATGGTTGACCAGTAATATCCCTGACGGAGAATCTTCTTTGCGAGCATTATCCCATTCATGTGAGGACCGCAAACTCCTTCGTGAATTTCTTCCATGATCATGGTGGCTTCTGTACCATGTACACATAATTTATGCGTCCCACAATGCGACCGCCGGTATAGTTTTCCTCCGCAAATGATGTATTGAGAGGCCAACCTTTGAAGAGCAATCTGATCCTTCTTTTCGGTTCCTGCCGGGTACTCCCCTTTCTCGATGAAGTTCCAAATGTCGTGATACCATGGCAGACCATCGTCAGGTTCATTGACAATCATGACATATTCGAAAACAGGTTTATCCCTCTGCTCGATTGTGATTGGTCTGAGTTTAACTCCAGCTGGTATCTCCACCATCGAGGCTAAAGTTGCCAAAGCGTCTGCAAACCTGTTCTTCAATCTAGGAATATGAGTTAATGTGACCAGTCTGAAATCGCGGAATTAGATCTTCGAGATCTTGGTGATAGGGTTTGAGCTTGTCTTCCTTCACCTTCCATTCTCCGTTGGCTTGCGACACCACCAAGTTGGAATCTCCGACTACCTTCAGTCTTTCAACTCCGGTTTCTAAGGCAGCCTCCATCCCTACTATGCATGCTTCGTATCCTGATTGGTTGTTAGTGACTTCGAAATTCAACTTGAAAGCAAGAGGGTTGTGTGACCCTTCTGGTGAGACTAGCAATACTCCGATTCCGAATCCTTTCTAGTTGGCGGCTCCGTCAAAATACAACATCCAAACATCGTTGGTTGTCGTCATTACATTCTCGTCAGGGAATTCAAACTCTATATCCTCCGGCCCTTCCACAGGATGGTCTGCTAGAAATTCTGCGACTGCTTTCCCTTTTACTGACTTTCGAGTGATGTACTTGATATCGAATTCTGCTAGCATAAGCAACCATCGCGCCAGTTTACCTGTCAGTGCTGGTTTTTCGAACAGATATTTGAGCGGATCCATTCGAGAGATTAGCTTCACGGAATAAGCCAACATGTAATGTCTCAACTTCTTGGAAGCCCAGATTAACGCCCAACAAACTTTTTCTAGTGACGTGTATCTCTCCTCACATCCCATCATTTTCTTGCTGATATAGTAAATAGCCTTTTCGCTCCCTCCTTCTCCTTCTTGCGCTAACATGCATCCCATAGCTGAAGACGTGACAGATAGGTATAGAATGAGAGGTTGTCCTGGTATAGGTGGCATCAATACCGGAGGGTTCTGAAAATACTTCTTGATGGTCTCGAAAGCTTGCTGACACTTGTCGTCCCACTTGAATGACACACCTTTCTTGAGCAGACGAAACATCGACTCGCAATTGGAGGTTAACTTGGCAATGAATCTGCTGATAAACTGAATTTTTCTGAGGAAACTCCGTATTTCCTTCTCCGTTTGAGGTGGCTCTGTTTCCAGGATGGCTTTGATTTTTGATGGATCCACCTCGATTCCTCGTGTGGTGATCATGAACCTGAGCATTTTTCCGACCGTGACTCCGAATGTACATTTCTCAGGATTGAGGCGCAACCTGTATTCGCGGATTCTCTCGAAGAATTTCTTAAGGGCGAGCAGATGCCCTTCTCTTTCTTTGGCTTTGACAATCATGTCATCCACATACCCTTCTACTTTCTTGTGGATCATGTCATGCAACAATGTCGTGGCAGCTCTTTGGTAAGTAGATCCCGCGTTCTTCAGTCCGAATGGCATAACCCTGTAGCAATAGGTGCCCCATTCCGTGGTGAAAGTGGTTTTTTCACGATCTTCGGGAGCCATGAGGATTTGGTTGTAACCTGAAAATCCATCCATGAACGACAATAGTGCGTGTCCTGCAGTGTTATCTACCAAGACATCTATATGTGGCAAAGGAAAGTCATCTTTTGGGCTTGCTTTGTTCAAATCCCTGAAGTCTACACAGATCCTGATCTTCCCGTTCTTTTTAGGAACAGGCACAATATTTGCGACCCATTGAGGGTATTCTGTGACTATCAGAAATCCTGCGTCTATCTGTCTCTGAACTTCCTTCTTGATCTCCAATATCCAATCTGGCCTCATCTTCCTCAGCTTCTGCTTAACAGGCTTTGCATCGGGGTACAACGGGATTCGATGCTCCACTATCTCAGGATCGATACCGGGCATATTTGCGTGTGACTATGCAAAAACATCTTCGAATTCTTTCAGGAGATCCGAGTGAGCTTTGAATTCTTCTGGAGATAGTCCGGAGCCGATTTGGACCATGCGCGGATTAGTCTCATCTCTCAAATTTATAGAAACAACTTCTTCTTTTATAGGCTGAGCATGCCTTTCATCTTCCCTTTCGATTAGAGATCGGAGTTCTTTTGGAATTTCTTCCTCAAACTCGATCCCCTCATCATCGGGGTCGACGCAATTTATTTCTGACACAGCAAGATAAGCAAAGTCGATTTTATTCATTTAAAAGGAAAGGGCCCCAGGGGCATGATACATGAGAGTGGACTCAAACTCAAAGGAAAAGTGGTGACGCGGAGTGATAACAGTCTCAAGCTCCGACTCAATACCAGACTCAATGCTAGATGCAGTGCTAGACTCAGATTTAGATTCAAAATCAGTGCCAGTGTAAATGATTCTAGGTACAAAAGTGCAATTTTTATAAGTTCCATTGGCATCCATAATGAGGGTGGTAACATCCTCCAGAGCTTCCTGGCCCAGCATCATCAGCTCCATGTCTTCAACAGGCTTCAAATCAGTAAGCGTCGCAGCAGGCTCATCCTCTCTCATACCTAGCGAACTTTCCTCCCCAAACAGCGATGAAAGATTCCCTGAGTCAAGAACTTTGACCCAGTCAACATGGAACATCTCAGCCGGTTCTTCCCATTTTTCTGTCTCATCATCACTATCCCAGGTGTTGTCAGCAAAGATTTCGAATCCTAGCAGCTTGGTTTTTGCCTCCATATCCCAGAATGGTTCTGGCTCCCCCAGGTAAACAGCCTCTGGAGCTTTCGTGAAACGGATTGGCCCTTGATTGGCACGTGCTTGCCCTTTCTGTTTGTGACCAGATTCATTGTTTGCTGACTTATAACCAAGGCCAAAACAGTGATTATTTGTCATAAACTTAGGGAACTCTGCTACCCCTTGATTGTTGCGACCAAGCCCTAAGCCGGGTAAATACTCCATTTTCAACATCATGTCTCGGGCAGTTGATCTTACTGAGAAATCCTCGTCCATCTTGATAGTAAGAACCCCGTCGGAAGTATCAAAGGAAAATCCTCCGAGAGTGATGTCTTCCTCTCCGTGAGCAATCTCAAGTAAGGGGGCATTGTCGGGAACATGCGGACGAATTCTAGAGTCCCCATAGATGGTTAAGGTTCCTGTGGCTAGTCCAGAGCTGAACTTTCTGATGTAGAGAGGAAGGCACAGCCATGATGTCTGATCGGTGGAGCCATGGCCTGCCTAGCAACAGGTTGAATGACGAGGGGATGTCGAGCACATGAAATTCAACACTAGTCTTAAAATCTTCGATCATTACTTCCATCTGAATGGTTCCAATCACATCTCGTCGAGTATTGTCATAAGCGCGTACTCCAAGACTAGACGGCTGGAAATCCTTGTTCTTGAAACCCAAACAACAAGCTGTACGCAAGGGACAGACGTTCAAGGCAGATCCGTTGTCCAATAACACAACCGGGACCCATTTTTCCATGCATTTCAGAGTGATGTGCAATGGCTTGTTGTGACCAGCTCCTTCTGGCGGCAGATCCTTTTCGGTGAAGACTACAACATGTTTTGCGCGGGTAGATGTAAGTAGGGCCACCATCGTTTCAGGAGGAGTGTCTGGTGGCACTTCCATATTTGACAGGGCTTTGATTAGCTTCTGACGGTGCTCTCGAGATGAAGAAAGTAATCCCCAACTAGACACTGAGGCTGGGGTTCGTTCAAGCTATTTTTTAATCGGGTCATTCGTTACCGGTGGACCCTTCGGAGGGGGTTTAGCAACCGGGTTCTGCTGAATGACAACTTCTGGATGGTCAGGAATCGTGTCCTCGAGGAAGGAATCATCCCAAACGAAATCTCCTGTTGTGGCATGGTTAGAGGGATTCCCATTCTGAAGACGGGTTGGCTGGTAGACTCGACCACTTCTGGTTATTCTGTTGACTGTTTCTTCCCATAACTCTTGATTTTCACCCCAGAAATTCGTGTATTCCTCATTAACCTTTCGTTTGCCAGCCCTGATGGCTTCCCTTTTCTGCATGATTTCTTGATCTTTAGTCCAGAAATTCATTAGATCATTTCTGGCCCTTTGTTCCTTGATTTCAACTGCTTCCATTTTCATTTTGAGGTTGTCCACTTCGGAGTCTTGCCAGAAAGATGGATCTAGCATGGCCTTGTTGACAGTCCATACCTCATCATTGCTTACTCGGATATCGACCACTGCCTCTTCATCCCAGATGGCAGCCATAGGGTCATTGACTAGTACCGATACCGTGGATGACGATGGAAATGGCACTGATGGCCGTGGTAAAGATTCGTCACTGATGTATGCCTGTGGGAGCCAATCTTGATTTCCAAAGGCGGCTTCTATGACAGAACGGCCCTCTTCCCTGAAATTTGCGAGTGGTGAAACGCAGACCACAGGACAGTCTGCCTGGAGTTGACATTCCTCTTAAGGGATTTGAACTCCGTTCTTCCTGGCTCTGTTTGGAAATGCTTCTTGTTGTATTAATCTGATAGGCATAGAAATTTTCTGTAATAGGTTCATCGAGGAATTCGAGGCTGATGAATTGGCTTGAATCTTCAGGGATTAGCAAAGAACCGAACAATGCCTGTCGGGATTCCTCCCAATCTTGATTGCTCATGGACCATTCTTCTTCTTCCACAACATTACTCCATCTTGAATTTTGAACTGTACTGGCATGTGAGAGGAAATGGACCCCAAGATCTTCTGGCAGGGGGACAATGGGTTTTGGTTCAGTAGCTGTGATGATGTAGAGGATAGGGTCAAATTCAGTGGAGATAAGGTCTTTTGTAGTGGAGATGAAGGATATTTGGCTAGTTTGGGTGCTTTGCTTGTGATTAGGCAAAGGATTGGAAATGGTGTTAGGCTTTTGGTTAGGAAGTGGAAGGGTTCCGTCGTCCACAAGATCTTGGATTTTATGCTTGAGACTGTTGCAGTTGTTGGTGTGATGGCCGGGCATCTGGTGGTAGGCACAATAGGTGTTTGGGTTATGGTTAGGAGGAAGCTCTTTGGGTGGTTCTCGAGGCTCGAGTGGTTGAATGAGGTTTTTATCAAGGAGTTTTTTGTATACTGTGACAAGGGGCAATGGGAGTGGGTGAAATTCCCTTCTTGGTGGGGGAGTTGTTTGCTGGAATCGTGGCTGGGTTGCAATCTGATTTATAGGTTCAGTTTTGACTGGTTTGGGATTGGAAGAGCTGGCTTGGTTTTGATTGTAATTGATGGGTCCAAATAAGGCGTTGTTGTTGCCAGAGTAAACTCGTCTTGGTTTAGGGGTAGACTCGCCTTTCTCGAATATGCCACTTCGGAGAGCATCTTCAACTGCCAGGCCGGCCTCATAGAAAGTCTTGAAGTCAGCAGTTGTTTGAAATACCACCAGGTGTTTGGCAAAATCTGGTTCCAGATTCCTTGTGATAATTCTCATTTGTTCCTTTTCTGAAGGCCGTTCCATCATCTGAGAGGCTTTTCCTCTCCATCTTTTAACAAAGTCGGCAAAAGACTCATTCTTTCCCATCTTGGTTGACTCCAACTCCCGGACAGTCATCTCGAGCTGAATATTGTAGTTGTATTGGGCGACAAAGGCTGCCCCAATATCTTCCCATGTCCTTTTCTTAGAGATGTCCAGATTCAGAAACCAGCGGAGTGCAGGTCCAGTTAGAGTTTGCTGAAACATCTGGCCCATTGCATCTTTTCCAACGTCATACATGGACAAAGTGCCCACATATGTCTGCAGATGAGCTTTCGGGTCACCACTGCCATCAAACTTGTCCCAATCCATCGGTTTGAATTTGTCGGGGAGCTTTGCATCTGGGAAAAGGCATAATTTCTCCATATCAATCCCTGTGGCTGCTATTTTCTCCTGTTTCTGAACAGATTCCTCAAGTTTAGCTAGCTTGGTCAATACTGACTCCATGTTCCGATTGCTTGAGTCTCCAGTTGGTGGAGGGAGTTAAGCAGTCAGTTTCTAGATCATGAGCATCATCTGGGCCATCTGCTTGGCGTTGTTGGTTTTCTGTTCCTCTAAAGCATCCTTGAGAAGCTGAATTTCATCTTTTTCTTCTTCCATAGCTGAGCTCCCGATTGACTGTTCTGTTCTTCCATTTCAACCAATCGCTGTTCAGGGGTTCGAGTCCAACCCGGTATGAGGTTTTTCTTCTTTTTGCCAATGGTTAGTACTGATGATATGCACAAATGGAACTCAGGGATGCAGTGTATAGAGTATGTACAAAATGGAACAGAATCTATGTACATGAAAATGATGCATGATGCATGAAAGGATTGCCCCAATTTCTCTCTTATTTTGTTGGATGTATTCAAATTCCCATGATTTATAAAAACAACGGCCAGACCGAAGGTTGCCTACGTATCCCCATGGAGAGGAATCAGGCCGTGACGTAGTTCAGAACTACAAATTTGGCTCTATTACTCAAAAGATTTTTTTTTATTATTAAAAGCAAGGAATTTTTACAAACTGACATGACAAACTTGACAACCAACTTGGTAAACAACAACAGACTCGATAATCAAACAACAACAGACTCAATAACAACAACAACAGACTTGATAACAGACTTGCTTGAGACCTTAGATTGTGTCGTAGAGAGTGTCGCCCCAAGCGTAGGGCTAGGTCGGCAGTAGCATAATAACCGGTAAGACCGGGTCGAATCCACAGAGACCAAACGCACCCGGCGTGAGAGTTGTCTTGCGAATGTAAGTTTTCAGCCTTAAAGCGGCAAACTTGGCTTTTGGAGTTTGTTTGGTGGAATTCTCTCAACTTCGAGAACGACTCGGAAGATTAAAAATGACAAATTAAACTAAGGCAAAGTCTAGGGGATTTTAACAATCATAACTTGGGCTAATTCGTTCCTCTCTTGTTGAGATTAAGATTCTTGTAACCATTTGGCAAACATCTAGGTTGACATCGCTTCAAGCATCACACGTGAAAAGGAGAATCAACCCTTAACTACGAGAGATCAAAAAGGTTAACAAACCTAGACTTCGATACATAAAATCGATCCTAACTCTTTGAACTAAAAATGATGTTCGATAAAGTTTAGGATTCTTGCGCCATTTAGACAAACATTTAGATTGACATCGCCCAAAGCATCACACGTGAAAAGGAGAATCAACCCTTAACTACGAGAGATCAAAGAGATTAACAAATCCAAATTTTGATACATAAAGATGAACCCGTGACTTTATTAAACAAGAAGTGTTTGCAATTTGGTGAGAAGAACGAATTGAACCTAAGTCATGGAGTGCTAATCACCCCATGACCGAGCCTATAACGACTACTCGATCATTACGCAAAGACTAATTAATTTAATTAAGGAAGTTATAAACATGACTAATAACTTTGAAAAGTGATTAAAGAAGATCGGTCTTAAGTATGTACCGATGAGATGTGTACAGGAGGGTAGACCAAAGGTGTCCTCCTTTCAATCTCAAAGGTTTCCACAAATAAGACTAAACTTAGATTCGGGTCCGGTGTGAGAAACAGCCAGTAAGTTTGCGAACTCTCACAACCAAACCTCTATCTTTTGATTAAGCGAGTTTAAGCTAGAAATTAAAATAACAGATAATTTAAAATGATCTTGGAAATGAAATTACAAAACTAAACTCTTAAGGCTTCTGGACAAGAAAACAGAAAGATTGAAACAAAGAAGATGACAGAAAGAAAAAGAACAAGAAAGAAAGAGACTGATTTTTTCTATTTCTATTTCGGATTCCCTACTTCCGATCTGATCCCTTTCGTTATGCAACACTCATGCCTTATATAGGCAGCCAAAGGAAAAGAAAAAGAATAAAAAACTAAGGAAAAGTAAAGGAAAAAGCAACGGCAATTGATCACTCATTGGGCACTTGGCACTGACTTGGTCCGCGACGCTCTCGACTGATGTTTAAAACGGTGTCCGATTGGAGTGCCGGAACAGTCAACTTTCTTATTTTAATACCGGGAATAAAACGGTATAAATCTTGTAATTTTTGTGCTTGGCATGTATTTCGTGGGGCGAAACAAGATATCATCTGGACTCCGCGATATTTGTAATTCCCAGCCGCCCATGCACTGATTGATTAAAAAATCAATCCACTGACTTTCTTTCTTTTTTTGTTTAGTTTATTTTATTCTATGGGATTGGCTTGGAAAATGATCCGGTGTGACGCGCTCCTATATGTTCCCCGCAACATTAGATGCACCATATTTACACCGTTTTCTCCTGAAACACTCAAAACAAACCTTATGCACAATATCTTATAAAAATTAACAATAAACATAATAATAAGATCAAACTTGAGGATTTAAGCCCACTAATATTTACATATTTGTGTGCTTATCAAGACTCGATGATTAACAGGTGCTAAGAATCACAGGCTGGCTTGATTCTTCAAAAGAAGCCCTGCTGGCTGGATTAAGTCAGGGGATATTCACATCTGGCGACAAACTTGACAGCAACAGACTCAATAATTAACAAGAATCATAGATTGACCTGATTCTTCAAAAGAAACCCTTGTTGGTTTGATTTGATCATTGCATGATTATTTCTGGCTTTGAAAGTCGTTCTTAAGAGGATGGATGATTCGGAGATGTTGACCCTGCGGAGGGTCCTGTCTCATCAGCTTTTCCTTTTCCTTTGGGGTCCTCGTTCTTCTCCTGCTTGTACTGTTCCCTAAGCTGTTGTGGGGTCATGCCATCATTGTTGAGAAGGCAATCTGCAAAGCACACATCACATCCGCATTCGTCCCAGTACTTGTGGCCTATGACTGGGTCTTCAAAGTAGTATACGGGCTGGCCATTGGCATCAAAGTATTTCACGGGTGGCATGGTTGCGAACTCCCCATCATCTTGCTCCATCAGTAAGGTGATCTTTTCTGGCATTGGCTCTGGCTTTTCGGGAAAGCAAAACTTCCATCCCTCATTTGCATCCCATTGGAGAGACACACCAGGCAAGTTGGCTTCGGCCAGCAGACTGAGTTTTTCATCAAGGTCCTCCCCCATGTGGTCTTCTATGTTGAGTTTTCCTGGTTGAGGCTCTTCTGGCTCGCATGGGGGTTGCTCGGGCTGAACTTCTTCGATTATCCACACGGGCGCCCCTTGGTGGGTGGTGAGGGTGGACTTGAATCGCTTGTAAGGTCCTCCAGACATGATGACTCTACCATAAAGGAAATGTGTATTTCACTTTTGGGAAAGGGAGCCAGTTGCAGTATATTTTTTTTTTTAAGAGAGGAGTTCTCGTCTATCCAACACAATGTGTGACTGTCGGGGCAATCCTTTCATATGTGAACATGAAGTAATGACCTAAGGTTGAGCTATCCTAGGTATGCATGCAGGATACAGATAATATGCACATGGAGTGATATATACAAAAATGGATGAACAATTGATAGGAAAACAAGGCGTACTAATAAACGGGTAAACAGATAACAAGGTAACAGGTAACAGGCAAATAGAATAACAGGTAATCCTACCCTGCGGGTCCCTGTCTTAGGTTGGAAGGTACTACGGTTAATTATATGCAAAGGCCGGGTTTTGGTTTAAAGGGGTTCCCTAGACTAGAGCCAATATTTGCCTCCCAGTGCCAAGTGTACTGCATGGCAAGGGTCGAACGGCAGGCTGACTCATCATCGTCCGGGGTTGCCGAGAATCTTGGGATGTCCTAACACCGGCAAGCCGGGTAGGGTAACCAAGACGCAGCGGCGGGGCTTATCCAACATTGATGCACGTGCAATGCAAAAGTTTAACAATAAAAATGTTTTCAAAATCCCACAAATATTTTTCAAATTTGGCTCACCAATAAATCAATTTTTATTTTGAAATTTTACTCAAGCAAACAACCCGGAAAGCTCCAGTCCAGATTGGTCGGACGTAGCCCTGTTATTGCACCATTCCTTTCTCGATCACGCGGGGCGTGTTCGTTTTTGTCAAGCTTTCGGGGGTCGTTTTACAAGTGTAAAATATCAAAATAAAAATTAATTTAAAAATCTCCAGCGGAGTCGCCATTTTGTGGACGGCGGGATCCACGCAGCTCGGAGGCCCATTTGGCGTTTTTGAAATTGAAGAAGAAAAATGTGAGTCGCCACCCGGGATTTATTTTTAGAAAATGATTTTGGTACCCGAGAAACCGTTGAAAAATAATTGATGACTCTCGTGCCGTTTCTGGAAAAGATTTGATCTGCGAAACGATTCTTGGATTCGGAAGCCAGGTTACGAACGGGGAAGGTTTTGTTGAAAAGCACCCCGTTCACCCGGGAAATTCCCGGTCTCTACTAAATTTTCGTGGGATTTTAGAAAGTATTTTATCGAAAACTATGATAAATAAACAAGTAAATAAGAAATAAAACCATAACGGGAATAAAATTAATCGAAGGGGACTAAATAGCAATAATGGAGGATTAGAGGGGTGGAAGGCGTAATAAACAGGTTGCAGGAAAATCAGAAAACAGAGTGTAAACAGAGGAAGATAGAGAAAATTTCCATACTGCATAGATTAGCCGTACGGCTCACCTATGTTGGCCGTACGGCTCATTTAGGTTAGCCGTGTGGTTAACTTTTTGATGGATTTTTCGAAATTTTGGTTTTCGAACAGAAACTCGTTATTGTTTTTAAAACTTGATTTTTGTGAAAAACTCAACCATCCAAGCCCAGAAATGACTATTAGAGTCACTCTTGACCCGGGGGTTCCCTCAGAAGCCGAGGTTTTGAACCCGGTATCACGAAATAAGGTTGTACCTTTACAAAAGCTTTGAACAGCTTAGAAACTTCAGGAGTTCTTGGATGCAAACTTCGAACAGAAGCTTTCTCAGGTGTATTATGGGTCACGGAGAATGAGAACAGAGGAATGTACTATGGTTTAGACAAAAGTTTTGGACGGGGTTTTCGGACGAGATTTTTGAACGGAAAGTGGTCGGAGAATTTTGGCGGCGTATCGGGGTGGTACGGAAATTACTCAGTGTTGAAAATGGGAGAGAGAGAGGTTATTTATAGACGGAAAAACGAATAAAATCGGCTTAAAATCTTCCAAAATGATGAGATGCTTCTGCCATAAATTTTCGAATATTATTCTGACACATAGCCGTACGGCTTGGATGGGTTGACCATGCGGTTGTATTGAGTGAACCGTACGGCTTGATCATTGAAAAGTAGACCGTACGGTTTGTACAGTGAACCGTACGGCTAGGGCTGTTTTTGTCCAAAAAATTTTGAAGTCCAAAATTGCTGTTCCAAGCTGTTCCAAAGTACCGCCGAGCATTTCTTCCATCATTGGGGATGCATAGGGATTAAAAATTGGGGTGTCTACAGTAGCACAAAATTTGGCTTTTTTTCTTCGTTGTCTTTATTGCTAGGAGTCAAGGAAATAAAATTAGGTGGTTTTCTTTTTCTTTTTTTGATATTTTCCAATCGGTGGAACAAAAGCACACACGTTAAACCAGGTGGTCTCCCTCTCTCTCTCTCTCTCTCTCTCTCTCTCTCTCTCTCTCTCTCTCTCTCTCTCTCTCTCTCTCTGTGCAATTCGCAAAACCCCCTCCTTACTATTCAAATGCAAAACTCTCCTTCTCTTCCTCCATTTCGCTTCAACAATCGTCTCTCTATCTCTCTCTCTCTCTCTCTCTCTCTCTCTCTCTCTCTCTCTCTCTCTCTCTCTACATTCAACTCGCTCTGCCTCTCTGAAGATCTACTGCTTGTTACTCTTGTTGGAAAAAATACAGTGGCAATCCGGATTCAAAAGAACAACTCCTCGGATATATAATACATGAACAGAATACAACGAAACAGAAATACATGAACAGAAATAAACTTGACAGAAACTAAAAAAAAAGAAATACAGAATTGAAATTGAGATACAAAGAGTGGAGTGAAAAGCCGAGTCGTGTGTAACACACTCTCCTTAACAAAGATTCGCCGCCTACCGTAGGTGTTGTAGGTTGAACCGACGTCTTCGTCCCAGGATACAACGGCAAGAACCACGGCCAACAGAACACCGCTGTTGACTGCCTTGGCGAACTGAAACAGCGTCTACCTCTCTCTCACAAAGACGAATTTCTGGAGTATTTGTGGTGCTCAAATTTCTGATCTTAAACCAAAAGGCAGAGCTATCAATTTATAGCTGTAGGAGGAGCTGAGAACTTCAATTCGATATGAACTCAAATTCTGCCAATGAATTGTGCAATCCAATTCCGATTCTGAAAACCCCTGCCCTTAATCCTAATTTGAATGGGACTACTGTGAACACCCCGCTGAAATTCACCGAATGGTTTTGAAAACATGATTTTGATTTTAGAGTCGCCACCCGGGTTTAAGGACCGTACCCGAGAAACCGGTTTTTCAAAAATGACTCTTTTGCCCTTACTTTGGAAAAAAGCTTTTACCGGCACGTCGATACCAGAATTTCTCGGGTTCGGGAGCTAAGTTACGAGGGAGGAAGGTTTTTAAGGCACCCCCCTCGCCCGTTTATGAAAACCGGTCTCTACTAAGTACTAAGGGATTCTTAGAAAACATTCATTTCTTAAACTCAAATCACATGAACAAGATAAGAATGTAAAGATCATCACAATTAATCATATGAAAGTGGATGCTTGTGATCATGTAAATGACATGGCATGATAGTAGAATGACATGAATATTGATAACAGTGACTATAAACTGTGAATAAAATGACACAAAAGCTTTTTGGAACCCTTTTTGCAAGATTAAATCAACCATTTTGTTTTCTTTCAAGCACCTGAAGGAATGCTTCAAACGCCTGAAGCTGAGAGGATCAGGCGCCTGAAAAGGGCTTCAGGCACCTGAAGCTTTAGGTGCTTGCTTAAAACTCATTTTTACCACTATTTTGACTTTGAAACTGGTAGCATAAACCATTTGAGACCATTTTTGGAAAATACAACCTGATATTTGAACTTTTCTTCATGCACCTAAAGATATGTTTCAAAGGCCTGAAGCTGAAAGGATCAGGTGCCTGAAAGGGGCTTCAGGTGCTTGATCAAACCAACTTTCACCTCTGTTTTGCTACTGGAACAGGTAAAATAATGATGTTAAAACTCTTTTGAGAGACAAACAAACTGGAAAGCTTCATCTAACAACTCATTTGTACCATAAAAGACCATTTATTTCTCATAAAAACATGTATTTTCATCCATTCAAATAGCAAAACAGAGACTTTTCACTCTTGCATGCAAAGAAAATGACCTTCAATAGAGATTTTGTGATGAATACATAGTTTTGGCTACATTGATGGTCATTTCCCCCCTTTAAAAGTATGATTTTCACCTTTTTGAGTGAAAAATAGAAAGTAAACAGTTTGCTCTTGGGATTTAAACCACCATCAATATAACTATAGACCAAGATAAAGCATTTTATGACAAAAAAAGATGAAAATGACTTGGGCCTGAAGCTGCTGGTTCAGGTGCCTGAAGCTGCTGCTTCAGGTGCTGAGCAAAATTGATCCCTTGATGTGTTTAAGTCATGAAAAGCCCATTATTGGTATCAAGAACCAACATGGACCTACTGAATTCCCTCAATAAGAACCTTGCCACACTAATTAAGTGGATTAACTACCTTTTGGAGCTTGAAATGGATGATTTGGATAATGAAAAAGGATTTTGGATGGATGATGGAGGTTTGGATGAGACTTTACTGTGGTTTTTGGGTGTCTTCTTGAGAGAGAAATGGTTGGTTTTGGCTGAATTTTTCAGAAAATGGTGGAACCCCTTCAAAGGAGGGGTGTGGGGGTTTAAATAAGGCTCCAAAGGTTGGTTTAGGTCCCCTAGGGGTCATTTTAGGGGTTAGTTTAGGCCATAGACGCTCCTCCCTTACAGAATCAGCCAAAATCACGTCATAATCATTACACCCAAACTTTCCCACTTAAAATTTAAAATTCTGGAAAACTGCTTCAGGCGCCTGAAGGAGCCCTTCAGGCGCCTAAAAGGCCCCTTCAGGCGCCTAAAGGGATGGCTTCAGGTGCATGAAATGGCTTCAGGCGCCTGAAGGGAGGTGCTTCAGGTGCATGAGAGAGGTTCAGGTGCCTGAAGGGAGGTGCTTCAGGTGCATGAGAGAGGTTCAGGTGCCTGAAGGGGAATGGTTCAGGTGCATGTAGATGCGCTTCAGGTGTATGGAATGGATTCAAAGGCTTCTTTTGGTTTTTGGTTTGGAAGTGTTTGGTAGGTTTTGGTTAAATTCCAATCATCCATTTTAAGTTCTAAAAAGTGTTTAAAAGTTTATTTCATCATCGGGAATGCTACGGATTTTCGTAGGCCCAAATTGGGGTGTCTACAACTACAATTCTGCCATTTATTTCCATATTCATGAGGGAGTTACCCAGCGATAATTGCATAACGTGTTGAATCCGTGGGGTGGTCTCGGTTGCCCCGGGAGACCCTCCGAGTGCCCCGGTTTCATTCACAAAATTCCAACAATTTCCCGGGAAAACAAAACGATATATAGCCATGGAAGGTATACAATAATACAATCTCTTGTAGAGTTCCATATCTGAAATATCTGCATATAGGTACAGGAAAACTTGGGTGACATTATTTGTTCAAAATATATGGCTTCTTATCTCTACTTGATCAAGTGAATTTGTTTCTTCTGTGTTGTTTCGTTCAGATCAAACCCTAGAAAGTCTCTCACTCAAATGCGATTGCACCGACTCAAAGCAAAGTGAAATTAAAGTGGAGATTGAGGCCGGGTCTCTTGATTTACCGGTAGATTTAACCCTAAAAGCTGCGCCTCGTGGCACAGGTTTTGCTTTTTTCCTCCTCCTGAAAATTCTGTTTCCTTCTGTTTTGTCCTTAAAAGTCCAAGAAAAATGTTGGATTGATGTTTATTGCTTCCCAGTGAGATCAGACCGAACATTTTTCATGCTTTTTACTATTCTTGGTTGTTTCTGAGACTGACTTTGACTATCCCTCTATCCTTGGAATCCGGCAGGATACTGAACTCTTTGGATATTCCTCTATCCGTGGTAATTGTTTGCGTGTTTATGGCCCCAACATTCCCTTCTATTGCAGCATGGGCAACCTTCCTGCTTACCAAGGTTCATTTTCTGGATTATATTTTGTTGGTGTTATGGAACGTGTATTTTCTATCCTTTTGATTCATTGTTATATTGCATGGTGTGAATTTCCTGCAAATTGAGATTTGTCAATCACGTCCAATTGCCCCTGTATGTAGGAAGTTAAAGGCCCTGGTTCTGGACTGACTGCATCACTTCTTTTGGACATGGTAAATCCTAAGGTTGGTCTTCTTACCTTTGTCTTTGTTTTTCTTAATTTATGTAATTTCGAAACTTTGTGTCACATTTTCCACTTATGACCTCCACCTTCTGTAATAATGAGTTAGCATGTTCATGTTCCAAACTTTATCTTTGAGTGGGTAGGGACAATTTATATTTTCCAAGAATTCATAGTAATTTTTACTTAATAAATTAAGATTCTAATCGTTTATCTTTAATTCATGGTCTTGCATTATTTGTTTTTTTTCCCTCTTAAATAGAAATAGTTGGTTTAAGGCTCATTAGTATATTGGTTAACTTGCTGCCTACGCCCAGTACTCATAGGGGATATCCCTTAGTCCGACTTTCACAGCGTTCTGCGGTATTCAAACTTGTCGTCAACGGTAATATCTTAATTTTGCGAAACCAATTATTTTGTCCTCTCGTTTCTTCGAAAGGATTAACAAGAAATGTCTTCCTCATGTGAAGGTGTTAGCTGAGGATGTTTATGAGTATTTGGATGTATACGGTGTCTATGGTGTCACCTTGATGGCGAGCTCACAGGGCTGGTGTTCTGATTGTAATGTGGAGACGCTCTATGGACCTGAATGAGTTGCCTTTGTTAGAGACGACATGTTAGAAGTGGGTGACACACTGATTCCTTCCTTGGGAATGGATTACGAACTGCGGGGGCTTAATTTATGGAAGCAACGGTTTGGAAGGATCCAAGACTCGTATTAGCCTGTTTTTATAAGTTTGGTCAACTTCAATGGGTTTGGAAATTGCATTGGCTGTTGTCTTGGGAGATTGAGATTTAGTTGTGGGCGATGGTGTTGTGTAGAATATTCAGCTTATCCTATTGGTAGATGCTTTTGTATGGAGTCCCTTGATCCTGCATTTGGGTATGCAGTTTTGGGCAGATAGGCTTGATGCAAATCCGAAAAAAACACTTAATTGATATCTATTAGCTTATCTCCTCATTTGGTTGTTTATTGCATTTTATCTGTAATTGAGACACCACCAGTTGTTGTGTAAAGGAATGAAAATGGGAATATTCCATTTGTTCATGTCGTTTGGAAGTAAAAGTGATACATAATGTTGATGCTTGGGGATTGCATTGTTGTATCCAGCTTCCTGATTGTTTCCCTAAAGTTTAAATTCCTATGCTCGGTCTTTCTTCTCTTATGTTTGGTTTTGTTCATGTCGTTTGGAAGTTAAACCAATATATAATGTTGATGCTTGGGGATTGCATTGTTGTATCCAGCTTCTTTTCTGTTCCCCCAAAGCTTAAATTCCTATGTTCGATATTTCTTCTCTTATGTTTGGTTTTTTTGGCCTGTACACTAGGACCGGTGATTCGCAATTTTGAGTGCCAGATGCCAATCTAGAGTTTTTTGACGTAAGCTTTCAACATAACTTAAAAGGCTATTAACTTTGGGTATTCTATCCCAATTCCTATGGTGGTTCTGTCGTATAAGTTGCTTGTGTTTCTGGTTACTTTTAATGACTGTATAGGTTTTGGACTGGTAATATGTAGGTTTTATGTTGTAAGAAGACGTAGAGGTTGCATTGAGTGTGTGAGAAGTTAGTGACGTTGCCCTTTCTTTGAGGTCGAAATGCAGATTTCAATGTCCTGGTGGTTTAGTCAGATTTGGTTATTTATTTGGTTAAGGTGTTGATTAGTCTGTATAAAATGGATGAGTTCGCAGACTTACCATGTATAATAGAGTGGTACATTAGTGATTTCTGGGGTTCTTTAGGTACTTCGATTCGTGTCCTCAACCTTGACGATCTAGCATTCTATGGTTATTTTGGAATGAGGTTATATACACTATTAGACAGAATTTTAGATGTAGGTATGTAATCACATTCGTGTGTTCTACTGTCTCAGATCCACCGTTAGCATCCCGAATGACCTTCACAAACCACCCTCCAACAAGATTTAAAAACAATAACGGTAGATAAGAATGTTCTATAAAATCATATACATAATTTTATTAAAAAAAAACCATGTAGTATTATATATACAGCTGTACTTCAAATTTAACTTGATCAACACACACTTGGATAACTTACTTAGTACACTGAATTTTAAGAAAGAACCTAAATATATTTTTTCAAAATAGGTTCTTGAGTCCTCGACAGTGTTCTATTCAACCATCCCACCCAAACGATAAGCATCACCAAATTGCATTAGTAATGCAGCCAGTGGTTTGTAAACAGTGTGGCCACCTTGTTTATAAACTTCATATGTTGCGTCCAAAGTATGGCCTGTTGCGGTTTGAACTTTGATAGTACTTGCCATATTGTTGCTTGAACTCCCTTGCTCTTCATAATAAAATGTAACAGATGGAAACTTGATCGGCATTATGACAAAATCTGCGAGGGCAAATGTTACATAAAAAATATGAGAACTATATTTTGGGGTATCCCATGTTCAAGGAAATTCAAACTCCACAAGCTAATTATATATCACTTCGGCGATGTTAATTAGATAGAATCGTAGATAATTAGATTGAACCTATGTTCCTGCATCAATATAATGAGTGCGTTAGCGATAACAACTAGACTAATCAACTTACAAGTACAATAGATAGTTCTAACAAAAGATGTACTTCAGAGATGTGGACACAAAATGAACTAATTTATGTTCATCAAACAATCTCAGATCGGGGACATAATATTTCGGATTAGGGAGCATATTTAGGAAGTGACATATGTTTAGGAGCAATCATTATGCTGTCTTAAAAATTAGAATCTCGAACAGGGGCTGTGAAAATAGGACAAACTGAGTATTTAAGAAGTTTTCTTTTATAGTGATGCAATTTAGTTTAACAAGAGGTGCCCATATTTCTTTTACTCGTGATTATTCTATTTTGGGTAAAATCCTTTGCTATGCATTTCATATATTTAATTGTCGCTCCTCTGTTCAATCGTCGCTCCTCTGCATTTCATTAATTGGTTTATTATTTGTATTTAACGAATTGTATGAATTTATGGCGAATTACGATTTTTACCTTCGTAACCACTTTCTTATAGTCAGATATTCCAATTTGGGTGTTGGCACTAATGGTTTGGAGAAAATAAGGGGTCCAATTTCATCCACTAGTGTTGGAAATGGCAGCGAACGCCTTTAATGCTGGTAGGTGTTTGTTTTTGATTTATTAGCTATGTCGTGATTTTTTTCCCCACGTTAGTCAATTGTACTTCATGAATGCTAGCAACAAACGGGCTACAAAACATTCAATTGTGTAAAAGACTACTTTTTCTTCTCACATGTAGGCTTTGGATGGTGATATGTCTAAACTTTAATTGCCATGTCTGTTATGGTTGTTCGGGGATAAGACAAACGGGGTGTCCTTATCTGTTATGTCTGAACTTTAATTTCATGTATGTTATATTTGTTCGGGGACAAAAACAAAGGGAGTGTCGTTATCTGTTATGTCTGAACTTTAATTGCTCATGTCTATTATGGATTTATTGCTAGTAGCTGAGCTCCTTTAATGACAGTTAGTTGAGTCGATAAGGAAGATGGTGGAGAGTTTTGTACATCATCACAGCATCCATGTCTTTGGTCTGCCACCGACAATATCAAAGAACAAATGTTATCTGCAAGCGTTGTTATTAAAATCATCATTGAATAAGTGTAACGTTAGAGGGGTAGACTTTCTAACTTTAACCCCATCATCTACTATTAAATACGCTTTCTATTAGTTCGAACTGTGCTAAGAGATCTTATTTGTCCATTATATGTATTTTTCAATATTCCAGTACATTATTCCGTTCAATTGCAGCCAAGTAAAAAAGCACATTTGAAAACAACAATACCAAAGCCATTCTATTCATAGTATAGAGCTTCCTCCATTTGATGTAGTTATGAACCCAATGCAACCAAGGAAAAGAACACATTTGAAAACAACAGTACCAAAGCCATTCTATTCAGAGTATAGGGCTTCCTCCATTTGATGTAGTTATGAACCCAAAAATATAGATACTCTATGCACTTATTATAATGTCCTCTATGCTTTGATACACTTACCCCGTCTTGCGATACCTTCTGTCTTCGAAATCTGTACGCCATCGAGACTCGTATTCTAAAATAATAGCTGCTATTGCGACAACCAAAATAAGAATGCCTCTCCACAAGGTAGTCATGTGCACATTCATTCCAAACCATGGTGGTATTCTTATTGAGAGTAACACACAAACCAAGAGAAAGATGCAAAGACCCACCCAGAGCGTGATAAATAATACAACCATATCATCTATCTCTTTCTCTCGTACCCACAACTCATATGCAAAATCTCTCCAAATATCGGCCATTTTACCGAATAAAACTATGTAAATAGGAAAGCGCTTTATGAGTTAAAAATTTTATATAAAACAAGTGGATGAAGAAGGAAAGGAGGTGAGAAGACAACCAAGCATGATCTGCAAGGCTAGATTTATAGAGTTTAACAAAAGGAAGACTTAAGTATTTGAAATTGGATGATTGTGGTCCTTAATAGAACAAAACATTGAAATACTTGACACTTGTCACCGAATCTAGGGAAATGATACACAGCACTACGATGCGCACTACATTGTGCGCCTACCACGCAGACCACCAGACACCCTTTAATCAAATCATTCACCAAATTTGAATCTGGCTAGAAATACCCAAAACCACACCTCACTCCTTCACCAAATATTTTACCAAAATTGTTTTTTCTCAAATGCTTTGCCAAATTTGCTTATTACCAAATCTAGAACCAAATTCTCAATGCTCTTTTTATGCACAATTATTTACACTTTCGCCATTCAAAAATGTGAATTAAATTTTTCCTGTTCCATTTGAGATAAAAATTTAAAAGCCATACCAAAACAGGTTTTTACTCATATTCTTGCTCAGATTTGAATACAAATTTGGATAAAAAAAACGGAGATGCTCTAAATGAGTGATCGCAATTGATAAGCCAAAATTTGTATGGATATACTATAATAAGTACTCCCTCTGTCCCTTTTTTAGTGTTGACATTTTCAATTTGGGATGCCCTTAAATAAGAGTGTGTTTTGAAAAACAAATGGGTAAAAGTTTGTACAATTATCATTTTGCCCTTTTAAAAGTTAGTGGGTATAGAGTTAATCAGTAAAAGTGAAGGATAGTTTTGTAATTTAGAGGAAAAAGTTAATGTGGAAATTGTGAAGTGGTGATAAAAGTTGATATAATAGGTGTAATGATAATGTTTCTGTAATAAGTTGGATTTACGAAGCAATACACTTACAAAGGGACGACGGGAGTATTGAAATCGCAATGGCATATAGAACATCTAAATACCTTATAAATACGTTACCATCGTGCAATAATCAATAATTAGCATACCTATATTTTCTATATGATTTATAGAACTTACAGCTTGTTATGTTGTCTAAATATCGTGCTTAAAGGGCAATCATACAAATCAAATAGTACTGATGATTAACTTAACTTTGTATTTGTCTTTTAAGTTACAGATGTATGACTATATTGTCTCCATGTGATTGATCAAATCTACCTATTGTATGAAGTCTTGCCTCTTTATTGATGGACAAGACAGTTGAAGACATCTAATCAACCAAATCGTCATGGAAAACAACTGGCAAATGTCTAATAATAAATACATCTACCACGTGGACAAAAACCCATGGAACTTCTAAAACATGCCCAAATTTGCAGTATAGAGTGTAACCTACTATTTAATACACTCTACCCAAGTCCAAATCGACAGCTTTTTTTTGTACTATAAAATATTGATTGAAACCACAAGCTACAGTTTATGGTTGCTAATTGTTCCTCTTTTCATCATCCTAACTGGAGTTATGTTAACAATTCAAGATCTACCATGGTTTGGCACAGTCAATAACTACTGGCTGTGTTTGGTTGATAATTTTGAGAAGAATATTTTGAAAAATATTTTGGAGATAGTGTTTGGATGAGTTTTTGGAAAAAGTAATAATTAGAGAGAAGTGTAATAATTGGAGAGAGATAGAGAGAGAAATGAGAATAATGATTGAAAAGAGGGGTATGAGTAGAGAGAGAAATGTGATTAATGATTGGAGAGATGAGAGATGGGGAAAGAATCTTTTTAGAAATTTTTTTGGAAATGTGAAGTGAACAAAGTGAAAGTAATCTTTCAGGGATACTTCATACTAAGCATCTTGTGGATGGTGCTGATTGTTATATACTTACCCAAGAATTGCTGACTTGCAAGAAATAACAACAACGAATGCAGAAGCAGGGTTACCTTACAAGCAACAAGAGCGATGAGTTTGGTTACTATATTATTGCCCCTCCAAAACTACTTCCATAGCGAACACATGTTAGAAAAGTCACCTTGATATGTTGTTATTCGACTATTTCTTCTAAAGGGCACAATCTTAGCTCATAACAATTTGTGAGCCCTTGCTATCTCTACTGTCTTAAATATATTCGAGTATACCTTACATTCTGCAATCCTAACATTCTACAATCCTACGTAGTTAGCAATTGAATGTTCGATTAGACTAGCAATAATAAAAATGTAATATCACATACACCAAGCATCTATGCCAAGCACAAACAATTTAGAGGTGAATATAAACAACGGTCATGTGCTGGAAAAATCAAATAAGGAAAGAAACCAACCAAATGAGACATCCAAAAACTAAACCATTGAAATATATTACACAAGTAACATTAAAACCACAAACAATAGAGGAATACTTCTCCCTATCTCTTAACTACGACCACAAGAAGACGTTTTAATTGTCAAAGATCATCTTCAAGCGCAAATAGCATTATTATAGCAGTACTTGAATAGTTGAACTTATGTTGCCTTTAACGACATCTACACGAACCACGATGCTCCATTCCCATTTGTTGAGATCTTTAGGTAATTAGGCGATTTCTGAGGGCTATAAATGATCAACAGCACCATCTAAACAACCATGAATACAAATTACCTATATGAAATAACACTATGGTCAGTTATCATACCGAACCATGGGGGATTCAAGAAGGTCAGATTAACTCCTATCAACAAAAGTATTATAGGAACAACAAACAACCAGAAATCATTACTTTCAAACGACATCTTCAGAGCTTTATGGAATGACAGTCTGAGTGTAAAAGGTACATAGCTTCCATCCTTTTTATAAGGGTGTTTAATTTCTATTCAAAGAGTCTCATTAATTCTGCTAACCTGTCAGATATATTTTTAAAAATATATAAAATTTATCTTCTCTCACATGCAGAAAATCGCACACACGTGTGTGTGTGTGAATTAATGTAATAATCCATTTTAAAAAATATATACAGAATATATTCTCTCACATACAAACAATAACACATATATATTTTGGATGTAATACATATATATATATATATATATATATATATATATATATATATATATATATATATATATATATATGAGTTTTGCTAACGTGTGCTTAATAGGCACACAATAAGCACGCAAAAATAATAATAATAAACACTCCAATACACCTTTTACACTTCTCAATACACTTTCACATATTTCTATACACTTTTCACACATTTCAATACATTTTTTCAACCTTAACGTGTGCATATTGGGCACGCGTTAGCATTCTCCTATATATATATATATATATATATATATATATATATATATATATATATATATATATATATATATATATATATATATATATATATTGCCTTTCAAATACCATTGTTCTCTTTCTAAACTTAAGGATGCTGTTTTAAAACAAAGAAAACAAATTCAATTTATAGCAGAACCAACCTATACAATGATCTTCCTTCATGTATATAAAACAAAAAACAGAAAATTGGCTTAAAGACCAATTTTGTGGCTTTAAAGGGTGTTTAGTCCAACCAAACTTATTTTAAAGCTTCCAATACATTGATGTGAATTTTTTGAGGGCTCAAGGACAACATTAGATAAAAATACCCTTACTAATAAAACAAAATTGCTAAAAGAAAATCAGTCATACAACCTCCTTTCTGTCACTGTGTTAGTCTAGCGACTCTAGCCTAGTTGCGTCAGTCAAGCGTAAGATAGTGCCCGTCACTTCTCTCTCTCTCATGCGTGACCTGGGTGGGACAATTTTAAGCCAATTTTCTGTAGAATGAGTCATTACTCATTAGGCCACTTTTTTGTAGGACAATTTTCTGTGGGACAATTAATTTTCCCTTTAATTTTGGGATTTTGTTCAATTTTGGGATTCAATTTTACAGGGTTAGACTCTTTGGAGCAATGGGTTTAGGCACTTACGGTGAACTTTCCAATTATAGGGTTTTAGTAGTTTAGGCACTTTTATTGGGTACCTTAAGATTTTAGGCACTTTCATAGGGTACCCTAGGGTTTAGGTATAGGGTGCACTTTTTAATTATATGATTTTAATGGTTTAGGCATTTTCATAGGGTATCCTAGGGTTTTAGACACTTTCATAAGATACTCTAGGATTTTAGACACTTTCATAGGGAACCTTAGTATTTAGATTTAGGCACTTTCATAGGTTTAAGGGAGTTTAGGCACTTTCATGGCCTAGCAGGGGCATTTTTGGAATGTGTAGGTGATTTGTCCTCTTGGCATTAAGAAAATAGTTTGTGTCCTATTTACATGATTAACTCCTATACCATGTCCTTGTCGAAGGAAGACCCAAAAAAATATATATATAGAAATGCATTACATGACATTCGTTGGCCTTTTTCAACTAATGATCTTTATCAGCATCTTCAAAGATGAACTACTAATAATTATAGCATGAATAAAACCAACAAAACTAATAATCAAAACAAACTCATTGTAAATTTACAAAAGTATCAGGACGTATCTATATAACCAAATTGACATAATGTAAGGTACATTTGTAATTAAAAAAACCTGTATTTGAACATATAAAATAGAAACAAAATTATTACTGGATAGTCTGATCAGACTTAAAATTTTACTTGACAAAGCTGGCAATATCTTTAATTATGGAAGCTTCCTCAACACACCTAAAGACCAAAAAAGCTGTATCTGAGAGCATCATTTTCAACTTTACATTTATAACATTTTGAGTTCCTAGATTTTTGAATTATGATCCAAAAAATTTTATAATTCCGTTTAAGTTGTTTGATAAAATTTAGAAAATATGTCCAAAATACACACTGTAGATCTTTTTAATAATCAAGATGAGGACAATGAAATATGTAAAGTTAAAAATTCCGATCAATAAAAAGATGTTAAGTAAATTATTACTCTAATACCTGCACCTAAATATCAATACGTATCATGTGTACCAAAATCAGTATATATACTTACATACTATAAAGGTCACTAAGATTATAATTTTTCCTTCTCTTTTCTTTATTATCAGCTATAACTTTTCCCTTCTTGTAGTATATAAATTTAGAGATAACACTCGATTATCTTATATAGCATTTGTATCAAAAGACGTGTGTTTCACATTGCCGTGGACGCTTGTTTGTTGCTCACTTTCATGTAGCCTTGCCTTGGATGCGCACCTCCACATATGTGTAGTCACAACCTCATGCCTAGTATTAAAACAATCCCACAAATGTTGTCATTGGATTAGTTTTATATCAGACTCATATTCTATTGATTTTCAAATGCTGCCTATTGAGACAAAAATAATTATGAAATTTTTTGATCTATAATTGAAAAGATTGCAAATCTCTAGAGTCTGAGACTTGGGCCTTCTGATTAAGGAGATGGGCGTAGTCTCTTTGGTGATCAACAACATTTCAACGAAAGATATGTATTTATATAAACAACCAAAAAATTAAACAATATAATCTAGAATGTAATAAACAAGTACAACCAAAAAATTAAACAATATAATCTAGAACGTAATGAACAAGTACAACCAAAAAATATTAACGAGCACGAAACTCCATCTCAAATGACACGACCAGAATGGCCAATCTAAATTTTAATGGATAATTTTCGTACATGGACAAAGGCTACAGTAAAAGGATAGAACCACCAAAAGAGGCAACCAGAAGGTCTGGATCCAAAAATTGACCAGACAAGATAGGTCCAGTCTTCCCTCCATCTTGGAGAAGTCAGACCATAAACTCCAGTCCTCAGAAACCAAAACAAACAAAACGTGGTAAACACCAATGAATGTTAAAAATAACAATTTTTGCGGATACCGGGCACCAGATTTTTCCTGTATCACATTTATACCCAACATCCCCGACGTCATACAATCAACAATAGACAAAAACATCAAGGTCCTTGAGAACCCGCGAAATTGGCTTCTTTTAATTTGTCAAAACCCAATTGTTACAGGAAACATAGATTTAGTGTATAAAATACAAATAATTAGAAAGGTTCTCCCAAATCTACGATTCTCACCGCAATTGTAGCTTCGACTGTATTTCTTAGCACAGTACAAGTCACCAGGACAAAGTTGGCAACTGCCCAGGATTTTACATCTAGTCAAATAAACTCGTTAATAAACATATGGCAGTATCCTCCACGGAACAAGTTTACAGTACTCTGCCCACACTTCTCTATACTTCTCTGCGCATCGAGCTTCATCTCTTCTTTCTCTCCATATTAGCAGAATAAGAAGATAAATTGGATAGAAGTATGGAATTGGGGAACTGCAAAGATACAAGAATTCTTACACTGATTAGTTTTCCGTGTATTGACTAATATAACTTTCTTAACGGACAATCTAGTTTGATAGGGAACTTACATTATCCCACACGGTAAACTGAAAGATGCAGCCAGTAGTAAATCTCCAAGGTAGTTGCTGTGCCTTGCAATTCCCCTAGAGAGAGAGAGAGAGAGTTAAAAGAGATGGCACTTGAACACTGAAAACAAGTCCAAGTTGTATATTTTGCAAGCCATCATTCATCTAGTGAATGCAAACATCTAAAAAAGACTCGTGGAAAGTATACCATATGTGAGTACGTAATGTTTTCAAAGGCTAAGTTAAGGCTCGCTTGGAGGCCGCATCAAGGCTGGGCAATCGAAAATCTCCTCTGGCCTTCGAATTTAAATCTCACTCCCCAAAAGCGCATGTCTCGTCTATGGGGCATTCATGCAAGGTGTGGCTTTTGCGTATCTATGATTTAATGCAAGGCATACCCTTTTGAGGATCCAGTTCCAAAAAAAAGGGATCACATGGCCTATAGATCTGTCACTCTCTCAGCTTGTCAAACTTTGCTTGAAGTGGCAGTGTAGCTATTTGAGGATCACATGGCCTATGAATTTTGCTTAGCATCGTTCTCACCCTCATTTTTTCTTACTTTTACTCATTCCATGTATTTAATGAACTAAACCTTAAAATTCTTATACCTTGCCTCTTGAGCCATAAAAAGCCTCGCATTGCTCATTTGCCTCTAAAAACATTGTCCATAAGCACAAAACTATATTTCATTGGGCCAAAACTCACCCACAGCCTTACAGAATAATAACAATTCAATTTAAAAAAAGTAAGTTCAATTGATCTGAGATGACGACTTGAGAATACTGAAACCATGCTACCCTCCTCCATATAAAGATTAGACTGACGTTGCCACTTCGTGCACGTGACAGTTAGTCCTCATTCATCTTTGAACTAAAAATGTAGTAATACAAAAAAGATACTGATTTCAATTTCAGCATCCCAAACACCCTTTTCGTCTCTCAACCTCTCACAAGAGAAGTAGAGTGTGATTATATTTCCTAAACAACGTTACTCACCTTCCGTGCAATACCCCACCTTTCCACAATCCAATGTATACATGATATATTTGACATGTATATATTGGACGTTTGGGAAAAAACGTCTGTATCTGCACAACAGGTGCCTATCCAGACACTATTTACTTTTGAAAAAAGACGCAGAAGAATGAAATCATCACTTCTATTTATTACCAAATTCATGATGACTTTAGTTGCAATGTGAAATATTTCGTGTACCGAACCTCTCGTATAGTTAATTTTTGAACAATGATGAGAGGAAGTCAATACTCTATATTAATCAACATTTTCATCTATTAATCACATCGTTTCCCACTCCAAATTCTGCTGGCCTTAAAGAAGAAGAATCAGCCTCTTATTCTTCTTCTTTCCCCGCTCTTCAACAGACCATAAGAATGTTGTCTCAGGCTCCCTCATTCTTACATAAGGTCAAGGAACCAAGAGTAACCACACCGTAGCTTTACTTTGGCTGAGCAGTTACAAATCATGACTGAATCACTTTTATCCACAAAGTTCGTGCTTTACTTTGTAGCCTCTTTTTTTTTTTTGTTACTTTCTAGCTTCAGTTGTTCCATATCTTTAAAAGATGAAGATGAATTATGAGAAAATAATCCAAAGAAAAGCTTACCAGTAGCCAGAAGCAAGCAACTTTCCCCCAATAACCTTTGGAGGTCTACCCCATATTGGTGCTTTCGGGTTCTTTTTGAATACATGCTTCTGCTTGTTAGCACCTCTAAAAACTTGATACCTTCCCAATTCGAATGAAAGAAAAAAAGGAAGAAGAAGGAACCATTTTAGGACGTGAAGAAGAAGAGAAACCTTTGAATAAATAAATAATAAACTGGAAACAGAAAACAATCAAAAGATATAAATTGCAAGGATGAAAAGAAAAAGAACTTAATCAGAATAATGTTGGAACTTGGAGTATGATGAAGAAATTTACCCAATCAGAAAAACCATGCAATTTGCAATAACAGCAGCTGTTGTTAGCTCCACCTTGTTACTCAAAAGCCACCAACCCTATGATAAAGGAAGAGACAGGTCATCCAAATATTCTACGTGGGAACAGGTATAATTTTGGATGTCACTTAATTTTAGTGGTCACATTTTTCAGGGTACATTAAAAGGAATATTCAAATTCTAATCACAAATTAGCAACCAGTTTCTCTTGTTTATTCAGATGCATCAAATCAAAGTCACCACCTGAAATGTGCTTAAGACCATTTGTTGCATAAGGTGGTCATAGGAATGAAGTAAAACAAAATTACTGGAAGATACTGTTAAGGCCAGTGAAGAGCAGAAAACTGAATGCAGCAGTGTAAGGAGAACCAAAAACCAACAAAGAAGATAAGTCGTAAGAAGGAAAGAAAAAGAACGAAGGGATGTTGAAATTAAAAGTTATGCAAGCACCTAGAAGGCTTAAAACAAATACCTTATTGCATATGTTTTGTGTTCAAGCAGTGGCCCACTGATACCGTAACCACCCACCAAAATGGACCTAAAGTGGTGATAAATTGCCGTAGTGGCCCACTGCATTATGCAAGCACCCAGCTGTCTGCGTACACTGAATTACTAATACCACAAAGAAGAAGCAAAATGCAGTCCATCAATAATTCAGTATACGCAGACAGCTGCACCACAATGCAAAAACATTTTCATTGTTTGGTTTGCATTTGTGGAAAAAAATTTCAAAAGTTATTTTGGAATAATTTTCTTCTATATTCACTCACTACTCCTCTCTCTAATCGTTACTCACATTTCTATCGACTCATTACCTCTATCTCCGATCATTGCTATTATTTCTCTCTCTATCTCTCTCAACTTATTACCGTTATTTTCAATTATCACTCTCATTTTTCTCTCCAATCATTACCCCAAAAACCATTTCCAAAAACCAAATCAAACACCATCTCCAAAAATATATTTCAAAATTGTTTCTCAAACCTGCCAACCAAACACAGTAATTGTCTATCCAGGAGTCCCCCTACATCCAGTACATCCAGTTCTGTGAACACATCCAGGAAACAGCAGTATAGCAATTGTCACAGGCAAGGGGATAAATGTAGAGACAGGATCTGAACATTATTGTAGTTTGCCTTCTTTTTCCTCATCTTACAAGAAAGCAATAATAATAGTTGATGTGGATAATATGATCGAACCTGGATACTAAAGGTGAAGGGAATCCACACTAGATCCCCGAAAACTAGCATGAACCCCAATTTTTCTGCGATTATATCCCACCTGCAATTTATACCCAGACAGAAAATGTCAGACTAGTAAACTAAATCATACTTGGATGGTAAAATTGAAAAATGTTCCTGACAAGAAAATGCAGATAGAAGAGCAAAGAATACATATTATCGGATCCACAATACCATAATCAGAAAATAATCAGAATTAATGAGATATAGACAGAGAGTGAAGTGCCAATGATTCTCAACACTATGGATTACAGTTGGGGAGACCCCATAACCAGATTCCAGTAAGTTCTTATTAACATTTCATCGTCATGCACTATGAGCTTTTGTAGGACCCAAGCTCTAGAACCACTGGGAAATAAAGTAAACCTGTCATCAACAGATACATTTTGATGCGCAAGCACTGTGCTAAGGAAACAACATTGGCAATAAGGAGCAATAGCAAGCACTGCACATATCCCTAATGCTTGAATAAGCATGCTTTCAATTTTTTATGAACAATCCACTGTTGCCACAGACATATACTTTTTGCCACCTTTTAATGGCAACATTTCTCATCTCACATCCTTTCTCTCACATCCGCCCCATTCCAAACCCGAATGAGAAGGATTGCCTGGCTTTGTCAGGAAGCCAAACTTGTTCTTCCAACTCTACGATAGGGACGTAAAAATTCCAGTGGTTCGGCCTTTGCTCACTGCGACACCACCTCACCACCCAATTAACCATGTTCTCTGCTTCAGTTTCGAGGATATTCTTTTCCTATAAAGTCACTGGGCCTGGCAGTTCTGAGAAACGGTTGCAACTAAAAGTTGAGTTTGCAAGGAGGCGAAGCGAGAAAGGGGGTGAAAATGACCAACTGAGAAAATGAGATTTTCCCTAGAGGAAATAACATATGATATTTCTCCCACATCAAAAAGGGGTTTTCTTCTTCTACATTATTACAGCTAGTCATTTATGAGAAGTTTCATAATAAAATGACCGAAATGTCGAGCAGAAATTGCGTGGTTTTAAATTCCGAATGACCAATTTTTATACCAGTCAGTCCAGTTTAAGAAAGAATCAAGAGGGTTTTCACACTACACGTATTAACCGAAATTGGACTGTCAAGCAGGTTGATATGGATGCATATCCAATTTATTCTGTTGTGATAATGACGCAATTGCACTGTTGAGTTGGGTGTAATTCTTAAGAAAAACAGATCATGCACTTACGTGGAGGTCATATACTCTTCATAGAAAAAGTAGTCCATGATGTACAACTGAAAAAGAAATGTAAAACAAAAACAAATTAGTAACAATGGAAGAACCACGAATGACTATGGTAGTCATTGATAGGAAACATAAATAGAAAACATGAAGAGTGTGCATCACCAAATTACCACACAAAATATCTGGTAAAGGATCATTGATTGGCTCAAGTTGGCTTCTTTAACACTTTTTGCCATAATTGAGAGATTGATAAGTAGCCACCCCATCATTCCAGCTCTAACAAAGAAAAATCTGTGGAGGTGGTTTCCACCATATTAAGAAGTAAAACATTCACAATAAAATATGACTTCCACCATATTAAGAAGTACAACATCCACAATAAAATATGACTGCAAATCATCACCAAAGGAATTCGACTGAAGTCAAAATCTCATGTCACACATTCAACAAGAAGCATGCAATGTTGGACCACACCGTTTTATGATTATTTCACAGCTTCTTCTTTTTCTTTTTTTGACTGGATTTTTCTACAACTTGAAAGTTGAAACTGAGAATGAGATCATTGAGGGGTTCTCGAAAGCACAAAAAAAACATGTAATGACTTCGATTCATGTAGTATTTCAAAAGACCAGCTAAGAAATGAAACATGGCCAAATTGGAATATAGACTACGTACTTGAGGTCAATGCCCATTAATTGAGGATTCAGCTGTATTCCAAACCACCTTTCAGATGACAAAATAGAACACAAATGTCAAGAAGACTGATCGTATCTAGGAATATGTTGATCAGGAAATAAAACAAACAAAATGTACGCAATAATCCAATGGCAAACATGGAAAATGAACGTTAAATTTTACGTGTCAAGTATTTCGACCAAAAGGTGCAAAGGAAGCACAACACTCGTTAAACAAGGGAAAAAATGTACAAAAATACCTATAATCCTTTGTACATGAAAAGGATTCACATGCTCCAAATATACTGAATGTAAAAGATATCTACGGACAAAGCATAGAAGGACATTCAAGCCAGGAAATAGCATCATTTCAGTCCTGTATCAATTAGTTGTGTATTCGAAGATAAAGATGCAGTGGAAAAATTGAAAAATGCACAGGAAGCATCCATACAAGAGTTGATTACGTACTTTGCTCACAACAAGAAGTTATTTTGACGCTGCAGCACTCAGCCCTTCCTAAATGAAAACTATATATTGTTGTGCTAATGTTGAGCACAAAAGAAGATAAGCATGTAGTGCTCCCCAAGACGCCATATTAAATCGTGAGCATCTAGGACAATATCAGTCAGCTGACTGCTTATTAGGAACATCGTCTTACATCAATTAACCAACTCAAGTTGCTCCATGTCATACCAAAAAAAAAAAAAACATCACTACATGATAAAAAGTTATAAACACTCAAGCACCAATAATCATGTCACCTCCTATCCAACCTTGAAATTTTAACTGCACATAGGTTCTCTTCAATTTCTCATCAGGCAGTTAGACATATATTCCGCTAGAACTACATCAACATGGTATGCCTGCCACCGCCTTTCCATGGCATGCCAGAATGGAGAAAAAATTCAAAGTGATTTCCTTTTCATTCAAGGAGAAGGATCCTTAAAAGAATATGCAATCAAATCCAACAGTCGCATCTCGATTTACATAAGGTACACCACGTCTGTCCACCACAAGTTCTTGTGATTGAGCTCCAATAAATTGGAATGAAAAAAATATATATATTGCCCTCATTTGAGACTAAATAGGCTTCTAAGATGCGTGAGATTGGATTATCGAAAAAAATATATGTATAAATTACAAGATTGTCAAATAATCTATCGGGATAGGAGTTTAGACTAGAAAACAGCAACTATTGGTTTGGGTAAACATGCTGCAAGTTAATTTCTCTAAAATCCGTCCACTTTGAGATCTGTAGTCCATTGAGTATGCACACAACCACAAATATTCTTATACAACCCAAGAATAAACTTACGCAGGGGGGAAAAAAAAACCTAAGCAGAAACATCCATATTTGAAATAGTGGCCCATACTTCTATGCTATCACCCATTTAACAACTAATCACTCCACAGAAATAAAGTACCAGTCATCAATTAGGTTTCCGGTGACATGAGGCTTCAGGGATGAACCCTGATCGTGAGATCTGCGACCAGCAACATAAAGTAACAATGTTACCTGGAATTAAGACATCAAAGAACTATCAGAAAAGTGAGAACGTAGTTAGACAAAAATGGAAAGCAAGTGTATCCTTCTGTCACTAGTGGGTTTGCATAAATCACAGGTGCAATCAGTTGCTATAATCAATATTCGACAGATAGATTCTGAAATTGTAGAGGCTTGGTTTGATCACGCTGCTGACTATATGCTTCAACAATTAGCCCGATCAAATTATTTTGGGCCCACACAGTATCAATGACATCAGGGTATGTCAAGACAACAGGCTATCACGTGGTTCTACAAATTATAATGAAGCAATTATGACCAAGGAAACAATGTTGTCATAGACCCACCAAATAAGTACCACGATTATGAAATTTCTCCACCAACTTGAACACACAGTAAATATTTCCTAGATTCTCCTAATGATTACACCTATGTAGCACGGACACGGATACGGCAATTTTGAAAAAAGGGACACGGACACGACAGAGGACACGGCAATATATATATTAATATAAAAAAATTTAAAAAAAAACCTTAAAATTTGATAATTACAGTTTGACCCCAAAATTTTTAAAAAAATACAATTTGACCCCTGAAAAATTAAAAAATTACAGATTGACCGCAAAATTTTTTATAATTTGCCCCCTTCCGTGTCCCCCACGTGTCCCCCACGTGTCCCCGTCAAAAAATTCAAAAAAATTGGGGACGCGCCACGTGGCGTGTCCCATACGTATTTAGGCGTGTCCCCGCCATGTCCCCATGTCCCATACGGCAATACAGCGCCTCCTAGGAGTGTCGGTGCTTCATAGGATTACACCATTCCGAAATTCAAACACAACCACACAACTCTACTTTATAGAATACCAACCATAGCCACACATCAAGATGCTAGTCCACCAATTGAAGTTGCCAATGTGTACCAGGGAGCTGCAACTTACACGTAAAAGAATTCCTAGTAGGGCATAAAAATTGAGACTTATAATTCGCACACGAGGAGATTCCAAGTAGGCATAACACAATTAAGACTTATAACTCTTATACAACAAGATTCTAAGCAGAGCATAAGAGAAACAAGACTTACAACAAAGCTGAATATCAAAGTTGCTGACAAAAGCTCAAGCCCTTTGTCTGCTATTGCCTGCACATATAATTGATCTTTTTAGTGTCACTAGAATAAAATCAACAAGGTCAAACATTATCCGAGTGTCTCTACACCAACACCAGACGTGGTACGGATGTGACCCCAAGAAATTAGAAAAATTACTTCTCACTGTGCATTTTTGTTCCCAGTGGTAGCCAATTCTGGGCACTACTTAGTTTCAAAAAAAAAATATGCACTGGAGTGCATATAAAGACAGTACTGACAAGGTGGATGCCAAATAGCAGTTAGGGGAACATATAAACAATAACAAGTCATATGCCTCCCGTTGAAACTTCCTACAAGTTTGCATGCAATTTCAGTATTTTTTCATGTCAACTGCATTGAGAAGCAGAGGGAAAATGTAAGGACTCATCCCACATTGATGGGCTCTGGGAAATTTGAGTAATATATAAACGATTGCGAGTTGCTGCTGTATAACTCGTGTTAACCTTTTGAGCCACGTGGTTAGGCTAAAGGTTAGTAGGTCAGCTGACACAGGTTGTTGCAGAAGTGTGAGGCAGGTCCGCAAGGAGATGTGCTTGGGTGGACTCAAAAAGGGAGGATCTTGAGGTGCTTGCCATGCTTTGGCTGGTCCCAAATGAGACGAGCTTGAAGAGCTTGACGTGCTTAAGCAAGTACTTGTCTTACATTGCTTGGTGGGTGGAAGTTGTTACGGGAACGTTGCAATCCTTAGTGGGGGAGATTATAAGGACCCATCCCACACTTGTGGGCTCTAGGAAATTTGAGAAATATATAAACGATTGCGAGTAGCTACTGTATAACTCGAGGTTATCCCTTTTGAGCCACATAGTTAGGCTAAGGGTTAGCAAGTCAGTTGGGCGCAGAAAAACTCAGGACAA
Source organism: Vaccinium darrowii (assembly GCA_020921065.1). Lineage (NCBI taxonomy): Eukaryota > Viridiplantae > Streptophyta > Magnoliopsida > Ericales > Ericaceae > Vaccinium > Vaccinium darrowii. The sequence goes on along the minus strand of CM037161.1, from coordinate 30,163,420 downwards.
TACACACGAAGACCAAGTTTGTTGAAGAAAGCTGTATACACTTCAAAATAGTTTTAACAGTGGGAAAGAAAACTTGATTTTGTCTTTATGCAAATAAACAAATTTTCATGTTGATATGATACATTTCGAATTTCAAAACAATCTCCATGTACTTGTTGACATAGGGCCTGTGGCTACTAGCAAGGAGTGCAAGCCTTACTCACTTATCTTAACACATGTTAGAAGGACAAAATTCACCCTTTGTTGAAGCACCATCTGTGGACAAAAAGTAGTAACCTGTGGCCCCATTTGACAAATCAGACTACCTTGTAGAATACGTAATCCCAACGGACTAGTCATGAGGGGATTATCAATATCATCTCCCCAGGGTGTTGCACATCCCATATTTTGTGGGATTGGTTATAAAACATATACATAGTCCCTCCACCAGTTGTTGATTTGAGAATAGCAAAAATTGGTCCAATGGGTAGGACTGTAAATGAACCAATCCAAGCAGAAAAATTAGTTCTTCGGTAACCAGGTGTCCGGACCAGCTTACACGTCCTAAAGTTAACGACTAACAAAACTCTAGTGGCCTGACCTCAATATTTTTTTGCAGGGCGGGAGTCGAACCTGCAAACTAGGGTAGTGAGGCTCTTACTAGCTGTCATGCTCCCAATCTTAACGAGCTTAAGAATGTGCACAAGTTTGATTTATTTATCAATCAACCCAACCTTTGACAGAGCTGAGCTCGAGTACTTCAACTTTTTTCCTAGAATAGAATTCAACCTATCAAACAAGGCCCACGGTCCTCCAAATGAGTGACAACAACGAAAAAGAGAGCATAGCTTGAGCACATACAGTGGGAGAAATGAAACTCATCCGAACCCCGATTCCGAGAAGCGCAACAAGCAAAATCACTGTCAACAATCCTGAAATCTCAAGACCAAACCCCAAAAAAATATTAAGAACTCATTCAAAACAACTATACACTCATTATTAGAGCACAAAAATGAAAATGTGCAATCCGGGAAGTTATGAATTGAGTGAGAGAAGGCAGGCACCGTTGCAGCGGTAACGGAGACGAGTGCCGTCGGACAAGATCACACCAGGTACAACCTTTCCCGGCAAAATGGATCCAGCAATTGCCAAGTAAGCAAAGAACCCAAGTAGCATTGTAACCTAGTTCACCAATCAGATGGATATAATATCGCATATGAATGTGTATGTATGTGGGCTAGTACGTTTTTTGAGTAAGTTGTATGCATGATCGTAAGAATATACAGAGGGAGATGAGGGATTACTCACAGAGGTAGAAGAAGGAACCAGGGCATGGAGGGTAGAATTCAGATCCATTCTTCTTCTTCGTTACTCTCACTCTGTTTGTGAATCTTGGTCTACTTGGGTTGTAGACGAAGTAGAAGAAGAAGATGCAGATGTGATGGTCAATTGAGTCACTCTTATTGAGTCCTCCGCTCCCTGCTTATGTCTCCGACTGTGGTCAGGGTTGCACCCTCTGTCCCTTCCAAAAATTTGTTGGATTCCAATACAATTTTTAATTCAATCAATAATATTTTTAAATCTTTTTAAAACTTTATATAATAGAATTATTTGAAATCTATTAAAGATTAGGGGTCCAAACACGTCGAGCCAAGCCGAGCTTACAGTAGTGTTCGAGCTCGACTCGTTAAGTAAACGAGCCAAAAAATCGAGCTCGAGCTCGGCTCGGTCATAAATAAGCCGAGCCAGAGTAATTTACTTAACGAGCCTCCTTAAACGAGCCGAGCCTATGTAATCGAGCCAAGCTTTTGCGAGCTAAGCCGAGCTTTAGCAAGCTGGTTAACTAAATGAGCCTAAAAATCAAGCTCGAGCTCGGCTCGTTTACTTACCGAACCGAGCCTTAATGAGCCGAGTCGCGAGCTGCTCGGTTCGTTTGTAGCTCTATCAAAGATTTATATTGCACATAAAATCTGTTATAAATTGGAATATGTGAACACTTTAAAATAGAATCCGGACAAGATCAACAATTTAGGGCAGAGCGGGAGTGTTGTGAAGTTTAGATTGATGAAAAAAGCCTAAAAAATTTATGGATGAGAATAATTAGTTTTTAGGTTGAAGTTATATGCCTTTTCGTAGGAGAGTAGTAGTCGCGAGTTTTGCATGAATAGGTGGTTTTGATTCTTTTATTTAAAAAAAAAAAGGTGAATCGGGCTTCTCAGTAGTTTTGTCGAGGACTGTCTCTTGTCCAATTTCATTTGATCATCGATTCCATTTATATTGTAGGTCACATTCTATTTTGGCTTAAAAAACAACTTTGTTAATTTTTTGTTTTATTTGATTTTTTTCGCTTTAATTAGTCTTGTGTCAAGTTTTTGTATATTATTAGTTTGTCTAGACAAGAGGAATCGAAAAAGTAAAAAAATATGATCCAAACTTATTTTTTTAATAAAGACAAAAAATAAGCGAAAAGTCTGATTTTTTTACTTATTTTTTGTTTTACTCAAATAAGTATTAATTAGGAGTAGATGTTAATTTATTTTTGTGTTCCAACAAAATCTGTGATACTATAATCGAAATCAATTATCGTCCAGCAAGAAGTAGGAAAAAAGGTCAATAGCTATTTGTCAATAAGCCCAGCCCTATTTCGGAGTTCGGGCGGCAGAAGATCGGGCAGCTGTGCTGTTTTGTTGGCCATGTTTCTGTGTTTTGTTGTTTGTTTTTACTTTTTACTGTTGCTTTCATTGTTGTTTGTATTTGGCAGTGCTGATTCACTGTGTTGTTTGTGTAGGTTTTCACAGTGTTTTGTTTGTGTAGGATAGATGTGATGGCGTTGCAGGTCTCCCTGCGTTCTGATCGGTTGCATCATTTAATTCCTACGTGTACGGCATTGCGCAGTGATTAATAATATTTTCTCTCTATTCTCCAAAAAAAAATAAGCCCAGTCCTTGAAGATTATTGTAGTACACATGACGGTATGGATGGCAACGGTGAAGTTCAATTTATGTATTGATAAAATAAAAATCAAAACATATGCCTAAAACAGAAATTATAACCAAAATACATAAATTTTGTTAAAACCTAAAGAAATCATAAATCATAAACATAAGCCCATATTCAAAGAAAGGAGAAACAACAGGGGGGGAAGGAGGAGGGGAGGCCAACCCTGTGGTTAAAACCTAGAGTGGTATATGTTTTTTAGAAATAGAGAAAAGAATGAATTCGTAAGTCTTGTGTTGCAAGGACCTCATTATTGTGGCTAAGTATTGCTATATGCCCTACTCAATTTCTCTATAAATTTGTCCTCCATCAATTATGACTAATTTAGTCTCTTAAACTTTCATATCAATATCTATATAGTCTAAATTTCAAATAAGTTGGTTTGCTCAATTATAAATGACTATTGATAAAAAAATAAAAAATAAAAAGTTTTGCTAATCACATTATCAATGCAGTTTTATATATACATATACACGTATGTTTCGATATCAATGCATCGTTTACATATTATCGATTACTCTAAGAGCGGTGTTTGTCATTTTTCTTGATAATAACTTAAATTTTATTCCGATTATAGAAACGAGAATAAATGTTTGTCCATATATGCACCATCTATATATATGCACCTTACAAGTGTAGCAAAATTTTATCACTAACCACCAGATATATTGAAATATTGAATATAACTAGCGTTAATGTGGACCTCAAATTATGGAAGAATGTTTGTTATCACTTATCACTAAATAGACTGGAATTCCCAAATTAGGCTGAGTGGATAACGATTTGGAAAGTTTATGCCCTAGTAGAAATTAGGGAAAATATATGGTGGGTTCTGGAGAGAAAGGGAGTGACCAGAGGCTATATTGACGTGGTTAGAGACATGTATGAAGGGACAGTCACTACCATTAGATCACCAGCAGGAGAAACGAGTGAATTTCCCATTACAGTAGGATTGCACCAAGGGTCTGCCTTGAGCCCGTACCTTTTCGCGTTAGTTATGGATGAATTGACTAGGCACATTCAGGAGGATATCCCATGGTGTATGTTATTTGCAGATGACATTGTCCTTGTAGATGAAACGGCTAGTGGTGTCAACACTAAATTAGAAATTTGGCGGGAAGCATTGGAGTCTAAGGGCTTTCGGATAAGTAGGAGTAAAACTGAGTATATGGTCTGCAAGTTTAGTGATACCAGAAGTACGTATGAGGAAAGAGTGAGGATCCAAGATCAGGAGATACCAAAGAGGGACCATTTTAGGTATTTAGGATCTATTATTAGTCAAGATGGAGAGATTGCGAATGATGTGACTCATAGGATCCAAGTGGGGTGGCTCAAGTGGAGGAGTGATACTGGTGTACTGTGTGACAAGAGGGTACCAACAAAATTGAAAGGAAAATTTTATAGAACTGCCATTAGACCAGCGATGCTTTACGGGACAGAATGCTAGCCTATTAAGAAGCAGCAAGTGAACAAGATAAGTGTAGCGGAAATGAGGATGTTGAGGTGGATGTGTGGTAAGACTAGACGAGATAGGATTAGAAATGAAACAATTCGCGAGATGGTAGGCGTAGCACCTATAGAGGAGAAGTTAAGGGAAAATAGGCTAAGGTGGTTTGGGCATGTCTATCGTAGACCAGCGGATGCAGTAGTTAAGAGAGTGGATAGGATAGCTTTGGGTAGAAACGCACAAGGGAGGGGAAGACCCAAATTGACATTAGATGCGGTAGTACGCAAAGATCTGAGTATACTAGGTTTAAATGATGAAGCAGCACTGGACAGAGCTCAATGGAGAAAAAGGATTCATGTAGCCGACCCCAATTGATTGGGACATAAGGCTTGGTTTGGTTTGGTTTGGTTTGGAGATAAAAAGAAAAAAAAATGGACGAAGATAGAAAATAAAGAACAGGCAGTGTTACCAAACAGACCCATGTGCACCAAAATTTGAAATGGTTATTTTCTCCCCTCTTTCCCTCTGAACCAAATAAAGAGGAAGAAATTTTGTTAATTTAATTTCCTTTCCTTCCTTTTTTTTTTCCCACAAGTTCCAAATAAACCCTAAGGACTCGCTGAGTTTTTAGCTCCTCCGATTCTCATGCATGGGTCTGATCGGTTCAGATTTGGTCTCAACCCGTAGTCCAACCCGGCCCGACCACATCGGGTGGGAAAATCATGACCAAACTGCTCGGAGTTCAAAAGACCAATAAGGTGTCTAGTTTTTTAATCATGCAACAAACGTCAAAAACTGGAACCCCACACTTCTTTTCAGCTGAAGCAAAATACAATTGTAAAAGAACGAAAACTATCCATTTTGCCAAGCTCCAATAAATAAAGATGGAGATTAGTGACCCTAACAAAGTCTTTTTTTTTTTTTTCAGCTTCCATTTTTTTTGTTTTTCTTTTTGTTGATACAACCTTTGATAAACAAAACACATGGTTCAAGAATCACAATTTTGACTTCACTAATCATTAAAATTGAGAAGAAAAAAAACTTCTCTCCTCATGTAGTTGCCGAACAAAAATACGCAAAAACTGCTCTTGATGTCGAGAAAGGAGTTAGTGAAGTATAAATGAAAAAACTCCCAAAATAGTTAATAGCTCCAAAATACTGTATGTTAAAGCGACTAGTTCATAAGAGATAGAACCTAAAGCTAGAATGGTGATAATTTGACTTTGGAAAGGATATCAAAAGCCGCCCATTATAAGTGTAATTCTTGATTCAAGAAAGGTTAGTTTGGAAAATGAAATATATAAACTGACAACTTTTGAGTTTTGACCAAGAAAGGACAGCGGAGTCTTTCTATGCAACAAAACATTAAATGCTCGTGCAAGGAGAGAAAAGAATCATGACATTATTGGCCTCCGTAAAACAAAAGTGATTTAAATAACGAAACTAAACTCAACTTTTATGGGATTTCTCATTTTAACAAATGGAAAACAAACCCTACCCTCAATAGATTTGAAGGGATGAAATAGAAGAAAACTGAATAGTTGTAGGGATAAAATTGAAATTTAGCCATATTACAGAAGAACCATTTTATTGTTTTTTTCTTCCAGAGTGATCGTCGATCGGGTTAAAACGTTTCCACCCCAACTGTTTCATTTCCCTCTCCACTCTCTCTCTCTCTCTCTCTCGCTCTAAAAATCCGCATCACTCGCAAGCTGTCCGCCAGACGTCGATCAAATGGACTTCTGGGGTAAGTTTCTCTCTCATTTTCGTTGTATCAATGTTAGCCTATTCTCTCGTTCGTCTCGTTCGTTTGTGGGTGTTGGCCTGTTGGGGTTTTCGCGTGAATCAGGGTTTCTGCCCGGTTTCGCATGCAGTGGATAATGTGTACAGTGGTGATCTTGCTAAAATTACGTTCGTCGATTGTTGCTTGTAGTTGTGGTCTTTCTCAATCGAGTGTACATTTGACTTCAACTTATTAATCTCCAATTACCCATTCGAAATAAGGTCTCTGCGTTTTTGCTTTTGTTTTTTTTTTAATTTAATTTTTTTGGTTATTTTAATTGTCGAAAAACAGCAAAACCTGTACAATGAAATGAAAAATATAAGAAAGCCGGAATATGTACTATTGTGCCCACAGGATACCCAGAACAACCTCTCACATACACACACCCGAACACACGGACCACAATTTTTACGTGGTTTGGCAAATCTTACCCCACGTGGAAGCGGATTTTTTCTATTTGGAGAAGATTTATAAAGGGAACCGGGTTTTCGCTCACCAGAGCCCAAAACAAGACACCCTCCCTATATTTCTATCTACACCTCTGCTACAAATGGTCGAAACTGCATAATTGCATTTATAATTATAGGAGAAGGGAGAGTTTCCATTAAGCTAGACTGGTGGAGGTTAAGAGCTGCCACATCAATGGAGGAGTTGGGAACTCCTTCAATCCTCCGGGGCACAAAGTCATCATGTACCTCCCATAACAGTCCTAATCGCAGCGACCTTGTTCCGTACCACTTGGAACTTGGGACGGATCCAGGATTCCTATCGGAGAGTGCAAACTCGTGTAATATAACAGTTATCTATACGAACCAGTCATATAATTTGGCTGTTTCTGAGTTACTCTAGGGCAAGGTCGCCCCTTACTGCCCCCTCATATCCATGACTGTTTGGAATCAAGAAATGTTGCTGGATCTTTGTTCAAAATATGGTGGTGTTGGTACTGCAACAATCAGATGAAGGATATCTATCTTATTGAGACGTTTTCTATTGCAGTTATAATTATTGCAATTTATTTTTAATAGTAATACATATTCCATCATGTGAATATTGTGGTATAGAAGTCTCCATATCGCTTCAATTTAGGGTAAACACCAAATTGTTGTTCCCCATTCTAAAATGGTGTTATTGGACGCATTGAAAGAGACATTTGTCTTCAAAGTTATGCCATAAAGCCAATCATGACTGAAGACAGGGTAAATGGGGCTCCTGTGATGTTCTTTTTACAGAATAGAAATCTCTTCAATCTTCACCATAAAGTACTTGTTTTTCTCTTTAGTTTGAAATACTAAACCTAGGGTTCTGTTCTGAGTTTTCTTTTATGCAATTGTCTTTTTTATTACTGCTTACTATATTTTAGGCAGTTTGCATGTACTTTGTTGTTTGTGGAATTGAGTTGGGAAACAGTTTTTAGAAGTGCTTGTAGCACTCTGCAGGTAATTAGGTTATGATTTTTTTCTTTAATCAATCATGGTGTCGCTAACCTTTGTGTGAAGGCTTGGTTATTTTTTAGGTTTATATCTTTCCTAAGTCATAGCTTCTTTGTATAATAATACTCCTTTTTCATTACTGACGCAAATACATGTGACATATATTTGCTAAAGCTGCCTATTAATCTTGAATACTATATACTTATGATGTTGTGTCTATCTATATGTTTTCCCCAACTTAATAATAATGACTGATTAGTTTTTATTGAATTGCTTTTGAGCAATTGCATTAAGTTTTATGAACCTTTGGGAACTGATTCAGTGATTTTAAATGTTAATGAGTTTTTTAGTATATGAAATATGAAATTGTTTGCAAAGTGGGTCATTTGACCCCACTTTGCACTTCTTCCTCTCCGCTGCGTACACGTGTCATATGGCAGATAACACACACTGGTTGCCTTCGTATGTAGAATGGAACAATCATGTAAGGAATTTTGCTAAGACATGCTGATAACAGATGCTTGTAAGCTTTATATCTGTTGAACGGTACAATATGAATAAAATTCCTGGCTTCTTATGAATTGTGCAGATACATGAGTCATTTTTGTTGTGGTATGGTTTACCCTTTTTCCGTAATTTATATTCGGAGGTGACAAATTTTCTCCTATTTACTGGTTTGTCAAATATATTTTCTGAAGAAGTATTTTGCTATGATGACACAGGAGTCGAGGTGAAAAGTGGTGAGCCCTGCTTAGTAGAACCTGGGCAAGGCAGGACCCTGCATCTTTCCCAGGTTGTAGTCCAAGAAAAGACAAAATTTATTTTATTTATGTGATTGGTTATTTATGCATACCTTCCATTTACATTGAAGTGTGAAATACTCCTCAGGCTTGTCTTGGCGAGGTCAAGAAGGACAAAGGGAATGAATCCGTTTACCTTTATGTCACTGTTGAGGGAAAGAAGTTTGTCCTCGGAACACTTTCTTCTGAAAAGTTTCCTCAGCTGCAGTTTGACTTGTTGTTTGACGATAAATTTGAGCTATCCCACAGCTGGAAAAATGGCAGTGTCTACTTCCACGGATATAGATGCGATAATCAATCAGAAGAATATCCTTTTCTTTTCTCAACGTTTTTCATAGTTGGCATTAGTTGTAGTCTTCTACAGTCCATTCGATTTTGGTGTTGACGTTATTGGTGTTCATTCTTTCTGTTCTGTCTTCCTTGACCGCCTGCCTCTTTTTATTATCACAATTGATGGTGACTCTGGTGAGTTCCTTAACATCAACTGCTCTTCTAGTTTTTACTTCCTTCTGTTGCCAATGCACTCATACACATTTCTTTTTCTTAGAGGATGAGTCTGAGGAGGATTTGCCTGCTAATGTTGCGGACGATGGTGTAGACTGTATTTCGATTTCAAAGTTCTTATTCAGTAGCGTGTATATTTCTGGGGCATGTTATTTATTTTGCTAAGTTGTCTTCCTAGGAAAACCAGAGTCACAGGCTATGGTTGATAAACCTCCTGTAACTCAGAATGCTAGTACTGCAAGACCTGATTCAGCTGCATCAAAGCAAAATGTGAAGACAGTGGAGCCAAATAAAGTCGTGAAAACCGTCGAGGAAGATGACAGTAGCGAAGATGACTTTGGTACAGATACTTCCGATGATGTAGCTGACTCGGATGAGGTATTTTTTCAGTCAAAAGCTTCTCACTGTTCTTTTTCTCATGTTTCAGCTGTGTACCCTTGCATTACACCCGGATGTGTATTGTCCACCCATCGTAGTTATTTGGTTTCTGTATTTGGTTACATACACGTGCATATGGAATGGTGTTTTTATTAGTGCTGTTTTCGTATTGATGAAATTGGCGGAAATATATACAAGTATTTTCAATGTTCTTATGTATAAGGGTGGCATACTGGTGGTTGGCTTTGGCTTAGGATGAAGATGGCGATTCTGAGAGTGGAGAAGGTGATACTGAAGATGATGACGAGGAAGAAGAGACTCCTAGGAAGGTAGATTATTTATCCTTCACAACCCTTCGACTGAGGGGCGGTTAGATGCTGCACGTAATAATTGTTTTGTTACATGCTGTATTCTTGGGTAATTCATTTTGGTTTCTTACTATAAAGGTTGAACTGAGCAAGAAGAGACCAGTATCTGCTACTGAAACACAAGGCGCTGATAAGAAGGCGAAATTTGTTACTCCTCAAAAGACTGGTGTGTATTTTTCCCGTTTATGATTTAAGCCTCTTCTTTTTAGCCTCGGCTGCTTACAATTCTCGTGGATAGTGGCACAGACCTCCATGAAGTTTGAGCTAGCTGGTTTAATCCATTCTGTCGGTTGATTTTTATCATTTACACCTCCTTGTAAAAATCATAAAAAGAAGAGGAAAAAGATAGTCTTCACTGGGAAGCATGAAGTTGGGGTTTACTTGTGGAGTTTCCATTGATTTTCCAACCGATTCCTGTAGGATAAAAAAACAAGTCATAGATGATGATGATGTCTTGAGTGAGGATGCAATTATTTGGAAGACTACATGAGATATTATTCTTTGTTGTTTTTCTCCTTATTGATGTTTACCCCTGACAATACTTTAAGCTCCAGATTTTGCACATGATTTTGCTGCTGGTGCTTATTTTACGCTTTGTTTGTATTCTTGGGATACAGTTTATCATTTCACCTATTACTAAACTTAACAAGATATATTTTAAATTGGTGTAATAATTTCCTTTGGTTCATATTTGAAACCTCATTGTTCAGACTTTAGACCTATATGTTAGGAGATTCGGGACAATCTTATGATAAAAAATCAATCCTTATGTTGGTGCAGAAACCAAGAAGAGCGGGAGCCGTGTTGACACGCCTTACCCTTCGAAGCAGGCTGGAAAAACTCTTGCCATTCAGTCGAAACAGCAGACCCCAAAACCAGCTGGATCTCATCCGTGCAAATCTTGTAACAGGTATATATCCTTGGTAAGAGTTACTCATTTTTCCCAAGTTTTGGAGTTGGTACAGTTTCTGATACCTACTTTTTTTGTGTGTGTGTGTGTGTGTGTGTGTGTGTGTTAATCCTCACAGGTCGTTTAACTCGGAAAATGCTTTGGATTCTCATACGAAGGCCAAACACACTCCGGGGAAGTAAGTGGATTTAAAGAAACGGGTGTGGTGACCTTTTTTGGCATGTAGGGTTTGAAGAGAAAAGCCGTCTATTTGGTCGGGTTTTTTAAGGTTCATCTTGGGAAATGTCAAGGAAAAGTTTAGTTTTTTAGGTTGCGGATTATGTAATTAAGCTGTGGTGAATTGCATATAAAGTTGACCAAAATGACTCTCTGATCTTTCCTTGGCGGTACTTCTGCTCTTGGCTTTCGAAATTATTTTTTTTCCTGTGATTAGTTTTCGCATTTGCTGTCGAAACAGAAACTCAAACTGCCACCCATAGCAGATGAACAAATTCATTTTGATCAACATTTGGAATTAAAATAGAAGAAATAACTGAAAAGTCTTGCTTATCTTCTTTCAAAACTGCGTAAGCAAAATGTGCAGAGCCTGACTAGTAAATCATCAGACGTGGGAAGGCTAGGAACGGGGACGGAGCTGTGCAGAATCAAGCAACGGACGGTCCGGATTCTGCACAGCAGCCTCCCCGCAACGTTAAAGGACATGGGCTATAGAAAACAAATATATGAAGAATCCTGAATAAAAGGAGTTCTCATCTGCACAAATAATTTGCTCTCTCTCTCTACTCGGGTGACACTCACCTAAGCCAACACATAAATCCGAAACCAAAGCAAGCTCATCAACAAAACCTGATATGTGTTGAATACCAAAACAACAAACTAAGTCTGGGCTACGAATGCCAAAATGAATGAGCAAGAATAACCTTCTCATTCCTACTTGCTTAAGATACATAGCATAGATTCCGTTTCTCTGTTTGGTGGTTCATTTTCACTCGCCGGTCGTCATCGGTGGGTCTGTTTCGTTGGCGGCGGCGGGTTGCGGTTGAAGGTCTTGGGCTGCGGGGCGGGTGTTTGTAGAAGATAGCTATGGTTTTGGTTCTGGGCCTCTTTATTTGGGCTTCTTTGTTATATTTGTTATGCCCTTTTGGGCTTAGGCGTTTGAGTGTTTTGGACCTGGCCCTTTGGGTATTCCTTGGACCTGTCCCTTCAGTGTCTTAATTTCTCCAACCATTTATTGGAGTCCCCTCTCCTTTCCCCTCATTTTAATGTATTCTTTGTCAAGATTTCATCAATAATCTTGTTACCGATCAAAAAAAAAAAAAAGATACATAGCATAAATTCTCTCCGCTAATAAATCAATTGAGAGAGTGAAAAAAAAAAAAAAAAAAGGATCGGCCACCCTCAAGACCCATAATGCGCATGAGAACAAAGTTTATGAGAACGAGGATTGGTAGCGGAAGTATACGAGTCCCATCCAAATATTAGGTAACCTAAGACATACCCATCTAAAATGCTGCCAAATTTGTTCATAGCCAATACCCCTCCGTCCCAAAAAGTTTTGCTTACTTATAAATTTCAAAATTTTATTTACAATACACAATGTTACCCAAAACTTGTAACTTTTCAAGTTTGCTCTTCATTAGTTGACTCTAATAAAATAGGAGTTAATCAAGGTTTTAAATTCAAATAGTTTTCCGGAAAGCAAAAAGCGCCAATATAATCAGAGAACTTTTTTAAAATTTTAAAACGCACTTTAAACTTTAAAATTTTCAATTATTCTTCTTTTGGTCTCATTGTTTTTATTGTAAAAAACAGATCAATGGCAAATATGGAATTTACCAATTTTCCTTTGTTGAAAATTTTAAATTGGCCCTAAATTTTGGGATGGCCAAAAAAGGAAAGTAAGCCAAACTTTTTGAAACGGAGGGAGTAGCTAAAACCGCAAAATTTCCTAAAAAAGAAAACACTGTCTCAGAGCCCCATCGAAATACCCATCTAAAATGCTGCCAAATTTGTTCATAGCTAAAAACGCAAAATTTTTTTAAAAAGAAAACACTTGGTCTCAGCGCTTCCATAGACCAAAAATTTCTTTGACAAAAAGACTTTGCTCATGTTAAGTAACCAATTCTGCCAAAAGTTTAAGGTTGTGTTTGGTTGATAATTTTGAGAAGAATATTTTGAGAAATATTTTTGAGATAGTGTTTGGATGAGTTTTTGGAAAAAGTAATAATTAGAGAGAGATTTAATAATCGGAGAGAGATAGAGAGAGAGATGAGAATAATGATTGGAAAGAGGAGTATGAGTAGAGAGAGAAATGTGATTAATGATTGGAGAGATGAGAGATGGAGAAAGAATCTTTTTGAAATTTTTTTTTTGAAAATGCGAAGTGAACAAAGTTGTTAAGAATTGAGCCTAAAAATGTACTTCCTTCGTCCCAATTTAATTGCTCCCTACAGTTATACGTGCCTTTTTAAAACTCTTATAATTTTCAATCTATAATGTATTTTATATGTAATATAGATCTTGTGTAATAAATCTCAATTATTTCTATAAAACAAAAAATTTTAAAACGATCAAAACACAACAAAATAAAAAGATATTGACGTTTGAAAATGACACGGATATTCGTAGAGAGCAATTAAAATGATACAGAGGGAGTATATCAAGCTATTCAACATACTCCATCACTCGCAACCTTGTCTTGCAAACAGAATACCAAATGGAGAAGCAGAATACAAGATGAACAAATGCAAACAGAGAGCCTTGAACCCAAGACCTTTCACAACCAAAACCCCGATAACATTTTAAGTTACCAATTGTCCCCAAAGCTTAAGTTGTTAGGAAATTAGCCCAATAATATACATTAAGCTGTTTAACAGCTCCCACGATTCACCAGTCACCACGAAAAGATCATTTCTCAACCAAAAAAAAAAAAAAAAAAGCCTAAAACCACATAGCCTTCACAATGTTTCTACCATAGATTTCTCCAAAAGAAGAACAACATTAAGTAGGTGGATTTTCATTGTTGCATTCGGTGTATTACAAACAATAACATAGAAGCCAAAGAACGATACACACGAGGTTTTCGATGAAAAAAAGTGAAATGCAGAACTGCTGTTTTCAAGTTTCCAAAGGGCTAATAACTGGAAGATACAAGACAAACATCGCATTGGCAAGAAACTTCAGTGAGTCATCAGTTCAAGAGCTGAGGGCTGCTTCAGTTGTTCTGCTAGCTAAACATGGCTGATCCTGTAAACTTGCTCTGCAGACAATTACACCAAACCTGTATATAAATATCATGGTAAGCTGCCATAAAAAAATGAGGCTCAATCCTTGCAGCAGGAATACCTGAACCTGCAAAACTTACTGAAAATATGTAAGATCACAAGATAAATGGAAATATAACAAGGAGGCTGCAATTAGGGCTCCAAAAACACCCTTCTGTAAATAGCACTTTACCGAGTGTTATCAGTATTTACCTATACCAATGAAGGACTGATAATCCATGTGGGTTGACTATCGACTTCCCTGTCATATCACCGTACTGCACTTGCTTTTGCTAAAAAATAGGTCTATTATTTTACGTCTTTTGGTTAAAGTGAATTGCAAAAGTTGGGAATCCGAAATAACATTTTCTCACCAAAAAAAGAACTGCAAAGTTTGAAACTACCAAAAGAATCATTTAGCTAGTGAAATTTGAGCAAGCAACGTGTCTTTCATCGGTAAGATAAGTGCCTGCCATATCTAACGTGGAGGTGATCCCAAGTGTTCGTTCTTTTCATTGTGTTCCAGAAGCTATTTCGTTAAAATCAAGCTATTTGGTCAGGCATATCTCCCAGAATTTTGATAGTTGTTCAACCAATGGTTCTGAAGAAAAATTTGGTACGACGATACAAAGATCTTGAAAATCTGCAAATAACTTTTCTGGCGGAATATCTAAAAAAACTAGAGACTAGGGTACACTACAGCATTCAAGTATGAAGGTGGTTCTCTCAGTCTGCTCACGGAAAATCAACGTGCAACTTTCTCTCATCTGTGGGAGGAGAAAAAGGCTAAAAAATTGTTTTTACTTTATCATAAGATAATGAACCTGTACTCCACCTGCACAGGGAAAAATTGACAGTAAACTGTCTTTTTCTGAAAAGGCAAATTTTCCTCAAAATATAAGAGAAGCTGAGGCTCAGTTTGTTTCCACGTAAAATAAATTCCCTGAAAAACATGTCTCGTGTAATGATTTTCCAAAAATATATCCTTTTTCTTTTTGCTTTTCCGACGTTTGGTTGACACTTTAAAAATACAATCTAGAAAAAGAGAAGAGGCTAAAGCCATTTCCAGCTCCCTATAATATCACACAAACACCGAAGTAAATGCGAGCAAAAGAAACTGAGATAAACACGCAAGTGAGGGATTCAATTGAAATTAAAGCATCATGAGACTCAATTTCAGCCTTGCGTTCCTATTGTTTCTTAATCTTCACACCAATAATCACCTGCAATCTGGATTGGCTGACAAGGAAATAGTAGCCAGTCGAGCAGGTGCTGAATTCTCCGCGATGGTAACGCTCAGATTTAAACCGAGAGGCATGAATGACCAACTGCTAAATACTTTCAAAAAATGAATCGGAGCATTTTTAGGATAACCATTTTGCCCAAGATGGAAAATATTCTACAAAATAAATGTTCACTTGCTTTTTGCAAAAACCAAACACCGGAAAATGGACACTGTATTTTTCAGTAGTATATTTTATGTCAAAACAAACGGAGTGGCTAAATGTGTTCCATTTCAATTCAATTTCAAGGAACAAGAATCTAGAATCAAATCAGAGAGAGCTTGAGACAAACCAGACAATGCCACTTGGATCAGTAGTCGTAACCTCCATCCTGCTGCTGAGGGTGATCATACTGTTCTCCATTCTGTGCAATGCGATTGCCATTGTTGTCATTATCACCATTGTTACTATTTCCATTCTTGTCAGCAGATTCTCCTTGTTCCCTTTCCCGATTCCACTGTTCAATCTTTGCTCTTCTCTCAGCACTGCCTTCCCTAACCGGGCTCCTATTTCTCTGTTCCCTTGGGCTTCTGCTCCGTCCTCTGCTTCGTCCTGGACTCCTGCTTCTAGGTCTCCTCACCCGTTCATGGTGGCGGCGATCTCTGTCATCACCTCTCCTACCACCATAACCACGGCCGCCTCCTTGCGAACGCTCCTCACGATTGTCGCGCTCACGCCCTTGTGGACTTCGACTGTGCCTTCTCCTGGCACTTCTCCCAAATAATTGCTTCCTCAGCTCTCTGTATTAGAAGGAAAAATATATATATATCAACCTCCAAAGAATATGCAATGAGAAACAAGTACTCCCCTTTCTTAATTCCATTTTTCACCATAAAGAATGTCTACACTTTAAAACGTCAACAAGAAAGATGTATTTGATATTGACAACTCAAAGGGGATATGGGAAAGTGTAGAAGGGTAAAATTAGAAGTCTACAAAGCACGGTATTGTAAATATGCCTTCTTAACAAACTGGATTCCCCACAATGAACTAGGAGTAATAATGACAGACTGCAGGAGCATTAAAATGAAAGGCAAGAAACTCACCTGCTAATCTTTTTCAGATGCATGAAGTTGCAGTAGCCACCTCTATTGCATATATCTTCCTCATATTGCCTGCAAGTGGCTTCGCGGAAATCTGTCACTGGAGAGAAGTCGACAATAATTGGATTCCCTGCACAGTAAGGAGTTCATGATGTCAACTGGACAGTGATCAGAGATCTTCTACGAGTTCTTCAACTTTGTTTTATTTTTTGGGAGAACTCGATATAGTGACAAGCATAAAAAAAGTATCTTGAAGACTTGACTTCATTTCCTTTTATACACTCAACTTCAAATATGTCTACATGGTTCATACCTTTCACGGACTTAAACAAGCATGGTACCCATGCTACGCATAGAAGCACAGGAAAATTAATCTATGCCTTATCCTGTCCTGCCTATCCTTTTCAAAATATTTTTTTTCCCCCGAACCCCACGCAAATATTAGGTTGTAATAACTAAACAACTTGATAAATTGTAGGAAAAGAAACTGCACGGAAAAGTGATATAAAACTCCAAATTAGGAGGCAAGGATCGGCAGCGAAGAGACTTTCAATCAACGGCGAAGTCAAGCGGCAAAGGATTGACGGCAAAGTTAGGAGGCAAGGATCAGCGGCGATATCTTTTGGCTAACCGCAGTTCCGATCGACGGCGATAGAGCTTTCAATGGACCGTGACAGCGTCGGCAATGAGAACTAAGTCTTTGGCTATTGACGGCGACCATCAACAATGAGAACAAAGTCTTTGGCTATCGACAGCGACCATCAACAAAGGTTTGGATTGTGGACGGCGATGAGAACTCTGTTCTGTAGATGAACAAAGTTTTGCTTGTTTATGCCATTACCAAGTCCAGATTGTAGGTCGACAAAGATTGGACGGAGATATATACATACGTATGTATATGTATGTATTACTCTATTTTGGTATTAATATTGTGATATTTTAAAAAAGGAAAAAATAATATTTTTATAAAAGATAGGTAAAATGGATAGTATTGTTGGAGTGATAGGATAGCTATATGCACTGTGCACCAGCTTTTTTTGCTCAAAATTTAACCAAGCTGCTGTTTTTGCTTTTATACTAAAATATTATTAGTTTATACATTCTTCATTCTTTTGATTGGTTATCTTTGAATCAACCATGAATGATCAAAAAGGAAGAATGCTTTGTTCTACAGTGAAAATAGTATTATATTGTTTGACAAAGGAGCAATTCCTCGTCGCTCCTAGCGAGGTCCTGTAGCAACTAAGAAATACACCAAGCCTTTGCAGAGGCTGATGCAGGGCACTTTCTCACCTTTGGCTCATTTAAATAGCATAAAAAGCCATGTGGAGAGCCAGATGCTGATGCTCTAATAGTTGAATTTTGCAAAGCCAAGCAAGCGACACTCAAATTTCCAGAAGCAATAGGACTTAAAATCTTAATTCTATCTTAAAACAATAACAGCATCCATGTAATTGACAATTGATGGGGGCATGTGCAGGGAAGGACGGGAGACAACCCAACATTTGGCAATCTATGAACAAAGTGGCGGGTCTAAGAAAGTTTTACTAGTGATATAGCGCCGCCTATACGTACAGAGCCTTTATTACAATGGGAGATGACAATATCTATATGAAGGTATCTACTATCTAGGAGCTTGTTTAAACTGAAACGAATTGGATAGAAAACTATATAAAAAATAATAATAAAAAAGGAAGTGACAAGGGCCTGCAACACAACTACTCAATAACAAGCTAGTCAGCAGCGTTATGTGGCTTACATATAACCATTTAATGATGAATGACATGTGGCTTACATTAGCCACCAGATGAGTGCTTAACATAACATGCAACCACTCCATTATAAAATAAAGACAAGTGACTTAATGAATCAATAAGTGATAATTGACACATGGTTGGAAAGAACAGTGGCATGTCATGTACATTGCCACAAGCAAGATACTTGTCCACCTTGACGACAAGTTGCTTACAAGTTCTTTGCAAGTCAGCAAGCAACTCCTTGTGGAGGATGCCTTGCAGCTAAAATTACCAAAAAAATAAAAATAAAAATACAGCTATATCTCACAAAGATAGTAAAATTGTGCAACTTAAAAATCCAATTTCTTAAACCCTTCCCCAACACAAAAACAAAACGTACGAGGCAAAATTGGTAGACACTAAAGACTTATACACAGTGCCGGCCCAAGGTAAGCCTTGCAAGCCCCCGGGCTTGGGTCGCCAAAAAAAAAAAACTTGTAAACCCAACAGAGAATTTTATAAACCCAAAACAAAAAAAAAAAAAAAGTTCAGATAATACAAAGAAATATTGAAAAAAATAGTTTCACTTTTCAAAAAAGCACTATGAACTTTTTTCTAATTTGCCAAATGATCCTATAAAGGTTTAGTGATGATAGTGCCACACTGGATAATAGATAACTTTCCCTCTATCTATTCTTTTAGCGATCACACCGCCACATTGGATAACCTCTCCATCTTTCTATTTTTTTACTACTTCAAAAAGACAATTCCCTTGTATGAGGAGAATAAAGCGAACAGAGGTGGAAAAGATCAAGAACCTGATGAGGTATGGATTGGATCGATTAATTTATGCGGATGAGTTATTCCAAGAAAAACATTTGGAAACAATATGGCCGAGAGAAGTAACAAAATCAACTGACATCCTTGATTTAATAAGTTCTTATAGGAAAGATGGTGGTTTCCAAATGGTATGGGTTGCTTATCGAAGTACTTGGATAAGTTAAACTGTTGAAGTACGATGACTTAATTGTAGAATTTGCTTCAAAAAATTCAATGACAAGTTGATTACTTTGAGTCGGATCGTGCTAATCATAAATCATTATAATAGAGTTACCTTGTCATTTTGATTTTTTTTGACGTAATTTAAGCTAAAAGTATAATGTAACCTTTTTTTTTCTTTTTTTGTGACTTCTATGTCTCTTTAATTTTTAATAGAAAGAGGGCAACCAAGCTTAGGGTCGGGCTTAGGCAACCCAAAAATCGGGCCCAGCACTGCTTATACACATAGAAGGATAGATAGAGGCTGACATTAAAACAAAAAAATCTTTCTATACGTCAAGTTAACGAGTTTGGTTTGATTCTCTAGAATGAACCAAACATCTGCCAGGCAGATCTCCAGTACCTCACTTGATCCCATTTCAGCGATGCAATAACCAACTGAACCATATGTACAACTATGCCTCATTTAGACTATTCATGTTTAGAAGTATTGCCAGGTGAGCGATGTTTGCAAGATACTATCAGTTATCTCCCAGAAAAAAGGTTGTAGCATTTCATGTACCACAAAAAAACAAAGACCAACAGGAGATAACAATGTATCCACTCTTTACTTTTATGCACGCATTTAGTACTACAACCATTTGTATGGTAGGTATATGTCAGGATGAGAAGAAAACTAGCCTGCATAAAACCTTCCAGTCAAATTTTGGAGTGCATTTGCAGCATGTTCTTCTTCCCTAAACTGTACGTATACATTACCCACCTGCATAAAACCACGGGAAATTAAGTGAATCAACATAATGGTACTAACAAAATATTAGCCTTCAAGATAGCAGATACCATGTGGTCAGCAAGATTGTCGCAAATATTTAGGCTCTCAATCTCTCCATACTTGCTCAACTCCTCAAACAGATCTTCGTAAAAGTCCTGCATTTGAACAAGACACACTACCATATCAATGCGGAGACAAATGGAGAAAGAACAAGCAAACACTTCTTTCAGCTACACATCAAAATCTTCAAAAAGAGTAGAAAAGGTGATTACAACGTTATACTAAAGGCTGAGTTTCCACTATGGTATTTTTGGTATTCTTTGTGAGATATGGAACTACAGGAACAAGTCCCAAATGCACCAAAACTAGATCCATCAATTTCCCAATTCCTAATCAGCAAACAATCGCTAAGAACAAGCACAAGCACAATCTTAACCCCACATTCCAGCATATCACTTCCCAAAAAAAACTCATTTCCAGCATGTCATTTGACGTGTCTCTCCATAACAAAAGGGAGAAAGAGCAAGCAAACACTTCTTTTTAGCTACAGATCCAGAACGCTGAAACAAGAGTAGAAAAGGTGATTCATACCCCAAAAAAAAAAAAACATACCACTAAACACATTATTTGGAATATGGAATAATTGAAGTAGTCCCAAATGCACCCAATACTCGATTCATCAATTTCTTACCAGTACCAAAAAAAAAACCCTAACCAATCGTCAACAAATTTATCGAACAGATGTAAATTTGAGCAACAGATAACCGTATAGGCATCTATATCTACATTTTTACATACCTCGAAGTGGTTTTGGATCTTTTGGGGGTCGAGGGGCTGGCCTTGGGGGTCGACGCCAGGAGTGATCATATCGGGGCGTTGGTACATGTTGGAGAGGAGAAGAGTAGGGCTGATTGTGGGCTTTGTGTGGAGCCTCGAGCAGCGATCTCCATGCCTACAGGCTCCTATCTTGAAGTAGAAAGGGCAGTTAACCCTGTCCTTCTCCGTCCCGAATATCGACGCCAAATGCTCCGCCATTTTTCCACCCCCTCCACCACCGCCACCGAGATCTCCCTATTCGTGAACACTCAATTTAACTCACTGCTACAAACAATTTTCCCTCTCTCTCTCTCTCTCTCCGTCCGTGTCTGTGTCGGCCCTGGAGTGATCTAGGGTTTCTATGAGCTGAAACCGGTTCGGTTTGCGGATATGTTAATTCCGCACAGTCTGGACAAAGACAGACCATCCACACCAGACTATTTCAGTCCGGACAAAGACAAGTGATCCACATCGGAACTATGATCTGAGTCATTCAAAAAACTCTAGAGATATCACTCTTGCAGTCTAGCCTTTTATGATGATGGACAGTTCGTTTTAAGTTGTCACCCGACCTAATTATTTGGGTATACATTTCATCCGTGCTGTCACTTTGGCTTAAATATTTTATGTCAACGAATAGAGTTTCACTCTAATTAATATTACACTCTTCTGTGTTTGTTGGTTCACAAATATACCTATTTTGTCTCTCAAAATTAATGTTACTTTTTTTATCCTTGTCTTCAAATATGTAATTAACAAATCAATTACTGATTGAAGGGTAAAATTAAAAAAACAAGAATTATACAAAACAATGGTCCCTAAAAAGGTTAGAAATCCCAAAAAAGACAACAAACATGGACAAAAGGAGTATATTCTAACTTCTAAAAATAGTAGGGTTTTTGTTATTCTTTATAAGTAGTAACTTTTATATTTTATTTTATATCAAGAATTTTAAATTTAGTAACTCATCCCACCCTTGCAAATTGCAATACACATTTTAGTATGGATGATCTAATTTTTTAGTGAGATGACATCATTTTTTCATAAGAACTATACTATTTCAACCAACAAGAGGTAATGTTTTATTCATCATCTTTTAAGCAGGGTGAACAAAATTAAATTCCTCTTAAACTAACTATACTTATATATCCAAACTATTTCCACAATTTTTTCATTCATCTTCTTAGAGCATCTCCAATCATGCTTCAAATTGCCAAAATGATGAATTATAACTCCCCAACCATCCTTTCTTTTTGATTGTTCAAAATGAAATGTCCTTTTTTATTCTTTATACATGGGAACTCCTTCGAATTACGAAGAATTTCTTCATTTATATTTATAATATAAACTATAAAACTTTTGACATTGTGATATAATAGTGATGAAATTAACATCATTGAAAAAATATTATCAATATCTTTAAACTAAGACCCATGTTGAATACAGGAGTATTATGTAAATTTAGAAAGTTTAACATTAAAAAATTTGGAGGGAAAAAGAGATAATTGGGTTTTGAGTATGTCATTCGAAAGAGGACGATAGAAATGAAGAATTGTGATTATAGTTTGAGTGAATTGTACACTACTATTTGTACTCACTTTTTGAATAAAGAATAATATTATGATTCTTCAAAATATGAAGAATTGAGTTGGAGATGCTCTTAGATAAACAACTAGACTTAAATAATGGAAAACCGCAAGGAGTTGGCCTAGTTGTCAAAATTTGAGACTTAAGGATTTGGTCCTTATCTCGATAGTGATGTAATTCGAAATAACAAGCACATAAGGACATCTTTAGTGCACTACATAAAAGAGTTCCCTAAAGTGCCTTAACTAGTTAACTAAGAAAAACTAAAAAAATGATCTCTAATGCATAAAAATTAGCTCCCTAAAATCATAGGTGACACCCTTGACTACCTAAAGTGTCGTAAATGACTACCTAAATTTGAGAGTGGATGTGACAAAAAAATGAATGGGTCCCTCAAAACAGTACAACTTTTTGAGGAAAAGAGGACATAAATTACAAAATCTCCCCTTAATATGTCACTTCCACTCCTCATTTTAGAGAGAAGAGCTTGTGTTGGAGATGCTCTTAGCAAAAAATAAAAAAATCGTGGATATCTGTTCAAATCAGGACTACAACTCAACACCATGACAATAGATAAGTGGAGCCATCTCAAACCACGGTTAAAGCCTCGGCTTTAGATGAACTCTCAGTAATGGACGGAGGAATTGATCCTCCAGAAAATATTAAGGCACCCGTAAGCTTACTCAAACACCTGCGTAGTTAACAAAATAAAAAGGAAACTCGAACCGAACCCAGTTAAGTTTTATGATAAACTTAACACAATCCCCGACCAGTTAAATGCACAGCAGTTTCAACAAGTTATAGCAAAAAAAAAAGAACTCAAGCCACATGCCCCGTTTACTAGCACTTGTAAAGTTCCATACATAGGTTCTATCAGCAGTTATATGGTCTCAAACTCAATCATGTTGCCGAAAAGAAACTCTCATAAGCACCAATCGGACACAGACGGGTACCTACTGCAAAGATCCATTCGTTCACTGATGCATTTGCTGATGATAAATATTTAACTCATTCAAAAAGATTTGTGATAAGATCACATGCTCTACCTTCAAAAAGTTTGTCCGTTCACCCGAGCAGTAACCAGCGAAGCCCGACAAAATAAACACTAATACAAAGCCAACCACCATGGCCACAGCCTCAGAGGCAAAGCTTCTGAGTTGCAATTATTAAAAACAGGTGTCAGGTCTGATTTTTAACTGAGTAAATTCTACACCTAGGGCTTTATTACACGAAAGCCGAGATACCATGCAGAAAACTGCCATCAACGCATAGACTAGGAGTCATCTATCTAATAGGGCTCAACGGGCATGCGGAAGCTCTCTCCTGCATACACTGCTTCAGAACCAAGCTCCTCTTCAATTCGCAAGAGCTGTAGAGACGGAAAATAACATCAGATGGTTTAAAACATCTCACTTTCAATAACATCTGAAACGATACGACTGTGAAGATCCAGTCTAAGTTGAAGCAAGAACATAATTTTAATTTGCTTTCACCCTCAAACATCCTACTATAAATCAGAGTACCAGACACAGCCTGAATTGGAAGCAAAGCTAGAAAAGGCACATAAAGATGGTGAAAAGACCAAGATGTTAACCTGATTGTACTTGGCAAGACGCTCTGATCTGCATGGTGCTCCTGTCTTAATTTGGCCCTAATATAACAAAATTCAAGAACAATCAACATCACAGTGACTAATTAAACAAGAAAGAGAGAGACTACTGATAAAGCCATCTTCAACTCGAAATATAGTTACCGTTGACAGACCCACAGCAAGATCAGCAATGAAAGTGTCCTCTGTCTCTCCACTGCAACAGAATTAAAATGAAATGTCGGCAACTTGAGATTTCTAAAACTCGTAGAAACAAATGCATCGGATAAAACTCTTATGTTCGTTTTCAAACCTGCGGTGACTGGTCATTACTCCCCAACCAGCATGCTTGGACATTCTCACAGCTTCAATGCTCTCAGTTACAGATCCAATTTGATTAACCTGCCTCCATAACAAATAATAAAGTGAGATACATTTATAGCTGGTCCAGAACAAAGTACAAGCACTCCATCAAACAAATAAGTGCGTTGCAAGCTTGGACCTTCAAAAGAAGTGCGTTGCAAGCTTTGTCCTTGATTGCCTTCTCAACTCTCTGCAAACATAATTGAAAATGCATTGGAACCAGACAAAAATTTGTTGATAAACCATGAAGCAGTTCTTAGTGAAGTCCATCCATACCTTGGGATTTGTGACCAAGAGATCATCTCCCACAATCTGTACTTTTTTGCCAATTTCACCCGTCATTATGGCATAGTGCTCCCAGTCATCTTGGTCAAATGGATCTTCGATTGACACAATAGGGTATTCACTCACAAATGACTTGTAGAGATCCTTGAGCTGCTTTCCTGAAATCTTTTGCGAGCCATCATTGTTCTGCATAAACATGAGAACACAAATTATTAAATACCTCTGCAGCAAATGTCACTGCATAAAATAAACGAGCTTGTAAGCACAGACTTTCGTCATTCCTGACAATTTGCGTCAAAATTATAATCCAATATACTAAAAATCAATGGATGGGTTGTTTGCTGGGGGTAGCATCGTAACATTCTAAACTGAAATGCCACCGAGGGATTTCGGGAATGTCTCTAAAACAGACATGCTATTATGTAAAAAAGGAGAAAAAGGTAAGAAACAGAAGCAGCATACAATTCCAGTTCAAGAGTAGTTGCACCATGGTCCCCATGAAAAGCAGGTAATATCTTGAATTAGTCCCATCCAGTCGCGTAAAAATACAAAACTAACTTTCCCTCAAACCAGTTTCCGAAAGGTTTTTCAAATCAGTAAAGACGACTTCTTAGTTGTTCGAAACTATATACTCCTATTACACAGAACCAAGGTCATCATGGAACATGATATAAAACTCACCTCTTCCTTGAAATTCAGATCATAGGTCTTGTCTTTCTCACCATAAAATTCAGATGCAGCAACATCCATTCCAATAACGACCTAAAGAATATGTGAAGCACTCAGGATGTGATCTTCTTATGTAACAAGAAAGCACGAAAAGAGTTAAGATGAGGCCTGAAAAAGGCTGACCTTTCCTGTATAACCGGCTTTAGCAATAGCTGTTTTAAGCAATTCAAGGCCTTCCTTGTTCTCCTGAAAATGCACAAAAACAAAACTGTTTGAATAATCGAATGCCAGGATTTGTCTACATTGTATAATGGGTTAAGAAACCAAAACCATGTCATCGGAATGTTGACCTGAATATTAGGAGCAAAGCCACCTTCATCACCAACGTTTGTTGCATCCTGACCGTACTTCTTTTTAATCACACTCTGAATAAAAAAAGTGCATTAGCCAAAATTGAAAAGCAGTCGACCAGCAGAATTGAAACAAAAGCTGTGGTCATACGGAGGGGTCTGATAAAGAAGCTAATTCAGGAGTGGACTATGGTGCAATTTCCAAATCTGAATCCAACAAAACACAAATCTTATAAAAGATGTATGAATCCAACACAAGAGGGAGGATCCCTAAATTGTGCAGTTTATGTAATTCCTAAACCAGTGGTGACATATACTAATTGACAATATAAAAAGTGAAGATCCTCTCCTAGTGCAAGTTAAGAATCTTAGATGGGTCTCATGATGGCGCCCAAAAGTTCAACCAAAGGTAGAAAGCCAAACAGAAACAACTGCTCAAAAATATTACAAAAGTTTAATTCACAATATTTCCTAGGTAGAACCTTCAAAAGGTCAATGCAAACATATTAGATAGTCAACCCTATTATCAAGGCCTGATATCATGAACTCTGGATGCTACTGTAACATACTAATACCTGGACTACTGTGGATGCTACTGTAACATACTAATACCTGGTGTTGGAATTAATTTAGAATTGGTGAATACATCGATTCATGTGTGACACATGAAAAGTCTATGCGTGTTCGTTGTATGTTCAAAGTACATGTATTTCGTGTCTTGGTGTGTGTGTTCAATGTATGTGAAGGTTCATGTATCTTGATGTGTGTGTCAAGATACATGTATGAATTTAGTGTGTGGAGTCTAGATGTATTTAGCTCCCTATATTAAGGGATGTTGATCAATAGTGAAGTTGTACTAGCAAGTGTTCAAAAATAATAGTAGAAGATTATCTTGTTGAGTGTTTAAAGTACTTGTGCTCATTGGGAGCTCTGTACGACCTTAGGGTCGTACATCTCCAGAATGTTGTTGGTTTTAGTTATCCTCCACACACATGATTGTTTATGCCAAGTTATATAATTACTGTTTCACGTATTCCGTTGCGCTCCCCAAAACATAGCAAATCATCATTTGCTCTCGTTTCTTGTTTTTCTACTTGGTATCAGAGCTCCAGTACGATCATGGGATGGGCATGTTGATCGAGAAAATTTATTTCCTCATAATTGAGTTCCAACAATATCGAGTGTTTGGTCTGTTGGTCCAATTGCGGTGGCATATTCTGGTTCCATGCTAGTTGATCGAGTCACGGAAAGGGCTGTTTAGAAGAGGGCTACTTGGATCAGTGAAAAAGTTGCAAGGTGGAGCCGTCCAGGAGGGAAAAGGGCTACCTGCTATCTAGTGAAGCAACCTAGAGTGGAGTTGCCAAGAACATCAATTGTGGAAGTGTAGTTGTTTAGTTCAGTTTCACGGAAAGGGCTACTTAGGAGATGGCTACCCGGTGCAGGAACAAGTGTGAGTCGTCCAAGAGGGATGCGGGCTACTTGTTGTGGGGTGAAGCTACCTAGAGTGGAGCCGCCAAGAACGTTGATTGTCGTTTAGTTCTTTTTCTGGTGGGATTACCTCAGTCAATTAAGGCCGTTCTGGGACTGACACGATGAATGGTCAAGATTGTTACCTGAGGTATTTCTTACTAGAATCGTTACATGGGTCAAATTCATTGTGGGTTCAGAGTTGGTTGATTAAAGGAGGCCTAAACTAGTTACAGTGAGGTAATCAGAAGGTTGTTCCAAGACGTTGGTGAAATCACAGTGGGAGTCTGTGAAGAGTGAGACGGTTGGGGTCCGTGCTTGAGACGTCATTGGAAGGAGATTGTTTTCAAGATTATGAAGTTAGATTGTCAGGGACTATGATGAAGGAACAGTTAGGGACTGTTTGTGGGGCCACGACCATGGGTTGCACAATAGGGTCCTGCTGAAAAATATCAAGAGGTCGTAGCCCAATGTGAAGCCCCGAAGTGCTCAAGGTTTTCTTGATACAAATGTCATGTGCCCAGAATATGGAGTCAAATTCTAAATTAAGGGGGAGTGTTGGAATTAATTTAGAATTGGTGAATACATCGATTCATGTGTGACACATGAAAAGTCTATGCGTGTTCGTTGTATGTTCAAAGTACATGTATTTCGTGTCTTGGTGTGTGTGTTCAATGTATGTGAAGGTTCATGTATCTTGATGTGTGTGTCAAGATACATGTATGAATTTAGTGTGTGGAGTCTAGATGTATTTAGCTCCCTATATTAAGGGATGTTGATCAATAGTGAAGTTGTACTAGCAAGTGTTCAAAAATAATAGTAGAAGATTATCTTGTTGAGTGTTTAAAGTACTTGTGCTCGTTGGGAGCTCTGTATGACCTTAGGGTCGTACATCTCCAGAATGTTGTTGGTTTTAGTTATCCTCCACACACATGATTGTTTATGCCTAGTTATATAATTACTGTTTCACGTATTCCGTTGCGCTCCCCAAAACATAGCAAATCATCATTTGCTCTCGTTTCTTGTTTTTCTACTCCTGGACTAAAAATCCTGTAAGAACTGTTTTTGCAGGGGTACCCACATTCCAAATAAGGAAAGTATCAAGCCCGAAAGAACAGGAGGTAATGACAAACCTTCAAATGGTGATAGACTTCCACACCCATTTTCATCGCCTCTTTGAAAGAAGCTGCGCCAACCGGAAGAATCATAAATTCCTGCAAATACAAGTTGATGAGAAGTCAGACCTTTTTTCTTCCCAGTCAATGTAGTCAGATTTGAGGACTGGCTAGGGTTGTAAAATACAAAAGTTCTATCAAGAGGCATGCCTGCATAGCAAGTTTATTTCCTGCATGTGATCCTCCATTGATGACATTAAAAGCAGGAACAGGTAACACCAATTTCTTGTTTCCAGCCAGGTTAGCGATATGCTGAAACCAGAAGATGCGGTTATAACAGATGAATGCAAATTATGCGATTTACTAAACAAGTAAACATGCATGTAAGCCTAAGCGTTATTTCTGCAATTTCAAGCCTACATCAAACATTGGACATTGATGCATATATTTGCAACTGTGATGTGAACAAGGGAAGGTATATCTAACATTAACTTAGCATCCACTTTCTACGCATGTGAGTGCACGTCCTTCTATTTGTCCAAAAATCAGGAAAATTGGAGAGAGCTCACAAATTCCAGTGTATTGGTGAAGGCACCAAAGTGAAAGAAGCTAAATAACGAAACAGTTGAGAAAATTGGGACATAAACATACCTTGTAAAGGGGAATATCCTTAGCACTGGCCCCAGCTTTGCAAACAGCAAGAGACACCGCCAGTATAGCATTTGCTCCAAGCTGAAAAACCAAAATTGATTGTCTTTTGTAAATCATCTATACCAAGTATGTCAAACGGGACAAAAAGCATTCTGGTAAATTACCTTTTGCTTGCACCAACCCCACTCATTTACAGTTCCATCAAGTTGTTGAACCATGAAATTATCAATGGCAGTCTGTTCTGTTGGGTCCTGTGTAGATAAATCAATACAAACTTCACTCAACATGGGGGCCAAACTCAATGTGATTAGAACTTATCAAGTAACTATGTAATCTATGAGTACTTCCTTCTCAAATAACTCCGTAAAGTGAGACATATTCTGAGTTCTGTTAAGATAAACCTAGTCCTAGAAAATATCTCGATTCAGGAAATTTGAAAAAGGAATTCTTATCTATTTATTAGCAGTGATATTCAAGACCCAATTTAATTAATCCCGATGATAACACGGGGAAATCTCCAGAAAGAGAGGATTTGTATGCAACAAACCTTGCCAATGAGTGCTGGACCAATAATTGAGTTCACATTATCAACAGCCTACAGGTTTGCAAAGCAGAGTAAAATAGTATCAGCATAGCGTGTGGGTGTGAGTGAAAGAATTGCACAAGTACAAGCATGAACTAAAAAGTAGAAACTAACCTTTGATACACCCTTCCCAAGGTAGTCTGACCCTCCATCTCTTAATTCCAGGGCTTCATAGACTCCTGGAAATAAGCCAAGGTTATGAATTAAACAAGCATATGAGTCGGCTGTGTAAACTCCACAAAAACATTCATCCTTGAAAACAGAAGATGCCCTGATCTAAAAGGAGTAGTGGAATGTAGTAGTGAATCTAGTGATTATGATCAATTCAATCGAAAGGCAGGAACAGTGTGTCTTTCCCATTGGGGATTTCCAAAAAGTACGGTATAAATGGGTTATGTTATTGTTGTTGTTATTGTTGTACGGTATAAACATATACATCAATGCACAATTTGTGTGTTTGAAATGAAGAACGGATCTTACCAGTGGATGCCCCACTTGGAACAGCAGCTCTAGCTTTGATACCATTATCTAGATGAATATCAACCTACATGCAACAACACCCACATCCAATCAATAAAGTACACACACGCATCCAAACCACATCCAATCACATCTTCCCTCCCTTTCTCTACTGATAGCCAAACAAAGAACAGGGGTCCCTTTTTACATATGCCGATTTCAAATCAAGCATTTCAACAGCATTATTTAACGAGTAGCTTAAATTTTGAATTGACCGCTTAAATATGGAATCACGGTCACCCAACAGAGAATAGGGATTCTTTTGTATTTAAGCGGATTTCAAATGACGGAATTCTACATTATTATTCAACGAGTACCTCAAATTGAAGAAATTTACACTACTTAACAAGATTTACTCAATTTTTAAATCCTCCAAGTTCGAAACTATCGATACACAACAAGAAGATCCCAAATAAATAATCCTTCAATTGATCCATATCAACCCAAATAGAGCCTAAACACCGAAAATTTTCTTCACTGATAGGAAGACATAGATTGAAGTCATAATACAAAACGAGTCCTTGTCGCGATCAATTGAATTGCCGATTTGGCTCAGTGGGCTTCAAAGAGTTCGAAATCATACCTCGACCGTTGGATTTCCACGGCTGTCGAAGATCTGACGTGCCTTTACGAACTGGATCTTGGCCATGGATAGTAAAGTGATGCTCTAGACTGTGAAGAAGGAGATCTGGAGAGAGAGAGAGAGAGAGAGAGAGAGAGAGAGGAGAGCAGCGAAGTGATGTAAGAGACTGTGAGGAAGGAGTGAGGGTACGCCACGTATTTATACGGAGTTAGGTTAAATATGGCCGTCTCGATTTGGGCCCAAGATTAGGTCTAAAGCCTTGTTTTCGGTTTTGGGATTTTGGAATGTTAAAACTGTAATAGTTTTTTGTTCCAAAAATTCTACCGTCGCGAAGGTAAGAGCACTTTTTAACCGATATCATTACTGACAACAGTATTTGCATTTTTATATGTCCAAGATTAATCTTACTATATAAAATAATATTTTTATCGTTTAGTTATTGGGCTGACAATAGAATGACTGTTTTTGTTTTTCTATTTTGTAACGACAGTTGTTTATTTGCTTGACTTTCAATCAAAAAAAAAAAACACGCATGCTTGAAATCATTTTTTTAAAAAAAAATATTGATTTTACTGGAGAAAATATAATTAAAAAGCACATGGGTGGCTAGAAAACTAATTGAAATATACAATTACTTACAAATTTTATTTTTTTCTCGACGAAAGTTAGTATTATTAATTGTAGTTTTTCTTTATCGATATGGACGAAAAGAGGAAGGGGAATCCAATCAAATGTTGAATAAGAAAAAGAAAAACGAAAAACCATCCAACTCTAGATCGACTGAACACCTAAAACACCTCAAGTAAACAACCATCTGTCGAAACTCGGCTTCATCGTTGCCATCGGTTAGGTAGAGAAGCCACACCATGCCAGCCCCGCAACCCACTACCGTCATCGATAAGAGAGAAATTACGCCATGCCACTGCCGCCAAGGCCCAATGTAGGAAGGGACCGCTAAGTTGGGCTATAGCCTAGGTCGGATTTTGTTTTTTGAAAATTTTTCATACGTAAAATTCTAGCCCAAATTAATTTAGCCCATCTCATTTATTACTGTAGCCCAACCCATTAAGGAGAGAGGAGAGACTAGAGACGAGAGAAGATATAGAAGAGAGAGGAAGATAGATTTGATCGGACATAAGTGTTCGCCATTAAAATAATCGGCTATGGAGATCTCTGATTTTTTTTGTTCTCTAGTCGTTTTTTTTTTCTCTCTTATGGAAGAGGAGAGTAATTGCTAGACAGGAGACAAAGACGAAAAATAGAAGTAATTGCTATATAGTAGAAGATGGACTAAGCTGTCAATTTTTGAAATGTTAGGGTAGTGGGTAGGTTTTATTCTTTACGCAATGGTAAAACTTGGCAAGAAATTGGTATAGAAATATGGAAAATGCTAAAATGTACCTAGTGGGCTTATCTTAAGGTTGAAAAAAGTGTATTGATATGTGTGAAAAGTAAATAAAACTAGGTGTATGTGCATTGAAAAGTGCAAAAAATGCACTGCAATGCATTTTTTTTATTTTTATTTTTGTGTGTTACTTACCGTGTGCCATCACGATCGAAACACATATCCGTGGTACTTGCCATAACAATTTGAAAAATGATACGTTTTGGTATGAGATTGATAACCTTAGTGAATCATACTTTCAAAGGCATCGTTGGATACAACTTCATTAGCATACGTTCATTGTACTTTGTGTACATATTTATGTACACACTTTTGTTAACCTAGAATAAATTAGTGTCCTGTATCCGCCATTGACCACCGCTACCCAAACACAAACTGCATATTTTTGAAAGGGAGAGTGAACTAAATTTGAATTATGGACTTAATTAGGAAATAAAAATAAGGTCGGAATCTCTCACCTCTTGTCTTCAGTGAAATACTAATAACAACTTATTGGGTTGTGAAAGAGAGAGAAAGAGAGGACAAAAAAATACAATTTTCGATATTCCTTTAAAACTTTTCAAGGCACTTTAAATTAAACATCGAAAACTGTAATTTTTTGTCCTTTTCCTCACGTATTCCTTTTCTTGAAAGGCAAAATAGATCTCTCTCTCTCTCTCTCTCTCTCTCTCTTATTTGCAACCCAATAAGTTGTTATTAGCATTTTCCTTAAAATTTTAAGGTCTTAAAAGTCACCAAAAATATTTTTTTTGGCAACTATTCATGAACGGTTATCTTTATTTTCAATTGAGAAGGGAGAAAAATCTGGAAATCAGTTTGATAAATACTGAAACAGGTTAACAAATTCTACGATACACAAGACAGGGCTAATGCTATCCAATCATTTCAATGTCCAAAATATGTACGTTGAAATTCTTTTCTTTATATTTAAATTTGATGGTTTTGGTGGTGGTGCATCTAGTTCACTCGCTAAACAAAAATATCAAATTCGAATCCTATCTATTGGATTTTATTGGTGTTGCCTACGTAGTTATTTGGCCTTCAAATCTGATAATATAGTATATTTATTTATATTGGCAATTTTTCGTTTACATAGGCTAGGCTGTTTAGTTTGACTAAAGTAACGTAGTTTATTATATGGTGATCTATATATTTTTAGTTACCTGACTTTTTATATTTATCAACAAAAAATTTAAAAAGTTAGTAAAAATTTGAACAAAACCTTGAAAAAAGAAAAAGAGTACAAAATATATACTTTTGTTTTGTATTGAGTATTTCAAAAATTTTCATTAATAAATTTTTGTCTTTTATATTAGACTCTTTAATTTCTTGCAGATAAATTTAAAAACAAAGACCTAAATGCAAAATTACAAAAATAATTCAGAGAAGACAAGAGTAACACCAAGAAAATTGATTATTTAGCACATATTAAGTGAAACTAGAGAAAGAAAAACTCGGAGAAGAAAATCATAAGTTATTGAAAATCTCAAATATGTGTAACAAAAAAAAAAAAACTCAAATATATAAATGGACAACTTAGGTGGATAGTTTTTACTGAGGAATAAGTATCTATATTACAATACATAGCGGTTTTTGTTCCAGCCATATTTTTTGTCCTTGTTGGAGAACAACTACCTTACCGCTGAACTATGCGGCTGTGTTGACGAGAATTTGGCATAACTAAGATAAAAACATAGCCATGAAATGAAGCCAGTATTTTGGAGTCCCTAGGCAATGTCCTCTTTATCTTTGAGCCTTGCTCCGGGGCCGGTCCTGAATTCTGAACCGTTCATTTTATTTGTCTCGTGAAGTATGTATATCATGAAAAAATCCAGGTTGATCGGACATTGGAAACGATGTTTTTTTTACTGCATTTTTCATGGAAACGGAACAGTTAAAGAAACCATTGTAGGGGATTTTTTTTTCACAAAACTGTAAGTTAAATGATCACCGACCAAATAATTAATGACGTCCGATCAACTTGAATTTTTCCGTCGGAACTGAACAACCCCGTAGTGGGAGCATGTTGTGTTCTGTACAGTCCCCTAACAAATAAATTAGGATAAAAAGGTTTCGATCATCAAAGTGGTGCCTAAAATGAGCATATTCTTGCAACGGTGAATAAAATTGCTCTCGTAAGAAAAAGAAAAATGGAATTGGCCTCAACTCCCGACGTCTAAACCCACGCTTGAAAGCGAATCATCAATAGGCGTGCGATTTGCAGACTTATTTCTGTATGATTGCCTAGAAAATTATTTGACTTCGAACATCTACAACTTGTCAACTACAACCAAAGCATACCAATTTAAAAAGAATCCTGATACCAATACGCCCTTGTCATTAGGTGACACCAACACTTCAAAGTCACCCTGACTTGGTACGAGCAAACGAAAAACTTGGTTGCCGGACGGGTACCACGTACCCGTTGTGCATCTCTGCCGTCCAAAAATATTTTTCCACCCTCTCTCATCTCTCTCTCCCTTTTTTCTCTTTAAAATCTGAACCGTCCAAAAAACTTTTGGATTGTTGAGATTGGCGCTCCGCTCCACTTGTGTCCCGACCCGATCGACACCTAAATTTTTTTCTCGAGTTAATGGTTCTATTGCACATTTGCACTAACCTTTCTTTCATTCTTTTTATTTATTAATTTGTATATAAAGTGGATACACAGAGATACTAGTATACTTCATACATTTTGAACATATTGTCTGCAAAACCAGAGTCATTTACATGAGATCTTTCTGCACATATATTGGGTCCGAAGATAAAGTTTCACTACGTATTGTGCCTAAAGAATATGTTTAACCACGTTAAGTGGCTATAGACTTGCGTATTGAGCGAGAAGCCTAATTTTTTTTTACCCATGCATTGAACCAATCACCGGTTATTCTGGAATCTAAAAGAGACTGAGAATGACGGAATGGTCATGCCAAGATGGGAACAGACCAGGCCAACTTGTCACCCTTGTGACATTTTGAAATGAAGTTTGTGGCATTCTAGTTGATGGTATGGCTGGGTTGCATTCCTTTGGTCTCCATTTTTTTGGGTAACCTAGAAGGGGAGAAATTGATTGGATATCCGTTCAGATTGATTTTTAATGTGAAAAACATATTTGACAAGGGCTACGATATGTGTGACGTGAATCATCACTTTGGGCTTCGAATGAGTACGCAACGATCCAAAACTGGACCATAACGGACAGATCACGACAGAATAGGACGGATCGAGCTGTGGTGCCCCAAAGTGGTATTGGGGCACCGGTGCCCCCATTTTTTATTGAACCTTTGGATCTCTTAAATTGATCTCAGCCATCAATTAGCTACTCCCCACTTCTCCTATGACCTGCCCAACCGTTTGAAAATTAGCAAATGCTAACCATAGCCCAAAAAAAAAAAGGGGTCGCAAATTCAACTATTCAAGAAGAAAGAAATTCGGATAGTACTACTGAGATCCAGAAAGAGAGTGATCGAATTCGTTCAACATTTGAAAATGGAAGCGAAGATTGGAAATTCTTCGAGTCGGCCGCTCAAAATGCATGGTGACTTGCTATTGGATTGACCAGTCGCCTTTATTTGTGGTAAGTATTTCCTTATTTCGTGGTAAGTGTTGCCTTATTATGTGGTGTAATACTTAGTTTATTTGGTGGTATATATATTTCCAGTTTTCATAGTAAGTAAAATGCAAGTTTTTTGGCGGGAAAACCGCAAAACCCCCTCTCTTTTTTTTTTTTTTTTGTGGCAAAACCACTTCCTTTTTTGGGATCTAATGGCTGAGATTTATTTATTTTAGATCCAATGGACCAAATTTAATGCAATACCACATTGGGGCACCATAGAAAGATTTGAACAGGACAGGAGCCAATTGTGTACTCCTATGAAATTTGGTCATTAGTAGGAGTACTTTTTTTTGTTTTTCCTTTTATTTCTGGCTACTACAATTCATGTTCAAACCCCAGTTTGTCGGGTTCTTGTGGTAGATAAAAATGTTCAAACCAACGTGTCATATACGTGGTCGGTGTAGACAAGTAGGTAGATTTGTTCCGTCACAAGCCTCGCATGTGACGCTGGGTCAATAGTTTTTGAATGGAAAAAGATACGTGCACCCTACATACGCGCACCCCAAATGTACACCAGCACAGATGGCCATCCGTGCGCATTTTCGACGGTCCGGATTTTAAATAAATTGTTCACGCGAACAATTTGTTTGTTTGCGCGAACAAATTTTTTAAAATGCGGACCATTGATTCTTGAAATGGACGATCGGGATGTGTTGATGTGTATTTGGGGTGTGCGTATGTGGCGTGCACGTAGCATTGTTCGTTTTTGAATATGATTGGCGTTTACTAGGGGTGCGATTTGATGCTACTCTCCCGTCTCAAATTTATTTATTGTCCATTTTTACTACTCTAGGTATCATACTAATTATGAGAAAATAAATAGCCATTCTAATTGGAGACTCTAATTAAGTCCCCCTCCTAATGAGTTTAGATGTATGATGTTTTTATATATATTATGAATCTTATTTGATAAATCTCTTAATTAGTTCTATCCAACAAAACTATCAAAGTCATAAAAGACATTATAAATTGAAAGAACACATGTAATTTACACATGAAAGGCGTACAGAAAACATGACAAGAAATTTTGGACAGAGAGAGTTCTATCTAAGAGCATCTCCAATCTTGGGAATGTCATAAAAATTCAAAAGTTTATGTGGCAATTTTTTTTTCTTTTCCGAACGGCGTTTATGTGGGACAGAGGGGGGTGCTGCGCGCGTGCTGTGCGGCAGCTTTAGGCGTCGTGCTGATATCGTTCCGACGATCGGAAACGTCTACCGCGTAGAGCTCGTCGAGTACTACAACTCCATCAAAAATCAACCCGATCGAATATTGTTAAGTCCCTCATCGGAACTAAAATAACTTGAAAAATATGGTTTTAATGGTTTTTATCCAGTGTTTCCAGTTTTATATGTTCTGTTTTTTTTTTTCAAGTTATATGCGTTCCGATAATGCACGTAACGATATCCGATCGAATTGATTTTTGGTGGAGTTGTAATACTTGACGAGCTCTACGCGGTGGACGTTTCCGATCGTCGGAACGATACCGGCACGATGCCTAAAGCTGCTGCACAGCACGCTGAGCAGCACAAGGCTGCGCAGCACCCCCCTCTGTCCGTTTATGTGGCAACTTGATATCTAAAACTTTGACATCCAAAAATCTTCACTCTCCAATCCAAAATGTCAAATTTGTATTTTTCTTTCTTTATTCTTGACTTTCATTTTTCTTGATCTATTGTGACTTTTAAACAATTGAACATCTGTCGTGCACTCATTTCAAAAAAAAAAAAAACCTCTCTCATACAGTGGAGCCTTTTCTCATCAAACAGTAAAAATATATATTTTTTTGTACTTTTCACTTCCTTGCTCATCTAAAATTCTAAATACTGAATCAAAATGAGTGATTTGAGAAGAAACTCTAACCCTTTCTTTTCTTTTCTCACCAAATCCCTCAATCTAAAGGGTTGTCTCTGCATTGGATCCGGTAGTGATCCTTCAGCCTGCGGCGAGAACGAGCTTTAGAAGTTGCGGGAACGAGTGTTTACCATTTTCGTTCGAGCTGAGATTTCATCTTCATGGATTAACATAATGACACCCATAAAAGACATAATCCAACAGTCCCTGAGAAAATGGAACCTAGTATGATGCAAGGGATCCACAAAAAGAACAACTAAAAACCCTGGATTTTGAAATTGAGGGAGATCATTAACTATGGAGTATCAGATTTACGATTGTTTTCTGTATCAATGCGACAACAGACTTCTAAAGAGGCATACCTCCTTTCCATTGTAGGCAGTAGGATTCGCATGAGAACGGAAAAAAAACACAACGAAACAACACTACTGGAATTAAATCTCGTCACCCGTGTAAAAGAGAGTTCCACCTGAATCCATTCCAATCGGGCAGCCGAAAGCAGACGAAGCAGACAAAGAATCCCAATGGCGTAGGGTGATCGTATCCTCTGTTCAATGAATTGTCAACACTACATCATGATCTGCAATCGTATCCTTTCTCCACAAAATGAACATCTATTACGTAATTATAATTAAAAGAAAAGGAGTAACATGCACGAACCAAAGACCACCTTAATGGTAGCCTGGACTGGACGGTAAGACATAGCCCCCTCCTCAGACATGACTTGGTTTCTAGTCTCGCCCCTCGCATGTCTTTGTGGAGTGGGTGCCACATACCATCTTATACTTAGGTGGTGTTGTGGTGACGGTCTGTCCTTACGGACAATAACTATGGCTCTAACCGGATATTTCTTAGCTGGTCGGGAGCCCCTATGGCCTATGGTCATGCCCAAGGGGTTGTTACGTTGGTTGTCCCCTCTCACACTTTTTCCAGCTCAAAAAAAAAAAAAAAAATCATGGAAACAGCGTATTTCATAACCTTAAGCTCAATCAACATCCCTGGTGCCTTGAAGGTCAATATATTTGTACACCGTATTTGAGACTTTGAGTACCATCAGTCCATCACCTTATACATCAAGTACTATGAACCCATCAGGTACTACTATTGTAAAAAAGTGGCAAATTTTCCTAGCATTATTCCTTGTGACACAGAGAGACACATAATTTAGCCCAAGTATTTACCCCCAAAAAAATTTAGCCTAAGGCTCCGTTTATTTCAATGTAAAAAATTTTACAATGTCAAATGTTTTCCATGTAAAATGCTTTTGCTGAAAGCAAACTTTTTTACTTTTATTTTCCGGTGTTTGGTTGGCACATGACAAAAATATTTTCCAAAACAATGATTTTTCCTTCGTTCGGTTGTCAAAATAATTTTTAACACAAAATTTATGTACTAGCCTACAAGTATAAGTAGAAAATAAAACCTCCCAAGCATTTTAAAACCTCAAATATAAGGAAAGCTAGAACGTAAGAACAAACTACCTATAAGAACCTCCCACGCATTTTACCATTCTATAAAAGCTCATCAATAATTATCCAATCACATATTAACATTTTTATCCCTAAATCTGAAACATAACAAGAGAACAAAGGTAAAAAAGAACATAAAGATTTCTTAAACAGAGAGAGATGCTACTAGAAACAAGAACCGGCAAGTCATTCACTTCTTGCTAAAATTTTCAAGACAAATCCTTTGGAGGTTAATGCTCTTTGCCATAAATGCCTTCCCAAGCCTTTCATGCTCAACTAATAATCAAAAGCCTCATCAAAACCTTCCATCTTCATCACTTCCTCGTGAAGAGCTTGCATATTGAGCCTATCCCATGTCAACCTAGTAATCGCATCGACAACTTGCACAAGCTTGTCTGAAATTGTTTTGATATTGGACTCCTTGTCACAAGTATCACGACCACGCTTGCAATGAGAAAGGAGTGTTGTAGAGTTGGAGTGGACTACCTACAACTGAGATTTCCTTCCTCGTGAATGCTAGTTTAGGAAGCTTTGTTCTGAGATTTTTGTCAGAAAAATTAAGACCAATATGCTTTGCCAAACATACTAAGGTACCCTTAATGGATCATCAAACATCTAACCTAAACAACTGCAATGCAGTCGAACTTGTTTTTACACTAGCCAGCCCCGGAAGCCATCATCAACATGATAACAAACAAAATTTCAAAATGTCTTCAATAAAAAGAACCCTATCCAACACACCCTCTTGGCTGTTTATAGAGTTAAATTTCAAGTTCTCTAAGATTTGGGTGCAAACAGAAAGACTTGCAAGGACATTCGAATTCATTGTCTCTAAATTCAGAAGACCAATAGAAGATAGATGGTTCAAACCATCAATGACAACATGGTTCTGAAAAAACCATTTGACTGTAAAAAATCCAAGCATACAAAACAAGATATTGGCTGTTAGCAAATCATGTCTCCAAACATTTATATGCACAAATTGAGAGTAATATGACAGTTGACACCTGATTAGAATGATTAGATGAGCTTGTTCTAAAAGTGTGGTAAGGTCTCTTCCCAATTTCACCTCATCAACAAGAACTTCCAACAACACACGCTCCATGGGTTTTGAGCACCAAAATTGTTTGCCCCTCCCTTCACTTTTTTTGCTCATAGGTAATTCCACAAATCACATTCCATGAATAAATTCTAACCCATCAAAACAATCATAACCCAAAACTAAAAAAAGCATAAAAGCATAAAGGAGCCAACAACTAGAGCACCAAGTACTAACAAAAGTGCGAATTAATAGTCTCAAGCATATATAAAGTGATCTGAACCAAAAAACAATTTAGGTAAGGGCGAATTATCTTTTTCCATTTCATTTTGGCAGATATATGTCCTTCGTTAATATGTAGATCTTCTTCTCGCCATGCAATCCCCTTTTTGTAATTTATGTTCTTTAATTTTAAGCAGGTGGGTATGATAAAGAAGAGAAAGCAGCTATGGCTTATGATCTGGCTGCACTCAAGTACTGGGGGACATCTATCACTACAAATTTCCCCGTATGTGTAGGATTAAGAGCGCAATTTATGTATCTGTATTAATCTTGGTAGGGGATTTTAGATTTGTTGAAAGAAATTGCAAGTAAAATTCCTTACAACTGAGAGATTTTTTTCCCCCCTACCAACAGGTGTATGCTACGGGCTTTGATTATTGTATTATTTGATAACAGGACTAAAAACTACAGATCACTAAGTACGAGAAGGAAGTCGAGGAGATGAAACACAAGACGAGGCAAGAATTTGTGGCCTTAATCAAGAGCAGAAGATACATATATATTTCTCTATATACAAGATTGTAACATGTAAACCAAGCCAAAATCTTAAAAAACGAAAGTCGATTTTTTCAAAACCTAGAACGGACGGGATGATAAAGCAATCAGAGGTAATGGCCGCAGAGAACGCTGGTGATCGGTCTCCGGAGAAGTGCCGGAGAGAAATGCAGGATGAGGTAAGTTTCTCTCGCCTCCTCCTCTCTCTCGTTTTGGATCTGATGTGATTTGGGAGGAGTAGGAGCGGGATGTGTTTTGGGAAATGTTGGGAGTAGGGGGTTTATAAAAGGCAAAAACGACTTACGGAGAAAATTAGAGGAAAACAATTACATCCCATTGGTGTAAAATGTTTTACCTTGAAAACATTTTCCTGCTCTTTTTTCCCAACCAAATAACGAAAACGGGTAAAATATTTTACGTTGAAACAAACGGAGCCTAAGACTCATCTTTCTCATTAATCAAATACCGCCATAGTCAATTCATATTCCTTCATACCACAGTATTATTTGTCGTGACAATTCATCAACCAAGAGATAAATTTCCTAATTCAGATATTATCTCCATCAAAAGCGCCTCCACACACACTGACACCATAATTGAACATAAACCTCATCTTTCTCATTACCCAAAACCCACAACAGTCAATTCACATTCCATCCTTCCACAGTACTATTCGTTGCCACATTCATCAAACGAGAGAGATTTCCTAAATCGGATATCCTCTCTGTCAAAAACGCGCGCGCACACACCATTATTGAACATAAACCTCATCTTTCTCATAACCCAAAACTCACAATAGTCACATTCCATCCATCTTATTAAACCTAAAAAAACAGTCATAAACCAAAACTAAACAAAACGACAAAAAAGACAAAACCATACCCTTAAAAATCTCAAACGGCATTGAGCATGTCCTCGGCTCCACTGAACGTGAACGCTCCCCCTTCCTCCAAATTCAACACCTTCACAACCCCGTCGTCCACCAGCATCGCGTACCTCCTCGACCTCACTCCCAACCCTATTGGCTTATCGCTCAAATCGAGCTCACACCCAATTGCCTTGGTGAAATCCCCATTCCCATCACTCAGCAGCATCACCTCATCGCCTATACCAAGATCCTTCTTCCACGCCTTCATGACGAAAGCGTCGTTGACCGAGATACATGCGATGGTGTCGACTCCCTTGGCCTTGAGCTCGGCCGCCTTTTCGACGAAGCCGGGGAGGTGTTTCTGGGAGCAAGTGGGGGTGAAGGCGCCTGGGACGGCGAAGAGGATGGCCTTTTTGGATTTGGTGAGGTCGGCGATTGTGACGGTTTGGAGGTCGTCGGAGGAGGGAGGGAAGTAGGAGAGGGTGGAGTTTGGGAGGGTGGAGCCCACGGAGATGGTGGCGGAGACTCTGACGGGGGTTGCTGTGGTGGTGGAGAATTTGAGGGGGGTTGAGGCGTAGCGGCGGCGGCGGAGTTTGAGAGAGAAAGAGGAGGGAGAGGAGAGGAGGGAGGCGGTGGTGGTGGGGAGAGAGAGGGGTTTGGGGGATGAGATTGAGATGAGTCTTGACATAGTTAGAGCGGCTGTGGCTGCCATTGCTAGAGAGAGAGAGAGAGAGTGTGTGATTATAGAGAGAGAAGAAAAAATGTGGGTGAGCCTGCTGCGCGTTTGGATGGGTTTTTGGAAATTTCTGGGCGGAGGTGACGATGCGAGATTGCGAGGGACGAGAGAGAGAGAGAGAGAGGAGAAATTTTCCAGTACCGAGCGGGTATTGCCCACGTGGCACCCGTTTGGCAATCTCATC
This sequence comes from Vaccinium darrowii, assembly GCA_020921065.1. Classification (NCBI taxonomy): domain Eukaryota; kingdom Viridiplantae; phylum Streptophyta; class Magnoliopsida; order Ericales; family Ericaceae; genus Vaccinium; species Vaccinium darrowii. The sequence continues at coordinate 30,121,204 of CM037161.1, read as the reverse complement.
CTTCCAAAATACAATCCAACGGCCTGGAATAGGAGAGAGAAAAAGAGGAGAGAGAGTGTCCGGGTGAGAAGAGAGAGAGTGAATCGATCTCGACCGTCTAAAATACTTTTGAACGGCCGAGATTGTGCTCGGCACGGCCACGTGGTACCCGGTAGGTACCCAAATTTTTTTTTTTTTTTTTCCGAGAGAGAGTCACGTGAGTGGATGGTGGTGTTTGTGGGCTTGAAAATGTGAACTACTATTTTTTTGGGCTATGCTATGATGTGCAGTCCCGAAAGAATAGGCCCAAACTGCAAAAGTGATGGTAATGAAGAGGTCATGTTTGGTGGTAGTATTGCTAGTAGTATCTACGTGCTAGGAGTGAGCAAAAAATTTGTCAAACTGTGAATTCAGTCCAAATCAATTCAAATTGATTGATTTGATTCGGTTTTTTAGTAGCGTGGTTTGGGCATGGTTTAAAAAAATTAGAATCCGTAGTCAATGGTTTGGTTTGTGGATTTACGTTCATAGTTTCGGTTCCAATCCGATCCGAACCATGTATATTATGTATTATATATATAAGCCACAGTCAACTAACTTCCAAATTTAATTTATTCATTATTCCTTCTCTGGCAAGATTTTATTTTGCTTAGGATTCACAACTTATTCCCCTAATTCCAATACACCAATAGTGGTTTAGTCATAGCAAATAAATTCGGTGATGAAATTCTCCCTTCCAATTTTGATTCCACAACACATTTCTATTTTTTCAAATTTATATACATGATTCGGTCATAGTCTATTCTTATTCCTTGATTTCCTTCATTACCATGATTACTTACCCTAAATTTCTATATATGAGGACCAATTCGTATTCTATATATACGTAGCGTAGTAAACCTAAATTTTAAGTACTCTAAATAGTTTACGGAAATAATATCTCAATTTTAAGCAAACCGTGGTTCGAAACCGAATCCGAACCGTATTTTAATGGTTTGGATTGGTTTGGTTCTATGCCTTTTGTGGATTGGTTTGGTTCTCCAAATTCATAATCCGTACGCAGTGGTTTGGTTCTTGGTTTACTACAAAACCGAACCAATCCGGTCCATGCTCACCCCTACTATGTGCACAAATGAGCTGAGTTTTGTAGTGCTCAAGTTTGTTTCGTTAATTAAAGGAGCCTAAAATTTGAGTCCGAGCCTGACTCATTTATGAACAAGTCGAATCCTGTTCAATGACTAAATGAACCGAGCGTAAACAAACGAGCGGAGATTTTCCAAGCTGAGCTGAGCTTTAAAGTGCTGAGCTCGATTTGTTTACTACACAGTCCTAAAGATCGAGCTCGAGCTCTGCTCAATTGCTAAATGAGTCTAGCTGAACGTAAACATGCTGCTCGCAAGCAACTTGGTTCGTTTGCAACCCTACTAATATCATCTGTGAGCAGATTTTTATATGATGACTTCTCAATTGTTTTGACAAAAGACTTAAATCCAGTTCTAAATATACTTATGCAACTATTTATAAGATTGAATAGAAAAATCCATTTTTTAATTTTTTAAAAATAAGCAATTATTCATAAATGATTGAGACCTTAAGATTATAACATTTAATTTCATTAGACTGACTGTTAACGAATGATAAATATTCTACTTTAATGGATCGGTTACATATCTTAGTTCCATTTACAGGAAGTAATTTGATTCTAATTTACTGTTTCCACAGTAATTGAAGATAATCCAATACCATTTTCAACAATAATAATAATAATAATAATAATAATAATAATAATAATTATCATTAATTTTTTTTTTTTTGATGAATGAGGTTGCACATCGGTAGTAGGCGTGGTAAAAGGATGAAATTGGATGAATAATTAATAAAGGCCGTATGATCTAGTTTATTCTTGGAATATACTCTTCAAAGCGAAGTTGTTTTTTTTTTCTTTTCTTCCCCATCCTTGTAACGATGTATACATCAATAGAGGTTTAGAAGGAAAATCAATAGATTAACTATCAAAGCAAATTCAGGGCTGATTTGGCAAAAAAAACTTAATCCGATTTTTAGGTTTTTTCATTTTGTCCTTGTTCAAAATTATTTATTTATTTTTTTGCATTTGTTAGTTTTGCGTCAAGATATTGTGGTTTTTGGATTTCTCTCGACGAGACGAATCTAACAAGTATAAAATCATGGTCAAAACTCAATTTTTTTTAATAAAGCCAAAATTGTACCAATAATCTAAGTATTTCCGGCTTTATTTAAAAAAATATTTGGCTTGACCCAGGGAGGGAGCCAGGAATCTCATTACGCAAGGGCGAATTTTTTTTCCAAAATACTTTGCAGGGGCGAGGCTATGTCATTCATGGGAAAATTTTTATTTTTCTATCTAATACTAGAGGTTTTCTTTTTTCTTGCAGGGGCGGCCGCACTTACTGGCCCCCCTCTGGCTCCATCCTTGGCTTGACCATAAATTTATACTTGTTAGATTCGTCTCGTCAAGAGGAACCCAGAAATTACAAAATCTTGACGCAAACCTAAAAAATGCAAAATAAATAAATAAATAAAGACAAAACGAATAATTCAATAATCCGAATTATGAATTATTTGAATATCTTTATGTACATTCGAACCTCTGACCTCCCATTTAAGAGTCACATCTGATACTACCAAGAGTACCTCTTGAATTGATTTGGTTTGTTGACTGCCGTCTGAGTAGGGCACAAATCAAAAAGCAATCAAAATGATCCGTGTCGCAAATGGAATGGCACAATTACTTATAGGAACGGGTTCCTCGTCTCCAGTCCTGTCCACTTTCCGATTTGTGGGCCCATCCTCAATCCACAACAATGATTGAAATCGTTTATATTGTCAATCTCTTCGAGAACTTTAATCATACCAAAAATCATGTTGCTTGAATACCGATTAATACCTCACCGGCATACAGTTTACGTTGCAAAAAACATAACGTGCACACTGAATTTGAACCCATTTGTGTGCTTTTTTCAATACTAGTGCTAATCCAACGTGGAATGCATGTTTTGTTGTGCCCATTGCTCAAGTATCGTGCTCATTCTCAAGTTCAATATTTCCAATTTTTCGAGTAACGCCCTTTTAACGAACCCAATTTTTATAAATGAAATGCAACGCAAGTAACTTCGCTTCCATGACTAAGCCAAGTTGGGGCTCCTTCAGCATTATCCTTTTTCGAATTAAACGTCTTTAGCCTTCTCCTCCTATCATCTTTCATATATTTGGAGAACCATCACAACATATTACAAATGAGGAATGGCTCAATTGTTCATGAGAACCATACCAATTTTCTAGCTACAAGCAATCAATCACCTTGTTTGGTTGAGTTTTCGAAACCCGGTTTTGAGAACCTAAATTTGACCATTTGAAAATAGTTTCAAAGTGGTCCCAAAATCTGGTATTGGGTCTCTCCCAACTTTAAGCCTAGAAAGGAAAAAAAGGGCAGAGAACACGGGTTGGGGAAACCGAACAAGGGCTGGGTTCTCAAAACCCGGTTTGAAAACCGCAACCGAACAAGGCCTTGCTTTTCATCAAACACCTATAGTGCACAAAGAAAACCACAATCTGTCTTACCAAAATTAAATAAAAAAATGTTCGAACAAGAAGAATTCAAACAAGGATAATTCTGTTCTTTTCAAACTCCAATAAAAAAGAGTATGATAGCCAGGAAGATTGGCAATTCAAACCCCTACCAAAAAGAAAAACCAGCAAAACAAACGGATACTGGCATATTAAAATGGAGATAAAGCTCCACTCGTGAAAAGGTTAAAAGAACAAAACAAAACTATACAACAAATTTGCCGCACAAACCAAAACTTCTGAATTATTCGTTTTACACATTCCTTCTCTTTCGGTTCATCCGGAAATCAGCTTGAGCATCTTATCCAAATAATAATGGCGAATGAATTGAACTCAAATACTCAATTATAAGTAATGGAAACAGGATCAATATCAATATGTAACTTTTGGTTACGTCTTAAAGACACTATCTTTTAGTAGAACTAGGTGAGTTACCCCGTGCTTCGCACACTCGGTGTAACCCATTTGATTTTTAAAATTTGTGATACACCACAGAAGCATCACATTACGTGGAAGATAAATGTGACTGCAATGATGCGCATGGCCCATTTCATAAATTGAGCTATGCCAACATCCACACTTCCATCTTCAGAAATAACAAATTTTCGCACAATGCAATACCCTAGAGCAGCTCCTGCAAGGACAATCAAGAGTAGCACAAAAACAGAAACCTGTCACCAAGCAAGGTGAATACTTCAGACAAATAAAGGTGGAAATAGTCAAAAAAATGAACACGTACATCAAGGACTAATTGCCAAAAAGCCAACGAAATAAATACAGAAATGTTCAAATTATGTAACGTTTAAAGGTATTTACACCTCATCGTTTTGTGTTTTAACTTTCAACATTTACTATGGCGATCTTATCAAGAAAGAAATTTCTTTGCTTTTAAAAAATAAACAGAGAGCAGGGAAGTAAATTTTTGTGAAATCTCTTAGCTTTTAAAAAATAAAAAAAATAAAAAGAGAGAGTGTTGTGTGTCCTACAAGTGCTTAATATATGTATAGATAGGTACCTTCATAAAACTTGGTAACAAAATACATAACATTGAGGACCTTACACTCCAAAGGAAGTTTAGTCCTTCGGCCCCTTGGAAGCACAAACATGGAAACAGGCTACGGATGAAGTGAAAAAACAAAAAAATTAAAAATTAGGATACAGCTAAGGCAAGGTATGGATACAGTAACAATGTGGTGAATGACATTGAAAACAGAAATAACAAAGACAGTGTTTTCAAGTGTTGTAGAGGAGGCCGCCGGCAGCGTAACATGCAAGGAAGGGCTTATCCCCTCCATCTCAAAAGCCACAAGCCAAGCTCATCAGCTTATTAATGATATGTTTGCTTTTGTTTCAATGTTCCCTCCAGTTTCCAATTGTTTTAGTCAACATGCCTTCCCTAAAAGACAGCTTCAATCATGTTTCCGCTTGATACAACCATTTCCTAATTGAGTTGGCGTCAATATTGGACTATATTCAGAACCTATTATCTTAGATTCTGAGTGTTTGTGAAACTTATTTTGGTAGTCCCAAGTTGTTTAGGTTTTCAGGGGAGACTCCCTTTAATTCCGGCACTTTTTTCAAACTTCTGAGGAATATGGACACCATTAATTAGGTAAGTTTTCCTGAGGCTGCTCTTCTTATAAGTTATACCACAAGTACTCAGATCGTTTCTCCTGTTTCCTTTCAAACCATTTACCGTAGAAAAACAAGTACGGAAAAGGTAGTCTGCCCAAGGAAGAAAATAATGACTAAAAGAGACTATTCAGTTCTAATCAACTTCAGAGAGACAACTGCAGATAGTATAGGCATTTTCCTTTCTTCTTCTGTCATCAGGTGTAATGGCAGATAAGTTAGTAAGACAACCAAAAATTCTAACAATCACCTTGTTCCGTTTCAGCTAAAGAAGTAAAGCTAATACTGATCATTGTAAAGAGGGATAGATCAGAAAACAAAAAACAGATTACAGTAGTTGGAGGAAATTATTGCATCCAGATTAGTATGACATACAGGATTGTGCATCTCTTCACTCAGCCCAAAGTTGACAAGAACTGAATTGACCAACATTGAAAAGTAATGTAACAGGAAAGACCCTGCTCCAAGCTGATAAAAAAACACAAGTCAGTTTACAAGATTAGACAAACACAATAAGAATGAGTTCCAGACAACACTACATTAATGAACTTACCACCGATCCATAAACAGTGAAGTACAACGCACTTTTCCTTCCAGTTGGTAATAATTTCATCCCCTAAAACATATGTCAGCGCAATCCAGTGAGATACTTTTTATTCATAACATAGTCAGAAGAAATAAAACTACAGTTAAGCAAGATATAAAGTCACTAGGAGACTAATATAGCCTTGTAAAAAAATTGAGGGCAAATACCGATCCCCATCTTATGTTTGAGAAACAAACCTGACCACCCTCAGGTTTTTAGTCGCATTTCATTAAGCCCCATCTGTTAGTCAATCTAACAAATGAAGAACAGAAAGAAACGCAAATGGAAAGTAAATTACGTTACATGCCAATTTCACACCTGCTTAACCTTCTCTACCCCCCTTCTTGCCGTTACCATTAAGAACTATTTGTTCGTGAAACAAAAGCCGTTTATTGGAACACAAAGTAAGATTATCATTTCTCTTGGAACATATGAAACGCCAGCTGCTGACTCCAAACCAGACATAGGAACAAACAGAAAAATGAGTCATTCATTAAGGACGATGGGCATATCTGGAATGGACACATGGGAGAATAGAAACCCCTGTAACATTTGGAAAGAAAACACAGTTGCATTAAAAAGCCCTTCAGTGATTTATTCTTGAATACAGAGAAGACAACTTCACTATTCGTCTTTCAATTCCAAAGCTCGAGGACAAAAAAAATCTAAGCGCTATTAATCTAATACATGATGCACTTAAATACCTGAAAAAAAAATGATTATAACGACAAGTAGAACTCCAATCGCCATCGAACTGCTATAATAGAATGGAACCCAACTGCTGACCACTGGTGCCAGCAGCAATAAAATGAAACCAAGAGCAAGACAAAGGAGACGCCATCTTTGAAACTCTGCACAAAACACAAAACACAAAACAAGACAAACATCATCGTATCATACCCTAAACACAACAAAGGTAGAGAGAAGGAGAGAACAAAATAAAAGACTAAACTCGGGCCACCAGAAGATAATGCCTAACCTTCTTTGGCTGTTACCGTCACAGAACCAGAAATATCTCCAGCAAACTTCACATCGACGTATCTGTCCTCATAAGGTGACATAACAGAGCTCCAAAGCCCATCGTGAACAGCTTTCCACTCATCTTTTTCACATTGACATAGACCACGTGAAGCATTCCTGCACAACACTTCCGGAGTCATACACAAGTCTCAAACACTATAACCAATGCACTGAGGTTCAGAGAATGAAACAGCGGGAGGGAGCTAAAGAGTCCATAGGCCAGGCCATTTCACTTACCGGTGAAAACAAATCTGAATTTTGTTGTATAGTCTCTCAGGAATTACCACCAACAGGGCCAAAGTAACTTGATATGCAGTCGCGTAACTTCCAAGTTTCAATCTTGATTGACCAGCAACTCTTATGCGCCCACACAATAATACATCTTTGGGACCCAGAGGAGATGGCTTATAACCAGCGAGGGGAGATGGAGTCACATCAATTACTGGGTTTTCCAAGTCAATGCCTGCATTTTAACATCTGGATATAATTAACTCCCAAAAAGGAATATCAGAAGAGAGAACATTAAAGTAAGTAGGAATACAAATAACTTAAGTAGCAAGGAAGTGAGTTATTCCAAGAACTTCACGATAGATTCTTGTACCGCTGAACTTGGATAATGGATTAAGCGGTAGGAGGATTTGAGTAGTATTATGGCATTAAGTTCACTTTTTATAGAGATTCTGTGAAAAACTATGATCACCTGCTCCATATCATTCGAGCAACATACAAATTCAGCCTTAAGCTACTCACCATGTTCTGAAAATGATGAATTCTAGTTGAAGAGGACAGACAGAAATTTCAGTCACATGACCCGGATTAGATATATCCAGATAACCGAATTAACCATTACAGTCCCATTTTCACAATCCTGATATGTGGTAAAAGTGTACTACTGATAAAGACTATCATACCAGCCCAATACCTCAGGAATAATAACTCTCTCTTCAATTAGTTTTCTATCCCCCAATATACATTAGAAACATTCATACTACCCAACCCTCTTACCAACCCATTAAAAACCAAGTCAACTTCCTCTACATAGGAGTTAAACCCCACAACCTCGCTGCACCTACACTACCACGGTATCCTGTGCCCCTGTTCCCTTCAATTAGTTGGGGACAATATCATTATAAGATCTTTTGCTTCGTGTATGAAGTAACATTGCTAGAAATGGATAGCAAAGCAGCACCAGCAATCGATCAAGGTGAAAAATAAGTAGTTTAAACAGATTATTAATACATGGATGCGAGGAAGCATTTTTTTTTTTTTTTCTTTCTATCAAATATAGTTATGTACAGTTGTGAGAGCTAGAGAGGTTTAGAAGTGGTTGCCTAAAGGTAAAACGAAAGCACATATCTTAACACCTAATAACAAGAGACTTAAAACACAAAAAAACCACAACTGAACATAGCCTTTTTCTCGATATATAAATCATCAACAGGAGGTCATATCGTATTGGAATGTCTGCCATCGAACAGTGAAACCAAATTATGAGTTGATTGAGTTCGCATAAGAGATCACACACAAAAGTATTACTTTTCTGTTTTCCTGGTCGAGAAATTGAACATAGTCCTCTTGTCCTTGCTCTGCTCGTACAACTGCAACCCAAAGGCCTCCTAGTAACGATTAACGAATCCTGGGGAAAAAATCATGATGGGTCACCAGTTTCTCAAGGAAGGTTTATGCCAACAATGTACTCTAAGACAAGAAAAATAAATGCAGTAAAGAAGCCTAGGAGAGGGCTGTAATTGGTAAGTGGACTGGTTAGAAAATAGTAAAGAAGTTAAAAGCAATAGCGATAAGTCTCAAAGAATGGAGTAAACAAGACTTTGGCAACCCAAGTACCAAATTGCGGGGTGTTGAGAAGGATTCCATCAGCTGGATTTGTTTAGTGAAGCTATGCAACTTTCTGATGAGGAGAGGCAGCAAAAGAACAAGCTGAGAGAGGATTTCTGGAAACTGTCAAGACTGGTTGAAAGTATTAGGAGACAAAAATCAAGGGTAAATTGGCTCAAACTTGGGGATAAAAGCACCAGGTCCTTTCAGTTGACTGCCAACAATAGATTCAGAAGAAACATGATAGACTCTATAAAAGTTAATCGAGTTATTTTGAGTTGAAGCTTGAGTTTATTTACCACTACGTATGAATTAACCATACGTAGTTGATAAACAACGGGTCACCAAACGTAGTTCAGTGTGAAGCACGTACTGGCCCACCATGGCTTCTACCAGAAGTTTTTGTTGCATTTTTATATGCTTATACCGTAGTGATCATACGATAAAAAAAAAAAAACTACGTTGAAGGAGCCCCTCCAATTGGTTTGCTTCATCCGGTAATAGTTGTTAGATGACTATTATAAGTTGAGGAATTTATACCGTAGTGATTTCTGATTCATGATTTCATTACATTTCATAACTGCCAAGTCATAGAAACTACACGCAGAATCCAAGAAGCCATAATGAAACACAGCCGAAATACCCAAAAAAAACTATACCTACATCATCAGAGCCTCCATACAACACCCAAACGAATCAGAAATCAAAGGAAATGGCATAGATTATATAGACTAAAACAACCTTTTTAACGAAGAAATTTAAGCAGCGGAACCCACCTGTTGTAGAATCAAGAGAGAAAATCCATAAACCGATCAGCCTGCATGCAACCCAACGTTCAGAAGGCAGGAGAAGCCAACGGGTTGATGGTGGCTGGCGGCGGCAATCTTTCGACTGATACCAGGCGCTGATGTTTCGCGGAACGGGGTTTGGGACAAGTGGCAGAAATAGCAGAGATATGAAAGGGTCTTGCAGAAGACGCTTGGGACGGCTGGGAAAGGGTCTTGGAGTAGACGCCATTCTCTTCCTCTGGAACACGTGTGCACAACCCACCGCCCCAGTACCTAATACTTGCCCCTCCATGCAGTCCAAAATTACAAGAGAGGCCACTGATCGAAAAGACAAAACTACCCCTCTGATTTGAACAGGGGCCTGCCAATTGGAGGGGCTCAATTGGAAAAATTGGCCCAAAAAGTGGGCAGCCGCTTCAATTTCCTCAAGAAGCTTATTCTTTAGTTTCATGGATTATACCTATAGGATACGTTACCAAGATTTTGTAGTTCAGCACTACCTGTAGGATACGCCATCACAATGTTCTCAAGAACTTCTTCAAATAACTGTGTTTTCGAATCGGGTACTGTCAAAGATTGCAATGCCCAAGTTTTCAACATACCAATTCTTGGTCTACACTCTCTAGTTACAGAGGGCCAAAGCCCAAAGGTCAATAAAAGGACCCATTGACAGAAGGTTACAGAACTCCAAAACCTAAAGGCACATTTCCATGAATAAGTTCAAAGCCTACGAATTCAGATGATATCCTCTCATTCACTTCAGACATGTACTTTGACATGTACATCAAATTTCTAGAAACACACTTACCAGTCATTAGCGGATCCCAAAAAAAAAATTTCCCAACCTGTAATTCAACTTCCAAACATCCAAAGAAAGAGAAGGGCAATGTTTCTTTTTCCGCCATAGGTCATTAGTCATTAAGCCCCGCAAACCTGACATAACCATTATGCTTGGTTAAAAAGCCTTTTCACATCTATGTGTGTGTATGCGTCTGTGTATGCACATACACAAAAAGCCCATGATTATCTGAAATTCAAATTTATTAGCCAACACTATCGACTCATCAAATAGCTGCTTTCTCCTTCTTTTCCTTCCTCGTGGTTGTTCAATAGGTTGCAACTCAACAGGTGGCGTTAAAAGAATTGTCAATCGCGGTGAGTCGTGCACTGTAACACAAGAAAAAACCAGATACTCGACAAACAAGGTTGGTCGCACCCAATAACGAAAAATTCTGCACCTACCCAATGCAATGTGCGAGTAAAAAATGTCGTGAGCCTGGTTTGATGGAGCAGAGTTAACCGGCTCTCCATGAAGCAGAAATGGGGTTGATTGCCCACCAGATAGTAATATTTCTTCTGCAGCAGGTTTAGGATTTTCCTTGTCATTTTCTCACCTAGTCTTGTTGGGAAAACTATCTTCATTAGTCTTTCAACTCGCTCATCTGGTTAGTAGGACCAGGACATTGAATATCAACGCCAGCAACTACTGGAGGTGAAGGACGGATGCTGCAAAAAGAAAACTCGTCTTACTTTCTCACGATACAACGAAAACAATGCGCTTCGTGATGTATCCAAAAAACATACTCTTCCTCCATGGGCATGGCTTATTGGTTTCTTGAACAGAGGCATCTTCCAGATGTAGTGAATCCCTCGAAATGTCCTATGAGAACAGACACCTCTGTTAGGTAATATTACAGTTTGCATTTCTCCCAAATCAAAAACAAAATATGAATACAGGTAATCTTTTTTGGTAAGTGAAATCAGATAATCAAGCTTCCTTATTCAAATTAATGCTAATATATGGATCCCGTCCAGTTGGAATTTGGTCTACAGCATGACACATTTCAATCATTAGCATGACACATTTCAATCATTTGCCACTTTTTACATAAAAAAATTCAAGAAGAGTGCAATAATTTACACATATCAACTAAAAGAAAAGCCTCCAAAGATGACTGTCCTCAGACATGAGAATTTAGAAGCCACGTGTTAAAAGAGAGAAAAGAAAAACACAAGTGCAGTAAGTTGCCCAAAGATTATCCCTCATAGTACAAGTCTTCATCCAATTTCAAGGCGTCAAGTTCGAATGTGTCAGGCAGAGTGACTGAGTGAAAAGGTGCATGCGTTGCATCATCCGGTAGATTAATTTCTTGATTTAGGTTCTTTTGTAGTCTTGGCATAGATAATAAACTTTCTTTGGATATATGCCAGCAAAAGATGGCCTAGCATTCTCAGTGCAATGGGAACTTCTGGATATATGATCCTCCCTCGGAGATCCATTCAAATTGAATTAGCACAGAAGATAGTCAAAGAAATGATAAAAAAAATAGGCTATTGCTATGCAAGCTGAAGGAAAGTTTTAGACAGAGAATGGGAATGGCCTGAATTACATTAGTAAAATAAGCAACAGAATCCACATATCACCATAAACTCTAGATATTATTGTTTATTGCTTTTGGAAATGCAATAAACAATATGAACTTTATCTTACAATCTTTCATCAAGCTTGAATATAATCCTTCCCTGGTAGATATTATCATCAGGGCATCCCTCTTGGTGCTCAAATATTCCATAGGAGTAGAAACCTGAGCAGCCAAGCAGCATTATGGATCTGGAAACAGGATTCATATAATCAGCAAGGTTAGTCTCATAAGAATTGCAATGCAACAAGATATGGGCAGCCACGCGGCATTATGAACTTGCAAACAGGATTCATATAATCAGCATAGTTAGTCTGATAAGAATTGCACAAGATATCTGTTTGGAAACAAACTCCGCTGATTATAATCAGCACAGTGCAATTATTCTCAAAATTATAGCTTAAGAAAACAAAGAAGAACTCACATGCCACATATTCCACCAAGATGTTCTGGTTTTCCCAAACAACATCCCAATACCTACAATCAATTAAACTTAATTAAAAAAGTTCAACATCTTACCCAATAAGGCGGTAATATTATATTCTTATAAGCAAGTAAATGCAGTACGCTTTGTTTCTTTCTCTATTTGGTTCCAGTACCTTATCAATCCCATCATATTTGATTCCCCTGACCATTCCCTGAGGGGAAGACAAGGTGAAATTGACAAGGCCATTTTCCATCACAACCTGGGAATTAGAGACATGCACTATGAGTAGAAGTTACCCAAAAAAATTTCAACTAAGTGACAAAATCACTGTAGTTTTACATGCTCATCCATTATATGCAAATAGACTGGAGTAAAGACCATTGGTTCTTGGTAGTTGGTGCTTCTTGAAAACTTTCTGCAATCAAAGCAACTGAAGATTAAAAAAGAAGGAAGATAGAAAAATTGGAAGCAGCAAGTTTAGTGCTCGTGTGTTTCTGTCTCTAAACTTCGCAAAGGTATGTACTGAATTGCATAAACCACGACTTAAACATGTTCAGATATTGAATTTGTCAAGGGAAAAATGGACAGAAAATCAAATTATTTAGAGATGTATATACCTTTAGGGGAAACTGACCAAAACAAAGGATTTTATGAGAATACCTACTCACTCCTTTTCTGATTTCGCAATCCAACCAAACAGAAAAACAAAACTTTATTGTGCTCGATTTTTCCACTCCTTATCCTTCTACCCACAAATCCAAGATCCAAGCATAAAATAATTCAGCTCAAATGAAAAAAGCAACAAGAATGGAATCCTATTTTTGTTAGCAGGATTAATTATTGGGGTAAATCAAGGATTTTCATTAATAAGAAGGGAATACAATCAGCTTTGTGATTACATTTATGTTACCCTATTCAATCCATTTCTTGTTAATCATATGAGAGAATAGAAATGCACTTATTTTGAAAGATAATCATCAAACAACGCAGAGTATTTGTTTTTATAAACTATTTCTGCAGAACTGATACCTTATTTGTTTTTATAAACTATTTCTGCAGAACTGATACCTTGGAGCATGATGCACTGCCTTACCAATGCTCCACTCTCTGTCCATTTTTTGTTTGCTATATTTGGTTTTTCCGTTTTGTTTGAGTTCTAGAATCATAAATCGCCCTGGTAATAGTGTTGTTTGATAACATAGTATCGGATTCAATGAAAGGCAAAAAACCAATGGGGGTGAAAATGTAACCGTATTAACAACAGCTACTTGTGTTGTGGGACTTTCATGAAAAGCATTCCTTTTCTCATCAAGAATGTGCTCAAGAGAAAATCCAAACTTGTGAGTATTGATGCAGTCATCTTTATTACTGACCTTTTCACAGATATTCTGATGCACCATCCATTCTGCACATCTTTGCAAGAATCCCGTTGCTTGGTATTATTGAAAGTTGGCAACTGCACTACATCAACTTTTTGCTGCTGCTGCTAAAATCTCCAGAATTAAACTGAATGAGACTTGATCCTCGTAGCAAACCTAAGAAATAAGAGGTATAGGAATGAGAGCAACAAATGTAAGTGGCGGCCGAACCTTGTTGTTTATGTAATACAGAAGGGAACAAACAAAACACATTTCATGTGTTGCTCAGCACTTGGTTGAAGCACGAAATCCATGCAAAGAACTCACAAGTTCTTGAACTTCTTTCTAGTGAATATTTGGACTCTTAACACATAAGATAATGCATAAAGAAAAATGGTTAGATCCTTGCTTTGCTGCAAAAGACATGAAAAAACGGAATACTGGGGCATTATTCCAACAAACTAAGATTTGGGAAAGATAGCTCAAGCAACTTGAGATTGGAAGCCTAATAGTTAAACTAAGGGACATACATATCATGTGCAAGGGACATACATATTGGTTATCAAAAAAGGGCCATACATATCATGTGCAAGACAACTTTAACCTGATGAGTGATGATGCCCAAGTTCATGAACCGCAGAATACATGAACAGCATTTCTTCAGCGATGATGCCCAAGTACAAGTGAATCTTGACCATCAAACGGCAATTCAGCCCCATTTCTTTGTCAAAATTCGTTGATCCTTCTTCCTCTCTGTAAGTATTAACTTGATTTCGAGTTTTATTCAAATTTTGTGGTAGTTTCGTGGTAGTTTCGAGCAGTTTTTATGGAGTTTTTCTGAAATTTTGACACTGTTGGTCATGGAGTTTCCAGCGACACACACCGGTGCCCCACCGTATGTTTCCACCGTCAATGGTTTCATTGTTGGTCATACTGTCCAACGGTCAGGTCTGTTGGCTGGACAACGGCACATGCGCTCACCCACGCACTTCTGTTCAGGAAAAAATGTTGCCAAGCAAGTACTAGAGAATGGTGGACACTCCCAAGATGGAGGGATCAGATTGGATTCCTATGAATCCGAGGACCAAATTGCGAATCACGGTTCCAAGAAAATGCAATCCATGTCCGGACCAAAAGTCCTATGGTCTGGTCTCATTTCGATCCGTGAGTCCGGGTTTGGTCCCAGTTTTAACCACATATTACATTCTACATCCCAAACAACAACCATCAACCCAATTCCGCATTACAATAAACAGTAAACAACCACAAAAAAACCAAAAATAAAAATAAAAAGAAAATGAATGAAGCTTCCAGGTTCTAACATTCCAGATCCTAGGTTCTAACATCAAAAATCGAAGTTCAAAGCTTTATCCAAGCATTACATCAAAGCTACCAGCTGTTGATGCCTAATGGTTATGACTGTAGGGTTTGGTAGAAAACTAGAAATAGAATGAAAGGAGTCTACAGATTGTATACACTGTTTTGTTTTTGTTTTTGTTTTTGTTTTTGTTTTTTTTTCAGGAATAGAATTACACTCACCCTCTTAGGTTTTATATGGATACATTATATCACATTAAGGTAAAATAGTTAAAACTAATTTCTAACAATAGGAAAAATTATAATTATTTAATAAATGTTCCATACCTATATATATTTGTATTTTTATGCATTATTTACATATA
Organism: Vaccinium darrowii; assembly: GCA_020921065.1. NCBI lineage: Eukaryota > Viridiplantae > Streptophyta > Magnoliopsida > Ericales > Ericaceae > Vaccinium > Vaccinium darrowii. Next base: position 30,105,870 of record CM037161.1, on the reverse strand, counting down.
TCTCACGGTCCGGTTCGGTTATCTACGGTTTGTCAATAAAAAAACTTGTGACCCAAACCGTATCTCACGGTTTCAAATTTTGAATATGTGTCCGGACCATATCAGTTTCACCAGTCTGAACAGATTTTTTGAGCAGCCCTAGGGAGTGGTATGGGATCCCCCCGTGGTCGGCCTTGAATTGCTCCCTCAAGGATAGAGGCCGTCAGGCCAACCACCGACACGGAGCGTCTCGATAGGATCTCCGTTCCAATTGTTGTGATTGTGGAGGGTGAGGTTTGGTTCCATTGGACCTCCTGATTAGGCGGGTCATGTTCTAACTTTGTATCACCGCCGCGCAGCTCTCTGTCACTTTCTTCTGAATGGTGAAAGTTTATAAATTGATCTCTGAATACCATGTGAACCTCACTTTCACAAAATGTGGGAGTGCTATCCAGTCAACTTTAACACCGTCAGGGCAGTAAAACCTTTCGGTCCGTCCAAAAACGGAGCCACTGATCACAGGCATGCCCGACAAAGACAGATACATTGAGGGCCCATAGATATTGAGAGGGAAGTACGACTTTACTATAGCCGGGAATGACACATGATCCATCCGACCCCTCGCGTCTTCGGCAACCTTCGTGAGTTCAAATCGTGAATTCTGCGATTTTGACAACTACGAATAAAACATATATTTCTATCATCCTAATGTTTTCCCGTGCATCTAATTGTCATGTCACTCACTATGGAGTCTTGCCAAATTCAAAAGAACCCACTTCCAGTGTTTTAAATGGCGCTCGCCATTGCGCTATAGCGCATGGCGATGGCGTGGCGACTGCTTTGCGCCATGGGGAGTCATGGCAAGGCACAAAACACAATAGTGCAAGTATGGCGCTATGGCGCCATAGCGTGCGCCATAATGTGTTTTAGCATTTTTTTGATCAAATCAATCTCAGCCGTTGATTTATGATGCACATAAGTAGTCAATGTACTGGAATATTTCCTTAACTCTTAACCCTACACATCAGAAGAGAGATCTATCGATCTCAACACTCAACAGCAGCAACCATTCTTCTTCTTCTCTTGCGATAAACAGTGGCAGCAGCAGCAGCCATCGATTTTCAATGCAATTGATCTCAACACTCAACAGCAGCAACCATTCTTCTTCTTCTCTTGCGATAAACAGTAGCAGAAGCAGCAGCCATCGATTTTCTTCTTCTTCTTCTCTCTGCAATCAACAGTAGCAGCAGCAGCCATTGATCTGAAATTACCCTTCTCTCTCTGTCCAGGTATCTATCTCTCTCTTCTTCTTCTTCTTCTTCTTCTTATTCTCTCTTCCTCTTCTTCTTCTCTCTCTGTTTTCTTCTTCTACTTCCTGTCTCTGTTTTTTCTTTTAATCTTCTTCTTCTTCTTCTTCTTCTTCTTCTTCTTCTTCTTCTCTCTCTGTTTTTTCCTTCTACTTCTGGGCTTTTGAGGAGTCTGCCCTGCCTCTAATTTTGATCACATCACTGCTGCATTTTCAGCCATTTTCTGTCCTATCTCTGTCCACATGTCTGGCCTTTTTTCAGCCATGCCTACATGAATCAAAATTAGACTACCGTATCCTTAATTTTGTTGTCCCAAAGCTAAACGTCTATATGTTAGCTTTTTTTTTATGGATTTTATGTTTTGCTTAGAATGTGGTGGTGGTTTAAACATTGAAATGTTTATGTTTTATGACAATTGAACGTTTGCTTGTGTTGAAAGTTATGCCGATATTAGAATTCTACTCGTTATAATAAAGTGCGCCACAAGTTGCTATGGCGCGCGCCGCGCCGTGCGCCGTGCGCTATTGCTCCAAGGGACCATTGCGCCTTGGTGCGCCGTGAGCCATTTAAATCACTGCCCACTTCTAGTGTAACTCAAAGGGTGGTTTGGTTTAATTTTACAATTTTTTTTGTCAATAGATAACAAAAATTGTTCTATGAATGTATCGAATGAACAAAGCTAGTAATCTATAATGAGCAAGTTCGCAGAACATACTAATCCTCCCAAAAGTCCAATGTGCTAGGGCATAGTGCTGGGAGGATAATTTCCCCCAATAAAGCTATGCGTTATTTTAACGAAATGGTTGCCCCCGAAATCAAATCCCAGTTCTCTCGCTACTCGCAAGGCACCCCGAGCTTTGCAGCCTATCGACAGCTGATGTACCTATCGACAAAACACATTAGGCAATATAAACAACATAATGAGGTCTAAACCAAGGCTTAAATGAGAGATTCTCCAGATTAACCGAATATTATAGAAGCCCAAGGACAGGCATATGACAAAATCCAGAGCAGGAGTTTCTAAACATCCAACTAAGACATTTGCAAGGTTTAAACCAGGAGTTCTGATAAGCAAATCGAATTTCAAACATAGGAAAAGTTTGCGGATATAATCACACATTTCCTATATATGTTGGAATCATGCACAAATCTAGAAAATTCATACACTATGTCATGGAGTATTCAATGGGAACTATGCATTACATCAACTGTCCATTGACATTGCATATCTGTGCAAATGCAAGACAACTAAAAGTGACAGGTTGAATAGATAATATAAAAAGATCCAATGATCCAGCAAAGACTACCAAGCATATACAAATACTCTGACCCAGGTTTTCAAATTACTACCTTCCATCGTATCTTGACACCCTGAGCTGGATCAAAATCAAAACATCTCTCCTCTACATTTTTGCCACAGCAGAGAGATCCTCATTCGTGCACCAGTCATCTACTCCTTTAATGCTCATTTCTGACAATATATGTTGGGCCTCTTGCAAACTTCCCTGCTTTCTAAGGCCAGACACAAGCTCATTACAGCTACTGATGTCTGGCTGGTAACCATTCTCGAGCATTTCTCTATACAAAACATATGCCCCACCGAAATCGTTATGATTGCAATGCCCCTTAATCAAAATGCTATAAGTGTCAGCTTTAGGAACCAATCCTCTAGTCTTCATTTCATCAAAAAGCACCTTTACTTCCTGCAATTTCCCCTCTTTAAAGCGGGCTGCGATTAAACTATTGTAAGTCATCTTGTCAGGCTGAATACCACAATCTACCATCTCCTCGTACAAAGCAAAAACCTTTTGAACATCTCCATGATCTGAGTAACAACGAATACATTCATTGTATATAAGTCGATCGGGCGTCAAGTTCATTTGCAACATTTCTTGAACCACTTTCTCCATTAACTCCACCCCAACTTTGCTGCACACACTAATTAGTGGATGAAATGTATATAATGTAGGTTTAATGCCCACATTCTTCATATTCTCATACAACTCCATTGGCTTATCGGTGTTTCGTAGGTCAGAATAACCTGAAACTAGTAAGTTGTAAGTGATAACATCAGGTTTTAAACCTTTGCTCTCCAGTTGAAGTGCCAACTCTTCAGCTTCCACCACCCTACCTTTTTTGCAAAGTCCATGAATGAGTGAATTGTATGTCACAATTGTTGGAACAATCCCAGACCTTGTCATCTCATCAAAAAAACTGAAAGCATCTTTCATTTTCCCTGCAGTGCAATTACCATCAATGAGCATGTTATATATTTGTGCATTTGGCAACACCTCTCTACTTATCATATCCCTGAGGGTTATTTCCGCTTCAAGAAGCCTACCGTCTTTGCATAACCTATTTACAAGGGAACCATAGCTTACAACATTGGGCTTTAACCCATTACTTTCCATTTCCTCAAGAATCTGGAAACAACTCTCAAATTGGCAACTCCTGCCATAACCGTCAATTAGAATGTTGTATGTCTGCAAATCTGGTGGAGCCCCTCTCCCCACCATCTTCTTAACCCACTCCGAAGCCTCAGCCATATTGCCCAAATCACAAAACTTGCTGATCAGTGTATTGAATGTGACGCAGCTTGGCTTCAACCCATGAATTTCCATCTGTTCTAGGGTCGTAACGGCCTTCTCCATTTCACCAGCACGACAATACCCATTCATAATGGTGTTGTATATCACCTCCGTTGGAACCAGCCCATTTTCAATCAACCGCCTCAAAATTTCCTCGGCCCTATCCACTCTCCCTTCCTTGCACAACCCATTCAACAAAATGCTACAAGTATAACCATTGATCTGAACACCTTTCTTCACCACCTCATCAAATAAATCCACCGCAGCGTCCACATTACCACACCTCGAATGCCCATCAAAAAGTGTACTATAAGTATACCCATCCGGTACAAACCCACAACTTTCCATCTCCTCAAACACTCCCTTCGCTTCCTCCATCCTCTTCTCCCTACACAACACACTTAGCAACGTGTTAAAGGTAACAATATTCGGCTCGACATTCTCATCCTTCATCCTTTCTCGAACCCTAAACGCCTCCTCCAAGTTCCCCACCTTACAATATCCATCAATAAGCGTATTATAAGTAACCCGGTTCGCCACCACTCTCCTCCTGGCCATTTCATCGAACAGCTGCCTCGCATCCTCTATCCTCTTCTCTTTACACAACCCTCCTATCAACACATTATACACAAACCCATTAGCCCTAACTCCACACCTCTTCATCTCCCCAAAAACCTCCATACCCCTTTTCAAATCCCCCAACTTCACCGCGGCCTGCACTGCCTTCCCATACGTGAACGCATCAACCCTAACCCCACTTTGAACCACCTCCTCAAACAAATCAAGGGTCTCTCTAAACCGACCCGAACCCACCAACGACTCGAGAAAAACATTGAAACAAGACAAATCAAGAAACACACCTTCTTTCCTCATTAACCGATACAAGTCCATGGCTTGATTATTGGGTAGCTTTGATTGAGCACAGAGGGATAGGAGCATGTTGGAGAAGGAGTTTTTTTGGGAAGGAGAGGAAAGAGAGAAGAGAGAGAAGAGGTCGGAGGGGGAAGAGAAGAAGGGGGAGGAGCGGGAGAGGAGGAGGGTTTTGATGAGGCGTTGGGCGGTGGCGGTGTGGTTCTGTTGGAGGAGTACTTGGAGTTTTCGGACTTGTTCCTGGCGGTCGGCGGCGGTTGTTTGAGGTGGGTCTGGAGGGGGTTCGGCATGGTGGGAGCAGAGGGATTTGGAGAAGGGGATAGGATTTCGGAGGATGTTGAGAGTGTTGGCGGGGAGATTTTTGGGAAGCAGGTGGAAACGCTTCATTGTTTTCTACTGTTGCACTTGCCAGACTTCAGACGTTTATAAACGAGAACAAAGTGACAGCCAAGGGAGTATGTAAACGATGTTAATTGCGATGGAGGTGGTTTGGGGGGAAAAAAAAAAGCAGAACTAGTTTTTTGATTTTTTTTGTTTTGTCTTTACTTAAATTTTTGGTTTTTTTTATTGTCTTTATTCCTTTTTTTTTGCATTTATTAGTTTTGCGTCAATTTTTTAGAGTTTATGAATTCGTCTTTGGTTTATTTTTTGCTTTATTCACCAAAAAAAAAATGTTTCGACTATAATGTTATACTTTTTGGACACGGAAATTTGACGCAAAACTAGCAAATGAAAATTTTTTTTTGAATAAAGACAAAACAAAAAAAACAAAAAAAACCACTTTTTTTTTTCTTTTTTGCCAAAGCAAGGAAGCCAAACACCTGTTTGATGTAGTAATTGCTATGGACATGTAACACTTTTGTGTACATACAATATGTGTGAGACCCATTTTGAAGCCTCACACAAATATTCTAATCATGTCAATTTGTTCAAATTTTTTGAAAAGGTCTTTGTAAAAAATTAGTTCTTCTAGATATCGGTAAGTGTTTGATTCAATTTTTTTTTTGTCTGTATGATTAGAGATGGAAAAAAAGAAAGCATGGATCAAGCAAAAGTGATTTTTTGCAAGGGCCTTTCAAAAAAAAATTTTAAAACAAATTGAATGGCTTAGATCATTTGTATGAGACCTCGAAAATGGTCCAACACAAGTATAGACTAAGAAAGGGTCAGTCTTCGTCCAGGGTTTGGTTCGCTCTTAGTACCCAAATTGCTTATCGTTCGGAGAAGTTAAAGACCCTTGCAAGTATTTTATACCATCAACACCCCATTGTTATCTAGAAGAATGTCTTCTAGATTCAGCCAATTGCGTAATTAGCCAATGCCTAGGAATAAAACACTAAGTTTTTTTTCACGAAACTTGTAACTCAATATTGAGTAGAATAATGTCTTCTAGATTTAGCCAATTTCGTAGTAAACCAATGCCTATTGCCTAATAATTTCTTGATTTAATAACAAAATCGAATGTTTGTCTATGGCTTTCAAATATATTTCTAAAATTTTGTTAAATCATGGATTGTTTCCATTGAATTGCCAAATTATTAGAATTTTATTTCATCGAAATCTCTCGTCATAATTTTAATTCAAACTTTTGGGTTGTCGGCTTAGTCGCCTACTTTTGACCTTGCGCTCTCGCGAATCTTTATATTGAAATTTTTATTGAAGACGTTTTTATGCTCGCGCTCTCATCGTATTAGCCTTCCATTGTTCTTTTTGAGATTTGAGGACGGTCACGGTAACCACTTCGTGGAGTATATTGGGCTACAGGGCCATGGTGGCCCATTGAAGGTCCAGCTGCACATATCAATTGAAGGATCTAACCAACACCCAAGTGTGGTGTTCTCCAAGGCCAGCTACTTTCTCATAGCCAAGGCCGGCCCAACTCCAAGGTCTAAGAAGCCTGGACTTGGGCATCCAAAAAACCCAAAAAATAAAAAAACCCGGGACACCCCATAATTTTTTCTATTAGGCTTGAGTAGGGTCTATATAGCCCAATAAGAAAAACAAAAAAGGACCAATCTGATTTATAAAAAGAACTAAACAAAAAGGTCTATTAGGCCTAAAGGACCAAAACAAAACATACAATAAATTAAATTTTACAACTGATTCATTAGGCTTAAAGGCCCAATATAAGACCATACAATAAAATAGAAAGGCAGCTAAAATAAAAGGGCCCACTTTAGGAGTATGACTCATTACAGTTTACCCCAGTTGGCCAGTTCCCAGACTTCAACGTCTCATTTGTTGTAGAAATTGTTGTTGTAAAAACTTAAGAGTAGGACTCATTGTGATTATTACTATAAAAATTATTTAAGTGTTCACTCTCGGGGGCACAATTTTGCTGTAAAAACTTAAGAGTAGGACTCATTGTGATTACTATAAAAATTATTTAAGTAAATTTTTAAGTGTTTACTCTCGGGGGCACAATTTTTAGATTAGGCCCTGACGATAAAAACCTCTGGACTTGTTTTACTCATAGTAGGGTTAGTTGTGCCGTGATATGTTGCCATTCTAGATTTTTTTGCCATTCGTTAATTCTAATCTTCTCTATCCTAGGGGACTTGGGGAGGGGAATGGGTGCTTATAGGAATCGAACCTTGCCCATGTGCACAAGAGTATAAAGGAGGCACCAACTGCACTTCACTCTACTTGCCAACATTGAGATTTTTTCGTTCATTTTGCCAACATAGAGATACAACTACAGTATTGTGTTGAGAGAGAGAGAGAGAGAGAGAGAGAGAGAGAGAGAGAGAGAGAGAGAGAGAGAGTTTTCTGTGTTTCCATAAAGTTTATTCCATTTGAAACAAACCCAACCAGAACCTAGAAAGGAGGGGGGAAAAATACAAGCCACTATAAGTATTACATTTTGAAACAAACCATTTGATGGTACATATACTTTCTCTATATGCCTAAGACTAGGGAATCCGTGTTCTGCTTTTGCATCCTTGTTTGCTTCTTCCTGCACCGACATTTAGTTCTGTAATTGCTTCGGATTGGGAATATACACAAACGAATTCCTTATTTTTCTGCTTCCCAAAGCTAAAAGAATGACAGGCTTTGTTTTTTCTTACAAAGATGGTAAAAGAAAAATCATGGGGAAAAAAAAAAAAAAAAACCCGAGGAAAATTGCTAAAGACGGCACTGACATGTGATGCCGAATTATGATAAACACACGGTGCGATGAATGAAGAAACCAACTATGAAGCTGACAATCAACTTTTTTAAACCTGCGCGCTATGAGTTGGGCACAAAGGTGCCTATGTAACCGAATCCCATGATGAAGAAGGCGGTGGCTTGGACAAAAAGGTAGATGAAGTAGTGGTTTTTTCCAAAGGCAATGTCGTAGCATCCACAGAAGAAGAGGTAGAGGCCCGTGCCAAATTCCAACAAATGAATTCTGTGGAAATTCAGAGAAGAATGAGAGAAAGCAATAACACAAGGAATGCTACTGTGGGAATTCGCAAAATAATCACTACTGTAACTCATAATTTGAAAAATACCCACTGCCATCTCATTCTGGATGTGTTTTCTGCAAAAGTATTGTGTTTGAGAATTTGTACCTTTCTCCAATCTTGAAGCGAGGTCTTTTCGGAGCTTTAGATCCTGCTTTTGTCTTTAGGGCATCTCCAAGTTTCTCGGTGACTACCCATTCGTTAACTCTCCCCGCTTCCAGAAGACCGATGAAGGTGGCCTTGGTCCGGTGCAGTGACATGACATTCTCAAATAGAATCCAGAAGACCAATAAGTGGAGTGACCTGAGGGATCAAAATAGGGTACATGACAAAGAGAATCTCCCTGATAAACTTCTTTGATGGTTATGATTGTGTGTCAAAGTACTTTGGAGCAATAGTTCCAAAAATTTGATTGATGTTAGAATGACCTTCAAGATAAAGCTAAACAATGCCTGTTTCTATGTACAACATATATCATTCAACCTTAAGTAAGGCATTCTTTACCTCTGTCTCCTTCACTTTGCATTCGTTTTGTTTGTTCTTTCTCTGCAACTTTGGTAACGCAACGATGAAAAGTACGAAAACAGTCGTCGATTCTACATTGTTTATCTTCATGTGAGAAAATTGTTCTCCGGTATTTAGAAAGGGTCTTTTGGTGCTTCTGAGAGTCTTGTTACTTTCAAAGAGTTTTGTATGTTTTTTGAGAAAATGAAAACACTATGCAGAAAACAATAGTGACATAGATCGTGCCCAACTAGCTTGTATTTGTCTTCGCTGGAGGGAATTTGTGGGCAGACCCCGAACTCAGTTGGGCCTGCTAAAATGGGGCGGCCCAGAGCTCACAAAAGGATTGTGGGGCCGGACATGTGTGGGTTGAACCGACGGCCCACACATTCCATACTACCCAGTACATTGGGAAGTCCATCTAGAATCAGCGGTTTCGGTCCGGGCCAAAAGGAGCCCGACCCGTGCGTTGACCAGGGAGACGGTTGGAGGGATCATGGGTGACACATTATGAGCACGTGGGTTCAGCCATGTGCTTGTTGAGCGTCATCCATGACGTCACTCACCGAAGCAGTTATGGGTGATGTCACACGAGTCTGCCATGCACGCGTGGCTTGGAGGACAAGTACAAGATTGCTTATAAATACCGTAGGATAAACCCTAAGGGAGGTACGCCATTCCACATGAATATTGTTTTTTACTCTCTCTTCTCCTCCTGGTGCTTACTTGAGCTTCGGAGTGCCCTCCCTCTTGAGTGGCACTACCTGTTGCTTTGTTTTGCAGGCACAAGGAGCTGGAGGGGAAAAGAGATTGAACAGTTCTGAGCAAATCGTGATCCACCACACCATAGGATTATACATGGTATTGTCCAAAATGCTGGTGCTTTAATGAGCAGAAGCGGGGAAACGACCGCATTTTGAAGTGTAACAAGTAAATTCCCAATGAACTAGTCAAGAAAGGTTTAATCGAAATCTTCTGCTGGTTCATGCTTACGCAAAAACAAACCTTGAATTTTAATACAATGGAAGGTAAGAAGGTAGTAATGTGCCAAAAAAAAAAACATACCTTGGAGTTCCAATTGCATTGAGAATGGTAATGACAGAAGGGATATAAACAGCTGCCCACTTTGGAACCTCAACCTCCGGTACCAACACAGTTGCCGGTAGTACAATGCAGTAAAACACAAACGTGACAATGTGGGCGACAATCTTCCTAACGAAAAAGAAACTGTAGATTACATGCACCTTCTTCCACGTCGTTACTCTCTGCGATTAACCAACAACCAAAAAGATAAGGACTTGTTGTAGTTTTCAGCAATTGGTTCGAAGAATAACCGTAGAAATGGAGAAACTAACCTTGTTTGTTACAATCTCCATTACCATTTTCCTGAAGAGATTGGCAGGGCCACAAGACCAACGGTGCTGTTGGTAACGGTAGGCCTTGAATGTACTCGGCAATTCGTTTTTCACCTATGATATAGATACAAATGGAAATTACAAATATGAGACAAGAATAATTTACATCGACGGGCTTTTACAAAGGAAAACGATTATTATCCAAGCGGATCCTTAGAGTTATGCTCAGTACCACATTTTATTGCAAACCCAATATGGTTTTGCAGTTTAGTAAACACGGATCAATGAAAATATACGCAAAATGCATTGTAAAACCCAACTACCCAAGAATAAATCCAAGAGAGTAAGCGAAAATAGAACACCTTCAAAGAACCAAGGTAAAGGAATTTCCAGCCTTTCAAACTGGCTCGGACAGCTAGATCCATATCTTCAACTGTTGTGCGGTCCTTCCACCCTCCAGCCTCATTAATCGCGGCAATTCTCCACACACCGGCAGTCCCTATGATTGCATAACAATGTTACTGTTTCTTAGAACTAAAAAAATACTAGTTGACGAAAAACGTAAGGATTTGAAAAATTATTGATGCCAAGTTCATCATCACATCACATGACATTTTCCCATAAAACCAAAATAGAAAAGAAAATATAAATCGGGGTCTTGGTCAGAAGACAGCAACATAAATAAGGTTCGAATAATTTCCAAAAAAATTGGTGTGGTCCATGGCTGAAGCCTTCTTGCAAATTTATTTCTCATTTTTTGAACTCTAGACATTGAATTCAAATCCTCAATTATCATCTCATAAATTGCTTCATTCGTTCTAGGTATAGGTAGTAGACCAGAATTCAATGAGCATTTTACAAGTAGTACACCATGAATTTAATTAATGACTTCTGCTGTGCAGCCTACATTAACTGCAGCCTTAACACTTTACAGGGCAATTCCTAGACACAATCAATTAATGTCCAAATGCATGGAGTAATGCGGATCCGGACCGTTGATCCCCGATCGAACCGCCGAGGGAGCTCACCGTAGTGGGAAGTCCCCCACTACAGGGCCCTCGGTTATGAGTAATGCACAATAGTTCCTCTCTATCTTTACCATTCATTTAAGGTGGTAACATCACGATTCAATTTTTTTTACCCGTAAAGAATATACGTCCGGCCTAGAAAAGATTGTCCGGTCCACATAAGTAAGGACATAGAAATAATGCATTCCTGGAAGAAAATTTTAAACTTTTCGCCTCAAGTTACTACAACGAGCTTTTTTAATAACTTACCCAAAAAAATTGTCCAGTCTGCAAAAGCCGAACTTAAGAAAATGCTTGAGAATGTATGAAAAGTGCGGAATTTCGCTATTTCCACTTTCTTTTGTAAGGCTCAATAGTATTTAACATGACTCATACATATACTGTAAGTAAGAAAGCACAAAAAAGGTTCTAACCATTGAAACCAAAGAAGGCATAAGTGGATGAGCCCACTTCTTGCTCCACTGTGAAATGGTAGTCCAGTGACATCTCTTGCATTCTTGTCATCAAACATTCGTTTGCGTTCACTGCACACACAAAAAATGTGTCAGATCACCATTTCTACTTCTTTACCAGATCATGTACTACATAGGATTCAGGTGGACCGGACCGTCTAGTCTGGACCGTAGGCTCGTTGTGGGTGTAGGCTAATGTGTATGATTCATCTCAAACATGTTTCTCTTAAGTCTTAAAAAACGGCTTAGGTTTAATACGATTTATGGATCATTTGTAGTCTTTAGTGATCATCGAAGTGAGATCCATATGACTTCTTGAACCGGCCTTGACTTTTCGGGAGCCTAAAGAAGAATAAAAATGGGCTTCTTTTTTCTCTTCAAGTATCATAATGGGCACCAAAAAAAGGAAAATTTGTAAATTTTTGAGGCCCAAAGCGGTCGTACCTTGAGTTTTGGCTCAGGACCGTGTGAAGGATCCATCTCCTAACTGGGTGGTTGCCAGAAGATTTGTGTAATTGTACATATGTCGTGGCTTATTTGCATTATGAATGCAAGATGGTCCACCGGGCTATAATAGCACATGGAACTGTTGGTTATAAGTTTTAATGGAAGTCGGTGGGCACAAAGGACAAATATACCCTTCTATGATTGCATATGACTCCAAACAAACCCTTCCTTTCAACTACTCAAGTTGAGATTTGAGAATGGAAGATTAGTTTGACAGATCTTGCTCCCATAAACATAGCTCTTGCTAACCAAGCAAAATCCTAAAGGGAAGTTGTCAGCTTTTCCAGAAAACGGAAGGTATGGGTCACTAACGTAATTCTACCACAAACAAAAAAATCCCCATTGCAACAAAAGAGAGAGGCTATTTACAGGTTTTCTTCCTCTACTTCCAGGACCATCCAAACTGGACAATAGAGTCGGCCCTGGCTTTTCGGGAGCTAAAGCAAAATATAAAAGTGAAAACATTTTTGTTGGACTCATTAAGGGTTTCATAGGAGGGTCCATAACATTCAATAATTTTTTGGAGACCTAAAGGCTAAAGCTGCTGCAACTCGAGCGGGTCGGTTGGCATTGTAAACAAACCGACTTTCCACAAAGTAGCAATAGTTTACCTGGAAATAGTAGAGTCCTTGAGAAAATTTTCAGTGCCAAGCGGGCACCATTCTACGTGGTGCCCGAGCGCACATCATAGCCGTCCATCTCCTCAATCAATGGTCCATATTTTAAATAAACTCTTCCAATAGTTTATTTAAAATCCAGACTGTCAAATACATTTTTGGACAGTCAAGATGCTCGCCGGATACGTCACGTGGTACCCACTCGACAATGAAAGTTTTTTCATCTAGGAAACATGCTTGTACCAAACAAGATAACAAAGGATGTGTCCCAATCCTTTTGGAAAACTTCACCTTTTATATATGGACCATTATTTGGCCTGTCGAATACATTTTTGGACAATTGAGATGCTCGCTGGATATGCCACGTGGTATCCGCTCGGCACTGAAAGTTTTTTCATATCGGAAACTTGCTTGTACCAAACAAGATAACAAAGGACACGTGTCCCAACCCTTCTGGAAAACTTAATTGCACCTTTTTGCATATGGACCATTACATACATACCTGTGTATGTATGGCACCGACAGTTTCTTAATGGTAATTAGAGCTAACAAAAACTAGAGACAAAGTTAATAAAAGGACCCACGGTCTCCTAGTGCAACAAATGTTAGTGTGCTTCGGTGAGGCATTTCGAGATAATCATCGTTCCGATTCAAATCATTTGCAAAGTAAATCAAGTTAATCGAACATTTCTAAGCACTTTAACAAGGGAAATTTGACGAACTCCATAACATGAATGGTTCAGATTACGATAAAATAAAGGCGTGTTTGGGTGGTTTTAGGAGGGAGGGACTTTACCGAACTTCCAACGGGCCTGAACGAGGGCGAGTTCGGGGTTGTGGGCGAGGAAAGGGATAGTCCGCCAGAGGAAATCGGGTTCGGGTTGGAAATCCGCGTCGAAGATGGCGACGTAATCGCAATGCTTCACATAATCTCGCTTCATGCCTTCTTTCAGAGCCCCTGCTTTGTACCCGTTTCGATTGTCTCTGATTTCGTACTTTATATTTATCCCTTTGCTTGCCCATCTCTGGCATTCCATTTCCACCATATCCTACAAACAAGAGACAGGCCTCGTTTGGATGAGAAAATAAATAATAATAAAAAAGAGCAACCAGTGGTCTTTCAATTCCCTCAAATCTACTGTACCCCAAAAATACTTGAAAGTACTTTTCAACAATTGATATGAGGTAGTTCAATGACTGAAAATGCAGCCAAACACGAAAATAGGCCATTTTTGGTACAATGATTTTGGGAAGTAAATTGAACAAAATGGGTACAAATGGAGAAATTTTTCAATGCGTTGGGCACGAACCTGAACCACACAAATGTGTGAGGTCCACCTCGAGTGTGTAGACTCCACCCAAATGTGTAGTTCGGGTTCGTGCTCAACTATAGGCCGGAAAACTACTTGTACAACTGGGAAAGTAGATACACTAACAGAGGCACTGTTTGGATGATAAAAATAACGTTGCTGGGGATTAAGGTGAGAAGCAGTGATAAAGCTTTGATTTTTTGAGAAATTGAAGAAATGGGTATTGAAGGGGATGGAGGTTTTGAACTGGGTTTTACACGATTTCGAGAAAAGAAAAGAAAAAAATCTGGGTTTCTTTTTGTCCTTTTTACCTTGATAATAGGGTCGGTTGAATCGTCCAGTACTTGAATTATGATTCTATCAGAAGGCCAAGAAAGCCCACATGCAGCTCCAATTGATAGCTGATACACCTGTCGGCATTTATGCACATAATAAGTGCAAGATTAACAGCCACAGAAAAAAACAATTGGTCGGGCAGGGGAATGAGAGGCAACGGTGGATTCTAGAGAGAGAGAAGAAAGGATTGTGTGTGTGTGTGTGTGAGAGAGAGAGAGAGAGAGAGACCTCTTTTTCGTTGTACATTGGAATTTGAACAAGAACCATAGGGTAAGCTGAATTGCCGAACTCAAGATCGTCCTTCAATGGCTCCCATTTGTACCTTTTCTCTGGTTTTCGTCCGAAGAACTTCACAAGGGTGATCACAACGGCCATGTAGACCCTCTCAATGAACAGCATTAGGGACATTATCAAACACAAGAAAACAGCTAGTTTCAGGAGAGGGACGATCAATGGAGCTTTGATCTGGTCCCAAATCAGCATAATTTGCTGGGTAATGTCGTCTCTAGCGCCCGAAAAAGCGTCGGGAATCAGCGTCGTCGATGAAAGACGTTCCATTTTCGTGTAATTTAACAGAGGAACTTAACGAAAAACAGAGCAAAACAGAGGCTTTTAACGAAACCCAACAAGATCTGTTTGTGTATGTATATGCTTTCTTTAGGGAAAAAGAGAGAAGAATAATTCCTTTGCGAGATTTTGCTTCTGGGTGAAGCAACAAAGCAGAGGATTTTGCAAAGATAAAGCCTAAGAATGTAAAGGTTTATGTGCGAAAAATCTCACACAAATGCCCTGTGATGTTTTTGCAGGGAGACCAAAGTGTGTGAATTATGAAAGTCCTTTGCTTCTGTAAAAATGTGAATGTGTAGAGAGAGAGAGAGAGAGAGGGAAGGAAGAGAAATGTTGGGGAGAGAGAAAAGGGAGCGAATGTGTTTTGTGTGAGGAGGGAAGTGGGGGTTTCTGGTTTGAGGTGTTCTTTTTTTTTTGTTTCTCTCTCCTCAAACTTTTCTGTTTGAGTCAGAGAGAGAGCCACATAAACCCAACCTGTTGCAACAAGAAGTGTGAGGCTCGTATATAAACCAAAAGACTTAAATTAGGTGACAAGTGACAGCCCATCCGTTCGCCGGCGGCCACTGCTGTAACATACCGGCGGCGATGTGGGCTTTTTCATCTCTATCATTTTCACCTCTTTCTCTCTCTACATATGTATGTATGTATTACTTGTATCATATGATTGTGCACGTGTAGAAGCGTATTTACAGGTTAATATACCCTGTAAATTTCAAAAAACAATTAGCTGCTTTTTCGATATTTCTGATGGTTAAGGGCGAGCACGTGATATAGTCTGATTTTATGGACAGTATTTACAGAAATACTCTCACATATGTCTCAATGTACTTAGACCAATCATACGCCATCTATTTCAGTTCAAGTTGAACTATGGAGGAAGTGCAACTTTAACCCATTGTTTATTTCATATTTCCCCTCTATTTCATCCTTATGGGAATAAATAGTGATACGAAGTTTTCCATCAACCTTCCAAAAAATGGAGGGATGCCCTCTATATTGGGAGGGGAAAAAAGGTCTCCAACCCTTTATGTGGAGGGTTGATGGGACACGTCATGTCCCTATCCATTCTCATAAAAGTGAAATAGGGGTTAAAAGGTGGAACAAATAATTCAAAAAATAGATTTGAAGGGAAAAAATAGAGATATTGAGGGCAGGTTGGATTTCAAGATTTGATTTAATCCAAAAATCCCTCATCACTAGAAAATGCTTAGGCCAAGTTTCCCAAACGATAAAATCTAATACTTGATTTTATCAAATGAGGAAGACGTGATTAAATCAAAGCAAAAAGACACTTGACGGAAATACCATCACAAAAGTCCAATTTTCGGGACTACCTTCATGGAAATACCCTCAGAGAAGTCTCAATAATGTACCACTCTCGATTTTTGTCCGATGACCCAATGTTATTCTTTCTAGCCTCATTTTGCTCCTACACTTAGGGTTTGTTTGTGAGGCTATTGTGTTTCAATAAGTCTATTTAACACACCTTCTCAAGCACACCCCGAACACACTTGCCAACGTGGCGTTGCCACATAGGACTGGTGGGCCCCGCGCCCCTTAACTCCAAAAAAAAAAAGAGGGCCAATTTCAATCTGTCTCTCTCTCCGCCCTTTGTCTATTTTCCCCGAAACCCACTTCCCTCCTCCACCTCTTCCCACCACCACCATTTCCGCCGTTTTTCTGCCGTCAATTCCACCTCTGATCCCGATCCACCCGCAACACCCCCCTCTCTTTATCGACGTTGGGATAGACATACAGAGTCTGCTAGTGTTTTTTGTGCCGATTTAAGCTCGACGTCGTCGAGGCTCTGGCCGATATCAAGGCATTGTTTGATCAGCTGGTGTCAATGAAATCTCTAGGTAGATCACAAAGTGTCCATAAGGTAGATGGCGAAGTTTGGGAATGCATTCTATAATTTTAATATGTGGAATGTTTGGAAGATATGTGCACAATAAATTTTGTGACAGTATAGTATTTAGGAGTAATTATCAAAAAAGTATTATGATGAAGTTTTTTTTTTTTATATATCTAGAATGCAAAAGTACCTCCAGGGCTGATTATCAAATTTTGCCTCCATTGTATGATTTTGGGAATGCATTCTATAATTTGGCTCCCAGACATAAAAAATGCAAAATGGATAATCTAAAAGTTGGCTTCCAAATGGGCTTTTAGAGCATTTCCAATCCACCATCTATTTCTTCAAATATTAAGGAAAAGCAACTACAACCCATTCTCTATTTCACCTTTTTCCTATGTTTCATCTTTATGGAGATGAATAGTGACATGACGTTTCCCATCACCCCCTAAAATGAAGGGTAGGACTCCGCCTCCCAATGTCTTTGGAGGATAACCCTTGTAATGGGATGAAAAAAATGTGTCAAACCCCTCATTTTGGAGGGTTAATGGGACACGTCGTGCCACTATTCATCTTCATAAAGGTGAAATAGAGGTTAAAAAGTCGAATAGATTATTCAAAAAGTAGATTGGAGATGTGGATTATAGGTTGAAGATGCTCTTACAAGATTTGATTTAATCCAAAAGCTATAATCACTAGCAAATGTTTAGGGACAAAGCTACGACTTAGAAAGAGGAGAGCCCTGAACTTAGAATATGCAATTTCAACTATTACTAGGGGTGGAGGGTAAGAGGAGAGGGGGAGGAGGTGGCACATGCCACCCCTTGGTCCAAAAAAAAATATTTTTGTATTGTAAGAACAATGTTATTCTTCAAAATGCGTGTGTTATTTTTTGTATTAAAAGTATTGATGAGTGATTTATCGTTGAAAATGTGTAATGCAGGCGCCTGCCACGTGGTAGGTAGCTAATGGCTGCCTTGGGATAGGTGCCTATTTGATAGGCTCCTATGGGGTTTTCCCCACTTCGTGCAATGCAATCCGTGCTTGCGTACTGGGTGCTTTGATCCAGGAATGTCCAGGGATGTCTCCTTCAGGTTTTGAGGTACTCTGGACGTCATGGCAGCTTCAGTTTTTTCAAATTATGCTCCGAAGGCTAAGAAACATGACCATCTGATATACGGTTGAATTGGAGCGTTGTAAGAGATCTGATGTCCAAACGAAGTTTGATCGACCTGAAATTTTACAGGGAGCTTTAGAATGGATAGAATGAATTTATAAATGGTTTAGATTTCAAAAATTGGGTTCCGATGTCCATGATCATGGAATCGGTCGTCTTGGGAAGCGCAGTGTCCTTGAAAATAGTAAACAAACTCCGAATTGCTCGAAACTTGACATGAGACTTAATATTTCATCACGTGAAGCTTAAATATGAAGTTTGGTATGAGTTGGAGTAGTACAAACAATACCTGGGTCTTCTGGCCCTGTTCGTCTATTTTTACCGGGTAAAGGTAAACAAGGGGTGATAGTTCAACGATCAAACATCCTCCGATTTTGATGTGGCCTAAACTGATCATTCAAAAATGTCAAAGCAAGTGTATTCAACAGTTTTGATGTCTCGAAGATAAAGTTTGCTTGTTGGCCCCAAAACAAGCTTTTGGGAGATGGTTTTTGACAAAATAATGGAGGGAGGGGTACAATCTCCCTAAAATGACATGTTTGTCATTCAAACTATGCACATACAGATGTTAGATGATGTTTGATATTTTGAATTGATATTTGACTTACCGCGGTAACAGTACTATACGTACCATGCCGGTTTACTTATACCAGGAATCGCTTGTTCTACAAGGTAAGGTTGTTTCTAATTTCTGATGATTCGACATCTCTTTCCTGCGAGTGTTGACGTCATCAATTTTGTTTTGTCAAATATAGGTGGGGGAAAATCTGGTGTCAACAGTAACAGTAACATTAATATTTTTTTTTTTTGTTACAATAGCAATTTTGGGATAACATTATTAGATTTTGGAGTGAAAATTGTAAATTTTGAGTGAGATTAGTAACTTTTGGAGTGGTATTAGTAATTTTTGTATATAAATAACTTACCCAGTAATATAGGTTAACCCACTTATTTTACGCTCATTCAAGATTAGTCATATTGGGTTAGGACCCATTATGAATGGTTAAACTTTGATCATCTATTGCTTTTTCGAAAAATACATATGGTCAGATGAAGTTGTGATGAGTCTAATTTAATGTCACATCTTAAGTGATAACATGGGACTGGGAGACACTCTTCAATAACTCAAATGATAGAATCTTGACAAAAGTCAATTTTGCCTAAAAGTGTTAAAATTGAAGCGTTAAAAGTCATTTTGTTTCTCATTAGCTAAAAGTCATTTTTTTCTAAAAGTGCTAAAAAAACACCTGGGATGCTTTTAGCAATAGGAAATTGTAGTGCTAAAAGTCATTAATAGTTTACGGTAATAACAACAACAAAATTAAACCTGCTAATTTTCTTAATTTGTCGTTGTTTCTTTATTGTTGTTTATTAAAATAAAGGGAAATTATTTCATACACTCATATTTTTATTTTTCAATTGTTTTTTCGTTCTTTCTTTATTTTTCAATTTTTTTTTCAGAAAGAAAAAGAACTTCAACAGATGAATAAACAATTTGCAGGAGATATACAACGAAAAAACGAGAGCTATCAATAAATAAACAATTCTACATTAGTTCTACCCAAAAGATGTTCTCTTTCTGTAACCGGATGCTGTATAAAAGATGACAGAGCTCACTTCGCCAAGCAGTGGATATGCTCAATGACTCAATATCCTTACGCTGAGCTTTAGAAATTCGACAATAAGAGAGCCTGGAAATCTCATTTTTAAGATTGCGCAACAAAAAAGCATTAGAGTGGTGATACTCAATCTTCCCTGCAATTTGCATAAAACATTCAGTAAAAATATATGCAGTATAATTATGAAGAATGAACCATTTGACAGCTTCTAAAATTGCAAGAAGCTCAGTTTGGATAGGGTAGGAGCTGAAACATGAGATTGCTACATCATCAACAACCAAACCATTCGAAAGGCTAGCAGTGAAGCCCACACCACTCTAATGACACCCCTTTTTCCATGCACCATCAATATGGAGATTAACCAGATGCTGGGGAGCCCAATAACAAGGATAAGGTTGGATAATGAAGAACGGAAATTTCCCGTAGGGGCTTTGCGTGTCATCCTTCCTTGCACTTCTAGCAAACCATAAGGATGATTTGTTGAATGCATGCAACTTGTTGTCTTTTTAGTGAAATTTTTATGTGTAATTGTTCCGCTAAGAGACAAGAAAAAGAGTACATTTATCTAATTAAAAAAAAGAGTGCAGAAATCATTACCCAAGATAAATTCAAGAAGAAACGTAAAGTGATGGAGGTGTTCCACAAACTGACTTATTAACATAAGTTAGTGAAATTGGTCAATTGAATGAAATTGAATTGATGTATTGTGAGAGAATGAATTATTTCGTAAAGGGTAATGAATCAAATTTAAAAATAAGTCAATTTTCTAGAACAATCTCTAAATATATGTCGAAATGAGTATTAGATAATTTTAAAGTACACGTGAAGATCTTAGAAGTGGTGCTACAATGAGGCTTTTTATTTGTCTTTTACCATTTTTAGTAGTTAAAATGTTGCTAATTAGTTAAAGTGTTATTATCTCATCAATTCACCAACAAAAGAAAAGACCGCAAATATCATACATGATGAGGAAGATATGGAACACCTAATGGTCAAAATTCAACAAAATTTAATTATTACATATATAATGAGCAAAGGATGTACCGTAGAGCCAAAAAAAAAAAAAATGAGTCGCAAAAAATCATTAAATGAACCACCAAAATTCGTAAAATGAGCCAAAAAATTTCTTAAAGGAGGTGTTTATTGAATACTTTCCCAATTTTTGGAATCAAACTTCAAAAATAAAAAGCCGAAATCATCCGTGGGCAAGCCTAACAAGGCAACAAAAATATGGCCTACAACAAGCCTCAATAAATGGCTAGGTAAAGTCCATATGTGAATCGTAACTTAACAAATCCACCCTCATTCACCATTGATCTATCTCTTATTTTATATTTATTTTCACCCACTCCCTCTCTCCACACTATATATATATATATATATATATATATATATATATATATATATATATGTGGATAATATTTTGTACATAATATTTAAAAAGGAAAATACAATATTTTGACATTGGATAGGTAGAATAGATGATATTGTTGGAGTTTTAAAAAAGACAGAATTAGATAAAGTAAAAAATATACACTGTTCACTAGTAATTTTATCTCAAAATTTACTGTGCCTGTTAGGATGCCCTAATGTTATCAATTCCTATTTGAAATTACAAAATACAAGTTACCTAGTCATGTTATGGTATAGGAATAATGACAAACATTAATTGTGGAACATATATATATATATATATATATATATATATATATATATATATATATATATATATATGTATGTATGTATGTATTGAGATTGGATCAAACCCAACGCAAAGTTAAAGGGTTTGAATTGACTGTTTTTTTGACAAAAACACGAATATGATGCAATGCGATAACACAAAAGCTAAATTGTTTTTTTGACATAAACATGAACATGATGCGATGCGATAACACGAAAGCTAAACCGGTTGAATGCCAGTTGGACTCTATCACATAGTTCGAAAAGGACACAAATAATAATTTAAATGTTGTTCTCGACCCCCTAACTTTTTTTTTTTTTTTTTTTTTTTTTTTTTTTTTTTTTTGAGCCAGAAACATAACATATCATAACTAGAATACTAGGAATTACAAAGACGGCTTCGTGCAAGATTGTGAGCATCTCTCACATCTTGACGAGCGGCCTTGGTTATAGATACATAATCAAAAGTAACAACAACATCCAAAATATCCAAAATAATACTTCTGATACACACATTAGCCATAGACACACAATTAAGCGCAGATACAACTTCAAGGCTATCAGATAAAACTAGAACTCTCTTTAAACCTAAGCTTTTTGCCCATCTCAACGCTTGCAAAATCGCCAGAGCCTCCACTGCTGTAGAAGATAATGCCCGAACTCGAGTGAAGCCGTACATAGATTGTCCAAAAGCTACCTCACGCAAGCACCAAGCCGCCACTCCCTTTAAGGAATCCTTCTGCCATGCACCATCAACTTCTATTTTCTCTACTTGACCACCATCCATCTGCAAACCATGAGAATAAACCAAATTCTGATTTGTCCCCATTCTTCCAGCACCTCCATCACTATTCTTTGTCCCTCTCGTCTTCATCAGCATGGAGTAATTATGCTCAATATTAGCAAGACAGTGATTAAACATTGGAATAGCCAAATCAAAATGTGCACGATTGCGAGCACACCATATTTCCCATAAAATACACACAAGTTTACACACCATACTATCATCTGGGCTATTCCTCAACCATTCCACAAACCAATCTCTAAAGCAAGGCACCTCTCCAAAATTAACACCGATCTGCATAAAACTCCATAGCTTTTTTGCAAACGGGCAAAAGCAAAACAAATGATCAATCTTTTCCTCCTCTCTACCACAGAGAGCACACAAAACATCCCCAGTTATATTCCTTCTGTGAAGAGCTTCCTTAAGACCCAAAAAGCCGTGAATAACTTTCCACATAAAGAAACTATACTTGGCCGGTAAATTGATCGCCCACAATTTTTTCCATAAAGTGGAAGGAAAGTTGCCCACCTCACCTGGGTATTTATCATATAGCGCCAAGAAATAAGCTGACTTAACAGAAAAAATACCATTCCTTGTATTCCCCCAATACCTTCGATCCACTTTCCCTCTGCTTGGAATATACATAGCCTTAATCTTCCGGGCCACTTCCTCAGGAAAAAATGCCTCAACCAGAGGTTCATGCCAAGAACACGACCTCCAATCAACCAAAGAACCCACCCGCATATCAGCTAGAGAATTCATTAAACCTTGGCCAACAAACGGGTTACCCATGCCAAAAATCCACTCATCACCAAAAACTCTAATGTCTTGACCATTACCTAGTTCCCACTTGAGACCTTTAAGCAATAGATCTCTACCCCATAGGATACTCCGCCAGCCCCATGAACAACCCGAAGTTGGCTTAACCTCCAGAAAACCCTTGTTGGAACAATACTTACCTAAGAGTACTTGGGCAAGCAAACTATTCTTGTCTTCAAACAACCGCCAAGCCGTCTTGGCCAACAAAGCTTGGTTGAAACACTCTAGATCACGTAAGCCCAAACCCCCTTCACTCAAAGGCTTACATAAATTAATCCATTTCATCCACGGTATTCCCCCTCCATCTCCTTTCCCCCAAAGAAATCTAATAATAATACTACGAATCTTCACAACAAAATAGCAAGGGGCCCGAAACACCGAAAAGAGGAACGTAGGGATAGTGGACAATGTGTGCTTGACCAAAGTGACTCTCCCAGGAAAAGATAAAGAATTTTTCTTCCAGTTAGCTAATTTGCATTGAATTCTATCCAGAGCTCTCTTAAATAGGTCACCTTTACGTCTGGTCAAGTCTAAATCCGCTCCCAAGTAAATCCCCGGCTTCTCCACAATTTTAATCCCCAAAGTATCCATAATAAACCTCTTTGTATCCCCTTTGCTATTAGGGCTCACCACAACTTCTGATTTAGTCAAATTGACTTTCTGACCCGCTCTTCTACAGTACTCATCAAGGAGTCTCTTGAAACAATTAACATGGGAGTCCCCGAACTCCATGAAAAAGTAACTGTCATCAGCAAAAAATAAATGCGACACTCTTGGAGATCTCCTACTCACTGCTACACCTTTACACAAACAATTCGAATACAATGCAGCCAAGGAGGATGATAGCACTTGACTTACTAAGATGAAAAGATAAGGAGACAATGGGTCTCCTTGTCTTAACCCACAAGACGGCTTAAAAATCTCCGATCTGCTTCCATTAACTAACACTGAAAAAGAGACCGTAGAAATACATTGGAAAATTAAATCCACCCATTTAGGACTAAAACCCATTTTCCTCATAACTTCCAGGAGAAATGACCAACTAATCCTATCATAAGCTTTATTCATGTCCAGCTTGATAGCAATCAGTTCCTTCTTACCCAGTCTTTTATGACGAATGAATTCCAACAATTCATGAGCCAAAAAGATATTATCAGAAATATGTCTCCCCGGCACAAAAGCATTCTGGGCTTCCGAAATTAGACCCCCCAAAACCTCCCTCAGACGATTCACTAACACACGGGCAATAATTTTATAAATAACGTTGCACAGACTGATTGGCCTAAAATCATTGACCGTTTGGGGATTAGGCGTCTTTGGGATAAGCGTAATATATGTATGATTAATTTCTCTTAACATGATCCCCGAATGCAAAAAAGATAGCACTACCTTGGTAACTTCACCCCCCACAATGTCCCAATTTTTTTGATAAAAAGCAGCTATGAGCCCATCCGGCCCCGGGGCTTTAGAGCCACTCATTTGAAAGATTGCTTTCTCAACCTCTGAGGCCAAAAAAGGTCTATCAAGCTCAACTATCTGGTCATTAGACAAATGAACACTAATGGACGATATTAAATCAAAATTCATACCATTAGCCTCCCCATTAACACCATTCACCTGACTAAGTGATGACCCATAATTCCCCACTCCTACATTACTACCCTGATCCCCATTAAAAATGCATCGAAAATGATTAACAAAAAGCTCCATAATTTCCTGTGGATCAGAAACAAAATCCCCTCTCCCATTTTTAAGACAAACAATCAGATTTTTACTTTGTCTAATAGTAGCTGCTTTATGGAAATACCTGGTATTTTTATTCCCCAAGGCCAGCCATCTTTGTTTAGCTCTTTGCGCCCAAAAAATTTCCTCATCCTCCATAAGAGTGTCCAGCTCTTCCCGCAGCCTTCTGTCTTCCTGGATTAGATCTTGTTATGCCTACTACTTTAGTACTACTCTTTCAGTTAATAATCTATATTGAAAATTATGTGTTGTAGTTGTCAGTGCTCTTTCTTGTTTTAGGTCAATCTACTCTAATTGATTTTGAAATTTATGTCTAGTTATTGTTTAAGGCATTTTTAATGTCTTGATTTGCCTATTGTTGGTCAATTTATTTTGTTGATTTTGTAATTTATGTGATTATGATAGCATTGAAGATGTATTCTTTTTCATTATAGGACTAAACGATTGTCCATGTGTAATATCTATACGTGTACGATTTTATGTATTTTTCTTAAAAAAATTAAACTCGAAATTAAATAGTACTAATCTAAACATGATACGATTTTAGCCGGTTGGGTTAGTATTACCATATATCACACGTTTAAGTTGGCATTTATTTTGACATGAACCCGAATTAAAATGACGCAAAATCTGAAATAACACGAGATAAACACAATGTAACATGCCACGATGCCCACTCCTAATCAAGATTTGTAATTATGGAGACAGGTCAAAAGGGTATAAGGGTTTAATATTATTAATCAAACTATAGTTCCATGTCTTTAAATTTCTATAATAAACCGTAACCTTTACGGATGCATGAGTCCCACACAAGCACTTAAGTATGTGTGAGATCGACATTTTTCTGGGTATGGAACTGCTTTCTTTGGTATTTAGCGTCACATAAAACTATAAATTCCCCAAGTGCGTTGGTTAAGTTTATTTTTCATTTTCGAATGACAACTGAGTACATTTTGAATAACTAGGTGTCCGGACTAATTTATGCGGACTTCAACTAATTCTGGTGATCAATTTGTGCCTGCCAAAGAGATTGATAGCAGTATAGCACCTCACTTTGTAAGTATGAACAAAGAGGTGTACATACATATCATATATTACACATATCTCCCAAACACTATTACTCTTGCAAAATACATTTTGCATATTTCTCTCAAACACTCTATCGAATTTAACATACATTCTAATTATAATCCAAAAAGTGAAAAGTTGACAATAAAAAACTGAAAATGAGACTCCGAAACACCCCATATAATCATCCCATAAAATATATTATTTCTTAGAATTAAGAATGACAAGAATAATGATACCATACACCTCTATGTTATTGTATATCTATTCCAAAAATTTTGAGATTATGTCACGCCCTCGATTTTCAACTCAAATAAATAATCATTTTTCGACAATACAGCTTCATAGTTTCATACATAATCATTCACAAGTCAACTCACATCATCCCAAGTTCATTACATAATAATAAGCCTAATTCGGGTCTCGTATTCCATGATGAAAACATAATTAAAAGGGTCAAATACTTAAAGTTATTAAATTTCCCAAGAATTTGCCAAAAAAATAAAAAGAAATATAGTTACAAATCCACCTAACAAAAAAAAGGTTTTATGAGATGAATGTATAACTCCTCCTTGAATGCTCACAAAATACAATCCACACGCCAGTCTATGCTCGTGGGTTTGCACCTGAAAATGACAGGGTGAGCCACACTAGCTCAGTAGAAAAACTTTATACAATTTCCAAATAATTATGAGATGATATGCGCATGAGAGATAAAGACCACACGAAAGGACAACTAAAAAGGCATTTCAAACTTTTATGAATAGTAAATAAAGAGTTAAAAATGCAATTTTTTCATTGTTAAAAATTGTTTTGGGAAAATCCGAACCGTCCAATGTGTTCAAAAGGTGTTTTCAAGGGTCCACGCGGGAAATCTTCAAAAAAAAAAAATACCGGGAAAGGCTTGATCTAAGCAGTTTTTCGCAAAACTGTTATTCTGAAGACATTGGATGGCTCGGATCGTCAAAAAAGTGCTCGGATCATGGAGGTCTGGAAGTCCGGATCCCGGACTAGAAGCAGACTCTACATATATATATATATATATATATATATATATATATACCAAACTTCCAATCAAGTATGCCTAATGGGATTCCCATCAGGGAGTCCTACAATTCTCCAATTTCCTGATCAAATTTTTATAATCCGAACCGTTCAAAGTGTTTAAAAGGTATTTTTAAGGATCCCCGCGAGAAATCAGTAAAAAAAAAATATACCGAGAAGCGCTTGATCCGATCAGATTTAAAAAAAAAATGTGTATATGTATAATTTTTATTGAAAACTGATCGGATCAAGCCCTTCCCGGTATTTTTTTTTCCGATTTCTCGCGGGGACCCTTAAAAACACCTTTGAAACACATTGGACGGTTCAGATCATGAAAATTTGATCGAGAAATAGGAGTCCCTGATGAGAAGATCATCAGGTATACTTGATTGGAAATGGACTATATATATATAGGATCCCGTTCTACTAAGGACTCCCTCAAACTCGTAATTTGCGGACCTCATGGATTAGGGTTGAATCTCGATGATCCGAACCGCTCAATGTGTTTAAAACGTGTTTTTAAGGGTCACCGCGAGGATTCGTCCAAAAAAATACTCGGAAGGGCTTCGTTCGAGCATTTTTCGATAAATTATATATGTACGGTTATTATGAAAAACCGCTCGGATGAAGCCCTTTCGGGTATTTTTTTTTGTGATTCCTCGCGTTGGCCATGGAAAACATGTTTTAAAAACATTGAGAGGTTCGGATCGTCGAAATTTGGTCCGGAAAATCAAAAAAGGGGTGGTCTTCACGGAGGAGATCTTTGAGGGAGTCCTCAATAGAACATCTTCCTATATATATATATGAATAATTTGCAAATGTAGATTCATTGTATTGCATCAATCCATAAATTAACTAAGTCCATTTTCGCTGATCAAAAACTAAGTCCATTTTCAGAAAGTCAATTAAAAAAAACAATATTCGGATCTTTACAGATTAAGAGCATCTCGTAGGATGAACAAAACCACCTGTAGCTATTATATAGCAAATCAAATACCACAAAATATTATTGCACCAGCCTCAACAAAGCCTTTCTTTACTTTTTTTTTCTCGCAACAGTGTCTCTCTTGTCTAAGCAACTCACTATTCACTTAACAACTAATATTTTATATTTGATGTTCAATCCATAAAATACTACATTTAGTCACCTTTTTTGTTTTGTAGGAGTATTATTTACCATAGCAATAAAATTCACATACTACACCAACGATAATAATTTTTTGCAAATAATATTTGCGGCCATTTCTTTGATTGGTTTATAGGAAATTAAGAATAATCTTAAACCATGACACAATTTACTTTTCAATTAAAATTACAAGACATGTAACATTAAAATATAGAAAGATAAGAATAAGAATTTTTTTTTGTTTGAAAGCAAAAAATAAGAATAATTTTTTTTAGAAAGATATTTGAATAGAAAAGTAGAAGTAGAAAGAAATAATAGTTTATTATAGTAAAGTTAGAATAGAGAGCCCAATTCTGTGAGTTTTTAAAGTAGTGACTTGCTAAAAGATAAATGTATTTTTGAGGTTAAATTTGGTCTAAAAATTACTGAGTCTAATAATAATGCTCTAACATACTACCATCTTATCGTTTGGCAAAAAAAGAAAAAAAACCTCTCTCAAATGCTTTTTGAAAAGGAAAAAAAAACAAAGAATATTTTAGAAATATTTTATTAAATAGAATAGATTTATAATAGAGATTCTGATGCAGATCACACATTAAAAAGTGACTTGATAAATTATAAAAGTAATTTTCCTCCCTTCTAACCCAGCCCGTACCGTCCCCACAATTTTTGCCAGTCACTGGTTTTTATTACCAATTTTTATTGTGTAGCGTTATACTCTTCGTCCCCAAAAGTTAATTTACTACCAAAAAAAAAGGTGTAATATGCGGGAAAAAAAATTTATTTTAAATTTTTTCAAAATTTTCCTCATAGAATTAAAGAACTACAATAGATCTTTAATTTGGTGTGATAAAATTCAAAAATTTATGTATATAAGTACTTTATTTTTTATTCATAAATTGCAGCTCTTTTCGTGGTGGACTAACTCTTTGGGAAGGAGGGAGTAGCAAAATTGGATTGCAACACTTGAAATAAAATTATACCAATATATTATTTACACTAATTTCTTTTTGTATAATATTATCTACATAAATTGAAACACGAAAATCTAGTGATATTTTATAAAGAGCTTCTAAAAATTAAGTGCAGTGGTAGAACCAGGATTTTCTATTAAGGGTTTTATTATTCAAATGTTTGAACATCGGAGAAAAATTAAAATGCAAGACTCAAAATTCAAAGGGAAAACAAGGAACATTCAAAAGTCACGCCTCTCATATCTGCCTCAAGGTGGGGAATAAGTTCATCTAGCGGAACAAAGTGAGACACCATTTTGTCCTCTTGTTCAGCTCCCAAGTTGTCTTCGCAACCTTGTTTCCTTCGCGAATAATGTGGTTAACCCATAGTGGCCATTAATTAAGGCCTTGCATTCCTTGTGTTGGAATTGTGCCTTGAATTTTCCTTTTTGGGAAGAATTCCAATTGTGTTTAGGATTTTCTATTGCATTTAGGATTTCCAATTGTGTTTAGGATTTCCTATTGATTGTGCTTCTTATAAATAGAGGCTTTTGGGGATCCTTTAGCTATCTCTCATATTGTGGCCTTTCCAAAGTTACGGATCATAGCCGGCTCTTTGTTTCTCTTTTTCATCATTGATAGTGAACTCTCTCTCCTCGCCTGTGAATGTACCTCAATCTTGGGGAAACCACGTAAATCTTTTGTCCCGTGTGATTGCTTGTTTTGTTTGCTTTCTCCTAACTTAGTCGCATTCATAACGTGCGTTTTACAACAAACTGGTATCAGAGCTTCTGGTTGAAAGCTAGGGTTTCGTTTCCGATTGTGGTTATGGCGGCTAAGTTCGAGATTGCAAAATTTGATGGGCAGAGCAGCAGTTTTAGTCTTTGGAGAGTAAAAATGAAGGCTCTGTTAACCCAACAGGGATTGCACAAGGCTTTGTTAGGATTGGCGAAGTCTGGGGTTAGTCCGGAGAATTGGGAAGACATGGATGCCAAAACTCTGAGTTCTATTCAGTTGACTCTAGCAGACGATATTCTTCGCGTGGTGGAAGAAGAAACTTTAGCAGCAAGTATTTGGCTGAAGTTGGAAGGCATATATATGACGAAATCGCTCACGAACAGGTTGTATCTTAAACAACATCTTTATACGTTTAGAATGCGTGAAGGTACACCTGTTAAGGATCACTTAGACAAGTTTAATCGTATTATTATGGATCTGAAAAACATTGATAGTAAAATTGAGAATGAGGACCAAACCCTAATTTTGTTATGTTTTTTACCACCTTCATATGAGCATTTTATTACCACCCTGTTGTATGACAAAGACACAATTTCTATGGAAGATGTTAAGTCCAGCCTCTATTCGAAAGAATTGAGAAAAAAGGTGTCTGGTGAGGGTAATGCGCATGCGGAGGGTTTGATTGCTAGGGAAAAAACAACAGGAAGGGATGAGTCGAGTAATAAGGGTAGATCCAAGTCAGTGAAAAAGAAGAAGGGGAAGTGCAATTTTTGCAAGAAACCCAGACACTGGAAAGTTGACTGTTTCAAACTCAAAGAGAAGGAAAAGGAGAACCAGAAAGGGAGTAAAGATATTGCTAGAGTTGTTGAAAGCTCAGATGAGATGGATACAGTGTTATCAGTTACAGCGGGTAATTCCTATTCTGACGAGTGGATTCTGGATGTTCATACCACATGTGCCCGCATAAAAGGTGGTTTGCTACTTAAGAGGCGGTCAATGGTAGTACAGTTTTGATGGGCAACAACATGGCTTGTAAGACTGTTGGTGTTGGAACGATTCAGCTCAGGATGCATGATGGTGTTGTTAGCACTTTATCTAGGGTTCGACATGTTCTGGATTTGAAGAAGAATCTTATCTCCCTGGGTGTTGTACAGTTACAGGTGCTGCAGCAACAGTTGCCGCATCAAAGGTTTCAGATTCAGACTTGACTCATTTGTGGCATATGCGCCTTGGGCATATGAGCGAGATGGGGATGACAGTTTTAAGCAAACAGGGTTTGTTATGTGGCTAGAAAATTGAGAAGCTGGTTTTTTGCGAGCATTGTGTCTACAGCAAGCAGTGCAGGGTCAAATTTAGTACAGCTGTTCATCGCACCAAAGGCACGGTGGATTATTTTCACTCGAATCTTTGGGGTCCCGCAGAGGTAATTTCTAAAGGTGGTCTTCGATATTTTATGAGTATTATCAATGATTTCTCTTGTAAGGTTTGGGTGTATATGCTAAAACATAAAAGTGATGCTTTGAGTACATTCAAACAGTTTAAAATTTTGATAGAGAATCAAACGGGGAAGAAAATAAAACGTTTGAGAACTAACAATGGTATGGAGTTTTGTCTTGGTGAATTTGATAAGTTTTGCAGTAATGAGGGCATTGTGAGGCATCACACAGTGAGGAAAACCCCTCAGCAGAACGGTGTGGCCGAACGAATGAACATGACTCTTTTGGAGAAGGCGCGTTGTATGTTGTCCAATGCCGGGTTGGGCAAAGAATTTTGGGCTGAAGCCGTTTCCACGGTATGCTATTTGGTGAACAGGTCTCCGTCAACTGCTATTGAGTGTAAGACTCCGTTTGAGATATGGTCGGGTCATAAGGCTGATTATTCCGTACTGCGTGTGTTTGGGTGTCCAGCTTATGCTCATGTGAATGAGGGTAAGTTGGAGCCACGTGCCAAGAAGTGTATTTTCTTGGGTTATCAGGCAGGTGTGAAAGGGTACAGATTATGGTGTTCGGAAACCTCTAAGTTTTTAATTAGTAGAGATGCTACTTTTGATGAAAACTTTATGGTTAAGAGGTCTAAGCATGTTGAAGATGCAGTTGAGGAACCAAGAGTTCCAAAGCAGGTGGAGTTGTTATGTGAATCTTCTGGCTCAGGGAAGAATGATAGTGATCAACCAATTGAAGAGGAGTTCAAGAGATCAGACACAAATGATGATGTACCAGCAGAGCTACCATGCACTATTGTTAAAGATAGGCCAATGAGGGAGATTCGGCCTCCTGAAAGGTATTCGGCTTATTCTGAGATGGTGGCCTATGCTTTATCATTTGTTGAAATAGTGGAGTATGATGAGCCTTTTAGCTATACGGAAGCTGTTTCGAGCAATGAGTGTGCGCAGTGGTGTGTTGCTATGAGCGAGGAGATTGAGTCTCTTCAGAAGAACCAGACATGGGAGTTGGTAGAACCGCTGAAAAGTAGGAGGATTGTTGGGTGCAAGTGGGTCTTCAAGCGCAAGTCAGGTATTCCAGGGGTTGAAGAGGCATGGTTCAAAGCTCGGATAGTGGTGAAAGGCTTTAGTCAGAAAGAAGGTGTTGACTACAATGAAGTATTTTCACTAGTTGTAAAGTACAGTTCCATTCGCACTTTACTTGCTATTGTTGCATGTTATGACCTTGAGTTAGAGCAACTTGATGTCAAAACGGCATTTTTGCATGAGGAGCTTGAGGAAGTTTTTACTAAATAAATATGAGGTAGACTTTTTAATAAATTTCTTCTAGAAAGTTTTTACTAACTATTTAGTAACAAAATATTTTATTGTTAT
This sequence comes from Vaccinium darrowii, assembly GCA_020921065.1. Taxonomy (NCBI): domain Eukaryota; kingdom Viridiplantae; phylum Streptophyta; class Magnoliopsida; order Ericales; family Ericaceae; genus Vaccinium; species Vaccinium darrowii. Next base: position 30,073,580 of record CM037161.1, on the reverse strand, counting down.
GGTGAAAAAGAAGAGCATCTAGAGTTGCTTAAAAAATTTTCCTAAAAGAAGTTGTTGATTTTACTAGATGTAGAAAATGATTTTATTTAAGTTTATTAGAAAGAGAGTTTTCTAGAAATATAAAGAGTATATTTTTGGAGAAGTTAAATTTTCTAAAAGAAGATTTTTACTTTAAAAAGTTCATGGCTAGTCGAGTTAAATTTTTGGTATGAAATTTCTAGGAAGGAAGTTTTGTTTAAATTATTTTTTTTTAAGAGCAAGTTGACTAATTTTATTTCTTTTAGAAGAAATAAAATAGTTTTGCAAGAGAAAGTTAGCCGTGCAGTTAACATTTTGAAGATTTTTCAAAATCTTGTTTTCTCAACAGGAGCTCGGTTTTATTTGTAAAAATCAATTTTTTTGATAAAAATAACTTCTGTTGAAATGTTTTTATACTGAAAGAAAGTAGTAAATGAAGTGTATCTCCTCGCAAGAACCGTACCTTGCGATAACCGAAAATATCGCCCGATACAGATTCGAGAGATTTGATTTTAGTAAAAAACATGGCCACCCGAGCCTAGGAATGATTACTGGAACCATCCTCGACTCAAGTGAATCCCCTCAGAGAGTCAAGGTTAAGAACCCGACTTAAAGAAACGCGATTTGTACCTTACTGAAGACTTTGAACAGCCCGAGACCTTCGGAAATCTCGGATATGAACTTCAGGTGAGGAGTTTGATATTACTGGAAGCTTTTGAGTGAAGAAAACAGAGTTGATTTGAAGTTTTTATGGAGGTTTTGGATGAGATTTTGGACGGAGGAGGTAACTTGAAAATTTTCCGGCGTGTTGTCGGAATAACCTGGAAATTGCTCTTGGAAAAAAAATGGAAGACGAGAGCTTCATTTATAGGCGTACAAAAGGAATAAAATCTACTGGAAATCTTTCCAAAATGATGAGATGCTTCTGTTGACAGATTTTCGAATATTTTCTGACACATAGCCGCACGGCTAGAAGGGTTGACCGTGTGGCTTACATGAGAGAACCGTACGGCTTGGTTTTGAAGAAAGTAAACCGCACGGCTTACACAGGTGAGCCGTACGGCTAGGAAGGTGAGCCGTACGGCCAAGATTTCCAAAGTTCCAAATAGCTGTTCAAGGTATTCTGAGCATTGCTTTCATCATTGGGGATGCATAGGGGTACTTATTTTCATAAACATTATAATTTTGAGTTTTCTTTATTTTAATTTATTTATGAAAATAAGGAAGTACCCCCCTTTCGGAAACAATGGCATTTCCAGAATTTTGATATCCCAATCCAATCAAAATCTCATCCCCCCACTTTTAGTACAAAGGCGAAAAACGGCATGTTTTTCTCCGAAGAAAAGGGCCGAAAGATAATCTTCCCGTACTCGAAAAGAGCATCTGATTATATCATTGTGCTTAGAAAAATCCAAGGAACAAATACCGGGACTTTTTATTGGCCAAATCAAAACTTCCCAAAAAAGTTAATTTTCCATACTTAGCCAGATTTTTGAGCGACAGACAGGGGTGCCTCGATCAAGAGGCGACCCGATGGTGACATGACCTATGTCATTCGAGTCTCAGATGAGAGACGATGATGAAGGAACACTTGGATTAAAATTGGGGTGTCTACAATGCTAGGCCCTCAACATAGGGCTTAATTAGGCAAGCCCAACAACGGGATACAAAACCTAATAACCAGGGGGGCAAGGGGGTGTTTGGCCCCTACACCCCCCCAATTTTCTTCATATTTTTAATATACTTTTACATTTTTTTGTAAAATAATTGAATGGTGGTCCTCTCAAATTAGGCGGAATTTGCAATTTTGCGTCTGTCACTATGCATAACGATTTATATGCACTCTGTAAAGGCATATTTGCGTTATAGCCTGACTCCTAAAATCCAGTAAAAGCATAGTGACTAGAAATTATTTTGTAACACAGCAGGGATGCCAGTATGTCATTAATTGGTAAGTTAGATTACTATGAGTTGGCGACGCTGCTCTATCGGTTCGAATCCGTAACCTCACTTTTTACCTCCAACCAAACGTGGGAGAAAACTACAATCCCATTCTAAGCATCGCCCATAACACTTCAAAGTGATCATGACCAAACCATTGTTGCGAAAAATACAATAATAACATGAAATTCTAAAGAACATGTGGGAGGCGCTTCGCCGGAATGACCTTTTTAGCTGTCTGTTTCAGTACGGAGAGTGGGGGCAAGACTAAACCTCACTGGAACCTAGAAGCACGCCAGAGGAGAAGACCTGCACAAGGGAGTAACCACGTTAGTGCCAAGCCCGAACGGTGGTGGTCCGGTAGGACACTCCGATGGTCCAGTCAGTGATTGGGGGAGAAGTATAGTGGAAAGCTTAGAGAGAGAGAGAGAGTGGAGTTAAAAGGGTATTGAATGTGGAGAGAGAGAGAGAGAGAGAGAGAGAGAGAGAGAGAGAGAGAGAGAGATCCCAAGTGAGGTAGGTGAGGGTCTTATTTATAGGCGAGGAGGAGCGTGTCCATCACGCTCCTCGTGAACCTCACGCAAACCGTCTGTACCGAAGTGACGTCTGGAGTGAGAGGACGTCTATCGTTGAAGCGGCGCCTCGGCCACCGCCTTCCCAGAGGAGTCAATCACGTGGTCCTGTAGGCGTAGCATACAGGGTGGTTGACTGCCACCATTAATGCATTGCATGTGGGGTGGTTGAGCCTAGTAATGAGCCGCTCAGACTGCTAGGCACGCCTCGATCGAGCCCCTGACATTTGAAGCGACCGTCCAATACCGAGGTCAATCGATTCGGTTAGGATAGTTCTCAAGGGCGGGACCTCCCAAACTGCTGAGGTCTCGACTGGCTTCTTTGTCCGGGCACAGGTCCGTGAGGGGACCGAGTCCCATCCGAGACCTCCCATTCTGCTGAGGTCTTAACAGATCTCTTCGTCCGCGCACAGATCCCTGAACCCCCTCGGGGAATCAGCCGAGGTCTCTGAACCCCTGTGACCCTGACCGATACAGAACAAATTCCATTATAGCGATAAACAGAATTACAAATTGTAGAAACTAAATAAACAGATTACACGAATCGAAAATCGACAGATTTGCTGCCTACCGAGGGTGTTAGGTTGCATTGATGTCTGTCTCCCCAGATAAAATGGCTGAACAACTGCCTTCGGAACACTTCCGAAGACAGCCTTGGCGAACTGAACCGACATCTTTCTCTCTCTCTCTCACGCAAAGAACGGTGTACAGGAAAAATGAGAAACTCGAATCTCTGGTCCTTGGAACAAAAACGGGATGGTTCAATATAAAGAACAAAAAGGATCCTTGAGTAGCTTTCTGACAATCAATACATGGAATGGACGAATTGGTTTCGAGCCATAAACTCCACCTCATGAGGGGTGTTAACCAGACGTAACTGCTGGACCCTAGAGTTGCATGGTTTGGATTCGACGAATCCGAAGGGACCTTTCAATTACCTCGTCAGACCCTCCGAGAGCCCCGGTTTCATTCATCATATTTCTGTAAATTTCCAACAACCATATCTATACAGAATGTCAAAAACCCCATCCTCGATCGGGTGATGACTGTCATGACTCATTGACTCATGAGTCTCCAACTCAATCATGTAGAAAGGTAATATAGAAAGGCTTGGTCTGCACTATGCAGACAAGGAAAATGATGCTGGTCTAACATGTCTCTCGAATTTCTTAGGTAAAGATGTTGAGATCAATGAGAGATACATTAGGATTAAAAAAAGAAAAAGGTAAAGAGATTCAGGTGAAGCCTTAAAGAAATCCCAAACTGGAAACCATATCTGATGTGTCATACATTACCTATCTAGATATAGATAGCTAGAGGGGGAAAAAAAAGGAAGAAAAAGATATCATACTTGATTCAGTAAAAAATGGGCTTTGACCACCAGCCGACACTTGGAGTTGCTATGGATGGCTATCTAGCTGCCAACCATTTACACTTCACCAAATTCTTTTCAAGATCAATCAAATTAAATAACTTACAGAAATTTGATGTACTCAATTTGTTTGCTGGTCTTAAATGAGAATGATACCCTTTCTAATGATTAGTGATGTGGTTTAATGTGATCCTATAATATTCTTGCTAATAGATTCTTTACATTTGGAATTAACAATATCAAAAATTTGGAGAGATTTAGAGTGAGTGTGACTCCCGCCAGTAGCGGAGCCAGGATTATAAGTTAGATGGGTCAAAAAACAGATTTATATGCAAGTTATTTTTCCTATTTGCTTATGTACGATAGCCTCATTTCTAATGTTACCAACTCTCGAAAAGAAGAAAAAAACTTGAAAATTCACATAAGCAAGTGGGGCAAGTTATGAAATTTTTTGCGAGGTTAAAATTGTAAAATTTAACTTAAAACTATCGAAAATTCTTGAGAGAAATTAAAATAGAAGTGCCCAAGTAAACCATTTTGTCCCTTAATCCTTCCGCCCATGACACCAGCAAGTGAACATGGGGCCATAGGAAGTGTTGGTGTAAGACAAGCACCAAAAATAAAGAGTAAAAGGGAACATTCAGTGGATGCGAATAATCTTCTACTGCTCATGAGCTGCGCTTGCAAGTAGCTGTCTTGTTTGCCCTTAAACAACAAGGGAGGGTGAGACTATTTAGGTTATGTCCTGTGTCTAAAAAGTATCGGTAAATCCAGGGGTACTGAACCCCATGTACAGACTATGTACCGATCGGCTTTGGAGACTCACAAGGGGGTCTCCGGTGCCGGTCGGTGCACCATCCCATCTGTACGAATAGCATGGTTGAAAAAGTATAGCATTTCATATTCTGACAGTGCCTATATCCCGGGATATGAAATCAGGGGGGATTCTGTATCCCTAGCTCCGTCACGAGCTTTTAAATGTAACTCTTTCGCCCTTCTCGTTTTGTCCTCATGTTGTTTGTATGAGGATAAAACAGAAACTTCATCACGAGCTTTTAAATGTAACTTTTTTGCCCTTTCCGTTTTGTTCTCATGTGGTTTGCATGAGGATAAAATAGAAACAGAATACCCCCATCCCCTGGTTGTCCTCATGCGGTTTGCATGAGGATAAAATAGAAACAGAATCCCCTCCCCCTCCGCCCCCCAAGAGCTAGTACATATGACTCTTTTGCCTTCCCCGTTTTGTCCTCAGGTGATTTGCATGAGGATAAGAATTAAAATGCTTGCCATAATCCCAACCAAAACAAAACCATGTTTTTATTCTCTCTCGGCTCCAAACCTTTCCTTTCAAAAAATTACACTGTAATTTCATTTTTTTTTTTTTTTTTGCATATTATTTGATTTCAGAAAACATTTTCTGCACTATATCATTGGTACAAGTACAAAGTAAACAAAAATTAACTTATATTTGTAAGCTGATTATATCGCTCAATAAAACAAAATAAAGTAGGGCCGATACATGTTTAAACGAAATCGTTACTCCCTCCGTTGTCCGTTTTTCAGCATAGGTGTCATTTTTAAATTATTTATATCTTTCGCTTTATAATGTATTTTTTTATAATTTTGAAAACTTTGTTTTATAGATTCAATCAAGATCTATCAAATAAGATCCATATTGCATATTTTAAACCTTATATATATAAGTAATTTTTTGAGGTGTCCGGAATAGTAAAAATGGACAAGAAATTTGGGACAAAGAGTGTATTTTTTATACAGTATTTTTGTGTAAAAATTTTTGTACATATTTTTATCACCACTGAACTAAAATCATAATTGTGTGTGGATCCCACGTATATATGTGACGGGTTATGGATGGGGTTGTGGCTGAATGGTTGTGTATGCAGCATCTCTTTTTCATTTTCAATCCTATGAACTAGATACCCAGCATGTACTATTCATTGGCAAGTGGTAAGGCTAGAAAATATGAGGTGCCAACTAACTAATAAATGTCAACAACAATTTGTAGTACCTAAAAGAAAGGGAGGTCAATTTGTTTTTAACTTAGGAAAATATATAATGTTAGTATTTATGGGTCGGTTCAACCGGACCCAATACACACGGATCATCCACATGGGTCAAGTGATTGGGTTAGTTAGAAGAATGATAAGAGATGGACTCTTATCTCTATCTGTTAGGAGAGTTTAAAGCGAGTTTAAACTCTAGGACTTAATTTGTCTACAAATATAGTCCTGCAGATACATGAGAGATACACACAAGAAAATAATCAGAGTTCTAGTTCTCTCCTTCTCCCGAAAAATATTCTCCCATCAATATCTTCTCTCTCTAGGGTTTCCATCTACAACCCTAGGATTTGCGGTGTGGATAGCAAGAGTAGGCTCTGGTAGTCTTCTCTACGCGACGAGGATTGAAGACTGTGTTGGGGTTCTTGTTCGTGGTTACGGATTGTGCTTGTAGAGCGGGTCTCGGTTCGTCGATCTCCGAAAGCTCAAATATTCCGCTGCGCTTCATCATGTAAGTCTTGTATGATTTACACGCTTTCGATAAGATTTAACAATAATGACCAAAGAAACTAGAATTTGTAAAGCCTATTGGAGTGCACTCTACTAACTCACTTGTTAAATGATGTAGAAAGGTAACAATGTACAGTTTTGGAGCTAATTTTTGTAAACTCGGCCAGAGATGCTCTAATAATTTGTAGGAGAATTCAATTAGAAAGTGGTAAGCAAATGATTAAAGTACAATTTTTGGTCCAGATCAGCATATGAATATCGATATACTATGTATATGTATATCATCAATATCAATGAGGTTCATATAAGAAGCTTGAATTTTGATAAAGTTCATTACAAAAATAGGAGTGGGGAGGATCGAATCCAAAAGATTTTATTAGGGAAAAAAAAATTGGAGTATCAAAGTAAGGCATTCCTTTTTTTTTCTCTAAAATGAGAGCCTTTCACTTTAGAAACCAAAAACCCTTCTTTCCACTTTTCCTCTACCCCTTCCCCCCTAGGGTTTCACCCCTGTGGCGATGAAAGCGGAAGACGCGTTTCCTTTCATGCTCTCCTATCCTCTCCTCTATCTCCCTCCCCCGTTCACTCACCTGTCATTCACTGCTTCATCTTCCCCACATCTCTTTTCTTTAGTTGCATGAAGCTAGATTTGGTCTTCGGCAAATCTTTGATGTTAAAGTTCTCGAGTGACCTTGGTGTGGTTGTCGTTCTGGTGATGTGGGTTTGCTTTAGGGTTAGTGATGTGGATTACGGTTGACTTGCAGGAATTGAGACTGTGGCTTTCGCAGGTGGTTTGGTGTGTACTCGATCGGCTAGCCGGAATTGAAATCTACAAATCTTTGCCTTTATTGCTACGTGTCTTTAGTTTGAGACGCGTCTGCGTGATTTGTAGCTTGTGGCCGGGCATAAGGCAGGTTTCGTGCCGACAGGGAGTTTTTTTATGTTTTAGTTTTGATTTTTTTTCTTAGTGTTACTTTATCTGTTTTCAGCTGGTTTTAGGTTCGGTTTGGAGTTTTCCTGTCCCTATGTGTATTTTCCCATACCCCTCATGGGTATTATTCGTTTGTACTCAGTGTATTCCCTCCCAATCCATATAGACACCCCAAAAGTTGTGGTATTTCTTATCTGGATCCGGGGTGAGTGCTATGCGGTAGGTGTTGTGCGGCAAAACTACGTTTTGTTTGATTTTTGTGCACACCTCCAAAGCTTCCAAGGGTCTTGTGGGTCTTGTTTGAAGGAAGAAAAAACCACTACAAAGTGCCTACACACAAAGTGCCGAAACCCCAAACCCGAAGTGCCTAAACCCACTATACCCTACCCCAAAGAGCCTAAATCCCCTAAAATTGAACCCCAAAATTAACTCTCCAAATATGACCCTTGGATGCACCAAGAAAATGAGTAAAACGACGTAGTTTTGCCACACAACACGGTGCACAACGTCTCCCTCTTATCCAGATCCAACCTAGGGTTCTGGATAGGGGTTTGTTTAGCCCTTTGGGCTATTTTTGAGTTATGAAATTATCCCCCTTTGATTAAAAAAAGATTTATTATATTCGGTTAAACAATAAAATCATGTCACTATAAGTTGACACTACTCGCGAGCCACATCATTTTATATATAAAAAAACACAAGCATAAATTAGATAATTCCTAAAATGTTCGAGCCGATTATATACGAAAAAATTATAGTAGGTCAATGTGATGATTTATGAGTCGTGTAAAATTAAATATCGTGTGATATTTCACCTTATAAAAGCTTGCAATCATTGTGAGTCGTGATTTTTTACCTTAAGAGTTTAGTTCATGAAAGCACCATTTGATTCTTCCCAACAACTTCTATGGTCAAAACTCAAGATAAGATTTGGCCAGTCAGGTCACAAAAATAAAAATAAAAATAAAAATAGAGACATGACCACTAAGGGACCAGCAGGGGCAAATTACTCTTTAACATTTTTTCATCAGGAAAGTCTTCGATACACACTCGTTACAAATTTTTTGTGGCTACTTTTATGAATTTTTATGGCCTGTTTTATTTTTGGGTTTAACGGTACACAGTACCTTACGAATTTTGTGGCTTACTTTACGAATTTTCGTGGCCCGAGATATAAATTTTTGTGGTTGTTGATTGACGAAATTTTTTGGTTACTTTTATGAATTTTTTTAGTGTTGTTTAAGAATTTTGAGGTGTTATGTTTACGGAAAAAAAAACGGCTCAATGTCACAAGAGACAGCTCTAAGTTATGAATTTTTGTGGTGTTATGATTTTTTTTTCCCAGAGATAAGATGTCAGTATGTTAGAGTTAAATTAGTAAAGCAAGCCAACATCGTATTATCAATTTGAACCTGAGACCTCACATACCCGAACATAAGTGCCCACTCAGCTTTGGCTTCTATTAATTGTATTTTGTTCATTATCCTTGGTAGCTCTTTACATTACCATTGCTTTACCCTGTTAATTACCATTCCCGACCCAAGCTAATTAATTAGTGACATCATTGACATGAGCACAAGATTTTTCTAAGGCAATATATAATCTTCAACAGGAAAATGAAATTGACGCAACGAATTAGAATATATTTCCAACCCCACAATGAAAGATAAATATAGGGGCCCAAAAATATACACTATCTCTCCCTCGTAAACAATGATTGACTGTTTTTATTTTTATTTTTTATTTTGATTATTTTCGGTTGTGTTTCAAATTTGGTGGAAGCGCATTGTGGTAATTTTTCACTTATTTGGTAATTGAAAAGGTCAAATAATCTTCCATATATATAAGCGAACAATTCTACGCGCACACCAAATGCACACTAGCACGTCCCGATCGTCCATTTCAGGAATCAATGGTCCGGATTTGAAATAAATTCTTACCGGTAAGAGTTAATTCTTACCGGTAAGAATTCATTTCAAATCTAAAACGTCGAAAAAAGTTTTTGGACGGTCGGGAGGTGCTGGTGTGCATGTGGTGTACGCGTCTTGGTGTGCGCAAATCATTTTTGTATATAAGCCAATAGTCCAAAGCAAGTGGATTGTTTAATTTTTGAGAAGTGCCTGATTAATCCAATAATTCGAATTATTTATTTTGCCAAAACAGCCCTAATTCCTAGTCACACGTGGTTCCTTTGTCTTAGATATACCAGGAGCACTGAAAGACTATAGGAGATTCTGAAATTAAGGATGCCCATGGCAAAATTATGTACATTCTAAATTTGGAATGGATACACTTGCTGATATGAATCATCTAGTAATTTGAAAGGACAAAAGTAAAACTGGAAAACTTTTTGAGAGGCCAAAATGGTAACTTTTCCTTTGGTCAAATGCATATATATTACGAAGGTAGTTTTTGAGTTGAAGCATTATAGTTGATAGATATACTTTTTTTTTTTTTAATTGGAGTTGATAGATATACTTAAGAATCAAATTTATAACCCTAAGTGATTGGTTTAATGAATAAATCCTTAAGAGTACTCCTTCCTGGCTCGTTTAGTGTGTGGATAGGGGCGGAGTACTCAGGATTTTAAGTTAGCGGGGTCAAAAATTAGATATATACGTAATTTATTTTTTCTATTTGCTCCTGCAAAGAATTAACTAAATTAAGATGTGAACTTCAATGTAAATATACAGTGATATATGTATTTTTGCTCTATAACTCATCCCAATGACTTATTATATTTTAAAAACAACTTACGATAACCTCATTTCTAAAACTATCAACTCTTAAAAAGAAGAAAAACTTGAATTTTAAGTAAGTTGGGGCAATTTTTAAATTTTTTGCAGGGGCAAAATCGCAAAATTTAGTTTCAAACCATCAAAATCCTTGTGAGAAATTGGAGTGAGAGGGTCAAGTTACCCCTCTTGTCTCTAGGTAGCTTTCGCTCATTGTAGTGGACGCTCAACTTCGATCTCGACTATGTAGGCTGTGTTCGGTTAGGAGTTTTGAGGGAGTTTAGTTTAGTTTTGATGATGTAAGCAGGTGTAATAAGTGGAGAGAGATAGAGAGAAAAGTGAAAAAAATGATGATGTCAGCAAAACAGAAACAAAACTAAACTGGAGGAAAACAGACAACCGAACATGGCCGTAGTGTTCTGTACTCCTTGGCAAATAAGTGGAGTAACCTATATATATGCTCATGATCTGTTTTTTCTAACAAAAAAATGAGGATGAAATTTTCAATTTCTCATTTCCAAGTCATTAAGTTCTGATTAACTGTGACAACCCAATTAGGGGTGTTTGGAAGCCTTTTTTTTTAGTTTTTCATTTTTTACTTTTTGGCTTTTTGGTTTTTTGGATTATGGTCAGATTGTGTTTTGAATTTGAAAGGAGTGTTTGAGAGAAATTGTGCAAAATGCATTTTGCAATAGAATTATGGTCAAAATGAGAAGTAGAAATGAAAAAGGAGCTCCCCACCTCTTTTTGGTTTCTAGCCTAGAAAATTGAAAATGGAAAAAGAGTTATGAGAGAATGAGTTCTAGGTGTTGTCTCTCAAACACCCAGAATTAGAAAAGAAAAATGAAAAAAAGCCAAAAAAGAGGTGGCCAAAAAGTTATTGGATTGCTACTTCGCAAGTCATAAATATGGCCAGATGTTAAACAGGGACAAGTCCTCACTGTTTTTCAGCCCTAATACATCTAATTCAGTCAAGGATACCATCTCACAATTACTAAGCATTCATCCTGGGAATGGGGGTGGAAGGTATTTGGGTCTACCTTCGATTATTGGCCGCTCAAAACGAGAAGTGTTTGCTTATATTAAGGAACAAGTGCTTGCTCAAATCAAAAGTTGGAAAGCATCAACACTCAATCAAGCGGGTCGTGAAGTTCTTATTCAATCTGTCCTTTTTAATAAACCCAATTATGCAATGCAATGCTTCCTGCTTCCAAAAGCCTTTTGTCGTGATCTTTGTAAGGCAGTTCGGAAATTTTGGTGGGGAAATAAAGAGGGGGAAAATAAAGTGAATTGGGTAAGTTGGGACATCCTATGCAACAGCAAAGAGAATGGCGGTATGGGCTTCCGGGATCTACTCTCCTTCAACCTAGCTTTTTTGGCCAAGCAGGGTTGGCGTTTGATTCAAGGGCAATCTTTGCTCTTTCAACGGCTTTTCAAAGGCAAATATTTTCCCCAATCTTCCTTTTGGGAGGCCCCTTGTCCGAATACTGCATCGTGGGCTTGGCGAAGCATTATCGCTGGTCGAGAAGTACTCCGTAAAGGGTGGCGATGGCGTGTGGGAAATGGTAAGAGCATTGATATATGGACAGACCCCTGGCTACCCCGATCTTATTCTTTCAATGTTCTTTCCAAGCCTAGTGAAGCATCTCTATTATTGTATCCGGTTTCTAAAGTTTCTGATCTAATCGACGAGGAAAATCACAGATGGAATGAGGATTTGATTATTCAGCTTTTCGGGGAAGACGATGCTGCGTCGATTCTTGCAATTCCAGTTAGCAATCAGGGAGTGGCAGATAAGGGGATATGGCATCATTCTTTGACTGGAGAGTTCACAGTGAAATCAGCCTATCATCTTGCCAAATCTATGGGTTTTCGGAGGATTATGCATGAAAGAGGAGAAGTAAGCGCTAGATCCTTACCCTCTACAAATTGGAAAGATGTGTGGAGATTGTTGGTCCCTTCTAAGGTGCGGCATTTTATTTGGCGCTGCTTGCATAATGCTCTTGCTGTGCTTGTCAATTTAAATCGCCGGAATATTGATGTTAATCCCATTTGCAAGGCATGCTGCAAGGCGGTTGAAACGGTGGAGCACGTCATGTTCCAATGTAAGTTCGCTAGGATGGTTTGGAGCTTATCACCATTACCCATATCTTATTCAAAGAGTTGGGATAGTATGACTTTTAAGCAGTGGTGGTCAATGTACTCATCTCTAACTCAATCCGGCAGCAACATCCGAGAGGACATGGGGCTATTGGCTTTTACCTGCTGGGCATTATGGAAAGCAAGAAACAAGGACCATTTTGATCATTTTCCTAGAGATCCCGCCGCAGTCTTACAACAAAGTGCTTCCGGATGGAATGAGTTCCTACACGTGCATGATAAGAGGGGAGGGAGTATCCCACCGTGCAACCCCCCTCCTCCTTTAATCTGGAAACCACCTGATGGAAATTTTATCAAGATAAATGTTGATGGGGCTTTGAATGTGACCAACAAAGTGGGAGGCTTGGGTCTAGTTGCAAGAGATAGCAGCGGTTCGCTTCTTGGAGCCAAAATGGTATCTATGAGAGGTACTTTTTCTGTTCGAACTATTGAGGCCCTGGGTTTTCGTTGTGCGTTAGAAACGGCTTTGGAATGGAATTATTCTCATATTATTGTGGAAGGAGACGCCCTACAAGTAGTACAGGCGCTTAATCATTTGAAGACTTATGCGGATTGTGACTCCATCATTTTAGATTGTCTTCAGCTTGTCTCTTTTTTCTCTTCTGTTTCGTTTACTCATGCTAAACGCGATTGTAACAGGGTAGCCCATTCTGTGGCTAGGCATTCCCTGTCAGATGTTAGTTCAGTTTGCTGGCGGGTAGATTATCCCCATTGGCTTTCCTCGCTAACTCTTGAAGATATTAGGGCCCTACGCCCGTCTTCCTCGTAATAAAATGTTTGTTTCCATTGGAAAAAAAAAATCATAAATATGACCAACTCATCAAATTCTGATTAAATTGTGACAACCCAATTTGGTACCCTCAAAAACCCATAGGCCAGAGCTGTCATCCACTGATCACGTACGATGGTAGGACAGGATTCGGGAATCGCAAACCTGGACAACATCAACAAATTTCTTCCGAAAAGACTGATAAAATAAAAAAAACATGGTATGTGTCGGTGCTATAAATAATGATCATAGGGAACCTGAAACACATTCTCTTTTGGGTAAAAACCTAAGGCCCAGTTTTTCGAAAGATTTTAGCACTCAGGTGCTAAAATTATGATATTTCAAATTAAAAAATGAAGTGGTTTCGTGTATCATTTTTCGATTTTTTTTGCATCAAATTAAAGTACACGAGGAGTACTTTAGTTTGGTGCAAAAAAAATCGAAAAACGATACACTGAACCACTTCATTTTTTGATTTAAAGTATCATAATTTTAGCACCTGGGTGCTAAAATCTTTTAGAAAACTAGGCATTAATCCAGATTATTGGTTTTTTGGTTTTTTGTCAAATAATCCAAAAAACTGGTTTGGTTTTTTCTTAAACTTAATCCAAATTATTCCCTCCTTTGACTAATAATCCAGATTATGGATTATTCGTTTGTCCTTATTCAAATTTTTTTTGCATTCGTTAGTTTTGCATCAAGATTTTGTACTTGTTAGATTCGTCTCGTCGAAAGAAATCCAGAAATCACAAAATCTTGATACAAAACTAACGAATGCAAAAAAAAATTTGAATAAGGACAAACGAATAATCCGGATTATTGGATTATTACCCAAAGGACTCTGGTTTTTTGGATTAAGATTATTACCCAAAGCACTCTGGTTTTTTGTACCCCAAAAAACCAAAAATCTGGATTAAGTTTTTTACCCAAAGGAGGAAAATATTGTGCCAAAGAAAATAATCTCTTTTTTTTTCCCCTCCCCTAACAACACGATCATATAATCTCAGGAGGCTGGCTTGGTGATCTTGGCCTGTGACTTAAGGGTTCGGTTTCGATGAGGTTTTAGGTTCGGTTTCTTTTTGTAAGCATTTTGTGCGGCCATCTCATTTTCACGCGCAAGCGTACAACATGGTTGTGGTAAGAGCTATAGGGTTAAATCCGAAGTGCGTCCAAACTGGCATGGAATATCCTGCATTATAAAAAAAAACCCATATTATATAGTTTCTTTTATTAGTATTGCCAGAGCGATTAGACATTTTTAGGGTGTCATAGTACCCTACACCCTCCTAAAATCAATTGTTGTATGTACTATGTAGATCACACCATGTATTGCAAGGGTGAAGTTAGTTAGTGAGAGGGGTGGCACGTGTCACTCCTGCTTTAAATAAATATAATCATATTTTAATGAAGATACAAAGATGGATTGAAGATGTTCTTAACGGCTCGTTTGTTGGGCAGTAAAGTTTTGAATGGATAAGGAAAAATGATCGATAAGTGATGGATGGAAACAAGGTGCTACAATTGAGCTACCACTCCACATGTGGATAATTGTGTCTAGATGAGTGCAAAACTGCATTAGCTTTATTTTTATTTTTATTTTTTCCAATAACTCAGGTGTCCGAAATAGCCTTTTAGCTGCACTTCGACTAATCCCGGTGGCTCAATCCCACCGCCCACTAACGGGAAGTCTAATTAAAGTCGGAACAAAGCTTCATATGGATTGAGCCGAAATGAGTTTATAGCAACTGAAAAATTTTGAACCTGAAAGTCTAAGACTTTAGACGGGAGCAAACCTGAGGTAAGCTAGTCCACTTGTATCGTCAGCTCAGAGACATCAGCCAACGGCCCGATGCCTATCTTGGATATTTTATGGATACTATCCTATATTGCTTTCAAGCCCAACGGCGGTATTGAACTCAAGAAGGCCCAAAGTATTGGTTTCTACAGTATTTTTTAATAATGGGAACGTGCAATTACAAATTTGCCCAATGCCTTATTGGATTCAGGGGGTGTTCCACTAATGTGGTTTTTTGAAAAAATTGGCTTTCAACGGTTTTTATTGTGAGAGAATGACCTGTCTCGATTTTTGGAAAAAACAATTTTTTGTTAGTGGAACACCCCCTCAATTTTTTCCTTAACTCAATGCTACTTTTTGCATAAATTATTTATTTTTACAAAAGAAAAATGCTAAGCACAGCCAGATGGATAGCCTCGTTATAAATATACAGTGTACCAAAATATATCTACTCTATGCAGATATTAGGTAACAAGGTATGAAAAGTTTACTACTCCCTCCGTCCGGATTTGTTAGTCCGTTCTCGGGATTCGAACTTTTTTTCCATTACTTTATGTGTTTGTTGTTTTTACATCATCAAAAGTAATTTTCTCATACTTTATCCTTTGACTTTTGAAAATGGACAAACATTTTCGGATTTGAAAAAGTATGTTAGTGGACCAACAAATCTGAATGGAGGGAGTAACAGTAGACATTCTCAACGTGGTTTTTTTTTCTGAGGAAGAGATAGAATTTCATAAATTAAAGTCAAAGTGCAACATCAAGCGTAGAAACATAACATCCAACTCAGAAATAAACATTATAAAGCTAACGCAATAGCAAGCAGGAAACTAAGCACCAAGTGACAGAGATCTCCGGCGGACCATCTCCCATGTCTGGATGACGAACTAAAGTTCAGATGTGTTGTACAAGACCGGCATCACCTAAACTTTTACCATGCCCAAAGGAGAAATCTACACCCATGGCTGGATAAGTCACAAAAAAGGCGATAGTTTGTAGCGCAAAATCGTGAGCACGCCGAACTATTTTGTGCTCGGTTTTAGAGATCCTACAAAACGCCAACTTTGATATGTCTGCATTGATGTTGCGAATCAAAAAGTCATCCCAACGTGGTTAGTTGATATCTAAAATTCACTGACAGTTAAAACAATTAAATATGACCCATCCACGTTTATTGATGTATGTAGCTGATGTATATTTTCTTAGCAAAGTGGCTTTTGATCGGTTTATGAGAAAATAAAGCGTCCATTAAATAAGAAGAGGATAAACAAAAAATAAATGTCACTGCCAATGGAGATGCGGGGTATCGATCCCCGTGCCTCTCGCATGCTAAGCGAGCGCTCTACCATCTGAGCTACATCCCCATTCCCCATCATGTGCTGTGTATTTCCAATTAAAAGTCTACACTAGTATATTCATTTTCAGGCTGCCTGAGTTTTCCATAAAAGTTTGTTTGTTTAGGATTCGCACCACTCACAAGTGTTGAGTTTTGAGTAGGGGTGTCAACGGTCCGGTTTGGTGCGGATTGGTATGAATCTGAAAACCGAACCAAAAGTCTACGGTCCAATGTAAGGCAATCAGTGTCCAAACCAAAAGTCTACGGTCCGGTTCCGAATCAATCAAAAAAATCACGGTTCGGTTCACGGTTTATCCACGGATTATTACATTATATTCCACATTCCACGTTCACATTCACATTTTCATTGTAAGTTTTGGAACTCATTCATCATCAGTAGCTTTTATGTTTTAATAAACAACACCAAGTCACCAACAACAGTGCTTCAAAATGATTCAAAGAGATTCACATTTAAGAGAGTACCACTAGCAGTAGCAAAAAGATGCAAAAACAGCATAATATAAAGCGAGTAAACAAAAGTCTTCACCACAACCAGTCCAGTCCCGATACAATAAGTAGCTAATATACGTGCAAGCAAAAATAAAATTACAATTGTTAATTAAAGTTTGCACCTTTACTTTCAGTTATAGCACATCCACCTATTTAGGGTATAAAATTAATAATAATATGTTTAATTGTAATTCTTATCCCAATATTTTATATATATATATACGAAAATTCTCTTATCCACACCCCCGGATTTAAGGAAAAAATGGGGTTTTTTTGTGTTGCAAATTTTTTTTGGAAAATCCGATCCGTCCAATGTGTTCAGAAGGTGTTTTCAAGGGTCCACGCGAAAAATCTTCAAAAAAAAATACCGGGAAGGGCTTGATCCAAGCAGTTTTCGCAAAAAATGTAAATATATATTTTTTGCGAAAACTGCTTGGATCAAGCCCTTCCCGGTATTTTTTTTTGAAGATTTTCCGCTTGGACCCTTGAAAACACCTTCTGAACACATTGGACGGATCGGATCGTCAAAAAAATTTTTGGATCACGAGGTGCGGAAATGAAAGGTGCGGATAAGAGCCGGATCCTATATATATATATATATATATTTATTTATTTATTTATTGATTAAATTCTCACGGTCCCGTTCGGTTTATCCATGGTTCTTTTATGAAAATCCATGGACCAAACCGCGAAGCACGGTTTTCTAATTTTTCAATCCGTGTCCGAACCATTAATCCACGGACCCAATCCAAAACCTATGGTTCGGTTCGGTCAGGTTTAGATTCGCGGTTCGCAGGTTTTTTTTTTTTACAGCCCTAGTTTTGAGGTAATATCTTTACTCGGGAGCGTGACCGAACTGCTAAAGAATTTTTTCCCCATTTTTAATGTAAGTTTACTTATCAAGCATTTAAAGTCAAGTTTTTTTTTTGATAACTGGGTGGTCCGGGCCAGCTTATGCAGACCTAGACTAATCTCAGGGTATATATATGCTTCACCATACAAATAGACCGGTCAAAACCAATACCCCATGAGATATTGTGGAGGGGTGACCCAAAAAAATTAAGAGTTGAATTGACTCGAAGAGAATACACAAAAGATAATTGTCACTACCAATGGAGATGCGGGGTATCAATCCCCGTACCTCTCACATGCTAAGCGAGCGCTCTACCATCTGAGCTACATCCCCATCATATGTGGTGTATTTCAATTTTATAACATATTTAAATAACACTTTCCAAAAATTAACCTACTAAAATCATCCGGACGACCCTCAATCCCGTCCGGACAAAAATTTCTGCAACTCAAATCTCGCCGAAATTCAACAAACACGACTTTATGTTCTCACGTTACTCACGTTTTGTGTATGTTTCGGTGTAAGCTTCTTTGCGTATAACATTTTTCATTCATTAAAGGGTCAACTTTATTTGACCCTTTTAAAACTTTGGGTTACTATAAACAGTAATACAAGAATCCATTCTATTATCTAAAGATGAATTTTTATCCAATGATACATATTTTCCTTCGTTAGATTGAGAATGAGTTATGAACGGAGGTTTCCGCCTCCCATTGCGGGTCTCACCGTGAGTTAATTACTGTAATCTGAACCGTTCACCTTGTAAGATCCGATAGTAATATATTCACTCAAAGAAATTTTTATATACTTCTCGGGGTCACCACAAGTCTCAAAAGTCCCTCTTTAGAACATTAAAAAATAATAATAATTAAAGTTTTTCCTGCCCAGAATATTTACCAAAGCTATATATTTTGAACCCCATTGATGGTCATTGAATTGTGTCTCCAGATTTTCAATTGGGCATGCATGAATTTTGAAATAAAATTGTGAACTTAGATTTGGTCAGATACATATGATCTTCTTCCCGAAATTTATTACTGTACTTGAAACTTCAAACGCAATGAACCGGTCAAAGACGTCAGTAACGAAGCATCAAACCAAAGTATGCCAAACGGTTCATTTCTCAAACCCTGAATTAATCCAGGGGTTTTGTTAAAAGAACAATTCTACGCGCACACCAAATGCACACCAGCACATCCCGATCGTCCATTTCAGGAATCGATAGTCCGGATTTGAAATGAATTCTTACTGATAAGAGTTAATTCTTACCGGTAAGAATTCATTTCAAATCTGAAACGTCAAAAAAAGTTTTTGGACGGTCGGGATGTGCTGGTGTGCATGTGGTGTACGCGTCCTAGTGTACGCGAATCATTTTTGTTGTTAAAAAAATGTGCCTCAGGCACATGATAAGATTTATTAAATGAGCCTAATTAAATTTATTTTTATAAAAAGTAGTAAAAATAATTGATATATTTAGATTTCCCATGCAAAAAGTAGTAAAAGAGTTTGTGCCTATTATTTATCACTTAGATTTCCCAGGTAAATAAAGATTTAATTAGACTCATTTAATAAACCTTATCATGTGACTGGGGGCATATTTTAACAAAACCCTTAATCCAGAAGTCGAAAAGTTGAAAACCTCTGCACTATATAAAATCATGCACTTCATCTCTTTAACGTAAGCTATTTTACAAACAATCTCTCTGTTACTTCAATTCAGTAGTCAAAAAATGTCCGGAAAGCTCCCGATCAGCTTGAAATCCAAAGCCGTCGTTCATTACCACAGCAGGGACGATGGTACCGACGATGATGCAAAAGAAGAATCAGGAAATGATTCAGGTTTAGGCTTTTCATTGGAGAAGCTAAACCTGGGTCCAAGAAAGAAACTTCTTGTTCTTGGCCTAGGCGGCGTCCTGGTGCACCGCATGCACCAACGTGATCGCAATACTAGCGTTCGAAGCTATCGTCGTCCTGATGGGATTGCTGGAAATTTTCAAGGTGAATTATACATTCTTGGACACGTGGGGCGTGCTGTCCCTTGAGGGACAGCACCATACTACTGGAGTTTTTGTGTTACTCCGTGTAGTTTATTGAGCATAACTTGTTTTATTTTCATATATTATGATTTTATTTTTCCGGTACACTTTCGTTACTACATACTTTTATTTTCCATTTGACATTTTTTCCCTAATTTTTATCCTTATGTGACATTATTCTCAACTCTCTCTCTCTCTCTCTCTCTCTCTCTCTCTCTCTCTCTCTCTCTAAATGTCCAGTGTTCAATAGGCCTTTCTGCAATGAGTTCTTGAAGTTCTGCCTTGAAAGATTTGAAGTAGGAATATGGTCTTCTGCAAGGGAGTAAGCTTAATTTGATAACAGCCATATTTTTCCCCCTAGCTATCTGCTTATTTTAACCTGTGTCCTTTTAACCACTATAACTTCTGTTTAAATTGACAGATGGAACATCAATAGTGGTTTGAGCACCATCACTAGAGGATTGAAAGACAAGCTGCTATTTGTATGGGTATGAATTTACGTTGGATTTTTTAATTTTAACCAACAATATATACATCAGAGTGGCCGGTTATACGGAAACAAATGAGTAACAAACCAAATAGGGTTCGATGTCTCTGCATAGGCTCGAACCGTAGACCCGTCCCTTGAAAACTAAGGGGCCGGTATTGCCGGATGATTTAAGAGCTAGCCACATCTTATTTAATGTGGATCATATTTTGTGAAGTATTATTTTTCGGCTCCAAAATATGCGAAAAAATATTGGGTGCTCCAATAACCTCCACCTAGTCCACCATAACATAATCACGTGGGGTCCCAACACTTAATTATGGACCACACCAATTAAGTTACTTATTTTGTTTAGGTTTGACCCTTTTTAGGATCAGAAGGAATGCACTGATTCTGGGTTCAAGAGCTTGGAGAAGAAAGACAAACCAATATTCCTAAAGGAGCTGAAGAAACTCTGGGAAGACCGTACTCTGCCATGGCGTCGCGGGCAATACTCTTCATCAAACACATTATTGATTGATGATGACCCCTACAAGGCCCTGCTCAATCCTGTAAGTCCTAAAAGCTGCTTCATGTCAATTTGCGATTACTAACGACATCAAACAAATTCAGGAAATATTTGGTTTTGTTTTCTTGTTTTTTGCAGCCTAACACAGCAATTTTCCCGGAGTCGTACAAAGTTGACATTGAAAACGACACCGTTTTAGGTGAGATCGTTGCACATCAACTCTTTACAATGACACCGTTTTAGGCATTATCGTATCAAGTTAACGAACATGATCTTCTAAATTTTGGTAATAGGTTCAAACGGGGAGTTGCGGGTGTTCCTGGATGGCTTGGCTGATGCTGCTGATGTTCCTTCTTATGTAAAAGAGCACCGAGTTGGAAAACCTGCAATAACCGAGTCTGATTCAAATTGGGACTACTATTCGAAGATCATTCGTCGTTTTCGTTAGGAGGAGCTGATGAAAAAGAAGACCTGTTTTCAAAATGTGTTTCTTGGTGTAGTTTTTATGAATTTGGATACACATGTAGTGCCCTGAATTTGGTGAAGGCTAAGGTGTCTTATGCCTCAGAATTGACTCTTGGATGTTCCAATTTATTTTTAAGATCAGTACAATATATTTCTTTTTAAAGGTTGGGTTTGACTCAAGTTTTTTTTTTTTTTGCCAAAACGATTACATTGATAGACGATAGAAGAAACACGCAACCACCGTGGAGAATCAGAATGCCGAACAAGAAAGGATCCTGTCCCAAAACCTCTCTTTCCTAGTTCATGCGCAACACCATTACCTCACGTCGAATAAGCGCAAGACCGACTCATGAGAAATTTCCCTTGAGCATCGCTATCCGAAAAGCTGACTGCCTTCTTCACCACTAAACAGGATCGCATTCCTTCGATTGAAAACAAGCTCGGTTTTCTGGTTTTTCATTCCCAGAGTAAAAATCCTGCTGCAACTAGAGCATGGTGAGACAAACTGATAAGGATGCCAGAAAAGATGTATGGTGAGACAAACATGTAAACCAGCATTTTAAGAAACCAAAACAAACAAACAAGATTCATGTGGGAATTTAGAGCTGAGATGGGAATTTTAGCTAGTGGAGTCATAAATTAGATTCATATACGTTTTGATACTTGTTACTACATATGATTATGGTCAAGTTATGAACTGTTATGGAGGGATGGACGCAGGATTTGAGTGTGAGTTGGGCAAAAACTATAGACATAAATTAGTAGTACTATATTTATAATAAAATTTTGAAACTTGAGTAGGGCGGTCGCCCAGTCTAGCCCGCTCTCGCGTCTGTCCTTGCGGGCATTTTGGATTTCAATAAATTCACTATCACGCGTCTGTCCTTGCGGGAATTATGGTTTTTAATAAATTCACTATTCACATCACTATTTATGGTTACCTTGTTATGTATGTTTTTGGTACTTGTTACGAACTGTTATGGATTTTCAAAAAAATTATTATTCATGCAAATATTTATGGTAACATACCAAAAAATGTGTAACAAATACCAAAATCATACTAATCATTGTGAAAAACATACGTAAAGCGCACACCCTACGCCCTTTTTCCAGAGGGTGTAGAAGTTAATTATAAATTATATGTTGGTAGAATGCTTGATAGCCACATCCATAATAGTAATGACTCAAAAATTAAGAGTGCACTTGGGTTTTCTATGCCTTTGAGGCAAGTTGAGATAATTTTTTTTTTTTTTTTTTGGGATTAAAATACCAAAATTTAACAGTAAACTAACAAATACTCTTCTGACTCCTGAGAACTCAAAGTTATAAGGTCAAGTGACCCATTTGTATCTTACTCTCTCTGCCTCTACGGAATTCACACACATCAAACAATTCTGAACACGTTTGTATTCTTATACGTGTAGGACGTCGGTGTACCAATCATTTTCGGATATCAAACTTTTGGAAAACCCTGGTTCTGCTCACACATTTTAGATGAACCTTAAAGCGGGAAATTCCCTCTTCGAAGCATAACAATTGGCTTCACACAACATTAATTACAAGTTACTGATCAAACATCTCTGTACCATCAATTTGGCCTGATGAACTTAAAGAACAATGGAGGATTAGTTACTTCGTTTGATTGTAAGACTTTCTAAAAGAATTTCTAATTGGTAGGGGGAAAATCCCCTCTCAAGTTTACAATAATCTGGAGTAAAATTAAAATGTAGGGAAAAAAGCCCGTGTCGCATACTCAACATTCGAAAAGGTGGGGATCCGTGTTCGACACATTTTGTTGTTTACCATGAACCGAAACTTTTATGTTATTCATGAAATGCTCTATGGCACTTTGTAAACATTATTTCATCCAAGAAAATTTTTAAAAAAATGGAATATGCAATTTGGATATTTTTGTGATTGTAATGAAAATTAGACGAAGCGGACATTTAAACACTTACCCATTTAAACACTTACCCACACTTACCGCACCCGCTACCCGTACCAGCAACGTAAAATAGCAAGCCACAATCAATAATACCCCACCAACTTCCTAGGAAGAACCTCCCAAAACGAAGCATCAAACCAAACGGTCCATTTCCCACTCAAGGAATCACAACCAGTAGCATTAATGAATTTAATGCAGAATTCCAAAGGTTGGCAATCTGTGCACCCAACTTCTTGGCCAATTACATGAACCATTTATGAATTGTTTTTTTTTTTTCTTTTTAACCATTTCTGAAGTACTGTTGGTCTGATAAAAATATGGCTGCAGGAAATCCGACGAGTCTGAAGTTGAAAACTGCTGCTGCTCATGAAAATAGCAGAAACAGGGATGTAGATGAAGGAGATGAAGATCTTATCATTCCATTGGAGAAGCGGAGCCTTGTTCCAAGAAAGAAACTTCTTGTTCTGGACGTAAATGGGCTGCTGGTGCACCGGGTGTTTCGTTTCGATCCCGACACCAAGCTTCAAAATTATCCTACTCCTCATGCGATTTTCGGACCCTTTCTAGGTGAACTTTTTGCCTCTTTGTTGGTGTATTTCTGTTTGTGTGCTTTCTTGTTTCGACAACTAAAGTGTCCGGGCAAGCTTACGCTCTTGTGTATTTTGTTACTACATTTTTCTAGCTTTTTGTATTTAACTCTCTCTCTCTCTCTCTCTCTCTCTCTCCACACAGTGTTCGTAAGGCCTTTCTGCAGTGAATTTCTGGACTTCTGTTTTGAAAGATTTGAAGTGGGAGTATGGTCTTCTGCTAGGGAGTAAGCATTCTAAACATGAAATTACATTCTTCTATCTTGAGAAATCTATGTTACGCCCCTTTGAAAAGGGGAGTATGGTAAGCTCCATTACGTATGAACGTGTGATTTTGGATCTTGTTACGTATGTTGTGGTAGATTACTGTGAATACTGATGGGAACAGTGAATTTTTTACAATCTAAATAATAACAAGTACCAAAATATATGTAATGGGGCGTTCCATAGATATTCTTATCTGGAATAAAAACAGATTATGATGTTCATTTTGCCAGTTGTAGGGTATTCAGGTCTACCAAATAATCCTATGTGAAAAAAAAAATCAATGGGTTGAACCAGTGGCAGTTATACATTGTCTATAACTATTCTGTTCTTTACTTTTAGTATCACACATACTTAAATTTGATTATGTTTTTATGAAAAAACAAGAGTAATTTTTAAGGAACACAGTAGATATAGTTGAATCAAGAATCAAATTTAATTTTATCCATAATTCTAATGTCATGTTTACATCATCGCTCTGTATCATATGTAGATTTTACATAAAAGATAGGAGTATACAAATTCAGGGGTGCTTGGTCCCTGCCTAACCCGGCTAGCTCCGCCCCTGGATTGAACATTGGTAGATCACCATTTTTTTCATTCTCCCTTGCATTGCATAAATGCATAACAATTACGATACCATAAGGATACTATTCTTTTTCAAAACACATTGTGACCGTGTCCTATCAACCCATTTTTCTGTTGATAATCTCCTTAACGGATTCTACAAAATGAACAATCCAGAATATCAACATTACCCCACGGCAGCCTAACTAGACAGCCTAGTTCTTTTCAGGACAAGAGAGAACCTTGTCCCTTTTTAGTATTCCATCTTTTAATTTGGTTGCAGTTTTGTTTATATCCTGATTTCTTTCTAATGCATTTTTGTGTTTCACTGACCACTGTTCAATCAATAGAAAGAACATAGACACCATTTTGAGCACCATAAAAACAGGGCTGAAAGACAAGCTGCTATTCGCATGGGCAAGTATTATTCATTGGCAAAGGTTTAGAATCTACAAAAGAAACTAACCTCATTCTCCCTAAATTTTTGGTATTTTTCATTGCGATATTCTTGTTCGTCTTTTTTGAATTGTTGTTAAATTTATGTTATATTTTCTGGATTAATTATTCGTCTTGACTAGAAAGGTATATAAGGTAAAAGTTAATGACTAAAATAATGAAAGTTCAAGTATTTTTTTGTCTCTAGTGTTGTGTCTTTTTTTCAACTTCGATCCACATTTTTATAATACGGTTTCGATCGTGGAGACGAATGGTTAATCCTAAATTTAAGACCAAAAGTAGACAAAATATTACAAGTAAAAATATAGGGAAAAAAAAATACGAGACAAATTTAGGGAGAATGGAGTAAGTATGCTAATCCCACAACTGATTAGTTTCTAAACTATGATTTACTTTGTATTTTAGGACCAAGAGAAATGCACTGATTCAGGGTTCAAGAGCTTGGAGAATAAACACAAACCCATATTCTTAAAAAAGCTGAAGAAATTGTGGGAGGACCCCACTCTTCCTTGGTGTTGTGGGACCTACTCTTCATCAAACACATTGTTGATGGATGATGAGCCCTACAAGGCCCTGCTAAATCCTGTAATCTTAAACTATTTCCTGCCCATATTTTCTGATTTCAAATAATTCTAGTTTTGTTTTAAATCAAAAACTACTTCATTCCACTAAAAAAAACCCCACAAAAAACCAACAAAAAAACTACTTCATTCCACTAACCTAAAAAAATCCAAATCATTGCATAATCAAGTACATGTACTTTAATCATGTAAAATTACGAATCTGCCCTCCCTTCAAAAAAAAGAGAGCAATAGTTGTTTGGGTAGAAGGGTAGATTTGTAATTTCATAACACAACTAAAAAAACCAAAAAACCAAAAACTTGTTAGTGGAACTAGTTGGTTTTTTTGAAAAACTAAAGATCAAAAAAAACCAAAAAACTAAAAAACCAATTAGTGGAACACCCCCTTAGGTATGCTCAGCTTTTTCTTGTTTTTCAACTTCTGTTTTTCAAATAATTGCAGCCTAATACAGCAATTTTCCCCCAATCATACAAGGTTGACAACGGGAACGACGCCGTTTTGGGTAAGCGAATTGTATGTTGGTGGTATAGACATTACATATATTATTAGAAATGGTCTTTTAAATTTCGTTTGTAGAGTCGAAGGGCGAGTTGCGGTTGTTCTTGGATGGTCTGGCTGAAGCTGATGATGTTCCTTCTTATCTAAATGAGCACCCCATCGGACAGCCTGGAATAACTGATTCTCACTCTAATTGGGATTACTATTCGAAGATCCTCCGTCGATTTCGCTAGAAGGAGCTGATATCAAAAGAAGATTACTTATACTTTCACTGATTGTTGGCATTAGGCTACAAGCATACAATAGTCGATGTTCTGCAATTTGGTCTAGTGTTTTTGGTACGTCGGTATATGGCCCAATGAATCGAGTACTCCAGAGACCAATCTCACTATCCTCTAGTGAGGGCCCACTTAAAGTGAACTCCACTGGTTGCAATTTGGTCGATTGTTTCTTTCATTCGATGCCCCGTAGCTGAATATAACTGAACAAAATGGATTGACATGTGGTCATTTGATTCTTTCACTCTCGACAATCTCATGGTAAATTCTGAATCTGAAAGTCATTCTATGATTACCGAACATATTGTCATTGGGATAGAGAATGCCAGGAGAACATTTTTTGATGTACATTTTATAGTTTTCGTCGTACTTTCACATACTTCTATGCATTTTCCACATAAACCAACTCCTTCCTACTTTGGAAGCCAATTGTTTTGGAATTGTTCTGAAAGTCATTTTGGTGTTTGTCGACGGTATAAGCACCCGGAAACAAACACATGATATACTATCTCCTATAAACGTGGACCCCACAGTATATAACAATCCCCCCTCGTACCACATCCACCCTCTTATCACCCTCCCTCGTTATCCACCTAAAACTTTATCTGTCCGACAAACAAGCCGGTAGGTTCCTTCTCTGGTTCAGATGCACGGTTGTGCACTCAGACAGACGATAATGTGAGCGATCAAAAAATTGCGACACTCGGCAGCAAAGGTAGTTTTCTACAACTTTTGCAAGCTCAAGTTCGCTAAACCAGAGCTGGAAAAATATCACAAGTTCAGTTCCTAAAAACTGAGATGATTCTCACTGAGAAATCCCCTCTCGAAAGATCGAAACATAAAAAAGGACCACTCAACAAGTAAATGAAGACGATGTAATTCTGCTGACAAATATGTAATATTAATCTCTGATGAATGAATTAATCATGCAAGAGAAATCAAAGATGAATTTGTCACCTTAGAAAAGTCTTTCCTAATAGTATTAGTGTAACAACAAGAGTTGAAGTTAAGATTAGGACCGCGCTACTGATCATACTGTCAGCCTCTGTGAGTCAATAAAGTAGATCTAAAATTGTCTTTGAGATTCAACAAAAACTCTCAACGTACCCGAAAGTGAACCAACAAAGAACACAAAATGCAACCGTACCTTACACCTACTCTACCGAGACAGAAATATTGATGTCAGGATATGGTGTCTGAGCCGACGCAGGTTCTGAGCCATTCCATTCACCACTATCTGGTGATGTGCCATTTGGGTTCTGTTCATTAGGTGTGTTGTTATCTGCTTCTCCTTCGTTTTGTGTTTGCAACTGAGATGTTGGACTCAGAGCGACGCTGGCAGCAGGCGCCGCCAGGGAGATTGGTGTTGCTTCCGTCACCACATCTGGAGTGGTAGCTGTTCTTGGTTCGTAATGATGCTTTCTCTTGTGCACCTTGAAACCATTTGGCATGAAGCTTCCCACGACAATCTGGAAAGAAACAACCAAAACCACATCATTTTTCTGTACAAACAGTTCTGTTTGGCTGAATGAGGTTTTAGCTTCTGAAGCAGTTATATTGAAGAGAGAAAGAGGAGAACTACACATAGTACATTATCAACAATAGATTATTACTTTGGGTTTCTCCATTTCATAAATCGCCAAGATTTAGCAAACTCACGGGAGTTGGCATTAATGTGAATCAAAGCATGCGAATCCGGGTATATAATTGAATTGATCCAGTGTGCAAGTGCATTGTGGCTGTTCTTTACATAACTACAAACAACACGGAGAAAACAGCACCAAAACTGAAACTATGATGATTGATGGGAAGAGATCATCCAAGGCTTTGCTTGCCAGGGAAAAGGATCATCCTACCATTTTTTCTGGCGGGGAAGAAAACAGGGAGTTACTTTTTTTCCTCCAAGTAGTTGTATTGACGAGTATTTTTTCTATTTGCAAAACGTTATTCGAATAGACTGGCGTAATTAATGTGCATCGACTATGATGGATCTCATCTTTACAGTAATTGTAAGTTGCACATCTAAGTAAATTCATATATTTAATGTTATTTTGATTACAATAGAGTGGGCTTTTACGTATGAAGCCTTGACACTCTTAACTGCTTGCCATATCCGTGCCGGACACCCCACAGAAATGTGACATGTATCGGACAAGTTAGGTGGTTTGTCCATTAATTTTAAATTTTTTGAACAGGAAGACACTGGGACTCCATGTCTCAAGTTGGAAACGGATGGACAAATGACAGGGATCAATTTGTAATAATGAAAACTTATTTCGGGGGTATGACATCTCAAAGATATGAGAGAAAAAGTAGCATAAAAGAATTTTGATAAAATAAAACCCTCGTTTAACATCTAATATTTGAGAAAGGAAACACTTAGTTTTGGTTTTCCCGTGTCCCCTGCCATATCCATGTTCCCATTTATTTAGAATTCATGTGTCCAGCGTTTCCATATCCATTACCGTGTTTATTAGGCTTTGACTATAAAGCGGTTCTAGTCACGCTAATAAACCAAGCTGGTTATTTATTCTCTGCAGATTAACAACTTCCAAGCTTGTTCATGCCCTTCTTAATAGTCCGCCCAAGTGATCAAAGCATAACTTTGCTTTTTCTACATGTTTACACAGATGATACAGCACAAACCCATGATTTGAATTGGACCTAGAATAACCACCATGCTGTCATGTACCATGATCAACATTTGCTCTGTAAAGATTCTGATTTCTTTGTATTTTAAGTACCAAAGACGAAAAGACCAGATTTGCACCAAATCAATGCAGAAGAACTGTACTTTAGCATGTGGAATTTCTCCTTGTCCAGTTTAGAATGTGTCAATCCTAAATGCAAGTATAACACAGTATGTACATGATGATTCACCATCTTATGTAACAGCCAGCAGAACAATGCTAAATTATCATATCTAGTATGCAACCGAATGTAAGATTCATTAACGATGTAAAAACTCCATTCAATGACACGTATACCCTTACTTGGATTGGGCTAGCAGCCATTACTGAACCAGCAATGCCACCACCAACGACCCGACCATCAGGACCAGCCAATGACACACTTAATCCACCCGTCCTAGTTCTCATCCCACCATTTTCAGAGACCGTAAATGACCCTGTTAGAGACAATATCTCAAACCGTCCCTGCATGCATGAAATTAGAATAATAAAAAATGTCATAACAAGCCAACCCCATCACAATATGCATTACAGAGAAGTAAACAGACAACAATAAAGAGAAAAAAGCCATGGCTCATGAGCTACATTGGAGATTATAATTGGTGGTTTGAGAAAATGAGATTAGTAACAAAGCATAATAAGTAAACTATACCAACATATCAACCACGGGTTATTATGCTAATGTAAATAGGCAAAGCACTATGTATACCTCATATGTTAAGAGCCCGCCAGAGGTACCCGGCTGCCTAATAGTGACATTAGAAACAGCTCCATTGGCAGCGAGAACACATATTCCTCGAGAACCCTTGACAGAAAATGAGAGAATTTTCGCAGCAACATCCTGCACTTATCAACAAATATAATTCCTCTAAGGTACACAAAATTGTCTGAGATCCGCACAAAAATTAGATATTCCATGGCTTTAAGTCGAGGAATACGAAATTCCGCATTCTGAGATTACCTCTCCTGTATGTACAGTCACCACATGTGGTGTGAAGTCCCCTCCTGCTGTGTTTGCAAACAACCCACCTTCACAGATCAAATGCTCCAATGTGATGTAAATTCAAAGTAAAATAAAAAAGAAAAAAAAATAAAACCCATTTCTTTGATGTAGTTTATCACCTATGGAATACCACAACAATGTCTTTCAAGGAAAAAAAAGAAAAAAAAAGAAAAAAAAAAAAAAGGCAGTCACAATTTCATGTATAAATGTTTCAGAAGATTAAAAAAATTTCATCGAAATTGAAACTTCTGTTTACCAAATCAAAGATAATAAGTGCAACCCCAGTCGATAGTTTTACTACCAAATCTTGTGGTTACATAAAACAAAAACCCCAAATCGGTTTAGCCCCAAAAGCACATGAAACTGCACCCTAAACCTACAAGTGGAAAAAAAAAAAATCCAACTCTAATGGCGACACTGTATGGTATTGCTTCCTGTTTTACATTTTTGCTCAGTGTTACCCATTTGTAGAAATCAAGGAAAATATGTTTCTAGTTTTTTGCCAAAATAAGTTAAAAAAAACAAAAAACAAAATAAAATAAAACCATGAAGTACCTATTTTCGAACAAGGTGTTTTCCAGAGAAATTCCAAAGAATAGTTTGACGGAAAATATTTTTCTAGTTTTTTGCCAAAATAAGTTTAAAAAAAAAAAAAATTGTTTAGTGCATTCATAAAAAAAAATTAATAAATACGATAAATAAAATCCAAATTTTGTTCTTATTACTGACACAACTGAAACACTAAAATAATTTTTTTTTTTTTAGTGCATTCATAACAAAAAACAGTGCAAAAATAATTTTCCAAAATAATACTATGAGAATGAGTATTTGATAATAGTGTGTTGATCTCTTGAATCTAGGGCTTGATTTGTCATAATCTCACCTAAAGAAGCAAGCAGCTGCCAGTTACCAGACCCAGTTGGGCGCCCT
This sequence comes from Vaccinium darrowii, assembly GCA_020921065.1. NCBI lineage: Eukaryota > Viridiplantae > Streptophyta > Magnoliopsida > Ericales > Ericaceae > Vaccinium > Vaccinium darrowii. The sequence continues at coordinate 30,042,761 of CM037161.1, read as the reverse complement.
CGGCCCCTTTTACCAGAAGAGAAATCTGACGGAGGGGGCGAGAGGAAAAACGCCGACGGCGGCGGAGATTTGTACTGCACTCTCAAGTTACCATCTGCGTCATACTTCCTCGGCCGCCCTCTTTTCTTCTTACCCGATACATCGCCACTTCCACCACCACCTCCGCCGCCTACGACGGCGGCATCGGGGGCGGCGACGACTCCTGTCGTCGTGTTGAGATTCGTGGTCACTGCATGTGGAAGCATTTCGCCACCGCTGCCGCCGGTGGCGAGTCTCACCGGCGGCGACTCTGTCTGGGAGTAAACCGCCGGCGACCCAGATAGCGAAAACTCCTTCTCTTCCATAGCTAGGATTTTTCTCTTTTTTTCTTCAACAGAAACGGAGTGAAAAAAGATGTTTATGAGAGAGAAAGCAGAGAGAGAAGGAGGAGGGAGGACTTTTTTTGAAAAAAAAATTGGTTCTTTTTTTTTTTCTTTTGATCCGTGAAAATGGCGCCAAAGTAGAATCTCTCTCTTCGCTCTGTGAAATCTGTTCCTTGTATTAAATTCCAATGTACTTTGTTGAACGAGATTTGTAAAGTAGAGTTCCCTCCATTAGTGGACAAAAATGGAAGAAAAAGACAGAAAGTGAAAAACTGATTTTTTGTCTTCGTCTGAACTATGTTACTGTGTACGATGACTGATGAGAGAGAGTTGCCAGAAAAACCCAGATCCTTTTTATTCCCAAATTACCCTTTTGAATTGTTGGAAATTGTGGAATGACAATTTTTTATACTGGCATATCTTGGAATCATAGTGGTAGGATGGAAATGGGATGAGTTGGGACGGGTATTGATGATCATGGGCCTCATCCTAAAACTCTCAGGTGACTCTTAACTGGTCCTAAACTGCCCCTAATCTGATTGGATAATGTATGGATACTCCCGCCCCTGCCCCTATCGGGTAACGGGTTTACTTGCCCCGTGCCTATGTTTTTATGTATAAAGAAAATATGTTTTAGACTCCAAAAATAATGGGCACAAATAATGAAAAGTTTACAAAATAACTATTACAACTTAACCAAAATCTACCATTTTAAAGGAAAATGAAAAATAATTACAATATGATATGGTATTTTAGTTGTAAGGATAAAAATATAAGAATAAGAATAAAATTTTATGCATTGAGAGAGAAAATGTAATTTCATAATCATATATGTATTGGGGTGGGGTGACCGTTCCCCTGCCTCTACCTTAACGCTGGCGGGTTTTCAAAATCACCTCCTACCCTTACCCGTTACCCAAAAATATTGAAAAAAAAAAAAAAAAAACCCATCCTTTCGGGATGGGGCAGGGGCAGGGGCAGGTTCAGGGCGGCGCAAGCCAACTTGATTGCCAAGCCTAGTAAAGTACAAATTTTGAATATCTAAAATGCAAGTATTGCCAGTTTCGCAACCTGACTTAAGCTTCGCAAAGGCGCGTTAAGCCCAATTTATTCCACAACAAAAACTCACGCTGCTTGTTGCTGACGTTAACTTTGTGGGATAAGTGTATAATTTGAAGTGTCAAATGTCTAAAATGCCCATAATAGTTATTAGGGCTTATTAACCAATCTGATCACGCTTCTCAGTTCTCTCTCTCTCTCTCTCTCTCTCTCTCTCTCTCTCATCCTTCTCTTTTGTATCTGTCTAATTTTAAGTATTGTACGTAATGGATCGCTACACTCACACACGTACCATGCTACTATCGGGCATTTCACTGCGTTTTTTGTTATTGGGTTGCATTTTACATTGCATAAAGGAAAATATTGTCATAATTTTTATAAGTCAGTAACCAATCTGAAGTCAGTAGGACAAGCTGGCTTAAGCTTTCTGACTTAAGCGTCACTAAAGTCATTTTGGCTTAAGTCAGTAGCTGCGGAACAGCTATAGTTAAGGAGATGATAACCAAATGTAGAGATCTTTTAAAATAATTAGGACGATTTAGAGAGATTTGCTTAAAATTAGGAAAATGCTAACTGCCACCATTTGGTTCGTGAATAATGTGTGTTTTGATATCCATTAAAATATTTAAATATTCGTGATGTAATAGTAATTGGAAATGATTTCCACTATCCTCTTATTCCTAAACACTTCCTTCTTCTTCTTCTTTTTTGTCTTTATTCACTTGAAAGTATCAAATTGTGCTTCATATGAAAAAAGTGACTTATGATGTAAGGGTAATTTTATAATTTCAAGGTGAATAAAGACAAAAAGGGACCGTTTGGGGATAAAAGTGGGTGTGAAAATCATTTCCTATTATAATCTAACTTATTTTGTATTATATGCATATTATCAACCGTCTAATAGATGATTGTTATCAGAACCATAAAAATAGTAAAAAAGTAAAGATATAAACCAAGTTTGGAAAGATTTATTTAGAAATCAAGGGCATCTCTAGTGCACTACCTAAAAGAGTATCCTAAAGTGCCCTAACTAGTTAACTAAGAAAAACTCAAAAAATAGTCTCTAGTGCACAAAAAATGACTCCCTAAAATTTTAGGTGGCACCCCTCACTACCTAAAGTGCCCTAAGTGACTACCTATATTTGGGGAGAGACTTAAGGAGAGAGAAAGATGAGAGAGAGAGAGAGAGAGAGAGAGAGAGAGAGAGAGAGAGAGAATAACTTTAAGGAGAGAGAGAGGAGATAGAAAGGACAGACTTAAAGAAACATTTTTAGGGAGCCCCATTAAATTGTATTTCTCCTTAGCTAGCTAACTAACTAAGTTCTTAGCACATATAATAGGGGTCCCACATGTGCTTAGGTGTACATTTAGCAAATATTTTTTAGGTAGCGCACTAGAGATGCTCTAAACGGAGGATACATACTAAACGTTGAGATTTGTTTAGGAAGAAAGATTAAGGATATGTATCTGATGGAAATAGTTATATGCAAACTTTGAGAAAAGTAATTTGTTTTGGAATGATCAAATCACTAAATAAGTGACCAAAAAAAGTGAAGACAAAAAACAAAATGACAGTACTAAAATAAAGTGAAGTTCATTTCTTTTGAGACAAAAAAGTAAAAATATCGCCAAATAAGTTAAAAAACAAAAGGGAATTTTTTTTTAATACTCCCCTTTTTACAAATGGCAATCTCCTTTTTTATCTTTTAGTATGTGAATTTCTAAAACTACCCCTAAACGCAGCATAGTTTTCACAAAAGGCATGGGCTATTTCGTAAATTCAACCATTAAACGACAAAAAGGCGATTGGCAATGGTAAAAAAGGAAATGTTAAAATCTTATCTCAAACAAAAAGTTAAGTTATCCAAATTGGTCATTTGGCATTAATAGATATATAGTCGTTATTAGGAGACGCCGAGCCCAAAAAGAAAAGCTTCATTAATTTCAAATAGGGCTTGCATACTTTAGGGGCTCCTGCACCAAGTTCAAAGCTGATTAAAGTCCAGCATGCATTTTACTAATCATGAACCTATAGTTTAATGAACATAAGTTTTTTTAATAACTTAATGTATGGACCAGCTTGAGCGCACCTCTAGAGCCGGCTCAAGGGTTTTGAGTGTCCAAGTTCTATTCCAAAAAATGTGCCCTTAAGATTGGGGTGTAAATGAGTTGAGCTTCGAAGTGTTTAGATTTGGCTCGCCAAAAATAGAGCTCGAAACGTGCTTCTAAGGCTGAGCTCGAACTCGACTAAAAAACTTTGCAAACAACTAGAGCTCGGCTTGCTCTAGCTCGAGAGCTGTGCCACACGTTGATAACCGTGCGATGTGTGGCGTGAGTGAAATGAGTAGGTACAACTCTTAAATCCAACATTTTCACTTGGGTAAACAACCGATGTGAGACTAAAGCATAAAAGAGAAGAATCGTTTTGGCTGTGTGAACCATTTGGAACAAGGAAACCTTTTGTCCCATGTTGAAAATCTATGAACTCACGAGGCATCCACTCCCTCTATAAATAATCTCGTACACCCACTGTTTCTTTGCTGGCCGAGAAAGTAGAAAGGTATATAGCTTGAAAAAGAGTCCTACTCAATTCTAATACTAAAATGTATGAGAGTGCCCCTAATTTTTCGAGCGCACCTCGACTAATTCCGAAAACTTGGAGGTAATGACCAAACATAACCCCAGTGGACCCCTAAGTCCCAAGTCCAGACCACTTTGCCAACTCTTGGGATTTAATAAACATAAGTTACTAATAAGTAAGTTTAGTTAGCACATTATACCGTATTTGTTTTTTTTTTATTTTATTTTATAAGTGGGGTGCTGAGCCAGCTTACACACATCTTAATCTGGAACAATCAATCTCAATTTCTACTAGCTGAGATCCCAATCAAAGCCACAGTTGAACTCCATATATATTAACTGGCCCAAAAGAGTTGATCTTAAATTCGAGGCTAGAACGTTTGCCGGAAACAGTGACCTAGCTAGCAAAATGCAAAAGAAGTAACAAATTTATAACACTATAATAAATGTGACATCATCAAATAAGATAATTCATTGAACAAATGTGAAATTATGAAGCTCATAAAGAAATTTAATTAAATATGATAAATTTTGTCAGACATCAATGGAGTATCGAATTGATGAAATTTTATCAATTCTGCACATGGTCGATTAATCTGAGTAAGAGCACAATCTCCAGATGACCATTTACCACGTCCATAAATTTACGGCAACCATGTCGTCAACTAGTTTTATGATCAAATCGATGATGATTTTATTTTAGTATTTGAGAATGGTTATCGTTCCATTTTATGTTACAAGTATGAGATAATTAAAAAATTGAATTTCAAATTCCTCAAAAATAGAAATTACAAATCCTTCCATTATTATTCAATTATTAAATATTTTCTAATTAATTTATAAAAAGAATCCCCTCAATCACTCTGCAAAACTCAAACCAATTTGAGTTCAAATAATATATCAACCTATAAATTACATAACAATTAGGATACTAACGAGGGCGGTCTTCTTGCTCTGGTCACAGCTCCTCTATTAATTCGCTCATTGGTACGGACCTTTTTCCATGATCGTTTTCCGCTGTTAAAGATAAAGAAGAATAACCACTTTTGTTCGCCCCGCTTATCATGACCTTCTACGGCCCGTTTGGATGGCGTATTCGTTTTGGAGGAATTAAATAGTAAGGGATGATAAAATAGTCAAGGGGATTAAATAAGAAGGGTGGACTCACAGTTAAGAAAGAGAGATTAAATAGTTCATGGTTTGGATGAGGGATAAAAAAAAAAAGAGGGATAAGGAGGGTGGACGATGTAAAATCATGTCAAAAGACTTTTTTGTCCTTGGTAATGCATATATTAAATTATATATTTATATAATTATATAAACACCAAAATTAATTGATTTTATACTATTCAATATTTAATTTATAATACCTAATTGTAATATTTTTATTTTAAAAATACATTTTTTATTTTTTCGTTTATCTATTTTATATACTATTCAACAAGCCAACAATGTAAAATTCTATAGTATAAAATTTTTCAATTTTTTTGTATCGAATTAAAGATCTATATTAATAGTTTAATTTGGTTTAAACCAAAATAAAAAATTATGTCTGGAAGTACTTTACTTTTTAATTCAAAGAAAATTGCTCCCAAACAAAACTTATAGTATTTAGTCATGGAGAAGGCTGACTAATTAGCCGACGAACTAATTAGTCAGGGGTGAAAAATTGCTCCCAAACAAGGGATATGGAGAGAAAGAGGGATGAGGAGAAGGAGGATGATTTAGTCATGGGTGAAAACTCTCATCCAAACAAGCCCCTAGAGACAGAGTTGGAGCGAGTAAGCATTGTTCTTAGTTTTGCAAAAGATTTTAGCAACTCATTAGCTAAAATCAACCATGATTTTAGCAAATGAGTTGCGTTGCTAAAATCATGGAAATTCCAAATCACAAAATTAAGTGGTTCCGTTTATCATTTTTCGATTTTTTTCACACCAAATTAAAGTATTCCTCGAGTACTTTAATTTGGTGCGAAAAAAATCGAAAAACGATAAACGGAACCATTTAATTTTGTAATTTAAAATTTCCATGATTTTAGCAAATCAACTCATTTGCTAAAATTGATTTTAGCAAATGAGTTGCTACAATCTTTTGCAAAACTAAGAAGGCAGACCCGGTTCTAGGGTCACTACTCTGCCTAGTTCTAGCATTTTATTTGCCTTGAACCATCTACAAATAAATACAGTTCTCTAATTTAAGTAATAGGCCAATATTTTAATTGTTCTAGTCAAGTCCAAATCAATAATTTCTGGTCAAGGTTCTTTAAAGTCATTTGTCAATCAAAGGGTTATTGAGTCGATTGAATAGTCACTTTAAGAGCATGAGCAGCAGTGTCTCTATAAGGGCATCTTGTCTATTTTGATTGACTATAAAAAATGAGAGAATTACCCCTGCACCAGACCCTCTATACCTCACGGTACTTTACATTTTCTCCAAATAAGCTACAGTACATCCCCAAACATACCGAAGCACTATTCATCAGGTACTCCTTTTTTTTTTATTAGTACTTTTTACTATCTCTCTCCTCTCTGTCCTCCTCTCCCTCTCTGTTTAATTTTGTTTCATTTTTAATTATTATTTTTGCTCTCTCCTACTTTTTACACTTTTATAATAGTTTATAGGGATAGAGAAAGTAATAGAGAGGATTGTTGGAATATTGAAAGAGATGTAACTAGATAAAGTAAAAAATGTGCACTGTTCACTGGGTTTTTTTGATCAAATTAATTATGCCTAAGTTGCTGTACGTGCTCTAAGTTCTACAAAGGCTTCCTAGTTTTTAGTAGTCAATTATCTTTATTTTCATTAAGTTCTATTCTTGAAAATGTAATTTTATTTTACCTATGCTTTGAGGGATGTTCCAAGTGGCGCATAAATTATGTTGCTATGAATGAATTTGGAGGGATAGTAGAGTCAGATTGAATTAGACTTTGGACTTGTGAGAAGATTAGATTTCTTGTTTACTCTTATCCTTCGGTGCATTCGAATAGATGTCAAGTTTAATTAGATCTTGTATGAGTCCTAGAGGTGTCAAACGGGTCAGGCTGGCACGAACACGGTTTTAGATGGATACGGCATGACACGATCTAGATGGGCACAGTAAGGGCACGACACGGAAGTTGGCTAAACGTGGCACGGCACGGGGCTGGCCCAAGGCACAACACAACAAATATTAATTTTTAATGTACTAAAAAAAGTAATTTTTAATGATGAATTTTCTAATTATACGTTATACACTTTTTATAAATCAATACAAATATTTTGCGAATCTCAATACGTCGAAACTCGGCTAGATTATACAATAATTCGAATTATATGTTATATATTTTTTAATAAGTCAATATAGCTATAGTTATTAGATTTACAATTTTTTTCTCGGCTAGATTATACAAAAAAATTTGAATTATATGTTATATACTTTTTAATAAGTCAATATAGCTGTAGTTATTAGATATACAATTTTTTTGAAACGAAACTTGGCTAGATTATACAAAAAAATTCGACGAAACTCGGAGATGTGCCGGCACGGGCACAACACGATTAAGTAAACAGGCCGACACGGCACGACACGATTAAGAAATGGCATGGCACGGCACGAAATTAAATGGGCCGAGCCGTGTTTGACACCTCTTTATCCCTTGTTAGACACCTTGAGTGGTAATTTATCTATATTCCTTGGCGTTCTATCTCGGATTGTGAGCTTATCCCATTTTTATCTTTTTATAATTTCTTTTTTTCTTCCTTCCCATTTTCTAAATCCGGTATCGGCTCTAACGCTCTTTTTATTGGCATTCTGCTTAAGGCAATTTAACTTCTAATAAAAATCGCAAACAAACCTAATTAAAAATGATCATTTTGCATGCTTCGGAAGTTTTATATGAACAAATCTAAATACCTGGCAATTCAATAATTTCTACTGTTACGTAAAATGGCCATTTCTCTCTCTCTCTCTCTCTTGAACCGGCCATTTGACCAAATGCAAACACAAAGAATTATGTTAAAGTATCTCTCTTTTGACTATCAATAGTTAAAAGTGTCAATACCATACTGATGATCAACATGTGGGGCAAGGTGGCATATAAAAATGAAAAACTCTACCATATTCAAGATATATTCTGATCATACAAAAAACAAAAAAAAAAGTTAAAAATAAAAAACTGAAAACGAGTCTCCCAAAACACCCTATAAGCTCTTCTATTATATAAAAGTGGTCATTTGTTTCAGTCACAAAACCATTGCAGTAAAGGGCCACTGTATAAGCAAATACAAGCAACAAAAAGATTTCATGCACAAGGCTGTTTGTTGTACCCTTTATCTGGTCATGGATAAGGAACGTGTGGGTCAGCGGGGCATAAAATCCTTTAGTTTTTAGGGGTATGCGAAATGCCACGCACAAAGAAGTTTATACCGAATCATACACAGAATGTGAGTAATGTGAGAATATAAAGTCGTGTTTTGCAAACACGTTTTTAAAAAGGACTCACATTATGTGTATGATTCGGTGTAAATTTCCTTGCGCATGGCATTTTTGGTTAAGGAATATGGGAAAAGAGAATAAGAAATCATAGACAATATTCTTATTTAATGAGGAGAAAAAAATAAGTGTATTTAACTAAAAAAATGTGTGTGGGTTGGTGTTGGGGGGTGGGGATCTATAATTACTTCCCTAAAATTAAGAAATAGGTTTTTTCCAACATGCCTTGATAAAAGTAGTAGCTTAGGCATAATTTAACCCTCTTGCGGAGTCCCAACAAAAAGGAAAACCCAAATTAAATAGGTACACATATCTTTAGGAAGAAGAGAAGCCCCATGTGCTTGTCAATTGTTAAACCAAGAATCATAATGACTTGTGAGTATTTAATTACTCTTTTTTTTTTTTGAGGAAGAGAGAGAATTACTCCTTATTTTGATGCATTTCTTTGTTTCTTTATTGTGAGAGAAGAAGGAAGGGAAGGGTAGAGGACCACAACAGAGAAGTTAATGGGTTTTTTTTTTCCTTCAAAATGAGGAGGCATGAAAATAAAGCTGCAATGGTGATAATTAAAGTGATATTCAAGGAATTCATACCTTTTTTCGGCTTCTTACCCATGTGATTTGATTCCAGTAATTTGCACGTCTCTATATTCCGCTTGCGCACATCTCGACTAATTCTCGGACCCCATCTTACCGTTTAGTTGTGGGGAGGCCTCGGAGGAGCTAATATATAGCACATCAGAGGTTTCAAACCTGAAACCTTAAGAGAGAGCGAACCCCTAAATCTCAAGTTTTAACCACTAGGCTAACCCCTCGGGCTTCATTTCTAAACTATGTAATAAGAGAGACATCACTTGAGTGACTAACCATTGAACGGTTTTTTAATTTTATTTTTATAGCTCAGGTATTCAGGTCAATTTACACGTATCTCAACTCATAATCATAACGTTACTTATCAAGATAAACGATTAAATATTTCAAAATAGTGTGTATCAATAAAAGTGTTTATCTACAATAATGCGTATGGTATTTTCAACAATGTCTGTGCCATTCGAAGGGGATGTCGATATGATAAAAGAAAATGCGTATCTATTTCTCTCTTTATTTTAGAAGTAATGAGGGATATTAACAGTACTAGTTACGTAACCCTTAAATTTTAAACAAAAAACAATATCATGCGTACATTATCAATTTTATTTTATTATCAGTGAAAGTCATAATGTTAGTTGCTGTTAATATGTAGGTTATTTATTTTCAAAATTGATAAATGATTATATTCAATAGCACATGATGACCAGTATGTAGCACGTGCCTGACACTATTTATTTAGAAAACAATACTTAGTTTCTATGCATTTTTCTTCATTCTACTTGATCGAAATTCAATAATAATTATGCGGCTTAAATAATGCCAACTACAGTTTGTGTTTTTTTTTTGGTTGTCTTATGTAGCATTTGTGGTAGCTAGGTAAGTTAGATTATAGTATTAGTAAGTTGAACGTAGCTCCATCTACTTGAACTTCAGATCTCTCCTATGTGCACTTAGATTCCTCTCCATGCCGTTCAGCCAAAGACTGTTGCCCATAATTCTATAGGATGATAACACCAGAATTTTCCAATGCTAACTTGAACTGACTGTTTTAATAACACTTTATTAGAAAAAAGAAATGGAAAAATAAATCATTTTTTTAAAAATTTGCAAAAAAATAATCAAGGTATAGAAATTCAAATTGGGCTAGCTTCCAACCCTCCGTTCCATTGTCAAGAATATTATGCAGAAAAGTAAATCCTGGAAAAATTGAATTGAAGTGAAATAAAGGAAAAGAAAATCTATTTTCCTGTGAGTGTTCATTTGACACAGGAATTATGTAGGAAAACTAAAATTTAGTTGTTCATTTGCCAAGAAAAGAAACTTACAAGAATCTTATTTCAATAATTATTTTGAATAAAAGTTATTTTGGGAGCTATTTATCTGGGCAAAAAATAAATACATATGAATAGCTTGCTACCTTTAAATCATCAGGTAACTCTAAAATCAGTTATTACAAAAAAAGAAATCTTTAGTTTGGTTATTAAGTCAGTTGATTTTTTTTTTGTCTCTATTCAATTTTTTCATATTTATTTGCTTCACACCAATTTTTTTTGTGAATTATTAGTTCGTCTAGACGAAAGAAATCGATAAAAATAAAAAATAATGATCGAAACTCAATTTTTTTAATAGAGATAAAAATAAGCCAATTTTTTTTAATACTTATTTTTGTCTTTACTCAAAGAATTTTGAGATTTGATCATATTTTTCTCTTTTTCGATTTCGCTCGTCTAGACGAACAAATAATCGACAAAAAATTGACGCAGACTAACAAATGTAATTAGAAAATTGAATAAAAAAAGTCAAATGGCCGGCTTATTTGGATGCTTAAAAGATAAATAGATAAGATAAAATAAAACCAATTTTAACCAACGGTAATTAGTTGGTTGGTACAAATAAAACAAATGATTGATGACAATATTAAAAACACACATCCATAAAACCAACATATTGATTATGTTCCCTATATTTATAGGAAAAACAAAGAAAAAATAGAGAATTGTACAAAATAAGAGAAATAAAGGAGTGAAGAAGAACATTGGTGGAAAAAACTTGAGTTTAAGGGAGGATAGAACTTTCCTGCCACGCTAAATTCCATATATTTTGCAAGACCAGTTTTAAGGGGAAAGTAAGTCCTAGTGGGAAAATCAATTTCAAGGTTCCTATTATTTTCCTGGTAACTGAACACTCAAAAATATGTGGAAAAGCTTTTCTTGACAACTGAACCGAACCTAGTAGTTGAATTTTTTTTTTTTTTTTCCCCGGTGAAACAACTAACTGGTTGAGTATGAACGAACTATAAGTTCTGCAGACCGAAAACTGGACTTGGGCCGTAGGCCCTCTCTGTTTGCATTTCAAAAAAGATTAGCTTTGCAAAAACACTACTACAAAACTTGCTTTTGAAAACAAAAACACCCGTTTACTAAAATCAACCCATTTTAGCAAATAGAAATGGGTTGATTTAGCAAATAGTTTCCTCATTTGCTAAAATCAACCGTTTGATTTTATGGGATTATCATTTTAGTAAATGAGAAATAAGGCCTTAGTTGTTTATGGTAGTAACAAATTGTGTAGAACACACACTGTACGCACATGTAAAATTTTCTCCACATTATATATGAGTTATTTCCGCACAAAAAATCCTGAGAAAAAGTCTTCTAATGTGTAAATTTTATTTACTTTACAGGAATCAAACATCAAACTATCAACATACTGACTCTCTAAAATTATTCAGAATGACTGAAAAAAATTAATACACCAGTTTTTAGCCGAAACCCCTCATTTACGGATGCCAGCTTTCCGATCTTGCTTTTACTTTCGACTAATGATTTCGACACTCCCTTTTTTTAATGTTGTATCTTTTGTCTTTTAGTGTTAACTTTCATATAATTGAAAAGATAAGTAAATGAGTGTATTCATAAAAAAAAAGAGTGTGAAAATTATTTCCCTTATTATTATTATTATTATTATTTACTTTTCTGACTCTAGAGCCTACTGGTATAATTTTGCTTGCACTAGGGATTGATCTAATTGAATGATAATGAAAATAACTGGTAGCATACTCCAAGAAAGTTGACCATAAATCTAAGTAGTACACGTACATCTAGGCTCAATTATTTCAGCTCAAAACTTTGCTGGGTCGAGATGAATAACAGCACTATGTCCTGGGAACAGGGATCAAGGATTAAAGAGCAATCTACCAAAATAAAATAGCAAAAAAAAAAAAAAAAAAAAAAAGAAAGAAAGAAAGAAAGAAAGAAGAAAACCCCTGAAAGGCACTGAATAATCAGTCGAAGGATTTAAAGCACCATGTGGAGAAGGGCCAAAAATAAGGGGGATGAGACTTGATCCCGAGCATTCAAAAACTCTACCGCATGATCCATCACAAAACAACATATGTGGCTTCCACATACTACATTAATAATGTGTAGTACAAAGCGGGGGCGCATAGATGGGGTGTATGTGAGTGCTTGAGTTTCCGCACACCTCCCAAGTATCCCGTTATTGGTACTATATTTTAGGTTTTGTTCTTACAAATTATGAAAGAAGGTCCCTTCAAAATTGTTATATCAGTATATATGATAAATATTTCGTTAATTTATGAATACATGTGATTCAGTCCCCCATGCATAATGAATCCTACATCCGCCACTGGTACAAAGAACTCTACAGGGCCAGCCTTGAGCTAAGGTGAGCAAGGTAGGCTACCTTAAGCCCTCGAATTTTGACCTAAAATTAGGGCCCTGGATAGGTATATACACCAAAGTATATAATATATATTTAATCTATTGCTTATATAATCAATGAACTAGCTAGCTTAGTGGAAAACCTTAGTTATTTTATGCAATAGGTACATGGTTCAAATTTTTGGACCTCATTTTTACTTCTCTATGGCAATATTTTTTCGCCGCTCACCAACTCACAGTTCCAAAGGGATATTTTTTTGTTTGGTGCAAAAAATATTATGACCAAAAACTAGTTTTATTCTAAACAACGATAAGAATCATGGGGAAAAAAAATGTGACCAAGTAACTATATTTTGAGGTTAGTTTTATTTTTAAAAAAAGAAAACATAGGACCCAGATTTACAAGGTCGTCTTAGGCTTCGAGCGGACCTTGCTCGAGGCTGTACATGGTATCCGGGGGTGCAGGTGAACCCATAGGTTCCAAAAATTCAAAGGAAAAAAAGAAGAAGGTATTTTCATATAACCTCAGGCTTAAAAAATTCAAATGAACCTCCTGAATTTATCATTTGTACCCTCAGCAGCCCAAGAAGAACCTAATCCACTCTTTTTTTATTATGTAAGATAAGATAACCCATCCACTCTTACCATGCATCCGCTAATTTCAATGAATAATTCATTCTTTAGTAACGTATATACTGAATAACATATTAAACATTGTTGATAACGAAGCTATATTGGAAATCTTGTTTTACAATTTGAAAATCGTGGAGAAAAATTATGAAGCTTCACTCAATTGAAATTACATTATAATTTCCCTTTTTTAGTATGTTTTGGATGTTTATTTTTAGCTTCTAGGTTTATTAGAAAGAGGGGGTAAATATTGTTAGCTGATCGTTATTTCCTTCATTTATAGAATTAGAGTAATTGTATTACACTGCTAAGTCGCTGACCGAAATTTCTAGAGCCGCTTTTGGCCCAATATTTTTAAAAACACTAAATAATAGCTAGGACATTTGTTTTGTCAACATATGAATTTCCCTCAAATTATTTGTATGGGATTTCATCAAGTAATTGTAGACACTCCAATTTTAATTATTTGTAATTCCTAAGCGAAAGTCCGGATGTGTTCTCAATGATGAAAATGTTAACGATGTCAAAAATTCGTTTTATTAAATTAATGCTTCGATTAATTAGGTTTCACCATTTACCCAATCTTTTTTTTGAAAGGAAATATCATTCATATAATTACTCCAAATTTTTACAAAGAACATCCTCAAAACCGGGCGGAAAACAACCCGTACAAGACAAAATAGAGCTATGGAGACACTTCGATGCTAACCAATGAGCAGCTTTGTTTTTCTCCCTACTGCACCAAACAAATGACCACTTCCATGACCTCGACCAAAATTTGATATCTTCGACCACTGCCCGAATTTCCCAAGGTCCAGCAGATGTTCCCAATTGAATGCAGGTAATAAGCTCCAAACAGTCAGACTCAAAAATAACCTCAGGGAAACCCATCTCCTTGGCAATTTGGCAAGCAATTCTAAGTGCCCATGCTTCCGTAAAAATAGCAGAAGATGCAGTAACTTTACCACAACGCCAAACTAGAGCTGATCCACTACGGTCTCTAGCAATGATGCCAAAGGCAGCTGAGCTGCGAGAGGATTTGTATGCTCCATCAATATTAAATTTGACAACAGAGGACAGGGGTGGAACCCACTTACCTGACCTCTCCTTCCATGGGGGCAAAACCGTAGCCCCAGAAAACATAGCATGGAGGTAATCAGAATTTGCAAGAGATGCTTTAAAAATCACATCTTCTGGGTTGGGTTTTATCCCATTGAAAACCCAATCATTCCGGGCTTTCCAAATAGCCCAGCATAACTGGAATAAGGCTCCCACCACTTCCTTATCAGTTTCTTTACCCAATCCATTAAGCCCATTCTAACATTTTCAAGTCCAATTACTGTTCATAAGCTCCACATAAAAACCAAGGCCCTAGAGAAGCCCAAAATAGGCAGAACAGAGTTACAGAAGTCAAAATTTGGTTCAGAATCTAAAAGTGGCGGCCACTAACTTTATCATCACCAAAAATGATGGCAACAACTTTATCATCACAAAACACATCAGGCACCACTTTTGTAATGGTCCAAAATTTTGAAATAGTTTTATTTCAAAATTTTATTTTAATTTGTAATGGAACATTTTATTTGGGTATTGTGCTTAATTTTAAGTTAAATTCCTATTTATAAACTTAGATTAAATTCCTATTTATAAACTTAGACTTTTAGGGGCATAATCTTATTAGTCAAATTTGTTAGCTAGTCAATTTGTTAGTCAATATGTATAGGTATATGTATGCTTATACAATACATTTACCATCACCTCACTTTACATCTACCCTTTGTATACACTATCTACCTCTCCCACATGTTTTTACCTTCCAATTTACCAAAATCCAAACCAAAATCCAATGGCTAGGATTAGTCCTCACTTACCACAAATCAATGGCTAGATTTAAGTTTTACCTACCAAATTTCAAGTATAAATAACCTTCATTCCTCCTCATTCTTTCATACCTTCACCAAGCTTCTTGTAGCTATATACTCTCCTAGTCTTTCCACTTGTATTCACTCATTTTTATCCTCATTTTTTGTCCATAAGCTTACTACATTTCATAAACTTGTAGAAGAGGGAGAGAAAGTGAGGACAGATTGTACACTCTGTGAAAATCGATATTTTTCTCCTAGAAGGATTCGTTTTTAGCCTTTAGCCTTTAGTGTCTTCTGCAAAGTTGTAGTGGGCTTCGAGCTCTTCGTTTTTCATATAAGAATCACCCAAAACAGTTTAGAAATGATCCCGGTATCCCAGCCCGAAGTTGTTGTTCGGATATTCTCGGGCAGCATAGTTACACTGTCCAAATCTCTATTTTTCACATAGTTGGAGTGAGTTTTGGGCTTAGACTTCTTCAACAAAGTTGCAGAACACCTCGCATTAGTCAAATTTGTTAGCTAGTCAATTTGTTAGTCAATTTGTATAGGTATATGTATGCTTATACAGTACATATACCATCACCTCGCTTTACATCTACCCTTCCTATACATTATCTACCTCTCCCCCATGTTTACATCTTCCTCTCCCACATGTTTTTACCTTCCAATTTACCAAAATCCAATGGCTAGGATTAGTCCTCACTTACCACAAAATCAATGGCACAAAATCAATGGCTAGGATTAAGTTTTATCTATCAAATTTCAAGTATAAATAACCTTCATTCCTCCTCATTCTTTCATACCTTCACCAAGCTTCTTATACTAGGAGAGTATATCGCTATAAGACCAATTTTAGCATGAAGTTGTTTCATAGCTTGAAAAATTATTAAAGTTGTTTCTTTTTTTTTTTTTAAACGAAAAAATGGAGGGAAGATGGGTTATATAGTTTGATGACACACACACACACACACACACACATATTTCCTATGCAATAGCAGGATTTTTTATTTTTTATTTACTTGTAGGGGAACAACAAACCTTAATAGCCCCCTGTCTCCGTCCTTTGTATTTCTGATGAGATAAAAACATGGACTGAGAATGATTTTAGTTTTTCCCACCTTGTATCCGTCTTGCATTTGATTATTTCTTTTTTCAATGTACTAGTAGGATTTTTTATTTTTTTTAAAAAAAATTGTAGGGGGACGAGCCTCTACTGACTACTAGCCCCCTGACTCCATCCTCGGTATTCCCAATGTAATAAAGATATGGACTCGGGATGATATTAGCTTTTCCCACCCTGTTTTACATGTCCTGCATTTGATTACATTGATCAATGACTTATATGTATATACGTCTAAGTAGATTTTATTTTTTCATATAACAAGAGTCAAATAGCTGACAAGCTCTTAGCTCAACGGCATGGATCCGGGGTGGGTGCTATGCAGTAGATGTTGTGCGCCGTGTTGTGTAGCAAAATTACGTCGTTTTGCTTAATTTTTGTGCACACCTCCAAAGCTTCTAAGGGTTTTGTTTGGAGGAAGAAACTACAAAGTGGCTAAACCCTAAACCCAAAGCGCCTAAACCTGAAGGGCCTAAACCCAATATATCCTACCCCAAAGAGCCTAAAAATTCCCCAAAATTGAACTCCAAAATTAACTTTCCAAACACGGCCTTTGGATGTACCAAGAAATGAGCAAAACGACGTAGTTTTACTGCACAACACAACGCACAACACCAACCGCATAACGCCACCCCCAGATTCCAACGGCATGGCCTGCCTTCCATGGTGGTGGCCAGGGTTCAAACCCATTAAGGATGCGTGGTCTTGTTACATTCAGTTAATCCAATTTCATATCTCTAAAAATTTGGAAAAGGCTATAATACACACCCTTTATTTGGGTGTGTCTTGTGTATGACATACACCCCTATAAAAGTTACGATTTTTTTATTTTATAAAAGCTACGATTTTTTTTTATAGAATTTACGAGACACACAAAAATGTACGAATCATAAAAAATGTTACAAATCATATTGCTGAAAAGTTACGAATCATAAAAAATGTTAGGAGTATGAATCATATTGTTCAAAAGTTACGAAACAGTGAAAAATGTTACGATTGCCAATGAGGTGGGTGCATATGATACACCCCTTAATGGGTGTGTATTGTAGTTATTTCCCTCTAATTTTTCTAATTTCCTTCTTTTTAAACACTCATCCCTCAACAACGGTTTTCCCTCGATCGAAGATTCGAAATCCAACCCAGAGAACAAACTCATTGGAAGTTGCAACGGTGTCCTCCCACCTTTTCGATTTTTCCCGCAACAAGCAGGTCAAGTGTCATAAATTTGCCCCCAATATGTTTTTCAAGATATACTACCAATACATCAGGGCCAGTCCAAGATTTTTATCTAGCGTTCACAAAAATACACAGCATATTTATGATAAAAAAATTGTATGCAAAAAAGTCGTTTGATTCCCTTCAAGTTTTTAGTGTTTCCGCATTGAACTTAACGCTAGAGTTACATGTTTATTATACATGAGCTCTCATAATTGGGCTAATCTTATTTTGTTTTGTTAGCGCTATAACAATTTGGTTCAAAATTTGTTGGATACGTTTATTTTAAACTCAAACAAGTAACCCAGCGATGACAATAACAAAAATAATTTAATTTATATCTAAATTTTAATTTTTTTCAGTGCATTTTCTTAACCCGCTTGACCTCGCTGATGCAATGGTAGACTCGCCAGTGGCAACGGCTGTCTTAGCTGCATTGTAGCTGCAGTAAAATTGTGATTTCAACTCATACAAAGAAGAAATTGAGACTCTAGTCAATGAGTTTATTTAACAATAAACTCTTTAGACTCGGGTTGATTGTCATCTAAATTGCAACATTTTCGGTATTTTAGAATTTTTGTAAGTTGTTTATAGTGTGAAAAGTCATTCTCCTTATGTGTATTGCAAAATACTACTTAGCGGAAACTAAACTCATTTTTACTATAATGGAAAGAATGGAGTATTTTTTTAAATAGAAACCACCCGCAATAAGCTGGAGAAAAATGTCTAACTATTTTTAAAGGTTTTAGGATTTGGAATTAGGGTTTCTTTTACTTTTCCATTCGTTAAAATGGGCAATCTCATAAAAGTTGAGTTTAGTGTGGTTGTTAAATCATTTTTGTTTCTCATTAGCAAAAAGTTAAGTTGCTAAAAGTCAATTTCATCTCACATACTCGTTTTGCTAAAACTAAGTTGCTAAAATCACTCTAATTTTTTTAGCAAATGAGAATTGGGGTGCAAAGAAGACTCGGATTCGGGGATCCTACGGTGCATCTTGTAGTGCGTGACTGTCCTGTAATGCACCCGTGCACTACTGGGTCCCCGGGTCCAGAAAACTCACCTTATTTAGGCCTGATTTGGTTAAATTTTAAAAATTAGTTTTTTGGTTTTTTTTGTTTTTTGTCTTTATTCGAATTTTTTTTTTTGCGTCAAGATTTTGTGGTTTATGGATTTATCTCGTCGAGACGAATCCAAAGAGTATAAAATTATAGTCAAAAGTAATAGTTTTTTTGAATAAAGCTGAAAATAAACCAAAATAAACCAGTTTTTTGAATTATTTTTCGTCTTTATTCACAAAGTTTTAAGTTTGATTAATAATTTTATATTTTTTAAATTTCTCATCGAGACAAGCCAAGAAATCATAAAAATCGTCTAAAAACTAACAAATGAAATTTTTTTTTGAATAAGAATAAAACAAAAAAAAACCAAAAAATTAATTTTTTCAATTCGGCCAAATCAGGCCTCAGTGGAGGAATTAGGAAAAGAAGAGAAATGAGCATATTAGGGAATGTTCTTAATTATTGCGATCAGAGCAAACTACTACTCCTACTTATTTTTGGGGAAACGACGCAAACCGACCCACCTTCCAACGCTGCTTTCCTTTCTTCGACTCTTCCTTTTTGGTCCCCCACTCTCTCTCTCTCTCTCTTCCCTGCTCGTCCAAAAGTTCTCTTCGCCTCCAAGGTATGGAATTCTTGTGTGTTCGTTTTATATCTTACTTATTTTGTTGCTGCATTGTTGTTCTGAAGTTGTGATTCAGATAGAACTCGTCAAGTACATTCTTTTTGTTTGATCAGATGATTTAGTGAAGGTGAAAGAAGCAATGGACTGTGAATTGCTTTGTTATTTGATGCTTGAATTATCGGTGCATCATAGGTGGCAAATCTTGACGGAATCGCCGTGTGTTGGTGGTTTTTGGTAAAGTAACCACTGACCAGTGATTGAAAAGGAATGAAGCTGTAAATTTGGTATTTGTTATGCTTTGCAATTTGGAATTCATATTAAAACATCAAAATTGGGCGTAATTAGGTTTCTTTTGCTTAGAATAGTCGATATTTTCGTACATTTTTTTGGCAACAATATCCTTGATGGTCTTGTTTTGTCCTGCTTCTCAATGGGGACATTTCTCTCGTCAATTTTATTTTCAGTGCATTTTAGCTGCAAAGTCATTTCTTAGGGAGAGAGAGAGAGAGAGATTGAAATTTTTACTGTGGTGATCTACAAATGATAAGTCATGGAAGATTATTCGTATATTGGTTTTAATTGTCGTTATCTTATTTTTGACACAGGAGCTGCAATATGTGTTGAGGTTTGAATTCTGACATATTCTTTTAAGTACAATGGGAGTTGAGACAGTCGCAGGGTCATGGTTAAGTAGTATGTGGAGAACTTCACGTAAGGGCAAAGTTTTGGAACCTGAAAAGGCCGAGATTGGAATTCTGGCATTTGAAGTTGCAAGTTTGATGTCTAAGGTGGTTAACTTGTGGAATTGTCTGAGTGATAGGCAGATTGTTAGGTTGAGGGAAGACATATTGAACTCACTTGGTATTAGAAAGCTTGTATCAGACGATGATGATTATCTAATGGATCTTGCACTTGCTGAAATAATTGAGAATTTGGGATACTTGGCAAAATCGGTAGCACGGCTTGGGAAAAAGTGCACAGACCCAATATATCACCATCTTGAACATGTTTTTGATGACCCAATTGCTATTGATCTCAAATGGTATGGGTGGGAATACAAGTCGAAGAAGATGGAGAGGAAAGTTAAGAAAATGGAAAGATTTGTTGCAGTTACGGTGCTAATGTATCAAGAGCTTGAAGTGTTGGCTGAGCTTGAGCAAAGTCTCAGGCAAATGCAATGCAGTATAGATTTAGGTCAGGTGAAATTGCTTGAGTTTCAGCAGAAGGTTATGTGGCAGCGGCAAGAAGTAAAAAACCTGAGAGAAACATGTCCGTGGGTTCGGACATTTGATTACACCGTCAGGCTTATGCTAAGGTCTCTTTTTACAATAGTCGCAAGAATCATACATATATTTGGGATTAATCAATTTGCATCTGTTGAAGAGAACAATAACACTGAACACATTGACCCTAGTTGTCTGGTTCGCAGCCATTCCATATCTGCTCGGATGCATACTTTAGTTCATCCATCAGAACATAGCTTGTCTAGGTTTCATTCTGGACCTGTTAGCAGGTCAGTTTCAAATCTGGGGATGAGTGGTGATAAGATTAGATCAAAAAAGAAGCAATTTCAAACTAATCACCAAGCAACGACCTCTCGTGGCAGGTCTCTGTCATTGAAAGCTAGAGGATTTGCTAATGTTAGACCCTTTAAAGGGTGCATGACAGGTGGACGTGAGTCTCCTGTTCTGCAAAGCTCCATGCTGGCAAGCAGTGGCTCTCTGAGGTCTACTGCTTCTTTTTCAAATGACATTAACAAAATTAAAGGTACCAGCAGGATGCCACTTCCTTGTGGTAACCTAATACACACAAAGCACAAGTTACTGAATGGCCCTCCATGCACTCTTGGTGCTGCTGCTTTGGCTCTCCACTATGCAAATATCATCATTTTGATAGAGAAGCTAGCTTCATCTCCACATTTGATAAGCCTTGATGCTAGAGACGACCTATATGTTATGCTACCCACAAGTATCAGAGCCTCTCTGAGCGAAAAGCTGAAGTTATTTACTGAATCTTCAGTCTCATCCACTTACAATCCTGCCCTTGCAGCAGAGTGGAGTCTCGCATTGTCAAGAATACTAGAATGGTTGGCTCCGCTTGCTCATAACATGATAAGGTGGCATTCCGAGCGGAATTTTGAGAAACAACATAAGGTTCCTGAGACAAACATGCTTCTGGTCCAGACTCTTCACTTTTCAAATAAAGTAGAGACAGAAGCTGCAATTATAGAGCTTCTTATGGGTCTGAATTACGTCTCGAGGTTCGGAAGGGAAATTGATGAAAGGGCTTTTGTGCAGTCTGCTGGTAGAAGTGCTTGTGGTGATTATTTTGGCCAAGCGGATAACATTGTCTACAGTAGATGAACAAGAAGAGATCTCTCACTAACTAACAATTGAAGGAGTACTGCTTGGTCAATCGAGCAGTATATTTTCACTCTTCTCAGTTCCATGCTAGTGGGAAGGCATAGTCCATTTTCAGCAATCCGTCGAATCATATTTCATTTCAGGTTTGCCTCTGTTGTGATAGGTTGTGTATTTGACATCAACAAATTCGTTTATATATATTCAGGTCTTATAGCTAATTCCATGAAAAGTGCACTTCATGTGTCCATTGTGGTTTATATGTTATCTTCACAAGCCTTCGTTCCGTGACAGACACCTTTGACATTTTCTTGATCTCAATGAGGCGTCATTCTGATTACATATAAACTTGAATTAGAGTAGTAGGATTAGAATATTTCTTAAAGGCATGTGATACTTGTCCAACAAACTTTCTGGAGAGTGTAATGCAAGTGAACTTTATGCTCCTTGGTAACTTACATATAGTTGCGGTTCAGCATGAGGCTCTTGCTATCGTTTCTTGTTTTTAGCTACTGTTTTTCTCCCCTTTCCTCAATAATGCAAGTATCGCATTTAGTTTTGGATAGGACTTATGAATATTCTATCTAGTTTAGTGTTTTCTTTCCTCCTTGTTGATTGGAGCGACTTGCCAGCTAACTGAAAAGTTTTCAGGCCTATGTTACAGTGCATAAATGGTGTTAAGTGATGATTTTCTGGTAATTGCCCAATAAAATTTTACTTGCACGGGAACATCTAGAATTTCAACTTTCAACAGCATCCATTATCCAACCTTGGTGGCTTTTTATCAGTGTCTATGAAATTTTACCTTTTTTGTTTCTTATTTCTGTACTATGATTTGATAATACTTTTCCACCCAGTAACTCTCAGCAGCTGAGGCTGATTGTTTGCCTTTTTTCTTGTTTTGTGTTGCTTATGAATTCATTGCTTTCATGCATGATGACGTTTCATGGTGCATATTCTCTCACTGATCATCAAAGCAACGTATGACATTCAGTGATAAATAACAATCAGGCACGAATCACAACATACCTTCTCCATATCCGAGGAGATAACATTATGAGGAAAGGTGGAAAGACAAAGAAAAGCATGAGCATATTACAGGAGATAATTTGAACTTATTTTATGAGGTGGAATTGTACTTTGGATATAGCGGAAACTTCTGTGGCATAGGATGCAATCTCCAAATGGAGAGACTCAAGTTTTGAGTCCTTTTAGCTTACCTATTACCTCAGCTTCAAACCTGACGTACTATGCTAGCAAACTAAGTAGGCAAAGTATGGCCTGAACTTCCAACATATATAGGGAGGCAAAAGGGTTTTAGCTAAGTTTTTTTTTTTTTTGGGATCAAAACGGAGTTACCTAAGTTAAACCTATGAATTTTGAGATCAAGATTTTAGATTGGACATGTAGCCATCTAGGTAAGTTACGCTCTACGAAGGCAGATGAGAAATATACTTATCTTTAAAAATTTCCCCATTTTTTCATACAAATATTGTTGATCTTTCTAATGAAATGCTTCTTTAACAACAAATAGCTAGGCTGAGAAGACGAGCTATAGAAGCAACTGTTTTACTTAATCCCAGATTTGGTTATACCTTGAGGAAGATTGATGCAGGGTACCTTATGAACTATCCTGCAACAATCGAACACAAACGGAATAGTTTAGAGAAAACACTCTCTAGACTCTTTTATCAATCAATAATACTCAAAAACTATCGTGCCCTTAAGGCTTACAACTTATTATATAGGAAAATTCGAAAATAACAGCTTTAATATTTTTCAATAATTAACAAAAAATTACCAAAAATAGAAAATTAAAAAATAATACTCCCTCCGTCCCGCAAAGTTAGACACTTTTGGGAGTTCTAACTTTTAAGGAGGAAATATTATTCTATTGTGAAAATCCCAAGTGTCCAATCTTACCCTCCTAGTGTAGTTTGACTTGTGCTTCAAAATTTGAATTTCAAATTTTGTGCTCAAAAGAAAAGGGTAAAATGGAAAGTTTGTCATATTTTGTTTTTGACTTTTCAAAGTGGATAAATTATATGGGACAATAAAAAGCATGAAAGTGTCAAACTTTTGGGGACGGAGTAGCAAAATAAAAACTCTAGAATGGCGCAGCTTAATTCGGATTTCCTTGCCCAAGTAATTCGGATTTTCCTTGCCTTGGCAATTGCCAAGTAACTGCAAATTTGGCCATTCGGAGCCCTAAACAGCGACGAAAGCCTGAAAAACGATGTACGCCATCGCCACAGGCGATGGGTCTTGATTGTTGGGCCGTTTCGGGTAGGACCCAAGTGGGCCCAACGCAAAATTCCACAACAGCATAATTACGATTTTGCCACCCTAGGCTTAAAATGCCTAAGGTACTCTTCCTCCGTGGCTACTACATCAAAGATCTACAGTGCTGGTTAAGTTTGGCAACTCAAGGGGAATTTCGAAATCGAGTCTATTTGTATGTAAATTCAGCCTAACCCATGAGGATATCCCCAAGGGATTTAGGAAACTAATTGATAGTTCTGCTTGCAAACATGTGAAAATTTGCTGAGGCTGATAGCGGCATCAAAATTTGGTGAGGGCACGAAGAAATGCTCTGTGGTGGCCGGTGGGAGTATACAAAAGGTTAGTAATAGTCTATGAAACTTAGTCGACTTGTGTTGAAACAACAACAACAATAACAATAACATAACCCATTTAGTCCCCAATAATTGGGGGTATGGGCGGGGGAAGGATAGGAGACAGACCTAACCTTTGGCAATAAATGCACAAAGTGGCTGCTCCCAGAATACCACTGAAACAGATGGATTGGAGACAGACCTAACCTTTGGCAATAAATGCACAAAGTGGCTGCTCACAGAATATCACTGAAACAGTGATCCCCCTATACCGTCGCGTTTGCTGCGGAATCATGCCCTCAAATCAAAGCCAAAAGGCATCAGAGAGGGCAGACCCAAGAATCACTTTGATTTATGTGCACATTACCATGCTTCTTTCATTCAGCATCCAGAGCATTGGCGTTGCACATTACCAGTCGACTTGTGTTGAAACAAAAGTACTAATTGCAGATGCATAGTGAAACCATACCCAGTTATTGAATCTGAAGAGTTGCATATGAAAATAGTGCTACTGAGGTATTTTATGACTCTTGGACAGCACTACTACATAAATAGCACAAATTGTTTAAGCAAAGGTGGGCGTATCCCAAGTATGAGGAAAGGGTAGGTTTATCCAACAATATCATAGAGGATGCGCTAAGTTTTTCCATGAATTAGACTATCGTTTCTGTAACCTAGGTGGTCACTTGTACGGAATTTCGCTTTGTGGCTATGGCTTTTAGTGGTACTAGCTTCCGCACTGATATACCCATCCTTTCTGTCATGTCTGTAATTCCTGGAGAGAGAGAGCTGTTCACCTCCCAATCAAAAGACTGTATCAGGGTGGCCAGAGCAAGGTGAAGCACTCGCTGGGCTAATGCAAAGCCAACACATATCCTTCTCCCTGATCCGAATGGGATCAACTCAAAGTGTTGCCCTTTGTATTCAATGTTCTTGCCCAAAAACCTCTCCGGCTTGAAAGACAAGGGGTCATCCCAGGACTCTGGGTCCCTTCCAATTGCCCATACATTTACAAATACTTGCGTATTTTTGGGTATTTGATACCCCATGAAGCTAGAATCTTCAATTGCATTGCGTGGTAGAAGGAATGGAACTGCAGGGTGTAATCGGAGTGTTTCCTTCACCACTGCTTGCAAATAAGGGAGATCATCCATATTCTTCTCTTCAACTTTCCCATAGATTCCAATGATACTATCCATCTCTTCTTTAACCTTTCTCATTGAATCAGGGTTACGTAGTAGCTCTACCATTGCCCATTCAAGAGTGCTGCTTGTGGTTTCTGAGCCACCGAAAAACATTTCCTGCACCATGAGCATATTGATTAAAAAATTTGGTTGGAAGTCATGTGCACCAGAATGATAGTTTCATTTTCTGAAAATATTCAATCGAATCACAAGCACACAAAGAGCGATAGAGGATGTTATTACCAGTATAATAATAGTCACATTTCTCTCTGATATCTTGTCTGGCCCTTCTTTGCCATCACCTTCATACTCCAACATAACATCCAGGAAGTCTTTGTGCACCTTCTCAATACTCGAATGCTTCTTCTGCTGAATCCTCTCAGTCACGAACTTGGCTGCAATCGTCATGATACGTCCCATATGCCGATCCGCATTCCTTTTGATCCCCATAGGGTCCATCCATTTCAGATACGGCAGGAAATCCGCTACATTAGGCTTCCCTGCCAACTCCATTACCTTGCTCATTGCATCGAAGAATTCATGCCCTTCCACTGACTGCGGTTCCAGAAGATCTTTTGACAACATGAGGTTGCCTACCACATTGAAAGCCATGAGGAAGAGGAAACGGCTTAGCTGTACCTCACCCAATCCTCCGCATGCACGTGACGCCAGCGAATCCTCCTCAATCCACCGGATCATGTTATCAACACATTTCTGCCTGAGAGCAGCTGTACCATTGACTCGTTTGTTGACCAGGAACTCCGAGGAACATAGTCTCCTTAGTATTCGCCAATATGTGCCATAGTTACCCACAGCCATTGATCCTTGGTTGTAGCCCCATGATGTTAGTGCATCAGGGCATTTTCGGTCGCAAAAAGTTGAGTCGTGGTTCTTGAACAATTCTGCCGCTGCCTTGGGTGATTGTATAACCATGGTGTTTACTGATCCAAGCTTTAACCAAAGTACTGGTCCATATTTGGATCTGAGCTTGTACAGGTTTTGGTGTGGCATAATTCCAAGATCAAACATATTGCCAATCACTGGCCATCCAGTTGGCCCTGGTGGTCTCTGTTTGGTTGCACTGTTCCGCGTCTTGGTCCAAATGAGCAGAAGAAGAAGAGGAAGCAGAAAAAGAGGAAGTGTTGGTGAAGCACCCAACCAGGTAAGTGAACACCAAATGCTCTCCATTTTTGTGTTTCAGGTCTTGTTTTTTTGTTAAGACTTTTCTCCCGAAACTCTGTGTTCATGTATTCTATCTATATATAAGAAAACAACTTCATCGCATCTGTGAGTTGGGTTTTTTTGGGTAAAAAATTGAAAGACACTTGAAAGATATATCATTATGACATGAACAAAACTTAAAATGTGATACGTGGGTCTGATAAAAAGAATCATTAGTATTATTTATGGAACTCCTTCCTACCTTTCTATGTTCAGTCAAGTACTTGATTGTATGCAGGCATTGGAAAGTAATGTTGATTTTATCGCTAAAATAAATTACGCCTCATTGGCCAACCCATTCCATCGTCGAGTCGATCTGCCTCATTATTGCTATTGAAATAAAAGTTGAAATACAGTTGAACGATAAGTAATTATGTGTATGTAGGGTTTTTTGGAAATAAAAGTTGACAGACAGTTGAAAGGTATCTATCATGGAAAATGCTAAACTCCGCTCTTAGGGCGGAGGATAATGTGTAGAAGATGTATTGATACCCGAAAAAAGTATATTAATACCCGTGAAAGTGTATTGTTATCCATGAAATATGTATAGAAATCCGAACTCAGTTGTCGTTTATATTACTCTCTGCCTAGTGGCGGATGTTAGCAAGACCCATCTATCATCACTCATGATTTATTTTGTGTTCTCTAACAAAAATTTGAAATGCGATGCATGGGTTCGATGAAAAGAATCATTAGTATTATTTATGGAACTCCTTCCGAGCTTTCTACGCCAATGTAGGCCCAATGATCCAGTAGAGTACTTATTTGGGAGATGTTAATGCAAAAATTATTTTTGTTAATATTAAAACTTTTATGCATAAAACACTTGTACCGTGTACAAAGTTTAATGCTCTCATGAATAGTAGTTTTGGCATTAACAAAAAGTGTTTTGGCATTATCATTTAGAAGAAAGATTTTGGCTCTCCCTTTTCTTATAATGGCACTCCAAAATTTGTCTTTTAGTATTAAAAAAAAACACGCAACACAAGTTCTAAAATACAAATTTTGGATTGCTATTATAAGAAAGTAGAGTGGCAAAATCATTGTCCTATCATTTATCATTTTTATCCAGGCGTGAAAAAGTGATTTTGAAGGCCAATCATCTTACGGTCCCTGGTTCATATTAGTTAGGATTTTAATTTTATTGATTTTTGCTAAAATTATTGGTCTAAATTGGAATTTTACTCAATTCCTTTATCGCTTATATTATTTACCAAGGCCGGCAATTGGCACAGAGCCGGAATTTTATTTGATTTTTTTTATCATTAATATAACTGACCAAGGTTGGCACTGACCTATAACCATAGGAGCGACGGCTTTAGGCTCTTAATTTTTTGTTTTAAAGTTGAGTATGAGTAATAGTAATATATACTCCTGTATTAGAAAAGAAAAATGCTAAAACTGTTCTTTTAAACGTCAAAGTCCTTGCTCCCTGATAGTGTTAAATAAATGCTCAAATTCTTGAAAAATATTTTTAAACGTTTTGCGAACATATAGAGGCTAGCAGATTTTCCTTGAGCGGCTAGTATTTTAAATTTCGTATGTAGGAGGAGCTAGGTTGGTCCCGGGTGCTTCAGTCGCGGAATCAATCCAATATCCCCTTGTCTAGTTAAGGATGCGTACATTCAACCCTTTTTCTAGACCTTGCTGTAGTGGGAGACTCGTAGCCTTGAATTTGAACTTCTGATTTAGAGATTATTCTAACATACCCCAGAGTGGTATTAGGGCATTGCTACTCCAAAATATATGGACATTATGATTGAAAAATTGGTAAATAACAGCCGTTAGGTCAAAATCACTCACAAAAAGTAAGGTGGATTTGCTAAAAACGAGATGGTGTTTCGATTTCTTGCGGCAAATCATTATTTTACTTGCCATACAATTGGCTTTATATAACGTTTAATATGAACACTTTTACTACAATATTGGACTACATTTGGTACAATGTGTGACTACACTTCCTACAATAGGCTAGACAAGTAGCAGGTTAAATAAAGCTAGTTTATATATATATATTAGAAATATTCTAGTCCACTACTCTTACCACCCACACTGCCCATACCTTTCATTTCCCGATCAAATTTTGATGATCGGAACCGTCCAATGTGTTTAAAACGTGTTTTTAAACGTCCTATGAGAAATCATAAAAAAAAAAAGACCGGGAGGGGCTTCATCCGAGCAGTTTTCGATAAAACACGATCATCAAAATTTGATCGGGAAATGCCTAGTCCGGACAATCCTGGACCGTAACTATCCCTGACTAGATAGTTACTGATATGTACAGTCCAGATCTAGTCCGGGATCCCTATGTCCGGGACTCATAGTTCCGGATCAAATTTTCATGATCCGAACCGTCCAATGTGTTTAAAATGTGTTTTCAAGGGTCTACGCGAGAAATCATCCAAACAGAATACTGGGAAGGGCTTGATCTAAGCAGTTTATCATAAAACTGCATATGTACAGTTTTTGTGAAAAACTGCTCGGATCTAGCCCTTCCCGGTCGTTTTTTTTTTATGATTTCTCGCGGGGACTCTTAAAACGCATTTTAAACACATTGGACGGTTTGGATCATGCAAAAATAATGTTTAAAACCTTCAAAACACCCAAAAACCTTCAATCCGGGATCCTTGACTGGATCATCGGTGCTGATATATATATATATATATATATATATATATATATATATATATATATATATATATATATATATACACAATTATTCGAAAACAATAAATTTAATCCAAAATTTGTATTTATTTCTAAATAGTTTTTTGAAATATCTTTAATTAACTTGCAAATATCTAAAAATTTGTAAATATTCTAGTGAAAAAAAGGTATCATTTATAATTTTAATCGCTTACAATTTGACTCCATAATTCTTCTACAAATACACGCTACCAAATTGTTATAATAAAATTCATCAGAAAAAGTTAAACCATAGTAGTAAATATTTAGTAGGACAAAGAGCCTCTTTTTCATATGTAAGTTCCCTTAAAAAGCATCATTGTATATAGTTTCGGTGTTAGTTTTTGAAAAAACTGACATGGAATACTAATTTTTTCACATCGCTTTTCTCTTAAAACCGACATTAAAATTGATCAGGTAATCGTATATAATTTCTATGCCAGTTTTTCAAAGAATCGACATGGAATACTTATTTTTTCTTGTCACTTTTCTCTTAAAACCGACATTAAAGTTGATCAGGTAATTGTATATAATTTCTATGTCAGTTTTTCAAAGAACCGACATGGAATACTTATTTTGTCATGTCGTTTTTCTCTTAAAACCGACATTAAAATTGCTAAGCTTATGCTACAAGTATTTTTTTTAAAAAATATAGTATAAATATTTTGTTTGTCTTTTGTCAACAAGAAGTGTGCTAGCTTAATTCGTAACATGCGCGTGCGAGGAGCTCAAGGTCTCAAGTTCGAGTCCTGGGGCAAGCAAATATTGGCCACCACGGGTAGTGCCACTTGGGCTCCACTGGGAGGGCCATGAGGCCACATAGGAGCCTTGTCAGCTCCACGTGTTTGAACTAGAATTGGGGTTTTTGTTGGAATGGAGGATAAATAATAACATGACGGTTATACCCGTCATCTTAGAGATTTAATGACACTTTAACACCATCATGTTTGTGATAGAAGATGAAAGTTTTAAAGGGTAATTGAAAGTATAAGATGACAGTTTTAAATTGTCATCTTATGTTTTAATGACACTTATAATGCGTCACAAACAATTTAGACTTTTAATGTTAGCTCCTCACGTTTAATGACGCGTTTGACTGTCATCTTTTAGCATTATTGTAATAGTGTGTATAGTGACCGAATTTTGATAATCGCAAGTGTTGCTAACAAAATTATTCGATCAGTTAGTGTCAGAGTGACGACCACCGGCAACAATAGACAAATGATTTGATTAAGAGCTTGAAGACCATTTTAAATTGATTAATATGACATGATTTTCAAACTAAATAACTAATAGTGGTGATTGATAGTAATCATAGTGCATCTATATAATTGGCTAAAGTGAATTGATTGATTGTTTAAGAGTTTAACACACTGATCGAACCAGTTGGATTCATCAATGACATCATTTGCATATGTGATAGTTGACAATAATGTTTGATACAGTGATCAGTGAGGATTGAAACAATTGACCAAAATGGATTGGATAATTTCTTTAGTTGTTTAACCAATTGGTCGATTCCTTTGCATCAATCAAGATATGACAATGAATTTGGAAATTAACCGTCATGGTGGTTAACTTTGAGTAGTTGGCTACTGTAGGAACAACCACTGAATATTGATCCACTAATTTGAAGTGTTCAATTCAATAAACGTTCAATTTCATTAACCAAAATGGTAATACACTTAAATTTTATTAACTATAAAGTTAATACTGTGTTGACCTAAGTCACATTAAACTATTGAAGCAAATACCTTATTAACTACCCTTATTATTGTGTATTAATGGTGATACATAAATGCGTACCTACTCGTCACCCATATTATACTTACCATAGAATAAGGCTATGGATTAACCTGATCATACTTACCACCATAACTATAACATTGGATAAACCTACGGGTACAGAACAAAGGGGACAAAAAATGCACAGATGGCGTTCGGGGACCCACTTTTGGGTCCCACACGAGTGATCCGAACCGTTCATTATTCTTAGAACATTTTTTCGAGGGGTCCCACAAAATTTCAGCTCAATTGGACGGTTAGAAGTGGTTCAACCAAAGCCCCACCGTTTCAATCAAAAGACCCCTCGGAAAAATGTTCTAAGAATAATGAACAGTTCGGATCACTCGTGTGGGACCCAAAAGTGGGTCCCCGAACGCCATTTGTGCATTTTTTGTCCCCTTTGTTCTGTACCCGTAGCACTGTCCTATAAAATTGAACACACTGATCCTAGTTTTTTTTTTTGATGACCAGGTGTCTGGGCCAGCTTTGCGCACCTGAACTAATCCTGGGAGACCAATTCCGCTGTTCACTAGCGGGGGCCCCATTTAAAGCCAGAGCAAAGCTCTGTATGGACTGGCCCCAAAGGAGTTAATAGCACCTACGAGGTTTCGAGCCTGATCCTAGTTGTCTGGTTTGCTGCCATTCTATATCTGCTCGGATGCGTATTTTAGTTCATCCATCAGAAAATAGCTCGTCTAGGTTTCATTCTGGACCTGTTAGCGGGTTAGTTTCAAATCTGGGTATGAGTGATGATAAGATTAGATAAAAAAAAAAAAAAAAGCAATTTCAAATCTGGGTATGAGTGATGATAAGATTAGATAAAAAAAAAAAAAAAGCAATTTCAAACTCATTACCAGTCAACGACCTCTAGTGGTAGGCCTTTGTTATTGAAAGCTAGAGCATTTGCTAATGTTAGACCTTTTAAAGGATGCACAACAGGTGGACGTGAGTCTCCCGTTCTGCAAAGCTGTATGCTGGCAAGCAGTGGCTCTCTGAGGTCTACTGGTTCTCTTTCGAATGAAATTAACAAAACTAAAGATACCAACTTCCTCTTTTAATCTAATACACTCAAAGCACAAGTTACTGAATGGCCCTCCATGCACTCATGGTGCTGCTGCTTTGGCTCTCCACTATGCAAATATCATCATTTTGATAGAGAAGCTAGCTTGATCTCTACGTTTGATAAGCCTCGATGCAAGGTGGCATTCTGAGCGGAATTTTGAGAAACAGCACTAGGTTCCTGGGACAAACATGCTTCTGGTCCAGACTCTTCACTTTGCTAATAAAGTACAGACAGATGCTGCAATTATAGAGCTTCTTATGGGTCTGAATTACCTTTCGAGGTTGGGAAGGGAAATTGATGATAGGGTTTTTGTGCAGTCTGCTAGTAGAAGTGCTCGTGGTGATTATTGTGTCCAAAGAGATAACATCGTCTACAGTATGTGATGAACAAGAAGAGATCTCCCACTAACTAACAATTGAAGGAGTACTGCTTGGTCAATCGAGCGGTATATTTTCACTCTTTCGTGTTCTTTGCTAGTGGCAAGGTATATTCCATTTTAAGCACTCCGTTGTGTCATATTTCATTTCAGGTTTGCCTCTGTTGAGATAGGTTGTGTATTTGACATCCACTAATTCGTTTATAGTCGATATATTCAGGTCTTATTCTAATTCCATGAAAAGTGCACTTCATGTGTCCATTGTGGTTTATATGTTATCTTCGCAAGCCTTTGTGCCATGACAGACACCTTTGACATTTTCTTGATCTCAATG
Organism: Vaccinium darrowii; assembly: GCA_020921065.1. Lineage (NCBI taxonomy): Eukaryota > Viridiplantae > Streptophyta > Magnoliopsida > Ericales > Ericaceae > Vaccinium > Vaccinium darrowii. The sequence continues at coordinate 30,009,880 of CM037161.1, read as the reverse complement.
AGGCGTCATTCTGATTACCCATAAACTTGAATTAGACTAGTAGGATTGGAATATTTCTTAAAGGCATGTGGTACTTGTCCAACAAACGTTTTGGAGAGTGTAAAGTAAGTGAACTTTATGCTCCTGGTAACTTACATATAATTACGGTTCAGCATGAGGCTCTTGCTATCGTTTCTTGTTTTTTGCTACTATTTTTGCTCCTTTCCTCAATTGTGCGTGTATCACATCTAGTTTTGGAAAAGATTTATGAATCTACTTTCTAGTATAGTGTCTTCTTTCCTCCTTGTTGATTGGAGCGACTAGCTAGCTAATGGAAAAGTTTTCGGGCCCATGTGACAGGGCAAAAATGGTGTAAGTGATGAGTTTCTGTAATTGCCCACTAAAGTTTTACTTGCAAGGGAACATCTAGAATTTCTACTTCCAACAGCATCCAACCTTGGTGGCTTTTTGTCAGTGTCTATGAAATTTTACCTTCTTTGTTTCTAAATTCTGTACTATGATTTGATAATACTTTTCCACCCTAGTAACTTTTAGCAGCTAAGGTTGATGTTGGAATCACATCATATCCGGCGTAATATTTGACTGGATTCTTAGGGATTTGATTGATATGTAATCCCGCAATATTAGCTTTTTTGATTTTATTTCGTTTCCTTTTATCTTTCATTCTCATGGGTATATATACCCCTCTGTTGTAAATACATTAATAAAAGATTCAATATATTCTTTCTTCTCTTTTCTAGTTGGTATCAGAGCCAACATCTATCTCACCAAACAATAACCCTAGCCACCAAACTGTAACCCTAGCCAACACTAGCCACCACTCTCCGACTACTTCCTCTCTCTCTCTCTCTCTCTCTCTCTTTTAACCCGTCACGGTACTGCCCTAGTTTTTTCACCAGTTGCTATTATAATAGCAACCTAGGTTTTTTTCTCTCTTTAATTGCTGTGATCCGTTTGGGTCATAGTTGGTCACGTGCGTGACTTGTTGATGCTGTAGAAAGGCCTCGTGTGCTCTTTCTATTCTATTTTTCTTGGGCTAACAGATTAGTGTGTAGCCCTCCCTTTCTTTATCACCACCGGGTTGATTGCTCTTTGTTTGCGCGGTCTTCACAATGACTGATGGAGGTAAAAAGAACGGTGTTGGGGAGCCGTCAGTTGGTGCTTCTGTAGTCAAGCCCGAGTTGTCTCCGCCTATGCCTGGTGGTAAGGTAACAAGTGTTTTATTGAATGGCAGAAATTTTGCTGCTTGGTCTCGATCTTTCCGTCTTTTTTTTTGCGCGACAAGATGTCCTGGCTCTTGGGTAAAATGCCTCGTCCCGCTGATGATGATCCCACATTAGAACAATGGAACATTGATAATTGGACTATTCTTGGATGGTTCTTTAGCTTTATGGAACCGTCTATTTTTAACATGTTTATGTATCGTGAAACTGCTGATAGCCTTTGGAAAGCCTTAACAAAAATGTATGCTCATTCCCATAACGAGGCTCGTATATTTGAGTTACATCAGGAGATCTCCCATGCATCTTAGGAGAGTTTGGGTTTGTCTGTGTCAGAGTTCTTTGGATACTTGTAGGTGCGGTGGGATGAGTTAGCTCAATATGACCCAATTAGTGATTTCGGGGAAATAGCTCATGTTGCCGTGAAAAGGTTGGATCGTCTTCACACTTATTTATTTCTTATGGGTCTAAAGTCAGATTTTGAAAATCTTCGTGCTTAGATTCTCAATACTTCACCATTGCCATCTCTTTTGGATACTTTTGCTATTGTGGATGGTGATGAGCGCAGGCGTCTGATTTCTACTCGTACCCCATCACCAGCTGTTGGGGTTGTATCTGATCAAATGGCATTTGCTGCATCCTCGGGTTTTCGTCCCAATGGGGGTAAAAAAATTTGCCATCACTGCGGAAATTCTGGACATATTAAAGAAACCTGTTGGAAACTTCACCCAGAGTTGAAAGCTCAATTCAAGAAAAAAAAATGGGACCCCCAGCTAGAGTTGCAGCCACTGTCGAGGCTTCTGATTCTCTTCATTCAGTTGTTGCCGAACTTCAGGCTCAGGTAGCACTGTTAAAGTCTCAGAAGTCCACAGCTATTTCGACTCCTATGCCTTCCGTTGCTACTACTGCCATTTTGGCCTTGGTACTCCCACTGCATTTCATGTTCGCTCAGTTTTTGATGTCGGGGAGGCTATGTTGAGTCCCCATTGGGTGGCTGCGACGCAGGATTAAATGGGTGCCTTACAGAAAAATCATACTTGGGATTTAGTGGCTCTTCCTGAGGGGGAGAAAACAGTGGGGTGCAAATGGGTGTTTGCTGTAAAACACAAGGCTGATGGTTTTGTTGACAGGTATAAAGCTCGATTAGTGGCTAAAGGATTTACTCAAGTTCCGGGGAAGGACTTCACTGCTACATTTGCTCCGTGGCAAAACTCACTACATTTCGCTTGCTTATCTCCCTTGCCGCCTCTCATTCGTGGCCTTTACACCAAATGGACGTCAAGAATGCTTTTCTAAATGGGGATTTGGATGAGGTAATTTATATGGAACCCCCTCTGGGTTTTCGGGCTGAGGGGGAGTATGCTGGCAAAGTCTATCGTTTACGAAAATCTCTATATGGGTTGAAGCAATCTTCTCGGGCCTGGTTCGCTCAGTTCAGTGACGTAATCCTTGCCCTTAGTTTTTCAAGGTGTCATTCTGACCACACTTGCTTCATCCGAAGAAACTCTCAAGGACAGTGTGTGATTCTATCTGTATATGTGGATGATATTATTTTGACAGGGGATGACAGGTCAGGGATTGTACAAGTAAGGAAGAACCTTAGCTCAATTTTTGATGTTAAGGATTTGGGAGACTTAAAGTACTTTCTGGGCATATAAGTCGCTCGCTCTAGGCATGGGATTTTCCTTTCACAACGAAAATATTCCCACGATCTCCTGAGAGATACTGGGATGATGGGCTGTAAACCTGCATCGACGCCGATGGATCCAAATGTAAAATTATCAGCCGATTCTGGGGATCCTTTACCAGATATGTCTATGTATCAACGGTTAGTTAGGAGACTCATCTACCGAACTAACACTAGACCTGATCTAGCTTTTGCAGTGAGTTTGGTTAGCCAGTTTATGCATTCCCCCCGCACTTCTCATCTAGATGCAGTTTATCATATTCTCAGATACTTGAAGTCATGTCCTGGTCTTGGTCTATTCTATGATTAAAAAAATTCTCCTGCAATCTCATGCTTCACTGATGCTGATTATGCTGGGTTCGTGACAGATAGGAGGTCCACATCCGGTTTCTGTTCATACTATGGAAACCACCTTATTTCTTGGAAGAGTAAAAAACAATTTGTGGTTTCTCGATCTTCTGCTGAGGCAGAATACAGGGCAATGACTCAGGGATCCTGTGAGATCCTATGGCTTCGCTCCATTCTTGCTGAATTGGGATTTCCTGCATGTATGCCCTCTACATTGTACTGTGATAACAAGTCAGCCATTATGCTAGCCTCCGATTCAGTACTCCACGAAAGAACAAAGCATATTGAGGTTGATATTCATTTCATCAGAGAAAAAGTGAGGCCAGGAATCATCGTTACTAAGTTTGTCCCATCTGGTGAATAGGCTGCTGATGCTCTTACCAAACCAGCAGGGCCATCTCTTCTCAAGACCACTTTTCGCAAGCTGGGCATGATCGATATCTTTGCTCCAGCTTGAGGGGGAGTGTTGGAATCACATCATATCCGGCGTAATATTTGATCGAATTCTTAGGGATTTGATTGATATGTAATCCTGCAATATTAGCTTTTTTGATTTTATTTCGTTTCCTTTTATCTTTCATTCTCTTGGGTATATATACCCCTCTCTTGTAAATACATTAATAAAAGATTCAATATATTCTTTCTTCTATTTTCTAGTGCTAATTGTATACCTTTTTTTCGTATTGCTTATGAATTCACTGCTTTCATGCATGATGAAGTTTCATGGCGCATATTCTCTAATGGATCATCAAGGAAACAGCAACCTATGACATTCGGTGACAATCAGGCATGAATCATAACATTCCTTCTCTATACCTGAGGAGAGAACATTTAGGGGAAAGGTAGAAAGACATGAAAAACTTGTGCTTGTTACAGGAGATAATTTGAACTTAGTTTTCGAGGTGGAATTGTACTTTGGATAAGGTTTTCCCATAAGGGATACCTCTGTGGTGTAGGATGCAATCTCCTAATAAAGAGACTCAATTTGACTCTTTTTAACTTACTTATTTCCTCAGCTTCAAACCTGACCTATTCTAGCAAACTAAGTAGGCAAAGTATATATAGGGAGGCAAAAGGGCTTCAGCTAAGTTTTTTTGTTATCAAAATGGAGTTACCTAAGTTAAACCTATCTATTTCAAGATCAAGATCTTAGATTGGACATCCAGCCATCTAGGCAAGTAGGATTTGTTACGCTCTTCGAAGGCAGATGAGAAATATATTTATCTTTTAAAATTTATGCGTCTTTTCATAGAGATATTGTTGATATTTCTAATGAAATGCTTCTTTAACAACAAATAGCTAGGCTGAGAAGACAAGCCATAGATTGCAACTGTTTTAATTAATCTTTGATTTGGTTGTACCTTGAGGAAGACCAGCAGTGATGGTTAAGTTTGGCAACTTAAGGGGAATGTGGAACTTGAGTCTATTTGTATGCAAATTCGGCCTGCTTATTCCATGTCTGGTTTGTTTATCACTAACCCTTCCTCAACCTTTGTCATTCCATGACAAAAAGGGAGAGTACTAATAATATGTGGGCGTTACTTAAGTGTTATGCTTCAGCGTACCAGGTGGCCAGTACTTATTCAAAGAGATAGGATTTTCTTTTATAATGCGTTTTGTCAGGAAAGTGCCAAAGAGGAAGATTGTAAGCTCCATAGGCCGAGCTCCCTTTTGGTTAGCTCTTTCATGCCGAAAACGCACATTCACATGTATCCCTTTTTATTACATTGTAATTTCTTTCCTTTATCTTTTTAGAGTGTCAGTATAGGAAGTGGAAGGAATTTGGTGTGTCATGTAATGAGGGTTCGATTGTTAAGCGTTAGAAAAGGGTTGTGGCGTTCAAAAAGGCATTTAAAGACTTCAATTGACCTTTTCAGTATTTGGCTTGAGCCATTTATCAAGACCAGTATCTACAGAGTTTCTGTTTCACGGCTCGAGAGATGGCTCGAGCCAAATCAACATTTTTTTTTATCAAAAGCCTACAAATATAATGTGTTAAGGCATCAGCAGGTGACGATTTTTGAGAGCAGCCACAGGCGACAATTTTGAGAGAGAAAAATATCGTGTTTGCTCTAGTTCATTGTGTCTTAGAGATTCAATCTTCCAAATATTCTTCATCAAGAAGTTTAAATCACTTTCAATCTTTACTATTAAGTTACTTTCGGTGAATTTCCTGAAGGGTAATCAGAAGGCTTGAGGATTCGAGGCGGCAGCAGTCAAGCACGAGGTACGGTGAATGAGAATTCGGCGATCGCTCTTGAGTCAATTGTGAGGATTCTCAATTGTGTAGTAAGTGCGATTGTAACCGTAGAATATTTTTTATAATGCTTGATTCCTTTCCGTGGTTTTTTCCCGTTTAGTGCTTTTCCACATATATTCGGTATTCTTCGTGTTTTCTATTCATTCCCTACTTATTGCTTTGTGGTTGATTTGCACCGAAGTAGGAATTTCATATATGTGTTAGGAAAAAGGGTAATTATGGTGTTTAGTGTAAGAATAGAAATCTTGGGGTCCTAAGTGTAATTAAAATTTATTAAGGATAATTAGACATAATTAGGAAATAAATAATTCAAAATTTGGATTATTACGGGATCAATAGTGAGTGGTTACTCGTACATTAGCCAACTAATAAAAGTTAACGACCACGACGGTTAATTTTCAAATTCGTGGTGTCATCTTGATTGATTCAAAGGAATGAACCAATTGGTAAAAACAATTAAACAAAATTACAAAGTCCATTTCCGTCAATTGATTCAATCCTCACTGATCACTACAACAAACGTTATTGTTAACCATCACATATGCTAATGATGTCATAATGATCAATCCGTGGTTCGATCAGTTGGTTAAACTCTTAAACAATCAATCAATTCACTTTAGCCAATTATACAGATGCTCTATGATTACTATCAATCACTTCTATTAGTTCTTACATTTGAAAATCATGTCATATAAATCATTTTAAAATGGTCATTAAGCTCTCAATCAGATCATTTGTCTATTGTAATCAAATGTTGCCGGTAGTCATCACTCTAATACTAACTAATCTATTAATCTTTTTTTAGCACCAGTAGCGATTATCAGAAGTCAATCACCATATCATCTCGATTGAAAGAAACGAATCTGTTAGTACTTGTTAAGTATCTTAATGAAATTGAGTAGTATAACTTGATTAAGTATTACCATTAATTTACTTGAAGGTCCTACTATGGTTTAGCCTTTTTACTAAATTTTTTTATACTAATAACAACTTGGTAGCGTATATTCATAGAAGAATTATGGATTAAAATTTTAAGTAATCAAAATATTTATAGACGTTCCACGAAATATTTACTATTTATTAATGATTTGTTTAGCCTTTTTGTTGAATTTTTTTTATACTAATAACAAATTGGTGATGTATATTTATAGAAGAATTGGTAGCGTGTATTGTAAGTTACTCGTACATTAGCCAACTAATCAAACATAGCCAATTAATAAGTTAATGACCATGACGGTTAATTTTCAAATTTTGTAATCAAATGTTGCCGGTAGTCGTCACTCTAATACTAACTAATCTATTAATCTTTTTTTAGCACGACTAGCGATTATCAGAAGTCAATCGCCATATCATCTCAATTGAATGAAACGAATCTATTAGTACTTGTTAAGTATCTTAATCAAATTGAATAGTATAACTTGATTAAGTATTAACATTAATTTCCTTGAAGGTCCTACTAAATATTTACTATTCACTAATTATTGGTTTAGCCTTTTTGTTAATTTTTTTTATACTAATAAAAAATTGGTAGCGTATAGCCATAGAAGAAGTATGGATTAAAATTGTAAGTAATCAAAATATTTATAGACGTTCCTACTAAATATTTACTATTTATTAATGATTGGTTTAGCCTTTTTTTTGAATTTTTTTTATACTAATAACAAATTGGTGATGTATATTAATAGAAGAATTGGTAGCGTGCATTATAAGTTACTCGTACATTAGCTAACTAATAAGTTAATGACCATGACGGTTAATTATCAAATTTGTTGTCGTCTTGATTCAAAGGAATAAACCAATTAGTTAAACAATTAAATAACAAGCGTTATTATTAACTATCACGTATGCTAGTAGTTTCATATTGATCAATCCAATCCAAATGGTTCGATCAATTGGTTAAACTTTAAACAATCAATCAATTCACTTTAGCCAATTATATAGATGCCCTATGATTACTATCAATCACCACTATTAGTTCTTACATGTGAAAATCATATCCATTTTAATCATTTTAACATGGGCTTTAAGCTCTCAAATAAATCATTTGTCTATTGTAGTCAAATGTTGTCGTCACTCTAACACTAACTGATCTATTAATTTTTGTTAGCACCAATAGCGTTTTTCAGAACTCAGTCACTATATCATCTCGATTGAATGAAACGAATCAATTACTTGTTAAGTATCTAAATCAAATTGAATAGTATAACTTCATTATTGACATTAATTTAATAGAAAAGTACTCCTACTAAATATTTATACTATTTAACAAGTGTTACTGTTAACTATCACATATGCTAGTAGTTTCGTATTGATCAATCCAATCCAAATGGTTCGATCAGTTGGTTAAACTTTAAACAATTAGTCAATTCACTTTAGCCAATTATATAAATGCCCTATGATTACTATCAATCACCACTATTAGTTCTTACATGTGAAAATCATATCATTTTAATCATTTTAAAATGGACTTTAAGCTCTCAAATAAATCATTTGTCTATTGTAGTCAAATGTTGCCGTCACTCTAAACACTAACTGATCTATTAATTTTTGTTAGCACCAATAGCATTTATCAGAACTCAGTCACTATATCATCTCGATCGAATGAAACGAATCAATTACGTGTTAAGTATCTAAATCAAATTGAATAGTATAACTTCATTAAAGATTGACATTAATTTAATAGAAAGGTACTCCTACTAAATATTTAGGCAGTTGATAATGCCAAAACCAATAGTGTTCCTGCCAAAACCAAAAATGTTTCTGCCAAAACACTACTTTTTTTTTACTTCTACAATGTCTTATATGCCCTTTACTAAACATAAACCACAACAACCAAAATAAATAAATAACAACGAATGAGAGAATAGGTTGTTGATACAGTGGATGCAGGCTGGACATGGTGTTGCTGACCCACGCTTGCTTTTTCATTTATGTTTCTCTTTGGATGGACGACGAAATAATCAAAAAAAAATTTGGTTTGAGATCGTTTAGTTTCCCCAGTTTTTCCCCCTTTAGTCACCTCCATTGTTCGGTTTTTTTGGTCAATTTTAGATCCGAAAAACGATCGGAATCGTTCATTTTGATCAACTCACTGAGAAAAGTAAGACACCAAAAATCAGTTCGATCGGAGTTCATTTGATACATAAACGAATCATATATATTTGTGCAAGAAATAAAAGAAAGGAAAATATTGTTTGAAACTTTAAATGTTTATTTTCTTTTTCTCGCACAAACACGATTCAGTCATGTATCAAATGAACTCTGATCGAACTGATTTTTGGAGTGCTTACTCTTCTCGATGAGTTCTAATATATGAACTTTTTTTTTTTTTTGCGCAAACACAATTTGGTCATGTATCAAAAGAATTCTAATCAAATTGATTTGTGGAGTGCTTACTCTTGTTGACAAGTTCTAAAAAATGAAAAATTCTGATTATTTTTTGGGATCTAGAATGGACCCAAGAAATTTGAAAAACCTGATGGGAACTGACTTCTTTGAGACCACCACCAGAGATGGTAAGGTGACTTAAATCATGATTCTCTCAATTTGATTTCGTAACGTAATTTTCATGTGATGTAGGTGATTCTGTTAATTTGAGTGGTGCCAAACTCAGACTTTCAAAGTTCATTTCTCAGTAATTCTCACCATCCCATTCATTCTATCTTGGCACCACTTAACTCAGATTATATAACTCAGAAGAAATTGAAGGGTTAGTTTTGTAAGTAAAAGGAAGATGGAAAATTCTTGATATAGGAAAGGGCATATAAGTCATTGTAAAGGAAAAAACAATTAGTGTTTTGGCACAAACACTTTTGGTTTTGGAAGGAACAATATTAGTTTTGGCATTATCAGCTGCCAATATTTATACTATTTAACAAGCGTTACTGTTAACTATCACATATGCTAGTAGTTTCATATTGATCAATCCAATCCAAATGGTTCGATCAGTTGGTTAAACTTTAAACAATCAATCAATTCACTTTAGCCAATTATATAGATGCCGTATGATTACTATCAATCACCACTATTAGTTCTTACAGGTGAAAATCATGTCATTTTAATCATTTTAAAATGGACTTTAAGCTCTCAAATAAATCATTTGTCTATTGTAGTCAAATGTTGCCGTCACTCTAACACTAACTGATCTAATTAATTTTTGTTAGCACCAATAGCGTTTTTCAGAACTCAGTCACTATGTCATCTCGATTGAATGAAACGAATCAATTACTTGTTAAGTATCTAAATCAAATTGAATAGTATAACTTCATTAAGTATTAACATTAATTTAATAGAAAGGTCCTACTAAATATTTATATTATTTATCAATTATTGTTTTAGCCTTTTTGTTGGATTTTTTTATACTAATAACAAATTGGAAGCTTGTACTAATAGAAGAAATATGGATTAAAATTGTAAGTTATCAAAATAATAAATGATACTTTGTTTTCACAAAAATATATAGAAATTGATAGTTATTAACAAGTTAATTAAATATATTTAAAAAAATGGAAATTAATACAATTTCTAGGAATATATTTTTAGTTTTCAAATGATTGTTCTAATAATTCTTCATATACAAAATTAATTTTAAACAAGATTTATTTAACCTGCTACTTGACTAACCTACTGTAGTAAGTGAAGTCATACATTGTAATAATGTACTATAAGTTATCATAATAAATGTTGGTACATAATTAAAGCTAGTTTGTATGGCAAGTAAAATTACGATTTTTCACAGGAAATCAAAACACCATCTCGTTTTTAACACTAAAAGACAAATTTTATAGTGCCATTATAAGAAAATGGAGTACCAAAATTTTTCTCCAAAATGATAATGCCAAAACACTTTTTGTTAATGCCAAAACTTCTATGCATGAGAGCATTATACTTTGTACATGGTACCAGTGTTTTATGCATAAAAAGCTTTGATATTACCAAAAACAGTTTTAGCATTAACATCTCAAGTCTCAAATAAGTACTCTACAGAATCATTGGACCTACGTTGGGATAGAAAGCTCAGAAGGAGTTCCATAAATAATAGTACTAATGATTCTTTTCATCGAACCCATGCATCACATTTCAAATTTTTGTTGGAGATCCCGAAGTGAATCATGAGTGATGACAGATGGGTCATGCTAACCTCCGCTCACTTGGCGGAGAGTAATATGAACATAAAGACAAATGAATTCAAATTTGAATACACATCTCACGGATAACGATATATTTTCGTAGATATTAATATACTCCCTCCATTCCTAAATAAGTGTCCACCACGAAAAGTCAAAAATTCTAAAAATGATACACGGAAGAACTTAATTTTTTGATTTGAAAAATGGAAAGAGAGAGAGAGAGAGAGAGAGACAATTATTTAGGAGCGGAGGGAGTACTTCTTTCGGATATCGATACATATTTTACACATTATCATCCGCCGAAGTTTAGCATTTTCCATGATAGATATCTTCCAACCGCCTATCAACTTTTATTTCCCAAAAACCCTACTCACAGAGTCACAGATGATTACCATTCAACTGTCTTTCAACTTTTATTTCAGCTGCCGATTAGCAATAACAAAATTCAATAAAACTCCGGCCATAGACCAATGCAGGCCTTGGTCAATTATTTTATCAATAAAATCAACATTACTTTTCAATGCCTGCATACAATCAAGTACTTGACTGAATCTACTGAATCTTTGGACCTACGTCCATTGACATAGAAAGTTAGGAAGGAGTTGCATAAATAATACATACTAATGATTCTTTTCATCAGACCACGTATCACATTTTAAGTTTTCTTAATGCCACAATGATATATCTTTCAACTTTCTTTCAATTTAAAAAAAAAAAAAAAAAAACCAACTCACAGATGCATGAAGTTGTTTTCTTATATATAGATAGAATTCATGAACAAAAAGTATAAGGAGAAAAGTCTTAACAAAAAAAAAAAAGAACTGAACACAAAAAATGGAGAGCAATTGGTGTTCACTTACCTGGTTGAGTGTTTCACCAACACTTCCTCTTCTTCTGCTTCCTCTTCTTCTTCTGCTCGTGTGGACCAAGGCGCAGAACAGTGCAACCAAACAGAGACCACCAGGGCCAACTGGATGGCCAGTGATTGGCAATATGTTCGATCTTGGAACTATGCCACACCAAAACCTGTACAAGCTCAGATCCAAATATGGACCAGTACTTTGGTTAAAGCTTGGATCAGTGAACACCATGGTTATACAATCACCCAAGGCAGCGGCAGCATTGTTCAAGAACCATGACTCAACTTTTTGCGACCGAAAATGCCCTGATGCACTGACATCATGGGGCTACAACCAAGGATCAATGGCTTTTTTTTTTTGGTAAGTGAAAATTTATTAACCAACCAAAACCAAACAGCAAAAGGGCACGCCCTACAAACACAGAAATGAACCAAAGGAAAGAACTCCTATACAAACTACACCGAACAACTAAACCCTATTGACTACTTGTATCTAATATACACCGGGACACATGCCAAGAATCACATATGGTTCTATTCACCCTTGAATTGGGGAACTTCCCCATGCACATCCGCATTCTAAGAGTCTCGTCAATGCAATCTAAGACCTCTCGTTGACATCTAGAGCGACCTTCAAAAACTCTAAAATTTCGTTCCAACCATAGATGATAGACTGCAGCAGCAAAAGCCAACCGAGCCACCACGGATTTGAAGCTTTTACCCTTGCAAAATCCGATGGCCCAAGCAAGTTCACTTTCCCAATTCTCAGCCTTCCGAGACAGGCAAAATCTAGACAAAATGGACTCCCAAATACCTCCCGAGAAGCTGCATTTAAAGAATAAATGCTGTATACTTTCGTCCTCGTGATTACACAGAATACAAACTGGATCCACTGCCATCCCCCACCTTCTTAATCTGTCTTTCGTTGAAAGCTTGCGAAGACAAGTTAACCAAAGAATGAAAGCCCATTTAGGAACATTTTGCGAAAACCAGACCACATGGGCATAAGGAACCTTATCTCTCTTCCGTCTCACAGCTTCCCATGTATGCTTAGAACAATATTGTCGAGTAGGAGAAACAGTCCAAACCACTTCATCCCTCCTATCATCCATAGGGAAAATAGACCCAGAAATAGAACTCTGAATATGTTGAATTTGACGGCATCTAGGCCTAGGCCAATGCCAATTTCCTTGAAGAATCACAGAGCTTACCTTAGCATACAAATCTCGTCCAATAATTGACAGCGTTCGTTCATCCAGAAGTTTGTACAGAGGGCCATTTGTATGCCAAGTATCCAGCCAAAAGAAAGTATCCTGGCCATTCCCAATAACATGTTTTACCAACAATTGCCCAATAGGCCAAAGCTTGAACAGCTTCCTCATAGACCACGAGCAGTCCAAAGGAGGTTTCATATACCAAAAGCAATGAGCCTTTATGATATAACTATGAATCCATTGCACCCAAAGAGTATCTTCCTTCTTACAAATAGCCCACATATGTCTTAACATAGCAGACTTATTCCAATCTTTGAGCAACTTCAAACCCAGACCTCCTTCGGATTTAGGCAAACAAACATCCATCCATTTAACCTTAGCACTAGCTCGTTGAAGCCGGAGGCCAGACCACAAGAAATTCCTTAGCAAAGCCTCAACTTCATTCAGAATTCTCTGAGGCAAGATGAACAATGAACACCAATAAGACTGCATGTTAAAGAGGACTGATTGGATGAGAAGGGCTCTTCCACCAAACGAGAGAGATCTATTAGTCCAACTATTTATACGCTTCTGAGTGTTTTCCTTGAGATGAATGCAGTCCACATAGCGAAGCCGTGATGAAATCAACGGAACACCCAAATACTTCACAGGAAGGGAGCCCTTAGGAATAGGAAGCATGCTCAGAATCTCATTTTGAACAGCAAGAGGAGTCCCAGAGAAGAAGATCAGACTTTTCTGAACGTTTGGTTTTAAGCCAGACGCATAATAGAAGACATCCAAAGCATCTTTAATAATCCCAATAGAAGGAACATCAGCCCCCGCAAGTAAAAACAAGTCATCAGCAAAAGCTAGAAAGGAGATGGATAAGGTATTACATTTAGGGTGATAGGTAAAATTCCCATCCTGAATTTTCTGCTGCAGAATAGAGTACAAACCTTCCATTACCAACAAAAAGAGATAAGGGGAGATAGGATCGCCTTGGCGAAGGCCTTTCTCTCCTTTAAAGAAGCCTTCCAATTCCCCATTCACCACAACAGAAAACATAGCCGAGGAAACACAGATCCTGACCCAAGTAATAAATTGAATAGGAAAATCCAAAGCTGCCATTACCTCAAAAAGGAAATCCCAGTCCACCGAATCATAGGCCTTCATGAGGTCGATTTTTATCGCACATTTTGCCACACTAGCATCCCTGTGATAGTTCCTCACCAGCTCTTGCATGAGGAGAACGTTATCAGAAATAGCTCTTCCTTTAACAAAGGCTGCTTGAGCCTTATTAATGATATAAGGTAACACAGGTTGCATTCTCTTAGCCAGAATTTTGGATATGACTTTATATAATACATTGCAGCAAGCAATAGGTCGATACTCCTTCATGGATTGAGGACAGCTAGTCTTAGGGATCAGAGTAAGAGCAGTAGCATTCACCTCTCTTGGAAGGCACCCTGTATGGAAGAAATGAGTAATAGCAGAAATGACATCATCTCCTACCACAGACCACTCCTTTTGATAGAAACAAGCATTGAAACCATCTGGCCCCGGAGATTTATCCCCATTAACTGAAAAAAACAGCATCTTTAATCTCAATAGGAGTAACCGGAGCAACAAGAGAATCATGAAATTGAGTTGGGACTGGATTAGAGAACCTAATCCCTCTTGAAGGCCTTTTAAACTCAAATTTTGACCCCAACATCGTCTTGTAGAATCTCAAGATTTCCCCTTTAACAGCGTGAGGCTCATCCAATCGAATTCCGTTGTCATCACAAATAGTCAAAATTTTATTTCGCATCCTATGACTTGCCACTTTTTTATGGAAGAAGCTAGTATTGTTGTCCCCTAACTTTAACCAATTAACTCTGGATTTTTGCTTGCACCATGCTTCTTCTGCCACCCGTAACTCATTATACTGGAACAAACAGAGCTTCGCATAACCAATCAATATAGGATCAGATGTTTTATTAGCACATAAAGTCTGAATAGCAGATAGCTCCTTCTTAACATCCACAACCTTATTCTGAATATCACTATAAAACTGCTTATTAAACCCTCTAAGACAAGGTTTTAGCCTTCGCAGCTTAGCATAAAGAATGGACCAAGGAGATACAACACCATCAACAGGCAAAGACCAAGATTGAGAGAGGATTGACTGGAATTTGTCATGTTTCAGCCAGAAATTGAAAAATTTGAAAGGCTTCTTACCCCCTTTGTAAGGCAAAATTGACACCACAATAGGGCTATGATCAGATATACCGAGAACAAGAACAACTGCTGCAGACTCAGTAAACATATTCAGCCACTGAGTGTTGACCAAAGCCCTGTCCAATCTACTACTACAGTGATCCACTCCAACCCTCTTATTAGACCAGGTATACAGCAACCCGGAAGAGTTCAATTCTTCCATGCCAATGGCATCCAAGCACCTGTTAAAATCATTGGCAGCGTTGACATCAAAGTGAGTACAATCTGACTTCTCATGATGCCATCTAATGGCATTAAAGTCCCCAAGTAGAATCCAGGGAGAAGTACCCACAAGACTAGAAACAGCTTTGATATCGTCCCACAACTGTTGCCTAGCCGACGCTTGATTATGACCGTAAATGACAGAAACAACAAACTTCTTGAGATCCATCTCAACAGCAAGCATAACCATTTGGTCCGAGGAAAAAAGAACATTAACCACAGAGACCTGACTATCCCAAGCCACCACAATTCTAGCAATTACAGTAGTACCAGCATTATGAGTAAAACACCAACCAACAGGAAGACTTCTCTTCATAGCAGAGTCTAAACTTGCCTGCCTTAACTTGGTTTCAACAATACCAATCAAACGAGTCAATGGTGCAGCTGCTCTCAGGCAGAAATGTGTAGATAACATGATCCGGTGGATTGAGGAGGATTCGCTGGTGTCACGTGCATGCGGAGGACTGGGTGAGGTACAGCTAAGCCGTTTCCTCTTCCTCATGGCTTTCAATGTGGTAGGCAACCTCATGTTGTCAAAAGATCTTCTGGAACCGCAGTCAGTGGAAGGGCATGAATTCTTTGATGCAATGAGCAAGGTAACGGAGTTGGCAGGGAAGCCTAATGTTGCGGATTTCCTGCCGTATCTGAAATGGATGGACCCCATGGGAATCAAAAGGAATGCAGATCGGCACATGGGACGAGCCATGAAGATTGTAGCCAAGTTTGTGACGGAGAGGGTTTATCAGAAGAAGCATTCACGCAGTGAGAAGGCGAACAAAGACTTCCTCGACGTTTTGTTGGAGTATGAAGGTGATGGCAAAGAAGGGCCAGACAAGATATCAGAGAGAAATGTGACTATTATTACACTGGTATAACATCCTCTATCGCTCTTTGTTGTTTGCGATTCAATTGAATATTTTCGCAAAATGAAGCTATCATTCCGGTGCATGTGAAAATTTTTAATCAATGCATTCATGGTGCAGGAAATGTTTTTCGCTGGCTCAGAAAGCACAAGCAGCACTCTTGAATGGGCCATGGTAGAGCTACTACGTAGCCCTGATTCAATGAGAAAGGTCAAAGAAGAGATAAATAGTATCATTGGAATCTATCGGAAGGTTGAAGAGAAGAATATGGATGATCTCCCTTATTTGCAAGCAGTAGTCAAGGAAACACTCCGATTACACCCAGTAGTTCCATTCCTTCTACCACGGAATGCAATTGAAGATTCTAGCTTCATGGGGTATCAAATACCCAAGAATACGCAAGTATTTGTGAATGTATGGGCAATTGGAAGGGACTTGGACTCCTGGGACGACCCCTTGTCTTTCAAGCCCGAGAGGTTTCTGGGCAAGAACATTGAATACAAAGGGCAACACTTTGAGTTGATCCCATTTGGATCTGGGAGAAGGATGTGTGTTGGCTTCCCATTAGCCCAGCGAGTGATTCACCTTGCTCTGGCCACCTTGATACAGTCTTTTGATTGGGAGGTCCGCAGCTCTCTCTCTCCAGGAATTACAGACATGACTGAAAAGATGGGGATATCAGTGCGGAAGCTAGTACCACTAAAAGCAATACCCACAAAGCGAGATTCCGTACAAGTGACCATCTAGGTTACAGAAACTATCGTCTAAACAATTTCTATGATATGGTTGGATAAACCTACCCTTTCCCCGTACTTGGGATACACCCACCTTTGCTTAAACAATTTGTGCTAAATGTGTAGTAGTGCATATCCAAGAGTCATAAACTATCTCAGCAGCACTATTTTCCAGCGCAATTCTTCAGATTCAATAACTGGCTATGGTTTCACTATGAATCTGTAATTACGTAACTAGGTAGTAATTCTATTTTAACACAAGTCCACTAAGTTCTGAAGACTATTATAGCTTTTTGTGTACTTCCACAACAGAGCATTTCTTCGTGCCATCACCAAATTTTGCTGCCGCTATCAACGTCAAGCAAATTTTCACGTGATTGCAAGCAGAGCTACCAATTAGATTCCTAAATCCCTTGGGGATATCCTCGTGGGTTACCAACTGGAATAAGTACCAACAAAGAAAAACAAGGTAGCAAAGTACTAAACAGTAAGAGAACTGGCGGACTTCAATTATAAAATCCCAAAAATTGAAAATTAGAGAAAGGAAAGATTAGCCCTTGACCTTTTTGGCTGTTATTCTACTAAAAAGGAATCTGAAATAACCTTATTCTGCAAAAATAACCGTAAAGAATGGGTTAAAAAAAAAAAAAAAAAAGAAACTCATAAATCTCTACTTACTAAGGAAAGGAATGTTTGATTAGCAACTATTATAAAAAAAATAACTTGGAACCTTTGGGATATGGTAAGGAATAGTCTACTAATAAACCCCACTCGCAAAGCTTATTCTGTTGAAAAACGAAACAAAACTAGAAGTGGCCCAAACATTGGCACATGCCATTCTTGAAAGTTTGTTATGCCAACTCGAATAGAGGACAAATTGACTAGAGCTCTTGCACGCACAGGGGAAAAAAAAACTGAAATAAGACCCCAGGAGCAATTGTAACACACCAACAATAAGATGAGTCAACGGTTATGAGATTTGATGTATAAAAACATTTGTAAAAAAATGCACGTAGAGAATAAAAGATTCAACCATGGATACTTGAGAAGACTCAATGCACATGAGGCACGAATCCATGACAAAGTGTGTGTGTGTGACACGCCAATGGCTTTCAAGATTATCAAACAATTAACCACATGGTTTCTTATATATGCTTGGGCTGTTACACTTTCTTTTCCCCCTCACAAAGTCAAACCACCCCAAAACGATAAGACAACATAAACTATGAACAACAACGTACACTCCCCCTCAATCAATATTTTTAGTTTTATTTTTTTAAAAAAAATTCACAACAAGGTATTCTCTTTTACCTCACAGCCATTTGATGCAAACATTTGGACTGTGGATAGAGCCGAATGGATCCGGTTACTAAGCAAGTGGTCCAATACAAACGCTTTCACAAGGTCTATCCACATTTGCAGTGAACGGCTGAACGCCATGGATAATTAAGCAAATATATTCTTTTCTTCCCATCAATATTTTATTTACGCACAAAGTCCATAAGTCTATCACTAGATCTCAAACGGTCATTGCTGAGGGAGTAAAGAAGACAAATTGGTAAGATATATGAGAAATATCATGTCTTAGTGTGCAATCTATTGAACTATGATGTGCAGTACGTGGAGATCACAAAAGTATGCAACATGAGTACGGGTGCACATACACCGGGCTGGGCCGGGTTTGGGCCGGGCTTATACTAGATAATAACAAGACTTGTGCAAGTCCAAACGTGGTCCATTAATAATCGGGCTTCATTTAATATGTCCAAGCCCGGCTTGATTCAATTTTTTGTTTCCCAAGTCCGTCCAACGAGCCTATTTAGAATTTAGAATAAATTAATCAATCATAACGATCACAATTTAGAATTCACAAATTTAATAATTATAGGTGAAGTTGTAAGTACTCACAAAACTATTAAACTAAATAACTATTAAAAGAAAAGGGAAGAAATTGAAGAGTAAGAAGACAAACATGAAACTTATTCTTTAATAAGAGGAGATGCACCACTTCAAGAAAAAAACTATAAGCAACTAGGACTTATAGCGGTATTTACATATATTAATATCTATTAAAATAAAAGAATTATTTTGATCGGGCCGGGCTGGACCAGGTTGGGCTTCAAGTGATTTTCCCAAACCCACCCCATTTAGAAAACGGGCTTAAAATCTCAACCCAGCCAGCCCTATGGGCCTAAACATTTATCCTGAATCCTAAAAAAAATGGGTTGGGATGGGTGGGCTGGACGGACTTTCGGGCCGGTGTGCACCCCTAAACATGAGACAATTGTCATCCCACTGTATGTCATGCCTAAATTCAACCACATTGTGCATGAAGTATCACAAAAGAGCATATCCACAAATCCAAACCAATGCATGAATGCTAGAGGGGAGTCACAGGGCATGAAGTTTGATAAGAAAGACAAGAACACCAAAATAAACAACTCAAACCAAAGCTCTAGGTATAAGATGATGCATTACAAAACCAAGCCTTTAAAAGGCAAGGTCAACTTCTCCGGATGATCCATTGTCATCTAGACGGTTAGTAGATAAAATCACTCGAGGTCTCAAATCTGACCTCCTCACTCAAATAGGTATAGTTCATGTTCTCAACTTTTTCAACATTTTTAAGCAAAAGTTTAATGTTCACATTTATATTCTTTTCAAATGGAGTCACCCTACTTCTAGGCTTTTGGGTTCTACCTTGATAATTATTAGCATGGTAATATTGTGAGGGAGCATTGGGGTACCCATGAAGTTGAAAACAATTAGGTCGGATGAGACCCTTCACACCACAAAAATGACACGTAGGAACAAACTTGACATAATTACGAGAATGCACTAACTGTGTGTGAAGTTTTTAGCACATGCGACTTTCTACAATAAGGTCTAGTGTGACCTTTGGGTTGACAATAGTGGCATGTAGGAATAAATTTAACTGTATTAGCTTCCTTAATATCATGAGGTTTTTCAGCAATGTTCTTAACAATATTTATGGTTTGAGGATTTTGAGTTATCTATTTAGGTTTCACTACATTCACTTTGCTTCCAAATGACGAATATCCATGGAATCCTAGTCTTGACCGATCACTCTTTGACCTTTGAATATCAAGAATGTGGTCTAACTTCTTCGAACCTGTATTTAAACGCTCAAAAATCTCATTAGCACAGGTCAGCTGAACTTGTAAATCGTTAATTTTACTTACCGTTAGGTTATATTCATTGAATAAGACGATGTTCTTCTCTTTGACAATCCCAACCTCTCCTTTCTACGTTGATTTCTTTCACCTGTAATAGTGTTCAAAGACCCTTGTAGTTCTTCTTCTTGTATCCTCACAGCAGCTAACTGCAAGTTAGACTAGCTACTTTTTATATTTTTCTGCTAGCTCGAGATTGGTCTCGACGATTTTCACACTTTCTTTGTACAGTAGGTCATACTTTTTCCTAAACTCATGTATATCCACAGCCTCATCTGCTTCCTCATCCTCACTTCCATCTGAGGATTCACGATCACTTGAACGTGAATGTAGGGATGCCCCAAACGCAATGAAATTTAAAATATCCTCTTTTTCTTCCTCAGACTTGTCAGAATCACTATCATCGCAAATTAGATTTTCCTTAAAGTTCGTCCTCTTTTTCAGCTTATTTGTACACTCGTACTCCAAACAACCATATCCTTGACATTCATAGCATTTAGGTTCTAGAGGTGCCGTTTTTCTTTTCCAGAGGAGGAATTACCCCTTCTTTTGTTGTTGGTTTTGTTGAAACCTAAATCATAGGTAGTCCTATTCTTTTTAACTTTTTTTTTTTTGAAGTTCATAGCTTTTGTATCATACTCATCATCATCATCTTTACAATCTGAATATGTGTCTTCAATTTTGAAACTTTTAAAAGCAATCGATTTAGTCGAAGGTTTAGTTTTGATTTTACTATATTCATATTGCAAAATATCTTCTTCATACGTTTGAAGTAAGCCAACAATTTCCTTAATAGATTTTTCTTTTAAGTTTCCGCTTACCTTCAAGCATAATGACTTCTGTTTTAAAACATTCAGGTAAATATCTTAATTTTTTTTTAATGACACGAAAAGAATCAATAGGCTCACCCAAAGTGTTGCAACTGTTTATGATATGAATCAATTTTGAGTAGAATTCGTTAAACGTCTCATGCTCTTTATTTTGATCATTTCGAACTCAATTGTGAGTCTCTATAGCTTCGACTGTTTAACTGTATCCATACCCTCATGATAGGTAACCAAGATATCCCATGCTTCCTTTGCGATCTCGCAATTCGTATTTTTTTGATGTTTAGTAAAGTCCACAGCTCCAAATAAAATATCTAAAGCTCGGTTATTAGCTTACAGCTCAGTGTTTTCAGCACATGATAATTTAGAACTACTTTTGCGTACTTCCTCATTCTCTACCGTCTTTGTAGGGTACTTTTAACCCTTACCACATGAGTTCTATTGTTTTTTCATCAACTGAACGCATAATAGCCTTTATTCTCGACTTCCAATAGTCAAAATTTTCACCATCTAATATAGGAGTGCGATTCGAAGGAACATTCATATTCATACTCATGTTCATCGTATAAAAAGGATCCGCTCAAGAAAAAACTTTCTTAATCAGAAGAGTGACCCACTCTGATACCAATTGAAATTCGTACTTTGATGCAAAACAACCACAAAGCAATAAGTAGGGAATGAATAAAAAACGTAAAGAACACCGGATATACGTGGAAAAACCCTAAACGGGAAAAAAACATAGGAATGAATCAAGCACTATAAAAAACATTGTAAGGTTACAATCGCACTTACTACACAATTGAGAATCCTCATAGCAATAGACGAATCGTCGTTCATCGTACCTTGTGCTTGACTGCCACCGCCTCGAATCCTCAAGCGTTCCGATTACCCTTCCGGAAATCCACAAAAGCAACTCAATAGCAAAGATTGAAAGTGATTTAACTTCTTGGAGACTACTTGGAAGAGTTTTGATTGATTGAATCTCCAAGACACAATGAACTAGAGCAAACACAATGTTTTTCTCTCTAAAAAAAAGTCGCATGTGGCTGCTCTAAAAAATCGTCACTTGTTGATGCCCTAACATCTTATATTTATAGGCTTTTGATAAATAAAAAAAATGCGGATTTGGCTCAAGTCGTCTCTCAGGCTGTGAAACAAAAACTCTGTAGACATTGGTCTTGATAAATGACTCAAGCTAAATGCAAAAAAGGTCAATTGAAGTCTTTAAATGCCTCTTTGAATGCCACAACCCTTTTCTAACGCTTAACACTCAACCCTGATTACATGACACGCCAATTTCCTTCCACTTCCTATACAGAAAGTCTAAAATGATAAAGAAAAGAAATTACAATGTAATAAAAAGGCATACATGTGAATCCGTGTTTGCCAAGTGGTGTGATTCTTGCTAATTTGTAGGTGCTTCAGTCATGTGTTGTTGAAGCCTTGAAGGATCTCTTTGTATGTGTTGTATAGATGGTTGTCCATAGGTGTTGCTAAATTATTTTTGGCTTTTGATATACAGTTTGAACTTGTATAGCTGAGCTACCTGGTTTTCTTGCTTGTACTCTTGGTTTTGGTCTGATTCGGGGTATGCCCCATGACTCTGTATTCTTTGTTCGGGCTTTCATTTAGGAGGGGAATGTAAGAGCGTTCCAACAGAAAGTTATGATTACTAATCTCTTCATCCTTATGTTGGTGACTGCCATAAGAGATGCCATGAGCTCTTTGAGGAGGGTGAAGGATAGCAATGAGAACAGGATGCTATGTCAAGTTTGGGGTGTTCCCTACAATATATTGACTCTTCCTTGATTATCCTTATGAACTGGTGTCTTTTTTAGTTTTAGTTTTGCTTCTCTCATGATTTAGCTTTTGCACTTGTTCTCAGCTATGTTGTTCTCTGTCTTGGAGATGGATTGTAAATTGTGTAGGTTGTTTCTGATGTTGCGAATCATGTTAGCTAATTACTGTGTCAGGGGTATGTGTTCTTTTGTTTTCTTGTTTGGGCATGAAATGAATTGAGTATCTACTAGGAAAAAAAAGGGGAAAATGACCAAAAGGTGGTGGTACGAGCAAATAATGACCAAAAGGTGGTCATGGTTTGGGAAATTCCAAAGACATGGTATGGAGAAAAGAAATGACACATACATGGTAACTATACCTGCAATGCCCACAATACCCACAATGTATTTCCCCCCATTTTCGGATATGCTCCCCACTTCGTAAAACCCTCTTGCGGCGCAAATCTCCATCCTCCTCTCTCACTGATGTCCGCCGAGCAATCTTTTTCTCCAGCGTGATCAATCTTCTTCTCCGGCGACCGTCGACCAGCCGGAGCTTGTTATCATCTCTAGTAAGTTGTTAAATCTCTGTCTGCGCTGAAGCTTTCGATTTGGGGTTTTTTTTGCTACCAATTCGGTTGTGTTTTGTGGTATTTAGTTGTTAAATTCATCTCTTTGTAGCTTGTTAACAGCTCCTAGTGTGTTTTTGGGAAGTTCTCTGATCGATTTCTATGTGAAATTGTGGCTGATCAATGATGTAAACTAACTGTTTGATGAAATGTCTGTTAGAAACTCAGCTTTATGACGCACATGCACATACCTTATGATATTGTTGCTCCTGAAAGTTCACATCCTAGATATGTTTTCATGGAATGTGTTTGGGTTTTATATATAGGTCTGTGTATATGTTTGGGTTTTATATATAGGTATGTGTACATGATTCAAAGCCAAGTCTGATTCTAAATTGGGTAATGTGTATAGGTCTGTGTATATGTTTGACGACGTCGAAGCACTCGAGATGTTCAGCGAGGGTCCAATCGATTCCGATAACAAGCTCGAAAGATTAGAGATAATTTTGATCTTGAATTTGCAATAGCTACCTAACAAGCAATTTATTGAGAAAATCTCGATGCTACCTATGGCGAAGAAGGGAGGAGGAATGATGGGGGAGCAAAGATTGTTTTGACTTTGCTGGGCATTCCAGTGCAATATTATTGTCAAAGGGTGCCATATTTCACTTAAAGTGCAAAATTTGTTAATACAAGGTGCAAATATTGTTTTCCTAAATGTTTTGATAAATTCTCTTTTATTTTCTATCATTTACTATAATTTTCTCTTTTATTTTCTACGTAAGAAAGTACATTTTATTTTGAAAAATATTTGATTTGACCTCACACTAGCAAGACAAGTTGGACTAACGTGAGTGCAGTGCTTTTATTACACGGTGCAATGATTTTCATTTACGGTGCAATGTTGTTGCATACACGGTGCAATTTGAGATTGTCCGTCCAAAAAGATTTGATTTGATCTCACACTGGCAAAACAAGTTGGACTAATGTGAGTGCAATTCTTTTGTTGCAAGGTGCAATGGTTTTCATTTACAGTGCAATGTTGTTGCATGCAGAGTGCAATTTTGAGATTGTCCATCCAAAAATATTTGATTTGATGCCACACTAGTAAAGACAAGTTGGACTAATGTGAGAGCAATTTTTTTTTATTGCAAGGTGCAAGGGTTTTTATTTACAGTGCAAGGTTGTTGCATGCATGGTGCAATTTTGAGATTGCCCGTCCAAAACGATTTGATTTGATCTCACACTGGCAAGGCAAGTTGGATTAACGTGAGTGCAATTCTTATATTGCAAGGTTTTTCATTTACAATGCAATGTTGTTGCATGCCCGGTGCAATTTTGACATTGTCCGTCCAAAAAGATTTGATTTGATATCACAATGGCATGACAAGTTGAACTAACATGAGTGCAATTCTATTATTGGAAGGTGCAAAGGTTTTTCATTCACAGTGCAATGTTGTTACATGCACAGTGCAACTCTGGGCAGCTAATATTTCCAGGCACAATGGGAAGGGGTGTGTGTGTTAAGCTTAAAAAATGTACAGGGTATTTTGGACCTGTAATTTGTTGGTACCATGTATGTGGAATTGTTTTTTTCCTTGTCATGCATTCAGTCCCTTTGAAAAACCTCACCATGTAATTGGTATTATTAGTTTTAGAAACCATTTATTGGTCATTTTCCCAAAAAGAAGTTTAGCATGCAAAAACAGCGTGCACAGTACTCCACTTTGTTTTCTCTTTTTGGAGCTTGCTTTCCCCTGATATTTCCTTTGTTTTGTTCTGCAAGGATCAACGCTTGACAAGCAACAACTGGTATCTTCTTCCTAAAGATCTGATTATTGATCAAATCCTCCCTAGATTGCCGGTCAAATCTCTAATGCGATTCAAGATTGTTTGTAAAGGATGGCATTCTCTTCCTACAGACCCTAGTTTTATTGCCTCGCATCTCAAACATAGTAATACTCATAGCACGCTGGCCAGTTGGAACGGTAACAGCAGTCTCATAGTTGGGCATGGAGGCTTTCACTCATTCAACGTATGTTTTAGCCACTTTGACTTCCAACCTGTGGATCTTAATTTCGGGTTTGACAAGAAACCAGATTCAGTTTTGGGTCCCTGTGATGGCATATTTTCTCTATCCTGGAGGTCTCCTATCAATTACCCCAACATTTCAAACGGACTTATACAATAAAAATGATGGTGTTTTTCATTGGCACTTAGTGCGCAAATTATGTGGATTCGTTGATCATTGGACTAGGCTAGTTCTTTCATTTGACAAGAGTCGGGAGTTGTTCCACGTGACACTGATGCCCGAGAGGTTCAATTTTCAGATAAGTCCCTCTCTCCCATTTGAGTTTTGCCGCTTCTCATTGCTAAGGGACCTCCATTGCGGTAAATTTCACTTTCTTCTAGAATCGCCACGAACCTCACTCTACAGTTGAACTATGGATGATGAAGGACTTTTACCGCGTGGTTGAGGTTGGGGAGTCCTTCTCCTCATACAGTTGGTCTCATGAATTAACTGTGGAACTGCCAAATAACACTTTCCATGTCTCAATGGGTTTCGAATGAAAATGAGCTTCTGCTGTGGAAATTAGTCCGCCAGAGAGGTGGAGAAAGCCCATTCTTGTATGACATCGTAACCAAACAGGCTAGGGATTTGTGTGAGCTGAATTTCCTATACAAAGAAAGCCTGGTTTCAGTTCACACCTCGATATTGGAAACATAAACAATCAGTATATAAATACAGTTTTGAAAAGTTGGTCTCGGTTTTTTTTTTTGGCTGGGAATACACAAGTAATAGGATGCAGGCATATATAGAATTGATTATAAGGACAGCTGTCAATCAAACTTATGGGCACTTCAATGCTGTATTATTATTCATGCATGTATATCATAGCCCACACAATGCCCTTTCTTTTAACGGTTTTGTTAACTGAAGTCTACTGGACTTTCGTTAAGCACAAGAAAAGACAAGAAAAACACACCCTTCAATACACTTTTAACGCTTCTCAATACACTTTTATCCACTTTTATACACTTTTCACACATTTCAATATATTTTTTAAACCTAAACAGAAGCTCACTGAGTTTCTTTTAGCTTTTTCCTTTTTTTTAATACTCCAAATTAATCAATGCTTGTCTAATATCCAAAATGCAAGCTTTTACATTTTCTACAAAAACTGATCATGAAATCCAGACCAAGAACATAATACAAATAGTCTAAAAAACCCACGGATACATTCATATTCAAATATTACCAACGAAAAGACTTTAACACTATCCAATTAAATACTTACTATATCCAACCAAAAATAGATCTTAACACAAACTGGGTTCCTCTAATTCCATGTATAACAGAATCTGTTCATCTAGTCCACCTACCATGTGTACAAGAAACGAGCAATTTTTCAGTGGGAGGGTACCACTGGTACCCCTTGGCGCATCTAGGTCGTCCATTTTGATTTTGGGTCATCCGAATTTGGAGAGAGAAAAAGGGGAGAGAGAGAGAGAGAGAGAGAGAGAGAGAGAGAGAGAGAGAGAGAGAGAGAGAGAGAGAGAGAGAGAGGAGAGAGGGTGTTTTAATCTCGGTCGTGCATACATTTTTTGACGGCCCGGATGCAATATTTAGATACCACGTAGGCTCGGCCATGTGGTACCCATTAGGTACCCAAATTTTTTCCAAGAAACAGGCAAACATTATGAGCTTTGAACCGTTAATGGCCAATTACAGACTTCACGTCAAACTAGGAGAAAATTACTATGAGTAAAACTCAGATTGCTACTTTAAAAAAGAAACAGAACCCTTTGAACGTGTATACTGTTGCTTTAAAAGGGTAGCCAGTAGCTTTTTATAAACCTCCTTGCTGGTCCCAGCAAGGAGGTTTATAAAAAGCTACTGGTTACCTTTTAAAGCAACAGTATACACGTTCAAAGGGTTTTTATGACTTAATATTAAGTGGGCAACCAAACTAGGGATCGAACTCGGGCAACCCTAAAGTCGGGGCCGGAAACTGTCTGCTGTTGTAAAGAACATGCACTGCTGGCTTTTTTGGAACTACTGATCAAACTAAATGGAAGGGTGAATGAGTCTTTAATGTGTGGGAGAAGGCCAATGGAAGATGTCAGAGCCAAAACATAGGGAATGACAAGCTTGTCCAGATGTAGTAATGGGGTTATTAGTAGAAAAATTTATCTTCTCTCAGAGTATGGGCTCATTCTTATAAAAATAAAGAAACGGCAGGAGTGAACTGTTTTCCTTAGAAGCAGTTCCGCTCAAAACGAACGCACTAATATTTCACCACCACATGTGCCAAGAAACTGATCTACGACTAAATCATTAGACCTGAACAAAAATCGTTTTCTGGAAAATTCAATTTGCCGATCACACGAACAAAATTTGTTTTAAGCTTGCTGGGAAAATCACGGCAAATACACAAAATTATTTCAAAGGACAATTTCCATCATATCGAATTAGTAATTACAATTATAGAAACACAAACAGTATTGGAGTACTCGAGTGCTGAGTCCCGTGTAACCACGGTCTCTTTAAAACAAATTTGCCGCCTATCAAGGGTGTTGTAGGTTGAACCGACGTCTGTCTCCCAGAATATAAAACGGCTGAACCACATAAAACGGCTGAACCACGAACTTTGAAACACTTCCGATGAAACTGGTTTTTTTATATCCCACCATTGAACATCTTATTCTTGAATCTGAGCACCATCCACCAGGACCACCACAGCTGTTGCTCCCCATTAAACTCTGCCCCAACCAGCTGGTACTCCGACAACCTGCCGAACAAGGACCGGTGAAACTGAGACAAAACAGCGGTGGATATGGCAAGGGAACATATCTGGTTAAACAGAGAAGAGGGGAGAGGGAAAGGGTGAGAACGATGGGGTGATGGGAGAGAGACGGCATGCGACAGAGGACGGCGAAGGAAGAAGGCTAGTTTACTACTCCTACATGTCGGGAGAGCGGAAGAACATCTCATGACGGAAAGAAAATGGTCCGTTTCGGTTCGATTCTGTTTGACCGGTTTATTTTGGTTATCATTTGTTACTCATACATTTTACAACAAGAAAAAGGAAGCAATATATTAAAACCAAAGGAACATTACAAAGTAGATTTAGCCACCCCATGGGCAACACTTATAAGTTGCAACTCCTCTGGACACTACTATTTTACTAAGACACACAAGGAAAGTAATTCAAACAACACATATGATGAAAACATCTTAGCTTCCTGTCACAAACTTAACTCTATAGTGTAGGATAACGTTTCTATCATAGCCACAGATAGACATGATACAAATCCAGTCTGGTCCGGTTTACACCAGTTTGGATGGTGGCGAAACGGACCAAACCGATAACCTCTAGAAACCAAAGCAAACCACCAGTCTTGTTCCGTTTCAGTCCAGTTTACCGGTTTATTCTTTCACCCCTGGTAGTTATTGTAACCTAGATAGTCGCTTGGGCGGAATTTCTCTTTTGGGGTATTGCTTTTAGCGGCACTAACTTCTGCAATGTTATCCCCATCCTTTCAGTCATATCCGCAATTACAGGGGAGAGAGAGTTGCTGACCTCCCAATCAAAAGATTGTATCAAGGTGGCTAGAGCAAGCTGTACCACTCGCTCGCCTAATGCAAGGCCAGCACATATCCTTCTCCCAGATCCAAATGGGATCAACTCAAAGTGTTGCCCTTTGTATTCAATATTCTTTCCCAGAAACCTCTCGGGCTTGAAAGACAAGGGGTCCTGCCAGGACTCTGGGTCCCTTCCGATCGCCCATGCATTCACAAGAACTTGTGTATTCTTGGGTATTTTGTAACCCATGTAGCTAGAGTCTTCAATTGCAACCCGTGGTATAAGTAATGGAATTGGAGGGTGTAATCGGAGCGTTTCCTTCACCACTGCCTGCAAATAAGTGAACTCATCCATATTCTTCTCTTCAACCTTCCTGTGGAGTCCAATGATGCTATTTATCTCTTCTTTGACCTTTCTCATTGAATCAGGGTTACGTAATAGCTCTACCATTGCCCATTCGATAGTGCTACTTGTGGTTTCTGCACCACCGAAAAACATTTCCTGCACCATGAACACATTGATTAAAAATTCGCTCGGAGTCACTACACTGAATGGATTCATTTTTCAAAAATATTGAATCGAATCACCGACACACAAGAAGCGATAGAGGATGTTATTACCAGGATGATAATAGTCACATTTCTCTCTGACATCTTGTCTGGTCCTTCTTTGCCATCACCTTCATAATCCAACATAGCATCCAAGAAGTCTTTGTTCACCTTCTCGGTACCTGAATTCTTCTTCTCCTGAACCCTCTCCGTTACAAACTCTGCTACAATCTTCAGGGCTCGTCCCAAGTTCAGATCCATATCTCTTTTGAGCCCCATGGGGTCCATCCATTTCAGAAATGGTAGGAAATCAGCTACGTTAGGCTTCCCTGACACCACCATTATCATTTCCATTGCCTCGAGGAATTCTCGCCCTTTGTCTGAGTTCGGTTCCAGCAGATCTCTAGATAACATGAGATTGCCTACCACATTGAAAGACATGAGAAAGAGGAAATGGCTTATCTGTACCTCTCCCGATCCTCCGCTTGCACGCGACGCCTGTGAATCCTCCTCGATCCACCGGATCATGTTCTGGACACACTTCTCCCTGAGAGCAGCTGTACTGTTGACTCGTTTGGTGACCAGGAGCTCCGAGGAGCATATTCTCCTTAGTAGTCGCCAATATGTTCCATATTTGCTCAGAGCAAGTGATCCTTGGTTGTAGCTGCACGATGTCATTACATCGGTGACATTTCGGTCGCAGAAACTTGAATCGTGGTTCTTGAAAAACTCTGCGGCTGCCTTGGGTGATTGTATAACCATGGTGTTTACCGATCCAAACTTAAACCAAATTACTGGTCCATATTTGAATCTGAGCTTGTACATGTCTATGTGTGGCATGGCTCCAAGATCAAACATATTGCCAATCACAGGCCATCCCTTTGGCCCTGGTGGTCTCCGTTTGGTGGCACTGTTCCGCACCATTATCCAAACGACTACAAGAAGAAGAAGAAGAGGAAGAAGAAAAGTAAGTGGTAGTGAGGAACTCAACCAGGTAAATGAGCTCCAGCCCTCCATTTTTTTGTCTGAGCTCTTCTGGTTTTTTAACTTCTCTCCTTAAACTGTGCGTTCATGTGTTCTATATCTCGTGATTTATATTGGTCCTTTACAATGAAGAGTATAAGATACTACAATGACTACTGCATTTTATATCATCATATGTTTCTTGTCATTTTCCCATATGTTGACTTTGATTAGTTAGCATATGTTGACTGTTTTGATTGTTCTGGCTGTCTCGTGTTCCTTGCGAAAGTTATTGGCCTAATTAATCTTCAACAAAAGCTCCTTGGTCCAAATCTGAAAAGAGAAAAACTTATTAATGGACGGTCTTAAAAGGGTCTGTTTACAGAAGCCCCAAAAGGGATTTTACTGACATCTCATCGCAGTAATCTGAACTAGTCATCTTTTAGGGCTCGCAGATTAGTGTGTATGTGCAAAAAATGAGCTTGACCCGGCATCGATAGATATGTCAAAAATTAAATTTTGATGCAAAAAAATAACGGTCTGTATCAAGTTCTGAAATGATCCAGGCCATTGTTTTTTTGTACCAAAATTTAATTTTTGACATACCTATCGATGCCGGGTCAAGCTAATTTTTTGCACATACATAATTATCTGCGGATTCTATAAGATGACCAGTTCAGATTATCACAATGATGTTCTCAATAGGATACCTTTTGAGAGTTTCCGTAAATAGGCCTTTTTAGGACCCTCCGGATAAGGCAGGCGAAAAGATAAATTAAGGCAACCTCATTTGAAAATCCTCCTCCTCATTGGAAAAACTTGAAGAGGGTTGGGCCCACTTGGTAGAAAAACTTGCAATCTTTTGTCCTCTTGTCTGTTAGGCCTAACTAGTGGAGGCCGCCGGGCACGCACAAAGTCAGTCTCCTGCTTGTATGTTCAATTTTGGCATACAAGTAGGTATCAATAGTATACCCAATACAATATTAGAAAAACGCCAAGAATTCCATTATCGGCAAGTACTTGTCAAATCAGACAAAAAGTTTAACAAAATGGGAGAAAATGACCAAAACGGTGGTTGGGGAAAAAAAATACGATTTCATGTCATGCCGGGTCATGGTTTTGGAAATTACCAATACAAAGCACGGAGAAAACTAATTAAACGTACGTAGCATTTTATCACTATATTGCCCAAAATATTCTTGTGTATTTTTTTTCCCAAATCATGCAAAACCTCAAATGCAATGATTTTGAGATAAGGTGTAATGTTGGTTCATATAAGGTGCAAATTAAACCTAATTCAGTTATAGTTTAATGTCTCAGAGGTCTGTACAAATAGTTTAATTTCACCAAAAAAATGGCAAGACAGTTGACCTAACCTAAGTGTAATGAGTTTGAGCTAACCGAGAGGAAAAAAAGAGCAATTTTTTCATTTTTCAATACAAAAAATATGATTTAGACATCACCAAGCGAACCTAGTTATACTCGCTTGAGTGCAATATAGTTCCACACATGGTGCAATAAAGTTTCAGCCGGAGTGCAATGTGTTTTGATTCAAAGTGCAATATGTAGTTTCATAAATGAGCAAGTGTCATTTTTTCTAAAATAAAAAATTGAATTTAGATATCATGTAGGCAACTCAATCTTCCTCACGGGGTGCAATGGTATCCTCAAAGCGTACAATGTTAATTTACTCAAAGTGCAATGTTTTGTTTTATTCCAAACCCAGATTTGTGCAATATTTTTATTGCAAGGTGCAAGGATTTTTCATTTACAATGTAATGTTATTGCATGCAAGGTGCGACTGGGGTTGTTCTGGGTTTGATTTCTAACTTTCTTTTTCTTTTTTGAAGGTAGATTGACAGCGCCAACACCGAGTGGTGTTGTGAGAGTGCAAGGGCGTGCCAGGAGATACGAGATCTCCAAATGTAAAGATGGAAAATGCGCCTGATCTGAAAGCCTCCTTTAAGCGTTGTGATACTTTATAAAGAGGAACTAAAGTAATATGGTTTAATTGCCTTGGACAAGGACTTCAGCAACAAAAAGAAAACAAGATTACATGGGAGGAGAAGAAGAAGAAGAAGAAGAAGAAGAAGAAGAAAAGATATGAGAAATAAGAGACATGATTGAGAAGGAAACAATCGACTAACTCGATAGTTAGGAAATAAAACTACATGTTGCTGTGAGCTTTTGGTGCGTGGACCTTTGTAATGTTGCACAATGACTTGTATTTATAGGCATCATTTGCCTATGAATGGTTCAGGAGATTTCGGACCCACTAAGCACATCTTCTGCCCACTTTCTTCAGAAGTCTTCACAAGCTGCCATGTGTCCCTTTGACTCATTCAAACCCCTTTTAACTGCTCCTGAAATTAAATCTTAGGCCGCCAAGTGTCCCACCACTTCTATAACTACCCACATGTGAAAAAAGTGGGACCACTTGCCATAGCCTCAACCGTATCTCCTGAAATCTAGGAGTCAGTTTACTAACCACTTCCCATAAAAAGTGGTAACTAATTCCTTGGAGGGATTTATCCCACGTGGCAACAACCACCCACTTTCTTTGATTTAAGCTTCATGCGTTTGAAATAATTACAGATGCACTCATATATCGTCACGTGTTAGGAGATATCCGTACTATGAGATATTGTTGCCACGTGACAGGAGATATTGATGTCAGGAGATATCGTGCTGAGATGTCAGAAGATATCGATGATGTCTCATTACTATTTGGACCAGATCTCCTTACTATTTGGACGGATCTCCTTGATAGGAGCGGTCCAAATATGTCACAAATAGATTTTTAGTTTTAAAAAACCACTGTTCGGTCATTTTCCCAAACAAAATCCCTCCTCGAATATGTTAAGAAACAAATGATGGTGCTCAATACACATGCCACAATTTATGTTTCTAGAGTCGATACATAAAATGAATTTAAATTCTACTATTGCATCAAAAGGATACAAGGAATGATTCTTGTGGACCATTTTCAGATGCATTTTGTATGCTGGTTTTGTGTCTCTCCGCCAACATTTGTCGCCTGAATTGAAAAAACAAAATGATAATCAATCAAGAGCAGTTTTGGGATGCACTTAACCCTGAATTGCAGGTACGAAGAAGAGAAAAGAGGGTCGTAAGATTTCTCCAATCAAGTAGTTGTACTTGTCACATACAAAGACTCTTTGATCTAAATCATCACTCTGAAGCCCGACGATCTAAAATACCTTGTTTGTTTCCCTGTTTAGTTTTAGTTTTAGTTTTGATGACATCATCATTTTCCTCACTTCTCTCTCTATCTCTCTCCACTCATTACACCTGCTGACATCATCAAAACTAAACTAAACTATCTAACCAAACACAGCCAAACAAGTTCCAATTCGACATGGTTCGGATTATACTATATGTAATGCCTCTAATGTTGTATGTCGTCATCCTCAATACCAAACTCGATTAGGCAAATGGTTTTGTTTTAAGGGTCTTGCTAACGTGTACCCAATAGATACACAATAAGCACACAAACAAACAAAACAACAAATACTCCAATACACTTTTTTCACTTTTCAATACACTTTCACATATTTCAATACGTTTTTTCAATCTTAACGCGTGTCTATTGAACACATACTAATATATGAGGAAGTTACAAAGACGTCACGATGGACCATTATTGTCCTCTTCTTTTCGTTATATCGGTCCCGCCCTTGTCATCTCGTGGGCTCCAAATGGTTGTTTGTGGTTTGATTCGATTACGAAAGTTTACGATTTCTTTTCTGTTTTTTTCTGGTTTGTCACATTTTTAGATCCAAGCTGGCCGAAGGATGGAAAAGTAGAACAATCTACAGTCAAGATAAGGCGATGGCTGTCTGTTTCCCCGTTTTTGGGAAAAACAGTGGTGCGGGCATGCTAGGACTTGTTGACGTCCAACGTGTAAAGAGGCGTGAGCGCCTCGATCCGACTTCGTAAACGTAGCGATTGTGTGTGGTCCAAAGGGCGAGACCACAGTGAGGTTCGTGGATTGCCTCAGTGCGAAGACTTGACAATTTTCCAACCGTGTGGAAAAAAGAAGAATTAAATAAAAGATAATCGAATTCTATTAAATCGGAAACTAAACTAGGCTAGGCCAGGGAGGATAAAAACTCAACGAGTTGAGTGAAATTGAACAACGTTTGTTGGAAATGTAAAAATAAAATTGGCCAGAGCCGATAGAAAAATAAATTGGATAGAAGCACTAGCTTGTTGGTGTTGGAACCTAAATAAACATGTTAATAAAATGAAATTGGCTGGAGCTGAATGGAAGATAATTGGACAATAAGCGCTGGGCTTTGTGGTGTTAAAACCCATTTTTCATCTTGATTTCTTCTATTTATAGGGCAAGTCCCCTGCCGTTTGAACCTCCACTTGAATTTCGCTACATGTCCCATGATGTGCATGCTTCTCCCATCCCACGCATTGGCGGTAAATTTCAGTGCCGAGTGGATACATCACGTGGTGCCGAGCAGCAATCTCAAAAGTATTTTGGACGGCCCTGATTCTTCCCACTCTCTCTCCTTCCTCACTCTTCTTTATTTAAATCTTTCAAAACACTTTTGAACAGCCGAAATTGCCACTCAAGCACCACATAAGATGGTGTCCGCTCGGCACTGAAAAATCTCGATCATGGGCATGGGCGGAGCCATGAAGAGACAAGAGGGGTCACTTGACCCTCACTTTAATTTCTCACAAGGATTTTTGATAGTTTGAAGCTAAATTTTACAATTTTGACCCCTCAAAAAAATTCATAAATTGCCCCAACTTGCTTAAAATGCATAGAAATCTCTAGTTTTTTTTCTTCTTTTCGAGAGTTGATAATATTACTATTGAGGTTATCGTAATTATTTTTAAAATATAATAAGTCATAGGGACCAATTATAAAGCAAAAATATATGTATCATTGTATATTTACGTTATAGTTAACCTCTTAATTTGGTTATTTCTTTGCATGAGCAAATAGAAATATAACTTGCATATATATATATATATATATATATATATATATATATATATAAATTTTGACCACACTAACCTAAAATCTTGGCTTCCCCCTTATCATGGGTGAACTCGACTACATATCTTCGTTCCTTTGCGCGCGTGGAGATCATGGGGCATATGAAACTGCCCAATGCTTTATCCACCTACCTCATGTTATAAGGGGGAATTTTAAAAAAAAAAAAATAGGGCCATTAATTGACCCATTCATCCACTTTGAAAACAATGGTTATAAAAATGGTTATCACGGAGACTACATCCCCTTTTTTCCGTGAACTTCAATGATGGTAGGGCCATTATGATCAACTCAAATGGCCTTTAAATTTCTTGCCACACTTCCATATATGGCCATGCAATTGGATCGAAAAAATATATATATAAATGGGCCAAGTTCCACTCGAAAATAATATTTGGCAGAAAATAAAATTAATGTGGCTAATTTCACCAGTGAATTTAGCAGAATTCGGTTAAAAAATAACACTTTTTAGCCCTCTAAAAAAAATTGTCATTTTTGGGTATAAACACTGTCAAAGTTTTATGTGATAGCTCAGACATATTACATTAAAACCCACAGAAAAACGGGTCCCGTATCCTTCTTTTAACCCCTGCTTTTCTCCCTGTTTTTCGTCCAAAACGACGTCGTTTTGCTCATTTTCTTGGAATAGGTCAAAGCTTCTAAGGGCCCTGTTTGGAGAGTTAATTTCCCAAAGTGCCTAAACTCTAAATCCAATGTCTAAACCCTAAACACAAAGTGCCTAAACCCGAAGTTTCTAAATCCAAGTGCCTAAACCAACTATACCCTATCCCAAAGAGCCTAAAAATTCTCTAAAATTGAACCTCAAAATTAACTCCAAACAGGGCCCTTAGAAGCTTTGGAAGCGTACCAAGAAAATGTCCAAAACGACGTCGTTTTGGACGAAAAGCAGGGGCAAAAAGTAGGGTCCCCGGATTCCTGAAAAACCTTGTCATAATAGAAAAAGAATGACAAGGCCAAATTGCAGGGGAATTCTTATTAGCAACAAGAACAATATGTTGGTCTCCATAGCCGCACCAAAACTGTACCTTTTTTTTTTTTTTCAATTATGGAGGCTGAAGCCAGGTTCAGCAAAATTGCACCGTAACATATAAGCCCATTGCAGGAACTATCTTCTAGATAATATATGCAAATTAGATTACCGGACCAATGAAAACTAATACCCTTCACCCTTCTTAACAAGCTCTGTCCTAATGTTTAGCATAAGAATACATGGTTTTAATGCATTAGGTTTTATGGTGTCTACAACTGGACTACCACCCCACTTGCATATTATATCTCATCGGGGGATATACACACACGAATACGCACTTTATAGTCTATTTGAATTGCAGTTCCCATGGACGTTTATGTGGGAGTGTTTGGTAGCTAACAATTTTTTGAATTCTGCGTTTTGAATCATAGAATCTTGGATTATTATCACAATCTGCGCAAGTGGTTTGGATAACAGTGTGCATAATTAATTTTGCATAAGGGTATTGTTTAAATTCATATCGAGAATGTTGGAAATTATCAAAATAAACGGGTCTTTATTTGGGGTTTTTATCAAAGTATTCCTAGTGCCTTTTAGAAAGCTTTTTTGTTGCGTTTTGGTTTTGTCCCACATTGGCTAGTGAGGAAATGTTTGAGTTGTATATATGTGGAAACATTTCTATAATGTTCACATAATGTTAAGTAGCAAGGCACCTATGGTGTCGCGCACATTACCGGCTATGGAACACACTCATACGCACCCGCGCGCGCGTGCGTGAGCGTGGCAGTGGGCTGTGTGGCGCTTTGATGGCGCACTTAGCACGTCGGCGCGAGGCGCCTTGTAGGCGCCCTTTCTTATTGCCATTTGGCGGTAAGGTGTCGCTGACGTGGCGTACGGATCGGCATAGAGTGTTGGTATCGATACCCCTGATAGGTGTATCGATACCGGTTGGTTCGTGAGCGGCTGTTTCACGAACAGAAGGTTAGGTATCGATACCTCTGCCAGGGGTATCGATACCGGTTCGTTAGCTCGCAAATTTCAGACACTAGTTCGTGTACGGGTGCAGCTCTAAACGGAGGGGTATAACCCAAACTCAAGTCTATTCACTAAAGGGCGTGTCCTAAAGTGAAAGGGTACATTTGGGTCTATTTATAACACCCAAATTACTTTCATTTGACACCAAATTTTAGCCTTGTTACTCTGCCAAAATTACGACAGATTGCTTTCTAGTTTTGCTGTACCGTTACTCTGCAGAAACGGTGCTAGCAATCCCTTGGTTCATTTGATCACAAATTCAACTCGGTATTCTGTCTGTCCTTCGTTTGTGCGGACGCAGGCAGAAGATCATTGAATTGATCGGGCTTCGTTGTATCCTCAGACAGATTCGCTATCAACCCGGTGCACACCTAACGGTGGGGGCGAATACTGTTTTCGGAAAGCGACTCAGTAACGTGCCTCAAAGCAAGTTCCATCATCAACAAGTTCAGTTTCCCGAAGACTCCCGAATTTTTGCACCAACAGAGAATTCAAAAATCCTCTGTTTATATCTCTAATTTCGTTTTTCAGTTCTGCATGCATTCGATAACCTGTGAACAAACAAGCAGAATGCAATAATGCTCTAATTGCTAATTGGAAAACTACGGCTCCCAAATACCCCCAGTTGGCTTGTACATAATTTATTTTTGTCAAATTCGTTTTGTGCCTCTTTACCTGAATTTTACCCGAATTTCACTCTATCTGTCCTTTTTGGTGTGTGTACCTTTCTGGACAAGTTTATTTGATGAGCAATGTTCTCCGCGTTTGTTACCTAAAATTTGCATTTTAATATCCTTACCTTTTGTATTTAGTTGGTGTTAGCCCAAATATTTTATTAGAAAAACATTATTGATTTTGATGATAACAAACATATTTAGTTAAAAATGAAATATAATTAATATTATGAGATTTGATGCTCATTTGAATATTTATTTATTTTGTAGGATTTGGTTGAATTACACATGGATAGATTCTACGTCAAATCCTATCTCCAATAGCCAAGATCTTAATTGAAAGAAAAAGATTGAGGACAAATCTTTTTCTTATTTTTATTGGTTCAAGCACTCCAAATGACAAAGAAATGAGGAAATTCAAAGACCATGAAAATATGGACCGGCTCTTATTTTGGGAAGCTCCTCACAATTCAAGTGACAAATCATTACAGGGAAGTTCATAATTTGAAACTTACGACAATCAATTCAAACGGCTAGTGGAAGGAATAGAAGTTACCATATTGCATATGAGTCCAACGACTAATTGAAGGATTTTCTTATTTGCAAGATTGAATGGGAAAATTGGGATACCAACACATTATATAGGCTTGCAATTGGAAGCAAACAAGAATGGAAATAATCATCTATGGCCTTACTTGAAGCTATTGTTCCAAACGGCTAGTGCAAGAAAAAAGAAATTGATTATGTTTCAATTCATTCAAAAATGGATTAGCAGAATTCCAAACTTGATTTGAGGCTCCAACGTACATATTTTTACGGATATAAGGTGAAGGTAATTCGTAGAAGATAGAGAGCTCCAACGGAAAAAAATATACGTGTGCCATCCTTATCGTTCAACTCGAAGCTTCATCTTGCATATTCTACACTAGTTTGAGTGTTGTATTTGAGCTATCATTGTAAAAAGGGATTGTACACCCTTGTGAGAATTTATCTTTTGTGAGTGATTTTTGTGTGAGAAAAAATTACTCGGGTAGGTGTGACTAGCACCGGAGTCAAAACTAGTTGGAGCAATTAGGGATAGATTGCTCGTTGTAAAGGTTTCTCTAGCACCCGCGAAGCTAGAAAGTGTTACTATTGGTGATAGTGCAGCAATTCCGGAGTAGGACACTTGGGGAGTGGACTAGGCCGTGAAGTTGCGCACCGAACCACTATAAATCTCTGCGTTTGATTTCTCTCTTCCCTTACTCTTTATTTACGGTCATATAATTATTGTTTGCGTTCTTGAAAATATTTAATTTTATAGCGTGTTGCCGTAAGCTTATTTTATTCCGCATTAGTTTTGAGATACACAATTCACCCCCCCCCCCCCCCCCCCCCCCCCCCCTCTTGTGTTGCTATCTGGGCTAACAGTTGGGTATGTGATGAGTTATGAATTTTAACTATCCTTATCAGAACTCCTCACCCGATAGCTTAAGCATTTGGGTTGGACACAAAGTTTCTTCATGGCTTTACATGTTGGACATCAATCAGGTTTAGATGACTAGTGGGTGGAAGGTTTGAAAGCAACGTTTAGGATAGAAGAATTGTACTTGGGGAAACTAAGGTTGTTTTTTTTTTTTTTTTTGCTAAGCAAAGAATTTATTAATCTTTGAAAACGAATTACAAAGATTAAAGGGACACAAGACTGAAAATGTCAAGGGCCCGAAGGGGAAAATAACCCAAAACAAGAAGTGTAGTAAGATACCAACCAAGCCTGAAACAAAAACCAAGAAAAATACTCCTGAATCACCCCCAAAAACTACAACAAGATAAGAAAACAACCTAAGAAACTTAAACCCCTTAAACAACCAAGAGAACACAAGGTCAACAGCATCAAAAACACCCGAAGAAACAAAAAGCCCTCAAACAGTGAAACCTCCAACTAATAACAATGGGATCAGCGCCAGAGAACACCCACCATCAATCGGCTGATTAGAGCTCCACAGAAATGGGGGCATCTCCCTCCAAAATATTAAGAGCTTTAATTTCCGCTATAATATCTTGTTCTGACATTTCCACTCCCTTCAATTCTAAGAACTTCTTAATATTGTAACTCTCCCTTCCATGAAATGTTACACCAAGCCAAGCACTCATCATCATGTTCTCCCGAGCTTCCTTGATAAAATTCGAATTCCTCTTACGAATGTCGCTACTAACCTCTACTTGGATCGGTTGAGTAGGACCCTCGACACTTCCATTCTTCGATCCCATCGTAGAAACGTTTCTCTTACTATCCCGGGTAACAGTCCTAGAAAAAATTGTAGTTTTCAAAGGATTCTTGCACCACACATTTTTCCTTCGTTTATCCATCTTGGTCTTGTGCGCTTTCTTATGACGCATACACTCCACATACTTAATAAGAGGTTCATTCAAGACAAGATCCAAATCATCAAAATCAGAACCCCTTGAATCCGCCTTATCTAACGAATTCGGATCAATCAGATTGCCATCTAATATCTTCTCATTACTACTCGTCTTCTCCACTGGTTCACCACCATGGATCTCATGGAAGATAGATTGAAGGTCCAAAGAATCCTCCACAAACGATTCCAAATCTTGAGAGGACTTAAAGGTACTGACATTAGGATCCTCTTTTGCACCCACTTCTGATGACAGGCCCTCCCTAGGGACCTGAGAAAACTGGTCTTCATGAGTTCTCCCCGAATCAATCGCTGCAAAAAAATTACTAGACTCCGCCTTCCTGAAAGAACTCTCCTCCTCTATTCTGACTATGTATTGCATTCCATCTTCAACAAGCTCTACTATCCCTTCTATCGTTTGGGAATGGTCAGTCGCAATCAATATTCTGCCCTTCTCGTATGATCCTCCTTTCAAAGTGTTTTCGTCCACCTCAAGAAAGTCACCCCACAAACTACCAATACCTTTGAAAGTTTGAGAGGACCAAGCACTAAGGGGCATCCCAAAGCAAGAGATCCACACAAATCTCTCCTCTTTAGCTTGCTCGCCATTCCACAGTTCAAATTCATCGAACCAGTTCTTCACCCATTTTTCTTTTAAAATCTTGTCCTTGGTTTCTTCATTGGCAACCGTTACAATCACAAACCTTCCGCCAATAGCTTTAATTTGGATATCATAGATTTTCTCTGAGTTGAAGACATTTTCAAGATCTTTTGCAGAAATAAGCTTACGGATTTTTGCAACAACACTCCTAAATAGCCAACCATTTCCAATAGAGTGACACTGAATACTTTGAGATGCTAATTTCCGCTCTTCCTTATGTCCCGCAAGAGCCTTCGCATAGGATCCAACCCCACGATTGTTCCTCAGAAAGGGGCCCCTTTTTTTGCTGTCTTATTAGAATCCACCCTAATATTATAGCTTTGGATTCTGTTTGGAAATCTAGTCCCTGCTTCAAGCCCATGATTCCTTGATTTTTTAAGCCTTCTATCCTCGATGACATCCTGTTTCCCAAAACTTGCAGCCTTAACAAACAATTTCCTTTCCTTGAAAAACATGCCATTAGTTTTGGATATTGCCACATTTGCCGAGACAGGACAATCATATCTCACAAAGCCAAATTTGTTGCCAGTAACTTTGCTCCTCTTCAATGGAATGAACACATCCCTAACAACCCCGAACTTGTTGAATAAAAACCTAATCTCATCTATTCCAACATCCACAGGAAGATTGTCTACAAATAATGTGTGGAATCCCTGGTACCTATGATTAACAGTACCATGAAACTGCCTGCGAGGGTTCTTAACCACAGGAATCCAATCCCCATTATCCGAACTACTACGAGCCATATGCTTATTCAAGGACAATCACTGACAAGCATAGCAGAGGAATCAACTGAAGAAACTTACCGATGCGAGAAGAATGAATTCCTGATCTGAAATGAAAAACTCCCTCCTGAAAAAAACACCGGAGCTCCGGCCAGACTCACCTGAGGCCGACTTGTCGACCCAAAAGATGCCACCTGACCCGATGAGCAGTGATAGACAAACAGAGAAGAGAACAGAGGTGGAAAGATACAGGGAAGAGAGTATCAGGAACGAAAGTAGGTCGGAATGATGGTTTCGATTTGAGGTTATGGGACTCAAAAAGGGGGTTAGGTTTTCATATGATGAAATAAAGGGCTACGATATGGGGATTTAGATGTCAAACTGGGGGGAAAGGGTCTTGAAACAGGGTGGATCTAGAATGGGAGGTTAGGGTTTCGGATGAAGAAAAAGGGTTTCGAGGTGGGATTTTGGATCTCGAACTAGGGGGTTAGGATCGATTTGCTGATTGGAGGGATGGGGTTAGGATCGATTTGCTGGGGGGTTAGGATCGATTTGCTGATAGGAGATGTTCATCGTGAGAGAGGGGAGAGAGAGAGAGAGTGGTTTTTTTTTTTTTTTTTTGAGGAAACTAAAGTTGTTGCTCTGCCTCGGATTTTTTGGACAAGTTTTTTTTTGGGGGGGTAAATAGACAAATTTATTTGATAGCAACACAAAAAGAGTTTGACAAGTTTAGCCCAGAGCCTGCTAAGGTGAGGGACGAGGGTCGAGGGTCTAGTTGACACCTAAAAATTTAGACAGTGATGGCGAAATTTGCCAGAAGGTCTTTTTTTTTTTTTATATCAGAAAAAAATTTATTGTACATTGAGATGGGGGAAGAGGGGAGGAGACTCCAACCAAGGGTTGAAGGAATTAAAACACCTAATGGGACAAGCCCATAAACACCCAAGGGCCGGGTTACAACCTTTCGCCTAGATGCAAAAGGTTACAACCGTCGTCCGAACTTAGTCCCCTTGTGAGCACAATAGAAGTACTCACAACTTATCTAACTTCAGTTGCATATTGGAATCATATCCAGTTGTTAGATCTTATTCAAGCGAATAACGGCATACAGAACAATAAATTCTGCTTAGAAAATTTAGTACTGCGGATTTGCTCCACTATATAAGCAATGATGGGTTTATGCTTATTACAACAAAAAGGTAGGAGCAGGACACTAGACTTATAGAACTCCAACTTTTACATAGAACTTGGATTATTCCATTTTCCTTGAACTGGACAATGTTCTTGCAACCAAAATTATTACTCCTTCTTTACAGTATTTCGCTTTTTTGGTATTGCTTTTAACGGTACTAGCTTCCGCAGCGTTACCCCCACCCTTTCTGTCATATCCATAATTCCTGGAGTGAGAGAGTTGCTGACCTCCCAATCAAAAGACTGTATCAAGGAGGCCAAAGCAAGGTGAACCACTCGGTGAGCTAATGCGAATCCGGGGCAAATCCTCCTCCCAGATCCAAATGGTATCAACTCGAAGTTTTGCCCTTTGTATTCAATCTTCTTGCTCAGAAACCTCTCAGGCTTGAAAGACAAGGGGTCATCCCATGATTCTGGGTCCCTTCCGATTGCCCATGCATTCACAATCACTTGCGTATTTTTGGGTATTTGATACCCCATATAGTTGGAATCTTCCATTGCATTCCGTGGTAGAAGCAATGGAGTTGCAGGGTGCAATCGGAGTGTTTCCTTCACTACAGCTACCAGATATGGGAGATCATCTATGTTCTTCTCTTCAACCTTCTTGTCGGGGCCAATGACCCTAGCTATCTCCTCTCTAACCTTTCTCATTGAATCAGGTTGGCGTAGCAGCTCTACCATGGCCCATTCGACAGTGCTGCTTGTAGTTTCTGACCCTGCAAAAAACATTTCCTGCACCATTTACTTTCTCATTAATATATCAGAATCACAGTCAAAGTGAATAGCTTTTTATCTTTAGAACACACCCCAATAGAGATAAAAGTATGATACTACCAGTATGATAATAGTCGCATTTCTCTCTGATATCTTGTCTAGCCTTCCTTGTCCATCACCTTCATACTCCAAGATAGCATCCATGAAGTCTTTTTTGTTTACCTTCTCAGTGCCTGAATGTTTTTTCTGCTGAACCCGTTCCTTCACATACTTGGCTACAATCTTCATGGCTCGTCCCATGTCTCGATCCATATTCTTTTTGATCCCCATAGGGTCCAACCATTTCAGAAATGGCAGGAAGTCGGCCACATTCGGTTTCCCACCCCACTCCATGACCTTGTTCATAGCATCAAAGAATTCATGCCCTTCCCCTGACCGTGGTTCCAAAAGATCTCTTGACAACATGAGGTTGCCGACCACATTGAAAGCCATATAGAAGAGGAAGCGGCTTATGTCTACCTCGCCTAATCCTCCACGTGCACGTGACGCTTTTGAATCCTCCTCAATCCACAGGGTCATGTTGTCGATG
Organism: Vaccinium darrowii; assembly: GCA_020921065.1. Lineage (NCBI taxonomy): Eukaryota > Viridiplantae > Streptophyta > Magnoliopsida > Ericales > Ericaceae > Vaccinium > Vaccinium darrowii. Next base: position 29,965,622 of record CM037161.1, on the reverse strand, counting down.
CATTTCCGCCTGAGAGAAGCTGTCTCGTTGACTCTGTTTTTTACCAGGAGCTCTGCGGAACATAGTTTCCTTAGTATTTGCCAATCTGTGCCATAGTTGCCAAAAGCCACTGATCCTTGGTTGTAGCTCCATGATGTCAGTGCATCGGGGACTTTACGGTCACAAAAAGCAAGGTCGTGGTACTTGAACAACTCAGCAGCTGCCTTGGCCGATTGAACCACCATTGTATTTACAGAACCAAGCTTCAACCAAAGAACTGGTCCGTATTTCAATCTGAGCTTGTACAGGTTCTGATGTGGCATAGTTCCGATATCATACATATTGCCAATTACTGGCCATCCTTTTGGCCCCGGTGGTCGCTGTTTGGTAGTAACGTTCTGTGCCTTGGTCCAGCTGATCACAAGAAGAAGAAAAAGAGCTGCCAATAGTGAAAAACTCAACAAGGTAGTTGAAAACCAATTGCTCTCCATTTTGTGTTTAAGCTTGTATTTTAGATTACCCTCTATGAACTCCCCTGAAGCTTGTGTGCTGTCATATCCTATATATAGGGGAAACCAATAAAACAATACATTGGGCTGTATTACAAGGACTGGGATATAGGTTTTGGGGGTGTGGGTACATGTAAATGCCAAATACATATTATTTTCATCCAAGAAAGAGGGGAGTTGACAAAATAGTCGCATTTGTTGGTGTATTTCCTGTATTTTGTAGCGTAACTTGTGTTTACGAAGTGCCTTTGGACATTAATTTCATACCTAACAAAGGAGTTCGATATATAGTTCATGTCCAATTCAATATACCGAATACAGAACAGTACCCTTACATGAATGTCAGGTATCTGACCTGGGTATGTGATATATTTTTTGATTTTTGCAGAGTCCGTATTAAATAGTAAGGCTTATGAATAATATGGATGGTTCTGTTGAATAGAGTCATGAGTACAATTATTTATGGAATTCCTTACTTTCTATTAATTCTGATATAGATTGAAAGGCTTTGTAGTTAATGATTTCTTGTTGTGCAGGAATTGAAAATCAGTGTGCTACTTGTTTGATAAGTCCCTAATGTATAACCAGATAGTCTCACAGTAGGCAGGCTTATACACGAGCAGCATCTAAGCTTGAACCCATCATCGAGAGTTCTATTCATAACTCAATTAAATTGGATATGAGATTGCCTTATTCACGGAGGGGCCGTAAACAAGGGGTTTACGGAACGCGGATCTCGGCCGTCCATCCCGAGATCCGACGGCTACGAGCCGTGCACTTTTTTTTTTTACAGCTGCAGTGCATTTATGGAGGAGAGAGAGAGTGCATGGCTCGGAGCCGTTGGATCTCGGGATGGACAGCCGAGATCCGCGCTCCGTAAACCCCTTGTTTACGGCCCCTCCGTAAATAAGTTTTTCTCATTGGATATTCAGGGTACCTGAAAAAAAAAAAAAGATTTAATGAACTCTAAGCAATAAAGTTGTCAAAAACTAGACTTGGTTATTACTAGGAGATAGACTACAAATTGAAGTATTCAAGTCGGTCAATAATATCATTGCGTTAGAGGGCGTATTTACTTTTCAGTTGTAATTTTTTAGAAAATTGCCCATTTTAATGTCCATTCTAGCTCATATATATTGGTATTTCTGACTAACTCCCTTGTTCACTTGTCTTGTCTTGATATGACCCGACTTAAAAGCCAACAAGCAGTCTCCTCATCTAAAAGTTCAGATCATGACCTAACTTTTTTTTTTTTGGGTAAGAATCATGACCTAACTTTGATAAAGGATGAATGCAAACAAGGATATATTAACATTTCAGGCAACAACGTGAAGTCAGTTGAGCCTGGTTTTGAAAGAAAACAAAGATTTGGTACTAACATCTCATCGTGATATGATTTGAGATTTAACCCGACTTCTTTCCCCTTTAGCTCACTACTCATATAATGACCTAACGTGATAAGGAAGAATACAGGCAGGTCAGTTTCACTTGCACTTGTGTTTGGTGTGGCATATACCATTTCATGCAACAACTTGAAGTTGGTTAAAGCTTTGTATGTATACTAGTTTTTTTTTTTTTTTGGGTGGTGAAAGAGCAAGAATTTTATTAAATAACACAAAATTACAACAACAAAAACGCAAAAGGAAAATGAAAAAAATTTAGATTTATACAAAGACAAACAAAAAAATAAAATAAAAGCCACCGAAAAAGAAAACAATATCTATATATACTAGTGTTTAAGCACGTGGGTTTATCAGCAGGAGAAGTTTAAAGTGTACTTACATGTAATGAATATGTAAGTTTCCTTTGAGGTAAACCAATGGAGACTTTGGGTTTTGCAAAGGAGGTGCAGTGCCAGCTCAAGGCAATTGGAGGCTTAAGGCAGCAATTTAAAAGAGGCCTTTTTACATAGGTAATATTTATCTAAAATATATTTTCCATGCAAAATTACTAATTATATCTTTTTGGTCAAATTTTGCTACCAAAACATGATCTATTGATAGTATTACTAATTCACTCAATCTTTATTGTGACATTGTTGATCTTAAGTAGTAGGATATTTTAGGAGTATTAAATTAGAAAATTTTCTTTCTGCTTAAGCCATGGTTATAGAGATTGTTTAGCAATATTCTATAAGCAATGTAGGCATTTGGATAAAAAATCAAATATGTTAAGATAACTACACAAAGGACACAAGTTGACATTGCTTGAAGTGCAAAAGAATATGAGTAACCTAAATTTAACTAGAAAGCGATTAAAGTTTAGAAACAAGTGAGAGAAGGGACTAGGTTTCGATTCAATCTCCCCTCATAATATGATTGTGATGAAGTCTAGGGTTCTCTCAACATATGACCAGATCACCGACAGTGTAGCAATTCCTATCGATAATCCCCAAAAATATAATCAAGACTTGTACTCCGTATAGACTATCTCACCACGGCACAAATTGTCTCACCGGACTTAACGGGCGGCACGACCCGTCACACGTCGTATAATCTATCTCAGAGACTATCTCGAAGCAAGTAAAACGATTGCATGACAGTGTTTGATATCATGAATACAAACACAAAAGATAAATCGGAAAAATTATAACTTTCATAAAAACTATGAATCATCTAAAGTCATACAACTAATAAATATTGAATAGAAACCCTAAAAATCTAAACAATCATGTTAGTCGGAGAGATATCCTCGTTACCCAGGCCAAAGCGTTAGCCGATCATGGAGTTAAACTCCAATTCCAGCCGCAGCCTCGTGCGGTTTTCTTCTGTTATACTTGACTCTGATGCCCAGCTTCCAAGATAACCCCGGACCAAACCCTTGCTGTCTTCTTTTATAGTGCAAAGCCGCCCCCAAGAGTTTCCAACCAAGGGGACTCTTAATTGTTTTTTTTTTATCAGGAAGGGGACTCTTAATTGTTCATCGACTAGTCCAAATTCCTAACTAAGAAAATAACCTTCCTTTTGTCTTTGATTCTCTTGCCTTCACAAAACATCTACAGCCGTGTAAACCCAATTCTGAGAAAATTTCCATTTTAACTTTTCCCCTTTTGGCAGTCTTATAGCCCATGCAAATCCTGAATATTTGTTTCCAAGTCAACGTTGCAGATTCTATCATGTGGCCAATTAGCTCTCATAGTCTCATGACACCTTCAGACAATTCAATTTCCACGTAAATGATATTCCATGTGCTGTGGAAGTCTTCCTTTATATGAGAACTCCAAGTTTCTTTAATTATCTCGTTGGCCTTAGCTCAAAAAATATTAATCAATTGCTCCGAAGTCCTGAAAATAGGAAAAACGAGTATCACACTCCAAATAATACAATAAATGGACGTAACTAGAATAAATTAGATTGTAAATTGGCACATTTGCGCACCTATCAAAAGCACTCTGCCCATTTGTCCTCAATTGAGTGCAATGTTTTTATTTAAAAGTGCAATGGTGTTTCACAACGGGTGCATAGTTGACAGAGGAATGGTTAATGTTTCAAAAAAAAAAAAAAAAAATGTTTGATTTAAACATCACATTGCCAAGGCCCATTGTCCTCACGTGTGTGCAGCGGTCTTATTATAAAGTGTAATGGTCTTGGATAGGGTGCAATAGTAATTCATTGTCTCAGTGCAATGGTTATATTCTCAAAATTAAAGTTTGATTTAGAAATCACTCTACCAAGCCCTGTTGAACTCACTTGCATGCAATGCGTTTATTAGAGAGTGTAATTATGTTTTACACAGGGTGCAATAACTGCTCATTGACGAACGGTGCAATGGTCAATTTCCCCAAATAAGAAGTTTAATTTTAGAAATCATATTGCCTAGCTCAGTTGTCCTCAATTGCGTGCAATGTTCGTGTTAGAATAATCACCACACGCACACAACAGAATACGAAAACAGTAAAGGAAATCAACACAGGAATTTACGTGGTTCCCCAAGATCGGGTACGTCCACGGGAGCGAGAGCGAGTCTGTATTATTCTGATAAGTCGGCTAGGGTTTTTACAATAGAGAATATATATAGTCCTACGGCCCGACCCGAACAGCTGAATCTACGATGGGCCAGTGCCTCGCTCCGCTCTGCTTCGCTCGGCACTGGCCTTTTACGAGAACTTCTTAGTACCTCTCATACACAACATATGAGCCACAAGTTCCAACAGTTCGTTTTGAAGGGTGCAATTGTATTTTACCTTTTTCTCAAACGTACTCCTTTACAGTGCAATGTATTTTACCTTTTTTCTGTGTCTGCGCTCTTTCTCTAATTTTGGTTGTGTCTGTCTTTGTGGTTGCATCTGTCTTTGGTGTCTTCATGTTCTTTTGTTGTTGGTTTGAGGGGGGTTGGGGGGCCGTTCTTTTTCTTCTTTTTTTCTCTTTAGAGTCTTAAGGTCTGGTCCCATTTTGGTCTTGGGGAGTACTGTGGTGTTTGTCCTATCTATGTATGTTGCTTATTTCGACGTTGTGTAACTTCATTTTTATACTTAAGACTGCTAAATTGCTTTATTGCTGTTATGCATTGGATCTTTCAAATACTTAAAGGAACTCTTATACTGCTATTATGGAGAATTGAGGTTGCTGCTAGGAGTATACTTTGGATTTTTCAAATGCTTTGGAAATCATGGTAACGGCTGCTATGTGGAGAATTGAGTCAGAGTTGAAGTTGTTGCTGGTACTATTGATCCTTTTCTTGGATTGAAGATGCTATCATCTTTTTGGAAGTTGCTGAAATTTCAAAGTTGCTTCATGTGATGGTTCAACTTACTTCTGATGCTTTATGTTATATTTCAGAAACTGTTGTTGCTATCTTCAAACCATGTTTTCTAGCTGGGTCTGAATGATGCTGGTGATGTCCATTGTGGTGGTTAAAATCTCGGTGCTGCTGGTGCTGACTACTGCTGATGTTGATAATGGTGTTCACATGGATGGAGTTGTTCTAAGCCTTTATTATGTCTGTATTAATGCTACACGTTGTATCTATTTTGGGTTGCGACTGTGTTTTGGTTGACCTCTGGTTAACCTTGTTATTGCCCTTTGGGTATGTGAAGGCATATGATTGTCGCTTGGAGGGGTGCCAATCTAGTTGGGATGCCTTCTTATGTTGTGATGCCGTTCTCTCGGATCCTTTTAATCTTTGTAATTTGTTTTCAAAGATTAATAAATTCTTTTTTGCTGTTCAAAAAGAAAAAAAAAAACTTTTTCTCAAATGGTGCAATAACCTGGGGGTATTTCCATCCACAGATGTTTGGAGCTGTGTATGTGCAATTTCCCCTACTTTGAAATGGGATATTTTATGAATTCTTTTTTCTGTAAAATGTGATTTGAATTTCCTATGCGATGAAGTGATATGTCTATGTGCTTTGAGTGATATGCTATAAAGTGGAAAGTTTCTTTTTAATGTCAATGTGTTGGGGGTGCGGGTACATGTAAATGCCGAATACATATTATTTTTATCGAAGAAAGAGGGGAGTTGACAAAATAGTCATATTTCTTGGTGTGTTACCTGTATTTTGAAGCGTAAATTGTGTTTACGAAGTGCCTTTGGACATTCTATGCCTAACAAAGGAGTTCTATATATAGTTCATGTCTAATTCCATATACCGGATACAGATCTGTACGCTTATATGGATGTCAGGTATCTGACCTGGGTAAGTGATATATTTTTTTCATTTTTGCAGAGTATATATAACATAGTCACTAGTAAATTAGTAAGTCTTATGAATAATGTGGATGGTTCTGTTGAACAGAGTCGTGAGTACAATTATTTATGGAAATTCCTTACTTTCTATTAATTCTGATAGAGATTGAAAGACTTTATAGTTAATGGTTTCTTGTTATGCAGGAATTGAAAATTAGTGTGCTACTTGTTTTATAAGTCTCTAATGTATAACCAGCGAGTCTCACAGTAGGCAGGCTTGTACCATTATATTGTAGAATATAGACATGAGCAGAATCTAAGCTTGAGCCCACCCTCGCACGCCTCTGTTAATCTTTAGGAGGCATCTGCCCCAGATAAACTACCCACCTTGCAGTGTACCCGGATCAATCAAGAGTTCTATTCATAACTCAATTAAATTGGATATTTGGGGTACCTGAAAAAAGGATTTAATGAACTCTATGCAATAAAGTTGTCAAAAACTAGACTTGGTATCCTGCAGCAGGTTTTGATAACATATTAGCCCTACCTAGGGGTGAAGGAGCAGTCGATGCATACACTCCACATGGCTTTACCTTTTCTTTTTTTGTTACATAGGAAAGACAAAGAAACAGAGAAAAAAACAGTTACAACCTTTCAAAGGCCACCCCCTCATGTCTGCTTCAAGGAGGGGGATGATAACATCTGGGGGAGCAATATAAGAGACCCACTTTTGGTCTTGAGCCACTCCCAGTCTTGTAACTGGTTTATTTCGTTATCATGGCTGGTAATTATTTTGATAAGTAAGCTAGAATATTGAATGGAACTTTTGAAGTTCTATCCTTTCTCCAAAAAAAAAAAAAAAACCGTGTCTATTTATGCATATACGAATGCATGATGGGGAACAAAAACGCTTATACCTCAATATCAATATGAATTTTTGTTCTTACATTTTTCACAATTAACAGTTACATTACTTGCCTGCAAAATTAATAGTTGGATTGTACGTCCACACTTAAGTTTTATTTCTGGTATTCACGATGGGTATTACTAGGAGATAGAGTACACATTGAAGTATTCAAGTCGGTCAATAATATCATTGCGTTGGAGGGCGTATTTACTTTCCGGTCGCAATTTTTCAGAAAATTGCCCATTTTTATGTCCATTCTAGCTCATATGTATTGGTATTTCGAACTAATTCCCTTGTTCACTTGTCTTGTCTTGATATGACCCGGCTTAAAAGCCAACAAGCACTCTCTTCATCTAACAGTTCAGATCATGACCTAACTTTGATAAATTAAGGATGAATGCAGAGAAGGATATATTAACATTTCATGCAACAATGTGAAGTCAGTTGAGCCTGGTTTTGAAAGAAAACAAAGATTTGGTACTAACATCTCATCCTGATATGATTTGAGATTTAACCCAACTTCTTTCCTCTTCAGCTCACTACTCATATAATGACCTAACTTGATAAGGAAGAATACAGGCAGGTTAGTTTCACTTGCACTTGTGTTTGGTGTGGCATATACCATTTCATGCAACTTGAAGTTGGTTAAGCTTTGTATGTATACTGTTTTTTTTTTTTTTTTGTTGTGGTGAAAGAGCTAGAATTTTATTAAATAATACAAAATTACAACAACAAAAACGCAAAAGATGAGGAAGAAACCTCTCGGGCCTCCAAGCTGGTAGGGAAAATTCTCTCAAAAAAAGGCTTGAATAAGCAGTTGATTAATTAGCCGCCAACCCTTGTAATTAAGTACCCCAATCCCACTATTTCTACTGGCCCTAAACATCATCTTTTTTATGCCGTAGCTTAGAACGAACCTAAAAAATCTGGCCAAGCTCATCCAACTATGAGATTCGCTGAATCTATTGACTCAAATAGGTATGGTGATGACAAAACTGCTTCTTGGGAACGTCCCCGGCTATAGTAGTTGATTCAATAGGGCCCCTCTGCATCGAGGTCATTTTCCCCACCACGCAACACGGATTCAACTATCTATAGCTAGTGAAAAATGGAAAAATTCTAGATTTATACGAAGACAAACAAAAAAATAAAAGCCGCCGAAAAAGAAAACAATATCTATATATACTAGTGTTTAAGCACGTGGATTTATGAGCAGGAGGAGTTTATAGTGTACTTACATGCAATAAATATGTAAGTGTCCTTTGAGGTAAACCAATAGAGACTTTGGGTTTTGCGTAGGAGGGTGCAGTGCCGGCTCAAGGCAATTGGAGACTTAAGGCAACAATTTAAAAGAGGCCTTTTCACATAGGTAATATTTATTTAAAATATATTTATCATGCAAAATTACTAATTATATCTTTGTAGTCAAATTCTGCTACCAAAACATGATCTATTGATAGTATTACTAATTTACTTAATCTATCTTGTGACATTGTTGATCTTAAGTAGTAGGATAGTTTAGTTTTAAATTTTGAAAATTTAAATGCATAAGAATACATGGTTTTAATGCATTAGGATATATGGTGTCTACAACTGGGCTACCACCCACTTGCATATGATATCTCATCGGGGATATACATGTAGACACCCCAATTCGAACCCTTGAAAGTCCTCGGCACCCCAATTCGAACCCTTGAAAGTCCTCGGCCTTCCCTAGGATGAAATATGCCCGACAAGGACACGTGGAGTTTGATTGAGTACTTGGAAACTTCACCAAAACTCACCAAAAGCCCCCAAAGTCCATCAAAACAAACCACAATGCAAAAACAAGAGAGCCAGGCCATAGTACCGCCATAGGCACCCATAGTAGCCTGCTTTGGGCGCACATACTTACCCTCTGGGCGCCCGTACTCACTTTAGGCACCCGGACTCTCCTACTTTGGGCCCCCAAACCTCACTCCAGATTGTGTGATTCAAAAGTTAAAATCTTGGCGGGAAGATCATAAGGGAGATATTTTTAGTCGTTTTTGGCAGAAAATCTTCAGGTTAGTTGCAAAAACCACTTGAGAGCTTGATTTGGCGCCAAAACCAACCCATAGGAAAGCAAAACCGCCCTTTTTCTCTCTATAAATACCCCCCCCCCCCCCCTTTCTCCATTTGAAGGAGGATCAACCCTCCACTCCACGTAGCTGTTACTCTGTCCAATTCAGTCCAAAAGTTTCGTCCAAAGCCATCCCTACCTTGTTTCTTATCTTCTTAACCCACAAACTCATTTCTTTTCCATCCAAATCTAACATAGCCTCTCCTCCTTGATTAAACCTAAACCAAATACCTACAACCATGCATACACAACTCTAGAAGCTTAAAACCAGTTCATACATCCTCTGAAAACAACCTAAACCTTGCACCCAAGTTCAACAATCAAGCATTCAAGGTAGGTTATCTACCTAACAGTGATCAAATGACCCTCTGAGGGACACCACCCTGCCTTGGCTAGTCTTTAATATTAGTTGAAGGCTTAGGAAGGTCAAGAGTGCAACAAAAGGGGGTAAACCCTTGCACTCATACTGAGTATGGGCACCCAGATTCTGTCATTTCCTTTGCATTTTTTTGCTTCTAAGTAGTCTCTCATGGTTGTTAGAGTCACTTACATCATGTTTGAGGTTGAGGTTTAAAGTGCATGGTCCAAATACCCATTTCAAAGTGTGTTTTGAAGCATTTTTGGAGGAAAAGATATGTTTAAAAGAGGATTTGTGGGTTAGATACAGGTTGCATGAGGTCCTTCATCAATTTCAAGCATGGTTTGAAACATTACAGTAGATAGAAGGGAGCTTTCAAGGTCACCCACACTCATTTTAAGCATCCTTGAGGCATCTACTTTAGGCTCATCTTATGCATCTCATTCTTAAGTCTAAACCGCTTTTGTTATCGTTCATGAGTGTTAGAGATCATACTTCTTGCATGAGATCAGTTTAAATCTTCTTCATTCCATCCCCCTAAAAGTCCAACCCATGGGTTTCAAGTTTGGGTTACCTCTTAAACATGGTTTTTGTGAATGAATCAGGGATACAGAGGCCTAAAATAACGTTGTATGCATGTTTAAAGGTTCACCTAAAGTTGATTCTTGATCTAAGCATGAGCCTAAAGTGTGAAGGAGTCTGCCCATAGTTAGCTCCGAGCGCCCATACCACATCACTGTGGGCGCCCCAAACTGACTCCAGGCTCCAGGCGCCCGGATTCCCCTACTATGGGCTCCCAGAAAGTATCCAGGGGTGTGATCTAATCTTTGCGTTGGGGTGTGTAGGGGTCATTTTGGGTTCATATGTGCTAACACATGTTTATATATTGTTTATCATATCATTCTCCATTATCATGCATCCACGGCTTCCATTATGTGTTACGATTTCATGTTTATATGCTCCTCTTTCTATTTCATGGATAAAGTCTATGAAGTCAATGTTTTCGTAATCCCTTAAACATTTAGTAAAGACCGGACATTGTGTCGGGCGAGAGGGGTGCCTTAAAAACCTTCCCCTCTCATAATTTAGCTCCCAAACCCAAGAAATCTTGACAACGATGGATCGGTAAAGTCTTTTTCATAAGTAAGGGCAAAAGAGTCATTTTTCAAACCGGTTTCTCGGATACGGTCCTCAAACCTGGGTGGCAACTCCAAAAATCAAAACTGTTTTTCATAAACTCTTCGAATTTTGCGGGGTGTCCACAATACACACGGATACACACTTTGTAGTATATTTGAATTGCAGTTCCCATACACGCTTGCTTATGTAGGTGTGTTTGGGAGCTAATTATTTTTTGAATTCTACATTATGAATTGTAGAATTTTGGATTATTATTACAATTTGCGCAAGTAGTGTTTGGATAACTGTGTGCATAATTAATTTTGCACAAGGGTATTATTTAAATTCATATCGAGAATTCAAAAAGCCTCTAGTTATATCTCTAATTTCATTTTTCAGTTGTGTATGCATTCCATAACCTGTGAACAAACGAGCAGAATGCAATAATGCCCTAATTGCTAACTGGAAAACCAAGGCTCCCAAATACCCCCAGTTGACTTGTACATAATTTATTTTTGTCAAATTCGTTTCGTGCCTCCTTATCTGAATTTTACCCGAATTTCACTCTATCTGTCCTTTTGTTTATTTGATGAGCAAGGATTGTTCTCCGCGTTTGTTACCTAGAATTTGCATTTTAATATCCGTACCTTTTGCCTTTAGTCGGGTATTGAGTTATGAATTTTAAGTATCCATATCGGAACTCCCCACCCAATAGCTTAAGCATTCAGGTTGGACACGAAGTGTCTTCATGGCTTTACGTGTTTGACATCAATCAGTAGTTTTAGAAAATGCAAGGAGACAAGGTTTAGATGAGTGGTGGGTGGAAGGTATGAAAGCAACGTTTAGGATAGAAGAATTGTAGTTGGGGAAATTAAAGTTGTTGCTCTGCCTCGGCATTTCTGGACAATTTTTTTTTGGGCAAATAAACAAGTTTACTTGATAGTAACATAAAAAAGAGTTCGACAAGTTTAGCCCAGAGCCTGCTAAGTGCTAGGGGGGTGTTCCACTAAAAAAAAGCTCCCCAAAAAACCAACAAATTCCACTAACCTTAAACAAAAACAATTGGCAACTCAAAAAGCAAAAAAGCAAAAAAAACTGTGTTAGTAGAACAAGTACGTTTATTTCTAACCAAATATCCAAAAAACCCAAAAAAATGGGGTTAGTGGAACACCCCCTAAGGTAAGGGACGAGGGTCGAGGGTCTGATTGATCTGAAAGCTGTCGACAGTGATGGTGAAATTTGCCAACACAATGATGAAAACCTCAGTTCGGGGGAGAATGCAAAAGGTTTTTTTTTTTTGTTATCGGAAAAAAATTATTGTACATCAAGATGGGAAACAGGGGAAGGGACTCCAACTAAGGGTCAAAGGAATTAAAACATCTAATGAGACAAGCCCATAAACACCCAAGGGCCTGGTTACAACCTTTTGCCTGGATGCAAAAGGTTACAACCATCGCTGGAACTTAGTCCTCTTGTGAGCACATCTCCTTTTGTAACGTCACATAACCTAGCATCCCATAAAACACTATCTATTACTTTTGATAGTGTTTTTGGCACGCTATACAATGTGTTTTTTGTTGTAGTGTTAGTTACTGCTATTTTAATTTCTTAGTTATTCTAGACAACTATCTCCCACAAGTTATGTTCTAAATTATTTTATTTAGTGGATTGGGTTTATATGCTTCAAATGGGCATCCATAAGTTATAAAGGATACAAAGGTGCCTAATATACTAAGCATAGAATCCATAACAAAAGAGCAAGTCTACTCTTTGTGGGGTTTTCTCTCTTGATTTAAAGTGAGGATTTTACAATAAGATGGGGTGACATGGTATTTAGTCATGGATATTTCTTGGTAAATCACTTAAAAAAGAGTGTTGGCAGGTATGATTGTGATGGTAGTTTGGACAGAGTGAATTGCGTCATAAACTATGGTGATATTGCAATGCAAAATTTTAATTACACAAGAAGTAATTACCATTAACTTCTTGCAAGGATATAATATGGAAAACATTGAATAGGGATGTGATCAAGCCCATTTAACTTGATCACTCTAGTGGAAAATCAATTCAACCGGTCAATGCTCTCAATCTCTTGAGTTCAATGAGAAACTACACTATATGTTATGATTGAAGCACTTTAAATGTTATTTTATACATCTGAGGTAAAGTGCTTGGTACCTGTAATGTAAAAACAAATGAAGGAGATCTACTGAGCTCTTAATAGATTTTTGGTGCTTTTGTTACAGGGCTCTGGTAAGAATCTACCTATGTGAGTGTGGAGGTGGTGCCGTTTCCTATAGGTCACGGGGGCTAGACCTTAGAACGCTCATGAAATTAAGATACCAACTCATGGCCAGTGCACAGGTCACCCGATTGTAATATTTGCAATATTTTGAGAATTATGTGTGGAACATGTCCAGTTAGTCACTAAAGGACAGCTAGTTCAAATATACGTCTGTTATGCTGCCCTGATTAGCTTTGACATGTTTCACGAAGTGAGTGGTTGAAGTCATGAGACTCTATTCATGTATGCATAAGCCTTGTTAAGAGAATCAAGAAAACTTTTTTTTGCTAGGCAAAAGAAATTTTATTAATCTCTGATAGGGAGCAAAGATCAAAAGGAACAAGGGTAAACCAAATACCCGAGTGTAGACACCCCAATTTGGGCCTACGAAAATCCGTAGCTCTCCCGATGATGAAAATGAACTTTCAAATACATTTGGAGCTTAGAATGGATGATTGGAATTTAACCAAAACCCTACCAAACACTCCCAAACCAAAACTAAAAGAAACCGTCAAACCTATTCCATGCACCTGAACCATCCTTAAGGCACCTGAAGCACATCCCTTCAGGCGCCTGAACCATCCTTAAGGCACCTGAAGCACGTCCCTTCAGGCGCCTGAAGCTTCCTCTTGCACCTGAAGCCCTCCCTTCAGGCGCCTGAACCTTCCTCTTGCACCTGAAGCCATCCCTTCAGGCGCCTGAAGGGGGCCTTTTAGGCGCCTGAAGCAGTTTTCCAGAATTTTAAATTTTAAGTGGGAAAGTTTGGGTGTAATGATTATGACGTGATTTTGGCTGATTCTGCAAGGGAGGAGCGTCTATGGCCTAAACCAACCCCTAAAATGACCCCTAGGGGACCTAAACCAACCTTTGGAGCCTTATTTAAACCCCCACACCCCTCCTTTGAAGGGGTTCCACCATTTTCTGAAAAATTCAGCCAAAACCAACCATTTCTCTCTCAAGAAAACACCCAAAAACCACAGTAAAGTCTCATCCAAACCTCCATCATCCATCCAAAATCCTTTTTCATTATCCAAATCATCCATTTCAAGCTCCAAAAGGTAGTTAATCCACTTAATTAGTGTGGCAAGGTTCTTATTGAGGGAAGTCAGTAGGTCCATGTTGGTTCTTGATACCAATAATGGGCTTTTCATGACTTAAACACATCAAGGGATCAATTTTGCTCAGCACCTGAAGCAGCAGCTTCAGGCACCTGAACCAGCAACTTCAGGCACCTGAAGCAACAACTTCAGGCACCTGAAGCAACAGCTTCAGGCCCATGTCATTTTCATCTTTTTTTTGTCATAAAATGCTTTATCTTGGTCTATAGTTATATTGATGGTGGTTTGAATCCCAAGAGCAAACTGTTTACTTTCTATTTTTCACTCAAAAAGATGCAAATCATACTTTTAAAGGGGGGAAATGACCATCAATGTAGCCAAAACTATGTATTCATCACAAAATCTCTATTGAAGGTCATTTTCTTTGCATGCAAGAGTGGAAAGTCTCTGTTTTGCTATTTGAATGGATGAAAATACATGTTTTTATGAGAAATAAATGGTCTTTTATGGTACAAATGAGTTGTTAGATGAAGCTTTCCAGTTTATTTGTCTCTCAAAAGAGTTTTAACATCATTATTTTACCTGTTCCAGTAGCAAAACAGAGGTGAAAGTTGGTTTGATCAGGCACCTGAAGCAGTAGCTTCAGGCACCTGAAGCAGTAGCTTCAGGCGCCTGAAGCCCCTTTCAGGCACCTGATCCTTTCAGCTTCAGGCCTTTGAAACATATCTTTAGGTGCATGAAGAAAAGTTCAAATATCAGGTTGTATTTTCCAAAAATGGTCTCAAATGGTTTATGCTACCAGTTTCAAAGTCAAAATAGTGGTAAAAATGAGTTTTAAGCAAGCACCTAAAGCATTGGCCCCTGGCACCTGAAGCAGTAGCTTCAGGTGCCTGAAGCCCTTTTCAGGCGCCTGATCCTCTCAGCTTCAGGCGTTTGAAGCATTCCTTCAGGTGTTTGAAAGAAAACAAAAGGGTTGATTTAATCTTGCAAAAAAGGTTCCAAAAAGCTTTTGTGTCATTTTATTCACAGTTTATAGTCACTGTTATCAATATTCATGTCATTCTACTATCATGCCATGTCATTTACATGATCACAAGCATCCACTTTCATATGATTAATTGTGATGATCTTTACATTCTTATCTTGTTCATGTGATTTGAGTTTAAGAAACGAATGTTTTCTAAGAATCCCTTAGTACTTAGTAGAGACCGGTTTTCATAACCGGGCGAGGGGGGTGCCTTAAAAACCTTCCTCCCTCGTAACTTAGCTCCCGAACCCGAGAAATTCTGGTATCGACGTGCCGGTAAAAGCTTTTTCTAAAGTAAGGGCAAAAGAGTCATTTTTGAAAAACCGGTTTCTCGGTTACGGTCCTTAAACCCGGGTGGCGACTCTTGTCAATCCATCAAATTGATTTTCCAAAACAACTGCAACCATACCATTTTCTGTGGACAACTCCGCGGGGTGTTCACACCGAGACCCAAAGAAGGCGTTGGTAAGATACCAACAAAGAAAAAAAAAAACAGCTCCAAATGAAGCAACACCAACCAAAACGAAACCCCAACCAACAGCGAACACCACCCAGCAAACCACACCCCAGCTAACAGCTACTCCAACAGAAGCCAAAACAAAAACCCCAAGACAACAAAAGAGATGAACCCCAAAAAAGCATCCCTTCCAACTCAAAGGCAACACCAAACAAACCTCAGAACTGCCTCAATCTAAGCCCACCAAAGCGAAAGCAGCAGAAAACCTAAGCAAAGAAAAGCCCTACAAGAGGCTCCAAAAGCAGAAAAAAGACACCTCCGACCGGAACAAAACAACACCACAACCTAGGAAAAATTTGCCCAGAAACACACGAAATCTGGTGCTAGTCAATACCAATGATCAAAACTCCATAGAGAGAGAGACTCCATCCTCCAAATCTGCAAGTTTACCATCCTCTAAAGCTATAAGATCCTTGACCTCCGTTTCAGAAATTTCACCCTCCTCCAACTCAGAAATTTTCTTTAAATTAAAACTCTCCCTTCCTTTCCATTTTACTCCTAGCTTTGCATTTGTATCCATCACCCATCGAGCATTCTTAATTAACATGGAGTTTCTGTGACGAATATCGAAGGATGAAAGAGTAGAAAAAGAAACCTCCAACTCTTTATTTTTTACTTTGACCGCCGTTATTCCAAACTCAGAAATGGATTTCTTTTTTCTAATCTTCCTCTTCAACCTATTCAACCTCCTTTTCAATTTTAATATAGCATTATCTACTGATTGTTCCCCTGCAATGCCAAGCCCCTTACTGGTCCCCGAACCAATAGGACTCGAAGGGGCACTCCTAAAACCACCCTTCAGCTCATGGGAGATGGGGCTTGTAAAAGAAAGACTCTTATCGGGGCGAGATATCACTAATCGCCCATTATCCTTTACTGTCGAACTATGGCCAACAATAAAGGTCCCATCACTATGTCCATCACCAATATCTACCTCAGCAAGATGATATTGCTTGTTGGCCACCACACCATCCAACAAATCAATCCTTGATTCCCCACTAATTCCTTTATCTTGAGCTTCATAGGCATCAAAGTCAAATGAATTATCATCCTTTGGGTCTATCTCAACCAAAACTTCCTTCCCATCTGTATCATGCCCTTTCTTGATCTCAATCAAAGTAAACACACGCTTCTCCCAAGAAGTTTCAGCCATAGGATCTTCTATAACTTTAACAGGGTAGTAAACACCATTAAATTATTTTTCAAAAATGGTGGCGGACTGTTGGAGATTTTTCAAATATTAAATTATTTTTTAGTTTGGGATTTTTCAAAAGATATTGAGAGAGGTTTATGTGAAAGGTTGCAACACCCTTTCGTATAAGTAGTGACTTTATTGAAATGGTTAAAACATCCATCAGGTATATTAGGATGTTACTATTTGGAAGGGATGCAATTGTTAAGAAGGAGTGTGTAACATGGGGTGCCTCCAAGAGGCATTACTCTTCCTAATTAAATTAATGTCTAGTAAGAGGCATGACTTGTCCTAATTAATTATTTTTAAAAGACATGACTCTTCCTCATTAGTGTCTTCAAAAGACATGACTATTCCTAATGTGTGTCTATTAAAGACAACCTTTCGTAAGAGGGTGCCTATAAGTCCATAAATAGGCCTTTTGTAAAGTCATTTTGGACATCAAACATTCCATAATGAATTGCTCTCTCTCTCTCTCTCTCTCTCTCCATATTCTATTCTTAGAATTTTAGGCATATTGATATTCTGCTGTTCTGCAGAATAGAATATCAGTTCTTGATTCTCTTATTCTCACTTAGTGGATATTCTATTTGTTTTCGTTCATGCAAACGCAGTCAGAATGAAACTAGAGTTCGGTTTTGCTGTATCTTGAAGGCGAATTTGCTGTTAACCCAGTGCACACCATTTGGTGGGGGCAAATACTGACGTTAGGAAAGCGTTGTTACAACCTAACTCGAATGATGTCTATTTCTATAGAGACGACGTCATCAACACATTTTGAAGACTGGATTTTGATGCAGGGAAACGTGTTGAAATAAAAAGAATGCGCAACAAGTGGACTTTTAGTGTCCTCAACAAATTCCCAAAATGGATCTTGAAATTGTGAAGGAATAATTTTTATTAACAAAACAAATTCACCTTCCTTCTGAATCGAAACAGATGGACTTTTAGTGTCTTCAACAAATTCCCAAAATGGATCAACATATTCGTTAGTACTCTTGTCAACTTCACCGTCTTCAAGTTTTTCATAAGAATCAAATTTAATTGATTCTTCTACATCTGTTTCCAACAACGCCAACACAAAAACCACTTTTTTTTGCAACTTTTTTTGATTTTCTGTGATTTTCTCCACCTGTTCTTCGTCAAAAACTGGTGGCTTACTCCAATCCACTACTGGATCTGGAATATTATTTGAAGTAAAAGGCCACTCAATGGTAACCTCTGTTGTCCTCTCCCTCGGCTGATAGTTACCCGCCAAAGGTTTGGTGATAGAAACGTCACCTCCTCCTCTTTCAGAAATCGAGGTATAACAAGACAACGGCAAGGTAGATTCCCCCCAACAGTTAGGGCAACAACCTGATCGGCTAAGGCGGAAAACGCATCCGACAAATGCTGTTCTAATTGATGGAATCGTGCCTCTATTCGTACGTGTTTCTTGTGAAGCTTTACTTCGTTCATACACATCTTCGGCAACAACATATTGACCATAACCAACTCTTTGTTGCGCCACGATCCGGAATTGAGCGCAAGCTCTGATACCAACTGATGTAGGGAAGCGTGTTGAAATAAGAAGAATGCACAACAAGGACAATCACGAATTAGAATTTAGAGAAACTCTCTCTAAAACTCAAATTTTATTAATCAAAACAACTCCTTTGCACTAGGGCTTATATCAATTATTTATACTAGCAGCAACCTTAAAACTAAAAATGAAATAAAATACTAGCAACCCTAATTCTTGTAAAACAAGAAGATATAAAATAGGAAACTAAATCAACCTAAAATTAAGAAACTGAATAACTTCATACCAGTAATCTCTTAACAAAATACTAAAATTGAAACAAGAAAAACTTCAAAAAACTATTTTAAATAATATTAATTTTTCATTTTGCAACAGATTTCCAACACAAGTCATGTCCCAAGTCTAAGTCTTCGTATGTCCCAAGTCAAGTCTTCCTTTTCTCACAACAAAGTGCTCAATTGATTTATTGGAATTGATTTTTGCATCACACCCGCACTGAAAAGAATCTTTATGATATATTGTCTATGATCATTTTCAGAATATATCATAAATCGGGAAATTTGTTTTATGAGAAAGCTTTTACATGTGTACCCCAGATTTGTTTATGTCACGTCTATTTTTTTCTCTGTATATTGCACATTTTATTGGTTAGTAACAAGGGTGTATCTTAATAGTGTTTGGTATGCATAGGTGTAGGGCATGGAATGCATTGTTTTATTGCATGATTACCATTTTATTTTCCTTACGGTACTTTTTTTTGACTCATTAGTTACACATTATAGTAGTAGTTATGTTTTCTTGAGAGTTTACGGTAAAGCCCAAAATAGTAACACAGTTTTTTTTATATAAGTAATGCATAATTTTTAAAAACCCAAGGTTTCTTGCCAATATTTTTTTGATGTCGTGAAATACGGTTTAGAAAGATCAACCCTAGTTTATTTTCTATCTGTGAGTAAATGCTGGTGGGATGTCTCAATATAACCTACGAAGAGGGTGATGGAAACAGGTCAAGCCCCAAGTGGGCCAAGTCAAGTCTTCATATGCCCCAAGTCAAGTCTTCCGTTTGGTCTCTTTATTTTGTGGGCGTTAAAAAATATACTTTCCTGTAATGTTTTTAAATTTTTTTGCACAAAATTAAAGTACTCAATGAGCACTTTAATTTGGTATAAAACAAATTAAAAAATTATATAGAGAAATATGTTTTTTAGGGGTTGGAAAATGCACGTGTTCCTATAGGGGTCGTTTAAAAAGGGAAAGAGGGAGTATTTTATTACTCTTTCCTTGCTCTTAGTGACGAGCATTAGTTTACTCACCAGTGAATAGTATTCTAGCAGTCTGGTGGTGATACATTGGCTCTTTGTTTATGATATTGCTAGTTCAGCTCATGCGCGCTTGATAGGCACACAATATCGTAGATATAAGTGCCTAAATAGGGTAGATTTAACACGTTGTTATCTAATTTATTCCCTATTTTCCACTTGATGCGTTGCTTTGGTATGTTTTTGTGTTTTTGTTAATTTTCAGGAAAATAAGGCTGTTTTAGCGCCAAGATTGGATTGCAGAGACTTGAAGGCCGTGATCGAGCTTGAGGACATGCAAGGCTGAGTAGACTTAAGTGTTGAAGTTGATTTCACGTGGAAGTGATCGTAACCCATTGCGAGCGCTACAGGAATTTGATGGAGAGCTCAAAAATGGCACAGCAGAAGGCAGAAATTGAACAGAAGCTTGGGGAGCGCTACACCAAAAGTAGTGTAGCGCTACCGCGGGACTAAGAGGTCAACGACAATAGGGGGTCAACGAGCTAATTGAGAGATAAGGGCTCGGGAGCGCTACACCACTTTTGGTGTAGCGCTACTGAGGGCATTATGGAGAGCAGTAAATAGTGTCGTTTTGGGTCTCGTGTGAAGTTATTTCGTTTTTCCGGATTTTAATTGTAATTAGCGGGGATTCCATATAAATACCCCGTTATAACTCGAAATTAGGGTTGTCAACACAACTGATAATTTAGGTTTTATGTTCTTAACTTTGGCCGCTGTTTTTCAGGATTATTTTGCAGATTCAAGTTTAATTCAAGTTCTTCAAGTTTTCCAGCTTTGAATTCTTGTTCTTCGAATCCGTTCTCTTTTCCGCAAATCCATGGTATCGTGTTTTATTTATTTCAATTGTTCGAAGCATGTTTAGATCTAGGTTTAATATGTTTGCTGAATTTATTAGAGTCATGAGTGAGTAATCTCGTAGAGTGCGGCTGCGGGGCGAAGGCGCTCCGTGGCTAGTTTGATTAATGTTCTTACCTCGGGATCGAATTAATTTAATTTTTGAGCAATTTTAGAAGACGAAAACTCTTCTAACAAACAAAACCCAGGCATCGCCGGAATTCGAATGCGTACGAAATCTGGTGACAGGTGGTGCGCATCTGTTAGGGATCCTTTTTCCTTTTCTAAAATCAATAAAATGAATAATTGTGGCCCGAGTAAACATTAGTTAGGCTAGTTACGGACGCTGGGTTCCCACAGCTGTACTCCTCTTTAATCATATTCAGTTAATTTAGTCTGGTAATTTAGTTAGTAAATTAATCTCATTAAACAAGGGGTGGTTACCTAAAAGCCAAGATAAACTGTGAACCCGTCATCTTTGAGTCCTGCACACGTTCGTCCGTCTCTGTGGATTCGACTCCGGTACTTCCGGATATTATGCTACATCGGTCGAGAGTCCTACGCTTGGGACGCGTCTTTATTTTAAGTCACCCGGTTGGTCAAGCAGCTCTGCCCACTTGTATGGACGCCTTGCAAGGTGAGCTTGACTTGCAAACTCATTTAAGTACGAGGTGCAATATTTTAGATGCCATCTATGAAAAGTACTGGCAATATCTGCTGTATTCACTTGCTCTTGCGATTTCTTGAACTTCTTACTCAATTGCGCTTCTCCTCAATCCACGACATATTCATGTTTGGAAGTTCTCGAAAGGTTCAGAGCCTCAAGACTTTGTTCATTGCTAACTTTACCAGTCTTGTATATTGTAATGTTCAAGTTGTTTTCGGGAACTACTTGGACAATCAAATAAACAAAAAGGGAAAGACCCAAAGTGACTGTAACTTGGGCTACAAAAAAATACTTCAGCAAATTTGATGTCCTCATTCCTTTTAGGACCCAACAAGATATCAGAAATTCAACACTTTAGAGTTATCATTAGCTTACCCATATTACCTTAGCTGTTAATGAATTGTATCGAATAAAAAAAAGAGGGCCTGACTTTGTTACTGTCGTAACAATATTGAGCAATCAAACTTCATTTCCAAAGAAAAAAGGGTCATGAGACCCCAAAGCCAAGTCTATGGTTTGTGTTTTCAAGTGAAGATTTTTCTTTTCCTTCGTGCAGGCATGTTAATGTTAGTATCCACTAGTGCTGGAAAGCTAGATTCATGAAAACTTTCTACTGTTAATTTAAATCAGTCAGTAATAGGGCTATACAAAAAAAAAAAAAAAGAACCGAACCGAATTCAAGAACCGAACCGAACCGAACCGGTTCCATTTTTCGGTTTTTAAAATTTTTAGATTCGGTTCAGTTCTTAGAAGTAAATTTTTTTTGAAACCGGTTCGGTTCCCGGTTCTCTGGATTTTCAGGCGAACCGAACCAACCGGTTTTCTAAATATATATATAATTAATTATAAATATATATATATATATATATATATATATATATATATATATATATATATATATATACTTATTAGTTATTTCCTATTTCGTAACCCTAGCCGTCTCAGATCTCAGTTCTCACTCATCCGGTCATCCCTTTCACAGTTTCACTCCCCACACCCCAGATCGACGGTCGAAGCTTTCTCTCTCTCTCTCTCTCTCTCTCTCTCCCCCTGACCGACGATCGCTACAGATGAATAGTCTCCCTGTTTCAGCGCCGTTCTAGCTTTTCTCCCTCTCTCTTTGTAAAACTCTTCTTTCTCCTGTTTGAAATCGCTACAGATGGCTACTCCCCCACCACAGTAATAAAAACCCCAATTTCATACTCTCATCGAAGTTCTTGGAGCTCGGTTCTGGCATCTCTGTTACAGAAACCGAATATTCCTCAAGCGGACCTCGCTCATGCTCCTGCTTTCATCGCTCTTTCTAGGCCTCTTGTTGCTCAGGTTCACCTTACATATGTCTACATAAATATATGTACGTATGTATGTAGTAGTTGCACTAGTAGTTACTTCTAGTAGTTACTGATTCGTAACCAACTTGTATTCATTTGGTAAAGTATGGAAGTTTTTGCTGGTATTTGAACTGAATGATGAGCTGGGTCAGAATTGTGGACTTGTTATTTGGTAGTAGTTGTATAAATTTGCTAAACTCATTGTATGATTTATGTTTGAGGATGCACGGAGAGAAAATTGTTATGGAGGCATTCTAGATATGAAGCAAAATGAACTACTTCCATGTGCTACCACCTTCAAACTTTAGAATAGCCTAAAGTTTGACTGTTATAATATTAAATACCCTAGAATTTCCCCCCCCCCCCCCCCCCCCCCCCTTTCTGGTTGAGGTTGATTTATTATTTGCTGGCATGTCTACTTTTCATACAATCGATGCTTGCGAGTTGCGACTATTGTACTTTTCATACTAATATTGAAACCTTTTGTCGTAGGAATCTTGGTTCGATTGTATCTACTATCTACCCATTTGAGGATATTGTTGTATTTAGACTTGACAATAGTCGACATGCCGAGGCGAAAGGTATGAAACCTTCTAATTTAGTTATCTGCCTTATGTTCAGTTCCACAATTTTGCACGTTCTTTGGTTCAACTTTCAATTGGTGGTTTTGTCGATTAATGGGAGTTCGGTTGGCTTGTTGCTGTGCTTGTGATTTTATGTTATTGGCTATGGTATTTATTTGCTTTTTGTGTGGTTGTATTTTTGTCTTGTAGATGGATGTATCTGGGGTTACAAATACAGGGTCTAATACGATTGATATTGATAATGATAATGATGTGGAAATTGATGATGACCCCATTTTAGGGAATAATGAGGAAGATGAACCTGAAAAAACAAGATCAAAAGCTAAGAATTCTTCCTTTGTATGGGACCATTTTACAAGAAAACCCAAGCCCAAGGTACTACCACCGGGTTACAAGCAAAAGGCTACTTGTAACTATTGTGGAACTGAATTTGGTTGTAATTCCGATTATAATGGGACATCGTCAATGAGAACCCATCTTGTTAGAAGATGTAAAGAATACGAGCTTAGCGATGCCTTTGTGAAGAAGCATGGGGGGGATAAGAGGCAAAAAACCCTAGGGTTTGAACCCGTTGGTCCAGGAGATACGGTTCCAAAGCTTACCGCCGTTAGCTTTAGTGCGGAGGCATGTAGAAAGGCATTGGCCGAAATGATTATTATTGATGAATTGCCCTTCCGTTTTGTTGAAGGTCAAGGTTTTAGGAGGTTCATGCATGTGGTGCAACCAAAGTGGAACAAAATCCCATCTAGAGTAACGGTAGCAAGAGATTGTTTGCAAATTTTTAAAGATGGGAAGAAAGCATTGAAAAAAGTGTTTAAGAATCAACGAATATGTCTAACCACGGACACTTGGACTTCTCTTCAAAATCTTAACTATATGTGTCTTACGGCCCACTTCATTGATGGTGATTGGAAACTACATAAAAAAATCATCAACTTTTGTTTAGTTCCAAATCACAAAGGCGAGACACTTGGTAAGGAGGTAGAAAGATGTTTGGTGGCATGGGGGATTGAGAAAATCTTGACACTCACAATTGATAATGCAAGCTCCAATAATGGCATAATTGATTTCTTGAAGAAGAAGACCATGAAAAGAGACCACACTATTCTAGACCACGAGTTTTTACATGTTCGGTGTTGTGCTCATATATTGAATTTGATTGTTCGTGAGGGGTTGAAAGAGGTTGATGTGTCCATTGTAAGGGTGCGCAATATTGTGAGGTATGTGAGGTCATCACCCCAAAGGTACCGAAAGTTTAGAGAATGTGTTGAAAGAGATAGAATCAATTCTAAACTTGTGACTTGTTTAGATGTGCCTACTCGTTGGAACTCAACTTTCTTTATGTTGGAAAGGGCCGTGATTTACCAAAAAGCATTTGAGAGATTGGAAGAGGAAGATAGTCTAAATGTTGTTCTTGGGGTTAGAGAAGATGTGGTTAGTCTAGTAGACCATGACAATGCGATTGAAAATGTGTTGGAAGGGGACATAGTCGATGGGGGAAGCGAGAGAGGGAGAGACAAAGGGAAAGGGAGAGGGAGAGAGCTTGGTACTCCTACTAGTGAGGATTGGAATGTTGTGCAAATGTATGTTGAAATTCTTAGAACATTTTACATTGTGACCGAGAGATTATCGAGTTCTTTGTATGTGACTTGCAATACATTTTACAAAGAGGTCACAACCATTAAAAATGCAATCGCCAAATTGGAATTGAGTGATGATCCAAAGTTGTTGCTTTTGGCTAAGGGCATGCACTTGAAGTTTGACAAGTATTGGGGTAAGTTTGACAAAATTAACCAATTGTTGTTGTATGCTAATGTTCTTGATCCCCGTTATAAATTTGAGTATGTGAGATGGAGCTTGAGAAAATACCTAACCGAAAGGGAGGTTGAAAGCAAGGTTGTTGAGATGAAGGAAGGAATGAAAAAGATTTATAATTGGTATGAGAAGAGGACTCTTGAACATGAGGAAGCCGAAGCATCAAATGTTGAGATATCTAAGAACAAGGAGAAGAATGGAAAGTGGAGCATGGATTTGAGTGAGACGTTGGATTCGGAATTTGATCAACACATGGAAGAGGAGACTAATATGGTGAGCAAGTCGGAGTTAGAGAGGTATTGGTTGGAGACTATGGAAGATCGAAAAAATGAAAAGTTTGATCTCTTGACTTGGTGGTCCACTAATTGTACAAGGTATCACATTCTCTCTCAAATGGCACGGGACATTCTAGCTATTCCGGTATCTACCATTGCATCCGAATCCGCTTTTAGCACCGGAGGACGTGTTCTTGATCCATACCGGACCTCTCTTTCTCCCAAAATGGCGGAGGCCCTTATTTGTGCACAAAATTGGTTGAGGTACCCATGCGAAATATCTCTTCGAGATATGCTAGATGAGGTGGAGGAACTTGAATCGGTTACAATTATTTAACTATAATTTGTTTGTTTTAGTTTTGTTTTACGTATTTCATGTTTTAAGTTGTTCGATGTTTCCATGGTTTTGTTCTTTTTTAGTGGTTTCGGAAGCTAACTTGGAGGAGTCATGTCTCACGGACGTTTAATTTGCAAAAAACAGTGGAGAAAAGATAGGTAATGTAATAAAGTTCTTGCTGCCCATTTGGTTGTGTTTGAGACCATAAAATTGTTTTGGTTTTGAAATGAGATTTCTCTTTAATTGGGAAGGTATTTTTGTTGGAACAGATGAAAGATGGTGCTGCTAAAGATATGGAAGGTGCTGCTGCCTGCTGGACAGTGAACAATGTTTAATTTCTTTTTCAAATGTTGTTTGAGACTTAGACTTGGTTGCTAGTTGTTACTGTAATTGGTTATGTAATTGTGTTTGGAACTTGGAACTTGAATTTGTATTTGTAATTGTGTTTGGAACTTGGAACTTGAATTTGTGAAATATCCAAGTATCCAAAAGACCACGGCTACTGTTAGCTCATATCCAGAAGACCAGAGGTCTAGAACGACCAGAACTGCTACTGCCCATTTGGTTATCCAATTATGTTTTGTACCTTTGTAATTCTGTTTTGCAATGCTACTGTTATGGGCCTTATGGCCATTGAGGCATGTTATGGCCATTGAGCAGGAGGTGTTTGATAATATGTGGTTTTATATTTTTACAAATTTTGAAACAATAAAAAAGTTATCATAACAAATTCAGTCATGTATTGAACGTTTAAATATAAAAACGAAATTGATAAATGGGCTTAAAGCCTTAAATTACTTTAATGGGCTTAAAGCCTTGAAAAACATGAGAGTTTTGTAATGGGCTTGGCCCGAAATAAATGAGCTTAAAGCCTTAAATAACTGGGCTGTAAATTTTAATTGGGTTTTCGTTTTGTAATGGGCTTGGCCCGAATATAAGCCCAACAACACGAACCGGGAGAACCGAACCGAACCGAACCGACAAAACCGAACCGAGAACCGAACCGACCTTCAAAACTCGGTTTCGGTTCCTAATAGTCCCCGAACCGGTTTCATTCGGTTCACTCAAAAACCCCTCTGAACCGAACCGAACCGAACCGGTTACACCCCTAGTCAGTAATACATGTTGAAAATTTTCAGTTCTTCCCAAGGGCCGTGTCAAATGATTTTGTGGAAATAAAGTTTTTAATTAAGACAGTATTCTTGCCCCATTCCTTATGTTCAAGGGAAGAGGGTGGGATAGAAACAGCCAAACAGGTCATGTCCCAAGTCAAGTCAAGTCAAGTCTTCTCACATCATTGAAGTGCTCTATCTAGATTCCTTCCCATTTACACGCGGCGACAAGAAATGAAAAAGAATTTGTAGCTCAGTCGTACATCACATTGGAAGATCCAAACATAAACAAGAAAGCTATTTCTCAAAATAAAATACTACAGAACTCGAGAACTCGGCCACCTCTCCAACTTACAGACTTTAAATTTAGCTGCAAACAAATTAAGCGGCTCAATCCCTCGTGAGTTAGCCGATTGCATGAAACTTTTGAACTTGATTTTGAGCAATAATAGACTTGGGGACAACATTCCTTTGGAACTAGGTCAACTTCATGTACTTGAAAGTCTTGATTTGGGTAATAACTTTTTATCAGGTCAAATACCACAACAGTTTGGAGCATTACAAAGTCTAGAAATGCTAAATCTCTCTCACAACAAGCTCTCTGGTTTCTTACCATTTTCGTTTGTTAATCTGTTAAGTCTTTCATCGGTTGATATATCTTACAATCAACTAGAGGGTGAGCTTCCTCACATCAAAGCGTTCCGGGAGGCTCCATTTGAGTCAATCCAAGGTAATAAAGGTTTATGCGGTAACGCTACTGGTTTGAAGGCCTGCCAACTTCATGGGGTTCTTAGAAAGAAGGAAAAGAAATTGGTGTTGTTCACTGTACTTCCTATTTTTGGATTTCAAGTTCTTTCCCTCATGGTTGTTGGAATTTTCTCTTCCTTCTGTAAGAAAGTGAAAAGCACAACAAATGAGCCAAGACAAGTAAATAACAAAAATTTGTTTGCAATATGGAGTTATGATGGAAAAATGGTGTACGAAAACATCATTGAAGCGACTAAGAACTTCGATGACAAATGTTGCATTGGGAAAGGAGGATGTGGTACTGTTTATAGAGCTGCCCTACCAAATGGTCAAGTAGTTGCCGTGAAAAAACTTCATGCATCATCTAATGGTGACTCGCATCTTCAAAAGGACTTTGAGTGAGATTAGTACATTAACCGAGATAAGACACCACAACATCATAAAGCTTTACGGATTTTGTTCACATCCATGACATTTGTTTCTGGTTTACGAGTTCTTGCAAGGTGGAAGCTTGCGACAGGTACTGGCCTCAATGAAAGAAGTAGTTGAGTTGGATTGGAACAAAAGAGTGGATGTTGTTAAAGGTTTGGCAAATGCTTTGTGTTATATGCACCACGATTGTTTGCCTCCAATCATCCATCGTGACATATCTAGCAAGAATGTTTTATTTGATTCTGAGTATGTGGCTCACATCTCTGACTTTGGGATGGCTAGATTTATGATGCCTGACTCTTCCAACTGGACTTCATTTGCAGGAACCTTCGGATATGCTGCTCCTGGAATATTTCTTTGTTGCAATTTTTTCCTTTTTCCTTTCATCTCCAAGTGACCTTTAACATGGTAATTTTATCTTTTACCGATCAAGAATTTTGCTAGTTTTAAACCACTTATATCACTCAATTGATAGGACGTTCAATTCATATGGATAGTGTTCAGTCATGATGAGGCAATACTCATAAAAAGTCTTACTAAGACTTCTTTTTTCTTACCATTTTTTTTTTATCCCTCTCTATGTTTTGTTGAGTTACTATTCCCTTGGAAATCATGTACCTCCTTTAATATATTCTTTAGTCCTAATCAGGTTTCTATGTTATAAAGGCTTGGTCTTTCTAACTACCCAAAAATAAACCTCCTTCATGAACTCTATAACTATTAGCTTATTTATCATAGAATTAACGATACCGGAAGTCTGAATGTACACATAAATTTGCAACTTAAAAATTACCTGAGATGTAGCATGAACACGGTACCCCCTTCCTTCCATCCCATCATACCCTTTTTTCAATAAATTATTTTTTCTCTCTTGGGCATTTGTTTTTTTTTTGCAAAACTTGCATACACAATGGAAGTGAATGAGAAGTGCGACGTTTACAGTTTTGGGGTGCTAACACTGGAAGTGATTATGGGGCAACATCCGGGTGATCTTATCTCGTCTCTATCATCGTCTTCGTCGTCGTCATCATCATCAAATGGACATGCAATTTTATTGAAGGATGTGTGGGACCAACGCTTGCCACCTCCTACAAATCAAGTGGAAGAACAAGTAGTGGTTGCTGCAAAATTAGCATTTGCATGTTTGCATGCTAATCCAATGTCTCGACCAACCATGCAACAAGTTGCTTGGAAGTTGTCAAAGACAAGGCCATCTCTGCCAATTGAGTTCCACCTTATTACTTTAGGAGAACTCCTTGATACCAACTGCTTCACTTCTTGAGCTTCCTTGGATCGAACTCCGACTTTTGTTGAACTTTTAAGCCGATCATTCCTTTTACTGTAATTGTTAGTAAAATTTCACCCTTGTGTTTGTTTGCTTTCTGCGATCTTTTGTACTTGTCTGATGTGGAATATCAAGATATGATGTTAAATAAACTTTCATTCAAAGAACTATTTGTCATGTAAAATAAAAGTAATCCAACTTTCTTTGTTCTTCGAGACCATGATGTGGGCATAACAGGGTCTCCCAATAGTTGTCTCCATGTAGTGTCTCCAAATGCTTCTCAATTTCATCGAGCTCTTTAGATGACGCCACCGTTGGGAAATCCGCAACATCGGAGTCACGTTTTCTAAAGAAAATCTGAATCTAACATAACTGATCAAGAGGAAAAGAAGGAAAATACAAGAATGATAAACTATACATTTAACATAAAACTTTTTATAAACAAAAGACCCTTTGAACCTTCTGATTGAACCTTTGAACCTTCTGAGCTTTAATGCCCATGTCTTACACCTCCCTGCAAACTGATGGGGGTGTCAATCACCATAAGTTTGGAACGAAGAAACAGAAACCTATCAACAACAAGAGATTTTGTAAAGATACAGCTACTTGCTCCGAAGTAGCAATATGCAGAACCTTGATTTGATTATGTAACACCTTCTCTCCAATGAAGTGATAATCCACTTCCAGATGCATAGTGCGAGCATGAAATAAAGGATTGGAGGCAAGAGAGATGGCAGATTGATTGTCACACCAAATGTGATGAGGCTGAGAGAAGGATACATACAAATTCTGAAGTAATAGTGATATCAGCAATAGCTTGAGCCAGAGACCTATATTAATTCTGCTTCAGTGGAGGAACGTGCCAGTGTATGTTGCTTTTTAGCACACCAAAAAATCAAATTAGGACCAAGAAAAACACAAAACCCTGTGGTAGACCTTCTATCTACACAATCAACCGCCCAATCTGCATCTAAAAATGTTGTGAGAGAGAAAGAACCTAATTCACTTATTTGTGGTGTTGTTTCAGATTTTCAATAAAGCAAAAAACTTGCTAGTTGCTGCTGGATTACACATTGAATCAGCTGTATTGAATGTTAAGAATATGTTTCCAAGATGTAGTAGCTGGGCTCGAGCCACATGTAGAGAGGTGTGAGGCAGCTACATCAGCACTGAAATTTTAGATCAAAGGCTTCCTTGTCATCAAGTAGTGTTGCACAATCAGAATTTTTGTACAGAATGGTATTGGCCTTTAATTTTGGATTAGAACATATGACAGGACATAGTTTCAAAAAATTCACTGCCACTTCTTTCTGAATGAACTTTCGCTATAAAAATTTGGATTGTTGATCGTTTCTCCCCCCTGCGATCGTATGAATATTGGCTGTTACTTTGTTTTATTAGATAAGTGAGTATATGACATGAAGGTTTATGCATGGGCCATTGGATACAAAAAAGCTCAAATTCGTGTTCAAACTTGGATTTATTTCTGGAAGTACATAGAAAAACTTGTGGGCTACAACATTTCTGCGATAAACTTCAACCATCAAACATCAAAGCAAATGAAATTCATAACGTACACGACCTACATAGAGTTGTATAAAGAACTACATAAACACAACATTGAACCATTTTCTTACAGTAGGCGCTCTACAACTTCAAGCTGTTAGAGAGCCGTGTAACTTAATTTATTCATCACCACCAGAAAACCAGAACGATTGAGTTTCCTGCCTCAATCGCGATAGCATGCTTATGGAATTCGCTTTTTGGGTATTGCTATCACGGGTACTTTCTTCCTTAGTGTTAGTCCCAATCTTTCTTGCATGTCCATGGTCTCCGGAGTCACACCGCCACTTAGCTCCCAGTCAAATGTCTGTGCCAAAGTGGCTAGTTCAAGGTGTAGCACGCGGTGAGCCAAGGGAAATCCAATGCATATCCTTCGCCCCGATCCAAAGGGAATCAACTCGAAATGTTGACCCTTGTATTCAATATTTGAGTCTAGAAACCTCTCAGGCTTGAAAGACAAGGGGTCTTCCCAGGCATCCGGGTCTCTCCCAATTGCCCATGCATTCACAAACACTTGTGTGCCTTTGGGTATGAGATATCCCATGAACTTGGTATCCTCCATTGTGTTCCGGGGAAGGAGAAGAGGAAGTGCAGGGTGTAATCGGAGCGTTTCCTTCACCACGGCTTGAAGATATGGCAATCGATCCATGTCGCTCTCCTCCACTTTCCTGTTCCGTCCAACTACTCGGTCGATTTCCTCCTGCAACTTTTTCATGCAGCGAGGGTTTCGTAATAACTCAGTGAAACCCCATTCGATGCTGATACTAGTTGTTTCTGACCCCGCGAAAAACATTTCCTGCAGCAATGATGCATTTGATAACCAAAATCTCAAAATATTAATCTTCAACTTTTAAACTTTTTTTGGGTAATGAAAAGGGATAACATACCATAATAACAATGTTCACATTATGCACGGTGAATTTGTCAGGCCCATCTTTTCCATCACCTTCATACTCCAACAGCACATCCAAAAAGTCCTTTTTCGCCCTCTGTTTCCCGGCCTTCTTCTCCTCAATCCTCTCTTTGACAAACTGAGACGAGATCCTCATGGTTTTCGTCATGTCTCGCACCATAGTCCTCTTGATCTTCAGAGGGTCCATCCATTTCAAAAACGGCAAAAAGTCTGCCACATTTGGCGTCCCTGCCAGCTCCAAAATCTTGTTCATGCAATCGAAAAACTCTTTCCCTTCCATTGACTTCGAATCCATGAGGTCTCTCGAGAGCATAAGGTTTCCGACTAGGTTGAATGCCATGAGGAAGAAAAGGCGGTTCAGTTGCACCTGTTAAAGTTTAGATTTTACTTAAATCAAACAAACGGTCACAAACTTTTTAAAGAGCTTTTAGTAGACAAGACACCACTGAGCACACGCCATGGAAAGATATGAAGCTTAAGAATGAGAGGGAGTAACGTAATGCCTCCAAGATTCACACTGGTACATTTCTTTGCGCATGATCTTTTTCCTATGTCGCTAGCTAGGTGACACATAGAGATGTAACGAGCCGAGCCAAGCCGAGCTTTGTAGAACAAAAACCAAGCTTGAGTTCGGCTCGATCGAAAACGAGCCAAGCCCTTAACGAGCTGAGTCAAGGTAATTTACTTAAAAAAAATGCTAATGTATGCCCAATAAGCACAGGTTAAGGTTGAAAAAATGTATTGAAATATATGAAGTGTATTGAAAAGTGAAAAAGGTGTATTGGGGTGTGTGTTTTCTTTGTTTGTTTATGTGTTTATTGTGTGCCCATTGGACACACGTTAGCAAAACTTTTTACTTAATGAACCTCCTTAAATGAGCCGAGTCTATATAAACGAGTCGAGCTTTAGCGAACCAACCGCGCTTTACTGAGCTCGTTTACTAAACAAGCCTAAAACTCAAGCTTGAGCAGCTCGATTACTAAATGAGCCGAGCTGAGTCTTGAGTTGCTCGCAAGTAACTCAGTTCATTTGGAGCCCTATACACACACTAGTACGTAAAATGTCATAATAGCAGGTTATAATAATTCAAGTCGACGAGATAATTAAAAAGTTCTTTTGTTGTCTCTATTTATATATTTCCAGACATCACCTCCCCGGGTCCACCGTTCGCCCGAGACGCCGCCGCCTCCTCCTCAATCCACCGGACCATGTTGTCCGTGCACTTCCTCCGGACGTCCTCTGTCTCGTTCATTCGCTTGTTCACCAAAAACTCCATTGAGCAGATCCGCCTAAGTACCTGTTTGTCATGAGAGGAGAGAGTGAGGTAGTTATATCAAACCGTTAGCAGTGAGTGATTGACACTTGATGAGTTGAACAGTAAGTAACATTAGGTAGAAAGACCCCTTTTTCCTTAATCGGCAAAAGAAAATTTTGTTAATAAACTCGATAAGTGTACATCGACGGGAGTTGAAATTTGGTTTCTAGCAAGAAAATGAAACCAGAAAGGAATTCTTCATATAGTACCCTCCAGTGAGCGCCAAAAGTGTTCATTCCCAGCGAGCTTTCGTTGAAGTGGAAGGCGGTGAGGGCGTCGGGTACTTTCCGGTCAGCAAAAGGGACATCGTGGTTCTTGAAAAGCTCGGCGGCGACTTTTGGTGATTGCACCACCATGGTGTTGATTGAGCCAAGTTGGAGCCAAAGAAGGGGTCCGTACTTGGCCTGGAGCTTGTACATCGTTTGATGCGGCATTTCTCCGAGCTCAAACATGTTGCCAACCAGCGGCCATCCAGACGGCCCTGGCGGCCGTTTGGCGGCTTGGCCGCTGTTTCTGGCTTTTGTCCAGATGAGGCGGAGGATTAGAGCAGCTGAGAAGATGAAAACCAGTAAAGTCCGAGAATTCCAACCCCACTCCATTCTCTCCTTTGTAACCTCAAACTTGTTTAACTATTCTGGCACGTATCCAGTGTCTTGGTGTGTTTCAATATTTATAATGCTCGCAATAATTCACATCGTAATACTATAATATTAAACGAAAATGCTACAATACACAACTTTGTATACAATGTGCACCCCCTTGAATCACGTAGAATATTAGTCTTTTTTCAATAATAATTCATAATATCAATCTTGAAATTCATACTGTTGTATAAAATTCGTAATACTACGCATAAATGTTGGGGTTGTAGACAACTTTCAGCAAAAAAACTCGGCAGGTGTAAGGGCAATTTTGGTCATTCGGCCTTACCTATTTACAGCGCAGTTGCTATGTAATTAGAGTTAGAGCATTTTAGAGAAAACATGAGAGGAGGCGAAAGAAGAGAGAAAACTTGTACTCCATATTTTTCGATTATAGAGGACTGGTGTGGCTCTCGTGATTTTTCTGTGTCTCTTTCATTTCTGTTTCGATTCCGCACTGTTTTTCATTTGCTTTGCGATTCTGTGACCATAGTTTCCAAGATCCGTAGAGCGTCGTGGATTGAACTTGTTCTTCAAATCCTAACAATATAAATTCATAACATCAACTTGGAAGTCATAACATTTGTCTGTTAAAGTTTTATCTTGATGTTATCATATTTTAAACAAATTAACACTTGCATGTGAAATTGCCTACAATAATTTCAATTTCTGAACAACTGTTATGAATTTCTATTCAATATGTTGTCCATTTAAGTCGATTCAGAAGTGCACACCATATACTTATTAGGGTGCGTTTGGTAATATGTTGTCCATTTAAGTCGATTCACAACTGGCACTATTTGTTTTCGATTTTTGTTTTGGGCAATATGCATTCAATGTCACACTTTATGACAAAATCTATTTTTGGTCATTTCCTTTCAACTTGAGCACGAGGCTCGCGAGTGTTTT
Source organism: Vaccinium darrowii (assembly GCA_020921065.1). Taxonomy (NCBI): domain Eukaryota; kingdom Viridiplantae; phylum Streptophyta; class Magnoliopsida; order Ericales; family Ericaceae; genus Vaccinium; species Vaccinium darrowii. The sequence goes on along the minus strand of CM037161.1, from coordinate 29,931,345 downwards.
TTTTTCCTGATTAATAAATGGGGATATTGTACGGTCAATTCGGAAATCAGGAAGAAAACAAATAGGCAGTACTATTGTTTATGGGACCGACTGAGAAATTTGGGACTTGGAGGCCTATAGTGAGTAAACTCATTACATCTCTGTGGTGAGCAATCACGGCCTTCTGTTCGGCAATCAACAATCTCGATTATTTACATAAAAAATAAGTGTCTTGCAAGTAGGACAATTGCATTTAATCGGGACCGTTGATTGTTGAACAGACGGCCATGATTGCTCACTACAGGTTTATAGTGAGTTTACTCACTACAGGCCCCCTGAATTCGAGAAATCTAACCTACATAGTGGGCCACTTTATTATTATTACTATTATTTTAGCAGAAGACAATGTTCTTCATTCTGTAAAGCCAAGAGGCACTTACAAAGAACTCTGTTCAAAATACACTGAGAAAAATCTAGCAACAACAACCCAGATAACAAAGCGTAAGAGTAAGAAGCCATCTCAAATGGCCTTACTTAAGCCATGCTCTCTTACACATATTGTGAAATGCAGACAGATCGAATGTGCAAGCAAACCGAATCAAAGTCGGGTTTAGTGTGAGTCAAGGGAGAAGGAGAGTAACTCCTTACCGGTCGTATAGATTTTAAACAGATTAATACTAATCAAGCATCGGCGGAGCCAACCTACCGCGCAGTCAAGACGAGAACCAAAGCCACTCAATGGACCAACACACAACCAGAAACAAAAGATTTATTTGCCCACCACTGTCACCCACCAGATCTGGTTTCTGATCGATACCAAAGCCGGACAGGGAAAACTGACCGGGAGAACATCAAACAACACCAAAGCAAAAGAAACCCCTCCTCTACCACCTCCTTATTAGACCACCAACACCAGCCGCCACCGGTCGTACCACCACTTGCTGTCTTCAAACTTCGCCGATTTGAACCAAGCAAAGCCGGAATACACACCACACCGGAAAAATGCCATGGGGTCGAACCTACAAGGTTCGGAGAGGCAAAGCACGATGAGAAAATAGGGGAGAGGAAGAAATGGACACACAAGTGAGATGGGTTAGGAGGGGAGCCCTAAAACCCTAGCTTGCTGCTGGTGTGAACTGTAGAGAGAAGCGAGAGAGAGAATACAAAATAGTTGTAACGAGCTCATGGCATTAATCACGATTTATTAAACATCACTGTAAAGATTTATGTTACTAATCAAGTACTTTAATATCATAATACTACATTAGGATATGTATTACTAACTACAGAAATTTATAATACATGCTTCTTATTACAGTGTAAAAAAATGAACATACATCTTAGACAAAATATGTAGATGTTTTATGTTAACATTGACAAGTTTATAGAATGACAAAAATCTCAAGGGGTTGGAAAAGTGGACATGAGAAAGTAATAAGTGTTTGACTATGAACTTGCATGTTCGAATCCCACAAAGACCAATCATCCCACATCTTGGAGTCACTAGGAGTTATGTCCGATCATAACCTTCAGGGCCTCAGAATTAGTCGAGGTGCGGACAAGCTGATCCGGACATCGATTATCAAAAAAACAAGTTTTTAGAATGACAGAGATGATTTATTGATGGCTTTAATTTCCTTTAAAATATTTCTCCACAACGATTAAACTAGAGAAAATCAAGAAATAAATGTTCTAAAAGTAAACTATATAAACAAACCATACAACGAAAGTTGAAGCAGAGAATTAATCATGTGTTCTTATTAGTGAGATGTATACAAGTGTGTGCTAAACATAGTCGGACCTTATATAATTATGATAAACATGTAACTTTAATCTTGGCTTTGTTTAGTAATTTTAGTTTAGTTTAGTTTTGGACATGGGTTAACAAGTGGAGAAAGAATAGGGGTAATAATGGGAGAGAGATAGAGAGAGAAATGTGAGTAATAATTGAAGAGAAAAGTAGAATAATGATTACAAAACAAAAATAAAATTAAACTAAACTATAAAACGAACAAAGCTTTAAATTTTGAGTGGGCGCGGCGCGTATCTGTCCCTGATCCCATCCTCGAACAAACTCAAAGCATGCAATTCTTGCTTTCTTGGCTGAACCAAGGATTCATGGTCGAGTGTCCGGTGCATATATGAAGTATGCGTCCGTGGGTAAGATTTTCTTATTTTGACTTCAAAGACGTGGGACACACCAAACTGCCCTGTTGCGTAACCAGAAGTTTTTACCCATAAACTATCTTGGAAGCAAATTTCGCGTGCAAGAGTTAACTCTTGCGTGCAGTGAAATCTGTATTAGTGGGGATTCATGCACACTTTTTTGTTGTGGGAAAAAAAATATATCTACGTATCTCTTTTTTAAGAAGTAAACAGACCTTGATTTTCTTTTGAACTTTTCTTCAACATATATTCCTATTTGAAAATTATTTAACTGTGACATTATATAAAATAGTTATGTCATCTCACTGGTCCCGAGTTCATATTAAGATTTCAATTTTATTGAATTGTTGATCGCTAATATTGTTGAACGAAGCTGACATTGACCAAAAGCCAGAGATGCAGCGGTTTTAGGCCTCCAAATTTTTTATCCTCAAATATGTTATCGGTTGAGTATGTCATCTTAAGGATCTCTACTCCCTGTTGGCATTTTAATTTTATTGAATTTTTTATCGCTAATATTATTTACCAAGCCAGCATTGACCTGACGGTAGGGGTGCGGCAGCTTTAGGGCTTTAGGCCCCGATATTCTTTGTCCAAAAATATGGTTCCTTGTCCGTATAAGGATTGTAAATTTATTGAAAGCTAATTTTAGGACTGAAGTCAAGACGCAGCGGAGTTCACGAGAGAATAGTTAGCGTACTATTCCAAACAAGATAGGTTCTCGAATCCACGAGGTTCTTGAATCCACAAGATGAAAGAGAATAACTCTGAATTATATTTGATTAAAAACTGAATAATGCCATAGGCTTTCATCCTTATTTATACTAATAGGAGTCCTAACTAAAAGGAAATTACTTAAAGTGGCGACCAAGCAAAGCATTACTTGGAAACCTAGACTATTAGTTAAAAGGAAATAAAATAAAATCTAATCAAAACTAAACTAGGAACGTGCAAAACAGGCAGCACAAATAAAATCTTCTAAGAATAATCGTAAATAAAAATTGTTACAAAAATAATGCTTCCATAAATGATAGGAGTGTATATATTGTCCTGCATCATTCTCCTTTTCTTCAAAAGAACTCGTCTGCGAGTTCTCGTTAGGAATCTGCCATCTTCCATGCCAAATAAATAGATACTTGGAATACTTCAACACTTTTATTTCCTTCCAAAACATCATAGAAAATAATATTTGCAATGATATCTTCTCTGCATACTTCAAGTGATTGATAAGATCAATCAGATGAATATTGGAAATCCAATGATACTGTTGCACTCCAAGAAAATCAATAAGGGAAACTTGACATTGTGTGTTCTCTTGATTTTGTATCATCATCTCAGCGTTGGTTGACATATTAATAATCGACCCATTAAGAAATATTGGCGTGACCATGTAGCCATCACATAAGGTGGGAGCATTGATCACCTCCTTTGAAAAATTACTTTGGTCCTCAACAACTTGATCCCCAATAACAATACCATTATTTTTCTCATCACCCAAATCCATATCAATTTTCTTACCATCAACTTGAGTTGCCTCCTCTTTAAAAACTTCTTCATCAACATTATTAGTAGATGCATTGATTGTATTTTGTTGCTTCGGCATATATTTATCTTCCAAAAGTTGCCCATAAATCCATGGCACAAATCTATCTGTCAGACGTTCTTTGATTTTTGACCAATTGCAAATACGATGCTTGCCCAATCTATCTCTTAAAGATTGCATATCCAGCCACCATTGTAGAGCTGGACCTGTAAGTTTTAAAAAGAAGAAGCTCCACCATTCTTCGGACGGAATTCCCTCATAATCGAAGAAATTTTCGATGTCTAGAATCCAATAAAAAATATCTTCAAAATACTCAAAACCACTTAAGTTAGGTAAACTGTGATAATACCTGAAATTAGGTTCTATTTTCTCACTATCAGCACGGTTAGTTGGGTGTTTCCCAACTACTATTTGATTATCGGGTTGGTGTTGGGCAAATCCCACCGCGTTTTCCCGATTCTGGTTAAGAGGACGGCGTTGGGCAACTCCCACCGCCCGATCTTCTTCAACCCTTACTGCTCCTTGGTCGAGGCGTAGAGACTTCTGTTGCAACGGTTCATGGATTTCTGTTTGAAAATCTGTGAACTGCGTTTGTTGTTCTTCAACCTCTGCCCTTAGATCAGCAAGCCCTTGAGCAACGTCGAGGGGTATGTCTTCTACTTTGTTTGGTGCCATCAGCCAGGAAAAACCCGCTCTGATACCACTTGACACAGCGGAGTTCACGAGAGAATAGTTAGCGTACTATTCCAAACAAGATAGGTTCTCGAATCCACGAGGTTCTTGAATCCACAAGATGAAAGAGAATAACTCTGAATTATACAGTATTTGATTAAAAACTGAATAATGCCATAGGCTTACATCCTTATTTATACTAATAGGAGTCCTAACTAAAAGGAAATTACTTAAAGTGGCGACCAAGCAAAGCATTACTTGGAAACCTAGACTATTAGCTAAAAGGAAATAAAATAAAATCTAATCAAAACTAAACTAGGAACGTGCAAAACAGGCAACACAAATAAAATCTTCTAAGAATAATCGTAAATAAAAATTGTTACAAAAATAATGCTTCCATAAATGATAGGAGTGTATATATTGTCCTGCATCAAGTCACACATTTGCATAACTATTTGTATAAAAGTGTTTGTGGAGCCCATACGCTATGTGAATGTGTGCGTCTGAAAGTGTTTTTGTGATTACGAAAAATTAGATAGTAGCAAAAATTGGAGGCGTAAAAGACCACATAGGATACTTCTATAATTAATTGGTACGATATTGTGTGTTTTTTAACATCATTTAAATACTGGTGCTCATGCAGCACGAGGGTCGCAAATTCTAATGACCAAGTAATCAGACAATGTCGACTCCTGTCACTGGAAAACGAACTCCTAGCTCTGTTAGGAATTGAATAATGTGGGGCGCGTAGGCCACCCAAGACTCAACCATATTCGGTATAATTGATGGTACTGAATAATGATTCGAAGAACAAATAACTAAATGTGAAGTAAACCAATATAATCTAAACCAAACGTGAGAGAAGGAGAAAGAAAACAAACAAAAAAGGGGGGAGAGAGATACAAACTTACGTGGTTCAGTTTACTTTAGGATGTAAACTTAGTCCACGGACAGTCGATCGATGGCTTCTTTAAAAATAAAAAATAAAAAAACTCAAAGAGCTACAAAGAAAAATTTGCAGAACTCTTCTATCAAAAACCAAAACAAGGAGCAAGTCTGTCAAACCTTAACTCAAAGCCCCAATATTTGCTCACACCAAAGCAAGAGACATAGCATATGTGCTTATACTAACCAATAAGCTTGCCTAACAAGTCAGAACCATATTGGGCATTGAAGCCCCCAACAACCCTAGAAACAAAATCAAGCGCGTTTCCTCGACCCACTTTGGTAAAAAAGAAAAAACTGATTTTTTCGTTTTGTCTTTATTCAAAAAAAAATTACATTTGTTAGTTTCGCGTCAAGTTTTCATGGTTTGTACTTTATATAGATTCGCCTGACTTGTTCTCCAATTATACTCATGCTCGATCGGCACGCGCGATAACCACTCCAAATGACGTCACGTATGATGTGGCTCATTTGGTGAGATAGGAACAACAAGTCTAGGGGCACATACAACGGAACACATGCCAGTCACACCCGTTGATGTGGTGGTGGGCCCCACACTCTATCTCACCCTCTCTCTCTCTCACTATCACTTCCCAGCACCCAAAAAAGCATCTCCCTCTCTACCCAATCCCCCACAAAGCATCCATCACATCAAAAGCGGTGGCTCAACAAGTGAAGGATTAAGGGCTACAAATGAACCGAGCCGGTCGTGAACTGTTCGAGGCTCGACTCAATAAAAGCTCGTTCGAGTTCGGTTCGGTTACTAAACAATCCGAACATGAACTCAATTTTAGGCTCGATTATTAAATGAGCCGAACCTGAACTTGTCAGTATTCGACTCGGTTAGGCTTGCGAACCTGGAGCATATGTATATATCTCAAAAAAAATTCACATATAACCTTCAATTACATGTACATAATGAAAATTTTATAACTTGTACATGTATAAATCTTTAAAAATAGTTTAATATGTTTTTATAATTTTGTATATGTATGAACTTATTTAAGTACAAAATGAAAATTTTATTAGTAATTCTAGACCTGTATGGGAGTATAAATATGTAATTTTTTTACTTTTTAAGGCTCCTGAACAAGTTCAATCGAGTTTGACTCATACCTAGGAAACCTCGGCTCGTCAAATTTTCGTAAAATTCAAGCTCAACCCGATTCGACTCATTTGCCGCCCTACAAAGATTCCATTGGGAAAATGGGAAAAAAATTGGCCACCCACACCAAATTTCACAGGCCTCTTATTCTCTAGGCTTTTAGATTTGGATTTTCCAAATTAATTTGGTCCAGGTACCTACTACCTAGTCTCAGGCTTAGTTTTTCAAAAAAATTTAGCGTCCAGTTGCTAAAATCAACCATGATTTTAACAAATGAGTTCAGCAGATGCTAAAATCATGGTATTTCAAATAAAAAAATTAAGTGTTCCCGTGTATTATTTTTTGAATTTTTCACACCGAATTAAAGTACACGAGGAGTACTTTAATTTGGTGGGAAAAAAAATCAAAAAACGATACACGGAATCACTTCATTTTTTGATTTTAAAATCATGATTTTAGCACCTGCTAAACTCATTTGCTAAAATTATAGTTGATTTTAGCCAACTGGGTTCCTAAAATTTTTTGGAAAACTAGAGTGATTGTATTTCGATAGAACCGTACCCTTTAACCCGTAAACAAACTAAACTGACCCGCCTAGCAAAGCACCCAGCTATCCCAACCGGTTCAGAAACAGCAAACCTCTTCTCTCTCTCTGCCAAACACAGACTGCAATTGGAAGAAGAAAGCGAAAATGGCAAGAGAGAGAGGGAAGCTGGTGTACATGGTGTACAGAGCCCTGAGCTACGGTCTATCGCCGTTGGTGCACCTTCACTTACGGTGGCGCAAACTCCGAGGCCTCGAACACCCTCTCCGGTGGCCTGAGCGCCTCGGCCGTCCTTCTCAACCTCGCCCCACCGGCCCCCTCATCTGGTTCCACGCCGTCTCCTTAGGTTCTACTTCTCTCTCACATTCTATACGTATGTATATCATGTACGCGTAACGTGTCTTTAGACAATGTTATATTGTTATGTATAGCATCTTCTTTCTTTTTTTTATCAGCATTATGTATATCATCTTTAATAAGGGTAGGATTTTGGGGAAAGAGACCCTTTTGATGCTGAAAACATATTTTTGGTTGGTAATTTTCGTATACAAAACACTCCAAAAAAGAGGGCAAAGTTTTGACATCAAGAATGGCAAAAACCTTCTCCGCCCTTGTGCCAAACACAATGCTAAATTTTGGCAATGCCATTCTTGGTGCCAATTTTGGCATCCAATTTGGCACTTGCCAAACTTACCACATTTAATTTGCATGAAAAAATGAGATGGGTTTAAAGTCTGGATTTGGGATTGTGCTAAAATGGCACCCAACCAGTTCACATACACTGCTATTTTTTGGCTTTTTGACACATTAGCAAGCCAAAAAAATAACTTTGACAATGCCATTTTGGCGCCAACGGGTGAACTTGCTTTTATGATGTGGTTTGCTTATTTGCTTATTTCAAGTGATCAGCAAATAAACCAAGTTAGCAAAAGAGCTGTTCGTGTTAGTTATCAAGAGATTCTTGCTTCCTTTTGTGTTTGGAATACTGATCACCTGTATGTTTCATTTATTTTATTTCATTCAAAACAAAAAGCGCAGTGTTTGTCGTTTGGAATTTTGTTCCATTGCGTTGTGATTGTTGTAGTTCTTGATCAGGTGAAGGAATCGCTGCAATTCCTGTGATAAAATGCTGCATTGAAAGGAGGCCAGATATAAATATCTTGATGACAACAACAACTCTATCTGCATTGTATGTCGAAATCGTACACTTTTCTGTTTTTGTTTATATTCAGTTGTTCAGATTATGGTGTTCAATTGATTTATTTATTTATCGGCAAAAGACATCATAGTATGATAACCTCTGACTGATGTTCATAGTGCAATACTGACACCATATAAAGCACTATACGGCTTTTCCTGTTGTATTCCTTATGATAAGCACTGCTGCCAATGTGGAGTGAAACTTACCATAACGAGATCCATTTTGTGGATTGATGTGAGTTATAGTCAATATGTTTGACACCTACAAAGAATACAATCCTTTTCTTATAACACTACAAGTGAATAAAATCAACAAAGTATATATGCGGGGCATTCTTGCTTGTTGTTTTATTTCCTTAAGTTTCTATTTTTGATGTTTTGCCTAATGCCTATGCTCTTCAGTGAGAAATTACATATTATAAATATGAACTGCACTTGTAATTTCTCAATAAGTTTTATACAATTCAAATACCCCTTTTACCGGAATAATGGAACAACTACACTGTTAGTAAACTTACCCTACTTTGGGAATCTACTAGTTTTGAAGAGTGATAGTGATACATATGTTACAAATAAAACCTATGATGAAATATAAAAACCTTGAGCATATTTTTGCACTTGGTTCAATTTTGGTGAAAAAGAACAAATATCTTGTTGAAATAATATTTGACAGAACAATTGTGGGAGCCTTTCGTTTGTATTTTGAAAAACGGTATGGAGTTGTTCAATTTTTGTTTTCTGTGCAGTACAGTAATCAAGAATCAGCTTCCAAGTTGTGTAATATATCAGGTACTTAGATATTGTGTTTCTCACATGATTTCTGGTATCCCTTGATGCTTGTAGTTGTTTTTACTTTTATTCTCTTGCTATCTGACATGAGTATGAAACCATGTTGATTCAAGTTATTCAACTTTCTATCGAGTTTTGAAATCATTGATCATATCGATTTTTTTCCCCTGATTAATGGCTCACTTCCAATTTGTTTTATTTCTTGTAGCATCTACACTGTTTTATTGACTAATGACACATCTTTTTTCTATTCCGATTTCCGAGTATGGATACCATTTAATTTTACTTATTAAATATCATGGAAGAGTCATGTTAATCTGTTTTTACTGGGTCTGGAAACTCAAGAAAACCTTCTTTTGAAGTCAAGCATGGAAAGGTCGTGGTAGTACTTGCGAAACTGCACGGTGTTTTATTATCTCTCCTGTTTTGTGTTGGTCATCTTATTGCAGCATGTGTCTTTTCTTCTTTTCCTCACGGAATGTCAAATTTTTAGAAATCAAGAACCTGCTAGATCAAGTGGCTATGATTTCACCATGATGACTTGCCATTTCGCCGATGGCATGCAATATTGGTGCATTACTGTCAAACTTTTCTCAAATCACTTGTGCTCTGAACTTGGAAAATTGACGTATCATTTGGCTCACGTGAAACCTTGTGGATGAATCAGTTTGCCCCAGTTGACATACCTGCTTCTGTGGATACTTTTCTTGGCCATTGGAAGCCAAATGCTATCATGCTAATGGAGAGTGAACTTTGGCCAAATCTAATCATTGGTGCCTCCAAAAATGGTGTAAGTTGTTCTTTTTCAAGGAACTTAACTTTTTGCCTGGTACATGCTTTTGGAAATGACAAATGAGTTAGTTTTCCGTGCAACTGTACTTCAATTAGGTCATATTCAAGGGTTTTAATTGAATGGTGACCAAATGAGTTCTTAAATCTACTCTAGCATTTTTGCAAAGTGTAAACTTCTCTATTCATCTTCCTTGTTTTGTTATCAGTTTGCCTACTTTTGTGATGTTTGTAGATGTGCTCATTTGTTTGTACATTGGATATCTACCCTGTATAACGTATCTCCCTGCAAATTGTATCAGATTACATTGGTGTTGTTAAATGGTCGAATGTCAGCGAAATCCTTCAACAGATGGTCTGGACCTTTACTTCTTCCACTGGCTTCGTTAATGCTGTCAAAATTTTCCTTTATTTCTCCATTGGTAAGTTTTCTATCTTTCCTTTGGCTCATTGCATCTTCTGTTACATTTCTGCTAACTCTGTTTCTATGTTACAGAGCACTATGCAGGCTATCCATTTTCAGCTTCTGCAAGCTCCCCCATTTATCATTAACTTCTCCGGTGACTTGAAATATGGTATGCTGAGTCATTCAGAGATCATGGATTGACTCTGTGAATGTCCATGAATAGTTTCTTGTGTTTTTTCTCCTTGAGTGAGTATGGTGACCTTTATCTGCTAAGGATAAGTTTTTCTTTGATGGTTTACAGCTTACCTTCGAAAATCTTTAAGAAATGTGAAATATTAAATCATGTTTCTGTTTTGTACATATGCCATCTTAGTTGAAGCTAAATTTGGTCAAAGCTTATTTGTGGTTGCTAATTATTTTCATCCAGCAACCGAAACATATGAGTTGCCCGACGTGGACAAGAGAATCATTGAAGATCTAAGGGTACAGCTTGCCTCTAGACCTGTTTGGATGGCTTCTTCCATACATAGGGGTGAAGAAGAAGGTTAGTGCCTGATAGATTCACTCTTTACTGTTTTGCAATTTTTTTGATCGGGTTGAGCTTAAAACTAGGTTGAACTCTGCTTATGGTCGTCTTGTATGCTCGGTCTGAACCTGATGAGCTGGAATTGGTCAGAACTGATTGAACCTTAGACGCGGGAGACAATTATACTGTAAACAAACAAGAAAGAAATCTCCCTAAGAAAAGAGAGATAAATGTCATTTGAACTCTTTCAATTAAGAAATGGCAACATAATCACTCCTTTTTGAATTTCGAATAACTAGAATGACATGTCTTTCCTTGTGAGTTCTGCTCAGTCCTTTAGGGATACAGCTATCAGTCTCTGAGAGTCTGAATCCTAACAAACTTGAGACCAGTTTGGAACTTCCAAAGGGTCTAGGAAGCCCCTCAGAAGAACTTAGGTTGGTGCAGATTGGATAGTCTTATCTGAATTCTGGACATAAATACGTTGAAATGATTGCTTATAGTCTTGTGTTTTTCGAGGGCGACGTGTTTTTATAGGAAAGGCTGTTGTTACATGAACGTAAGTGGTCATAGGCCGATATCATGGGATCCTTTACACAACAAAACATCCCAATAAACAAAATTTCTTCTTGTTTCAGTCTCAATTTGAGACTCTAGTTCAAAGAAAAATTAAAGCACTCTTTTATTCATATCCTTGGTTGTGCGTTTTGATTGTGTGCACCTTTTCTACACTTGGAGGATTTCGAAAATTCATTCAATCTCGTTAGGCGAGACCGTGAGGGTACCCTCATTGATTAGGATTTTTGAAAATGGATATCCGCTTCTGATATTGCAATGGGGTCAGACTGGTCCTTGTTAGCTTAGCTCCACCCATTGCCAGTCTCATGAAGCTCAAGGTGCGCACAACTCATCTATATAAGTTCCTAAGCGAAGCTTCATTGTGCTTTCTTATTAATCTTGCATTTTGAGTCGCTGTGATGGTATTTGTACTTTCTAACAATAAATTATGAAGCCTCCTAGAATTGAAGTTGTTGACTGACATTCACAAAGAATGGATCCACAGTAATGCTAGGAGTTCACAAAATGCTAAACCAAGTTCATCCTGACGTAGTCACTATTATTGTGCCTCGTCATCCACAGCATGGACAAGAGATTGCACAGGTAAGATGTGTGTGCCTTATCCTGCCAACATAACTGTCATGGTCTCGAGGTGGCGTGTGTTAATTGTTATCTAGCTTGAAGACTTGAGCTTGTGAGCTTGTGGCGTGTGTTAATTGTTTTCTTCGTGGCCCCAAGAGAAATGAAAGGAAAGGAAAAGGAAAAAAACATTTCAACATAGGATGACATTCGCAAAGGGCACACTGTTATCATAAACACACATGCACATGAATCTATCTGATATGACTTTTTAAGGTACTAATTGGGACAATTCTAACTGCACGATCACTCTGTCTTGTTTGATTTTATTGCCAATGTTTGTCCTGTTTAAAGAATTAGTGAAGTGTCTTCCAAAAAACATTAACAAAATGATTTCATAGGTTTTCTTCAGAGCTGATTATGAAAGAAAAAAGATAACACATAAGCCTAAATAAAGGCTGCTCCGCACCCTGAAAAGTTCTTCAGTCCTGCTCTTCTTGAATAATCCACATCAGAAGTAATGGAGTTACCAGCCATGCCTTTCTCCTTCACTTCCCCAAAGTCCCGCACACAAAAATGTGTAAGCTCAGCCACATTGCTAGAGAAAACCGAAGAAACTAAAAAAGGTCCAAAATCAACCCGAGCTGAAACTAGATATCTAGCAATGAGCTAGTGGTTCATGGACATCATCATGTTAACTGCTTACACGTATAGCACCTGTTGACAATGAACACTTGAGTTGAAGAAAATTATCTAATCTAACATAAGTTCCTCGCATGCATGGCCGACCAAAAGAGGGAGGTTTGGCACGCCATATCTCCTTCCAAGGGAAAAGCATGACCTTTCCACCAAAGAAATTATAATTTCAACTTCAAACCTGTCTGATCTATTTATCATTTAAGAAAATGAACTCAAACTTTCCTAATTTAGGAAAATTTCACATTAGACCATCCCTCCCTTGCCCAGGTAGTCACCCAGTTTAAAATCGCAAAGAAGCTCTCCAAATCGCTGAATTCCCAAACTTGAAAAATGTCGCATCGCAAAATTCATATTCATCCCATTATGGAATAGTCTGCCAGTACAGCATCTCTTTCCACCGTAATGCTATAGTGCGGGAAGCATCATATTCTTAGTCTTGATATGTCTTTGTTGCATTAACATTTTGGATGAACCCAGTGCCATAAAGCTCGTATTGTCATACTATTTGCGATACTTTACGAATATATTCCCTTGCTGCATGATAGAATCTGCGGCAGTCATTTCTTTGCCTTAATAATGCAGGAACTACAGAAAGAGGGAGTGAGTGTAGCACTAAGGTCTCGTGATGACAAGCTTATGCCAGGAACAAATATATACGTGGTGGACACATTAGGTTCGCATATATTCTATCGCTCACTGTCTTGTGGTGTACGCATTTCGTACATTCTACATTGATCTGATGACCAACTTGAGAAGTGAAAATCTATGTCCTGTGACAAAACATTAACTATTAAGGTCGATCATGTCTTCTCATTCTTTTCTTGTTTTTGCAGGCGAACTAAGATATTTTTACAGTTTAACCCCAATTGCTGTTATAGGAGGTTCTTTCTTTCCTGATTTGACTGGTCATAACATTTCGGAAGCAGCTGCAGCTGGGTGTGCTGTTTTGACAGGTCAGTTTTCCTTTATAGGCCCTTCTCATTTTCTTCATATATGCTTTTGATTAGGAGAATTCTTTACAGGTCATCATGTTGGGCATTTCGCCCATATGGTACAAGAAATGAGACGGTTAAATCCTCTGGCAGTTCTACAGGTGTGAATAATCCTTTTTCCTTTTTGTATAGTGAAATAATTTGTTATGCATGATAAGTCCACTGGTCCTCTTCAATATGCAGTCTGGATTTGCATATATCTAAAAACCATAATTCTGCTTCAGAATTTTCTATTTGGCAACTAGAGACCTTCAAGGACATGATTCTTGGCATAGTTGTTGCAATAAAACAGTTTGATTCAAGTTGATTCGATTCAAGCCCTAACAGCAGTAATATGTTACTGGATTGTCATTGGGAAAGAGAGGTTTTTTAAGTGCAAATGTTTGCCATTTGCCAATTGGTGTGTAAGCGTCTGTGACTGCTGTAAAAATATACTATTAGATAGGAATGTAGGTTGAGTGGTTGACCCAAATCTACGACCAAAAAACAGCACAGACCACAGCACACCCGCACGTTCTGGAAATTGCAAGACGTGACACTTGTGCGATACATCATAAACCTATAAACTTTTTAATCAAGTGCTATAAAAAATATGGAAAACAACACTAATTAAATTCAAGGGTGTATATTTCATTACTTAAACACCCAAGATATCATTCATCTGAGGATAGCATTTTGAGACTTGCAAAATCACTGCAGAACATTCAACTACACGTTGATGCATTATCTGATAAATGTCTCAAAATGTATTTGGAGGGGCATAAGTTGTGTTCCAAAGTACATAGCATCACGACGACAGCTTGCTGGTGAAGTAACCTGAATAAATTGGGTCTTTTTCGACAACTCGGGTGTCCGAGCTAGATTACATGCACCTCGACTACTCCTAAAGCAGAGCTAAGCTCCGTATGGATTGGCCCCCTAAGAATTGATAGCGCTTAAGAGGTTTCGAACTTGAGACCCCCTAAGAATTGATAGCGCTTAAGAGGTTTCGAACTTGAGACCTTAGAAGGGAGCAAGCTCTCAAGTCTCAGGCCTTGACCACTAGGCCAACCCCTGACAACAAAGCAACCTATAATTTGTTCAGGGTACACTACCCAAAGCTTCTACACCACCATGGTGCCTTTACAGGACTAGGGGTGGCTCTGGTCCCACTTGTCACGCCCATTTGCTCTCAGTCCAGTAACATGAAAAAAGTTAGTCTATCCGCATAACTGAAAATGTAGCAGCCCAAGTGACTTAGTAGCCAGCATGTGTTGCTTTATATGGCTTTTACACTTTCACTGTCCCGAAATGTGAGATTTCGTCGATAAGATGTGTTCGGAGGGTCAAGAAGTGTTTCCGAATTTTCTGAAATGTGTCCGTAATTATCTGATGGGCATGTACGAGGGCCAAGGAGCATCTGTCTCTGCTAAGCAGGAAGCTTATTGTAACTCCGATCAATAAACTGTCCATCTCATGTCTAAGGAAGTCTCATCTCTGGAGCTAGTAGATAGGCTGCAGTTGTATTGTTACGTAGCACTTATCCAATTATTGAAAAATATGAGATGGTATAGTGAAAGGCTGAAAGCCGTGATGATCTGAAAAAGGTTAGCTATAGTGGGAGATAAGTACCTGTGTAGATATTTATCAACATATGCTATACTGTCCGTGAAAAATTTAGTCTCCGATATTCGTACCTACCGAGTTACCAATTTGTCAGTGGTCTACTCTAGCTTTATTGCTTGGCGTATATTCTTTTTTTGTATCCAGGTGTTCACTGTTCTTTGTTATGTTGTAATTTGTTTGTTCATTTATCCATTCATTGTTTTTCCTCCTTTTTCAGAAGCTCTGAAGTGTAACTGTTGTGCAGGTTTCAGGAAAACTAGAGCTTGAAAAAGCCCTTGTTGAACTCTTCAGGAACTCGACAGTTCTGGAAGCACGTCGTGCAGCAGCAAGACAAACATTTCATGCTTTGTCGAGGGGGGTTGTTGAAAATGTTTGGAATCTTTTACATTCTCATGTTTTCAGAAAATCTATGAGTTAAAGAGGAAAGCTGCTGACTACAGAGCTATAGGTGAATCTGAATGCTTTTCATATATAATTTTGAGTCCTTTTCTTTCTTTTTTTCCCCCCAATTCTTTTCCTACTACACAACTATTGGTTATTATTGTGTCCTGGTAAACAGACGTCGGACTGTTTTGAACTATATCTGGGTCAGTAGCAGTAAACACACAAGGGCAGGATTTTATTTTGCTTTATTTTATTTTATTTTATTTTCTTAATGTATGTTGCATACTTGCATCAACTGTGGTGCTGAAGTCTGGGCGTATGTAAGGGCCAGACCAGTAAACCTCTAATTGAAGGGAATACGTACTCGGCAAAGAGGATCATATTGTTTTTATATTTAATTTATAAAATGGTGTTTTATGTACATGCTAATCAGAAATGACATTTTACTAACCATGCAACAAAAGTTTGCCTATAATGACAATGTTAAATACTAAGTTCAAGAAACGGCCGATGGCAATTATCGAGCATGCATCACGCATTCTTTTGTGTGTAATTATGGCATCATGATGGATTAAGGATTTCATTCCGGAAACTATGTTTTACACCTTAAGTTTCAATTTTCAGGAGGGAAGAGTAATACTAATTAAAACTTGTCAGAATATGTTATAGGTGGTAAATTTGGTTTTGTTTTTTCTCGGCTTAAAACTTACCAATTGGTCTCCCTATTGACCGAGGATTATCGATGCTGTGCAAAGGTAATTTTGTTTAGTGTTGCTAAATGACCCTGAGTTGCTGACTGAGTGAAAGTAGCTTGACCTTTTTCGATCAGAGGTTATTAGCTATTTGTTAACGCAGACACGGCTTTGTTTCACTTACATCTACTCAAATTAGTTCAAACTACTTGTCCTCACTAGATTTGACATGAGGATGTTTTTGTCCAGAAAAAAGGTGAGATGTCAATTATCTGTGAAGGCCAAATATTATATAACAATGATGGTGGTAATCTTCCAACAAAGTAATGTGAGAAAAAGATTGTTAAATTTATTGTTCTCTCGCTTATCTTCCATATTTATTGCATTAGTGAGAGGGAAAATATCTGACTCCTTACACTCTGCTGCTCTAAAAAACAGGTGAGAAATGCTACTCCTAGCTTGTTAGGGTAGCCAGAGGGAAGTATGTCAAGCTCACAGAATATACGACAGGGAATACTCCCTCAGGCACCTCCTCTGCAGTTGTTTCAGTATCCTGGTCTTTTCTTAAAGCCAAACTGAAGTGGTATTGGTTCTCTCTCAAGCTTAAATCCGAAGTGGTAACTTGTAATATCTCAGCGAATGGAGTATCTTGGAAGGGGAACTTATTGCAAGGTACACAAAAGGGCCATCTTTACCATGTGGTGCTTGGTCTAGAAGCTTCCAGAAAACTGGATGGTTCAGGTAATCTGCCATTGTGAAAAATTTCCTTGTAGCTTCCCCCACTATCACTGCCAGGTAATCTGCCCCTTGTGAAAAATCTCCTTGGGGTAGAGTATTGTCTAAGTTACGTAAAAACAGCTTCTTTTGTCTCCTGTAATTTCTTTTTCTAGTTTTGGGTCCAAATATTTTGCTTCTCCTATTCGTCTCAGCGAGTGGAATTGTAAAAGTAAAATGTGTTGATGAAAAACTTATAAGCAGTTCACTAGAGACACAAATAAGACAGTCACAAAAGAGAGAAGGCAGTCCAAGCTCAGATTGATGTTTGTGCCGCACGCAATTTTTATTTTGATCTTCACAGTTGCTGATATAACATCTGGATTGCACTGCAGTAGAACCCATGAAGTGATTTTGGAGCTCAGTTAAGGTAAAAAAAAAAAGAAAGAAAGATTCTGGTGCTCTGTTCCAGGGTTTTAGGGATAGACCCATGCATTAGTTTATCCAACCAGGGAATTATTCTGTCAGGTTATCCTCTAGGACCTCTACAATCAAGGACGGGCGCAGGATTCAATCTTGGTGAGCCAAAGTCTGGGTAACATATATATGGTAACGAACATGTAAAACTAGGGAGTGCCTGTTTGCCTTTTGGTCCATCCCTTTCTAAAATTCGATCCACGACACATTGCAATCTTTCATATTGTAACTCATCTTTCAGGTTTTGAGAAAACAACCAAGAAAACCTCTCAAGTTTGGTGGTTATGTGGCTACTGGCTAGGGTCAAGTTTATCAATTGCAGTACTGTGATGTTATCTTATATTGTTGATCTTTTCGGTAGTTTTCCTTTGTCTACTGCTACAAATGCATGCTTAGTCTTTCCAGTAATGCAGGCATTCCTTTATTTGAATTATATGGAAGTTCAAGAAAAGGATCAATGGTTTCGCTGCTGCTTCTTTCATTTGGAAGCAGCGAAATTGCAGGATCTTTAAGCACACTGGTACGGACTCGAATTTCTTGGTTGGTTTACAAGATTGTGGAGGAGATAAGAGCTTGTGTATGCTCTTGGGAGAAATATTTCTAGGACTGCTGAGAATGTGTCCTTGATTCCGGAATGGGGATTCCCCCCAGTATGTGTTCTTTCATTCCCCAGCTGCGCAAGGGTTTTAGCCTTGGTTTTGTTTTGCAATTTGCTGTGTATAGCTTTGTTTGTAAGCGTAATTTCCCATGTTTTCTCTGGTTGGTTAATAAAATCTTGTTCCAAAAAAAAGTTTTCAATTCCTGTCACTTTTTTCCATTTTCTTTCCAAAGTACTTCCTTTTCCTTTTACTTTTCTCTCTTCACAAGTTCCAAATATACTCTTTTACTGTATCTTTTTTTTTTTTCTTTTTTGGCCAGCTGCAAAGCTCAGTATATAAAATTAATGGTTAATAAGCCACCAAATCTTGAGGACAAAATAAGGAATGCAAATGTTTATAGGTGTCCGCAAACTCTTGATCCACACAAGTTGGGACCTTAGTTTCTGTCTCGATATAGACGTGGTGGAATCCTCTATAAATAATTGTGTGGTGTGATGAGCCTTAACCTTGCAGAGGTGACTGCTCTTTCATTTTTTACCAAAAATCTCTCTCTCTCTCTCTCTCTCTCTCTCTCTCTCTCTCTCTCTCTGCGCGCGCAAGTACAAAAGAAAAATAAAGCATTTGATTTTCAGTTGATTTTACTTCTTATTCCTAACCCCGGGGACGCGTTATTTGATGCATCAATGTTATAACTTTTCTGCTATTCAAACGAGACAATAAATCAAGACCAAAAATCTGCTTACAGTATTTTCCTTTTCTTTTTTATGACGAAGGAACCATTTCATAGGAGAGCCACTAATTGGACCCGCCTTAAGAGTGTAAACATCCGGATAAACCGAAGCAATCTTCGGCCCGACCCACCAAGCAATTCGCGATACCTGCCTTGGAGAGAAATCGAACCCTACCCGCTTAGACAGGCCCATGGGTCGTAATCTGCGAACGGTTAGAACTTTTTTTTGCTCCCTTTTTTTAGTCGCAGCAGCTACAACCTTAACCTTGGTCAATTTTGCTTGGATTTTGCATCCAAGAAGTTTCTTAACCCTACAATGACAGCTTCTTGAATGTCTTAAAAGAACTCGGTTTGACTACTGTGCATCGAGAGTGATTATTCAATGCTGGTGGAGCACCGCCATATGATAATCTGGCAGACTTTTTAATTACACATTTGAATGAGAGCCATCTTGGCGGTGGAAAAAGCTCCCGGTGCATCACGTGTCGGTGCTCTCGAGGAGCAAGCTATAATTTTTCCATGCATTGGACAATATTCTTGATTTGAACGTCAATCCCGCCTTCAATCTATCTTTTGTTAGTGTGACAGAAAGAAAAGAGACTTTTTGGTGGCTTTATCCATTTTCTTCACTTTGGCCAACATCATTTCTGTACGCCACTAGGCCACTAGGCCCAAAATTTGATTTTTTATTTTTATTTTTTACCATTTTTTACACGCTGAATTTGATCTGTTTTGGGCCAAAGGTTGGTCTGGTACTCGACACCTTTTTCAGGGATTCTTGGAATCCTTCTGCTTCTCTCTTGGGAAATTCCAAAGCACCAATTGACAATACTTCGGATTTCTTTAACGAAAATGACACATTTACGATATCGCTTACTAGCTAATAAAATTAGATAGAGAGGACTTTTTCCATCGAATCCGGAACGAATAGAAGATCTATTAGTACGCGATCCGCCCCATATGTTCCGTAGGTTAGAAACTCATCCATTCACTAACGGGAGATCTGGATAGTTGGATCGGTTAACTACATTTTGGTACAGTGAGATTGTGAGTTCAATCTCACATAAATGAGTTGGGTGCGAAGGGGAAATTTTCCTTGTTTAGGTTGCAGAAAACAGGATTAAAGGGAAGCTTCAAGCTCATGCAGTTTATAAGTAGGGATGGTAAAGTTACTTCAGAATCTTTTTGTACTAATTTTGCTGTATAAATACTCCTATCACATTCCAAACATTGTGCTTTTCTTCCCACCCCAAAAAGAAAAATAGCTGGATTATGTACTCGATACCTTTTTTGTTTTATTTTTTCCCGACAGTCAAAGTGTCGAGACCAGCTTACGCGCACCTAAATTAATATCCTCTCCGGTCCTATTAAATTAAGGTAGATCATTCACGTCGGGACCAGGGAATTCACAAGTAGGGATGATAATTTCCCCCAAACCTGATGGAGGTAGATATTACCCAATTTCTCATCCAATAGGAGTAGATATGGTAAAATTTTAAAAATACCCAGTTGAACATGCATGGGACGGGTAAGATTTTGTGATACTCACCCCCGAATACTCGTATGCGCCCTATTCCAAATTGTATATTTTATTATATGTATGTACGTATGTATACAATCATGATCTACTAAGGACTCCCTCACGGATCTCCTCTGTGAGGACCACCCGTTTTTTTATTTTTTGAACCAAATTTTGACGATCCGCACCGCTCAATGTGTTTAAAAAATGTTTTCCAAGGCCAACGCAAGGAATCACAAAAAAAAAATCCGAAAGGGCTTCATCCGAGCAGTTTTTTATAATAACCGTACATATATAATTTATCGAAAAATTCTCGAATGAAGTCCTTCTGGGTTTTTTTTTTTTTTTTTGTGATTCCTCACGGTGACCCTTAAAAACACGTTTTAAACACATCGAGCGGTTCAGATCGTTGAGATTCGACCCCGATCCATGAGGTCCTCACGGAATTTTAATGAGGGAGTCCTCATTCGATCATCCTCCCGTATGTAAATATGCGTGTGGATAGTATATAAATGTATATGTGTGCGCGCGTTTGTATAAGTATGCATACATGTATAATTTATGTACTCCTTTACTTAAGAGTCCTGGTTAAAAAATATAGGAGTACTTAAATGTTATAAAAAAAATTCCTGACGGCATTTGTTTTAATTTTATACAATCTTTGTGGGCTATATTTTTGTTTGTAACCTTCTATTCTATTTTGTTTTAAATGATTTTTTTTTTGCATGACACAAATTATTTTTATTCAAACTTTCTTGTTCAATTAGTTTGGATATGAATTTATCTGTATATATCCGATCTCTAATGGAAGGCGGGTAATGGGTATGGTGGTGGATTGTCCCCCATCCGTTCTGGATGGGAGGTGGGCACGGGGATGGAGTCACCACTACCCTCAGTTGTTTCTCAATTCTCATCTCCGAAACCTCCAAATTAATATACCCCTTCAGCCGACATTTTGATGATTATATAAATAAAGTTTTCAGCAAAATACACAATTTCAACAACTCAGTTATAATATATATATATATATGGTATATCAATCCGGATCTTATCCGGGAGCCCTGAAATGGGCAAGTTTCCGGTCCTAACTTTTCAGCCGTTGGATTTAATCCAACGGCCCAAGCTTCTTTTCTTTTAAAATGACCCTTAGGTCTGTACGAATGGGTCAAAGGTTGAAAAGGTTAAGGGTCAACAAACAAAACCCCCAAATTCTATTCTCACCTTCATTTGACGACATCCAGATCTGAGAGAAGAGAGAGAAACGAGGGTTTGCGACATCTGAAGAAGAAGAAGGAGAAGAAGGAAGGAAGAAGAAGAAATCGAACCAGAGATAAACATTTTCGTGAAGAAGAAGAAGAAGAAGACTACGAAGAATAAGCCGTTCGACTGCTGCAGCACAACCCACGAGGTCAACCCACGAACACGACCCACGACTGCTGCAAGAATGGTATCTCTCGTTTTGTTTCTTTTGATCTTTGTCTATGGCGTTCGATTCGATGTCTCACAGAAACTTGGGTTACGGCCCTTCGAACATAGAAACTAGGGTTACGGTTGATCTTCCAAAATGTGATGACAAAAACTAGGATTAGGGTTTTTCCAAAACTCAAAACTCTAACTCGGGAGATAAAAGGACCCATTTATTTGTTACTTTTTGATTTTGGTAGTATTGGATACCAATGTTCGAATTTGCAGTTGATCTCGTATTGGGTAGTATTGAATTCCAAAGGTACATTCAAGAATCTATCTTTGTTATCTGGAATTTGCAGTTTATAGATATGTGTTTTACATTAAATTGATCTCTTATTGAGCTCGATTTAAACTCAAAATCTTCAATCCGTCATCTTTTGTTTGAGATTGTGATTAAATGCTAGTCATTGAACCTCTTACATCTGCCTTCTGTACTTCATTGAATAATACATAGTGATTTTTTGGATTTATGTATGTTTTTTTGGAGATTTGGTGTTTGAAAGAATGGGAATGAGCATTTCATTTTGATGGTATTCTGTATCTATGCAAATTGCATTGGTTTAAGCAGATTATATCTTTGTAAATTGAATGGCATTCTTTGGATATTGTTCAATGGGATCAAGATCCTCCATTCCATTAATGTAAAGAAGAGGTTAAGAGCGAAACTACAATCTAGATGAATCCACATGAATCAGTTTAAGAGGATTTCAAAAGTGGGAGAAACAATTAGATTCATGTATGTTCTGGTTATATGTTATTGTGTAATCTCTCTCGAACCAGATGGAATTGGAAGGAAGCTATTGTGGAGATGAGATTGAATTTGGAATGATGTGCTTTTGCGGAGAAATAGCACCATTTTGTAAGTCAACATCCAAACGGAACCCAGGGCGGAGATTCTTTGGGTGTTCCAACTACATGGTAAGATTTGAATGAGCGTAATGATTGTTTTTTGCTCTTGTTTTGTTCTCTTTTTTTTTTTATTAACCACAAATTTTGCCCATGTTTTTGTTGAAGAATGAAGAACATTGCAATTTTTTTTGCTGGTATGACCCCCCGCCAACTTCGAGAAAAAAAAATGGTTTGAGGCCAATGAAGATTTGGAAAGTAAGAGAGATGGGGAAGGCCAGTGAACAAGGTGAGAGCAGTTCGACCCCGTTCAAGAAAAATGAAGGCGAAGGAAATGCATTGCAGATGAAGTTTGATGCCATGCAAGAGGAAATTGAAAAATTGAAAGTTGCCAATCTAGTCAACCATCCTACACAAGAGTACCAAAGAATGGGAACCTCGAAATGGAAAGTTTTGTTTTATGGTTTTGTCGGTTGGTGTATATATTACTTGTATACTTCATTTGCCAGAGGCAATCACTATCACTTAGCACTACCTTAGTGTAGTTTATAAATATGTGTAATGCCATTTAATGACACTCCGCAACCCTCTTTTGTAAGGCTGCTGGCCTTATGTCGTCTATTTAAATTTCGTTAGTTTCTGTATGGTGGACCTGTCGTTAGTTTTTGGGCATTATACAGTGATGAGGATGGCTTGCCGAAGTACTATGCACGGATAACAAAAATTGATGTTCATCCAGAATTTAAATTGCATATAACTTGGCTTTCTAGCTGTGCACTTCCAGAAGGGTGTATGTGCCATTTTCCCTAGAAAAGGTGAGGTTTGGTCGCTATACAAGAACTGGAATGCTGCAATTACACGTGCTGACTTAAAGAAGTGTGAATATGACATGGTGGAACTTCTAGAGGAAGATGACTCCGAGTTTAAGGTTTTGGTATTGGAACCGGTGACTGGTTATAAGTCGGTTTTCAAGGCTCAAATGACTATCCAAGGACACAACATATAAACAATAAGATCAAAGTAAAACAGCGAACAAGGACAACTCAACAAAAGGGCATGGCAATGGCAAAGACCCACATTCTCCAGATGCAAGAACAGACCCTAAAACCAGTCCAACGAAACCTGTCGAAGAAAACCTTTCCAACAGTACAACCTAATTTTGCATGCAACAAAACCATTCCTTTGCAATAGAACCTATTTTTTTTTTCCCATACAGAACCTGATACAGAACCAAACTGTGCAGATTTCTTGGACAGAACCTAACCTGCAAAGGAACCAAACTGTGCAGATTTCACAATGCAAAATTGATACAGATACAGAACCAAACTGTGCAGATACAGAACCAAACTGTGCGGATACAGAACCAAACTCATACAGAACCAAACTGTGCAGATTTCACAATGCAAAATTCCAGTTTGGACAGAGTACAATGCAAATCAAATAACAGTAGCTACAAGTGCTTGTTCATATAGCACCTCAAAATAGTTCCCAGACTACATAATCCAGTATCCCAAAAATAATAGCTTACATAATTCCAAATTAATAAATAATTCCATGTTCCATAAGCTATGAACTAAGAGTTCCATAAGCTTCCCTTCGCACTTCAGTTCATTTGCAGCAGTAGTTCCTGTTACATAGTTGTACAATAATAAATTAAGAGTTCCACTAGTAAACTAAGTTGACAACATAATGTCAGAGTACCACTTACAGCTTTCAATTTCCTCGTCCTCGTCCTCGTCCTCGTCCTCGTCCTCTTCCTCTTCCTCTTCCTCGCCATCAAAATTGAACGTAACATCTTGCGCCAACCTGAGATGCAAGTAATGAATTATATTTTGAACAATTACATCTTAAGAATGAAACAATTGAACGTACATAGATGAAACTACCTGCTTAGAAGTACCGGACAATTTCTCTTGTCATGCGATTGACCCACTTTCCCGCAACCATTACAACGCCTACCCTTCTTGATCATTGCCTTCTCCTTCCCTCCTTTCAATCGCTTGCCACAACCCTTCGTCCTGACTGGGAGTGGTTCTTTAAGAGTAATTTCGCTTGTACGAGTAATAGGTGTTCGCGTACTCAATTGGACACTACTCCAATCGCCATCCACTTGCGAACTCTTCATCAAACCAAGCTTCTCCCGAGCTAATAACAAACAATCTCGCACAACATCCGTTCCACCTTCAATTAGTAACGATTCATCGATTACACTAGAAGAGAGTTGGAAGAGGGTATTTCGCTTCTCTAACATAGAAGCGTCAAACGTTTCATTGACGACACGTCCCAAGTCATCAAACACTCTATTAACTTTTATTGATTTCATCCACCTTTGCAAGATGTACTGTTCAGGAAGTTTCAGTATTTGCTTTCTACTAAAGTACGCCAACATGTGCCGGCATGGGATTCCGTCACATTCAAACATCTTACAACTGCAACTAAGTAAGTTCGATGACTTATCCAACGAAAGCTCACGACCCTTCGATATACTCTCTCCCCTCTGGACTTTGTACAAACAGCGACGTTCATCTTTACTTGTTCTCGTGACCACATACGCGTCCTTTTGACTAACTTCTTCTTGAAACTTATAGAATATACTTCGTGTATACAATTCACTCATTGTCGACTCCACCTTCCACATTGTTTTGATAATTGGCTTCTCGTTAACATCTTTATGATCCAAGTCCAATTCATTATGCCGCATGTGTGAAAGTGCCCTATCAAACCGCACCACAAAGTCGAACAATGAATTTTCTACAGACACAAACCTCTTGAAAAATGCATGACAGCCTTCAGCGCGAGAACTACTAGTCATGTGGGCTGAAAAAATGTGTCTCACAAATGCGGGAACCCATCTATCACGAATTTCATACATTTCATTTAACCACTCATTGGACGACAAGTTGGCTTTTGCTACTACCTCTGTCCAACTTGCTTCAAACTCTGTTGGGCTCTCAGAATTCCATATACAATCTCTCAACTGGTCATAATGTTGTGCATACTGAACGGCACCTAATTTTTCTGAAAATTTACTTGTGATGTGCCAAATGCAGTACCTGTGTTGTGTATTCGGAAGAACAATAGCAAATGCTTTTATCATCGCCGGACACTGATCAGTAATGATTATTTTGGGCGGCCCCGCTGGCATCAACTTCAACCATTCCTCGAAAAGCCACTCAAATGATTCACTTTTTTCATCATTCAACAACGCACAACCAAAGAGAGTGGTTTGACCGTGGTGATTAACACCAACTATTGGTGCGAATATCAACTTATATCGGTTTGTGTTGTACGTTGAATCGAAGACCACGACGTCCCCAAAATATCGGTAAGAGTCTCTCATGGTTGCATCAGCCCATAAACAATGTTTCATCCTCCCCTCACCATCTAGGAGAAATTTAAACTTAAAACCCGGATTCTTTTCTTGTTTAAGGAGAAAATTCTCATGCAACAACTCCACATCAAGTCCGTCTAACTCTTTCCTCTTGTCCCTTGCAACATTATACAAATCTCGTTGTAAAAATCCAACATTCTGCAAACCCCCAGCTTCCATCTCTAAAATACTCATTTGTTGCGACGGTGGCACATTTGCAAGAGCTAATTGTTCTGCTAAGGCTCTCTTTGCAGCTGAAATTTTGCGATGAGAACGCAAAAAATGCACCTTCCTAGGCGTCGCAAGAGGATGGTTATGGGCCTCGACAAATTGGCTTACAATAAATCCCTTCCCTGACTTGTAATCTTTTACAACCGTGAGCTTTGCACCACAACCCTCTCTAACTATCCCCCTTTTCCTTGTTATGGGAACAGAACTTTGTTGACCTATCTTCCTCGACCCTTCTTTGAAGCACACATACTCTTTTCTAACTACTTCAGTTTTGCCCTTAACCTTGCTAGAATTTTTCCTCGTTCCAAATCCAGCTGCTCTGGCATATTTGTTGTAGAACTCGTGAGCCGCATCTAAATTGTCAAAGTGTTGCTTTATTTTAGGTCTGAAGTCCCTTTGTACGTGAGGAATGTGTAATATTGGGGCAGAAGCGACAGATGATACTTGCACCTCTTCCAAGGATTGCATCCTCCTGAAAATCAAAAGACAAAACAGAGTTTATACGGTTTTAAAACAATGTATCCCAAACAGAGTTTATACACTTTTATAACAATGTAGCCAAAACAGAGTTCATAACAATGCACAAGAAAGGACAAGTTTCTGTTAATTTCCAAGAGAGACAAGTTTCAGCACCAAATATTGGTTTGCCAGTGAGAACTAATCTCTGGAAATTAAAAGAAAAGATTTCGGCTTCATCACAAATGCAACATAAAAATATTCTCAATATATTAGTGAATTAAGATTCCAAGTCACTTGGGTGTCCTTTCGTTGAATTACAAAAACCTGTAGTTGCTTCTCAGTGACCACATAACTAGCAAAAAATGAACAAGGAAGGACAAAAATGAACATTGTACACAGGTTCCACACAAATACACAGGTTCCACACAAAGTAACAATGTAACCAAATCAGGATTCGAACACCATCCGTATAATGTAACCCTAGTTTTCCGTACACATCGAATCAAACACGACAGAGAAATAGATCGAGACATTACTCGAGTAAATCAACCAGCTTTTCAAAAAGCTTTGGAAGAATGAACAAAAACCCAAGTTTTTCATACACATCAGATGAAAACGAGAGTGAGAAAAGAGATGAGAGATACCTTTCCGTCGTGGCTTCCATTATGCTCGGAGTCTACGAAGAGGGAGTCGCGTAGCTACGACGTCTTCCTCGATCGCCAGTTCGCGTAGCTTCGTCGTCCTCGATCTCGTCGTCTAGTTCCTCTCTCTCTCTCTCTCTCTCTCTCTCTCTTTCTCTTCTCAATATCACGTAATGTGTGGGTTTTGGGGGGAACGACTGTATTTGTTGAACCCTTGACCCCTTGACTCGTTAACACTTGTTTTAAGTGACCTTTTCGCGTGGGCCGTTGGATTAAATCCAACGGCTGTGGAGGCAGGACCGGATTTGGCCGAGAATCAGGGCTCCCTGATAAGAACCTAATGGTATATATATATATATATATATATATATATATATATATATATATATATATATATATATATATATATAATTTACAAATCACACATACCAGGTTAAAAGAAAATTTAAAGGAAGCTACTACATTTACTTAAATAAGTGTGTGATTTTATTGTTAGGATCCTTTTATTGAGAGCACACTGACAAAAAAACACACATTTCAATATATTTTTTACACTTTTTAATATACTTTTCAAAAATGATACATGTAAGGAAGATTTGCAAAGAATCACGCAAGGAAGGCCTTACGGGGACCAGTACGGATCCCAAACGGCTGATCTGAGCCGCTCAAAAATTTTAAAAACACATTTCGAGTGGGCTTGTGGGAAACCAATTCCATCCGATATGTGTGGATGCTTGATCCAAACTTTCATTTTTGATTGGCTCGGATGAAAAAAGAAAAAATGAAAGTTTGGATCGAGCATCTAAACATATCGGATGGAGCTGGTTTTTAGCGGGCCCACTCAAAATTTGTTTCTAAAATTTTTTAGCGGCTCGGATTAGTCGTTCGGGATCCGTACTGAGCTCCGCAAGGCCTTCATTGCGTGATTCTCTGCAAATCTTTTCCTTGCATATAGCATTACTATATACTTTTACATACTTTTTGCACATTTTAATACACTTTTTAAATCCTAATGACAGTCTAGTGGACTGATTTTAAAATTATTCTTATTAATATAGACGAGATGCGTGTAAGTTGGTCCGGTACACACGAAAAGAACGAGGAGGTGATGAGGATGTTATTGAAGGGAGTGTCGAGTGCCCACTTTATAGGTTGTGTGGAATGGCAGAGACCCAAAGTGAACGGCCAAAAGAGAAAAAGGTTCTGTTGTTCTCCTTTGGCCATCTTTTACGCAATTGACAAATTTCCCTTTGGAAGGAGAGAGTGGAGAACATCCATCATTCATGCAACCACCCTCTCGTCCTCCATCCATCACTCTTTTTACCTGTTTTGAGAAATAATTTGACTCTCTCTCTCTCTTCCTTTAATCATGGGGCATTAACATGCCCTGTGACAAAGTTGACAGACTTTTCTTTTCTGAATTGTGAAAACATGCAATTGGATAATTCAGAAATGGCCAAATGGGTTGTCTGCTTTGTTTTGGAAGAGATCTTTTTTATATAGGGGAAGGTTGAGAGACGGAGCCTTGAAGTGCGGGACGGGTGCATTATTTTGATACTATTAAGCATATTGATTAATGAGTGATTAGTTGATAAAAATGTTTAACTTTTTGAAATTATTGGGTATTATTAAGTATATTGATGGATGATTAACCTATAAAAATATGTATTCTTTCGGGTATTGGAAATAACTATTTTAGAATAATTGTATTTTTTTTATTATACTAATTACTCTATCCGCCCGTAACGATAATTCACTACTAAAAACCTCTAATTTTCGGACAAAAAAGGAAAACACTTCCGGGCATGATTTTTTACGTTTCTTAATACAAAATTAAAGAATTAATTGAAATTTTTACCTAAAAATTGCACGTCGTTTTATAAGAAACTATCTTTGTGGGACAGAAAGATGAACAATACCGATTTTGAATGCAACTTCCGAGTCGGAATTCTGAGTCCGTCCCTGGGAAGGTTGAACCTTTTGAATTCGCAACAAGTAATAAATATTTTCGCCAATTAAACAGAGGGATCAGATATAGAAGTTGACCTTGATTTGGGGGCAATTATGTAGTGCTTATTTGCCCCTATAGTTCCTCGTGCTACGCATATGAAGGCTTCAATTATTTCCCCCTAATTTTGCACACATGGTATTCTCAATTAATGACGTAGGAATAGCACATGTAAGTGAACATCATGATTTTTATTTTATTTTTCTTATCGAAGGGGACTGCATATATCCGAGGAATTAGTGAACATGATAATTTGCATTCATTGAATGAGTGGGAGAAGCAGTGAGCCGGTGACATAACTACATATTACAACTTACAATCGTTCATTTGCTGCAGTGGTACTCTTTTTTTTTTTTTTTTGGTGCAACGGAAATCAGCTGAAGTGGTATTCAATTTAGGACAAGGATTCCTTATATAGGGCATGTATATGATTGAAAAAGTTTTGCCGGCCCGTTATTTGATCGAAATGGCCTTGTTCAAGTGCAAGTGAAACTATCTTCACTCAACAAGAAATGCAAGGCCACACATTCAACCATTTTATGTCGAATTTCTTGAAGCTACAAGTAGGGATGGTTTTTTGATATACTACTATCGAATCAGCCTTCTAACAGTCCTGATTTGAATGAGTTGGATCTCGGTGAGCAATTCAGCCTTTGCAAGATCAAGAGACACCAACAATCATTGATGAGCATGTGCATGCCGTAGAAAAACCATTTCATGAACTGTCTCCGAGTTCAAAATAAGGTATTCTTGAAATTACACTCTTGTATGATTGAGATGACGAGATGACAAAGCCTTATGTGTGTGTGTGTGTGTGTGGGGGGGGGGGGGGGGGGGGGGGGGGGGACAACTACAGATTGCCATTTTTTTTATCAAAAAAAACTATTAATTGCCACATATGGGGAAAAATGAATGGATGAGTGGTGGTGTTCTTCCTTGTGGATAATGCAATGAATTACCTAGAACAGCAAGCATGATCTAAGGTGAGTTCTTTTTCATTTTTTGAATAGGTACTCACTAATTTCTTTATCTTGCTTTCTCTCTCTTCTTTTTTCTTTTTTTCCAGGTCAGCTCGAAAGATTTTTGAAGAGTTCTTCAGTCAATGAAGTTCGTTTTCAAAGTCATGTTTCGTTTTTTTGTTCAATTTGTCCCAATCGTAAATAGTGCATGCAGTACAAGATTCAACGGAATGTGTGTTGGGATGTTTTGTTTTTTTGGAATTTGTCCCAAGTGTAATGGACAACGGAAAAATGCACTGTAATATTCAATGTTGTAAATTTGTAAATGATGACAGTGGTTTTTTGTGAATTTGATGCATGTGTACGAGGCAATGGAAGAATGCACTAAAAGATTTTCAGTGTTCTTCCTAGGGCTGCAAACGAACCGAAATGTTCGCGAGCAGTTCGTAGCTCAGCTCATTAAGTCTCGGCTCGTTTAGTAGTTTTAGATTTGTTCAGTAAATGAGCTCACTAAAGTCCGGCTCAGTTCGCAAAGGCTCAGCTCATTAAGTAACTTAGAGCATCCTCATCAGGATCACCAAAATTTTCACCAAATTTAACTTCAAAACCACCTTTTATAATTTAACAAGTCACTTTATCAAAAACTCAAAAAATCAGACTCTCTATCCAAACTTTACTATATTAAACTATTCCCCTTAAATTTATAAAAAAAAAAAATTTACCCACTCTATTTCCCTTTACCGCTGGGTAGTACCTGTTTGTGTCGGCCAATGTCAGCCAAATGGCTGACTTATTCCTTTACCCAATGGTTAAATCATTCTCCCCAATGGTTAAATCATTCTCCGCCCTCTCTCTCTCTTCCGCCTCCCTCTCTCTCTCTTCTGTCTGAACAGTAACCCACGGCAGAAAATAATAAACAAAGATTGGTGCGTGAACAGTGCCTACTCAAATTTGAGTAGGCACTGTAGCAAAAATAATTTGGTGAGGGAGAATAGAGAGGCTAATTTTTAGGGGTTTTGGAAGGTTTGGCTCTCCATTTTAACCAAAAAGTTAATTTAGCAAGCCAAATGAGGATGCCCTTACCCACCTTGGCTCCTTAAGGGCTTGGCTCGGCTTGTCTACAAACGAGCCGAGATCGAGTTCAATTTTTGACTTGTTTACTAAACCAGCCGAGCTCGAGCTCTATAAAGTTCGACTCGGCTAGGCTAGGCTCGACTCAGATTGTTTGCACTCATAGTGATTCACTACTTCTCCCATAGATCTTTAACGGGTAATGCTCTTTTTTTACTGAATGTAATAATTGCACTTTTGATTTGTTAATTCAATTTTTGAAGCAAAGCGTAAATGAGTAAAATTGACACAAGTTAGTTTCATTGACTTTCATACATAGCAAAACATTAAGGGACAAAAATAGTTATCAATTCTTTTTGTTAAAACTCATTGACCAATGAAATAATGCCAAGTAGGCAGGTTATGTAGATGATTGTGCAAGTGGTTGTGTTATTAAATTTCCCCCGAAATTCATTCCTAATAATGCTAGGAACACAACATCAAGACACAACATTGTATGTTTCACTGCATGATCGATAATTGCAAAATTATTTCAATTTTTTTTTCTCCCATTACAAATATAAAAATGCTGAGTACTCGTAAATTTTACTCAGAAAATTATCCGAAATTTGAAATCAGTGGCTCGGATTCGCTCCATTTGAGCTAATGATTTCAAATTCCAGGCAATTTTTCCGGTTACTAGCACTGCTATTACCAATAATGTAATGTCATATAAGATGTTGTGTCCGATATTGTGTTTCGATGTTATGTGCGTGGCATTATTGTTTATTGATTTTTTCTTCTAATTCCAATTATATTTTCTTCATATTTTTAAAACCCAACCCCCCATCATCCACTTCCCGCGTACCCATCCATCCATCATGGAGGTTCCTCTCCTCTCTCTCCTCCTCCTCTTCCTCTCACTTCCCCTCTCCACCCTCCCTTTCTCTCCTCCACCCAACGACACCGCCGCTCTCCTCCTCTTCCGCTCCCAAACCGACACCCACGGCAACCTCCTCTCCAACTGGACCCTCCCCACCCCTTCCTCCACCCCCTGCTCCGCCTCCTGGCAAGGCGTCCGCTGCTCCCCCACCAAACCCACCCGCGTCATCTCTCTCTCTCTCCCCTTCCTCGACCTCCGCGGCCCCATCGACTCTCTCTCCTCCCTCGACCAGCTCCGCCTCCTCGACCTCCATAATAACCGCCTCAACGGCTCCCTCTCCTCCCTCACCCTCTGCACCAACTTAAAACTCGTCTACCTCTCCGGAAACGACTTTACCGGCGAGATACCGGTAAATATATCGTCTCTCACTCGCCTCCTCCGGTTAGACCTATCGAATAACAACCTGAAAGGCCCGATCCCCGACTCAATTTCGAACCTCACTCACTTACTCACCCTCCGCTTAGAAAACAACGAGCTATCCGGTCCAATTCCCCAATTTCTCGACTCGATTGCGTCGCTCAATCAACTCAATTTATCAAACAACGAGTTTTATGGAAACTTACCTGAAAATCTCCGGCGAAAATTCGGTGATCGGAGTTTTTCCGGTAACGAGGGGATCTGCGGATCGAGTCCGTTGCCGGTTTGTTCGTTCAGCGGAAGACCTCCGACGGACCCTGCGTCGGCTCAGACCGTGCCGTCAAACCCTAGCTCACTGCCGTCATCGACAACCGTCATACCGAATCGGAAACCTAAACGTAAAGGGCTTAGACCAGAAGCGATAGTCGCAATTGCGATTTCAAGCTCCGTAGTGTTACTCGTAGCAGCATCCTTCGTCGTGGCTTACTACTGCGGCAGTAGAAACTCGAGGGATTCGAGTTACGGCAGCGAGATCGGGAAGAGGAGGAGCTCGAGCAGCCACGCGACGGAGAGGAAGGTGTACAACGGAGAGAGCGACGGAACGAACGCGACGGACCGGTCGAAGCTAGTGTTCTTCGACGGGAGGAGTAAGAAGTTCGAGCTGGAGGATTTGTTGCGGGCGTCGGCGGAGATGCTGGGGAAAGGGAGTTTGGGGACGGTGTACAAGGCGGTGCTGGAGGACGGGTACGCGGTGGCGGTGAAGAGGTTGAAGGACGCGAATCCGTGCGGGAGGAAAGAGTTTGAGCAGTACATGGATGTGATCGGAAAGCTGAGGCATCCGAATGTTGTGAAGCTGAGGGCTTATTATTATGCTAAAGAGGAGAAGCTGCTGGTTTATGATTATTTGCCTAATGGAAGCTTGCATTCACTTCTTCATGGTATGCATGCAGTATTGTTAGTTACGAAAAGGACTCGGCTTCTCTGTAGTTTTATCGGAAACCG
Organism: Vaccinium darrowii; assembly: GCA_020921065.1. Classification (NCBI taxonomy): domain Eukaryota; kingdom Viridiplantae; phylum Streptophyta; class Magnoliopsida; order Ericales; family Ericaceae; genus Vaccinium; species Vaccinium darrowii. The sequence goes on along the minus strand of CM037161.1, from coordinate 29,897,800 downwards.
TTTTCTGGCTCCTTGCCGGACCGAATTCGAAAATGTGTTTTGTTTATGTTGTAGATCTCGTCGAGCAAGTTGTGGGTTAGGATCACGTCAATTAAATTAACAGTTTAAATGTGATCGAAGCACAAAAACTGGATTACGAATTAAACCTGATTTTTCTTGGGTTCTGATCCAGTGAGTCTAGAACCCAATTTTGACGTCTTTTCATGCTTCGGTCACATATTAATTGGTACCTAATTAACGTGATACTGAAATCACAATTTTCAATGAGTTCTACACTATGAATGAAGCGATTTTATGTAGGTTTTTCAATGTACAATAGCACACCAAAAAAAAATGTTTTTGTTGTTCTTTGCATGAGAATGTAGACATGCTGTGGAACCACGTAAATGTTGTTGTATGATTTATTATTTTGTTTATGTAACTAGGTAATCGCGGCCCGGGAAGAATTCCATTGGACTGGACTACAAGGATCAGCTTGGTACTCGGGGCGGCTCGGGGGCTTGCTAGGATCCACGAAGAGTACTCCGCGACGAAGATCCCTCACGGGAACGTGAAATCGTCGAACGTATTGCTCGATAAAAACGGCATTGCCTGTGTTTCTGATTTCGGGTTAGCCTTGCTTTTGAGCCCGGTTCAAGCCACCGCGAGGTTAGGGGGATACAGGGCACCCGAGCAAGGTGAAGTCAAGAAGCTCTCTCAGAAAGCAGATGTCTATAGCTTTGGAGTCTTATTACTAGAAGTGCTCACTGGGAGATCTCCGTCTCGACACCTTTCCCCCATCCGCCCCCGGGCGGATGAAGAGGAAGAGTCCGTGGATTTGCCGAAGTGGGTCCGGTCGGTGGTGAGGGACGAGTGGACAGCCGAAGTGTTTGATCATGAACTCCTCAGGTACAAGAACATTGAGGAGGAACTGGTGTCAATGCTGCAAGTAGCACTGGCCTGCGTGGTGGCTCAACCCGAAAAGAGGCCTGACATGACTGAAGTGGCCAAGATGATAGAAGAAATCAGGGTGGAGCAATCTCCGTTAGGGGAAGACTATGACGATTCCCGGAATTCGCTGTCGCCTTCACTTGCCACCACCGAGGAGGCGCTAGCCGGTTACTGATCTATCTAGTTATCCGCTTACAGAAGCAAATCCGCAGGCTTTGGCTTTCGCGTGTCTCTAAAATTGCAGCCATGGTAAAATCTTGGTTTATTTGATCATCGGGGACTCCCACTACTCCGATCCTTTGCACCATCTTGTTGCAAATTCTCGTTTCATGCAATCTCAGAAGATTTGGACTTTTCTTTTTGGTTTTTGCAAAAATCTTGCAATTAATGTTTTTATTGTTCATGTTTAATTAGTTTATGTATTGTAATGTAATGTAATTTGGAATTTAAGTTAAATCATTCATCAGTTTTTTTTGTGCAAACATGACCATATATTGGCAAACCCTAGCTGCATAGCACTAAAAGAAGAGTAGAAAATTAAAGATTTTTTGCTGTCGGCAATTACAATTCACAGCAAGAAATGACTTTTTTCATCTTCTGTCACTTTTCCACTTTATTGATCTACTCGATCCCAAATTGCACAAGAAAAGCCATTGTATGGCGATCCAGGGAACATGCAGGGCCCCAAAGCACTACAGTAGCCTCCAATCACAGCCGTCTGGTAGGCAATCAACGGTCAAAATTACTTTGGGCATTACAAGGCCCCCGCTCCCTCTGTACGGCAGAGGGAAAAAAATAGGAAATGTGAGCCGATTTCCTCTACCGTTTCGTGTTTTTAACATGTTTTTTTTTCCTTCGGTACGAAACACTTTCCGTCACAAGAAACCAAGAGTGCAGTACAAGACATGACAAACCCCGAGAGTTTAGTCCCGTGGTTGGCGGATTTGTTCCCTACGCAAACCTACGCAATTAACCGGTTCGATTGAGATCAAACCATAAGAAAGTAGTAATTTATTTGTGAATCTCTTATTCCTTGCTTGGATAGCCTACCTTTGGCCCAACAGAGGAGGAAATTAATCGAGATGCGTATAAGTTAGCCCGGACATCCCCGACCATTAAGAAAAAAGAAAAAAGTACTCCGTTCGTGACAAAAGAGAAGGGAAAAAAAAAAAGCAAAGTGAAGAAATTGAGAACAGGAAATATAAAAGAAAAATGAAAAGAGAGAAAGTTGATGCCAACAAACACCTTTACCCAATTTTGTAATTGACCTCTGTTTGTGATCATCAGCCTTTTCTTTTTGCTCTGTCATCAACTCATTGCGGATGGAGAAAAGCAGAACATCTTCATGGTTAGCACCATCATCACTGTAACCACTCACAGTACACTGCAGTGTTAATTCATTCATTTGAATCAACTACTTTATCCCAGAAATTTCGAAATTTCCAGTATCAGAAATTTGAATCAAATTTTACAGCAACAAATACAGGAGACCCGAAAAGGCACAATTGATTAAAGCCAATCATTAACCATGTTTTCACTCTACAGAGAATAATGTTAACGGCGCGGGCAAATTACAAGCTTAACTTTCTACAATATGATACAAACAATAAAGTCTTAACCAGCTAAATGTTCTGTTTCTGAAGTCTGACCTAACCCTGACTGAGTAACTAATCCAGAAGCAATTGCAAGTCACCTCTATTAGGTTTAAATGACCGCAATATGGTTACATGATGATCGGTTCAAATGCGAATATTAGCTAACTCTTCCGTTCTGGTCAACCAGTGTACCGACTTGTTCTCCGCATAATGCTCTTGAAATGTTCCCCGGCTCATGTAGATTAAACACCACAACTGTATGAAGAAAAAAATTATCGCCACATTAAATCAAACAAAGAAATTTGGCTGCTCTCCGTCTTGTTATGCTATAAAAAATAACTCGAAACATCAAAGCATAAAACTCTTCCATGAAGTACCACACTATCTCACAATTCATTAACCTTTATGTGACTCCATGATTAATAACGAATAGATTGGAGATCCTAGTCGCCGAAAGAAACCATTGCCCAAACCAAGGAGTCAAAGCAACACACACACATACACAGGTACAGATATACCATCATTTTACGGACAATCAAAGCGAGAGAGACCAACAAAATATACAAACCAGGAATTCCATTCTCCTCGCAGAATGTTACAGCCATCATGTCCATGGGGGAAGCACCTCTAGAAGACAACTCCCGGAAGGAAATGTGCTCAGACACGACATTGTTGTTTCTGGAGTCACAAAGATAGACACCATCCACATTGGTTCCTTTGAGTACGGCATCCGCATGGACTGAAGATAAAAATGAACATTCAATATTGCCTTCCATATAGACTCTATATACACCCTCATGATAATATATAGACAAAAAAGGATGGAACACTCTGAATGCAGAAACATACTCTCTGAAGCCCTAAGAGCAGCTGCTGTATCAGTGGAGAAGAGAGGGTTTCCAGTGCCAGCACCAATACCACCAAATATCACAACCCTTCCTTTTTCAAGATGTCGAATGGCCCTTTGCCTACTGTAAGGTTCAGCAACCTCCGGCATGGAAAATGCGGTCTGTACACGTGCCTGAATACCCATCTTTTCTAAAGCTGACTGGAGCAATATTGAATTCATCACAGTTGCCATCATTCTGGTAACAGTTTCAAGAGTCACACTTGATTATGTCACGGCTAAACTTGATTACAAACAATTTACAGCTGGTATTTCAGTCAAACTGTAAGTAGGGACAGGAAGAAAAGAACTTCTCATGGTTAAGCTACTAAAAAGCTGGTATTTCAGTCAAACTGTAAGTAGGGACAGGAAGAAAAGAACTTCTCATGGTTGAGCTACTAAAAAGCAAGACGCAAATTTCTATCTCATTGATTTGACTAATACTCTAGTGTTTAGGGTGGAGTATCAAGAACCTTCCCCTGGATTATTCAAGGCTTCATTGGGTTCTGGCTTTACCACAACAACCGTGTGGAACAATATCGTCGACAGATTTTAGAGGAGATTGCCTGGTGTAAAAGACAATAGCTATCTAGTGGAGCTAAATGTTCATTAACAGTACATCATCTAGATTGCCTGCTCTTTTTTTCTATCATATCCTCCTATCGTTATTTGAAATGAACATTTTACAGGGAGATTTGGGAGAGGAGTTCAAGGTAGACATAGTCAGCAGCCCAATCAAAAGGAGAGTAAGGTATCCATCACCTCATATATAGTTAATCAAGTTTCGTTGGGCAAATGGTTGTGGAAGTATATTGTGCAAAAGAGCACTTGTTGAAAAGGGTGGACTACAATTTTGGTTCTAAAGTGGGATTTGGCAACGGACGAGTTTCGAGGCTCATAGTGGTTAGGCTTGTGAAAGTGGGATAGGAAAGGTTAGAACATTATTCTTTTTCGTGAGAATTTGTGCTATTTTGTGTACTAGCTAGAAACTTCAATTTTGGCACAATGTGGGGTGTAAAGCTTCCTTTGTCAGTGTCTTTTTCCTACTTTTATAGCACATCAGTAAGTAAAACTCGTGTATGGGCAGAAAGCAAACCATTCGAGGTTCACTTGTCCAGGGTGGTATGAGAGTCTCATTTGTTAAGCCTGTTAATGAGTTGGAGATGGTAGACAAGTTCTTGGAGCTTCTTTTGTGGAGTGGGTCCTCATCGTGAGGGAGAGGGGGTGAGATGACAATATCTTTGTTAAATATGTCCAATCCAACTTTAGAGAGAGCATTTGGAAACAGGGGTGCCTCCAAATTCTAAAGGTAGCTCTTTTGTGTAGTCAGCTGGCTTGGACTTTACTATTGACAATTTGGTAAAGAGAGGCTTCTCGTTAACTAATCGGTTCGGGTGCATAATTTCAAACATTTTCAAAACTCATTGGATAATGTAGGCATCCCTTCTCTACTTGTTTCCATACTGGAAGGGACCGATTTTCTAAAGAGGGTAAAGATTCATTGGAATGATGGCTGCTTTACGTTTGTATGGTGCCTGAGGGGGGAGCAGAATCAGTGTAGTCTCCAATATGTAGATGTGGTCGTGCAGAATTGAAATGACTTTGCTCCATAGTTTTAAGGTTCAGTTAGTTACAGGAAAATACAGTGGTTCTGCTTTACATTTTTAAGTTTGGCAAGATTAAAGGAGAACAGTGATTCTGTTTCTTCATTTTTAGATTTATTTTGCTTAGACTGGAAATTTTCTATTTCAGCTTGACAACAATAATTTTATCCAAAACCAAAAAAAAAAAAATGCAACCCAAAACATTTTCATGATTGTTTGAAGTAGGCGATAGTAATTCTATTTCTTATTTCATAGAAACACAAAAAGAAAGGCTATATTGCTAATCACAGCCACATTACCCAATTTGATAGGCCGTACATCTATCTAAACCAGTTGCTGTGACCCAAGTGTCTCCACAAAAGAAATTACGGCCTCCAACAACAATTGCCACCTAAGTATCAAATGAGGGTATCCATGTTAACAAGTCAAATTCGTATGTAAGTACAAAACAAGTCATTTGACAAACATTTGCAGATGAATGTACCTCAACACCAACACGGCATGCGGTTGAAACTTCTCTGGCGATCAGCATTGCAACCTATCAAAAGATTTGAAGAAAAAGGTCAATTCATATGCGATCAAAGTACAGATGAAATGCCAAGATAGGACAATCACTAGCCAAAGTGGCCGCTAAGTTGTTATGCCATTCAAATCTCAAAATACATGTAAAGAGTTAAAAAGAAACCTTCGGGTCGATATTCTGAGGAACAGTGCCAGCCAAAGCAGCACCACTGATTTTAAAAACCACTCTCCGCCACCTAGGATTCGCTAACGATTTTGACTTAATATTAACTGTCTGTCCGCCAGTGCTTGGTGTTCCAGTTCCATATCTGTCCAAGCAAATACCAGATATTAGTATGAGGGTGAAAAACACATATAGTACGAGGGTTAAAAACACATATACCAGATGTCATACCTACATCTGAACAAATTTTAAAAGCACAGATATGATCACAATACCAGGACACGAGACATGACGGTTTTTCAATAGAAAACCAGAATCTGGAACCGGAACCGGAACCAGAACCCGAATACTGAAACTAGGCAATCATTCCTAACAGTGACTGTCAAAGTTCAGGAAAAGTTCTGTCAGGACTAAAACAGAAACAATTTTTGTTTCCTTCTTATTGGAACTAAAAAGCATTCGGGAAGGGCAAGTACAGGAAAGTTCAAAATTTGTTCTGTGACTTCAATAGTCCCAACTCCCAAGTAAGACCTCTTTGATCTAATAGCTCCAGGTTTATTATTTTCACCACCATTATTGCTCCACTCTCATTCAGACTTGCACCATTTCAATTTTCACACCTACACTCTTATCAACCTACACTGAAAACCTTTCCCTAGCCCCATCAACTGCAAACAAGGGTAACCAATAACCATAACATTTGCTAGCGGTTTCATAGCATAACTTGAGCATCTCCAAGTTCCAAACAGAGATGAGTAAATGATTTAAAAACCATTCAAGAAAAGTTCCCTCTTGTCATGGTGTTGTATGTCAGCATGTATGAGAAACCGATCATCCCAAACCAAACAATACAAATTACCAGCAATGCAAGGAACAGAAACCCCAGATGTACCAATAACCAATCAAATTCAAACAATTGAAGTAGCCTGAACTTTCTCGATAGACAGCTCATTTGAAGACCCACCAACAAAGAAACAATCCATTTCATACAAATAACAACGAAATCCATCTCTGGATGACCTCCAGAAGGAAAACATAAAAACTAACCAATTCCCCACAACACCGAGTTAATATGGCACCGACACAATTGGTCCATAGTGAAAAGAAGTACTAAACTTTCGTTTAGAGCATGGCTCACATCCCCAACTAAACAAAAATAATCACAAGAATCCAGCATGTTCATCACAGCCACACATTCTCATTCCCAGCATCTTAAATTAGTTAAGCAGAACAAAAAGCCACCTCAGGCCTGTTGTCCAGTACTTTCAGTCCTAATAGCTGCAGAAAATTTCATCCACCAAACTAAACACTTGCAAAAGTCTTGAATATACTACATTTTTACTTTCATGTGGCCATGACCGACACATGGTGTCATCCACTTGAGAGGCCCCGGTTACTAAAGTTACTCCCCAATGAAAACCCAATAAGTCCAGTCATTCCATTAAAGCTAGTGTTTGGATTGTTCCAATAATTTTGGAAAGCAATGGAATGGTCGTTCCTTAGAATCCCATACGGAATGGCTATTCAACAAAGTTGATAACAGTACCATTCGAATGTACATCCATGATTCTGTAGCAAATCAAACTGTCTGAATGAGCATTTCAAGTGAATGACCATTCCAAGCCAGCTTCATTCAGGTAAAACAGAAATTGAATAGGGATTTTTATCAACACTAAGAAGCACGAAATCAGAAACGAGACACTGACATGACACGACATGGACACGTGAATACGGTATATCTCCAAAATGTGAAACACGGACACGTTGAGGATACATTCACTTATGCATAACTAAGCATATTTTTATGAACATATATCACCGATTCACCATAAATACATGTTCCAAATTATATATTTCATAGATAAGATACAATAAGCTATGAAGAATCTAGTTGCCATGAGACTCAAAAAATATGAAGCCTTAAAAAATTCCAATTGAATTTTACGAGAATTACTATTTTTCCAACTTTGCATCTCATACTTTGATAGCAAAGTTCTTTATTCTTGTTATTCTTTTCCTGAGACGACACGTGAATTAGCTTCCGAGGTCAAGCAGGCTCAATTTCTCTACAGGATTTTCGAATGAATGGCTTTTTAAATTCTTTACTTACTTCATCCTAATCTCAACTTAATGCCAAAAGAATGGAAAGACGCTGGCCAGATAGGTAGATGTGCAGGTAATGCAAAGAGAGAGAGATACGATCATTGAGGCGCACGTAAGGACGGACCGGGAAACACCACAGCATAGGAACCAAGAGACCCCCTACTGGCAAAGGGAAACAGCAGTGCCAGATACTAGCTAATACATTAGAATCTATCCTCTTTTGCTCTCACAATAAAGGCTCGAGAGACCTCAGCTCATTGACACAAAGCAATTTCGAGGCCTACAACCTGCCTAGGAGGAGCAACTGAAGCATCAAACATCCCCTTCCCTCCAGATCAGATTGAGTTGGTTTACACTAATTGCATAATAAGGATTGACAGTCTTAAGCCCAAGCTGGTGAATCTCCTCCTAAACAGAGTGGTAATGTCGAATTTTGATTCTTTGATAATCACATGCTAGCAAGTGTCCAAGGAGTGTATATCACTCCTCAGTGTCGGACAAGTCGTCCCCGAATTAAGATTATTACTTTTTAATTATGGACACGAAAAAAAGAGTATCAAACACATGTCCGAGAGTGTTCGAGGAGTCTTGGTGTCTGTGTCGGACACCACACCTTATCTTAAGTGTCCATTCTAATGTTCCGTAGTCTAGAGAAACAACATCACACCATCAACAAGTAATGACAAGTAGAATCAAACCAAAATTCGAGCGAAAATCAACGATCCAACAACAAACACACATGCCTCTTCGATTGCCGAACCGGGTTAGATGACCCCGCTACAACAACCTTCACATCCTCCGATACAGCCTTTGACGGCATCGCATTCCCAACAATCACCTCCATCTTCTTATACCACGGCCAATGACTCCCCGAACCGCCGCCACTTCCGTCATTACTATTCACCCTATGCTTCTCCAACTTGTACCTCTTCTTCAAATTATCCACCTTGTTCTTGCACTGATCCACGCTCTTCCTCTGCTTCTCACACCTCTCGCTCACACCAGCAGCCACCTCCTCCCAATCCCTCCCCCGTAAATTCCCCCTGTTCAGCTGCGTATACTTCTCTATGTACGCGTCTAAAAGGCACGCGATCGCCGCGTCACTCCACTCCTCCCTGTCCTTCCTGCTCTCCCCGCTTCCTCCGCTGCCATCGGCGGCGGAGACAAGCCTCGATCTTTTGTGCGAATACGGGGTCGTTCCACCGTCACTAAGCTCCTCTCGATCCTTACGCTTGTCGACTGAAATAATAGCCCTAGATTTGTTCGGATCGGATTCGTCATCGAACGGGCTCGAATCGTTAGCGCCGTCGCTGTGGTGGCGGACAAGGGTGGGGTTTGACGGCGGGGGGGCGTTATCGTGGTTGAGGAGAGAGAAGTCGTCGTCAGGAGACGCCATTTGAGGGGGAGGGGACGTTAGTTTAGGGTTAGGGAGGGGTGGAGAGACGGACGTTAGTTTGGAGGAGGAGGATTGGTGGGTGAGCCGTGATTACGCGGTTAACGCGCCGTGACTTGGTGGGAGCGGTACCGTCACGGCTTCTCACGATCCCGTTAAGTAAATGAAGAAAGTGTGTGGGGACACATCGGTGGGACCCCGATTGGGTACGGATTGCACCGACAGCATATTGTTTTTCGTGATTTCGTGTCATAAGTTTAGCTGGGCAAGAAAGTTATTAGTAGTAAGTCTTTTTTTAATAGAAAATTCTAACCTATGTCTAATAAGTAAATGTTAAGATTAAAAAAACATGTATTGAAATATGTGAAAATATTGAAAATTGTAAAAAGTGTATTGAAGTGTGTATTTTTTTTTGTTTATTTGTGTGTTTATTAGAAACACGTTATTAAGACTCTTTTTTAATTTATGTTTTTTATTTTGTGTAATATAAATCTAAATTTATGAAACTTTTATTCTTCAAGTTATAAATTACAAATCTTAACCTTGCAATTTGGAATTTGTTTTAATAAGGGTGTACATGGTCCAGATTGGAACTAGTTTTGTAGAAATTCAAGAACCGAATCATATCTTATGGTTCCAAAGAATTGAGAACCATAACCAACCCATCACACATATGGAACCAAACCATTTGATCGGCCCAATTTGGTTCGGTTTACGGTTCTAAACCGTTTATCATCTACGAATTGCCAAAAAAAAACATGAACAGGAATACCACTAATTTAGGGGGTGTTGCACTTTCAAAAAACTAGATTTGTTTTAACTCAAAAACTATTCTATTCCACTAACAAAAAAACTCCCCAAAAAAAACAACTACCCTTTACAATAAACTACAACTAAAAAACCAAAAAAACACTTTAGTGGAACAAGTTGTAGATTTAAACTACAACTAAAGGTCTAGAAAAACAAAAAACCAAAAAACAAGTTAGTGGAACACCCCCGTATTAAAATTGAACAAAATTTGATGAACTTGGAGAGAGAGAGAGAGATTAATTTGGGAGGGAGTTAGAGACGTGAAAATGAAATGACTTGGAACCCTGAAAAAGAGTTCTAATATAGCTATCATTGTAGGATTTTAGATTTATGGAAAATAAGAAATAGTTTCGGGGAGTGGAAGAGTTTTGGCCATTTGGGAAAGTAGAAGAATTTGTTGGGTAGTTAAAAAGCTTTTGACGGTCCGGTTCGGTTTGAACCACGGTTTGCAATTATAAAACCAAAGGCCGAACCATCATATACGGTTCTCATTTTTTAAAACCAAAACCAATCCATTAAACCATAGAACCAATCCAAATAGATCGGTTTTGTTCAGTCGTTCTGGTTTCACGGGTTTTTCAATTTTCTTGTACTCCCCTGTGTTTTAATGTCATTCTCTGTTGGCTTTCATTCACAGTTTAGCTGGAAATTAGTCATGTGCCCAACACGTGACCAATTTTGAGGTGTAGATTTGCCCATTCATTCCTCTTTCATCCAACCATTCTCATCACCTCCCTCAATCCCTGTGTCACTCTCTCTTCCCCCATCTATCACCACAAAACAAAAAAGAACACCCCCCCCCCCCTGCGCGCGCGCGCGCGCCTCTAGACCAAAGTTATCAATCTCATCCTGTAATGGCCAATAATAGCCAAGACGTATCGTATCAGAAAGAAAAATGGTACAACCCACGTTATGTTCCGTTCCACCTCTTGTACCAGGCTATTGCAGACTATTCCACATATTTCAAGTTGTTTTGGTCATTTTTTGAATTTCGTCCGGTAAAAAATGTGCCAAGCCAAAATGTACCAAAAATCAAAAGAGAGAGAAATAAAAGAGAGAGGAAAGACATGAGAAGATAGAGCTGATAGAGGAAGACACAAATCTGAGATCTACTGGACAATAGACTTCATTGTTCGAAAAATCGGACATAAGCTTTCTCACCATGGAGATTTCTTTTATTTGTTTTTCTTTTCTCTAGTCGTGGTTTCTCTCTTGTGGAAGATGAGAAGTAATTGCTGGATAAGAGACACAAACTAGGCTATGAAAATGATAGCTAGGGTAGCTGGGTAGGGGGAGGTTTTATTTTACACATGCAAACAAAAATGTGATTTTTACTAAATTTGTTTAAAACTTGGATAGTACTGTGATTTACAGTAATTAAATACTTGAGTATGATAAAACTTGGTAAGAAATTGATATATGAATGTTATTTCTAGGGTTGAAGATTATATGTTAGTTATAATTTCTATAATTGAAGCCTATATTTTAATTATTGTGAAAAAGTCCTGACGGTATATCGAAACACACCGATACCGGTGTGGAACATACCAATTGGAAAAACGGTATGCTATTCGATACGAGATAGATAACTTTGCTCTAAACCTTATCCACCATCTCACCTTCACCCTTACTGATGGCCTCTCTCTCTCTCCTCACCATCTGCCAACCCCCCTTTCACACCTTCCAAACAGCAAACTCCAAGCCCAAAACAACATAAACTCCAAACAGCAAGCTCCACCCGCCTCGACTGTCACTTGAACAACACCCACGTCTTACTTAAAACTAGTGCCTCACACAACGATGTCATTTCCATTTCCACACCTTACAAATCGGCACGCCCGAGTAAAAAAACTCGATCATGGACTCGCTTTTAAACTAGGACTTCTGAGCTCAAATTGCCTAATTTTACAGGTTCTGACATGGGCCTGCGATGATCCAACCATCCAATGTCCTTTGAGGGTCGTAGACTGTTCTCTCAGGAAAGTTAAAACGTGTGCATCTGATGGCTTTGATAAAGAGTTACGTCTTTCAAACGTGAACTTGGCTTTTTGGTCTAGAATTGAGTTACTAGGGACCGATTTTGACTGCTTGACGAAGGGAGGGCTATAATTTCCCTAAAACGGCATGCCTAATATCTAGGTTATGCACATGTAGATGCTTTATGATGCTTTGATGCTCGATGCAAGGATAGTCGTGCAGTTTACTATGAGTGCAATATGATACGTACTGGACCATTTTACCTTAAGCAGAAATCACGCGTTTTGCTGCTGTAAGGTTTGTTTGACATATCAGGTGTGAACCATCTTTATTCCGAGGATATCAATGTCATCGATTTGTTTTGAGAATTGAGGTGAGACATCCATAGAGTCATCAAGGGGAATGAAGAAGAACTCATCACCATGTTCTTTAATGATAGCATTGGTAGTTTTATACTGTAGCGGCATTGCAAATATCATTTTGAATATGAGGACTATAAGATTACTACTATAAGGTAAGGAGGGCTCAGATTTTCATTCCGTCTGAAAATGTAATTCCTGATTGAATATGTCATCAGGAATCACATTTCTGTTCATATCTCTTCTAAACATTGAAATCATCTCGTACAAATGTTGCAATCTTAGACACATATTACATCGTATTCTCATTCCTCTTCAAAATTATCGTCATCCAAATTGAGCCTAAAGGAGGGGATTTGGAAAAAGTTTTCATAATCGAACCTATACTGAGTTCTGTGTATCTTTAAATGCTTTGTTTGGTAGTCAATTTTGGTATAAGTTTTTGAGATAAAAAAGTTGTATATGGTTGTTTAATTTTTCGTCTTAAGTCCATTTTTTTTAACGTTAAGAATAATTATTACTAATTTTTTACTTTTTGAATAGACGTGCGCAATATGAATTGAAAAGGTGAAAAAATAAATAAACAAATTTGACAAAAAATCATTAAGGATGAAAAAATATTGATGATGAAGTAGGGGAAACTTGATAAAATTACAAGAGAACCAAACAAAGCATAATTTTTCACTATCCATGACTTTTGAAAATACATGTAGGCCTTGTTCTCCAATAGATTTTAGGTATATTTTATGAAAATCTCATAAAATGAACGTTTTATGGAGATGTGATAAAATAGAGTTGTTTTCCCAACTGATAAAATGTAGTGGTTTTCCTAGAGATTTTAGGAGGATTTTATAAATATCTCATAAAATCACTTTTACATTTTATGTGTTGAGATTGGAGTGTCATAAAATATGAAATTTTATGAAACAAAAATCTGTTGAAGAACAAAGCCGTAATTGAATTCTATTTTTCCCACCGAAACGTTATTCTCTCCCAAGAAACTACGGGCTGCTTTGGCTAAAAAGTAGATTATGGTTTTTTGGTTTTTTCGTTTCGTCTTTATTCAATTTTTTTTTGCATTGGTTAGTTTCGCGTCAAGATTTTGTGGTTTCTGAATTCCTCTCGGCGAGACGAATCTAACAAGTATAAATTTATAGTCAAACCAAATATTTTTTTGAATAAAGCCGAAATACTTAGATTATTGGCCAATAATCCAAATATTTCGATTTTATTCAGAAAATTTGAGTTTTGACCGTAATTTTATAACAATTGTACCACAATTGTCAACGAAAATGAAATGAAAATGACGTTTTCCAAAATATTCCCCAAACACGCAGCCTAAAAAGAAAATCTGATTCGGTGCCCGAGGGAGGCACGAAGTAGAAGCTGAAACCTCAAAGCATATTCTCTTTCCTTCTGTTCCTCTTGTTGGTTCGGTGGAGCTTCCAACAGTGTACCAAACCCCTCCTCTCTCTCTCTCTCTCGCTCTCTCTCTCTCTAAAACGCACACAACCTACACACTCTCTCTCTCTGCAAATTTCTGCTTTGTTCCATTATTGTTTCAGAGTCCGTCGATTAATCCGCAAAAATGCATTCGACCCACTTGCTTCTCGAAGAGCCTATCCGGATGGCCTCCATCCTCGAGCCTTCAAAATCCGTAAGTTTCTCTAAATTTTTAGCGCCGATCATCAATACGTGTGTGTTTATGCGTCGTGATTTTGATTTGGTGTTGGATTGTGCAGAGTTTCTTTCCTGCGATGACGAAGATCGTGGGGACGTTGGGCCCCAGGTCTCGTTCTGTCGACGTCATCTCTGGTTGTCTTAAAGCTGGAATGTCTGGTACAGTATTTTCCCTATTTGTTAGTTTTGAAGGCCTATTTCGCTGATACATACTTAATTGCTTATCACGAAAAGTCAGATTTTTTCTGCTCGAGTTAAATAAAAAAGTAATGAAAATCTTTCTGTTGGTGCGAAGATATTTTGATGCGTGGGCACATGTTAAAAGATTGAAAAAATGTATTGAAATATGTGAATAGTGTACATGAATACGTGGAAGTGTATTGAAAAGTGTAGAAAGTGTATTGGGGTGTGTGTGTTTTTTTTTGTTTGTTTGTGTACTTATGGTGTGCCCAATGGACACACGTCAAGACCCTTTTCATAAATACTCAAAGACCCTTTTTTTGAGTCGGAAAAATGACAAACTTTTGTAATAGACTATCGTTATGGAACGGAGTGGACTGGATGGGGTACATATGTAGATGTGTATGCTTGTGTTTTGTGATGTCCTCTGTTTTATTAGACTCTTAGAGTTGAAGTGGAGGCCCTTTTATGGTGGCGGAGGCCCAAGGTCTGTAGGTCCCAAATTTAGAGACATATGTTGTATATTTTCCACAGAGGGAGAGAAGCAGTCGAATAATGCACTGAGAGTTGAATGTCGTGATCCTTATTGTGGAGATTGGACACCATTCCTGTGGACTTAAGCATGCTGTCACTGTAACGACCCGCCCCGGATTACCGCTTCGGCGAGTCCAAACCTGACCCGACAGAGGACCCCGCACGAGATCACGACCGCACCATGGGAGTAGCAGTGGACATCACCTAAAAACAACCTGCAAACTGGAACCCGAACGGGTCCCAGGAGAGTGTGTGAGACATAGATATAAATCCAACAACTTAACGTTCAATTCTCATAAGAAATAAGCATACATGCACAACACATAACCCAACCCGTCACACAACCACGACACACAATTACAACCCACCGACTACCACGCTTCCGCTGCGCCACTCTGATACACAACCGCGACACACCGTCTACCTCAACTCTCAGCCAATCCTGACACACAATCACGACACACAGTCTAGCCCAACACGCAACCAATCCTGACACACAATCACCGCACACAGTCTATCCCCGACACACGACCAACCCTGGCACATAACTAACCCCGACACGCAGTCAAAACCATCACGCAACCAATCCCGACATAGCACCTCATCACTCAACCAAACTCGGCACATAGCCAGACCCGACACACAACCCAACTCGGCACGCAGCCACGACACATAACCACAACAACAATATGTAAAAAGATTAAACAGAAATGCATAAACAATTCGGCACGAAGCCGATACGACACAAAGCCCAACACGGCACGAAGCCCACACAGCACGAAGCCAACACGACACACAGCCTCAACAATAATATATAACAAGATCAAACCGAATGAAAACATCTATGAAACAAACACGCACAAGAGTAGAACTCTAACCATCAACATAATCACTAACAATTTGATTAATCAACATCAAAATCAAAAGATCAGCTTTAAGCCACATTTATCGGCACGTTTGCCCAATCCGGCACGTATGCCACAATTCAATATCGGCACGTATGCCCCGGCCCATGGCCCCATTATCGGCACGTATGCCACAATTTAATATCGGCACGTATGCCCCGGCCCATGGCCCCATTATCGGCACGTTTGCCCAATCCGGCACGTATGCCACAATTCAATATCGGCACGTATGCCCCGGCCCATGGCCCTATTATCGGCACGTATGCCACAATTAAATATCGCAAATCTTACCAAAAGAATTACATCTATGAATCAACACTCACCTCGATCTCCAAGGACAAAGGTAGATTCAACTATTGTTTTTCGGCATCTCGGATGTGCCCGTACATTCCTCTGTACCATTTATCCTCGATTAGCTCAAAACCATTCACAATCATTAATAAAACAATAATTAAGGCCAAAAGTAGCCAAAAGGTTCACGCTCAATTACAAACGGTATGCTTAGACATACTTAAGACAATGCGACATCCTTCGGCCCACGAATTTATAGAATTAATTTACCAGTCCAAATGTCTCAATATTTTTACCACACCTCCCAGACATATACAGAAACACCATATTAATAGCCCAGAATTTTCAGAGATGTGCAACTAACTCCAATTAATTAACGATTGAACCGAAAACCTGCATCAAAATCTGCCCTACAGATTCACAACCAACTTTGAATTGAAAACTGCTATTACTGGAAAATAATCAAGCCACAAGGCCTATCAATTCTGAAAGCCTTACAAGTCTACTTTCTAACGCAACAAGCGGATTGAAATTCCAAGCTTCCAAGACCAAGTTATGGCCGTTCCCGTAAGATGTGACAGTGCAGTCTACCCAAACACGAACCTGACATCAGTTTGGTTCACGAATTTTCATATTTTCTGTACTTCTCATAAAATCACGTAAATTTAACCCAACATAGAAGACATCCATGGGTATCCACTGTAAAAATTTCAGAGAATTACGAGCTCTGTAACTACATCTAAAAATTCGGCTAAAAACCCAGACAGATTCAATCTATTCAAACACAGTTTCACATATCCATGGTAAACACGAATTCTTTCACTTAGAACCCAATATCAACTTCTAAAACCCACTCTCATGGACACAATCAGTTGTAATATAGATGTAGGAGAGGAAATTGATCACTTAAATCAAGAAATCAGAGCATAGAAAGTACATAACTTACCAAAAACTACAAGAATCCCCTAACTTTTCCCTTCTTCTTCTTTCTTCTTCTTCTTCTTCTTCTTCTTCCTCCCCTTTCTCCTACGTACTCTCTCCCTCTCTCTGATGTTATGGATCAGAATAAGGAAAAGATAAGAAATATCTTGGTAAAATTACACCCCACGCCCTCCAACTTTGGTCCCTATTAGCCTAAAGCCCAAAACTCACAATCACTCGAAAAATACCAATTAAACACCATTTAACCGTGACGGGTATTACAACTCTCCCCCTCTTAGGAATTTCGTCCCCGAAATTAGCTACCCACCACGTACAATTTAAACATGTGACATCAATACTTTAAACCATACAGATACCTGTCACCTTTCCCGGCATAGAACCACTTACCCTTGCAGCAACATCAGAACCTTCGCCCTCGCACGGCCCCCACACCTACACATCAACAACGACAAAATATTTCCATTCCCAAAAATGTTAGATAACCTCACACCTAACCTCTCGACAAATACAAGACGACACACTGGGTCCACTGCTAGACCACCCTCACACAAAACCTCATGACCTAGAATATCTCTAGCCCAAACACCCATACGATCCCATGTAAGACCTACTACCCTGCTCTGATACCAACTGTAACGACCCGCCCCGGATTACCGCTTCGGCGAGTCCAAACCTGACCCGACAGAGGACCCCGCACGAGATCACGACCGCACCATGGGACTAGCAGTGGACATCACCTAAAAACAACCTGCAAACTGGAACCCGAACGGGTCCCAGGAGAGTGTGTGAGACATAGATATAAATCCAACAACTTAACGTTCAATTCTCATAAGAAATAAGCATACATGCACAACACATAACCCAACCCGTCACACAACCACGACACACAATTACAACCCACCGACTACCACGCTTCCGCTGCGCCACTCTGATACACAACCGCGACACACCGTCTACCTCAACTCTCAGCCAATCCTGACACACAATCACGACACACAGTCTAGCCCAACACGCAACCAATCCTGACACACAATCACCGCACACAGTCTATCCCCGACACACGACCAACCCTGGCACATAACTAACCCCGACACGCAGTCAAACCCATCACGCAACCAATCCCGACATAGCACCTCATCACTCAACCAAACTCGGCACATAGCCAGACCCGACACACAACCCAACTCGGCACGCAGCCACGACACATAACCACAACAACAATATGTAAAAAGATTAAACAGAAATGCATAAACAATTCGGCACGAAGCCGATACGACACAAAGCCCAACACGGCACGAAGCCCACACAGCACGAAGCCAACACGACACACAGCCTCAACAATAATATATAACAAGATCAAACCGAATGAAAACATCTATGAAACAAACACGCACAAGAGTAGAACTCTAACCATCAACATAATCACTAACAATTTGATTAATCAACATCAAAATCAAAAGATCAGCTTTAAGCCACATTTATCGGCACGTTTGCCCAATCCGGCACGTATGCCACAATTCAATATCGGCACGTATGCCCCGGCCCATGGCCCCATTATCGGCACGTATGCCACAATTTAATATCGGCACGTATGCCCCGGCCCATGGCCCCATTATCGGCACGTTTGCCCAATCCGGCACGTATGCCACAATTCAATATCGGCACGTATGCCCCGGCCCATGGCCCTATTATCGGCACGTATGCCACAATTAAATATCGCAAATCTTACCAAAAGAATTACATCTATGAATCAACACTCACCTCGATCTCCAAGGACAAAGGTAGATTCAACTATTGTTTTTCGGCATCTCGGATGTGCCCGTACATTCCTCTGTACCATTTATCCTCGATTAGCTCAAAACCATTCACAATCATTAATAAAACAATAATTAAGGCCAAAAGTAGCCAAAAGGTTCACGCTCAATTACAAACGGTATGCTTAGACATACTTAAGACAATGCGACATCCTTCGGCCCACGAATTTATAGAATTAATTTACCAGTCCAAATGTCTCAATATTTTTACCACACCTCCCAGACATATACAGAAACACCATATTAATAGCCCAGAATTTTCAGAGATGTGCAACTAACTCCAATTAATTAACGATTGAACCGAAAACCTGCATCAAAATCTGCCCTACAGATTCACAACCAACTTTGAATTGAAAACTGCTATTACTGGAAAATAATCAAGCCACAAGGCCTATCAATTCTGAAAGCCTTACAAGTCTACTTTCTAACGCAACAAGCGGATTGAAATTCCAAGCTTCCAAGACCAAGTTATGGCCGTTCCCGTAAGATGTGACAATGCAGTCTACCCAAACACGAACCTGACATCAGTTTGGTTCACGAATTTTCATATTTTCTGTACTTCTCATAAAATCACGTAAATTTAACCCAACATAGAAGACATCCATGGGTATCCACTGTAAAAATTTCAGAGAATTACGAGCTCTGTAACTACATCTAAAAATTCGGCTAAAAACCCAGACAGATTCAATCTATTCAAACACAGTTTCACATATCCATGGTAAACACGAATTCTTTCACTTAGAACCCAATATCAACTTCTAAAACCCACTCTCATGGACACAATCAGTTGTAATATAGATGTAGGAGAGGAAATTGATCACTTAAATCAAGAAATCAGAGCATAGAAAGTACATAACTTACCAAAAACTACAAGAATCCCCTAACTTTTCCCTTCTTCTTCTTCTTCTTCTTCCTCCCCTTTCTCCTACGTACTCTCTCCCTCTCTCTGATGTTATGGATCAGAATAAGGAAAAGATAAGAAATATCTTGGTAAAATTACACCCCACGCCCTCCAACTTTGGTCCCTATTAGCCTAAAGCCCAAAACTCACAATCACTCGAAAAATACCAATTAAACACCATTTAACCGTGACGGGTATTACAGTCACACACCAACCTCGTTTTGGTTCGCGTTCGTGTTGATCAAAATTAGTATCTTGATTATTTCTTAACAGCTTGTGTATTGTTTGTTTTTCGGAAGCACTGCATGTTTGTGGTTTTGCTAAGGTTGTTAATCTGTTCTTGGGGTTTGAGTTTTTCTTGGCCATGAAGTTGTTTTTTTTTTTTAGAAAGTAAAATTTGTTTTTGGAAAGTAAGTTGGTTGGTGGATTAGTGTAATGGTTTTGTGATGGTGTGGTTTCGCAGTGGCGCGATTTGACTTCTCTTGGGGGGACCCTGAGTATCATCAAGAGACTTTGGAAAATTTGAGGGGAGCTGTAAAGGCTTCTAAGAAGCTCTGTGCTGTATGTATCTACTAGCTATGTATGAATTTTGGATGTTGATATTGAAAATGGGATAACCTGCTGAAGTTCTTAATTTATGCTCAAAAGTCATTATTGTGTATTTTATTGATTGCGACCTCTTTGTATTGTTTATTCAAACTTGATACAGCTTTTGAATAGTAATTTGGTTTAGATCCTACATTTGGTTGCTGAGAAAACTGATGTAGTATAGAATACGAAGGAAACTAAATTTTTACTGATGTAAGAGAAAAATGAAATTTTAAGGTACTGCTGGTTTTGATCTGCAGGAGAATGGAGACTACTTTGATTTTTATTATGATATCTAAAACGTTGAAAGTTGTTTGTTTGCTCTTCTTATTTATTCCTTTTCCCTAGTATTCTGGTTAAACATTCTTTTTCAAATTGAAGGAAAGGAGTTGAGGTTATATTGTTGCTTTTCACAGGTTATGCTAGATACAGTGGGTGCGGAGTTGCAGGTTGTCAACAACACTGAGAAAACTCTTCAGCTTCAAGAGGATGGTACAGTTATTCTAACACCAGATTGTGGCCAGGAAGCTTCTTCTGAAGTATTGCCTATCAACTTTGCTGGACTGTCAAAGGTATGAATACTTGCATTACTTGAACATTATCTGGAATGGGAACTTATGGCCTTTACAGTGCCTTAACGGGTTAACTGGCCGCATGATTAAAGTAGTAAAAGCATGTTGTTAGCTTCCAAAAGTGCACTAGTAGTCCATTCTGCCTCCTGTTTCTAGTTACTTGAATTATTTGTCTCCAAAAAAGTAGGATGCACTTGGCTGTTTTTGGAAGTGTGCATGTAGGTCTGTTTCCTTGAGTATCACATGAACGCAATGGAGCCCTGGTTTTTATACATCTCATCATCCTCAAGGGCTAACTTCATGCTTGCCATACTGTTGATGTGTTCATTTCATCCTCAAGTGTACTAGTAGTTGTATTTGTGTTTTTATCCATCTCATCATCCTCAAGGGCTAACTCCACACTTACCGTACTTTTGATGTGTTCATTTCCAGGCAGTGAAGAAGGGAGACACTATCTTTATTGGTCAATACCTGTTCACAGGAAGTGAAACTACTTCTGTTTGGCTGGAGGTAGGAGGCAAACTGTCCTGATGGTCAATTCAATAGGTTTTCTTGTTTGTTTTTTGGTTTGTTTGCATGCGCATCCTCTGGGTCGGGTTGGCAACGTGGCAGATTGGGGACAGATTTTACCAATCCCCGAATATGATATCTCCTTCTGTCCCTCTCCCGTTCCGCAATGGGGAATTGCCTCGACCCTCCATCGCCACCCTGAACAGGAAATTTTCCTTAAAAAAAAAAAAGCAACTTTTTTTTTCATTATATCAAATTCTAGCCAAACAAATATCGAAACGAAAAACTAAAATTCAACATTTTCAGAAATTCCACCAACATAAGTACATAACAGAATAGTCACCTCACAAAACAGTCATCAGGAGCTTCCAACATCACAAAATAGCCATTAGCAATTTAACAAAAAAGTTACAAACTAGAAGCAATATTCAAACTTGAGGTCTTAATATTCAACATTACGAACTAGTCATATGGAATATCTATTGCGCTTTCCTTCTTCTCTTTCTCTTCATCAAACCCAAGTATCACGAAATTTCATTTTGCAGAATAAACCTATACTAAAACTGAACTAAATGACAAACCTAAACTAAACCCAAGTATGATAAATGTGCCCATATGAGAGAAGGGAAAACTTATCATTGGACATCTTTATGCATGAGCTAGGTATCATAAACTTGTTTAAGATCGTATTTTTACATTAATTCCTAGACTCTTTCTTCATCTTTCTTATTTATCAAGCATCTAGTCAATTTGGATATATAAGCAAATAAAATAGAGTAACTTTTGCTTATAAAAAAGGAGAGGGTATACTATCACTCCTCAATCAAAATAGACTATTACTCCTCAATCCTATCGTCATCGTTGACGTTTGCAAAACGTTGACGTTTGCAAAACGACATCTTGTCATTGTTGGCTCCCTTTACAATGCCCAGAAAAAAAAGAAAAGAAAAAAGAAACACTATAGTGGAATTTGATAGTAATGACAATAAAAGACATGAATAACATGTAAGAAACATTTATCTCCATTCTCAAGAATAAACAACCAACTTTGAGAACACATTAATGCTTCCAAAGTCTTTGGATGAAGCCTATTTCGGTTTGGACTCACCCCTTTACCACCTATGTTGCAAAGGAATCCGGTGCAACAGTAGATACAGGTACAAGCAAATACATCCCTAGCCATGGATTGCAATGTAGGGTACTTCAAATCATTAGATTTCCACCATGCCAAAATAACAAAGTCTTGACTTCTTGGTAACACATCCGCCTCCAAATAATGATCCAATTTTGATTTCACATTCGAAGTTTACCTTTCTTTTTTTGAGAAACAAAAAAATAAAAATCCAAGAGAGCATCACCACAAGAAGTAAGTTGCCTTGCTTGAAAATTCACCCCCATTATTGCTATTTCTACTTTGGTACCCGTAAGAGAGTCATAACAAAATCTTTGCACATCATCAATCCTTGAATCGATTAGAGACCCAGTCATATAAATTCTTGAGAAGTACTCCCTCCGTTCCAAATTAAGTGTCCATCTTTCCATTTTTGGTGTTCCAAAATAAATGTCCAGTTTGACAAGTCAACCCAAAAAAAGTTTCAATTTTCCCATTTTGCCCTTGTTCTTGAAATTTGGTTATTGATTTCTCTAAATTAAAATTACTGGATAACTTTAAAAGGGCTAGAAAAAAAAATCAAAAAATCACGAAATTCACTAGAAATTCACTTTGTAACTGCACTCTATTTTGCAAACATAGATTATAGAGAAACGGCAGATTTTAGCACCAAAAAAAAAAAAAACAAAAGAAAAATTGTCTTTTGATTGGGTGTTGGACCGAAAATTGCAAAAAAAAGAAAAAATTGCATATCAGAAGTTCTCAAGAAGGCTTTCATTAACCACTTTTCACACATAATTACAGTATACAAAAAGGAGCTCCAAGGCACTAACAAAACATAGATTAAGACACATAATTACACTATACAAAAGGGAGATCCAAAGCATTACAAAAGCATGGATTAAGATTGATTCTACTGCACTCCTGAAGCACAAAAAAATTACAGAGCCCAACCATCTAACAAAATGTCTTCAGGGATGCTCATTTCAGCAAGAGAAGATGCCACTTGGTTTCCAAAATATTTGTCCAGCAACTGACCTACAACAACCAAACATTGCAGAGATTTTATTTTGCAAGCAATTCTCTAAATCTAAGCAAGAGTTTGTGAACTGCAAAAACTACTCAAAGTGAAAAAAGACTCACCTCATTGTTGGAGATGCGCCAATGCTCCTTCAACAACATCATGTTCACACTCAAGATATAGAGGAAGATTATCATTTCTCATCAAATTTTGTTTTCCCATGTGGCTACTTGTAATCGTTCCCCCCGTAAACTTTCATAACCTCAATCATACAAGCTTGCAATGATAAAAAGACATTATTGAGACTTTCGGATGCCAAATTTTCAAAGGATTTCTCGACCGCACAAACAAGTTCATCAATATTTTTGGGGGCTTCTTGATATTGCAATGATTGAATTGCTCTAAAATACCCGAGATCTAAAACATTCAAGTCCGGACTTTGAGGAGGTTGAAACAACAACCGGATGTCAAACCCATCCTTCCTCGCAGCGTCAAGAAATTCAGCGTCCAATTCAATTTTGTGCGGCTTGGCGTTATCTTGTTGAATATATATAGGCTCGGTTGAATCTTGAATTGGCCACTTTTCTCGAATAGCCGGTAACACTTGATTGATCAAGCAAGAGCGGATAACATCTCTATTTACTGATATAATGGCTTTCGTCTCCAAAGTGCTGGCCGCACGATTTTTACTTCTCCTTTTTGTAGGTTCTTTGTAAATAAAGGGGAAAATTGTTCCCCCGAAAATTCTTGATTCCGAATTGTATCAAATCGTGGCCGAGCTACTGCTGCAAGGAACATGACTTTCGTGATGAACCGTTTACTTTTACAAGTACGCAACGGCTCACGTTCCTCCGGAAGGAGATAGTACCGTTCCGCTTCTTTTGATAAGAAAAACCATTTTTCATCAATATGCACATAATTGTACATATTCTTGAAAAAAGAGGTTGGCTTGTAAGACTTGATGGTTCTAACATTGATAAACAAAATTGAAGACGTTCTTTTTTACCTTGTTCCGAAAGATGAGGCTTCATTGCATTTGTGTGCGGCCTAATATCACCTTCTTTAATTCGCCTATAAATTGTTGTTTGCGGTACCTCCATGGCCTTCGATAATGAACGGATATTTGTCCTCTTACGAAGAGGAATTCTTGATACAGCGCTGAGATCAATTTGGACTCGCTTTCGACCGACTCGGCTTTGCTTTCTACTAGACACATCAACATCTCCATTGCCAATCTGAGTATATACTCGTTTCCAAATTCGAGTAACTGTTTTGACAGTGACTGAGAACAATGCTGCAATTTCAACGAGACAACCCTTTTTTAGCTTTCCATTTTGACTCCGTTTCAAGAGTGCCTCACAAATTGCTTGACGTTGTGGATTTGTTAAGTTTTTGCGGGATCTATGGTGGGAAGGGAGATCCATTTTGATTCAAAAGGAAGGTGTTAAAGCCAACAAAAGAAATGTCGTAGACAATTACCGAGACAAAGGAGGGGCGAGTAATTGGAATGAAGGAATAAAAAGGTGGGACAGAAAGTAGAATTGATAGACAAAGAGAGATAATGGCGGAAGAAATGGGTGGAAGGAAGAGAGAGATTATGTGGAGGGAAAGGTGTAGTTTCCTCTTATAGGAGTATTGCCAATTTATTGCTGTAGTTTGGATTCAATTTTGAATTCCTTTTTCGTACAGGAACCGCCCAATTTTACCTCCAATATGGTGGACCGCCAAAACTTGTGGGATTATTTTAAATTTTCAGGAAAAGTGCTCCCAATTTAATTTGGTACAAAAAAATTATTCTAAAAAATGTGGGGTAAAATTGGAAAGTTGTAATTTTGTTTGTGCAATAATTAAGGTCACTTAAAAAGTTGGAATCCCGGAGCGGGACACTTATTTTGGAACGGAGGGAGTAATATTTTACCAATTCCATCTTGTACCTTGGGTACAACATGGCCGCGACTGATGCAATCAAGATGGAAGACCAGTTCTTGAGAAGGAAGGGAACACGCTCGAGCTATAGGAAAAGAGCTTGAAATGCTGTTTTTTTAACATTTAGGGCCTAGTAGGATATTTTCTTGTTTTTTGCACTTAGGATTTCTTATTTTGGGGACTGATTTTTTTGTTAGTTTCCTTCATGGTAAGGTAAG
This sequence comes from Vaccinium darrowii, assembly GCA_020921065.1. Taxonomy (NCBI): domain Eukaryota; kingdom Viridiplantae; phylum Streptophyta; class Magnoliopsida; order Ericales; family Ericaceae; genus Vaccinium; species Vaccinium darrowii. The sequence continues at coordinate 29,872,265 of CM037161.1, read as the reverse complement.
TCTTTAGTATGTGTGTCCTTAGAAGTTGTTTAGGGGTTGTTTCAGCAACAGTAACAGTCAGCAGCCAGCAAGCAGCAGCCTTTCTAAGTAAAAAATAATGGCTGCTAATATTTTGTCATATTAGGCAGAGGTACTTCACCTTGAAGTAACCTCCTTAGGAGTTATATATATAGGTCTGTAATACATGTTTTAAGGGAGTTTTGATGAATGAAATTTCAGAATTTGATTGTTTTGTTGTGGCTTTAGAGCGCTGCCTTTTAGGGCTTGGTTTCGAGCCCCATAGCTTGTGGATTTCGAGCGTTAGTTGCTGAATTCTGCAAGAATCAGTCCCCAAAATCTGATTAGTGCATAGTTTCGGCCTTGATCCGTTTTAGTCGGGTCCATCTATGATTGTACTTGTTGGAATCTCCAACCAAGTTACATCAAGTTTGGTATTAGAGCAAGTTAAAGTCCTTAGTTGCTATCTACCACGAGTCTTCACAACATGGCAACAAACGCAAAACGAGATGAGAGGATTCAATCCCTGGATGGTAGGTTTGGGAATATAGAACAAGCTGTTGAAGGTCTAAAGATTACCCTTGAAGATCAGAGAAAGGAAAACAATGAAAGATTTCAACGTTTGGAAGAGATGGTAGGTAATATTCTCAAGGAAATTTCTAGTGGGAATCGTGGAAAAGGTATGGCTGATAAACCTTTCTCCTCATATGTAGCCGACGAACATGCATTGCAAAAACCATTTGAACCGTTGCTCTCGCAGCCTATATATGCATTTGCACCCGTGACCCAACCTATGCATGCCCACAAAGAACAAGGTCATAGTAATTTGAGTTTTGGAGGCTTAGGGCCTAAACAAGGCGATTTTCCCCATAGAGGAGGATAGCAGTTTGCTGCCCCTAACGCTTATGGATAGCAGGCCATAAACTTTGATTCGGGTGGACTGCAAGGGGAGTTTCCTGGTTTAAGGGACCACCGTATTGGCCAAACAAATGTTAGAAACCTACTGATAATTTTTGGATGGGAGATAAAGTGGTTAAACTAGAGGTGGCTGACTTTCATGAAAAGATGAATCCAGAAACTTTCATCGATTGGTTGACAAGTGTGGATCATTTCTTTGCTTGGCATCAACTAACCAAAGGAAGAAAAGTGCAGTTTGCTAGTGCTAAATTATAAGGAGCAGCACAAATGTGGTGGGCGAGAACTCAAGAGGCAAATAGAAGAAGTGGTAAAGGTGAAGTGACTACATGGGATGAAATGAAAACTCTTTGAAAGGGCAGATTTCTTCCCATGGACAATCAACAGAGCTTATTTAGGAAATTTCATCTTTTTCACCAGGGGAGTGAGTGTTGATGAGTACACTGAAAAATTCTATGAGCTGTCCATGAGAGCAGGAGTTTATGAAGCTGAAGAAGTGCTCGCAGCAAAATATACAGCGGGGTTGCGAACTCCAATTCGTGACGATATGGCTGGCTTTAGTATATGGACAGTGGAAGCAGCATACTAGGTTGCCTTACAAATTGAAAAGAAGTTAAAGAGGTCATACACAATGCCCAAACCAATGTCAGGCCTGTTGATTCCTGTACCCAAATTAACGCCACAGCCACTCAAGACAATAGATGAAAAGGCAAAAACAACTTGCTTCAAGTGTGGTGAAAAGGGCCATATTGCAAGCTCTTGCCCAAATCGTCGGATTACTTTAGCAAAGCAAGACAGTGAAAACGATGAAAGTGCTACTAAAGAAAACAAAAATGAAGAGGAACAAGTTGAGGTCCATGCTGATACAATCGAAGAGTTACTACTGTGTGAGATTAAGAAGCATGTACCACCTCCAAACCATGACTGGAAGCGTAACTCTATATTTCGCACTATAGCCATTTGTTATGGGCTGCATTGCACTTTGATTCTTGACAATGGAAGCTTGGGGAACTTCGTTTCAAGAGATTTTGTTCCGCGATTGGGACTTAAAGAATTACCAGTTGCTAGACCTTATCCAGTTTCATGGATATGATGTAATTTGGTTGGAGATTCCAACAAGTACAATCATAGATGGACCCGACTAACACGGATCAAGGCCGAAACTATGCACTAATTAGATTTTGGGGATTGATTCTTGCAGGATTCAACAACTAACGCTCGAAATCCACGAGCTATGGGGCTCGAAACAAAGCCCTAAAAGGCAGCACTCTAAGGCCACAACAAAACACTAAAATTCTAAAGTTTCACTCATAAAAAAACTCCCTTAATGTATTACAACCCTATCTATAGAACTCCTAAGGAGGTTACTTCAAGGTGAAATACCTCTGCCTAATATGACAAAATATTAGCAGCCGTTATTTTTGACTTAGAAAGGCGGCTGCTTGCTGGCTGCTGACTGATACTGCTGTTGAAACTACGCCTAAGCAACTTCTAAGGACACACATACTAAAGAATTACCTTACCATGAAGGAAACTAAGAAAAAATCAGTCCCCAAAATTTGATTCGTGCATAGTTTCGGCCTTGATCCATGTTAGTCGAGTCCACTATGATTGTGCTTGTTGGAATCTCCAACCAAGTTACATCAGTAACTCCCAAAATGCCATGGATATTTTCACAATACTTGTTGTTTATCTTTGTCATTTTGAAGGTAATAGTCTGCACTACCTCATTCCCAGACATTCGACCTTAATGTTGCACACTAGTAGAAAGCAAATTGGAAGTTGCGTTCTTAGTCCCGCTAAAAACTTGTTGACTTTCTATAAAATATTTCCAATCTCGACAGGTAAGGCTAGGGCTGGTAGGCCGAAACTCAATCGTTTTTTCATCAGGTTACACGACTCCTACCAAACAACTAGTCTGGTTCCGACCGAAGTGGGCTTTGGATTGGACAGGTCAGGTGGCCGGGTTCGTGAATAGACACAAAAAGCTTCATCTAGATTCCAAATTTTGATAGATCAAATACAAATTCCCAGGACTACCATGGGCCACAACTGATTCCAAATTAAGAAGCACGGATACGTCTACAGGCCTCACCTATGAAGCACTAACACCTCTAGGGGTAGCCGTATCGCAGTGTCAGGACACGGGGACACACCACGTGGAGGGTGACACGGCTAAATTTAGTCTTTTTGGGGGGACACGGCGGGGGTCAAAATGAAAATTTTTAATTTTTTCTGGGGTAAAATTATAATTACTCAAAAGTTTGGGAATAAAACAGTAATTTTACACTATAAATATCTCCAACTTTTGGATAGTGGATGTCTTGTTTTGTTTGTCTTTTCTTAAAAAATATATATATTTATATATATAAATAAGGAGGCGGATCCGTGGACACACATTTTGACACTCCATCTCAGCCCTTGAAATCAATGGCTGGGATTAAAACTTAAGAAGGCCATCTCTCTCTCTCTCCCCCACGTTTTCTCCCTCAGTGCCCCAATCTACTACACATCGAAATTAACCAGACACATCAAAGAAAAACATTCAATTGATAAACCAAAGTGACGCTTAGACCCGATCAAAGATTTCTTCACATCCTAATTGCGTGAAAAGTTGAGAACAATTTGCTCACTTTTTTTTTGTTTTGTTTGAACATCAGTTTCCTTTAGAGCAAAAGTTAAATGCTCCTTTGCAGGCACTAAAATCAATTTTGATGGCTAGAGAGAGAGACAGATACCAAAACTCATTTTCCATAATCGAATTGTTCCTCAATTTATGAGTTTCAGAATTTTTTTAAAGCTCTTTTTTTTTGTAATCGTACATGTTTCTTTCTCTCTCCTCCCACGTATATATACTCTCTCCCTATAAAACACACCAAAATGTTTGAAGGAATAGGCCTTGGTGGCTGACCAATTAAATTTAATAAAAAAAATAGAAAGATTTTCATTTTCCACAACCACAGTACCAAATTCACAACTTTCAGAAAAGATATTCAGGAAGGGGAGAGAGAGAGAGAGAGAGAGAGCACGTGAGAAGGGAAGGTGAGGGATTTTTTAAAGTTTTAATCTCAGCCCTTAATTTCAAGGGCTGAGATGGAGTGTCAAAATGTGTGTCCACGGATTCGCCCCCTATAAATAAATATACACGTGGCGTGTCCCCAGCCATGTCCATATCCCTATTTTTTTAGAACTCTCGTGTTCGTGTCCGTATCCGCGCCTGTGTCATTGCAACATAGGGCCTCACGTATCCTTGTCCGACACGTGTCGGTGACAGACACGACACGATACTCTTAGGACACGTGTAGGACATGCTTTACATACTTGTCTAATTTTTTTCTTCTTTTATTCAAACACATTGTAGATACTCTAGGACACGTTAGCAAAACTCTTAAAACATGCCAAGGACACATAAAAGGTTAAAATCTAATTTTTAAAACCTGGCCATGAGTGAACCTTTCCACCAATGTATAGTTCATGTATACTTATATGCGGACTGATAATTTATCTACATTTTATTGTTCTTTAATTTAATAGAAATAAAGATTTCGTCATTTATATGAATTCGTCACATACCGCTATAATACAAATACATTTTATAGTCGACGTGTCCCCGATGTGTCCGTATCCTAATTTTTAAAGAAATAACATGTCGGTGTGTCTGTATTATGTCGTGTTTGTATCACACCGTGTCTGTGCTTCTTAGATTCCAAAGAGAGAGAGAGAGAGAGAGAGAGAGGGAGGGATACAAATTGAGTACAAATTATACTGAAATCTTATACAGTATACACCAAGTTCACCCAAAATCCCACAACTCGCTTGGGCCACAATTGATTCCACACAGAGAGAGGGGGGATACAAATTGATTACAAATTAGTAATCACACTCAAATCGTATACAGCTTACACCAAGTTCACCCATGAAGAATCGATCCACAGAGAGAGATTAGAGAGTGAAGGAAAAACGACTTACGAGGTGATTTTAGGGTGAAGGAAAAACCGATCCAGTGAGCCGCCAGCAGCCACCGTCCCATGACTCCCACGACTAATTGTGGAGAGAGAGAGAGCCGCTTTTGGGAAGAAACTAGGGGAATTTGGAACAAGGGGAAGTAGAATTAGGTTTTGTTTCTTTCGTCTTCGTCTCTTCTTTCTTTAATTTTTTTTCCCCAGTCGGATTGGGTCAAGTTCTATAAACCTGAGACCCGAACAATACTCCTAAGTTAGACCCGAGCCTGCCCGAATGTGCAGTTTGAAACCGCCCCTATGGTCATTTTCGGGTCGGGTAGCCGGTCGGGTCGGTTCTATGTGCGGCTCTAGGTAACGCCCAATCATCGTCATCTGGAAATCCCAATTACATCTAAGCCATCCTTCACAATCAAGCAGGAAAGCAACACGTTATCTTTTCGATTGAAGCCCTAATTACATCTAAGCCAACCTTCACAATTAAGTTAGGAATGTGAGAAACACGTTGTACATGAAACAAACTTGCACGCCACAAATGAGAACCACCTTCAAAAATTTTCCAAATAAGAGAAATCATTGCATCATCGGGGGAACAATTGTCATCGGTCAAAATTGAAAGCTTTATACCAATATTCCACTCTAAAAAGGTTTCCATCAATACATCACACAATATACAAACCTAATAGAATAATCGTAACATTTGTTAAATGCAATAATAAAGATACTAAAGTTCTCAAACAATCAAATAATTAATTGACGTTGGGGAATTACTTGAGTATGCAGCTTTGCAATTTCCAGTTATCAATGAAGTGGTCCTTGATAACCTTGAACCCTCTTGTTTGATTGCTAGTTGGCCACATATCAGTTGTCAGAATAATAGAAACACTACTTTGATTTCTCTCCATGAGTTTCATTGTCTTCACCCTCTCAACATCATATATGTTCAGAATATCACTTTTGATAGTGTTGAGAGAAACCATATGAAACAAAGGTAGAAGAACTCGTGCAAATCTCTTAAACCCAACATGTTTCACTATGGATATAGGGTTATTCATCAAGGGTGGGGGGGGGGGGGGGGGGAGAAAGGTACAAGTGAGGTCACTTGTAAGTTGCCCAACTTGCTTCAAATGCCTAAATACTCCAAATGTTTTATTTTTTAGAGCCGATAGTATTACGAAAGAGACTACCATGCATTATTATCATGCACGCTAGTTGACTCCTAGCAAATTCTTGACAAAAGGTATAAGCCTAAATTTACCTCCTTCCTTCCCCACCTTAATACAAGGTTTTAGAATCTTTTGCCTTGAATCAACCAATTTTCTTTGAATATAACTGTTAGAATGATCTCTCAAATGTGCAGTTCCGCTCTTGGCATCCCCAACAAGGTTTTTCTTACAATAGATACATCGATCCCAATCCCATAATAATTCCTTTTGAATAGTTTTACATGCGTCACTTCTTAATTTACTGTTATCCAACACTTCATCCCTATCAGAGTTTCTCAACTTCAAGAACTTCATCCACAATGGAATTCTGTTTGTGTTTTGCGATCTCTCTATATTTGGTGCTCGTGTATCATTCAGTCCAACTATCGGAGTTGAATAGTGGCCTTCCATTTTGGACGTCTTATAACTAGGAAAATAATAACACATTTATGATTTGCAATCGTTAAACTTGTCACTTGCATATCCGAATATATCAACTGCGTGTAAGCGAAAAATAGTTTAGTTGGCCTGGGATGGATTTATGCATAGTTTAACTCCAAAAAAAAAAGTCAAATATCAAACTGCCACACAAACATGAAACAGAGATCCAATCAACTTTCCTTTTTTTGGTAACAAAGATGCGTAATGGAAACTAGCTTTGGATTTCTTGAGGATGGCTGCCTTGTGATTAAATTTTTTGTAATGGTTTCCCATATCCTTGGTTATGATTGGTTTGTTTGTTGACATCCCTATTTGGGTGTCGGTGGGTAGGGGACTTAGGTTCGCTAGAATTTTTTAGTAGATTTCAACTCAATCTGATGCTGCATTTGCTAGCCACTAGGTAGTTTTTGTCAACAGTGATTATAGTAGGAAGTTTAAGTCAATGTAGATGTCGAATAAATAGTTTAGTCTTATGCTTTTCATTGATTGGGTTGAGCAGGTAGATGAAGTGAGAGGAGAAGATGTGGTTTGCGTGATAAAGAATACTGCGACGTTGACTGGCTCATTGTTCACCCTCCATGCCTCTCAAGTTCATATTGATTTGCCCACCCTCTCTGATAAAGACAAGGAGGTGAGTCCTGCTCTGAAACACTCTAAATTCTTAATCTGGTTGTACAACCTTTCATGCAGAGGAAAAGTTTGAAATATGTAAATGTGGAACAGTAGATACCATTCCGTGTAGACATGTGTAGAAATTGGGTTTATGGAGTTTGCATGTTTTGGCTCGCTGCTTGCCCAAAAAAAAAAAAGGAACGGAAGTTACCTCTAATGTTTATATTCCGCTTTGATGCACTGCTTTTAATGTATGAAGTAGATATCAGTTGGAACTTTGTTGCCAGCAGCGATGTAAGGTTGATGTTCATATACTTAGTCATGCAGAACAGGAAAGTGTGCTAACTTTCGTGTTTGTTACCAGTGCGATTGTAAGCTTTATCTGACCTTGTATTTAATATCCTGTCATCAAGGTTCCTTTCTTTTGTAAGACAAGTATTTGTTTGAAGTAACCAGTTTATGTAAGGTAATTGATTTTCACATTCCCTTTTTTGCCACGTGCTCTCCTTTTTTTGTCTGCATTCATGTGCATTTACCATAATGGCCTTTCTTTGTATGAAAAATTGAACAAGCGCAAGGGAAATGGTGTAAAGACTAGAAAAGGAGTTTGGATATTAATTAGGGGACATAGAACCCTTGTACAATTTGTGGCTGTGTCTGAGATCAGTCGAGATCGCGTTCTTCTCCCCCCACATTAATCTCACTTGCTGCTATGATTTTCTTGCGCAGTGCTTTTGGTGAGTGATAAATTGTTCATTTCAGGTCATTAGTACATGGGGTGTAAAGAACAAGATTGACTTCCTCTCTCTATCATATACTCGGCATGCAGAAGATGTTCGTGAAGTAAGACATTCTTTGCCTCGTCTCTTTATTTTCAGGTTTTGTTTCTTTAATTTTCCCGATATTCAGGTGGTCTCAGTGAGTCTGGTAACATGCTTCAGTATACTATAATGTAGGCCCGGGAATTCCTATCCAAGCTTGGAGATCTCAGTCAGACGCACATTTTTGCAAAAATTGAGAATGTAGAGGTGAGTTTGATCGCAGTGGCAGCTCAAATGTAAGGTCAGAGAGAATCACTGCCCTTCTCCAGAGTTTGAACTTACAAGACTCCTTTATTCTTCTTAGGGTTTGACCCACTTTGATGAGATTCTACAAGAAGCAGATGGTATTATTCTTTCCCGGGGAAATCTTGGCATAGATCTCCCATCTGAGAAGGTTAGTTATGACTCAAAATATATAATTGCGCTGATTTCTGCAGTCAGTTGAGTGGTCATTGGATGAGATGTCCATTTACTTAGGATTTGTCCACTTGGTCTTACCCTTGTTTCACAGGGAGGGTTCTGTGTTGAGAAGCTGTGTCCCTGAGATGAAAATTGGAAAAAATAGTTCTATATGAATGTTAGAGTTACAGTTGTCATTGCTTCCTATGATCCTACAAAACAAGGATTTGTCTGTAACTGTACATCGCGGAGTCATGAATTATACATATTATCTCAGGATTTGCATGTAGCGATAGAGTCGTTGTATTGTCTATCCTCTGATGTGAATTTACTCATGATTGAGAAATTCCCGTTGGATGTTCATAGGACTTGTGTTTTTACTTGCTTTCTATTTCGGATGGAGTATCTGCACATGCTATTATGAAATGGCTCCCAACTTCACTGTTCTGCAATTGGCAGGTTTTCTTATTCCAAAAAGCAGCTGTTTACAAGTGCAACATGGCTGGAAAACCTGCTGTGGTAACTCGTGTTGTTGATAGTATGACTGGAAATCTTAGGCCAACTCGTGCAGAAGCGACTGATGTTGCCAATGCTGTTTTAGATGGTACGTCCCCCCCCCCCCCCCCCCCCCCCCCCCCGCGAACAAAGGAGCTTTTAGCTAGTCCTTTGGTGGCTGAGCATTAAGATCCTCCTTAACGTTTCATGTTGTGTCTCGTACTTTGTACTTATTTAACCTCATAGTTGATTCTAGTTAACTGACTACTAGTTGGAGATGTATCCTTAGTACTTCCCTGTAGTGTCTCAGTAGAATTGCATAGTTCTTTGTTTGACAAGGTACTTATTTGATATTAATGACAACTGGCAGGTATAATGTGCAATGTTTGGGACATAGTATTGTCTTTTCTAACTTATTGTCAATGGATGCAGGAAGTGACGGGATTCTTCTTGGTGCTGAGACTTTGCGTGGATTATACCCTGTTGAAACGATTTCCATTGTTGGTAAAATCTGTGCGGAGGTATATTATCTCAACATTTCTATAAAATTATATTTTTCTTGATTAAATTTGTTGGGGAATTGTAAGTTACTTGCATTTCATGGCATCCTCGATTCAAAGTTTGAATTTCATTGACTTCTAAAAGCTCTTGCCTTCTGCCCTTTCTATGGTTGGCCTGTTTAATTTCCGACCTTACTCAACTGGATTTGAATATGAGTGGTTCTACTTCTACTTCTACCTCTCTTGGTCCTGGCAGCTTCTAATTATCAAAGACAGCCGATGTGATACCTGCTTATGCTGCACACATATTTCTCAAGCTTGGATTGTTAGTTTGTTGTATGATAGACATGGCAATTTTTTTTCTTCCCGTGATCGGTGATAGACATGGAAGAATTCGTCTATCTCACCTAGCTTTTGGTTGTGGTAATATACAAGCTGCATTGATAACAATTGGAAACTCCGACAGGTCCTTTACTTCTAGTCCTACATGTATTTTTCCTTGTCTTTTGTTCTTTGGGGATTTGTTTCTCCATTTGTGATGAGGATCAGAGATGGTGCTCTGCATGGAAAGAAAGAAAATGGAAAATCTTGACATGGAAAACAATTTGGATGTTTTATGGACTTGTTTAGGTTTAAGTTTAGTCTTCTCGTGTATCATACAGATGAATGTGGTTATTCAGGTCTATACTAGTCTATTGGTCAAAGAGATTGTTTCCTAATGAATGAAGTCATAGTCTCAAGACTCCGATGGAATTAGGAAGCAAGCAGCCTATGGATGCATATTCTTGCTACTCATGTGGTGAAATATTTCGAGAGAATTTATGAAGCTTTGTGGTTGTGTGATGATATCTTGATTTTTTGGTTTTAATTTTCTCCTTTCCTGTTCCAACTTTCTAGAGATTTTTCGTTTTTATCCCCCAAACCCTTAACGTTTGGATACCTATAGCCGGACCCTGTTGCCGATAAAAAGAAGAAGAGCAAAACCCAGTTCTCTATGCTTGAATTAGCAAGTAAAACACCTGAATAGTGGCCCCAGTTTCTTCATTTGTCCTACATTGGACTGTGATATGAGGGAATTTGTTATCTCTAAAACCACTATGGAAATGGTGATACTTGAAATGATAACTCAGTTAAAAGAATTCTTAGTTTTGTGTAGTTTCATGTCTTGGGTATGAGTGCTGATTAATGTTTATGGTTATGGACACTAGGAAACTGTTAGATATTGGCATGTTTAACGTGTTTTATGTTTAGGATAGCTGGTTGTGGGAAGGTAATTTGAGCATTTGATGCACGATATTCGAGGGATAGGGTTGGATGGAATGTAAATGCTCTTAGACGATATGTTACTAATTTCTTAAATAATCACCTTGCTTTTCTTGGCTTCAATGACTTCCATATAGTTCTTTCGCTGCTTGATTGAGCTCTTCTTTTGCTGCTTAATTGAGCTCAAAATTTCCATGCAGGCAGAGAAGGTTTTCAACCAAGACCTGTATTTTAAGAAGACAGTCAAATATGTTGGTGAACCAATGACTCACCTGGAATCCATTGCTTCCTCTGCGGTATTTTCTCAAGGTTGTCTGTACTTTTTCTCCTCCCCCGATTAACTTTACATTATTTGATTAATCTCTTCTTATTTAGGTACGAGCTGCCATTAAGGTGAAGGCATCTGTTATTATTTGCTTCACCTCTTCTGGAAGGGCTGCAAGGTACTTTACAAGTTGTTGGTTGTAGTCAGTTGTACACTTGTATCTGTTTAAATTCAAATTATGGGGTAGTCTGACCTTCGTAGTTAGTATTTGCAACTTTTCCACATTTATTCATGTCTAAAAGACACAAAACGAAACTATCAATGGATGCAGATTAATTGCTAAGTACAGGCCAACGATGCCAGTTCTATCGGTAGTCATTCCCCGGCTCAAAACAAATCAACTTCGGTGGAGTTTTAGCGGTGCATTTGAGGTATTCTCAGCTCTTTTAAGTTTTATCCATAGCTTAACCTTATTCCTTGTTTTCTGCTGAATTTTATTTTCTTCTTCTTCTTCTTGTTGCATTTTTTGCTTTCTATTTGCTTTCCCTTTCTGCCACCTTGTTGACACTCAAACTGATGAATCCTTCCTATTTCCCCCTTCCTGTGAATGGTTAGGCAAGACAGTCGCTCATTGTCAGAGGTCTCTTCCCGATGCTTGCTGATCCTCGACATCCTGTAAGTCTTAATACTATATTTAACTTCTTGTTTTCCCTGCTTCTGAGTGACAAGTGTTGCTATGTGCTAAAAAGAACTGGGGAACGAACGGCTACTGCATAATATTTCATCAAAATTGCTGTGGATTCTAGTTTCTCACAGGCCAAAGCATACTTTCGTCAACAATAATTTATGGGACCTTTCCATGGAGTGATGATTGAGTTTTCTGTGTACACTATTATTACCAAGTATATTACAAGAGTTCTTAGGTTTGCATAAATTAATATTGCAGGCCGAGTCTACAAATGCAACAAATGAGTCTGTTTTGAAGGTAGCACTCGATCATGGGAAGGCCGCTGGGGTGATAAAATCACATGACCGAGTTGTTGTATGCCAAAAAGTTGGGGATGCATCTGTAGTCAAGATTATTGAGCTCGAAGATTAGAGCACTTGGCTTCCCTAATTGTGAGCCACTCATTCTCCAATCCCCGTGAGGTTCAAATCACGAGGTTTTGGACTTTGCTTAGTATAAATTGTATCCCGGGCAAGTACATTGTTTATGCCCAATGGATGCCCATGTTAAGGTGATCTTACACTTTCGGTTCTGGACAGCTTGATCAGGCAAATTGTACTTAGGATTTGCAATAATGTTCATACTAGTTTCGTGTCTGATAGCACGAGAAGGAAGAATTTGGGATAGATTTTTGTCATCGATAAGGTCAAACTCGGTGTTTTTACCTCATATGTAGAGAGATTAGAGCTCTACTCTCTTGATAGATTTTTTTTTGAACCGAGCTCTTGATGGATTTTGTTCTCACTGGAAAGGCGAAAAATGATGATTTAAGTTCCTGAGAATAATGGTGGGTACAAGGAAGCTTTTGATAGGTCTCGTAATTTTTATTTTGTAAAGAAAGAAAGTCTCCATTACCTCAGTCAAGGAGTGTTGCCTTGTCGAACCTCACCACTATTTACAGGGTACCCAGCTGCACCTATGTCGGGACCGAAGCTAAGGTCCCACCATGTGTGTGGTGGTGTGTTAGGGCTATGGGGACTCGAGTTTAGCCAAGTTTGAGTTTTCACCACCGAGCCAGTCCCTTCGTTAGTCTTGTACTTGTTGAAGTTTGACGATTTTTGTTGACGTGACATTTCTCCAACAGTTACTGAGCCGTGTCGAGATATTAAAAGGTCCTCAAAAGGTGATTGATAATTAACTGGCTAGTTTGTGCCGTATTAGTATATCCTAAGTTGGGAGAATATTTGGTATCCCTCTCCTCCAATGGGATTACGTTAACAATTGTTGACTTAGATTAATTTTGTAATTCTGAATTTTTCTATATTCAAACCTTGTGGGAATTTTTTCTGAACCCTCAATGCCGGATTTTGCTATGAATCAGTATAAATCGTTTTTTGGTCTAGAAACGTACAATCACTAGGTCCGATTGATTGGAGAAGAAGTTTATACTCCGTCGGTCCTAAATTTCTTATCGAGTTTCACTATTCACGGAGCCTTAAAAAATTGTCTATTTTTAAATTTATATATGTAAACTTTAAGGGCGTAAATTTCTTATCGAGTTTCACTATTCACGGAGCCTTAAAAAATTGTCTATTTTTAAATTTATATATGTAAACTTTAAGGGCGTAGATTGGAAGTTTTGTGTGTGTGTGTGTCTTGACTATTTCTATTAAATAAAATTTTTAAAATCATAGAAAACATTATAGATTGGAAAGTATGAACAATTTTAAAATTGCACGCGTACCGAAAAACGGATAATAAATTTGGGACGGAGTTACAATAGCTAATGAATAACACTTGTTGACTTCTAATAAGGTGTTTGCGGGTTTGGGTTTGTATTTTTTAAAAATTCTTTTTTCCATGAGTTTTTCACTGTTTGTTTTTCTCATCATATTTTGAGTCTCTAGGCCTAGCGTAAGTGTGGAACTCTCCTTTGGTGAATATAATTTTACTCACTTTAGGAGACATACATTGTGGGTCCCATTTCGATGATGAAAATGATTTATTTTGTAAGAAATCTTTTGTTAGAGCTTACAAATTTTCATCCCTTTCTCTGGGGTCTCATCCAAGTAGTGCAATAACATCTTCAAATTTATTTTGTAAGCAATCTTTTGTTGGAGCTTATAATTTTCCATCGCTTTCTCTGGAGTCTCATCCAAGTAGTGCAATAACATACTTCAAATAACTTGTTCAACCCCAAATTATCAAGGCTATTGGAGTACTAAATTTATTGATTCCATGAAAAATTGGAAGATTTAATTAGGAAAATCATTCTCCTAAATCTTGCGGTCTTGACAATTGATAAATTAATCAATTGACAAAAACTTTTGTTGATTGGATATTGCTTAAGTTTTTTTATTTATCTTGAGATTAAATAGGATCCCGTTCTCCTAATTTGGGTTTTTGACTTTTTGGGCTTTTTAAATTGAAATATGTGAGGAGAACCATCTATCTCGTAAAACATGAAAAAAAAAATACTATAATAATTCAAGTTAGTAGAACGAGACCTATCTTTATGTTGCACAGTATAGAGCATCTCTAATAGCCTCGCCAATTTTTTCACCATATTGGCTAGAAAAAGTGCCAAAAACTATTTTGGCAAGCCACCCAAAATGCTCAACACCCTCGCCAAAATGCCAAAATCATCTTCCACCTGTTTGGCGCGTGCGCTACACGCGCTCGAGTGGATCTAACTTGCCGGCACGCGCCACCTTTGACAGGCCCGTGCGACGACACCAGAGCTCCGACAGCGACGGATCTTGCACCAATCGTCTCGTCTTGACGTCGGCTACACTGTGGGTGTCTCAAAACGATTTTAGCGTAATTATCCCGATGGTCCATTTTTTCCGGGCGAGCGACAGAGAGAGAGAGAGAGAGAGGGCCGTTGGCGATCTCGCCATGCCTCGCCTGCTGTGGCGAGGTACTGTAGCAACGATTTATTTACTGAGGTTGCTGGGTGCCGTTTTTGGGTAGCATCTCGCCATCTTGGTCTTGCCGGAGCTCTTGGCGAGACCGCTGGAGATGGCCTAGATTAAGCAAAATTATCCAAAACCATTCAGTGTCCCAGCCATTAAATAATCAGTTTTAATGGAAATACTGTCTTTCTAAGAGGTGGCCAAGGATTGGAGCCAAATTAAGAAAATAACTACCGATAACCTCTCTACTTAAAAAAATCAATGAGAAACTTGTTATCATGCCATCCAAGCTTGATCTTATAGAAGAAAAAGTCTTGGAAATATAACTACTTAGAGCATTCTTATACGGGGAACCAAATTTTACACCAAATTTAACTTAAAAAACACCTTTTATACTTTAGAAAGTCACTTTTTTCAAAACCTCACAAAATCAGACTTTCTCTTCTAATTTTACTATATTAAACAATTCTTTCTTTCTGCTCCTATTTTCCATTCAAATACCACATACCTTTTATTTCTTCACAAATTACAAGAGTTTTTTCTTTGTTAAGTGAACGGTAGGTCCTCTGATTTGTTCAGGTACTGTAGCTTTTGTAGATTGTTGATGGTGTTAAGAGAGGCTGATTTTGTGTTGTTTTGTTGGGTTTTCCTCTGTAGTTTTTTTTTTTAACCAGGAAACTAAGGATTACAAAAATGAACAATTACAAAGAAGATTTCTCGCAAGAAAATGAGCATCCCTCACTTCTTGGCCAATGCCCTTAACAACTTTTATTACTACCTGAAAAGAGAGTGTGTTCATGTTGATATTGAATTGAAAAATGCTATGGGTACACCATTTGTGCACTCCAAATGCACACCACCCTGACATGGCAAATGAGGAGAAGCCCAATGCGCCATGCACACCACCCTGACATGGCAAATGAGGAGAAGCCCAATGCGTGTCAGGCAAATGAGGAGAAGCCCAATGCGGCACATTGGGCTTCTCCTCATTTGCCATGTCAGGGTGGTGTGCATTTGGGGTGTCCAAATGGTGTATCATATCTCCATATTGATATGAAACCCGCATTGAGTTTCTCCTCATTTACCATGTCAGGATGACGTGCATTTAGGGTGTCCAAATGGTATACCATATCATTCTCCATATTGACACGAACAAATATTGATGCTCTCACAAATCAAAATGTCACAATCAAGAAAACTGGGACCCAGCAACCACAATATGTGACCACGAATGGGTCCTTAGAAGTCAGAGCATAACAACCTACCATTCTACCACAATATCTGACCCAGCTACGACTGATTTGGGTTCGGATCAGGGTACCGCGCTTGGTTTTGGAGCATCCTAGGAGCTTAATCAAATGCAAGCAATCCTTGAAAATATAAAAAAAGTATTTATATCCGTATAATCACGCTTAAGACCTTCAATTTTATGTTTAGTTTCAAAAATATTTGCTATATATATAGAAATCACATTTGTATAAGTAGGAATAAAATTATGTGTTCAAATTTCAGGATAAAAAAATAACTGTTAAAATTGACCGAGATGAAACCTTACGTGCTATGCTCACTTAGGATTATAATTTAATTTAAATCACATGAAAAAAAAAAATGTCCCAATCGAGATGCACTTGTTCATGTGTATATTGTTTAATATCTAGGCACTAGCTAGTGGAGGCTTTGGTGTGGTGCAATTCCTTTTTCACAAGCCCCAACTACAAGTCTACACATACATAAATGGCGTAGTGTCCCGCACAGCAAATCTTTACAATAGTGCCTTCACTTCTACTCGTATCCTTTTAAGGTTCTGTTTAGTTTTAAAAAAAAAACAAAAAACTTAAACTTATCCATATCCGATCAACTTCCTGTTTGCCATCCTATTATGTTCTCTTGTTTCACTTTCTCGTAATTTTTTCTCTGAATCTTTCAAATAAAAAATTTTGACTTTGCCCCTAAACGTAATGAAAATAATGCTCCGAAAGAGACACCAAAATAAATTAACGCAGAATATTTGGAATTCTTTTATTGTAGGTTCAGATTGGGATTAATTTTTTCCATGTTAGATAAATTTTGGGTGGTTTCTTCATATATATATAGAGAGAGAATGTTGTTACTTTTGATACGGTGTGGTCCCCAAAATTTGGTTATTGAGGTTTGGTTATTGAGAAAGATTGGTAGTTTTGAGTATCCAAATGCCAAAAGTTGAGTATTTGTAACAAATGTTGTTAACTTTGAGTATTTATCCAAATACCATTGTGAGCCTCTTTTGTATATCAAAATACTCATCTTTGAGTATTTTTGTGTTTGAGTATACCACTAGTGATGCTCTTAGATTAGGTCTATTCTGGTATTTTATGTGTTTATGTAAGCGGATAAATAATAGAGAAAATGCATACCCACACTTGCAAACTATTGAAGACATTTATATGATTTACTTATCTATTCTAAAACTTTTTTGCAATATTTGTACTCCGATTTTCTCATTTGAGAATTAACATTTTTGTATGACTTGGTATCCAGACAAATTCACCGGTTAATCTCAGGAAAAATTTCATTAATTATATGTTAGTGGAGAGGCCCATTAAAATTGGCACATTGACTCGTATAAATTGACCCAACACAAAAATTGTTCGCATGATGTAATTGCTTCTTTTTTTTTTGCTCAGTCATGATGTAATTGCTTATTGCTTAAAAATTAGCAATCTATCTACTACAACTTTAAAAAAGGTGAAGCCCCTAAAGTGTTTCCCACACTTTTCCTGCCAAAATACCCCTTCAAAAAATGCCAAATAATTGACCCACCCAAACTGGAAAAACACGCCGTTCCTGTTGCTGCCTTCTCATTGCATCTGTTTCGAAACACCACCTTTATCCAATATGTGAACCAGCATCGAACTCCATCCTCCTGCGCCTCCAAATCCCGTCTCCAAAACAAAACTGTGACTACATTCCCACCCCATCTCCAGAGACACTTGCACTTACGAACCCCCTTTCGATGGACAGAATTTTTTCTTCAACCGTTGCCCAAAGACCACCGCGCAGAATCTCCTAACGCTGCTTCCGCCTTCCACACGGTAAGCCATTTTGTAAATGCCTAATTAATACAATGCTGCGTTTTGGATCACCATAGATTGCTAATGTAATTGGTTGTTGAGAAAAATTGTTGCACTCAAACTGTTTGACAAATTGCCTTCTCTTGGCCTATTGCACTCAAGGTGTTTGATGGATTGCTAACGTAATTTGTTGTAGAGGAAAGTTGTTGCACTCAACCTGTTTGACAAATTGCCGTCTCTCAGCGTTGAGTATAATCCAAACATGACAAACGTAAGATAAAAATAATGCACGTGCATTAAAATAGGAATTGGTTTATTTGATCACCAATTTTTGAAGGCCATTTGACTTTTAAAATGCTACAAACTTGATCTGAAGGCTATGCCCTTTGAAGGCTATGATCTGAAGGATGAGAATTACACTTGTTGCTTCGATTCTGTACACTGTTTTTTTTTTTTTTTTTTGAATCAATGTTTTGTTGAAGTGTCAATGCGTTCGTTTTGTTTACATGTTAAATAAGTTTGCCATCCAAATAAGTACCTACAAATACATTGTGGTATGTATAGAGGGAGTCGGAGGCCAATGTAACTTATGTGTGTTTTTTTTTGGTATTTATTTTCTTATTATGTACAAGGGTCTTTCCTATTAGACCACATGACAATCAATAATAGAAAAATCCAGTTTCAGCATATCCATTATATTATGGTATTTATTTTCTAATTATGTGCAAGTGTCTTTCCTATTTGACCGCATGATCATCAATCGATAATATAAAACAAACTTAAATTATTCATTATTGACAACGTTAATCTTGAGTTGTGGGCATTGAGAAAGTGTCCGAAGAGGGGGGTTAAATTTCACATGGACTAGAATAAGAGGGAAAGTTAAAACTAAGCAACACTAATCCTATGTTTTCTAATTTTTATCCACTACAAGCTTGACCTTTCGACGATCCCATAATTATTCTCACTTTATTGGCCATTTCTTGCATAGCATACGTTGAACCCATATATGATGCTTGATTGATGGTTTCCTATAGCTTATGTATGTCGTGACATTGCCATGTGCTCATTCTTTCTGGATTTTGTTTAATGGTAGCACCCTTTTGTTTAATGGCAGGAACTGATTCGTCCTTGAGCATATTTGCATTATGTTAACCTTAAAGTCTAGCATTATATCAGAATTATCAAATCGTCTACCTCTTAAACACTGGCATGCTTGGTTATTTCCTAGACTCGATGTTACATGGATCTTATTAAATCTATGTCTATATCTTGCTATACTACCTTAGAAAGACGAAGATGTTTGTCTACTACATGCTTCCAAAATGTAATTATCTACTACGCAGAATGCATTTCCTTGGCTGGATACAACTATCTTTAATAATTGCATGGCATTATGCCTAGGTGGAACCAACGCATGAAGTCAGACCAATCGGCAACATGTAATTTGTTTTGTCTAAAAAGTTGTAAAAAGATCAGTGCGATCAAGCAAAAAATAAATTACGTATAACTTTTAAAAAGTTAGGCATAATTTAGGCAGAAGCTTTAAAAAAATTATAGAGTTTAGTATTCTGAAAAGGCCTTATGCTATCGACATATTTTGTAAAGGTGAATGCTTTCCGTTTTCTATTCGCTTCACTTTTCTATTATGAAAGAGGATAGGCGGATGCCACATACTTATTTGTCAGTGTTCCAATATGTATCAGTTACAAATGGTACAGTTTTGTATGGCGAAGAGATTAAAAAATACAACTCTCTCCGTAAGTCTCAAGAACAAATCTTCTATCAGTGCTTCTATTTTGATCTATTATCTCTCGATTTAAAAAAAATCTTGTTCCTTTGATTGTTTATGTTGATTAGGTCTTCTATTTTTTCTTCAATTTTTTGGGCGGCTCTATGCAAGAGTTAGCGGGTACACCGTACAATTAAGCTATTAGGTAGCAACTATGTGCTATAAGAAAATATGAGAACGTTGGCTGGAAAGGGATCGAGTAATCTTGCTCGAAAATTGTGGAAATCGAGTATAGTTCTACCAATACCTACGGAGATGAGAAACTTTTTGTAGGCACTATATATAAAGCATTCTATGCGGTGAACTATCAGGGTTAGAGGTGCTCAAAGTATGTTCTTGTTTTGCAGGTTTGTGGGGGATGGAGGAAGAGAAAATAGTGGAACACGCATAAGTGGGTTGCTGCTTGGTGTGGAACTATGGATGTGTGTAGTGAGTTTGCGGGTTTGGCCATAGGCAACATAGAAGGATACCAAAAAATTATACCCGTGGAAGAACTAGAATTTTCTTTCGTCTGCCTTGTGTTCTACAGTAATGCTACTGGCGAGGAGCCATGAGCCAGTTTGACACTGTAGTGAACTCGGTGATGTTTATAAGTCTATTGTTGATAGCTGTCTGGAGCCCAAATTCAAATGTGCTAGCATTGGGATGTCGCTAAGTAATCATAACTGGAATTTCATAGCAGTTTGTGCTCAGAAGTATGTTTTTTAATGTTTGGTAGTTGAGGGTTGAATTTGCAACAAAAGTAGGGCCTGGACTAATTATACTAGAAAATGATTTGAAGAACATAATGTTGGTGGTTGTAAGCACATATAAAGCCTTTCAGTTAACGTAATTATGGTTCTAGGTTATATACATATATTTTGGCTTAGTTGGTTCATATGAGCAGTTGTATGCATGTCAATGAAAGTTAATGTTTGTACCGTTATTTTTTCTGAACATTTCTTCTTGGTTGATGTATTTTTAGTCATTTTCTGGTTGGATATGACTAACATTTAGGAGAACTAATATGATTCATCTTTCATTGTTCTTGTTGAAGACAATGAAAGTGAAATTGAATATCCTTTCACTATATTTTATTCATTTTCCTAGCAAATCAAGATGTTCATGTAAGTACAAGTTGAAGACGATCAAAGTATGTGTGTTGCATTGTCTCAATTTCAAGGTTATTAGTGGAAAATGTGGAAAGTCATAAAAGATTTAAACAATGCTTGCTATGCAAAATAGAAACATGACCCCCAAAAAGTAATATTAAGCGAATGATATAAGTATCAAAACTGGAAAGGACTGGATGGGGAGAGATTGGATTGGACTTGAGTCCATAAGATACAACTCTAACTCTAACTTTCTCTTACACAGTAATGCTATAAATAAATTCCTCGTGCAAAGCACGTGCACTTTTGCTAGTACAATATAAGCAACAAAAGCATTATTTCATAATGTAATGCTTCTGTTGCTTATGCTGTATTGCTAATTTTTTAGCAATAAGCAATTATATTTGGCTGTAACTAGATTGTTTAATCCCTTATTTAAAAAAACCATCAGAACTAGACCATCTTGGTTTCTTCTTAGATAAGAAAATCAATTGCACAACCATAAGCTAAAAAGATTTCTTTTGCTTAAGTTAACCATTTTAGAGTTTAGGTAAAGATGAGTACATAAATCGAATTGAGTCATGGTTAGGCAATCCTCTATGATACCTTTCGTCTTTGATTTGTATGCATGGTTTCATGGCATAACATCCCTTGAATTCCTTACCTTTTTTTTTGAAATATGCGTGGCCGCTATTTCTGTAGTAAACCTTTCTGAAAACAACCATTTATATATATATATATATATATATATTTCCAAGGTTAAGTATGTGTTCATGCTCCTTTCCTTGCCATACCCCTGTCAATTGGGGATTACATCGGTACTGTTAGTCTGTCATTAATTTTGTTGTTGTGTAAGTGAGAAAACTTATTGTTGATCAAGCAAAAACTTATTCACATTCTGTAAAACCCCGAAAATTGGGTATGTTAATAAATAAATTGGAAAATTATTTAAATAAAATACCAATTTCATTAAAAAAATCCAAAGAATACTTAATAAATTTTTTTGTGAAAATTTAAAAGTAAACTAACTTATTACCCATCTAGCTGCTCCATCTCCTCGTAATCAGTAGGCGGCTCCTCATCTCCTTCTATACCTGGCGTTGGGGATGCCAGGGCCACAAAAAGTAGCGCCATGAGTGGTAAATTACACTCAGTAGAGCGCCCTAGGCCACCCCTTTACTAAAGTTACTCATGCAACAATTACACACATAACCGAAATTTTATTTCATATGAAATACTCAATTTTTCACATCATTCCTCAACACAAAGAATTCACAAAATTCTATTGATCTCGTTTCAACTTTGAACATATACTTTTCTGTCACAGACTTCCATCCACAATACATCTCAGGTGCTCGATCACACAACAAAGCCATCTCGGGGTATACTGCGTACAACCCACGATTGATCACCCATTGATCAATCTCTATCCGGTATTGATTCCCACCCATAGTATACTTCTGGCGCCCGATCACACAGCAAAGCTACCTAAAAGTATAAACTGTGCATGGCTTAAGACCCATACCAGACACGTCCCAACCCCAATATCGCGATTAAATCCAATCATTCTTAAGCTTTAACATTTCGATAAATAAGTACTTAACAATTGGGTTCATGCATCACGTGGGTCATTAATCACATAAGTCCGACATAACGAAAAAATTAAAATAATCACAAAAAGAGAAATTTAACATAACATGTAAAACAGAAACATTATCAATCTACTAATAATAGCAAACTAACTCCATAAATCACAAGATTTTACAGAAACATTAATCTTTACGTTACAAATAGATTCCGTGTTTTACCTGGGTTCTAAATCCTTCATTAAAGAGGTTGAAATTGGATTTTAAAAATAATCTGCAATCTGTCTCGTATTACACTACAGCAGAAACTTTGAAAAATCATATAAAATTCTACGTAACTTGGATAGAGACGAGGGCAACTTGTTCAAAAGTCCTAGGCAAAGAATTTGTAACCCCATTAATCCACCAAACAAGTTTATAACCTATCCAGTCCTAACGTTGTCATCTTTTTTTTTTTTTTTACCAAAAAAAGTTTGTGCATCAATGAAAGTGCCAAAAAAATTTGTAGCCTGTGAAAGTGACTAAAATTCTAGGGTACCCTATGAAAGTGCCTAAAATCCTAGGGTACCCTATGAAAGTGCCTAAACCACTAAAACCCTATAATAGGAAAGTGCACTCTAAAACCTAAACCCTAGGGTACCCTATGAAAGTGCCAAAAAAATTTGTACCCTATGAAAGTGCCTAAAATCCTAGGATACCCTATGAAAGTGCCTAAAACACTAGGGTACCCTATGAAAGTGCCTAAACCACTAAAACCCTATAATAGGATAGTGCACCCTAAAACCTAAACCCTATGGTACCCTTTGAAAGTGCCTAAATTCTAAAAAAAATAAAATTGGTGGACCTTAGACCTTGTAAAACTTTAACATGGACTAAATGGCACAATAAGTCCACACATCTGGACCTTAGAACAAATTACCCTAGAGACGAGTTCTATATCAAAGTTGCTTAAATTTTCAAGATCTACAACTTTTCAGTTTTGAGTTTTTCCCTAATCGACTCAGAAAAGACCCGAAATTGACGAACAGAATATAGTACCCAAAAACCCGATTTTTCAACGTCAAACTTTCACTACCCATTCGATAATGATCTAGTTTTCGGAAGTGTATAGATTTTCTACACTTCTCCACATACACACTAACTATAAAAACAGTAACTAAAGTAATGGTTAGGTTTAGAATTCCCTACCTCTCCTCCGATGTTTTAGCACAATAAAATTGGTGATGAACTCAAGGATTGCCGGTTGATCAACAACCAAACATAACAGGAATTTACAGCTAAAATTGTTAGAGAGAGAGAGAGAGAGAGAGAGAGATTGATTTAATGTTGAAAGTGAGAGAAAGAGATGTGGGCGTGAGAAATATATCGTAAGAGAGTTTTGTAGAAAGTGAGAAACTAAATAGGAGAGATAAGGGAGAGATATACATAATAAGATAAATTGAGATTTTGTTTTCTTTTAAAACAATAAAATCAAATCCAAACAAAACATGTTTATCTATATATATATATTTTTTACTACATAATTATCAAGTTGTTAGGGAAATACAAACTACAAATTTATGTACATATATATCACTAATAGATAATCATCTAGTAGTTGAGGAAAAGTAACTAACTATTTGAATTTATCTCCTAACCACAAATAATTAAAATTTTAAATTCATTATCTCTATATCTATATTATATATTTATCTAGTAGATAAAGGAATCCAAATTAAAATCTATTGTTTCAAAATAAAACAATTAAAAGTCAATTAATATAATTCATAAAAAATCAGGTCTTTACACATTCCTTATTTGCTCATCAATAAAGCAATACAAAAATTGTTTAACTACCCACTTGCTCATTATTATATTTCTAGACTTTGTGATTTTCATTTTTGGTTTCTTCTTTTGAGGAACATGTAATGCATGTCTTGTATTTCCAATCATTTCCTAACCCAACCAAAAATGAGGGAAAAAAAAGGGGGCTTCTTTGACTTCCTTTACTTGGCTATCATGTCCCTCTCATTGTTTTTGACCTCTGAAGAAATTCCTTTCCCAAACACAGTATTAACAAAAATCTACAAAATGGAGAATTTTCTTAGCAAATGAAACTCAGATGCCATTCAAGCTGGGATAACTACAAGCACTTTGTTTTGGCATGCTAGAGGCGACATGATTGAACATCAGAATTAGTTTTCCCACAATAGTTTCATGCCATTGGTATGGAGAAAATAAGACTAGTCATTTCACACAAAAGAAAAGCGATAAAACACAACTAAAATGGCATCAACGCGTCCATCAGTTCTGGTTTGGTAGCAGTGAGCCACGATTTACACAGATCTATCTGAATAATGCCGGCGTTTATCATTGTTAGACAGTTGAACCTTTGGAAAGAAAAATGAAATTAGAAATTTTTTAGGAGTTGGGCTAAGCGACCGGGTGATTGAGCCACGTTTGGATTTTGGATTTCTATTTATAAGAAAATTGCATGAGTAGAAACCATGATAGAAGACACTTAATTTGTTTCTTCGCACTTTCATTAGGTTAGGAAAAAGAAACAAAATGCCATAATTTCCACGATTACCCATTGAAATACTCGTTGCATTCTAATTTCACTTTTCTTTCATTACATTTATTGAATTTTAAATCAGGAAATGGCTACAATACACACCCCTTATTTGAGTGTATCATATGCACCTATTGTGTGGTCTATATTGTGCCACCTCATCAGCAATCGTAACATTTTTTAGTTTTTCGTAACTTTTCAGTAATATGATTCGTAACATTTTGGTGTGTCTCGTAACTTTTATAAAAAAATTCGTAAGTTCTACAAAAAATTCGTAACTTTTATAGAGATGTGTATGATATACACCCAAATAAAGGGTGTGTATTGTAGCATTTTCCTTTAAATCGAACTAAATGTTCCGTATGCTTAACGATTTAATCCTCAGTGAACTATGGCAATCACCTTTTCGTCTAATCTTTCTATTAACAAGGCCAAAAAAAATTGAATAAGGCCTTGTTCTCCTATAGATTTTAGGTGCATTTTATGAAAATCTCATAAAATGGACATTTTATGGAGGGGTGATAAATGGAGTTGTTTTCCCAACTGATAAAATGTAATGGTTTTCCTATAAATTTTAGGATGATTTTATGAAAATCTCATAAAATCACTTTTACATTTTATGTATTGAGATTAGAGTGTCATAAAGTGTGAGATTTTATGTTCCGTTGAAGAACACACCCTAAGACAAGCACTATAAAGAGTGCTCGAGAAAAGTAGAGAAGCACATTAAAAGTAGAAAAGGAAATTATTGAAAGCTTTATATTGGTACAAATTAAATAGCGGCCCTCATTGACAAACTGTCCGTCCTAGGGAGTTGGGTCTTGTTGTGCCTTTGGCTAGGTACAATATTCTTTTCTTTGATTCTCCATTCGTCCGAAATTGTTAGTCTATTTTGGGAGTTCGTACTATTTTTCAAATAATTATATCTTGTAATTTACAATGTTTTATGCAATTTTAAAAACATTGTCTTATAGAACTAATCGAGATCTAACAAACAAGATCTATATTGGATATATAATTACTTACCAATTTAAAGATATCACTAATTTTTATCCGGTTACAATAGAACCAGGGACAAACAAATCTGGACGGAGAGAGTATAAAAAAGGGTACAATATTCTTATTGTAACGATGATCTTTATTTGATGGGCATTTAGGTATTGGATTTACCCGTTATTCATATGGGCATGGGTTTGATAGTTTTCAAATATTTCCAAGTGGATATGGATATAGATGTGAGCACGGAGTTTGGAGATCGGGTTAGAGAGAGTACCTGGTTCAAACCTCATCTGTTGCCATCTTTAAAATTTGAAATCCCAAAGGTGAGTGGACACATTGTCATTGATGGATTTAATTTATTGAGAAACATTTCATTCAGTTCCAATATCTCATATCTTATGGGAAACATTTCACTTAATGCTCAAGATATATATATATTTCATTCGTCATTCCTAACGACGCGGGGGGGGGGGGGGGGGGGGGGGGGGGGGGGGAAATGAGACTCGATCCCGGGATGTAGTATGAGGTATCTAAGACCTCTACCGCATGAGCTAGCCACCACTTGCAATGCTCAAGAGGTTGATATGCCTTTAAAGCGGGGTTTATCCCGAGCTAAGAATTAAAATCGTAATGTTCATCCTCTAGAGCTCCGCAAGTACATTAATGTTCTTGGAGAAATTGAATTGATGGAACATTAATACTCAATGATCGAAGTACGTTATTCAGAAAAATCTATGGTATCCTCCTCTTACGGCTTGATCAAAGCATAACATATGTTATATATATATATATATATATATATATATATATATATATATATATATATATTTCATTCGTCATTCCGAATGACAGGGGTGTGTGGTGGTGTGTGTGTGTGTGTGTGTGGTGGTGGGGGGGGGGGGGGGGGGGGACTCGATCTCGGGATGCAGTTTGAGGTATCTAAGACCTCTACCGCATGAGCTAGCCACCACTTGCAATGCTCAAGAGGTTGATATGCCTTTAAAACGGGGTTTACCCCGAGCTAAGAATTAAAATCGTAATGTTCATCCTCTAGAGCTCCGCAAGTACATTAATGTTGGAGAAATTGAATTGATGGAACATTAATACTCAATGATCGAAGTACGTTATTCAGAAAAATCTATGGTATCCTCCTCTTATGGCTTGACCAAAGCATAACATATGTTTTTTCACAGTGAATGTTATATTTCCATTTTGTGATGAATATTATGACGGAGAACACCGTTAAAAAGAAATTTTGAAAATGTTATGCCTTATTTTGGTAAATATTATGTCATATTATGGTGTTATTTTGTTACGCCATTTTGTAATTTCTGTTATGTTTTTTTTGGAGAAATAGATAGAAATTACATTGAATCAAACCCACAGTACACAAATTAAACAAAAAAAAAAAAACCTAAAAACTACAACAAAGCAGAAGAAAAAAGAATGGAAAAACAAAAACAGTACGGAAAAAGATTGCCGAAGCCGTCGTCAGAGTTGTCACGCCACCGTCGCCGCCGATGTCGGGAGTCCGGATCTGGAAACCCCAGATCCGGCTCCCCCTTGCCCAAAAATCGGTTCTGGTCGCCCATGCAAAGAGGAGAGGAGGTTGATTTACATGGGAAGTCACCGGAAACCAAAAAAGGGAAGTAGGAGAGGAGAGGAGTGGAGGAGGAAGAAGATGGAAGGGGGTGGTGGGGGATGGGGAGTGGGGCGGCCGCCGGGCAAAACCTAGGGAGGATCTATCCGCCGCCTCCCTTGCTTTGCTCTGCTCTCTCTCTCTCTCTCTTCTCCTTTTTTCTGTTATGTTGTTTGTGTTTTTTGTTATCCCTTCTTATGGATTATGTTGACCTTGTTCGTTTCCCTGTTTAGTTTTAGTTTTAGTTTTGATGACATCATCATTTCCCTCATTTCTCTCTCTATCTCTCTCCACTCATTACACCTGCTGACATCATCAAAACTAAACTAAATTATCTAACCAAACACAGCCGTTATGTCTTTCCATAATGAAAGTCAAGGGGGATACGGCGTCCAAGACAAGAGGGGATACCATAACATTCCACCTTTATTCTTGCATAACAATTAACAAATATAGTCTCAAGAATACTTTCAAAATAATTTCACTCCATCATGAGATATACCATACAAATATTCAATTAACTTGATTTTTAGCAGTGCGAGTCACTCACTGAGCTCTATAGATAGAATGATTGAAGATCATTTTTTTTTGGTCTTGTAAGAAACATTTATTAAGACTTAAAAAATGAAAAGAAATATTTAAAGCAACAAATACTTAACTATATCCCTGAATTAAGTACAAAAACTCCATATACACTGATACTAATAACACAAAATAGAAATATAATAGTACACATTAAAAACATGATAAATTAAATAACAAAACAAACAAACATGCAAGTTAGTGCAACAAAGATTCCAAGTCAAATAGACAGGGCATAGCTAATTGACCAGAACAAAATCAACAATGAATTGTCCTAAACCTAACTCTGATCCTTCATCCTTGATATGTTTGTTATAATCTCATTTGGAGGTGATATTGTTGGAAATTCGGCCAAACCAGTAAACACATAAATCGAAAAGAAAATCAATAACAAAAAACAAGAAGTAAAGGCAAAGAAATTTTACGTGATTCCCAAACAGAATATTGGTACATCCACGACTTACATCAACTTCCACTATGTATGGAGAAGTAGTTAACGTTGGTCTTAGGGCTGTAAACGAGCCGAATCGAGCCGAACCCTATGAGGTTTGGGATTAGTTCGTTAAGATATAAGTCAGACTCGGGTTCGGCTCGTGTTCGATTCAAGCCTAGACAAGTGAGCTCGAGTTTGGCTCGTGAAAAAATTTCAAAGCTCGGGCTCGGCTCAATAGGGCTCGCTAAACTCAAACGAGCCGAATTTAGGCTCAAATTAAGGCTCGAATCCAGCACGGTAGGGCTCGTTAGCAATTTAGAAAAGAGATATGCTTCAAAATAGTGTTACATGTAGATCTACCACAATAATAAATAAATCAAACAAAAATAAACATATCTACCACAATAATCAAGAAATCAAAAGAAAAACAACACGAGAAATTTTTTTTGAGAACTAAATAGAGTACTCTAGTTAGGGATAAAATTCATCTATTCATAGTAAAGTACTCTAGTTAGGGATAAGAGAATAGCAAACTAATAGGAGTTTCTCAACTATAAATATTTACATGTAGACTCCTAAAGTATTATTAATTACATTTTGACCCCAGGTTCGCGAGCCTAACCAAGCCGAATCCACTTAGGTTCAGGTTCGACTTATTTATTGAACGAGCCTAATATTGAGGTTCAAGTTCAGTTCGTTTAGTAGACGAATTGAACTCGAACGAGATCTTACTGAATCGAGCCTCGAATAGTTCGCGAACGGCCCAGTTCATTTGTAGTCCTAGTTGGTCTCTTAGCAAAGTGCAACTAAAGTCGAATCAGGCTTCACAAGCTCAACATACGTATATATGTACTTCCATCAATATACTACTCCCTCGTTCTCTTTCTTTAGATAAGTGTTCTCTTACGAAAAAACGTGTAATTTTCAAACTAAAAAATAATGTACTTCAGTATATACCCATTTTTCGTAGGGTACTCTGGATAGAGTACTGTTCTTTTAACACTAATGAACAATTTTTATGTTTATGCGAACCATGTGCCAGCGCCGCGGTTTTCTTCCTTCAAGTAAACGTGGCAAGTGTTCCTCGTTTGTTGACTAAACCTCAACAAGAATGCTACAGATCCCAAAAATAAACCTTTGAAAATACTTGCAAACAATAGCAAAAAGAATTGTGATGAGAAGGCTGCTGGCGTTTAGCACAACTAGGGCTTGTTTGGATGTAGGATGAGAGGGGTATTAATTTTTGAGCTCGGATGACTAATCTCGGGCCACTACTCATATTTGGTTTGGGTACATTAGAAGGGGGATGAGTTATTTTCCCATGTTTAATCTCCCTCAAATCCCACCTTCACTAGTTATTCCACAGACCCAGTTATTAATTAGTATCTCCGAATGAGCCCTCTATAATACCACAAATTAGCCACCCCAGATCCTCTAATTTATTCTTACCTCCAATTTTAACTATAAAATAAACCAAATACTATTTTATCCCACTTATTACCAAAATATTCAAAACAAAGTACTGTTTTATTCGCCTGTTATATATGTCATATCAATGTGAATCCACCTCAATAAATATTATCCTATGCTATCTTATCCCCATACTATTTTATCCACCCAAAACTTATCATGCATTCAATCACGCCGCTAAAGTAGAAGACATGACTATATGATATTTAATCTAGTCACAAAACTATATCAGCTAACATAACTCACTTTTCCCGGTCCAAAATCAAGATCAATCTCTGATATTGGGTCTTTTCAGTGCCTTAAGAGCATCTCCTATCTCTATATCTCTATTTGGAGATCGGATTTGACGTATTAAGTCAAGATTTTATAATTTACCTCCCATTTTCATTAATTTTTTGTATGTTATGAGAGAATCTTAGAGGGCCGTCCTTTTAGAGATTTAGAAACCAAAATACAGATGTGTGTCCCTATACTTGGGGGGACCCGGGGGGCCTTGGTGAGCAAGCTCACCACAGGCATCCATTTCGGCAACTAATAATTCAAATATGTTTGTATACTGTTACTAGTACGAGTGCTTAGGCAAAATTGAATCATCGATTATGGAGATCCTATTTGAAGACCCACAACTCTATTCAGGGACGGATCCAAAAATCCAATCCAGTGGGGGCATTTTATTAATTATAATCGTTCAATTTTTTTCCTAGTCAACGATTTTGTTAGAGAAGAAATTGTGTAAGATTGATTCTAAACTTCATATCAAATAAGAAATTATTGAAAGCTAGGGGCCATTGTAA
Organism: Vaccinium darrowii; assembly: GCA_020921065.1. Lineage (NCBI taxonomy): Eukaryota > Viridiplantae > Streptophyta > Magnoliopsida > Ericales > Ericaceae > Vaccinium > Vaccinium darrowii. The sequence goes on along the minus strand of CM037161.1, from coordinate 29,841,824 downwards.
AAGATCTCTATAATTAAAAAAATATCTAAGTTAAACAATTTTTTTAGGATTTTGTAACATTTTCTTAAAAAGAAGGAAGAAAATTAAAATTCAGGAAAAAAATGTTAGGGGAATTGTTATTGCCATTATAGGTTCAAAATATATAATAAAACTACCAAGTTGTTGTACAAAGATCGTTATTGGTCTAGTGACAAAGAGGGAAGGCAATTAGTTTTAGAACCAAAGGTCCAGGGATAAAACCTCAACAATCACTCTTATTTGTTAACATTTCAACTTTTGTGGCTTAAAAAAGAAGGGGGAGGAGTCGAACTCACAACCCACTGCTTGGAGGCAATACAACTTACCACCAGGCACCAGCAACACGCTGGTTATGTTATTGAACCCGACACAAAAAATATATATACGAAACTTATTCCTAGAATTTTTTTTTTTTAACGTTGACAAGTGGGGGTCAGCGGGGGCACATGCCCCCGCATACCCCCCCTTGAATCCGTCCCTGCCTCTATTTTAGTCTCTAAATCTCTAAAAAGGACAATAAAATCCATCTAGAAAGTTGAAGAAAAAATGGGATAACTTACAAAATATTCCCTTAAAATGTCACATCCGGTCTTCAAAATGGAGATATAGAGCTTGATAGGAGATGCCAACTAATTTATCTAAGGATGGTGAGAGTGGGTCCTCGATATCGATTGGGTTGTGCATATGCAGGCCGTACACTTACATTATAAAAAAAATAAAAACAGTGTCATACAGGGTCCTTTGTTAGAATTCAATGGAAGGGAGCAGGTTTTGTCAAAAAAAATGGACTGGACCTTTTGGTTAGCACATTTATGGGCCCTCTCTGGGCCTATTATGACGATTAAAACCGTTCACAATTTAGAGTTTGTCAATAACATCAATCGTGTCAAAAATCAAATTTTGTCGGACACCGGTTGGTATAATTTCGAAATGCATTTGTCTTGAGATAAATGGATAAAATAAGCTCCGCATTTGTCTTGAGATAAATGGATAAAATGAGTTTCAATTTGGTATTGTAATCTTATTATGTTCTAAAATAAACGTATTCCGAAATCATATCAACGGTATCTGATCAATCTAATTTTTTGTTGCTGATCAATAGTAAGTCTGGAAAAGAGCCCACTAACCAACCAACTGAATGGTCAAGTCTATGGAAAATGGAATGGAGTCTGGAGCTGATTCGTTTTGACAATTGAGACAAGTAGTCACACCAAAAAGTCTGCCTGATTTAATTTTGAATGGGAGATTTGAAGTATAGTCTTTGTATAATAGTGTTTGAAAATGATGTGCAAGTTAACGCGTAGCAGGGGTTGGAAATGGAATAAATGAATAATAGACCCCATCCAATTACACTTTCAACAGAAGTGTCCCCCACCTACCTAGCCTCTCATTTCAGTCCCCACACCGAAATTTTTTTGGGTGCCGAGTGGAATTGCTTTGCTACCTTGTACTCAAGCATGTCCGGCCATCCAAATGTATTTTGAGCAGTCCAGAGTAATTCCCTCCCTTTCCTCTCACCCAACCATTCTCTTTTTTTTTTTTTCTTTCTAAAATTCGGACCGTCGGATTGCGCTTTGAACAACTAACATTGTCGAACGAGTACCATATGTGCAATACCTACTCGGCACTGAAAAATTTCTCCCCCACATCCCGCCACCGTATTTCTCCTTTATTCCTACCCCCTGTCTTTTTCTTTAATTCCTCATTTTCCTTCTCCCCACTCTAACAACATACAGATATTTTATGTAATTTGAATTGAACAATATTGAAGAAGACTATGATTATTTTTAAAATTTTACAGGCACAAAAGAGAAAATCAAGAAAATTAATGAAAATTGTAGCTTTATTTCTAGTAATTGAACGTTACAGTGGGACTGCATCTGATAGATAAAACTATTAGTTTTATGGAGCTTATTGAACTTAAAATTATGATCAAGAATAAGAATGATTTGACGATTAATATCAATGTGGTTGATTCATATATTCCTGAGAAAGGAAAATTTTCTTCAAAATTTGAATTTAGACGTGATAACTTACCAGTAACTGTAAAGTTGAATATGCCTAAAATTGGCTTTTGCTTTTTACAAAAATATTCCTTGCGTGGAAATTAATTAAGGTGAGTTTGGAGTATCCCATGTCTATGTGAAAGGGATCCATCCAATTCATGAAAATAGATTGGACGATTCAATTTATTTAATTTTTTTAAATGGATTCTTTCCATACCTATTTTGATGATCCATAGTTGTTTAACTTTTAGACCTCATTCAGTCCATCAATCGTATCCAAAAAATACCTTTTCGGATATCAATTGATGTAGCTTTTGAGAATATTTATTTGGAGAAAACCCGGTTCATTACATTTCAATCCAACGCTATAATCATTTAAAAAAATTAAATACGTTCCAAAATCATGTCAACCGATTTAAGATAAACTTGATTTTTAACTTGATTGATGGTCTAGATGAGACCAGAGGAAATAAACGATTTAAATCTTTAAAATGAACCCAAGACGAAAACTATGAAATATGGTCGATGCAACATTCTTTCCTATCCGAGAAAAAAAAAAGTGCAATTATATTCACCCTCGGTTTGTAGAACCTCAGCGAGAGTATACTCATTTTGTGTCTCATTTTATTGATCGAAACCGTTTAATTTTTCCAGATTCATTTTCTAGGACTCCATGACTAAATTCAGCTCGACTAAATTTCAATAATTGCTTCATCTAGGAGTTTATTTATTTTCTTTACTTAATAAGAGTAAGAAATTTGAACTCGTAGATACACTTACAAAAATCGAATTAAAATGAATTTTTGCCTAGTCTCCTAACAAATGAATTTGAACAAAATCAACGGTTTTGGTCATCGTAGTAAAATACAGAATAAAAAACACTATGCGTACGCAAAGTGCACGGACGGTGTATCTTGACCATCAGTGCGTGTTTTCAATGGTTCAAATTTTGAAAAATCTAAATTGTTGATTCCTGAAATGGACGGTTTAAATGAATTCGTGCACGTACGTGTACACATGTGTACAGGTGCGTAAAGAATCAAAAAATGTTGTAGGTACGCACACCGTTGGGCCCAAAGTAAAAGTTCTTTTTTTTTGATGAAACGTAAATGTTTGGAAGTTGAGGAAAGAAATGGAAAAGAAGAGAAAATTTAAAAATTTTCCTCTCATTTGTTTGGTTTCCAAATAGAAAGAGAAAGGAAAAGGAAGAGAAAGGAAAAAGAAGAGAAAATTAACTACTTTTTTTCTCTCCTTCTCTCTCCCATGAATGCAAATTTTCTTCTAATCTTTCACAAACCAAACAAAAAAAAATAGCAAGTTTCTTCCCCATTTCTTTCCCTTTTCTCCTTTTTTATTTTCTCTTCTCTTTCTCTTCTCTTCCACAACTTCTAAACACAGCCTAAAAGTTCACTTCCTGCTAAAATTCCTCGACACGAAGCTCCGTTTGAGTCCTTTCTCCCCTGCTCAGCACCGCCCCCCCCCCCCCTCTCCTCTCTCTCTCTCTCTCTCATCCCCCCTCTCTCGCCCAAAACACACACACAGTCTCAGTAACTTACCCGCCACAACCACACCAACCACTACTGACAGCCGCGACCCAACCACCACCACCACGTCCTCACCATAATGATCTGACCAACACTGACTGAGGTTGCTGCGATCATGGGGGCTTCGCTGTCGAATTTAACAGAATCAAACGGCTACTCCAACGGCGGCCGGCCCGGTCTGGGCGACATACCGGAGAGCTGCGTGGCGTGCGTGTTCCTCTACCTGACTCCGCCGGAGATCTGCAACCTCGCCCGCCTTAACCGCGCCTTCCGCGGCGCCGCCTCGTCAGATTCTGTATGGGAAGGGAAGCTTCCACGCAACTACCGAGATTTGCTCGACCTTGTAATGCCTGAGGAGAGATACAGAAACTTGTCTAAGAAGGACATATTTGCCCTCCTCTCTCGCCCTGTACCTTTCGACGACGGAAATAAGGCAAGTATTGTGTTTTCTCCTCTCGCGTTTTTCGGATTCTAATTCTTACTTGTGGGGAAAAGAGCTGAGAAGTAGGGTTTTGGGTTTTTTTTTTTTTTAATATAAATTTGTTGAATAATTTTTGTGGGTTTGGGAAATTGTAATTAGCTGTAAAGAGCTTGGATATATGAAGGAGAATTAGGGTTTTTTTTTTTGGGAAATACTTTTGGTGGGTTTGAGAAATTGCTAATTAGCTCTGAAGAATTTGGATGTATGCGGGAAGTTGCTGGATTCCTCGCTTTTTGCGGCTCTTCTTGTTATTTCTGGGGAAAGTAGCTTAGAAACAGGGTTTTGGAGTTTTCCTCCCTTTATTTTGGTGGGTCTGGAATTGGCTAATTAACTGTAAAGAACTCGGAATATTGGGGAATTGGTTAATTATCTGTAAAGAACTTGGAATATGGGGGACTTGGGTAATTAGCTGTAAAGCACTTGAAAGGGAAGCTTCCCCATAACTACTGAGATCCGCTCGAGTACTTGGACGACAACATACTTGGAGTGTGAGATCAAGTTGGCAATCTTTGAACTCTATCGGTGGATTTGAGAATTAGTTGATTTTCTGCGGTTCATGGTAACAGCACACTTTTTGCACCTTAACCATCACCAAGTTCTTTGTGGACAGTTTTTGCAGTTATCTTTAGACATTGGAATACGAGGGATGTTGGGTTTATGGGTTTTTTTTTTTTTTTTTTTCCATTGATTTTTTTTTTTCCGGTTTGGAGTGTTGGGGGACTCCTCATTGGCAGCAATGTTTTGGTTGATTTCTTCTTTTGGTTTGGATAGGTTGTGTTTCTTCTGTTGAGTCAAAGGTTGGAACGGAAAATATTTGGGATTCTTATGTTTGTTTGAGAGTTGGGATGGTTTACAGTTCGTTCTCCGATCCTGTTATTTTAATATTGCACTTAGTTTTGGGGATTTGGGAAAAAATAGGGTCTACGGGCGGTCTTGTTTCTGTTTTTTTTTTTTTTTGGTTTTGGTGTTTTAGATGGCTTAAATGTTATTATCGTTTATGAAAATTGAGGCTCATTAAAATGTTGGTTCAGTTTATGATTTGGCTGGTTGTTTTCCTGGTATTCTTTCCTATGTGTCAGGGGAAAGGTTGATGGCTGTGTTTGGTTTGTAGTTTAGTTTAGTTTTGATGATGTAAGCAAGTGTAATGAGTGGAGAGAGATAGAGAGATAGAGAGAGAAATGAGGGAAATGATGATGTCAACAAAACCAAAACTAAAACAAAACTCTAAACCGAACAGGGCCGATATGATTATAGTTCCTCGTGTACTTTGTTTTGGAGTCTCTTGACTCTCTGGCATTTATTGACAAGATTTTCTTTGTATTGGAGATATTACAGGAATTATGGCTGGATAGGGTTACAGGAAGAGTTTGCATGTCGATCTCGGCAAAGGGGATGGCGATAACTGGCATTGACGATCGAAGATACTGGAATTGGCTTCCTACTGAAGAATCTAGGTTAGATTCAAAACTATCCGAATCTGATTCCACAACTGTTATTTCCGTGCTCAGTGAATGTTTGTCATTGATGTACAAGAAAATCATAGTAAATGCTAGCATATGGTACTCAGGAAAATTTTCAGTCTCTAGTTCTTCCATGTTTGAATATCAGGAATGGGAGATTATGATTTACCCAAAAAAAGGAATGGGAGATTAGGGGGTATTGTTTATTCATGAAGTACTAATGGCTCATCGTTCCTTTTGATTTGGTGTAAATCATATTTACTTGCTAGATGGGTCTGTGACTCTGTGTCGTTGGAAATGTTGTTCTTGTTGATAAAAATGAAGTTTTCACTACGGTTTTCTAAATACTATTGGTTTTCTCGTATTTGTTTTTTATGTTCCTTGTAGCTAATTTATCCAGTACTATTATGTAGATTTCCTGTAAATGTGATGTGGATGCTGGTTTTAGATGAGTTCCTCATGTAAGTGGCACTGGCTGTTTTGTTCGAGATTAGATACTGTATCAATGTTTGGAAAGCAACGTTGTTGCATAGTTGGTGAGAATTTGAGAAGGTTTAGTTCCAATTGTGCAACAAAATAAGGCTACGAAGGTTCAAGTATCTCAGACCTGTGTAGAAAATAGTCGTATGGTATGGAAGTGAATAAATTGACCTTATAACTTATAAGTTGGCACTGATTTAGAGTTCCAGCATGCACAACAGAATTATTTCCTTATCAAATACGTCGGTTCACGGTTTATATTGCATTGCTTTGGGAGGAGCATATCTTGAATCTCATTTGAACGAAATGCTACTTTTATATATCTGGATATGGGATTAAGAATGCATATGTTTGTTCTTATAAGAATAGGTTGTTTGTTTTTTAGGCATATGTTCATATCAATATAGTGTCCATTTGTACTGATAATAAGATATAGAACGAACAAGTGGAGAACGGGTAAGTGTCCTCAAACGAAAAATTGTTTAGTCGATAGACATTTAAAAAGCAAAGCATTTACTTGGTGATACCAAGTACAGGCGGTGAGCTAAAGTTAGCTTTATTCTGCAGTTGACTTGGGAAATATTTTGCATGATGGTTCATAGGATCTCAAGGTCCTATTATGTGGAGTGGGATTTCCCTCCCTTTCGATCCACGTCCTTGCAAAGGGGTCATGCAGTCAATATGACCATGAGTTACTTATGGTCAACATTATTGTTTTCATCTCTCTGTCCCTGAAGAAGCATTCTCTTCACTAAATCTCAATTTAATTGGACACTGACTCTAAGGTGCAGCTCTTGAGCCCGCATGATCGTGTGTGGAAGTTTTCGTTGATACCGTCTTAGCATACATGGAGCTCTCAAGTGGGCCAACCAAGGGTTATCATTTAAGTAGACTTATACTAATTCTATACCATAGCCCCCAAATATACTTAAAATAAATCTGAGGATGTGTTTGCCAAGTTATTGTCCTTACAAAGGACAATAGTTGCCAATAAACTCTGTTTGTGTTCCTTATAAACTCCTTTTGAATAGGAGAAACTCATAAGTAATAGGAAAACATTTCAAACGCGTCTTAGAAAATCTAGCTTGTAGAGATATGTGTGTGAAATATTGCCACTACTTCCTATAAACACGCTTCTATTACCTCTTCTATTGCTAATTCTCTCTAATTTATATTCCAAACAATTATGCAATTGTTCCAATAGTCTCTGTCTACGAAGCACCGACACCTCTCGGGGTCCCTGTATCGCAGTGTCCGGACACGGGAACACGTGTCCGGACACGCCACGTGGCATGGGACACGGCTGTTTTGAATCTTTGGAGGGGGACACGGATGGGGACACGGCTGTTTTGAATTTTTGGAGGGGGACACGGCAGGGGTCAAATTGAATTTTTTAAAAACTTTTTGGGTAAATTTGAAATTAATCAAAACGTGAGGTAAAAAAGTGTAATTTGGTCATATATATACATCTTCTTTCTCCACATCAGTTGACTGAAGCTACTGTGAACACTAATGAAATTGTTGCTGCTGGTGGAAGACAATCGACTAAAAAGTCGATCAGGTATGTCTCTCTCTCTCTCTCTCGTCTGTTTCTCTCTATCTGTCCCGTCTCTCTCTTTCTCGGTCTCTCTCTCTCTCATCTCTGTTGTCTCTTTTTTGTTTTTATATTTTTTATTTACACATATATATAAATAAATAAATATACTCGTGGCGTGTCCCCCGCCGTGTCCGTATCCCCATTTTTTTTAGAATTGCCGTGTCCGTGTCCGTGGCAGTATCCGTGTCCGTGTCAGTATCCATGTCCGTGTCCGTGCATCATAGGTCTTTGTGGATATTGAGATATTCGACTTATTGTACACCTTACATGTCTATTTTGTGGTTCTTATTAGATTTTTCATGCTAACAATCTATTCAATCGTATATGTTTTGTGCTAACAGGAGTTAGACATGAGCATTTCCCGTTTTCCATCCTTTTTTTTTAGGATTACATTTCACGTTTCTATTTCTTATTTTCCTTGAACATAGTGAAAACTATAAAATGGCCTGATGCACCACCACTTTTTCCAATCTAGCGAATGATGTATATGGCAATTGTTGTATTGTGAGACATCATGTTGCCTTTACACTTTTGGAAAAGTTTACAATACACACCCCTTATTTGGGTGTGCATCATACACACCCCTACAAAAGTTATGATTTTTTATAAAAGTTACAAATTTTTTTATAAAAGTTACGAGACACACAAAAATGTTATGAATCATAGAAAATGTTACGAATCATATTGCTGAAAAGTTATGAAAAACTAAAAAAATGTTACGATTGCCAATGAGGTGGCACAATATGGACCATACAATAGGTGCATATGGTACACGCCTTTAATGGGTGTGTATTGTAGCCATTTACTACACTTTTTGATACTTAGAAGCATCACTTGTTGCAATAGGAAGAGCAAAATTGCTATTATCCTTCCATTACTTTTTAGGAGAATGTGAAGTACATGTAGTTTGGCTTATTCAGATCTTATATTGTTTTTTATCTTCACTTACTAGCAAAGGAATTACAATTTTCTTACTTGATTACTCCCTCCTCCGTCCCAAATTGCTTGGGCTTTACGTGTATGCGTGCCATTTTTCAATTGCTTATATATTTCAATATGGATCTCAAGATATGTACAATATAGATCTTATTAATAGATCTCAATTAGCTCTATTATACAAAACTTTCAAAACCATGAAAAACATTACCAATCAAACGATTTAAGAATTTGAAAAATGGCACGCAGTTTCGTAATGGACCAGTAATTTGTGACAGAGGCTAATCAGTTTTGGCCCTTTTGGGTCAGATTCAGAAACATCGAAATTCAATTAAGTTCATTGAGCTTTTTGTTATGCGTAAAGCCCTAGTTCCCTATAAAGAGAGCGAATCTCTTACTACACTTATCAGAACCAATGTGGTTATGCATCTAATATTAGTTTTCCCTAGGATTGTGATATTGCTGTTTCAGTCATATAATCTGTTAATCTTGGATTGTTTGCAACTCTTTTGAGTTTTTCATTGCGTGGTCACTGTTCTAACCTTCGTGGGAGACTTGATCTGGAAAAGAAGGTTCCAATGACTGGTCTCAAGCTTTTTGGGGTTGAAGTAACCATTTAAATAAAAATAGTGTTCTAGGCTCATTTTTTGAGCCTGCAACTAAGTTTGGCTAGTTTTCAATGGAGGACTAGGACACAATTGTGCTGAAGACGGGCTCCTGACACTATAAAAGTTAGTGGTGGTGGGCTTCTGTCTTGGTTGGGAAACAGGTTGGTTTGTCTACAGAAAGTACAGAAAACAAAAACAAATAATACTGATATGAATAATAATGTGATATAAAGAGGGATACAAAATGGAATAGTAGAGAGGGAAATAAACAGAGAGAGCTATGTGGCACGGACACTTTGTCAAAGGCAACATAACGGTGTGTCAGACACTCCGGCACTGTAGTAAAAATCGCTAGGCGCTAGCTGGCGGAAAAGGGTAGCCTAGGCGACGACTAGTTGGCCACCAAGCGCGTAGGCGGGGACTCGGTGCCAACTAGTCGGCTGCTTAATCTAGGTGTTGGACCACTGCCTAGCACATAGATGGGGACTACTCGGTCGACTTTTAGAAGACTGCACTTTTATGACACTGCACTTGGACACGTGTCCAGCACTCAATTTCAACGTTTACGATTTTTTTACATTATTTTCAGTTGGACACTCTCCCTACATGCTCGGACACTCCAAGGACATGCTTCAGACACGCTGTGTACACATTCGACACTCAACTTCAAAGTGTCCAAAATTTGTTTGCTCTTTTTGCAGTTAGACGCTCTCCAGCCCTCTTGGACACCCTAATAATATGCTCATGACATTTTGCTGAGAAATGTAATTGTTAACATTTTAAGGAGGTTGAAATTATAAGAATCACCAGTTTTAAGTGTAGTAAAAGTCAATCATCTTAGAATTCTCACAATATACAATATAAAAGGTTGCTCTCTCTCTCTCTCTCTCTCCCCCCTATTTTCTTTGTTCAGCTCTCCCTCCCTCTCTCTTTGTCTCTTTCTTTCTCCCCTCGTGCTCTCTCTTCCACTCTCTTATTTCAGTGAGAGAGATGTACAAATATGGAATATTTGCGGGCGCGGTGTAGTAGTGAAAATGTGAAATGTGGAATACTGATGAAAGTGCAAAATATGCATGGCATGGTAAAATTAAACGTGTATCTTGTATAAATTAAACGTGTATCTTGTATATAATTTTTTTTTGTGTGTGGGTATTTTCATTAATCTTATTAAAACATCTATTTATAGGGAAAAATATATAATTAATTAACGTGTCCCCTCAGCGTGTTGTGTCCTGTATTTTTTTGGAATCGGTATGTCCATGTTGTGTCCCATGTCCATGTTGGTTCTACATAGACAGAGAGTGAGCCTTCAAAGTTTTGTTCTTTACTAGGACGACAGTGGCTATTATGCAGTGGTGTTGTAGGGCTGTTGTGGCAATAACTATGGTGGTGCTAAGCCGTTAATTGCCGTCATCTCGTAGTCATCCTCACTGTTTTTGGTGCTTGAAGTTCTAAGGGCATGGTGGAAGTGCGGTCCCCTTTGTGAGCTCTAAACTCTGATCAATCAAGGGGAGGAATCTGATGTTTGTATAATTGGGTGGCCACTAGGTCTTGACTACCCGTACCCCAGGTTCCAAGTTAGTATTATTGAGGAACCCAATTATGTGTGTTGGATTAATTAGCAAGATGCATACCAATAAACATTCGTTGGGGATTTCACAAACCGGTCTCCCTTTTGAGAGAAGAGGAACAAGAAATGATCCTAGTCCCAACTTCTGATCATGATTTTCTTCAAAATTGGATAAATTCATTTTTGGGGTACACGGGAAGCTGAAGCCAAATTAAGGATAGCCCAAAGCTAAGACAACCCGAGTCATGGTTTCCACGTTCCAACACAAGCAGGCTGCACTGAACCTAGGGCTTAACCCATCTCAATCCAATGATCCTTTAGACCCTTTGATTTATGAGGACTGTTGGCTACTATCTTTTGGGACTTTATGCTAGAAATTGTCCATGCAAATTATGCCCTGCAGTCGCCTGTAGTATATGCTTGTAACTAGTGGCGTGTCTTACGCTATGAAGCATGGATAAAGATACGGGATATGAAAACACCAATGTATAAAAATCTAAAACGTAGGATACTTGTACGACCAAGATTTGTTTGAGAAGAAGTTATCTCATGATTGCTAGAATCATTTTATATGCAAGTCCACGAGTGGTGATGAACCAATTTAGGAGTTAGGCATAAGTTTAATAGTCATTAGCCAATTTATGGAATATGGAAAGCGGATTCGTCGATTCTAGAAATTATGGTAAACTAGGGTATTACTGTAATCTTACTGTCATGTTCTTCTACAAAATCTAACCAGAATATTAGAAAACAAATCTAAAACAAATCTTACTTTTTTTCTTTTTCTTATATGAACAAATCTTTTATCTATCCAGAATCTATTCTTATGTATCTAAACCTTGATTTCTTATTATGCTGTCCAAACATAACAAATTCAAGAATCAATTCATTAAGAGTATATGGTACTTCTTAAAATTTTAAAACTTAATTTCACATATGAACGTAGAAGGATTTTCTGAATACGATACAGATACAACTCCCTTCTAGAAGTGTACGTGCTTCATTGATCTTACCTATGTCCACTAACATCAATCAAAACCCTGTTGGTGTTCTTTTTCTGCTTTTGTGTTAAACTTATCAATTTTCTTACTTGGTAGTTCGCTGCAACACAAATCTTATGTGAGTTGCGTTTATTTTTCTGTCTTATCTTCCTACAGATTCACTGTTTAGTAGGTTATTCTTTTGTCCTTTGTGTGAGACCGTTACATGAGTTGTTTAGTATTGTTTTTTCTTCCTTGTTGGTAGTTACAACTACCTTGTAACTACCAAAACTCTTGGTTGGACGCTCTCTATTCGATACAAGCGAATAGAATGACCAGATAACTCCTCTCAATTCATAATAGAAATAAATTTTACTATGTATTCCCCTAGAAACTTTTGTTGATCGGTTGACAATTTAGAAAACTAACAAAACTCATAAGCTGTGATTATTATTTGATCTAGTCTAGGTCCCTGCTTACCATCTTCCTGGGAGATTAAGTCGCATAATCCTAGATGGTTTCTCTGAAGTTCGCTATTAAGTGTGGATTCTACTCGATTTGGTGTTTTGACTCCAAGCAATGTTGGTGTAATTGATAAAGATTATTCTGCGTAAAAGATCCGCTCCTTTCGTTTCTTTTGTTCTGTTAATTGAGCTCATTGCTTTTTGATCTCTAAACCTTGGAGGATTATCCATCTTGTTTAATGGCTGTGACATAATGAAGTGAAAACTGGTGCGACTTAATTAAATGCTGCCGTCTTAAACAAGTAGATTGAAACTTGGATCATTGTTGCTCTAGGAACTCTTGGGTATTTATGGATCAGTGTTACTTGAATCATATAAAAATGGCTGAAGAAAGTCTTGTTTGTCATTGATGTTTTATCTTGCATGATCGCCTTTTTTTTTTTTTTTTTTTGTGGATACTTCCATTTCATTACTCAAGTTTGGCAGGCTGGGACTGCTAGACTTCATGTTATCTCGTATCTCTTTTTATGAAGATACTGATTGCATTTGATTTCTGGCATTTTGTTGATTTTGAAGAGCTGTACAACATTGTTAACAAATTAAGATTGCAATCTTGCTTGTCTGATCATAATGGTGATGGATTTCTCCGTGTAAACTACTGATTTGCACGTGTCATAATGCCTGGTCAGCTTCACTGGGATACTGTTTAGACTTCACACGGTGGAGTTGTCTTTGCTGGCTTTGCTTTTTCTTGTTCTTCTTAAAAATGAGCTGTGACCGGATGATAGGCTCTGATGAACTAGACCCTCACCATAGCATTCTTACCCTGTATTTGTAACTAGGATTTGAGTAAAAGGAAAGAGACTCAACAATATCAATGTTTCGAGAAATGGATATTGGTTTTCTTCTCATTTCCTAATCCAACTACACATGGCTAACAAATTCGGCTTCTCTAGCTAATTATCTGTTCATCTGTTTCCCTTTCTGTCTCCTTTCGGTTGATATATCAGGCAGTGAATAAAAAGAAAAGGTCTTTTGGTATCAATGCAAAACACTAGTGCAATTGACTCGACCTCTTTGAAACCCATTAAGAAGTCAGACTAGCCTATGTTCCTTGGTTTCTCTGCTATCCTACCTTTAATGGCCACTAAAGGATTTTTAAATTTCCCTTGATTCCTATATTATCATGAAACTGAAAATTGGAAACAGGCATTCTATGCAAGGATTATATACCCACTCAACTCTACCTGCCATACTAAATTGCTGAGATTATATTTTCTGCTTTTCTTTGGCAAAAAAATAGTGCCTTTTGGAATTTAACATTGTATCGCTCTTTTTGCAGGTTCAATGTTGTGGCGTATTTGCAACAAATATGGTGGTTTGAAGTAGATGGGGTAGTCAAGTTCCCTTTTCCTGCTGATATATATACTCTCTCGTTTAGGACTCACCTTGGAAGATTCTCAAAAAGGCTGGGACGACGTGTTTGCTATTTTGAGCACACCCATGGTTGGGGGATAAAGCCTGTACGTTTTGAGTTCTCAACTTCTGATGGTCAACAGGCATCAACTGAGTGCTGTTTGGATGACGGACAAGAAGATGAGATTAACGGCAACCACAAGCGTGGGTGCTGGATAGACTACAAGGTGGGCGAGTTCATTGTAACGGACTCGGATCCTGATATGGAACTGAGGTTTTCAATGAAGCAGATCGATTGCACGCATTCCAAAGGCGGGCTTTGTGTAGATTCTGTATTTATTATCCCCAGTGACTTGAAAGATCGAAGAAGAAGAAAAGGGGTTCTGAAATAATCATTTTGGGACTTGCTCTTTAGTAGTTTCCGTAATCCCAGAAGGTTTTAGTTGGGGTTATCTGTCCACGTATACTTTGCAAGCATTTGGTGTTATGGAGGATGTCATAGATGGTTTTTCCCGCATAGGTACGTATCCTCTGTTTCAATGTAGTAGTTTCTAATTCTCTGTAGTTTTGTTTTATACTATACCATTGCAGCATAAATAAGCGATTATGGTTTTGTAATGAACTGCTGTTGGCTAAAAGTTACACTTGAGCTTTTGTGATCTAATTGACATGGGAGTGAGTTACTGATCAGTTACAGTTTTTCTCTACAAATCGCCAAGGCTAGACCATTTTTATTGCAATTATTGTTTCATGCTGTATCTTCTTTACTATATTTTCAGCCTTTTTTTGACAAATTTGCCTTGATTGATCATTTTCTTGTCATTAATTCAGGCCCTCTCCTTATGCCCTATACTCAAAAGGCCAATGGCAGATAATCATAACATGGTACCCATTGCATCTGGAAATGTAGTGTAGGGTATGATAATCATTACATTTGCACCCCGAAAATCTAGCTGGCTCCTAAGGACAGGTTCTTACACGTTACTCATCCTGTCCGCCGAGAAAACCTTTGCACATGTATTTTAAGAAACCTTTGCGCATGTATTTAAGGACAAGTTCTTACACGTTACTCATCCTGTCCGCCGAGAAAACCTTTGCACATGTATTTTAAGAAACCTTTGCGCATGTATTTTAACATTGGTACGTTATTATAGGGGTGCACACCGGCTCGCTAGCCCGCCCAGCCCGCCCAGTCCAGCCCGTTTTTTTTAGGGCTTGGGATAAATTTTTAGGCCCATAGGGCCGGGCTGGGTTGATATTTTAAGCCCGTTTACTAAATGGGCTGGGTTTGGGAAATTGCTTTGAGGCCCAGCCCGGCCCGATTATTTTAATACCATATAATATATATGTTACAACTCCTAGTTGTTTAGGGTTAGAAATTAGAATACTTCGATGAAGTCGAAGAAGAGGCGCATCTCATCTCCACCTATTCGGTAAGAACAGTGCCCTAGTTTATAAGAACTTAGAACTTTGAGTTTGAGAATGTTATTACGGTTGTGAATTGTTATTATAGTTGATTAATTTATATTTGTGATACCATGTTTTAAAAAAAAAAATGGGCTTATTGGACGGGCTTGGGAAGTTAAAATTTTAATTGGGCTGGGCTTGGGCATATTAAATGAAGCCCGATCATAAACGGGCCAGGCTTGGGAATGCACAAACCTCATTATTATCTAGTATAAGCCCGGCCCGAACCCGGCCCAGCCTGATGTATGTGCACCCCTACGTTATTATGAGATGAAATTCCCATTTACTAGCTAAAATCAAGCAACCCAGTTGCTTTTAGGAAATGAGGAGACTGTTTGCTAATGATAAATGATGCGTTCGGGTGGAGATTTTATGAAAATAAATGATGCGTTCGGGTGGAAATTTTATGAAAATTGGCTTTTATCTAATGGAGCAAAAAGTGATTTTATCAACCTACGTAAAACTCGACTCTTATGAGATTTCCCCTAAGATGATGAAAAATCATATCAATCCCAAATACCTACGATATGGGATTTTTTTTTTTTTAACAGCTACGATACGGTGGTGGGACCTGCAAATGGTCACACGATATGGTTTTTTTTTTTTTTTTGAACAGCTACGATAGGGTGGTGGAACCTGCAAGTGGTCACACGCGGTACATCTTATATATATAGACTAGGGTAAACTCTAACCTTTGGTCAATATTGTGCTAAAACAAGATTATTTAGATTTGAAGATTTGCTTTGATAGATTGGATGAGGTTGTGAATCAAGGGTATCCAGTGCGTAATACAATAGGGTCTATCTCCAGCTCACCGTAACAATCTTTGAATCGTTTGCTTAGCGGAGTCTTTTGAATTTCGCCGGAGTGTGTGCACCACAACCCTGCAAGGCACCTCAGTTTATATGCTTCCGTTGAGCTCTCACTTCCTCCGCTCGCTAACGAGGCCCTGTTTGGGCCTATTATGCCTTGTTAGGCCATTTTGCATGTTTGTGGGAAGATTCTAAAACACTGTCAAAATGAATGTCTGCTTGTACTTTCACTCACAAAATTTCATGCAAAATTTATTCTGCCCATTATAGATTTTCATTATAATTCAAAATGGAGTATTATCTAGCCACACAATCTAGAAGACTAGAGTAGAATTTAAAAATACTCAAAGAGCCTGTTCGGCTGACTAGTTTTCTCATTTTCAACTTCTCATTTTTAAGTTTTGGGAATTTGGCCGCTCAAACCCAAAATTGTGGAAAGTAAATATTTGTATAATGCAATCATTATGTCCTGATAAAAAAAAGGGCACTTAAATAATCATTCTTTTACTCACTTGAAATTAGAAAATCATCTTGAGCATTTTTAGGAGTTATGTTTCTATACCGAGATTCAAATAAACCCTAAAATGCCCTTTATATATATAAATATATAATTTATAACATATTAGGGGATTGGGGACTAAATTAAAAGTTGCATATAGGAGGCGGTAGGAAGTGGAATAATTTCAAAATTAGGAGCCCCTCCACTACGATTACGGGATTGGGGATAAAACCCAATCCCTGATATCTCGTTCATTCCACCATCCCTAATCTACACCAGAAATCCCAAATACCAGTCATCCACTCCACCATCCTTGCCGTCCCGATGAAAGCCCGAGTCACGGATTCCTTGTCTTCCTGCCATCGTCCTGCCATCTCAATAGCTGACTAGGACTGAATTTTGGCTCTTGTGGTAAGGTAGTAAAAACTGGGACTGATTTTGGATATTTATGTCCCTTTCCGATTGTGAATATTTACAGCAAAGAGATACGAGGAATCTGAATAACCCAAGAGGTTACAAATGCAGAAAGTACAAGAATCCAAGGCACAAGCAAAACAAGAATGCCACATTTGAAGGTGCTGTCCTCGCTGTCCCGATGAAACTCAATCACGGACTCCTCGTCGTCATGCCATCTCAATGACCGACTCCTTGTCGTTGTGCCATCGTCATGCCATCTCAATGACCGACTCATTGTCGTCCTGCCATCTCAATTACTGACTCCTCGGCAAAACCATCCAAAAACTCAATCACTATAGCAGAACCATTTCATAACTCAGTATGCTTCCGTTAATGAAAGCCAAGCAACCATGTAAGTTCATCAAGTTTCAAGTTTCACGATATACTTGATGAACTTGCATGGTTTCAATATATTTTCATGATTTATGCAAATTGTCTTGTACTAATGCTGATGGCTACTTGATTAAAAAGAATATCATTAGTTTGTGAGGAGGCGAGTTATATGTTGTTGCTAATAACAAGATTTGTTTTGGGGGAGTTGATTTGTCGCTGCTGCTATTGCGAGTATGATTTAGTGTGTAGGTGCTATCCTTGTGGGTGTTTGTTCCAGGAATCTGTAAATGCTATTTCGTTGCTACATCTGCTGCTGCTGCATACTGTAATGCTGGTCCAAATAAGTGTTTTACCATATTTTTTGTTATATTGTTTTTTTTTACCATAATAAATGAAAAGTTTTCTACCATGGTATTCAATATAACAAGTACCATGGTAAAAACAGGAAATGCAAGTTGCAAAAGTTTTTACCATGGTAGTCTGATTTTACCATTTTTCTATACGTTCTGATTTATTTTTACCATGATCATTGTTACATGTTCTTAAAAAGTTTTTACCATAATTCGATATGACAAACCATGCAATTACCGTATCAGACTACCATGGTAAAAACTGGAATGTACTCATGAAGTTTTCCTAATCATGGTAAATATGATCATATAATAAACCATATATATGGTAAATATGAACAAATAATAAACTGTTGTAATAAAAAATTGATCATGGTAAAAATTAAATTTATGATTTTTTCATGGTAAATATATTGAAAGAGCATGTTAAACCATAAAAAACATATTACAGCGAATTAGCAATGATAAAGGAAACATACTGAGTTATGCAGAAATGATGGGCCAAACACACCAACTTCCCAAAAAATGTTTTACTCTCCAAACACTCTAATTTGGAACCTGACAAACAAGATGGTTAAGATGAGGATGAATATGAGATGATTTACTGCATGTGACTGTGATTTTAGGATGGAATTGCTTATATAACAGTTTGGAGATAAGTCTCCACGTTCCCATTAACAGTCGAAATATGGGGTAAGTAATTATCCACCTCTTTGCATTACCCCCTCTTTTTCAAACATCCCTACGAATTCGGTTCAAATCAACCCAAATTTTGAACTTTGAACTTCATCCCTAATTTCAATAATTTGGAGAAACATCATCCCTCTTTTGAATTTTCACCATTTCGAAATTCAAAAACTATCTTAATTTTAGGATGTGTGAATCAATCAAAATATATTTTCATCCTCTAATATATATATTGAGGAAGGGTAATAATGGTAAATCACATTACAAGAGGATGAAAACATAATTCCATAAAGAATGGGGAACGAAAATCTAAATGGTACCCAAACAACGCATGGATATTTAATTACCTCTAGATCGCAAAAGAGGGAATAACTTTTTGGGATGGAAGGAGTAATTTACTTCCGAACATCATTTTTTGACTTTTTGGCAATGAAGAGTCCCAATGAACTGGACTAATCTCTTCCCTCCCACAGCCCTTTTCATGCGTTTAGGGACGGACCCACATGGGCACACGCCCCCACTTAATTTTGTAAAATTATGTTAGTATTCTTATATATTGGAATTATACCCAATGAATTTTTGATAGTGTTCCAATAAAATAACTCCACGATTTTATTTAGGAGGATATTTTTCTGATATATTTCTTAGGGTACTAAATTTCACTCTCTTTTTTAGCAACACACCCCTTTTCCGTTAATTATAGGATGAAGTTATATATATAGTCACCGGTTTATTATTTTACCAAAAGATGTATTATTTTAAAAAATTCTAAACGTATGGGCTAAGTTTACAAATTTGTGTGCCCTCACTAATACGAATTTCTGGATCCATCCCAACACACTTTAGTGTGGGGTGAGGTAACCCAATGCCCCATTTAGATAAGTCGATTAACCGCAATGGCAATCCATTGGGATTCCCTTCGAGCAAGGTGTAAGAGAAGTTCGTGTCTGGGCCGAATATTCCTGAGAATAATATGAGCTGGAGAGGTAAAGAATGATTAGTGTTTAGAATAAAGGAATGAAGAGTTGATTTAGAGGGGTGAAGGAGAAGGCAAGCAATATGGAAGAGACCTAGACAGAATCTCTTTAGGTTATCTTTTGTGGGATGCCCTCACTCTAAGACTTTTTTTCTCTAGAGGAAATGGACTTTCTCAATCTCTCTAGAATTTTGTCTCTCTCTCTCTCTCTAAATTTGAGAGGTCAATCTAAATTTGAGAGGAGTGAGTATTGTGAGAGGGTTGCCTCATATTTATAGACAACTCGGGCTAGTACTCAGGCCCCAAGTGTCTTAATAAATACTTGAAACGTGTCCCTTCTGTACTATTTGGCCATGAGGCTATGGTTCCCCGAAGTTCTCGCAACCCCCTTCCACAGTGATCCCTTGTCCTTAATCCACCGAGCCACTAAATCCCCCTCCATTCTCGTGTGGGCAAGGTCATAGCTTGTTCAGCCATGCCAATATTGCAAATTGAACCCCAAAGTGCTCCTCAAGTCTTGCCTCGCATGACTTGAGCAGACACGGATGTCTGGGTTGATCTTTCGCGCTATTTGCCCTGTTCGAACTCACGCTATTTGTCTAGTTTGGACTCACACTAACTCTTATCTGATTTGCTTTCTCGCGCTATTTGTCTTATTTGGACTTACGCTAATCTTGTATTTTGGGCTTTCAAATGTTCTCCACCCTACCTGTTCGGGGCCATTTCACGCTATCTGCCTTGTTTGGGACGCGCTAACTATCCTTTGGGCTCTCGGATGTTCTCCGCCCAGGACAAGCACCTGTTCAGGGCCATCTCGCGCTCTCTCCCCTATTTGGGACGTGCTAACTCTGTCCTATGGGCTTGCGGATGTTCTCTGCCCTTGACATTTGGACGTTCTAACTCTAGTCCTCTAAGCTTTTGGATGTTCTTCGCCTTGGATAGGTACTTGTTCGGGGCCATCTTGTGTTATTTCCCTTGTTCGAAAGTGCTAACTCTATCCTTAGGATCTAGGATGTTCTCCGATTCAAGATGGGTGATTGCTTGGGGCTCAAGTATGTTTGTGGGTCTTCTCGCACTCTTTGCCCTTGCTCAGGGAAGCGCTCCCCAATGTCCTCTAGGTTCTTGATGTTCTCTACCCTTGACGGGCATTTGCCTAGGCCCCAAATATGTATGGGTGGCTGTCTTGTGTTCTGGGCTGCAGCAGCCTCTGGTCCTTTTCGTGGCTCGGGGAAGCTCTCCCCCCTCGGACGTATTTTATCTTCGGGGCCTATCCCTTTAAGGTTGGTCTATGTACTGAGTAAACATGATGGGATTCGTGCAACTCCTTCGGCTGTTCGCGGGGGGATGACATTCGCGAGCTCACTTGCAGAGATATGCTTACGGTGGTGACATTCGCGGGGCTACTCGGCCACATGTTGCTGACCTGTAAGTGCCACGTTCCATGTGTGATTAAAGTTCTGACTTCGTCAACTATAAATATATATATTGACCTCACTTACACAAGGTAAAACGCGCAGTACGGCAGTAAGGGGTTTTATTTTTTCTGGAAGGGGACCTCTATTTCAGTGTGAGTCATAAAATATTTTGCTGGCCAAGCAGTGCTGAGTGTTGTAACATAAGGAGACACACACTTCCACCGCAGTTCGAGCAGCATTAATTCAATTTCAAAAAACGTACATTTATATGGTTTTGTTTTGCTGCACTAAAACTGTTATCGAAATAGTACGGAAATAATAAATATGTAAGAGTGTGTGTGTCTATGCTAGTAGTACACGACGAAGAAAAAGAAGAAAAAAAAAAAATGAAAGAAGCATCAAGCATAAGCTCAGAGAGAAGTGTATGGTAGAAATGCCCCTTTACCATTAAATACTGTTTGATGAAAAGTGTATGGAAGGGGAGAGACAAGCTCGGGGAGAGAGAGAGAGAGAGAGAGAGAGAGAGAGAGATAGAGATAGAGATAGTGGTAGTCCTTAAGTTACATAGTTCGGCGCCGCCTGTAAATACAATAATATGATGTCCTTGTATCCCCACATAGTCCCCCCTATAGAGACATGAGATATAACGAATTTTTTTTCTTCAGAGAGAGAGAGAGATTGGACCACTGAATGAATGCTGATCATCCAAAGTAGTACGCTAACTTTGTCTAGAGCGCTATGAGGCATCTGCATCTTGGCCTCCTTTCGGTAAAAAATCGGTTTTTGATTTTTTGGTTTTTTAATTTGTTCTTATTCAAATTTTTTTTGCATTCATTAGTTTTGCATGAAGATTTTGTGATTTCTGAATTCCTCTCGACGAGACGAATCTAACAACTATAAATTTATGGTCAAACCAAATATATTTTTGAATAAAGCCAAAATAGGTGGATTGTTGGCCAATAATCCATCTATTTTGACTTTATTCAAAATTTTTTTTTTTTTTGACAACTCTCTGTTTCTTTGTGTGTGTGCATTGGAGTTGTCACTATGGCAGGGACAGAGTTTTAATGTTCTCTGTATTTCATGGCAGAATTGAGCAACTTGTTCGGGTGACACTACGCATTTATGTAGAGTCTATATGCTAAATCGCATGGGAAACCCATGAAAATGTGTGTAAGATTAGGGATTTCCGTAGTGACCGAAGTCACTACACCTTGTAATGACCTTAATTGTGGGTCCTTTATAATTTGTATTGGGATCGAAACCGTGCGAGTAGATCATTCATGTAAAACATTAAATTAATTAGTTATTGGTAGCACTATAATCGGATTCCATTTATTTTATGAAAATGAAAGGCCAATATCGTTTAGAGAATAAACTGTAAGACAAATTTGTCTCAATTATGTGTCTGCTAATCTCCGATGATCATGATTTTTTGTACCCACAATGTGCTCAACATTCTTGAAAAAATGAACGGTTCCGATCCCAAATGAAGATTTCAAAGGGCCCACAATTGAGATCATTACGGGAGTGTAGTGACTTGGGTCACTACGGAGACCCCAAGTACCTAAAATTACATCTAGAGATTCTGGACGCACATTTTACATATGAAATATTTTATTTTTTTTGCACAGTAAAAAAAGATTTATTAATTTTTGAAAATGGATTACAAAAATTAAAGGGAACCATGGGAGATAGCATCACAACGCAAAAGAGGCATCCCAACAAGGTTGGCACTCCTCTCCGCGACAATCATATGCCACCACGGACCTAAAAGGGAAATAACAAAGGCTAACAGGGGGTCAACCTAGACAAGGAAGACAAACCAGCCCAAAATGAGATACAAATATTTTATGCATCACCAACATTTTGCACAGAAATTCTTACTACTAATTCATAACATCAAGATAAAAACTCAGAGTACACATTTTATGAATTCAAAATTATTGTCATGAATTTGTGCCCAAATGTCATAAAAAGTTGTTCAAAAAAGTTATGAATTCAACACGGATGTCATGAGTTATTTAGTAAAATTGTATGAATTTAAGGCAATTTGAGTGGTGTCTATTGTAGTATTAAAAAAAAATGTTTTCCTTTCTATACATGTTCATGCCTAATTAGCTGTTCGATATTAGAAAATTTTGGGTGAAAAGGGTACCGCACACGTGGTGTCTGAGTGCCAATCTTGGTCATCAAAAAGTGTTTTGGACGACTCAAATCTCTCTTTCTCTCTCTCCTATTTATCTCTCTAAAATCCAGACCGTCCAAAACACTTTTAGACGGCCGACATGCTCGTTGGGTACTTCCACATGGTATCCAGCCGGCATCCAAATTTCCTCCTTGGACATGCTCAAATAGTGTTTAACCACCCAACGTTGAAATCTAGCGTCCAATCCTTGCAAAGCTAGTTTAAGTACTTTGGATTAGATTAATCATGAGCTTGTTAAAATCCACCTACTTTTGTATGTGTTGTAACCTCATTTATTTACGCTAATTATCATTTAAGTTTAATTAGATAATAAAGTGTTTGTCTGTCAAGAACCTCCAAAGTAGTGGCTTAATTGGTAGTGATTTTTTTGGTAGGTCCATCCTATTGAATTTAATCTAAGTACCAGTGTGAAGCGAGATCAAAATGGTCCAAACATGGTCTTAGCTAGGCACCCAGGTTGCATATCCAGGCCCTTTAGGGTTGGCAAGTGCCAGTGTATCTGTGAGTTTCTGTATGCTCTTTTTAGACAAGATGGGCCATCTCCCTCACTTCTAAAGTTGCCCTTGATATCAATTATATTAATTTACGTCTATAAACTCCACATCAGAAAACTAATTTGCAAAATACATGTAAAAAATTTCATTGAGGTTTAAGACTCGGTTTGATTTGATTTACGTATATCAAATGTATGTGTACATAATCTATTCGTATTTTACTTTAGATTCGAATTATATACAGAATGAACGTATAAGACAACACATGACACTTCTATTGTGGAAGTGCTTTTTCCGTTGAGAATATTGCTAGAGTAATACATTCGTCAGAGTCACGTGCCCCCACTAGTAATTAAGAAATTTTACTTACACTCTTATATATGACATTACAATTGTACATATTTTCAAAATAATGATAAATCTCGGATTTTATTCTTCACCTTTCGCCATATGGGTAAGGCGTTTACCCGAGCGATTTATAAAAATAAAAATAAAAAAGAATGTGCAAAGCAGTGGTTTAAATGCCAACTGATTTTTGGTAGTTCCTTTTAATCAATTTAAGTACCGAAGCGAAATTAAAATGGTACCCCCAGTGATAGATGGTCCCAGATTTCATAGATCAGGCCCCTTATTATAGCTAGAATTGTGAAAAGGAAAGTGGAGTGATAATGACACTCCTTTTTTTTTTTTTGTCTCTATAAGGTAAAGTTAATAAAAGACCCCTAATAGACAAAAAAGATAGTGCTAATATCAATTCCCAAAGAAAAAGGTAAATCAATTCATCAAGATGACTAGACGAGCCATCTCCCTCACTTCTACATGCCCTTGTTATCAGAGGTGGACCAAAAGTGCGGGGGGAGGGAGTTAGGGCTAATTATATAGAGAACTGATATTAGCACTTCCCAAAGTGTTATTGACACTCCAAAAAAAAGTTTCAATATTAGTCTATGTAGGAATTGATAATGACAATCTCCTTTCAGAGTACCACCATTAACACTTTGGCGATAACAATACTAGCCTTTCCAAATTATTGTTGCTAATCATGCAACATGTTTACATTTGTCTTTTCCATTAACCCCTCCCACACTAAATTTTCTTCCGCAAACCAACCCCTACCATGTACTTGCCCTAATTCTTAACTTTTCTCAAATTAAACTACTACGTTTTTCTCATACCATTTTTCATGTAATTCAAATTATAATACTGACCATAATCGCATTTCGTTGATGTGAACATTTTATTTTGTCACGAGCATCAGAGTTACAGTAGATTCACAAAAAAAAATTAAAAAAAATTACAAAATGAATGGTTAAAACCATCAAATTGAAATTATGACGTCTAATGTTACATCACAAAAAGAATCAGACATGCATCTGCCTACATTTTTTCAATAACATCTTAAAGTTCATTGGTAACTTACACATACTTCGACTATTCTCTGATGGACCGATCTCGCTGACCACTCGCACCTGCAAAAATTGATAGCACCTATGAAGTTTTTGAACATGAGACTGAGAATGGAGCAAGCTTCTAAATCTTAGGCATTGACCACATTGTCCATCCTTCTTTGGATCCCAACATGTTCGTTATTTAGTAGCACCCAAAAGTTGACAGAAGTCACAGAACCTTACCATCAGACGTTGTACCCAAAAGTGAGGAAAAGGACCTTAACTACAACTGTCTCTCTCCAATTTCCCTTTGTGGTCCCCTATCAAGAGAACTAGGAATTAGTAAGAAATCCTTTGAACTCTTCTCTTTGTGGTCCAAGTCCAACCCAGCCGACCAAGCAGAGGGACACCCTTAAATTGGAGGGCTGTAGGGTTTTTGGGTTAAAAACACAAAAGTGAGAAGAGAAGGAAGGTGGAGAGAAAGATCAAGAGCATGGAGTGGAATCATGGGAATTACCTAAGAGTACCACCCCCTTTTGTTTCTCGCCCTGCAGATAATTCCATGGGCGGCTTTCTCTACAACTATAACTATGATCACTACCCAGGTAATACTATCATGACCATTTCCTTCAATAATCATTCATCATCATTTCTTGTGGAACCCCGAGGGGTTCGTCTGGTGGTCAAAGACTTAAGACTTAGAGGTTTGATTCCTCGTAAGGTCTCAGGTTCGAAACCTCACCAACTCTTT
Organism: Vaccinium darrowii; assembly: GCA_020921065.1. Taxonomy (NCBI): domain Eukaryota; kingdom Viridiplantae; phylum Streptophyta; class Magnoliopsida; order Ericales; family Ericaceae; genus Vaccinium; species Vaccinium darrowii. The sequence goes on along the minus strand of CM037161.1, from coordinate 29,816,427 downwards.
TGGGACCAGTCCATACGTAACTTTGCTCTGACTTTAATTGTCCTCCTAGCAAGTGGACGGTGGAATTGGGCCTCCAAGATTAGTCGAGGTGCGCGTAAGATGATGAAAACGCCTGAGTTACCGAAATCATCATTTCTGGTGGAGGTCTTTTCGTTGATTTTGATGAGTTTAGATTAATAAACTTATATGAGTTGAAAATTATTTGCTTGGCTCATAATACAGTAGCTACACATTTCTTCTACGTGTTTCATATTCTTTCTGTTTTCAAGCTCAACCAACTTCCTTATATATGAAGTTATACGAGGTTGAAATTCAAAAGAAAGCTTCAATTGCAAATAGAAAAGAAAGAACAAAAGCCCTTTAAAGGTTGAATTTGAACACTAGGTTCAACCATAATTCAAGATGACCTAAGTGCCTTTCCGCTTCTTGTGGGCCCTTTATATTGGTATATAAATTTGTATACACCAAATAAAAATTTGTGGGAGTATATATGTTCGTCCTTTCATATTGGAAGCTGTAGTATGCAAAGATATGAGTCTATTGAGACTAAGTGAACAAGTAGTAATTAATAGAGCTCTCCAATGATGTGGTGGTTTAGCTCTCCTCGTCTGCTGGAGGTCTCTTGTGGATGTGGCACTCTGCTTATTTAGGGTTTTTGGTTTTGGGCTTGACCCATTGGGTGTTTATTCGGCTTTGTCCCATTAGCTGTTTTATTTTATCCAACCCTTGGTTGGATTCTCCTTTCCTCTCTTCCCCAACTTGATGTACCATTTGTTAAGTTTTCTAAATAAACTTTTTGCCAATAAAAAAAAAAAGTATTTGGTTTCTTGTCAAATGTGATTTTGTACTTGTTTTTCATTTGGGTTCTGATTTGTGGGGTTGATGAAATTTTCTGTTTTGAGGGAAGTAAAAACAATTCCATTCCCTGACTAAGGGAAAAAAAAAAAAAAGATTCGAGACGGTATTAGCACTACAGAAAGAAGAAATGCATGCATCACTTGGAAATCCTTTATAATTCAAGAAATGTCACTCACACATCATTCTTTGCAGGATTTGAGATGATGAAGTATCCGGCGTTGATGGGGCAGGGGTCGTCGACCCATGGAATGTCGAGTGGATCAATCAACAAGGCGATGATGACGAGTGAGTACGCCAGCGCAAGTAACCATGATCAGATGGGGGATCAGAAGAAGAAGAGGCTGAGCGGGGAGCAGTTGGAGTCGTTGGAGTGTAGCTTTCAGGAGGAGGTGAAGCTGGACCCGGACCGGAAGATGAAGCTAGCTCAGGAGCTAGGGCTGCAGCCGAGACAGGTGGCGATTTGGTTCCAAAACAGGAGGGCTAGGTGGAAGGCTAAGCAGCTGGAGCAGCTCTACGATGGACTCAAACACCAGTTTGATGTTGTTTCCAATGAGAAGAAACAGCTCAAATATGAGTTCGATGTTGTTTCTAGGGAGAACAAGCACCTCCTTGAGGAGGTACGTAATCTCTCTCTCTCTCTCTCTCTCGTATAAAGAGCAATGTATATTCGGCATTGTTTGATGATGCGCGTCAATCTCTCGTTATTTTATGGGGCTCACGTGTATTAGAGGATTATAGGCACTTCTGTCCATTTGAATATGTGCACATAGCCGCATGTAAATTTGTGTACGTGCACATACTTTTCTACGTGTTAATACATGAAGTACACATTTTTCTTTGTGATAATACGCCAAGTATAGATTATATGTTCACTTGTTCGTTTCTCTAGGTTCTAATTTTTAGCAATACTACATACACAAAAATATTTTGTGAAGTTTTGAATTCATGTCATATTCCTTTGAAAAGAGGCTACAACGCTATACCACATCAGTTTGAATCTAAACAGCTACTCCCTTCATCCTAAATTGTTGGTCTTTTTCGGATTTTGATGCAATTTTTGAACTATTCCATATCTTTTAATCCATAATGTATTTTATGCAAAAAATGAATCTTATTTGATAGATCTCATTTAGTTCTATTATATGAAGTTTTTAAAATCTTTAAAAAAAATTATAGATTGAAAGATATGAACAATTAATAAATTGCTTCAAAATTCGAACAACACCAATAATTTGAGACAAAAAAGACAAAAGAAAAAAGAAAAAAAGAAGAGATGCTTACAATTCTTGGGCTTAACCTTTACAAAAAAAAAAAAAAGGGCGAAGAAAAAGAAGACGATCGAAGAAGAGGAAATAATAGCTATTAATTGCATGCAGCTATTAAATACAAAACATTGAATTTCTAATTAAATTTATTGTCTGATGATCTTTAAATAAAAAGGTTTCGGCATTGAAAGCTATGCTGAAGGAAGCAGCCATGAAGAATCATCAAGTGGTCTCCACAGAGATCTCAGGTGAAGATACAGTGGAGAGCACGTCCGTAGGGAATCGGAGCTCGTTACTGTTGACTCGACAACACCACCACCAGCAGCAGCAGAACATTGCTGCAAATGATCATGACCATCAGGTCAACAACTACCATGCCTTCAATATCGTCGATGACTATAATCCGGTGGTGGTGATGCCGCCGCCACCGCCTCCGCCGCAGCCTAATTACTGGAATAATGTTCTGCCACCTTCTTATCCTTGAATTTTTTTGAAGACATGCTAATTATGTTGCTTATCATATGTGTAATAATAAGTAACTTCTCTATAACTTAGTGGGTTAGAACTTGGTTAATTAGCTTAATTCGTTATGCCCTAGGGGACACAGGTCCAGACACAGAATCATATACCGTTGTTTAATGTGTGTATATCTCATGTATATTATGTGAGATCCATAGACGTCAAACGACTCAAATAAATCTGTCTCTGGACATCTGTGTCTCTAACACTGCTTTTATATTAATTCACGTTTTAGCGGAAGATAGGATGTAGAATTTCTCATTTTGTATCTTGTTACAGTTGTTTTAATTTATTCTCTATCTGTTTATTCATGTTGAGTTTGTGATGGGGTGTTGCTACAATGTGCAACTAAGCTTTTGGCATTTGGTGTGCAACTCATATGAGTAGCCACAAAACCTCATATAACCCCATAAAATCTCATATTTTGTAAAATAAAAACTCATATAAGGAGTTACAACAATAAATATTGAAACATCAAAATGCAATAAACAGAATCACAAAATCTCATATCCATATGAGAAAATTTTTGAAAAAAAAAAAAAAAATTGGCAACCTGTTGGTCACCGGGCCCACCACTTTAGCAAATTTTTTTTTTAATTTTTTTAAAAAAATAAAAACCCTCAAAACCTAGTACGATACATCTTCTTCTTCTTCCACGATACATCTTCTTCTTCTTCCACGATACATAGAAGGGAGAGGGCAGGCGACTACGACAACCACCGGCATCCTCCGTCGACGGCCAACCCCAGCCCCAGCGTTCCTCCCACTTCCGTCGATCAGCACAACCGACGAATCCCACCTCTACCAACCCCAGCTTTCCTCCGACGACGAATCCCACGAAGGTCTGCCTCTCTCTCTCTCTCTCTCTCTCTCTCTCTCGGGATGGAAGTTAGTCTGTTTGCAAAACATGATACTCCTTGCCATCAGCTTCAAGGCAAATTATTTTCGGAAAATAAAAATTCGTGCCGAAAAAATTCCGCCTCAACTGACCCGAAAAGAATTGGGGTTTTTAATTTCAGCAACTCCCGATTGTTCAAGTCCTTGCCATCAGCAACTCCCAAATTTTTTTGGCTTATGTATGAATGAAAAAACCCCCAATTCTGGTCATAAGTGCACATCAACCATATGTTTAGTGATAAGTGCACATCATAATTTCTTGATCTGATCTCTAATTCGTAAGAAAATCAAGAAATTATGCACTATGGCCATGGGTTTGGTTGCTGCAAAAAAACCCCCAATTCTTTTCTTGATTTTCTACCACATGTTCCTTTGTCCTCCAATTAGAAATGAAGAGAGGGGGGCCACAGAAGCTGTTCAATTCCCTTTGGGATAAAGAGAGAGTAAATAAAAAGGGACCTAGGCACTAAGCCAACTGGTATTGCTGGTGCTTGCATTATGGAGTTGTATAACATTGTAGACTTCTATGGAGTAGAACTTTTCTACTGTTTTGGCATACTAAGTTTGAATTTTGCCTCAGTTTGCATGAACAAACCTTGGACACAACTCATTGAAGTTGAGAATGAGAAAAAAGCAATTTGTGATTCTCTGTCCCTGCTATTTTTTATTTTTGTATCTTTTTATATTTGTCTCTGTCTGTGCTGTTGTTTGTCACACACTGAGTGGTGTTAGGGTTAATAATTTTTCCTAGTTTTCGATGGTAAAATGAAAGAAGTTAAATTTTTTTCCAGTCCCTCATCATCAATGGACTTCTGATGAATACCAAAAAGTGTGGTTCCTTCAATGAATTCATCTATCTCTGAGATGTTTGAAAATGATCAAAACTCCATGGACATGTCCCCACTCGAACCAAGACGTAGTTTTGACTGGTTCAACCAAGAATAACAAGAATAAGGGGAAGCACGATCAGTGACAACGAATTTCTTTATGATAAGCATATCCATTTTGCGAGTTCGGTTTAGTATCACAATCATCGTTGTTGTTAGAACTACTTTCTATAGTATGGTCATAGTGCACTTGTTAAATCTGAACGTGAATGTGCACTTATTAAATCTGAATGTGCTTCTTTAATGCTAGTGTTGCTGATGGTTTTGCTGAACTTGGTACCCTCTTTAATCAAACTGTGCTGCTAGTGGTACTGTGAAGCAAAACTTTGATCAAACTTTGGGGCAATGATGATTTTGCTGAGCCCTCGTTAATGATGAGCAAAACCCCCACATTGAGCAAACCCTAGCCTTTGAACTTCCAATCGAACCAAGCACGAGCTTCCCGGGCTCCTATACGCGAATACCTGGCTTAGATGATGTGGGTACGAAGGATATCAAGTGGGTTGATGTAGATTTTAAGTGTGGAGGAGAGATTTTTGGTGTGGCAGGGAGAGAGTGTGTGTGAGAGCGGAGAGGGAACGGAGAGTCTTCTCCTCCTTCGTCGATCTGTTCCTCTCTTCTCTATCTCTTCTTCTGATGCTCTCTTCTCTCTCTCAGTTTTCTCTTTCTTCGTAGCGTACACCAGAAGCTTGCCCAGATTTTGTCTCTTTTTTTTTTCAGCGGTTGCGGGGCCCACATATTTTGTATTGGGGGGAAGCACGCTTAGGCGGGAAATAAAAATTGGGGAAAATTAAGGTCTCCTTTGATTCATGGATTAAGGCATAGTTTTCCGAAAGATTTTAGCAACACAGTTGCTAAAATTAACCATGATTTTAGCAAATAAGTTCAGCAGGTGTAAAAATCAATTTATTGAAATAAAAAAATGAAGTGATTCCGTGTATCGTTTTTCGATTTTTTTGTATCAAATTAAAGTACTCCTTGTGTACTTTATTTCGGTGTAAAAAAAATTAAAAAATAATATACGAAAACACTTAATTTTTTTTTGAAACACCATGATTTTAGCACCTTCTAAACTCATTTACTAAAATCATGACGATTTTAGCAACTGGGTTGGTAAAATATTTTCGAAAACTATGCCTAAAATAAATACGATTAATAATCCGGAGATTGGTAGTCTTGAACTATTGTCCTGGTATTAATTTCATCTGTAAGTCTACTCAATCCCATGCTTCGCTTGGGATTATTTATGGGATAAAAAACAATTTTTTTTTTAAAGAACCGCATTTAAAAAATATTCGTTGAAAACATTTTTGGAAAAACAAAAACTAGTTTCGAAAAACATTTACTTTGAAAGAACAATTTTGAAAATATTTTTTCAAAAAACAATCACAATCAAACTTTTTTCAAAAACATTTGTGGAAAAAATTTCTTCAAAAAAAAATTTAATTAAAAATTGAAGTTTCTAAGAAAACTTTTTATTTCCAAAATATTTTTAAAAATAAAGTTTTTAAAAAATATATTATTTCCACAATTATTTTTTAGATATATTTATTTTTTTTGAATTTTTTCGAAAATAATTTTAAAACAACAAATTATTTGTCTAAACAAAACTAATATATCATTATTTTAGATAAATAATAATGATTTTTTTATGAAACTGTTAATTTTCAGAATTTTTTATATAAAGATTTTGGAAAAGAACTTAATACATTTTTTCAAAAAAAATAACCAATTTTGAAAATACTTTTTGAAAACAATTCCAATATCATCCGAACATTTTCGAAAACAATCTCATCTTTCGTAATCCTACCCAGTCCCACCTCCCCCCGGGATTATATAGTACCTCCCATATAGGGATAAAAATAATCCCGGGATTAATAATCCCGATAGTCATTCGGGAACCAAATATGGGATAAATCTAAAAGTGGTACAGTTAGTCGTATCCCAGACAATTAATCCGCAAATCAAACAAGGCCTAAGTTACTACTTTACATTCCTCATATGCCGAAATTCATTTGGGAATCAAACATGGGATAACTATAATTGTGGAACAGTTAGTCCTATCTCAGACAGTTAATCTGCAATTCAAACGAGGCCTAGGTGTCCATGTTTTGTAGAATCGTTACATACAAATTCTAAAATTAATAGGCAAATATATTTTTGGAATGATCGATCTGAACCATTACGATTCTACATCCTCAAAATTTGGGATGCGGCACAAAAAATAAAGGTCATCAGAGATATTGGCAATTATGTGATCACAAGACATTTAATGCATTAGTTTAATGCATCCCGATTCTTTGACTTCTTACAATGTTCCGATTGAGCCCCACCCGAGGTATTTCTCACGATCAGGAATCGTCGATATATTATATTAGATGTGATACATTATTCATACAAAGAATTAAGTAAAGAGAGTATCGCAACACACCTAATCAGACGTAAAAACTCATTTCGTCACTCAAATCGCGTCCCGATCAATGACATTTCTAAACCCAAACGTGCCAGAATTTTAGGATTGTGGATTAATTAATATGAAAAACATAATAAACGGTCTCGATCGATGAGATGGAGTCGTGGTTCCATGGCTCTTTAACATTCAACAACAGCGCAAGACTTAGTTGGCTAACAATTACATTGAACATATAGATTCTAAAGGTCATTACCGAGTAAATTCACAGTGATTGATCAGAACCGTTACGATTATACTTCTCGCTGATTACGTCATCGACACCAAAATTGGAGATCATCGGATATTGGCGACCGAGTCATCGGATGGATCCCAAATCATTAAAGACTTATATTGAACAACCCAAGCACCACCTGAGTTTTTTTTTAGCGATCGGAACCGTCTATCCTTTACATATCGTGGGGAATATCATTCGTACCTAAAATAAAGTCCATTGCGTATAGATAGGCATTTAATCGAACAAAAAATATCATCCAAATAAGGGAGTTTTTCTCTATCGAGGTTCTTTCTAACAGTTTCGGCCCTCATACTGGCCCTATTTTGTACGAGTATGATTTAATTAATAACAAGAACAAAATCAACGGCCTCGATTGTTGAAAAAAACTTCGTATTACTTACATCCCGTACCTAGTTGCATCGAACAATATTTTTTCGATACTTTAGAGTATAATTTTTTTGTATTTAACAAGGATTTTTATTGCTTTAGTTTTATATTACATTGTGTGGCTTTGGTTATGAGATTTTCTAGCTCAAACTATGAATTATTGTTCTCAATAATCGATATGAGATTTTGTGGTTTGAGAAATGAATCTTTTTGGAAGAATATATGAGTTTTTTGTGGTCCACTACGGTCCAAAATTTGTGACAACTATTGTGACTTTAAAAATGAGTGTTTGTGAAAGAAAATATGAGACTTTTGTGGTCCACTACAGTCCAAAAATTTTATATGAGAATATGTGGCTGAGTATATGAGTATATGAGATTTTGTGGGTAAGCATATGAGACATGTCACTATCAATACACAACAATATTTTTGGACTGTAGTGGTCCACAAAAATCTCATATTTTCTTTCACAAACACTCATTTTGAAACTCACAAAATCTCATATATTCCTCCACAAGTTCTCCACAAAAATCTCATATGACTCAATGTAGGCGAAAATATGTATTTTTGTGGCACCTTATATGAGACATATATGTCACATCAATATATATACACACAATATGTATCACATTTTCACTACAGTCCAAAACTATCATATGAGATTTTGTGGGACGTTTTATGAGGTTGACTTTTGCAAATATGAGATTTTGTGGCTCATTCGAATTTTTGTGGTACTTTTTATGAGTATTTGTTGCTTCATATATGAGATTTTTGAAACCCAAAATGTTATATGAGAAATCACGCAAGGTTTTATGAATTTTTTTGGTTCTCCATATGAGATAAAAATGACCGGTATAGGGGGTCACTTTTTGCATGTGGCGCAATCTCGTCCGTCGATCTGGTCAAAGGTGCACATGGTGTGCCCTTTCATATTTTCAGCCACAAAATCTCATATGTGACCCACAAAAACTCATATTTGTTGCCACAAAATCTCATCAGGTCACCCAAAAGAGGGGTGTACATTGTAGCATGCCTCTTTGTGATGTGATGCATGCCTTGATGCTCTTCTGAGCATAGTAGTGTTAATGTTGTGCGACAAGTTCCTTCTATTTCAGAGATAAAAAAAAAAATTCCTTTTATTTTCGTTTATAATTTTTTAATACTTTCTCAAATTGTTGGGAGATGGTGAAAGAGATAGAATTTCATTTCCAACAAATGCTATTACAGATTACCGGATACAAAGACAGCAGAATAAAACAACAACATATCGACGAGAAGAACATAAAACAGAACCGAAACAAATGAAGGATATAAGGACTTGCTTCGGTTGTCAGATGTTTGTGATAAATGTATGCTATCGATTCCTTGCTGTCTCGGTAGCTCCACGAATTGTTGGGAGATGATGTTACATAATTCTTTTGCCTTTTTGTTGATTGAATATGACAGACTCGATAAAATGTCCATCGAATATTTATTCCAGAAAATGTGTAGGATCCATATAACACGCCTCCCTGGAAATTAGCTTCATTTTTCCTTTTACGTCTCACTTTTAGAAATCCTGTTAATCATTTTAAAGAGTTTTAGTCTTTCAGAATTTAAACACTGTTGGGAATTCGGCGTGAATGAAACGGGGCATTCGGAGGGTCTTACGAGGCAACCGAAGAGACCCCACGTAGTGGAGGATACACGTGATAAAATCCGCTGATAAATGCACCAATTACACCCCTCCATGATGAGGATTGAAGGCATTCATTTCCGTGGTAGTTTTATTCCTCAATTCAAATGCATCATTTGTGAGGGGAGTCTCATATCTGCAGAATTCAATTGAGAAATTGAATCTCGTATTCATTGGGGGGGCTCTCCATTGATTTTCGTATTGAAGGCACCAACTCCTCTTTCAGCTATTGCTTGCGACCTTAGATTGTGTCGTAGAGAGTGTCGCCCCAAGCGTAGGGCTAGGTCGGCAGTAGCATAATAACCGGTAAGACCGGGTCGAATCCACAAAGACCAAATGCACCCGGCGTGAGAGTCGTCTTGCGAATGTAAGTTTTCAGCCTTAAAGCGGCAAACTTGGCTTTTGGAGTTTGTTTGGTGGAATTCTCTCAACTTCGAGAACGACTCGGAAGATTAAAAATGACAAATTAAACTAAGGCAAAGTCTAGGGGATTTTAACAATCATAACTTGGGCTAATTCGTTCCTCTCTTGTTGAGATTAAGATTCTTGTAACCATTTGGCAAACATCTAGGTTGACATCGCTTCAAGCATTACACGTGAAAAGGAGAATCAACCCTTAACTACGAGAGATCAAAAAGGTTAACAAACCTAGACTTCGATACATAAAATCGATCCTAACTCTTTGAACTAAAAATGATGTTCGATAAAGTTTAGGATTCTTGCGCCATTTAGACAAACATTTAGATTGACATCGCCCAAAGCATCACACGTGAAAAGGAGAATCAACCCTTAACTACGAGAGATCAAAGAGATTAACAAATCCAAATTTTGATACACAAAGATGAACCCGTGACTTTATTAAACAAGAAGTGTTTGCAATTTGGCGAGAAGAACGAATTGAACCTAAGTCATGGAGTGCTAATCACCCCATGACCGAGCCTATAACGACTACTCGATCATTACGCAAAGACTAATTAATTTAATTAAGGAAGTTATAAACATGACCAATAACTTTGAAAAGTGATTAAAGAAGATCGGTCTTAAGTATGTACCGATGAGATGTGTACAGGAGGGTAGACCAAAGGTGTCCTCCTTTTAATCTCAAAGGTTTCCACAAATAAGACTAAACTTAGATTTAAGTTTGGTGTGAGAAACAGCCAGTAAGTTTGCGAACTCTCACAACCAAACCTTAATCTCTTGATTAAGCGAATTTAAATTGAGAATTAAACTGACAAGTAAATTAAAGTGAACTCGGAAATAAAGTTGCAAAACTAAACTCTTAAACAGCAAATTAAGAACTTGGTAGGGAAATTATATTGGGCAATAGAAAGCTCAAGGCTTCTGGACAAGAGAACAGAAAGATTGAAATAAAGAAGATGACAGAAAGAAAAAGAACAAGAAAGAAAGAGATTGATTTCCTAGTTCCTATTTCGGATTCCTACTTCCGATCCCTTTTGTTATGCAACACTCATGCCTTATTGTGGACGGTCGACCTCCACGCGGTTCGGATACGGTCTTTCGAAACGGTTCGAAAAACAAAAGATTTTAGAGTCACCACCCGGGTTTTGGGAAAAGCAGTTTGGGACCCGAGAAACCAATTTGAAAATGATGATTTGAGCGAATGACTTATAAAACCAATTGAAAACCAGAGATTCGTTTTGGATCCGGGAGCCAGGTTACGAACAGGGAAGGGTTTTAATGCACCCTGTTCGCCCGATTAAAAATCGGTCTTTACTAAACATTTGTGGGATTTCATTAGAAAACAATCTTATTGCTGAACATTAACAGATAAACATTTAAATTAAACAAAACAGATGATAATAATGAGAAAAACAGATGACTGATATTGTAATTAACAGAAATCAAACGAAAATCCAAACTTCAAACTGTTCCTGCAGGGGGAGGTTCAAATTTCACATTTTTACCAGAAACGTATGCCGTGCGGCACACTAGATGTACCGTGCGGCACAAACAGTGAGCCGTGCGGCACTGTTCTTCAAATTAACGGTCAAATTTTCAAATGAGTACCGTACGGCACTCAAGGTGTACCGTGCGGTACAGTATGAGTACCGTGCGGCACACTTGGCTGCAAAACAGTTTGAAACTTTGGCTTTTCGAAATGATTGATCAGAGGCACATACAAGGTATGAAATGCATTCAAAATGAACTACTTTAAAGGGAGAAAGCAATGTATTGAGTATGGGATGTCCCTCCTCGTTGAATCGCTCCGTACGAGGCGATGTTTTCACCGTACGACGCGACCGGGAGGTGTGAAATGAAACTGAACTTGCTGTAATTTGGGCATACCAAGCATGAAAATGATACAAGGAATCATTCCACCTTTGGTACCCTTCCCCTCAGGGTACCAAATTCAAGGAATTTGGCGAAACGGGTTTATACCTTCGGTTTCGAACTCTCGGATTGAGCGTCGGATTGAACTTCCGAATGCTACTTGAACCTTCTCTGGACCTCACTTTCACTCTAGTATAGTGGTAAGAGGGATTGAGGGTTTCAACTTTGGTCAATTTGGAATCATTAACTCACGGCTTTGGAGCCAAAAACAGAGTATGAGTCTCTGTTTTGGGTTTGTGGTTTTGGCAAAGAGAATAATGCTGATTTCTATGTAGTAGAGGTGATGGCTAAAGCAATAGAAAATGGTATTCAAGGATGGAATTTCGTGGTATTTTCTCACGCAGAAATCGTATGGGGTTTGGCCGTTTTTTGGGGTCCTTTTCTCATTGAGTTCGGACGGTCTTTATAGAGGATTGGGGGAGCCGATTGTAGTTCCCAATCTTTTCTTGATTCTTGCCCAGGGGGACAATGGCATAGGGAGTAGCCTATTCCTTTCGGCCATGATCTTCCCTTTCGGCCACGGCGGGGGAACCAATCTCGTCAACACTTTCGGCTTGCTGGGAACCTGTGAAAACTGGGAACCCGTAAACAGTACCGTACGGTACACAAACTGTGCCGTGCGGCACAACTTGTGTACCGTGCGGCACACCTGGCCGTCAAATTTCCAAAACTCTGCTGTACGTGACACTGGCTGTCCCGTGCGTTGAGAGATGAGTACCGTGCGGTACTGTTGACTGAGTTGACTTGGAGAATTTCAATCCGAGAGTTCTTCCGGGTATTTCCGTTCATCATTGGGGATTAAAATGTACGTGAACGCTTATTTTGGGGTGTCTACAGTTGCCCCTCTTTGACGAGACTTACAATCATTGTGTCGACAGAAGTCGCGTCAAAGATAGAAGACACCCCTCGATGTGGACGTCCTCGTACGAAAACAAACAAGTAATACATGATGCATGTGGTCGCGCTCGTAAGAGCTGCCTACGTACCCCGTTGTAGGGATCAGACCGGCGTAGTTCATTGAGGCTGAATGCAATGCAAGGGTTGATGGGAAACATACCTTGATCGGTTTGCGGGAATTGTCACTCTGCTTTTCAACGAGGGAAAAACGAATGATGTTAATGCCGGAGAGGACTTACGAAACCGTCGGAATGCTTGAAAGAACTTTTGTTAATGCCGCGGAGGACTTACGAAACCACTTGAATAACTGTTTGTCAATGCCTGAGTGGACTTACGAAACCCTTTTGAGTGTTGACGAAGATCTATTAATGCCGCTGAGGACTTATGAAATCATCGGAGCGAAAACCCGTCTGAGTGCTGATTAAAACTGCTGTTAATGCCGCTGAGGACATCGCGAAACTGTTCTGATGGAAACCATCGGATGCTCGAAATTGTTGTTAATGCCGGAGAGGACTTACGAAACCACTTTGATGTTGGGGATATAACCGCCCGTTAATGCCGGGAAGGACTTATGAAACCATCGGAGTGTTAATGAAGATCTGTTTAGTGCCGTCGAGGACTTACGAAATCATCGGAGTGTTAATGAAGATCTGTTTAGTGCCGTCGAGGACTTACGAAATCTCTTGAGTGCTGATAAAACTGTCGTTGATGCCGGTGAGGACTTACGAAACCATCGGATGCTGATCAAACTGTCGTTAATGCCGGTGAGGACTTACGAAACCCTTTTTGACGCTGATCGAAATTGTTGTTGTAGACGCCATTGAGGACTTACGAAATCGTTCGATGTTTTTGAAATAATTGTTGTTGATGCCGTAGAGGGCTTACGAAACAACTTTCGATACTGATAGAAGTTGTTGATAATGCCTTTGGGGACTTACAAATCCAATCGTTGCTCGAGTACTTGTGATGGAACCGATGAGTGCTCACGCAAAGTTGACGTGGGGCAAAATTGAGGATTGTCCTGAGTGAGATTGCTGGAAATCTTGGCTTAGAAGTCCTTGGGAAGGTTGAATCTGGTGCAAAAATCATTAAGAACTCAGATGTGTGCCGTGCGGCATCAATATTGTACCGTGCGGCAAAGATGGAGTGCCGTGCGGTGAAACTGGCAAAAGAGTGTGCCGTGCGGTGCACAGGGTGTGCCGTGCGGTAGAGTGGGTGTGCCGTACGGCACAAGTGGCTATTAAAACCGCCCGAAACCGTTTTGTTTTCTCCCACTCTTTCAAACGCATTCAAATCTTCTTGGTCGGTTATTTCCGAGAGTGTGACATTCGAAAATCCTCATCTTCTTCAATCTTCTTACTCTTCTTTATTTCTCCTAAATTTTCTCAAACCTTTCGGTTCATCGATACCAAAAACGAGTTTCTCTTCCGAGATACATCATTCATGGCAGATTCCGGCGATACACCAGTCGATTCCAACATACCCGTCGCAGGTTCGTCTCCGGCGGTGCATGGGGGCGGCAGTATTACGTCCGGCGAGCCTAGTAGTGACCCATCTATGGGTGCTCCGGCTGATATTGACCCGGTTGCTATAGATCCGGTTCGTGAGGCGTCGATAAGGGTTGAAGCCACATCCTCCACACCGGCAATGGGATCGACGGGGTTTAGTGAGGCTTGTACCGACAAGACCCCAACTCCGGCAGTGGTACTAGAGACCACGGGTGCCGCTTCGGGGGGCGGCAATGATACTGGCGAAGATTTGGGTACCGCACGGCACGCTGAGAGTGCCGTGGGTGCTACTGGGTGTGCCGTGACTGTGGGTCCGAGTGCCGTACGGCACAACGAGAGTGCCGCGGGTGATGATCAGAGTGCCGTGGCTAGCCACAGGGGTCCGGAGGCTATGGAGATTGATCCCACAGGTACGGGTGCTTCTCCCTCGGATATTGCTATGAGTTTGAGTGGGATAGATGTTATTGTTGAGGATGTGGCTGGAGGTAGTAGTACGGAGAGTGATGAGGTGCCGTTAGTGAGGCGCATAGCTCCGGGTCCGGCTATTGCGATTGGTACTGCTAGAGTGCCAGAGGAGAGTGCTGAGAGAGAGACAGAGCCTTCAGAGCCTCCGTTGTTTACACCTGCCGTTGGTTCTTCCCGTGGGTCTGGCCTGACTTTGGCAGACACTTTGGAGGGGGCGAGAGATGAGGATATAGCAGCGACCTTACAGGAGTTTCCCCGGTTCGAGAGTGTCCTGGTTCAGGAGGGTATGGCATCCATTGACAGGGATGTTGAGCAGGAGGAGAGACAGAGAGAGGCCGAGGTGGCTGTAGGGGAGGGGCGTTTGACTATAGTCCGGGAGGTCGAGCTGTCTATGGACTACAGAGTTCCGTTTACACCGGCTACCTATGTGCCACGGGTGCACTTTTTCGTTCCTCAGGGATGCGATACTTATACTCCCCTGCTTCCTTCGTACCCAGATACGAGTGTGGTTCGAGACCGTTCGACCCACATTGCTTATAGGAATCCCTTGGTATGTATTCTTTGTTTATTCTTGTGCTTGTTTGCTTGTTTGCTTGCTTGCTTGTACTTTCCTGCTGATAATACTGACTGAAATTATGCCATGCCTTTGTTTAACAGACTCAGAGGTCCATGGGCGGTTATGGAGGTTCTGCACATTCTCTGGCATACTACCGTGCGTTGCCAGCACGAGTGAGGGCTTTGGTCGATGCCTCTGGGTTTACCATTTTTATCCGGCTTCTGACAGTGACGAGGATGGATCGCAAGCTGATACGAGCCCTGGTGGAGAGGTGGTGGGATACCACCAATACCTTCCACTTCAGATTCGGGGAGATGACCATCACTCCTCTTGACTTTGCTGCGATTACTGGTCTGAGAGTTGGAGGTGAGCCGATCCCGTTTGACTCAGAGCTGTACTTGGACACTGCTGCCGTGGAGCACTACTTGGGGAGGAGGCCTGGAGGTATTGAGCCAGGGGTGAGGTATACTGTCTTGGTGAGTTTCTGGGACCACGAGCCAGGGTCAGAGGAGGAGGCTAGGCAGATGGCGAGAGCCTACTTGTTGTACCTCTTTGGTGCCTCCCTGTTTCCGAACAGGCAGGGCGTGGTGCACTTGGGTTGGTTGCCTGCACTGGAGGATCTGGAGACTGCTGGGAGGTTCGACTGGGGCGGCGCCGGTCTGTGTACTGTGTACTGCTTCCTTGGTTGCGTGTGCCGTGGGGTGGGCACGAGCCTTGGCGGCTACTGGAGGGTGCTAGAGGTAAAACTTTGCTTGTATTCCTCTTTCAATGATAATGTTTTTATCCATGTTTCTTGACTTGACTGCTTTCTGAACATGCAGGTGTGGGCTTATGAGGTGCTGGGTGTATTTGCCCCAGCCAATTCTCATAGCAATGAGGATGTGCTCCCACGTGCCGAGAAGTGGGGGTCAGAGTACACAGGAGGTGGTGACCATAAGGGAGATTTGAGGACTTTTCGGCTCTTTCTGGACACTACTACAGGAGATAGGGTAAGCCTTTTTTTATGATTTCAAATATTCATGCTTTATTGTCTTCCTGACAAACCTTTCTTTCTTGTAGGTGAGATGGAATGTTTGGCATAGGATGCGCAGGGATTACTTGGTTAGGAGCAGGGAGCTGACACGGAGTCGAGTGCTGCTGGAGTGCCCTTACGGTTGGCGATGGTACTTGGGTGACAGGGTTTCCCGTCAGTCCCTCGGGATTGACCATTTCAGAGTGCCTTCGCCGTTGCCTCCACTTGTTCAGAGGACTGAGGAGTACACCCGAGCTGAGATAGAGAGATATACGGTGCCGACAGAGGTGGTTTTCGGTCTTTCGATAGATTATGAGGGTTACTTGAGCACACACTTGGCATATGACCTGGACATGGAGAACCGTTTGAGGGCCGGTGTTGCTTTACCTGAGTTGAGGAGAGAGATTGAGGTGGTGACCGCTGACGGAGCACTTGGAGTGGTGACGGTGCCTCATATCACTCCTACAGTTACTCTTGCCACGACAGAGGTGACTTTTGATTATTATGCTTGCTTCTATTACTTGTTTATACCAGTATCTCATGTATTGCTGACGCCCCTTTTGAATTTCAGATTCCTGTTGAGTGGGCGGCGGCGTCGTACCAGCTGGCGCAGGACTTGCAGGCCATGGTCCGTCAGTTTGTGATGGGCATGGCCCCAGAGGTGCGCCCGCGGGCTGAGCCAGGAGTTGTACTTGGTCGTGGCCGGAGAGCTACTAGAGGGAGGGCACCGGCCCGTGGTGTTGGAGAGGCTAGCAGAGGTAGAGAGACCAGCCGAGGTACTCGCAGGAGGAGGGAGAGTACTAGCAGTGAGAGAGGAGCTAGCCGAGGGGCCACCCCTAGTGCCGGGGTTGCTGAGGTATACATTGGACTTGCCTTTCCTTTTTATTTGATCGTGCATGCCTTTCATTGTATTCTGACAAACTTTGTTGCTTGCGCAGGGAGCGTCAGGCTCTGGGAGTGCTAGGCGTTCCACGCCTCGAGTTACTTCAGTGACTCCACCTTCAGGCCGAGTCCTTCGTTCTTCTGAGAGACGGAGAGAGAGTGTACAACAGAGGGAGGAGCCTGCGGAGAGCAGTAGTACTGATGATGATCCTGCTACGCCAGAGGAGTATAGACCTCGGGGGTCCGTGCCTCCGAAGCGCCCTCGTACCTGAGACAGTAGTTAGTGATAGCATTCTACTAGGTGGGGCCTGTGTGCCTTGTTTTGATTTAGGCATTTGTTTAGCCTTCTGTATAGATGGCCTGCGAGCCGTAGTAGTTGATGACACATTGGGCCTGTTTGCCTCTGGATATGGTTTCACTTATCATGTGGATATTTTGATCTTGGTTTTATAAAAATTTGCATTTTGTTCATATTGGCAATGAATCTGGAAAATCAAAGTTTGCATGCGAGTACTTAACTTAAAGCAACTGAATTCGAGACCAACAAACTTGTATATGGAAAACTTGATTTGCATTTATGGTTGTGACTCATAGGACTCAATGAAACGGAACTAAACTTTTGAACTTATATGTGCCATGTACGGACCAACGACGAGAGGATGACGCTTGTTGCGCACATATGTTGGCATTGCCGTTGACAAACGAATGGAATGACTCATGGATACGACACGTTGCACATGAATTGACCATGCTCGTGAGGTGGCATTATCATGAAGTATAGCTCGCCGATACTTCCATTCCTTCAAGTCTTCGAGACTTTTGATCATTAATTTCTGGTTGAGGTTGCCAACCGACCCCTCCAATAGGTCGTAGGCGCGCGCCATGGCTTGCATGCATAAGTTTTGTGCCAAAGAGAAGCATGGAATGAGTCCCGGAGGCTCAAAACTGAATTTTGCTTGAAATCTGGCCAGTTGTGCCGTGCGGCACTGAAACTGTGCCGTGCGGCACTATTAGTGTGCCGTACGGTACAGGCCTGATAATGCCAAAAAATCTGCCACTTGCAGCGGATTTCTGGTCCTCCCTTTCGGCGTTTCATCACTTCAACGCACGTCCTAGGGACTTGAAGAGCCATTGTGGGGCATGTTTTGAGGGAACTTATCATTTTTAACATGATTCCTTGCGGTCTTCGAATTGACGCGTCTTTCGAGGCGACCTTGGGAACTTGAAATTTCGTATTGTTCCTCATGCATGGTGGCTATAAAAAGCTGTTCATTTCCCCCCCTATTTGCACTCCAAATTCATAAACTCTTTCCTTGTTAACCCCGCCCCTTTTCTTGCACAATGGTGGTGAGCTTCTCAGCCTTGATGCGCCCCTGGCTCGATGATCTCGATGGCTTGGATTGGCTGCACTTTCGGGGTCATAGGCTGACTTCCCTTCGTTATATTCGAGACGTGTCCATACGTCCAGAGTTGTTGCGAGCTGCAACACAATTCTGGGACCCTGAGGTGCATGTCTTCCGCTTTGGTCTCCACGAGTTATGCCCCACTGTGGAAGAATTCTTCGCATACCTTGGAGGTTTTGATTTGGCGGAGCCCATCGTTCCTCTCTATGGAGTTGGTTTTGCCCCAGTGTTGTCTTCCAAGCTAGAGATAAGTAACAATGCGGCTAAGTCCTTGATTCGTGGAGGTTTTCTGAATATCCCTCGCTTGATTGAAGGATTTCGTTCCGACAACTTTGCACTGTGCTTGTGTTTACTGGCTGCATTCTTGTTCGTGCAATCTGATGGTCAAGCAAGCTCTTCCCTGGTTGGTGTAGCTATGCAAATTGAGGAGCGTAAGGATGTAGCCCCCATGGTTCTGGCTGAAACTTTGATGGGTCTAGATGGGGTTCATGCCGGTAGGACCGACGTCTTCGGAGGTAGTCCGCTGCTCCTACAGGTAGGCTTCTCACTCAGCTCTCCTTTTTCTGGCTTTTACTCGTACTCATTTTACCTCAGCGCTCAGTTTAAAGTTGTCTAAGGCTTCTTACTTGTTTTCTCTCTTTCACACAGCTGTGGTTATGCGACAAGGCTAATCTGCTGGAGCCTGTGCCAAGAAACCGGGTTCATGAAACTCAAGGGTTCGTTATCAGGGATTTCAGGGAGGTTTTTGATGACGCGGGAGGTTGGACTCAGGTTCTTTCCCGGCTCACAGAAGAGGTAATCTCTTGGCGTTTGACTTGGATTGATCTTCCTGACATGGCTATTAGCAACATGGGGCGTCAGTGAGTGATTCTGGCAGGTTTGACTCGATGGACTTTCTACATTCCAAATCGCATCCTCCGTCAACTTGGAGCTCGTCAAGTACTGCCGCCTGCGGGTCCTGAGGATTTCGTCATACCGAATTTCAATGTTGCCACCTTCAGGGCTTACCAGAGTAACTGGGGGGAGCGCATGACCATTCCAAGAGACCTATATCCCAGTGTTCTTCTTCCGACACGCTATAAGAGATGGTTGACAAGGGATATTGAAGCAAGAGACAATGGAAACTAAGACAGACTTTTAGACTCGATCTTAATGTGCCTGAAATAAGTTGTGCACCCAGTGCTATGGATGTTTTTATTTCTTTTGTTTGAAAGTTTCATGCTCAGCCATGTAATCGAAGAAGCTTTGTTTGAATAAAACTTTGAGTTTTGAGAATTTTCTGCCCTTGATTCTTACTGGTTCTGCCTGCGTATGAGGACTTGGAATCAACTCGAAAGATTGTGACCGAACCTCGGGATGAGGCTGCCTACGTATCCCTTGTAGAAAGGAATCAGGTCATGACGTAGTTCAGGACTACAATTGTTTGGTTAGGGTTCGCTCGGGTATTTACACTTTCCTTTTGCGCTCTGAATTTTGCCTAGTACCGCCCTTTGAGGTTTTCGGTCTAGCGAGCTTTTGATTGTTTTTAGCCTTATCTTTTGCCTAAGCCGCCCTTTTGGGTTTTCGACCTAGCAGGCTTTCGCTCTAATTTTTTTGCCTGGAACTACCCGCCCTTGCGGTTTTCAGTCCAGCGAGCTTCTCTCAGGGGTAATATCTCTTGAGTTGATCTAGGTTGACCAAAGTAGAAAACTCGTTGCCGTCAAGATCGATGAGTTGTGTTGCACCTCCGGACAAGATCTTCTTGATAATGTAGGGCCCGGCCCATTTTGGTCGAAATTTTCCGCGCGGATCGAACACTGGAGCCCGAATTTCCTTCAAAACCATGTCGCCTTCCTGTAAATCCCTGGACTTCACCTTCTTGTTAAAAGCACGGGCTATTCGGCGCTGATATCCCTGAACATGATATAAAGCTTTAAGCCGTCTCTCATCGAATAGCATGAGCTCTTCAAACCTTGCGCTTTGCCATTCAGCTTCATCAATTCTTGACTCCGCCATGATCCTTAAAGACGGGATTTCGAGTTCGATGGGAAGAACAGCCTCCATGCCGTAAACCAAAGAGTAGGGTGTTGCCCCTGTCGGAGTTCGAATGGACGTCCGGTATCCCCATAATGCTAAAGGCAGCTTTTCGTGCCAATCTCGTGCAGACTCGATGGTTCTTCCTAGTATAGACTTGATGGTCTTGTTAGCCGCTTCCACAGCTCCATTGGTTTGCGGTCGATAAACAGTTGACTTATGAACCTGAATCCCGAATTCTTCAAGAGTCTCTGCCGCTCTCCCCTTGAAATGAACCCCGTTATCTGATACGAAAGCCTGAGGGACCCCGTATCTGTAGATGACATTCTGCTTGATGAAATGAGCAACCTGGACCGCTGTGAGGGTCGTGTAGGAAGCAGCTTCAACCCATTTGGTGAAGTAATCAATTGCAACTAGGATGAACTTGTTTCCATTTGACGCTGCTGGCGTGATTCTGCCGATAATGTCTATGCCCCAGACGGAGAAGGGCCAAGGCGAGGTCATGGAATGCAATTCTGATGGCGGGACATGCATGAGATTGGCGTGAATCTGACATTTGTGACATCGCCTCACATATTCGATACATTGAGTCTCCATGGTTGACCAATAGTAACCTTGTCTTAAGACTTTCTTGGCGAGCATCATGCCATTCATATGAGGGCCGCAAACTCCTTTATGGATTTCTTCCATAATTCGGCTGGCTTCTTCTCCGTGTACACACAGTTTGTGTGTCCCACAATAGGATCTCCGATATAGCTGTCCTCCACAAATGATGTATTGAGACGCCAACCTCCGAAGAGCTATTTGGTCCTTCTTGTCTGCTTCTGCCGGATACTCGCCTCTTTCGATGAAGTTTCAAATGTCGTGAAACCACGGTAAGCCATCGTTTGGCTCGTCAATGGCCATGACGTACTCATAAACAGGCTTGTTTCTTTGTTCAATTATAACTGGCCGGAGTTTGACTCCGTTTGGTATCTCAACCATGGAGGCTAGCGTTGCAAGGGCATCGGCGAACCGATTCTTCAACCTTGGCACATGCGTGAAGGTGACCATCTGAAATCGCGGGATCAAATCATCTAGGTCTTGATGATAGGGTTTCAACTTATCTTCCTTGACCTTCCATTCACCGTTTGCTTGCGACACCACCAAGTTCGAGTCTCCAACGACTTCTAGTCTTTTGACTCCAATTTCTAAGGCGGCTTCCATCCCTACAATGCAGGCTTCATATTCTGACTGGTTGTTGGTGACCTCAAAGTTTAATTTGAAAGCCAGAGGGATATGTGATCCTTCTGGGGAAATTAACAGTACTCCGATTCCAAATCCTTTCTGATTGGCTGCTCCATCAAAATACAACGTCCAGACATCGTTGGTGGTCGTCATCACATTCTCATCTGGGAATTCAAATTCCACATCTTCTGGACCTTCTACCGGGTAATTGGCAAGAAATTCGGCGACAGCCCTTCCTTTTACTGACTTTCTGGTAACATACTTGATGTCGAATTCTGCTAGCAAAAGCAACCATCGCGCTAACTTGCCTGTAAGCGCGGGCTTCTCAAACAGATATTTGAGAGGGTCCATTCGAGAAATCAGCACAACAGAGTAAGCCAACATATAGTGTCTCAACTTCTTGGAAGCCCAGACCAAAGCCCAACAAGTCTTTTCCAGGGGAGTATATCGTTCTTCACATCCAACCATCTTCTTGCTAATGTAATATACGGCTTTCTCAGATCCGCCTTCACCTTCTTGTGCTAACATGCATCCCATAGCTGATGGAGTGACTGACAGATATAGAATTAAAAGTTGCCCCGGTACTGGTGGCATTAGTACTGGAGGATTTTGCAAGTATTTCTTGACTGCTTCAAAGGCTTTCTGGCACCTGTCGTCCCACTTGAATGTCACGCCTTTCTTGAGAAGGTGAAACATCGGCTCGCAAGTTGTGGTTAACTTGGCGATGAATCTGCTGATGAACTGAATCTTGCCGAGGAAACTTCGTACTTCTTTCTCCGTCTGTGGTGGTTCCATTTCAAGAATGGCCTTGATTTTGGATGGATCCACTTCAATTCCTTGGGTTGTGATCATGAAACCCAACATCTTTCCCGCTGTAACCCCGAATGTGCATTTCTCGGGATTGAGACGCAATCTGTACTTGCGAATTCTTTCAAAGAACTTTCTCAGGGCGTGCAGGTGTCCTTCTCTTTCCTTGGATTTGACGATCATGTCGTCCACATATACCTCGACTTCTTTGTGAATCATATCATGCAATAGAGTTGTAGCAGCCCTCTGGTAAGTAGATCCGGCATTCTTTAACCCAAATGGCATAACCTTGTAACAGTAGGTGCCCCACTCTGTGGTGAAAGTTGTCTTCTCTCGGTCCTCGGGGGCCATGAGAATCTGATTGTAGCCTGAAAAACCATCCATGAACGATAGCAATGCGTGCCCCGCAGTGTTGTCTACGAGTACATCTATATGTGGCAGCGGGAAGTCATCCTTGGGGCTGGCTTTGTTTAAATCTCTGAAGTCCACACAGACTCTGATTTTCCCGTTCTTTTTGGGAACAGGTACAATGTTGGCGACCCACTGAGGGTACTCCGTGACCATCAAGAACCCTGCGTCTAACTGCTTCTGAACTTCCTTCTTGATTTCCAATACCCAGTCTGGTCTCATCTTCCTTAACTTCTGCTTGACAGGTTTTGCATCTGGATACAGCGGGATTCGATGCTCTACAATTTCTGGATCAATTCCGGGCATGTCCGCGTGAGACCATGCAAAAACATCTTGAAATTCTTTCAGAAGATTCGAGTGAGCTTTAAACTCCTCTGGAGATAGCCCAGAACCAATTTGAACCATTCGCGGATCACTCTCTCCTCTCAGATTTATTGAAATTACTTCTTCTTTTAGAGGCTGAGCATGCCTTTCATTTTCTCGTTCGATTAGGGATCGGAGTTCTTTCGGAATTTCTTCCTCAAACTCAATCCCATCATCGTCCGGGTCAACACAATTTATTTCAGACACAGCAAGATAAGCAAAGTCAACTTCATTCATTGCAAAAGAGGTGGCCCCAGGGGCGTGATACATGAGAGTAGACTCAAATTCAAAAGAAAAATGATGACGCGGAGGGCTGACAGACACATGCATTGACTCAGAAGTGGTCCCGAACTCAGTGTTAAACTCAGACTCAATGCTAGATTCTGACTTAGACTCAAATTCAGTGCCAATATAAACAATTTTAGGTAGAAAAGTGCAGTTTTTATAAATTCCATTGGCATCCACAATGAGTGAGGTCACATCTCCAAGGGCTTCTTGGCTTAGCATCATCAGCTCCATGTCTCCAACAGGTTCCAAACTAATTGTCATGGCAGCAGACCCGTCCTTGACCGTACCTGTCAGATTTTCGTCCTCAAACAACGATATCAGGTTCCCTGAGTCAAAAACTTCAATCCAGTCAGATTTGCATCGCTCGACCAACTCTTCTGGCTTCGCCGATTCATCATCACTGTCCCATGAGTCGTTGGCGAAGATTTCGAACCCTGGCAGTTTGGTCTTCTTCTTCACATCCCAAAACAGTTCCGGCTCTCCTTGGTAGATAGCCTCTTTTCCTTTGATAAAGCGAATGGGACCTTTCTTCGGTTGAACGCGAGTTCGGGCTTTCCATCCGCTTCCTTTCTCATCTCCACTGGGTTGATACCCAAGGCCGAAGTGGTTGCTGTTTACAGGGAACTCCGGGAATTCAGCTATCCCTTGATTGTTGCGGCCTAATCCCAGACCGGGCATGTAAGCCATCTTCCTCATCATTTCAATGGCCGTTGAGCTGATCGAGAAGTCCTCATCCATTTTGATAGTGAGAACTGTCCCAGCGGTGTCAAAAGAGAAACCTCCAAGGGTGACGTCTTCTTCTCCATGCATAATCTCGAGCAGAGGGGCGTTGTCAGAAACATGAGGACGAATCCCAGATTCCCCATAAATAGTTAGAGTTCCTGTGGCTAAACCAAGCTGAACTTTCTGATGCAGCGAAGATGGTACTGCCATGATGTCTGGGTGGTGAAGCCATGGTCTACCCAGCAGTAGGTTGAAAGACGAAGGAATGTCAAGCACGTGGAACTCGACTTTAGACTTGAAATCTTCGACAGACATTTCCAGTTGGACAACTCCAACTACATCCCTGCGCGTATTATCATAAGCACGCACTCCGAGGCTCGATGGTTGGAAATCCTTAGTCGTGAATCCCAGGCAGTAGGCTGTGCGCAGTGGACAAACATTTAAAGCAGATCCATTATCTAGGAGGATAACAGGGACCCACTTCCCTACACACTTCATGGTGATGTGTAATGGCTTGTTGTGGCCGGCTCCTTCCGGCGGCAGATCTTTCTCGGTGAATGTCACGACATGTTTTGCCTTGTTTGGCGCAAGCAAGGCCACTAGAGCTTCGGGGGGAATGTCGGGTGGCACCTCCATGTTTGACAGAGTTTTGATCAACTTCTGACGGTGTTCCCTGGATGAGGAAAGCAGCCCCCAGATGGATATAGATGCTGGAGTTCTTTCAAGTTGCTTCCGGATGGGGTTTTCCACTGGCATGGGATTCCTCTGTGATGGTTGAATTATAACTTCTGGTGTTTGAGTGACACCTTCTGGGTTACTTGGAATTGAGTCGTGCTGGACGGGATTGTCCCAAACAAATGCCCCAGCTTGAGCGTGGTTAGAAGTGTGGCCTCTTTGCAGGTCGGCAGGTTGATAGATTCGTCCGCTTCGCGTTACTCGGTTGACCGACGGTGGCTTTTCATCCCAAAAGTCTGAAAATTCATTGACCTTCCGCTTCCCAGCCTTGATGGATTCCAGCTTCTGCTGAGTATCAAAATACTCGGTCCAAAAACCTGCGACATTGCTCTCGGCTTTCTGTTTCTCGATTTTAATATCTCCCATCTTCTTTTCCAGATTTTCCACCGCTCGATCATGCCAAAATGAATGATCCAGTATGGTTTTGTTGACAGTCCACATTTCACCGTTATCAAACAGGACATCGATCACGTCTTCTTTATTCCACAATGAATCCGTGGGATCCTCCGTCAGAGCGGAAACATTTGACTGAGGATGAAACGTCACGGATGGCCGAGACAAAGATTCGTTGATAATGTAAGCTTGAGGAATCCCTTCATGATCCCCAAAGATGGTTTCTATGGCAGAATGCCCTTCAATTCCAAGAAGTGGAGGTGGCAGCGAATTATCTGGAAGATTGCTGCTAGGGACCCAATGATAAACTTCTCCGAGTGTCCGATTCCATATGTCTCCGGGTTCTTCAAACAGAGTAGGGAGTGAAATTGCATCAAGTGGATCAGCACAAATTGCCTCCCATCTTTCCCGCCAATCTTCTTGTTCATTAGGCTCCACATATGCGAGAGTATGTACCATGCCGGCGATGCATACAACTTTGTCAATCCTACAGATGCTGGAATCTGTTGGTATGGAGACAACTGGTTTGTTATGAGAGTCGGGGATGATGAACCGGCTTGGATCCCACTCCTGGCGGAACTCTTCCCAGTCTCGATCATTCATAGCCCATTCTTCACTTTCTGTGATGTCCGCCCATCTTGGTTTTGACCTTGATTTGATGCTTGTGAGGGAGCAAACTTCCGAATCCTCTGATACGGGAACAACTGGTTTAGGCTCGGTGGCCGGTATGATGTAAAGGTTCGGGTTTAATTTAGTGGAGCTCGGGTTATCTGGAGTGGAGCTGAAGGAGATTTGGTTGATTCGGGTATTGGGTTGGTGTTCTGGCATGGGGTTAGAGACGGTGTTTGGCTTTTTATGGGGGGGTGGAATTGTTCCATCTTCAATGAGATCCTGAATCTTGTGTTTAAGACGGATACAATTGTTGGTGTGATGGCCGGACATTTGGTGGTAGGAACAGAAGGCGTTCGGGTTATGGTTTGGAGGAAGCACTTTGGGTGGCTCGCGAGGCTCTAGCGGTTTGATGACGTCCTTCTCAAGGAGCCTTTGGTAAACTGTTGTTAAGGGAAAAGGGAATTGGTAGAAATTTCTTGCTTGCCGGGCTGGCTGGGCTACTATTTGGTTAATAGGCTCGGTTTTGGTTGGTTTGGGATTTGAGGAGCTGGCCTGAGCATGATTGTACTGGTTGGTTCCAAACAGGGTATTGCTGTTGCCAGAGTAAACTCGCCTGGGTTTGACAGATTCTCCTTTTTCAAATATACCAGTTCTGAGTGCATCTTCTACTGCGAGGCCGGCCTCGTAGAAAGTTTTGAAGTCGGCGGTGGTTTGGAAAACCACCAAGTGCTTTGCAAAATCGGGTGCCAAGTTCTTCGTGATAATTCTCATTTGCTCCTTCTCCGAGGGTCGATCCATCATCTGAGATGCTTTCCCTCTCCACCTTCTGATAAAGTCCGCAAAGGACTCATTGGCTCCCATCCTGGTTGCATCTAATTCTCGGATAGTCATCTCAAGCTGAACGTTGTAATTGTACTGGGCCATGAAAGCTGTCCCAATATCCTCCCAACTTCCTTTCTTTGAAATGTCGAGATTTAAGAACCATCGCAGTGCTGGCCCTGTCAATGTTTGCTGAAACATTTGACCCATAGCATTATTTTCAATGTTGTACATGGACAGAGTGCCCACGTATGCTTGTAGATGAGCTCTCGGGTCTCCGTTCCCATCAAATTTCTCCCAGGTTATCGGCTTGAATCCTTCAGGGAGTTTGGCGCCGGGGAATAGACATAACTTGTCCATGTCAATACCTGTGGCGGCTATCTTCTCCTGTTTCTGGACAGATTCCTCGAGTTTGGCGACTTTTGCCATCATTGCTTCCAAACTTGGATGCTCTTGCGGAGGTGGTTGCTCCCCTGGTGGCTTGTTCTGAAAAGTTAAACCTTGTATTAGGAGTAACATCTCAGCCATTTGATTATCACTGCGTTCCCGCTGTTCTTCGAAGGCTAGCCTGAGAGCCTCGATTTCACTTTTGCCCGCCATATCTGTAGGGTCTGCTGAATCTAACTGGACTGCTTTTGACTCAGTTCGAATTAATCGTTGTTCGGGAGTTCTGGTCCAACTAGGTACAGTATTCTTCTTGCCCTTACCAATGATTGAAACTGATAGCGGAAAAATGAACTTAGTGACTGGTGCCAAAGAAATGCTATGTGTAGGAATTTATGTACAAATGAAAGAATGATGCATGATGTGCGATGCAACCACAGCTTTGGAAAGGATTGCCCCAATTTTCAGTGCTCTGTTCAATATATCTGAATTTTTGGATTTGCAAAATGAAGGCCGAACCTTTAGGGGTTGCCTACGTATCCTCATTTCGGAGGAATCAGGCCATGACGTAGTTCGGGACTACGATCGGCTCTTTTCTTTATCATAGGAAAAGCACTAACTCCATAAAGCAAAGTACAGACTGACTTAATAAAGCAAAGTACAAACTTGATAAGCAAAATACAAACTCGATAAACAAAATACAGACTCGATAAGCAAAATACAGACTTGGCATTCTCAAAAAGGGCCCTGTTGGCTTGATCTGCTGACCACTGGCTGGCTGCCGATTCTTAGTCCGACTCGGTTGTTGGATTTGCTCGGGGAGCATTCCGGACTTGGTTCTCCTTGAGTTGCTTGGGAGACAGATTATCATTCAGAAGGAGACCATCTTTAATGCAGCCTTCGCAATCACACTCATCCCAGTATTTGTGTCCCGTCACTGGGTCTTGGAAGTAGTAGACTGGTGTGCCGTCTGGTTGGAAGTTTTTGACTGGCGGCATGATGTCCACTTCTTCATTATCACTTTCTCGCTCCACCCTGACAGTGATTCCGTCGGGGATGTCCTTGGCTCCGTTGTCTGCAGGGAGGTAGAATTTCCAACTTTGATCATTTGCATGTTCAGAGTTGTCTCATTGAAGAGTTAAACCTGGCTGATCAGATGTGACTAGTTGGTGAAGCAACCCTTCAAGCTTGTCTTTATCTGGTACCTCATTCCCTATCTCTTCATTATCTACCTCTTCAAGTATCCACACCGGTGCCCCATGATGGGTGGTAAAGGTGGACTTGAGCTTTTTGTTTCCGGATTGATTGCTCATTTTTGGGTTACAGACTCTGATAAAAGAAATACAACATTCTAATTACCGCGAGGAAGAGAGCCAATCGCAGAACTTTCTTTAAAAAGAGTTTATTTTATTGGACAGAGCCTTTGATTATCGGGACAACCCTTCTTATTACTGTGGAAGTGAGGATGTGACAACCTAAGGTAGAAGCTATCATGTATGCGCATGCAATACAGATAGATGACAAGCGGTTAAACAGTTAATCAAGACGATATCACATAATCTTAACCTGTGGGCTCCTGTCCTAGGTTGGAAGGTTCTAGGTTAACTACATGCAAAGGCCGGTTTTGGTTTAGGGGGTTCCCCAGACTAGAGCCAATATTTGCCTCCCAGTGCCAAGTGTACTGCATGGCAAAGGTCAAGCGGCAGGCTGACTCATCATGGTCCAAGGTTGCTGAGCATCCGGGGATGTCCTAACACCAGCGAGCTGGGTAGGGTAACCAAGACGCAGCAGCGGGGTTTATCCAACATCGATGCAAGTGATGCAAAAGTTCAGCAATAAAATTGTTTTCAAAAATCCCACAAATGTTTTTCAAGCTTGGCTCGCTCTTTAAATTAATCAAAATTTTGAAATTCTACTCATGCGAACAACCGAGAAAGCTCCAGTCCAGACTGATCGGGCTTTCACCCTGACATCAATCCTTTCTAGTACAGCGTAAAGCACGTACTTGGTGTCAAGCCTTCGAATGGTCATTTTACAAGTGTAAAATTTCAAAATAAAGATTAACTTAAAATAGTCCCCAGCAGAGTCGCCATTTTGTGGACGGTCGACCTCCACGCGGTTCGGATACGGTCTTTCGAAACGGTTCGAAAAACAAAAGATTTTAGAGTCGCCACCCGGGTTTTGGGAAAAGCAGTTTGGGACCCGAGAAACCAATTTGAAAATGATGATTTGAGCGAATGACTTATAAAACCAATTGAAAACCAGAGATTCGTTTTGGATCCGGGAGCCAGGTTACGAACAGGGAAGGGTTTTAATGCACCCTGTTCGCCCGATTAAAAATCGGTCTTTACTAAACATTTGTGGGATTTCATTAGAAAACAATCTTATTGCTGAACATTAACAGATAAACATTTAAATTAAACAAAACAGATGATAATAATGAGAAAAACAGATGACTGATATTGTAATTAACAGAAATCAAACGAAAATCCAAACTTCAAACTGTTCCTGCAGGGGGAGGTTCAAATTTCACATTTTTACCAGAAACGTATGCCGTGCGGCACACTAGATGTACCGTGCGGCACAAACAGTGAGCCGTGCGGCACTGTTCTTCAAATTAACGGTCAAATTTTCAAATGAGTACCGTACGGCACTCAAGGTGTACCGTGCGGTACAGTATGAGTACCGTGCGGCACACTTGGCTGCAAAACAGTTTGAAACTTTGGCTTTTCGAAATGATTGATCAGAGGCACATACAAGGTATGAAATGCATTCAAAATGAACTACTTTAAAGGGAGAAAGCAATGTATTGAGTATGGGATGTCCCTCCTCGTTGAATCGCTCCGTACGAGGCGATGTTTTCACCGTACGACGCGACCGGGAGGTGTGAAATGAAACTGAACTTGCTGTAATTTGGGCATACCAAGCATGAAAATGATACAAGGAATCATTCCACCTTTGGTACCCTTCCCCTCAGGG